>CM071594.1:169026215-171526215 GCA_036435485.1 Saposhnikovia divaricata | reverse complement strand
GGAATGATAAGTGTGAGGAGAGCTTCCAAGAGTTAAAGAAAATATTGGTTTCTGTACCAGTGTTACTATTGCTAGACGATAAAGGAAATTTTTTATCTATAGTGATGCTTCGCACAAAGGATTAGGATGTGTTTTGATGCAACACGGAAATGTTATTGCGTACGCTTCGAGATAGCTTAGGGCGCATGAGCAGAGGTATCCGACACATGATTTAGAATTAGCTGCGATTGTATCCGCGTTGAAAATATGGAGACATTACTTGTACGGAGAGAAGTGTGAAATTTTCACCGATCACAAGAGTTTGAAGCATATCTTTACCCATAAAGAGTTAAACATGAGACAAAGAAGATGGTTGGAGTTGATTAAGGATTATGATTGCACGATAAGTTACCATCCCAGAAAGGTGAATGTTGTAGCTGATGCACTGAGTAGAAAGGAAAGGTTGAATACATTGACTATGCCAAAGGAGTTATTTCGAGAATTTGAGAAGTTAGGTTTAGAAGCTTATGATTCAAAGGATGCAGATGAGTTTCTGGGTACGATGACTTTTCAACCAGAGTTGCAGGAGAAGATTCGAAGATGTCAGGAAGAAGTGATGAATGGTGATATGAATACATTGACTGGAGAGGAGAATTGTACACAGAATGATGATCAAGATATTTTAAGATTTGGAAAGAGAATATGGATTCCGAATGTGGAGGAGTTGAAGAATGAGATTTTGAGTGAAGCCCATAGTTCGAGATATTCTATTCACCCTGGGAGTACCAAGATGTACCGAGATTTGAAGGAAAATTTTTGGTGGCCAGATATGAAGCGAGAAATTGCTGAATGGATAAGTAAGTGTTATACCTGCCAGAGGATCAAAGTGGAACATCAAAAGCCAAGCGGATTGTTACAATCATTAGATATCCTCGAGTGGAAGTGGGAACACCTTGCCATGGATTTCGTAGTGGGATTACCAAAGACTAAGACGAATCACGATGCGATTTGGGTAATTATTGACCGATTGACAAAGTCTGCACATTTCCTACCGATTAACGAAAGATTCTCATTGGACAAGTTATTGCACTTATATTTGAAGGAGATAGTATCACGTCATGGAGTTCCTGTTTCGATAGTGTCTGATCGAGACCCGCGATTTAATTCGAGATTTCGGAAGCAATTTCAAGAATGTCTAGGAACCCAACTGAAAATGAGTACCGCTTATCACCCGCAGACAGACGGACAAAGTGAGAGGACAATTCAGACGATAGAAGATATGTTAAGAGCCTGTGCTTTGGATTTCAAAGGAAGTTGGGATGAGCATTTGCCATTGGTTGAGTTTTCATACAACAATAGTTACCACGCGAGTATTGGAATGCCACCATATGAAGCTTTGTATGGAAGAAAGTGTAGATCTCCAGTGTATTGGGAAGAAATTGGTGAAAGGAAGATATTAGGACCCGAGCTACTCCAACAGACGAAGGAGAAAGTTGAAGTTATTCAGAAAAGATTAATTACTGCCCAGGACCGACAAAGGAAATATGCTGATTTGAAAAGAAAATACATGAATTTTGAGATAGGAGATCAAGTATTGTTGAAAGTGTCACCATGGAAAGGAGTTACGAGATTTGGTAACAAAGGAAAGCTGAGTCCAAGATATGTAGGACCATTTGAGATTTTGAAGCGAATCGGAAAAGTTGCTTATGAATTGGCGTTACCACCGCATATGCACCATATTCACAATGTGTTTCACGTATCTATGCTTAAGAAGTACAATCCAGATTCAAGTCACATAATCGAGTATGAACCTATTGAGATCCAGCCAGATTTATCTTATGAAGAGCAACAAGTAGAGATTCAAGATAGAAGTGATAGGAAGCTTTGAAATAAGGTTGTCATATTAGTTAAGGTTTTGTGGAAGAATCCTAGAGTTGAAGTGTCGACTTGGGAACTTGAAAGCAAGATGCTTGCCAATTATCCTCATTTGTTTTCTTAGGTGAGATTCTGGGGACAGAATCCTTTTAAGGGGGGAAGACTATAACGACCTAGAATTTTTCGCGATTATATAAATGTTTATTTAATTGATAAATGTGGAAATTATGTGAATTATTGATGGGTAAATTTTGTGAAGTCAAGATATGTGTGAAATCAAGTTTATGTGATGATTGGTATGTGTCGTATATGTCCGTGAAATTTTATTTATATTTTTAGAGTATTAAACATATTTTTAAAGTGCATTTATAATATTTCAAAAATCATATAAAATCAATGGAGTCAATTTAAATCATGGAATCTTTTGCATTATCATCTTTGAGATATGATTTAGTTTTTAAAATTGGTGTGAGTATTTAATTGTGAGCCTTGATATTTTAAAATGATTTTAAAAGCTTTATTTCTTTTAAAGAGCCTTTATTTCGAAAATTCATATAAAATTCATTTTTGAGCCCAAAATTATTTTAAAAATATGGGGAGGTTTGTAATTTCATAAACTTCATTTTAAAATTTTAAAAATTATTTTTATCTTGAATTTCATATTTTATTTCGATTTAATAAGTGATTTAAAATCAGAATTTTTAGAAAGTAATTTGCATATGTGAATTTACTATTTTGCCCTTGAGGGCTATATCACCACCACCAGTTCATTTCCTTCCTCCTGTTCACAGCACTCGGTACTATCTCTCTCTTTTCTCTCTCTCGTCTACTGCTTTCTCTCTCTCTTACATGCAAAGCCGATTCATGTGTGTTTGTTTAAATAAAAACCATATTTATGTTTCCCTTATCCTCCTCTTTCGTTTGATACCAGAATCGTGTGTATTATATATATATATATATATATATATATATATATATAGTGTTGGTCGGAAGTTGTTGGTCGAGTTTTGACCGGAGTTCTTGAGCCCTTTTTGAGTTGATGTTTTTATGATGATTGTGACTGCGTACTATGTTTGAAAAGAAGTTAATCGGTGGAGTATGGAAGGATACTGCAAATTTAAGGAGTAACCCCGAGTTTCATCGCAACCGGTGATGAACTCCGGTGAACCGATGGTGGCTGATGATGATGATTGAAGCCTACAGATTCATATATCTCTAATTTGTATTAATTCAATGCATGCATGTGTAGTTGTGAATTTTTACTTTAATTTTTTTAAGAATTATGCTTGACATTATCGAATAAATTGATTCGTTAAGTTATGTGTTAATCATTCGAGATGGTGTTGATAATTCGTATGAAATTTCTGAATATTTTCGAATCAATATGATCTGCATGTGTGATAATTAGATTTAATTATTGATTCATTTGAATTTTATGATTTTATTATGAATTAATTGAAATTATTCAAATTATATGTATATATATATATATGAGATTTTCGAGTTTAATTCATGAAATAAATGTTGATGTTGATGATTACAATTGCTGATTCGTGTTATATAAGTTTAGATAGAGATGCATGTTGAATTTATGATTTATATGTAATTAATTTGAATTATTCAAATTTTTATAATTTTAAATAGTAACTTAAAAAATCGATTTAACATGATTATGTGTTAAATAATCTTGATTAGTGATGTAATTGTTATTGGATAAAAGTCGGATGATTATAAGATGTTATGATATGTAATCCAATGGGAAGTGTAGGTAGATTTGTAATCCATCGGATTGAGTTGGTTATTATTTGAGTCGGATATTTTCGACGGGATAGTCCTATAAATAAAGGAGACTCTGCCCGATTTTTGTTAGAATTATAGATCATAAAGACTATAGTATAAGGTTATAATTGATTACAAGTTAAGTTAGTATTATGTGTTAAGTGTTTAAGTGACTTATGTGATTACATGTTACAGATGTGATGTGGCTACGTGCTTATCTGATCTTATTGAATTACGTAATAAGAATGAGATATATACGTTAAGTGGTGATGCGATATAGGAATCGTTGGGTAGATTAGGATGAGTCGTATTAGAAACATAGTATACTAAAGTAGTGATATGACTTATATAGATAAGAAGGACGTAGGACCTAGCGATAAAGGAAAAGCTAAGGTTGAGTACCAGTGACTGAGCTGTTAGCTGTTGCATTCTACCGGAGGCAAGTAACTCTGTCTTTTCTTGAAGTTTACATTCCTAAACTGATATATCCTGTTGATTCAAGCATGTCTATCTTATGCCATGTTGATCATAAATCTTATGTAGCCTATCTATTCATGCAACCAGATTTTTGTCCACGACTGTTTCATAAACTGTGAACCCTAAAACATCATAATTCTTTTTAATTGCTTCTTGACCATATATGTCAAACAACTTGCTATAATTAAACCTTATTGACAGACAGATAAACCAGTGTTCTACTTGACCTATGTCCGTGTCCTGTTTAACCTATGTTGTTCCTAAAATTTTATAAACTTCTTTATAACCTAACGAATGATTCAAAAACTTACTTACCCATAATACTATACTTTAAACCTGAAATATGATCAACTACCTTGATGCCTTTGAGTCTATATCTTCTTGATTCAGACTTGTATCCCTATTTCATTGATATTAGAGAACTTAGTCAAACCTTTTAACTTTTATCATTGCAAATCAAAATGAGTTGTTTTCTTAAAATACTTTGAAATTACATAGACTGGGCTGATTTGTTATCAGAGTGTCGAAGGTACTTCGAAGTAAAGGTTTTTGAAAAGATTTAGTAATAAAATGTTTTACGAAGTCAAAAAGAGTTTTGCAAAGTTTAATGTTTTAAAATGAGATTTTTAATAAAATGTTAGGAACTCCGTCTAAATGGTTTCCACGTATTCCTGACGATTGGAGAGACGGGACGAACGAGTAATGTTGGTTCCGTCGGTTTGTGTATGTATTAGTGTAGTTCTGGTCTGTCCAGTTCGACACCTTTATAGGCCAATGTGTTGCCTCCTGGGAACCCAAGCTATCCTAATGAGAGGATTATTGTCCAGAGGGACTCTGTGTCCGGTATGGGGACTTTATGGGCTGATCACCCGTATTGTCTGTTATGAAGTAAAAACCTCCAATCAATTTTCTTAAAGTGATGATTACTTTTTATTTACCACGAAATGAAATTGGTTTTCCGATTGAAATGTCAATTACTTTACACAGTTTTGAAATATCTATTGCTATGCTGATTATCAGTTGATATCCTGTCATTACTAAATACCAGTATTGCTTTTACTACTTCCAGCATTTTTATGTCATATCGTAAATTACTATCATCTTCTACAATACACTATTACACTATTTCCAGTTGAGATCTTTAGTTACTTGTTGAGCGTTGGCTCATTATTATTTTGTCTCACCCTTTTGACAGTAATCTAAGAATCATGGTTCGTACAATCCAAACCGCAAGGAAGCGCACTTACCGTGGCCCTGAGTTGGTTCATTTTGAGATAGCTCCCGAGGTAGATGCAATAACAGCTCATTGAGGAAATCTTTAGTTAGTTGTGAGAACTGGCAGTAGAACTTTTGAGAACTTGGTTCGTAATAATGTATTATATTTTGAATTCAGGTTTGTAATAATAATTAGTTAGACGATGGCTTGCTTGTTTCATATCATTACCTGTGAAAGATCTTGGATAGTAGAGTTGGGGCCAGTCGGCATGTTATATTTATATTTCCTATTAGGGTGTTTGCATCTAGAGTGTGTCAGTGACCCTTCGATCTAGGCCCCAGGTCGGGAGGGCGTCACAAGAAACATGCTCCGATTGTCAGGCAACCGCCAGAGATGTTAACGTCGATTAATTCTCATATTTCGTTTGCCATGTGGGGGATGGACATACTTGGTCCTTTCCCTGTAGCTTTAGCACAAAAGAAGTTCCTGATAGTGGCCATCGATTATTTTACTAAGTGGATTGAGGTTAAGCCCTTAGCCAAGATAACCAACCAACAAGTTGCCCAGTTCTTTTGGGAGAGCATAATATGCAGATATGGTATCCCACGAATCCTTGTGATAGATAATGGGCGCTAGTTCAACAATGAGGTGTTTAAGAAGTATTTCGAGAAGAATGCCGTCAAACTTCGCTTCAATTCGGTAGCTCATCCTCAGGCTAATGGACAAGTTGAAACCGTATTATCCTTGATGGACGCAAGAAGAGGGTCGAACGCTCAAGAAACACATGGGTGGACGAGTTGCTGCCCATACTATGGGCATATCACACCACCTGTAAAGTGGCAACTGGAGCTACCCCGTCTTTGCGAGCTTATGGAGCAGAGGCAGTTGTGCCCTTGGAAATTTCTCATGTTTCTCCAAGGGTGGAAGCATATGAACAAGAAACTAATGAGGAAGGCATGAGACTTGCCCTTGATCTAATTGATGAGGTCAGAGATGAAGCAAACGCCCGAAATGTTGAGCATCAGAAGAGAGCATCCTTTCATTACAACCAGAGGGTTAAAGAAAGGTTCTTTAAACATGGCCACTTGGTTTTAAGGAAGATAGAAGCATCTTGAGTTGGACAAAGAGGAAAGTTGGCCCATAACTGGGAAGGGCCGTATAGGGTCAGCAAGACGTTGGGACGAGGTTCCTACAAGCTGGAAATCTTTGACAGAAACGAGGTGCCCCGCACTTGGCACGCCTCAAATCTCAAGGTTTATTATGTTTAAGCTCTCCTAATAAAGACTTAGCTTTTTGCCTATCTAGTAGAAGTAGAAATAAGGTTCATATGAAACCATTGCAGAGCATGTTGCTCCCAGTAGGACGTAGTATTCTATGTAAGGGTTGAGCCCGCTTCAAATTACTAATATAAACTTGTTTTCCATTCTATGATTCTGTGATTTCAGTTATGTACCAAGTACCTGATGTGTGTAAGTCTAAATGGCCAAGTACCGTAAATAAAATAACGTACAAATTAAAGGAAACAACCACGTAAATAAAACACCCCTAAGGGGCATGGTTCAAGTCATGATTACAAACACACCGAATAAAAATACAAGTCCACGAAGGACTACAACCAAAGTCGAGATATAACAAAAGCCACATGAGGCTAATAGAGGCCATGCAAGGCTCAAGCATGAATCACTTCTTAACAGAAGCCATCTTCACCAAACGTCTCTTAGGAGGAACAACTTTAACGGGAGCTTCTTCTCCACTAGACAACTCCTCTTTGTAACGCTCCAGACTTCCCAATACTGAAAATATACTTTTTATAATAAAATAGACTTTGATACATGGGAATTTAAGAAAATTTTGGCATGAAGTATTCGTAAATTGGACTATCCACCTGTATTTCAACCCAAACCAATAATAAATACAAATACCTGAATAATGAAACTTAATACACCAACGATTCCTCACCGAGGATCAATTCCAGGTTATGGTATGAAACAACAATCTACACTATACAAATCATTACAACTTCTATCTCCAATCCAAATACAAACCTTTATACCGTCTAAACCATAGCGCAAACCAGTTAGCATATGCCCGTGCTGGCTCTGTATATAACCTTTAAAGAAAGTACCATCGCTCTCATTTGAATTATAATGCGCAGGTATCCAACTTCTTAACCCTAATTGAAAGGGAAAGTAAAACAAAGCAAGAGTGAGCCAACAACGCTCAGCAAGTTAATAATATAGTGAAACAACAATATCTCGATAATTCATTGATGAACAATATCAATGAATACTTTATCTCAAAAGATATTCAGTTTCCATCATAGGATTAAACTTTCCATTTTCTTTAAATCATCTATCATGTAAACATTTCTTTTCTTAAAACCATTTCCATCATTAAAACATACTTTCCATAAAACCTTTTAACACATTTAAATTGATTGGAGTTTTTCCACGAGTACGGACAATACGGGTATCAGCCACGTAAAGTCCACATACCAGACACGAAGTCCCTCTGGACCTTGAAATTGGGTTCCCAATTAGGCAACACATTGGCCTTTAATAAAAGTTCTGGACTAGGACCACCCTAGCCTCTTACACTAAAAAAAATGCTGGATTGACGTCACCCGGCCTCTTACGCCTCCAATCTGAAGAAATCCGTAAAAAAACATTTTGACGGAATCCCCCAAATTAAAATCTTTAAAATCTTTAAAATATTTCAGTTTTAAGTCCTTTATACTCACTAATAACAGATCAGCCCGGTATAAAGAATTTTTAAAAAAAACATCTTTAATTAATTAAACAGTTTTTAGGGAGCAACATCAAAATATTAAGAATCAGGGAAGCAATTGATATAGGGAATCATAATCAGCAAAGCAATACGATTAAACTAAACATGACAAGATTCAGCAAAATTGAATCATATATCAACAAGGAAACATTTATCAATTAAGGGACAAAGCAATTGTTAGGATTCTAGAAATTTAACAGCAATTTATGTGATAATCCTGGAATAAAGGAATCTGAAGTTCAAGGAAAGATTTGAGTAATACTGATAAGTGCATATTTTTGCATATTTTTATTACCTAATTATTGCTTGAACTCGTATTTTAATAATTTATTTTGTTGCATTTCAGGAAATTCGAGTAAATATAAAGAAATGGCAAAATAAAGAAATAAAGAGCAAGGAAGGAAAAAAGAGAAAGAAAAAGGACTTAAATGAAAAAAGGAAAAAGAATTGGGAGCTTGGAGGAAAATGAATCTTTCAAGACACATGGAAGGTGGAGATCATCCCAACACACTAAATAAGTGTATGTCCAAGATCCACTCAACAAAGCTTAAGGAGGAAGGCAACAATTTGATGGCAAGGATTTCTCCACCACATTAGAAAGTGTATGGTGGAGATTCACCCAACACACCCAACACACCCCTCAATCCTAATTCTTATCCTACAAATACCCCTTCATCCCCCTTGTAAAAAGAGGAACCTAGATTTAGGGTAGTTTTAGAGTAGCATAATTTTCATTTCTTTTACTTGTTTTGTAGTTCTAATTTTTTGTAAACACTCCTTTTAAGTTTATTGCAATTTCAAGTTTCCTTTATTTTCTTGTCTATTATGCTAGTTATCACATATATCATATCTATTTACAAATACCTGTTAACAATTTGCTATACAAATTACCAAATAATTCTAATAAAATTCGGACAGTACCTCCTTTAAAATATCGTCTAACCTATCTGAGAACAACCGAACCAATCAATAATCACACTATTCTTCGCTACAATATAATTCACAATTAACTCTGACCATTTTAATGAACCTCTATTGTACACCACTGGCAATCGATAAATAACATTTAAATAAACACTTATACAATGAATTCTGACAGACAACTTATTCTTTAATGCATTGTCAAACCAAATCAATGCATAATTTATACCCATCATTTAAATACTAAATAATAACATAATTATAATTATTCGCTAAATATGAAAATACTATTTTTAGAAAGTTTATAATTTTAGAAAATTCGGGCAGCATCCCCTTTGCATACGTAACCTACCAGTCGGACACAGCCGACACAAAACCAACAATCACAATCACAATAATAATTATCCGCACATCATACCACTACTAATTCACAATTAAATCTTTCTGATATACAATAAAATTATAACTAGAAACAATATATTATATAATTTAATTAGGACTCAGAATAATCATCACTGTCCACCGTCGGCTCACCAAAACTCATCGCCAATGGCGGCAAAATTTTGGGTTTCCCATTTCGGGCTTCCTTCCACAAATTCCACCGATTAAAATTTAAAATAATTGTAACCGTATCCTCATTTCATAATCACAACCAATCATTCGATTTAATCAACCAATCACTGCACAAAACCACAATTCAACAATTTAAAGCCTCCAGTGATCGACCAAAAACCTGGCCACACACACAGTTTACCTCACACAATCCATACATACACACGATATCGACATATACACACACAGTACTGAATC
This sequence comes from Saposhnikovia divaricata, assembly GCA_036435485.1. Classification (NCBI taxonomy): domain Eukaryota; kingdom Viridiplantae; phylum Streptophyta; class Magnoliopsida; order Apiales; family Apiaceae; genus Saposhnikovia; species Saposhnikovia divaricata. Next base: position 171,516,371 of record CM071594.1, on the reverse strand, counting down.
ATGGTTTATAGGGGAGGGGAGGAGAGGATGGAGGTTAATTAACAACCCAATCGTCAAGAACATCCCAAGACTCAGACTTACAAGAACGGGGAAGGAGAAATCGTGCGATTGATTTTAGGATTGGAGGAACTCGAAAAGACCCAGTATACACACACTCGACTCAGACCAAAACCCATGACAATCATAGCCTCTGCAACCACCACGCACACTGGACAAACAGAGGGGAGAGAGGGAGATGTGAGTGTTCAATAGAGAGAGAGCTCTAGAATTGGTGAGATTGAGAGGGGGAGAGAGAGAGAGAGAGAGAGAGAGAGAGAGAGAGATTGAGGAGAGAGTTCGAGAATACTCCAGAGACCCACGAAGAACACACCTGAAAAGGAAGGGGATTAGGGATTTTAACTAACTTGGGGAAAAGAGAGGCATTTTCATAAATTCACTTTGCTGAAAAAAAATCCACAAAATCATTTCTAAAAATCAAAATTAAATACAAAATGGGTGAAACATTAAATTTAAAATTTTAAAATAAAGAGTATAAAATTACGTTTACCCACATATCTTTAAAATATTTTTAGGATCGAAAATGAATTAAATATGAATTTTACAAGTTTGGATCCTTAAAATGCAATAATAATCTTAAAATCACTTTAAAATACCAAAACACCCAAATTAATACACCCAATAATTGTAAAAATTATTAAATATACAGAGATGATATTACAAAAGATTTCATGATTTTTAATAACTCTGATGATTTTATAAAATTTTCCGAAGATCAATCATGCATGATTTAAATAAATTTTTAATCATAAAAATTCAAATAAAAAATTACACGGACTAGCATGTCACACATACATCACCATATAAACAGGTAAACATGATGTCACATATATTTTATCTAAAAAAATATTTTCACACCCAATAACCCACATTTAATATTAAATAATTAAAAAATAATAATAACAAATACGATATTTTCTAGGGCGTTATATCATTCCCCCCTTAATAGGATTCTATCCTCAGAATCAATCTTAAGAAAACATAAAGACAGTATTCCTCAACAGTTTCTCCTTTAGTTTCCATGTCATTCCTTGCACACTAGCATTCCTTTATATCAATTCACATATCGATAGGCTCATCCTGTAGGCCTTCGAATTTCTAACATAAACTTAATCCTTTGGTTTGCATGTCTCGTTATTTCTAGATACTGATTACTCACACGTGACGATCCCTTTTCTTCCAAAAATCGGACATGACCTATTCGTATAATGGACTATGCCCTATACACAACGCCTCAAGTACTAACCCCATCACAATTCATTCATATACAATACCAAAACAAAACCCACCTTGATTTTTAATAAACATAAAAACGAAGAAATCTACCTTGACTCGCAGTATACAGGTAAATAAATAAATCTTTAAAACAAATATCAATTGATAGCACTTCTATGCTCCTACTCATAATTCAGATTGTCCCATATAAAACTCTGAGAAAAAGAATATCAAGAAATCCCCCAATCATTCTTACTCCCCTTTCAACGTACAATTTTACTCGAGGAGGGAATAACCGGGAAACTTCTATCCATCCTTAGTCCCATTGTTTTACTGAGTAACCTTTTCAAAACTAATAACCATTTACCTTGAAACGTATATATCTTATTCGCGATACAAACTACCCATGGTCACAACCTTCCAATACCATTCACAAATCAACTTCTAATCCAATTTAAGCTCTAGAACTTCTAACATCGGATAAAATCAACAATTAACTTAACATACGTAAAGCAAAGTATACATCACCCATAATTAACTTAATAACTACAAAACTCATTTAAACTTTACTTTATCCAATTCCCGAGAAATCGACTTCCAAAACATTACTCTACATACTCTACAAATCCTCAATTCAAACTCTGTATATTATAACTCCAACATTTATTAATAACCGAATAAGCAAAATAAGATACGCGTCCACCACTCATTTCCTTGAACGATTCCATTCTTCTACAGTCCACTTCTTCACATTCTGCTTTAATCAACTCATCTTGGTACTTCTCAATTTCCTCTAATAATTCATTTGCAATAATCTAGACCTTTGGATCTTCCATCTATAACTTCCCAAATTCTTTGAACATTTACTTGAGCATTGCATGCCTATTTAATCTTTCTTGGTTCATCCGACACTGACACTTGAGCGGTTTTCGATTTCTTCTTTGACTCCTAAAAGCTTTCTCCACCTTTATCTCTTCGTTTCCTGATTTGTAGGCTTATCCACTATTGTAGCTATCTTGGTAATACCTTTGACAACCTTCAATAACTCCTAGCTAGTCCTTCAAAGTTTTCGATCTCCACTAGCATCTTAGGCCTTTCCCGATTCATTACTATTTCATCTTCACCTAATTCACTTCGATCATTTCGTCATATCCTGAAAGTTATAACTCTTCCCATTCCAATACTCATACTTAGAAACCTATGCGTGCTCTTTCTACATCCTTAAATATCTTACTATGTCTTCCGGTCTTGAATCCTCGAAACTGATTACATTCCTGGTATTAATTAATTAATCAACTTTATATTTGATATCACTGATAGCTTTATGAGTCATAAAGGTTTATAATAAAAGAAATCAATACATTGGACAGGTGTTAGCAGGTATGAATATAAGTTGATTTGTGTTTAATATGAATTTTATAAAAGAATTTAACTGAGAGATCATTATGATCATTGAACTAATTTCAGGTTTTGCATTTGTCACTTAGGTCAACGGTCATAGCACAAGAAGGGGCCCAGCCTTCTGTACTTTCATAACAAACACAATCAGTGGCGTCCCACTAGACTTCTATCACATAGATAAGATGTCCCTGAATCCCCTATATACATAGGGTTGTTCATCCCAGTTTGAATAAAGAAGGTTAAGTATTTAGGGAGAAACAAAAAGAAATCAAAAGTATATATATATATATATTGTTGAATAAGGAATGTCAAATATTCGGGGAAAATAGAAAGAATTCAAGGGTCTCAATAATTTATATGCATCATGTTGAATCAAGTGATCCCCTGGAAAATAAAGGTATCTCTGAAAAATAGGAATGTGTTTAAATGAATCCGATATGCGAAGTTCATCATCAATTGAGGTATAATCGATTATCAATAAGATCTGGTACCAACAAAACAAGGAAGAATAGAAATAAAGGTTAAGTCTCTTTAAAAGATGAATAAGATCAACAGCTAGTAGAGAACAACCATGCCCTTTCCTCCAACACATGTCAGTAATCGCGTTTCTCATCCTGTTTACAACTTTTTTGTACTCTCTATAACATTCGTTAAATAGTTAAAGTCGTAGAAGAAACTCTAGAAGGTACATATGGATATCTAAGTGGCATCCTCCAAACTGGTAGTTCCGGTCATCTAGCTAGCTCAGGTGACTTCGAATTAACTACCTCGTCCAAAATCGAATCTTCGGTGAATCGAACTCCTACTTGCATGATGTGTCGAAATACCAAATAACGTCACAACAGTCGTCCTAATATCCTAAGGTGAATCTTATCCTAAATCATCATATCTAACGTCTAACCTAAATACGTACACCTAATCATCCTAACTTGTTTCAGTGACCATAACCTGTCGCTCTGATACCAACCTAACGCTCCAGACTTCCCAATACTGAAAATATACTTTTTATAATAAAATACACTTTGATACAGAGGAATTTAAGAAAATTTTGGCATGAAGTATTCGTAAATCGGACTATCCACCTGTATTTCAACCCAAACCAATAATAAATACAAATACCTGAATAATGAAACTTAATACACCAACGATTCCTCACCGAGGATCGATTCCAGGTTATGGTATGAAACAAGAATCTACACTATACAAATCATTACAACTTCTATCTTCAATCCAATTTCAAACCTTTATATCGTCTAAACCATAGCGGAAGCCAATTTGCTGGCTCTGTATCTAACCTTTAAAGAAAGCACCATCGCTCTCATTTGAATTATAATGTGCATGTATCCAACTTCTTAACCCTAACTGAAAGGGAAAGTAAAATAAAGCAAGAGTGAGCCAACAACGCTCAGCAAGTTAATAATATAGTGAAACAACAATATCTCGATAATTCATTGATGAACAATATCAATGAATACTTTATCTCAAAAGATATTCAGTTTCCATCATAGGATTAAACTTTCCATTCTCTTCAAATCATCTATCATGTAAACATTTCTTTTCTTAATACCATTTCCATCATTAAAATATACTTTCCATAAATCCTTTTAAAACATTTAAATTGATTGGAGTTTTTTCATGACTATGGACAATACAGGTGATCAGCCACGTAAAGTCCCCATACCGGACACGAAGTCCCTCTGGACCTTGAAATTGGGTTCCCAATTAGGCAACACATTGGCCTTTAATAAAAGTGCTGGACTAGGACCATCCTAGCCTCTTACGCTAAAAAAATGCTGGACCGGCATCACCCAGCCTCTTACGCCTCCAATCTGAAGGAATCCTTAAAAAAACATTTTGACTGAATCCCCCATATTAAAATCTTTAAAATATTTCACTTTTAAGTCATTTATACTTACTGATAACAGATCAGCCCTATATAAGGATTTTTAAAAAAACATCTTTAATTAATTAAACCATTTTTGGGGAGCAGCATCAAAAGATTAAGAATCAGGAAGCAATTGATATAGGGAATCATAATCAGCAAAGCAATACGATTAAACTAAACATGGCAAGATTCAACATAATTGAATCGTATATGAACAGGGAAACATTTATCAATTAAGGGACAAAGCAATTGTTAGGTTTCTAGAAATTTAACAGCAATTTATGTGATAATCCTGGAACAAAGGAATCTGAAGTTCAAGGAAAGATTTGAGTAATACTGATAAGTGCAAATTTTTGCATATTTTTATTACCTAATTATTGCTTGAACTCGTATTTTAATAAATTATTTTGTTGCATTTCAGGAAATTCGAGTAAATATAAAGAAATGGCAAAATAAAGAAATAAAGAACAAGGAAGGGAAAAAGAGAAAGAAAAAGGACTTAAATGAAAAAAGGAAAAAGAATTAGGAGCTTGGACGAAAAGGAATCTTTCAAGACACGTGGAAGGTGGAGATCATCCCAACACACTAAATAAGTGTATGGCCAAGATCCACTCAACAAAGCTTAAGGAGGAAGGCAACAATTGGATGGCTAGGATTTCTCCACCACATTAGAAAGTGTATGGTGGAGATTCACCCAACACACCCATCAACCCTAATTCTTATCCTATAAATACCTCCTCATCCCCCTTGTAAAAAGAGGAACCTAGATTTAGGGTAGCATAATTTTCATTTCTTTTACTTGTTTTGTAGTTCTATTTTTTTTGTAAACACTCCTTTTAAGTTTATTGCAATTTCAAGTTTCCTTTATTTTCTTGTCTTGCTCTCTCGAGTATGTTGCCTTGCTTTCGTTATTTTCTTAAATCCGATTAGTGGACAAAGTAGCGAAATGTTAACCACTTGGGGTTGAAAGTAACGAATTTTATTTTCGTGTTCTTTGTTAATAATCGTAGTTGTGCCCCTTTAAATCTCAATTTTATTGTGGGTATTAATTAATTTTAATTTCTGTCTTGGTAGTGTAATTTAGGGTCTCTAATATTTTAAATTTTCGTTTTTAATCTTTAAACTTCATTTCCAATTTCGTAGTTAGTTTTTATTTTAGTTCAGATTTCTAAATAAAAAAAGCACAATATAATATTAGTTTTATTAAAATTTCATTACGAACTTTCTGCTTTTATTTCTCTATTTTATCGTTTTATTCGAAGCTCAACCCATTCCCCTGTTTTTATTCAGTTTTTACCCTCTGTTTTCATTAGAATAAACACCAAACCCAGCCCATCATTTTCTCTTTACTCTTCTTGTTCTCCTTCGGTTTTTCCCTGATTCCTCCCATGTCATCTCCCTTTTCTTCTCTTCAAACACTCAACCAAACACCCCATGTCCTCTGTTTTAGTTTCATTTGAATCCATAACCCCATTTCCTTCTCGTTTTTGAAGAGTTTCGTCATGTTAAAGTTTTGTTTTGATTTTCGTTTCCCTCTTTTCTTCTATGTTTGGTTTAAGGTCATTTTTTGTTCGGTTTTTCTAAGTTTGTTGGTATTGAGTTCCTTTGTTTTAATGCGAGTTTCGTGTCTAGTTAATTTGTTATTTTCGTCACTATGTTTTTGGCTGGGTTTTTATGTGTCGAGTTTGTTTGTGGGTTGTTCACTGGTTGAAGAGTCAAATTCCAATTGCTGTTTGTTAAATTTCAGTTTGCTGTTTGTGTGTTCGAGTATTCTATTTTTCTGTTTTTCTGTGTAATGAACTGCTGAGTTACCGAGTTGCTGCATTGCTGAGTTTTGAGTTTTTACGAGTTGAATTCAAGTCTGGTGTCTCTGTTTTCTTTTGTCTTCAATTTCTTTTAAGTTTTTGGCTTAATGTTTCTATTCATTACTGAGTTGTACCGCCGAGTTAACTCGTCTGAGTCCAGCTTGTTGGTTTGTTTGATCTTGAGTTTGCTATGCGTTAATTTCAGTCTGTAGTTTGGTAATTAACGATGGTTGAGTGTCTGAGTCGGTGGTGTTTTGTTTTGCGAGTTGTGCTTTGCGAGTCGACTAGGTTCGAGTGTTAGCATTTTGTGTCTTTGTTTTGATTGAGTTTTCTGCTTGTTGAGTTATTTGTTCTAATTTCGAATTCTTATGAGTTATGTTGTTATTGCTGAGTCATTTTGTCCGAGCTATAAAGTCTCTGTGTTTGTTTTTGCCGAGTTGGATGCAGCTGAGTTAAAGTTTTAGTCCATTTCAATTTTCTAGATTGTTGTGTTCGTAAGGTTTAGTTGTGGTTTTTGTTTTCTGCAATTCTGGCTAGCTCGATTTACGAATATGTCATATTTAATTTTTTTTAAAATTTTTGTAAATAAATTTTAAGTCAATAAAAAAAGAGTTTTAGAACAAAATTTGGTTTTAATTCGAATTTAAATTTTTAAAAAAATAATTTAGTTTTAGAATAATTTAGAATTTAGAATTAGAAATTAATTAGTAAAATCCAAAAGTTCTCCAAAATCCACATTTGTTCTAGTCCGCCTAAATTAAAAATTAAGAATCACGATAATAATAAGTCTATATGGAACGATATCTCAAGTATTAAAACGATGAAATTGTGCGCTTGCAATTTAAATCTTTATTTCTAGCACATCAAGTTTTTGGCGCCGCTGCCGGAGACTAATTATTTTTTGCTCCTTGATTTTTAATTTTTTCGGATTAGTTTACTTGTCTTATTTTTGTCTCGTTTTTTTAGGAAAGTTGGAAATTTCGGGAATCTCCTAGGTCTAGAATTTTTCTTTTGATTTTTCACCCTTTCTTTTGTTTGTTTAATTTATTTATCGCACTTATTTGCTACGTGTTTCCTTTCGTGGTTTATGCGAACTACTTGGCGTAGGGATAATTCTGCTAGGCTAGTGAGATCATTTGAGATTCCGTTCTCTTCCGATTCCGAGTCTTTAGAAAATTCTGAATCAGTAGTAACGATGGCTATGTCTCTTAAAGACCGTTGCTATCCCACCCGTTCTGCCCAACCCTCGTGTGTCACTCTTCCTCCCGGTAATGGTAATAATTTTTAGATTAAAGCTCATCACATTAGTATGTTACCTAAGTTTACCGGGAGCGATGGTGAGGATCCCTATCTTTTTTCTTCATGAATTCGAGGAGGTTTGTGCCTTGCAAAAACTCCTTCATTTTCTTCATCATCTACTATCTGTTCTGTATCCGTCCATTTGGATGGTTCTTTAGGCACATAAGATCTTGGAAAGGTTATGGTTCCAACAGTCTTTTCAGGAATCTCTTGTTGTGGAACAAAGGGACCATTCTTGAGTATCTCAGGATATAGAGGATTAGCAGCTTTGATGAATAACTACATCTTGATCTTCCAGAGGTTGTAGTTCTCTTTGTCAAACTTAGGGACCTTCACCGTACCTGTAGTCTTTGGTGTATTCATGATCGTTTTCTGTTTTTGAATAAACAGCCTGCTTTGATACCACTTGTTGAGTATAGAATAGAAGAAAGAATACAGAGGGGGGGTGAATGGATTCTTGAACTTTTCGTTGTTCTTGAATCTGTATAGCAAGATATGTGTTAAGTGTGTGCTATAATTTAAGTGCGGAAAATAATAAGCGAGCAACACAACACAATATCACTTTAATCTAATATATTATTAGATAAAGATTTTGCTACAATCTATGAATACAAAAGTTAGTATTCTCAGCTTCGTTTTTCTCAGAGAGATGTTTTCTTTTGTGTCTATGAAAAACTTTACTTCTAAGGAAGTGAGGCTGTATCCTTATAGAGCATGAATACAACCTACTTACTACAAATAAGGTAGCTAAACAACTTTACTTTCTAGTGTGTCTATCCTTTTTGAGTAAGCATCCAAACGGCTACAGGTTTGACTTTGCAAAGCTCTGTTCAGAACCACTTCTTTACCTCTTTGTCTCTTGTACATCTCTCCAAGCTTCTTTGTAGGCTTTTCCAAAGTACATTACAGATTGTGGTCCATAAAGTGCTTTGGCTTGTTGCAGGTTTCTGAATTGTACAATTCTTCAGTATTTTGTCTCCAAGATTGTATTCGAGAAGTAACTCTATTGGTGATTCGAGAACTAGAATTGGCTTGATCGATAACTCTGAGTTCTCGAATACTGTTGGTGATTCGAGAACTAGAATTGGCTTAATCGATAACTCTGAGTTCTCGAATACTGTTAAACTGACATATCGAATGACTTCTCGAATAAGTCTTTTCTTCAGGAATCCTTGAGATATCGAATAGAACATTGCCTTGTTGACTCTTAGAGAACTTGAATGATGCTTTGACTTGTTGACTCCATGAGTTCTCGAATAGAGTATTTAGACATGTCGAATCTCTGAGTTCTCGAATAAGGCTTTGACTAGTTGACCTTAAGAGATATCGAACAGTATCTTTTGAGATATCGAATCCCTAACTTCTCGAATGCTGGACTTCTCAAATAGACAAATGTACTTCTCGAATTGGTACTTAGGCAAATTCCTCATTTCTTCAAATCCCAACTGTGATTATTTGACAGTCTTTATCTCCTTGCTTAAGGCATGAACCTTGGAACTTCTTTCAAGCATTACTCTTGAATTTATAAGTACAGTTACACAACTAGGATTTGATGCCTATTACAAGTACAGAACAAATAGAAACTCTACAACTAGAGGTTCCCTCAATTAAGAGGTCATGTAGGTAATGCATAGCATTACACACACTTAGGCTTGTTATTATATGAGTACAGGCATGTCTCTGTGACTAACAATCTCCCCCAAATTGTGAGTAAGACCCTTAGTCACAATTTCATGCCTGATAACAAGCCTAACATACATAAAGATAAAACTTTGAAAAGTACAGGTATGTAGATTTGAACTAAGAATATGAATAGAAATCACTACGCCATAAAAGGCCTACGGCAACACAGAAAAAGTGTTGCCGTAGGCTCGAAATATGTTGCCATAGGCCCAACAAACCCCAAAGGCAACATTTTGTTGGTGTTGCTATTTTTGCCGTTGCCTTTGGGGTCAAAGGCAATATTATATTTCTCTATGGCAACATCAGCTTTTCTGTTGGCGTAGACTAGCTATGGCAACAATATTTTCAATTTTTAGTAACATGATATTATGTTGCCTTTGGGTTAAACATTTTGCAAAAAAATTAGGCCCCACCAGTAGGTCCCACCAGCAGGGTCCACTTATCAGGACACATAGGTGGGGCCCACTGTGGGGCCCATTTTTATGTCAACACAAATTTTTACCTATAGCAACATTTTCTAGCAACATTTCTTCACATTAATTTTCCTTTTTTCCAACACTTTATAGCATCAATGGCAACACTTTTCTATTTCCAATAAAAAATCATAAATATGAAAATATGCATTGCCTAAATAACCAAATCAACATAAATTGTTTATCATTTCCACCAGATCATACTACTTAATAATCCAAAACCAACAACTCAGATTCATTACAATCATCAACCAACTAAGTACCTCCAAGCATAATATTTCATAAACTAGTAACGCACAATTCATTTACTAAGTACATAACAACTAAAATAACAACCGCGACCATTGGAATATATGGTTTTGGAATTGGCTATAGTGATTAAACTGTTGCTCCTTTGGTTCCACATCTCTTACATTTTGTTCCCATTCTGGCTACCAACTCTACAATTGTCCTCGTCAACACTTTATCTTCTACCGTGCCAAGAGAGAGTTGATCTATAACTGTGTTAGGCCGAATACAAATTTAATAATCAAATTCGTATGAAAGTTTAACAAGTAAGACGTTTATGCACTTAAAAACTTCTGGTATTAAAACCTCTTCGTGATGTAAAATATCACAAAGAGCTGCTAGGTTACAATAAAGATAATTCGTTGTGCGATACCCTTCTAGGGTTCACCTAACTGTATTTATAAAACATACAGCTTCAATACAATCTCTAATTGATATTCCTAATAATCAGCTATACAATGATATCAATTACAGATTGTCACACGTCTCCTAAGTCAACTCGATCTCTTTGATAGCTATCCAATCTTCAAAGATATCGCTTCCATATCAATCTTCAATTGATCTCTAATATCTTCTGTTGACTCCGTACGCGCTGCTCCTAGACAGACTTTACTAAACTCTGTCCAGCTTCCGCCTGTCAGAGTTTACACTAAACTCTGACCGCTTCCAGCTAAACTCTGATAATTCACTGTAACACTTAAACACTGATTCAAACACATCAATTATATTTAACAATCTCCCCCAAGTTGTTCATTAGCAAAAATGCACAAGTTAATAATAGTAATTGATGATGTCAAAACAAATAGACAAATACAGTGTTTATACAAATCCAGAGTTTAAGCTTCTACTTAACAAAATCTACAGAGAATAAGAAAATCCTTACAGATCTCAATCTCTTATCTCTTCAAGATCTGGTGTAGCTCTGAGATAATTTATGAGCAATCTTCTTTCTGCATTTTCAAGCTCAATCTCCATAGCTTCTTTAATCTCTCTAAGCTGAGGATCACTCTCATCTATCTGATAGATAACAGCTCTAAGATCATAGATTTTGTTTCTTCTCATCTCATTTCCCAGTCTGATAAATTTGACTTCTTCTGACTGTGAATTGAAGTCAAGTACTGTGATTCCCAAATCAGTCTTTATTTTGCAGTACCTTTCTTCATTTCAATAAGATTTCCATTGTAATCCCTGTACTTAGGAACATATCTGCTATTATACTTCTCTCCTCTGATTGCCAAATTCTGAAGCATCCTCTTTCTGAGCACATTTGCAACTGATTGAGTCCTTTGACTATTCACCTTGAAAAGATATAGAACATATTCTAATTCTTCCCAATATTTCAAGCCAATATCATTCTCACCAATTCTAAATACTGTCCCATCAGCCATGAAGTACAAGAGAAAGTCCTTCTTTAAACTCTTCTGATAAACTAACTGTACTGATTCCAGTCTGTCCAAACTTTCTTGAGTGACACCACGACCTGGAACAGCTAGTGAAGAAGGATCTCTAGGACCAGTATATTGCCTTTTGTCCTTGTGTGAACCTAGTCCACCCTTATTGTTTCCAACTTTACCAGACAAGGCTCTTCCATCAGAAATATTCATAGAAACTCCAGATAATATATTTGGATCATGAATTGTTCCTTTCCCAAAAACTGATTTCAACTGAGAAGATTGTAAAGGTGTGGTCACAACTTGTGATGCAACAGAAGTTGTAACTTTCTTCTGTAAACTTTCTCCTTCAATGCCTTTCAGCTTGAGTTGAGCTTCTGCTGCCATTGTTTCCTTTGAAAACTGAGATCTTTGACTAACATCAGCCCTTTCCTTGATCACAACACCTTTAGCAACAGGCCTAGGATCTTTTCCTCTTTTTAACTTACCAGACTTTAAAGCCTTGAGATGTTCTTCTTGTAAACTCTTTTCTTCAGCTTTAATGTCCTCAATTGTAACTCCTTCCTCATTCTCTTCAATAAACAACTTAGCAGCCAATTCTTCATCAGTCTGTGGATTAGAAGGTAATAGCAAACTCTTGGTCTTTGAAGTACCTTGAGTATCAGTATTTATCCCAACAAACTGTGATTTAGAGGACTTGCTAGTTTTCAGAGTTTGAAATTCTTCAGTTTTGCTCTTTCCTTTACTACTTGCTCCTCCATCTCCAGCACTATCCCTTCTGATCAGAGTTTGAGATTGCTTGCACTTGTCTTTAGCAACTCTCTCCCCCTTTTTGACATCATCAGGCATAAGAATAGATGTAATTAACTCCAAGGAGGTAGCAATAGAATCAAGCTTTAAGGACATATCATTCTGATTTTGTTCAACTTTGCTCAGCCTGTGAGACAAAGTTTCTTGATTCTGAGTAAGATATTGAAATTTATTCTTGTTGTCCAGTTTAAGCATATCAGCTCCTCTAACAACATCACCTCGAACATCAGAGATTGCCTTTTGACATAGATCAAATCTAGAGTTGAGAGTCTTCACTTGTACAACTGTAGCCTTGAAACAAGATAGAATCTCTGGATTTGTAATTGTTCTGGAGGTTCTCTTAACAAATTCAACTGCTCTTGTAGAAGGAAAGATACAAGTGTCCTTGTACCAGTCAGTTGAAAATTGTTCAAGGTATTCTTCTTCAGCATCTGCTTGATTTGAAGGACCAGCAAAATCCTTAACCTTAGCATCAGTCTGGACTGGTAAACTCTGAGAAGAGCTTGGCTCAGTATTCCCTTCAGTTTCATTTCCAACCTCAGCTTCAACATGATGAATGGTTGGAGGAACTGGAATAGATGCCTCAACAATGCCAATAACATCCTCTGCAACAGGTTTAGTAGTAGAGTCAACAACAGGCTGTGCAACATCCTCTGCAGATTTCACAATAGTCTCAGAGTTTATCTCCTTAGGTTGTTGTTCAATCTCATCTCCTCCTTCAGCAGTCTGGTGAGCATCTGAGAGCAATTCAGTATGTGATGCTACAGTTTCAGAAAGAACAACTGTAGGTTGATCAGCTGCACCAGTATCAGAGATAGGATCAGAGAATGGCATGAATGAATAAAGAATATCATTCATTGGAGAAAAATCATCTCTAGTATCCTCTTCTGCAGGCATTTCAACCTCTGCAGGCATTGTATCTTTTTCAGCCGCAACAGTAGGTGTTTGCTGGGAAACTACCTCTGGAGCTTCAACATTTTCATCAACAGAATCAGAGATTATCAGTTTTCTTCTTTTAGCTAGAGGCACTTCATCTGAATCCTCTCTACTAGATTCTGCCACCACTGAGGGTGACTTAGGTCTTTTTGCTTTTTGTTTCATTCTTCTAGTATAAACAGCTCCAGGAGTTGTCTGTTTTGCTTTGAGTTGTGCCTCTATTGTCTTCTTTACTCTTGTATGTCTTTCAGTGTTTGCTGCTGATTTCCTTACTTTGCCTCTGTGTGCTTTAGGCTATGGTTGTGGTTGAGATTGTGATGGTTCAGACTTTATTTGTGGAGTGTGTGAAGATTGTTTGGTGATTGGAGTTTGAGGGTTTTGGGTTGGATTAGTGTTTGTGATTGGTGATGAAGGTTGTTGAGTAGGTGCAGTGTGGATAGGTGGTTCAATGTTTAGAGGTTCTGGTTGTGGTTCTGGTTGTGGTTGGTCTTGAGGTTGGTTAAGAAAATTTTGCAAAGCAAGTGGCAGAACAAAAGCAGGTAGATGTTCTTTACCAGCATCCTTATTAGTCATATCAGAGAATATTCTCTTGTTGACTCTAAAGGGCTGAATTTCATCAGTTTCAGCTATCTCTAAACCAGACACACAAGCAGTAAATAGCATTTGACAAAAACGAGCAAAATAAACTGTAGTAGACTCTGACAGTTTATCACCTAGATTCATCAGAACATATCTACCAAAATCGAAATTACTACCATAAAGTAGAGAATACCCGATTTTTAGACTGTCCATTGGAATAGCATCCCAATTAGTGACCTTCTTCTGGAATGTCCTCGTAATGCAATCGAAGAAAAAATTCCATTCTTTCCTGAGATTAGGTCTCTTTACACTGCCAAGCTTGTCAAGAGATTCCATGTAACCTATCTCCTGTAGCATTTGTCTCAATTGAGGTTCAGCAACGTAAGTATAGGAGGTGTGTGTATCAAACCCCATCGTATCTCTGACAGTTTGTGGAGTAATCACAAACTCTTGTTCTTCATAAGTGAAGATGATGTTTGGAGTCCCATTCTCTCCTCCATCCACATAGACTGAGTTTTGCCAAAAAGTGGCTATTTGAGATGCAGAGAGAGTACTAGGTTCAACCAGAGCTTGTCCAATCTCTGAGTCTCTCAAGAAATTCTGCATAAGATGAAACGCTTCTGGAATACGTTCATGATAGAGTGGAGCTTCATAGTTGTTAGGGACAAACCGTAGACCAAGAGTAGTGAATGGTTTAGAAGCCATTGAATCAAGAAATTTGTAAGAAATCACGAAGAAAATTGTATGTAGGAAAGATGTTTGCGAAAATGCCCAAGTGAAAAGTGAGAGAACTGTGAGATGTAAAAAGTAAAACACAACTGTTTGGACACAAAAGTAATTAGAGTAATTAAAAACTCAATCTTTTATGTATTCAAACACTTAACAGTTCCTAAATTAATGTGTGAGTGGGACACGATAATGGGTGAGTGGGTCACGTGCTCGTATTTTTAAGAAGTGTATTTTGCAAATATAACAATAAAATATTTGATTTTAAAAAAAATCAAATAACACTCTTTTAAAATACCTGGACCCATTTAAAACCAGAATATGAATCGTTTACCTGTAACCATTAAGAATCAGAATACGAAGCGTTTTAGGACTTCGTTACTTACCCATCTCTATTTAAGGCCTAGAGATTTGTTCAGACTTGTTCACTATCTCTTTAACCTTTCATTTTCTCCTAAAAAGCAAAAACCCTTCACACAATATACCATTAAACAATGTCAAACCTTACCATCAATGAAAAGAATCTCCATCTCATAGAGAATAGAGATATCTTCAGTTATACGCGTGAAGAGTTTGATGCGTTTGACTGGGAAAGGCAGATTGAAACTCTGTGGCTGCAGATGGATGCCGGTCTCGAAGAAATCGAGAGAGAAAAACCTGCAAGAGTGATTGACATCGATGCTGCTCTCCAAGCAACATTAGCATGGCTTTCCTCGAAGGCATCCTCATCCAACACCACCAACCATTGTTAATGAATATGTCAGCAAAAATAACCTTATCCCTTCAACTTCCACCAAAATAAAGTGGCAAAGATGGGATCTGGGATGTTTGCTAACAATGGAGTGGTTTGGACTTGACCTTTTATTTTCCTGTTGAATAGATTAGCAGATAGAGAGAACAAAAAAGATGTAATACTTGCTTGTAATCTCTTTCTTATTATCAATGAAAATTCCTGTTTCTCTAATCTTATTCATTATGTTCTGCAAATTTTATGTTTATGAATTGTTCTTCAAAGAATTAAATCAAAGAAGAGAATATGAAAACTAATTAAAGTAATCATATAAGGAACAAATTCATCAACAATAATCACAATTAAATCAGGAACAGAACAATTAGGGATTCACCTATTAACAGTTGTCAAAATCCCTATTTACTCTAAAATTTTCAAATTGTCGAATTGAAAATTTTCCTCAGAGTACTAATCACAAATCAACAGCGTTTGTCAATTCTCCAACTTTATCACCGAAACCCTTTCAAAAATTGCACAGTCGTGAAAATATGTGTGTGTGAAGCAGAGTTTACTAAATCAATTTTTAGAGCATCTAATTTTTCATAAAATCCATAAAGTAAATCAATAAACACTGGATGCACAAACTGTCATAGTAAACACTGACTGTATGATGAAAGCTAAACTCTGTAGTAATCAATCTATATACAGTAATATTTAATTTATTTTATACCCCCCCCCTTTTTTTTATTCTATTCATTCCAGTAATTAGAGGTTGGAGCCAATCACCAAAAATTCAAAAATTTTAGCCCTTATCATCTTGATAAGTTCCTGGGTCATCCCAGTATTTGACTAGTCGCCAAAAATCAGAGAATTTTAGCACATATTATATACCAATAAGTTCGTGGGTCATCATAGTCTCCAACATAATCTCAAAGGAGTATAGTTACCTATTTACATTTTCTTTGGGGTATTGCAGTAAGTATTTTATTCTACTAGAGTATAACTAACAGAGTTTAGAGTTCATCAACATCAGTAGTTATTCATGAAAGGCAATGCACACAGTGTTTATAGACTCAGAGTTTAGGACAAAATAAACTAAGAGATGCTATAAATATGAACCAGTATCATGCTGTGTTAACTTTCTGCACAATCTAAGATTAGATCACAATAACTCAGAAAGATTCATGATTAATTGCTGAGAATCATGCTTCATACATATTTCTTCATTGGTGTTTTCATTCAGACAAAAATCAACTCAGAGTTCACAGAGTTTATCAAACTTATTAACAGTGTATAACATACAGGGATGCTGACAGAGTTTAACAGAGTTTGACAGTGAAAAACAGATTATCAGAGTATGCATAACAGAGTTCACTTAGCATTTAACAAATCAAGGAAATATGAGCAACACATTACATAAGTAAAATTTGAATCTAACTAACATTCCTAGTCAGAACCAGAGACCATTCCTAGTTCATTGACAAGTCTTGTAAATGTAGCTTCACTCAATGGTTTGGTGAAGATATCTGAAAGCTGTTGTTATGTAGACACAAAATGTAGTTCAATATTCCCTTCTTCGACATGTTCTCTGATGAAATGGTACCTTATGCTGATGTGCTTGGTCATTGAATGCTGTACTGGATTACCTGTCATAGCAATAGCACTTTGATTATCACAGTAAATAGGAATCTTACTGTACCTCAATCCATAATCCAGCAACCGATTCTTCATCCACAAGATCTGTGCACAGCAGCTACCAGCTGCAATATACTCTGCTTCAGCTGTAGATGTGGAAATTGATTTCTGTTTCTTGCTGTACCAAGAGACAAGTCTGTCACCAAGAAATTGATAACTTCCACTAGTGTTCTTTCTGTCAATCTTGCAGCCTGTAAAGTCTGCATCAGAATACCCAAGTAGCTTGAAATCTGATTCTCTGGGGTACCACAGACCTAATGATATGGTGCCCTTGAGATACTTGAAGATTCTTTTCACAGCTATTAGATGTGGCTCTCTAGGATCTGCCTGAAACCTTGCACAAAGACAGGTTGCATACATGATGTCAGGCCTACTAGCTGTTAAGTAAAGAAGAGATCCTATCATGCCTCTGTAGTTTGTCATATCCACTGAAACTCCTGTGTCTTTGTCCAATTTAGTTGTTGTTGCCATGGGAGTTGATGCAGATGAACAGTCAAGCATACCAAATTTCTTGAGAAGATTTCTGGTATATTTTTCTTGATTAATGAAAATACCATCATCTGTTTGTCTCACCTGTAGGCATAGAAAGTAACTAAGCTCTCCCATCATGCTCATTTGGTACCTGGACTGCATGAGCTTGGCAAACTTCTTACAGAGTTTATCAATAGTAGACCCAAAGATAATGTCATCAACATATATCTGAACTAAAAGGAGGTCACTTCCTTGATTGAAATAAAACAGAGTTTTGTCAATTGTACCTCTGTTAAATCCACTTTCTAGAAGAAATTGAGCAAGTGTCTCATACCATGCTCTTAGTGCCTGCTTAAGTCCATATAGTGCCTTATCTAGCCTGTAGACATAATCTGGATATTTGGGGTCCACAAATCCTGGTGGTTGTTCAACAAACACTTCTTCTTCAAGCTTCCCATTCAGAAAAGCACTTTTCACATCCATCTGGAACACTTTGAATTTCTTGTGAGAGGCATATGCTAGAAAAATTCTGATTGCCTCCAATCTTGCAACTGGAGCAAATGTTTCATCATAGTCTATTCCTTCCTGCTGTGAATAGCCTTTTGCTACCAGTCTAGCCTTGTTCCTTGTGATAACACCTTCACTGTCAGTCTTGTTTCTGAAAACCCATTTAGTACCAACAATAGATCTGTTCTTTGGCCTTGGTACAAGGGTCCAAACTTCATTCCTTTCAAATTCATTCAACTCTTCCTGCATTGCTGTTATCCAGACATCATCTTGAAGAGCTTCTTCCACTTTCTTTGGTTCATTCTTAGACAAGAATGCATGAAACAGACATTCACTTGCAGTGGCACTTTTTGTTTTTACTTTTGCATCTGGATCACCAATTATCAAATCAGGTGTGTGTGATTTAGTCCATTTCCTAGCAGAAGGCAAATGACTTCTGTCAGCATGTGATCCTCCCCCTTGATCTATGCTCTCCTGATTTTGTTGTGATCTATCTTCGTTTTCTGAGACTCCCCCTGAACTTGACTGCACAGTCAGAATTTGAATTTTCAGAGTTTGAGTCATCAGAGTTTGATCCAGATTTTTCAGTTGACTCAGTATCAGTGTTTGAGTCTTCATCTTGATCACGCTCCCCCTCAACTGGTTCTTCCCTTCGTTGTGGCTGAGAAGTTGCTCCAGTGTTTACCAGTAGAGGTTCAGAATTTGTTTCAACAGAGTCTGTCAGAATTGTTTGATCAGAGTTTACTTCAACAGAGTTTAAATCTTCATTTTCAAAGTTCAGTTGATCATATTCATCTTTGTCTTCAAGTCCAGTTATCTTCTTGTCATCAAACGACACATGTATAGATTCCATGATCACTTTAGTTCTCAGATTGTAAACTCTGAATGCCTTTGTTGACAGTGGATAGCCAACAAAAATTCCTTCATCTGCCTTTAGCTCAAACTTGGTCAACTGTTCAGGATGAGTCCTTAAAACAAAGCATTTGCACCCGAAAATATGAAAGTATTTCAGGTTAGGCTTCTTTTTCTTCACCATCTCATATGGTGTCTTTCCATGCTTATTGATCAGTGTAGCATTTTGAGTAAAACAAGCAGTTTGAACAGCTTCTGCCCAGAAATAAGTTGGCAATTTTGCTTCATCAAGCATAGTTCTGGCAGCTTCAATCAAGGTTCTATTTTTCCTTTCAACTACACCATTTTGTTGTGGTGTACCAGGTGCTGAAAATTCTTGCTTCACTCCATTGTCCTTGCAGAATTCTTCCATTGTTGCATTTCTGAACTCAGTTCCATTATCACTTCTGATGATTCTGACTTTGTTACTTGATCCTTTGTCCAGAAGCTTCACATGCTCTATCAGAGTTAATGTAGTTTCATCCTTCTTTGCTAGAAAATACACCCAAGTGAATCTAGTGTATTCATCAACAATGACTAAAGCATATTTCTTCCTTGCTATAGACATAACATTTACTGGACCAAAGAGATCAACATGCAGAAGATGATAGGGATCAGTGATTGAAAATTTTGTCTTGCTCTTGAAAGATGACTTCCTTTGTTTAGCCTTCTGACATGAATCACATAGGCCATCAACATTTAACAGAGCCTTTGGGAGTCCTCTTACATAATCCTTTCTGATCAATTCATTGATGTTGTTCAAGTTCAAATGTGAGAGTTTCTTGTGCCACTTCAAACTCTCTTCACTAGACATTCTTGTAGACAGGCAAACAGCTTTTCCAACAGAGTCTATCAAAAGCTTGATTTCATAAATGTTGTTTTGCCTATGACCAACTAGAACAACCTTTCTTGTAGATTTGCTGATAACTTCACAATATTCAGGTTGAAAATCTACATGATATCCCTTGTCACAGATTTGACTCACAGACAGCAAGTCATGCTTGAGTCCTGGGACATGAGCTACATTGTTGATGATGACATTTCCAAGATTAATATTGCCATATCCCAATGTTCTTCCTACATTGCCATCACCATAGGAAACTTTTGGGCCAGCCTTCTCCTCATAGTCTGATATCAGGGCTTTATTTCCAGTCATGTGTCCTGAACATCCACTGTCCACGACTAGGGTTGCCTCCCTGTTGCCCTGCAATCACAAGCAATTACTGAGGATTAGATTTAAGGATCCAGACTTGCTTGGATCCTTTGACATTCTTAACTTTGTTAGCTTTTGCAGCGGAATTAACATTATCAGAGTTTGAGCTAACAGTATCAGAGTTTACACTTGCAGTATTAACTTTAACCCACTTCAGATTGGGTTTCAGTTCATAGTAATTATGATAGATAGCATGATACTCTCTGCAAGTATAAATGGAATGCCAAGTGCTTCCACAGTGTGTGCATAAAGTCTGTGGTTTAGTTCTAGCAAAATCCTTCTTTACCTCAGACTTGGAAGGTAAAGAATTTATGTTTTTGTTTTTCTTGCAGAAATTTGCAAGATGCTTAGTACTACCACAGTTATGACATGTCTTTCTTGGAGCATAACTAGCAAGCATTGGTTTATTTCCTGAAGTAATGCCTACTTTTCCATTTATGTTCTTATTTGACACTCCCTGTTTCTTAACAGATTTTAACTCCTTCAGTTTATGTTTGAGTTGTTTATTTGTCATTGAACCGATATTAACCTGTTTAACACTAGTTTTTACTGGTTCACTTTTAACAGCTTCTTTTTCATTTTCAGACAAAAATTTACTGGCTCCATGTACAAAATGAGGTCTGATTTTAACTTGATTTTGAAATCTAAGTTCATCTCCCTCATTATAACCTAGACCAACAGTGTCTGTTTGAAAAATCTGTTGAGTGTCCTTTCCAGAATTAGTCCAAGTCCTAATTTTCTTATTTGCTTCCTCCAACTCAGATTCTAGTTGTTTATATTTCTGAAGCAAATCCTGTTCTATAGAAACAGCATCATCTCTCTCTTTCTGAACTTGTTGCATGTTTTCAAGTTTTTCTTCAACAAGTTTATTTCTAACCTTAAGTTCAGAATTTTCATATTTTATCCTCTCATTCTCTAAAGTCTGATCCCTATAAGTTATATGCAATGACTTAAGATAAATTCTTAATTGAGCAATGTCATCAATATTATAAGCATAGGTAGTTAGAGGTACCTGATTTTCAGTAGTAGCCATGAAAGCATAGTTCACTTCTTCATCAGAATCTGAAGTGTCTGCCCAATCTCTGCCTTTAGTGTAGAGTACCTTTCCAGTTTTACCCTTCTTGCACTCAGGAGCATAGTGACCCATCTCTTTACACTTGTAGCATTGAATTTCAGACTTATCCTTCTTCCCCCTAGAATCTCTCTTATCAGACTTCCTGAAGCTTTTTCTGTCTTCATTTGAGTCTCTAGAAAACCTTTTTCCTTTCTTGAAATTTTTGAAACCCATTTTCTTGAAGGTCTTCACCATCAACACAGCCATTTTCCTCATTTCTTCTTCATCATCCTCAGAGTTAGATGATTCAGAAGAGTTTAAATCACAATCAGAGTTTGATGATTCACTTTCCGAGTGTATGACCAAAGCTTTTCCCTTCATTTTCCTTCTTGATGCCTCTTTCTTCTGAGGCTTCTCTTCAACATTAAGAGCAACAGACTTTGCCTTCCTGCTTGATCTCCTGTTTCTTTGCTCCATTTCCAATTCATGAGTTTTGAGCAGCCCATAGATTTCATCAATCTCTGTTTCAGCAAGATCATAGTTGTCTCTAATAGTGGTTGTTTTCACATCCCACTTTTCAGGTAGAGAAAGAAGAAACTTGAGATTTTAGTCTTCTAGATCATACTCTTTGTTGACCAATGACAGATCATTGAGCAGTTTACAGAATCTATCAAATGTTTCTATCATGGTCTCTTCAGGTTTAGCCTCAAAATTCTCATACTCTTGTGTGAGTATGTTTCTCCTATTCTTCTTAATAGCCGCAGTTCCTTGACACTTGACTTCAAGAGCATCTCATATATCTTTTGCAGTGGTGCAGTTAATGACTTTGTTAGACATAACATTGTCTAAAGCACTATGCAGTAAATGCCTAACCTTTGCATCCTTAGCAATTGCTGATAGATCTTCAGGAGTCATGTCCATCTTTTCCTTTGGAACTATTTTAGCTTCTTCACCAGCAGCTGCAACAGATAGCTTTGTAGGATTGTGAGGGCCTTCATAAATCCTGTCAAGATATTCTGGATCTGTAGCCTCCAGAAACATAGTCATCTTGACCTTCCACATAGCATACTCTAATGGCCTGAGAATAGGAACCCTGATTGGTTCATAACGACTCACAGTAGTAGGAGCCTTTTCAGAAACATTAGGTGTTGGTGGAGGAATTGCTGACATGATTATTTTTGTGTTTGGATCTTAACCTGTAATAAAGTAACAGATTGGCTCTGATTCCACTTGTTAGGCCGAATACACAATTAATAATCAAATTCGTATGAAAGTTTAACAAGTAAGACGTTTATGCACTTAAAAACTTCTGGTATTAAAACCTCTTCGTGATGTAAACTATCACAAGGAGCTGCTAGGTTACAATAAAGATAATTCGTTGTGCGATACCCTTCTAGGGTTAACCTAACTGTATTTATAAAACATACAGCTTCGATACAATCTCTAATTAATATTCCTAATAATCAGGTATACAATGATATCAATTACAGATTGTCACACGTCTCCTAAGTCAACTCGATCTCTTTGATAGCTATCCAATCTTCAAAGATATCGCTTCCATATCAATCTTCAATTGATCTCTAATATCTTCTGTTGACTCCGTACGCGCTGCTCCCAGACAGACTTTACTAAACTCTGTCCAGCTTCCGCCTGTCAGAGTTTACACTAAACTCTGACCGCTTCAAGCTAAACTCTGATAATTCACTGTAACACTTAAACACTGATTAAAACACATCAATTATATTTAACAAACTGTATCTTGAAATTATAGAATAGAATCAGATAAAAATGATAGATGAATGTTACTAAATACTAACTTAATATTCCATACATGCTTATAATATGTACACACAGACAAACATATGGAGAAAAGTAAAGGATACTATAATTTTATTATTTTAATATATAGCCTACGGAGCATGCATAACTTTAGGATTAGAAATACGATTTAACTTATTATTGATTGAATGGCTTATTGTTGATTGAATAGGGATTTGGTCCACCTGGGTGATTTGAAGTTTGTGGTGTGCCATACATGCTGTCAGATATTCCTTTAATAGCCTCAACCTGCAATGACCAAGGCATATGGTATTAAAGCAATATATCAAAATTTTGAAATGAGAGTATACATATATATAAAGAAATTAAAAAAAATTCATAACAATAGGTTGCCAATAGCAAAGAGTATCATTGCAAAATAATGGAACATAGCATTTTTACTACCAAAATATAAGAATAGGTTACATTAATATAAGTAAGTTAAAGCAAACATCAAGTACTAGAGAATCCGAAACGCGTGTACATTTGCTCTGCTCCTTTATATAGTTTAATCATTTACAGGCAACACACGATTTTTTATAAGCAGTAAAAGAGACATAAGTACTAACAAAAAGAGAGAAATTTGACATTATGTGAGTAATAAACAATCTTTATTTCAAGTGCTAGGCACCTCCATACGACATTTCCAAATTAATTTCCCTCACTTAGTCACTTAGCATGTATTACAGAAGCATTTGTTTATTATTTAAAGGATAAAGATATCTTTACTCCTTATAATGATAAATCTTAGTAAGATCCACATTTATTATTTAACAGTTGAAGTATAACTTAAAAATTTTACAACAGAATTATTCAACTAAGCAGGGCATCAACTAAAAACCAATGATACATATATAAAAAACATATATTATTATTATGACCTTATCCACTGTGGTATTCTGCCTGCAGAAAATATTTGCAGTTCAAATGTCACCTCTTGTTGAGAACTTCACACCTTCTTTGGTCACAGATATAACAACTTCGGGAACAAACAATGGTAGAATTAACATCTAGGAAAACAACAAAACCTAACTAAAAAGACAAAGTAAAACTGTCAATACGAATAAAGGAGTACCTGTATCACCATGTTTATAATGATAGAGTATTCCAGGAAATATTGTTCAGTTCTTTTACATAGACTAAAAACAAGAACACTTGGAAGATACATTGTTTTTATCTATAGTAATCTTGAACGGGTCTTCAACTTAGCAAAAGTATAACTTTTAGTAGAGCTTCAGACACTTGACTTGCCCTTATCCTTGCAGTTCAAAGTACAAATTTTCGAGTGAACAAATTGTAAGAATCAATACAAGGATTTACTTAAGAGAGCTGTAAAGCTAGACAGATGCTTACTTTGTCGCCATCTTTTGTCAATCGCATAACATAATCAATCAGTAACGGAATCAACTCAGAGCTCCATTTGGAATCTAATTTTGATATGAAAATAGAAAATTAAAAATAGAATCAAATATGTTTGCGATAGACCAGGCTACAGCAATCCTCACCTGAAAATATTTTTTAAAAATTTAGCCTACTTAAAAGATCAGTTTTGTACTAGTGTTTCTGCTGTATAGATAAATTTTCCAACTCCCTCTGCATTATGTACAAATTTAACACATCATAAGTTATATATTTACAGGTATCAAAGGGAAACTAGGTGTATAAATACCTCTGAGAAATATGTGGGAAACATGCAATGACACCAATGGTACGGCAAGCAGCTGACCTAACGGAAGGAACCTCTTCGTTCAGTGTGACATATATTTAGGCATTAAGCATGTATTTACCGAATAATATACTCTGGGAAGAAAACTGCAGAAACTTTCCTGACTTCGAAAGTACTGAAAAATTAAAGTTAAGGGGACATTTGTTATAATTAACCTCTCATCTCATACCCAGTGTCTTGAAAACAGAACATGTTAAAAAGTTTTTTCCTAATAATCTGTGTTTTCTGGTATGTATCTAACCAAACATTGCCATCCCTTCTATAAACATGATAGAAAACTAGTAACTTTATATCAAACCAAACACACAGTATGTTTCACTTGAAATCAAAGTCCGGGAGGGTTAGACAAACACAAGCCTTACCATTTTTCATGAGACAGAAAGTTCATTTTCGTGATAATCCTAGCTAAACTAGTAGCTTTATAATCATAATTCATAATATTGGTTTATTGTATAGACTTAGTCCATGTTCTTTCAATTCCTTAGCAACAAAACAAAGTTCATAACGAAATACTAGTAAGCTATAAATCTAAGATTAATTACCACCAACAGAATCGATATCCACGCTCCCAATAAGTTGTTCTTTCCACCTCCTCAAGCTCTCATCATCCTACACTCCCAAATTAAACAAACAGTAAACATAACATACTAAGAGACAACCAAAACTTATATTTCAAATGTCCATGAACACAAACATATATCCCATCCCTAAATACAAAAATCCATTCCAAAAATAAAAATACGATCTCCTTGAGTCACCATGTACCAATAAAACATAATTTATATAAAACTCGTAAATTAAAAGGAAATTGAGAATTAGGATTTCGAAAATTTGTAGCCAATCCAAGGGGCTTTTTATATATGATGTATAAAACATCACTATGAGAATAAATCGAACATTGAATTGAGTTGAAAAGTGTTGAATTGATGAAGTTCTCAGAGAGGCAATTTCTAGGGTTTTGAGTTTGAGAAATTTGGGAAAAGAAATCGAAAACTGAGGGATGAATTCGACGTATTTTGATGAGAAGAACACGAAAATGGGTTCCGTTTTTGTGAAGTGTGTGACTGAGTCTGGAAAATTAAAATCGCCACTTAGGCTTAGCGAGAGAGAAAAGAGGTGAGAGAGAAACAAGACGATATGACCGAGAGAGAGCATAGTGTAAGACAGCGAGTGTGTGAGACTGAGATAAGTATTAATTTTAATTTTAGGCGGTCTGAGTTCTGAGATTGAGAATTGGTTTGGGCGGGTTTTTTACCGCTCACCAATTTTTCATCTTTTTACATGCTAAAAACAACAATAATGTATATTTTTATAGTTACAAAAATAAAGTAATTTTAGACATTCTAAAAAAAATTTCAAAAATTAAATTGTCATATTTTGATTGATTATATTTACATAAATATAGTGAATCTCGTGTGTGTTAATATGAATACTACTAATAAGAAAATGTCATGTATTATTTTGGAACTATTTTGGTACCTATTTTTTCACTAAATATTCAATTCCTTTTACATAATCTAAAATAGTATATTCAAATATTTTTAATCATATATGAAAATATTTTTATTTCAATGACATATTAAAATATATTTAGAAAAAAAAATTATTTTTAAAAATTTTGTTTAATAATATTTAATGAAAATAGAAATAAAATATTCATCTTAAAATATTTTAACATTTTTACTGAAATATTCACTTTTACTGAAATATTCTTGATTTTTATAAAAACTTCTTGATTATTTTTATCCAAATAAATTAATTTTCATGTGAAAAAAGGTTAAACTTTTATTTTTAGTAGAAAATGTAAAATTTTATTCATTACAAAATTATGGCAACACAATTTGATACCTACGGCAACATGCAAACACTTTTATTCTATAGCAACATAATATTTCTCCCAGAGGCAACATAAAAATGATAATGTTGTCTTAGCCAAAAGCATGCATGGCAAAGGCAACATATCCTATGGCAACATAAGCTCTAAATGTGGTATTAGGCCTTTTATGGTGTAATGAATACAAGTGTGCAATCTTACAGACTATGATGAGATGCTAGCCTTTATCATTTGATTCCATCTCCAATTCCTTGGCTAATAGATCATCATATGCCTTCTGTTTTCTTTCTTTTTCCTTCCTTGCATTCTCATCCATAGCCCTTATGATTTCTGCCATTGCATCCAATTCTTCAAGCAAGATAGAGTCTTTGAAATCTTCAAGTACTGGTTTCAGAATGTTGGCAAGATAGTGATTGAGTAGGTTCATTCTTATATTGACATTATCTCCATTTCTTCTCCTATACTTCACCACATAGGGATTGAATTGAACTCTACACAATCCCTTAGCCCTCAACACTTCTGCTTCAGCTTCTAGTTTATCAATTTCTTTTTCCCTTTTGATCCACTTCTCAAGGCACCCCTTTATTATCAGCTCTTCATGATCTCTCTTTATCTTCACAAAGTCAATAATCCTTTGCATCCAACATGGCAATAATCCTTTCTATGTCATTAACTTGCCCCAATTTTGACACTGCCCTTGTTTAAACTTCTTCTGTCTTCCATCAGTATACTTGATCGCAAGGGAGTCATCAATGATTGAAACATGATAGATTCTTTGAACTCTAAGGTATTCCAGTTGGTCTTCATTGTAGTCTTCATCTAGTGGTTGGAGTTTTCGGCCTGGATAGATTGTTAGGGTTCTTGATTTGGGAAGCTTTGGTTTTCTTGCTGCTTGTTTGAATTTGATCCTCTAAGTGTGGTTGCCTGGCAGTAGTATGTGACCTTTGCTGGTAGACCATTGTAGTATTCCATTAGCAGTTTGCTTTTTGAAACATACAGATGGTTTCTTGACTTGAATCTTCTTCTCTTCTTGAGGTGGTAAAACAGTTGCAGAAGCCAAGGGATTAGATTTTGGTAGGTCATTACTAACAGCATTCACCCTAGACTTAGAGTCTTGTGTTGTAGTGAGATTACTGCTAGCAATGCCTAAGGCTTGCTGTTTTCCATTCTTCCTCTCATAGACTTTGCCTTGGCCATCATCCTTCTTGTCCTTGCTGTCTTCCTTCTTCTTCTTATCCTCATCTCCCTTATCACTCCTGTGATGACTTCTTCTCCCATCACTCTTTTCTTCATCTTCATCATCCTTATTCCTCCTTGGCTTGGCCATTTCTGGAATTACACCAGTTGCAATGAATGATCTTAGGATATGTAGTGCCTCTAACTCTTCAGCAGTTCTTCTCCCCTTCTTCTTCTGCAGTTGATCAACGATATCAATGATGATTCTGTGGTTCTGAAGAGTAAGATGACTAGGAATGACCAGCTGCTTGACATCTTGAATTTTGGTACCAGACTGATAAAGAATGGTTCTTGGATTAGTGCACACTTCAGGTAGTCTAGACTGTTGCTCATCCCTTAAGTCATTGTACAGACTCCTGTTATTCTCATTGACATCTCTCTTCTCAATCAGTTTGATTAGGGCATCTACATCTGTAAACTTTAGATCTTGTAGAGTTTTGTAGTTTAGATGCCATATCTTGGATTTAGAAACCATCAATATCTCCTTGTACCATGAGCTGTTGACTTTCTTGGGTATGACAGTGAAGTATTCAACCTGATCCTTCAAACTCCTCAAATACATTATCATGTCACCAGCCTATTCCTTTTGGGCTTTCAGAAACTCCAAGAATGCTTCATCATGATAGAGATTTGAGTTAGCAACTTCTTGTAGCTTGGCCTCTGTTATTAATTTTGCTTCTACAGGCTTGGCACTTTCAACTCTAGAGGATGGAGGTTTGTCAGATGACATACTCCCTGCAACCACTGTGGAGGTGATAGATTGCCTGGCCACTAGGAGTAGTGATGTGCACAGTTGGTAAAGTAACAACTGGCAGAGATGGAGGCTCGTCAACTTTGTCCTTCCCTTTTCCTGGGACATGAGTTCTAGAGGGTCTTGGCTGACCACCCTCATTTATGCTAATATAGGTGTCTCCCCCTTAGGATTTGAGCTCCTTAAGGTCCTCTTCTCCTCCTTAGGCTTGTTGACAGGCACAGAGGCTTTTGTAGGGGCCTTTGGGTTAGAAGAGGTGAGATTGGCAGATTCATCTGGAAGAGGGAGACCCATATGCTTCATCATTGCAGACAACATAGATTGTTGATACAGAAGAACATCAGCTGTGGTGGAGGCTTGAGTGCTCAACTGCTCAGAGATAGTTGCTACTGTGTCTGTTAGGTGAGCATTGGATTTCTTCAGGGATGTCACTTCTGTTTCCAGAAAGTGACTGTTATTTGAGTCTCTGCACTTCAAACTTGGTCATCTCATGCACTGGGACCTCAGTGATCAGCTTGTCTCCATATTGGTTTGCAAAGAGGGTCCTGAGCATGGCATTGGCATCTGTTGTCTGATCTGATAGAACTTGAAATTTATGCCCTAGACCTGTGACAGCATCTTTCAGTATAGCTAGACCATTATCCATCTTGGTGCAGGTAGAGTTGCAGACTTTGATGTCTTTGAGAACACTGTCCAACTGAGGGTACCTTGCATCAAAGGCCCTCTTTATCTCTCCCACAGACTTGTCTATTGCATCACTTACCTTGTTGACTTCTGATTTGACACCTTTGCCAAGGTAGTGTGCAGCCTTGAGGAATCCTTTGTAGGAGTCATTGATGGCTTCATACACTTCACCAGGAGTTAGGGATTCAGCATTTGAGCCCAGTGAAGTGATGTATTCCTCTCTTAGATACTGAAGAGCTTCATTGAGAGTGAGATCAAATTTTCCTTGCATCCAGGCATCTACTTTGCCATCTCTCTCAGCATCATCTATTATCTTTGCCTTTTGCATCTCCACATCATCTCTGTGGCATAGGAGAATAGCCTCATAGTCTGGGTTTGGCAGATTTGAAGTGAGATGGTGTTGAGCAATCTTTGTGAACTCAGGAATCTAATCCACAGCTAAGCTTTGAAGTCCTTTAACCGTCAATTGTGGTGGAACAGATCCTGATCCAGAAGCACTGCCATGTTGCACAGGCTTCAACCATTGTGACATAAAGTCAGAGCTAGAGCTAGGAAAGCTAGACTCCTTAGTTACAGATGCAACTTCTATAACCGGATAGAATGACTCTAACACTGGTGTCTCCACAGAAGTGGGATGAGTTACACCAATAGTTGACACAGGCATAGAGTCTCTAGTGAAAACTAGTGAATCCTCTGTGTTTTTAATGGTGTCATGAGGATATGCCCCAGCTCGCATTCCCTCACCATCTAAATGTAGTTCCTGGGTGGTGAGCATAGTGTCATGCACTAAGTCACTTGAATCCATTGGCTCACCAAGAGAAGGAAATTCTTGGTGATCAATGCCTTGCTCCTCAATTGCTTGAGTTGCAGGCTCCAAAGAAATTTTAATGTGAGATTCTGGAAGAGAAGTGTCTTTTAGAATGGATTTTGGCAACTCCCCCTGAGAAATAGAGGGAGTTCCAATATTGATGTGCTCTCCACTCAGTGTTGTGCCAGCCTTATCACTCCCATGTGCTGACTCTTTACAGGATTGTGCATTGGGGAGGATGCTTGATTCTATAGATACACCCTGTTGAGAGGATACATCTAGTGAGCTGTTTGCCCCTAATTTTACAACTTCAGCCATTTGTGTGACTGAAGAGGTGGTTTTAGATTTCTTCTTCTTCTTCTTTGGCCTTAGTAAGGGTGACTCAGGTTCCTCACTATCTAAACCTAATTCTACAGCCAAGGCTGCTTTAGTTAAGATTTTTAGAGGTTCAGAAGCAACCTATTTTTTCTTCTTCTCCTTTTTACTGACACCACCCTGTTGAGAGGATGATGTAGGTGGCTCAGTGTTTGATAAAGTGTTTGGCTGAGAGGGTTGGTTAGCAGGCCCTGGGTTAGCATTTTACTCTACTTGCTTGGGCCTAGCTAACTCAGATTTTGAGGCACATATTGGCATGTTGTGGGGGTAAGTCCTAAATAAACTCTCCATAAGGGGAGTTATTTTGAGTCTTACATCCACATCATTCCTAGTCTCCAAGCTACCAAAAATGAGTTTGGTCATGGATTTCGGATAGCCTATTCTATATTTGTCTAACCCAGGCAATTCAATCAATTTATCATCTATGAAATTAAGTACAGATTGAATAAAGTGAGGGAAGAAAACTTCATTACCTCTCTTGGCTGAGTTCTTACCAAGTCTTCCATACAATTCTTGTATTATAATCAAACCAACATCAATCTTTCTCCAATATGCTAGAGCATAGCCTATTTGTTGAACAGGTGTGCTAATTTGATCAAAGCTGGACTTCCTTGCTGTGAAGACTTGAAGAAGAGTGGCAAAGACATAGCTCCATTCTTTTCTCAAGTACTTCATATTCAAATTTCCAAGATTGATTCTATCTGAGTAGTTGATAAAATCAAAGAAGTCTTCCAATTCCTGATCAGTAGCTTGACTATCATACACTTCTTGTTGTAACCCCAGTACTTGATTCATGTCTTCAGTAGTGATAGTGATTTCCTTGTCCTGAATCTTGCAGTAGACCACGTATGAGGTTATAGCATTCTCTAGGGCCACAACCTCCACAGTAGCAGTCCTCCAAAACTGTTCTAGTAGGTCTAGATACAGAGTTGGGTTGGCTGAGAGTGCATCCTTGATGTATGATTCAGCCATCCATCGAACGAAGCACTTAAAGTTTGCATTGGGTGCTTCAACATCGTTGGTCATTGCTATGAAATTGGTGTGGGTAGGAATTGTGAGTTGGGTATTTTCCATTGTTACACAGAGAGATGAAAAGAGAATGAAGGTTGAAGAAGAAATTTAGCTTTTGACGTTAGGGTTTTCAGAGGTTTTGGAACTTTAGCTGCCTGAGAAATCGAATGAAATGATTTGAACAGTTGTGGAATTGTATATATGTGAGTGACTTGAGTTGTCGATTAGATATATGTTTTGTATCGACAAGTTAGTCATTCGAGAAGTATAAAACAACTATTCGATAAGTCAAGAAAGGCTTATTCGATATCTCAAGCAGTTTGAAACTCACAGCTGGCAGTTATCTAACTTAGAACATAATTCTAAATTAAATAAAATATGTTTTTATGAGTGATTTAAAATTCTGAATAAAAATCCAAAAACGATTAAGATTCAGCGAGAATTCAGCCTTTTCAAATGATTCAACAACTCAAATGTTCTATTCGAGAACTCAGTCATTAGAAAACTCAAATGTCCTATTCGAGAAGTCAAGCATTAGAGAACTCAAATGTTCTATTCGAGAACTCAGTCATTAGAGAACTCAAATGTCCTATTCGAGAACTCAAGCAAGTCTCTGTTCGATTTCTCCAAAATGTACTATTCGAGAACTCAAGAGTGTTCCAAATAGACTTGTTAGATAAGTCGACCATAAACATGAAAGTCATTCGAGAAGTCTGACTTATCGATCTACACTTTTTACTCATAAAAATTAATTTTCACTATCTTTTCAAAATTCACCAGAATTATTCTAATGAAGAATATTCAAATAAATTAAATAGTGATTGTCTTAAAATTTCATAGAAATTTCAAGCTGATTCAAATACGATTTTTAACATATGCAACAGATTTGAAATATTTATAAATAAAATTTCAGCCAACACTTACTTCAAAAATTTTGAGAATTTAGATAAAGTAAGTGTTTACTACTGCAACAATCTAGTTGATATTTTCACTTAGCCAGATTCTGAAGAATTCAGCATTCCAATCTCACTAACCAACCTTGTGAAGGTGGCTTCATCCAATGGCTTAGTAAATATATCAGCTAATTGTTTATCTATGGGAACATAATGTAACTCAATGGTTCCATTAGTTACATGCTCCCTAATAAAGTGATATCTGATGTCAATGTGCTTTGTTCTAGAATGATTGACAAGATTGACAACTATAGAGATTGCACTTGTGTTGTCATACATAATTAGAATTCTTTCCAACACAAGTCCATAGTCTCTAAGTTGATTTCTAATCCAAAGCACTTGAGCACAACAACTTCCAGCAGCTATGTATTCAGCCTCGGCTGTGGAAGTTGACACAGATTGTTGTTTCTTGCTGTACCAAGAGACTAACCTTTGTCCAAGAAACTGGCAGCTACCTGAGATGCTTTTTGTTAGGTCCAATAAGATTGTAGAAGGGGGGATGAATACAATCTATATCATTTTCTCCAAATTTGTCTTCTAAATAAAATTTAATTCAAACAAATTTGTGCGGAATAAAATAACACAAATTTCAAGTTGAATATAACAATATATTAACTTGATGGGTGTTACAAAATCAGTACAAGTGATTATCAAGAAATTAATAAATAATTAGAAAATTCGACATGAACTTTTCTAATTTAGTTAATAAAAATCAAGATATCAAGTCAAGAACTAGGAAACTTAATTCGCTAGTAATACACAAGTCACAAATAATCAAGTTCCAATGGATACAATTTTTGTTACAAGGAACTCAAGAATTTATGCAATTTAATTGAGCTTGAAAGATGAGAGAGAGATATAATATGTTGGCTTTCTTTCTTTCCTTTCTTTTCTGTCCGTGTATGTCTGTGTGTTTTTTTGCTTCTGCTGTCTTCTGTCACTTTTATAGCAATGTTTGATATTTTGCTGCCATCATGACAAAAACTGCTCCATGACATAATCTTGTAATCTCGGTATGACATAAACCGTACCATGACATAATCTGTTGATCGGTATGACATAAATCATAGTCTCGGTATGACATAAATTGTGTCATGACATAATTTGGAATTCGGTATGACATAAATCATAGTCTCGGTATGACATAAATTGTGTCATGACATAATCTGAAATTCGGTATGACATAACCTGTGCGTTTTATGTCAATATGACAAAATCTGTCTGATCTCTCCCAATATGACATAAACTCAGCGTTTCACATTTATTCTTTTATGTCATAGAAACCTTATTAATTATTTAATGATTAATTAATTAATTGATACTTAATTGATACAATAAGTAATTTAATAAAATAAATTAATTCTTTTAGAATTAATTCATTAATTAAATAAACTATAATGATTTATATCAATTAAAGGTGAACTAATTAAAATCAATAAATACTTAACTTACCTCAATGAATCACTGTAAATAGTGAATAACTTCCACTGGATAATTGTTGACGTTCGATGTACTGTCTGGTTCATGAACGACTAACTCCAATTTCTATTCTTCACTTTGACTCTCAGTTGTGATCCATGTACTTTCTCAACACACTTTAATTTTCTTGTACTGCCTCTGTCACTATTTAAATCTCTTGTCACTGCAAATAAAATCCAATTGCATCAATGCTACACCAAGGCTTGATCAGTTGTCTGAATCTTCTTTCGGTGTAAAACATCAAAACTATAGATTGACATTCTTCTTTCTCCTGACAGATATCACTATCTGAGATTCCTGTGACAGTTACCATTAATTACTTATTACAATCTAATTTAAGTTGAGTTGTATCCTCGAAATACAAATAGGCTGAGTCATATGCCTTTCAATCTCCCCCTATTTGTTTGTTAAAAATTAACAAGCAAATTCCTAGAGGATAACTCAACTAACTCAACTTAAACTAGTAAAAGATAAAACTGTAATTGCAAAGTAAATAATGAAAAACGGTTCTGGTTTATATTTAACATTTCCAGATTCAAACTTAAAAGATAAATACAAGATAGATGATCCTCTAGACTGATCATATTTCACATTAACCTATCTTGTTCTATTTAAGATCTAAAGATATAACATGTAGAGCGGTTCTTCACTTCGGACTGTCTTCCCTTCTGAATTCTCCTTCTTCAGGTTCATCTGTGACTTGAAGTTTCTTGTGCAAATCAGAATCAACAAGACGCTCTCTTCTTGATGACAATCCTTGAGGTAAGATTAAAGGAATTCCAAGCTTCTTTCTCAGTTCACCTTGAAATTTCTTGTAATCTTTTATATTCGTTTGTGCATAGGATCGAATGTGATCTGCAGCTATTTCCTTTTCTTCAGTCAAGAATCCATGATTTCTGAGAGCATATTCAGCATATACCAAGTGTTTTGCATGATGTTCATATAACTCATCTGTCTGAAGATTGATTGAATGAAGTATCTCTCCCTTAAGAAATTTTACTTGTGGAGGATCCTTAATCACTTCTGGTCCAGTTCTTTCAGCAAATTCTTTGAACTTTTCATGTAGCAAAACACCTAGCTCAGACGATGTTCTCACTTTAGGCCTAAGTACCCAAATCTCTGTCAGCGATCTGTCATAAAAGAACTGAATAGATACTCTGAAAGTTCCAACTTTATGACAATCCACAAATATTACCAGCTCATCAGATTTGGGATCAAATGCAGTAGTTATCCTGATGACTTCTACCTTTAAGGCCCTTATATACATATCATTAATTGTAAGAACCCTAATTTTTGGTAATATTTCCTTTTATTTAATATCTTGTGACATTGTCAATATGGAACCTTTCTAGTCATCCCTGTTGATTAATAGAATTGATTGTCTGAGAAACTGTGTTGTTGCATTCATGATGTAAGATAAAAGAGAAGATTGTGAAGGCAAGAGTCTTATTGTTAGTAAGATTTATAAAACTTGGGATTTGAGAATGATTAGAGTATTAAAAGATTTATTAAGGATTACGACGAGGAATTATGGACATTCGAGGAATTTACACAATTAGTACTTAAGAAATTATAGGGGAAATCTCTACGCGACAAAATATTATTACGAGAGATTAATTAAGATACGATACGAATTAAAGATTAAATGACAAGCATTGGTGGAAGAATAATGATACAAGGAGTAGTAATGCATGCAAGTCCCATGCAACCAAGTGGTTAGGAACAAGCAAACTAGTTAACCAAATGGAAGGGGAATAGTAACTAGTTAGCTTGCTTTTCAAAAAGGGGAGACAAGTAGTACATGTGACCATACCTATGCTAGTACCTTGCTATACATACAATATATGTATCACCTAACATCACTTTATCAATTATTCACCAAACAAGCAACCCAAAAATCAAAAACCAAAAACTCTTTCTCCCCCTTGGAAGAGAAAGCTCTCGGCCAAGCATAAAAATGGGAGAAGAAAATTCTTCCTCCCCCATTTCCCCTCACTCATAAATCAAGATATAATTACTAGGCCCTCTACATCATCTAAGCAAGGTATGTTAAGAGTTTCAAGCCATTTCATCCATCCAAATTCTATTTATAAATTGTTAAAGATTTGGTGAATAGTAACCATGTTTGATTTTTCTTTTAGATCTTGGATTGTAAGGGTTGTAGGAGACCATTCAAGGTGTTATTGAGTTTTGTAAAGCTTATCCAAGACTCCTAGGTGCTCAAGAAGGTATAAAAATCACAAACCCTTTTGGTTATGTAGTGTTTATAATGTTTGGTAGTAAATCCATGTATATATGAGTTAATCTTGGTTGTATAAGTATTGGATGGCATGGATCTTGAGTTTTGATGTTGAGATTGTGACTTTTATGATTATGGATAGTATATATATCTCCATGAGTGTTATGAACCATGAACTAAGTAAATTAAGTGTTGCTTGTGTTGTGGAATTGTGAAAAATGGTGGATCTAAGTAGTATGTGCTTGCTGAGTTTTTCCAGGAGCATTGACCTATCTTGTAACCCGGTTTTGAACCCCCAAATTTTGTCCCCTGATGTCCTACCATATATTGTTGGAAATATAATTGAATGTAGTTTCTGGAAATGTAAGGTTCATGGCTAGGTGATGTATAGATTTTAAGGTATGACCGGAGGAGTGAATTGTGTTTCTGGATTCCGGACTGCAGTAAGTGACCCCCTTGTGAACCTTGTTTAAACCCCTAAAAATATATGTGGGATCATGGAAAAATTTGAGGAGTTAGGGAATGCAGTGGGAAAGACCAACCCAAAAGAATTTGATTAAAATATGAATTTTTGGATTTTATAAAAATGCTAGAGTAAATTTCGCGCAAGGGAAAAAGTCGATTAGTGGAGCATAATTCTAGGGTTAATGGTTATGATTCGAATGTGGTAACTAAATTAAGTCGATTAAGTGACGAGCGTAATCGAGTGATGACATGAACCTATATTGGGGATAGATTGTCATAAGACGGAGTCATTAAGTTAATTTCGTACCCCCTAAAACCCCGTAATTAAAGAGATATTGTTAAGGTACTAACGAGCGGTTATTGCTTATGTATAGATCGTTCGACTCCGCACGCTCGACCACCCCAACCAAACCAAGGCAAGTTTACTTTTCAAAACTTATGCATATACAAGGACTTTCACTGTTGTGTTTGTAGTTTTCAATTATATCAAATGCTATGTTTATCGAAGTATTGATGCAATTGAGATTGTATAAGTACATATATGCTTGTACCCCTTGAACTTAGATTAAAATGTTTTCTTCGGACAACGACTCTAACAATAGAGGTCGTAGCGGTCCATATATACTATTGACCGGGGAGCGGTATATTATTATATCGTATCTAGATTGCGAAAACCCGAAGGGTCATTCGGGGAGTATCGTATACTCAAGTAATTATGTTCCTATCTTCGTAAATACTCGTAACCCTATCTTGGATTAAAAGTTTATTTTATCGAATAATTATTTTATTAATTATTAATATTAAATCTTAAAATATTAATTATTAATTATCGTTCATTATTTTAAAGACGAAATCAATCCAAGATACATTTAGTACTTTCAAACTCGAACTCTTTCGAACTCAAAACATTTTCGAAAACCCCCGGTTAGGTTCTGCTTCTTGTATGATTTCAAGAATAATCGGTCGACTGATGTCGGACCTCAATTACTCTATTTTCAATCAAAAATCAAGTTTTCAAAAGAAAAAGAAAAAGGGACTCTGGCAGGTGTGGGAACCGTTGACGAACGATTCCCGGGATGTGTAAGCGACCGTGAGCCAGGCGGTCCATCAATTATTATTCCGGCCCAGGTGTTGCCGAAGGATGATTACGAATGTAGTTTTCATCGAGGGTGATTACGGATGTAGTTTTCACCCGAGGGATAGTTACGGATGTAGTTTCTATCCTTCAACCGGTAGAGAAAACCCGCGGATTATTGGACTTGGATGTGGCGACTGATCATCGTCAATCCCTGTCAGGTTTTTATGTTTTCTTCCTGTCCCATCCTCCACTTTGGAAAAATACTCAAATACTGCTTCTTGGGCCTAAGTGCCAAGTTGCTGATAGTGTGGTTTTTGATGAGAAAATATCGACATCGTGCAGTATCTAGAACTGCAAGATTTTCTATAAAGATTGGCAGTGTTAGTGCACTCTTGCAATTGTTTCAAAGAATGAAATGTTTTTGTATGAGAAACCTTCCAAGCTAATGGAAGGAAAGAGGTTTCCAATGATGTATTCCTTGTACAGTATGTTAATCGTAGAGTGTTTTGCCGAAAATGATATACTCATATGTATATATTTTCCAACTTGAGATATATTGAAATGGGAACCTTATAAAGGGTTCATATGTATCCTTAAAGCTCCTTAGCGAGTATAGATGTTTTATTCAAACTCGGACATATACATTGTCCAATTATGTTTTGAAATCTGAGATATATACCCATATAGTTGGGAATGTTTTCGAAATAAACCACATTATTATTTTGCAAAATGGTGAACTTGCTGAGCATTATGTAGCTCATTCTTGCTTTATAAAAACTTTTCAGAAAGAGAAGAATTTGGTCGGTTAACTCTGCGACAGCAGAAGAGGAGTAGAAGATTTACCCCGGAGATGATTTAGTTCCTGATAGATACTACAGAGTAAGTCTGATAGGTTTTCAACTGTAATAGTAAGACCTGTCTTCAAGTGTAGTTGTATAAGTGGAATTGTGTAAGACTCTGATTTGTACAAATGAGTTGTAATATTTAGTGGCACTTTTGATTATCGTTTCTGAGGCTCTAACTTGTTTGTGCTTGAGATTGAGGTCTGGAAGGATGTATTGTGGAGTTGTGCAGTTAATACAGGTATGATATGGTTGGATGGTGATGTGACGACCTGAATCTTTGACCTCAGATTTGGGGGCGTTACAGAAATGGTATCAGAGCGAAAGTTACAGTACTCAGAAACGAGAGTGTTGAGAGTTAAGTCTAAGTAGGAGAATGACATAAGAGATCGTAGTAAACTTATGATTGGACTATCGGAAGAGGTACCGGTGAGCAGAATGGACTGGAGTGTTACTGGAGGTATTATACCAGGGTCGATAAAATCCTTAGAGACCTTCAGAATGATGAATAGAGGTCTGAGAGTCGTACATGACTTATCATAGATAATGATATAGGAAGCAGAGCGAAATCTCGAAAGCAGCTGAGGTAGGGGCGATATTGCCAATATGATCGGATGACTAGGCTGGCATAAATTTTGTGGCCCATAGTCCTCCACAGTTTAGGAGGCAGCATTTTAAGAACCAAGAAGTTTAGACTTCCCTATTTAATTAAGGGTACTTAGTACTTGGAATAATGAAAGTCTTTTACTTTGGCTATGAGATCCGATTTTCGATAAGTAACGGGTTTACCCGAAAGTTGGTCACTATGTCGTTGTGGATTTCATTACCCTTGGTGGCAAATTTTGCATGTGTCATACGAGAATGTTATCATAAGACGAGCGTGCTAGATAATTCCATGCATGATTCGAACGCTGGAACATGGTAGTTCAACTTAGAGAACAAACAAGTAGAATTAACAAAGGGACTCGAGAGAAGTTGAATATGGTTGCAACGAGCGATACAGTGATCTCAGAGTCTACCAAAAGAAAAGACCAGCGGGCCGAGAGTGGGATCCTTTGATAGAGATATTAGCAGGGACTACGTATATACGTATTGTAGACCTCAATATTTTTGGTATATGTTCACATACACACACCCGCCACTGAACCTATGGACTGCACTGAGATCCCTGAGAGATCTCTTTGATCTGTTCCCAAGGGGAACTGGCCACTTGTGATTCACGTCGGAAGGCATGAAGTAGGACCCCATAGACTTAGCAGGTGTCCCCGGAATGATGTGAAGCTTGGTCTTCAAGATGAAGCACGGAAATGACAGATATATTGGTGAAACCCTAACTCGATAAATGACTTTAAGATGATGATTGAGAGACGCACTAGTTGGTGTCTTGTATTATGAAGACGAAGAGATGGAGTTACCCTCATAGTGGTGATAATGAGATGCACGAATGATTATTAACTTATTTTGATAACTACCGGCTGGTGCACTACTTCATTTTAAACTGTTCACTAACCATGTTACCTCGATTAGCTTATATCAGGTAACCCTCCTAGCTTTCTACTTCAAACTTGTGGAATAACAACCAGTGATATACTTTCTCTAAACCGGGACTCATCCAAAGTATCTTAATTGAGCCCGAGCATTCTATTTGAAGTTTATAGTTATTTCTGCTCAGGACTACTTACACTCTCTTTCAATTATCCAAGGAATGTTCCACAAATATTTCCTTAATTAATCGACGAATACTGCTTAACGAATATCGATATTTGATTGCTTCTTTCATACTTGCGTTCTTCAGTTGAGCTCATAAACATTCAACAAATTACTGAGGACAGGGATGATCTAATGTCCAGACATCCCTCATGAATTCTTTTCTTCTATTCAAGATGAGATTGTACATCGTACATTGAAATCATAGTAAGGATATCATTTTGATATTGGTATTCCGAATTTAATTCTATTGTCGGATCTGATAAAGCATGTGTACGGAGGCACCCTTGGGTGGACCGTTTCACTGATAAGTAATATTTGATGAAAGGTTATCGATTGTTCCGATAACTAGAACATTCTCTTCAGATTTTATAGTTTTCTTTTTCAAACTTAACAACTTCTTATTTTCATTCGTTGTCCGAAAAGCCTAAAGTTTCTTCAGTGGCTACGATGTTGAAATTCCGTTCTATCCAATTGAAACTGGCTAGTTGTTATGTCAATATGAATGACTAGTTGATTGTTCTAACTACTCAAAATTATAATGTTATGAAGAACACCTAGCTAATTGTCCTAGCTGGTGGTGATGTCTCAAACAGGTGAACTAGCAAATTTTGTCTAGCTAGTCGCTAGTGTTTCTTGAAAAGGACTAGTTATTGTTTCACTGGTCCAACTCCCAATTTAATTCATTCTGCAATGCATTTTGCATGTGGTAAAGCATGATGACGAAAGTTTTAACGAATAACTTGATTGAGACCTAATGAGGTCGCCCACTCAACTCGAATTCTACCCATCTTCGAATCAGACTTTATATCACTTGAATATTTTATTCTTTCATTTCATACAATGAGAATTCATTTGAAACCATTGATTACTTGAGTGACAAACTACTTCATTCTTTAATCGTCATGGAGTAGAATTGCTTTCTATTGGCTGACCTTCATCAATGCGACTTTAGATTTCCTCTTATTATTCAGGAGGAAACGTATCCACCCGATGTAAGAATTGTATAAAGACCGTCCTTATGACCTTTGTACCCAACAATCATTGCCCTTGTACAACATTCTCCATGGTGTCATATTACAGAATTATCAGGACGGGAAGGAATAAACCTTGTTGTATTCTTTCTGTCCATCCTTACATCTCCGAAAATCGAGACTCCTAGTATTTGGAACCATCAACATTCTTGAAACATCCAATGTGGAATTCTTATTGAAATTATCTATTGGACCTTATTATTTTGAAACCATTCCTTTCAAAGTGATTACTCTAAGGTGAACGGGAGGTACAATTGTGAACCGTTACACCAATATGAGATCAAAAACCAAATGTTGTAATTGTGCAGCCAGAGCGTTATGCCGAGTAATTATTGAAGTAGAGATAACATGTCAGGGCATACCACAAGACCTTTAATATTGGTGTGGGGAAAGTTATAAGAAATGAGGAGGTGGTTGGGAGCACGCTCCTACCAACTGTTGTCAGGATGTTATATTAATGAATTCTGGAGTTACCAAGCCTTTTCCTGATCCAAGAAATGCAAATCGATTGCGATGTAAAACATATCCTTAGAGGAAACTACCTGGAAGTGAGATGGACAAGAAAGGAAGAAATATCGTGGCAAGAATGTGAAGCTTTATTTAGCTTAAAGGGATTTATGCACATAGAGAGACATAAAGTTTAAAAGGCCCCTAATAGCAAATGGATGCATGGATATATGACAATGATCCTTTGAGATTACCACCTAATTAAGTTTATTGGGAATCGCAGTAGCATGCAGACCTCAGGCTGTTTGGCGCCAGTTGTGAAGGAGGACGAACATATGACATCTTACATATACCATCGAGAACTGATACCCTTATCGGAAATGGAGGAATTGTTGACTAGTTAAAATGAGTAGTTGTTTTTCAAAGATAAGGTTGAAGAGAAGGTTTTACCAACTCAAGATCGACCTCTGTACTGTGACAAAGTTGGCATTTCACATTAATATAAACGTTATAAAATTATGGTAGTATCATTTGAGTGGACTAATGAGTCAGAAGCCTTTATGGATTAATGAACAAAGTTTTGGAATGAAATGAGATGTTAGCGACAACCTCGTTGTTAGCTATACTTGATGATAAAAAGAGGACTTTGAGGGTCACGATGATGCGCCTTTCGAGAGTTTAAGAGGTGTGCTGATGCAGTAGAAAGGGGATGATAGCCTATACTTCTAAACAACATAAAGGTTACGGGATAGGATATACTAACCATGAGTCTGGGATTAGTCATGATGGCGTTCACGCATAAAACTGAGACGTTAACTTTATGAGAAAAGTGTGAAAGTTTTCCACAAGTGCCATAAGTATATCTTCATATTAGGACTAAACATAAGAAAGAGAAGGTGACGAAAGGGAGCAGGGAGTGTAATGGAGAAATTGGCTATTTCCCAGGAAAGGCCAGTGTGATGGCCGATACCTATAGAAGGTATTATTCGAAATTGGAATTCAGTCAGTATTGACCAAGAAAATAGAATATATACAATAAAGAATACTGTTAGAGGAAAATAAATAAATTATGGGGAAGGACAAATATGTATATAGAATTAAGAGAATGTTTGGCAAACGGATATGAAGAATGGTGTTGGCAAACTATTAAGTACTAACGCGACATGTCAAAAGCAGAATGATAGAGATCTAGTGGATTAATTCCGCCTGTAGAAAATTTTTAACGTGGACAGAATTGTAATGAACTTCATGAGTAGGTCGCCGAAGACCGAGCCAAGAGATGGCCCTAGTTGAATTATAATTGTTGGAACAACTGATTTATATACGAGAGACCTTCCCTTTAGAAGATCATCGATTTATATACGGAAGAGATGGCAGTACAATATAAAACTTCTGCAGTGATTACGTCAGATAGAGACTTAAGATTAAACTTTGAATATTGAAGGTGCTTTCAAGTATAATTAATAAAGAGATGGAGCGTATGTACTAATTTGGTCTGTGGCTGACAGACAGGGAAGAAGAATTATCCAGACGATCGAACTTATATTTAGTGTCGTGCCTTAGATTTCACGGGGCAGTCGAGAATAAAAACTTATCTATAAAATGAATGTTGTTATCACGATCGTCACCATGCGAGCGTAAGGACGTCTCCTGTAGAGCGTACTGCGAAAGAAGAAGTTTCGCTTCTCTTGCGTTACGAAGAAGTCAATGAACGAGGGACATAGTAGCTAAACTGGTTCGACGTATACCGAAGACTATACAGTATCCAAAGCAAGTGGTAACGGTTGACGGGAGGCAACACATGCCTGCTAATCAAGCGAAGGAATAAGAGTAATACCGTGCGTATTGACGTTGTCTCAGATTACAAAACTCGACCACAAAGCATTCACGGGCCAACGATACAAGGACTCAACACGGATACTATGAACAAGGTAGAAGGGGAACGTGTAAGTAGTGGGATAGAAATTTTTAATCATAGAACAACCGATAAGGAATACAGGTCGAGGAGAGTATGCGTTGAGGAACAACATTAAGGCGTTGGTGAGACCAAGGGAGAGAACAATAGGGTTGAAGTGTCAACCTGAGAATTGGTAAGGGTAAGGTTGGAATTGTATCCGCAGCTATTATCCTTAGGTTCTTAAGATAGAATCCTTTTAAGGAGAGGAGGCTGCATTAACCCTAACTTTTGGGAATATTCGAAACCTGGATGAATAGTAATTTTATGGGTGTATGAGGAATTTTTGCAATCACGATATGTACGAATTATTAAATGAAGATTTCGAATTGATATTACGTCTTTATGGTACAGACGAGTGTATGTAAAAGTCATTAGTTTTTTTCGAAACCCATTATTTCGAATGGTCAAATTTTTATGAGATATCTAAGGAGATCGTGGTAAGGCATGGGGTTCCTGTGAGCGTTGTATCAGATAGAGACCCAAGATTCAACTCCAGGTTCTGGAGAAGTTTTCAGGATTGTGTGGGGACCAAGTTAAACATGAGTGCTGCCTACCATCCCCAAACAGACGGACAGAGTGAGAGAACCATCCAGACCATCGAGGACGTGTTGAGAGTATGTGCCATAGATTTCAAGGGAAGTTGGGATGACCACTTGCCGTTGATCGAATTTTCCTACAACAACAGTTACCATGCGAGTATAGGCATGCCCCCATATGAAGCTTTATATGGACGAAGATGTCGGTCTCCCTTGTGTTGGGAAGAGGTTGGAGAGCGGAAGATTATAGGGCCTGAACTGGTCCAACAGACAAGAGAAACTATCGAACTCATAAGAGGACGGCTGGTAGCGGCCCAAG
This sequence comes from Saposhnikovia divaricata, assembly GCA_036435485.1. Lineage (NCBI taxonomy): Eukaryota > Viridiplantae > Streptophyta > Magnoliopsida > Apiales > Apiaceae > Saposhnikovia > Saposhnikovia divaricata. The sequence goes on along the minus strand of CM071594.1, from coordinate 171,471,963 downwards.
ATAGATAGAAGAAGTATGCGGAACAGAACCGCAAGGACAAAGAATATGAGGTAAGAGAGTTTGTGATGTTAAAGGTATCACCGTGGAAAGGATTGATGAGATTTGGTAAGAAAGGGAAACTAAGCCCAAGATTTATTGGACCTTTTGAGATCTTGAAACGAGTTGGGAAGTTGGCCTATGAATTGGCTTTACCCCCGAGCTTGCAGCAAGTACATAATGTGTTCCATGTGTCCATGCTACAACCCTACCATACCGACTTCCGACATGTGATAGAACATGATCAAGTGGATCTGCAACCAGACTTAACATATGTGGAGCAACCCGTAGAAATCATGGATAGAAAAGAACAGGTGCTGAGGAACAAGGTTGTCAAACTAGTGAGAGTTTTGTGGAGGAACCAGAATGTCGAAGAATCAACCTGGGAACTAGAGAGCGCGATGCGTGAAAAGCACCCCCAACTGTTTTCAACCTGATTCTGGGACGGAATCCTTTTAAGGAGGGGAGGCTGTAAGAACCCTAATTTTTGGTAATATTTCCTTTTATTTAATATCTTGTGACATTGTCAATATGGAACCTTTCTAGTCATCTCTGTTGATTAATAGAATTGATTGTCTGAGAAACTGTGTTGTTGCATTCATGATGCAAGATAAAAGAGAAGATTGTGAAGGCAAGAGTCTTATTGTTAGTAAGATTTATAAAACTTGGGATTTGAGAATGATTAGAGTATTAAAAGATTTATTAAGGATTACGACGAGGAATTATGGACATTCGAGGAATTTACACAATTAGTACTTAAGAAATTATAGGGGAAATCTCTACGCGACAAAATATTATTACGAGAGATTAATTAAGATACGATATGAATTAAAGATTAAATGACAAGCATTGGTGGAAGAATAATGATACAAGGAGTAGTAATGCATGCAAATCCCATGCAACCAAGTGGTTAGGAACAAGCAAACTAGTTAACCAAATGGAAGGGGAATAGTAACTAGTTAGCTTGCTTTTCAAAAAGGGGAGACAAGTAGTACATGTGACCATACCTATGCTAGTACCTTGCTATACATACAATATATGTATCACCCAACATCACTTTATCAATTATTCACCAAACAAGCAACCCAAAAATCAAAAACCAAAAACTCTTTCTCCCCCTTGGAAGAGAAAGCTCTCGGCCAAGCATAAAAATGGGAGAAGAAAATTCTTCCTCCCCCATTTCCCCTCACTCATAAATCAAGATATAATTACTAGGCCCTCTACATCATCTAAGCAAGGTATGTTAAGAGTTTCAAGCCATTTCATCCATCCAAATTCTAGTTATAAATTGTTAAAGATTTGGTGAATAGTAACCATGTTTGATTTTTCTTTTAGATCTTGGATTGTAAGGGTTGTAGGAGACCATTCAAGGTGTTATTGAGTTTTTTAAAGCTTATCCAAGACTCCTAGGTGCTCAAGAAGGTATAAAAATCACAAACCCTTTTGGTTATGTAGTGTTTATAATGTTTGGTAGTAGATCCATGTATATATGAGTTAATCTTGGTTGTATAAGTATTGGATGGCATGGATCTTGAGTTTTGATGTTGAGATTGTGACTTTTATGATTATGGATAGTATATATATCTCCATGAGTGTTATGAACCATGAACTAAGTAAATTAAGTGTTGGTTGTGTTGTGGAATTGTGAAAAATGGTGGATCTAAGTAGTATGTGCTTGCCGAGTTTTTCCAGGAGCATTGACCTGTCTTGTAACCCGGTTTTGAACCCCCAAATGTTGTCCCCTGATGTCCTACCATATATTTTTGGAAAGATAATTGAATGTAGTTTCTGAAAATGTAAGGTTAATGGCTAGGTGATGTATAGATTTTAAGTTATGGCCGGAGGAGTGAATTGTGTTTCTGGATTCTGGACTGAACTAAGTGACCCCCTTGTGAACCTTGTTTAAACCCCTAAAAATATATGTGGGATCATGGAAAAATTTGAGGAGTTCGGGAATGCAGTGGTGAAACCACCCAAAATAATTGGATTAAAATATGAATTTTTGGATTTTATAAAAATGCTAGAGTAAATTTCGCGCAAGGGAAAAAGTCGATTAGTGGAGCATAATTCTAGGGTTAATGGTTATGATTCGAACGTGGTAACTAAATTAAGTCGATTAAGTGACGAGCGTAATCGAGTGACGACATGAACCTATAGTGGGGCTAGAGTGTCATAAGACGGAGTCATTAAGTTAATTTCGTACCCCCTAAAACCCCGTAATTAAAGAGATATTGTTAAGGTACTAACGAGCGGTTATTGCTTATGTATAGATCGTTCGACTCCGCACGCTCGACCACCCCAACCAAACCAAGGCAAGTTTACTTTTCAAAACTTATCCATATACAAGGACTTTCACTGTTGTGTTTGTAGTTTTCAATTATATCAAATGCTATGTTTATCGAAGTATTGATGCAATTGAGATTGTATAAGTACATATATGCTTGTACCCCTTGAACTTAGATTGAAATGTTTTCTTCGGACAACGACTCTAGCAATAGAGGTCGTAGCGGTCCGTATATACTATTGACCGGGGAGCGGTATATTATTATATCGTATCTAGATTGCGAAAACCCGAAGGGTCATTCGGGGCGTATCGTATACTCAAGTAATTATGTTCATATCTTCGTAAATACTCGTAACCCTATCTTGGATTAAAAGTTTATTTTATCGAATAATTATTTTATTAATTATTAATATTAAATCTTAAAATATTATTTATTAATTATCGTTCATTATTTTAAAGACGAAATCAATCCAAGATACATTTAGTACTTTCAAACTCGAACTCTTTCGAACTCAAAACATTTTCGAAAACCCCCGGTCCGGTTCTGCTTCTTGTATGATTTCAAGAATCATCGGTCGACTGATGTCGGACCTCAATTACTCTGTTTTCAATCAAAAATCAAGTTTTCAAAAGAAAAAGAAAAAGGGACTCTGGCAGGTGTGGGAACCGTTGACGAACGATTCCCGGGATTTGTAAGGGGCCGTGAGCCAGGCGGTCAATCAATTATTATTCCGGTCCAGGTGTTGCCGAAGGATGATTACGGATGTAGTTTTCATCGAGGGTGATTATGGATGTAGTTTTCACCCGAGGGATAGTTACGGATGTAGTTTCTATCCTTCTACCGGTAGAGAAGACCCACGGATTATTGGACTTGGATGTGGCGACTGATCATCGTCAATCCCTGTCAGGTTTTTATGTTTTCTTCCAGTCCCATCCTCCACTTTGGAAAAATACTCAAATACTGCTTCTTTGGCCTAAGTGCCAAGTTGCTGATAGTGTGGTTTTTGATGAGAAAATATCGACATCGTGCAGTATCTAGAACTGCAAGATTTTCTATAAAGATTTGCACGTGTTAGTGCACTCTTGCAATTGTTTCAAAGAATGAAATGTTTTTGTATGAGAAACCTTCCAAGCTAATGGAAGGAAAGAGGTTTGCAATGATGTATTCCTTGTACAGTATGTTAATCGTAGAGTGTTTTGCCGAAAATGATATACTCATATGTATATATTTTCAAACTTGAGATATATTGAAATGGGAACCTTATAAAGGGTTCATATGTATCCTTAAAGCTCCTTAGCGAGTATAGATGTTTTATTCAAACTCGGACATATACATTGTCCAATTATGTTTTGAAATCTGAGATATATACCCATATAGTTGGGAATGTTTTCGAAATAAACCACATTATTATTTTGCAAAATGGTGAACTTGCTGAGCATTATGTAGCTCATTCTTGCTTTATAAAAACTTTTCAGAAAGAGAAGAATTTGGTCGGTTAACTCCGCGACAGCAGAAGAGGAGTAGAAGATTTACCCCGGAGATGATTTAGTTCCTGATAGATACTATAGAGTAAGTCTGATAGGTTTTCAACTGTAATAGTAAGACCTGTCTTCAAGTGTAGTTGTATAAGTGGAATTGTGTAAGACTCTGATTTGTACAAATGAATTGTAATATTTAGTGGCACTTTTGATTATCGTTTCTGAGGCTCTAACTTGTTTGTGCTTGAGATTGAGGTCTGGAAGGATGTATTGTGGAGTTGTGCAGTTAATACAGGTATGATATGGTTGGATGGTGATGTGACGACCTGAATCTTTGACCTCAGATTTGGGGGCGTTACATTAATTGGATTTGCCAATTTAAATTCCTCGAGAATTTCTCCAAGACGACGATCTTCATAATCAGAACTCTGAGGTGAATCAATTGCTTTTTGAGCACATTCCCATTTCTCTCCACTCTTGAGTCTGATATACATCTTTCTTGCTTCAAGCTTCTGAGCTTGTTGCATTTGAAGAGCTTCCTTTTCAGCCTTTTGAAGCCTTTCATTATGAGCTATCTGTTCTAGTGTCTTTTTGAGTCTTTCATCTCTCATAGACAGATTAACTTCATTCTGTTCAAGTTCTTGATTGGCTTCAAAATCCATTCTTTGGAGTTCAGCAGGATCAGGAACTACACTTTCTTCATCATCCCAAAAACTGAGATCTAGTTCCCCAAATTCTTCTCCATCATCAGAAAACTGCAAGTCAGCAAAAATATCAAGGTTATCAGGTTCACCTGTATAGTAATAACCTTCTGCAGTGTCATCTTCCTGTGCTGCTTGAGTTTTCTTTCCTTTGCCTTCAACTTGTTTATCAGATTTTGATTTACTTGCACTTACTCCACTTACTCCCCCTCTAGATTTCTCCCCCTTAGTTGAGGAATCCTCTACAGTTCTTTGACTTGGGTCATCTGCATCATCATCTTCAAAGAATTTCACCTCTTCTGCTGTAGGAGAGTGAGTTCTGCTAATGATATTATACAAATGTCTCAACCCTTTTGCTTGATAAGCATTTTGCCTTTCAATTTGACTAAGTCGATGTCCAGTGGATAAGTGATTCTTATTTACTTCTTTCTGAAGATCTTCCATTTGATTCGATATTGAAGTGATAATGAGATCCTGAGCCACTGTGACATCTCCAGAGTCTTCGATCGCTTGTTGCTGAGAGAGTTTAAGTGCATTGATCTTGTTGTTGAAGATAGTTCTCATGTTATCCATGTCAAACCTTAAGTTTTTATTGTCTTCTTCAGCTTGAGCAAGACTTTCTTTCATTTGATCCAATTCTGCCATGAGAGAAAGAGTGTTTGTGTCATTGTGTGCGCTCACCTCACTATCTCTCTGAGTATCACTTATCTCACGTGCATGTGTTTCACTCAGTTTAGAGGTAGTCCTTACATCACTCCTCTCATGTTCCAAAGCTGCTTCCATTTTACCTGCATGAGAAATCACCCTAGCCTTCTCTTGGAAGGTCAGTGGTGGTGCAATGGGAGTTCGCAAATCCCTAACCACAGTCATTTCTGTCATGTCAGTTGGAATTGAGGTCTGAATTGCTTCAGTGACAGAAAGACTGAGTTGCCTACCACCTTCTCCAGTTGAAACTGCGAGTGGAAAATCCCTTGAGGGAGCCAGGAATGTTCCTCCTGGGAGGGGAGATGATGATTCTATTATCAGTGGCTCAAAATCAAGATTTCCCTCATTAGCCTGTGAAGGCTCCTCTACCGTGACTATGGTAGGCACTGTTTCAGTTCCTATGTGCTCTCCTCGCTGAGTGTCCCTATCTTCATTCATTTCTACATGTTCTCCCATTGTTAGTAATAACAGTGGGGTTGTGCTTGACACTTTACAGGATGCCATGGCCGACTGGCGAAATTCAATGGACTCATCCTGTTGAGAGAATGGTTCCAGTAACTGTTCATTCGCCATATCAAAGTCCATATCATGTTGGGAGGATATGGATGAGCTTACAGTTGCCTCAGGTTCATTTCTACTCTTCTTTAGTAGAGGCAGAGCTGTGGGTTCACTCACTTCATCACTACTTCTTGCACTTCTTTTAGGCTGTAATTTCCTTCTGTATTGGTAGAATTTAGTTGTTTTTGACTCAGTGTTTGGCTCTTTGACCTGGGATAGAGATTATGGTGCTACAATCCCTTGGTCAGTCCAAACAACCACTTGGGTTCCAGAAGTAGATTGAGAATGAGAAGTAGTTAAAGGATCAGAAGGCAATACCTGGTCAGCAGATGGAGGTTGAAGTTCTGGTTCAGCTTGTTCTTGAACAACTGGTTCTTGTTCAGGTACTGGTTCAGTTGGCTCAGGAACTTGTTCTTCAAGAGGAGGTGCAAGTTGTTCAACTATTGGAGGTACTTGCTCGAGCAGAGTTTCGACTTATCGATGTATGTATATGTGTGTATCGATATAGAGCCTCTGTGACTTAACACGAGAGGAAAATGACAAAACAAGGGATATGACAAAACACACACACACACTCTACTGTTATATATACTAAGCCCTGAATATGACATAATTCTTACCACTACCCAAATATGACATAAATCTAATACTAATGTGAATATGACATAATTCTTACCAAAATGCAAATATGACATAATTCTAACTAAATGCCCGAATATGACATAATTTACACTACCATACGATTATGACATTATTTACACTAACACACGATTATGACATTATTTACACTAACACACGATTATGACATACTGTACACTATACCAAATATGACAAAATTTATACTACAGTCGAATATGACATAAAACTCGATTATGACAAAATTCTGACTAAGACTGTATTATGACATAATTCTATTATGACTTAAAATAAACAGAAATTAATATACAAACAAACTACTACAATAAAAATAAAATAATAATTTACAGAAAATTAGAAATATTAATAAAATAATAATTTACAACACAGAAATAAACATAGGTTAGCCTTTTTACGAAATCAAACAATAATAACAAAAGGACAAACACTACAAATCAATAAAATTAAAATATTCACATAATTATATACAATTATTCTAATTGCATAATTTACGAAATAAAATATTAACAAGATTAACAAGTGTTCGAAAATAAACAAGTAAAAAAATAATTAATGATAAAATAATTATACAAGTGATTTTAAAACAACAATTATTCATAAAATAATCACTTGTTAAATTATTTAAGAGCAAACCTCAGATATTAACTAGTTTAATTACTAGGACTATTTAACATATCCAATTCACCAACAATTCTGGTGAATGTGGATTCGTCAATAGACTTAGTAAAAATATCTGCTGTTTGTTCTTCCGTGGGAACAAAATGTAATTCCACGGTACCATTCATGACATGCTCTCGAATAAAATGATACCTGATGTCAATGTGCTTTGTTCTCGTGTGCTGCACAGGATTGTTGGAGATTGTTATGGCACTTGTATTGTCGCACAAGATAGGAATCTTGTCAAGTACAAAGCCATAATCCCGTAGCTGATTTCTGATCCACAAGATCTGAGCGCAACAGCTTCCAGCAGCTATGTATTCAGCTTCGGCTGTAGAGTTGGAAACTGTTTGCTGTTTCTTACTGTACCATGAAACCAACCTGCCACCTAGGAATTGACAACTCCCAGAAGTGATTCTTCTGTCTACAACACTTCCTGCATAATCTGAATCTGTATATCCAATAAGGTTAAAACCAGATTCTTTAGGGTACCAAATTCCTAAATTAGGAGTACCCTTAAGATATCTCAAGATTCGTTTTACAGCAATGAGATGCACATCTCTAGGATCCGCTTGGAACCTTGCACACAAACATGTAGCATGCATAATATCAGGTCTACTTGCAGTGAGGTAAAGTAATGAGCCTATTATACCTCTGTAGCTTGTGATATCTACCTTGGCAGAATTTTCACATGCTCCAAATTTAACAGCAGTAGATGATGGTGTTCTTGCTGAAGATGAATCCTCCATTTGATACTTCTTGAGAAGCTCTTTGACATACTTGGATTGACAGATAAATATTCCATCTGTCTTTTGACTTATTTGCAATCCAAGAAAGAACTTCAGCTCACCCATCATGCTCATTTCAAATTTACCCTGCATTAACTTCACAAATTTCTTGCACAAAAGATCATTAGTAGACCCGAATATTACATCATCCACATAGACTTGGACTAGAATTTTATCATTCTTATGTTTCTTTGTGAAGAGAGTTTTGTCTATGACACCTCTAACAAAATCATTTTCAAGTAAAAATTCAGAGAGAGTGTCATACCATTTCCTTGGTGCTTGCTTAAGACCATAGACAGCCTTGAAAAGGAAGTAGATATAGTCAATTAGATCTGGATCTTCAAAGCCAGGGGGCTATTCTACATAAACCTCTTCATCTAGCTTGCCATTCAAGAAAGCACTCATGACATCCATTTGATAAACTTTAAAGTTTGAAAATGCTGCGAATGCCAAGAATATTCTAATGGCCTCAAGTCTAGCCACTGGAGCATAGGTCTCATCATAATCAATGCCTTCAGATTGGGAATAACCCTTTGCTACCAGTCTTGCTTTATTTTTCGTCACTGTGCCATCTTCATCAAGTTTGTTTCTGAATACCCACCTTGTGCCAACCACTGGTCTGTTTGTAGGTTTGGGCATCAGCTCCCAAACTTCTTGTTGTTTAAATTGATTGAGTTCATCTTGCATAGCAATTACCCAATCAGGATCAGAAAGAGCTTCTTCAGTTTTCTTAGGTTCTATTTCAGACAGAAACCCTGAATAATTGCATTGATTCTGAAAAGCTCTTCTAGTCTTTACACCAACAACTGGATCACCAATAATTAGCTCAAAAGGATGAGCTCTATTCCAAACAGTCTGTCTGGGAAGATTAGATCTTGATGATACGCCTTGTTCTTCATTGTGATGTTGTGTGTGACCAGTTGACCCTTCATTGTCTCCCCCTGAGTTGTTGCCAGGTTGACTAGATGATGATTGTTTAGAAGAGTCAGAGGAATTTTGACTACTATCATTGTTTTCATCACCATTACCCTGATCATCATTGTTGTCATTAGCATCAGCAAAAATCTCAGGTGCATTGTCATCATCTGAATCTGTATCTGTCATGTCATCGAAAGATAGCTTCTCAGATGGATTCTCGGTTTGGATACTAGGGAGTTTAGTGTCATCAAATGTTACATTGACACTTTCCATCATCTTCTGTTCATCAATCACATACACCCTGTATGCTCTCATTGAATAACCAATAAAAATTACTTCAAATGCTTTGGTATCGAATTTACCACCTTGATCATTACCTTCTTTAAGCACAAAGTACTTTGCCCCAAATACATGAAAGTATTTGAGTGATGGTTTCTTATCAGCCGTAATTTCATAGGGTGTCTTCATTTGATCTTTATTGATTAGAGTTCGATTCTGGGTATAGCACGCAGTATTGATAGCTTCAGCCCAAAAGTACAATGGAAGTCTTGATTCACTTAACATAGTACATGCAGCTTCAATCAAGGTTCTATTCTTTCTTTCCACTACCCCATTTTGCTGAGGAGTTCTTGGAGCTGAGTATTGTCTGGTTATACCCTTCTCAGTGCAGAAGTCATTTAAAACTGCATTCTTGAATTCAGTTCCATTGTCTGATCTTATAACTCTCACTGGATACGTAGAATCTCGCTCAATTAATTTAATGTGATCAATCACCAGTTGTGGAGTCTCATCTTTAGAATTCAAAAATAGGACCCATGTGTATTTTGAAAAATCATCAACAATCACTAGAGCATATCTCTTCCTTGACATAGACATCACATTAACTGGACCAAACAAATCCATATGAAGTAATTGTAATGGTTCAGTTATTGAAGATGTGTCAGTGCTCCTGTGACTTGCCCTTTTTAGCTTGCCTTTTTGACATGCATCACAAAGTCCTTCTTGAGTGAATTCCATTGAAGGCAAACCTCTCACCAACTCTCTTTTAACCAGAGAATTCATTGTCTTAAAATTAAGATGAAAAAGTTTCTTGTGCCATAGCCAACTCTCATCATTAGATGCTTTAGTATAGAAGCAAGTGATTTCTTCAGTGCTTCCTGAGTTCATATTGGCTACGTACAGATTGCCTTTTCTAACTCCTGTCAGTTGTGGCTTTTCATGTCTCTTGTGTGAAATTAGACAATTCTTCTTGTTGAAATGAACTTCATAACCTTTGTCACAGAATTGACTGACATTGAGCAAATTGTGCTCAAGTCCTTTCACAAAAGAGACTTCATCAATGATAACATTTCCAGCTTCAAGTCTGCCATATCCATCAGTTCTACCTTTGCTGTTATCTCCAAAGGTAACTACTGGGCCGGCCTTCTCCACCACATTTGTCAGCAGGGTTCTGTCACCAGTCATATGCCTCGAACATCCACTGTCCAAGATCCAGGTCACTCGTTCAACCTGCTCAATACCCTGCAATGACAAACGGATTAAACCTTCTTCAGAACCCAAATTTGATTGGGTCCAGAATACTTAAAGAATTGGCCTTTGTCAGGCAAAACAACATTCTTTATTTTAACAACAGCTTTACCATTATTCAACAAACATTTCACTTTATAAACAGATTTGACAAACTTCTGTTTTATTCTAGGTATCCACGTTTCTTTAGCAGCAATAACACTTGATTCATTGACTGGACATTTGACCTTGTAAATAGCCTTAGTAGAACTTTGTTTAGGCTTAGGTACAAATGTATCTCTCCTAACATAAGGAGGATTAGCAGTCATTGATCTGACATTTTTGTTTCTGTTCATATGTTGTCGAGGGGCAGTGTTATCAGCACATGGATGATTACCAGAGAAGTAAGCAGACATGATATTAAAAGCACAAGACATACAATTGACAACACCACATGCTTTATGAGAAGAATCAATAATAGGCATAGCATGCATGTCAGACTTGTTATTGTTCTTTTTCAACTTATTGTCACTTAACCCTGTTTGAGAAGAACTAGTTAATTCAACAACCTTAACTTGTTCCTTAGCAGATTTGTCATTATCAAGGACTATGCAATTAGCACTGTCCTCATTTTTCATTTCTTCCTGAATGACAATAGAAAGCATATTTGGTGGTTCAGCAACAGACTTTTTAAACATTGGTTTTTCAACATTCTTGAGTACGTGTGGTATACCTCTTTCCTTAGCAGGAATAGGATTAGCAGAATGATTGCCCAAAGAACCAACAGCTTCTTTGTATTCAAACCCTATTCCTACAGTTCGTTGTACCGCTTGTTTGTTGAAAAACTCTTTAGAAACTTTAATAGAATTATAACAAGCTCTAATCTGTGTTTCAAGTTCTTTAATCCTGATGTCTTGATCAGCAATCCTATCAACTTGTTTTACCATGTATTCTCCTAACGACTTATCTCTGTAGTTAAGTCGAGCTATTTCTTCTATGTGCTGATCTTGATTAATATGCACCTTTTTCAATTCTAACAGTTCATTTTCAAGTTTAGTGTTTACAAGACTTATTCTATCGTATCCTTTTTGTGCATTAGTCAAGCAATTACGTAAACTATGAATTAACTCAACATCAGTAAGAATTACCGGTGTGGTGTAATAAGTTGATGTATCAGCATTTGCCACCAGCGCAAAGTTTCCATATTCTTCATCTTCGCTATATGTGTCATCCCAGCTTTTACCAGCAGCTACATAAGCTCTTCCACTCTTCTTCTTTTCAGAAGCATAATCTTTCTTCTGTGCTTGCTTGGGTTTCTGACACTCAGTAGCAAAGTGTCCCAACTCATTACAATTGAAACAACGGATCTTGCTTCTATCAACAGTTCCAGTTTTGTAACCTCCCCTGTTACTAGAGGATGAAGAACCTCCTCTCTGAAATCTGTTATTTGACTTAAACCTGAACTTTGGATTTCTTCTGAATCTGAAGTTACTAAATTGTCTCACCATCATCGCCATAGATTCATCTTCCAATTGATCCAGCTCTTCAAGTGAATAAAATTCTCCACCATCCTGAGTAGCTGGTGTTTGGCCATGTTCCACTTCAGTTTGTTCCTTGTTGAAGCTGTTAGGTTGAACAACTTTAGCTTCCACTTCCTTAGGAACCTCAACTACTAGAGCTGTAGAAGAATTTGCCATTCTGCCTTTGCCAGAGAATTCCTTCTGCTGTACTTGTTCTAATTCATATGTTTTCAGAACACCAAACAGTCTTTCAAGAGCAATCTTAGTTAAATCTCTAGATTCTCTGATGGCGGTGATTCTATGCTCTAAGTGAGTAGGCATAGTCAGTAAAATCTTCATGTTGATCTCCTTCTGAGTATATTGCTTTCCATGAACTTGCAAGTTGTTGATTATTTTGTTATACCTTTCGAACACTTCCTGAATGCCTTCATTAGGGCCAGCTCTGAAGTGTTCATATTCAGAGGTCAAAATTTGAAGTCTATTTTCCTTGACTTCATCAGTTCCTTCATTAATGATCTCAATAGTTTCCCAGATGTGCTTAGCAGTTTTACAATTCCTTACATGGCTATACATTACAGCATCTAGGGAATCTAATAGAATGAGTCTCAAATTTTTATCCAGTCCAGCTTCCTCTTTTTCTTCAGCGGTAAAGTTCTTAGGGTCCTTTGGATAGGATTTTGCAGGTATTGTTACAACTCCATTTGTAACCGTTTCAGCATCATGTTGGATGGGAATTATTGGTCCATTTTTCAAAACCCACAAGAATCTTGGATTTGCTACATCAAGAAATAACTCCATTTTGTTTTTCCATATGTCATGGTTATCTTTATTAAAGATAGGAATTTTAACATTGCCTTTGGCTGACATGATGAATTTTTAAGAGAGTTAAAAATTCGAGTTTGATTTTTGATTGAGTAAAAATAGAATCTTGATTTGTATATCAATCAAGCGGCTCTGATGCCAATTGTTAGGTCCAATAAGATTGTAGAAGGGGGGGTTGAATACAATCTATATCATTTTCTCCAAATTTGTCTTCTAAATAAAATTTAATTCAAACAAATTTGTGAGGAATAAAATAACACAAATTTCAAGTTGAATATAACAATATATTAACTTGATGGGTGTTACAAAATCAGTACAAGTGATTATCAAGAAATTAATAACTAATTAGAAAATTGGACATGAACTTTTCTAATTTAGTTAATAAAAATCAAGATATCAAGTCAAGAACTAGGAAACTTAATTCGCTAGTAATACACAAGTCACAAATAATCAAGTTCCAATGGATACAATTTTTTTTACAAGGAACTCAAGAATTTATGCAATTTAATTGAGCTTGAAAGATGAGAGAGAGATATAATATGTTGGCTTTCTTTCTTTCCTTTCTTTTCTGTCCGTGTATGTCTGTGTGTTTTTTTGCTTCTGCTGTCTTCTGTCACTTTTATAGCAATGTTTGATATTTTGCTGCCATCATGACAAAAACTGCTCCATGACATAATCTTGTAATCTCGGTATGACATAAACCGTACCATGACATAATCTGTTGATCGGTATGACATAAATCATAGTCTCGGTATGACATAAATTGTGTCATGACATAATCTGGAATTCGGTATGACATAAATCATAGTCTCGGTATGACATAAATTGTGTCATGACATAATCTGAAATTCGGTATGACATAACCTGTGCGTTTTATGTCAATATGACAAAATCTGTCTGATCTCTCTCAATATGACATAAACTCAGCGTTTCACATTTATTCTTTGATGTCATAGAAACCTTATTAATTATTTAATGATTAATTAATTAATTCATACTTAATTGATACAATAAGTAATTTAATAAAATAAATTAATTCTTTTAGAATTAATTCATTAATTAAATAAACTATAATGATTTATATCAATTAAAGGTGAACTAATTAAAATCAATAAATACTTAACTTACCTCAATGAATCACTGTAAATAGTGAATAACTTCCACTGGATAATTGTTGACGTTCGATGTACTGTCTGGTTCATGAACGACTAACTCCAATTTCTATTCTTTAATTTGACTCTCAGTTGTGATCCATGTACTTTCTCAACACACTTTAATTTTCTTGTACTGCCTCTGTCACTATTGAAATCTCTTGTCACTGCAAATAAAATCCAATTGCATGAATGCTACACCAAGGCTTGATCAGTTGTCTGAATCTTCTTTCGGTGTAAAACATCAAAACTATAGATTGACATTCTTCTTTCTTCTGACAGATATCACTATCTGAGATTCCTATGACAGTTACCATTAATTACTTATTACAATCTAATTTAAGTTGAGTTGTATCCTCGAAATACAAATAGGCTGAGTCATATGCCTTTAACTTTTCCTATCCACTCTGCATCCAGCATAATCAGCATCAGAGTAACCAACCAGACTGAACCTTGTGTCCATTGGATACCATAAACCCAAGTTTGGAGTGCCCTTCATATATCTAAAGATCCTCTTTATAGCAATCAAATGTGACCCTTTTGGATTTGATTGAAACCTTGCACACAGACATGTAGCAAACATGATGTCTGGCCTACTTGCAGTGAGATAGAGTAAGGAACCAACCATGCCTCTGTAGACTGAGATATCTAGTTTCTTGCCTTTGACATCTTCATCCAATTTAGTGGCAGTGGTCATGGGTGTCTTTGCAGGTGAGCAATCTTCTAAGTCAAACTTCTTCAATAAATCCTTAATGTACTTGGTTTGAATGATGAAAATACCATCCTTCCTCTGACTAACTTGCAATCCAAGAAAGAATGTTAACTCTCCCATCATACTCATCTCATATATGCTCTGCATGAGCTTAGAGAATTTCTCACACAGCTTCTCATTTGTAGAGCCAAATATGATATCATCCACATAGATGTGAACTAGGATTATATCATCACCATGCTTCTTGTACAGTGTTTTGTCCAATGTGCCTCTAGTGAATTGATTTTCCAGAAGAAATTGTGATAAAGTATCATACCATGCCCTTGGAGCCTGCTTAAGTCCATACAATGCCTTAAGCAATCTGTAGACAAATTCTGGGAAATGTGGATCCTCAAAGCTAGGTGGTTATTGCACATAAACTTCTTCTTCCAACTCTCCATTCAGAAATGCACTCATGACATCCATTTGATAGACTTTAAAATTTGAATGAGCAGCAAATGCCAAGAAAATTCTGATGGCTTCCAATCTAGCAACAGGGGCAAATGTCTCATCATAATCAATGCCTTCCTGTTGAGAGTATCCTTTTGCAACCAACCTTGCTGTAAGAACCCAGATTTTGGGTAGAATTAAAACTTTTTTTATTATATAATGATGTAAGAATGAATAGTGATTACGACTACGATGTAATAGTTAATCTTATGATGAATGAATTGAATTCGATTTAAATATTTATATGTCTTGAAGAATGCTAATGGTTGACAACTTAGGTAAGAATAATCTATCTCCTAGGGGAATAAGATATGGTAATTCCAAGCAGGAGAATATTCTCATGTCATCCAGATCGATAACAATTAGTCCAGTGGTTCCGTGAAAGGGTTATTGAACGCCCGAGAAAGAACAAGGACACTGTCATAAATATAGGGAATAAAGGAAGAATAAAGAATGAATAGTGTTTTTGGTGGAAGTGAGAATATTATGAGACGACACTATATAGAAGTATTCGGATCGGATTTCCGAGTTCGTATTAGTGATTCAGGGGGAAAATAAGTGTATGTAAAAGCTGTCGGATTCTGAAAAATCCCACTTTTATTTTCTCCGAGAGTTCCCTGGACACTGATAGACTTAAGGATTTTACGAAAGGATTTAAGGACTTTGAATTCTAAAGTTAGTAAGAAAGATGGAGAACGATAGTATTAATACTAAAAAGATTTCCGGTAAACCCTAATTAGAAATCCGTGAGATATTCCTACGAACGATCAATCGAAACGAGCAATAACCGGACAAAGAAACAAGCAGGGAATCAAGATACATGCATGTAGTGATGGAAAATATCTAGCAAACCAAGTGATGACTCATGCAACTAGCATACTTAGAGATGAAACTAGTACTTAGAAAACAAACTACTTGGTTAGCTTATAACCATCCAAAACACAACACATGTCTCTTGGATTGCATCATGCATGACCACACCACCTTTAATAAAGCCACTTTATGCTAGATATTATCCATATCCATCAAAATAATTCACATTAGCCAAGGATTAGATCAAGAGCAATCCAAACAACCCCATTTCTCTCATTTTCTCTAAACTGCCCAGCATAAACACCATTTAAAGCAAAATTCATATCTCCATTTCAATCCATGATCAAATCACCAAATTTTAACCATAGCTTCTCCAGTCCATGAGCAAGGTTTGATCAAAATTTCATGGCAATCCAAGTAGTCTAGCCTAGTCAAATCCATTCCCCAAGTTTAAGAAGCCAACCTGCCTGTTTTTGGCAGTTTCTGTCCAGCGGGAAAAGTGGGATCAAAACCCTAGCTAGGAAGCTTCAAATCTGATGATCTTGGACTCAAAACAAAGATTATTTTTGATTTTCTATGATTTTTACAAGAGGAGGGTGAATAGTGTTCTTCAAGAACTAATCTTGTTTTTCTTTGATTTTTATGGTTGATTTAGCTAGCTTAAGGCCACTCAAGGATCATACAAGGCTTAGAAAGGTCTTTAACCACTTCATGGAAGGTATATCACTTGAAACCCTAGCTCTTGTTTTGAGGTTAAGAGCATGTTCTTGGTAGATTTAGCTTAGTATGGTTATAAGTGATGTTATAAGCATGGTTAGCTAGTGGTTTAAATTGATCTAAGCATGATGATGATTATATTGTTAAGGTCAGTGGTTATTGGTCTTTTAAGATGGATGATGTGATTAGGAGATGTATGGTATGCCCGGTGTGGCTTGGTTTGATGATTACGATTTTTGAAACGTCCGATTTATAGCCGTCGTAATGCCGAATTTTTGTTAACACTTAAAAACCAAGCATGGCAGTTAATATAAATTCCTGATCTTGGTAATATTGTGACTGGTCCTTTTAGATCTCGAGCCATAGATCGTTTTGGCGTCAGAATCGAAACATTCCGACTTACGGTTTAGGAGTTCTGATCAAATTACTAAAATTGGTTCGGAACCGTAAGTAAAAGTTCGTAACTTCAATTGAACCCTCATAAAGCATGTTACTCAGTGGCGAATCTTGGTAAATAAATACTAGGGGTCATAAGGAAGGTATGAGAGGAAACCACATGTCAAACGGATCATTTTCCGATTTTATAAAAATGTTTGAATCAAAGTTAAACGCGAACGAACCCCTTAAAAGTATAACTTTGGTTATAACTTAGAAAACGAACGATAAAACTTGAAGTATAATCTCGGTTCGTAATCGATCGACTTTAGAACTTATACGACTTAAGTATATACCGAGTGTGGGTACGATGACATGTCGTAATAACGAACAAATGTCGGATCGTGTCAGTAATAAAAGTGTTACACTAAAAGGTATATAACGAGATAATTTGAAAACGTGTTTCGATTTAAGTGATGTTATACTTAGACTTTTAAAACGTGTTAAGTGGTTAATCTCGAATGTTCTGATTGTTTATAGATCATCGAGCAGACCAAGGACACGCTATCTCCACCCACACCCGATTACCAGGCAAGTGTTCAAAACTTTGAACCTGTTGTTGTGATAATATATACATGTGATTGCCATTTTACATATGCCATAGCATGCATGCCTATTGTCAAATTATATTATGATACCTGTTTCCTGAATTGCTATTGGCTTATAGACTAGATGCGAATTATCACTTATAAGCAGGATTATTTTGGTAAGACCCTTAGCGAAGGGCATATGATATTCACTCTTAAATATAGACCGGGAGTCGGTATTTTGAGATATATAAAGAGTCATGAAAACTCGGAGGGATTCCAACGACAGATTACTATTTATTTCGAGGAATGTTATTATTAAACGTTATTTATATTTCCATAAAGTATCAATTACTTGGAAATATTTCGAGGAATGTTATTCGAGTATTATCTCAGTCGAGAGATATTAAATGAATGTTAGTTTCGAATATTCATTTAAAGTTGATTATTTAATGAATATTATTTTGATTTTCATTAGAATGTTATTTATTAAATGAATATTACTTTCGAATATTCATTTAAGTTTTTATGTACTTGATGAATATTATTTTAAAAATATTCATTGTAAGTTCTATATACTTAAGGGATATTATTTCGAATATTCCATTAAAGTTTTGATTACTAAATGAATATTATTTGGATATTCATTTAGAAGATTATTTATTAAATGAATATTATTTTCAAATATTCATTTAAGGTTTGACTTATTTATTGAATATTATTTTAAATATTTATTGGAGTTTAATTATTATATGAATATTATTTCGAATACTCATTTAAGGAGGGATTTATTTAGTAAATAATTCTATATATTCATTCGAGGATTACTTACGAGCAATATTATGATTTAATAATATTCCGTAATTATTATTGAGTTAATAAATATTCTTGGAATATTTATTTAATTCTTTTAAATTCTTTTAAAAATGATTAATATTATTCGGAGATTATCTTTCACCTCCAGATATTATGTAAAATATTTCGGAGTCTTTTTACGACTATTCTATCAAGGAAAGGTTCCCAACTCTTTATTTTTTTCATTTAAATCTCTCTTAAAAGGATTTAAATGCTCACTCAAACGTCCATATTATAGGGAAACCTACTTGAGCAATGTTATTTATCTTGTTGACTTCCCGGTCATAAATCTTGTAAAACTATTCGTTTCACTCGCAACTTGGTTGCTGTTTATCAATTGAATCTGTGAGTAACCTTCTCATCATTCGAGGGGTAAGATTATTGGAACAAGATGGTATCCTCTAACAAGTAACAGCTTGGGAAATGTTGGTGAATTTTCCTTTCCAACTAGATACGACTACTTTGTGAAGTCTTATCAACAAGTATTTCACTTGGGGAAGGGAGGACAAACTCTACGTTTCAATGCTGTGGATTTATTCGAACTAGGAGTCGTGTGTAAGAGGCCGAGTCGCGCGGTCCATCACAAGGCCTAACCATTGGCCAGGGAGTTACTATTAAAGGCAATCTACAAATGGAGCCGTCAGTTCTTCCTTCTACCGGTAGTAAACTATGTTGGGCTGTACCATCCCCGACTGATCATCAGGGAGTGGGACAGCTGGTGCGTGATAACTCCAGTATTGGTTCATCTCCCAAATTGGGAATTCCCTGCAACACGTATCGAAGAGACTTCTTTCAGGTTGACGGTGTCTTCCGCAACACGTACCGAAGAGACTTCTTTTAGGTTGTAGGACTTCGAAAAATGATAATAACTGGAATTGCAATATTTTCCTTGCAAGTTCCTCTTTATTTGATAAATGATAATATCTGTCTTATCTTTGACATAGCAGATATTTCCACCTATATATGCATTTTGAGTTACCTCGTAACTTCATCGTTCATGTTATTCTGGCATCATTTCCGTAAATGCATGGCATATGGTTTGAAAGATACTTTTGAACTGTTATATATTATCGTTCAGTTAAATATTACTGTTGGTGGGCTATTGCTCACCCTTGCTTTATTATTATATCACAACAACAGCTAGACCAGATGACTCGCACAAGGCGCACTCGATGCTGGCGAGGACGATGAGACTACCAGAGCCGAAGAGAAAGCTATTGGTAGGATAGATTTATTCTTTCAGTACCAAGTATATGGTCTAGTATGACTATAACGGGTGAGTTTTATATTGTTTTGTTGGGTCATAAAGATGTAATTTATTTTGAGTTGAAGTAAGTTCAAGTATTGTGAACAGTAATGGAGACCGTAACGACTGGACCCCGGATCTGGGGGTGTTACACTTGCTTTGTTTGTAATGACCACACCATTTTCATCCATCTTGTTCTTCAGAACCCATTTTGTTCCAACAATGGTTCTGTCCTTTGGTGCAGGCACAAGTTCCCATACTTTGTTTCTTTCAAATTGATTCAGCTCCTCTTGCATAGCAATAATCCAATCTGGATCCAACAGTGCATCATCAAGTTTCTTATGCTTAATCTGAGATAGAAAGCAACCATAGAGACACTCATTTTGAGTTGCTCTCCTAGTTCTCACTCCTGCATTTGGATCTCCAATAATTTGCTCTACAATGTGTGATCTATCCCATTTCCTTCAGTGCTCAGTTTGATTTCTCAACCTTGATGTTGCTTCATCATTCAAGACATGATCATTTTCATTTCCTCCCCCTGTGAAGTTGCTACTACTCACAGGTGTGTCTTGGATGCTAGTCTCTTCACTGTTGGTTGGATCAGATTCTTCTCTTGTTTCATCATTCACTTGAGTTTGTTGAACTAAAGTTTAAACTTCAGTTTCAATCTCTTCATCAGAATCATTTAGATTATCAAACTTTAATATATCTCTATCTTCATCATTGGCTTCTTCTAATCCAGGTAGTTTGCTGTCATCAAATGTCACATCTGTGCTTTCCATAACTTTCTTTTGACTGATGACATAAACCTTGTATGCAATTCTCTCCATAGAATAGCCAAGAAAAATTCCTTCAAATGCCTTTGCATCAAACTTCCCTACATATTCTGAATTGTCTTTCAACACAAAGCATTTACTTCCAAAAGTATGAACATACTTTAGAGTAGGCTTCTTTCCAGTCATCAAATTGTAAGGTGTCTTTCCAGTGTTTTTGTTGATGAGGGTTCTGTTCTGGATGTAGCATGCAGTGCTCATAGCCTCAGCCCAAAAACATGTAGGCATCTTTGCATCAAGAAACATTGTTCTAGCAGCCTCAATTACAGTTCTGTTCTTTCTCTCAACTACTTCATCCTGTTGTGGAGTCCTTGGAGCTGAGAACTGTTGAGAAATACCATTCTCTTTGCACAATGCTTCAAGTAAGGCATTTCTGAACTCTGTTCCATTATCACTTCTCAATGCAATCATACTTGCATTGTTGGCTTTTGCTTCCTTATCAACTTTCTTTATGTGCTCAATGATTACTTGAGGAGCCTCATCCTTTGATGCTAGAAAATCCACCCATGTATACCTTATGTAGTCATCAACCATAACTAGGGCATACTTCTTTCTTGAGAGTGACATAATATTAACAGGCCCAAACAAATCCATATGAATTAATTGCAGGGGCTTGCTGATTGATGTCACTGTCTTTGACTTGTGGCTTGACCTTTTCATCTTTCCTTTTTGACAAGCCTCACACACTCCTTCTTGACAGAATTCAAGTGTGGGCATGCCTCTCACTAACTCTCTTTTGACTAGAGAATTAATGGCCTTGAAGTTCAGGTGTGATAACTTCTTGTGCCATAGCCAACAATCTTCATTTGATGCTTTTGAGTAGAAGCAACAAACTTTGTCCTTGTTTGCAGAGTCCATATTGGCTACAAACAGGCTTCCTTTCCTTACTCCAGATAGAGCAAAATCACCAGTCTTTTTGTGAGTGATCAAACATTCATCTTTGTCAAAATTTACCTTGAATCCTCTATCAGTAAACTGACCAACACTTAGCAGATTATGCTTGAGACCCTTGACTAGTGTTACATCTTTAATGATGACATTACCAACTTTTAACTTGCCATATCCCAATGTGTTACCCATGCTGTCATCTCCAAAAGCAACTATTAGGCCAGCCTCCTCCTCATACTGTGATAGCAGGGCCATATCACCAATCATGTGATTTGAGCATCCACTGTCCAAAATCCACATGACCTTCTTTTCACTTTCTTTTCCCTACAAACACAAAGGAATTACTTCTTCTTTGGTACCCAAACAAGTTTGGGTCCATTTGGCTTAGAAACAGTTTTATCATAAATAACATGCTTATCAACTTTCTTGGTGTTAGTCTTCTTGTCACTGTTAGAAGTCTTAGAACCTGAGGTTTCAGACTTAGGTGACAGAGGTACCTTCCTAGCTCTAGGAGGACTTGAAGACTTTGACCTTGTGTAGTGTGTGTGAGAGTTGTGACTGATACAACCATCAATGAATTGCCTTCTCAGATTGAAACAACTAGTCATGACATTCATATTGCATGGCATACAGTCAAATTTATCACAGAATGGAGCATCTCTATCTCTTAAAGGCACAGAACAATCATAGAAAGGTTTGGGCACACTACCAACAGGTTTCTTGCATGCATGAGTTAAATGATTGCTACTGAAACAATTTTGACAAGTTTTTCTAGGGGCATTAGGCATATAAGCATAATTATTATCTTTGTTAATCCCTAGTTTTCCATTTCTGTTCTGTTTCTTCTTATTAGCCACTTTCTTTTCAGATTCATTTATCCCAGCTGATACAAACTTAACAAACTTCTCAGGTCTAGACTTACCACCTACTGGCTCCTTGGTTTTTGACTTGACACTCTCACTCTTAGAGGATGCTGGTTGTTCACTAAACTGTGCCTCATCCTCATCATTCAACATTTGCTTAATGAGTAAGGCATCCTCATCAATTTCAAATGTTGGTTCTTTAAAAATTGGAGACTCAGTCTTTTTCAAAATGTGAGGCACTTCATCCTGAACAACTATGTCATCTTCAATGACAGCATAGCCTTTCCTCTATTTAAGAGTGCCATAGTCAAGTCCAATGGCAGCCTTGGGTTTAGCTTGATTTTTCTCATGGTAGGACTGCAGTAGACTAGAGGAGTTCTTAAATGCTTTCAGTTTGAATTCATTCTCAACTAGTTCATCCCTAAGAGCCTTCTCAACCTGACTAGCACATAGAACCTTATTCTGCAAATATTCAACTTCTTTCTTAAGATTATCTACATGCATAGCATTTAGCTCAAGTTCCTCATTCTTCTTGTTTAACAATTCATTCTTAGTAGACAGTTTGGCAATCTCTTCATTAGCAGCGGTCATACTAGTATGAATATCAAACATTTCAACAGATAGTTGCTCAACCATGCATTTATATTCAGAAACAGACATATCTATGGTAGTGAGAGATGGTACCAGAGAGTCAGATGGAGATTGTTCATCCTTAGAATCAGCCATCATGGCATAGTTGTAGAATTCTTGCTCCTCTCCATCACTATCAGAGTCATCCCAACACTTCCCTTCAGCTATCTTGTGTTTGCTTTTTCAGAAGGGCCTCATACTTAGCTTCAAGCTCTAGAAACTCCTTATCCTTCTTTTTAGGCTTCTTGCATTCAATGGCAAAATGCCCTAGGTCATTGCATCTATAACATCTTACAGATGACCTATCCACATGACTGGTTTTGAATTTATTCTTGTTTGCTTTCACATGTGCCTTGCTCTTGTTGAATGAATGGCCTTGGGGTCGAGGTTTGAAGGGTTGGTTCCTCTTGAATCTGATGTTTGGAAAATTTCTGGCCATGAAAGCATATGAAGTGTTTTCCATGCCATCTAGCTCTTCAAGAGTATAGAACTCTTCTTCTTCCTTCTCCTCAACAGGTTCAGTCGCCTCCCCTTCATTTTCTTCATCATCTACTATCTCTTCTATCCTCAGCTGACTTGTAGATGCTTCTAGGTCATGAATAGATTTGTTGACAATCAAGGCACATGATGTGTTTATCATTCTGCCTTGGTTGGCTTGGATAACCCTCTTCTGCAGCAACTCAAGCTCATGAGTTTTTAAAACCCCATAGAGCACATCATATGTGACTTTGTCCAAATCTCTTTCCCTTAGAGAAATGACCCTTTGCTCTAGATGGTTTGGAGAAGACAGTAGAAACTTCATGTTCAGCTCCTTGGTGCTGTATACCTTTCCATTCATCTTTAGCTCAGTCACTAGCTTGTGAAACCTTTCAAACATATCAGTAATACTTTCTTTGGACTGAGCCATGAAAGCTTCATACTGTGTGACCAGTATCTGTTTCTTGTTTTCTCTAACTTCCTCTGTTCCTTCACATAATACCTCAATATGATCCCACATCTCCTTTGTTGTTTTGCAAGAGGCTATGTTAGCAAACATTGATAGGTCCATAGAATCTATGATTAATAACATGAGATGACTGTCGAGAGCAACCATCTCCTTTTCTGTATCCGTCTATTTGGATGGTTCTTTAGGCACATAAGATCTTGGAAAGGTTATGGTTCCAACAGTCTTTTCAGGAATCTCTTGTTATGGAACAAAGGGACCATTCTTGAGTATCTCATGATATAGAGGATTAGCAGCTTTGATGAACAACTGCATCTTGATCTTCCAGAGGTTGTAGTTCTCTTTGTCAAACTTAGGGACCTTCACCGTACCTGTAGTCTTTAGTGTATTCATGATCGTTTTCTGTTTTTGAATAAACAGCCTGCTCTGATACCACTTGTTGAGTATAGAATACAAGAAAGAATACAGAAGGGGGGTGAATGGATTCTTGAACTTTTCGTTGTTCTTGAATCTGTATAGTAAGATATGTGTTAAGTGTGTGCTATAATTTAAGTGCGGAAAATAATAAGCGAGCAACACAACACAATATCACTTTAATCTAATATATTATTAGATAAAGATTTTGCTACAATCTGTGAATACAAAAGTTAGTATTCTCAGCTTCGTTTTTCTCAGAGAGATGCTTTCTTTTGTGAATATGAAAAACTTTACTTCTAAGGAAGTGAGGCTGTATCCTTATAGAGCATGAATATAACCTACTTACTACAAATAAGGTAGCTAAACAACTTTACTTTCTAGTGTGTCTATCCTTTTTGAGTAAGCATCCAAACGGCTACAGGTTTGACTTTGCAAAGCTCTGTTCAGATCCACTTCTTTAGCTCTTTGTCTCTTGTACATCTCTCCAAGCTTCTTTGTAGGCTTTTCCAAAGTACATTACAGATTGTGGTCCATAAAGTGCTTTGGCTTGTTACAGGTTTCTGACTTGTACAATTCTTCAGTATTTTGTCTCCAAGATTGTATTCAAGAAGTAACTCTGTTGGTGATTCGAGAACTAGAATTGGTTTGATCGATAACTCTGAGTTCTCGAATACTGTTGGTGATTCGAGAACTAGAATTGGCTTAATCGATAACTCTGAGTTCTCGAATACTGTTAAACTGACATATCGAATGACTTCTCGAATAAGTCTTTTCTTCATGAATCCTTGAGATATCGAATAGAACATTGCCTTGTTGACTCTTAGAGAACTTGAATGATGCTTTGACTTGTTGACTCCATGAGTTCTCGAATAGAGTATTTAGACATGTCAAATCTCTGAGTTCTCGAATAAGGCTTTGACTAGTTGACCTTCAGAGATATCGAACAGTGTCTTTTGAGATATCGAATTCCTGACTTCTCGAATAGACAAATGTACTTCTCGAATTGGTACTTAGGCAAATTCCTCATTTCTTCAAATCCCAACTATGATTATTTGACAGTCTTTATCTCCTTGCTTGAGGCATGAACCTTGGAACTTCTTTCAAGCATTATTCTTGACTTTATAAGTATAGTTACACAACTGGGATTTGATGCTTATTACAAGTACAGAACAAATAGAAACTCTACAACTAGAGGTTCCCTCAGTTAAGAGGTCATGTAGGTAATGCATAGCATTACACATACTTAGGCTTGTTATTATATGAATACAGGCATGTCTCTATGACTAACAATGCACTTTTAAAATCAACAACTAATTTGGCTCAATCTCAACAAACCTTCATGCAAACCATGACTCAAGATAGATAAATTTTGAATGCTAGTACTCAATCCATATCTAAGTTAGAGGTTCAAGTGAGTCAATTAGCAAACGCCATGTGTAAGCGAGAGAAAAACAAACTCCCGAGGTCAACCCTAAATTTCCTATTAACCAAAGACCTCACGAAAATGTTAACGCCATCATTTCTTTAAGGTCGAGAAACAAAGTTGATAATCAAGTAGGTGTCGAGTCTCTCGAAGAAATAGAGTCAGATGATGAACCGAACCCTAGCCTTGATCACTCAACACAAATCCCGACTCCCGTGTCACCAGAATCTTCTCATAAATCATTATAATCTAGTGAACCTTCTTTATCTTGAAAACTTCCTTCACCTAACGAGCCTTCTTTTGTCATTCCACTTTCGAAATCCATTCCCGAAGAACCTAGCAAATGTGTCTTTAAGCCTAAAGCTCCTTATCCTCAAAGACTTCTTTCAAACAAACAATCGGCTCAAATGGATAAGATTTTGGAAGTCTTTAAGCACATCGAGGTCAACATTCCTCTTTTAGATGTCATTCAACAAATTCCCTCTTATGCTAAGTGTCTAAAAGATTTGTGTACTCATAAGCTCTCCACCCACGTCCCTAAGAAAGCCTTTTTGACCTCTCATGTTAGTTCAATTCTTTCGAATCAAATTCCCATGAAATATAAGGACCCCGGTTGTCCTACAATTTCATGTGTCATAGACAATACTTTTGTGGACAAGGCGTTACTTGATTTAGGAGCGAGTGTGAATCTTCTTCCATTTTTCGTCTATCAAGCCCTAGGTCTAGGCGAACTTAAAAAGATGAACATGACACTTCAACTTCCTGATCGTTCTGTCAAAATGCCTAAGGGAATAATTGAAGATGTCTTAATTAAGGTTGGTGATTTCATTTTTCCGGTTGATTTTGTTGTCCTCGAGACTCAACCCGTCACGAATCCTAAGAACCAAATCCCGATCATTCTAGGACGACCTTTTCTTGCTACATCCAATGCCTTGATTAATTGTAGGGATGGTTCGTTGAAACTTACTTTTGATAATATGATAATTAACCTTAACATCTTTAATGTCGGAAAAGAACCCAATGAGCTTTATGAACAAACAATAGGGGTTAATCTTGTTGATGACATTGTTAATAGGTCAAACCTTGGTGATAGTGAGATGGAGTCTCTTCTTGTTGAGGATTTTAAAACAAATCACGAAACCAATTGAGAGCTTCATGAGTCATTTAAGGATATGACCTCAGAAGAGATGTTGAGAGAGTTGGATAAAATTTGTTCTAAGTGGGAAACCAAACCTGAGGAGGTCTCTTGTGAACAAAATCTTAATGTTAAAACTCCCGTTGGTGAACCACCTACATTTGATGAGATGTTGAGAGAGTTGGGCGACATTTGTTCTAAGTGGGAGACCCTAACCGAGGTTGTAAGTGTTGCGGCCGTTGTTAAGAGTCCCGTGGGAAAACCTCCTACATTTGACTCAACTTTGTATCTTCCCGAGTTTGATCATTTGACTCAACGATGGACCCTTATCTTATGTCATTCCTAGTGATTCACCCCATGACCAAACTTTCATTGTCTCTAATTTGCTTAACCAAAATAAAGAAGCCTTAAGTTGCTTTAGGTAGAACATTAGTGACACTTGTTCTATGAGGTTGAATGATTCCATGTTGCTTGAGAAAGTCTTTTCTAGTCAAAATTTTCACAAATGTCTTGATTCTTTCTCAAAGCTGCACCCCAATTTTCCTACCTGTAACGGCTAATTCGATTTTATTCCTTTGCCTCCCCTCGTGAAATTCAGGTATGGGGGAGTATAAGTGTGCGTGAGTAGTGTTAATTTGTTGTTTTTCATTTTCGTTCCTTTCCGTCATCCCTTGTCAGGTATTATCTCCTCATTCTCCTTTACTCATTTCTCTTGCATTTGCATAGATTGAGGACAATGCATGATTTAGGTATGGGGGAGGATTTTAGTGTAAATACATAAAATTGAAAAATCCAAAAAAATTGAAAAATTGAAAAATCCAAAAATATATATATTTTAGCTTAGTTGTCCTTCCCACTCTTTAAATTTTAGAACTAGTTGGTGTTAACAATTTTTCAAAAATTATATGTAAAATGCCTTTAGATGATTTGAACGTAGTCAAGTAAGGTTTTACTCATGAAACTTGTGTCGAACAAAATTTTGCTTAAAAGTCCAAGATGGAACATTTGTACAAGACCTTTGATGGAAAGATTGTATAGGGATGTTATTCGATACATAAGAGAGAACCCACATGTTAAAATAATGTCGAATCAAACCTTTACGATGGATTGCTCATATATTGTCTAAAAAAAAGAAAAAAAATCAATAAATGTTCAAAGTTGTAGAGTGCTAGTGGAAGAAGTGACTAGATTGGGCTCATTAGTACCCGAGCAATTAAGTCTGAGAGGACTTTGTGCCTATTAACCTAAAGCCCTTTGTGGTTTGGGATTGCTGACCCAATGCTCGATACATGGGTATTAGTGCATAAGTGTTTTGGGACCTCAATCATCGCACGGTCATTTCAACCATTAGTGTTAATAAATTCCTAAGTTCTAATAAATTCTTAGTAGGGAAATCGGCTAGGTTGGGCTCATTGATAACCCGAGTAAATAAGTCCGAAAGGACTTTGTGCCTAGCAACCTAAGGTCCTTTGTGATATGGGATTGTTGACCTAAAGCTCGCTAAATGGGTATCGATGTAAAATTCTTTTGGGACCTCAACCATTGCACGGTCAGTCTAACTACTAAGAACGTGAAGTTTGGCTAGATACTTGTTTTGATAGAGATTAGGTCAGTTCAATATTGGTTGAAAAAAAGAAAATGTTCGTATGCACTTTATCCATCGAGGGCCTTAAATTCACTACACATGATAAGTGGATTTTATATCCACTTGGAACGTTCCATATCGGCTTAAATTGATTGTCTTGGACTCAAGTGTGTTGTAGTTTTGATGTATTTTGCTTAAGTGTACAGGATTGCCAGTTTGTCGATTAGGGTTTTCGTTTCTGTAAATTTAGGAATTGCATTGGAGCTTTTGAGTGAAGAATGGAGAATTGTGGCAGACCATCATAGTGATCCATTATATAGAGAATTGAATAAGGGAGCTAATGCAAAAAGAACGGAAGCATTTGGAGTCAAAACGAAGCGAAATAGCAGAAAATCGGAGAATTCCAGGAAGTTGCTACGCAGGCTGCGCCCTAGGTGCATAGACTGCGCCCTTGAACAGATTTGGACTGCGCAGGCTGCGCCCTAGGTGCGCAGACTGCGCCCTTGTGCGGCCAGTTTTGCTGAATTTTACAGTTTTGCCTTAATTCGAGTTGTAAACATATTTTTGGCAGTTTCCTGTACCAAGTCAAATTCTATTAGTTTTGTAAAGTAGTTTCTTATGTAACAAGGCCTTGCCTATTTAAACACATTGTATCATTCTATTATTGTCACGTAGATTTTGTAACGGTAAAAAGTGGAGAAAGATTCAAGCTCGTGACAAGCAACAGATCTCGCTCTACTACATCTTTTGTATTCTTTCTCAGGCGTTATTCTAAATTCTAGATTTGTTTTCTTAACTCTATTCTTTTAATTTTATTACAACGTTTTTTCATATCTTGTTTATTATCATGTTTTCATTAATTCCCATGACGATGAACGGTTCAATTATGAACTAATCATTGTCATGGGATTATAACGGATTTAATTATGTAGTTTAGTATCTTGATGCTTAGAGATCTGTGTGTGACGTATATCTGATATCCTCGTATGGTTATTCTTAATTGGTAGATGCGTCGCGAACATCTAATCTGTTAATCTCTTGTGAAGTGAAAGTGGATCTTGAGATTTAAAACTTGTCATGCTAGCATAGGTTCATAATTGTTTATCAATATGATTCGTAGTATGAGATGAAAATACTTATATTGCCCTATGTGATCAAATTGGATAACTTGTTCTTCAACCGTTATGTTTTCAAATTCTATAGACATATAGGATCTAAGCATAATTGGTGTCTGTTCATCTTCTATATATTTTGTGGATGTATGGGTAGTTTGGTATACGTATACTGACAGGTAGCGTGTACTAATTTCATGTTGTCCGATCAGATATCAACACCGTTGCATGCAGTGATTGAAAGTGTCAGATCTAGGCGAAGTAATTAATGAAGTTAGGATCCCATGTTTTCTTGCATATAAGTAATTCGATATACAATTCTCGTAACTAGTTAATTCGTAATATTGTTAATTTGCATAGTAGTTAATTAGTTAAACAAAATCCCAATTTGTTATTTGTCTAGGCAGTGAAGTATAATCATACATTGGTGCATAGGTGCATTATTCTACTAAACAAAAGCAAAATCAGTCTCTGTGGGAACGAACTTAATTTTATTCTATATTACTTGTGACCGCGTACGCTTGCGTGTAATAGTGTGAACAAGTTTTTGGCACCGCTGCCGGGGACTCGGTGTTTTGTTTTTATTAGTTTATGTGCTTGTCATTAGTAGTCGTTAGAGTTCACTGACTTGGATTGGTTACTTACACAGCTTGTTTGTTGGTGTGATTTTCATGTACTTGAGCGTGTATGCGAACACGTTCGCAAACTCGTAAGGATAATTTGGAAGACATTGATTTAGTTGCAGATAATAAAGGAGAGGAAGAACTTGAAACAACAGTTAAGATGGGTGATCGAATAGCAGCCGCAGAGGAGACTAAGTCTTTGAAGGATTATTCTCAGCCAAAGATCATGGACATCCAATCTAGCATTGTCAGGCCAGCTATCGCAGCTAACAATTTCGAAATCAAGCCTGGTACTATTCAGATGATTCAGAATTCAGTCCAGTTTGGGGGTGCCCCTACGGAGGATCCTAATATGCACATCCGTGATTTTATCGAGATCTGTGATACCTTCAAGTTTAATGGTGTGTCTGAAGATGCCGTAAAGCTGAGGCTTTTCCCATTCTCTCTCAGGGACAAAGCTAAGGGCTGGTTGTACTCTCTACCAGCAGGTTCTATCACTACTTGGGATGATCTTGCTCAGAAGTTTCTTGTCAAATTCTTTCTAATGGCTAAAACTGCAGCAATCAGGAATGCTCTTACTCAATTTACACAGCAGTCTAGTGAAACATTGTGTGAAGCTTGGGAACCATATAAGGAGATGCTGCGAAAGTGCCCTCATCATGGTATGCCTGATTGGATGGTGATGAATTCTTTCTACAATGGGTTGGGAGCACAGACTAGACCCATGATTGATGCAGCTTTTGGCGGAGCTCTATAGGCGAAGAGTTATAATGAGGCGTATGAGTTGATTGAGATGATGGCTGCGAATGAATATCAGAATCCAACCCAGAGACTATCTCAAGGCAAGGTAGCAGGTATTTTTGAAGTGGATACAGCTTCAGCTATTGCAGCTCAGTTGAAGGCTTTGACTATGAAGGTGGATTCTCTGGCAAATTATGGAGTTCAGCAGGTTGCTAGTGTTTGTGAGCTATGTGCGGGCACACATGAGACAAATCAGTGTGCTATCTCTTCTGAATCAGCACAGTTCGTGAGTAATTTCCAGAGACCGGTTGCACCAGTTCCAGCCACTTATCATCCTAATAATCGGAATCATCCCAATTTCAGCTGGAGCAACAATCAAGGTGCTCAACAACCTTATCAACAACAGTTTCAGGGACAGCAAGCGAAGCCATTCAATCAGGGCTATCAACAGCCATATGCTCCAAAGCCACCATATCAACCTCCGGGATTTCAGCAGCAACAGCCCCAGGCTCATGTGGGGCAATCTTCTAATGAAAAATCAGAAATGGATGAGTTGAGGATGATGATTAAAAGCCTGTCAGTTTCTCAAAAGACCTTGGGAAACCAGATGGGACAGCTTGCAAGTGCTTTGCTTAGTAGGCCACAAGGAACTCTTCCTAGTGATACCGAGACTAATCCAGGCAGGAGGGATGGCAAAGAACAGGTGAAGGCTGTGACTTTGGGATCGGGAAAGGTTACTACAGATCCTAAATCAGCCGCTAAGGAATATGAAGAAGTGCAGAAAAATCTGCAGTGCCCGAGATTGAGAAATCTGACTTAGTAGCTGATGAGATAAATGGTAAAGTAGAGATGAGCAAGGAACCTGTTAAAGCTTCTCCGGAGCAGTCTACAAAGAATACTCAGATCTATCCTGCACCTCCATATCCTAGAAGACTCTAGAAGCAGAATTTGGATAAGAAGTTTGCTAAGTTCTTAGAGGTGTTCAAGAAGTTGCAGATTAACATTCCTTTTGCGGAAGCTCTTGAACAGATGCTGAGCTATTCCAATTTCATGAAGGGTATTCTCTCTCGTAAATTGAAGCTCGACGAACTAGAGACCGTTGCCTTAACGGAAGAGTGTAGTGTCGTTCTGCAACAGAAGTTGCCACCTAAACTTAAAGATCCGGGAAGTTTCACCATTCCGTGCACTATTGGCAACCTTTCTTTCAACAAGTGTTTGTGTGACTTGGGAGCTAGCATCAATCTCATGCCCTTGTCAGTCTATATGCAACTTGGTCTATCGGAACCAAAGCCTACCAACATCTCTTTGCAGTTGGCTGATCGTTCAGTTACATATCCTAGAGGCATAGTGGCGGATGTTTTGGTGAAAGTTGATAAACTCATATTTCCTGCTGATTTTGTTATCTTGGATTTCGAGGAAGATAAGAAGATTCCCATAATCTTGGGAAGACTGTTCTTGGCTACGGGAAGGACCTTGATCGATGTGCAGAAAGGGGAACTCACGATGAGGGTGCAAGACCAGAATGTCACTTTTAATGTCTTTAATGCAATGAAATTTCCCTCAAATGAAGAAGAATGCTTGAAGGTGGATTTGGTTTATTCTGAAGTTACTATGGAAATTGAGCAGTTGCTTAAGTCAGATTCTTTGGAAAGAGTTTTAGTTGGTGACTCTGATTTTGAAGATGAGGAAATAGCCGAGCAACTTCAGCAGCTAAATTCAGCTCCTCGGAAAAGGAGATTTGATTTGCCTTTTGAATCCCTTGGGTTAGCAGAACTTAAAAATTCGGAGGGGCGTCTGAAACCATCTATTAAGGAAGCTCCTACACTTGAACTCAAACCACTTCCGGAACACTTGAGGTATGCTTTTCTTGGTGATGCATCTACATTACCTGTTATTATTGCCTCTAACTTGTCAACTAGTGCGGACGAAAAGCTCTTGCGAATTTTGAGGGAGTTCAAGTCAGCAATTGGTTGGACAATAGCAGATATCAAGGGAATCGGCCCTTCTTATTGCATGCACAAAATTCTGCTAGAGGAAGGAGCTAAGCCTACTGTTGAACATCAGCGAAGACTCAATCCTATTATGAAAGAGGTGGTGAAGAAGGAAATTCTTAAGTGGTTAGATGCAGGTATTATCTATCCTATCTCAGATAGTTCTTGAGTGAGTCCGGTTCAATGTGTGCCAAAGAAATGAGGCATGACAGTTGTTGCTAATGAGAAGGATGAGCTCATCCCTACTCGGACAGTCACGGGGTGGAGAGTTTGCATGGACTATCGAAAGCTCAATAAAGCCACAAGAAAAGACCACCTTCCTCTTTCATTCATTGATAAGATGTTAGACAGGTTGGCGGGACACGAGTATTATTGTTTACTTGATGGTTATTCGGGCTATAATCAGATTTGCATTGCTCCGGAAGATCAAGAGAAGACTACTTTCACATGTCCTTTTGGCACTTTTGCTTTTCGTCGAGTTTCTTTCGGACTGTGTGGTGCTCCTGCCACTTTTCAAAGGTGTATGATGGCTATTTTCTCAGACATGATTGGCACTAATGTGGAGGTTTTCATGGATGACTTCTCAGTTTTTGGTACTTCATATGACGAGTGCTTGCATAATCTTGGCTTGGTATTGAAACGTTGTGTGGAGACTAACTTGGTGCTTAATTGGGAGAAGTGTCACTTTATGGTGCAAGAAGGAATTATTCTTGGGCACAAGGTATTTGGTAAGGGGCTTGAAGTGGATAAGGCTAAGGTGGAGACAATCGAAAATCTTCCTCCACCTATCTCTGTTAAAGGAATTCGCAGTTTTCTTGGTCATGCGGGGTTCTATCGGAGATTCATTCAAGACTTTTCAAAAATCTCTAAACCTTTGTGTAACATGTTGGAGAAGGATGTTCCCTTCAAATTTGATGATGAGAGCATTGCAGCTTTTGAGCTCTTGAAAAAAAGTTTACTACTACACCGGTCATTACCGCACCTAATTGCGAGGAACCTTTCGAACTTATGTGTGATGCTAATGACTATGCTGTTGGAGCTGTGCTTGGTCAAAGGAAGGATAAAATTTTTCATGTGGTTTACAATGCTAGTAAAACCCTCAATGATGCACAGCTGAACTACACTACTACGGAGAAGGAGTTGCTAGCAGTTGTCTATGCTTTTGAGAAATTCAGATCCTATTTGCTTGGTACTAAGGTGATTGTGTACACGGATTATGCTGCTATTCGATATCTCATGTCGAAGAAGGATTCAAAGCCTAGATTGATTCGTTGGGTGCTTCTTTTTCAAGAATTTGATGTGGAAATCAAGGATATGAAAGGCACGGAAAATCAAGTAGCGGATCATCTCTCACACTTAGAGGACCACGGTAAGGATTCGCATAACAAATCTCTTATTAATGAATCTTTTCCCGATGAGCAGTTTTTTGGAGTGCAAGATGAAGAACCATGGTTTGCAGATTTTATGAACTATTTGGTGAGTAATGTGATTCCTCCAGATCTTTCGAGTGCTCAAAAGAAGAAGTTTCTACATGATGTGAAGTGGTACCGTTGGGATGAGCCGTTTCTGTTTAGACAAGGAGCAGATCAGATGATCAGACGTTGCATTCCGTACAGTGAGACAGAGAGTGTTTTGAGAGATTGCCACTCAACCATTTATGGTGGCCATTATGGTGGAGAAAAGACAGCAGCTCGAGTGCTTCAAGCAGGTTTCTATTGGCCTACCTTGTTTAAAGATGCTCATCGGTTTGTGATGAGTTGTGATCGATGTCAAAGGGTTGGCAATATTTCTAGAAGGAACGAGATGACTCTTAACTTACTTCTTGAGGTGGAAATCTTTGATGTTTGGGGAATTGACTTCATGGGACCTTTTGTTTCTTCATGCAACAATCAGTACATCTTGTTAGCTGTGGACTACGTGTCTAAATGGGTCGAGGTTAAGGCAAAACAGACCAATGATGCTAAGGTGGTACTGAATTTTCTTCATAAGCAAATTTTCACGCGTTTCGGGACACCACGTGCTATAATTAGTGATAAGGGGACACACTTCTATAATCGTCAGTTTACTACGTTGATGGCGAAGTATAATGTGACTCATCGTGTTGCCACTGCTTATCACCCTCAAACTAATGGTCAAGCGGAAGTTTCTAACCGAGAGATCAAGAGAATTCTAGAGAAGTGGTGAATTCGTCTCGTAAGGATTGGTCATTGAAGTTGGATGAAGCTGTGTGGGCGTACAGAACTGCCTACAAGACTCCTCTAGGTATGTCTCCATTTCAGTTGGTTTATGGGAAAGCATGTCATTTGCCTGCAGAATTAGAACACAAAGCTTATTGGGCATTGAAGAAGTTGAACTTGGATATCAAGGCTACGGGTGAGAAACGGTTGCTTCAATTGAATGAACTTGAGGAATTTCGTGAGCAAGCTTACGAAAACAAAAAAATGTATAAGGAGAAAGTCAAGAGGTGGCATGATAAAAGGTTGGTACCAAAAGCATTCTTGCCAGGTCAACAGGTGTTGCTATTTAATTCTCATCTCAAACTTTTTCTGGGAAAACTCAAGTCGAGATTGTCGGGTCCATTTATTGTGAAGACGGTGTTTCCACATGGAGCTGTTGAGATTTTCGAATCAACACCGGATCATGCCTTTAAGGTGAATGGACAACGGTTGAAGCATTACTATGGCGGGTCATTTCAGCGTGAGAAGGTTTCTGCCGTTTTGGCGTCTACTTGATTCGAAGAAAGAAGAACGTCAAGCTAATGACGTAAAAGGAGCGCTTTTTGGGAGGCAACCCAAGTATGAAAAACACTTTTGTTGTAGATTTGTTTTCTTAAAAAAAAAAAATTCCAGAATGTTACCGCGCAGACTGCGCCCTCGAGCAGAAACCTACTGCGCAGACTGCGCTATGACTCCGCAGACTGCGCACCAAACCCCTGCCAGCCGAAATTTTTTTCCTTAAAACCCCCAAATCTTCATATTATCAATTCCTAATCCTATTTTACATCATATCCCTCTCCTAATTCAAACCCTAAAATCTCCTAATTCCATTATATCTCTAATTTCCCCTCCAAACCCTAATCCTTTCCCTCATATATATAAACACCACTATATAAACACACATCACCTATCTCTACAATTCAACCTATATCACTTTATCAATTTCGAGATTCAAGGGAGGCCTAGTTCGAATTTTTTATGGATTTCAAGCATCAACACCTCTTCGATTCGTTGGGTATTGATCTAATCTTTTCTCGTTATTCTTACGAATTTGTGTTTTTACTACGTATTGGAATTCGAACTTTGTGGGATTGAGTTATTGTTATTGGATTACTCTTGATTCTATGGCTCTTAAAAGGCAACGGTTGACGGGAAGTAGTAGTGGTACTCGTCCATCTTCGGACGAGGATTCAAATTCTGGGGGAGAGATGGAAAAGTTTGTATCTCCTGCAACCGAAGCAGAATTTGCTAGGTTGTCGAGTAAGGGTGTTCTTCGGGAGAGGTTGTTCTTGCCTACTAGGCCGGTTGAGATGGTTCAGATGATTCAGGAGAGGGGATGGGGATATTTCTGTGAGTATGCTAATGATGTTCCTTTGAATGTGGTTGGTGAATTTTATGCTAACGCAAAGGTTGAGAGGAATAACTATACAATGGTTAGGGGGATGATAGTTGATTATTCGCCTCGTGCCATTCGTACTCTCATTGGGATTCAGCCTAAGCGTAGGGGTGTTGAGGATTGGTCTCGCAAGACAAGGGATGATGTTGACTTGGATGCTTTGATAGCTGAGTTGTGTGTGCCAGGTACAGTTTGTAAAGTGAGGTCGGGTACTACTGAGCGTACTACGTTTCCTTCTGCATCCATGACTAGGTTTGCCCGGGCATGGTTCCTTTTTATCTGTTCGAGTATCTTGCCTTCTTCACACACTACTGATGTGACGGTCGACAGAGCTATTCTACTTTGGGGTATTCGGAGGGGTGAGTATGTTGACCTTGGTTATGTAATTAATCAGAGTATTCTTCGGTTTATGGGAGGCCCTTCGTCAGCCAGCATGCCTCATGGGTCTGTTATTGCGGGGTTATGTGATACTGTGAGAGTTAGATGGTTCGACGACGAACCTAAGCAGGCGGTTTTGGCACCGATTGATGATGCTTCTATTGGTAGGATGGCAGAGTGGCCGGGTGTCATTCCACATCCTAGGGGTTTAGGTTATCTGGTGGGTGGTGCTGGTGGTCAGGGAGCGGGCGCTCCGCCACAGGTACCGAGAGTTCCGAGAGTTTGTCCACAACAGGCTATGGTGGAGATGTCAGCCCTTGATACTCACTTCCGGCGCCTTAACAGGCGTATTGATGCGATGCACATGAGTAATAGGGAGTATACGGAGGATATGACAGCAGCTTTGAGCACAGCTTTTCAGTCCACGGGCATTACAGTTCAGTGGCCAGTTTATGGAGCTCGTACGCAGTATCCACCACCTGATTCACCCGAGGAGGGTGACGATTATGGTGAGTAGGTATGTTTTCTACTATCCCTCGTATTTACTTCCATTCAATGCGGACATTGAATCTTTCAAGTTTGGGGGTGGTTTGGGGGATAAGTAGTGTTGTATGTTGTATTATTATGTCATTGTATTCATGTAGGAAATCATGTTTTGCATGTTTAGTGTAATTCATTCGTAGTTGTGTTATTTTGCATGTTTGTTTCATGTAGGACATTCTGTTATTGTGTTTTTATATTATGTGAGTTCATTTTAGTTGCATTTTCATGGCATGCATTTTTCATGATCCCTTAGGACGAGCTGATTCTGATTAGTGGGTAGATGTTTTATTGACTTTGGTATTGATGAATATAGGGCTGATTTATAGGTCCTTGGAATTGACTTGCATGTTACGAAAACAAAATTTTTACACAAGTCTCATTAGGTTGCTTTTTGGCTAGGTTGAAATTATGCTTGTTGTTAGTTTTAAGATTTAATCACTTGATTATACTTAGAATTTTCGTTATTCCCTTGATAAAATTGGAGCACTAAAATCTAAGTTTTGGGGAAACTAGGGATTTCATGCTAGTTGTTATGTGTCAAAATGGCTAGTAGCCGGCTCATGTTTATGAGTAGTCTAGGGTTGGATGAGATGGAGCGAAACGCACTCATTCCAATTTAATAAAAAAAAAAAGAAAAAAAAAAGAAAAAAAAAAGCAGTAAAAAAAATGTCATGTAAATAGAATAAATGCAAATGAACCAGGGTGAGCTCTTTAATACTCGAGCAATTAAGTTCTAGGGGACTTTGTGCCTAGTGACCTAAGGCTTTTATAGTCTGGGATCCACTAACCCAACGCTCGCTACATGGGTATTATTGTATAAGCCTTTAGGGGTCTCATCCATTGCACGGTTAAATAAGCATGTGTTATTGTATTATGTGTCATAGTTGTTAGTAATAAAGCATGAATTCCTGGCTAACTCAGATAAGGATAGAGGTGTTTCTTGGTTATGAAGTGTTTACCGTCTATTCTATTTATAAACCTGTGATTGTCTTGGCGAGGAGCACGTATGATTTTTAATCTAGTTTTAGGAGTATATCTGATGAGCATCGCACACATGCACGTTTCTGTTCATGTATTGTTAGTATACGGGGACTTAGTCGAGCTCTATTTGGATGTATTGCATTCTTTGAGATATTTGCTTGTTGGTTGGTTTTGTGAATCTAAAGGGGATCGTTGCATTTTCATATTAGTTGCATACATGCATTGCATTGTTTTTGCATCATTTAGTTAGATGAATTTTGTGGGTACATTCACTATAGCCCTCACAAGACCTTACTCGTCCACTAGGGCTGCCTAGGGGTTTAAAGGGCTTGTTGCATATGCCAAATGCAACCGTGATCACCTACGGAAGTGGTACTAGTTAGTTAGTTAGTTGTAATTGTTTATGCTTGAGGACAAGCATCGGTTTAAGTTTGGGGGTGTGATAAGTGGATTTTATATCCACTTGGAACGTTCCATATCGGCTTAAATTGATTGTCTTGGACTCAAGTGTGTTGTAGTTTTGATGTATTTTGCTTAAATGTGCAGGATTGCCAGTTTATCGATTAGGGTTTTCGTTTCCGTCAATTTTGGAATTGCATTGGAGCTTTCGAGTGAAGAATGGAGACTTGTGGCAGACCATCATATTGATCCATTAGATAGAGAATTGAATAAGGGAGCTAATGCAAAAAGAACGGAAGCATTTGGAGTCAAAACGAAGCAAAACAACAGAAAATCGAAGAATTCCAGGAAGTTGCTGAGCAGGCTGCGCCCTAGGTGCGCAGACTGCGCCCTTGAACAGATTTAGACTGCGCAGGCTGCGCCCTAGGTGCGCAGACTGCGCCCCTGTGCGGCCAGTTTTGCTGATTTTTACAGTTTTGCCCTAATTCGAGTTGTAAACGTATTTTTGGCAGTTTCCTGTACCAAGTCAAATTCTATTAGTTTTGTAAGGTAGTTTCTTATGTAACAAGGCTTTGCAAGCCTATTTAAACACATTGTATCGTTCTATTATTGTAACGTAGATTTTGTAACGGTAAAAAGTGGAGAAAGATTCAAGCTCGTGACAAGCAACGGATCTCGCTCTACTACATCTTTTCTATTCTTTCTCAGGCGTTATTCTAAATTCTAGATTTGTTTTCTTAACTATATTCTTTTAATTTTATTACAACGTTCTTTCATATCTTGTTTATTATCATGTTTTCATTAATTCCCATGATGATGAATGGTTCAATTATGAACTAATCGTTGTCATGGGATTCTAACGGATTTAATTATGTAGTTTAGTATCTTGATGCTTAGAGATCTGTGTGTGACGTATATCTGATATCCTCGTATGGTTATGCTTAATTGTTAGATGCGTCGCGAACATCTAATCTGTTAATCTCTTGTGAAGTGAAAGTGGATCTTGAGATTTAGAACTTGTCATGCTAGCATAGGTTCATAATTGTTTATCAATATGATTCGTAGTATGAGATGAAAATACTTATATTGCCCTATGTGATAAAATTGGATAACTTGTTCTTCAACCATTATGTTTTCAAATTCTATAGACATATAGGATCTGAGCATAATTGGTGTCTATTCATCTTCTATCTATTTTGTGGATGTATGGGTAGTTTGGTATACGTATACTGACAGGTAGCGTGTACTAATTTCGTGTT
The DNA here is from genome assembly GCA_036435485.1 of Saposhnikovia divaricata. Taxonomy (NCBI): domain Eukaryota; kingdom Viridiplantae; phylum Streptophyta; class Magnoliopsida; order Apiales; family Apiaceae; genus Saposhnikovia; species Saposhnikovia divaricata. The sequence continues at coordinate 171,432,031 of CM071594.1, read as the reverse complement.
GTCCGATCAGATATCAAAACCGTTGCATGCAGTGATTGAAAGTGTCAGATCTAGGCGAAGTAATTAATGAAGTTATGATCCCATGTTTTCTTGCATATAAGTAATTCGATATACAATTCTCGTAACTAGTTAATTCGTAATATTGTTAATTTGCATAGTAGTTAATTAGTTAAACAAAATCCCAATTTGTTATTTGTCTAGGCAGTGAAGTATAATCATACATTGGTGCATAGGTGCAATATTCTACTAAACAAAACCAAAATCAGTCTCTGTGGGAACGAACTTAATTTTATTCTATATTACTTGTGACCGCGTACGCTTGCGTGTAATAGTGTGAACAACACACCTTGGGATTTTTTGTAAACTTTTAGAGTCTACTCATGTGGATTGTGGGAACCTATACCTTAGCTATTATTAGAATAATCTTTAAGGCATATATTTTCTTACAAAATTGTTTTGTTGACACCAATGAAATCTAGATTGAAAGAGGAAAGTTGAATACTTGATGATTTATCTCAAAGATTTTATGGGTATATCTTCTGTGAACCCTTAGGAGACGACACTCCTTTTGTAGAGATCGTCCACGAGTTTAACGGGTTGGTAAACCTAAAATTACCCGTGACGCCTACGAAAAGGAGCATAGGACTTCTCTTAGGTATCTTTTTTGTTTTTGTTTTACTCGAGGATGAGGAAAAGATAGGTATGGGGGCATTTGATAAGTGCATATTTTTATTACCTAATTAGTGTTTGAACTCGTATTTTAATAAATTATTTTGTTGCATTTCAGGAAATTCGAGTACATATAAATAAATGACAAAATAAAGAAATAAAAAGCAAGGAAGGGAAAAAGAGAAAGAAAAAGTACTTAACTGAAAAAAGGAAAAAGAATTAGGGGCTTGGAGGAAAAGGAATCTTCCAAGACACTTGGAAGGTGGAGATCATCCCAACACACTAAATATGTGTATGGCCAAGATCCACTCAACAAAGCTTAAGGAGGAAGGCAACAATTGGATGGTTAGGATTTCTCCACCATATTAGAAGGTGTATGGTGGAGATTCACCCAACACACCCCTCAACCCTAATTTTTATCCTATAAATACCCCCTCATCCCCCTTGTAAAAAGAGAAACCTAGATTTAGAGTAGTTTTAGGGTAGCATAATTTTCATTTCTTTTACTTCTTTTGTAGTTCTAATTTTTTGTAAACACTCCTTTTAAGTTTATTGCAATTTCAAGTTTCCTTTATTTTCTTGTCTTGCTCTCTCGTTTATGTTGCCTTGCTTTCGTTATTTTCGTAAATCCGATTATTGGACAAAGTAGCGAAATGCTAACCACTTGGGGTTGAAAGTAACGATTTTTAGTTTCGTGTTCTTAGTTAATAATCGTAGTTGTGCCCCTTTAAATCTCAATTTTATTGTGGGTATTAATTAATTTTAATTTTCGTCTTGGTAGTATAATTTAGGGTCTCTAAAATTTTAAGTTTTTGTTTTTAATCTTTAAACTTCATTTCCAATTTCGTAGTTAGTTTTTATTTTAGTTCAGATTTTTAAATAAAAAAAAGCACAAAAAAATATTAGTTTTAGAAAAATTTCATTACGAACTTTCTGCTTTTATTTCTATGTTTTATAGTTTTATTCGAAGCTCAACCCATTCCCCTATTTTTATTCAGTTTTTACCCTCTGTTTTCATTAGAATAAACACCAAACCCAGCCCGTCATTTTCTTCTTACTCTTCTTGTTCTCCTTCGGTTTTTCCCAGATTCCTCCCCTGTCATCTCCCTTTTCTTTTCTTCAAACACTCAACCAAACACCCCATGTCCTCTGTTTTAGTTTTATTTGAATCCATAACCCCATTTCCTTCTCGTTTTTGCAGAGTTTCGTCGTGTTAATGTTTTGTTTTGATTTTCGTATCCCTATTTTCTTCTGTGTTTGGTTTAAGGTCATTTGTTGTTCAGTTTTTCTGAGTTTGTTGGTATTGAGTTCGTTTGTTTTAATTACGAGTTTCGTGTCTAGTTAATTCGTTGTTTTTGTCGCTGTGTTTTTGGTTGAGTTTTTGTGTGTCGAGTTTGTTTGTGGTCTGTTCGCTGGTTGAAGAGTCAAATTCCAATTGCTGTTGGTTAAATTTCAGTTTGCTGTTTGTGTGTTTGAGTATTCTGTTTTTCTGTGTAATGAACTGCTGAGTTACCGAGTTGCTGCATTGCTGAGTTTTGAGTTTTTACGAGTTGAATTCAAGTCTGGTGTCTCTGTTTTCCTTTGTCTGCAATTTCTTTTTAAGTTTTCGACTTAATGTTTCTATTCGTTACTGAGTTGTACCGCCGAGTTAATTCGTCTGAGTCCAGCTTGTTGGTTTGTTTGATCTTTAGTTTGCTATGAGTTAATTTCAGTCTGTAGTTTGGTAATTACCGATGGTCGAGTGTCTGAGTCGGTGGTGTTTTGTTTTGCGAGTTGTGCTTTGCGAGTCAACTAGGTTCGAGTGTTAGTGTTTTGTGTCTTTGTTTTGATTGAGTTTTCTGCTTGTTGAGTTGATTGTTCTAATTTCGAATTTTTATGAGTTATGCTGTTATTGCTGAGTCGTTTTGTCCGAGCTGTAGAGTCTCTTTGTTTGTTTTTGCCGAGTTGGATGCAGCTGAGTTAAAGTTTAAGTCCATTTCAATTTCTGGATTGTTGTGTTCGTATGGTTTAGTTGTGGTTTTTGTTTTCTGCAATTCTGGCTAGCTCGATTTACGAATATGTCATGTTTAATTTTTTTAAAAATTTTCTGTAAATAAATTTTAATTCAATAAAAAAAATGAGTTTTAGAATAAAATTTAGTTTTAATTCGAATTTAAAATTTTTAAAATAATAATTTAGTTTTAGAATAATTTAGAATTAGAAATTAATTAGTAAAATCCAAAAGATCTCCAAAATCCACATTTGTTCTAGTCCGCCTAAATTAAAAATTAAGAATCGCGATAATAATAAGTCTCTCTGGAACGATATCTCAAGTATTAAAATGATGAAATTGTGCACTTGTAATTTAAATCTTTATTTCTAGCACATCAAATACATTGGTTATCAACAATAAAGAGTCGTTGGTTAATAAAGAATAAAACAAGGGTTGGGTTCTAGAATTTAATTCAAGGGTAATGAAATCTGGTTTTGCTGGTATGGTTTAAAGGAATAAGCATAAGGAAAAGATTAAGGTAAAGCAAGGCATAAATTATAAGTCAAGGTTTATGGATTAACAAGAAACAGGGTAAATAATAGGGTACATAAATTTAAATAATGATTCATAAGGGCAAGCAAGGTACGGGTGTTTCAATATTAATTTATAAGAAACAATAAGGTATAAAAGGTTCAACAATAATTAAAAAGGAGTAATAGTAAGATATAAGAATTTAAACAACAATTCATAAGCAGTTCCAGCAATCTGAATTTCAATACAGAGTTCGAGTCACTTGGAACAAAAGGAAGGGGTATAGATACAAGCAAAATAATTTGAAAGAACCTCGTGTAAATAACAGAAACAGTTTCACATCACTTGAACGATAAGTGAGGGATAGTATACTTGCCTCAATACACGAAGTTTCCAATTCCAATATCTCAATTCTTTACTTACTTTACATCAGTCTCCACTTCTTTATACATTGATCTTTATTCGATCACACGTCCGTCTTTCTTTTATCACTTTCCAGTCTCTACCCGAGCGCACTCGTCCATTCCGATAATTATTCCATCCCTCGAAATTCCATCTAGACGTGCGCTGGCTCTTAGTTGGCCTCCTACTGGTACCTATATAAAAGTAAAGTACTACTTCAGTACGCTTATAACCTTAATCATCTAACTCCAAACTACCCAAACATGTCCTATTACGCTTTACAACATAACACATATGGCACATATTAATCACATCCTCAAAATAGTGCAGTATAGTCATATAAACCACATAGGCACTTAGCACGTAATAATAATTTACAATTATGCTAGTTATCACATATATCATATCTATTTACAAATACCTGTTAACAATTTGCTATACAAATTACCAAATAATTCTAATAAAATTTGGACAGTACCTCCTTTAAAATATCGTCTAACAATAATCACACTATCCTTCGCAGCAATATAATTCACAATTAACTCTGACCATTTTAATGAACCTCTATTGTACACCACTTGCAATCCATAAATAACATTTAAATAAACACTTATACAATGACATCTGACATACAACTTATTCTTTAATCCATTGTCAAACCAAATCAATGCATTATTTATAGCCTTCATTTAAATACTAAATAATAACATAATTATAATTATTCGGTAAATATGAAAATACTATTTTTAAAAAGTTTATAATTTTAGAAATTTCGGGCAGCATCCCCTTTGCACGGGTAACCTACCAGTCGGATACAGCCGACACAAAACCAACAATCATAATCACAATAATAATTATCCGCACATCATACCACTTCTTATTACACCTTAATAATCCAAATCAATAACGCAATTACAATTAACACTAATAATTCACAATTAAATCTTTCTGACATACAATAAAATTTATAACTAGAAACAATATATTATATAATTTAATTAGGACTCAGAATAATCATCACTGTCCATCGTCGGCTGTAAGAACCCTAATTTTTGGTAATATTTCCTTTTATTTAATATCTTGTGACATTGTCAATATGGAACCTTTCTAGTCATCCCTGTTGATTAATAGAATTGATTGTCTGAGAAACTGCGTTGTTGCATTTATTATGTAAGATAAAAAGGAAGATTGTGAAGGCAGGAGTCTTATTGTTAGTAAGATTTATAAAACTTGGGATTTGAGAATGGTTAGAGTATTAAATGATTTAGTAAGAATTATGACGAGGAATTATGGACATTCGAGGAATTTACACAATTAGTACTTAAGGAATTATAGGGGAAATCTCTACGCGACAAAATATTATTACGAGAGATTAATTAAGATACGATACGAATTAAAGATTAAATAACAAGCATTGGTGGAAGAATAATAATACAAGGAGTAGTATTGCATGCAAGCCCCATGCAACCAAGTGGTTAGAAATCAAGCAAACTAGTTAGCAATTGGAAGATGAATAGTACCTAGTTACTTGCTTTTTCAAAAAGAGAGACAAGAAGTACAAGGAGCCATGCTTGCTAGTACTTGTCTATACATACATGATATGTATCACCCAACCTAACATAACATCAATTATTCACCAACACAACACAAAAACCAAAAACACAAACTCTTCCCCCCTTGCTATCTTGCTCTCGGCCAAGAGAAAAGAGGAAGAAGAAACATTCTTCTCCCCCCTCTTCCATCACTCATAAATCATAGCATAAATCCTAGGCCATCTACATCATCTAGACAAGGGATGTTAGCAATTTCAAGCCATTTCATCCACCCAATTTCAAGTTATAAATTGTTAAAGCTTGGGTGAATAGTAACCATGTTGAATTTTCTTTTAGATCTTGGATTGTAAGTGTTGTAGGAGACCATTTAAGGTGTTGTTGAGTTGTGAAAAGCTTATCCAAGGCCCCTAGGTGCTCAAGAAGGTATAAAAATCTCAAACCCTCTTGGTTATGTATTATTTATAGTGTGTGGTAGTAGATCCATGTGTTTGTGAGCTAATCTTGGTTGTATATGTATTGGATGACATGGATCTTGAGTTTTGATGTTGAGATTGTGACTTTTATGATTATGGATAATATATATATATATATATATATATATATATATATATATATATATATATCTCCATGAGTGTTATGAACCATAAACTAAGTGTATTAAGTGTTGGTTGTGTTGTGGAATTGTGAAAAATGGTTGATCTAAGTAGTTTGTGCTTGCTGAGTTTTGTCCAGGAGCATTGACCTGTATTGTAACACGATTTTGAACCCCCAAATGTTGTCCCCTGATGTCCTACCATATATTGTTGGAAAGATAATTGAATGTAGTTTCTGGAAATGTAAGGTTCATGGCTAGGTGATGTATAGATTTTAAGTTATGGCCGGAGGAGTGAATTGTGTTTCTGGACTCCGGACTGCACTAAGTGACCACCTTGTGAACCTTGTTTAAACCCCTAAAAATATATGTGGGATCGTGGAAAAATTTCAGAAGTTAGGGAATGCAGTGGTGAAGACAACCCAAAAAGAATTGGATTAAAATATGAATTTTTGGATTTTATAAAAATGCTAGAGTAAATTTCGCGCAAGGGAAAAAGTCGATTAGTGGAGCATGATTCTAGGGTTAATGGTTGTTATTCGAATGAGGTAACTAAATTAAGTCGATTAAGTGACGAGCGTAATCGAGTGATGACATGAACCTATAGTGGGGCTAGAGAGTCATAAGACGAAGTCGTTAAGTTAATTTCGTACCCCCCTAAAACCCCGTAATTAAAGAGTTATTGTTAAGGTACTAACGAGCGGTTATTGCTTATGTATAGATCGTTCGACTCCGCACGCTCGACCACCCCAACCAAACCAAGGCAAGTTTACTTTTCAAAACTTATCCATATACAAGGACTTTCACTGTTGTGTTTGTAGTTTTCAATTATATCAAATGCTATGTTTATCGAAGTATTGATGCAATTGAGATTGAATAAGTACATATATGCTTATACCCCTTGAACTTAGATTGAAATGTTTTCTTCGGACAACGACTCTAGCAATAGAGGTCGTAGCGGTCCGTATAAACTATTGATCGGGGAGCGGTATATTATTATATCGTATCTAGTTTGCGAAAACCCAAAGGGTCATTCGGGTAGTATCGTATACTCAAGTAACTATTGTTATATCTTCGTAAATACTCGAAACCCTATATTGGATTAAAAGTTTATTTTATCGAATAATTATTTTATGACTTTTTTGCACGACAGTGGCCTGAACTATAATTTTTTTGCATAAAAATGGCCAACCTATAATACTGAGCACCCGCATGGCCAAACTTTAATTTTTTAATCACCCGATTGCATTCCGTCAAAATTGCTTAACAGACGTTAGTTTTGTAGGGGTAAAATCGGAAGAAAAACTAAAACCCTTCTAATCCTTCAATTACGAGTTGCTGTAAGCCTTCTTTTCCCCTAACTCTCCCTCCTTTTCCCCTAAATCACAATCTGCGATTCAATTGCGATTCAATCGAAGAAGAAATGAGTTGGAAGATAAGGCCCAAAGAGGAGCTGAACAAGTACAAACCTTATGAATGCCCTGAATATCAATGTAAGTTTTGCTCTTGTCCAAATATCAACCTCCTCATTAAACACTGGCAAGTTAGGCTCATCTTCATCAGTTGAGTTTGCTGCCATTCTCTCTTCATCACTCCCAGCATAAACACTGTCCTCATCAGTTCCCACATTGTCATCTTTCTGAGCCTCTCCATTAAATTCCTCATCATTGTCATCGATGTCTTCATGCACGTATTTATCAGCATTCTTGTCAAACAATAGATCATCATCACTGTCATCCCTGTTACTAGCATCTGAATGAAAACTATCATCATCACTAGTAGATGCATTCTCATCAAACTCATAATCCTCATCACTTTCATCAGGGTCAGAAAAGTCCTTATAGATACCCTCCATTTCCCTTGCTTGTTCTTCTAGTTCAATTTCAGCCTGTGTTGAGTTTGGGAAGGGGTCATCCATGAATATTTCTTCTTCATAAGCAGTCCTACCATGAACAACACTTATTGCTTCAAATTTGTTCACATATATCTCAACATACCTACTGTTGCTAGGCCTAGTTTTGGGGTTTAGCAGGGTACACATAAGCATTAAGTCCTCATCAGTTACCATCTCAAATAACCCATTATCCATTGTAGTTCCAGGAAGCTTATAATGTAATTTGTAAAAACCCCCCTTCGATCCACACTCTAGCAGCATTGAATTAATTTCCAATAAACTAATTTCATCACCGTCACAACAGTCAACATAAGCCACAGTTCCTCCAACATATTTCTTAGGGTTTTCTTCCATTTCCCCATCATAAAACAACTTAATTGTGAAAAATTCCTCATCTGATTTAAGAAATTCCCAAATCAAAATATATACAACAGAAATACAGAGGCAAAGATAGCAACAACAATACTTGACATTACTAGATTCTTCGACACAAAAAACACACAAAACACATACAAACATGCTTGCACAAAAAAAATCCCCAATTTAAAATATCAAAATTTTAACACGGCTATATTTGGACAAGAGCAAAACTTACATTGATATTCAGGGCATTCATAAGGTTTGTACTTGTTCAGCTCCTCCTTGGGCCTTATCTTCCAACTCATTTCTTCTTCGATTGAATCGCAATTGAATCGCAGATTGTGATTTAGGGAAAAAGGAGGGAGAGTTAGGGGAAAAGAAGGCTTACAGCAACTCGTAATTGAAGGATTAGAAGGGTTTTAGTTTTTCTTCCGATTTTACCCCTACAAAACTAACGTCTGTTAAGCAATTTTGACGGAATGCAATCGGGTGATTAAAAAATTAAAGTTTGGCCATGCGGGTGCTCAGTATTATAGGTTGGCCATTTTTATGCAAAAATATTATAGTTCAGGCCACTGTCATGCAAAAAAGTCTTATTTTATTAATTATTAATATTAAATCTTAAAATATTATTTATTAATTATTGTTCATTATTTAAAGACAAAGTTAATCCAAGATACTTTTTAATACTTTCAAACTCGAACTCATTCGAACTCAAAACATTTTCGAAAACCCCCGGTCAGATTCCGCTTCTTGTATGATTTCAAGAATCATCGGTCGACTGATGTCGGACCTCAATTACTCTGTTTTCAATCAAAATCAAGTTTTAAAAGAAAAAGAAAAAAAGGGACTCTGGCAGGTGTGGGAACCGTTGACGAACGATTCCCGGGATGTGTAAGCGGCCGTGAGCCAGGCGGTCCATCAATTATTATTCCGGCCCAGGTGTTGCCGAAGGATGATTACGGATGTAGTTTTCATCGAGGGTGATTACGGATGTAGTTTTCACCCGAGGGATAGTTACGGATGTAGTTTCTATCCTTCTACCGGTAGAGAAGACCCGCGGATTTATTGGACTTGGATGTGGCGACTGATCATCGTCAATCCTTGTCAGGTTTTGTGTTTTCTTTAAGTCCCCTTCCTCCATTTTGGAAAAATGCTTTGACACTGCTTCTTAGGCTTTTGTGCCAAGTTGCTGATAGTGTTCTATTTTGATGAGAAAGATGTTGACTCAATGCAGTATCTAGAACTGCAAGTTTATTTTGAAAACGAGGGCACATATTGTTGCACCTTCGAGATTTATCAACTATGACAATGATTTTATATCTGATTGATACAAACAAGCTTAATAACTGCCAATCATATGAAATGTTATATTGCTTACCTTATACATATATTTCTTGCTGAGCTATAGTTGCTCACTCTTGCTTGTTTTCAAATTTTACAAACACAACAGCTAAGCGAAATGGCAAGAACCAGACAGACTGCTCGAAAGCAGGTGACTAGACCCGAGCCAGCACTTGAGATTCCACCGGTAGGCCCCATTAGCCGGATGGGTTGGCAGCTTTTGTTAGTTCGTTTTATTTATCAGTATGACCTGTGCAAGGCAGTGTATCGTAACAAACTTTCAAGCCGCCAACTTCGCTTCATATCGAAGTGTTGCTGGTAGCATAAATACTATTTAATTCGGTCTATAATAACTCTGATAATTTTATTTCTATTTAATCAATGTGTGACGTTTTTTAGGCTCTAACCTGTGTGTGTGTGTGCGGTGTGAGTTTATTGTGGGGTCGATGGCTGTGTTATATATATTATATGCAAGAACAGGTATGTTATTAATGGAAAATGGACCGTGAGCGCCTAGATCTCCGACCCCAGATCTGGGGGCGTCACAGAAATGGTATCAGAGCGAGGTTACAGTTCTCAGAAACGATAGTAATTTAAGAAAGCAACCCTAATAATAATAACAATAACGATAACCCTAATAACAACTTTAATAATACTTAGAACTCTCATCGAGTTTGTAGTCGGGTTATCGGATATAGCCCTGACTTTAAGGCCCGTGAGGGAACTACTCCTAAACCTTTCTTTTATGGTTAGTGACCCACCTTATTTCCCTTGTGTAGATGGAGGAGATACAAGACCCTGAGGCTTTCGAGAGAGAGCATGATGAGGCACTGATGCGAGATACCGAGGATCCTGAGGAGGATATGGGTGCTGACTCCGAGCTCGGCCCCTGGATTACGCTGATAGGAGATACTGATGATGAGGATCCCCTTGAGGAGCCCTTTGAGCCTGAGCCCGAGCCAGAGCATGTTACCCCATCTCCTGTAGCTACTGATGAGGAGAGTGTGAGATTCGGTGAGGGTCGTGTTGTGTCACCCCCACCTTCTCCACAGACATCTAGCCCTGTTTCATCGGACGGTGACTCAGAGGATGACACTTCTGGCGAGGAGGAGCTTGACCCTACCCCTACTACTGCTCCTGCTCCTGCTACTGCTGCTGCACCTGCTCCTGTTCCTATCATACCACCTCCATCGATGGACCTACCCCCAGTGTCGGGTACTGAGCACGCTTACGTGGTACAGTTCCTGACCCGAGACTTACTATCTGCAGAGGCCCGACTTAACGAGGCGAGGCGGGCACTAGTAGAGGAGCGCGAGGCGCGCTTGAGGATCCAGGCTGAGATGAGGACCGCTGTTGCTAGGAGGTCTAGGGCTCGACTCCATAGGATTGAGAGGAGGAGCCGTGATAGGATTCTTTGTTTAGGGATCCGCGGGGGCGGAGTGATCCAGGCTAGGGATGCTAGGCGTGTTGTTCGTCGTGCATTTGCCCGAGTGAGGACCTTGCTCCGCCGCGGTGCGGCCCCGTGATGTGTTACTAGTAGCTCAGTCCCCTAGGTTCAGATGACATTAGTGTGTCGATTTTGCGGGATAGTTGACTTGTGCAGTGGTATCCTTTCTGACCAGTGGATGAGTAGACTGACCTACAGATATGTAGATGTGACTTCGGGTAGTATGTACGGATGTAGCCCTACTTTTGTGTAGCCTGACTATTCGGATGATGTATTTGTATTAGTTCCACTTTTGCTAGACTTTGACATCGGAACTATGTATTTGGCTCTAACATCCAAACTTTGTGATAACCCTTGTACCGTACTTATTTAGTTTCAGTTCCTTAATATTGCCTCAACTGCTTTACTTTCCGATGCCATGCTTTACTGTTTTGATATACAACTATGATTATACAATTGCTACAAGCCACAAATACAACCATGCTGTTTCAAATTTACGATATGCAATTTCAAATTGTTTTTTACAATTTCCAAAAATGTTCCTACAATCTTTAAAAATAATTTTTTCAAAAAAAAAAAATTGTTTTGAAATTTTGAAAAAAAAATTTTTTTTTGAGGTTTTGATGTTTTGAAAACTCTTGTAAATGTTTTTGCATCCCAAAGGGATTTTTCCCCAAAAATGTTTGACATTTTATCTCCAACATCGGATTATTAAAACTTTTGCAACTTCCACCCTTATGAGGAGGAACGATACGCTCCTGACCCGTGCAAACGCTGTCAGGTAATTGGAAAACCCTAACCCCTTTCTTGTTTTATTATCAGAATCATGTCACCCAGAAGAATGAACACTCGAGCTCACCCGATCAGTTCTGAGGGCCAGGGTAGCCACCATGGGACCGGAGGCCACCAGAACCGTGAAGGGGAGAATGTCAACCTGAGTGAGAGTGAGGGCAACGATCATAACTTGTTTGATGACTCTGAGTATGAAGAAAAAGAAGCTGGTGATGACACCCGAGAGGCAGAACATCCTAGGGGAGGCCCTATGGAGCAGTTCATGGAATTACTTAGGCAGAACTTGGACCGTCCCCCAGTTCAGCAACCACCCCAAAATGCTAATGCTAATGCTTTCCGGAACTTCAAATCCCTGAAACCCCCAGAATTTAAAGGAACTGCCGACCCGGTCGAGGCAAGGGCCTGGCTGAAGGAAATGGAAAAATCTTTCGAGATACTAGGTGTCGCTGAAGAGCAGAAGACTGTTTTCGCCACTTACCTTCTGAAGGGTGAGGCGAACTATTGGTGGGAAGCTAAGAAGAATTTGGAAGGAAGAGGTGTGGTGACCTGGGAGAGGTTTAGCGAGCTGTTCTTGGAGAAGTACTTTCCTAGGTTCATGGAGACACAAATGGAGCTGAAGTTTTTGGAACTGAAGCAAGGAAACATGACGGTGGCTGAGTATGAGGCCAAATTTACTGAGTTGTCGAGGTTTGTGCCGGAATATGTGAACTCTGAGGCAAAGAGGGCCCGAAGATTTCAATTAGGGCTAAAACAATGGATTCAGAATCGTGTGGCGGTTCTTGAGCTGACAGACTATGCCACCCTGGTACAGAAAGCATCAATTGTTGAGGCTGGGAGTGAACAGATGCAGAAGGAGAGAGAAGGAAAGAAGAGGAAGCTTGATAGTCGAAAAGGAAACTCTGCTGGAGGGAGCTTTCCGAGCAAATTTAAGCGAGGAACGATGTCCCAACCCAGCGGAAACTTTGGAACCAAGAGAGCTGAAAGTTGGAGCGTGGGCCAGAGCGGCCGACCACAGGGATCGTCTTACTCTACCCCATCCCGAGCCCAACCCCCAGAATGTAATAAATGTGGAAGGAAACATGCGGGCGTGTGTAACCTGCAAGATGTGAAGTGCTTCAAGTGTGGGCTGACAGGGCATTATGCTAACGCCTGTCGCGGAACTAGTAACAACCCGAGTGCCGGAGGTAATTGCTTCAAGTGTGGGAAACCAGGGCACTGAATGAGGGAATGTATGTCCTCTGGGCCAGCTGCATCGAGAGTGAGTGGAACTGCTTCTAACAAGGCTCCTACTGCAAGAACTTTTAACATGACGGTGCAGGATGCCGTGAGGAACACGGATGTGATTGCAGGTACCCTACTACTCAACTCAGTTAAGGCAAATGTTTTATTTGATTCGGGAGCTACCAAGTCTTTCATATCTCTAGATTTTGTATGTCAGTTAGGCCTTAAGACTGAACCATTGAAAGACAGATTGCAAATAGAGATAGCTAATCATGAAATTATTCCCGTTAGCCAAGTATGTCCAGGTTGTGACCTAGAAATAGAAGGGCGACACTTTCGGGTAGACTTAATACCCTTTAAACTAGGGGAATTTGACGTAATAGTAGGTATGGATTGGTTAACAACCCACGGAGCCCAGATTGATTGTGTAAAGAAGAAAGTAAGTTTGAGACTGCCAGGGGACGAGGAAGTAGTGTTTAGTGGGAAACGACAAAACCAAAAGTTCCTGATTCAAGCTAAGAAGCTGTTACGTAAAGGATGCGAAGCCTATTTAGCCTATGTGAAGGATACCAAGAAAGAGGCACCAAACCTACAGAAAATCCCTGTCGTTAATGAGTTCGCGGACGTATTTCCGGATGATCTTCCAGGACTACCACCTGATAGAGACATCGAGTTCGCTATAGACTTAGTTCCGGGTACGACCCCAATTTCGAAAGCCCCATATCGGCTAGCCCCAGTGGAGATGAAAGAGCTGGCCACTCAATTACAAGAGTTGTTGGATAAAGGGATGATAAGACCTAGTGTGTCACCGTGGGGAGCCCCGGTGTTATTCGTGAAAAAGAAGGATGGTAGTATGAGATTATGTATAGACTACAGGGAGTTGAACAAGGTGACTATAAAGAATAAGTATCCCTTGCCCAGGATAGATGACCTGTTTGACCAATTGAAAGATGCAGTTTATTTCTCTAAAATTGATTTGAGGACCGGGTATCACCAGTTAAAGATTAAACCAGAAGATATACCAAAGACGGCCTTTCGCACCCGGTACGGATACTATGAGTTCCTAGTGATGTCATTTGGGTTAACGAATGCCCCTGCAGCTTTCATGGATTTAATGAATCGAGTCTTCAAGAAGTACTTGGACAAGTGTGTTATAGTCTTCATCGATGACATCTTGATTTATTCCAAGACGAAGGAGGAACATGCAGAGCACATGAGGATTTTATTGGGAGCATTGAGAGAAGAAAAGTTGTACGCTAAGTTCTCGAAGTGTGAATTTTGGTTGAAGGAAGTTCAGTTTTTAGGGCATGTGATTAGCGAACAAGGCATTCTAGTGGACCCAGCCAAAATAGAGGCTGTATCAAATTGGGAGAGACCAACCACTCCGACAGAGGTGAGAAGTTTCATAGGACTGGCTGGCTACTATAGGAGATTTGTCCAAGACTTTACCAAGATAGCAGCCCCTTTGACCCGACTAACTCGCAAGACCGAGAAGTTTGTGTGGACTGAAAAATGCGAAGAGAGCTTCCAAGAGTTGAAAAAGAGGTTGGTGACAGCACCAGTACTAGCCCTACCTGATGATAAGGGAGATTTTGTGATTTATAGCAACGCATCCCATAAAGGTTTAGGGTGTGTGCTTATGCAGCACGATAAGGTGATTGCGTATGCGTCCAGACAACTTAAGGAGTATGAGATAAGATACCCCACCCATGATTTGGAATTAGCAGTGATAGTTTTTGCTTTGAAGATCTGGAGACATTACCTTTACGGAGAAAAGTGTGAAATCTACACGGATCACAAGAGCTTAAAGTACATATTCACTCAGAAAGAGTTAAACATGAGGCAGAGGAGATGGTTAGAGCTAATCAAAGATTATGATTGTGAGATTCATTATCACCCAGGGAAGGCAACGTAGTGGCCGATGCACTTAGCCGAAAGGAGAGGCTTAAAATGATAACGACAGTGGACGAATTGATCAAGGACCTTGAGAAACTAGAGATTGAAGTGAGGTTACCAGGAATTGGACAAGAGAGTCTAATGGAAATAAAAGTCCAACCACCGCTATTGGAAAAGATTAAGTTATGCCAGGAAAAGAAGATAGAAGAAGAAAAGAATTCGATGAAGAAAATTTTGACAGGCGAGGAAATTAAGTGTGAGAAGGACGGGAATGGAATTATGAGGTACGCATCCAGGATATGGATCCCGAACGTTCAGGAATTAAAAGACGAGATTTTGCAAGAGGCTCATAGTTCGAGGTACTCAATTCACCCTGGAGGCACTAAGATGTATAGAGATCTAAGAGAATACTATTGGTGGCCAAAGATGAAGAAGGACGTGGCAGAGTGGGTAAGTAAATGGTTGACATGTCAAAGAGTGAAGGCCGAACACCAGAGGCCCAGTGGATTGTTGCAACCCTTAGAGATACCCGAGTGGAAGTGGGAGCAGATTGCGATGGACTTTGTGGTCGAATTACCAAGGACCAAGACTAATCATGATGCCATTTGGGTAATTATCGATAGGTTGACCAAGTCAGCACATTTTCTTCCAATCAACGAGAGATATACTGTCGACAAGCTGGCAGATATTTACTTAAAGGAGATTGTGGTTAGGCATGGGGTTCCTGTGAGCATTGTATCAGATAGAGACCCAAGATTCAACTCCAGGTTCTGGAGAAGTTTTCAGGATTGTGTGGGGACCAAGTTAAACATGAGTACTGCATACCATCCCCAAACAGACGGACAGAGTGAGAGAACCATCCAGACCATCGAGGACATGTTGAGGGTATGTGCCATTGATTTTAAGGGAAGTTGGGATGACCACTTACCGTTGATCAAATTTTCCTACAACAACAGTTACCATGCGAGTATAGGCATGCCCCCATATGAAGCTTTATACGGGCGAAGATGTCGGTCTCCCTTGTGTTGGGAAGAGGTAGGAGAGCGGAAGATTTTAGGGCCTGAACTGGTCCAACAGACAAGAGAAACTATCGAGCTCATAAGAGGACGGCTGGTAGCGGCCCAAGACAGATAGAAGAAGTATGCGGACCAGACCCGCAAGGACAAAGAATATGAGGTAGGAGAGTTTGTGATGTTGAAGGTATCACCGTGGAAAGGAATGATGAGATTTGGTAAGAAGGGAAAACTAAGCCCGAGATTTATTGGACTTTTTGAGATCTTGAAACGAGTTGGGAAGTTAGCCTATGAATTGGCTTTACCCCCGAGCTTACAGCAAGTACATAATGTGTTCCATGTGTCCATGCTACGACCATACCATACCGACTTTCGACATGTAATAGAACATGATCAAGTGGATCTGCAACCAGACTTAACATATGTAGAGCAACCCGTAGAAATCATGGATAGAAAAGAACAGGTGCTGAGGAACAAGGTTGTCAAATTAGTGAGTGTTTTGTGGAGGAATCAGAATGTCGAAGAATCAACATGGGAACTAGAGAGCGCGATGCGTGAAAAGCACCCCCAACTGTTTTCAACCTGATTCCGGGACGGAATCCTTTTAAGGAGGGGAGGCTGTAAGAACCCTAATTTTTGGTAATATTTCCTTTTATTTAATATCTTGTGACATTGTCAATATGGAACCTTTCTAGTCATCCCTGTTGATTAATAGAATTGATTGTCTGAGAAACTGCGTTGTTGCATTTATTATGTAAGATAAAAAGGAAGATTGTGAAGGCAGGAGTCTTATTGTTAGTAAGATTTATAAAACTTGGGATTTGAGAATGGTTAGAGTATTAAAGGATTTAGTAAGAATTATGACGAGGAATTATGGACATTCGAGGAATTTACACAATTAGTACTTAAGGAATTATAGGGGAAATCTCTACGCGACAAAATATTATTACGAGAGATTAATTAAGATACGATATGAATTAAAGATTAAATAACAAGCATTGGTGGAAGAATAATAATACAAGGAGTAGTATTGCATGCAAGCCCCATGCAACCAAGTGGTTAGAAATCAAGCAAACTAGTTAGCAATTGGAAGATGAATAGTACCTAGTTACTTGCTTTTTCAAAAAGAGAGACAAGAAGTACAAGGAGCCATGCTTGCTAGTACTTGTCTATACATACATGATATGTATCACCCAACCTAACATAACATCAATTATTCACCAACACAACACAAAAACCAAAAACACAAACTCTTCCCCCCCCTTGCTATCTTGCTCTCGGCCAAGAGAAAAGAGGAAGAAGAAAAATTCTTCTCCCCCCCTCTTCCATCACTCATAAATCATAGCATAAATCCTAGGCCATCTACATCATCTAGACAAGGTATGTTAGCAATTTCAAGCCATTTCATCCAACCAATTTCAAGTTATAAATTGTTAAAGCTTGGGTGAATAGTAACCATGTTGAATTTTCTTTTAGATCTTGGATTGTAAGTGTTGTAGGAGACCATTTAAGGTGTTGTTGAGTTGTGAAAAGCTTATCCAAGGCCCCTAGGTGCTCAAGAAGGTATAAAAATCTCAAACCCTCTTGGTTATGTATTATTTATAGTGTGTGGTAGTAGATCCATGTGTTTGTGAGCTAATCTTGGTTGTATATGTATTGGATGACATGGATCTTGAGTTTTGATGTTGAGATTGTGACTTTTATGATTATGGATAATATATATCTCCATGAGTGTTATGAACCATGAACAAAGTGTATTAAGTGTTGGTTGTGTTGTGGAATTGTGAAAAATGGTTGATCTAAGTAGTTTGTGCTTGCTGAGTTTTGTCCAGGAGCATTGACCTGTATTGTAACACGATTTTGAACCCCCAAATGTTGTCCCCGGATGTCCTACCATATATTGTTGGAAAGATAATTGAATGTAGTTTCTGGAAATGTAAGGTTCATGGCTAGGTGATGTATAGATTTTAAGTTATGGCCGGAGGAGTGAATTGTGTTTCTGGACTCCGGACTGCACTAGGTGACCCCCTTGTGAACCTTGTTTAAACCCCTAAAAATATATGTGGGATCATGGAAAAATTTTAGAAGTTAGGGAATGCAGTGGTGAAGACCACCCAAAAAGAATTGGATTAAAATATGAATTTTTGGATTTTATAAAAATGCTAGAGTAAATTTCGCGCAAGGGAAAAAGTCGATTAGTGGAGCATGATTCTAGGGTTAATGGTTGTTATTCGAATGAGGTAACTAAATTAAGTCGATTAAGTGACGAGCGTAATCGAGTGATGACATGAACCTATAGTGGGGCTAGAGAGTCATAAGACGAAGTCGTTAAGTTAATTTCGTACCCCCCTAAAACCCCGTAATTAAAGAGTTATTGTTAAGGTACTAACGAGCGGTTATTGCTTATGTATAGATCGTTCGACTCCGCACGCTCGACCACCCCAACCAAACCAAGGCAAGTTTACTTTTCAAAACTTATCCATATACAAGGACTTTCACTGTTGTGTTTGTAGTTTTCAATTATATCAAATGCTATGTTTATCGAAGTATTGATGCTGTTGTGGAATAAAAACTAGGTTGAAAATATTGCGGCTAGGGTTTGTATATTTAATGCAAGGGTTCGTGAGCTTCGTGCTTTAATGGCTGCTTCTGCGTTCGAGACTTAAACGGTCCTCACAGAATGCCTACGTATCTCTGTAAATTAGAGAATCAAGCCAATAAAACGTAGTTCTGAGAATGAGGGGTCAGGCCCTTTATATAGGCTGAGAAGCCTTAGAATTATGGTAGGATTTGGAGACTTGATGGGCAAGTCTTTGAGGAATGTTCTAGATCTATTCCCTGTAGGAATCAGTTTCCATATCGAATTGGATGCCTTATTGGATAAGTTTGAAAGGGATATTATCCTTATCCAACTCTTATTTGCTGAGCTGTTTATTACCCTTAATATTAATTACGAAATTAATATTATATTTAGGGTTTTGGGCCCAGCTGGTGGGCCCCACGTTTGGACTATTCTCGGCTTAATTAATACCACATTAAATGTGTCTTTAGGGCTTATTTTCAGCCCATATCATTTGCCCCCCAACTTCTTAGGAAAACTGATCAGGTTTTCGTAGAAGTTATATTTGCCTTAATCGAGACTCGGGGTCGTTTTTATCCCTTACCTGGGACTTCTTAATTTTCCTACCCTTATATGGGAGTTTTGGTTTACACTAGTGTTTCACGAGTATCGTCTTGCTTGTAAAGTGTGGAGCGACCTACACATTTACGACGATTTGCCTTATTCGAGGCTTTAACTTGTGCTTGCTTTTAGCAATTTCGGCACTTTCATAGAGTTTTTATGCATTATTAGCATATATTATTGCTCAATTTGTCAAGAAAATATTTCTATAATTTTCCTCGTATTTTTCTGTACTTTTCCTAATATTTTAGGAATTTTTATGTACCAACAGGTATTTTTTGTAATTTTTCCTAATAATTTAGGAATTTTTATGTACCAACAGGTATTTTTTGGGAATTATTTTTTAATTTCCCAACATTATTTAAAATTTTTTTTAAAGTATTAACTTTTAAAAAAGTCACCTTGGCAAGAAATGTCTCCTGGGCGTGGGTACCCCCGCCAAGGAGACACCCTCCTTAGGCACGCCTAGGGGGTTTGGTCTCCTGGGCGTGGGTGACCTTTGTCCCTGGAAATGCTTCCTGGGCGTGGGTACCCCCGCCAAGGAGACACCCACCTTAGGCACGCCTAGGGGGTTTGGTCTCCTGGGCGTGGGTATAGCCTTCTTTAAAGAAAATCGAGCTGGGCGTGGGTACCCCCGCCAAGGAGACACCTTCCTTAGGCACGCCTAGGAGGTTTGGTCTCCTGGGCGTGGGTATACCCTTATTTAGAGAAAATCAAGCTAGGCGTGGGTACCCCCGCCAAGGAGACACCTTCCTTAGGCACGCCTAGGAGGTTTGGTCTCCTGGGCGTGGGTATACCCTTCTTTAGAGAAAATCAAGCTAGGCGTGGGTACCCCCGCCAAGGAGACACCTTCCTTAGGCACGCCTAGGAGGTTTGGTCTCCTGGGCGTGGGTATACCCTTCTTTAGAGAAAATCAAGCTAGGCGTGGGTACCCCCGCCAAGGAGACACCTTCCTTAGGCACGCCTAGGAGGTTTGGTCTCCTGGGCGTGGGTATAGCCTTTTAATTGGGCTTCCTGCCTTTAAATTCTAACGGGATTTTATCCTATTTTCTAAAAATGTTGTAGAACATTCTAGAATTATTTCAAAATTTGAATTTCATGGGCTTCCCGCCTATTCAAAGGCCCAGTCACCTGTTAGCAGCCCATTTACTGGATATAACCGGTTGAATGACCAACCATGAACTCTATAAAAGAGTAGTGTGCATCCCTCATTTCTCATTTCACTATTCAGCAAAAACTATCATTCCCTTATCACAAATATTTTTCAAAAAAGCTCTGCTAGGGTTCTGTCGTGAGGCGATTTCCGGCGTTTTTACTCCGCCCTACTTTCCAGTTTCCGTTTAAAGATCGTTGAATCTTCATCTTCTTCAACCTCTTTTTTCAACTTTTCTGGGTTTCAAGCCTTCAAGGGAAGCATACCAATGGAGGATTCTAGCTCTTCAGGCCAGTCACAGCTCGCTAACACTTCCACCACCGCTCCACGGCTTTCAAGGGGTAAGAACCCTAAAACATCTCTTGTCCATGCCAGTGTTTTTTCCCTTAGGGATCTTTTAAATGAATTTGGTCAAGCTTTTCCAAACATGCTTCATTTAGATGCTTATGAACATAAATCGAAATATAAACAACATAGGGTAGACATTTTAGCCCAACTTTTTCATATCAATGGGCCTTATAGGGCCGTTGCTCCGGCCTCAAACGAAAGGGCTTGTCACCCAAAGCCTGGGGCCATTAGGATTTATAAAGAAACTTTTTATGCTGGTTTTCGCCTACCTCCTCCTCCTTTCGTTTACCGTCTTTTGGCCGAAGCCCGGGTTTGTCCAACCCAACTTATGCCAAATGCATGGCGTTTTATCTATTGTTTTTTGGTCCAATGTAGGAAACATGGGCTTGAGCCCAGTATCTCTGTTTTTCGATATCTATTCAAATTTGTCAATTCTTCTGATAACTCGGGCTGGGTCAAAATCCAACACCGTTCCTTGGCCCGTTCTTGTTTTGTTTCGGATTCCGCTCCTGATTCCCTTCCTAATTGGAAAAGGGAATGGTTTTATATCTTTTTGGATGGGGACGACTGGGACAACTATTTTCGGCCCAACTTCTGCAGAGCCGTTGATGGGCCTGTTAGGAGTTTAAAATTGGGCGTGGAAGAAGAGGCCGCCATAAATTTGTTAACATCGGATAATTTGCATCAATGTGCAAATTTGATTTCTGAAGATTCGTTGCAGGCCCATGGGCTAAGCGATTTGGGCCCTGAGGGTAATTCTCACCTCTTGCTTTGTTAACATCTTATGTTAGATATAATTATCTAACTTTCTTGTAATCATTTTGCAGCCAAAACTGCCCTGGGAGCGATTTTTAGGCAGAGGGAGACTGCTGCCACAGCTAGGGTGGTAACAGAGAACCCTAGGGCCAAAAGGGCCAGGACAGATGAGGCTACTCCCGCGGTGGAGCGTGTTCCTAGTTTTCTTCAAGAAAAACCAGTTCCTATTAAGGAAGACCTCACTCCCTTTACAGTGGGATGGGGTTTATGCAATAGGGACACAGCTGTAGGTGACTCCAGGGCTGCAGCTGAGTGGTCCAGGAGCGTGGTTACTCCACGGGACAGGGTCCACATTGTGGAGTCCTCTGATGACTTGCAGATTGAGCTTCTCGGGGCTCAAGCTGTTGCTTCGGTAATTTCTTATTCAACTTCTTTAATTTAATTGCATTTACTTTTCCCTTATTTACTTGTTTCCTTTGCAGATGAACGCCTACCTTCAGGCCGCTGTTCATAACCTGAAGGAGGTGCGTGCTGAAAAGACCATTGCTGAGAGGGATAGGGACAGATACTTTGATTCCTCCGAGGCAAACTTTGCTCGTTTCAGGGAGGTGGAGAAGGAGCTGGCTGCTGAGAAAGAGAAGAACAGGAAGCTTCAGCTGGAGGTGCAGCAGAACAGGGAACACATTATTGCTGACTACAAGGCTTCTAAGGACTTTCAAGATGTCCTGAATGCTGAGTATGATGCAAACTTTCCTGGCACCTTCAAGGAGTGTTGGGAAGGGATCATTGAGGAGCTGAGTGGGAAGATC
Organism: Saposhnikovia divaricata; assembly: GCA_036435485.1. Taxonomy (NCBI): domain Eukaryota; kingdom Viridiplantae; phylum Streptophyta; class Magnoliopsida; order Apiales; family Apiaceae; genus Saposhnikovia; species Saposhnikovia divaricata. Next base: position 171,410,098 of record CM071594.1, on the reverse strand, counting down.
GAGGGGGTATCCCTGGAGAAGTTCCCGGTACCTGCTATCCCTGGATTGACAGATACCCTGGAGATCGCTACAGAGACAACAGTGGATGGGGACTCTCAGCCCACTCAGGATCCACCTTCTTCTCCTGGGGTAGAGACAGCAGATCCTTCTTCCACTCAGGGAGACGTAGTTATTGAGGATTTAGATGAGTAGATGGCCCTGCGTGGCTTATTTCTGTTTATCTTTATTTATTCTGAACTTTTGCCCTTCGGGGCTTATGACTTAACTCTATTTATGCAGTAGTTCCTTTTGTTTCCATGTTCTTATTTTTTGCTTATTGCTCGTTAAACTTTAGAATTTCTCAAGTACTTGGCCTCCTGGCTGGTACTAAACTCATAAGTTAGTTCAACGTTTGCCTTTCGTGTTTATCTTAACAAAGAGAAGTAACTCATAAAGAAAACAATATAAATTCCATTATGCTGTCAATGGATATCAATAGAATGGGTTCAACCCTTACATAAATACTCTATCTTCTACTGGGAGCAACATGCTCTAAAATGGTTTCATTCGAACCTTATTCCTAATAAATAGATAAAAGTCCAAGCCTTTGTCAAAAGAACTTAGATATAATAAATTTTGAGGTTCACAGCATGCCAAGTTCGGGGCACCTCAACCCCGTCCAAGGTTTCTAACTTGTAGGATCCTTGCCCTAACACCTTTCTGATTAGGTATGGTCCTTCCCAGTTTGGTGCTAACTTTCCTTTCTGGCCAACTCCTGAGGCTTCAATCTTCCTTAAAACCATGTCACCTTGTCGAAAGAATCTTTCTTTAACTCTCTGGTTGTAGTGAAAAGATGCTCTCTTCTGATATTCAGCATTCTTCGCATTAGCTCCATCTCTAACCTCATCAATTAAGTCAAGGGCGAGTCTCATTCCTTCGTCATTAGTTTCTGGCTCATATGCCTCAACTCGAGGTGATGCTTGCATGATTTCTGAAGGCACAACTGCCTCGGCCCCGTAAGCCAGCAAAAATGGGGTTGCTCCAGTCGTTACCTTACAAGTGGTACGATATGCCCAAAGTATGGGCAACAACTCATCTACCCATGTATTCCTAGAGCGTTCGACCCTCTTTTTCAGTCCATCAAGGATAATTCGATTAGCTACCTCAGCTTGCCCATTGGCCTGAGGGTGTGCCACCGAGGTAAAACGGAGCTCAATTGCATTCTCTTCACAATACTTCTTAAACTCCTCATTATTGAATTGTGTCCCATTGTCTGTCACAAGGATTCGTGGGATTCCGTATCTGCAGATGATGTTCTCCCAAAAGAACTGGGAAACTTGCTTGGTGGTTATCTTGGCCAGGGGTTTAGCCTCAATCCACTTAGTGAAATAATCAATTGCTACTATTAGGAATTTCCTCTGTGCTGAAGCCATGGGAAAGGGTCCAAGTATATCCATCCCCCACATTGCAAATGGAATGGGAGAGTTAATCGAGGTCAACATCTCAGGCGGTTGCCTCACAATTGGGGCATGCTTCTGGCATCTCTCACATCTCTTAACATAGTTTTGTGCATCAGCCAACATCTCCGGCCAATAAAACCCTAAACGAATTATCTTGTGAGCTAGGGCTCTGCCCCCCAAGTGTTGCCCACAGATCCCTTCATGAACTTCTTCCAATGCTTCTTTTGCCTCTCGAGGCCTTAAACATTTCAAGTAGGGAATGACAAACGACCTCTTATACAAGATGCCTTCGATCAAAGTGTATCTCAGTGCTCTTACTGAAAGTTTTCGTGCCTCCAAGGCATTGTCTGGGAGCCATCCGGTCTCAAGGTGTGCCTTGATAGGGTCTATCCAAGAGCCTCCTATATCGATTGGTGCCAATAACTTTGAATTAACGGTCGGGGCCTTCAAGACCTGAAAATAGACACTCCCAGCATAATTCTCTATCTCGGAAGAAGCAAATTTAGATAGGGCATCGGCCTTAATGTTTTCCTCTCTTGGAATGTGTTCAACATAGCACTCCTCAAACTGGGACATAACAGCCTTTACTACTCTCAAGTATTTTGCCATAGTCTCATCCTTGGCCTCGAATTCACCATTTACTTGTGCTACCACAAGCCTTGAATCTCCACAAACTTTGAGATTCTTGACCCTCATAATTCTGGCCAAGCCCAAACCAGCTATCAATGCCTCATATTCCGCCTCGTTGTTGGTAGTAGGGAAATCCAACTTTAAAGCGTACTCCACTGTGAACCCATCGGGGCTTTGCAAAACCAAACCTGCACCACTAGATTTTGTTTTTGATGCTCCATCAAAATAGAGCACCCAATATTCCTTTAGATCAGGTGTAAGTTCCTCTTCTTTATCCTCTTGCCCAGGGGTAGTCATTATCTCTTGCCCCCCGACTTCTTGGTTGTTAATAGTACATTCGACCACGAAGTCAGCTAATGCCTGAGCTTTGATAGCTGTCCGAGGCTTGTATGTGATGTCAAACTCTCCTAACTCAATCGCCCATTTGATTAGCCTTCCACTGGCCTTAGGGCTATGCAATATGTTCCTCAATTGCTGGTTTGTCAGAACTTGAATCTTATGTGCCTGAAAGTAAGGCCGCAGCTTTCTTGAGGCAGTTACTAATGCCAAAGCAAACTTTTCTATGGGTGAGTAATTCAACTCAGCCCCATGCAACACTTTGCTCACATAATAGATAGGTTTCTGGACCTTTTCCTCTTCCCGGATAAGGACAGCACTCAGGGCTTGTTCGGATACCGCCAGGTATAAACTAAGAATCTCCCCAGGACTTGGTTTAGTCAATAACGGGGCTTCAACCATGTACTTCTTCAGTTGCTCAAAGGCCTCTTGGCTTTCAGGTGTCCACTCAAAATTTTTCACCTTTTTTAACGCTTGGAAGAAAGGCAAGCATTTGTCTCCAGACTTGGAGATGAATCTTCCTAAGGCTGCAACTCGACCTGTCAACCTCTGCACATCTCTTATAGAGCGTGGTGGCTCCATGTCTAAAATCGCCTTGATCTTGTCAGGATTGGCCTCAATGCCTCTTTTCGAAACCATCAGCCCTAAAAACTTCCCCGATCCAACGCCAAAAGCACACTTGGCGGGATTCAACATCATCTTGTGGTGCCTCAGCACTTCAAATGCCTCTCCGAGGTGCTTGATATGATCAGCCTTAAGTAGGCTCTTGACTAACATGTCATCAACATATACCTCCATGGTTCTTCCAATCAGATGAGCGAATATCTTATTCACCAATCGTTGGTAAGTAGCTCCTGCATTCTTTAGACCAAAAGCCATGACAAGATAACAAAAGACACCAAAGTCAGTTATGAAAGATACCTTAGGTGTGTCATCCTTGTGCATCTTAATCTGATTATAGCCGCTGAATTCATCCATGAAGCTTAACATCTCATGTCCAGCTGTAGCATCTATCAACATATCAATCCTCGGCAGGGGAAAACAATCTTTTGGGCATGCATCATTCAGGTCAGTGAAGTCTATACACATTCTCCACTTCCCATTTGCTTTCTTGACCATGACTGGGTTCGCTAACCATTCAGGAAACTGAATCTCTTCAATAAAACCAGCTTCCAAGAGCTTATTCACTTCTTGCCTAATGGCCTCTTGCCTCTCCGGAGCAAAGTTTCTCTTCTTCTGTTTTATTGTCTTTCTTTTGGGATCAACATTTAACCTATGAGTTATGAGTCGGGGGTCAATCCCTGGCATATCAGCTGCTGTCCACGCGAACACGTCGCTATTCTTCTGTAAGAATTCTATTAACTTGCCCTTCAGGGGTTCTTTCAGAGATGCTCCAACATAAGTAACTTTTTCAGGGTCATTAGGTTCTAGAGGTATGGGAATCAAATCCTCTGCTGGCTTCCCTCTATGCTCTTCATCATCGCGGACATCCATGTCTTCAATCGGAAGGACCTGCCCCCCGGCTCCATCGGCCCTCAGTGCGGCCACATAGAACCACGGATCTACCATCTCGGTTTTAGCACGCTTCGGGGCTTCTCCCACAATGTGCATTACTTCTCTAGCATAAGCTTTTCGAGAATTCTTAGTCGTGCCGGCTGCTGTCGGGCCTCCCCAGATCATATTGATAACTGCCCTTCGGGGCTGGGGATTGCGATCATGGTTGTCCTCCCTCCTATTATTATCTCTCCTTTCATTGTCTCTTCTGTCATTGTCCCTTCTCTGGTTCCCACGGTCATCACCCTTGGTGAACTGACTTAGTTTTCCTCTTCGTATCAAGAACTCAATCTCATCCTTGAGTTGCCTACAATCGTCGGTGTCATGTCCCACATCTTTGTGGAACCTGCAGTATTGCTCCTTATTTCGCTTAGCTGGGTCTCCTCTAAGTGGCTTCGGCCATCGGAAATCCTTTTCCTTTTCAATGTCCAACAGGATCTGGCTTCTTGGGGCATTAAGTCTGGCATACTCTGAAAACCTTGGACCCGAGTTCTTTTTTGGAGCAGGTTCAGAGTCTCTGCTAGCTCGGGGATACTTGTCCCTAGCATCGTACTCTTGTTCTTGCTTCCGCTTGTTCCCTCCATTGCCCAACGTGGCTTCTTTCTTGATGCTGTCCTCAGCTTTTATATACTTGTCCGCCCTTCGTTGAAGTTCATCCATGCTTTCAGGGGGGTGTTTTGCCAACGACCTCTTAAAAAAGAGATCCGTGGTTCCATGCTGCAAGGCTACCATGGCCACCTTATTTTCCAAATCGGTTATATTCAGAGTTTCCTTAGTGAATCGCTTAATGTAATCTCTTAAGTTCTCATTCTTTCCCTGTGTCACATACATAAGGGATGCAGAGCTTTTCTCATGAATTCTTCCGCTAATGAATTGACTGACAAAAGCGGTACTCAACTCCTTGAAAGAGCTAATAGAGTTTGGAGGTAAACGACTATACCAACGTTGCGCCATGCCCGACAGGGTTTGGGGAAACGCCCTACACTTAAGGGCATCGTTGGCAGGCTGCAGTAACAAGGCGCTCGTAAACGTTCTCACATGAGTTGCGGGATCCCCCGTTCCATCGTAAGCTTTGATCGTGGGCATCTTAAACTTTCGGGAAATATGTGCATTCATTACCTCCTCAGTGAATGGAGGGGTCGGATCATCCAGATCTCCTTGTAGCATCAAATCTCTAGGATTATTCTTGGGGGGTTCCACCCTGATAGTTCCTCTGGTTGGGGCTTCAGCCCTTCGGTGTCTCCTTGAAGACCTCTCCAGATCTATGAAGGGAATCCCTCCTGAAGTCGGAGGAGGTCGAGTCTGATTAGGGTTCTGTCTCTCTAGTTCCCTTGCTTGGTCGTTCTTCAGCTTCTGAATCTCGGCTTCATAAGCCTTAATTTTCTCTGCGATTGTTAAAGGACCATCTCGGTTCGATGGATTCCTCCCTAGAGGTTCCTTACTAGCGCGTCGCCTCCTTGGGGCTTCGTCTCGATCATCGTCTTCAGACGACGAGTCTCCGGTATAAGGACCAGAGTAATCATAGTATCCTGGTTCAGGAGGAGCCGGGCCTCTAAGATAAGGGGATTGTTGTTGCCCATGAATCAACCGAGCATGACCGCTTGGTCCTGGATCCCTTGGATCTTGGGGGTAATTAGGCAGCCCATACATTGGGTTGGTGTTGACAGGGAGCGAAGAAGTGGAGAGACTGTGATGCGGCGGGCGGCTACTCAGAGGGAGAGGAGAGACCACCATCTGAAGCGGGTTAGTCTCCTGTCCTAGAGGGACGATTTCAGGTTGAGATCTTTCAACGGGGGGATCCGTCCCTTGTGGTTGAGAGGCCTGACTACGAGGGTTTGTTTCCGTCAATGGGGGTACAGACCCTGGCCCTGTACCAACAGGAGGAGCAGTGATTGGTGGAACGATGGTTCCGGAGGTAGCCTCGGTTGAGATTGGTGTTGTTCTTCGAGTGGTAACCATGGTTAATGTCTTCTTCCCACAGACGGCGCCAAATGTTGTGGAATAAAAACTAGGTTGAAAATATTGCGGCTAGGGTTTGTATATTTAATGCAAGGGTTCGTGAGCTTCGTGCTTTAATGGCTGCTTCTGCGTTCGAGACTTAAACGGTCCTCACAGAATGCCTACGTATCTCTGTAAATTAGAGAATCAAGCCAATAAAACGTAGTTCTGAGAATGAGGGGTCAGGCCCTTTATATAGGCTGAGAAGCCTTAGAATTATGGTAGGATTTGGAGACTTGATGGGCAAGTCTTTGAGGAATGTTCTAGATCTATTCCCTGTAGGAATCAGTTTCCATATCGAATTGGATGCCTTATTGGATAAGTTTGAAAGGGATATTATCCTTATCCAACTCTTATTTGCTGAGCTGTTTATTACCCTTAATATTAATTACGAAATTAATATTATATTTAGGGTTTTGGGCCCAGCTGGTGGGCCCCACGTTTGGACTATTCTCGGCTTAATTAATACCACATTAAATGTGTCTTTAGGGCTTATTTTCAGCCCATATCAGATGCAATTGAGATTGAATAAGTACATATATGCTTATACCCCTTGAACTTAGATTGAAATGTTTTCTTCGGACAACGACTCTAGCAATAGAGGTCGTAGCGGTCCGTATATACTATTGACCGGGGAGCAGTATATTATTATATCGTATCTAGTTTGCGAAAACCCGAAGGGTCATTCGGGTAGTATCGTATACTCAAGTAACTATTGTTATATCTTCGTAAATACTCGAAACCCTATCTTGGATTAAAAGTTTATTTTATCGAATAATTATTTTATTAATAATTAATATTAAATCTTAAAATATTATTTATTAATTATTTTTCATTATTTAAAGACAAAGTTAATCCAAGATACTTTTTAATACTTTCAAACTCGAACTCATTCGAACTCAAAACATTTTCGAAAACCCCCGGTCAGATTCCGCTTCTTGTATGATTTCAAGAATCATCGGTCGACTGATGTCGGACCTCAATTACTCTGTTTTCAATCAAAATCAAGTTTTAAAAGAAAAAGAAAAAAAGGGACTCTGGCAGGTGTGGGAACCGTTGACGAACGATTCCCGGGATGTGTAAGCGGCCGTGAGCCAGGCGGTCCATCAATTATTATTCCGGCCCAGGTGTTGCCGAAGGATGATTACGGATGTAGTTTTCATCGAGGGTGATTACGGATGTAGTTTTCACCCGAGGGATAGTTACGGATGTAGTTTCTATCCTTCTACCGGTAGAGAAGACCCGCGGATTTATTGGACTTGGATGTGGCGATTGATCATCGTCAATCCTTGTCAGGTTTTGTGTTTTCTTTAAGTCCCCTTCCTCCATTTTGGAAAAATGCTTTGACACTGCTTCTTAGGCTTTTGTGCCAAGTTGCTGATAGTGTTCTATTTTGATGAGAAAGATGTTGACTCAATGCAGTATCTAGAACTGCAAGTTTATTTTGAAAACGAGGGCACATATTGTTGCACCTTCGAGATTTATCAACTATGACAATGATTTTATATCTGATTGATACAAACAAGCTTAATAACTGCCAATCATATGAAATGTTATATTGCTTACCTTATACATATATATCTTGCTGAGCTATAGTTGCTCACTCTTGCTTGTTTTCAAATTTTACAAACACAACAGCTAAGCGAAATGGCAAGAACCAGACAGACTGCTCGAAAGTAGGTGACTAGACCCGAGCCAGCACTTGAGATTCCACCGGTAGGCCCCATTAGCCGGATGGGTTGGCAGCTTTTGTTAGTTCGTTTTATTTATCAGTATGACCTGTGCAAGGCAGTGTATCGTAACAAACTTTCAAGCCGCCAACTTCGCTTCATATCGAAGTGTTGCTGGTAGCATAAATACTATTTAATTCGGTCTGTAATAACTCTGATAATTTTATTTCTGTTTAATCAATGTGTGACGTTTCTGAGGCTCTAACCTGTGTGTGTGTGTGTGCGGTGTGAGTTTATTGTGGGGTCGATGGCTGTGTTATATATATTATGTGCAAGAACAGGTATGTTATTAATGGAAAATGGACCGTGAGCACCTAGATCTTCGACCCCGGATCTGGGGGCGTCACATCGGCTCACCAAAGATCATCGCCAATGGCGGCAAAATTTGGGGGTTCCCATTTCGGGCTTCCTTCCACAAATTCCACCGATTAAAATTTAAAATAATTGTAACCGTATCATCATTTCATAATCACAACCAATCATTCGATTTAATCAACCAATCACTGCACAAAACCACAATTCAACAATTAAAAGCCTCCAGTGATCGACCAAAAACCTGGCCACACACACAGTTTAACTCACACAATCCATACACACACACACACTGTCGACATATACACATACAGTACTGAATCACAGTTTACAGGGTAGGGGAGGAGATGATGGAGGTTAATTAATAACCCAATCATCAAGAACATCCCAAGACTCAGACTTACAAGAACGGGGAAGAAAAATCGTGCGATTGATTTCAGGATTGGAGGAACTCGAGAAGACCCAGTATACACACACTCGACTCAGACCAAAACCCGCGGCAATCATAGCCTCTGCAACCCCCACGCACACTGGAAAAACAGAGGGGAGAGAGGGAGATGTGAGGGTTCAATACAGAGAGAGCTCAAGAATTAGGGAGATTGAGAGGGAGATATTGAGAGAGAAAGAGAGAGATTGAGGAGAGGAGAGAGTTCAAGAATACTCCAGAGACCCACGAAGAACACACCAGAAAAAGGAAGGGGATTAGGGATTTTAACTAATTTGGGGAAAAGAGAGGAAATTTCATAAATTCACTTTGCTGAAAAATCCACAAAATCATTTCTAAAAATCAAAATTAAATAGAAAATGGGTGAAACATTAAATTTTAAATTTTAAAATAAAGAATATAAAATTATGTTTACCCACATATCTTTAAAATATTTTTAGGATCAAAAATGAATTAAATATGAATTTTACAAGTTTGGATCCTTAAAATGCAATAATAATCTTAAAATCATTTTTAAAATACCAAAACAACCAAATTAATAAACCCAATAATTTTAAAAACTAATTAAATATACAGAGATGATATTACAAAAGATTTCGTGATTTTTAATAACTCCGATGATTTTATAAAATTTTCCGAAGATCAATCACGCATGATTTAAATAAATTTTTAATCATAAAAATTCAAATAAAAAATTACACGGACTAGCACGTCACACATACATCACCATATAAACATGTAAACATGATGTCACATATATTTTATCTAAAAAAAATATTTTCACACCCCATAACCCACATTTAATATTAAATAATAAAATAATAATAATAACAAATACGATATTTTCTAGGGCGTTATACTCTTCACCCTCTTCCCCGCTCTTGGAAGTCGAAGTCGACGAACCGCTTGCACTCACTGATGTGGGTTGGCGAATTTGACCAGCTAAAGGGCAATACGAGCTACCACTTTGACCCTTCCCATGGGATTTTGAAGGTTGTCGCCCAGAACTAGATCCTGAACGCTGGGGAGTGGACTTAGTCCCTGAACCAGAAGCACGCTTGTTTCCTTGAGAGGTAGTGCCAACACCCTCAACAAGATCATCTGTGTTGTTTACCTTCTAGGGACTTGGGTAAAAAGAAGGAAAAATGACCTCTTTGTGGTCACGGCTTATTGCATTCACAGCCTTCTCCCAACCAATAGTCATGTTATCTGGTTGAACCTCTCTATCGTGCTCATCAATAAAAGCAAGGAATGTATCCGAACCCAAGTAGTTCTGGATTATCGGGTCCCCATTCTTTTGAGCTCTATTCTCCGTAGCCAGATACTTCCCCTTAATGGAGGAAAGCTGATCTTCAGTGGAGAAATATTTGGCCTCCCACTCCTCAGATTCTTTCTTAAGTTTCTCCGAAGCCTTGAGGGCAGCCCCCTCTCCTTATTCTTGTAGGAGTTTCCAAGTTGAATATCGTTTAGCTACAAGAAGCAAACACCACAAAGAGATGTGTTAGGCCATGACGGTCAATATACAACAAGAGTAACAAAAAAGAAAGGGGAGATGAGCTTACGTTATAGGCATGATATGCTCCCCATCTTTCACTTTCTGCAAGGTCCATAGTTGTTGCAAAATGGACCTGGTCGGCCGGGGCAATGGAGTTTCGGGACCAGTCTTGGGGAAGAAGGTTGCTGTCTTTGATATCATTTTGCTCACATATCCCCCATTCAGGCATGAATGCTGTTTTCATGCTTCCATCTGAACACCTGACTCTCTTTCCAGCCTTTGAACAATACTGGAGGAAATCTGGAGCAGGCACGTCATCAAGATTGGCCTCCTTTTCAGCCTTCATGATCATTCTTTTAGTGATTTGAGGGGCGTGGCTCGGCTGGCTATCAATCTCTTCAACAACTGCAAATATAAACAAAGAAACAATGTTGGAATAAGAACAAGTACAATGAAAATAAAGAAGTTGAAGTAAGGATTACCCTCAAGGGGGATATGACTAAGGCCGGCCTCTATCAAGGCGCACTTAGTCACGACTTCGCGAGAATGGGCATTTTGGTAGGTTGAAACAAGCCAGTCCCGGTGGGCTATTTCTTCACCTAAAAGTTGAAGCTCACTAACACCCTCATCAATCACGTGATTGAACTCAGATCTGAAAAAGTCACCCCAATCTCCCCCTTTCCATCTAAGGATGAAGAACTCTTGCCTCCAATTTTGATATGAATCAGGCACGGAGGCAGCGTTGATAATCATTCTAGATTTTGTACGATGTTGGATGCTTATACCCTTCCTTTTCTCACAATGGGGCTATTCTTGAAAGCGAATAAGTGTGTAAAGAATGTAATGCTAAGGCGGATGCCTCCTTTGATACATTCAACCATAAAAATGAAAATAAATTTCCAGGCGTTGGGATATAGTTGGCAAGGGTTGATTTTAACCTCGGCTAGCAACCTAAAAATCCAGGGGTGAACTGGAAACCTAAGACCGGCTGTAATGGCACCCTTGTATACAAATAAGTTCTCGGGATGCCAATTGCATGTTCTGTCCCCTGGTGCTGAAAATCTAAGTTTCAAACCAGGAGAGAATTCGAATTTAAGTAACTTTTCAAGATCTCCTACACCTGAAGTGCTAGGAAATATGAAAGAGTCGAACTCTGCATTGTTTGGAAACACGTCCCCGGGCTCGTCTAAGAGCTGGGGCAAAGATAACTGATAACGAGGATGAAAGACCTTCTTACCTTTCTTATTGTTGTCCTTACTCCTCTTGGTGAGCCGCCGAAGAAGACCCTTGGAAGGAACCACGGTGCTGTTACCACCTTCACTTGCCATTGAACTTCTTGTTTGAAATCGAGAGAAGTGCTCGAAGCTTGAAAGCTCTTGAGAGAGAAATTTTCTTTGGGAGAAGAAGGAAGTGTGAAGAATGACTTCCACCCTCGCTCTTTTATAAGAAAAAGGGTGACCCTTCATAGCAGGTCATTTTTCCGATGACCCGCGTTTACAGGTCAAATAGCCGAAAATAGCAAGAAAAGACCTGATAAACTCGAAACTAAGTCAAATAAACTATCTAATTCGTAAGAATAAGCGAAATAAATGAATAGAAATGCAGGCAGGAGCAACAATATAGTTGGCAACCCAAGAGGTTATGCTAACTCATGTTTCTTAAGCCTAAATTGAGGATTAAGCCAAAAACCCACAGTTAAGGCACTAAAAAGAGAGATTAGCTAAAAAGCTAATACTTTAAGAGATTTTGGAAGACATATTCTAAAATATAGAGTTGGGACTTTGAATTTTAGATATCTACACGAAATACAAGCCTTGATGGCCAACAAGGCTGTTGCCTCAAATTAGGCTGTTTGAATTCAAGGCCTGAAAATCAGGAACCATTGGCTAAATTCAAACCAAGGCAAGGTTCTACAAACAAGGTAGGAGATTTAGAGTCCTTGAGTTTAAAATCAAGGATAAAAACCTACCAAGGTATCCTAGACTTGAAGTCAGGTGTTGAAAACAAGGGAATTCCCTATGCAGATGACTGAGAAGCAAAGACCTCTTTGATAAAGGGGGCAAGGCCAAAGAAACTGTTGCGTTCCGAGGCATAAAACGCAGCGAAAAACGTAAATATAACAAAAAAAAATTCGAAACCCAAACTCAGGATCCATGTATAATATTGGACAGATTATGGTGAAACAGAATCATACCTATTAAGAACTTGACTTTCACGAACTCAACGGAGATCCTAGCGTTCACGACTTGTGTCTACCTCTCGGAAAACACCTCTATGGTATCCACACGAACACTGCGGAATGGACGTACTAGCCTCCCTCTTGATGATTCGAGATCTGTCTCTTTTGCTCCTACCTCTTCTAGGGTTTTCACAAAAAAAACGTGTAACCCTAATAACCTATCATTATCTATTTATAATGATTTGTTAACAGGCCCATAACAGCAAAACCCAACCCATGTAGGTATAGGATTAAATAATAAAACGAATTTCTATTATTTAATTAAGAACTAAGTCATACTTAATTATTATGGACAGATATTACTCCTATAATTCGAATTTATGTTATTATATTAATTAATGCTTAAATTAACTATTCCTTTACGTGCTCTATGTGTGTGACCCAATAGGCTATTATTTAATTTGCAATAATTTTATTCTCCAATAAAATTATAAGCAATGAACGGTATCTAGTAATACATCATTGCTACCCAATTAAACAATAATTAAATCGTGAATTGATAAAACCTTTCGTGATTAATATTTCCGTGTAATATAATCCCTTTAACCATATATATTATAGATTAAACTCGAGGCATGTATTTAGTCATCCTCTTCAACATTTAATCCGGGTTTACTTGATTCATGAGTAGACTATTAAAAACAAATCATTATTTGAGCACGACCATGCATTTTATAGTCTCACTCAATCAAGAGGCCAATAATATCTCTCCTAATTATAGGAGGGTTAAATCCTTTACCTATCATTCATATTTCTCATGCGACTCATGATATACCCGATGTCCACTTTTATCATCACCCGCTCAAAGGTAACTTTTAATGTAGTCAAAGTATATTAATCCTCATATAGAAATATAATGATCTCAAGTCAAAGAATCATTACACCATTATCATTGTGAGTCTTTCTTATGACTTTATTAAACATGAAGAATCTCACTGTGGGTCTGTCCAGTACCATGTACTCCTACATGTACCTATGTATTGACTTTAGTATCTCCATACTTATAACCAATGAGATGTGGTTATCTGTCAAACAACATATTAGTCTATTTATGTATTATTATTGTCCTATAATAATAATACTCGACCAGGGACCTTTTAAGAATATGATATATTATATAATCTCAAGTTCAAGTCATGTACTTAAACTATATAATGTGTATCATGATTCTAAGGACATTTATTATGCTAACAAATATATCGCAGTAATTAAAGTCATAATAAATACGTTTATTGAATGATCAAATAACATAAAGGTTTATTCAAAGAAACAATGTATTGCCTCTAGGGCACCTACACTAACAGAAACTTCATCACAAATTCTACATCCTATTATGATGATGGAAGGGTGTTTGAAAACCAAAGACCATAGTTGAATCCAAGGTTGTTTGAAACCAAGAATTCAAGAACAAGTTAAGGCCCTGAAAGTCCCGAAAACTAAAAAGGTAGGTTGTTTGAGATCAAGGATCAGAAAACCAACCAAGGTGTGGCAAATCCACTCTAGAAACAAAGACGGAAGCCAAAAACAAGATTTGGTTTTGGTCAAAGTCAAACGGTCAAAATTTTGGGCAAAATTCAAAAAAAAATATTGAAGGGGCCCAGCCGACCAGGGGTGGCCGACCAGGCACCCTTGGCCAAATGGCCGACCAGGGTAGGCCGACCAGAGCTCCCTGGTGGAAAAATGGTTCAAGTATCTCGAACACCTGAACCCCTAATTGACTTCGTTTGGCTCTAGAACGCTAAAAAATGCTCCGAATGCTCTCAAATTTGAGATTCAATGGCCTTATAAGATCCTCTACAAGCCTATGTAGGTGTCCTAGTGATCCTTTGAAGTTTTGAAAAAACCTCGTTTGAAAACAAGGTCTGGTTTGAAAACCAGCTTAAAAGGTGGTATTTCGTCTCCAAAACGTTCAAAAATGCATGTTTTCATGTGATTCTTCCTCATACCAGGAAATTATAAGAATCCCCATAATATAAGCTCAACTTCAAAATTTGAGTTTAGGAGTGCCAGGGGTGTTGAAAAACCAGGAGGGTGTTGAAAAACCAGGAAGGTGTTTGAAACACCTAGTCCAGGGGACAGTATTTCTTGCCTAGACAAATCAGAATATTCACGTGATTCTTTCTCCAACCAGGAGGTTTTAAGAATCTCTACTGGATTAACTTGACTTCAAAATTTGAGGTTATTTCACTAGTCGTAGTTAGGGGGTGATTAACCTCAATTAGCGACGTTTAAGGACTTCCACTCTAAAATTAACCTATCTTAAGTTTAAGAATGGTTATCCTAGTAAAAATTACGTTAAGGATGAGTTAGTTAGCCTGGACTAAGGCCTTTATAGCCCCGTTTAGGGTTGGATAGCCCCAATTAGGGCATAATTAACGTCTTTTGCTCAAAATTTAGTCTTTGTTAAGGCTTATGAGCAACGACCACATGATATTAACCCCAACTTAGATAGGTTAAGGGTAATAAATTACTAATGAATTTACGTTAAAGGATCCTATGCACGAATTGCACTTGGATTAGTGTCTACGAGCTCGAAACGACACTAATCCTATTCCCGAAAGGCCCAGAAATCCTAACAACAGGTTCGAGAGGCCAAGGAATGTTTAACTTTCTCAAGTATTAAACTTGGGAGAGAATTTTAGTCGTTGTGAATGTGTAGGTCACTCTACACTTTACTGTAAGATGATACCCTGGTAGGGCCGACGTGACCTTAAACTTCTACGAAAACAAGTTTTCCCAGAAGTTGGGTGGCAAATGATATTGGTGAAAAATAATCCCTAAATATATAATTGATGTTACATTTATTGGCTCATTAAATAAGGCCCGAAACCCTAGTTGGGCATTAAATTCGTAATTAATGATTGAGCCCAAGAAACGGCCCAAACCGGGGACGCCTGGTATAAGCTTGTTTCTAACATTGGCCTGATCTGTAAACAAAGAACGTTCTAGAATCAAGAGATAAGGAGTAGCCTCCAAGGCACCTAATTCAACATGGAAACTAACTCCTATAAGGCAGGAGTCTAGAACCTTCCTCAAGGAGGTGGCTTGTCCATCAAGTCTCCTAACCCTACCACGATTCTAAGGCCCACAGCCTATATAAGGGCCTGACCCCTCAATCTCAGAACTACGTCTTGGCTTGATTCTAAACTCTGAGATACATAGGCATCTTGTGAGGACCCGACTTAGGTCACGAAACACAAGCGCAGCCATTAAAGCACGAAGCTCACGAACCCTAGCAACAATTTAATAACCCTAGTTTTTATTCCACAACTAAATCTGAAGCTATTAATGGATTAAATCATAATTAATATTAATATTAATATTTTTCCTTTTAATGGTGTACTAGCTTAAAACCCGTGCCATGCACGGACGATGTTCTTTAATATAATATAAATTTTTTTAATTTGTATTAAAAATTTTAAGACATGAATTTTGTAAGCTTAAAGTTTTATATGATATTATCTGACAATAATTATATATATGTTGTTCGTGATATTTTTAGAAAAAGATGGATATAAAAAAGATGATACGTTTAAGCTAAAAAACGTAATCGATTAGTTATTACTTATTAGTTATTATAATAGTATTATCTTATTTCACTTAAATAAAGCTACCCGAATAGGTTTTACTTGAAAAAAATAGAAAAGGTAACGTATTTTAGTTAAAAAAGGTAATTGGTTAATTATTAGTAATTATAATTATAATATTTATTTTATTAAATAGAATTGCTCATAGTATTTTAGAAAAAGGAAAAATTTTAGTTAGATAAAATATAAAAGATAATGTATTTTACGTGAAAAAAAAATTGATTAGTTATTAAAAAATAGAAAAGGTATCATGTTTTATCTGAAAAATGAAATTTATTAGTTATTACTTATTAATAACTATACGTAATTAACAGAGCCGGCTCGAGGGGGAGTTGTCCTATCCCTGTGCCTAGGGCCTCCAATAATGTTGGGGCCACATTTTTCTCCCATACTATATAAAATATTTAGTATAAATAAAATATTAGTAAAATAATTATTGTTAAAATTTTTATTTTTCATTTAATATCAATATTTTTCAATGTTTCACATAAAATAAATTGGAGGCCAAGAAAAAATGTACTAGATTTGCTATTGAAAATATTAATTATTCTTCATTATTTCTAAGAGTTAGTATTAAAAGTTTTAATAGTTTGGTGTAGTTTGATTTTTATAATTTAAATTTACATAATATTTTAAAGATTAATAAATAAACAATTTTATTAAGGAAAATGAACTATATCTACTATATTAAGAACTGATTATTGTTGCTTTTGATTCCAGAAATTAATATTCTACATTTTAGTTGATTTGTTGCCCACCATTTTTTCCGAATATTTTCAAAAAAATCTAATTTTAGAAAGAAATAGAAAATTCTTGTTTGTAAAAAAACTAAAAAAAAATCCAAATCAAATTTCTGAAATTTATAGTAAATTTTTCTTGTGCACACCATTGTGAGTCGATGATTGTTTGATTTTCAGGCAAGTTTCTGGAAAAATCAATCTTAATCCATTTCTCAACTGGAACAATCTATTCTCACCATATAAGCTAGGGCCTCCAAATTACTAGAGACGGCCTTGGTAATTAACTAAGGATAATTAAGTAAAAATAACATATACCATTAAGTAAGGGTAAATAAGTAAAATCAACAGGTACCGTACCGACCAACCAAACTTTTAATGTTTCGGCTTTTATATAATACTATAGATTTGTAAGTTAAAAGTTTTAAATGATATTATCTAATAATAATTATATATATGTTGTCCGTGATATTTTTAGAAAACGATGGATTTTAGTTTGAAAATATAGAAAAGATGATACGTTTTAGCTGAAAAAAGTAATCGATTAATTATTAGTTATTATAAAAGTATTATCCTATTTTACTTAAATAAAGCTACCCGAATAGGTTTTACTGGAAAAAAATAGAAAAGGTAACGTATTTTAGTTAAAAAAAGTAATTGGTTAATTATTAGTAATTATAATTATAATTATAATATTTATTTTATTAAATAGAATTGCTCATAGTATTTTTAGAAAAGGAAAAATTTTAGTTAGATAAAATATAAAAGATAATGTATTTTACGTGAAAAAAAAATTTGATTAGTTATTAAAAAATAGAAAAGGTAACATGTTTTATCTGAAAAAGGAAATTTATTAGTTATTAGTAACTATACGTAATTAGCTAAGGATAATTAAGTAAAAATAACATATACCATTAAGTAAGGGTAAATAAATAAAATTAACAGGCAACGTACTGACCAACCAAACTTTTAATGTTTCTCTGCTATCTTTTTCTCTCTCTCAATCATACATATTGATATATACATGGTTCTTTGGCGAATTGAGGTGCGGGTCGTTGTTGATCATTGCCGTGTCTGTGAACGGATTGATCGATGTTGTTTTATCCTGGAAGTGATATTGCTGTAACCCAGCACAACATAAGTGGGGGCAATATTCACTTCAAAAACAATCAAGTCTTCTCGTAGGGCTTGGCGACTCAGCTGTTCTTCTCTCTTGATGTCTTTGCTAAAGCTACTGTGAGAGATAAATGTTCTTACTTTTCTTGTTATTTATAGTCTCTAATTATTCTATTGTTTCGATCTTTGTGTTTGTTTTGTTAATTAGTGTAATTGTCTGTTCTTGTTAATATATATATATATATATATATATATATATTATAAAGTGCAAATCTATATATATATATATATATATATATATATATATATATATATATATATATATATATAACTGCCTAATTGTTACTGTAGTGTAATATTCCCAACAGTTTATTGACTAAAAGGTTCACGGTACCTCCAACTCAATGAAGGGGGAGGAGGGTTTTCTTTCCGCAAAGTGTACTCCATCTGAAATGTACTTCACAAAATATTTACAAGTTTACAATTTCTGTATTATTATTAAGTTGTGTTTGGAGTTTATTCTTGCCTACATAATTTGTAATAGAACAAGTATCTGTATTATTATTAAGTTGTGTTTGGTGTTTATTCTTGCCTACTGATAGGTTCATAATTAATCATATTATTAATACCTATTTTATGTCCGTTTTCATAATTTTATTATTTAATAAATTGTTTTATTTGCAGAAAAAGGTGAAAAAAGGCAAGGAGTTGGAAAATACTTGAAGCCAAGAAAATTGGAGGAAAAATCAATTACTTATCGGAGAAGAAAAGGAAATTGAAGAAATTATATTCAAGACCGGATTGTAATTATATGACCCAAACCCAATATTTTTTTCCTATATATATATAGGGCTTATATTTGAGATACCAATTTAGATACTAGAATTTTTATAGATCGCTCGGTTAATTTCTTCGTGTTAGCTATTCTGTGTTTTAGTTCGTCTTTCTGTTATGCATGCGCTAATTAATATTAGTTTATTAAGTTATTGTCTTTGTTTTCCATGAATTCATTAACTGCCGATCTTTCAATATTCATGCTGGTAGACTTAGTTTGAAATTACATGTGATTTAACCTTGTATTTAGTTATTCACATGGCCACCCTTTATTAATTTAATCATATATTAACTTATATTAGTTCGTAAGATCATGTTTAATACGTAGTATAAATGTAATTATTTAATCAGTTTAATTATTATAAGTAGCTAATTTTTTCTTCCTAGGATGAAGATGAAATTAATTTAATTGCTTTTGATTTCTTCTCATTCCTATTAATTAATTCTCATAATTTTTCTTGGTGCTTAATTGATCAATTGACAATGTGATTTTGATATATTATTGTTACCGGATTTATTTTTCATAGCCTATACTTGCTCTTTGAAGTGTTGATAGGTTATTGTTAGATAACAAGTTTCATAGTATATGTTTGTCTCGTTAATTGATATATCTTATTTGTGAAGGAAAGATGATTGATTTTAGGACGAGTTGATATTAATTATGATTGATTAATGGATTCGGATTCCTAGGTTTTCCATATTATTTGATAATCTTTGTTAATTAGGTTAATTAAAACTCATCCCCAATCTTATTGTCTAGTTCTCCTGAGTTAATTATTAGGGTTTTGAAAATTCATAGTCTCTGTGGATCGATCTGTATTTGCTACAACTAAACACTGTGCGCTTGCAGTTATTTTACGCATCAAGTTTTTGGTGCCGCTGCCGGGGACTATTGGTAATTTTCACTCCTTAATGTTAATTCTTCGGTTTCGTGTTTTCTTTTGTTTTTTTAGGGAATAGTGAAGCGGAGAAAAGCTTGGACAAGAAGATCGTTGGAAGACCTCGTTGTCTCTTTTGAAATTTTTTGAAGCGCTTTTCGGTATTCCGTATCACCTCTCTCTATTTTTTTTTTCTTTCTTCATCATTATTCAAAAAATCCAAAAATATTAGTTAATTGTTATAAACCAATTTGCTGTATCATTCATTCTCTCACATAGGATCACATCATCTAGATTTCTTTATTGTATTTATTGCTTTCCATCCTATATAATTGTGATGATTGCTGGAGGAAAGGAACGTACAATTTAGAATAGAACACGTAGTGTAGTGCATCAATAAGTGTTTATTTTCTTGTTCTTTGTGTGTTGCATCATTCAATCAATCTTAAGGGTGCCACCCAATTACAAGATAAGGTGAGGAATTTCATCACCCTTTCCTTGGCCCACAAATCACTAATTCATTCATCTTGCATCCCCAATCTTATTGTCTAGTTCGCCTGAGTTAATTACTAGGGTTTTGAAAATTCATAATCTCTGAGAATCGATCTGTATTTACTACAACTAAACATTGTACGCTTGCAATTATTTTACACATCACCTACATAATTTGTAATAAAACAAGTATCTAAAATATTTAAACTTGATGCTATAACGGGATTACTTTAATTTAGTCCAAGTAAGGATGCTTATGTTCAGCATATAACATGTGCTCAGTGCAGATACGAAATCCCAGTAAACAAATAAACTAAACCATGAAGTGTTACTCCCTCTATTCCATTCATTTACATTTTTTTCGAGTGTTTGATACGCATTTTAAGGTGCATAACTAGTATAATTTCATAACTTATTTTTACAATTTTTCTTTTTTGTATAAAAATAGGATTATTCTATTTTTATAAAAAAAGAAATTTGTAAAAGTAAATTATCTAACTATAATAATTAGGAATCTTAAAATACGTGTCACGCACCCGTCCCCCAATATATACAATTCATTAGGACGGACCGAGGGAGTACTAAACTAACAGAGCATGCCATGAATTAAATAGATTACACTCTTAAGGAAGAGGAAAACAGTCTCCACTAGCTACATGAAACCAAGCAAAAAGGAATCTAACTAGAGGAATGAGACAAGATTACAAGGAACAGGAAAAAAAAAAAAAGAAAAAAAAAAAGCAAGGTTTAAGTTGCCTTTACATATATTTGGTCCTTCACATGCTTACTACTTGTTACTAGCTTACACAATCACATGAATAGCCAGCCATTTCTTGCTAATCATCCAAAATGTTACAACACTTCTGTCATGCCCAATCTATCATCCCCATAAGAAAAGATTTCCCAAAAGCACAATGGCTGTAAAAATTCTAGTACTGGTCTGCTTAAGTGTAAGTCCGGCAGCGCTGTCGTCGGTGTTGATCCCAACCCCTGAGGGTCCTAAAGAATTGACACCACCGCCAAGGACACCGTTGGATGGAGTGGTCATGTAAGGGGAACCCCCTACTGGAGTCATGGTGCCCGACGATGATTTTGGAGTGTTTGTAGTTGTAGCCGTACTGTTGTCAAATAGCAAAATAACATACTTTACAATTTGTACAATTGTAATTATAGGGTCGCATCGCATCTCACAAACCACTTTTGCCTACAACTCTACAAGGTCTGAAGTTAAGTTCGTGTAGCATATTAATACTAAAAATATATCTTAGCAATAGAGCAACGAACGAGTTTGTAGTTTGTACACTTAAATAGTTCGTGGACGCACACAGGCTGCATATATTTGTGAATCGAAAATGGACAGTCTTGGGATATTGATGAAAATACCCCCTCACAAGTCTGTCGTACAAGTTTGGAAAATGGATCAAGGCCTTGAAAGAAAACAAACTGCACCAATATCAGTCCATTACTAACTGAAACCTAATGAAAGAGTGCAACAACATAGCGAAAGCATAGATGAGTAGTTGAGACTTAAATGAACATTCTTAAATATCTCAACAATAGTGACAGGCACAAGTAACTGTTTTAAAGGAACCCTAAGGCCTAAACGGCTAAGATTATGCACGTGCACACCAATCGATGCAATTCAATTAATACAAATAAAAAATGAATAAAAAGTAGGGATTCAGAAAATAAAAAATCAAATCAAATCAAATCTCGAGGAAAATCATACTCAATCCAACGGATATGAGTCGGCGTCTAATATCACCACAATTTTTCTGCTACAAGCAGACAAGGACCTGTGTAATTGTAGTACAACTTTTGACTATTACTGGAGCCCTAAGGACAAATATATATATATATATATATATATATATATATATATATATATATATATATATAGGGCTACTCCAATACAAACCTCCTTAAAATACAAACTTATAAATTAAGCATAATCTAATATTTCAAGCTAATCTAATGACCAAACCCCCAATATAAAAAACGTTTAAAATACTTGGCTGTATCCAACAAAAAAAAATAAAAAAAATAAAAAAATAAAATCACTGTTCACGTGATGACGTGGCAGTGGATTTCACTGGTTAACGGTGCTTCGCACCTTCTTGTACGACGCTTCGCGCCTTTATCATTCTAAAGTTGTAAGGAATGTCAATCAATGGTAAAGGCAATAGACGATTGACGGGTGTGTCGAGAGCCTTCGGCCCTCATTACTACCTAACTCATCCGTTTACTGTCTTAAATGCTTCGCATTTCCACGGCAAGATTTTTTAATTTTTTTAATTTTTTTTTAATTTTTTTTGTTGGATAGAGCAAATTATTTTAAGTATTTTTTGTGAAGGTACCCTTTGCGGAAACCTTAAAATAGATGAAATATAATTAATTTAGTGTTGGTTTGTAGGTTTATATTTTAAAAATGGTTTGTATCTGAGCACTTGCCTATATATATATATATATATATTTAAATCTTCAACCTCATGTCACTAATAGTACTACATGTTTATAAATTTTTAATTACCATGAAATTATTTTACCATGGCATATTTTATATATAAAGCACCAAGTGAACTTATTTATTTTCTGAGAATGTGTGCTTCCTCTTTTATTAGTGATAATAAATTTTTATTTAAGCTAATTACTAGTACTAAACAAACAATAAACTGCGTATAACATAGCAAGAACAATTAAAAAGAAATTTTGATGAATTTAGTAGGTAGGATGCAGTTTTAGGTACTGCCACTAAAAAACATTTAAGCTGTAAACAATCTCAACAAGTAGATCAAAATAGAAGCCTATGAATATAGATCAAGTGTATGATTAATTCCAAGGAACTAAAATTTTTAAGAACAAACTACTGTAGCAGTATACCATAACGTAAGCAAATCCAGAAGAGCTAGCCATCTTTTTTTTAATGTACGTGTGCGTGATAGAGGGGACTAAAGTCTATCTAAAATGTCATAAAATCATCATTGTAATAAAGCGACACTTAATAAGAATACATAAAAAGCAAAGCTACTGATTTTGTGTGGGTAGAATTGGAAAAAAAAAAAAAAAAAAATTGTGTGGGTAGATTTTTAGTTTAACTTTAACAGTGTACTAATATTTTTGACTGCGGATATAATTGAAATATAACAAGTGAGCAAAAAGAATACGACGGTAACAAAAGTTACCTTGCACTGGAGGGATAAGCGCAGCCAGCAACGCCTGTAAAAACAAATAAATTCAAGAAGATGAAAAAGGGATAAAAGAAAAGAAAAAAAAAAACTAATGGCTTCGAGGATTCGAAATTTGACAAGGTGGGCGTTTAATTAGTAAAGAAAAAAAAGAGAGATAAAATAAAGATGGGGTAGATATAACAAAAAAAAAAAAAAAAGGATGGCTGACTTGGGTCAGAAGTGGAAGGAGTAGCAGCACCAGCAAAATCACAAGAACCGTTGGCTTGGCCTTTTCTCTGGAAATAACTGTTAACAGCATAGTTGCAGTGGGCAGGGACAGTGTTTGGATTGTAACAAGCTCCACCTTGGTGAATTAGTGTGCAATCAGCTCCATTTCCACATGCATAGTCTATTGATTTTTGAAGCACTGTCTCACTTAACCCTGGCTTGCATACACACCATGTTGCACCTGAATATATACCCACAACACCTATTAATTTTAATTCTAATCATATATGCCCTTTTCTTTATTTTTTATTCTTGACAGCTAGTGGGTAAAGAATGCAAGATCTATCAGAGAGAGAGAGAGAGAGAGAGAGTAAAGCTTAACAAGAGGAAAGTAGTAGTAGGTAAGAGTAGATAACAAGTGACAAGATACATTAAAGGGATTGGAGGTGAGCTTACTTGAATGTCCAACACCCATGGCTAACAGAAGCACCATTAAAGTAGCTAACTTATGAGCCATTGATGATCAGCTTGGATTTCAGAACTAGCTTTAGCTTATATTTTGCCTCTGTAGAGAGAGAGAGAGAGAGTAATGTGTATATATTGATATACTCTATGCAGTTGCTGTACAAATTAGCAAGCAAATATGATATGGATGGCTACTGGTGCTGGCCCAGTATGCAGTCTGTGCCACTATCTTTGTATTTTTTTCCCCAATTAGAATTTATCTTTCTTACTTCCTTTCCAGATTTGAATTAGTTTTTTTTAATTCTAATTTTAATTATAAAAGTATTTTATTAAAATAATGAAATAATAGTTGATAAATCCTCAAAAACAAAAAATTGCAAAAGATTCTAAGTTACTCTATCTAATTCTGACCAAACTAGACAGTGTCTTGTTTATATAAAATTCAATTCTTTCAAAATAATATAAAAATAAAGCAATTTAGAAACTGAAACAAAATCAACGTTTAAGAGCATCTCCAAGGGTAGTAGTTATAATCCTTAGCTAAAATAATACTCCCTCTGTCTCATATTTCTTTTCCCATTCATCATTATCACGCATGCCAATGCACATTTTTAATCGTTAATATCTTCAATTTCGTTTTAGTACTAAATATAAAAATTTAACTGTATTAAAGTACTCATAAATACGAATCCAACAAGATCACTCATGACTATATTTGATCTTATAAATTATGCGTAAATTAGTAGTCAATCGCTTACAATGAACAGTGTAAAAAGTCAAAATGGGCAAAGAATTAAGAGACGGAGGGAGTATATAATAACTCTTGGCTAAAATTTGCTGAACCTGTAAGTGTGTGCTCCAATGGTATTTGTGACGCCCTTCCAATTTGGGGCCTAGATCGAGGAATCACTGACACACTAGATACAAACACCCTAAAAAATAGTAAATATAAATATAGCACGCTGACTGGCCCGAACACTACTCACCTGGATCTTTCACAGGTAAGGGTATGAAACAAGCATGCCAAAGTCTAACTATTTATTATTACAAACCAAATTCAAATTATAATCTTTATTACAAACCCTTGATCAAAAGTTCTAACTACCAGTTCTCACAAACTAACTCAAAAACTCTCCTCACTGAGCTGTTATTGCATCTACCTCGGATGGCAGTTCAAAAGAAACCACAACAGGATCACGGAAGGTGCGCTTCATCGCTGTCTGACACTACGCCATAAGTGAGCATACGCAACCCCCAAATAAAGTTGCAAAAGACCTGAAAAACGTTGCCTAAGGTCATAGGCAACACCAGAGCCGCGTTGCCAATATTGACGTTGTGTAAGATCCCTAATGCAACATTTTTACAATCTTTTGCAACGCCACGAAAGTATTGCATAAGGTGTATATTGCAACACCAAAGCACATAAGGACAACACCAGCATAAGATTTTTGAAAAGAAGAAGTTAGAATAAACTAGTGAGTAACCTTTCCAGCAGAGTTTGCAATTGCTCTCATATCGTAATTTGTATGGGCATAAGACACCAACTTTAACCACACAACGCAAGAAACAAACATTAACGTCACTCCTGATTGAACAGCAGAATCAATCCTGTAAAGTATTAAATATAAAAGGCCACTATTTTTATCTATGCAATTCATGGATGAATTCACATCATCATTAAAGCAAATGAGAGAGCACAGGGATTAAAAACAATACTTCATCTTCACAAATTTTTAAAAGTCGCCTGATTATCCAATAATAATAAGTTAAGTTGCACAATTTACATGATTTTGTTTTTTAAGGCACGTTGCACAATTATATGATCTATTTTTTAAGGCATCCAAATCTGGAAAGACTGGGTTGAGATGATCTATAGCTATACAAAAAAGGTTCAGGAAAGTTGTATGCTCCTCACTCAAGTGGAGTTGTATGCTCAAGATAGAGCATTGTGGTTAATAACTCCCGGGAAGTATTACTGATTTGCATTTTATTAAATATGTTAGGGCTATGTAAGTTAGTTTTAACAATTTGCTACTTTTGCATACCAAGAGTTTGAGGTTCAAACCTTGCAAAGTGACTGTGGGAAAGATTTGCCCCACTGGTCTTGTATATGTGATTTACCCCTTTTAAGTATCAAGTCTTTTTACAAAAATAATAATTTAACACGTTTGGAGTTTAGACATCACATTCACATCTAGAAAAATTACATTTCCCACCTTAACACAAGTTATTGGTGAAAATGCTTGAGAGAACAATTATCACATAAACAATAATGGCACTATATTCGCGTAGATCGGTTTAAGTAACACCAACCTTTATACATTAACCACACACTTGTCTTCATTTACTTTAGTGTTATATCTTCAGTGCATAGTGTTTTTTTTAATTTAAGAAAATAGACGTACAAGTCATATTTGACAATAAGATGCAACAAACCTGAAAATTATATATGCTGGATATAAAATTGTAGTCATTGTTATTGCTACGTGAAAAGAAATAGCCACCTGAAATGCCATTATACAGATTAGAGCAGAATTAGGCCACAAGATACATTAGGCCACAAGTTATATTAGTATAGTTTGTATTATATTACACACATTTGGGGAGGAGACCACAATATGTGATAGATGCCTCATGTATAAAGAAAGTACCTCATGTATACAACTCGATGCTACCCATCTAAAGTGATGAAACAGAAAAATAAAAAACGTTGAGAGACTATTTACAATAGTTACATGAAGCAAAGACCACAACAGGAGCAATTCATATACACAAGAAAAATAGATCATGGTTTCATATATGGCAGACTTTAGTTTACTTCAGTAAAAAAAGAATAATTACCCCTCTTCAAGACACTCAAACTCCAGGGTAGCTTTGTCTGTCTCTATTTCACAGATAACATCCCCCACTTCTATCTGTCATAGCAAAGAGCGAAGGCCACGTTCAGCAAACTTATCAATGATAGAATGGGCCCTCTTAGGAACATCGTGTTTAGGATTGCAAAGTTCAATGATCTAGATAAGATTTCAAATATAAATGAATAAAAAAAGAGTGAATTCAGGCGAAGGGTCATTAGGCGCATGATAGTTCTAATGAAATGAAAAAAATTTACTTTTCAGATGCACAATCATATATAAAATACCTGCTCAGGTGCACCTTTGCTAATTCGAAACCAATTACCACTGGAGTTGGTGTATGTGATAGCTGTGCGCTTGTCTACTGGGTTAAAAGGCAGAAAATGTAACTCATTGATCCCTGCCCTAGCCTGAAGAGGGCAAAGAAAAAACATTGAGAAGCAAGTTTATTTATGTTTCTCCATATTACAGGAGGTTTGTACTAATTAAATGGTCTGCGCCAACTGCCCATATTACCTCCTTAGGATCACTCAACATTCCTACAATACAAGCATCTATGGCATCCTGGTTCTCCACCCTTAAGCCCTAGCCCCGTAAAGAAGAACAGTGTCCTTGTCCATATCCTCTGCAAATACCTGATAACAAGAGTCTCAGATATTCAATTACTATATTTTAAAAAGTTACTTCTATTATTTTGTAATCCCATCAATCATTCTACATTTTATATGCCCCTTGAATACCGTTAAAATTCTGCTATTCATGCATGCAATATATGTACATTTTTTTTTTTTTTGCTAAGGTTAAAGATTTATAACAAAAAAGATACCAAAGGTACACATCTAGGGGTATACCCCGCGGAAGAAAAAGAAACAAAACACGCCAAAAGGACTACCACATGAAAGCAGGCCTAGCTAAAACACAGCCAAAACAACTTAACTAAAAAAGCCTGGAGCTTAGCAATCTATTCTTGGCAACAGCTTTTTTAAAAGCAGGGCAAGAGTGCAGCTTTCCTCGAACCATACCCTTTATAACATGAAGTAATGCATCAGTAGACATCCTTCGCACCTGCTGATCATGAGTTCGAGCGTTACGCTCACGCCCGACCACATAAACCAGAACCGAGTAAGCAAGATAAGTGCACAGCTTTTCAATTCTTGAAGTATTTCCCACACAAAAGTTTCCCGCAAGCAGTTCAGACCAGACTGTCGAAATGGGTCATCCCATCCCTGCAATTAGAGTTGCCGTATAAGGACATTCCATGAATAGGTGCTGAGCAGACTCGGGCATGATGCGACAAAGAATGCAGATGGATGAAGGGATCGACATTCCGAAAGTGAGCATGCGATCCTTTGTGAGCAGCCTATTCTTCAAGGCTAGCCACAGAGTAAGCGAGCATCGAGGAATGGAAAAGGAGTTCCAGATTGCGCCTATCCATGGCGGAGGAATTGCAGGAGTTCGAAGAGACTGATATATCGAGGAACATTTGACCCGATTATTACTCAAATTATCCCAGGTAATAGCATCTCGATCAGCAATACGAGTAGTACTAAGGAGCTGTCGAACCTCAATGGCAACCACGTGGTTGGATTCAAAGTGAGACCATGCTCCATTAATCATGAGACTGCCAGCTCTAGCGCGGTTGGGAATTTCCATATCAGAGGCAATTGAAGGACCAAATCTCTGTAAGAGCGGACAGTTTTGAACCACTGGATCATGCCAAAGATAGAATCCCGAGTTTGTCCCCACCTGATAATGCAAATGAGATAGAGCTAGATGCCTTGCATTTAGGATTTGCCTTGCACTCCAGGGGCATTTTGATGGCATCTTTGCTGTCCAGAACGGTTTATTCCGCAGTAAGCAGCTATGAAACCACTCCACCCACAAAGAGGAAGACGTTGGTTGAATAATTCTCCAAACCTGATGTAAAATTGCAGCATCGTTCCATAGCATAATATCACGAATTCCTAACCCTCCTTCAGATTTTGGTTGACAACAATCAGACCACGAGACTTTGTGCATTGAAGAATTTCTGTGAGTTCCTCCCCAGAGAAAGTTTGATAACATAGAATTTACCCTATTCAGTATACCTTTTGGAAGAAAGATATAGACACTCCAGTAGCTTTGGATTCCAAATAGAACAGAATTTAGCAATTGAAGTCTGCCTACAGTGCTTAGAAATTTACATGTCCAATGATCAATCATTTGGCATAATCGAGAGATTAACGGAGCACAAATAGCAGGATTAGGATTCTAATGAAAAAGAGGTAATCCCAGATATTTAATTGGCAGAAAAGCACTCTGAAAACCCGTGAGGCTAGTTGCAAAAGTCATGACATCTGGTGACACATTACCAAAGAAACACTGACTCTTCCTTGGGTTAGGAAAAAGACCTGAGAGACTAGAAAAAAGAGTAATACCCTTGTAGATAGCATCTACGGAGTCTCTATTTCCTTTGCAGAATAATAGGACATCGTCCGCAAAAATAAGATGAGATATTTTAGCTCCTTTTGTACGCCAGTGAAAGGTGAACCGTCCCTCCGAGGTAGTTTTTTTTATACAAGCAGTTAACACTTCCATTGCGAGGACGAAAAGGTATGGGGATAGAGGATCACCCTGTCGAATCCCCTTAGCCCCCGCAAAATAGCCTTCCAAGACTCCATTAACCTTCACCGAGAACATGCAAGAAGAAATACATTTCTCAATCCAAGCAACATACAAGGTGGGAAACCCCATAGCTCTTAAAACCGATAGAATAAAATTCCAATTTATGCTGTCAAAAGCCTTATTTAGGTCAAGCTTTATTGCACATTTAAGCGGACCCGTGGAACTATGGTAATCTTTGCATAAAGACTGAGCTAAAATAATGTTATCACCAATTGAACGCTGCGGGACAAAAGCAGTTTGGCATGGAGAGATTATACCATTCAAAACCCTTTTCAACCTATCCGCCAAAAGTTTAGAAAGACACTTGTAAAGTGTGTTGCAACATGAGATTGGTCGAAAGTGAGAAAGATGGGAAGAATTCTGCTGCTTAGGGATTAAAGCAATGGCCGTGGAATTTACACACTTAGGAAGCTTTGATTGTTCAAAGAACGAAGCAAACGCTGCACACACATCCTGACCAACAATAGCCCAAGCCTGAGTATAAAATTCCGGCGTAAAACCATCAGGACCAGGGCTCTTGTTCTTAGCCATGGTCTGAAAGCATTTGCGGATGCTTTCCGGGGTAAATGGAGCTGTAAGATGAAGAGTCTGAGTATCCGAAATACGAGGCAGATCCAAGTTCTCTGGGAGGTCGTTAACAGTAGAGGTAATACCCAAAAGATTAGAGTAATAATCTACAGCAACCAAAGAGATAGCTTCGTGAGAAGTATGAGTTGTCCCGTCATTATCTTCTAGAGAAAGGATTTTATTTGAATTCCAACGACCCTTGCAAGAGTTGAAAAAATAACGATTGTTGCCGTCCCCATTTTTCAACCAGTGCACTTTAGATTTTTGCCTCAAAAAAACCTCCTCCAGATTTAAGGGTTTCTCGAGATTTCTCTTTAATTGGTCCTCTTCAATAAACTGCTCCTGAGAAGGACAATCCCCCATATTTTCTTGAAACCCGAACAGATTGTTTCTACAAGATGCCACTCTCTCATGGAGGTTTCCACACTCCACATTCAAAGATTTCATAGCCGCCTTTACTTTCTTCAATTTTGTAGTAAGGACAAACCACGCAGTGCCCGTGACTGGCGTGGACCATGCTTTTTTAACTTCTTCAAGAAACTTTGGATGTTCGAGCAAGTGATGCATAAAATGGAAGGGTTTCTTTAGAGACTGACCTTGAATTCCAAGAGAGATGTAGGCAGGACAGTGGTCAGATAAACCACGAGGAAGAAATTTAGCAGTAGCCAACTCAAACTTCTGAAGCCAAGCATCATTCACTAAAACTCTGTCAAGCTTCTTAAAAATTGGATGAGATCGACAGGAGTCCCACCAAGTGAACAATTGCCCGGAGAATCTGAGGTCAGTGATTCCGAGTTGAATAATAAAATTCTTAAAGTCTAACATCCCCGTGTACCAGTTCAAAGAGCCACCTTGCGATTCATCTGTGTCAAGACAGACATTGAAATCACCCGCAATAGTCCATGGCAAACTAGCAGTGGTAGAAGAATTTACATGATAATGTTGAAAACCCAAAAGGTCATCCCAAAGAGAACGACGCTCAAGGTAGGTGTTCAAAGCATAAACAAAAGTAGCTAAAAACATAATACCAGATCCATTGTGTTTTATGGAACAAGAAATATGTTGCGCCGAAGAAGAAAGAACAGTTAAAGACCATATGATTGGATTCCACCCCAGCCAAATACGGGCATTCGCATGGTAGGAATAGTTATACTCCCACGTAAACTTTGGTGCTATAAACGAGGAAATAGAAGCAGCATTGGCACTCTTTACTCTTGTTTCCAGAAGAGCAATGAGCGAAAGCCTATTATTTAACAAAAAATCCTTAACGTAGGCCACTTTATTATTCAGACCACGTACGTTATAGGAACAGAGATCTAACATAATTAACTAGGTGTGAGAGAGGTCCCGGCACCCGTGGACCTCTTAAGCTTTTTTCTGTCCAATTTGGACAACTTTGTATACTGACCAGCCAGCTTAAGACCTAGAGATACATGTGCTGGGCTAGGAGAGTCATCAGAAGTAGGGGAGTGCTGCCAGCGCTTGGATTTAACAGTTTGCCAGCCCTCATTGTTATCAAGCGGGGTAGAAACATCAGTTTTGGTAGTATCTTTTGAAGGACTTAAGACTTCAATAGCGGCGTTGATATGTGAAGGGTTTGCAGAATCCTTTGGGTCTTTTGGGTCTTCATTCATAGTAGTAGCAGAAACATTTTCTTTAGAAGCATCATACTTAGGAGCCACAGAGGGGTTTAAGTTAGTATCAGAAGTAGGCTCGTTTTCCTCAACAAGTGGTTCTGAGCATTTAGGCTTCATGACCCATGATCTCTTTGCTGATGGACATGCTCCTACTTTATGTCCCAAAGAGAGATAAGAAGAGCAGACAAGAGGCTTTGCAGGATAAGAAACCAAGACTTCTTCAACTGTAGTGGCTCCCGAAACGGGATCTAATGCTTTAACTTCAATTTTGTCTTGCAACACATTCCCAATTTTATAGCTCACACACATCTTGGCAAATGGGAGAATATCAAGCTTAGACGTTCTGTCATCTGCACAAAGAGGAGTACCAATAACACTACCAAGGTAACTTAGACCCTTACGCGTCCAATAACAATCATGGATTTTACTGAACTTAACCCAGATAGGAATGCTTTCCACAATAGTAGCAACTCCCCAAGGCTTCACTAAGAGAGGATTTTTTCCGACATACCAAGTCCCACGAGATAGGACCCGGTTCATACTTGCTGCTGATTTGAACTTGAAGAAAAAAATATGAGAATCTTTCTGGGCAATGCTAATTAAACCTCGAGAGTCCCATTCAGAATGAGCAAAACTAGCCACCGTACTGTAAGACAGAGCACCTCTAGAAAAAGTACCTATAATACAATTACGAAATTTTTCGTTACCTTCTTTGAGAACCTCAATCGGAGGTGAAACTACTTTTCCACCCTCTGGTAGGGGGCAGTAGTCGAAAACCACAGAATTTGTAGATGGAGGAGGATTTTTAACCACGTTCGACCATGAATTTTTCAAACCAGCACCCTTATCAGTAACATTTCCTTTTCCTTGTTGAGCCTTTTCATCAAACACATTGCCTTCACAAATTTTTTCCAAGCCTTGGGAGTTTTTTACCCCCGATACTCCCACATCTGCACTAGAGTGTGATTTCGAAACATTTGGGGGAACTACTTTAACACCCTTGTCCGAACGTTCTCCTGCATTTTTGAAAATAGGCAATCCGTAATCACCTCTCCCAGTGATGAAAGTTGAAGTGTTCTGGCATCCAACATTGAACTCTGCATCCCTGACTAATGCCTCCTCTTCCAGAGTCGCCACAGATAAGCCATTTCTTGCTAAGGTATCTTGCATCTCCATGAGCTTTTTCCTAATTGCGGTAAGCTCATCTCTTCCATTATTTTTATTTTTAATAACAGACGCAACTTTAGCGACCCTATCGTCCACGGAATGAGGGGGTTCGTCCTCTGTGGAACTTACCGCATTTTTCTGTACCACTGGTATCCCACCAGAGCTGCTATCTGAATCGCAGTTTGATTCTTTACTAACCATAATAAGAAACTCGAAGGAAAAAATAAAAATATAATAAGAAATGTAGTGTTTGGGTTGATGGTTGGAGAAGAAGATGAAATCGTGAAGTGATGATATTGATCTGATGGAAAAATGAGAAAGATTGGATTATGAAGAGATATAGAAAGCAATTGAGAGGCGGCTGAAAAAACTAATTAGGGTTCTTTGTTACTTAGTAAAGGAGACATGATCTCCCCCTTTTTGGACACTTGAGAGTAAGGGAGATTGAATGTACCTCAACAAGGTTCTTGTCCACTGTAAGCTTGTTGAGGGTAAGAGTCCCAGTCTTGTCACTGCAAAGAACATCCATCCCAGCCATTTCTTCAATAGCCGCCATCCTCTTGGTGATGGCGCCTTGTTCTGACAACTTATGTGATCCAATAGCCATTGTCACTAACAACACAATGGGCATGGCAATTGGTATGCCTCCAATGAGAAGAACCAACAAGTTATCAATTCCATCCCTGTATTTACGATGTTGAATAGGATACATAACAATTATCTCTGCTATGATTCCAATCGCAATGTAGACTATGCAAAAGTTACCAATCGCTGTTAGCACCTGTGAATGTAAGCAAATTTCAATTTTACTACTCATAATAAGCAATAACAACATAGACATGAGGAATTTTCGAAAAGAAACTGTTTTAATTATTATTGAATAATGCAATAGAACTTATTATTGTTGAATAATGCAATTTTAGAGATTTCTCATCATGATCAGCATTAGCATGTACCATTTGAAAATTTTATCTCCACGTACACAAAGCATTTCAAATTTGAAAGAAAAATTTCAACCTGAAGATGAGAAGTGTCTCAACCCGATTTGCAACTGTAAAAACAAAACCAAAGGTTAAAAACCAACTGTATGTTTCGAACTTGCATTGATCTTCTCCTGTTAATTTCGAGCATGGTAATTAACGTTGTCAATAAAACAAAGTACAAACTATTGATTTGCAAGTTATAACAATTAAGAGAAATAAATTGACCAACCTTTTACTAGTCTTTGTAGAATAGGCATAAAGGATTCTTGGTATTGTATTGCTTCACTGAACCTGTTGGTACTGACTTTCCAGCTTGCTAACTGTTGCATCCCTGCAGTTTACAAGTAAAGAATATAAGAAAAACTATTGTATTACTAAATCACGATACCAAAATCTACTAAACGTGTATCAAAGTCGAAAAGAGAGGATTACATTGGTTGAATTGCAGAGAATTTGATGCAAATAATTGTGTAAAACCTTTAATTAGAATAAGTTAATCTCAATCACTCTCACACACACATACATTCTTGCAACCTATTCAATTCAAATCTCTCTCTCTCACACACATTCTTGCATACTATTCAAATAAAATCTCTCTCTCACTCTCTCTCACACAAACACACATTCTTGCAAACTATTCAAGTAAAATCTCAAATCTCTCTGTCTCTCTCTCTCTCTCACGCACACATTCTTGCAAACTATTCAGCTCAAATCTCTCTCTCTCCCTCTTACATATACACATACCTGAGGAGAAGGCTTGTAACTCCAGAGAGCGAGCCGCCAATCAGAGTTATGAACAGACACATAATGATGCTGATACAGTGTTCTAGATGAACTAACTGTTTTGATTAACTATATAGGTAATGATTAACTAAGAACAGATAAAAGATAACAGAAGAGCAATGAGAGAGAGATAGAGAGATCCAGAGATTCAGAGAGAGATAGAGAGAAAGATAAAAGGAACAAGAAGAAGATTGTATTCATATTCAAGATAAAACTACATAACAGATCTCCAGTCTGTTTTATACAACTTTCGTCTATGAAAATGAAATAACAGAATCGTAACAAACTTTTGGCTTGGCGCCAAATATCTAGTTTGACTTTTAGTTTGACTTTCTATAAAAAATCACTTATTCCAATCTCCTATATCATACTTTCCCCCTTCCAAATCAGACTTGTCCTCAAGTCTGTTGACTTCGAACAAATTCAGGAAACTTGGCTACAAAATCTTCAGCAACTTCCCAAGTACTTTCAGACGGCTGATAACCCTCCCATTGAATCAAGTACTAAACCTGAGCAGCATTTTGAAACTTAACCTGCCTAGTATCCAAAATTGCAGCTGGCTTAGGATCCTGATATCCAGACAATTTATCAATACCCTCAGGCAATGTGGAAACCACAGGTGGATGACCAAATCCCCTGTGATTCTGATATCCAGACAATTTATCAATACCCTCAGGCAAGAAGCAATTAGGATCCTGTACAGTAATCTGCTTATAAGGATGTAGTTTAAGCCATACCCAATCCCCTGTGAAAAACTGTTTCTCTGATCTTTTCTTATCAGCTTGAAGCTTCATCCTGTGCTGAGCTTTCAACAATTGAGCCTTAAGTTCAGTAATCATAGCTTCCCTTTTCTGCATACTCCTATCAACACTGTCCACAGCACACTCACCAGCAAGATAAGGCAAATGAAGAGGAGGTGTTTGATTATACACAACTTCATATGGAGTGAGACCAGAAGAAGTAGAAAAGTGTGTATTAAACCACCATTCAGCTAGTGGCAACCAAAAAGACCATTCCTTAGGATTAGTACCACACATACACCTCAAATAGGTCTCTAAACACCTATTTACCACCTCAGTTTGACCATCAGTTTGAGGATGGTAAGAAGAAGACAATAGGAAATCAGTACCATGCAAAGAGAAAAGACCCTTCCAAAATTTACTTAGAAAGATAGGATCCCTGTCACTGACAATAGACCTAGGCCACCCATGGAGTTTAAAAACATTGTCAAGATAAGATTGATCCACCTGAAGAGCAGTAAATGGATGAGATAAAGCTGCAAAATGCACATATTTGCTTAATCTGTCAACCACCACAAAAATGACATCTTTGCCATTAGATTTTGGCAAACCAGTGATAAAGTCCATAGAAACATCAACCCAAACATCTTGAGGTATTGGTAAGGGCTGTAATAACCCAGGATATGCACTAGTATCATGTTTAGCAGCCTGGAAAACAACACAGGATTTGACAAACTGCCTTAAATCCTTTGTTAATCCAGACCAGCAAAACAAAGCTTTCAATCTCTTGGTAGTCAAATCTCTGCCGCCATGACCCCCTTCTGGCGTACAGTGTTGCCAATTAATCAAATTCTTTCTCAATTCCACATTAGGCCCCACAAAAATCTTTCCTTTCTTTCTTAACAAACCATTTTGCAAAGTAAACTTATCATGATTATGGTTTAGTTGCAATTGAGTCACAGCTTCTTGAAGAGAAGAATCTAACTTATAACTGTTCATAATAGAAACTGCCAAATCAGAATCAACAACTGCAATAGCCATACACAAAATTTCTGAACCTTGAATCCTAGATAAAGCATCTGCTACTACATTCTCCTTCCCCCCTTTATATTGGATTTCATAATCAAATCCCATTAACTTTGATAACCAGAACTGTTGGAAAGGAGTGGAAATCCTTTGTTGAAGCAGCCATTTTAAACTCTTTTGATCAGTTTTAATCACAAAGTGACTGGCCATCAAATATTGCTCCCATTTCTGTACTGCACAAACTATAGCAAGCAATTCTTTCTCATACACAAATAAATTTTGCCATCTTGGACCCAGAGCTTTGCTGATAAAAGCCAAAGGATGGTCTTTTTGCATCAGAACAACTCCAATACCTCCTTTAGAAGCATCAGTCTCCACGACAAACAATTTGGTAAAGTCTGGTAGTGCTAGAACATGTGTAGAAATCAATACTGCCTTAAGTGTATCAAAAGCTAACTGAGATGTTTCGTTCCAATCAAAAGCTCCCTCCCTCAACTGATTTGTCAAATCCTTAGAAATCCAAGCATGGTTTTTTATGAACTTCCTATAATAACCTGCTAGGCCCAAAAAACTCCTCAACTCTTTAACAGACTTTGGAATTGGCCAATTGGCAATAGCATTGATATTCTTGGGATCAGTTTCAACTCCTTTGCCAGAAATAAAATGCCCCAAATATTCTACTTTTTCCAACATAAAACTGCATTTACTCTCTTTGGCAAATAAAGAGTTTTCTCTCATCAACTCAAATACTTGCTTAAGATGACTCCAATGATCATTCTCATTCTTACTATAGATCAGAATATCATCAAAAGCCACAAGTACACATTTTCTGAGCAAACTCTTAAAAACTGCATTCATCCATCCTTGAAAAGAGGCTGGGGCATTGGTGAGACCAAAAGGCATCACCAAAAACTCGTAATGGCCAGAATGTGTCTTAAAAGCAGTCTTAAACACATCATTGTCACACATCTTAAGTTGGTGATACCCAACCCTCAAATCTAACTTGCTAAACACAGCAGACCCAGCTAACTCATCAATCAATTCATCCACAACTGGAATGGGAAACTTGTCTTTGATTGTTCTTTTGTTGAGCTTCCTGTAGTCT
Organism: Saposhnikovia divaricata; assembly: GCA_036435485.1. Lineage (NCBI taxonomy): Eukaryota > Viridiplantae > Streptophyta > Magnoliopsida > Apiales > Apiaceae > Saposhnikovia > Saposhnikovia divaricata. The sequence goes on along the minus strand of CM071594.1, from coordinate 171,372,889 downwards.
ACACATAGCCTCCAAGAACCATCCTTCTTTCCTACTAACACAACTGGAGAAGCAAAAGGACTGGCACTATTCCTGATAACCCCTCTGTCTAACATCTCATCAATAATCTGCTCAATGACATCTCTTTGTTTGAGAGGATATCTATAAGGTCTGATAGTGACAGGACTAGAACCCTCCACCAAAGGAATTCTACGATCAAACACTCCTCTAGAAGGAGGTAACTCGGTTGGTTCTTTGAAAATATCTGAGTATTGTGCCTTCAATTCATCCAATTCTAACTTGGAAGGTACTGCAGCTGATAATTGTGTAACATTTTCAGAATTCCCTGTTAACTGTTGAATCTGGATAAAACACAAATGAGCAGCATTTTTGATCAATTTCTGAGAATGTTCTCCTGACACAACCTTTACCTTTTGAGGGCTTACCCCTTTCAATTTGACCAGATTACCATTCACAACAAATTCCATAATCAGTTTCTTAAAGTCCCATTTGACAGTACCTAAAGTACTCAACCACTGTACACCTAGCACCATATCACAACTGCCCAAATCAATCAACATAGCCTCAGTAGTAAACTCATAACCACCCATTTTCCAAGAAAAATTCTGTACCACATGTTGACATACAATAGAATTTCCATCAGCCACAGTAACATCTTGAGCAGGAACTTCAGTTATTACACACTTAAGTTTTCTTGCCATAGAAATATCGAAAAAATTATGTGTACTTCCAGAATCCACAATGTAACACCCCCAGATCCGGGGTCAGGGATCTGGTGGTTACGGTCTTACATCCATTCATAATACTTGACTTGAGTCCACAATAAATAAATCACATGCTGTGACCCCACAATAATTACCACTCACACACACAACAGTTATAGTCCCAGAGATGAAATTGAAATAAGTCTTACATTAAAGGGTTACGAATAAAAGTTATTACAATCCCAAAAGGATAACATCATAGGTTTAAAAGTTTTGCCGTTGATTACATTAATTATACATATAGTTAAACAGGAAACAAAAGCTGTCTAACTATGCTACCTCAGCAATGGCGGCTAGCATCTCAGCGGGTAGTCCGGTGGGTCGGGTAACCTGCTTGCGCCGAGTGCGCCTGACGCGAGCCATCTGTCCTAGCTGTTGTTGTGACATAATATAAACAAAGCAAGGGTGAGCGAAAGCCCACCAACAAATATATAACTGAACGATAATTTAAAACAGTTCAAAGCTATCTTTTAAACCATATGCCATGCATTTACGGAAATGATGCCAGTATAATATGAACGATGAAGTTACAAGGTAACTTAAAGTATTTGTTTGAAGGAATATCTGCTACATCAAAGTAAGCGAGATATTATTATCGTTATTAAGAAGAGGAACTTGCAAGAAAGGGTTGCAATTCCAGTTATGACTCTTTTCCAACTCTGCCAACAGTAATCATGTTGCAGGAAATAAATGAATTTGGATGATGAACCAATGATGGAGTATTCACCGCGCCCGCTGTTCCAATCTTGATGATCAGTCGAGATCGTACAGCTCAATTTAGATTTACTACCGGTAGAAGGAAGAACTGACGGCTTTACTTGTCTACCGCCTTACTAGCTCTCCCCGGCCAACGGTTGGGCCAAAGGGGATGGACCGGCGCTACTCGGCCTCTTACACAACTCCTAGTTCAAAAAGAATTCATGATTCTGAATATAACGTTCGTCCCCCTTTCCCCAAGTATAATACTTGTTGATAAGACTCCACAAAGTAGTCGTATCTAGTTGGAAAGGAAAATTTACCAATAACTCCCAAGCTATTACTTGGTAACGGATATCAACTTGTTCCAGTAATCTTACCCCTCGAAAGATGAGAAGGTAAACAACGACTTAATAAGTCAACGGCACCCGAGTTGCGGGTGAAGGGAATACTTTATGACCGGGAAGTCGACAAGATAAATAACATTTTTCCAAGTAAGGTTCCCTTATTATTAAGAAGATAGACTCAAAGATGAATGATGTCTGGGAACCTTTCTTGATATAAGATTAATAATAATATGACTTCGAAATATTTTCTGTAATAATCGAAGAAGATTAACCTTATCGAGATTATTCTAAGTATGGAATAAATATTCAGAGAATATTTATTGAGTTAAAATATTGAAAGAATATTTGGGAATATGAAAGAATATTTTTAATCAGAGTATTTCTCAAAATAATCCCTGAAGAAATATCAGGAGAATATTTATTGAATAAATAAATATTTAAATGAATATTCAAAACAATATTCATTAATTAATAAGACCTGAAAAGAATATTTAAGGTAATATTCATGATTAATTAGGAATTTAAATGAATATTCAAAAGTAATATTCATTTAATGAATAATATCCTAAATGAATATCAAGTAATATTCATTTAGTAATCCAAGCCTTAAGGAATATTCGAAATAATATTCGATAATTAAATCAAGCTTCAGATGAATATTAAAATAATATTCATCAAGTATTTAATATCTTAAATGAATATTCAAAAGTAATATTGATTTAATAAAATAATAATCTAAAAGAATATCCAAAATAATATTCATTTAATAGTCTCATCTTTAGAAGAATATTCGAAATAATAGTCGATAATCAGTTCGACTCTGAATGAATATTGAGAAATATTATTCGTTGAATAGTTACGTTCAAATAATTATTTGAAGTAAGGATCGTTAAAATAATTAGTCTCGAACGAATATTCAAATAATATTCGTCGCCCAAATAATAGAAAATATTTACTTAAATATCTTCTTCCGAGGTAATCTCGATATATCAAGGAATATTGACTCCCGGTCTATTTTTGATTAATAAGATATATACGCCCTTCTATGAGGGTCTTATAATAACCGGCTTATAACTGATATATAACTATCTAGCTTATAAGCCAACAATAACATTCAGGGAACAAGTATATCAATTCAACTTGAAAGTAGGCATGCATGCAATGGCATATGTATATCAGCAATCATATATATATATATTTATTCAATCACAACAACAGCCTAAAAGAAGGGAATTGAAACTTGCCTGGTAGTCGAGTACGGTAAGGGGTAGTGGTAGCGGGTCCCGGTTCAGCCTGGTGATCTATAAATAGCCAAGGCATTCGGGATTAATCACTTAACATATTAAAAGTTAAGTTATACTTAAATCGAAACACGTTCTCGAGTTATCTCGTTATACCCCTATTAGTGGATTACTTATTATCACTGATCCGACCCGACATTCGTTCGTTAATACGACATGTCACTGCACTTATACTTGGGACATACTTGAGTCATACGAGTTCTAAGGTTGATCGTTACGAACCAATCTTATACTCCGAGTTTTATCGCCCGTTTTCTAAGTGTTTTACCAAAGTTACAAAAGAGTCGTCTTTTAGGGGTTCGTTCGCGTTTAACCTTGACTCGAACATTTTTAATAAATCGAAAAATGCTCTTTTTGACATACGGTTTTCTTTCACACCTTCCTTCTTACCCCTAGTATTTATTTACCAAGATTCGCCATGACGTTACATTGCTTACGAGGGTTCAATTTCAGTTACGAACTTTTGTTTACGGATTCGAACTACTTTTAGTAATTTAGTCATAAATCCTAAACCGTAAGTCCGTTTCACGTGATCTTTATATCAAAACGAAGCTTATAACATAATCTAGCCTTTCATGGCAAAATCCGAGACTGGACAGTGTGTTCATGCTACTGCTAATCACGGTTTCTTAAGGCTAACGACAATCGGGCATTACGACGGCTATGTTTACATGATTTCCAAATTTCAAACCATCCAATAATTATAGTTTCCACTCCAAACAACATTTACATGTTATTCAACCATGAACTAAGACCAAGCAATGTCTTTCCGTTCATCTAAACTAATTTCACATTTAATAAATCCCAATCATAATCTTAAGGTCCTAAACATGCATTAAATCCATATAACTCATCTAAAATACCAAAACTTAAACTAAGAGCTTGGTTTTCAAGAGTGGTATACCTTCCTTGGTGTATGTATGAACTTATCAAGCCTTGTTTAGCCCTTATCTAGCCTTAGTATAGCTTGAATAATCAAAAGAAATCAAGAAATAAAAGTTAGTTTATGAAGAACACTATTCATCATCATCTTTGATGATTTATTTGAAAATGATAAAAGATGAATTTGAAGCTGAAATTTCTAGGAGATCATTACCATGATATGTAGTACTTACCATAAAAATTTGAAGAACAAGTGATGGTTGGAAGTTGGACTTCCAATTAGCTAAGAATGGGCAGATTTTTATGAAGAAATGGAGAAAAATGGTGGTGGTTTGTTTTGTTTTGGTGATTTATGGCTAATACATGTATAACCCTTGCATATATAATGGATGCATCTCTTTTAATGTGTTGTTGGCAATCCAATGGTGCCACTTGTTGCTTCCTCATTGGGCCAAGTGTTGGCACTACAACAAACAACTCCATTTTTGCAAGAATGCAATTACACCACTCATCTTGTAGTTGACTTATAAGGATGTTACTTGGGTTTCTCCTTTTCCCACCAATTGCACTTGTTTGTCTCTTGGTTATTTATTCGTTCCTTTGTCCGGGTATTACTCAATTTCCTTGCTTGTTCGTTGATTGTTCGAGGGAATAACTCATTCGTTTCTAGTTAGGGTTTTACCGAAAACCTTCTTAATATTTCTAATACTATTCTTCATCTTACTTAATACTTCTCGAATTTAAATTCCTTAATTCCCTTTTATAACTCCTTAAGTCTTGTAGTGTCCAGGGAAATCTCGGAGAAAATAAAAGTGCTCTTTTTCTGAATCCGACGGCTTTTACATACACTTATTTTCTTCCTGGATCACTAATACGAACTCAGAAATCCGTTCCGAATACCGGGTATATCATTATTATAATAATATTCCAAATTCCACCAAAATCACTATTCATCACTTATTTTTATTTAATTCCTATAATTAGGAAAATGAACCTGGTTCACTCTCGAGTGCTTCTAAACCTTTTTACGGAACCGCTGGACTTATAATAGATATTGATTTGGATGACACAAGAATAATCTTACTTGAAGTAATATACTTATATCCTTAGGAGATAGATCATTCTTACCTATGCCGTCAACCAAAAGTATTCTGCATGACATGTAAGTAATTGAATTCAAATCCGTTCCATTTATTTAATAGATCTTCGTTACATCGCAGTCATAACCACTATTCATTCTTACATCATTAAATACATAAAAGTTTTAATCCCACCCAAAATCTGGGTTCTTACAGTCTCCCCTCCTTAAAAGGATTCCGTCCCGGAATCAGTTTGAAAACAAGTGGGGGTACTTTTCTTGCATTGCGCTTTCAAGTTCCCAGGTGGATTCTTCTACATTGTGGTTCTGCCACAAAACTCTGACTAGCTTAATGACCTTGTTTCGGAGCACTTGCTCTTTCCGGTCTATGATTTCCACAGGTTGCTCCACATAGGTCAGGTCTGGTTGCATATCCACTTGCTCATACTCTACAATATGCTTTGCATCCGGATTATACTTCCTCAGCATCGAAACATGAAACACATTGTGCACCTGCTGTAGATTCGGGGGCAATGCGAGTTCATAAGCTAGTTCCCCAATCCTTCTCAAGATCTCAAATGGTCCAATGTATCTGGGACTCAGCTTTCCTTTCTTCCCAAATCTCATTAAACCTTTCCAAGGTGACACTTTCAAGAACACTAGGTCCCCTACCTCGTATTCCTTGCCTTTCCGAGCTAAGTCGGCATATTTCTTTTGTCGATCCTGGGCTGCTACCAACCGTCCTCTGATTAGATCTACTGCATCTTTAGTTCGTTGGACCACTTCGGGCCCGAGCATCTTTCGCTCTCCAACTTCATCCCAATACAAGGGAGATCGACATTTTCTTCCATAAAGGGCCTCATAAGGTGGCATCCTAATGCTTGAATGATAACTGTTATTATAGGAGAACTCAACCAATGGCAAGTGATCATCCCAACTCCCCTTGAAGTCTATCGCGCAGACTCTCAACATATCCTCTAGTGTTTGGATGGTCCTTTCACTTTGCCCATCTGTCTGGGGGTGGTAGGCTGTGCTCATGTTCAGCCGGGTCCCTACACATTCTTGAAAACTTCTCCAAAACCTGGAGTTAAATCTAGGATCTCGATCGGATACTATTGCGACTGGGACTCCATGTCGCGCCACTATCTCTTTTAAGTAGATGTCCACCAGTCTATCGACCGTGTACCTTTCGTTGATCGGGAGAAAGTGAGCCGATTTCGTCAGTCGATCTACAATTACCCATATGGTGTCATGATTAGCCTTGGTCCTGGGTAAACCTACTACGAAATCCATGGCTATATGTTCCAATTTCCATTCTGGAATCTCTAAGGGATGTAGAAGTCCGCTGGGTCTCTGGTGCTCTGCCTTCACTCGTTGGCAGGTCAAGCATCTGCTTACCCACTCTGCTACGTCCTTTTTCATATTGGGCCACCAGTAATACTCCTTCAAATCCCTATACATTTTAGTGCTACCGGGGTGCACTGAGTATCTTGAGTTGTGTGCCTCATTTAAAATCTCATCCTTGAGCTCCTGAACATTTGGGATCCATATCCTGTACGTGTACCTCATGATCCCTTCCTTGTCTCTTTCGCACTTAATTTCCTCCCCGGTCATTAGCTCTTCTGTGGAGTTCTTTTCTTCCTCCATCATCCGTTCCTGGCACAGTCTAATCTTTTCTAGCAATGGAGGTTGGATTCTAATTTCCATCAACTTTTCTTGGCCCTCTTCAGGTAACTTAACCTCGATTTCCAACTTCTCAAAATCCTTCACTAGCTCTTTCTCTGAAGTTATCATCTTGAGCTTCTCTTTCCGACTAAGGGCGTCAGCCACCACATTGGCTTTACCCGGGTGATATCGAATTTCACAGTCGTAATCCTTGATTAACTCTAACCACCTCCTCTGGCGCATGTTAAGCTCTTTCTGAGTGAAAATGTATTTGAGGCTCTTATGGTCTGTGTAAATCTCGCATTTTTCCCCATACAGGTAGTGTCTCCAAATCTTTAAAGCGAAGACTATGGCTGCTAGTTCTAGATCATGCGTGGGATATCTGACTTCATAATCCTTCAATTGCCTAGACGCATACGCTATTACCTTGCCGTGCTGCATAAGCACGCATCCCAGTCCTTTATGCGAAGCGTCACTGTAAATCACGAAATCTCCTTTTCCATCAGGTAATGCCAGCACTGGGGCTATCACCAGCCTCTTCTTTAACTCCTGGAAACTCTTCTCGCATTTCTCAGTCCATTCAAATTTCTCGGTTTTACGGGTAAGTCGAGTTAATGGAGCTGCGAGTTTCGCAAAGTCTTGGACAAATCTCCTGTAATATCCGGCCAGTCCAATGAAACTCCTCACCTCGGTTGGAGTAGTTGGCCGTTCCCAGTTTGAAACTGCTTCTATCTTGGAGGGGTCAACCAACACTCCTTCTCTATTGATCACGTGCCCTAAGAATTGTACCTCATTTTTCCAAAACTCACACTTGGAGAACTTGGCATATAACTGCTCCTTCCTGAGTATTTCTAAGGTTATCCTTAAATGTTCAGCGTGTTCTGCCTCTGTCTTTGAGTAGATGAGAATATCATCAATGAAAACTATCACGAATTTGTCCAAATATTCCTTGAACACCCTATTCATTAGGTCCATGAAGGCTGCTGGGGCGTTGGTCAATCCAAACGACATAACTAAGAACTCATAATGTCCATATCTGGTGCGGAATGCAGTCTTCGGGATATCTTCAGGTTTGATCTTCAGTTGGTGATATCCCGTTCTCAAATCAATCTTAGAGAAGTATTCAGCTCCTCTTAGCTGGTCAAACAAATCGTCTATCCTGGGCAATGGATACTTATTCTTTATGGTTAGCTTGTTCAATTCTCTGTAGTCGATGCATAACCTCATACTTCCATCCTTTTTCTTAACAAACAACACTGGTGCGCCCCAAGGCGACACACTGGGCCTTATCATGCCCTTATCCAACAATTCCTGTAATTGTTTAGCTAGCTCCTTCATTTCTACTGGGGCTAGTCGGTACGGGGCCTTCGAAACTGGCGCCGTCCCCGGGGCTAATTCGATGGCAAACTCAATTACCCTATCAGGTGGTAGTCCAGGAAGATCTTGTGGGAACATGTCCTCGAACTCATTAACTACCAGAATGTCCTGCAATCTTGGCACTTCCTTCTGAGTATCTATAACGTAGGCTAAATAAGCCTCGTTCCCTTTTCGTAACAATCTCTTGGTTTGCGCCATGGTCAGAATTTTCTGGGTCTGTCGCATCCCTTTAAACACTATTTCTTTCTTCCCTGGGGTTTTCAACTTAACCTTTTTCCCTTTACAATCTATCTGCGCATCATTGCGAGACAACCAATCCATACCCAAAATGACATCGAATTCCCCTAGCTTAAAAGGAATTAAATCGACATAGAAGGATCGTCCTCCTATTTCTAGCTTACAATCGGGGTGAATTTGATTAACCGGTACGATTTCCTGATTAGCTATTTCTACTTGTAAGGAATCTCTTAGTTGCTGGGTTTTAAGTTTCAAGTTATGCGCAAAATCTCTAGATATAAAAGACTTAGTTGCTCCTGAATCAAATAAGACATTTGCACTGACTGAATTAAGAGAAAAAGTACCTGCTATCACATCTGTGTCCCTCACGGCATCTTGTACTGACATATTGAAAGTCCTAGCAGTTGGTGGCCTATTTGAGGCAACCTTGCTTGCTCCTGATGCTGCTGGTTTGCTCTTTGGGCAATCCTTCCTCATGTGCCCTCGCTGTCCACACTGGAAACAGGTTGTGCTGTTAGGGATGACCGTGGTGCAAGCGGTAGCATAATGCCCAGCTCGCCCACACTTATAACAGTTTATCTGCTTCAGGTTGCACACCCCGGAGTGCCTCTGCCCACAAGTAGCACACAATGCCAATGGAGGTCGAGAAGGGTTGGAACGGGACATTCCTGATTGGTGGCCGCCCTGGCTCACACTCACACTCGCAGATGGTTTAAACCCTACACTCCTCCCTGGTAGGGAAACCGCTCCTCGATTAAACTTGGTTGGGGGTTTTCCTCCAGCGGATCTTCCGCCCATACTAACATGCTTTCTCTTTATCCCCCCTTTCTCTCTCTCTCTCTGCATCTGATCACTACCAGCCTCCACAATGGTTGCCTTCTGCACCAAGGTGGCATAATCTGTAATCTCTAAAACAGCCACCCTATTCTGGATCCACTGTTTCAGCCCTTGTTGAAACCTGTTAGCTTTCTTCTCTTCTGTGTCTACAAACTCTGGCACAAATCTTGATAGCTCAGTAAATTTAGCCTCATAGTCAGCCACTGACATATTGTTCTGTTTCAGTTCCAAGAACTTAAGTTCCATCTGGGTTTTCATGAACTTCGGGAAGTACTTCTCCAGGAATAATTGTTTGAACCTTTCCCAGGCTATGACAGCATCAGTCTCCATGTTTTTCTTGGCTTCCCACCAATAATTGGCCTCTCCCTTTAGTAGGTAAGTAGCAAAAACAGTCTTCTGAGCCTCATTGATACTCAGAATCTCAAAAGACTTTTCCATTTCTTTGATCCAGGCCCTCGCCTCAACGGGATCAGCCGATCCGTGGAACTCTGGGGGCTTAAGGGACTTAAAGGCCCTAAAGGAATTTACCACTGAAGTGTTGTTGCTTGGCGGTGGTTGGGGGTATTGGTTCAAATTCTGCCTAAGTAGATCCATAAACTGGCCCATGGGGTTTCCGCCCTGGTTCTCCCCTTCCTGTTCTACTTCAGTTTCTCCACCCTCTATTTCCCTTTCAAATTCTTCAGAGTACAGGGGTTCATCCTCTGCTCCATACTGGGAATCTTCTTGCTCATTATAGTCCTGATCTTGTTCCTCACTACTTCCACGGTTTTCCTCGTGTTGGTTGTGACTTTCTTGGTCAGTAGATTCGCGGGGGTTAGCCCTAGTGCCCATTCGTCTTGGAGGCATTTTACTGAAAATTTGGAAAGTTATACATTAGGTTCACTGATCTGTTTTAGAGGATTTTTCCTTGCACATTTCTTTACATGATTGGGTTTAAAATCCCACAGTTTTATATCTCATGGCAACTTAATCGAAAAGTAATACATATGCTAATAAACTCGTGATCACATCCCAACAAAATTGTAATGACTGAAATGGAAACAAATATATACCAGGTACCGAAAAGGTACAACATCCGAGTTACAACGATAGTTTAAAGTACAACCATCCTAACAACAACAACAAGTCAAAAGTGAAATATGCTGTCTATCTGTCTAGTCTGCAAAAAGGGAAAACAAGTACAAGAAAACCATCCCTACAAAAGCCGGCACCACTATGTCCGTACATGACTAGACAACTAGACCACTGCATCACTACATCTGAAATCAGCCGTCACGACGAAACATCCTCCGAACCCTCCCCATGGCGATGCGGAAAACCTCCTCAGCGTCCTCCTCCTCAGGCTCAGTATCATCCTCAGGCAAGTGCTCATAGTATGGGTCCCTAGTCCGGAACATGTCCTCATCATGCTGTCTCGCAGCTGCCTCCTGGGCCGACAAGTCGCTCGCCTACACAAGACGAACTATGTTACTATCATGATACTTAAAAAGTTCCCGTAAGGGTTTTAGGTGAACCTGGCAAGGGTTCTTATTATATTATTGAATTTATTATTATATAACGTCGTATCATCTCTTGGGATATATAACTCTCGCTCTGATACCATCTCTGTAACACCCCCAGATCCGGGGTCAGGGATCTGGTGGTTACGGTCTTACATCCATTCATAATACTTGACTTGAGTCCACAATAAATAAATCACATGCTGTGACCCCACAATAATTACCACTCACACACACAACAGTTATAGTCCCAGAGATGAAATTGAAATAAGTCTTACATTAAAGGGTTACGAATAAAAGTTATTACAATCCCAAAAGGATAACATCATAGGTTTAAAAGTTTTGCCGTTGATTACATTAATTATACATATAGTTAAACAGGAAACAAAAGCTGTCTAACTATGCTACCTCAGCAATGGCGGCTAGCATCTCAGCGGGTAGTCCGGTGGGTCGGGTAACCTGCTTGCGCCGAGTGCGCCTGACGCGAGCCATCTGTCCTAGCTGTTGTTGTGACATAATATAAACAAAGCAAGGGTGAGCGAAAGCCCACCAACAAATATATAACTGAACGATAATTTAAAACAGTTCAAAGCTATCTTTTAAACCATATGCCATGCATTTACGGAAATGATGCCAGTATAATATGAACGATGAAGTTACAAGGTAACTTAAAGTATTTGTTTGAAGGAATATCTGCTACATCAAAGTAAGCGAGATATTATTATCGTTATTAAGAAGAGGAACTTGCAAGAAAGGGTTGCAATTCCAGTTATGACTCTTTTCCAACTCTGCCAACAGTAATCATGTTGCAGGAAATAAATGAATTTGGATGATGAACCAATGATGGAGTATTCACCGCGCCCGCTGTTCCAATCTTGATGATCAGTCGAGATCGTACAGCTCAATTTAGATTTACTACCGGTAGAAGGAAGAACTGACGGCTTTACTTGTCTACCGCCTTACTAGCTCTCCCCGGCCAACGGTTGGGCCAAAGGGGATGGACCGGCGCTACTCGGCCTCTTACACGACTCCTAGTTCAAAAAGAATTCATGATTCTGAATATAACGTTCGTCCCCCTTTCCCCAAGTATAATACTTGTTAATAAGACTCTACAAAGTAGTCGTATCTAGTTGGAAAGGAAAATTTACCAATAACTCCCAAGCTATTACTTGGTAACGGATATCAACTTGTTCCAGTAATCTTACCCCTCGAAAGATGAGAAGGTAAACAACGACTTAATAAGTCAACGGCACCCGAGTTGCGGGTGAAGGGAATACTTTATGACCGGGAAGTCGACAAGATAAATAACATTTTTCCAAGTAAGGTTCCCTTATTATTAAGAAGATAGACTCAAAGATGAATGATGTCTGGGAACCTTTCTTGATATAAGATTAATAATAATATGACTTCGAAATATTTTCTGTAATAATCGAAGAAGATTAACCTTATCGAGATTATTCTAAGTATGGAATAAATATTCAGAGAATATTTATTGAGTTAAAATATTGAAAGAATATTTGGGAATATGAAAGAATATTTTTAATCAGGGTATTTCTCAAAATAATCCCTGAAGAAATATCAGGAGAATATTTATTGAATAAATAAATATTTAAATGAATATTCAAAACAATATTCATTAATTAATAAGACCTGAAAAGAATATTTAAGGTAATATTCATGATTAATTAGGAATTTAAATGAATATTCAAAAGTAATATTCATTTAATGAATAATATCCTAAATGAATATCAAGTAATATTCATTTAGTAATCCAAGCCTTAAGGAATATTCGAAATAATATTCGATAATTAAATCAAGCTTCAGATGAATATTAAAATAATATTCATCAAGTATTTAATATCTTAAATGAATATTCAAAAGTAATATTGATTTAATAAAATAATAATCTAAAAGAATATCCAAAATAATATTCATTTAATAGTCTCATCTTTAGAAGAATATTCGAAATAATAGTCGATAATCAGTTCGACTCTGAATGAATATTGAGAAATATTATTCGTTGAATAGTTACATTCAAATAATTATTTGAAGTAAGGATCGTTAAAATAATTAGTCTCGAACGAATATTCAAATAATATTCGTCGCCCAAATAATAGAAAATATTTACTTAAATATCTTCTTCCGAGGTAATCTCGATATATCAAGGAATATTGACTCCCGGTCTATTTTTGATTAATAAGATATATACCCCCTTCTATGAGGGTCTTATAATAACCGGCTTATAACTGATATATAACTATCTAGCTTATAAGCCAACAATAACATTCAGGGAACAAGTATATCAATTCAACTTGAAAGTAGGCATGCATGCAATGGCATATGTATATCAGCAATCATATATATATATTTATTCAATCACAACAACAGCCTAAAAGAAGGGAATTGAAACTTGCCTGGTAGTCGAGTACGGTAAGGGGTAGTGGTAGCGGGTCCCGGTTCAGCCTGGTGATCTATAAATAGCCAAGGCATTCGGGATTAATCACTTAACATATTAAAAGTTAAGTTATACTTAAATCGAAACACGTTCTCGAGTTATCTCGTTATACCCCTATTAGTGGATTACTTATTATCACTGATCCGACCCGACATTCGTTCGTTAATACGACATGTCACTGCACTTATACTTGGGACATACTTGAGTCATACGAGTTCTAAGGTTGATCGTTACGAACCAATCTTATACTCCGAGTTTTATCGCCCGTTTTCTAAGTGTTTTACCAAAGTTACAAAAGAGTCGTCTTTTAGGGGTTCGTTCGCGTTTAACCTTGACTCGAACATTTTTAATAAATCGAAAAATGCTCTTTTTGACATACGGTTTTCTTTCACACCTTCCTTCTTACCCCTAGTATTTATTTACCAAGATTCTCCATGACGTTACATTGCTTACGAGGGTTCAATTTCAGTTACGAACTTTTGTTTACGGATTCGAACTACTTTTAGTAATTTAGTCATAAATCCTAAACCGTAAGTCCGTTTCACGTGATCTTTATATCAAAACGAAGCTTATAACATAATCTAGCCTTTCATGGCAAAATCCGAGACTGGACAGTGTGTTCATGCTACTGCTAATCACGGTTTCTTAAGGCTAACGACAATCGGGCATTACGACGGCTATGTTTACATGATTTCCAAATTTCAAACCATCCAATAATTATAGTTTCCACTCCAAACAACATTTACATGTTATTCAACCATGAACTAAGACCAAGCAATGTCTTTCCGTTCATCTAAACTAATTTCACATTTAATAAATCCCAATCATAATCTTAAGGTCCTAAACATGCATTAAATCCATATAACTCATCTAAAATACCAAAACTTAAACTAAGAGCTTGGTTTTCAAGAGTGGTATACCTTCCTTGGTGTATGTATGAACTTATCAAGCCTTGTTTAGCCCTTATCTAGCCTTAGTATAGCTTGAATAATCAAAAGAAATCAAGAAATAAAAGTTAGTTTATGAAGAACACTATTCATCATCATCTTTGATGATTTATTTGAAAATGATAAAAGATGAATTTGAAGCTGAAATTTCTAGGAGATCATTACCATGATATGTAGTACTTACCATAAAAATTTGAAGAACAAGTGATGGTTGGAAGTTGGACTTCCAATTAGCTAAGAATGGGCAGATTTTTATGAAGAAATGGAGAAAAATGGTGGTGGTTTGTTTTGTTTTGGTGATTTATGGCTAATACATGTATAACCCTTGCATATATAATGGATGCATCTCTTTTAATGTGTTGTTGGCAATCCAATGGTGCCACTTGTTGCTTCCTCATTGGGCCAAGTGTTGGCACTACAACAAACAACTCCATTTTTGCAAGAATGCAATTACACCACTCATCTTATAGTTGACTTATAAGGATGTTACTTGGGTTTCTCCTTTTCCCACCAATTGCACTTGTTTGTCTCTTGGTTATTTATTCGTTCCTTTGTCCGGGTATTACTCAATTTCCTTGCTTGTTCGTTGATTGTTCGAGGGAATAACTCATTCGTTTCTAGTTAGGGTTTTACCGAAAACCTTCTTAATATTTCTAATACTATTCTTCATCTTACTTAATACTTCTCGAATTTAAATTCCTTAATTCCCTTTTATAACTCCTTAAGTCTTGTAGTGTCCAGGGAAATCTCGGAGAAAATAAAAGTGCTCTTTTTCTGAATCCGACGGCTTTTACATACACTTATTTTCTTCCTGGATCACTAATACGAACTCAGAAATCCGTTCCGAATACCGGGTATATCATTATTATAATAATATTCCAAATTCCACCAAAATCACTATTCATCACTTATTTTTATTTAATTCCTATAATTAGGAAAATGAACCTGGTTCACTCTCGAGTGCTTCTAAACCTTTTTACGGAACCGCTGGACTTATAATAGATATTGATTTGGATGACACAAGAATAATCTTACTTGAAGTAATATACTTATATCCTTAGGAGATAGATCATTCTTACCTATGCCGTCAACCAAAAGTATTCTGCATGACATGTAAGTAATTGAATTCAAATCCGTTCCATTTATTTAATAGATCTTCGTTACATCGCAGTCATAACCACTATTCATTCTTACATCATTAAATACATAAAAGTTTTAATCCCACCCAAAATCTGGGTTCTTACACACAAGAATATGCAATATTTTATTTTGTATTAAACCTTTCACTCTCATTGTGGAAAATGTTTGACTCCCTGATAATGCACTAACAGAAATGCAAGGTTCACTCTCAACCATTGGACATTCTTGTTCTTCCTGTTCACAGTCCTCCTCATCTTCCCAATATGCAAACTCACCCCCTGGAATCTCCACAGTAAATAGTTGAGGTTCTCTGAACTTACATTTATGACCTCTTTCATATTTTTGATCACAATAATAACAGAGACCCTTTGCAAGCTTCTCTGCCCTAACTTCTGCTAGAATGAACTGAAAAGGTTGCTTAACAACTTGTTTTGGCAATCCTGATTGTAAAGGCTTGGTTTGTGGTGTTGGAAGAAGAGGTGGTTTATTTGCATTCGAAGCAAACACTGTAGACTGGTTCCACTGAACAGGCTTATTATAGGGATATGTTACAGAGTTGAACTTATTAGCCTTTTGAGAATTAGCTAATATAGTCTCTTCTTGCAACCTAGCATATCTAATAGCCTCAGTAACAGTTGTTGGATTAAAAGCCTTAACAAAAGGTTTAACACCTGACCTTAAGCCACCAACAAAACTTTCTAAGAAATATGCATCAGGCAATATATGATTATGCTGTTCCATCAAAGATCTAAGGTTATCAAAATCATCTATATAAGTCTCTATAGAAGTAGTTTGTTGCAACTTTTTAAACTGCTCAACTACATTATTAGTAGTTTCATCCTTAAACCGAGCACTTAGATCAATAACAAATTCATTTCAATCAACATTTCTACGCAGAGACAAGTAATTGGAAACCCAAACTTCTGCTTTAACACACATATACAACGAAGCTAAATCAACCTTTTGATTATCAGGAATCTTGCATAGCGTAAAGTATTTCACACATTTTTTACCCAATTTCTAGCACCAGATCCATCAAACTTAGGAAATTCAAGTTTAGGAGTAAAGCTGAATGGTTTTGGAACAATATTACCTCCATTGTTAGCACCTGGAAGAACATCTTGTTGTTGAATCTGATCATTTCTATTAGGTCCAGTTTGATCTCCTCTTAGAACTTCTGTCGAACAGCTTGCGTTCATCTCTTTAATCGATCGAACTACTTGAAGAATCTCATCAAATTTAGTATCATAACGCTTCGCCTGTTCTTCAAATCGCCTATCAATTTCGCGGAATTGTTCTTTAACTTGTTCATCCATTGAAACAGCTGCTACGTAAGTTTTCCTTGTACGAGGCGCCAGATTAACCAGAATTAACCGAAATGATGACCGGATTTAATGAAAACACAGTGAAATTCTGATGAACTGAGGACCGAACGGCTCTGATACCATTGATACAGTGTTCTAGATGAACTAACTATTTTGATTAACTATATAGGTAATGATTAACTAAGAACAGATAAAATATAACAGAAGAGCAATGAGAGAGAGATAAAGAGATCTAGAGATTCAGAGAGAGATAGAGAGAGAGAGATAAAAGGAACAAGAAGAAGATTGTATTCATATTCAAGATAAAACCACATAACAGATCTCCAGTCTGTTTTATATAACTTTTGTCTATGAAAATGAAATAACAGAATCGTAACAAACTTTTGGCTTGGCGCCAAATATCTAGTTTGAATTATAGTTTGACTTTCTATAAAAAATCACTTATTCCAATCTCCTATATCATACTTTCCCCCTTCCAAATCAGACTTGTCCTCAAGTCTGTTGACTTTGAACAAATTCAGGAAACTTGGCTACGAAATCTTCAGCAACTTCCCAAGTACTTTCAGACGGCTGATAACCCTCCCATTGAATCAAGTACTGAACCTGAGCAGCATTTTGAAACTTAACCTGCCTAGGATCCTGATATCCAGACAATTTATCAATACCCTCAGGCAATGTGGAAACCACAGGTGGATGACCAACATAAGATTTCAGTTGAGACACATGAAAAGTATGGTGGATTTTTGCACCTGCAGGCAATTGCAATCTATATGCAACTGGACCAATACAAGCAATAATTTTGAAGGGCCCAAAATACTTTTGGGACAATTTTTGATTTGATTGATACAGTGTTCTAGATGAACTAACTGTTTTGATTAACTATATAGGTAATGATTAACTAAGAACAGATAAAAGATAACAGAAGAGCAATGAAAGAGAGATAGAGAGATCCAGAGATTCAGAGAGAGAGATAAAAGGAACAAGAAGAAGATTGTATTCATATTGAAGATAAAACCACATAACAGATCTCCAGTCTGTTTTATACAACTTTCGTCTGTGAAAATGAAATAACAGAATCGTAACAAACTTTTGGCTTGGCGCCAAATATCTAGGTTGACTTTTAGTTTGACTTTCTATAAAAAAAATCATTTATTCCAATCTCCTATATCAGATGCGCATCGGCCGTACAAAACTCCGGCAAATCGACACTGACCCGAATTAAAATACGATAAACAAGTAGTTGTAGTTGTAGTATAAACTCTAAATGTAAACCCAAATTAGTTAGAGATTACCTAAATAAAACTCCAAAATAATAACCCCAAAGTTGAAGCCCTAATTACATCCCAAAATAAAAACCATAATTACCTGCAATTTCAAAAGAAAATTGAAATAAATGAAAGTATCAATTAATCGAAAAAGAGAAATATGCATTCAATTACCAATTGAAGGTGTAGAGATTATAAATGGAATTTGTGGAGAGAGATTGAGAAGAGAATTCACATAGAGGTTTGTCGAGAGAGAGGCATGAGGGAGTGGTTTTGAGAAAAGGGGTGTGTTTTTGGGGTGTTGGGTTGTGTCTGAATTATTTCGTTAAGGGGGAAAATATCCCTCCAAAATTTTCACCTCTGTACCAGCTGAAGGCTGTGTGCTGCGTGTCAGCGTGTGATGTTTTTCTAATTATAAAAATAAATTTGTACTCCCTCCGTCTCATGTTAAGTTTCCCATTTCATATGTCGGGACTGTTCATAACATTAGATAAATTAGTAATTTACGTCTAATCTATAAGACCAAATATAGTAATGAGTGATTTTGTTGGATTCGTATTTATTAGTACTTTAATACAATGAAGTTTTTATATTTAATACTAATACGAAATTAAAGATATTAACGATAAAAAATGTGCATTGGCAAATATGTCCGGTCAAAACAGGAAAAGTATTTAGAGACGGAGGGAGTAACAATTTAGAAAAAATTATAACATGATAGATACTTATACAAAATGTAGGTAAAAATCAAGATATTAAAATTGTTAGATATTAACATTCGTACA
Source organism: Saposhnikovia divaricata (assembly GCA_036435485.1). Lineage (NCBI taxonomy): Eukaryota > Viridiplantae > Streptophyta > Magnoliopsida > Apiales > Apiaceae > Saposhnikovia > Saposhnikovia divaricata. The sequence goes on along the minus strand of CM071594.1, from coordinate 171,354,289 downwards.
CCATAGTATTATAATCGTTTTATCAAAGTTTTGTATTTTTCTAATAATATTTGTTTTTTTATAATATTCAACAAATAATTATAAAAAACTTTTATATTTATAATCAATTTATAAAATAAAAAATGTGATATTTATTAATATTAAATATACATAAAATAGGTATATATTTATAATATATTATATATCAAACTCGAAAAGTAAGTAATATAAGAAAATTTAAATTACATTTTCTTGGAAATATATATATTTAGCTTTAACAATTATAAAAATTTAAATCTAATGCAACCCCATGAAATTAGCGTTGCATATTGAAACGCTAATAATCCCATGCAACACCAAATGTATGTCTATTGCAACACTATTTGAACAGCGTTGCAAAAGACCAAACATGAGCAGAGCAAATGAAACGCTCACTAAAAGCATTGCGCATGCTCACTTATGACGTAGTGTGAATTGTACGTACCATGATTCTTAATATACTGTCAAAAGGGTTAGACAAAATAACAATGAGCTAACACTCAACAAGTAACAAAAGTACTAAACTGGTAATGACAATAATAGGATAGCAAAGTGAATAGTTGAATCAACAGATGTAATACTGGCAGTGGATAATAACCAGATATCAACTGATAAATAGAATAACAATGGATAACTGGATATGTGTAAAGTAATTGACATTTCAAATGGTAAACCAGTTTCATTTCATAGTAGCTTAAAAGTAATAATTCACTTTAAGAAAACTGATTGGAGGCTTTATTTTCATCAATAGACAATATGGGTGATCAGCCATGTAAAGTCCCCATAACGGACACGAAGTCCCTCTGGACATTAATCCTCTCATTACGATAGCTTGGGTTCCCAAGAGGCAACACATTGGCCTATAAAAGAGCTGGACTGGTCCCACCAGACTACAACATAAATATACACAAACAGGCTGGACTGGTGTTACCGGATCACTTACGCCTCTCTAATCTTTAGGAATCCGTAGAAACCATTTTGATGGAGTTCCTAACATTTTATAAAACATTCTTTTGAAAACATTTCAGCTTAGAAAGCTCTTTCATTTTGAAAACATTTTAACTTGAAAACATTTTGATTTGAAATGATAAAAGTCAAAGGGTTTGACTAGAAATACTGAATCCAAAGAAATAGGGTTTACAAGTCTGAATCATGAAGATATAGACTCAAGGTATCAAGGCAATTGATCAGGCAATAGCAAAGAGTTTCAAAATCAAAGGTCAAAGATGTGACATAACAGTTTTAGGGCAATTGATCAAGTTAGAGAGATTGTGAAACTATAATAAGGGTGATCAAGTTCTTAGATCAGTGATTAGGTCACAATGAAGTTTTATAAGATTTTAAGATCAACACAGGTTCAACTGGCTACGGACAAAGGTTAAGTAGAACACTGGTTTATCTGTCAGTCAATATGGTTAAATTATAGCAAGCTGTGTGACATATATGGTCAAGAAGCAATTAGAAGGAATTATGTTGTTTTAGGGTTTATAGGTTGTCAAATAGTTGTTAATAGAATTCTGGGTACATGCAAAGATAGGTTCAACAAGATTTATGATCAACATGGTATAAGATAGGCATGCTTGAATCAACAGGATATAACAGTTCAAGAATGTAAACTTTAGAGAAAAGACAGAGTTACTTGCCTCCGGTAGAATGTAACAGCTAACAACTCAGTCTACTGAATCTCTACTTTAGCCTTTCCTCGAATGCTAGGGCCTACGTCCTTCGTATCTACATAAACCATATCACTACTTTAGAATACTATACTTCTAATATGTCTCAGCCTATTCCACCCAACGATCCCTATAACGCGTTAATACTTAACATATATAACATATCAGATACAATTAAGTCACATAAGCACATTAACATGTAATTCACATACATCACTTAACCATATAACACATAGGATCTACTTTATTTATAAGTATTTACTATTTGTAATTCTATCGAAAATCGGGCAGAGTTTCCTTTGTAAAATGGACTATCCCGTTGGAACATAACCGACTCAAATCACAATCAAAATTAATCCGATGGATTCCACATCCACCTACAAGCCCAATCATACTAACCAACTCTACATCATATAATCTTTATTTATCAATGACAATTCTCACTTAACACAATCCAGTCACAATTATCGACAATTAACTACGTAACTCATTCTCGAATAAAAATCACTAAAGCGTATTTAATCAATCACTAAAATCCCATAATTCATATTAAGGCTTAAAATTCGAAATTTAACTTGTAACCAAATCTGAAAATTATTCTTATACATTAATTAACTTGCACTAAGTATTTATCATCAAGATCAATATCTAATTATTACCAATAAGTCATAATAATCCGAATAATTCATATATATATATATACACATATAAATTCGAATTAATTAAATTAAATAAAAAATTCATACATGTAGCTTCAAATTATAATCATTATTACAAATCCTTGATCAAAAGTTCTAACTACCAGTTCTCACAAACTGACTCAAAAACTCTCCTCACTGAGCTGTTATTGCATCTACCTCGGATGGCAACTCGAAAGAAACCACAACAGGGTCACGGAAGGTGCGCTTCCTCGCTGTCTGAATTGTACGTACCGTGATTCTTAATATACTGTCAAAAGGGTTGGACAAAATAACAATGAGCTAACGCTCAACAAGTAACAAAAGTACTAAACTGGTAATGACAGTAATAGGATAGCAAAGTGAATAGCTGAATCAACAGATGTAATACTGGCAGTGGATAATAACAAGATATCAACTGATAAACAGAATAACAATGGATTACTAGATATGTGTAAAGCAATTGACATTTCAAATGGTAAACCAATTTCATTTCATAGTATCTTAAAAGTAATAATTCACTTTAAGAAAACTGATTGGAGGTTTTATTTTCATCAACAAACAATACGGGTGATCAGCCACGTAAAGTTTCCATAACGAACACAAAGTCCCTATGGACATTAATCCTCTCATTAGGATAGCTTAGGTTTCCAAGAGGAAACACATTGGCCTATAAAAGAGCTGGACTGGTCCCACCAGACTATAACATAAATATACACAAACAAGCTGGATCGATGTTACCCGATCACTTACGCCTCTCCAATCTTTAGGAATCCGTAGAAACCATTTTGACGGAGTTCCTAACATTTTATAAAACATTCTTTTGAAAACATTTCAGCTTAGAAAGCTCTTTCACTTTGAAAACATTTTGATTTGCAGTGATAAAAGTCAAAGGGTTTGACTAGAAATACTGAATCCAAAGAAATAGGGTTTACAAGTCTGAACATGAAGATATAGACTCAAGGTATCAAGGAAATTGATCAGGGAATAGCAAAGAGTTTCAAAATCAAAGGTCAAAGATGTGACCTAACAGTTTTAGGGCAATTGATCAGGTCAGAGAGATTATGAAACGATAATAAGGGTGATCAAGTTCTTAGATCAGTGATTAGGTCACAATGAAGTTTTATAAGATTTTAAGATCAACACAGGCTCAACAGGCTACGGACAAAGGTTAAGTAGAACACTGGTTTATCTGTCAGTCAATATGGTTAAATTATAGCAAGCTGTTTGACATATATGGTCAAGAAGCAATTAGAAAGAATTATGATGTTTTAGGGTTTATAGGTTGTCAAATAGTTGTTAATAGAATTCTGGGTACATGCAAAGATAGGTTCAACAAGATTTATGATCAACATGGTATAAGATAGGCATGCTTGAATCAACAAGATATAACAGTTCAAGAATGTAAACTTCAGAGAAAAGACAGAGTTACTTGCCCCCGGTAGAATGCAACAGCTAACAGCTCAGTCTACTGAATCTCTGATTTATCCTTTCCTCGAATGCTAGGGCCTACGTCCTTCGTATCTACATAAACCATATCATTACTTTAGAATACTATACTTCTAATATGTCTCAGCCTGTTCCACCCAACAATCCCTATAACGCGTTAATACTTAACATATATAACATATCAGATACAATTAAGTCACATAAGCACATTAACATGTAATTCATATACATCACTTAACCATATAACACATAGGATCTACTTTATTTATAAGTATTTACTATTTATAATTCTATCGAAAATCAGGCAGAGTTTCCTTTGTAAAATGGACTATCCCGTTGGAACATAACCGACTCAAATCACAATCAAAATTAATCCGATGGATTCCAAATCCACCTACAAGCCCAATCATACTAACCAACTCCACATCATATAATCTTTATTTATCAATGACAATTCTAACTTAACACAATTCAGTCACAATTATCGACAATTAACTACGTAAATCATTCTCGAATAAAAATCACTAAAGCGTATTTAATCAATCACTAAAATCCCATAATTCATACTTAAGGCTTAAAATTCGAAATTTAACTTGTAACCAAATCTGAAAATTATTATTATACATTAATTAACTTGCACTAAGTATTTATCATCAAGATCAATATCCAATTATTACCAATAAGTCATAATAATCTGAATAATTCGTATATATATACATATAAATCCAAATTAATTGAATTAAATCAAGAATTCACACATGTAGCTTCTATAACTTCACATAACACTCAATTAAAATTTGTAATCAACAAGAAATACTATAATCGTCATTTAATTATATTGATTATCAATCATCGAATATATATATATATATATATATATATATATATATATATATATATATATATATATAAAATTTGAAAAATTCATATAAGTCATATAATTCTTACATGCAACTCCATAAATCTATACTACATCATTTTTAAAAATCTGTAATCAATAACACATATTAAGAACATCTCTAAAACAAGAAACAAACTCCATAAACTCTAAAAATCCATACCTTAATTCGAATAAAATAAAAAAAATACAAAACCCTTACATGCAACCTGTTTTACACATCAATTAATAGTTTAATGATAATAATAAGGCTGTATAAGCACTGGACTACGACCACCGGCCATCCGGTCACCAGAATCACCATGGTCGCCGGTGGGGTTTTGACTCGAGCTCAAAACTGTCCAAAAGCTATACAAAAACTTCATTTTTTTGCCACAACAATCATCATATAGACTCAAGAACATCAACACAGGGCTTAATAGCCTTTGCATGTCAATTACCAAACATATACATATACAAATGAGTATATATACATGCATAAAGTTCAAATTTTGCAATAAAAACACAAGAACACGAATTAGATAATTAAAGGGAAGAATTTACAAGTAATTCGATGATGATTTCATGAAGAACTCGAAGAGGAGAGGGAGAGCAGAGGTGCAGGTCGAAGCAAAATGAAGAAGGAAGAAAAAGAGAGTGGCGGTGGTGATGTATATAGAATGAAGGGCAAACTAGTAATTTGCCAATGCTGATATATCTATTTCCTTTTTAAAAATATGTTTTTAATCATCCTAAAATCGAAATAAATTAGGAAATCAGGGAAAAATAATTTTTAAAATTATAAAATGAAATTTATTAAATTACAAACCTCCTCATATTTTTAAAATAATTTTTGACTCAAAAATGAATTTTATATGAATTTTCGAAATAAAGAACCTTTAAAGAATTAAAATTTTTAAATCATTTTAAAATACCAAACACACAATTAAATATTCCCACTAATTTTAAAAACTAATTAATATCACAAAGATGATAATGCAAAAGATTTCATGAATTTAAACGACTCCTATGATTTTATAAGATTTTCAGAAGATTAAAAATGCATGTTTAAAATAGTTTTAATGCCCCTAAAATGCAAATAAAATTCTACGAGCATATACGGCACATACCAATCATCATATAAGCACATAAATATGATTCCATACATACTTTGACTTCACAAGATATCCATATCATATAATTCACATTTATCAAATAAATAAACACTTATAAAATCGCGAAAAAATTCTAGGTCGTTATAGTATTAACTATAACGGTAAGATATAATTCAAAACGAGTATTTTATCATTATTTTCAAATTCTAACAACTATATTCTAACGGCTATATTTTAATAGTTATATTCTAATAGCTATGCTTCAAAAATATTATTTTATTATTATTTTCAAATTATAACAGTTATATTCTAACGTCTATATTTTTAACAGCTATATTTCTAAAGGTCATATTTCAAATGTTATAAATAACAAAATTGAGAAATGAACAAAACATAGACTTTAAACAAACTCAAATTGACTCCCACTCTAAATTATTCATTTGTAATGGACAACACTACAAAAAATGATTCTTGATATTATGCAACCAGAAAAAGAAGAACATGAAGCAAGAATGAGAACGAGCGCTGCTTACCTTCATCATCGGCGATAAATAGCGAATTCTGAATCGCATCATAGTGGTTCTACAATGAATCATCATGTAATTGAACGGAATAGAGAAGAAGGTCATGCCAGATTGTATCGTGATTATTTTTCTAATACACGGACATACAGAGATACACAGTTTCGTCGAAGATTTCAGATGCGTAGATCGTTGTTTTTAAGAATCGAAGAAGCGATTACAGCTCACGACGATTATTTTACTCAACGAACTGATGCTATGGGATTGCATGGACTATCATCACTCCAGAAAGTGACAGCTGCACTTAGGATGCTTGCATACGGAACGGCAGCCGATGTTGTTGATGATTATGTTCGAATTAGTGAGAGTACAATAATAGAGAATCTAAGAAAATTTGTTAAAGCTATCGTTGAAGTCTTCGATGCTGAATATTATTTGACTTGCTCACTTAAAAAGTACGGGATAAACTAAATTAAACAAGAAGTACTTTATCTTGCTCACTAAATCCACTTTGATTTTTTCTAGAAACTTGATTGCAGAATCCAACAAATTTGGCCACTTTTTCATTGATTGTGCACCATCGATTACACAACGAATTTGCTATTCGATCACTTACAAGAGTACATTTATTTTCATTAAAATATTTCCAAATCCTATCCCAATAACATGAATGTGTTTTATTGTTACCTTGTACAGGATCCATACTAATATTTAACCAATCACAAATTAACAACATATCCTCTTCAATCAAGAAATTCTTTGACCTCTTTCCCTTTTTCGATTTTGCAGCTTCTTGCTGGCTTTGGGATTGAGAAGGTGCTTGAGAAAAGATCAAATCTTCAAATGAATCATCATTTAGCAAAGATACAAAGGAGCCTTCCATTTCTGTAAGATGTTGAACAGTTGAAAAACTGCTAAACCCCCCCAAAATATCTAATAACCAAAACCCTATATATATATATATATATATATATATATATATATATATATATATATATATATATGGCGTCACCTATTGTAACTCATATACGTCGGTTTTTTTGGTTTTTTACATCGATTATTAAGCCAACGTATATTCTACTTTTTACGTCGCCATTTTAACCGACGTAAAAGACTCATTACTTTATACGTCGCCCCTCCATACGTCGCCATTTAACCGACGTATATGACTTATTTAACCGACGTGAAAGGCCATTTTTGTACTAGTGATTACACCGTAATTACATAGCACTGTATCTCACATGTGGATTTTCTATAACCCTGTAGTTGTATATTTCATTTTTTTCTTCATTATCTTGACTTTTTTTTTTCTGCAGTTCCTTTTACAAGTTCCACGTAAATCCTTTTAAGATGTAAATTAATTAACCCCTCTTTGATTTATTCCAACAATCCAAAAGGTCTGTCTTTTCTAAAATATATTAAGGGAAACTCTTTTGCTCCTGGTAGGATCATAGACTCTTTTATCAGGCTGTGGATATGAAGGCTGAATTTAATGTATTAAATTCTGCTTTAGTTCTTCGGTTGCTTCATTTCTCTTGTTTGTTTTTGCTCATGAAGATTAAGACAAGGAAGAAATAAAGCTACTCTGTTTGCAATCTGCTACTCTTCTATTTCATTAGCTGCTCTGTTTGATCAGGTATATCACTTATTGGTATTTTTGTGTAACTTTCTTTAAATCATATTACTGCATATGTATAACAAAATGTCTTTGTTGTGATTTTTTTTTAATCATCATAATCAACTTTTTTTTTTCAGGATACAGGTTAAGAGAACCAAGAATGTGGACTAAAGAATCAACAAAATGTTGCACTATTGCAGTAATATGATTTATTCCTAGCATCCATCTTCCAGTTGGTTCTTGGTGCAATATATTTATCCATAACACTCAGTTTGAAGAGTCCAGGATATTAGTAAATATGTAGGAACCTGGTTTGATCTCGTTAATAAGTATGTAGTGTTTTATGCACTCATTACTATTTGTATGGTTGTGTTCAGGTAATCATGAGGAAAATTGTTATTTAGACATCCCTAAAGTTATCCACAGTGGTTGTCCAGGTCTGTACTTTTTTGAATCAAAATCTTTTGATACTTCTGTATGTTTCCAATGATTGATACCTGTAGCTTCACTTAAAACTTAATAGTACTAAAAATCTGTTGAATTTGATTAGACAGTCTTTAGCTCTATATGTTACTAGAATGTAAGTAAATTAATAAAATGTGATGCTTACTTGGAAACTTTTTTTTGGCAACTCAACCTGGTGTGATGCAGGTGGTTCCTAGGAGGATTGTCCAGCTACATTTAGGACAGGGCAACAAACATCACATGTGAAAACAATTAATTTTCTCCAGATATTTTCATTTCTGATTGTATTTTTGTTGTATACCAATGCGGCTACACCTACTACATTATTGTAGCCGATTGTATTTCTGATTAGTTTTCTCCAGATGTTATCTTTTCCAATTGTATTTCCGATTATGTTTTGGACATTAAGTATCTTGTTGGCTTGGTTTGTTATTTTTGGGATTAATATATAAACAAAGCAGCCATTTCAATTTTTTTGTACAAAAGTGTTGCATTTGACTCTATTGATGTTGCAGTATCGTACATTTAGTGTTGCTAAAAATAAGTTCGATGTTGCAAAAAAAACAAATGATGTTGCATTAGACTCAACTAGTGTTGCATTAGATAGTGGTCCCCATTGCTGACGTGGCATCATATGGGCCCCACTACTGATGTGGCCCTTGGTGGGCCCCACTACTAACGTGGCACCATGGTGGTCCCTACTACTGACGTGGCACCATGGTGGGCCCCACGCTGATATGGCATCATGTGAGCCCCATTGCTGATGTGGCACCATGGTGGGGCCCATTGCTGATGTGGCACCATGGTGGCCCCACTGCTGAAATGGCTTCAAATCTTATGCAACACCATGTGGTGTTGCCTTTATGTGCTTTTGGTGTTACAATATACACCTTATGCAATACTTTCGTGGCGTTGCAATAGCTTGCAAAAGCGTTGCATTAGGGGTCTTACGCAACGTGGTATTGGCAACACTGCTCTATTGTTGCCTTTTACCTTATGCAACGCTTTTCAGGCCTTATGCAACATTAAATAGGGGTTGCATAAGGCCACTTCTGGCATAGTGATATATATATATATATATATATATATATATATATATATATATATATATATATAGGGTCCTCTTCTACAGCCACAGTTGGATATTTTTGAATATTGATCCAACCCATCTATAACCATCCACTAAAGATATGGACGGCTGGGATTTAAAAGTATACGCTATATTATATAGCGTAGTACGCTATATTATACAGCGTAAGCCTTTTTACCTTTTTATCCCTAAATCTGCCACGTGCTGTCACGTGCCAGTTTAAACTTACGTTATATAATATAGCGTAATACGTTATACTATATAGCGTAAACGGTTTTTTTTACGAAACCGGATTTATTTTACACAGAACATAATATAGCGTATTGTGGTTCATATACATTATTTTACAAAACATTAAGTTAGCAAATCATCTACAAACCACCGGACATCGCAAATCCACCGGAATCGGAAGTAAATCATCATCAATTTCATCATTTCTTCATATAAAGTGAGTAATTTCGTGTCTATTTCTTATATCCATATGTCATCTAATTGTTAAGATGTGTGTAGATTTGTGTACATGTATGTATGTATGTATGTATGTATGTATGTATGTATGTATGTATGTATATATCACCAAAATCATCTAATTGTAGATTTGTGTATATGTATGCATGTATGTATATAATTTTCGAATAGGGTCGAATTAAGGTTCGAATTTGTGGATAATTTTCGAATTAGGGTTCGAATTTGTTGATAATTTTTCGAATTATGGTTCGAATTTGTGTATAATTTTCGAATTAGGGTTCGAATTTGTGGATAATTTTCGAATTAGGGTTCGAATTTGTGTATAATTAATTTTCGAATTAGGGTTCGAATTTGTGGATAATTTTTTATTAGGGTTCGAATTTGTGGATAATTTTCTAATTATTAGGATTAAAATTTATTGGATTAAAGTTTGAATTGTGGATTAAGTTTGGATTTGTGTAGTTTGGATTTTTTTTGTATGCATTAAAGTTTTTTATATGTATTGGATTTTAGATGGAAGATTTTTGCGGTCCGGTTGATCCTTCCCTCCTTACCGACCAAGATAACCATATAAGTAGTAGAATATGGGTTGGTGATCATCGAGATAAACTTACAATCCATCAAAGTACCTCGTTGCTTAATCAATGGGAATTAGAGCCTTATCAAATTCATCTTTTACAACATTGGGGTTTCGGAATGTTTACCAACCCAAGAGCCGTTATGCAAAATGATGTGTCTTTAATTACGTCATTAGTGGAGCGTTGGAGGTCGGAAACCAACATATTCCACTTTACTTTCGAGGAGATGACGGTGACACTTGAAGATGTGTACATGTTGACGGGCTTCCGATTGTTGGAGAGGCAGTAACTTTTAGTGACACAATTAACGTAAAAAATCTTTGGTTACGTGATTGGCCGGATCCGACACTCTCAATTGAGGAAAAGGAGAATGCTTTGGAGAGAGGTGGTGTGAAGTTAAATTTTTTGAGGGAGAGATATCGCAAATGCCCGAACAAGGAGGATCGGGAGCTTCTAGAAATATATACACGGGGGTATGTGTTTTCTTTGTGTGGGGCGATATTGTTCCCCACAAAATCAAACAATGTTTCTCATCCAAGATTAATTCCCTTGTTGATTGATACTTCTAAAATTTTTGGGTATGCTTGGGGTGCAGCAGCACTTGCCTATCTATATAGGAATTTATTTGAGGCAAGTCATAAGGATTGCAAGTCCATTTCGGGATGCTTGACAATATTGATGCTTTGGGCACGTGAGAGGTTGCGCCCGGGACAACCTATGCTACCATCTCAAACCGAGTATATATGGCCTAGGGCTTTGGCATGGGCAGTTGCTCCTGTTGGCCCAGGAAAATCTAAGTACTTCAAAGTCCATCACAATATTGATGCATATCGCGGGATGTTCGATAACTTTGATGCACAATGGGTTAAGTGGAGGCCATATGCTCGCTTCTATCGGCCTTTTGATCTTCAATTTCAGTGGGCCCTTATAGCCGGTTTAGCTCATGTGCCCCTTGTGTTTTTGAAGATGTTGAACATCAACTTCCGGAAAGGGTGGGAAGGCAGTTTGGTTTTCCATTAAGCATTCCTCCGCCGCCACCGGATGATATGTCAACGTTGAGGGTGAGATCTGAACATTCTTTTGTATATCAACATTATCTCAATTTTGCTCGATATGTAGTTGTTTGGAATGAATTTGTGAATAATGGTATTGGTATTTTGGGATCACCTTTGAATGTCATATCTCTAGAGGAGTATATGGATTGGTACTATAATGTTACCAAATTAAAGATTTTGCCGCCTTCAAAACCAACCAAGGATCGGAAAATATTCCAACAACCGAAAGACAAGTTCGCCAATCCCAAGGCAATGGATTTGGTTCGTATTTTTTATAACATGGAGTATGTTATTTGAGATAGTTTCGTTGAATATTCTTGTATTTATATTTATACTTTGTCCTTGCTTCATATGTATTGTAGATCATATGTACCGCGCGAGATATGAGTAGGCTTTGCTCTTATGATATGCCTGGGATTTTTCACGAGGAAATATTACCAAACTTCGTGTATAAATTTGATGAATTAATGCTCGAGACATAAGGCCCGACTTATGAAAGGCCCGATTTCAAGAGTTGTTTGCCTAAAAGAAAGGCAAGAAAGGCAAAAAAGACCCAAGAAATTAGTCCCAAGAAGGAAAATTATTTTGAGGGGTATGAACACTATGACCATCCTTATGATACTCAGGAAACTTTTATTGTTGGTCATAGTGCTTAAATTCTTAATCCTACTCAATTCGACGATGATCCTAGTGCACACTTCGAAGTGGAAGAGGCTCCAGTTGAGGTATAATTTTTTAATTGTAATTTCACAATGCCACTTTGTCAATTATTATGTCATTAATAACTCATTTGTTCACTATGTTCATTTTAGTGTTTATTAACAAATCCAAGGGACATGGTTGGTCCTAGTGCTCAATTTGATAAAGGATCCCTTATAAAGCCGATCAAGATAAATAAAGTGGATTGGTTGAATGAAAATTGGTGGGAATGTGATAAGCCTATTAATCTTCCGCGTAATTGTAGTGCAAAAGCGATTATTTCTTTGAAACCGGGCAATGAAGTGGAGGATACTATAGTCGATTTCTATACTGTATTGCTTGAAAAAAGAGAAAGAACCCTCTTTGGTCATCAAGTTGGTACCGTCAAATATTACTTCATGTCTCCGTGGTTCTTCCAAGTAATGGGGGCTCATCATTGCAAACCTATCAAGAAGAATCCCGCAAAAAGGAAAGCTAGTGAATGGACGGCCATTGATACGGACTTTAGAGCATATGACATAAAGGAAGGGGGGAAATGGTAACCAATTTCGACTATATTATCATGCCGGTTGCAACGGGCGTTCATTGGATCCTATTCTTGTGGTCAATGACCACTTTTAGAGTATCTTTGTTTGATCCTCTAAGGGACGATACTAAGCACATGAAATTAAAAGAGCTATACAAGACGGAGTTCTACATTGTGGTATATTTTATCTTCCTTTTTTTTAATTTCTAGTAGTCCATGTTTGTTTGGTACATTACTAAGACAATTCATGTTTGTTTGATAGGAAAAATTGGTCCCTCTCATGTTGCATCGGTTGGATCCTACAAAATTTGAACATGTCGTATTCCCTGATGTTGAAAACGTCTATGAACGACCTAGGCAAACCAATGGTATGGATTGCGGAGTTTTTGTTATGAAGTATATAGATTGTATATTGACTTGCAATACCTAAGCTTGGTGTGGTGTCCAGTGGGATGAAGATGTGATTGAAACATTCCGACGGCGTATTGGTTGGGAGCTCCATAAAAACGAAGCTCGGCATTTGTCTTTGTATTCCCACGATTGTAGACTAGCGGGATTGTAGGTTACTAGTTTGTTTTTGGAAATTTTAGAGATTGTAAGTTACTAGTTTGTTTTTGAAATTGTAAGTTACTAGTTTGTTTGATTTTGAATTGTAAGCTAGAGATTTTTATAGATTGTTTAATTGATTTTGAATTGTTGAAATTTTTATAGATTGTTTTTAGAGATTGTGTTTCAAATGTTGAAATTTTTAGGGATTGTTTTTAGAGATTGTGTTTGAAATGTTTTTAGAGATTGTTTGGAATACTATACAGGGGGTGTTGCAAAAACAGGGGAAACAGGGCAAAAAATTTCTGTACTTACGCTCTATAATATAGCGTAAGGGTTAAAAAAACAGGGGAAACGCGCTGAAGATTTCTGTACTTACGCTTTATAATATAGCGTAAGTGTTAAAAAAAATAGGGGAAGCGCCCTGTATTTCAACACTTAAAATTACAGAAATTTTTTTCTTTGCAAAAATTACAGAAATTTTTTTTTTGCTCTGTTTTCTTCTATTTCCCTATACCAAATTCAAGCACCAAATTTCTACTAAAATCAAAAGCACCAAATTCCAAATTGAAAATTGCTAACCAAATCAACAAAATCAATACCAAATTCACTCAAAAGTAAAATCAAAAGCAACAAATTGAAAATTGCTAACCAAATCAACAAAATCAAAAGTAAAATCATGAATTACATTTCCTTGGTTTTTTTGAGTTGGACTTTTCAGGAATCGACTCTCCTAATTTTTTTGGACAATTTCGTGAATCATGTTTAGCATCAAGTTCTTTGCAACAATTACATTTCCTTGGTTTTTTTGAGTTGGACATTTCAATGCCACTCTTCACTCTTTCCCTCTTGCGACCTTTAGTGGTGGAAATTATTGGGTCTTCCAAATTTTCAAAATCTTCAAATCCATCAAAATCTTCACCTCCACGTTCATCCTCACATGATGGAGTTTTTTTCGTAGAAGGCTTCTCTATAGGAAAATTTTCCACAACTTCCACCTCTTTTTCAATCAATCCCATGACATATTTAAATCTTGGAATCGAAAAACTTCCACGAGCCGCTAAATCTTGAAAGGCTTTGCAAAAAGTTGTATATCGGGCGGGTTGTGATTGAAGAATATTGCCAATGATAGGACGTTTATACGATATAGACCCGGTAATTTTATTTGCTCCAATTGTCCATCTCAAGTTAATTAAATAGTTAGGGATCTCCGTCCATTGCATCATATTCAAGTATCGAATAACATGACGACAAATCATTCCCGAACTTTCAAATTTCCGACAAATACAATTTATCATATCATTGGTCACGGTTATTTGATACACTTTTCTATTTTCCTCCGCCACCGTGGTCTTATATGTTTCGTACACCTTAAATAGCATAGTACTCATGGAATCTCTCTCATTCACAACATAGGCTCCACTTTGTTTAAGTTCGTGTTGAAAACGTCTAAACATTTCCTTTGTATAAATAGATGCCGCATGATTCTCCAATGAGGAGGATGTTATTCTTGACCTTTCCTTTTCCTTTGTTTCATAGTTCGCTTGTTTCTCACGAAGATATTGTTTCTCCAATGCTTTTTTTGAATTCTCTATAAACTCTTTCAAACCGGTTCTAATATTTACATACTCGTCAAAAAATGCATTCATTGACTCACTTCTCGAGGTAGTGGTTATCCCGGTAGTGAAATGAAGTTTAGTGTACACACGAACCCACTTATGTCGAATGGAATACATTTCTTGCAACCAACCATGATCAACCGAGTTATACTTTTCAACCAAATCATTCCACCTATCTTCAAATTGTTCAACCGTCATTGACTTGTACAAACATAAGTTGAAATCTTCTTTGAAATGTGGTTCATATGCGTACAAACCGGATAACTTCTCCCCGAATTTGGTACTTATATGCCAAGTACAATAAAGATGGTTCGTGTTTGGTAAAACTTCGGCAATTGCATTTCCAAGTGCAATGTCTTGATCGGTGATGATGGAGATTAGAGGGTTGTTTCCTATAGCTTCAAACCAATTCTTCAAAACCCATATATAAGAACTTTCTTTCTCATCCCTTATTAGTGCAAAACCAAACAATGTGGATTGGTAGTGGTGGTTCACCCCCGTAATAGGTACAAATGGCATACTATACCTATTTGTGCGGTATGTGGAGTCAAATACTACCATGTCTCCAAAATTTTTATATGCATTTAATGATATTGGATCAACCCACAACATGGAACGCACCCGATTATCCTCATCAACATCTACTCGATAGAAAAATTCCCCAAAACTATTACATTTCAATTCTTGGAGTAATGTCAAACCTTCTTTGGCATCACTCGAATCAAATACATGATGTCTAATATCACGAAAAACATTCTGAATGTCTTGACTAGTAAATCCAATATTCTCTAAGCTTCCCATAAGCTCACCCATTACATTCAAAGATTGTTGAGGCCCAATACCCGACTTACTCAAAATTATAATCAATTCTCGCATGATGGGTGTTATGTTTCTTGGCCTTTGCATGAAATGTACCTTACTAGGTGAAACCATCTCATGATTGTGTACCAAATGAACCAATGTTACCTCCCACTTATTTGATTTCTCTCTATGAAAAACATACATTCGCGCCTTACATTTTGTTCTACCAAGAGAATCTCTTTTTCTCTTTTTTTTCGGAACTTCATCTTCATCATCCAAAGATTTTGAGGATAATCTCCAACCCTTTCGACATATATACAAACGCGAACAAATCTTGTTATTTTTTGAACGTTTATGTGTAGTTCTAATTAGTACTTCAAAACCAATACGCCTACTATAATCTCTATAGAACCTCTCCGCTTCATTTAAACTATCGAATAATTGACCAACACATGGGCAAACATCATTCAAATCATCCAAAGAAACACCATTCTCAACATCTTCAACATCACCATCATCAACATCATCACCATCATCAACAACATCATAGACAACATCACCATCACCATCACCATCATCATTCTTAACATCTTCATTATTATCATCATCAAGATCTATTATTTTAGGTGTGTGTGGACTTTCGTTAACATCTTCATTTTCTACCTCAATCTCAATCTTACTAGGTGTCTTATTAGGAGATTTTAACTTTGAAAAAATGAAAGAAGCCATGGGTTAAATAGAGAGCTAACCTTAAATTCCAAGCTCAATCTTCAAAAATCTTAATTTGGGATTGGTACTCCAAGCTCAATCTTCAAAATCTTCAAAATCTTAAAATTTGGGTAAGATTTGACAAATAAACTAAGATTGGTAAAGTAGAAATAGGTATAGATTGGTGTAGATTAAGTTTGTGATGGTGTAAAATATATCTCCAAATGATTTAAGATTGGGTATAAACTCAAGAACACTCTTGAAATGATATTTCAAAACATGAAGGGTTGTTTGAGCTGAAACTGGTGTAGTTCTCGGCTAAGATATATAATAGAGCGGAACAGATTAATGGTAAAATGGGAATATTTGTTACGCTATATAATATAGCGTATTACGCTCTATTATAGAGCGTATACGCTATATTATATAGCGTAACTCTTCTTCATCATGACCGTTGACTGGACGTTTTAATGGTATAAATGGGTTGGTTGGATATATTAAAATATCCAACCGTGGCTGGTGACCAGTTTCCATATATATATATATATATATATATATATATATATATATATATATATATATATATATATATATATATATATAAAATACGAACAAAAGATTTTGAAACAAGAAATGGAGATGAAGTTAAATGAAATAAAGAACAAATTATGATGAAATTAAACAATAAAATTATGAAACCATACCTTTGCAACACAAAGAAAGAATGGCGGGAAGAATGGAGCTGCGGGAAAGAAAGAAGCGGAAGATGATGTGGAGCTATTTAGATGATGGGGTGAGGTTCAACAAATATAGAGTATCTGTTTCTGTTATCTATAATTTTGCCTAACAGTTCAATGCCCTTGGAGTGCTCTGGATTTTACAGGATATCTATAACTTGTACTGTTCAAGTGCCAGATGGATATTTTAGCTAACAGGTGAGGTACGTTGGAGATGCTCTAACAACGTACATTAGTTAACTCTATTAAAATCTTTCTCAAATAGACGGCAAGGAATATACAGATTTAATAAGTGTGAGACAGTCTTTTTCTTTTAGGTTTTGGTGATTTGTCAAAATACGAAAATGAAAATTAAATTAGGTTTAGGAAGTTACTAGCTAGTATAGTAATTCCTCCCCTAGGATTATTTGATGTGACATTAACGAATAACGAGTCAATTTGATAAATATGTTTTCTCGTACCAAATCATTCTATTTGGATAAGGTATATCAACTCAATGATACATCCTAGTCTAGATTTTATATGGTACATTTAAAAGGCGAAGTCAATTCGGCACAAATATCGATATATTCCCGAACACTGATTTTTACGCACTAGAAATGAGAGATTTATTCAAAATAGTGTTCATTTCAAATGTTTTATCCTCAAATATATTCGATATATTTTCCAAAAGATTATTTTCAAAAGTGCCTTTTTTATTGACTTGCCGAAAAGTCAAAAACAGATTTTATCCCAAACCCTTAATAGTTTTTCATTTAATTGGATAAAATCGTAAAATATTCAAAATAAATATTCTGAGGACTTCATGGTCAATATTATTTGAGGAATATTATATTTGAATATATCTCAAGTCAAAACTTTAGCCAAAACGTCGACAAGTTACGACAAACGGCTAATGTATTTTATTCCGTCGCGTAAGGGCATTTAACCAAAATATTTTTGAATAAAATATCTCCACATGCTATTTTGACTTGAAACTTTGGGAATGTCACTAGAATACTTAAAAAGAATTTTAGAAAAAGTTTCATGATTTTTTGAGAACATTTTTCCGGAACCCCCTAAAATCGTTTCGATTTTTATTTTGGGCTTGCAAAAAGTCATCCAAACTCATACAAACCTATGGGTCAATTTTTACCATAATATTATGATATATTTGAAGACTTTTTGCATTGGACTCATATTTTTGCTAAATTGTTTTAAAGAAAATCAAATGAAATGGGTTTGTCGCGTAGTTACGTATTTATCGGCTATTTTCGTACCAATAGAAGCTTCCTATATTTTAATTGCTATTTTCCCACATGTGTATCTGATTATTATATGTAGATTGGGGACCAAGTTAGCAAGAACTTCTAGGAACCTTCCTTTCTTAATTGTCTATTAGTAGTTGATATTGTTCTTTGGTCTTTAACCCCCTAAAATGCCTATAAATAGCAAGCCAAACCCACCCCATTTCCTCAAGCCTCAAGAGCCAAAGAAATGCTGGAGTTTTCTCCCTAGATACACACCATATCCCAGATTTTATCTGCTTCAAAAAGTATCTAGCAAACAAGCTTCTATCTTCATCTTTTGTTCATCTTTTAAGCTTGTTTTTCACTCCATTTCTTCACCAAAAACACTCCTCTCGGCAACTTCTTCTTAGGCAGCCCTTTAGCTCATTTTCATCAGCCTTTGAAGAGTTCTTTCAAGTGTCTTTGAGCCGCCTTTAATCCATCCTTGAATATATTTCACTTGGTGCTCAACCTAGGTCACTTAGGTAGTGTTTTTATCACCATTTCTTGCTCTAAAACAACTCTAACCAAAACCACTTCGAAGACAAAGCTTTAGCTCAACTAAAGTGGGTTCTTGAAGTAATTTGGAAGAGGTTTAAGGATCCTTGTGTCCCCCTTAAATTGTATTTCATTGATTGATCTTGGTGACCTTGTTTTGGTTGCACTTTTTGGTGATTTTTGGTGCGTTTTCTTGCTCTTCTATACACCTTCGGACAAATCTCTTTTAGGCAGCCTTTAGCTCGAATTCATACTGCCTTTAGAGTGTTCTTCCTTGTGTCTTGAGTCACCTTTGATAACCCCTTGAATATCCTTCATTTGGTGCCCATTTCGGCCACTAGTTTTTGGTGTTTTAGGCTTCGATCCTAGCTTGTTCTACTTGATTTCTCTCTACACTTCAAGTTGTTATAAGTTAGTTAATTTTTGTTTAGTGTGTGTACATCTACACATACTAGTCCTGGAACCTAGTTCGTATCCTTTGAGAATACCTCTTATTTGAGAATTCTTTGCTTTAGACAACCAAGCCATCGGATAAAGCCAAAGGTCATAAACTAGTTAAATTTTTGTATAGTGTGTGTTGCGTGTGTTGAGTGTGTTTTGTGTGTTGCATTCACGGATATAATTGTTGCACGTTTAATTTATTTCTTGCATCACCGCTCGTGTGTCAAGTCCCTCG
Organism: Saposhnikovia divaricata; assembly: GCA_036435485.1. Lineage (NCBI taxonomy): Eukaryota > Viridiplantae > Streptophyta > Magnoliopsida > Apiales > Apiaceae > Saposhnikovia > Saposhnikovia divaricata. The sequence goes on along the minus strand of CM071594.1, from coordinate 171,334,607 downwards.
TGTGACTTATCCCGTACCGTTATTTACTACTTTCCGCACTACGCAAATCGTTAACTTCTAATAGAGTTCTTTTACGGTCCTCACACTTGTGAGTTGAATAATAATTAAGCACTCTTGCACACACTACAAAAGTACCGTAGCTCATCCGATTGATGTCGTGACTCGCTCATCTTTTACTAATAACAAATTAGTTATTTTAATGCTTAATAGCGTCCCAGTGGCTAGCACCATAACATACTAGTTTTACACGGCCTTTATTATACATATCTCACATAATTGTTTGTTTATCGCTTGTTGTTGTATCTTTGTAGTGAGGTGATCTTTGCTCTAAGGCCCAAGTCTTAGACACGCCGACGGGGAGTTAGGTGTCTTCGCACCGTGAGGAGGAGGAAAGACCCAAGACCTAAGACCTACAAAGGTAGCACCAAGGGTACTTAAGGTTTGCTAAAATATTTTGAAGAGGTAACTCGGAGTTACGCTCTAAGAGAAATATTTTAGTAGTTTGCTAATTATTTTGAGGAGGTAACGGGGAGTTACGCTCCAAGATAAATAATTAGTGGTTTGCTCTATATTTTGAGGAGGTAGCGGGGAGTTACGCTCCAAGATAAATATATAGCGGGTTAGCTTATATTTTGAGAAGGTAACTGATGTGCTAAAATAATTACAATTTGAAATCGCAAGCGCACGATTCAATCGTTGAAATATTTTAGGTATCGATCCATAGAGACTAATATTTTCGCAAACCTTAATTTTTAACTTAGGCGAATTAGAACATTTGGTTTTGGAAAATTCGGTTCTATTCTAAAAGAAATTCAATTTATTCTAATTTAAAACTAACTAATTAAGAATTAAAAACAAAAGCTAAATTATCTAAAATTTATAAGTTCTACTTAAAACTAGATTTTATTATGTAAATGTATTTACAGAAAATTTTTAAAAAAATTTAACATGAAGTGATCGTAGATTTAATAGCCAAAATCGAACCAAATCGTATAGCAATCACCAAACTCAGCAGCAGCTTTACAAACCATTTGAAAAAAAACAATTGCAACAACAAAAAGAAACAGCAAGACTCAGAATTCAAAAGAAACACAGTAAAGGGACACAATTAAACAGCTCTAAAATAAAACGAAACAGGACTCAAGAACTAGCAGAAACTCTACACAGCACAATATATGAACTCAGCAAAGCATACAGCAAAACAAACGAATTAACTCAAACTAAAACAAACGGCCACAATTGCCATTCACAGAACCAGTTAACTCAGCGACAATCGCAAACAGCATTAGAATTTAGCGACTCGGTGAACGAATCTCAGTGACAAGCTCAGAATTCCACAGACAACAAAAACACAAACGCAACATCACAGCAACAGAATAAACTTGCAGCAAACACAGAAATCAAAAATCAAAATTAAAAATAGCAAAGCAACTCAATTCAATCAAACAGCAACTCGGCTCGGACTCGCAGACCAAATCAACAACAGCAGGAACTCTAAACAATCGATTCAAATTCGCACAAACAGCTTCAAAACTCTAAACTCGAACAGCTACACAAGACATCAACTTTATTCGAGGAGACAACGATTCAACAACAAAAAGAGATGGACAAGCCCAATTCGAACAAAGCAGCTATGAACTCAACATAACTCAGCAAAAACATACCAAAATAGTCAAATTTAATTCTAAAACTCGCATAAAAGAAAACGAAACTTGGTGGGTTTGTATTAAAAAGAAAAGAGACGAGGGTAGTGTTTAGTTCGAAGAAGACTCGGAAAAAGAAGTGGGTTTGGTTTGAAAATAGAGAAAAAGGGAAGAGAATTGAAGAAGGAGGCTAAAGGGGAGGGGTTTATTCGAAAGAAGAAAACGAAGGAGTAAAAGAACAAGATGAGCTACTGGGTTCTGTGAAATAAAACAGGGGAGGTGGGTTTTGCTTCGAATAAAACAATCGAGTGCAAACCCCTAGATGTACTAGACGACTCATTCGACTTATTAGGCTCCCTAGTAGACTCCCACAACATGGTCTTCTCGGCTAATTCTTCGAAAAATGCCCACCCTTCGTCCTCATCTTTCTCCATGAATTTACCTTGGCACATAGACTCTAACAAAGCGGTTGTTGGACTATCTAAGGCCTCGTAAACAATCTTACAAAGTCTCCACTTTTCTATTCCATGGTGGGGGCATTGTGATAAAAGATTTTTAAAATGATCGAAATATTTCCAAAAAGACTCATTTTCTTTTTGATGAAATTGGTTTATCTCGTTTGTAATCCTTGTAGTCTTATGTTTTGGAAAATATTTTTTTTAGAAAAATGACCACAAATCCCTCCCACGTAGAAATAGAATTAACCGGTAGGCTATACAACCATTTTTTAGCATTTTCTTTAAGTGCGAAGTTAATGAGCCTAAGCCTAATTGAGTCCTCGATTAATTGTTGGAGTTTTTGTAAGGAACAAACCTTCTCGAATTCATGGATGAAAAGATATGGGTCCTCACCTTCACTCCCGGTAAATTTGGGTAACATGCTAATGTGTTGAGCTTTGATTTCGAAATTATTACCATTTACGGGAGGAAGAGTAATACATGAGGGTTGGGCAGAAAGGGTAGGGTAGCAACGGTCCTTAAGAGACATGGCCACGTTTACTATTGGTTCGGAATTATCTAAATACTCGGAATCAGAAGAGGAAGAAATCTCAAACGATCTCACTAGTCTAGAAGAATTATCCCTAATCCAAATAGTTCGCATAAACCATGTAAGGAAACACGTAGCAAATAAGTGCGATAAAATAAACACACAAAAAGAAAGGGTGAAAAATTAAAAGAAAAAATTCTAACCATAGGGTTCCTTAATAAAATAACTAGACCTTGCTCCTAACTGTAAGGACCACCAAAAACTCGGTAAATCAGAATATATTCGGACCGATTTGGCCAGGTAGGTGCAAGCATTGCCAAGAGGCCAAACACCAGCCTAAACACCAAATCTTAATTGGCCAGGTAAGCTTTCGCTTGCCTAGACACCAAAGAGTCGGAATAATTAATGATTACTTCATTTCTTAGGTACCTTCCTAATTGAGCGCAAAATTCCTAGGGGCAAACGTCTAATTAATTTTATTAAAGCCTAGGGTATGCAAAATGAGGGATTTATTGTTTTTGGGCCAAGGAAAGAGTGATGAAATCCCCTCCCTTATCTTGCTAGTGGTTTTGCCCTTATTTACAAATGAATGCAACAAACAACGAGATATAAAAAACTATAAACATTTATGGATGCTTTAAATTACGTGCTCTAATCTAATGAAAATAAGAAAATTTAACGTACCTTTGGGTCCTCTAGCGATCACCACAATTTATAAGATATGAAAAATTAAAAACACGAAAATAAAAATCTAGATGATGTGCCTTAAGTGATTAAATGCATGATGCAACAATTAGGTAATTTCTAACTAATATTTTTTGGATTTTAAATTTTCAATTTTTTTGTGATTTTTTTGATTTTTTTTGATTTTCTAAAATAATAAAAAGGCGAAAAGAGAGAAATACGGGTTAGCGAAACACGCTTCCAAAAATTCTGATTTCTTCCAAGCTCCGTGAGAAGATTCCCGTAATTCCAACTTTCCTAAAAAAAATGAAACAAAAGATAAGGCAAGTAAAAACTAATCCGAAAAATTAAAAATCATAGCGCGAAAAATAATTAGTCCCTGGCAGCGGTGCCAAAAACTTGATGTGCTAAAATAATTACAATTTTAAATCGCAAGCGCACGATTCAATCATTGAAATATTTTAGGTATCGATCCATGGAGACTAATATTTTCGCAAACATTAATTTTTAACTTAGGCGAATTAGAACATTGGGTTTTGGAAAATTCAGTTCTATTTTAAAAGAAATTCAATTTATTCTAATTTAAAACTAACCAATTAAGAATTAAAAACAAAAGCTAAATTATCTAAAATTTCTAAGTTCTACTTAAAACTAGATTTTATTATGTAAATGTATTTACAGAATTTTTTTAAAAGAAATTTAACATGAAGTGATCGTAAATTTAATAGCCAAAATCGAACCAAATCGTACAGAATCACCAAACTCAGCAGCAACATTACAAACCATTTGAAAAAAACAATTGCAACAACAAAAAGAAACAGCAAGATTCAAAATTCAAAAGAAACACATAAAGGGATACAATGAAACATCTCTAAAATAAAACGAAACAGGACTCAAGAACTAGCAGAAACTCGGCACAACACAATATATGAACTCAGCAAAGCATACAGAAAAACAAACGAATTAACTCAAACTAAAACAAACGGCCACAATTGCCATTCACAGAACCAGTTAACTTAGCGACAATCGCAAACAACATTAAAATTCAGCGACTCGGTGAACGAATCTCAGTGACAAGCTCAGAATTCGACAAACAACAAAAACACAAACGCAACATCACAGCAACAGAATAAACTTGCAGCAAACACAGAAATCAAAACTCAAAATTAAAAATAGCAAAGCAACTCAATTCAATCAAACAGCAACTCGGCTCGGACTCGCAGATCAAATCAACAACAGCAGGAACTCTAAACAATCAATTCAAATTCACATAAACAACTTCAAAACTCTAAACTCGAACAGCTACACAAGACATCAACTCCATTCAAGGAGACAATGATTCAACAACAAAAAAGAGACGGACAAGCCGCAATTCGAACACAGCAGCTATGAACTCAACATAACTCAGCAAAAACATACCAAAACGGTCAAATTTAATTCTAAAACTCGCATAAAAGAAAACGAAACTTGGTGGGTTTGTATTAAAAAGAAAAGAGACGAGGGGTAGTGTTTAGTTCGAAGAAGACTCGGAAAAAGAAGTGGGTTTGGTTTGAAAATAGAGAAAAAGTGAAGAGAATTGAAGAAGGAGGCTAAAGGGGAGGGGTTTATTCGAAAGAAAAAAACGAAGGAGTAAAAGAAAAAGATGAGCTACTGGGTTCTGTGAAATAAAACAGGGGAGGTGGGTTTCGCTTCGAATAAAACAATTAAAACGAAACAGAAAATACGAGCTGAAAATTTAAACTAATATTTTTGTTTTTTTTATTACACTACACATAAAACTTAAAAAGTAGATCTATAATTAACAATTATAAAACCCACAATAAAATTGAGATTTAAATGGGCATAACTAAAATTAAAAAGAAATTATAACTAAGAACAAGAAAATAAAAATTTCGACTTTCAACCCCAAGTGGTTAGCATTTCGCTACTTTGTCCACTAAACGGATTTTTGAAAATAACGAAGTAAGGCAAAATAAACAAGAGAACAAGACGAGAAATTAAAGGAAATGAAATTTTTGCATTAAAATAAAAAATGTTTACAAGATTTGAAACTAAAAAAAAAAAGAAATTAAAGCTACCCTAAAATCTAAGTTGATAAATTCAAGGGGGGAGGGGGTATTTATAGGATAAGAATTAGGATTTAGGGGTGTGTTGGGTTAATCTTGGCCCTACACCTTCTAAATGTGGTGGACAAATCCTAGCCATCTATTTGTTTCCTTCCCACTTAAGCTTTGATGAGTGGATCTTGGCCGTACACTTATTTAGTGTGTTGGGATGATCTCCACCTTCCACATGTCTTCAAAGATTCCTTTTCCACCAAGCTCCTAATTCTTTTTCCTTTTTTCATTTAAGTCCTTTTTCTTCCTCTTTTTCCCTTCCTTGCTCTTTATTTCTTTATTTTGCCATTTCTTTATTTATTCACGAATTTCCTGAAATGCAACAAAATAAATTATTAAAATACGAGTTCAAGCAATAAATAGGTAATAAAAATATTCAAAAATATGCACTTATCAGTAACGGGGAGTTAGCTTCAAGATAAATATATAGTTGTATTTGTAAAGGTTTCTCCACCTACTATAAGGAGTTTACTTATAGTGGACGAAATCTCGAGCCCAGGGAGGAGCTCGGGGACTGGAGTAGGGGTGTTCGAAATCGTTAGGGGATTGCGGGAATCGCGAACCAGGCTAAATCGATCGTGTCATATTTCTCTCTTTTATATTTCGCACCTTACATTACTTATTTATAAGTAATTAATTTTAAAAGGGAAGAAAAATTAAAAAACGCCAAGCTCAAATTTTAAAAAGGTGATAAGCTGTTCAACCCCCTTCTAGGTTATCTTACCCACATTTGGGACCTATCAATTGGTATCAGAGTAGTTACTTTTAATTTTATTATTTGAACATTGTGAAGTTCAAAAACGTAACCAAAGTAGATCATTAAAATGGCGTATTTAAATACGATCAGTTGTGGTGAAGGTCTTTCAAGTTCTAGACCTCCACTATTCGATGGCACAAATTTTGCAACTTAGAAAACACGGTTTAGAATTTATGCTAGATCCCAAGGTGTTAAAGTTTGGATGGCTATCGAAGACGGTGTAGTTATTCCTACTAAAACCGAAGGTGAAATATCCGTCGAGAGGAAAGTTAGTAAATATACTCCCGAGGAAGAAATAAGGATGAATATAGTCGCGAAAGCGGAAATGGTGTTAACTAGTGCGCTTGCGGAAAAAGAATAAAAACGTGTTAATAATTGCAAGTCGGCACAAGAAATGTGGAAAAAGTTAGTTATCACTTACGAGGTTAAAAAAGATATTAAGGAATCTCGAATGGATAACTTAATTCATGAGTACGGGAATTTTAAACTCCTCGAAGGTGAAACTATCATTGATATGGAAACGAGGTTTACTCGTGTAATCGATGAGCTTACTTAACTTGGTAAGGTCTATACGACTAATGAGAAAAATCGAAGGATTTTAAAAGCCTTGCCTCCGAGTTGGAAAGTTAGAGTTAAACGTGTTAATAATTGCAAGTTGGCGCAAGAAATATGGAAAAATTTAGTTATCACTTACGAGGGTAAAAAATATGTTAAGGAATCTCGAATGGATACTTTAATTCATGAGTACGAGAATTTTAAACTCCTCGAAGGTGAAACTATCATTGATATGGAAATGAGGTTTACTCGTGTAATCGATGAGCTTACTTAACTCGGTAAGGTCTATATGACTAATGACAAAAATCGAAGTATTTTAAAAGCCTTGCCTCCGAGTTGGAAAGTTAGAGTTAAACGTGTTAATAATTGCAAGTCGGCACAAGAAATGTGGAAAAATTTAGTTATCACTTACGAGGGTAAGAAAGATATTAAGGAATCTCGAATGGATACCTTAATTCATGAGTACGATAATTTTAAACTCCTCGAAGGTGAAACTATCATTGATATGGAAATGAGGTTTACTCGTGTAATCGATGAGCTTACTTAACTCGGTAAGGTCTATACGACTAATGAGAAAAATCAAAGGATTTTAAAAGCCTTGCCTCCGAGTTGGAAAGTTAAAGTTACCACGATCAAAGAAATGCATAGTCTTAACGACTACTCCATCGATAGTTTATTCGGGAATCTTCGTGCTTACGAGGAAGATAATATACCGAATAAGGTTGTCCCTAAAATGGATGACAAACGAAAGAATATGGCTTTAAAAGCTATATTAATCGATGAAGAAGATAACGACGATGAGTTAAACGAAGAGTTAGAAAATCTCGATGAACATGAAATCGCCTTATTATCGAGACAACTTCATCGTGTTTTATAAAGTAAAGCTCAAAGGTACGGAAAAGGCTTCGTAAAATCGAACAATCAAAATCAAGTATTTAATTCGAAAGGAAGACCGAATTATCGAAATAATTCTCCGACTACGAGCTATACTAAAAACCAAGGTGCTCCTAATTCGTATAATAACTCCTCTAATACGAGTTATGCTAAAAATCAAGGCGCACCTCAAGGTAACAATTCGTATAACAATCCAAATTTTTCGAAGAACTATTCGGTACCTAAGCAAAAGGAGCCAATTGTCGAGGAAGCTCAAGATGTTTGCTTTGTGTGCAAACAACCGGGTCACTTTAGACGTGAATGTCCAAAGTTACCTAAGGGTCGAGGTCTTGTCACGGAGAACGATTGGGATTTAAGTGAAGACGAAGAAGCCGTTCGCACAAAATCACGCAAGCGTATGCGGTCACAAGTAATATCACGATAAGTAGAGTTCGTTCCCACAGAGACTTGGTGTAATTCAGATTATGCACTTATGCAACAATGTATGATTATTATTCACTGCTAAGACAAATAACAAGGGTCTGTTTTGATTAGCTAATTTAACTAACAAGCAAATTAACCATACTAAGAATTAATTAACTAATGCGATTAAAACTGAATTACTTATAAGAGATAAAACATGGGACTCTAACTTCATTAAATACTTCGTTTAGAGTTGATGCCTTTAATCAATGTATAAGATGGTTATGACAACTGATCGGACAACACGAAATAAGTACACGCTACCTTTCAGTATACGCATACCAAACTACTTAACATCCACAAAAGAGATAGAAGCTGGGCAGACACCAATTATGTTTAGACCCTATATGTCTATAAGATTTGAAAGCATAACGGTTTAAGAGCAAGTTATCCATTGAGATCACATAGGACAACGTAAGATGGTTAAAATTACACTACGAATCATGCATGTCAAAACATCCATAAACCTATGCTAGCATGGCAAGTTCTAAATCTTTATATCCACTTTCACTTCAATAGAGATTAACAATTTAGATGTTAGCTACGCATCTAAAAGAATTAAGCACAACCACATGAGAAAATTAATAAGTCATCATACATAAATCTTTAAAGCAATCAAACTACTAAATTCCGTAAACAAATCCGTTAGAATCCCATGACAACGATTAGTTCATAATCGAACGGCTCGTCATCATGGGATCTAGTGATAACATGATATAAAACAAGATCTGAATAATAACGATAGTACTAGAGTAATAGAGTTTAGAAAACAAATCCAAAATGTGCATCCAAAAGTATCGCCTAATTTGAAGAATAGAAAGATGTAGATCTAGATCTCCGATAGTTGTCACGATCTTCGGTGAATCCTTCTCCAAGTCTCTCTTGTCTCTCCTCTGTCTACCTCTTTTATTCTGCTGATAAGATGTGTATTTATAGGCCCGGGTGCCTTAGCCGTCAAGAAAATACCAAAACTGAGTTAAAACAGGATTCTGGACAGGTCGGCACAACGTGGGCATGCTCTATTAGGCGCGGGCGCGCTCTACTTTCTGCTGGTGCAGCGCGGGCGCGATGTAACAGGCACGGGCGCACTCCATGTTCTTCTGAAATTTCTGATTTTGAATTTGACTTAAAGAAATTTCCGCAAACTTCGCGTGGACCGTAAGATCGCTAAATTCGGACTTCTAGAACTCGAAATATGGCCAAAACATTGCAGACTTCGCAACCTACCCGGAAAATCTGAATTTTCCACAAATTAGTCTCCAACTCTTGTTATTTAAACTCTAAGCCCTCCTTTATTATATTTCCTTGATACTTCTTTTCGTAACGTATCTCTGGCCTGCTTCTGACCTCCTGTTTCCGAGCTAAATTCCACCACAATTATGTCATTAAACACCACCAATACCTCCAACTATTAGTTCTGCAAAACTTAATGAAAACACATTAAACACACCACATACTTGAGGTCAAGTAATCAATTTAAGCCGATACGAAGCATTCCAAGTGGATATAAAATCCACTTATCAGAAGCACCGGAAGAAATCGAAGAAATTGTCAACCTTTGCTTAATGGCTCTCTTCGACAAATCTACATCAACGGACAAATCGACTACTAACCATGAGGTAACACTAGACTCTACTTCAAATTTAAATGTTGCATCATGTAGTAGTGATAATCTAAATGTGCATTTGTCAAGTATGGATTATTCTAGTTTGGATTCTTCCAAACTTATTAATGTGGTGAACTCGTTAAAATCGAGTCTTGATGATATGAATTGCAAATTTGTTACGATGAGTTCCGAAAGGAATAAATATCGTGAGACAAATATTGAGCTTAAAAAAGAAGTCGCTCATTTAAAGGATATTCATGTCAACGACAAAGAGTATTCCGATTTCATTTCTTCACAAAATGATCGCTTGAAAATTAAGATAAAAAAAACAATGAAACTATCCAAGATCTCGAAATAGAGAATATTTCTCTAGTTATTCAAGCTAAAGAAAATGAAAAAGATAAGATACAAGTTTTCGAGAAGAATCGTGAGCTTCATGTCGAAATTTTGAATTTCAAAATTCATAATGAATCAATGGGACATGAAATTGCTAAACGAGAGAATCGGATAAGCAAACTTGTACGATCTTTAACGGGTGACGAAGAAGAAGAGCTTAGATAAGCCGTGGAAGAGTTAAATCTTGACCACCAAATAATCTTAGCCAAAAAGAATGATGAAATTGCTAAGTTAAGAGAGTGATTGAACATTGAGGCTAACGAGAAAGAATATTTGGTTTTAGAAATGAAATCAAATATTTTGGAATTATCACTCTTCCTCCCGTTAATGGTGATAACTTCAAGATTAAAGCCCATCACATTAGCATGTTACCTAAATTTACCGGGAGAGATGGTGAGGACCCCTATCTTTTTGTTCATGAATTTGAGGAGGTTTACGCATTGCAAAAACTCCGACATCTTTCCGAGGACTCCATTAGACTTAGACTTATCAACTTCGCCCTAAAAGAAAATGCAAAAAAATGGTTGTCTAGTCTACCCATTAATTCTATTTCGATGTGGGAGGGATTTGTGGTCATTTTTCTTAAAAAATATTTTCCAAACCATAAGACTACGAGAATCACAAATGAGATAAACCAATTTCATCAAAAGGAAAACAAGTCTTTTTGGAAAGACTTTGACCGTTTTAAAAATCTTTTGTCCCAATGTCCCCACCACGGTATAGAAAAATGGAGACTTTGTAACATTGTTTACGAGGCCTTAGATAGTCCGACAACCGCTTTGTTAGAGTCTATGTGCCAAGGTAAATTCATGGAGAAAGATGAGGATGAAGGGTGGGCATTTTTCGAGGAATTAACCGAAAAGACTATGTTGTGGGAGTCTACTAGGGAACCTAGTAAGTCGAACGAGTCATCTAGTACATCTAGGGGTTTGCATTCGAATGGAAATTCGATTGCAACTGATGCAAAATTAGCTACTATAACTAGAAGACTCGAAGCCCTAGAGACTAGTAAGGCCCCCTCACAAGTGTCTATGTGCTCAAATTATAATCAAGGTTTTCCAAACTTTATCGGTTGTGATTAAGTTAATGCGGTGTTTCAACCAACCCCTAGGAATGACCGTTTTGCACCTATATACAATCCCGATTGGAGGAATCACCCAAATTTATCGTGGAACCAAGGCCAAAATTACTAATCTCCGCGACCTTCTTTTCAACCTCCTTCTTTTGAAAAGCCCAATCAAAACTCGTACCCGACTCAAAATCACGATCCTTATCCAACTCAAGCTCCCGCCCACCCTCCCAACTTTCATGAGTAGGATAAAAGAATTAATTCTTTGGAAAAGACTCTTGATGCGCTTTTAAAATCAACTAATAATTTGGCTCAATCTCAACAAACTTTTATGCAAACCATGACTCAAGATAGGCTAATTTTGAATGCTAGTACTCAAGCCATATCTAAGTGAGAGGTTCAAGTGAGTCAATTAGCTAACGCCATGTGTGAGCGAGAGAAGAACAAGTTCCCGAGGCAACCCGAGGTCAACCATAAATTTCCTCTTAACCAAAGACCTCATAAAAATGTAAACGCCATCATTTCTTTATGGTCGGGAAACCAAGTTGATAATCAAGTAGGAGTCGAGTCTCCCGAAGACGAAGAAGAGTCAAATGTTGAACCAAACCCTAAACTTGATCATTCAAACCATCTTCCAAATCCCGAGCCTCTTGAGTCCTCTAGTCCCACACCGTCACCGAGTGAACCTTCGTCATTGAGTAAATCATCTTCAAAATCCATTCCCGAAGAACCTAGTGAACGAGTCTTTTAGCCAAAATCTCCTTATCCTCAAAGACTCATTTCAAATAAACAATCGGCTCAAATGGACCAAATTTTGGAAGTTTTCAAACAAGTCAAGATAAACATTCTTCTTTTAGATGCCGTTCAACAAGTCCCTTCTTATGCCAAGTGTCTAAAAGATTTATGTTCTCACAAGCGCTCCACCCACGTCCCTAAGAAAGCCTTTTTGACCTCTCACGTTAGTTCAATTCTTTCGAATCAAATTCCCGTGAAATATAAGGACCCCAGTTGTCTTACAATTTCATGTGTCATAGGCAATACTTTTGTGAACAAGGCATTACTTGACTTAGGTGCGAGTGTGAATCTACTTCCATTTTCGGTCTATCAAGCCCTAGGTTTAGGTGAACTTAAAAAGACGAACATGACACTTCAACTAGCTGATCGTTCTATCAAAATGCCTAAGGGAATAATTGAAGATGTCTTAATTAAGGTTGGTGATTTCATTTTTCTGGTTGATTTTGTTGTCCTCGAGACTCAACCCGTCACGAATCCTAAGAACCAAATCTCGATCATTCTAGGACGACCTTTTCTTGCTACATCCAATGCCTTGATTAATTGTAGGGATGGTTCGATGAAACTGACTTTTGGTAATATGACAATTAACCTTCACATCTTTAATGTCAGAAAAGAACCCAATGAGCTTTATGAACAAACATTAAGGGTTAATCTTGTTGATGACATTGTTAATTGGTCAAACCTTAAGGATAGTGAGATTGAGTCTCTTCTAGTTGAGGATTTTCAAATAAATCACGAAACAAATCGAGAGCCTCATGAGTCATTTAAGAATATGACCTCGAAAGATATGTTGAGAGAGTTGGATAACATTTGTTCTAAGTGGGAAACCAAACCTGAGGAGGTCTCTTGTGAACCAAATCTTATTGTTAAAACTCCCATTGGTGAACCACCTACATTTGATGATTGTTAGGAGATTTGAATGAAATTTGTTTTAAGTGGGAGACCCCACCCGAGGTTGTTAGTGTTGGGCACGTTGTTAAGAGTCCCGTGGGAACACCTCCTGCATTTGACTCAACTTTGTATCATCCCGAATTTGATCAACAGCCCTTGGGAGAAGACGGACCCTTATCTTATGTCCTTACTAGTGATTCAACCCATGACCAAACTTTCATTGTCTCTAATTTGTTTAAACAAAATGAAGAAGCCTTAAGTTGGTTTAGTGAGAACATTAATGACACTTGTTCCATAAGGTTAAATGATTCCATGTTGCTTGAGAAAGTCTTTTCTACTAAAAATTTTCAAAAATGTCTTGATTCTTTCTCAAAGCTGCATCCCAATTTTCCCACCGGCATCGGCTGATTCGGTTTTATTCCTTTGCCTCCCCTCGTGAAAGATAGGTATGGGGGAGGAATTGTGTGCGTGTGTCGTGTTAATTAGTTGTTTTTCAAATTCATTTAGTCTCCGTCATCCCTTGTCAGGTATTATCTCCTCATTCTCTTTTACTCATTTTTCTTGCATTTACATACATTGAAGACAATGCATGATTTATGTATGGGGGAGGTTTTTAGTGTAAATACAAAAAATTTGAAAAATCCAAAAAAATTGAAAAATCCAAAAATCCAAAAATAGAGATAGTTTAGCTAAGTTGTCCTTCCCACTCTTTAATTTTAGAACTGGTTGGTGTTAGAAATTTTTCGAAAATTATATGTATAATGCCTTTAGATAATTTGAACGTAGTCAAGTAAGGTTTTCATCATGAAACTTGTGTCGAACAAATTTTTGCTTAAGATTCCAAGATGACACATTTGCACAAGACCTTTGGTGGAAAGATTGTATAGGAATGTTATTCGATACCTGAGAGAGAGCCCACATTTTAAAACAATGTCAAATCAAACCTTTGTGAATATATTGTTCCTATAGTGTCTTAAAACAAAAGGAAGAAAAAAAAGAAAAAAAAAAGAGAGTCAATAAATGTTTATAGTTGTAGAGTGCTAGTGGAAGAAGTGACTAGATTGGGCTCATTACTACCCGATAAATTGAGTCTGAGGGGACTTTGTGCCTAGTAACCTAAAGCCCTTTGTGGTTTGGGATTGTTGACCCAACGCTCGCTACATGGGTATTAGTGCATAAGTCTTTTGGGACCTCAATCACTGCACGGTCATTTCAACAATTAATACTAATAAATTCTTAAGTTCTAATAAATTCTTTGTAGGGAAATTGGCTAGGTTGGGCTCATTGATAACCCGAGTAAGTAAGTCCGAGGGGACTTTGTGCCTAGCAACCTAAGGCCCTTTGTGGTCTGGGATTGTTGACTAAAGCTCCCTAAATGGATATCGATGCAAAAGTCTTTTGGGACCTCAACCACTGTACGGTCTGTCTAACTACTAAGAGCGTGAAGTTTGGCTAGATACTTGTTTTGATAGAGATTGGGTCAGTTCAATATTGGTTGAAAAAGAGAAAATGTTCGTATGCACTTTATCCAGCAAAGGCCTTAAATTCACTACACACCTTGGGATTTTTTGTAAACTTTTAGAGTCGACTCATGTGGATTGTGGAAACGTATAACTTGGCTATTATTAGAATAATCTTTAAAGTCATGTATTTTCCTATAAATTGTAAACACCAATGTTAGGCCGAATACACAAATATAATCAAGTTTGTATGAGAGAATAACAATTAACACGCGTTTAAATAATCAAAAACTGTATGGAATTAATAACTCCTCTCTCAGTGATGTGAAATATCACAGAGAGCTGCTTAGGTTACAATGAAATGATAATACGTTTTTCGATACCCTTCTAGGGTTAACCTAACTGTATTTATAAAGATATACAGCTACAATACAATCGATAATTGATACTCCTATAAATCAGCTATACAAATGTTATCAATTATGATTGTTACGCGTCTTCTTAGTCAACATGATGTCTTCGACAGCTATCTAATCTTCAAAGATATCGCTTCCATAATTATCTTCAATTATTCTTCAAAGTCTGATGATGACCAGTAGACGCTCCCTCCTGACAGAGTTTAGCAAACTCTGTCGAGCTTCCATCTGTCATAGTTTAATTAAACTCTGACCACTTCTAACTTCCAGTTAAACTCTGATGAACCTCTGTAACACTTAAACACTGACATTACTCACATCAATTGTATTTAACAATCTCCCCCAACTTGTTCATTAGCAAAAATGCACAAGTTAATAATAATTGACGATGTCAAAACAATTAGACAAATACAGTGTTTAATAAATAATCAGAGTTTAAACTTCTACTTAAACAAAATTTACAGAAAACAAGAAATACTTACAGAGCTTTATTTACTTAATTTCCTCAACATCTGGTGTTGTTCTGAGATAGTCTATAAGCAATCTTCTTTCTGCATTCTCGAGTTCTATCTGCATGATCTTCTTAATCTCTTTAAGTTCAGGATCATCTTCACCAGTCTGATAGATTGCAGATCTCAGAGAATATATTTTGTTCTTCCTCATGTCATTACCTAGTCTGATAAAATGTGCTTTCTCTGACTCCGGATTAAAATCTAAAACAGTTATACCCAGACCTGTCTTCAATCGAGCACTATTTTTCTTCATCTCAACGATCTTCCCATGATAATCTCTGTATTTTGGAACATACTCACTTGTGTAGTTTGTACCACAAAATGCCTATAGGTTCAAAACAATGTCATTCTCACCAACATATTCCAATTCTTCCTATAGGTTCAAAACAATGTCATTCTCACCAACTTTATACACAGTCCCATCAGCCATGAAATATAGCAGGAAATCTTTCTTCAAACTCTTTTGTTGAATCAACTGTACTGATTCTAGTCTGTCCAAACTCTCCTGTGGAACACCATGTCCTGGAACAACCAGTGATGAAGGATCTAGAAGACTAGTATTCACTCTAATTTCTCTATCTGAGCCCAAGCCAGATGTATCTCGACTTTTCTTGGACATACAAGCTCTGCCTTGTAGAAAATTAGTACCTCCAGTCTTCAGAGTTTGATCAGGAATAGTTGGTTTTGCAAAAAACATTTGCATCTGAGTAGACAATGGTTTATGTACAATTTGTGTAGCAACAGAGGTTGTATGCACTTTCTTCAAAACCTTTTCTTCTTCAATAATCTTACCTTTTAGCTTCTATTTAGCATCTTCTGTTGGTTTCCTAGACAATAGTAAATTCTGATCAGCACCAACATTTTCTTTAATAACAATGCATTTTTGAAGGCCTAGGAGCTTTCTCATTCTTCTTTAACTTTCCAGACTACAAAGCTTTTTTATGTTCTTCTTGTAAATTCTTCTCTTCAGCTTGAATGTCTTCAATTGTAACTCCTTCTTCATTCTCTTCAAGAAACAGTCTTGCAGCCAATTCTTCATCTGTCTGTGGATTGTCAGTGAATAACAAGCTCTTCATCTTTGAAGTACCCAGGACATCAGTATTTATTCCATCAGACTTTGTAGAAGACTTGCCAGATCTCAGACTCATATCTTTACCAGCTTTTGATTTTAATCTCTTTTCTCGGTCATTTGCTCCTCCATCTTCAGCATCATCTTTCTTAGTCAGAGTTTGAGATTGCCTGCATTTGAACTTAGCAACTCTCTCCCCCTTTTTGACATCATCAGGAATCAATAAAGATGTGATCAATTCCAATGAGATAGCAATAGAGTCAATCTTACCAGATAAGTCAGTTTGATTCTCTTCCACTTTACTTAGCCTTTTAAACAGAGTTTCTTGATCTTTAGAAAAAGTCTGAAACTTCAGTTTATTATCTCTCTGCAGAGTCATGTCTCTTTTAACAACTTCAGCCCGCAGATCAGTTATTGCTTGTTGAGAATCATCAAACCTGTTATTAAGAGTCTTGACTTGAATAACAGTGGCTTTCAGACATGAAAGAATCTCTAGATTTGAAATCTTTGTAGCAGTGCTATGCACAAAAGCAGCTGCTCTTTCCAGCAGGAAAAATGCAATCTTCTTTATACTAATTCTTCGAAAATTTGGCAAAATATTCTTCTTCAATTTCACGTTGATGTGAAGGTCCAGAAAAATCAGTTCTCTTTGCATCAGTTTGTACTGGTTGTCTCTGAGAAGAGTTAGACTCAGTACTTCCTTCAGCTTCAACATCGACTTCAGCATTTTCATTTTCAACTGAATCAGTCTCAGCAATATTCACTGCAGCTTCAACTTTTTCAGCAGGAGTCTCTGCAACTTCAATATCTTCAGCAAAAGTCTCCTCAGTATTCTCTGCGGTTTGCTCTCCATCTTCAATAGACTTTGAAATTGCAAGAACTTCATCCACAGGCTCAGAAATTACAGCCTTGGTTGGTTGATTAATTTCTTCACCTTGTTCAGTAACTTGGTGAGCATCAGAGAATAATTCAGTATGTGTTGCTACTGTTTCATCAAGTACCACAGTAGGTTGATCAGCTACACCAGTTTCTTCAGAGTTAGCAACAATAGGTGATGAGATAGGAACTTCAATGTCATCAGAGAATGGAATGAATGACTCAACAAAAGCATCCATATCAGCAAAACCATCTCTGTTTTCCACATCCATCTGTGCATCTTCAGTTGTCTTTACAGCTTCTTCTTCAGTATTTATCTCAACAGTAGGTATCTCCTTAGAAATCACCTCTGGAGCTTCAAGATTTATCTCTTCATCTGACTCATCAACTAACAACCTTCTATTCTTTGATTTAGGCACCTCAGCTGCCACTTCTTCTTCAACAGAGTTTGAGAAGTCAGACCTTTTTACTCTTTCCTTTTTAGCCCTGATAACTTTGTGCTTTGTTCTGCCTCCACTCTTTGGTTTAGCCTGTGTAGGTGGTGGATTTTGTTCAAAGTTTGCAATTGGCTCATTGATGTTAGGTTGAGGTTGAGTTTGAGTTTGAGTGGGTGTTGGTTGAATTTGTTCAGTGTTTGGCTCATCATTATCAGGTTAAGAGGGTTGAGGTTGTGTTTCAGTGTTTGTAGGTTGTAAAGGTTCAGTGTTTGCAGGTGGTGAAAGTGCAGGCTCAGGCTGTTGTGGTTCTTGAGGTTGATTTAAGAAGTTTTGAAGAGCAAGAGGCAAAAACAAGTCAGGTACGTGCCCCTTGGTTACATCCTTGTTGGTCAAATCAGAGAATACTCTCTTATGAACTTTAAAGGCCTAAATAATGTCTTCCTTAGAAATTTCAACATCAGGCAGACAAGCAGAGAATAGTAATTGACAAAATCTAGAAAAATAATCAGTGGTACTAGACTCTGACAATCTTTCACCGATATTCATCAAGACGAGTCTACCAAAATCAAAATTACTTCCATAAAGAAGTGAATAGCCGATTTAAAGACTGTCAGTAGGAATAGCATCCTAATTGGTGATTTTCTTTACAAACGCCCTTGTGATGCAATCGAAAAAGAAACTCCACTCGTTCCTCAGATGTGGCCTATTCACTTGACCAAGTCTCGCTAAAGGTCCTGAGTACCCAATTTGCTGCAACATCTCTTTTACAAATCTTTCACCAACAACACTATATGCAGAGTGTGTATCAAAACCCAAAGATTCTCTGACCGTCGTTGGAGTAATGACATGCTCTGTTTCCTCATATGTGAAAATAATTGAAGGAGTCCCATTCTCTCCTCCATCTTCATAAGTAGTTGTCTGCCAGAAAGTAGCAATCTGTGCAACAGAGAGCTTTGTTGGTTCGACTAGGGCTATACCAATCTTCGAATCCAGCAAGAAGTTTTAATTAGATGAAACGCTACATGAACGTTCTCAGTATTCAAAGGAGCTGCATAGTTGTTAGGTACAAACACTAACCCTCGAGCGTTAAAAGATTTGGTGGCCATGAGATTAGAATCGAGAAGAAAATATCAGAGAAAAAGATGTGTATGAAAGGTGTTTGAAAAAATGTGCAAGTGAAAGAACAAAGTAACTGTGAGTGGTTGTGTGCAAAGAGAATACCGGTGTGCAATAGAAATGTGAACCTTTTATGTAAAATTATTAGATTTGTAATTAAAAATTAAAAGCCAATCGTTTTAAACATCAACACACGCAACCAGTTTCTTGTTAAATGTGTGAGTGGGACACGCGGCACACATGCAATGGACCAACTTTTTACGTTCAGTAATTATGGCAATAATTACTGCTACTCTCTCTCTCCTATTTCCAATACACTTTAACACTCTAATACTCATTAAGAGTTGGCAATTATTTATCTCATTTTTCAAAAACTCTTTTTACCCCAAGTATGTAAATTATCTGAAATACAATTTACCTTAGAGTACTAGACAAAATTCGTCAGTGTTTGTCAATTCTCTAACTTTGTTACCATAACCCTTTCAAAAACTGCACAGTTGTGAATTTATGTGTGTGTATAGCAGAGTTTACTAATTCAATATTTAGAGCATCTAATTTTTCATAAAATCCATAAAATAAATCAGTAAACACTGTTTGCACAAACTCTCATAGTAAACACTTAATGTCTGATGAATGCTAAACTCTGTAGTAAATAATTGATATACAGTAACTCTGAACTAACTTATACCCCCTTCTAACTAATCTATTTTTTTTTTCTTTTCTCCAGTAATCAGAGGTTGGAACTAGTCACCAAAAATCCTATAATTTTAGCCCTTATCTTTTTGATAAGTTCCTGGGTCTTCCTAGTCTTTGACTAGTCACCAAAAATTAGAGAATTTTAGCCCTTACTTTTTACTAGCAAGTTCCTGGGTCGTCCTAGACACAACATAATCTCAAAGGAGTTCTAACAACATATATACATTCGCTTTGGGGGTAGACTAATAACAGCATCTAACTTAACAGAGTTTAACAAACAGAGTTTAGAAGTCATCAACATCAGAAGTTAGTCATGAGAGGCAATGCACACAACATTTACAGACTCAGAGTTTAGGATAGATAAACTAAGAGATGCTATAAATATGGAAACAGTATAATGCTGTGTTAATTTTCTACACAATCTAACATTAGATCACAAATAACTTAGAAGGATTCATGATTAATTTCTGAGAATTATGCTTCATACAGATTTCTTCATCGGTGTTTATGTTCAGACAATAACATTATCAGAGTTTATCAATCAGAGATTAACAGTGTTTATCCAACATTTCAACAGTGTATGACCTACAGAGTATTCTAACAGTTGTATTACCACATCAAGGTATACTAATCACAGAAACATGAGCAACATATTATATAAGTAAAGTTTGAGTCTAACCAGTATCTCTAGTCGAAACCAGAGATCATTCCTAGTTTATTTACCAGCCTTGTAAATGTAGCTTCACTCAATGGCTTGGTGAAGATGTCTGCAAGCTGTTGTTCTGTAGACACAAAATGAAGCTCAATATTTCCTTCTTCTACATGTTCTCTGATAAAATGGTACCTTATACTGATGTGCTTGGTCATTGAATGCTGTACTGGATTACCTGTCAATGCAATAGCACTTTGATTATTACAGAAAATATGTATTTTACTGTACCTTAATCCATAATCCAGCAATTGATTCTTCATCCACAGAATCTGTGCACAACAGCTACCAGCCGCAATATACTCTACTTCAACTGTAGATGTAGAAATTGATTTCTGTTTCTTGCTGTACCAAGAAACAAGTCTATCACCCAGAAATTGACAACTTCCACTGGTGCTTTTTCTGTCTATCTTACAGCCTGCAAAGTCTGCATCAGAGTAACCAAGTAGCTTGAAATCTGATTCTCTGGGATACCACAGACCTAAGGTTATGGTGCCCTTGAGATACTTAAAAATTCTCTTCACAACTGTTAGATGTGGTTCTCTGGGGTCTACCTGAAACCTTGCACAGAGACAAGTTGCATACATGATGTCAGGTCTGCTTGCTGTTAGATAAAGAAGAGACCCTATCATGCCTCTGTAGCTTGTCATATCTACTGGAGCTCCTGTGTCTTTGTCCAACTTTGTTGTTGTTGCCATGGGAGTTGTTGCAGATGAACAGTCAAGCATACCAAATTTCTTGAGAAGATTTCTGGTATATTTTGCTTGATTTATAAAAATCCCATCATCTGTTTGCTTCACTTGTAGGCCTAGAAAATAACTAAGCTCTCCCATCATGCTCATTTGATGCCTAGACTACATGAGCTTGGCAAACTTCTTACAGAGTTTATCATTAGTAGACCCAAATATTTTGTCATCAACATATATCTGAACTAAAAGCAAGTCACTGCCAGATTTAAAATAGAACAGGGTTTTATAAATTGTACCTCTGTCGAACCCACTTTCTAAAAGAAATTGAGCCAGAGTTTCATACCATGCTCTTGGTGCCTACTTAAGTCCGTAGAGTGCCTTATCCAGCCTGTAGACATAGTCTGGATATTTGGGGTCCACAAATCCTGGTGGTTGTTCAACAAACACTTCTTCTTCAAGCTTCCCATTCAGAAAAGCACTTTTTACATCCATCTGAAATACCTTGAATTTCTTTTGAGAGGCATATGCTAGAAAAATCCTTATTGCCTCCAATCTTGCAACTGGAGCAAAAGTTTCATCATAGTCTATTCCTTCCTGCTGTGAATAGCCTTTTGCCATAAGTCTAGCCTTGTTCCTTGTAATAACTCCCTCACTATCAGTTTTATTTCTGAAAACCCATTTAGTACCAACAACAGATCTATTCTTTGGTCTTGGTACAAGGGTCCATACTTCATTTCTTTCGAATTCATTTAACTCCTCCTGCATTACTGTTATCCAGTCAGCATCTTGAAGAGCTTCTTGTACCTTCTTTGGTTCAGATTTAGACAAAAATGCATGAAATAGACATTCATTTGTTGTAGCACTCCTTGTCCTTACTTTCACATCTGGATCTCCAATAATTAGATCAAGTGCATGAGATTTTGTCCATTTCCTAGCTGAAGGTAAATGACTTCTATCAGTATTTGATCCTCCCCCTTGATCCATGTTCTCCTGATTTTCTTGTTGCCTTTCTTCAGTCTCTGAGGCTCCCCCTGAATTTGACTGCTCAGAGTTTGAACTTTTAGATTTTACACTTTTAGAGTTTGAGTTATCAGAGATTGATCCAGATTTTTCAGCTGACTCGCTTTCAGTATTTGAGTCATCATTTTGAAGTGATCCTTCATGCTCCCCCTCAACTGGTTCTCCCCTTTGTTCTGGCTGAGAAGTTTCTTTAGTATTTACCAGTAGAGGTTCAGAGTATGCTTCAATAGAGTTTGTCGACTCAACTTCATCAGAGTTTACTTCATCAGAGATTAATTCTTCATTTTCAAAGCGCAGTTGATCATGTTCATCTACATCTTCAAGTCCAGTTATTTTCTTGTCATCAAATGACACATGAATGGACTCCATAATTACCTTGGTTCTCAGATTATAACTCAGAATGCCTTAGTTGACAGCGGATAGCCAACAAAAATTCCTTCATTAGATTTTAACTCAAATTTGGTCAACTGTTCAGAATGAGTTTTTAACACAAAGCATTTGCACCCAAAAATATGAAAATATTTCAGGTTAGGCTTCTTTTCCTTCACTATCTCATATGGTGTTTTCCCATGCTTGTTGATCAGAGTAGCATTTTGAGTAAAACAAGCAGTTTGAACTACTTCTGCCCAGAAATAGGTTGGCAATTTTGCTTCATCAAGCATGGAGGTTCTGTTTTTCCTCTCAACTACACCATTTTGCTGTGGTGTACCAGGTGCAGAAAACTCTTGCTTCACTCCCCTGTTCTTGCAAAATTCTTCCATTGTTGCATTCCTAAATTCAGTTCCATTATCACTCCTGATTATTTTGACTGTGATTTGATCCTTTGTCCAGCAGCTTTACATACTCCATCAGAGTTAATGCAGTTTCATTCTTCTTTGCTAGAAAATACACCCAAGTGTATCTTGTGTGTTCATCAACAATGACTAAAGCATATTTCTTTCTTCCAATAGACAAGACATAGGCCATCAACAATCGAAATTTAGACTTGCTTTTGAAATTCAGACTTGCTTTTGAAAGATGACTTCCTTTGTTTGGCCTTTTGACAGGAATCACATAGGCCATCAACATTTAATAAAGACTTTGGGAGTCCCCTTACAAGATCCTTTCTTATCAACTCATTGATGTTGTTCAGATTCAAATGAGAGAGTTTCTTATGCCATTCCCAACTCTCTTCACTAGACATTCTTGTTGACAAGCATACAGCTTTTCCATCAGAGTTTGTCAACAAACTTTCTTCATAGATATTATTGTGCCTGTGTCCAACTAGAACAACTTTCCCTGTAGATTTACTGATAACTTCACAATATTCAGGTTGAAAATCTACATGATAACCTCTGTCACAGATTTGACTCACAGATAGCAGATCATGCTTGAGTCCTGGAACCAGAGCTACATTTGTGATGATGACATTTCCAAGATTGATATTTCCATATCCCAGAGTACGTCCTACGTTGCCATCTCCACAGGAAACTTTTGGGCCTGCCTTCTCCTCATACTCTGATAGCAGGGCTTTATTTCCAGTCATGTGTCCTGAACATCCACTGTCCACGACTAGGGTACTCTCCCAGATGCCCTGCAATCACAAACATTCACTGAAGGTCAGATTTAAGGATCCAGACTTGCTTGGATCCTTTGGCTTTCTTAACTTTATCAGATTTAGTAGCGGAATCCTTATTATCAGAGTTTAAGCTAACATTTTTAGAGGTTACACTTGTAGAATTAACCTTAACCCATTTAAAATTGGGCTTTAGTTCATAATAATTATGATAAATAGCATGATAATCCTTGCAAGTATAAATAGAATGCCAAGTACTTCCACAATGTTTGCATAAAGTCTGTGGTATAGTTTTAACATAATCATTCTTTACTCCAGACTTGGAGGGTAAAGAATTAATGTCTTTATTTTTCATGCAGAAACTAGCAAGATGATTAGTACTACCACAGTTATGACATGTCTTCCTTGGAGCATAAGTAGCAAGCATTTGATTATAACCTTTAGTAATGCCTACTTTACCATTTCTATTCTTCCTGGACACTTTCTGTTTCTTAACAGATTTTAACTCCTTAAGCTTATGTTTGAGTTGTTTATCTGTCATTGAACCAATATTAATCTGTTTAACACTAGTTTTTACTGATTCTTCCTTAATAGCTTCTTTCAACTTCAGACTTAGGTTCACTTGTGCCAGTAACAAATTTTCTAGATGGAAGATGTGTTCTAATTTTGACTTCTTTTTGAAACCTAAGTTCATCTTCCTTACAGTAACCTAAACCAACTGTGTCTGACTGAAAAACCTCATGAGTGTCTTTTCCAGAATCAGTCCAAGTCTTAATTATGTGATTTGCTTTCTCCAATTCAGATTCTAGTTGCCTATATCTTCCAAGCAACTCCTGTTCTAGATAAACAGCATCATCTCTTTCTTTCTGAACTTGTTGCATGTTGACAAGTTTCTCTTCAACAAATTTATTTCTTTCTTTAAGTTCAGAATTCTCAGATTTGATTCTCTCATTCTCTAAAGTCTGATCCCTATAACTGATATGTAAGGCCTTAAGATAAATTCTCAATTCAGATATATTATCAGTATTATAAGCATAGGTAGTTAGGGGTACCTTGTTTTCAGAATCTTCAGATTCATTCTCATTAGAAGCCATGAGAGCATAGTTAACATCCTCATTTGAGTCTGAAGTGTCTGCCCAGTCTCTGCCTTTTGTGAAGAGTGCTTTTTCAGTTTTACCCTTCTTGCACTCAGGAGCATAGTGACCTATCTCCTTACACTTGTAGCATTGAATCTCAGATTTGTCTTTCTTCCCAGATTTGGTATCCTTTCTTTCAGACTTTCTGAAACTCTTTCTGTCAGAATTTGAATCTTTCTTAGAGAACCTTTTTCACTTCTTGAAGTTCTTGAAACCCAACTTCTTGAATGTCTTCACAATCAAAGCAGCCATTTGTATCATTTCTTCTTCATCATCCTTAGAGTCAGATGATTCATCAGTGTTTGAGTCAACATCAGAATTTGACGACTCACTTTCAGAATGTATGACCAAAGCTTTTCCCTTAGCTTTCTTGCTTGATGCTTCCTTCTTCAAGGGTTTTTTTCAACCTTAAGAGCAACAGACTTTGTCTTCTTGCTTGATCTCCTATTTCTCTGTTCCATTTCCAGTTCATGAGTTTTGAGCAATCCATAGATTTCATCAATCTCTGTGTTAGCAAGATCATAATTATCTCTTATAGTGGTTGTCTTTACATCCCACTTTTCAGGTAGAGCAAGAAGAAATTTAAGATTTGAATCTTCTAGATCATACTCTTTATTGACCAGTGACAAATCATTGAGTAGCTTACAGAATCTGTCAAATGTTTCTGTTATGGTTTCTTCAGATCTAGCCTCAAAATGTTCATACTCTTGTGTGAGTATGTTCCATCTGTTCTTCTTGATAGCAGCAGTTCCTTGACATCTAACTTCAAGGGCATCCCAGATTTCTTTGGCAGTTGTGCAATTAATCACTTTGTTAGACATAACATTGTCTAAGGCACTATAAAGTAGATGTCTAACCTTTGCATCTTTAGCAATAGATGAAATATCCCCAGGAGTCAGATCTTTCTTCTCCTTTGGAACTGATTTAGCTTCTTGACCAGCAGTAACAATAGATAACTTTGTAGGCTTATGAGGACCTTCATAAATTCTATCAAGATATTCTGGATCTGTAGCCTCCAGAAACATGGTCATCTTCACCTTCCAGATTGAATAATCTGTCGGCCTGAGAATAGGAACCCTAATTGTCTCATAACGACTCACAGTAGTAGGTTGAGCCTTCTCAGTACTAGAACTAGAATCTGATGGAGGAGGTATCTCTGCAATTGATTATAGTTGTGTGTGGACCTTAAACTGTATAGAGTAACAGATCTACTCTGATACCAATTGTTAGGCCGAATACACAAATATAATCAAGTTTGTATGAGAGAATAACAATTAACACACGTTTAAATAATCAAAAACTGTATGGAATTAATAACTCCTCTCTCAGTGATGTAAAATATCACAGAGAGCTGCTTAGGTTACAATGAAATGATAATACATTTTTTGTTACCCTTCTAGGGTTAACCTAACTGTATTTATAAAGATATACAGCTACAATACAATCGATAATTAATGCTCCTATAAATCAGCTATACAAATGTTATCAATTATGATTGTTACGCGTCTTCTTAGTCAACACGATGTTTTCGACAACTATCTAATCTTCAAAGATATCGCTTCCATAATTATCTTCAATTATTCTTCAAAGTCTGATGATGACCAGTAGACGCTCCTTCCTGACAGAGTTTAGCAAACTCTATCGAGCTTCCATATGTCAGAGTTTAATTAAACTCTGACCGCTTCCAACTTCCAGTTAAACTCTGATGAACCTCTGTAACACTTAAACACTGACATTACTCACATCAATTATATTTAACAACCAATGAAAGCTAGATTGTAAGAGGAAAGTTGGATACTTGCTTATTATCTCAAATATTTTATGGGTATATCTTCTGTAAACCTTTAGGAGACAACACTACTCTTGTAGAGATCGTCTATGAGTTTAACGAGTTGGTAAACCTAAAATTACCCATGATTCTTACAACAGTGAGTATTGGTTTTTCATTCTACATTTTTCATTTTGTTTTACTTGAGGACGAGCAAAAGATAGGAATGGGGGCATTTGATAAATGCATATATTTGAATATTTTTATTGCATATTTATTGTTGAACTCGTATTTTAATAAATTAATTTGTTGCATTTCAGGAATTTCAAGGATAAAATAAGGAAATGACAAAAACAAAGAAAAAGGACAAGGAAGGGCAAAAGAGGAAGAAAAAGGAAGAAAATGCAAAAAGGCAAAAGAAAAGGGAGCTTGGTGCAAAAAAGAATAATTTGAGAGAGAAAGGGACACATGGAAGGTGGGGATTCCACCAACACACCCACATGTGTATGGTGGAGATCTACCCAACACCTCCCAAAACCTTAGTTCTAGCCTATAAATACCCCTTACCCCCTTGTAAATCACAACCTAGATTTTACTGTAGTTTTAGGGTAGTGTAAATTTCTTTCCTTTCTTGTTTTGTAGTTCTAAATTTGGTAAACACTTTCCTTTTATTAATGCAATTTCAAGTTTCCTTCATTTTCTTGTCTTGCTCTCGTTTATGTTGCCTCGCTTTCGGTATTTTCCAAAATCCGATTAGTGGACAAAGTAACGAAACGCTAACCACTTGGGGTTGAAAATAATGATTTTTTTTATTTCTTGCTCTTAGTTAAAATTTTAGTTTTTAATTCTAGTTGTGCTCCTTTAGATCTCCATTCTATTGTGGGTTTCATAATTTTTAATTATAGATCTGATTTTTATGGGTAATGTGTTAGTGTAATAAATAACAAAAGTATTATTTTCATAAATTTTCAAATCGTATCTTCTATTTCGTTTTAATTGTTAAATTCGAAGCTTTATTTTATGTTCCTCTGTTTTTATTCGAACCAAATCCCCTGTTTTCTAATCTTAATAAAACCATTTCCTTTCTTAGCTTGTTATCTTCTTGTTCATCTTCGTCATTCTCAACAAATCAAACCCAGCTTCCTTTTTCTTCCTTCTCTTCTTCTTAATTCACAGCCTCTCCCATGTTCTTGTACAACTCCATCGATCCCAACTTTTCTTCTTTTTCGATTTAAACACGCAAGACCCCTGTTTTCTCTCCTTTACTTCCCTCTCCTTAAAACCCCCAAATCCACAACACTTTCTTTCTTTTGTTGTTTTCCCTGTTTTATTTTCTTTCTTTTTTTTGCGATTATTTTACGATTCGGTGCTTCTTTTCGCCACTGGGTATTGAAACTCGGTTTACACTACTCCATATGTGGGCTTTAACAATGCTTTTTTCAGTGTTACGAGCAAAAGTGTAACCATATATGCCTTAAAATTGGTCTTAGCCTACACATTTTTTTAGTGTTAGCAGTTCTATTAATGAGTGTTATCGTAGACTTCATACTATATCTATCGTAACTCGGAAGTCAGTGTAACCGTTGGTCTTAAAAAAAAGTGTAACCGTTGCTCAATCTTTATCTAAATATTCACTTAATTAATAGGCGGGTGAAATGTTGTCCGAAATTTTTAGTTTAGTGGGTCAATTTCATTCTATCTCAATAATTCCCTCTTTCAATTATTCACTCACTCTCTCTCTCTCTCTCTCTCTCTCTCTCTCTCTCTCTCTCTCTCTCTCTCTCTCTCTCTCTCTCTCTCTCTCTCTCTCGCTACTCTCTCTCCCTATCAACTATCCTAAATTAAACACCAAGCAATTAAACACCACATTTCTTCAGTTAGGGTTTGATTACGGGTTCTGTACGGGTTCAATTAGGGTTCTCTCCGGGAGTTATGTTCAATTAGGGTTCAATTGGGTTCTTGTTCAATTGTCTTCTTCAGGTATTCTTACTGCCTTCTTCTTGTTCTGGGTCGCGTGTCTGTGTTTGGTCCCGCTTAAAGATGGTAATTACGAGCTTTTAATTCATTTCATCATTATATATATATATATATATATATATATATATATATATATGTATATGCTTGTGTACAATATTGTTGCTGCTGCTTTTTGATGATTTGAGTGTTTTGTTGTGATTTTCGTTTAATTTGTAAATTGACCTGTTGTATCGATGAATGATTTTAGAATTGATTAGATTGACAAGGGGGTGTTTATTTTATCGCCTCTAACTGTTAGTGATGGTAATAAAAAAGATCTGTTAGTGTATGAAAGTCGAGGATTCCGGACCTTTCCGGACCTGAATTACTGGAATTATTGTAGCTTTGCCATTTCTGAGCAACGTCACTACTTCAATTGTTTGGTTAGATATATATGTGTGGCGTTCTGCTTTTTAGTTTGAAAGTAAACGGATAGTAAATGAATGCTAAGTCGAACACCTGTCTGTTTCTCATTTATGTCCTTGTATCCTTGTAGTTGCTACTGCTAACAAATGGTTTCAAATTGCTAAAAGTTGGAGGGTATCTTGTCTATAGCACTTGCAGGTTTTAAATTTCTTTTTGAGTCTGAATTTGAAACTTCACTCAAGGTCAATAAATCTGAAACTGATTTTCCTTTTTTTTTGTGTTACTGGTGTAGTTTAACAATTGCTCAGAATGAAGATGTGGTAGATCAGTTCCTCTTACAAAATTCCTCTACTAGTTGGTTTCTTAGTACTTCTCTTTATTACAGTTGTGCATTAATTCCTACTGCACGAGTCTATTTTTGTGTCCAAAAAAATTAAAAAAGCAGATCCCTGGTGTCTTAAGCAATAAATATGACTTTGAATTTAGCAAAAATATTTAATGATTTTGATTTGTGCTTTTTAAAGCAAATAAGTGCTACAAAGTACAAAATAAGTAGAAATGTACTATAATTTACATGAATCCAAAAAATGAGTGACTTCTGTATGAAACTCTGTTCCATTACCTTGTATTATGATGTGGCTTGTGTTTTTTTTTCAGAGTTGCTGGATATAGAGGTGGCTAAAGATTGGCCTTTTAAGAGTGGTCAAATACAGAAGACATTGCGATTTGATCCTTTGACATCTCAAACTAGTGGCCTTTTACTTACAATAATTGTCGATGTCATAATTGGTGAGGGTTCATTGACAATTATATTTGTTCAGAATAAATCCAGTAATATATTGCCCAGTATCGTTCGTGTATGTTAAATATAATTGATATGGTTAATATCAGTGTTTAAGTTTTGCAAGGAAAAACAGAGTTTAAACAGGAAGCAGTCAGAGTTTAGTTAAACTCTGACAGTTAGAAGCTAAACAGAGTTTGCTATACGCTGACTGTTGGAAGCTCGACAGAGTTTGTTAAACTCTGTCTGGAGGAAGCGTCTACTTGTCAACAGTGTTTGAAGAATTATTGAAGATAATTATGGAAGCAATATCTTTGAATATTGGATAGCTGTCAAAGAGATTGAGTTGACTAAGGAGACGAGTAGCAATCGTAATTAATATCAATTGTATAGCTAATTTATAGGAGTATCAATTATCGATTGTATAGCAGCTGTATACTTTATAAATACAGTTAGGTTAACCCTAGAAGGGTATCGATCGTGTAATATCATATTATTTTATTGTAACCTAAGCAGCTCTCTGTGATAATTTACATCACTGAGAGAGAAGTTAATTTCAAACAGTTTTTAAAGCTTTTAAAGAACTTATTGTTATTCTCTCATACTTAGTTGATTATAAGTGTGTATTCGGCCTAACAATTGGTATCAGAGCAAGATCTGTTAATTTAATACAGTTTAAGATCCACACACACACACAACTATAATCAATGGTAGAAATTCCTCCTCCTACATCAGGCTCTAGTGCTGAGAAGTCTCAACCTGCAACTGTGAGTCGATATGAAACAATCAGGGTTCCTATTCTTAAGCCAGCAGAATACTCAACCTGGAAGGTGAAAATGGCTATGTTTCTGGAAGCTACGGATCCAGAATATCTTGACACAATTTATGAAGGCCCTCATAAGCCTACAAAATTATCTGTTGTTGCTGCTGGACAGGAAGCTAAATCTATTCCAGAGGAGAAGAAAGATTTGACTCCTGAGGATATTTCATCCATTGGAAAGGATGCAAAGGTTAGACATCTCCTTCATAGTTCTTTGGATAATGTTATGTCTAACAAAGTGATCAATTGTAAAACTGCAAAAGAGATTTGGGATGCTCTGGAGGTTAGATGTCAGGGAACTGCTGCAATTAAGAAGAATAGAAGGAACATACTCACACAAGAGTATGAACACTTTGAGGCTAAATCTGAAGAATCAATGACAGAAACCTTTTACAGATTCTGTAAGCTACTTAATGATCTGTCACTGGTTAATAAAGAATATGATCTAGAAGATTCAAATCTCAAGTTTCTTCTTTCTCTACCTGAAAAGTGGGATGTCAAAACAACCACTATTAGAGACAATTATGATCTGGCTGATACTGATATTGATGAGATCTATGGGCTGCTCAAAACTCATGAACTAGAAATGGAACAGAGAAGTAGAAGATCAGGTAGAAAGTCAAAATCTGTTGCTCTAAGAGTTGAGGAAAGACCCTCAAAGAAGGAAGCATTCAGGAAGAAGGCAAAAGGAAAAGCCTTGGTCATTCATTCTGAAAGTGAGTCATCAAACTCTGATGTTGACTCAAATGCAGATGAATCATCTGATTCTGAAGATGATGAGGAAATGATGGAAATGGCTGCTTTGATGGTAAAAACTTTCAAGAAGATGGGTTTCAAGAACTTCAAGAAAGGAAAGAAATTCTCCAAGAATGATTCAAAGTTTGACAAAAAGAATTTCAGAAAATCTGAGAGAAAGGATACCAAATCTAGGAAAAGAGACAAGTCTGAGATTCAATGCTACAAGTGTAAGGAGATGGGTCATTATGCTCCTGAGTGCAAGAAGGGTAAAACTGAGAAGGCACTCTTCACTAAAGGCAGAGATTAGGCAGATACCTCTGACTCAGATGAGGATGTAAACTATGCTCTTATGGCTACTACTGTTGATGAAGCTGTAGATTCTGAAAACAAGGTACCTCTAACTACCTATGCTTATAACATTGATGATATAACTGAATTCAGAATTTATCTTAATTCCTTGCATATCAGTTATAGGGATCAGACTTTAGAGGATGAGAGAATCAAAACTGAGAATTCTGAACTCAAAGAGAGAAATAAGGTTGTAGAAGAGAAACTTGTTAAGATGCAGCAAGTTCAAAAGGAGAGAGATGATGCTGTCTATCTTGAACAAGAGTTGTTAAGTCAGTATAAACAACTAGAATCTGAGTTGGAAAAGGAAAATCACATTATTAAAACTTGGACTCACTCAGGAAAAGACACTCAAGAAGTTTTTCAATCTGACACTGTAGGTCTAGGTTATTCTGAGAAAGATGAACTTAGATTTCAGAATACAGTTAAGATTAGACCACCTCTTCCACCTAAGAAATTTGGAACATTTGTTAATGGAATAAATGAACCTAGATTTGAAGGTGGAAAAGAAGCTGTTAAGAATGAACCAGTAAAAACTAATGTTAAATAGGTTAATATTGGTTTAATGACAGATAAACTACTTAAGCATGAGCTTAAGGAGTTAAAATATGTTAAGAAACAGAAAGTGTCTAGAAAGAACAGAAATGGTAAAGTAGGCATTACTCAAGGCAACTATCCAATGCTTTCTACTTTAGCTCCAAGAAAGACATGTCATAACTGTGGTAGTACTAACCATCTTGCTAGTTTTCGCAGGAAGAACAAAGACATTAATTCTTTACCTTCCAAGTCTGAAGTAAAGAAAGATAATGTTAGAACTAAACCACAGACTTTATGCAAACACTATGGAAGCACTTGGCATTCTATTTATACTTGCAGAAATTATCATGCTATTTATCATAATTACTATGAACTGAAACCTAATCTGAAATGGGTTAGAGTTAAATCGGCAAGTGTAAACTCTGATAAAGTTAACTTAAACTCTGATAATGAAAATTCCGCTGCTAAAGCTAACAGAATTAAGAAAGCCAAAGGATCCAAGCAAGTCTGGATCCTTAAAACTAATCCTCAGTAATTGTTTGTGATTGCAGGGCATCAGGGAAAGCATCCTAGTAGTAGACAGTGGATGTTCAGGACACATGACTGGAAATAAAGCCCTTCTATCAGAGTATGTGGAGAAGGCTGGCCCAAAAGTTTCCTATGGAGATGGCAACATAGGACATACTCTGGGATATGGCAATATTAATCTTGGAAGTGTCATAATCACAAATGTAGCTCTGGTTCCAGGACTCAAGCATGATCTGCTATCTGTGAGTCAAATCTGTGACAGATGTTTTCATGTAGATTTTCAACCTGAATACTGTGAGGTTATCAGCAAAACCACAGGGAAAGTTGTTTTAGTTGGATAGAGGCGCAACAATATCTATGAAGCAAGCTTGTTGACAAACTCTGATGGAAAAACAATGTGCCTATCAACAAGAATGTCCAATGAGGAGAGTTGGAAGTGGCATAAGAAACTTTCTCATTTGAATCTGAACAACATCAATGAGCTGATAAGAAAGGATCTTGTTAGAGGACTTCCAAAGTCTTTACTAAATGTCGATGGTCTGTGTGATTTATGTCAAAAGGCCAAACAGAGGAAGACCTCTTTCAAGAGCAAGTCTGAATCTTCAATTGTTGATCCATATCATCTGTTACATGTTGATCTTTTTGGACCAGTAAATGTCTTGTCAATTGGAAGAAAGAAATATGCTCTAGTTATTGTTGATGAATATACCAGATACATTTGGGTGTATTTTCTAGCAAAGAAGAATGAAACTGCATTAACACTGATGGAGCATGTAAAGCTACTGGACAAAGGATCAAAACACAAAGTCAAAATAATCAGAAGTGATAATGGAACTGAATTCAGAAATACAACAATGGAAGAATTCTGCAAGAACAGAGGAGTTAAACAAGAATTTTCAGCACCTGGTACACCACAGCAAAATGGTGTAGTTGAGAGGAAGAACAGAATCTTGATAGAAGCTGCAAGACTATGCTTGATGAAGCAAAATTGCCAACCTATTTCTGGGCAGAAGCAGTTCAAACTGCTTGTTTTACTCAAAATACAACACTGATCAACAAGCATGGAAAAACACCATATGAGATGGTGAGGGAAAAGAAGCCAAACCTGAAATATTTTCATATTTTTGGGTGCAAATGCTTTGTGCTAAAAACTCATCCTGAACAGTTGACCAAATTTGAGTTGAAAGCAGATGAAGGAATTTTTGTTGGCTATCCAGTGTCAACCAAGGCATTCAGAGTTTACAATCTGAGAACAAAGGTGGTTATGGAATCTATTCATGTGTCATTTGATGACAGAAAAATCACTGGACTTGAAGATGTTGATGAACATGATCAATTGCATTTCGAAAATGAAGATCTAATCTCTGATGAAATAAACTCTGATGACACTAGTCCAACAAACTCTGTTGCTGCAAACTCTGAACCTCTACTGGTACACACAGAAGAAATAGTACAGTCTGAACAAAGAGGAGAACCAGTTGAGGGGGAGCATGATCATAGTGATAACTAAAATTCTGATAGTGAGTCAACTGAAAATTCTGGATCAAACTCAAACTCTGATGACTCAAACTCTGAAAGTCCAAATTCTGACAGTTCAAACTCTGAGAGATCAAATTCAGGGGGAGCCTCAGCGAATGAAGAAGAGCATCAAGATAATCAGGAGAACATTGATCAAGGGGGAGGATCAACTATTGATGGAAGTCATTTACCTACAGCTAGGAAATGGACAAAATCACATACACCTGATTTAATCATTGGAGATCCAGATGCAAAAGTTAGGACAAGAAGTGCTACAACAAATGAATGTCTGTTCCATGCATTTCTGTCCAAATCTTAACCAAAGAAAGTGGAAGAAGCTCTTCAAGATGCTGACTGGATAACAGCAATGCAGGAGGAGTTAAATGAATTTGAGAGAAATGAAGTATGGACCCTTGTACCTAGACCAAAGAATAGATCTGTTGTTGGTACTAGATGGGTTTTCAGAAATAAAACTGACAGTGATGGGGTTGTTACAAGAAACAAAGCCAGACTTATGGCCAAAGGCTATTCACAGCAAGAAGGAATAGACTATGATGAAACTTTTGCTCCAGTTGCAAGATTGGAGGCAATAAGATTCTTTCTAGCATATGCTTCTCACAAGAAATTCAAGGTTTTTCAGATGGATGTGAAGAGTGCTTTTCTGAATGGAAAACTTGAAGAAGAAGTGTTTGTTGAACAACCACCAGGATTTGTAGATCCCAAGTATCCAGATTATGTCTACAGGCTTGACAAGGCACTCTATGGGCGCCAAGAGTATGGAAAACTCTGGCTCAATTTCTTTTAGAAAGTGGGTTCCACAGAGGTACAATTGATAAAACCTTGTTCTATTTCAATCTTGGTAGTGATCTGTTATTAGTTCAAATATATGTTGATGACATAATCTTTGGATCTACTAATGATAAACTCTGTAAGAAGTTTGCCAAGCTCATGTAGTCTAGGTATCAAATGAGCATGATGGGAGAGCTTAGTTATTTTCTAGGGCTACAGGTGAAGCAAACAGATGATGGAATTTTTATCAATCAAGCAAAATATACCAGAAATCTTCTAAAGAAATTTGGCATGCTTGACTGCTCATCTGCCACAACTCCTATGGCAACAGCAACAAAGTTGGATAGAGACACAGGCTCATTAGTGGATATGACAAACTATAGAGGAATGATTGGGTCACTTCTTTATCTAACAGCTAGTAGACCTGACATCATGTATGCAACATGTCTTTGTGCAAGATTTCAGGCAGATCCAAGAGAACCACATCTAACAGCTGTGAAGAGAATCTTCAAATATCTTAAGGGAACCATAACTTTAGGCTTGTGGTATCCAAGAGAATCAGACTTCCAGCTTCTTGGTTACTCTGATGCAGACTTTGTAGGCTGTAAGATAGACAGAAAAAGTACTAGTGGAAGTTGTCAATTTCTTGGTGATAGAATTGTTTCTTGGTACAGCAAGAAACAGAAATCAATCTCTACATCTACAGCTGAAGCAGAGTATATTGCTGCTGGTAGCTGTTGTGCACAGATTCTGTGGATGAATAATCAATTACTGGATTTTGGATTGAGGTACAGTAAAATACCTATTTACTGTGATAATCAAAGTGTTATTGCTATGACAGGTAATCCAGTACAGCATTCAATGACCAAGCACATCAGCATAAGGTACCATTTTATCAGAGAACATGTAGAAGAAGGAAACATTGACCTTCATTTTGTGTCTACAGAACAACAGCTTGCAGATATCTTCACCAAGCCATTGAGTGAAGCAGTATTTACAAGGCTGGTAAATGAACTAGGAATGGTCTCTAGTTTTGACTAGAGATATTGGTTAGACTCAAAACTCTACTTATGTACTGTGTTGCTCATATTTCTGTGGTATGTTAATCTCTGATATGCAAACTCTGCTCAATGAATCTTAAACTCTGGTAGCATGCTTTTAAGTCATACACTGTCAACTGTTGAATAAACTCTGAGAAACTCTGATAATGTTTCTTTCTGAACATAATCACCGATGAAGATACATGTATGAAATATTATTCTCAGTAATTAGTCATGAATCTTTCTGAGTTATCTGTGATCTAATCATAAACTGTGCAGAAAGTTAACACAACATGATACTGTTCTATATTTATAGCATCTCTTACTTTACTTTATTCTCCTACTCTTTTGTGTATATAATAAATGTCTGTGTGCTTATTTGATAAACATCTTTAATCGATTTGTTAATCTTAAAAGGCGAAATCCCGTGTTGATAATATGGTCTCACATCTAAAACAATATTAGATACATAAATAATTCCTCTTTATAATAATTCTAACAATGGACAGGATCCAAGATGGTTTATGCATGTATTCTTTTTTAATTTTTCGTCTTCTTTCTTCCATTAGTTTCATATTTTCATTTATATATTTCTTTCTCTTCTAGGATGATCTTAGCATTTTCAGTTTTTTTGACTTGCACAGTAACGAATTTCGAGACTTAAAGTTCTTTGACTTGCAAAGTAACGAATTTTGAGACTTAAAGCCGATCTAACTGTGGTGTGGTAAGATTCTTCTTTTTGGCTTAAAGTTCTTTGATACTATGATTACTGTCTACATCATCAGTATCTTTCCGTAATATTATCACTTCATCCTTTCATTCTGGTTTTATTAATCACCATATGTTCAGTAGATAAATTTGTCTTAATCACTCTTTGCAGGGAGTGCGATCTTTCACTTATTGTTGCTAATGATCTGCAGCCTATGGCTCCAATAGACGGGGTTATTCAAGTGCACGGTGATATAACAAATGCTCGAACAGCTGAAGTGGTATAAAGTTATCTCTCCTCACCACTGCTCATAAACTTCTATTGCAATGTATTACTGGTCTCAACTGAAGTGTTCCATGGAGATGACACTGTCAGATCATTTTACGCTATGCTAAGTAACTTCAACAATTTTTGTTATATGTAGTTATTTTGGATGGGATTTTATGTATTGGAATGGCTTTTGGACAGTCTTTATGTATTGGAATATTTGACAATATTTTGAATGGGAACCTTTATTTTTCAATTTCATATGTTGCCTTTCTTTATTTAATATTGGTAAAGAGCCCACAAAAAATGTAGCCATTGGCTATAAAGTATTAATCATTATGTGTTGGCAAAAGAATAGCAAAGTGTTGGCAAAAAGTATAAAAATGTTTAATAAACAAGTGTAAGCATAGTGGCAAGAGTGTCGGTAAAAATACCAAAGTATTTCACAATTTGATGTTACAGTAGAACTAAAGAGGTGTTGGCATAGGTCTACAGCAATACTTTTAAAAGTGTGACTACAAAGATAATGGTGTAGCCATAGATCTATAGCAACATCTTATAAGGTATAGCCACAGATCAGAAAGGTGTTGGCATAGGGGTCTAAGCCTACACTTTTCTCCGGTGTTACCAAAAATCGAAAAAGTGTTAGCATAGACCCCTATGATAGCGGCCGATTTTGTAACACTGCCAATTTTGGTCAAAGTGTAGCCATAGCTGGTTTTAGGCTCTTTTAGCAACACTTTTTGCCCTATAAGAACACTTTTTTGGGAGTAGTTGTAGGCCATATGTGGCGTAGTGTTAGTTTGCTGATTGTCGAGTTGTATTGTTTGTTTTCCCAAGTCCATTCCTGCATTTTCTCTCGTTTTATATGCTTTCAGAGTTTGAGTTTGCATTTTAATGGCTGAGTTTTTGTCGAATTACTATCTGAGTTCGCTGAGTTCGTAAGTTGATGTTTCTTTTTTACTGTTGTTGTTGGTCGAGTTCTGTGTTTCTGTGTTGTCGTGTTATGGATGATTTTTGGCTGGAGTTTGATTTCTGAGTTCCTGCAACTTTCTGAGTCGTAGTCTTATTTTGCTGAGTTGTTTTTGCCGAGTTGAGTTCCCACGTTTTGTAGCTGTCCGAGTTTTTACTGTTTAGTTTTGTTGAAATGTTTTGTTATCACTGAGTCTTGTTTTCAGTTTCGCTGAGTTACGTGAATTCTTGTAAATGAATTGTTAGTGCTTTTGAGTTTGTTTTGTTTGTTTGATATGCGAGTTTTTGAGTTTTTCTGTGTTGTTGTTTTGTTATTGACTTAGAGTTTTTGCTACTTCTTTGTGATTTTTGCTGTTTGAAATGTCTGAGTTTGATTTTGTTTAATTTACGAATGGTCATTATGGGTTGTTGGTAATTATTTGGCTAGTTAGATTTACAAATGAATCATGCCAAAATTTTTTAATTTTCTGTAAATAAAATTTGTTAAATTCAAGTTTTTACTTTTTAGAATAATTGAGTTTTTGATCTTTTCATTTCTAATTAATTAGTTTAGAATTAGAATAAATTTAATTTTTCCTTAAAAAAAATTAGTTTAAATTTTAGGAATTAATTAGTAAAGAAAAAATCCAAATTTTCCAAAATCCAAATTTGTTCTAGTCCGCCTAAATTAGAAATTAAGAATCGTGAAATAAATTTAGTCTCTGTGGAACGAATCTTAAAATACGAAAACGAGATCGTGCGCTTGCGATTTTATTTGTCATATTTTTAGCACATCATTAATGATACTGATGAATGGACAAGTGATCGAATTAGCAGTAAGGTTTTAACCATATAAACCAACTAAATATATAAAATAAACTAATGTTAAGCTAGCATGCAAGTACTAGACAATTAAGTAGAAGAAGGAGTAATTGAAAGAAAAGGTCGCAAGAAAAGGACGCAGGAAAGAAAAACAAGAGCTAATAGTATATTAATAACATGAAGCAAAA
Organism: Saposhnikovia divaricata; assembly: GCA_036435485.1. NCBI lineage: Eukaryota > Viridiplantae > Streptophyta > Magnoliopsida > Apiales > Apiaceae > Saposhnikovia > Saposhnikovia divaricata. Next base: position 171,295,874 of record CM071594.1, on the reverse strand, counting down.
GAATTTGTCTCATACACAAAGCAAGTAACAATAAATTCTAGGGGTCTAAATTGGTGTCTCAAATACAAGAGAGAAGCCCTATATATAGGGAAAAATATTGGGCTTGGGCCCTATGATTAAAATCCGATCTTGAATATAATTTCGTCAATTTCCTTTTCTTCTCCGATAAGTAATCGATTTTTCCTCCAATTTCCTTGGCTTCAAGTATTTTCCACCTCCTTGTCTCTTTTCACCTTTTTCTGCTTGAAATCTAATTTTATTTATTTTCCTGCAAAACAAAATAAAACAATTTATTACTTAATAAAATTACGAAAACGGACATAAAATAGGTATAAAAAATATGATGAAATATGGACCTATCAAATGCCCCCGTATTTATCTTTTGCTCGTCCGTGAGAAAAATATAATATAAAAAACTATCTAATAGATAATACCACTTCCGTAGGTGATCACGGTTGCATTTGGCATATGCAACAAGCCCTTTAAACCCATAGGCGGCCCTAGTGGACGAGTGAGGTCTCGTGAGGGCCTATAGTGAATGTTCCCACAAAATCCATCTAGCTCACGTAAAAGATTGCTCAATGCAACACCACACATACAAGTCATCTCATGCTACATCAACTTAAGAAATCAAAGTGAATTTGCAATGTCTTGGTGTGTAAGGTGCAACTATTCACATAGTGTACTCAAAGAAATATGCATAAGTCATCAAAAGTCCACGTCAAGTGTAAAAATAAGTTGGTAACCATGCTAAGCCCACAAGAGTACACATTACAGTCAAAACTTGGGATCTCATATGCAGAAACAAGTAACAACTCACCTCTCACTTATAAAAGAATATTCACTCAAGAACAAGGGTAAGTGTATCACTCCATTCCAACAAAATCATAAGCATGTTGGCAATTGGTATCAATCTAACTTTAACACAACATACATTAATGATGATAATCAAAAGGTCTTTATTTGGGTTGTAACGGGGCTAGGGACAAGGTATGTCAAGTAAAGCCAAATAAGGTGAAGTGTCAAAAGCTAGTAAAAACCATTATAAATCATACACAACACCATACATCCTCCCCATACATAGATTTCTAATTTTTTTTCCCAACAAAATTATTGAATAGTCGAATGAAGAAGGATCACACAAACACATAAACATAAGTATGCTCTCATATAAATTTTTTTCTCTTTTTTTTTTCTTTTTTTTTTGTTTTTGGAGTGCTAAGATAAATATATACGCAACCACAATCCTTCTTAAAAAATTTCTTGAATGACTAACAAGTAAGCAACAAAATACAATATTTCCCTAAAATTAATGAACAAAAGTAAACCCCATCTCACACACCTTATTACTCCCTCAACTTTCTACTAGCCTTTGACAATTGGGATTAATTATATGTAAGGCTACACAAGAAAAAGGTCTAGGCAAGTAATGTGGCGTGTCATCGAAAAAATAGGATAAAGCTCAAAGGGATAACTAATTGATCATATATAAAGGGTGTGCTAATTTGGATAATAATAGATTATTCCTAAATGTCTCTATCATCTTATCATCAAATAATGTCATGCATTTCAAGAAAGGTCTCAAACAAGTGCTAGCATTGCAAACAATATGTGGACATCAAGCAAATGAATATAAATGCAAAAGATATGCATATAGGCTCAAAATCTCACTTGGTGGAAAAACATAATCAATCCCAAGCAAAAGTCTCTTTAATGCACCTACTTGTACTCCAAGCATGCAAACCAAATCTTCTTGCACATATTCATGTCCTTTTAATTACTTACAACATTCAATAAGTCTACTAGTTTCAACTCGCTAGTGTATGCGTGTGCACAAGAACCTTAGCATATCACTTTTCAATCAAAAGCATTGAAACATAAGAGTACTATAGCATGTAAGGGTGCATCAAACCAACTTAAAACAAGTAATCATTTCACAAGGTTAGAATTATTTTTGTATTTTTTCATTTTTCAATTTTTTTTGGATTTTTTACATTTTTTTATAATAATACTACTAAATCCCTCCCCCATACCTAAATCATGCATTGTCCTCAATGTATGCAAATGAGAGAAAATTGACAAAGTAAAAGGACGAGAATACCTGATAAGGGATGACGGAGAAACATTATTACCTAGAACACTCACACACGCACACACACATACAAAACACACACTCACACATACACACTCCCCCATACCTAAACTTTACTATATGGGAGATACCTTATGGAACAGATATATTAACCAATACCAGATCGAGGGAAAACTACCTTTGTAACATAGTCAACACACATTTGAAACTTACCCACAAAAACATGATTATCCACTAGAGAGATATGATCACACACCAAAATGAAACTCATACACCTAACATCATTCGTAGACCAATTAGACGCTTCTTTATGTTGTTTAAGCAAATTAATCACTTGAAATTCTTGGTTATGAACGAAGTCATTAGAAAGAACATGATGAGTTTCATTATCAACTACTAAAGACTGATCAAGAGTGGAAAAACACGGATTAGGAACGAAAGTGGGTGGCTCACCAACAGAAGTCTTAACAATGGACTTAGGATCAAAAGAACTATCCTCAAGTTAGGTTTCATGCTTAGAACAAATGACATTCAATTCATCTAACATCGGATCAGAAGTAAAACTTCTATGAAGTTCATGAAGTTCTTTATTGCTCTCATACTCTAACATAACATCTTCCTTAAGAAAATACTCAATTGAACTATCCTCAAGAGTTGACCATGAAACAACCTCATCAATCAAATTAACTCCTAAAGGTTGTTCAAAAAGCTCATTAAGTTGATTTTCTACATTAAAGACATTAAGATCTATCGTCATGTTTCCAAAAGTGAGTTTCATCGAACCATTCCTACAGTTAATCAAATCATTATAGGTAGCAAGAAAAGGCCTTCCTAAAATGATAGGAATTTGATTTTTGAGATTTTTGACTGGTTCGGTTTCAAGAACAACAAAATTGACGGGGAAGACAAAATCACCAACCTTAATTAACACATCTTCCACTATACTTGTTGGAGTTTTAACAGAACGATCAGCTAATTGAAGAGTGACATTAGTCTTCTTAAGTTCACCTAAACCCAAGGCTTGATAGACAGAAAATGGAAGAAGATTCACACTAGCTCCTAGATCGAGTAAAGCTTTATCAATGAAAGTATCACCTATGACACAAGAGATGGTAGGACAGCCGGGATCCTTATACTTCACAGGGATTTGATTTGATAAGATAGAACTAACATGAGATGTTAAGAAAGCTTTCTTAGGAACATGAGTGGTTCTTTTATGAGTACACAAATCTTTTAGACACTAAGCATAAGAGGGAACTTATTGAATCGCATCTAAAAGAGGAATGTTAATCTTGACTTGCTTAAAGACTTCCAAAATCTTGTCTAACTGAGCAGATTGTTTGATTGAAATAAGTCTTTGAGGAAACGGGGCTTTCGGCTTAAAGAATTTTTCATTAGAAATATCAGATTGGGGTTTCGAAGGTGGTTCATCGGATGGTGATGACTCATCGGATTTATCTACTTCAGAATTCTCGGGATTCGAAGATTGTTTAAGACTAGGATTCAAGAGCAAAGGATTTGGTTCAAATGTTAGCTTATCTTCTTCTTGAGTATTGACACCAGCATGATTGTTGAATTGATTACCAGGCCTTAGAGAGATAACAGAACTCACGTTTTCATGAGACTTTTGATTTGGATGAAATTTAGGATTAGTCTCGGGTTGACTAGGAAATCGATTTTTCTCTCTATCACTGATTGTGTTTGCCAATTGACTAACTTAGACCTCTAACTTAGATATGGCTTGAGTGTTGGAATTTAGTAACTGCCTATCTTGGGTCGTAACTTGCATGAAAGATTGTTGAGAATTGAGTAATGACTCCATACTGTTTTCTAAAGAAGTAAATCTTTTGTCAGATTCAGCAAAACCAGGAGGATTCAAGGGAACTGATTTTGGATAATGACCAAGATTTTGAAGAGGATATGAATTAGGATTTTGAGTTGGGTATGGACCAGGATTGGGCTTTTGAAAAGTAGGTTGAGGATTTTGATTATACTGATTGTATTGACCTTGATTCCATGAGAAATTTGGGTGACTCTTCCAACCAGGATTGTATGTGGGTGCATCAAGATCATTCCTAACCAGCATTGACTTGTTCAATTTCATGGCAATTCTCTACCACATGGTTAGGAGAACTACAGTTTACATAGAGAGACATTTGAGATGACACATTGTTGGTTTCTAAGGCTTCTAGACGTCTAGTGAGTGTAGCTAACTTAGCTTCGGTTGCAATTGAATTACCAACTACGTGTAAGCCCTTAGATGAATTAGTTTTTTCAGCCTCTTGATTAGGTTCCCTAGTTGACTCCCACAACATTGTTCTTTCAGCTAACTCCTCAAAAAATTGCCAAGCTTCATCTTCATCTTTATCCATAAACTTACCATTACACATAGACTCTAACAAAGCAGTAGTTTGGCTATCTAAGGCTTCATAAAGAATTTTACAAAGTCTCCATTTTTCTATACCATGTTGAGGACATTTAGACAACAACTTTTTAAATCTATCAAAATATTTCGAAAAGGACTCATTCCGATTTTGTTGAAATTGGTTGATTTCATTCCCAAGCCTGTTTGCCTTAGGGTTTGGAAAATATTTTTTTAAGAAATATAACAATGAATCCCTCCCATATGGAAATAGAATTAACGGGTAGACTATACAACCACTGTTTAGCATCTTCTTTTAAAGCAAAGTTAATAAGGTCTAAGCCTAATGAACTCCTCACTTAATTGTTGAAGTTTCCGCAATGCACACACTTCCTCAAACTCTCGAATGAAAATATATGGATCCTCTCCCTCTACCCCAGCAAACCTAGGTAACATGCTAATGTTGTGATGTTTAATTTCAAAATTATTCACGGTTACTGCAGGTAAGACTATGCATGAGGGTTGAGCGGAACGAGCGGGGTAACAACGGTTTTTAAGTGAAACAGCCATGACTACGGGTTGAACTTCTAATTCTTTTGACTCAATTCTAGTGGGTGAAGAGAACTCAAGTTGTCTTACTACTTTAGAAGATGACAAATTGGTTTGTCTTACTAATCTAGATGTAGTGTCTCGAACCCAAGCACTTTGCATACAAGAGAAGTAATCAAATAAGCACATAGCAGACAAGAGCTATAAGTAAACACCCCAAAAAAATATGGAAAATTAAAAAGAAAAATCTATATTATCCTAAAAAAAATCTAGACCTTGCTCTTAACAATACGATACTACTAAAAGTCACAACTCAAAAATCATTCATCTTGACTGGCCAGGCAGGTGTAAGCATTGCCAACAGGCTAAACACCTTTCTAGACACAATCCAAATTAGCCAGGTAAGCATCACGCTTGCCTAGACACCAAATGAAAGAATACTTAGTGATTTGTTCCTCCTAGATTCTCTTCCTAATTGAGAGCAAAATCCTAGGGGCCAACGTCTACTTAGTTTTATTAAGGAAAGGGTATGGAAGATGAACGAATTAGTGGTTTGTGGGCCAAGGAAAGGGTGATGAAATCCCTCACCTTATCTTGTAATTGGGTGGCACCCTTAAGATTGATTGAATGATGCAACACACAAAGAACAAGAAAGTAAACACTTATGGATGCACTACACTACGTGTTCTATTCTAAATTATATGTACTTCTTTCCTCCAGCAATCACCACAATTATATAGGATGGAAAACAATAACTACAATAAAGAAATCTAGATGATGTGATCCTATGTGAGAGAATGAATGATGCAGCAAATTGGTTTTTAACAAACAATCAACTAACTAATATTTTTGGGTTTTTCAAATATTTATTTTTTTGAATAATGATGAAGAAATAAAAAAAATAGAGAGGGGTGATACGGAATACCGAAAAGCGCTTCCAAAATTTCAAAAGAGACAACGAGGCCTTCCAACGATCTTCTTGTCCAAGCTTTTCTCCGCTTCACTATTCCCTAAAAAACAAAAGAAAACAATAAACTAATCCGAAGAATTAATATCAAGGAGTGAAAATTACCAATATTCCCCGGCAGCGGCGCCAAAAACTTGATGTGTAAAATAACTGCAAGCGCAAAGTGTTTAGCTGTAGCAATTACAGATCGATCCTTAGAGACTATGAATTTTCAAAACCCTAACAAACAACTCAGGCGAACTAGACAATAAGATTTGAGATGAAATTTAATTAACCTAACTAACCTAATTAGCAAAGATTATTAAATAATATGGAAAACCTAGGAATCCGAATCCATTAATCAATCACAATTAATATCAACTCGCCCTAAAATCAACTCTCTATCCTTCACAAATAAGATATATCAATTAACGAGATGAGCATATACTATGAAACTTGTTATCTAACAATAACCTATCAAAACTTCAAGGAGCAAGCATTGATTATGAAAAATAAATCCGGTAACAATAATATATCTAAATCACTTTGTCAATTGAACAATTAAGCACCAAGAAAAATTATGAGAATTAATTAGAAGGAATGAGAAGAAATCAAGAGCAATTAAATTAATTTCATCTTCATCCTAGGGCAAGAAATTTAGCTACTCATGATTATTAATTTAATGAAACAATTATATAAAAACACATAATAACAATGGCTGAATTAAAGTGATATATAGATTAATAATACGAATAAGCTAATGATACGGATGAATGGACAAGTGATCGAATTGGCAGTAAGGTTTTAACCGTATAAACCAACTAAATATATAAAATAAACTAATAATGTTAAGCTAGCATGCAAGTACTGGACAATTAAGTAGAAGAAGGAGCAATTGAAAGAAAAGCTCGCAAGAAAAGGACACAGGAAAGAAAAACAAGAGCTAATAGTATATTAATAACACGAAGCAAAAGAATTTGTCTCATACACAAAGCAAGTAACATTAAAATTCCAGGGGTCTAAATTGGTGTCTCAAATACAAGAGAGAAGCCCTATATATAGGGAAAAATATTGGGTTTGGGCCCTATGATTACAATCCGATCTTGAATATAATTTCTTCAATTTCCTTTTCCTCTCCGATAAGTAATTGATTTTTCCTCCAATTTCCTTGGCTTCAAGTATTTTCCACCTCCTTGCCTTTTTTCACCTTTTTCTTCTTGAAATCTTATTTTATTTATTTTTCTACAAAACAAAATAAAACAATTTATTAATTAATAAAATTACGAAAACGGACATAAAATAGGTATTAAAAATATGATGAAATATGGACCTATTAACAAGAAATTGTGAATACGATGCTGAATGAATATCGTAGATTAAATTATTTTTGGGCCGAAGCTATGTCTATGGCTTGCTACGTTCTAAGTAGAGTTTTACTACGTCCTATCAAAATGAAGGCTCCTTATGAACTTTATTTTGGTAAAACTCCTAAGATATGCTACTTCAAGGTCTTTGGAAGTAAATGCTATATTTTGAATTCAAAAGATTATCTAACGAAATTTGACCCTAAGTCATGTGAGGGTGTATTTCTCGGATATTCAAATACTAGAAAAGCTTATCGAGTATTTAATATTAGAACTTTAGTAGTGGAAGAAACATTGAATGTTGTATTTGATGAGTCAAAACCACTTGCTAAGTTTAAACATTTGGTTGAAGAGGATGATGATTCAAATGATCCCGAAAATGGTTCTAGTGCCGAAGTTGAAAATATTATTCGTCAAATGGGAACCATGGATCTAGGAATTAAAATTCCTACTAATCCTCTCGAAACAATTGAGACCGAAGTTCGATTGCCTCCGGAGATTCCATTGATTATGAATCACCCTATAGACAATATAACGCCCTAGAAAATTTCGAATTTAAAATTATTTATTTAATATAAATTATGAATTATACTATGTGAATATTGTTGTAAAGGTGAAATGTATGTGAAATTGTGCTTATGTGTTTATATGATGATTTGGGTAAGTTGTGAAGGTCGGTGTATTTTTATTTGTATTTTTGAGGATTTAAATACATTTATATCATGCATTTTTTATACTCTGACAATTTTATAAAATTACCGGAGTTATTAAAAATTATGAACTCTTTTGTAATATTGTCTTTATATATTTATTAAGTTTTTAAATTTGTTGGGTGGATTAATTTGGGTGTTGTGGTATTTTAAAATGATTTTAAGAATTTTATTGTATTTAAAGTACCAAAACTTGTAAAATCCATATTTAATTCATATTTGATCCGAAAAATATTTTAAAAATATGTGTGTGCTCGTAATTTTATATTCTCTATTTTAAAAATGAAAAGTTTAATTTTCCGAATGTTCTATTTAATTGTGATTTATAGAAGTCGTTTAGTAGTGTTTTAATTGGGCCCGGGAGGTATTGTTAGTATTATAATTGCATTGGGCCAAGCCCAATAACACCACAAACACAACACACGCTTATAAACACAAATCAGGGAGAGAGAAAGTGAGATTGGTGGAAGAAAAATTAGGGTTCTTGAAAGAGGGAAATTGAGGGATTTCACTCGGGGTTTTGATTTTGACTCTATTGAAACTTATACATATATATATATATATATATATATATATATATATATATATATATATATGAATACGTGTGTGTGTGTGTGTGTTCAAGTGTGTGCGTTGTGTATGTGGGGTGGGTGCTGTGATGGAATAAGCGAGAGGAAGAGGTCGCGGTGGTTCCTGCCGGTGGAGGGGCGGCGTAGCCGCGGTGGTTGGTTGCAGGTGGCGCGAGGAAGGAGAAGGCACGCAGTAGCAGCAGAGAGAGAGAGAGAGAGAGAGAGAGAGAGAGAGAGAGAGGAGAGAGAGAGATAGTGGAGATTTCCGGTGACTTGACTTTTGGGCGGATCGAATCGGAAACGAAAATGGTATATTTTTGTACTCTAATTATTTAATCTTTGTTATTTAATTAGTTGAAAATTGTGAGTTTTATGTGTTAATTTTTATTATTAGATTATATTGAATTTTGAGAATATTGTTGTGATTTAATTAGATTAAATTGCGAGCTTGGTGTTTAATTTCCGTAATTTAATTCGGAAAGTATTATAGTTAAATTGCAATAATATTGATTTAACTTTCGTGATTAATTCGGAGAGGCTATACTTGTTAATTATTGGATTTTTTGTAATTTAATTAGTTTCTGTCGTAATCTAATTAGATTTAAATGACGAGTATATTGTTTAATCTCCACGATTTAAATTGAAGAGATAGTGGTTAATTTATAATTATTTGGATTAATTGTGAGCCGGTTGTATGCTCGGGCCTTATGGTTGTTAATTGTTAATTATTAATTGTCGGATAATGTATTCGGGTTAGTTGTCGATTAATTGTTAATTGCTAGTGTTGGATAGTATGTAAAGTTATGTGACTTACTTGTTCTATATGGTCATCGATAAATGTTTACGTGCTAAGTGCTATAAGTCGAGTCATAGAATTTGTCGGATGTCACATCTGTCAATTACTTGGTATTTGTTTACAATTGGTTAAATGATTATCAATAATGGTTCGGGTATTTAGTTTGAATATATTAGATGAATTGTTAATTGTTAATTGCTAATTGCTAAATGTTATAAGTTGAGCAATAGTAGTGGTTCAAAATTCTATTCTAAAGATTATTTGTAGATTTAAATTTCTTATGTGCCGCAAGTCAGGGCGGGTAAATGTCCTTATGTGTTTATGTGGTCAATGTTATATGTTATTTAGTTTAACTGCGAGGAGTCATAAAGAGATCATAAGTTCTAAATGTCAATATTTAAGGACTTGTGTAATTCTCTTCGACTAGATCCTCGGGCTTACGAATACCAATGATTGATTGTCACAAGTATAATTAATATGCTCTAGTGGTATGATCATTGATATAGCGTAAGTAATAGTTAGTGCTAGGAGTTGTTTCCTAGGGCTTACGAATACCAATGATTGATTGTCACATGTATCATTAATATGCGTGAGTGATATGATCATTGATATAGCGTAAGTAGTAGTTAATGCTACCATAAATTATTATATGTTTACTGCATGCCGAGGCAGAATTTCTTATGTGCTATGTGCCGCATGTCTGGGCGGGTATTTTTCTTATTTGTTTACTTTCCTGTTGCTGCAAGTTGAGGCAGCTTTGTTTTGGAATAATTTCTGAGGTGAAAACTTGAATTGAAAAATAGGGGAATAGTCCTATTTACGAATACTTCATGCCGAAATTTTCTAAAAATCCCCTGCAAATCTATTTAAAACCTATTTAACTTATTTAAATTCAATGCTTGAAGGTGTGTTATGATTACTAAGGGTTTAAGTGTATGTATCAGTGGATTATTTCAAGAATATATCGTGATTTTAAATATTAAGTGGTTATGTTGTTTTGAAATGGTTATGTGACGTGTTTATGTGACTTAGTTGATTATAGTAAGACTATTATGTGAATATGAATGAATATGTCTATGTATTGTATATGTAAGCGTTATAGGACGCGCATGGGTAGAATAGAGCAAACGATAAGTTTTGCTTAAATTAGTACTGAAACCGTATTTGACCTTGTAAAGGTTCGAGTAGGAGACTTGGCTAAGAGCAGTGCGGGTAAATTGAAAGCTAAACAGAAGAATAATTATCAAGTCAACGGGTGTGCTGGCGTGGAGTTAGTGAAGTATGAAAGAAAGATAGAAGTAGAGCCGCGTAAGAAGACCAGCACGAAAAGTGTGGAGACTAGCGAGAAGTTGAGTTAGAGATCAATGATTAGGATCGAGAACTTCGTATGTTGAGGAAAGTGTTTGCTCTTCACTTATCTTTCAAGTGATGCAATTCATTCCTTTTTGTCGTATAAGATAGTTTGGTCAAATGTGTTTAGAAAATGATATACTTCCTAGTTAGCATGAAAATGTTTGTCTTTCCCTACCCCTAATTCGAATACCAAGTTTTTAAAAGAACCCTAAATATAATCTTTTCCGTTTAAATGCTTTACTCAAGCTATGATGTTGGATTTCTCAACTGGATACCATTTCTTTTATTTTCTTCAAAAATATTTAAAAGACGTTCTTAAACAGAGGAAATCCTAGATTTTAAAATCATATAAAAATCTTTTAACACAATTCCTGATTATGACATATTTTCACTCGATGGACCCTTTCTAGGGGATGTTTTGTTCAACTAACCTACAATTAATCCTCTTGGGATTATTTTATAAATGATCGTTCTAAACTACTTAAATCGCTTATATTGATTCAAGCTTTTCAATGGGTTTGGTGAAATTTTATTAAACTTTAGCACTTGACTATATCTTTTGTTTTGTCATATATCCTCAGTTGTTAATCGTGTTGCTAGTAAATCCTTTTGTCGATTCATATAATGATGTTATGATCCCAACTGTTTGTATCGAACTTATCGATACTTTTTGTTATTGTTGTTTATTCAGTTATCATCTTTTATTTTATTGAACCTGTCGATACCCTTGGAGACTGTCGTTCTTTAAGTGAGACCCCCTTTATCGTGTCGAACTTGTCGACATCTATTAATATTATCATTCTTTATTCACCCAAGTTGTTGGGTTGATCTGGTTGATACCAGTCAATGTTGATACATCATCAGTGATTCTTAATTATGAATTGATGTCCTGGAACGTGAGTTTTCCATTTGTTGGTTGGCAAAGGTTGTCGATTGTTCCGACACCTAGTGCGTTTAACATAAAATTGGATCGTTTTTAAAAATGTGGACCGTAAGGGGTCAGACCAGATTCGTGGTCAGAAATTAATAAGGCCAACGTGTGCCGTGGATCCATTAAAGGACATTGCTGTGTGTGTTTGTCCGGGGTTAGTGCGTGACTGATCAGCAGCCTAACCTTATTGATTTTTTTTAAAATAAATAAAAATCCAATTCTAATCTATGCATTGAGTTTGAATTGATTCGATTCCTGATTCTCTTGAAGCCTATTTCTATTATCATTGGCTATCAGAACTTTTTTCAGTTCTCATTGTGATGTACCTCATGCAATGGGTGCAACGTTGACTTCCTTGATGATAAAATATTTGACTTAGCTGATTCTTTTCGCAGCATGAGATAATTCTTCTTATTTTCAAATCGCATAGTCATTATTGATATTGTATCACTATTGTACTTGCTGAGCATTGTTAGCTCACTCTTGCTTGTTTGTTTTCTCCAGCTAATAGAGAAGATTAGTGAACCTAGTAATGGTTTGTGATGTGCTTTCCAACTGTGAGAGAAGACTATCAGGTTACGGATTCTTATCGGTTACTGGTTGGGAATTGTCAAGGCCGGATATGCAACTAGACAAGGATTTTATTTATGCACAAAAATTGTATAATATTTTATTCTGAAGTTGGTTGGTAATAATGTAACTAATAGTTTGTTTCACACCATAACCTGTATATGATCTTGGTTAAGGGGTTTTATTATTATATGTTGTTTGTCTCCAGAATTGTATAATGTTGTTAGTGGTTAGTGGCCCCATATCTGTACCCCGGATTTTGGGATGCTACAGACAATGTCTTTGGTGAACTTGGTAAAGGTGTTCAAACTCGAGGTCAAGTTCAAAACATTGTGAGTAATATAGCATTTTTATCACAAATCGAGCCCAAATCGGCTAAAGAAGCTTTATTAGACGAGGATTGGATTGATACCATGCAAGATGAGCTAAATCAATTTACTCGAAATAAAGTTTGGGAACTCGTGTGTAAGAACCCAAATTTTTGGTAGAATTAAAAAACTTTTCTTGTTATGATTAAGTGCATCAGTGAATAGTGATTTCAAGGAAAAGTGATTTTAACGAATGGATATTTCTATGGACAATGATCCCAGTGCATATGTGTATTTTCTGAATAGCGTAATTCAGTGATTGACGACTTAGAAAAGAATAATCTATCGTCTAGGAAATGAGTTGGAATACCCTACAGAGAAGTTATGAAGTGAGTTAGAGTACACTATAGAGGAGTTGAGAAATGAGGAAACCAAGTATGAACTAGGGAAGTACAGAGAGAATAAGTGTATGTAAACGAGAACAAAATTCAGAGAATCCAATCTTTATTTTATTCCAACTTTGACAAAGGAGTCAGGAATAATAATTGGAGAATAGGGAATATTAGAAGTCCAATGGAGGATATATTATGAGAGGGGAATATAATTGAGAATAAAATCCTAGAGTTAAAGGGATTAAGAACATTTACCAAGAACAAGAAATAAAAGGAACAAACGAGGAATATTGGAGTTAATTTTTGTTTGAGGATTTGTGCCACACAAGAGCAATGAAATGCAACATAAAAGTTGTAACATATTGATTTTATTAAATAGACAAAGGGGAATCCAATTGGTGGAAGAAGGAGAAACCAAAGTAGCGTGAAAGCAAGTCAACTACAAGATGATTGGTGTAATTGCACTTTAAGCAAAATGGAGTTACATGTTTTAGAGCCAACTCTTGGCCAAGTAGAAGAGCAACAAGTGGCACCAATGGATTGCCAACAACACATTAAAAAAAGATGCAATCAAAATGTGAGATATAATACATGTATTAAGCCATAAGCATAACAAAAACAAGAAGAAAGAAAGCTCTACAAAACTGCCCAGCAGGAACAACAAGGAAAGAAAAATTCATATGTCCCAATCCATAGCTTTAAAAATCACCAAATTTTAACCATAGCTTCTCCATGAGTTATAAGTGGATTATCCAGGGGATCAATCGTATGTTTTTCATTTGACTTGGTCTAGATCATCCGACACTGTCACAAACCCCTACCACTTCTCGAGCATCAGGCAAGTTTTCTAAACGTATACTTTTGAAGTATTGTTCTATAATACTGCATTTGCCATGTATAGTGTTATACAGCTTTGCGATAATCTTATTTCATGTTGAAATAGAATTTGACTTTTGGATTATATACGAGCTTTGAGGTAAAGTATTTATAAACCGGTGCATCTTGTAGCTCTAGAGATAAGAGAATATTTATTGTTTCAACTCTAGACCGGGAGTCGGTATTTTGAGATATAGAGATAGTCGTGGAAACCCGGAGGGATTCCAGCGACAGAGTACTATTTCTTTTGAGGAATGTTATTAATTAGCATTAATTATATTTCCAGAAGGTATTAATTACTTGGAATATGATATCATTCGAGGAAAGTTATTTGTAGAATTATTTATTCTTAGACGGTTACTTACATACGAGGTACGAACCGGGAGTATAGATAAGTATGTATATGTGTGTGTATATATAGGTGTATATATACATGTAAAGGCTCTATAGGTGAGCACGCTCTTATTTTAGATCTAAATCTGGGGTCGGAGATATTTTATCGTAATCCTGTCAGTAAAACCCGAGAATCGCCGGAGATAGATATTTATTTAAAATGTGATTTAAAAATATTCCAAATAATTAAAAATTTGAGATATTTGGGTTTAAAATATTTTATATTTTATTAATAAATATAATTTGAATATTTATTAATAAAATGAATATTTATTTGAATATTCTTTTAAGAGTAATTTATTAAGGATTTATTTCCTGATAAAAATTATTTAAGTATTTATTAAATATTCCAAATTATTTAAAAATCATATTAATTATTTAAAAATGTACTTAAGGGTTTAAAGATTATTCTAAATATTTCTGACCTTCAGAAAATTATTTTAAAGATTATTAAAGGTTCCCAATGAGTAATTGTGAATAAATCACTAGTTAGTAAAGGCTTCAGTTTTCCTTCAAAACGTGGGGACCAAGGTTTTGGGAGTAAAAATAGTGATTTCTCCTTTCGCTCATCACTCGAATGACTTCAAAACTCCGAATAATTCTCGCGCATGTTTTAAAAATGAGTTCAATGTCAAAGAGAATCTATTGACTAAGGTCAACCCACATGATGAGCTTGCTTCCTCAAATACTTCTGGAAGTAATGATTAAAAAGTTTTGTTCTGAATCTGGATAAGATGACTCTTGGGACTGGAGGGTGATGAAGGTGTAAGAGGCTTGCAGGTGGGCGAGTCCATCCAGTTATACATATATCGAAGTGTAGGAGGCTTGCAGGTGGATGAGTCCATCAAGATATATGTACAAGTGTAAGAGGCTTGCAGGTGGGCAAGTCCATCATAAGACCCGAATGCAGTCAGGGCCACGATCTCGAAGGAAGGATCGCTTCCCGTCTACTAGTAGCGAAGTTTTGTACGATACAATGGCTGATAACCTTGTATCGGGATGTACTCCAGAATAGTCCTATTCTTCCAATTGGAATTGTAATGCAACATTGTAATGAAAGCCCAGGTGCTCAGTTACGGATAGTGTTGTCAGGATATTGCATTTCATCGAGTAAATTATTTTATTTTAATAACCTTGTTAGTTAATAGAAGGAAGATGATTGGAACAGAATAACGTAAGGGCATGTATGTGAAATTACTATGCACTATCTCCTATTGAAGTGTCATGGTTGTAAATGTTTCAAGGATGTCATTAAGTGTATATTGCTACGGCAAGTATGAGTTGCATATATCTTTCATATAAAGATAGTAAATGATATTTGGAGTACTATGACAGTACTGTTTTGAATATATCCCGATGAGGAAATAATTTCAGTATTGAGATATTTTGACAATTATTGTTTTATACCCGCTTCATTCTGGGTTTGAGTTAAAGGCGGATTTATGCCATTATTTTATTACCTTGCTGAGCTTTCGCTCAATCTTGCTATTATTTTAAATATTTTATAGCAGTTAAGCAGGATGCCAACGACACGACACACACCCCGCAAGTGAGTGGTAAGCGCAAGGCTTTTCCCTGAGCTGTTTCTAGCAGTGATCTCGGAAGTAGTAAGGACTAGTCGGATCAGGCTACAGTTCTTCTATTCACTTTATGTATAAGTATGAATTGTGTAAGAGGATCATGAGAACCAGCGGGTTAAGTTGTTAATATGCCTTCACTTAGAGGTTGCATCGATATTAGATTCAACAAGACATTTGGGTATTCTAATAATAACATTTTATTCCGTAGATGTTTTAGTGTGTCATTTTTGAGACTCTAACCTGTGTGTGTGTGTGAGATGTATATTGTGGGGTCATGAGCAAGCGGATTGTGTATATTATGAGTAATACAGGTACAACGTGGAATAATGGATTGTGACTACCCTAGATCCCTGACCCCGGGTCTAGGGCTGTTACAGAAATGGTATCAGAGCGTTAAGTTACAGTCCTAAAAAATGATAGGAGATTGAGTCTTACAATACCCTTAATAATAATGATAATACCTAGAGCTCAGAGTAAGTTCGTAATCGGGTTATAGGATGTAACCCTGACTGTTTTAGATTAAGCCCGCGAGGGGACTTCTTCTGGGAAACCATACTTAGGACTTCTTGGTTAGTAACCTCGATTTGTATAAGTTATAGATGGATGGGATTCTTAGATACCAGACCCCGAGGCCTTCGAGTAGGCCTGTGATGATGTGTTTCTTGAGATGGACGAAGACCCGATAGAGGAGGATCTAGAGGAGAACCCCATGGAGGGTCAAGGAAAGAATCTTTAGAGGTCGATAAAGTGACGAGACGAGAGTTTAGAATCGTTTATGATTTATCAAGAGATATGACAAAAAGAATGGAGTAGAAACTCCAGAGCAGATGAGATAGAGGCGGTATAGCCAGTATCAGTGAATTGATTCAACTTGAACGAGACCTGTTACTCGTAGTCTGTTATAGTTGCCCATAGGG
This sequence comes from Saposhnikovia divaricata, assembly GCA_036435485.1. NCBI lineage: Eukaryota > Viridiplantae > Streptophyta > Magnoliopsida > Apiales > Apiaceae > Saposhnikovia > Saposhnikovia divaricata. Next base: position 171,279,166 of record CM071594.1, on the reverse strand, counting down.
AGGTAGCATACGTAAGAATCGAGATGTTCAAATTTTCAAGTACGATTAAGGGTACTTAGTTACCTGGAATAGTGGAAGGAATTGCTTTGGCTATGAGGTTTCAATCCCCCACGACCAGCGATTCCACCAGAAATAGTGTCTATTACATCATTGAGGGATTTTATTATCTCGAGGAGAATTTTGGGTATATGTACCACGCGAATGTTATTATAAGACAATTATGCTAAGACGGGATCGCGAACGATATTTACCACCCTCAGGAAACCAGGAGGGAAATTATGAGGATAGAACTGAGAGGCCGGAATCAGATCCGGAGGATGTCATCGAAGAGAATGGGAACTAGAGCGAACCCTGTGGATTGGACGGAACAAGGTAGCTGTTATATGGGCAGTGGACACCTGAACTACCGTGATCAAGAAGATAACCCAGTAGGAAATCTCATGGACCAGTTTATGCCTCTGCTTAGACAGAACCTGAACCAACACCCAAGCCTGCAGCAATCCGGCGATCCAGTTTCGGATGCCTTTAGAGCTTTTCAATCACTAAAGCCCTCAGAGTTCCAAGGAACTGCTGACCCAGTAGAAGCTAGAGCCTGGCTAAGAGAAATGGAGAAATGCTTCGAGATGTTTAGGATTGCTGAGGAACAAAGGACTATTTTTGCCTCCTACCTTCTAAAAGGAGAGGCAAAATGCTGGTGGGAAGCTAGGAGGGAATTGGAAGGGAGAGGTGTTGTGACGTGGGAGAGGTATAGTTATTTATTTCTGGACAAGTATTTCCCGAGATTCATGGAAGCCGGATGGAGTTAGAGTTTCTGGAACTGAAGCAGGTAATATGACTGTACTGGAATATGAGGCGAAATCTTCTGAACTATCTAGATTTGTACCAGAGTTCGTTAATACGGAAGCTAAGGGAGCTCGAAGGTTTCAGAAAGGGCTAGGATAGTGGATTCAGAAAAAGGTAGAAACACGTGAGTTGACCAACTATGCTACGTTGGTGCAGAAGGCATCAATCACGGAGGCAGGAAGTGATTAGAGTCACAAAGAACGAGAGGTAAAGAAGAGGAAAATGGGTAACCAGAAAGGGAATTCAGCATATGGGAATTTTTCGAGTAACTTTAGCTGAAAGCCGATATTTTAACCAAGTCGAAGCTGTGGGTCTAAGAGACCTGGAAGTAAGAGCGTAGGCCAGAGTGGTCAGCAAATGGTGGGTCTTACTCTAACCTATCTCGACCCCACTTCCCAGATTGTAATGAATGCGGAAGGAAACATCTAGGCATGTGTAACTCGCATGGAGTAACGTGTTTGAATTTTGGGCAGATAGGGCACTATGCTAACACCTGTCAGGAACTCCGTGCCAAGACCAACCAAGACACTACCTGTTTCAAATATGGAAATCTTGGACACAAGGCTAAGGAATGTCCATCTGCTGAACCAGCTATACCAAGAGTTAATAGGGATACCTCCAACAAGCAACCCACTACCAGGACCTTTAAATAGCAGGTACCCTTCTATACAGTTCAGATAGAGCTAATGTATTGTTGCATATCAAGATGTTGCATGACAATTAAACCTTAAGGCCGAGCCGCTAAGGGAATAATTTACAAGTGGAAATAGTCAATCGAGAGATTTTCTTCCCATAAGCCTGGTACATACAGGTTGTGAACTAGAAATATGGGATCGGCATTTTTATAGATTTGATTCCTTTCAAGTTGAGAGAATTTGCTACTGTAATAAGGATGGATGGGTTGACATCCAATGGAGCCCAGATTGATTGTAAGGGAAAGAGAGTAATAATTAAGGGACAGTGATAGATTCAGAAATTCTTGAATATAGTGCAGACTAAGATATTGTTACGCCAGAGATACGAGGCTTATTTAGCTGATATAGTTGACGTCGAGAAAAGAGACATCTAGTATAAAGGAAATTACAGTGGCTAGGGGTCTGAGGATGTATTTCTAGAAGATCTACCCAGATTACCACCAGACCAAAAAATTAGAGTTTCCTATTGAGTTTGCCCTGGGCAAATCCCCAGGTTCGAAGCCACCATATCGATTAGCCTAGTGGAAATGAAAGAGTTAGCAACTCAGTTACAAGAATTGCTGGGCAAGAGTACGATAAGACCCAGTGTACCATCGTGGAGAGCCCCGGTGTTGTTGTGAGAAAGAAAGATGTTAGCATGAGATTGTGCATCGAACATCGAAAGTTAAACGAGTTACCATTAAGAATGGGTACCCATTACCGAGGATAGGTGATTGTTTGACCAGCTGAAAAACGCTGTGTATTTTTCCAAAAATTTACTTGAGAACTGAATATCACTAGTTGAAGATTAAATCCGAGGATATACCCAAGACCGTGTTTCGCAATAGGTATAAACACTACGAATTTTTAGAGATGTCATTGGGGTTGACTAATGCACCCGCAACTTTTATGGATTTAATGAATTGGTTTAGAGTTAGCCATGATAGTTTTTGCCCTAAAAGATTAGGAGACCGTATTAATATGGAGAAAAGTGCGAGATCTATATTGATCACAAGAATTGGATATATATATATATATATATATATATATATATATATATATATATATATATATATATATATATATCCACCTAGAAAGAGATAAACATGAGATAGAGAAAATGGCTAGAACTGATATAGGATTATGACTGTGAGATACACTACCATCCAGGGAAGGCCAATGTGGTGGCCGATACCCTTAGTCAAAAAGGGAGAGATGGATTCCGAATGTTCAGGAATTAAAGGATGAGATTTTACACGAGACCCATAGTTCGAGATATTCTATGCACATAGGCGGCACCAAAATGTATAGAGATTTAAAAGAGCGCTATTGGTTGCCTACCATGAAAAAGGAAGTTGGGATGACCACTTACCATTAATTGAGATTGCTTATAATAACATTTACTATGCCAGTATAGGGATGCCACCTTACGAGGCCCGGTATGGAGGAAGTTACCGTTCTCCCTTGTGTTGGTAGGAGGTTGGCGAGAGAAAGATATTAGGAACCTAGTTAGTCCAATAAATCAGAGAGAAAAAAGATCTTATCAGAAAGCGGCAAGTGACATCCCAGGACAGACAGAGAAAGTATGCGGATCAGGCCCGCAAGGAGAGAAAATAAGAGGTTGGAGACTTCGTGATACTAAAGGTATCCCCGTGGAAAGGATTAATGAGACTTGGAAAGAAAGGGAAGTGAACCCGAGATTCATTGGGCCCTTGAGATTCTAAGACGCGTCAGGAAGGTAGCCTACGAGCCAGCCTTACCCCCTCAAACCTATAGAGTGTTCATAACGTGCTTCATGTGTCAATGCCACGTCAGTGTAATGCAGATGCCGACATGTGATAGAGCGCGAGCAGGTAGATATACAACCTGATCTGACTTACGAAGAACAACATGTGGAAATCATGGATAGAAAGGAGCAAGTGCAAAGGAACAAGGTTGTCAGGCTAGTGAAAGAATTGTGGAGAAATCAGTATGTGGAAGAATCCACCTAGGAGTTAGAGAGTGCAATGGGAGAGAGGTACCCCTAGTCATTCCTAAACTGATTCCGGGACGGAATCCTTTTAAGGATGGGAGACTGTAAGAGCCCAAATTTTTGGTAGAATTAAAAAACTTTTCTTGTTATGATTAAGTGCATCAGTGAATAGTGATTTCAAGGAACAATGATTTTAACGAATTGATATTTCTATGGACAATGATCCCAGTGCATATGTGTATTTTCTGAATAGTGTAATTCAGTGATTGATGACATAAAAAATAATAATCTATCGTCTAGGAAATGAGTTGGAATACCCTGCAGAGAAGTTATGAAGTGAGTTAGAGTACACTATAGAGGAGTTGAGAAATGAGGAAACCAAGTATGAATTAGGGAAGTACAGAGAGAATAATTGTATGTAAACGAGGACAAAATTCAGAGAATCCAAACTTTATGTTATTCCAACTTTGACAAAGGAGTCAGGAATATAATAATTGGATTATTAATGGAGGATAGGGAATATTAGAAGTCCAAGGGAGGATATATTATGAGAGGGGAATATAATTGAGAATAAAATCCTAGAGTTAAAGGGATCAAGAACATTTGCTGAGAGGTGGAATATTGGAGTTAATATTTGTTCGAGGAATTGTGCCACACAAGAGCAATGAAATGCAACATAAATGTTGTAACATATTGATTTTATTAAATAGACAAAGGGGAATCCAATTGGTGGAAGAAGGAGAAACCAAAGTAGCATGCAAGCAAGTCAACTACAAGATGATTTGAGTAATTGCACTTTAACCAAAATGGAGTTACATGTTTTAGAGCCAACACTTGGCCAAGTAGAAGAGCAACAAGTGGCACCAATAAATTGCCAACAACACATTAAAAATAAAATGCATCCAAAATGTGAGATATAATACCTGTATTAATCCATAAGCATAACAAAAACAAGAAGAAAGAAAGCTCTCCAAAACTGCCCAGCAGGAACAGCAAGGAAAGAAAAATTTATATCTCCCGATCCAGAATTTTAAAAATCACAGAATTTTAACCATAGCTTCTCCACTCCATGGGTAAGGTTCGTTCAAAATTTTATGGCAATCTAATTAGTATAGCCTAGTCAAATCCATGCTCAAAGTTGGGGATGAATAGTAACTCCGAAATTACTAACTTGTTTTCTTGTTTTATTCTTAAGGTTTAAGCTATATAAGGACTATCTAAGGCTTGTTAAGTGTTTATAAATACTTGATAGGGTTTCTAGAGCTTCTAAGAAGGTAAATCATTAACCCACCCTTGAGTTTTATATTCGATTTGATGGTGTTTATGAGTTGTATGCATGATTTAGAGCATGTATGTTATGTGGGTGTTATGAACATGTAAAAATAATTTTTGTAGCTCCAAGACCTATTGAGGAAGTGAGGAAGATAATGAATAGTGTCCATGAGTGTTGGGTAGTGATTGAATGTTTATTTTGGTTGTTTGAAAATTGGATTATTCATTTTTTTAAGCCGTCGTAATGTCGAAATTTACTTAGGTCTTAAAAACAGAGCATGTCCGGGATATTAACTTTCTGTCGAGGTCGAGCACCTGCCATGAACTTTTAGATCTTGATTCATAGATCATTTTGGCGAATGAATCATAGCATTCCGATTTACGGTTTAGGAGATATGGTCAAAATCGTAAAAGTGGTTCGTAAACGCAAGTGTAAGTTCGTAACTTCAATTAAACCCCCTTAAAATGAGATATTCGGTTGTGAATCTTAATAATTAAATACTAGAGGTCATAATGAAGATGTGAGAGAAGACCTCATGTCGAAAGGATTATTTTTCGATTTTATAAAAATGTTTGAATCAAGGTTAAGTGCGAAGGAACCCCTTAGAGAAGTACTTGGTTATAACTTTGAAAACCTCTTAGTAAAATGGGCGAACGAGACTCGATTTCTAAAACGAACTCTCGACATAAGTGTTTGTCGACTAACATGGACTTAAGTGTAAGTCTAGTGCGAGCTAGTAATGCCTTGGTTGTGTTTCGCTTACGTGTTTAAGCATTGAGTTATAAGTTGATTATCCAGAAGATTAATCATATGTTTTTCATTTGACTTTTTCTAGATCATCTGACACTGTCACAAGCCCCTACCACTTCTAGAGCATCAGGCCAGTTTTCTAAATGTATACTTTTGAAGTATTGTTGTATAATACTGCATTTTCCATGTATAGTGTTATACAGCTTTGCGATAATCTTATTTCATGTTGAAATAGAATTTGACTTTTAGATTATATACGAGCTTTGAGGTAAAGTATTTATAAACTGGTGTATCTTGTAGCTCTAGAGACTAGAGCATATTTATTGTTTCAACTCTAGACCGGGAGTCGGTATTTTGAGATATAGAGATAGTTGTGGAAACCCGGAGGGATTCAGCGGCAGAGTACTATTTCTTTTGAGGAATGTTATTAATAAGCATTAATTATATTTCCAGAAAGTATTAATTACTTGGAATATGATATCATTCGAGGAATGTTATTTGTAGAATTATTTATTCATAGACGGTTACTTACCTACGAGGTACGAACCGGGAGTATAAATAAGTATGTCTATGTGTGTGTATATATAGGTGTATGTATACATGTAAAGGCTCTGGAGGTGAGCACACTCTTATTTCAAATCTAAATCGGGGGTCGGAGATATTTTATCGTAATCCTGTCAGTAAAACCCGGGAATCGCCGGGGACAGATATTTATTTGAAGTGTGATTTACGAATATTCCAATTAATTAAAAATTGGAGATATTTGGGTTTAAAATATTTTATATTTTATTAATAAACATTATTTGAATATTTATTAATAAAATGAATATTTATTTGAATATTCTTTTAAGAGTAATTTATTAAGGATTTATTTCCTGATAAATATTATTTAAATATTTATTAAATATTCCAATTTATTTAAAAATCATATTAATTACTTAAAAATGCACTTAAGGGTTTAAAGATTATTCTAAATATTTCTGACCTTTAGAAAATTATTTTAAAGATTATTAAAGGTTCCCAATGAGAAATTGTGAATAAACCACTAGTCAGTAAAGGCTTTGATTTTCCTTCAAAACGTGGAGACCAAGGTTTTGGGAGTAAAAATAGTTATTTCTCCCTTCGCTCATCACTCGAATGACTTCAAAACTCCGACTAATTCCCCCGCATGTTTTCAAAATGAGTTCAATGTCAAAGAGAATCTATTGACTAAGGTCAACCCACATGATGAGCTTGCTTCCTCAAATACTTCTGGAAGTAATGATTAAAAAGTTTTGTTCTGAATCTGGATAAGATGACTCTTGGGACTGGAGGGTGATGAAGGTGTAAGAGGCTTGCAGGTGGGCGAGTCCATCCAGTTATACATATATCGAAGTGTAGGAGGCTTGCAGGTGGATGAGTCCATCAAGATATATGTACAAGTGTAAGAGGCTTGCAGGTGGGCAAGTCCATCATAAGACCCGAATGCAGTCAGGGCCACGATCTCGAAGGAAGGATCGCTTCCCGTCTACTAGTAGCGAAGTTTTGTACGATACAATGGCTGATAACCTTGTATCGGGATGTACTCCAGAATAGTCCTATTCTTCCAATTGGAATTGTAATGCAACATTGTAATGAAAGCCCAGGTGCTCAGTTACCGATAGTGTTGTCAGGATATTGCATTTCATCGAGTAAATTATTTTATTTTAATAACCTTTTAGTTAATAGAAGGAAGATGATTGGAACAGAATAACGTAAGGGCATGTATGTGAAATTACTGTGCACTATCTCCTATTGAAGTGTCATGGTTGCAAATGTTTCAAGGATGTCATTAAGTGTATATTGCTACGGCAAGTATGAGTTGCATATATCTTTCATATAAAGATAGTAAATGATATTTGGAGTACTATGACAGTACTGTTTTGAATATATCCCGATGAGGAAATAATTTCAGTATTGAGATATTTTGACAATTATTGTTTTATACCCGCTTCATTCTTGGTTTGAGTTAAAGGCGGATTTATGCCATTCTTTTATTACCTTGTTGAGCTTTCGCTCACTCTTGCTATTATTTTATATATTACATAGCAGCTAAGCAGGATGCCAAGGATGCGACACACACCCCGCAAGCGAGTGGTAAGCACAAGGCTTTTCCCTGAGCAGTTTCTAGCAGTGATCTCAGAAGTATTAAGGACTAGTCGGATCAGGCTACAGTTCTACTATTCACTTTATGTATAAGTATGAATTGTATAAGAGGATCATGAGAACCAGCGGGTTAAGTTGTTAATGTGCCTTCACTTAAAGGTTGCTTCGATATCAGATTCAACAAGACATTTGTGTATTTTAATAATAACATTTTATTCCGTAGATGTTTTGTGTGTCGTTTCAGAGACTCTAACCTGTGTGTGTGTGTGAGATGTATATTGTGGGGTCATGAGCAAGCGGATTATGTATATTGTGAGTAATACAGGTACAACATGGAATAATGGATTGTGACTACCCTAGATCCCTGACCCCGGGTTTGGGGGTGTTACATCGTGCCTCTACCACCCGACACTTCCATTATTGGAACTAGATGGGTCTTTCGTAATAAACTTGACGAAGGTGGAGAAGTGGTAACAAATGAAGCAAGATTAGTTGCTCAAGGCTATACTCAAATGGAAGGTATAGATTTTGGTGAAACATATGCTCCTGTAGCTAGAATCGTGTCTATTCGAAAGTTTTTAGCCTACGTTTGCTATAGAGGTTTCAAAGTCTATCAAATGGATGTTAAATCGACATTCCTAAATGGTGTCTTGGAAGAAGAAGTGTATGCAAGACAACCACCAGGATTCGAAGATCATAAACATCCTAATTATGTGTATAAATTATAAAAAGCCTTACACGGATTAAAACAAGCTCCAAGAGCTTGGTATGAGCGTTTAAGTAAATTCCTAACCGATCATTGTTTTAAAATGGGAATTCTGGATACTTCCCTTTTTACAAAGTATGAAGGTGTTGATATCTTGCTCGTTCAAATTTATGTAGATGATATTATTTTTGGTGCACCCAAAGAATCACTATGTAGCGAATTCTCGGAAAAGATGAGTAAAGAATTCGAAATGAGCATGATGGGAGAATTAAATTTCTTCCTAGGTTTGCAAATTAAACAATCTCGAGATGGCATTCACATTTCACAATCGAAGTATTGTAAAGAAATGTTAAAGAAATTCGAGATGGAAAATGCAAAGCCCATTAGTACTCCTATGTCTATCTCCGATAAATTATCTATAGATAAACACGGTGTCTCCGTAGATATTAAGAAATATCGAGGGATGATAGGAAGTTTACTATATATCACGGCTAGTAGACCGGATATACAATTTAGCATTTGTAAGTGTGATCGCTTTCAAGCGGATACGAAAGAATCTCATTTATCCCCGGTTAAACGGATATTTAGATATCTTAAAGGTACTACGGATACAGGACAAAACTATACTCGCTAACTCCAATCACCAGCGAAATACAGGACAATGGTTCCTTCTTCGGTTATCTAGAAGAAGTAATAGAATGTATAAAACTTTCAACAATACAATAATGATCATTATCTAAACACAATCTCATACTCCAGAGATGTGCTTGTATACTTATAGCACTGATACGAGTAAGTGCCTAGTTCACCTTTACTCCAAACTCTATGTGAACATTGTATGTGATTAACCCAAACAGATCGGTTTAAGAGCCCAAAACATGGTTTACAAATACTGTCAAACTCATTTTACGGAACGGAACAGAACAACACAAAATAATATCGCAATATAATTACGAAACGAAACAAAAAAACAAAAATATGAGAGTTGACAATAATTATTTAAGCAGAGAATACGAAATGAATATAAAAATGCGTACTAAAAAGTACACATAAAGTACAAAAGATCACAATTTATAAAATTAACTCGACAAGAAATATAATGAATAACTAACGAATTTATATGATAAGAAAAGGAGTAAGAAATTCGTACCCAAATATCAGTCTTAAATTAAAGCAAAAATATCCAATATCAATTTACAAATAAATTATACCTTTTTGAATAATCTGGATTAATAATTAAATTATTAACTATATTAGCACCAAGGACCGTATCTTATTGAATGAGCATTAAATAATAATTCTAATTAAATCGAAATTAACAAGAAGTATTAACATACACATAATAATATATTCAAAACACCATCTTTAATCAAATATTTGGAATCAAATGAGCTATCAAAATAAGATAAATGTGTATAGAATTATTTAACATTGATTATTTAATTTACATGAATTGTACAAAAAGGAATGGCACTGTCAGACTTACTTTACATGATAATTATCCTACATTAATTGACTAGCTAATTTAAGTTTGACACCTAACCGAATATAAACTGAAATAGTGGGTCACATCACCATGAAAATTTAGGCTCAAAAACTAGAATATCTACATTAGGTGTTTGAAACAAATAATTAATATCTACATTAGGAATAACCCTAACTTTAGAAAGGCTACAGTGCCCAAATGAATAGTAATCTTGAGGAATTTAGGGAAATGGTGTGTAGGTACTCTATATTGGAAATGGAAAATGAACAAAAAAAAACCATATTAGTGATATACTATAAAAATAAGTGACTCGAAATGACAATGGATTTTAGAAATTCATGAATTTAGATTTTAAGGATTTTGAGTTCGAACGAGCTTCTATTTATTGGATATTAAGGAGCATAGAAATATTAAAGGAATTATATATTGAGGAATTAGTGAATTTAAGTTAAACCAGGGGATTTTTAAGTTAAGAGAATGCTAAGGGAATTTGGATTTTTAAACGATTTCAAAACCACTGGATGACGAGATATATTCGAAACGAACCACAACTAGACGAGTATGGAAACCAAACAACCAAGATTATAATATAACAAGGACATATACCACATTATTAATTACAAAAATTATTAACCTTTTACTTAGAAAATCAAGAAAAGGATTAAAGGATGCATCCAATGACATCATTAGTGACATCACACTCCACTAACACTTATTTAAGGGGCAAATTAGTCTTTTAACCATGGGATTTTCTACAAAACTCTAGAACTCTTAAAGGATTAAGATAAGATGAGATAAAGATTAGCAAAAAGCAAAAGAAAAACTCTCCCCACCCATCATCTTCATCCATTCGGCTAAATCAAGAAAAAGGGAGAAAAAAAACCCTAGCTAGCATCAAGATCAAATCCAAGAAAAATTCATGGAGGTTCTTGGAGACTAGAAAGAGATATACACCAAGTTTCATAGCCATCTAACATCATTTGCCTAGGTTTCTTGGTGAATAGTAATGAATAGTGATTTTAAGAACTAACATTGATTTTTATGGTTTCTTTAGTGGATCCAAGTTAGTATATGGGTGGTTTAGTGTATCCCAAGGCTTGTTGAGTGTTGTTAAAGCTCCAAGAAGGTATAATCTCAAAGCCCTCAAGTATTACTTTGCATATGTGATAGATTATAAAAGGTTTATTGATGTAAAAACTTTGTTATATGATGATCCATGTATTTGTAAGTAGATTAAGTTGATTGTGGAAATAGATTGTGATTGTGACCATGGTTGGTATGATGACCACATGGTATAAAGTTGGTATATGTGAATTGGTAATGGATTTGGCGGAGATAAATTTTGGAAGGTATGAAATATAGACGTTATAATGTCCGATTTTCGTTAGAATCAGAAATTGCCCTGTTTTTGGACCCTATACCCGTACGGTACCTTACTGTCCAGACCTCCAAGTGACCATAAAATGATAGGGCTTAGTCCATAGATCGATTTGATATAAAGTACGTTAAAATCTGACGTACGGTTTAGGAGAAAAGTCAGTTTTAGTGAAAGGCATTCGAAAACCGAGAAAACGTAAATGTATCAACTTCAAGGCTAAAGTTACGATACTTAGACATTTTTAAAGGTCACTAAATTTTGGGATAGTGTAGTAGAGTGGTCAGAGGACCCTTGACAGTTAGCCTTGCATTAAAATTCGGAATCTATATTTTCTGAGAATTTTTACAGTCGAGTATGGTTATTAATGGGAAAGGTGGATTACACTAAAACTTAGATCGAGTTAAGAATGGTTAAGTGCATGTAAACTTTTGGTGCATAAAAACCATGTTAAACTTACAATATGAGTTAAGGGTGTTATGGTGTAGAGATTAAGTGATTAAGTGGGATATATATACTAACGGTGATCCTTTCGTTCCTATAGAGGCAGGAGACGAACTCAGGATTCCACCTACTCGCTCTAGAGATCCAGGCAAGATCTTTTCTATCCCTACTTGGAAAATTATTATTATCTTCAAGAAACTTGATTTCATGGAATATATATATATATATATATATATATATATATATATATATATATATATATATATATATATATATATGATGCTATTATTATTATATTGTGAAGAATTTGTCTTCCTTGAGTATTGATATTAAAAAGAAAGGTATACGAAGATGTGTATGAATATGAAGATGGATATGCATATGTATAGAGAAGATTATGCATGGAGTGAACATGCCTTATGATAAGAGAATGGTATCAGTTGTTATCTAGAGTGAATAAAAGAATGGTATCAGTTGTTATCTAGGGTTATATGATTTATAATATTTTGCTAAATATATTCTTTTTAAATATTGTGATTTAATAAGTATTTTTTTGATGACTATCTACTATTTATAAAAGTAGATGGAACAATATATATATATATATATATATATATATATATATATATAAAGGAGTTGTCTGAGTCATGATCAGGGAATTATGACATATGTTTAGAAGGTGATGGTATATGTGAAAGAAATATGAATGGAAGTGGAAATGAAGTCTATGAATAGATAAATGATTTGACAAAAAAGGGGGATTGCAACAGACTTGCGTAAGTGGCTGTGTCAGGGCTGTGTGCGACACAATCCAGCATTTATTATTTTTATTACGGCACGAAGATGCCAAGAGAGGATGTTAGCAGGAGGCCTTCCTCAAGGGATGATCTTCATTCCTTCTACCGGTAGTAAAAAGAGAGCAGGTACGATTAGGCGACTGATCATCGTCCTAACGTATCAGGCGACAGCAGATATCCCCAATGTTTTTGAAAAGAAAGTGTTGACAATGGTTTTCAGATTTCTATACTGAAAACAGAATAATGATATGAGATGATGGAATTATGGTTACAGATGAAGAGAAACTGATATTATATTATTTTAGATTTCTTTCTTATAATAGTAAGTGGATGATGTATTATTAAGTAAGAGCTTTATTCTTCCTTAAGGATTATAATTGATTTCTGCTTATATATGTATATATATGTATACCTGTTCACATTTTAAATTCTAGTTTACAATATTATCTTGCTGAGCTATTATAGCTCACTGTCGCCACTTATGTATATAGCAGCTAGGTCCCATGCCGATTCTACGCACTACACCCCGCAAGAGGGTAAGGGAAAGGCGACCTTTTGAGCGAGTGCTGGAGACCATCCCCGAGGTAGTGACAAGCGAAAGGGGCTTAATAGACTTATGTAAATTAAGTGTGTAAGTTTGTAATAAACTTTTGGTTGTTGAAATGCTTCCTGTAGAAGTATTATTCAACAATGTACTTAGTAGAATTCTGGGTTTGTAATAACTGTTAACTTTAAACTTTTAATATTGTGGATGTTGTTCTATGAGCATATGACTGGTGTGTGTGTGTGTATTAGTGTGGGGTCAATTGCATAATTATTAAGTTTAAAAAAAAAAGGACTCAAGAGATATTGATATTGATCGGAAATTGGACCGTGATGACCTAGATCCTTGACCCCGGATCTAGGGATCTCATAGATGGTATCAGAGCTAAGAGTCATAATGCTCAAGAACAAGAGTAATAATAACAATTGTATCAGTAATAATATAAATTGTGAACTCCCATCGAGTTCGAGGGTGGTATATCGCAGATAGTTTTATTTTAAGCAATTGATTATAATTTTATAGATTATTACTAATAGAATTCTATGTTTTATTATAGGGATCAGAGATGGGAGAGCCGAGTCGAGACCCTCAGTGGATAGGATTGTCAGAGCAGGAGCTTGTAGATCTACACCTAGCCGGGGTAGAGGTTCCCGAGTATGCGGTCGATAACCTCAGGGAGAGACGTCGAGCGGCAGCCAGATAGAGGTGTGAGCAGAGACTGAGAGAGGAGGCAGAGGAGCGTAGACAGAGAGATGCTGTAGCCATAGTGCCATACATTGGTAGACCTTTTACAGGATCTGATGAGGCAGGTCCTTCTAGAGTGAGATGGGAGATTCCTGAGGAGGAGAGGCCGTTACGGAAGAGGCCTAGGTTGTCAGTCATAGCTGAGGAGGAGGAGGAGACTGAGTGGACCGATATCCATATGATACCTACCCCTGCCTTGCCTATTCCAGTACCATCACCAGTCCCATCTCCCTTACCAAGTCCTGGCCCTCTAGAGGATCCAGCTGAGCCATTCACTCCGCCCGGACATTTTATCTTTTCAGAGGATGAGATAGAGGAGGACCCGTATGAGGATGCAGATACCGAGTCTATTCCTCCATCCCCACCATTTGCACATCCACCACCTCCACCTGTACATGCACCTGTCCCAGTTGCCATGCCTCCTCAGGAGGCACCCTTACCGACAGGTGACTCACTTCCAGCCATTCTGTTGACAGAGTACTTTGCCCTACAGGGTCAGTTAGAGGAGTCCCGCCGGGTGATAGACACACTGATGTAGAGTTCAGAGAGAGGGAGAGGAGGTATTATTCTTGATGGTATGTCCTTGGGATTAGTGAGTGTTGAGTTGCGGGCCCTGGGTGACATTAGGAGACTATTAGCTGATAGGGGAGACCCAGCATGGAGGGCTGCGATATTAGATACAGTCACGTCTATGGTAGTCCAGATCCGAGACATTATTAGGGCAGGACTGTGAGTCGGGGTAGTAGTCTTCGTCACTAATTAGACTAGTCATCTTACTGATGTCTTTTTGGGGGATTAGTTTAGTTGGTTACTGTTTTAATCCCAGTCTGATTGGAAGACAGCTAGTAGTACTTTTGTTGTAGCAGATTAGTATGTACGGTTATGTTTGTAGATTTCGAACCATGTACTCTATGATCTATAATACTAGCAGTAAAAGATGTTGTATCCAAGTTGTAAAATATTTATGTAAATTAATGAAGTTGTACATTCTGCCTAAAATTTTTACTATGTTTTACTATTAAATGTTAAGATTCAAATATATTGATGTATATGAGGTGATTGACTTAAATGAAAAGATTATCGTGCTAAGGGTGATATACCTACTTGCTAAAGTTATTAAATAACTAGACACTAACTGCATATAGTTAAGAGTATTGTGATATATAAATGAGTTAATTAACGATATAATTGTGTATATAGAAATGATGTATATTGTACCCTAAATTCGGGTAATTAATGGAGAATATTGTTATATACAGAATCATGCCACCTAAGCGTAATAGTAGAGCGAATGCAAGGGAAAATGAGAGAGATGAAGGAAGTCAGAATAGGCAGGATGGAAATGCTCATAATGAACGAGATCATGAAGAAGAAGAAGAGGAATCAACTGGCCAACAAGGAAATCCGGGAGCAATCCCTTTAACCAATTCATGGAGCTATTAAGGCAGAATTTAGCTAATCCACAGAATCCCCAACAACGACATGTTCTCCCCAATCAGGCAGCTAATTCCTTTCGTGCCTTTAAGTCATTAAAACCCCCAGAATTTGAGGTAAAAGAGATGGAAAAAGCTTTTGAGATATTGAGGATAGAGGAGGATCAGAAAACAATCTTTGCAGCCTATCTCTTAAAGGGGGAGGCAAATTATTGGTGGGAAGCTAAGAAGAATCTAGAAGGTGCGGGAATGATAACCTGGGAGCGTTTCACTAGGGTGTTCCTAGACAAATATTCCCCTAGGTACCTGGAAAACCAAATGGAAATAAAATTTTTGGAGTTAAGGTAGGATAACCTAACAGTGGCAGAATATGAAACGAAGTTTACTGAATTATTTAGGTTTGTTCCAGAATTGGTGTGTACTGAAGAACAGCGAGCGAAAAGGTTTCGACAAGGATTGAAACCATGGCTACGGACGAGAGTGGCACCATTTGAGTTAACTGATTATGCTGTAGTAGTTCAAAAAGCATCTATTATAGAAGCCGAGAGTGAACAGACTCAAATAGGTCGAGAGAATAAGAAAAGGAAGTTTGAGGGTCAGAGAGGAGGTTCAAGTGAAGGAAGTTATTTTGGCAAAGCTGGTAAAGGACGAAAATCTCAGTTCGTAGGAAAGTCAGGAGTTAATAGGACTGTTAGTGAAACTGTGAATCAGGGTGATAAATCCATAGGAACGTTTCAGTCCAATCAATCACGACCACCATTACCAGATTGTGACACGTGTGGTAAGAAGCATATAGGAGTCTGTAGGGTGCTGGGAGTAACTTGTTTTAAGTGTGGACAAAAAGGACACTACCTTAACCAGTGCCCATCAACTGATACAAACCCTAAAAGAGATGTTAAGTGTTACCAGTGTGGGAAATTAGGACACATTGCTAGAGATTGCCGTTCCGGTGGGTCATACGCGCCAGGACAGAGTGTGACTGCTTCAAATAGGCCTACTGCTAGAGTGTACAACATGACCTTAGGGGAAGCATTGACGAAACCAGATGCAGATACAGGTACTTGTTTTTCGATTTAAATTTTGTGTGTAAGTCTTTGGTTAAGGATCGACTTAATCAATTAATGGAGTTAATAAGTTAATAATATAGATAAGGAAAATCAGTATCTGTTAAGGGCTAGGAAACGCTATGAAAAGGAAAGTATGAGTGTTTTGGGAAAACACAAACTCGTTGAGACGAACAGGAAATATATATTATAGGTAGTATTTTCTTACAATTGTTTCAAGGAATAGCATTATAAGACTAGTTTCTGGAGGATTTTACAGAGACGAGATGTGTTAAGATAAAGTACTAATATTTTATGTCATGATAGAGATCAGAATATGGCCAACCATAAGTGAGATACACTACCATTCAGGAAAGGCCAATGTGGTGGCCGATACTTTAGTTAAAAAGAGAAAGGAGGAATGAGATAATATAGAATGACTGAAAACAGGAGGAGATTTGTAAGGAAAAGACAGTAAAAGTACTGCTATTGATAAGCTAAATGGAATGTTGATGAATGACAAACAAGGGTATGTTGGTGTATTTGCACAAACAAGGTAGAGATGTTATGAAGGAACTGAAGTATAAAAGAAGTAGTGTGAAAATTGGGAATTTGTCAAGTAAGAAAAGTATTCATTAGTATTTTCAACATGATTCCGGGACGGAATCCTTTTAAGGGGGGAAGAATGTAATAACCCTAACTTTAGAAAGGCTACAGTGCCCAAATGAATAGTAATCTTGAGGAATTTAGGGAAATGGTGTGTAGGTACTCTATATTGGAAATGGAAAATGAACAAACAAAAACCATATTAGTGATATACTATAAAAATAAGTGACTCGAAATGACGATGGATTTCAGAAATTCCTGAATTTATATTTTAAGGATTTTGAGTTCGAACGAGCTTCTATTTATTGGATATTAAGGAGCATAGAAATATTAAAGGAATTATATATTGAGGAATTAGTGAATTTAAGTTAAACCAGGGGATTTTTAAGTTAAGAGAATGCTAAGGGAATTTGGATTTTTAAACGATTTCAAAACCACTGGATGACGAGATATATTCGAAACGAACCACAACTAGACGAGTATAGAAACCAAACAACCAAGATTATAATATAACAAGGACATATACCACATTATTAATTACCAAAATTATTAACCTTTTACTTAGAAAATCAAGAAAAGAATTAAAGGATGCATCCAATGACATCATTAGTGACATCACACTCCACTAACACTTATTTAAGGGGAAAATTAGTCTTTTAACCATGGGATTTTCTACAAAACTCTAGAACTCTTAAAGGATTAAGATAAGATGAGATAAGGATTAGCAAAAAGCAAAAGAAAAACTCTCCCCACCCATCATCTTCATCCATTCGGCTAAATCAAGAAAAAGGGAGAAAAAAAACCCTAGCTAGAATCAAGATCAAATCCAAGGAAAATTCATGGAGGTTCTTGGAGACTAGAAAGAGATATACACCAAGTTTCATGGCCATCTAACATCATTTGCCTAGGTAATAAATTCTCTAAACTTGCTTGGTGAATAGTAATGAATAGTGATTTTAAGAACTAACATTGATTTTTACGGTTTCTTTAGTGGATCCAAGTTAGTATAAGGGTGGTTTAGTGTATCCCAAGGCTTGTTGAGTGTTGTTAAAGCTCCAAGAAGGTATAATCTCAAAGCCCTCAAGTATTACTTTGCATATGTGATAGATTATAAAAGGTTTAGTGATGTAAAAACTTTGTTATATGATGATCCATGTATTTGTAAGTAGATTAAGTTGATTGTGGAAATAGATTGTGATTGTGACCATGGTTGGTATGATGACCACATGGTATAAAGTTGGTATATGTGAATTGGTTATGGATTTGGTGGAGATAAATTTTGGAAAGTATGAAATATAGCCGTTATAATGTCCGATTTTCGTTAGAATCAGAAACTGCCCTGTTTTTTGACCCTATACCCGTACGGTACCTTACTTTCCAGACCTCCAAGTGACCATAAAATGATAGGGCTTAGTCCATAGATCGTTTTGATAGAAAGTACGTTAAAATCTGACGTACGGTTTAGGAGAAAAGTCAGTTTTAGTGAAAGTCGGTTTAGGAGACCTAGGCGCTCACGGTCCATTAATAAGATACCTGTTCTTGCACATAATATATAAAACAGCCATCGACCCCACAATAAAACTCTCACCGCACACACACACACAGGTTAGAGTCTCAGAAACGTCATACATTTGATTAAGCAAAAGTAAAAGTTTCAGAGTTATTACAGACCGAATTAAATAGCATTTATGCTACCAGCAACACTTCGATATGAAGCGGTGTTGGCGGCTTGAATGTTTGTTGCGGTACACTGCTTTGCACAAGTCATACTTATAAATAAAACGTACTAACAAAAGTTGCCAACCAATCCGGCTAATGGGGCCTACCGGTGGAATCTCAACTGCTGCCTCGGGCCTAGTCACCTGCTTTCGGGCAGTCTGTCTAGGTCTTGCCATTTCTCTTAACTGTTGTGTTTGCAAATTTGAAAACAAGCAATAGTGAGCAACTATAGCTCAGCAAGAAATATATGTATAAGATAAGCAATATATCATTACATGTTTTTAGCAGTTATTAAACTCGTTATATCATTCAGTTATAAAATCACTTGTCATCGTTGATAAATTTCAAAGGTGCACCAATACGTGCCCTTGTTTATAAAGTAAACTTGCAGTTCTAGATACTGCATGTAGTCAACATCTTTCTCATCAAAATAGAACACTATCGGCAACTTGGCACATAATCCTAAGAAGCAGTGTCAGAGCGTTTTTCAAAAGTGGAGGAATGAGACTTAAAGAAAACATAAAACCTGACAGGGATTGACGATGATCAGTCGCCACATCCAAGTCAAATAATCCGCGGGTCTTCTCTACCGGTAGAAGGATAGAAACTACATTCGTAACTATCCCCGGGTGAAAACTACATCCGTAATCACCCTCGATGAAAACTACATTCTTAATCATCCTTCGGCAACACCTAGGCCGGAATAAAAATTGATGGACCGCCTGGCTCACGGCCGCTTACACATCCCAGGAATCGTTCGTCAACGGTTCCCACACCTGCCAGAGTCCCTTTTTTTTTCTTTTTAAAAACTTTATTTTGATTTAAAACTGAGTAGCTGAGGTCCGACATCAGTCGACCGATAATTCTTGAAATCGTACAAGAAGCAAACCCTGACCGGGGGTTTTCGAAATGTTTTGAGTTCGAGAGGGTTCGAGTTTGAAAGTGCTAAAGGTATCTTGGATTAGCTTTGTCTTTAAAATAATGAACAATAATTAATAAATGGTATTTTACGATTTAAATATAATAATTAATAAAATAATTATTTAATTAAATAAGCTTTTAATCCAAGATAGGGATTTTTTTGAGTATCTATGATGATATAAAAATAATTACTTAAGTATACGATACTTCCCGAATGACCCTTCGGGTTTTTCGCAATTTAATTACGATATAATAATATAACGCTCCCCGGTCAATGGTATATATGGACCGCTACGACCTCTATTGCTAGAGTCGTTGTCCGAAGAAAACATTTCATTCTAAGTTCAAGGGGTACAAACATATATATATATATCTCAAATTTCATCATTTCTTCAATAAGCAGAAGCATATGATACGATTGAAAACTACAAACACAACAGTGAAAGTCCTTATATATGTAAGTTTTGAAAAGTAAACTTGCCTTGGTGAGGTTGGGGTGGTCGAGCTTGCGGAGTGGAATGATCTATACATAATCAATAGCCATTCGTTAGTACCTTAACAATATCTCTTGTAATTGCGAGGTTTTAGGGGTACAAAATTAACTTAATGACTTCGTCTTATGACTCTCTAGCCCCACTATAGGTTCATGTCATCACTCGATTACGCTCGTCACTTATTCGACTTAATTTGGTTACCATATCCGAATCATATTCATTCCCCCTTAAATCACACTCCATTTACGACATTTTCACTTGCGCGAATTTTACTCTAACATTTTTATAAAATTGAAAAATACATATTTTAATCCAATTCTTTTTGGGTAGCCTTCACCACTGCATTTACTAGCTCCTCTAATTTTTCCATGATCCTACATAAATTTTTATGGGTTTAAATAAGGTTCACAAGGGGACCACTTAGTGCAGTTCGGATTCCAGAAACACTTTCACTTCTCAGGCCATAACTCAAAATCTTCACATCACCTAGTCATGAACCTTATATTTCTGGAAACTACATTCAAATACCTTTCCAAAAATATATATTAGGACTTCAGGGGACAAGATTTAGGGGTTCAAAACCCTCCTACAAGACAGTACAAGTCCCCAGAAATTTACACAGCATGCTTTTTCCACTTAACCATTCAAGAATCTTATATAGACATCACAACCATCATCTAAACCACCAAGATCATACTCTATAGCATACATGGAGTTACATACACTAACCACAAGCTTAAAAATCACAACCACAACATTTAAACTCAAGATCTACATCATCCCTAACTTATATGTCCAAGATTCACACTAACATCCATGGATCTGACATTAAACACCATAAATAATTCATGGCCAAGAGGGGTTAGAGTTTTATACCTTCTTGAGTATCTAGGAGCCTTGGGTATGCCTTACAAGTCTCAAGAACACCTTGGATGAGCCCCTACAATCCTTACAACTCAAGATCTAAATGAAAACTAAACATAGTTACTATTCACCAAAACTTCAACAATTTATAACTTAAAAACTAGTGGATGAAAGGGGTTGGAATTCATAGCATACCTTTATTATATGGTGTAGAGGACCTAGGATTTTTGTCTTGAGTTATGAGTGATGAGAAGTTGAAGAAAAGAATTTTTCTTCCCCTTTCTTTGTGCTTGGCCGAGAGCTAGGTTGAACAAGAGGGAGAGAGAGTTGTTTTGTTTAGTTTTTTTTTGGTGTTGGGTGAATAAAGTGAAGTGTGTTGGGTGATATGTATTAGGTGTATGTATATTGCATCACATGTTGCAAGTCTAGTGCCTAGGCCATACCTCCTTGTCTCCTTGGACAATGTACCATAACTAGTTACTATTCCTCTAGTTATTTTTGCATTACTAGTTTGCTTTTCTAACTACCTAGTTGCATGGGACTTGCATGCAATATCTTTCCTTGTATCATTATTCTTCCATCAATGCTTGTCACTTAATCTTTAATTCGTATCGTATCTTAATTAATTTCTCATAATAATACTTTGTCGCGTAGAGATTTCCCTTGTAATTCCTTAAGTACTTAATTGTGTAAATTCCTCGAATATCCATAACTCCTCGACATAATTCCTAATAAATCTTTTAATACTCCAATAACTCTCAAGTCCCAAGTTTTATAATTCTTACTTACAATAAGACTCTTGACTTCAACAACCTTCCCTTTATGTTACATGGTGAATGTAACAACATAGTTCTCAGATAATTCAATTTCATTAAACAACATGGATGACTAAAAAGGTTCCAAATTCACAATGTCATATGATATTATATAAAAGAAAATATTACCAAAATTAGGGTTCTTACAGCCTCCCCTCCTTAAAAGGATTCCGTCCCGGAATCAGGTTGAAAACAGTTGGGGGTGCTTTTCACGCATCGTTCTCTCTAGTTCCAATGTTGATTCTTCGACATTCTGGTTCCTCCACAGAACTCTCACTAGTTTAACAACCTTGTTCCTCAACACCTGTTCTTTTCTATCCATGATTTCTACGGGTTGCTCCACATAGGTTAAGTGTGGTTGCAGATCCACTTGGTCATGTTCTATCACGTGCCGAAAGTCGGTATGGTAGGGTCGTAGCATGGACACATGGAACACATTATGTACTTGCTGCAAGCTTGGGGGTAAAGCCAATTCATAGGCTAATTTCCAACTCGTCTCAAAATCTCAAAAGGTCCAATAAATCTCGGGCTTAGCTTCCCCTTCTTACCAAATCTCATCAATCCCTTCCACGGTGATACCTTTAACATCACAAATTCTCCTACCTCATATTCTTTGTCCTTGCGGGTCTGGTCCGCATACTTCTTCTGTCTGTCTTGGGCCGCTACCAGCCGTCCTCTTATGAGTTCGATAGTTTCTCTTGTCTGTTGGACCAGTTCAGGTCCTAAAATCTTCCGCTCTCCAACCTCTTCCAAACATAAGGGAGACCGACATCTTCGTCCGTATAAAGCTTCATATGGGGGCATTCCTATACTCGCATGGTAACTGTTGTTGTAGGAAAATTCGATCAACGGCAAGTGGTCATCCCAACTTCCCTTAAAATCGAAGGCACATACTCTCAACATGTCCTCTATGGTCTGGATGGTTCTCTCGCTCTGTCCGTCTGATTGGGGGTGGTATGCAGTACTCATGTTTAACTTGGTCCCCACACAATCCTGAAAACTCCTCCAGAACCTGGAGTTGAACCTTGGGTCTCTATCAGATACAATGCTCACAGGAACCCCATGCCTTACCACGATCTCCTTTAAGTAAATATCCACCAGCTTGTCGATAGTGTATCTCTCGTTGATTGGAAGAAAATGTGCTGACTTGGTCAATCTGTCGATAATTACCCAAATGGCATCATGATTAGTCTTGGTCCTTGGTAGTCCGACCACAAAGTCCATCGCAATATGCTCCCACTTCCACTCGGGTATCTCTAAGGGTTGCAACAATCCACTGGGCCTTTGGTGTTTGGCCTTTACTCTTTGACATGTCAAGCATTTACTTACCCACTCTGCCACGTCCTTCTTCATATTTGGCCACCAATAGTATTCTCTCAGATCTCTATACATCTTAGTGCCTCTAGGGTGAATTGAGTACCTTGAACTATGAGCCTCTTGCAAAATCTCGTCTTTTAATTCCTGAACGTTCGGGATCCATATCCTAGATGCGTACCTCATAACTCCATTCCCGTCCTTTTCGCACTTAATTTCCTCGCCAGTCAAAATTTTCTCCATCGAATTCTTTTCTTCTTCTATCTTCTTTTCCTGGCATAACTTAATCTTTTCCAATAGCGGTGGTTGGACTCTTATTTCCCTTAGACTCTCTTGTCCAATTCCTGGTAACCTCACTTCAATCTCCAGTTTCTCAAGGTCCTTGATCAACTCGTCCACTGACGTTATCATCCTGAGTTTCTCCTTTCGGCTAAGTGCATCGGCCACCACGTTGGCCTTCCCTGGGTGATAATGAATCTCGCAATCATAATCCTTGATTAGCTCTAGCCATCTCCTCTGCCTCATGTTTAACTCTTTCTGAGTGAATATGTACTTTAAGCTCTTGTGATCAGTGTAGATTTCACACTTTTCTCCATAAAGATAATGTCTCCAGATCTTCAAAGCGAAAACTATTGCCCGTAATTCCAAATCATGGGTGGGGTATCTTATTTCGTACTCCTTAAGTTGTCTGGAGGCATACGCAATCACCTTACCGTGCTGCATAAGCACACACCCCAAACCTTTATGGGATGCGTCGCTATAAATCACAAAATCTCCCTTATCATCAGGTAGGGCTAGTACTGGTGCTGTCACCAACCTCTTTTTCAACTCTTGGAAGCTCTCTTCGCATTTTTCAGTCCACACAAACTTCTCGGTCTTGCGAGTTAGTCGGGTCAAAGGGGCTGCTATCTTGGCAAAGTCTTGGACAAACCTCCTATAGTAGTCAGCCAATCCTACAAAACTTCTCACTTCTGTCGGAGTGGTTGGTCTCTCCCAATTTGATACAGCCTCTATTTTGGCTGGGTCCACTAGAATGCCTTGATCGTTAATCACATGCCCTAAAAACTGAACTTTCTTCAACCAAAATTCACACTTCGAGAACTTAGCGTACAACTTTTCTTCTCTCAATGCTCCCAATACAATCCTCAAGTGCTCTGCATGTTCCTCCTTCGTCTTGGAATAAATCAAGATATCATCGATGAAGACTATAACACACTTGTCCAAGTACTTCTTGAAGA
This sequence comes from Saposhnikovia divaricata, assembly GCA_036435485.1. Classification (NCBI taxonomy): domain Eukaryota; kingdom Viridiplantae; phylum Streptophyta; class Magnoliopsida; order Apiales; family Apiaceae; genus Saposhnikovia; species Saposhnikovia divaricata. The sequence continues at coordinate 171,254,987 of CM071594.1, read as the reverse complement.
CTAGATTCATTAAGTCCATGAAAGCTGCGGGGGCATTCGTTAACCCAAATGACATCACTAGGAACTCATAGTGTCCGTACCGGGTGCGAAAGGCCGTCTTTGGTATATCTTCTGGCTTAATCCTTAACTGGTGGTACCCGGTCCTCAAATCAATTTTAGAAAAATAAACTGCGTCTTTTAATTGATCAAACAAGTCATCTATCCTGGGTAAGGGATATTTATTCTTTATAGTCACCTTATTCAACTCTCTGTAGTCTATACACAATCTCATACTACCATCCTTCTTTTTCACGAATAACATCGGGGCTCCCCACGGTGACACACTAGGTCTTATCATCCCTTTATCCAACAACTCTTGTAACTGAGTGGCCAGCTCTTTCATCTCCACTGGGGCTAGCCGATATGGGGCTTTCGAAATTGGGGCCATACCAGGAACTAAGTCTATAGCAAACTCGATGTCTCTATCAGGTGGTAGTCCGGGAAGATCATCCGGAAATACGTCCGCGAACTCATTAACGACAGGGATTTCCTGCAGGTTTGGTGCCTCCTTCTTGGTATCCTTCACATAGGGTAAATAGGCTTCACATCCTTTACGTAACAGCTTCTTAGTTTGAATCATAGTCAGGAACTTTTGGTTTTGTCGTTTTCCACTAAACACTACTTCCTCGTCCCCTAGCAGTCTCAATTTTACTTTCTTCTTTACACAATCAATCTGGGCTCCGTGGGTTGTTAACCAATCCATACCTACTATTACGTCAAACTCTCCTAGTTTAAAAGGTATTAAATCTACCCGAAAGTGTCGCCCTCCTATTTCTAGGTCACAACCTGGACATACTTGGCTAACAGGGATAATTTCATGATTAGCTATCTCTACTTGCAGTCTGTCTTTCAATGGTTCAGCCTTAAGGCCTAACTGACATACAAAATCTAGAGATATGAAAGACTTGGTAGCTCCCGAATCAAATAAAACATTTTCCTTAACTGAGTTGAGTAGTAAGGTACCTGCAATCACATCCGTGTTCCTCACGGCATCTTGCACCGTCATGTTAAAAGTTCTTGCAGTAGGGGCCTTGTTAGAAGCAGTTCCACTCAGTCTTGACGCAACTGGCCCAGAGGACATACATTCCCTCATTCGGTGCCCTGGTTTCCCACACTTGAAGCAATTACCTCCGGCATTGGTGTTGTTACTAGTTCCTCGACAGGCGTTAGCATAATGTCCTATCAGCCCACACTTGAAGCACTTCACATCCTGTAGGTTACACACGCCCGCATGTTTCCTTCCACACTTATTGCAATCCCGGGGTAGGGCTCGGGATGGGGTAGAGTAAGACGATCCCTGTGGTCGGCCGCTCTGGCCCACACTCCAACTTTCAGCTCTCTTGGTTCCAAAGTTTCCGCTGGGTTGGGACATCGCCCCTTGCTTAAATTTGCTCGGAAAGCTCCCACCCGCAGAGTTTCCCTTTCGACTATCAAACTTCCTCTTCTTTCCTTCCCTCTCCTTCTGCATCTGTTCACTCCCAGCCTCAACAATTGATGCTTTCTGTACCAGGGTGGCATAGTCTGTCAGCTCAAGAACCGCCACACGATTCTGAATCCATTGCTTTAGCCCCAATTGAAACCTTCGGGCCCTCTTTGCCTCAGAGTTCACATATTCCGGCACAAACCTCGACAGCTCATTAAATTTGGCCTCATACTCGGCCACCGTCATGTTACCTTGCTTTAGTTCCAAAAACTTCAACTCCATTTGTGTCTCCATGAACCTAGGGAAGTACTTTTCCAAGAATAGCTCGCTAAACCTCTCCCAGGTCACCACACCTCTTCCTTCCAAATTCCTCTTAGCTTCCCACCAAAAGTTTGTCTCACCCTTCAGGAGGTAGGTGGCGAAAACAGTCTTCTGCTCCTCAGCGACACCTAGTATCTCGAAAGATTTTTCCATTTCCTTCAGCCAGGCTCTGGCCTCAACCAGATCTGCAGTTCCTTTAAATTCTGGGGGTTTCAGGGATTTGAAATTCCGGAAGGCATTTGCATTCGCATTGCTGGGTGGTTGTTGAATCGGGGGACGGTCCAAGTTCTGCCTAAGTAGTTCCATGAATTGTTCAATAGGGCCTCCCCTTGGATGTTCTACCTCTCGGGTGTCATCACCAGCTTCTTCTTCGTCATACTCAGAGTCATCAAACAAGTTATGATCGTTGCCCTCATCCTCACTCAGGTTCACATTCTCCCCTTCATGGTTCTGGTGGCCTCTGGTCCCATGGTGGCTACCCTGGCCTTCAGAACTGACCGGGTGAGCTCGAGTGTTCATTCTTCTGGGTGGCATGATTCTGATAATGAAACAAGAAATGGGTTAGGGTTTTCTAATTACCTGACAGCGTTTACACGGGTCAGGAACGTATCGTTCCTCCTCATAAGGGTGGAATTTGCAAAAGTTTTAATAACCCGATGCTGGAGATAAAACGTCAAAACATTTTCGGGGGAAAAATCTCTATGGGGTGCGAAAACATTTGCAAGAGTTTTCAAGATTTCAAAACCTCAAAATTTTTATTTTTTTTAAAATTTATTTTAAAAATTTGTAGGGACATTTTGGGAATTTGTAGAGAACAATTTGAAATCGCATATCGTAAATTTGAAACAGCATGGTTGCATTTTCGGCTTGTAGCAATTGTATATATTCACAGTTGTATATCAAAACAGTAAAGCATGGCATCGGAAAGTAAGGTAGTTGAGACAATATCAAGGAAACTGAAACTAGATAAGTACGGTACAAGAGTTATCACAAAGTTTGGATGTTAGAGCCTAATACATAGTGTTAGGTCCAAATGTGTTATAGAGGGGGGGTGAATACAACTTTTCGAATATGAGAAGCAATAAATACGATGCAATAAATGAACACACAGATTCAAGGAATATATTTCTTATATATAACTTGAAATGGTTGCTACAACATTCATTACAAAGTATGACAGAAGTTCAGAGAGAAGTGAATGATACTAAGCTCTGTGAATGCACTCTCTCTCTTTTTCTTGTGTTTCTCTCAACTATTGCTCTCAAATTAAAACATTACACAAGTACTTCTATTTATACTACATGTAATCTATGTCCTGTAGACTTCAAAGACTAAGATGTACGTGGCCCAATGATGTCCACATAAATCTTGCCTTATCTTGAAAGCTTGGAAATCTGCCAATCAGAAGATGCCTTGTGTCATGTTGAAGCTGCACTCTAAGTAGAACTTCTACTTGAGAATTTCTACTTAGCCATCTCGAATTTCTAAGTAGAACTTCTACTTAGAAACTTCTACTTGGTAATCTAGAATATTTAGTACTTAGAAAATATTCTGGTCTTCAACTTGAAACTTCAATGCACATCTTGAACTTGTGATATCTTCATGTCTTATTTGTTCTTCACTAAGCTCTTGAATATGGATCTTTATTACTGACATAAACTTGCTATCAATGTCCTGACACTTGATGCAACGGTCTGGTTCATAAGTGACTAGTCTTGATAGGGTTTTTGCTTCTTGAATAAATTACCATATCCAATTAGTAATGTGGCTTTCCAATATTTGCTTTCCTTCTTGTTCACTTGAAATCAATTGGTCTTATTGATACTGATAGTTATGATCTTGATTCTTGGCTTTTCAAATCACTGAGGCATGAACAACTCTGACTTGAACTTCTCTCAATGATTTCTTCTTGGATTGATCATAGTTAACATGTTGAATTGTATCACTTACCTTGTCTTCATTTAGTGTTGATTTCTTGTGACTTCTTGTTCTTGATTGTCTTCTGGTTAAGTATCTTTTCCTTTAGCTTGAGTTACATTAGTTATAGTGTTACAAGTTTACACACTCTGCCTTTCAATCTCCCCCAATTTGATTGTCTAACAATGACATTCAAATTAATGAAGGATAACTCAACTAAACAATGAGACGAGAAAAGATAATTAACATTACAGTCTTGAATAATTTACAATTGAAATTTACATGAAAACAATACAAAGAACTTAAACTAGAAACAGAATTCGAACTTCGAATTAAAGATCATTTGAGTGATTCCTATCACCTGGATTATTTCATACCTTTTAGTCAAACTTGTATCACCTTATTGGATTCACTCTAAGGTGAATTTTCCTCAAGTGAGCTAAAGCAACCGAAAGACATGAAGTTTTTCCAACTTCAAGTTCACACCACTCTGACCTTTAACCCTAATTCCGTTTCCTCTTTCTAGCTTCAGCAGCTTGGTCTCTCTCTTCTTTCTGGCTTTTGCGCTTCTCCTTCTGCTGCTGTTCTTTCTTGTACACTGGATCTTTAAGCTGCTTCCACCTAGCATTCAACAGACTTACAGCTTCCATTTCTAGAGGATTCTTGGGCTCTGGATAAGGATGTTTGAAAAGCCTTCTGAGTTTGTCCACCTCCTGAGTAGTTCTGATCTTTGGAATATCCTCAAAGTTCTTCATTATGAGCTGAGATTTCCAATGTGTTTTATCAGCTTTAAACTGACAATAGATCATCTTGGGGTAGCCCTTGACACGGTTAGTATTGTGGACACTAGCCGCATCTCGCTCCATTCGCTTCTTTTCCACTACTACTTCAGACAGGTAACTCATGAGTCTCTGCTTTTCTTCAACAAACTTATCTTCCACTTCGCCCCATTTGAATACATATAATACTCTCTCCAGAAATGCAGCATCTTGAGTCCGTAGCAGCCATTGTCTACTCATATGCAAGATTGTTTGATTCTGGTCTGCATCTATGAATACTAAGGCATCAGCTGTATCTTCAACATAAGCATGTATCCAGTATACACTATCACTTCCTGGAACACCAATAGCCTCCCTTATTTCTCCTTGTTCTAGTGCTCCAGAAGGAAGAGTCAGAGCTTCATCTACATTCTTCATGGCTTGAAGAATATTCCATTTCTTCTCTATCAGCTCCGGCTCAATCTTCACGTCATCAAGAGGGTTTGGAGCAATGACATCACACTTCCACACCTCATTGCTCTTCTTGAATATAACTCTTTCAATGATCTTCACGGATTTATCTTTAAGCTCAGAAGCGAATCCCTTACTCATCATTTGTCTACAGACAGCTTTGAGAGATTCTACTGAAAGCTCCATTAGATCATTTTCCTCCATGCTAACCCTCTTCATCTTTCCGTCAACTACCATCCGGACAAAATTTGGATATGTTGAGAATTCTGGACCCTTGTCCTCTGCTAGCTGCATTAACTGATCCCTATACAGAATGCTTAGCTCCTCAGAATGAGAGTATTGAATTTTTGTCGCTAGCAAGAACAACTCTGACGCAGATCTTCTCGTTATGAATTGGTCATCCACATATAGGAAAGATGTTGGGACTCCTTCTACCAAAGACAAGATAACCTGCCACTCCTTAAGATTTGCATTGTATCCAACCCTGACTTTAGAAATTAATCTCTTCAAAGCATTTATATAGTCCCCAGTCATTGGATTCTGCAAATTCAAGTTGTAGAACAGATCATCTGCATCCTTGTTATGAACTCCTTTCGCACAGGGTCCCATCATTATCTTCCTTGCTTCATCCCATTTCTGCCCTATCCTTCGTTTGTCCGGATCAACTTGAGGATCAGCTAGCCTTGCAAGCTCATGATCATACTGCTTCCCTTGTAGCTCGACCTTCTTTTCTAGGAACGCAGCATGTTCTTGCATCATCTTCATTTTATAGAACTGAGCTTGTTCCAAGGCTAACTGTTGAGCTTTAAGGGTTTCCTCATCAACAGGAAATTCTTCAGGCATTCCGGAAGACATCCCAGCACCTCCACCTTGTTCCTTCAAAGATCTTTTTATAGCATGTGCCAACGGTACGTCTTCCATATCAGAATCTGAGTCAAGTACCTCCTGTACTGTTTCCTGATGACTCAGGTCAACGAATGGTTCATCAACTATCACTGCCTTACCCTTTCTCCTCCTCAGAGCCTCTTCATCAACAGACGGCTCAACTTCTGGTTCCTTGACAAGATCAGCGGGTTCTTCAATTTCTTCGATGTGAACTGCCTGCTGTCTCGTCTCCTTTCCACTCTCTCCCTTAGGTGAGTTATCCTGAGCTCCACCTTGGTCTTCAGATCCACCAGCTGCATAGGAACCTCCAAAACCAGAACCAGAGGCTCCCGCTCCACTAGCACCACCTGCACCACCTGCACCAGCATCGGGGGGAGGTTGTTGCGACTAGAAGCACTCCGGGGGCACAAAACTCCTGACTGCGAACATCATTCTACTGATCTCCACAGCCATTGTATGCATTGTAGACTCCAATGCCACCATCCTCTCATTGAGAGTGCTTCCCAAGACACCACCAGCATGGCCCAAGTCATTGACCTTATTTGTCAAATTATCAAAAGCTGTAGCTTGACTTGCCATTCTTGCTGCGTAGTCGTCTAGAGCCCTTTGGTTGTTTCCAATGTTCATCCCGAACTGCCCCATTGTCTGTCCGAACTGCTTCATCTGATTTTCCATAGAAGTCATACGCGTATCAAGATTTTCAATGTTAAGGGACGGTGTTTGGTTTAGGTGACCTCGCTCTAATACTCGTTCTGTTGGTATTTGACGCTCGGTTTCGGGCCTTAAAAATGAAGGTCCCTCTCTCCCTAACCTCTCACACACACTCCCTGTCTCACGCTCGTGTATGTCTTCAATGATTGATCCAAATAATGAAGCAGTACCTGCAGAAAATTGATAAGAAATGTTGTTGACAGTTATGGGATCAAATTCTGTTTGTTCCTGAGTTGGAATCTCAGGCTGAGAGGCTGCAAAGTGTTCTTGTACAACATCAGAACCGATCCTCTTTGCAGCATCAGTACGTACCGGTGAAGGTACGGCTGAAGTTCTTAAGACTTCATGTCCTCTTGAAGCAACAGTATCTTCAAGAGGTACATCATCCTCACCAAAATCAAAATCCCTATGTGCAGATTGTTCAAGGGGTGAACCACTCGCGTGAGGTGGAGTGTTTGCGTGTGACACGCTAGGGTTTGACTGTGGTTGTGAAGTAGCAGCGTGGAAAAGTTTGGCTTTCTTTCGAATAAGTTTCTGCTCTTCGGGTTCATTCTCCTCATCAGTTTCTACATAGACACGTGCTGGCTTTCTGACTTCCGTTAACAAGGGTGATAGAGAATAGGAATGTGTATCAGACTCAGAGTCAGAAATATGGCTCTCACCCTGGGATAGATCCTGCGGGCTAGCAGAATCTTGGGTCTCGGAATCAGATACATAGGAGGAGGAATGAATAGTATGCAGGGAGAGATTACCTGATTGATTACCTTGTGCATCATCGCTTTCCTCATCAGGAATCTCATCAAATGCCTCAGCATGAACAGATGGATTTTGAGCATGTGATGAAACTTGTGATGATGCCTCCAAATTGGTAACTCTTGCATCATATCTAAGCCACATTTGTATATTTTCAGGAATAGACATCGGTTTACCTTGATGTTTATCCTGATTAGCAATGGTTGAAAGTGACTTAGTGCCCATCCCTAGCGATGCAGATGTTGGGCTTCCGGCAAATCTCTGTCTAACAGCAAGAGCATCCTTCGGTATTAGGTCATTAATGAGCATTTGTAGGAACCGAGGAAACCAGCAGACAACATCAGCTGTAGTGAGGTCTCTGCTTGCAAGAGATCCCATTGAGGCCACTATCTCAGAGAGAACTATGCGTCCATAATTTATATCCAGTTCTCTTGCTAGGGCAACTGCAAAGGTTTGCATTGGAATTGGAATTTGATGAAAGTCTTTTTCGCGTGCCCGAAAACATCTTGTGATGGCCTCGAAAAAGTAATTCCATTCCACATGGAAGAATTGCTTTTGGATATTTCCTGTGATTGGGCCTTTCGGAGGATAACATCCAATTTCTTCAAAGAATCTGAGGCGTTCTGTGGCTGTAGGTTCTGGATCATAAGCATCTTTAATTGGGAATCCCAGAACTCTGTTGACAATCTCTTCAGTCACCTCATATTCCTGACCCGCTAAGGTAAACCTGAAACCTAAGGGGGTTGATTTGCTCCCAAAAGTAACCACACTAGTCCATAATTGCTGTAAAGCATCATGTACTAGTGTAGGTTTAGCAGTAAAAGCATGGCTAGCTTTGGAGTACAAATTGAGAAATCGTATCCAAAACTTAAACCGCGGGAGTTGATCACCAATTTCCGTAGAAATATTATAAAAATTGTTTTTAGCAAGTGAAAATTGGTGAGCCATTTTAATTAAATGTTTTTCTTTGAAAGATGTGAATTTTTTATTTTAATTGAGAAAAACAAATAATTTACGAATTAATCAGTTTTATTCCTTTTAATTTTTCGAGAATATCAAAAGATAGTCTGAAAATTTAAACTACGGAATATGAACAGCCAATGACTAGATCTGAATATTCAACAAAGATGAATATTCGTGTGTTTATCAGTGAAATCGTGTGTATATGTGGAGAATATGAATTCGTGTTTCGGACAGATACACAAAACTTGATGTTTGTGTGTATGTATATGCGCGTGTATATGCGGTTACAAAACACAGTATCACAATGATTAATGATAACACAGTGATTAACAGTCAAAAATTTGGCAGTAATTCGTGATTAGTATGAGTTTAATCACAAAAACACGGGTTAATTGTATGAAGTCTGTGAAATCGCACTGTTTTTGTGAAACGGCTGCTGTGAAAATGAAATTAGGTAAAGTGAATTAGGCATCGAGTTAGAGATGTATATATAGATGAATGTGAAATGACAAAAATGTCCCTGTTAAAAAGAGTGAAAATTACCAAGTCCATACAGGGAACATCTAAGTCGAACTCTATCTCGAACATTTCTATCTCGAACATCTCTATCTCGAACATCAAGTCGAACTTCGAGATAAAGTTCGAGATAGAGGTTAACTCGAACAATGAAGCACAAATAAGCACTTTAACCAATTTTACAGCAGAAACTATAGGGAAATCCTATCTCGAACATTTATGATTTGTAGTAAACTTGGAAAATTCCCCTCTTGAAAAGAACAGGGAAATTCAAGATACTTTTCGAGTTAGAAGTCTATCTCGAACATCAAGTCGAAATTCGAGTTGAGTTTCGAGATAGACTAAGAACTCTATCTCGAACATCAAGTCGAAATTCGAGTTGAGTTTCGAGATAGACTAACTCGAAGTTAATCTCATTCTTTCCAAAATACCCCCTTGAAGCAAAAAGTACAGGGTAATTCAAGATATGTTTCGAGTTAGGAGTGTAACTCGAAAAATTCCCTTTAGCTTAACTGAGAATTCTATCTCGAACATCAAGTCGAAATTCGAGTTGAGTTTCGAGATAGACTAAGAACTCTATCTCGAACATCAAGTCGAAATTCGAGTTAAGTTTCGAGATAGACTAACTCGAAGTTAATTCTCAGTTCTTTTCAAAATATTCCCTTAATGGAAACCCCATCTCAACTTTTGAGATAAAATTCGAGATAGACTTTATCTCGAATATTTTGAAGTTAGAACTAGGCACACTGGTAACTCGAACTCGAACTCTAAGTCGAATTTCGAGATGAATTTCGAGATAGCCAACTCGAAATTCTTCCCAGACTTAGAATTTTTCAAAAACTTCACTCTGACAGCTTAAGTCGAAATTCAAGTCGAATTTCTAGATGAGTTTCGAGATAGAACCTAACTCGAAATTTTGAAGTTCTTTAATTCTAAGGCCTCTAATTACATGAAACTCATAGGTAAATTCATCTAAAAATCATGCAATATTTAGAATATTATGAATTTAACTCCCCCTATGATCATGCAATCTAACAAGCATAAATTCACAGATTTGTGCTATAAAAGACACTTAAAACACAATGAATTCATGCAAAATCACACTATATGCAAACTATAACAATCATTAATTAGGCATTTTAAAGTCTAAGCACATAATGATTGATTAGCTTGCACATACAAACATAAACATGGATTTTACAGATAGGAGGCTTTACTAACTTGTGTTAAGCATTCCCAATTCACCAACCAACCTATTGAATGTTACTTCATCAAGAGGTTTGGTGAATATATCTGCAATTTGTTGCATTGTGGGCACAAAATGTAGCTCCACAGTCCCCTCCTCGACATGTTCTCTTATGAAATGATACCTGATGTCAATATGCTTGGTTCTTGAGTGATCTACAGGATTGTTGGTTATGGCAATGGCACTTGTGTTATCACACATGATTGGAATTTTCTTGTGCTCCATGCCATAATCCTTCAATTGGTTCCTCATCCACAGTATTTGAGCTACACAGCTTCCAGCAGCAATGTACTCAGCTTCAGCAGTAGAAGTAGATACTGTATGTTGTTTTTTACTTTGCCAGGACACCAATCTTCTGCCAAGAAATTGGCAAGCACCAGATGTGCTTTTCCTATCAATCCTGCAACCTGCATAGTCTGAATCCGAATAGCCAATAAGATTAAAACCTGTATCTCTTGGGTACCAAATCCCTAGATTTGGTGTGCCCTTGAGATACCTAAAAATTCTTTTGACGGCTACGAGATGTGATTCTCTAGGATCCGCTTGGAACCTTGCACATAAACAAGTTGCGAACATTATATCGGGTCTACTTGCAGTTAAATAGAGGAGTGAGCCAATCATACCTCGATAGCTTGTGATGTCAACTGATTTACCTGATTTGTCTTCATCAAGCTTCGTGGTTGTTGCCATGGGAGTCTTAGCTGCTGATGCATCTTCTAGATTATACTTCTTGAGTAAATCTCTGACATACTTGGATTGACAGATAAAGATACCATCTTTTCTCTGACTGATCTGTAATCCAAGGAAGAAGGACAGCTCTCCCATCATGCTCATCTCATATTTTTCCTGCATTAGCTTGGCAAATTTCTCGCACAAGCGCTCATTTGATGACCCAAAAATAATATCGTCCACATATACTTGAACAAGTATTAAGTCATTTCTCACAACTTTATAGAACAATGTTTTATCAATTACTCCCCTAACAAAACCATTTTCAATTAAGAATAAGGATAGGGTTTCATACCATCGCCTTGGGGATTGCCTGAGGCCATAGACAGATTTGAAGAGAAGATACACAAAATCTACATGTTCTGGATCAACGAAGCCAGGCGGCTGTTCCAGATACACTTCTTCTTCTAACTCTCCGTTCAGGAAGGCACTTTTCACGTCCATCTGGAAAACCTTGAAGTTCTTATGTGCTGCAAATGCCAAGAACATTCTGACTGCCTCAAGTCTTGCAACTGGTGCATAGGTTTCATCATAATCAATTCCTTCTCGCTGAGAATAACCTTTTGCAACCAAACGAGCCTTGTTTCGTGTTACAAGTCCATTTTCATCCAGTTTATTTCTGAATACCCACCTAGCTCCAATTACGGATATGTTCTTTGGTCGGGGTACCAGTTTCCAAACTTTCTGCCTTTCAAACTGATTGAGTTCCTCTTGCATTGCAATCACCCAATCAGCATCGCCAAGAGCTTCTTCTATTTCTTTAGGTTCAAGCTTGGATAAGAACCCAGAATATAAGGAGATATTAGCCATGTCAGCTCTTGCAGTTCTTCTAGTAGTCACACCAGCATCTGGATCACCAATAATTAACTCAAACGGATGGTCTCTATTCCATACCCGTTCACCTGGAAATTGTCTTGATGATTCAGCTTGACTTTCTGAGTTGTGGTGCTGACTATTTTGATTATTTTCACTAACTCCCCCTGAGTTAGTGCCAGCTCCTACAGAACTAGAGTCAACTCGACTAGAGCCTTGAACGGTAGTCCTTGAGCTGCTATTTACTCCCCCTGAGTTGTTGTCGGTTGGTACTGAAGAAGTCTCTCCTGATCTAGTAGGATTAGCTTGTTCACTAGACTCAGGTTCTTCATGTACACTTGGAACATTTAATGGAACAACCAACTCAAGTTCATCTTCAAGATCTTCTAAGTCCAGATTCTGAAATTTTAAGGACTCAGGTTCGCTAGAATCTCTTGAAATTGATGAGAGTTTGGTATCGTCGAATCTGACGTTGTAACTTTCAGTCACTTTTCGATCATTCACTAAGAACACTCTATAAGCTGCCACCACGTCTGTAGAGTAACCAACAAAGATTCCTTCACGAGCTTTTGCTGCAAACTTGCCTAGATTTTCATCATCTATAAGCACATAGCATTTTGCTCCGAAGACATGAAAGTATTTGATTGTTGGTCTTCTGTTGTTCATTAATTCACATGGTGTCTTTTCTTTATCTTTTATAATCAAGGTTCTATTTTGAGTGTAACAAGCGGTACTCACTGCTTCAGCCCAGAAATACAAAGGAAGTTTTGAATCATACAACAAAGTTCTTGCTACTTCAACCAAAGTTCTATTCTTCCTTTCAACTACTCCATTTTGCTGTGGAGTTCTCGGGGCTGAATACTGACGACGTATTCCTTTAGATACATAGAAGTCATTCAGCACTGCGTTTTTGAATTCAGTGCCATTGTCTGATCTAATCGTCTTCACAGTAAGTGTTGAAACATTCTCAATTTGAGTGATATGATCAATGATTAAGAAAGGTACTTCGTCTTTCGTCATTGCGAACAATACCCATGTATACTTGGAGAAGTCATCCACGATTACCAAAGCATATCTTTTCCTAGACAAAGATAGGACATTCACTGGGCCAAACAAATCCATATGAAGAAGTTGCAGAGGCTCAGTAATAATAGAAATTTCTTTGCTTTTATGCGATGCTCGCTTCGACTTTCCCATTTCACAAGCTTCACAGAGTCCTTTCGGAGCGAACTCCATTTGAGGTAGATCTCTCACCAATTCTCGCCTCGCGAGAGCATTCATCGTTTTGAAGTTTAAGTGAGATAACTTCTTGTGCCATAACCAGCTTTCATCATCCGAGGCTTTGCTGTAGAAACAGGTGACCTCATTCTGATTTGCTGAATCCATATCTGCAACAAAAAGATCTGCCTTTCGAACTCCTCTCAAAGCTAGTGAGCCTTCCTTGATGTGAGTGATTGATACACCTTTCTTGTTGAAGACAATTTCGTAACCTTTGTCACAGAATTGACTGATACTCAACAGATTGTGCTTCAGTCCCTCAACATAAGAAATATCTTCTATGATGACATTGCCAATTTTCAGTTTGCCATATCCCTTAGTCACACCTATGCTGTCATCTCCAAAGGTAACATAAGGGCCAGCCTTCATAACCAACTCTGTAAGCAGGGACTTGTTTCCAGTCATATGCCTCGATGCTCCACTGTCTAGCACCCATATAACTTTATTTCGATTCTGCTTAACGCCCTGCAATGACAGATTGGTTAGACATTCTTCGGAACCCAACTTTGATTGGGCCCGGCTTTTCGATAAGATCGAGAATCAACAGATTTAACAACAGGAGATGCACTTTTCTTCACATTACTAGAGCTTTCGACTATCTCCTTTCCTTTCTCAGACTTGACAGATTTGTCAGTCTTAGGAGAAGGTTTGTCACTCCTAACTTTAGGAGGACTGACAGTCTTGGCTCTCCCATACTTTTTCTTGATGTTTGAACTAGCAACAGTATTTGAGCATGACTGGCTAGATGCATTCATTAAATGCACAAAAGTTTGCATGATGTTAAAAGTGCATGGCATACAATTAGGTTGACCACACTGTGCATGATTCTGATGCAGATTATTCATTGTATGTGTGGTAGGCATGGCATGTGCAGCAGGAACATTCATGTTGGCTTTGCATGCATAAGAAAGATGTTCAGTAGATTTACAATGATAACATGCTTTCTTTATTCGTTCAGCCTTAACTTCTTTTATGCCTTTTTCTTTCTTTCCTTGTTGTTTAACAGCCTTAGCTCATAATCCCAGTCTAGATTCATCTCTAGGGAAATTGATTTTAACTTGTTTAATAGGAGTTATAGGTTGTTCTTTCTGGCGATCTTCCATCTCAATCTCATATCTAGCTATCAATTCAGTCTCTTCTTCTTCTATTCTAGGAACAAGGTGTTTGTACATAGGTTTGACAGCTGATTTAAGAATTCTAGGTGTTTCCTGTTTAAGATCACTGGAACTAGGGTCAATAGGTCTCTTTCCTTCTTTCTTAGGAAGGTCAGAATAATCAAGTCCTACACCTACTCCAGTTATCCTCTTAAATGTGTCATTATCTACATACACTTTACTAGCAGCTAGTTTGTAAGCTTCGCATTTAGTTTCTAACTCAGCTAGATTGTTCCTAAGACATGATTCTACTTCTTCCTTAAGAACGAGCTTGTGTTCCAGAGATTTAATAAAGTCTCTTAGGGAAGTATCTACAGTGCAAGCAGCCTCTAGCTCTTCCACTTTTGCCTCAAGCATTCTGCATTTGGCAACAAGTGTTTTCTGTTCCTTTTGAAAAGAGTCTAGGCTTTTGCACAACATATAGATCTCATCACTAAGAGCCCTGTTCTGTTCCTTATAATCATCAATAGACATTTCTACTTTAAGAGTCAGAACTGGTACCTCTGGTTCCTCTGATGTCTCAGCCATGAGGGCAAAGTTTGCTACATGAGTAACATCTTCCTCATCTGAATCATCCCAAGCTCTTCCTTCTGTCACCAATAAAGCTCGTTTTCCATGTCTTTCCTTCACCAGTGCTTCATACTTGCTTTTGAGGGCTTCATATGTCTCTTTTGGATAAGTCTGTTTAGGCTTTTTGCAGTCCGAGGCAAAGTGTCCAGCTTCACCACAATTATAGCATTTGAACTTCATTTTGAAATCCAATGGAGATTTGTAACTGGAATTCTTTCCTTTACCTTGGTAGCCTGACGAACTACCACCACCCTTAGCAGCCCGATAGAAAGATGAAGACTTTCTTTGTGGTCGGTTGCTCTTTCTAAATCTCATGTTGCTGAACTTCCTTGCCATGTATGCCACGACACTATCGTCCATGTTGTCCAGCTCTTCTTGGGTGTAGTAGTCATCATCACTGTCAGATGCGCACTCGTCATCATTATCAACTTGATGTGGTGCAAGTGACGATTTAGGCTTTGCTGCAACCATTGCCTTCTTAGACTCTTCCTCATCAGCAACTAATCCTGATGCACTTTCTTTTCCCTTTGAATCATTGTCCCATGCTTGATCTTGAAGTGTTTCCAGCTCATAGGTCTTTAATATTCCATAATATTCTTCCAGAGAAGTTGTATGCAAATCTCTGGTTTTTCTTATTGCGTAGACCCTATGTTCAATGCTTTTCGGCTGGTTCCTCAGATATCTCGTATTAGTCTCAACCATGGGGAGAGTTACACCTCTCAGATTCAAATCCAATACCAACTGACTGAATCGTAGGTAGACATCTGTTATGCCTTCTCCTTTCCTTATTCTAAAGGTGTCATACTCCATCTTGAGTATGAGTGTCTTGTTGCTTCTGACCTCTGCAGATCCTTCCATGACAACTTCTATCTTGTCCCAAATCTTCTTCGCTGTAGTCAGACCTTTGACTATGTTAAACATTTCATGATCAAGAGATTCCATCAAGGTTTGTCGTACGGCAGTATCACAAGCTATTTGTTCCTTGTCAGCATCCGAAAACTCCGAGACCTTTTTAGGCTCAGACCGAGGTGGTATAACCACTCCTCCTTCCGTATGTGCAGGAATAACCACCATTGGGACAAATTTACCCTTGTCAAGGACTTCCAGATATTCAGGGTTAACAGTCTCTAAATATAGTCTCATTCTGAAAACCCATTCTTCATAGTGATCTCGGTTGAACATTGGGATCTTGAATGTATTTTTAGGAGCCATCTCAATTCTGGTCACTAAAAGTTTCTAAGTACCCAAGACTAGGCTATGTAGAATATTTATGTAGAACTTTTGCCTAAGTCGAAATTTCTCTAAGTAGAAATTTTGCTCAAGTTGAAATTCACCAAGTAGAAATTGTCCAAGTCGAAATTCTATGTAGAAAATCTCAAGTAGAAATTCTATGTAGAACTTTTGTCCTTAGAATAATTTTTCTGCAGATTACTTTAATATTGAATAAACAATATTATCTCTTTAACACCTTTTGACTTTGAATGCTTTACTCACCTAACCCACCTAACCCACGTGCTAGGTAATGAATATGTTTTGTTTCACTTTCGGCCGTGAATAATGCAAATCACAAAGTCCAAAAACACCTTTTTATTCTTTTACTATTTTTCTGTTTGAAAAGGAGATCAAAAAGTTGTTGGGTTGTCTTCTTTGATAAGAACAGATGATGAACACTCAAGAACACCAAATATGAAAGTACCCAGATTAATTCACAAAAATTAATTAAAATACATCCAAGCTAAATAATCACACCTGGAGCATTTAAATAATTTTTCAGATGAGTTTTCAATACAAACGATTTAAGGCACACTTTTCAAGAAAATGAAAAGTAGATCTAGAAAATGAAAACTCACGATTCTTCTACTCAACACAAGGATCTATGTTTTGTATGTTAAACATATAGCTCTGATACCAATTGTTAGGTCCAAATGTGTTGTAGAGGGGGGGTGAATACAACTTTTCGAATATGAGAAGCAATAAATACGATGCAATAAATGAACACACAGATTCAAGGAATATATTTCTTATATATAACTTGAAATGGTTGCTACAACATTCATTACAAAGTATGACAGAAGTTCAGAGAGAAGTGAATGATACTAAGCTCTGTGAATGCACTCTCTCTCTTTTTCTTGTGTTTCTCTCAACTATTGCTCTCAAATTAAAACATTACACAAGTACTTCTATTTATACTACATGTAATCTATGTCCTGTAGACTTCAAAGACTAAGATGTACGTGGCCCAATGATGTCCACATAAATCTTGCCTTATCTTAAAAGCTTGGAAATCTGCCAATCAGAAGATGCCATGTGTCATGTTGAAGCTGCACTCTAAGTAGAACTTCTACTTGAGAATTTCTACTTAGCCATCTCGAATTTCTAAGTAGAACTTCTACTTAGAAACTTCTACTTGGTCATCTAGAATATTTAGTACTTAGAAAATATTCTGGTCTTCAACTTGAAACTTCAATGCACATCTTGAACTTGTGATATCTTCATGTCTTCTTTGTTCTTCACTAAGCTCTTGAATATGGATCTTTATTACTGACATAAACTTGCTATCAATGTCCTGACACTTGATGCAACGGTCTGGTTCATAAGTGACTAGTCTTGATAGGGTTTTTGCTTTTTGAATAAATTACCATATCCAATTAGTAATGTGGCTTTCCAATATTTGCTTTCCTTCTTGTTCACTTGAAATCAATTGGTCTTATTGATACTGATAGTTATGATCTTGATTCTTGGCTTTTCAAATCACTGAGGCATGAACAACTCTGACTTGAACTTCTCTCAATGATTTCTTCTTGGATTGATCATAGTTAACATGTTGAATTGTATCACTTACCTTGTCTTCATTTAGTGTTGATTTCTTGTGACTTCTTGTTCTTGATTGTCTTCTGGTTAAGTATCTTTTCCTTTAGCTTGAGTTACATTAGTTATAGTGTTACAAGTTTACACACTCTGCCTTTCACATAGTTCCGATGTCAAAGTCTAGCAAAAGTGGAACAATAACAAGTACATCATCTGAATAGTCAGGGCTACACAAAAGTAGGGCTACATCCGTACATACTATCCGAAGTCACATCTACATATCTGTAGGTCAGTCTACTCATCTACTGGTCAGAAAGGATACCACTGCACAAGTCAACTATCCCGCAAAATCGACACACTAATGTCATCTGAACCTAGAGGACTGAGCTATCCGTAACACATCATGGTGTCGCACCGCGACGGAGCAAGGCCCTCACTCGGGAAAATGCACGATGCACAACACGCCTAGCATCCCTAACCTGGACCACTCCGCCCCCGCGGACTCCTAAACCGATAATCCTCGCGTGACTCCTCCTCTCAATCCTATGGAGTCGAGCCCTAGTCCTCCTAGCAACAGCAGTCCTCATCTCAGCCTGAATCCTCAATCGCACCTCGCGCTCCTCCACTAGTGCCCGCCTCGCCTCATTAAGTCTGGCCTCTACAGAAAGTAGGTCTCGGGTAAGGAACTGCACCACGTAGGCGTGCTCAGTGCCCGACACTTGGGGTAGGTCCATCGGCGGGGGTGGTATGACAGGAACAGGAGCAGGTGCAGGAGCAGGAGCAGGAGCAGGAGCAGGGGTAGGGTCAAGCTCCTCCTAGCCAGAAGTATCATCCTCGGAGTCACCGTCCGATGAAGCCGGGCTCGATGACTGCGGAGAGGGTGGGGGTGACACAACGCGGCCCTCACCGGATCTCACGCTCTCCTCGTCAGTAGCTACAGGAGAGGGGGTAACAGGCTCAGGCTCAGGCTCAAAGGGCTCCTCATCGGGATCCTCATCGTCAGTATCTCCTAGCAGCGTAATCCAGGGGCCAAGCTCAGGGTCAGCACCCATATCCTCCTCAGGATCCTCGATATCTCGCATCAGTGCCTCATCATGCTCTCTCTCAAAGGCCTCAGGGTCTGGGATCTCCCCCATCTACATAAGGGAAATAAGGTGGGTCACTAACCATAAAGAAAGGTTTAAGGAGTAGTTCCCTCACGGGCCTTAAAGTCAGGGCTATATCCGATAACCTGACTGCAAACTCGATGAGAGTTCTAAGTATTATTAGGGTTGTTATTAGGGTTCTTAAATTACTATCGTTTCTGAGAACTGTAACCTCGCTCTGATACCATTTCTGTGACGCCCCCAGATCCGGGGTCGGAGACCTATGCGCTCACGGTCCATTTTCCATTAATAACATACCTGTTCTTGCACATAATATATAAAACAGCCATCGACCCCACAATAAAACTCACACCGCACACACACACAGAGAGGTTAGAGTCTCAGAAACGTCATACACTTGATTAAGCAAAAGTAAAAGTTTCAGAGTTATTACAGACCGAATTAAATAGCATTTATGCTACCAGCAACACTTCGATATGAAGCGGTGTTGGCGGCTTGAATGTTTGTTACGGTACACTGCTTTGCACAGGTCATACTTATAAATAAAACGTACTAACAAAAGTTGCCAACCAATCCGGCTAATGGGGCCTACCGGTGGAATCTCAACTGCTGCCTCGGGCCTAGTCACCTGCTTTCGGGCAGTCTGTCTAGGTCTTGCCATTTCTCTTAACTGTTGTGTTTGTAAATTTGAAAACAAGCAAGAGTGAGCAACTATAGCTCAGCAAGAAATATATGTATAAGATAAGCAATATATCATTAAATGTTTTTAGCAGTTATTAAACTCGTTTATATCATTCAGTTATAAAATCACTTGTCATCGTTGATAAATTTCAAAGGTGCACCAATACGTGCCCTTGTTTTTAAAGTAAACTTGCAGTTCTAGATACTGCATGGAGTCAACATCTTTCTCATCAAAATAGAACACTACCGGCAACTTGGCACATAAACCTAAGA
The DNA here is from genome assembly GCA_036435485.1 of Saposhnikovia divaricata. Classification (NCBI taxonomy): domain Eukaryota; kingdom Viridiplantae; phylum Streptophyta; class Magnoliopsida; order Apiales; family Apiaceae; genus Saposhnikovia; species Saposhnikovia divaricata. The sequence goes on along the minus strand of CM071594.1, from coordinate 171,235,572 downwards.
AGCAGTGTCAGAGCGTTTTTCCAAAGTGGAGGAATGGGACTTAAAGAAAACATAAAACCTGACAGGGATTGACAATGATCAGTCGCCACATCCAAGTCCAATAATCCGCGGGTCTTCTCTACCGGTAGAAGGATAGAAACTACATCCGTAACTATCCCCGGGTGAAAACTACATCCGTAATCACCCTCGATGAAAACTACATCCGTAATCATCCTTCGGCAATACCTGGGCCGGAATAAAAATTGATAGACCGCCTGGCTCACGGCCGCTTACACATCCCGGGAATCGTTCATCAACGGTTCCCACACCTTCCAAAGTCCCTTTTCTTTTTCTTTTTAAAAACTTTATTTTGATTGAAAACTGAGTAGCTGAGGTCCGACATCAGTCGACCGATAATTCTTGAAATCGTACAAGAAGCAAAACCTGACCGGGGGTTTTCGAAATGTTTTGAGTTCGAGAGGGTTCGAGTTTGAAAGTGCTAAAGGTATCTTGGATTAGCTTTGTCTTTAAAATAATGAATAATAATTAATAAATGGTATTTTACGATTTAATATTAATAATTATTAAAATAATTATTTAATTAAATAAGCTTTTAATCCAAGATAGGGATTTTTTTGAGTATCTATGATGATATAAAAATAATTACTTAAGTATACGATACTTCCCGAATGACCTTTCAGGTTTTTCGCAATTTAATTACGATATAATAATATACCGCTCCCCGGTCAAGGGGTACAAACATATATATATATATATATATATATATATATATCTCAAATTTCATCATTTCTTCAATAAGCAGAAACATATGATACGATTGAAAACTACAAACACAACAGTGAAAGTCCTTATATATGTAAGTTTTGAAAAGTAAACTTGCTTTGGTGAGGTTGGGGTGGTCGAGCTTGCGGAGTGGAATGATCTATACATAATCAATAGTTGTTCGTTAGTACCTTAACAATATCTCTTGTAATTGCGAGGTTTTAGGGGTACAAAATTAACTTAATGACTTCGTCTTATGACTCTCTAGCCCCACTATAGGTTCATGTCATCACTCGATTATGCTCGTCACTTATTCGACTTAATTTGGTTACCATATCCGAATCATATTCATTCCCCCTTAAATCACACTCCATTTACGACTTTTTCACTTGCACGAATTTTACTCTAACATTTTTATAAAATTGAAAAATACATATTTTAATCTAATTCTTTTTGGGTAGCCTTCACCACTGCATTTACTAGCTCCTCTAATTTTTCCATGATCCTACATAAACTTTTAGGGGTTTAAACAAGGTTCACAAGGGGACCACTTAGTGCAGTTCGGATTCCAGAAACACTTTTCACTTCTCAGGTCATAACTCAAAATCTACACATCACCTAGTTATGAACCTTATATTTCTGGAAACGACATTCAAATACCTTTCCAACAATATATATTAGGACTTCAGGGGACAAGATGTAGGGGTTCAAAACCCTCCTACAGGACAGTACAAGTCCCCAGAAATTTACACAGCATGCTTTTTCCACTTAACCATTCAAGAATCTTATATAAACATCACAACCATCATCTAAACCACCAAGATCATACTCTATAGCATACATGGAGTTACATACACTAACCACAAGCTTAAAAATCACAACCACAACATTTAAACTCAAGATCTACATCATCCCTAACTTATATGTCCAAGATTCACACTAACATCCATGGATCTAACATTAAACACCATAAATAATTCATGGCCAAGAGGGGTTAGAGTTTTATACCTTCTTAAGTATCTAGGAGCCTTGGGTATGCCTTACAAGTCTCAAGAACACCTTGGATGAGCCCCTACAATCCTTACAACTCAAGATCTAAATGAAAACTAAACATAGTTACTATTCACCAAAACTTCAACAATTTATAACTTAAAAACTAGTGGATGAAAGGGGTTGGAATTCATAGTATACCTTTCTTATATGGTGTAGAGGACCTAGGATTTTTGTCTTGAGTTATGAGTGATGAGAAGTTGAAGAAAAGAATTTTTCTTCCCCTTTCTTTGTGCTTGGTCGAGAGCTAGGTTGAACAAGAGGGAGAGAGACTTGTTTTGTTTTGTTTTTTTTTTGGTGTTGGGTGAATAAAGTGAAGTGTGTTGGGTGATATGTATTAGGTGTATGTATATTGCATCACATGTTTCAAGTCTAGTGCCTAGGCCATACCTCCTTGTCTCCTTGGACAATGTACCATAACTAGTTACTATTCCTCTAGTTATTTTTGCATTACTAGTTTGCTTTTCTAACTACCTAGTTGCATGGGACTTGCATGCAATATCTTTCCTTGTATCATTATTCTTCCACCAATGCTTGTCACTTAATCTTTAATTCGTATCATATCTTAATTAATTTCTCGTAATAATACTTTGTCGCGTAGAGATTTCCCTTGTAATTCCTTAAGTACTTAATTGTGTAAATTCCTCGAATATCCATAACTCCTCGTCATAATTCCTAATAAATCTTTTAATACTCCAATAACTCTCAAGTCCCAAGTTTTATAATTCTTACTTACAATAAGACTCTTGACTTTAACAACCTTCCCTTTATCTTACATGGTGAATGTAACAACATAGTTCTCAGATAATTCAATTCCATTAAACAACATGGATGACTTAAAAGGTTCCAAATTCACAATGTCATATGATATTATATAAAAGAAAATATTAATAAAATTAGGGTTCTTACATATACGAAGATGTGTATGAATATGAAGATGGATATGCATATGTATAGAGAAGATTATGCATGGAGTGAACATGCCTTATGATAAGAGAATGGTATCAGTTGTTATCTAGAGTGAATAAAAGAATGGTATCAGTTGTTATCTAGGGTTATATGATTTATAATATTTTGCTAAAAATATTCTTTTTAAATATTATGATTTAATAAGTATTTTTTTGATGACTATCTACTATTTATAAAAGTAGATGGAACAATATATATATATATATATATAAAGGAGTTGTCTGAGTCATGATCAGGGAATTATGACATATGTTTAGAAGGTGATGGTATATGTGAAAGAAATATGAATGGAAGTGGAAATGAAGTCTATGAATAGATAAATGATTTGACAAAAAAGGGGGATTGCAACAGACTTGCGTAAGTGGCTGTGTCAGGGCTGTGTGCGACACAGTCCACCATTTATTATTTTTATTATGGCACGAAGATGCCAAGAGAGGATGTTAGCAGGTGGCCTTCCTCGAGGGATGATCTTCATTCCTTCTACCGGTAGTAAAAAGAGAGCAGGTACGATTAGGCGACTGATCATCGTCCTAACGTATCAGGCGACAGCAGATATCCCCAATGTTTTTGAAAAGAAAGTGTTGACAATGGTTTTCAGATTTCTATACTGAAAACAGAATAATGATATGAGATGATGGAATTATGGTTACAGATGAAGAGAAACTGATATTATATTATTTTAGATTTCTTTCTTATAATAGTAAGTGGATGATGTATTATTAAGTAAGAGCTTTATTCTTCCTTAAGGATTATAATTGATTTCTGCTTATATATGTATATATATGTATACCTGTTCACATTTTAAATTCTAGTTTACAATATTATCTTGCTGAGCTATTATAGCTCACTCTTGCCACTTATGTATATAGCAGCTAGGTCCCATGCCGATTCTACGCACTACACCCCGCAAGAGGGTAAGGGAAAGGCGACCTTTTGAGCGAGTGCTGGCGACCATCACCGAGGTAGTGACAAGCGAAAGGGGCTTAGTAGACTTATGTAAATTAAGTGTGTAAGTTTGTAATAAACTTTTGGTTGTTAAAATGCTTCATGTAGAAGTATTATTCAACAATGTACTTAGTAAAATTCTGGGTTTGTAATAACTGTTAACTTTAAACTTTTAATATTGTGGATGTTGTTCTATGAGCATATGACTGGTGTGTGTGTGTGTATTAGTGTGGGGTCAATTGCATAAGTATTAAGTTTTAAAAAAAAAGGACTCAAGAGATATTGATATTGATCGGAAATTGGACCGTGATGATCTGGATCCTTGACCCCGGATCTAGGGATGTCACAAATAGGGGGCTTGTATATATGCAGAATGCGTGTATGGGGTTTGACGGTCAAGGGTCAGTCGGTCAAGACATCGAAAAGGCACGGGGAGATCAGGATCGTTGATTCAAACGTTGGGAGTGATCTTAGCCGTTAAAAAGAAAATATAAATATTTTCTAAAAATAGAAATCTCTAAAAATCTCTTTTCTCCCTCCTGTTCGTCTTTACCAAATTCAGAATAGGTCGAAACCTTAGTTTTCGAAACTTGTCTTTAGACAAGTATTCAGAATATAAAATATTTTATAAAACTCGATCATATAGGTCAATACATTGACTTTTGATTACAGTTGTGGTGATCATACCTTTGATATCCTGTCTTAGCTGATTTTATTGCTTAAATTGTGATAATACTAATGTTTTATGACTGTCCTTTGTGTGGTCCTGTTACTACTGCCTTGGTAAGTCATTGATGTGCATTGCTGAGGATTAAGTGTTTCTACATTGCCTCTATGAGATATAGTTTCAGTGTTAATTGGATTTTGACATGTGTATTAGCACCATGACTAAGGTACACCAATCTCAAACTCTTGTATTTTTTATACTAATTGTCTTAATTATGCTTAGTGAATACTTGAGTTGTTTGAGATGTTGTTAATGGTGCATTGAGATAACTATGATATCAGTGCGCATTGTGCTTATGATATTCTACTAAATTAAGTAAACCTATACTTGTTTAGAGTTAAGTTTACATGAATTGTCTTCTATGTACCGTGTATCAGCCTTTTTATGCTCTGTTGTGCCATGCCTAATTTGCTTAAATCTTGTTTGCAGTGTGCTGCTTGTGCTAAGTGTTAGTGTCTCACAGACTTGAGTTATTTGTGTGCAGTTAGTATAACCTTGCAAGAGGTTGGGTGTTACTAATTTGCTATTTAACTATAATTGCTATATGTAACTGCAACTACATGTTTGCTCACATGAGTTCATTATCTCTGTGTGCATTTAAGTTAGGTTGCAAAATTTTTAAAATTTATATATTAATTTATATAAGTTTTATCTCTGATCACTTAGGATTTTATAGGTGAATAAAATGAGAATTTTTTGTTTATCTGATCACTTAGTGCTAAAAAGTTATAAAATTGGATTTCATCTGATCATTTAGACTTACTAGGATTAAAATGAATTCTTTGAATCATCTAGGAACTGATGAGATTTAAAGAATTATTTTGTCTATTAGAACTCTGTCCTAATGCCTGTGCTAGAATTTCTTTTAATATCCTAAGCTTCTAGAAACTCATTTGCTTATCAGCTTACAGATTATATATTTTGTGTCTAAGTGCATTGAACTTTCTTGATATTATCTTCTTAGAAAAATATCTGTGTATGCCTCTAGTTGCTTGAACTGAGTTGGTTGGATTTTCCCTTAACTAGATTGAGATTTGTGTGTGTTAACCTTGTGCATGTAGTTACCAGCTTAGTTAGAATGACTTTTGTGATTTGATACTTGTCATTTCCTTAGTTCTAGTCCTGCATTCCTATTCTTAGAATTCATAATTAATTTTATAAGTGTCTGTGTGTTCTATGTGAGAGTGTGTGTGTGCTCTATACATGTGTTTATTTGTCATTTGAAGCATGTTTATATGTGTATGTGTGAGACTTTGATTTAAAATTGGAAACACGGTTGTGAAGATGTGATACATGTGTTTTAATAATACTACTTTTGCTAAAAGTGTATTCTTGTTTGTCAACTACCTTAAATGCATTTATTGTTATTTGTTGTTAGATGCTAAAAATAAGGTTGCATGCTTGCTTTTAGCCGGATTAGTTAAGTACTAGACTGATAAGAGGCCTTACTTCTCTACACAATATCATATCTTTATATGTACTTGACTGTCCTGTGTTACTGTGCTTGTACTGTCTTCACTGTCCTTGCACTGTTCTTGCACATCTTTGCATGTTTAAACCTTGCTAAATCTGTGTATTTAAGAGAAGTGTTTGCTGCATTTACTTCACATTCTTGCATTCATTTCGTTTGTCTTCATACACTTAAACATGGCTCCTGATTGTCTTAATTGCTCAATCCCTTTGAACCCTATCAACACAACACTGTCTTTGTTTCCCAGCACACAAAACAACACCAGCCATCACCCTAAGTCATCTTCTTCTAGTTCTAGAAACAAGAAGAAGAAAGCCAAGTATAACAATGCCTTGCTTATGTCTAAGCATGGCTCTGCTAAGCCTGTAAAAGGTAAGCTTATGCCTGGTCAGTTGGTTGAGTCATTCCATGACTCAGACCTTCACAGAGCTCTCACCAGAGCTAAGTTAGAACCCTTCCTCATTTATCCAACCAAGAGGGTTCTTATGAACTTAGTTACTGATTTCTACAATAACCTCACTCTCAACCCTAGTCCTAGTGGAACTGTCTTTCTTACCTCCATTGTGAATGGCATTTCATGTCTTATTGATCAAGAAGTCTTTGTCAATGCTCTTAAACTTCATCCCACTCTCTATGCTTTTGATCATGTTGACATCATTAAGACTTTTGTGTTTGAAAGAAATGAGTATAAGAATTTCATCTCTCTATTCTGTGGTGTAGAGGTGCCTCCTAATGTCTTTTCTAATGATAGAGGTCTTAGGTTTGACCATTTCACTCCTATTTATCAAAATATTGCTCTGTTTGTCAAGAACAACTTCTTTCCTACTGATGAGAAGCTTGTTTCCTTTCTTGAGATGAAAATCATGCATAGGATAGCCACAAACAGACTCAATTTCAACATTCCTCGCATGATTATGCTTAGGATGCATTCTGCCTCTAAACAAGGTCTCAATCCCTATGGTCTTCTCTTGACTAGAATATTTGAGTTTCTTTAGTACAACATAAACATTCCTCCTCTCTTTCATGTCAAGCCAAAATTTCTGAATAGACTACTAGAGCTGTGTTACCTCTCAACATTCATGTTGATCCCCCTGTTGAAGAGCACCTATTGTTAAAGAACCTAAGCCAGTTGAGCTTCTTGTCAAAGTACCCTATGAGACCATTAGGACTATGACTGCAGATTTGGATAAACTTAAGGCTGACTATGTTGCTTTGAAGTCCACTTTTGACATTCTTGTTGAGAACTATGATAGGGTTGTGTCTAAGCTAGAGACTGTGCAAGGCTATGTCAACACTACTATATCTAGGATGACCCTGCTTGAGAGCACTCTAGCTCAGATTACAATTTCAGATCAATATGCATAGTAGCTCACCTCCTAGTAACATTGCCTTAGGAATTCCTATTGCCTCAGTTGTTTCTAATACTGTAGAGGTTATTGAAATTGATGATCTTGATAACAATGTGAATGAGACTATGGTGGATGTCAATATGAAACTTGAGCCTGTTGAAGAGACTGGTAATGAGGGTATGGACTGGAAGAACATGACTGATGATGTGATCAATAATGATCAGTATAACAAGGTGGACTAGTTGGTTTGACTGATGTTGATGTTGGTTGTTGGAGACCTGACTTGTTGATTGGACTTATTATGTTTGCTTATTATGTATTCTTGTATTCTACTAGATTTCTATTTGTTTTGCTCTAGCTTTCATGATTGTTGTTGCTTAATGTAGCCTGATATTGGCTTTATGTACTAGTTGATATGTGTGTGGTAGTTCTATCTCCAACTGTTTTCACCTGTTAGTTGGATTTAGAAGTTATGATATTGTACTTTTCCTTGGAATGATTGAAATTGTAGTTTCTATTAATTAGTAGTGCATTTGCATACTTAGAATTCGAGCACACACATACCACTGTACCTATGGACTACATTGAGTTCCCTTAGAGATCTCTTTGATCTGAACCCAGGGAAAACTGGTCACTCCTTAGGTCATATAGTTGCATGTGCTAGACTTGTGATTCAATAGGAGTGTTGGATTCAATCTCACTAAGTACTACACTGGAAAGCTTTGTAATGTATCCCTTAACTTAAACTTTGTCAATTATGTTCTTAAAACTATATCAATGAATTCTTATTGACACTGTTATGTGAGTGCTAATTTGCAGGTTTCAGAATTTAAGTACTGAATTATAATTTGAGCATTGTTGTGTTATAAACCTTGGTCAAATCTGTGATCCATAAATTCTGATACCTTAGTCATTTTTGACCCTTGAAACATCTACACACTTTCAAGCTCTGATACACTAACAAAGTCACTATCTCTGATTCCTTCTGCAAATCTTTCAAGTCCAAAAAAAAAAAACATTCATACAAACTCTCAAGCTCTGTACCACACCACACACTATGATCTATACACAAACTTTGTCCTTAAATTTGATACAAGTCCTATACACTGTCAACTTTTCTCCTGCACTTGTAGTGATTTTAATTCAAATGTTGAAAGTTTGACTGATATTGTTTTGTTTAGAACTAACCCTTGCAGGTTCTGGACTTAAGCCTTTGACTTGATCATATATCTGATCCCTGCATTGTTCAAATCAGTCTGCAATTCAGCTCAAGACCTAGTGCTACATTGTAATATTATGTATGACTTATTTTGGGAGAAGTAGACTTGTAATTTAATTATGATTTCATTGGCTTGTAATATTAAAAATAGTCCATAAAATGTGAAGATTTATGGAGTAAGGACTATTTGGAGAAATAAGGTGGAATTGGTGGAAAGATATCGTAATAGCATAGTTCTCACCCCCATCCCCCTTATTTGCATGGTTTGTATGTTTGAATGTGTCCCCCTCCCTAATTCCCTTGAATTTTATTTTTCTTACTTTTTGGTTTTTATCAAAAAGGGGAAGAAGAAAAATTCAATATGTGTGCTTTATATGTGTGCTAAATGTGATTATATAGTGGATGAAGTATGTTCACTTAGGGGAAGATATATGTTGGTACAGGTTTTGGTTTGAACAAAAAGGGATGGACCCTTGCAAAAAATTTTGAAAATTTTTCAAAACTGAAAATTCGAACCATTCTCTAAAAATTTAAAATCTTTAGTTCGAATATTTTTGGAAATGGGTTTATATAGCAAGGGGAAGTCATTTTTTGAAAATTTTAAAACCAACGTATATTCTTCAAAGAGGAAAGCACTTGTATCACATTTCGATACAAAAGAGGGAAGTTCACTAAACTCTAAGTAGATTCTGTTTCTATAAATGGAATGTACTAGATAAGCCAGGTCACCTATAGTGTTCTATTTGATTGCTTATCTATACAATTGCACTAACCTATCTGTTTTGCAGAATTCTAATTATCGAAGAAAGGTATATCACTTATATTTAATTTGTTATTATCTCTTATGTGATATGCTTGTGTGCTTAAATGATTGTGTGTCTTTTATATGCATGTGTGCCTATGTGTTTTCACGTAAAATGAACAAAGAGTTTTCATCACTTTAGGGGAAGGTGTTTAAATAGGCATTTAAATGAACAAAACGTTTCTCATGCATACACTAGGAATAGGTGCACACACATATTTAATATTCGTGAGTAGCTTTGACAAATACCAAAAAAGGGAAGATTGTGAAACAGTCCTTTTCTTTTAGGTTTTGGTGATTTGTCAAAATACAAAAATGAAGTTAAATTAGGTTTAGGAAGTTACTAGCTAATATAGTAATTCCTCCCCTAGGATTATTCGATGTGACATTAACGAATAACAAGTCAATTTGACAAAAATGTTTTCTCGTACCAAATCATTAAATTTGGATAAGGTATATCGACTCAATGATATATCCTAGTCTAGATTTTATATGGTACATTTTAAAGGTGAAGTCAATTCGGCACAAATATCGATATATTCCCGAACATTGATTTTTACAAACTAAAAATGAGAGATTTATTCAAAACAGTGTTCATTTCAAATGTTTTATCCTCAAATATATTCGATATATTTTCCAAAAGATTATTTTCAAAAGTGCCTTATTTATTGACTTGCCGAAAGGTCAAAAATAGATTTTATCCCGAACCCTTAATAGTTTTTCATTTAATTGGATAAAATCGTAAAACATTCAAAATAAATATTCCGAGGACTTCATGGTCATTATTATTTGAGGAATATTATATTTGAATATATCTCAAGTCAAAACTTTAGACAAAACGTCGACAACTTACGTCAAACGGCTAATGTATTTTATTCTGTCGCGTAAGGGCATTTAACCAAAATATTTTTGAATAAAATACCTCCACATGGTATTTTGACTTGAAACTTTGGGAATGTCACTAGAATACTTAAAAAGAATTTTATAAAAAGTTTCATGATTTTATGAGAACATTTTTCCGGAACCCCCTAAAATCGCTTTGTTTTTTATTTTGGGTTCGCGAAACGTCGTTCAAACTCATACAAACCTATGGGTCGATTTTGACCATAGGTTTTATGATATATTTGAAGACTTTTTGCATTGGTCTCATATTTTTTTTTAAATTTTTTTAAAGAAAATCAAACAAAATGGGTTTGTCGCGTTACGTATTTATCGGCTATTTTCGTACCAATAGAAGCTTCCTATATTTTAATTGCTATTTTCCCACATGTGTATCTGATTATTATATGTATATTGGGGACCAAGTTAGCAAGAACTTCTAGGAACCTTCCTTTCCTAATTGTCTATTAGTAGTTGCTCTTGTTCTTTAACCCCCTAAAATGCCTATAAATAGCAAGCCAAACCCACCCCATTTCCTCAACCCTCAAGAGCCCAAGAAATGCTGGAGTTTTCTCCCTAGATACACACCATATCCCAGATTTTATTTGCTTCAAAAAATATCTAGCAAACAAGCTTCTACTTCATCTTTTGTACATCTTTTAAGCTTGTTTTTCACTCCATTTCTTCACCAAAAACACTCCTCTCGGCAACTTCTTCTTAGGCAGCCCTTTAGCTCGTTTTCATCAGCCTTTGAAGAGTTCTTTCAAGTGTCTTTGAGCCACCTTTAATCCATCCTTGAATATATTTCACTTGGTGCTCAAACTAGGTCACTTAGGTAGTGTTTTTATCACCATTTCTTGCTCTAAAACAACTCTAACCAAGACCACTTCGAAGACAAATCTTTAGCTCGACTAAAGTGGGTTCTTGAAGTGCTTTGGAAGAGGTTTAAGGATCCTTGTCTCCCCCTTAAATTATCTTGATTGATCTTGGTGGCCTTGTTTTGGTTGAACATTTTGGTGATTTTTGGTGCGTTTTCTTGCTCTTCTATACACCTTCGGCCAAACCTCTTTTAGGCAGCCTTTAGCTGGAATTCATACTGCCCTTAGAGTGTTCTTCCTTGTGTCTTGAGTCACCTTTGATAACCCCTTGAATATTCTTCATTTGGTGCTCATTTCGGTAACTAATTTTTGGTGTTTTAGGCTTCGATCCTAGCATGTTCTACTTGATTTCTCTCTAGACTTCAGGTGGTCATAAGTTAGTTAATTTTTGTTTAGTGTGTGTACATCTACACATACTAGTCCCGGAATCTAGTTCGTATCCTTTGAGAATACCTCTTATTTGAGAATTCTTTGCTTTAGGCAACCAAGCCATCGGATAAAGCCAAAGGTCATAAACTAGTTAAATTTTGTATAGTGTGTGTTGCATGAGTTGAGTGTGTTGCATGTGTTGTGTGTGTTGCATTCACGGATATAATTGTTGCACATTTAATTTATTGTCTTGCATCACCGCTCGTGTGACAAGTCCCTCGTGTGACTTCTCCCGTGCCATTATTTACTACTTTCCGCACTACGCAAATCGCTAATGTGTAATATCGTTCTTTTACGGTCCTCACACTTGTGAGTTGAATAATAATTAAGCACTCTTTCACACACCATAAAAGTGTCGTAGCTCGTCCGATTGATGTCGTGACTCGCTCATCTTTTACTAATAATAAATCAATTATTTTAACGTGTAATAGCATCCCCGTGGCTAGTACCGTAACATACTAGTTTTGCACGGCCTTTATTATACATATCTCACATAATTGTTTGCTTGTAGCTTGTTGTTGTATCTTTGTAGTGAGGTGATCTTCGCTCTAAGACCCAAGTCTTAGACACGCCGACGGAGAGTTGGGTGTCTTCGCACCGTGAGGAGGAAGAAAGACCCAAGACATAAGACCTAAGATCCAAGACCTACAAAAGGTAACACCAAGGCTACTTATGGTTTGCTAAAATATTTTGAAGAGGAAACTTGGAGTTACGCTCTAAGTGAAATATTTTAGTGGTATGCTAATTATTTTGAGGAGGCAACGGGGAGTTACGCTCCAAGATAAATAATTAATGGTTTGCTCTATATTTTGAGGAGGTAGCGGGGAGTTACGCTCCAGAATAAATATATAGCGGGTTAGCTTATATTTTGAGAAGGTAACGGGGAGTTACGCTTCAAGATAAATATATAATTGTATTTGTAAAGGTTTCTCCACCTAGTATAAGGAGTTTACTTATAGTGGAAGAAATCTCGAGTCTGGGAAGGAGCTCAGGGATTGGAGTAGGGGTGTTCGAATCTGTTAGGGAATTGCGGACATCGCGAACCAGGATATATCGATCGTGTCATATTTCTCTCTTTTATATTCCGCACTTTACATTACTTATTTATAAGTAATTAATTTTAAAAGAAAAGGAAACCTATCAATAAGCTATTCACCCCCCCCCCTTTTAGCTTATCTTACCCACATTTGGGACCTATCAATAAGCAATCTTTTCATTGAAGTAGAATCTAATTTGCAAGTAATTTACCTAGTCAAAAAAACTTATCATGATTTGATTTATTGTATTTTAATTTTATTTTATTTTTTATTTTTTGACGATAAAGTATTTATAAACTTATAAATGAGTTTTTGTTTTAACAATTTTCGGAATGAGAAAGAGTCGAAACCATGACCAGGAACGGATGTACCCTTACATTAAGGATTGTGCTTTGAAGTATATATATCACATGTTTATGTTTTCTGTTTGGAGAAGATAGAGATAGAGAAGTGAAAGAGGTAATGGCTGGTTTTGTAATACCATACTTTCTTCAATTGAATATTTTACTTTTGTTTCTTTCAATTTTAAACACATATCTTAGTGTGTGTTTGGGGTATCTTAAATTTAGTAGATTTTAATTTAAAATAAATAAGTGTATATAAATGATAAATAGAAGAATATTTATAAGTTATTTGGGTTTTTGGATAAATTTACTGACTCCCTCCGTCCGTTTCATTTCTTTACACTTTCCTTTTTGGGATGTACCTCTTAATTTTTTACATTCCAATAATTACCCTCAAGTTAAGTTTTTTAATATAAAAAGTAACTACACCCACTACTTTCCTCTACTAAACTCACTTAATTACATAAAATATTGATTGGTCTCACCACTTTACTCGCTTTTCTTACTTTTTTCCAATACTTTACACTTTTTCTTAACCTCCGTGCCCAACTCATTTGTAAACAAATGACAGGGACAAAGGGAGTATAAGTTAGTGAAATATTTTGCTAAATTAAATTAAAAAAATTATTATTTAATAGCATAATCTCAATAGATGTATTTTAAATTAAAAAGATATTTACAAATACAAATTTAAAAATTTAAATTATTAAGTAAGCAATAAGAAATAAGTTGGTAAAAAAGTACGTCATTAATAACATTGAACTTATCAGCATATAATTTAAAAATTGACATAATCAGTTGAGTTGGCAAACACCCCTTATAAGTTTTTACGGGCTTATAAGTCATAAGCTGACTTAATACGAGTCTGCCAAACAGGCCCCTAATTTTCTCACACAAGTTGATTTTAAATTTTAGTTTTTGCTAAATTTGTGTTTTCATTCTAAAACTGAAATCGATGGTTAAATTGGATGCTTCCTCGATAAATAAAAGTATAAAATTGTTGTATGTTGTTAAACTGAGTTTCAGAAGAAAATTTTGTATTAATATGTTTCACCATCTTAAGAAATATTGAAGATGAAGTTAAATTTAATGGCTGGAAGTTAAATTAATGGTAATTATGCTATTATTTTGTGAAATTTGATATGATACATGCATGGGTGGTCCTGACTCAGTGCGGACCGTGCGACCGAACAGGCCCCACTTGGTTTAGTGGCCCAAAAATTTATAAAATCCAATTTATGTGTATATATATAATTAATTTGAGATTAAATTTTATGCATGCATTCGTAGTTAACGCCCCCAAAATATTATATAAGCAAACCATCATTTAGTGATTGCTAGAAATTTTTTAGGTTCCTATATTTAGTAGAGGCCCCTGTATAAATCTTCGCATATAAAAGGCAACTCTTTATTTTGTAGTTAAACTTTGATTTATAAATTTGTAAATATGTTTAAAAAAAATGAAAAATACGAGAGAATATTTAGTACATTATTCGGTTCTAAGATTTTATATTTTTATTTTAGTAAAACGTAAGCATCAAGTTTAGTTTGTATGATTACATTTATACTTGGTTGAATTTCACATTTGAAATTAAATTTTACTTAAAAAAATTATATGAAGGGGCCTAAATTCTTTTTTCGCATTGGGCTTCGAAATTTCAGAACCGGCCCTGGATACATGAATAATTTGATTTGAGCGGAAGAACACGAGTGAGTTGAAAAAATTATAAGAAAATAAGGATGAACTTGAACCGAATCGAATATATTTCTCATATCAAAACTCAAACATTCACATCAAATTTCGATTATATTTAGCTCCAAACTAACGAAATAAAACTATACGAAATGTTTAAAATGGGTAGTTAGTTGACAGTAAGATTTTTTTATTCGGTAAATCACTTGCAAGTTAGTGTCGACTTTAATGATTAAATAGCACAATAACCCAAAATATACACGACTCTTCATGGTTACAGTGTACCTTTTGCAATTTACCGAGAGTGTATGTAGGGGTAAGTGCATCTTCATCTTCAATCCAAAAACGTCCTTACTTGTTATGCAAATAGACTAATTTCGAAATTTAAATACAAAAAATTATCTCGGTAAGCCTTACCCCTAATTTCGAAAAATGCTTCAATAACAATTTTGCTTTCCTATGTTGATTATTCAATTTTGTGGTATCGTTAATAATCAAGTTTAGTTTCAAATTTGATTGTAAAACAAATATATTTGATCCAATTATTTTTATTTTTCTAATTATTTAACTATTAATTAAATACATTTCATACATAATTTCATGAATATTTCTTATAAATTTAATTTTTTTATGGTGCATAAGAAATTGGCAAAAATTAATAAATTCGACCATTTTGGTTGGTGTTAAACTAATAAACAACTAATAAATAAGGATAATAACAATAAATTTTAAAATATATGTAACGGATATAGGTATTTGTTGACGGAGGAATTTTGGGAATAAAAAAATTCGAGGTACGTCGTTGGAAACAAAATCAACGACGGTGGTTCTTTGCCGGAAAAATTTGTAATGTGTGTGGTGCATAAGAGATTGATTAGGGTTAGTGGTGGCCACTTCGGAACTCTTAACTTCCAACCCTTCAATCGGCCTATGTATCCAGTATTTATAAGGGATCAACCCATACGTATTTCTTGGAGAGCAAGAAATCCAAATGGGCCGGGTTTCTTACCCTAAGGCCCAGCTTTAGGAATGTCCAACGACGAGGCCTAGTCATGATGGCCAAAGGCTCGCCTACAATTTTGGGACATCACGGATAAGGAAACTTCCCCTGTCGAGGACTAGTCCTCTCCGCTACCAACTATCTCCCGATTTCATAGACGCATGTATAGCCATGACTTACTCCACATGCAGGACTTCTTGTCCCCCAAATGAGAAGCACCCATCAGATAGCAGGACAAGTGATCCCAAGATTTTAGGTTCAAAGTGCAGGATTACTCCAAAGTTCCCCAATGAGGACGTGCCCATTGAATATAGGAACAGAGCTCCCAAAGCACACATCAAGAGTCACTATACTTCCACAATGAGGACGTGCCTATTGACTATAGGATAGGGTCTTCAACACAAAGGAACACCCCTAGAGGCCTTCTACGATGAAAATCCCCCTCCTGGTATACCATAGGAGGAAATTCTTCAAGAAACATGTAAAAATCAATCATAAAGAACCTTTGATGATTTCCTTTGCTCACAGAGGATGCATCCTTAGTAGAGGACTTGTGCTTAGCAGAGTACTCATCCATAGAAGAGGACTCCTCCATAGCAGATGGCTCATCCTTAGCAGAGGTTTCAACCTTAGCAGAGGACTCCTCCGTAGAAAAGGACTCCTCTATAATAGAGGACTCGCCCGTAACAGAGGACTCCTCCGTAGCAGTTTGTACTAGAGGACTCGTCTGTAACAGAGGACTCGTTCTTACCAGAGGACTAGTCCTTAGCGGAGGACTAGATAAGGACTAGTCCTTTTCCTCTTCAACACCTCCAAGATCCTAATTGACCTCTAATTGTACCCATAACCGACCGGATCCATTTAGAATACCCATGTCCAATTTTGGCTATAACAAGTACCCCCCAATTCCATATGAATTTGAAAACAAAATATAGAATTCAAGCTTTCTACAACCCAAAGTTTCTTATCAAGGCTTTTTCTTCAATCTCATGCCGAGACGTGTCTTCTATTATAAACCCATTCAAAACACTTTCTTATCAAATTGAATCAACCAATGATCCTTCATCATGGTGGGCACGTCCTCCTGCTCCTTACTTTCAAACAGTTATACAAAGGGCGTGTCCTCTGTTTCTTTTCTCCACAAATTCCTAAAAAATTTGTCTTGGCAATTATGACACTACACCATAGATTGCTTTAAGCAACACCCAAACTGTGTTACCATAGACCCCTATTTGAAGTTGCCATAGGCCAAAATTGGGCTATGGTAACACTTCAGCCATGTTAGGTTCTCAGCAGTAACTATAGATATCAAAGGTAACATCAAAAACAACCTATGGTAACACGGCAAATGCGGTTACTAAAGACCTCTATAGCAACACCTTAAACACTCTACAACAACATAGTTTGTGTGTTACAATAGATGATACAAATTTGCATAATATTATAGGGCCCACGCGTGGGACCCACATGTGGGGCCCACATGTGGGGCCACACGTGGGATCCACATGTGGGGCCCACTTTTGGGCCTACTGTGGGGCCCACCTGCTAAATATGCAAGGCCTATTATAACACCTAATATGACCTACTGCAATACATGCAATATGATAAAAATAATAGCCTATTGCAACACACTTTGCACCTATTGTAACACCATAAATGTAACAAAAAAAATGCACTAACATAATATTAAATTCCCAAAAACAAACCAACAACAATTCAAATCCACCAACAACTACATCAAATCAACCAACAACTACATCTTTTGATCCATTTTTACAATTCTACCTATATAAGAAACAAAAAAAAAATAAAACTCAACTTCCAAAGTCTTTGATCCATCTTTTGCTATGGTAGTCATTATAGCCCCTTATAACTGCACCTAACTTTGTTGCATATTCTTTTCTCTTTTGCATTTTCTATACTCTGGCTAATTGAGTAGGGAAACTTGTCTTAGCTTACAATGGGCTGGAGTTCTTGCACTGAAAAAGCAAAGCTTACAAGCTTGTATGAAACTGTTTGTTGTCTACGTCTCCAACTAAACCATGTTGCGGAAACTAATAAGCCAAGAAGCAACAACAAAACAACTGTCAAATACCATACAAGAAACACATTAGTTTGGGTATACGAGAAACGCATTAGTTTTGGTATACATTAGCTTGTATGAAAGTTGCCGCCTGAAGTTTGACACAGCAATAAAAATGCAAAGTTAATATTTAAAGCAAGTGGGTATACATGATCAGCTTAGTAATCCCACACACATTTTCCCTGGTTTCCTGAACATTCATAAAAGCAGATAATTCAGACTAGTATATTTGCTAGTTACCCTGAAATATGTCAAGAGACTTTAGAACATAAAAATTAGTCATAGTTCTTTCTACTGCTACAATTTTAATATTTTATTTTTCTTTCAGTTAAAATCCCCCAAACGTATGCCTTTAAAAAAATTTTAGTACCTTTAATCACTTCACAGAAATGTTAAACAGAATTATGCACATACATACTTCAATCTCAGAGGCAATAATATCTCAAAGGCACAAAGATCTACTGGATGGAAGATTCAGTGACAGTCCAATAGACAACTAGTACCAATACTGGTAAATACCATACACATCCTGAGCAAACATCAGATGTATTTCACCTTAACAGGAATATTCAATAACTTTGTTTATTTTTACATATAATTTTAAGCGAACTTACAATTCACCAAATGACATAAGCAATAGTTATATAAAGTTGAAGTGAACTTACATAATAGTTCAGAAAAACCTTTTTGAATATTACTTCAGAACGGTTTTCAGTCACAAAAACCTGAAGTATAAAGTACCGAGAATTAGAAAAATGTTGCGATTTTAGTAATTATCTCAACTTAATTATATATTTTTATAGAAAATGTAAAGTAGGCCCAATGTAGTTTAAAACAGTTTCACTTAAGATCAATAATTCATATCACTATTACTCATTAAAGTAGGGAAAAGATCTGAAGAGGAAAAAGGGTAAAAAAGAAAAAAAACAAAACTAAGCAGAAGAGTAAATATATATCTCACATTTTTAAGCAATGACACTAAGAGACTAAGCCCAAGAGTTTATAGTCCAGTAAAGAATTGTATGACATTTACCCTTTTACAGAATATCAGAGCAGTTTTACAAGATTCATCGGACAAAATAAAGAGAAACTTAATTACAAATTACTGGTTACCTGTACGATTATAGCGTTAATATGCCTTCTCTTTTTAATGTTGTCTAACAAGTATGAATCTGAAGGAAAGAATCCCTTGTTCACAAAGTAGTGGTTCTCAATTCTCGCAAATGCCTGCATAGCCAAAAAGCATATAATGGCACTAACATAATAAACTACTAACAAATCAAAGTAAACAGTTAGGGTCAATAAACAATTTATACCCACTATGAGTCTTAATAGCTTCCATCTATCTTAACACTATATTAGATCCAAAAATGAACAAATGATGCAATAAACAAAATTAGATCTAGAAATGAAGAAATGATGCAAGAAACTAACCATTTCGAAACACAGTCTTCGCAAAAGGCGTGATTGTAACGCAACAGAACTGGAGCATTCAACTTTTCCTGGCAAATAGCACACAAGTCTCCTGCATAGTTTACCTGAAAGAAGTAATCGACAAGATAACACTTAGAAAATTAGTGAGCCTGCAATGTACAAAATGTAATCTCTAAGCAGTCAATTATCTTGATACAAGTAACTTATGAGGTCAATACTCATAATTAAACCTTACAAAAAGTATATGAAGCATCCACTCCTTGTTAAACGATAAGCATATGATCAACTCAGTCATGCTTTTAAGACAGAGAAGAAGGATCAGACCAAAGAAACAGAGTAGTTAAAATCATAATCATAGCCAAAGTATCACTTAATATAAGAAGATGGAAAAAATGAGCCAGATAGCTAGGTATAGTACGTAAGAATATTTGGAAACTAACCTTTTCAACAACTGATGTGAGCTTAAAAGTTAAGTATAGCCCCATTTTCAGTGAAAAAAAGAGAATTAAATAATCTTTGTTCAAAAAGAATCGGTACCAAACAGGTGTTGGTAACAATATGCGATACAAAAGCAATGTGTATTCGACTAGAGTTAGTAGTTGACCCTGAAATCCGGGAAAACCCCGATATATGATACCCTTGTAAGAACACCTGTTTCACAAATTTCACAAATTACAACTAAAAATATTTCACACATTTTTGCTCTACACCTGTTTCTTCACAAATATTCATAGGTGGCACAGATCATGTCCTTAAACAATAATAATTTTTGTGATCCTCTAATGGTTTTAGAATGGGTCCATTCAACAATGTAAAGTATCACTGTTACACAAAAAAAATTCAATTAAAACGATCCCCCAGTTCCAAGTAAGAATTTCTTAGACCCTTAAGGAACAAACATATCACGTAATTAAATATTTTACAACTATAATCAGATCTTGGCAACTAACTATTTGCAACTTGACAACTTAAAACAATCCATTCAAGTGATTTAATATTTTTTTAATCGATGGAACTAATAAAATTTATAATTTCGATTGTGCAGTAATATTATTTTCAATCCATTCAACTGAATTTGGTCTTTAACATAATTATTGTGAAGAGACGTCTACAATAGTGAGTGTTAGGTAGTTTAGTCATGAAAATGTGTGTATAGCCAAAAACATACCACACCTTAAATCGGGTCAAGCTCTAATAGTTCAAGTTCACTCTCTCTGCGACTTCACACCACAGTGCTTAGGTTAAAGGACCAATTTCCAAAATGTAAAATTTTAACTTTTTACTACCAAATACCAATATACCATTAGTCAGAATTAATACCTTTATAAAGTCGTAGTTCTCCTGCACATGGCATTCAGCTGACCACACTCGTTGTACTTTCGAACATTCAGCTAACCAAAAGAAAGGAAAAGGGGATGAGTTTTTATATTGAATTCCAAAAATGCATAGAGCGATAGAGACATGGGGAGAGATACAGAGAGAGAGACAGAGAGAGGTAGAGATACATAGAGAGACAGAGACATGGGGAGAGATACATAGAGAGAGAGAGAGAGAGAGTGGGGGAGAGAGGTGTCAAATTAAGCTAAAAACACATAAATCGAAGCATGTAACAAAAAACGAAGCATTTAAAGAGAGATTATACCTCAAATTGATATCAAACGCCTTCGAACACAAACCCTGCTTTAATTAACCCTAATTGAATCCTTCAATTAACCCAACTCGAATCCTAATTGACCTTGAACCAAGCTTTGATTAACCTAGCTCGAACACTAATTGAATCCTTTTGAACCCTAATTGAATCCGTGAGAGACGAGAGATGTCAGAGAGGTGAGAGATGAGTGAAGCATTTTTTCCCCCAATTCTTTTCCCTCACTTATGTTTTATTAACCCCAATTCTAAATTTTCGTTTTGCCGCTTCCTTTTTCTATTTGCCGCTTAAGCCGTTTCAATAATTCATTATACCTTTTTTTTTATTAAAAATATTAGAAATTTATTTTTATTTATTTATATTAAATTATAGTTATTAAATTAATTATTTTCATTATTTGGAAGTAATTCACAATTTATATAAATTATGAATTTTTTAATTTTTAAATGATTTGAATCAAAATTTAATAATATTTGGATATTACTTTATTTTAAAACCTTTTTATTTGAAATTTATAAACAAAATTTAATATTTATGAAAAATCAATAATTAAATTATTTGATGGAATATTATGTTTTAAAATGTTTATTTCAATGATTTGGTTAAAATTAATTATTTTTAAAGTCAAATAATTATTAAATCATTAATTTTAAATTAAATAAAAATTTTGTTAATGAATACTCTATGGTAACACACCTCATGGTGTTAGCCCCATGTAACACCTTTTATAAATAAAGTAACATACTTTTGTACCTATGGTAACACCACAATCAAAAGGTTGCGATAGGTCAAAATTTTCATAGCTATGATAACACCCATAGTGGTAACACCCTTGCCAAAAGGTTGCTATAGGCCATCTATGGTGTAGTGTGATCTTGGTCCGCTCAAAGAGTTATACCACTTAAGCACCACAGCTCTAAGCTTACATGAGCTAACTCGACATAACAAAATGCTTTGTCATAAAGTATAATCTCCTAACAATAGTTTGGGGGCTATCCTAAGTCTTCCATATCTCCCATAGCTCAAAAACTCAAGTCTTCATTTTGATTACCTCTCATTTGGGCGCATGCCCTAAATAGTGGGTGCTTATTCAAGAATTCTGTTAGGACTTTGCCTGAGAGCGTCATCTTGGGAGGGCGCACCTTGAAAGGAAGATGTAACCATAACATAAGGTCAGTGCCGGTCTTCAAGTAGTAAATAACTCTCAAGAGAATTTCAACATATAACCTACATGAGTCTTCACAGTTTAAATGAGTTAGAATTCAAAGTTCTCAAAGATGGAGCTACTAAAACTAATAATACGGAGCTAGCCCAACAAGAGAAGGATGAGAAGTTTGAGAGAACCTTGGAGGCGGGGAGGACGCACCCTGACGGTGAAGGTGATGCTTCCACCAACAATGCAATTGCTAACATAGAGGCAATTCCTTTAGCTTCCACTCTATAATTCCATTTTTAATGCTTGTTTTATTTTCTATCAATTTTTGGCTTGTTCATGAAGAAGGTTTCTCATAGTAAGGGCGCATCCTAACTGACTTATAGAACAAGTATTTGAAAATCCTCTAAATACTTAAATGTAATAGACAAAAGTATGTAGATGAGGTTAGGGCTAGCCCTTCCTGCCAATCTTTCTATACTTATATTCATTATTCATTTTATCTCTTTTTTAGGCACACTTGGAAAAACTCATCACGTGGTACTGATAGTACCGTATTCTTTCGAGGGTACATGCTATCGCCAGCTGGATCTATAGATCGACCCAACCGCGGAAGCCATTCCACCCACATAGCCTGTTTGCCCTCTATGATCTGGTTTTCATGCCTAATTAGAGTACACATCTGATCCTTCTTTCTCAACCTTTTGGTAGACGGTTTCCAGACTCGTAAAAGCTATCAACCTATACCCGGCACACCTCAACTATCTTAGATACAATCAAATCTATCTAAGATAGTTGAACAAAAGATAGGTGTTGTCCCGTCAAGCGTTGTTCAGATCTATCTTCTCTTGTTAGTGCTATCTGCACTAAACTCCCGGGGACGGAGAGCATTCCCACACGAACGCCCACAAGGGGGAGCCATGTTTTCCACTTTCACTTGAATAATGAAATATGTTTTGGCAAGACATCTATCTTTCAAGGAACAGCTGCAAAAAACAATTCTCAACATCGTATTACCGAGGGCGTGTCTTCACTATAGTGCTTAACCACAAGCTTCTACCTTATCATTAGAGTGCTTTTGGGAGTATGTTTTACAGGATTTTCAGAAGCAACCAGTCCAAACGCCTAAAGCTCGTTGGGAAATACAATATGTGAAGTCTCGACTAGAGGAGGTGTACATTCACTATACCCTTGGATTAGGCAGAAATTCATATACCTTTAAAAGCAAAATACAATCTTCAGGTTAAAGTAGTTTATCTTATTGAGGACCAACAAAATGGATGGGTTGCGGAGAAGCAAAGGGTAAAGGACGCGTCTCTTGAAGAATGTATTAAGAAATATGCTTCTGGATTCATAGTTGGTTACCCTGAATATGACTTCTCCAAATTTGATCAAGATACTATTAAGTGGATTATTGACTTCAGAGTTTAGAAAGCTGCAACTATCAAAGCTAAGAGGATTGCATTGAGGCTTCAAAAGGCTGTGAAGATGGAGGGCGCATTCTCGAAAGAGGGAGGCTTATGCAATCAGCTGAAATATCAACTCCTCCCACTGAAGACAAAGGTAAGGACAAAACTAATCCCCAATCAAACTTGGAGTAGACTTCTGCAAAAGTGGACGCTAACTTGACAACCAATCTTTCAACATACCCCATGCACGACACATCCTAGATCAAGGGAGCTTCGTTTAAACTATTTTTTAACTTTCCGAGCTACTTTTACCAAGTCTTCTGAATAATATTAAGGCGTAGGTCCTCAGTTTTAAGCCTTGCAAGTTGTATTGACTTAACTGTACTTTTGATAACTCAACTTGACATGTTTCCCGAAATTATATTCTTATATTGTATTATTTTGCTTTTCATACTTGCATAAAAGAATTCTACATCTCATCATTAGCCGAGGGCGCGTCCTCCATTGTACGGGGACTGTGTAGACTCATCCTAATGGGCGCACCGTTCAAGCAAGCATTTTTGAAAAATTTAAAAGTTTCATTGCCTCAACTTATACCAAGGAAAATGTACATGGACTACACCCCTACACTAGGAGGCAATTAATTGACCTTGTAGTCTACTATTTAGGCATCACCCTACTTCAATCAACTACTGATAGAATGGTAGCCAAAGCATCACCCTATTGAAAATACTCCATCAAACGCTTATATGACTATTCAGGGGCCTTACCCTCAAACGTTTTGCAAAGACGGTAGGGGAAACTCTTCGATCGCATGCTACTTAAAATCTCATCCCATAAAGGGGCATCTCAATGTGAGGCACCATATAAATGGCATCTCATGGAGAGGCATCTCACTAGGAGGCATCATATGAAGGGCATCTCATGGAGAGGCATCTCACTAGAAGGCATCCTTTGCAGGGTATCTCACAAAGAGGCATTTCACCAGCAGGCATCCTAAGAAGGACATCTGATAATGAGGCATATCAATAGGTGGCATCCTATGAACAGCGTCTCATGATGAGGCATCTCCCAATGAAGCATCCACTAAAGGGGAATAAGTTACCACTATATTCTATATAGTTTACCACGTAGAGGGCTTTCACCATATTAGCCTAAGGCCATACCTTAACACCTCTATCTAGTGAAGGTGCACACAATAGGGATCAAAGGTAGCTTAAAACACCATCTCACGAAGAGGTATCCCCGTAGGGGTGTTTCGTCATTCATAAGAAGAGCCCTGAAACACATGTATATGTTGGGCTAGGGAGGTACATTAGTACTGCCCCCAGTATCATAATATCATTCCATAGAGGAACATCTCTTGACGTGACATCTCTGAAAGAGGCATCTCATATAGAGGCATCTCGTGAAGAGGCATCCCAGGAGGGGAATTTTAGGAGAAAATTGTTAAGGTTGTTGAGGGCGCGAACTAAGTGGACGAGGACAATGACAAAGCCTCTTCTAGTCTAGATGAGCATCTTGATAATTATCATGATGAACACCTCATTTTAGAATGTCATTCCCTTGTAGAGGGGCTCACTCATGACCTTGGGGCCTTTACCTGCCAATCAGGGGGCACACTCTAAGGTCCATGGGGCCGCACCTCAATACAATTTTCTTATAGAAAAATATAACCCAAGAATCTTAAAGATCATACTTGAAGAAGAAGTCATAATATGAGGCTCATATGCTCAAGGTGCGGTTTGAAGCCCATTACTCAGATCACTGAAGATATGTGGGTGCGTCCTCTATAGCAAAGTTTTATCCCTTCATGGAGGGGCTCACTCACAACCTTGGGGCCTCAACTTGATGATCAGGGGATGCCTGCTAAAGTTCGTGGGACCGCACCTCAATAGATTCTCTCCTCCCAGAGTTTAAGTAGTTAATTTTCCTCATAGGGTGCTTTCTTAGAGGAAAACGCCTCAGAAAAAATCCAATATACTGAGGCCGCATCCTCACATATTGAGATGCTGCCCTCGATAATTCTTGAGATCTTTTCTGTACAAGATTTCCCACCTACAATAACTCAACCAATAGAAAATCTTAGATATTATCTGGAGGACACGTTTTGGAGATGAGGACATGTTCAATCATTGAATTCTCGTAGAAGTTATTGGAAATCATCTGATCATCAATATTTTTCTTGAGGGTGCACCCTAATCGAAGGGGTCCTCTAAGGATGAGTCCTCTGAGGGCGCATCCTCAGAAGAAGGGTTCTTCGTGTAAAAGCCTTCTCAAGAACTTGATGTACATCCATCTCTATGTTGGAACCATTGTTAAGAATAAGGAAAAGGCATAAGCCGTTGCAGTGAATTTTATCTTTCTAAGTGAGTGGGAAGCCTTTTTAAGTCATCCACATTAAAGGTTTCAACTCCCAATATATCTTGAATATTTGCTTCTGATGGTTGAGTACCCCCCAGGGGTGGAGGCCGAGTTACTACTTAATCATTCATATGAGCTTCGACCTAAAATTATGGTTGAGTTATCACTTGGCTTTGATTCTATACTTGAGTATTTTGATCTTCAGTCTAGGGATTTACATGAGGCTGAAGATTTCCTTGATGCTAAGAACGCGTCCTATGCCTATCATCTATTGAAGAACTCCTTGAAGGAATGGGGATGAGAAGGGGGCTCTCCCTCCTAAGGGCGCACCTTATCCATCATTAGGGGACTGTCCCCTCTTATTCCTGTCCATTCTGCTATCATCATATTCATGATCTTCCCTTCTTTCAATAGAACCTCTAGGAAGGGCTCGCTCGTGTCCATGGGGCCTCAACCTATAACTGATAGAATATAATTTACATATATTTTAGAGGATTTTATTCCCACATTTAATGAGCTTTTGCGAATAATCGTGTCGATTTTATAAGTTTTATTGGAGTTTATTGCAGGAAATAAATAATTCCCAAACTTGGAAGGAATTGAGTTTATTTGGACTTAAATTACTAGAAAATTCGTAACTATTGGGCAGCTTGCGTGTACATCACTGTTTGGGCCATAACTTGAGTTTCAGACATCAGAATTGGGTGATCTTACAGCCCACGCGAAGATAACAGAATTTTCTACAAGTCAAAGGTGGTCCAATATCAATATTCCAACTGGAGAAGCCCAGAAACAGGCCTGAAAGACAGATGACGAATTTCACTTCCTGGAATCCTATTTTAATTCTAATTACGGCAAATCTTGGACAACAAATTCTTATCCAACACAAAGAGGGAAATTACCAGAAGTCTACGAGGCTTATCTAATTCAAGGAGGATATTTCTTTTTTTTTATTCCTACTTCTATTACAATTGTAATATTTTATTAGCTGTTTCCTACTTAGTTTTGGTTAGCTAATTTTTAGGCTCCTGGTGCCTATATAAACACATCTAGGGGTATTGTTTTATGATCCAATCTTAGAGATCAAAAGCATTGGTACGTATACTTTTGTAAACACTTTTTCTCTATTCTTATAATTATGTGTTCTTATATTCATTCTTGTTTTGTTAATTCAATCATGTGTGAGTAGTTTATTAATCTAGGGTTGAGTTGAACCCTAGTTATGGTCGATGTGTGAATTCCCCAATTTGATTGTTTAATTGCTCTTGCTTATTGAGTTGTTTTAATTAGCAATTGCAGATCAGACGTGATTATGTGTATTGTTTGAACCATTATCTATTTATCAACGAGAGTTGGATTTAGATGGTTGTGATTTATCCAATAAGAACATGAACTTCTCCATGAGAATAGGTAGAACGGATTGTTAGGAAGTTAGGGTGCTGTTATTAATGTCTCTGAATTGCATGATACCATGAGAATAGGCTTGATTGTATTTTAGAGAAGCCATTAATACCCGAGAGGGATTATTGGTATTTATAGGGCGCATCTTTCCTGTTGAGTATTATACGATTAATTGGGGAGGAAAATTCACGATTGCATTGACCATGCTAGTGGGGATACTTAATTCTGGATGTTTTTAGATCTGATTAGTATAAACACAATTCTTCTTAGTATAAATTAGTTTAATTAAATCCTCAAAATTTATTGTGTTACTTGCTTAGCTAAATTAAATCAGAAAAAGACTGGTGATTGGCACTTTTGTCTCTGTGGGAACGACTCTGACTTACCCTACTGCATAGTTAGAAGGATTTGTTAGATTTTTATTATTTGATAGGCACGCGACAACCTTGTCAAATTTTTGGCGCCGTTGCCGGGGACAAAGCAGTGTTAGATTGGTTAATTTTTGAGTTAGTTTAGCTAAGTTTTTTTTTTAGTTGTGTTGCTTCGGCTATTATTCTTGTTCTGTTTGATCTTTGCTTGTGGTTTTTCTTGTTTCTTGTAAAATTGATTTTCAGATTCCTATGACAAGAAATTAAGCGAGTGAAGAGAGGAGCAGGAAGAAAACATGGAGGCATTGATTGAGACTATGCGGGCATTTTCTCAAAAGATCGATGAAATTGAGTCAAGAAATTCTTATTTGGTTGCTACTTGTGATGTTTGCGGTATACAGGGACACACTCTAAATTTTTGCCAATATAATACCCCTTATTACCCAAGCCAAGCACAATATTGGGATAATAATTTTCATTACAATGCCCATTACAACTCTGACCAGCCACCACAATACAATCCTTATTCCAAAACATACACTTCTAGTTTGGAAAATTATTCTGATTTTTCCTACCAAAGCAATCCAACTCAACCAGAAAAATCTAGCTTGGAAACTGCCTTGGAAACTTATTTCTCTCCATGTGCCAAGATGAATGAGTCTTTAGCCACTTGTGATGCTCAACGTCAACAGTTTAATGCTCAGTTTGAAGAGAAGCAAGTTAGTCCATGCCAAGCTCAACCACCTCAAATCAACTACTTTCAGCCACCACAAAAATCCAACTTGGAAAGTCTGTTGGAAGGAGTTGTTGTTACACAGCTGAACAAGAATGAAGAGGTTGAGACAAGTCTTAATGAGTTGAAAGTTCAAGGTAAGTTGATTGAAAACTCAATTGCTCAACTAGCTCAAGAGGTAACTGAATTCGTTGAGAGGCGCTCTCAATTGGAGGAAATACCAATGAGTCAATTTGATGATACAACTTTGTGGAGTGGTAAGGAGTTCAAAGAGTCACCAAACGAGGTTAGTAATAGTGAGCTAATTTTTGATGATTATGATGATTTTGATGATGATTTTGAAAGTCTCACTCTTATTGATCCATATGCTTCTCAAGAAATTAACTCGTGTGAAAACTCTTTTGATAATAATGATGTTGATATCTTAGATGACTCTATTTGCATGCTATTTGACGATGATGATAGTATGTTTGTGGAAGATATAAATTTGAATAAGGATATTGTGATTCCCATTGTGGTAGATGTGATAGAACCGAATTTGGATACGCTTGACTTGAAGAATGCTAAGATTGAGAATGTATATATGCCTGTTGCAGACCCGATTTGGGAGGGATTTGTGAAAAGTAGTCATAAATGTTTTGATGCGGATTTTGCTAAATATTTTCACATCCCGAAATTTCGTGAGCATCACATGAGTCTCACGTGCCAATTTATGTATCTTCTTGGTTATCTAATTGGTGCTCACATCACTAGATTAATTCAAATTAGGAGATATGTACATCTATATGCTTTTTCGCCAGGATAATTGTCAACAGGTGTCGGGCTAACGACGTTAAACAAATGCGCTACTTGGGAGGCAACCCATGGATTCTGTATACTGTGGAGGACTGGTGCACTTCATGCTTTGGCATAGGGGAGTATTTCTTTCCTTCTTATTATTAGTTGATATTCTTAGTATTGTGCCATTGAGGACATTGCCACATTTAAGTGTGGGGATGTGCTTAATATATATATGTGTTTTGTTATAAAAAAAAATCCAAAAAAAAAAAAAAAAAAAAATTGAAAAAAAATTTTGAAAAATACCAAAAATAATTCTAGCCATGTGAAGGTTACTTGTGTAAATGCACCCATGCATGCTGTTAGAAATCTTGTGTTTATGGATGCTTTTGATTGAGAGATGATATGTGATGTTCTTGTGCACACACGTACACTAGCAAGTAGAAACTAGTAGACTTATTGAATGTGGTAAGGGATTAGAATGACATGAATATGTGCAAGATAATTTGGTCTATATGCTTTGAATACAAGTAGGTGCGTTAGAGAGACTATTACTTTGGGATTGATTATGTTTTGTCACACCAAGCGAGTTTTGAGCCTATATGCATATCTTTTGCATGATTTTTCGTTTGCTTGAGTGTCCACTTGTTATTTGCATTGCTAGCACGTGTTTGAGGTCTTTCTTGAGACGCATGACATTAATTGGTGACAACATGATAAAGGCAATAGGTTAACCTCATATTTCCCATATTACCAAACCATTTATACATGATCAATTAGTTAACCCTTTAAGCTTAATCCTATTCTTTCGGTGACACACCACGTTACTTGCCATATATCCTTTTTATTGTATTGGCCTTACATTAATTTGAACCCAATTGTCAAAGGCTAGTATTGTTCTTAAGGGAGTAATAAGGTGTGCATGAAGGGGGGGTATTGATGATCATAACTTTGGGGAAATTTTGAGTTGGGTTGTGTACTTGTTAGTCGAAATTTGTAAAATATCAATGGATCATTGTTCTTGCTTGCTATTAGCTCTTTCTGGAAAAAAAAAAAAAAGAAAAAGAAAAAAATAATAATAAATTGGAGAGCATTCTTATCTTGTATGATCCTACTTTGATTCGGCTAGTCAAGTTGTTATAAATAAAAGCTCAAGTGTGGGGATGAAAGTATGGGAGTTGTTAATTTCATTGTTGGGTACTAGCTTTTGACTTAACCTTCTTTAGCTTTCTTGACATACCTTGTCCCTAGCCCCATTACAACCTGAACAAAGACCTTTTGATTGTCATCGATAATGTATGTTGTGTTAAGAGTTAGATTGATAACAAGGACAAAGCATGTTTATGATATTGTTGGAGTTGAGTGAAACACTTACCCTTGTTTTGAGTGAATATTCTTTGTGAGTGAAGGTGAGTTTTTGCTTTTGGCATAGGAGATCCCAGATTTTGTCTCAAAGATGTGCTCTTGTGTGCTTAGCATGTTTACCAACCTATTCTTACATTTGACATGGATTTCTATAATTTTATGCATCTTTCTTGAGTAAACTATGTGGATACTTGCACTTTAGACACCAAGACATTGCATTTTCATTTTGATTCTTAAGTTGATATGGCATGAGAGGACTTTGTGTGTGTGGTATTGTGTTGATGTGTGGTCTTTTGCATGAGCTAGATGGATTTTGTGGGTATATTCGCTATAAGCCCTCACGAGACCCTACTCGTCCACTAGGGCTACCTAGGGGTTTAAAGGACTTGTTGCATATGTTAAATGCAACCGTGATCACCTACGGAAGTGGTACTAATTAGTTAGTGTAGTTATTATTTTAGCTTGCACGAGGACGCGCAAAGTGCTAAGTGTGGGGATATTTGATAGAATATAATTTACATATATTTTAGAGGATTTTATTCCCACATTTAATGAGCTTTTGCGAATAATCGTGTCGATTTAATAAGTTTTATTGGAGTTTATTGCAGGAAATAAATAATTCCCAAACTTGGAAGGAATTGAGTTTATTTGGACTTAAATTACTAGAAAATTCGTAACTATTGGGCAGCTTGCGTGTACATCACTGTTTGGGCCATAACTTGAGTTTCAGACATCAGAATTGGGTGATCTTACAGCCCACGCGAAGATAACAGAATTTTCTACAAGTCAAAGGTGGTCCAATATCAATATTCCAACTGGAGAAGCCCAGAAACAGGCCTGAAAGACAGATGACGAATTTCACTTCCTGGAATCCTATTTCAATTCTAATTACGGCAAATCTTGGACAACAAATTCTTATCCAACACAAAGAGGGAAATTACCAGAAGTCTACGAGGCTTATCTAATTCAAGGAGGATATTTCTTTTTTTTTATTCCTACTTCTATTACAATTGTAATATTTTATTAGCTGTTTCCTACTTAGTTTTGGTTAGCTAATTTTTAGGCTCCTGGTGCCTATATAAACACATCTAGGGGTATTGTTTTATGATCCAATCTTAGAGATCAAAAGCATTGGTACGTATACTTTTGTAAACACTTTTTCTCTATTCTTATAATTATGTGTTCTTATATTCATTCTTGTTTTGTTAATTCAATCATGTGTGAGTAGTTTATTAATCTAGGGTTGAGTTGAACCCTAGTTATGGTCGATGTGTGAATTCCCCAATTTGATTGTTTAATTGCTCTTGCTTATTGAGTTGTTTTAATTAGCAATTGCAGATCAGACGTGATTATGTGTATTGTTTGAACCATTATCTATTTATCAACGAGAGTTGGATTTAGATGGTTGTGATTTATCCAATAAGAACATGAACTTCTCCATGAGAATAGGTAGAACGGATTGTTAGGAAGTTAGGGTGCTGTTATTAATGTCTCTGAATTGCATGATACCATGAGAATAGGCTTGATTGTATTTTAGAGAAGCCATTAATACCCGAGAGGGATTATTGGTATTTATAGGGCGCATCTTTCCTGTTGAGTATTATACGATTAATTGGGGAGGAAAATTCACGATTGCATTGACCATGCTAGTGGGGATACTTAATTCTGGATGTTTTTAGATCTGATTAGTATAAACACAATTCTTCTTAGTATAAATTAGTTTAATTAAATCCTCAAAATTTATTGTGTTACTTGCTTAGCTAAATTAAATCAGAAAAAGACTGGTGATTGGCACTTTTGTCTCTGTGGGAACGACTCTGACTTACCCTACTGCATAGTTAGAAGGATTTGTTAGATTTTTATTATTTGATAGGCACGCGACAGCCTTGTCAATAACCAGGGGCACTCTCTCTAGATCATGGGGCCTCTTTTCTGAGTGATTTATTTCTTTATGATATTTCGAAAGTAGCATTCTCAGGTCATCATCATTAAGCCTTATGCCAAGGCATTCCCTTAAACTAACAAAATCCTTATTCGCCATTGGGATTCTCCTCTGCTCAACGAGTCTCACTGAGGGTGCGTCCTGACCAATGTGAGTGAGGAACCTCCCTCTCTAGAGCAACTGGCCTCTTCTGATCATTTGCCTCTTCATTAGGATGTTCCACAACATGAGCTCTTTTCTCCGAGTATTCTATTCTTCAAGGGGTTACCAGCTGAAACCTCCTATCTCGATTATCATCATCTCTTTGAGAACTTCCTCCACCCAAAGGGCTTTTCCTGAACTATGATGGTTACATGGATGATGACGGAATCTCCTTCCTCTACCTTGCATGATCATCCCAGCCTTACCTCGAAGTTATTTAAGGCATTTCCCATGTGATATAATTGCTCCATCAGATCCGCGTTGCTGATGAGCACCGGTGGCTACCCGCTAACGATCGATATGGCTTAGTGAGGATGGGGAACCTACTACCGAACATAAGCTTCATGTCGGGGATGATTACCCCTTAGACCTCTGATAGATTCATAGCCATCTCCTTCGTAAGAACCTCCATCATGGTTGTGAGACATCATTTCCTCCTAAGATTATGATATTGATCAGCTCCCCACCTTCTAGTGCCAATTTGTTGATGGTAACAGCAAAATTCGAAGTACGTCACTGGGAAAAAGATCTACGACGGTGGTTCTTCACCGAAAAAATAGGTGGTGAGTGGTGGTTGTAGATAATTGGTGGCTGAGATTGGTTAGGGTCAGTGGTGGTCGCTTAAAATCTCTCAACTTCCATCCCTTCAATCGGCCTACATACCCCGGTATTTATGGGGGATCAAGCTATATGTAGTTCTTGGAGAGCAAGAAACCCAAATGGGTCGAGTTTCTTACCCTAAGGCCCAACTTTAGGAATGTCCAACGATGAGGCCTAGTCACGAAGGCCCAAGGCTCGCCTAAAATTTTGGGACTTCTTCGCTACCAGCTATCTCCCGATTTCATAGGCACAGGTATACTTACCCCAAATGCAGGACGCATCCTTTTCCACTGAATGAGAAGCACCCACCAGATAGCAAGATATATGATCCCAAGATTTTAGGTGCAAAGTGCAGGATTATTCCAAAGTTCCCCAATGAGGACTCAATGTTGCGTGTCTTAATTAAGACATTACTACAGGTAATTAGCCTTCTTGTATTTCATAACTCACAAGTGACGGTGTCCCGTCAGACTTCTATCACACAGACATATAGTCCTTGTGGCCCCTATAATTATAGGGTTGTTCGTCTCAGTGGAAGTTAAGAAGTATGAAAGCAATTCAAAGTCAAATTATTATCGTCTTTCGACAAATAATTCTCAAATGGACACCTTGGATAAAAAAAATTGAACAGATTCCAAGGTTCGATTTATAAAAAAAGGATAGCCAGAAAGATACTGGTATTCAACAAGCAAGTGGTGAGGTATCACCATAAAGTCATTCATTATTTGGAGAAAAAGTGAAAGCTTGAATAACATCATTTGACAGGGCTTCGAAAACCTGAAAGTAGGTATCATGATACCCTCTGGAATAATTGAAACTGAATATGGTTTAACACAAGTGTTATAAAACAACTTCGAAGAGGGAGTATATCTTTTATCAAAATTCTCTCTAAGGAGATGCCAAGATAGATTATAGCTTGGGGGAGGTTTTGCCAAGGTCTCTACGGATGCCCTTTATTTCGACTCCTCTGATGGATAATCGTTCGATTCTAAAGCTTTTTCTTCTCCATACACACCCTAAGGTGCTCGATACTTACGTCATCGTCGACTTGTAATAATCGCTATGGATTCACCCATCGACATTGTAATCATAGGGAATTCTATTCGACTAGGTACAATCATCTTAAGCAAGCGTTCTGTTTAATAAGAAGACTTTGATACCGGTGTCGCCTATAGTAATGACGAATTCCTCGTTTCGAATATGTGGTACTCCGAAACATCGTTAGAAACTACATGCTTAAACCCAATTACTATTATAACCATCTTCATACCAAACATCCCTTTTCTCGTATCCATCCCGTGTGCTACATAAGCTTAACACTTGTGGCATAACAGCCTTCTTATCTCAGTCTTTCCTAGACTTTCTTAGTCCGTCTTGGTTCTTAAAATATATCTCATCTTAGCGCACTCATGTTACAATAACTCTGTGCGTAGTACGTACATATAAAATCTTGCTCAAGGTAATAAAATTCCTCAGTACCGTAGTAACACCGTCCTTGGTAGAATCGCTGATCGTGGGGATTTAAACCCCATAGGTAAGGTAATGCCTCTATTCGTTAAGGTAACTAAGTACCCTTAATCATACATGAAGTTCGAACGTCTCAGTTCTTACGCATGCTGCCTCCCTAGGCACTGCAACAGACTACGAGTAACAGGTCTCATTCAAGTCGAATCAATCCACCGGTATTGGCTATACTGCCTCTACCTCTTCTGCTTTGGAGACTCTACTCCATTTTCTTCATCATATCTCTTGATGAATCATAAACGATTCTACACTCTCGTCTCGTCACTTATTTGACCTCTGAAGATTCGTCCGGTTCTATTATAAGACCTCAAGTAACACACCACACCTTTATCAATCGGCACGTTCTCTACAAGATTCTTCCCTTGACCCACCATGGGGTCCTCCGCTAGATCCTCCTATGGATCTTCCTTTATCGGGTCTCCGTCTATCTCAAGGAGCGCAACATAAAATGATTACTCGAAGGCCTCGGGGTCTGGTAACTCAGAATCCCATCTATCTATAACTCGTACGTATCGGGGTGACTGACCATGAAGTCCTAAGTATGGTTTCCCAGGAGAAGTCCCCTCTCGGGCTTCATCTCAACCAGTCGAGGTCATGTTCTCTAACCCGACTGCGAACTTGATTTGAACTCTAGTTATTGTCATCATTCTTAAGGGTATTGTATGACTCGATCTGCTATCATTTTTTAGGACTGTAACCTGACGCTCTGATACCATTTCTGTAACAGCCCCAAATTCGGGGTAAGGGATTTAGAGTAGTCATGATCCATTTACTCCTTGCCTTACCTGTACACAATTCAACTACTTGTGACCCCATAATATATCTCACACACACACACACACAGGCTAGAGTCTCAGAAATGACACAATGTAACAACTGCGGAATAAATGATTATTATTACAATACCCAAATGTCTTCTGATGCTTACAATCCTCTCATACTATTCATATTTATACATAACATGAATAACAAAACTACACTCTGATTCGGCTGGTTCATACTACTCCCGGGATTACTGCTAGAAGCTGCTTCTGGAAAATGACTTGCGGTTACCACTCGCTGGCGAGGTATGTGTTGTATCCTTGACATCCTGCTTCGCTGTTCTATAGTATATATAAAACAATAGCAAGAGTGAGCAATAGCTCAACAAGGTAATGAAAGTATGGCATAATTCTGCCTTTAACTTAAACCCAAAATAAAGCGGGTATAAGACAATAATTGTTGAAATATCTTTTTACCGAAAGTATTTCCTTTATCGAAATATATTCAAAAACAGTACCATTGTAGTACTTCAAATATCATTTTCATAATATCTACGCAAACTTTTGTTATTCATACTATGAACAAAGTTCTAGTATAATATAAAAGATGAAGTTACAAGGTAGTTCAATATAACCTTTCCGTACAATATCTGCTATATAAAATATAAGCAGAATACCAACATATACTTAAAAGATGAAGTTATAAGATGATCCAATATCAAAAACCTCCTTATCACAACTCATGTTATGTAAGGTATCATCAGAGTAATAAAATATAAGATAAAAGATGAAGTTACAAGGTGATTCATTGTAACGTCAGTTTTGAGCACTTTTTAAACCCCTACCAACCTGATCGGAAGTCTCTTCGATACGTGTTGCAGGAAATATCGAAATTTGGATGATGAACTAATACTGGAGTATTCATCACGCCAGTTGTCCCAACCTACGATGATCAGTCGCATATTGTACATCACATATATGGTTTTACTACCGGTAGAAGGAAGAACTGACGGATTTACTTGTCTGCCGCCCTCTAGTAACTCCCTGGCCAACGGTTGGGCCTTGGACCGGCGCTACTCGGCCTCTTATACGACTCCTAGTTCGAATAGAATCCATGACTCTGAAACGTATAGTTCGTCCTCCTTTCCCCAAGTATAATACTTATTGATAGGACTCTACAAAGTAGTCGTATCTAATTGGAAAGGAAAATTCACCAATTTCTCAAGCTGTTGCTTGTTAATAGATATCAACTTGTTCCATCAATCTTACTCCTCGAGTGTTGAGGAAGTAACAAAGACTCATTTCGATTTGTAGCAACTAAAGTTTCTAATGAAAATAATACTTTCAAAAGTTTGTGACCGGGCAGTCATCCATAATAAATAACAGTCTCTCAAGTGAGGTTCCCTATATTTTGGGAAGTTTGAGTGAGCATTTAAATCTCCTTAGAGGATAGATTTAAATGGAAAACAGAGTTTGTGAACCTCCCTTTTGCTAAAAAAATCGTTATAAGGCTCAGGAATATTCCTTATAATTATTAAAGGTCGAAGATAAATTTTAAATAGTATAAACCATTTTTAAAACTAGTTTAAAAGTATTTAATAAATATTCACATAGCATTTATTAAATCATAATTGTTTGAAGAATATTTTTTTAGTCAAAATAATTATCCATAAATAATCCTCAACTGAATATTCAAAGATAATATTTTCCTAATAATTAAATCCTTAAATGAATATTCCACCATAATATTCAGTAAATAAATAACAATTGAATAATATTTATTCAATATCTTCATCAGAAGTAATCTTCAAGATATACAGAAATATCTCAACTCCCGGTCCATAATAAAGAATAAGAATCATATGCCCTTCACTAAGTGTATTAGTAAAACCCGGCTTATAACTAATATCTCATATCTGGCTTATAAGCCAATCCTCAAATCATATTCAAATAATAACCTTCGAATGAGGTAATATTCAAATAACATTCCTCAAATCATTTCAAATAATTAATACTTTCTGGAGGTATAAATAATGTTTAGTAATAACAATCCTCAAAATACATAGTATTCTGCTGCTGGAATCCCTCCGGGTTTCCACGGCTATCTACATATCTCAAAATACCGACTCCCGGTTTAGAGTCGAAAACAATGAATATGCAAAACTGTACAACTCAAAAGATCTTATACAATCCAATGGTTGAATTCTATTTCAACAGGAAATAAGATATATCGCAAAACTATACAACTTTATACATGGCAAAAGCAGTATTATATAATCAATACTTCAAAGTATAGATTTAGAAAACTTGTCAGATGCTCCAGAAGTGTTAGGGGTTCGCGACGATGTCGGACAATCTAGACAAAGTCAAAGAAAACGTACGATTAATCCCCTTATAAATTAACGCTTAAACACGCAAGCGAAACACAACCAAGGCATTACTAGCTCGCTTTAGGCTCATACTAAGTCCATGTTAATCGATAATTACTTAAGTCACAAATTTGGTTCGAAACCGGTCCTCGAATTCAAGTTATACTTAATCACTTATAAAGTTGATTTCAAAGTCACGTTCCTAGGGGTTTTCACTTGCGCAACCTCGGCTTACACATTTTTATAAAATCGGGAAATAATCTTTTTGACTCGAAACCCTCGCACACACCTTGCTAACTATCCTTAGCATTTTATCACCGAATTTCTCATCTTAATTCGACAATTAAGGGCCTCGAAATCATCATCAAAGTGGTTACATTTCTGCGATAAAATCCTTTGAACCACTTCCACTAAAACTAGCATAACTCTTAAACCGTAAACTCTTTTAACTCGATTCTTTCGGAAAAACAAACTAGACCACCATATCTTTGTAACCATAGACAGTGGTGATACTAAAAACGATTTTATGGTCTCGGACATTAACTATTTTTCAGGATTAACGAAATTTCGCAATTACGACGACTATAACTCGGACGTTTCCATTTTTGTCACAACATAACCAAGGCACACCGGGCATACCATATATCCACAACCTTAACAAACAACCTACACATGTCTCTAAAGTTAGTGGTGTGGCTACAATCCAACACCCACCATTTTTCATATTAAAGCAAAGCCAAACAATTACTAAGTACCCTAATATGAACACATCTTGAAACCATCTTAGAACTTAGCATATAACTCATAATATAACAAAGTAAGCTTGAGGTTTATACCTTCCTTGATGCTCTAATAACATTAAAAAATCTTAATGATCCTTCAATAAGCCTTAGATAGTCCTTAAGAAGCTAAATCTTGATCATCAAAACAAGAACACAACTCGAAGTTACTATTCATCCTCATCTTGTAAAATTCATAACAAATCGAAAAATAAGAGTTTGGTGCTCAAATTTTTACCATACCTTGTGCTCTTCATAAGATTTCTTTTGATTCCTAGCTCATCACCAGAGGATGCTTGAAGCTCTACTAATTGGTGTTTAAAAGTTAGGGCGAAAACTGTCAAGAACAGGGCAGTTCGGCTTCTCCAACTTGGGGGAGGGATTTGGCTAGGCTACACTCCTTTGTTGGCCATGAAATTTTAAACGTGTGTTCCCCATATAATGAGGAAGATATGGTTAAAATTTGGTGATTTAATCATGGATAGAAGTGGAGATATGAATTTTTCTTTGAGTGGTGTTTCTGCTGGGCAGTTTGAAGAAATGAGATGGGGGAGCTTTTTGCTTGCTCTTTCTCTTGTATAATGATATGTATAATGTATATCCATAATATCTAGCCAAGCCTCATCTCTTTTTAATGTGTTGTTGCTCATCTATTGGTCCACATGTTGCTCTCACATTAAGCATACCCATTTTGTAGAAATGCTAGAAGGCCATCCTTGTTGTAGTTGACTTACTCCTCTTCCACTTTGGTTTCTCAAGTTTGCACCAATTGGATTCCCCTTTATCTATTTAATAAAATCAATATGTTACAACTTATATGTTGCATTTTATTACTCTAGTGTGGCACAATCCCTCGAACAAATATTAACTCCAATATTCCTCGTTTGTTACCTTTATTTCTTGTTCTCGGAAAATGTTCTCGATCCCTTTAACTCTAGGATTTTACTCTTAATTTCATTCCCCTCTTATAATATATCCTCCCTTGGACTTCTAATATTTAATGCCCTCGATTCATAATCCAATTATCATATTACTGACTTCCCTGTCAATGATGGAATAAACAATGCTTGGATTCTCTGAATTCTAACTTCGCTTACATACACTCATTCTATCTGTACTTCAATAGTACATACTTGCTCTTTCCGTTTTGTAATTATTATTGTGAGTGCTCTAACTCACTTCTCATCTCTTTTCTAGGGTACATTAGTTCATTTCCTGGACGATAGATTATTCTTATCTATGTCGTCAACAATTGAATTACTCTATTCCGAAAATACACATATGTATCGGGATCATTATCCAACGCAACATCCATTCATTACAACCATTGTTCATTAAAACCATTATTCACTGATGTACTTAACCGTAATAAGAAAATTTTTAATTCTACCGAAAATTTGGGTTATTACATGTGACCTCGGGATAAGTTGTGTTCCAAATAAGATATATATGTTTTAAAGTAAATGGTGCCTCAGTAAAACAATGGATTGATAGATTGAAGTTTCCTAATTATTCCCTCCTCGAGTAACATTGTACGTTGAAAGGGGAGTGAGAATGATTAGGGGATTTCTTGATATTCTTTTTCTCAAAGTTTTATCTGGGGCAGCCTGAGTTATGGGTAGGAGCGTGGAAGTAGTATCAATTGTTTTAGTCGCGTGGAATTTGTTTTAAAGATTTAATTATTTACATGTTTACTGCAAGTCGAGGCATGTTTCGTTTTAAATATATATATATATATATATATATATATATATATATATATATACGAATTATTGTGGATGATTTGGTTAGTACTTGAGGCATTGTGTACAGGGCATAGTCCATTATACGAATAGGTCATGTCCGATTTTTGGTAGAATAGGCATTCACCTACGAGTAGTAAGCATATAGAGTTAACGAGACTCGTAACCAAAAGATTTAAGTCGTAATGGGATATGATGATTGGCCGGATATGGCCTTATCAATATGAGTCGATATAAAGGAATCCTAGAGTTGAAGAAACAACTTGGGATATTGAAAAGCGAAATGTTTGAGAAATACCATCATGTGTTTTCTTATAGTCGATTCTGAGGACAGAATCCTATTAAGGGGGAAGGATATAACGCCTTAGAAAATTCGTAATTATAAATATTATTATTTAATATTAAATGTGGAATAGATGGTGTGAAATTTTTAGTTAAATATATGCGACATCATGTTCACATGTTTATATGGTGATGTATGTGTGTCGTGTATGTACGTGTATTTTATATGGTGATGTATGTGTGTCGTGTAGGTACGTGTATTTTTATTTGAATTTTTGTGATTAAAACACTACACCGTAAAAGGCCTACGATCACATTTAGAGCCTATGTTGCCATAGGATATGTTACCTTTGCCATGCATGTTTTTGGCTAAGACAACATTATCATTTTTATGTTGCCTCAGGTAGCAAAATTATGCAGCTATAGAATAAAAATGTTTGCATGTTGCTGTAGGTATCAAATTGTGTTGCCATAATTTTGCAATGAACAAAATTTTACATTTTCTACTAAAAATAAAAGTTTAAAACTTTTTTCACATGAAAATTAATTTATTTGGATAAAAATAAGAAGTTTTTATAAAATTTAAGAATATTCCAGTAGAAGTGAATATTTCATTAAAAATTTTAAAATACTTTAAGATGAATAATTTTATTTTTATGTTCATTAAATATTATTAAACAAAATTTTTAAAATGATTTTTTTCTAAATATATTTTAATATATCATGAAAATAAAAATATTTTCGTATATGATTAAAAATATTTGAATATATTACTTCAAATTATGTAAAAGGAATTGAATATTTAATGAAAAAATAAATTATTTTTCCAAATAAATAAAAAAATAAAAAGTAAATTAGTTTTTGCTTTAAAATATGGGGGAAATAAATGTGCACAACCATTTTACACAGAAACAAATGAAATAGAGTGACGGCAAAAATATCGCTATTTTTTATTCTAATTTTTTCACGAAAACAAACATCCCGCGCAGCCCTTTTGATCCCAAATTACTCCACAAATCCTAACCACTTCACTTTTGTTCTCTCTCGGTAGCGCTGTCTTTCTCCCTCGTCTCTCTCTACATATGCATAATCTATACAATCGATTTTAGCTATCTACAATCGATATGAATGCTTGTTTTACTTAGGGATTTCTCATTATTTTAATTAATTTAGGGTTGATTGAAGCTTTAATTAGGAATTAGGGCTGTAGTTTGGGTTCAATTTGGGGCTTTCGTTCAAGTTCATACCTATTAGAATTTGTAATGGTTTTATTTGGTGAGTATTAAGTAGTGTGATTGAGTAATGCGTGTAATCTGTTTCTTATGCAGGGTGAAGAGTGGAAGTCTATTTCGGTTGATTTGGAAGATTTGTTTCGCAAATATTCAGATACGTGGTAAGAGTAGTAGCCCGCGTTTAATTGGTCAATTTTCTAAGGACTAAGATGTTAGTGTATATTTTGTGAAAAGAAATTACCTTTATTCAGGATTTGTATGAATTGAAAATGTAAGTTGTTAATTTTGGTTTGGACATCTAGTAATGCTGCAAGAAATGTGAAAATAGTGTATACAATATAATGGAAATGGCCCTTTACTAAAATCCTGCATTTGTTTTGTGCTTACAACATAGGGAATCATTTTGTACCTAGTGGGTTCATCCCCTTTCCCTCACTCAAATAATTGCTAAAAAAATGTATATCTCATTGTTGTATGACTTTGTTGTATTATTGTAATTATGATACTTGTGATACCATATAGCTTTGGGTGTTCAATGATATGGAGTGAGCAATTTCAGTTTAGGGGACAAATCGTGGTAGGAATAAATCACCAATTGTAAAGAAATTAAAATTAGACGAGGATTTAAGAGGGGAAATTGAATATAATGAGAGTGCAAATGCTATCCGATGAGGTTTATGACAGATAGGTAGGTGTGGATTGAGAATTCATTCTTATATATGTGGGGGTTGAGTTCTGTTTTAGTTTTGTATTTTTGGACTGTAGGAAAGAATGCAATATTAAGACAAGTGCCCGCAAAATAGTATCTCTCTGCATTCTCAATATATTTTCATCTTTTTGATCAAACAAGCCATATAGGTTGTGTTTACTTGGAAGGAACAGAATGGTGGGAGAATAAAAATGAACTGTAAACTAATGGGGCAACCTCTGGTGGTACATTTCACTGTTGGTACATTTCTAGTCTATCTACATGCTTTTCAAGTGTTCGTGTGACTTTTGTATAACCAAATTCCTGATTCTTTGGGAAGGATTCTTGCTGGAGCTAATTTCTTTGGGAAGAATTCTAAAGAGTGCACGTGGGAGACTGTCAACTGATCAGGGCACGCCCAACGAAGAAGTCATAGAAAAGTTTGTGCTTATAGTTCCTGCTTTTTGCTGCTTTTTTTTATAGTTTTTCCATTTCTTTTTTATCAAGTCTTATATGTTTTACCTACTTCTTGCAGGCTTCTGCTGATAATCAAGTTTATTTGTCAGAGTTCATCAATGGGATTGCAGAATGGCTTGAGGATGTGAAGAAGTCAAAGTCCTCCTCTGTTGTGAAAGGTTCTGAAACAATCAAGTACCTGAACGACTATCATGAGGTAATATACCTAATTACATTCATGGCTTGGCTTGGCTACTTCTATGATGCAAATTACATAACAAGGTACTGCTAATATAATTATATGGCAAAGCTGTAGTCTATATATTCAGCCTCACTTAGCTAAGGACTGCCAGTATGACAAGGTACTGTTATGACAATGAATATATCGTGGGGTATTATTCCTTTCGTTCTGTTTATATATATTAGCTGTGGTGGCTGCCCTCTTTCTTGGAATGGATTCTCTGTTGAAGCTTTTTCTGGTCTTTGGGAATTTCTTAAACTCTCTGCTTCTTCTGACGTCATGCTTTGGTACTTCAAACTCTCTTCATGTTTGTTAAGTCTTAATAACAGATTCATCTACAGGCTACATCTTAATTTTAATTACATTTACAATTGAAACTCTGTCAACGGTTAAACTTTGGATCGTCCATAATCCTTTAATTATAAAGCATTCTAAGTGGCGGATATAGGAAAGAGCTAGCGGGACTCAGGTCCCTTGATTACTTTCTTTTTTCCTTTACTACTGTACTTGGTATAGAAACATAAGGTTGATCCACAAAGTTAAACATATCCCCGCTATTCTTTTCCCTGTGTTCGTTAAAAAGAATGCTGGATCCCTCCCTGTATCTGCTTATAAACGGTTGGGTAACCATTTTATGTAAGATAGTATCGTTAACCTACTGTTTAAATTTGATTCGCATTTGTTTAATTTTAATCGGACAAATTTTTGTTTTCTTCATCTTATGACACAGCTTGGAAAATTGGTACTACAGAATACTAATAGTGATGACAGGAAACTTAAAGAATGCAAAGATTGCAGTTGATGCTTTGTCAATGTGGTCAGTACTTGTTATCTCATTCATATATGAATTTTCAGTTTTGTTTCTGAATCTGTGTTCTATCTACATGGAAAGTACTTCACGTTTCTTTCTTTCTTTTAATTTATTAATTTGAATGGCCGTTTGTTGTTAATTTGATTACAAAGTTGAGCTTCACTGTTCTTAATTTCTGTATGTCATATGTTCTTAATGCTCACTTCCTGACATTTCAGAGTCTCAGACTCCTAGAACATTACCTATATATATTAATCTTGTTATTTCGTGAAGCTGATTGTTTATTGATTTCAATTTGCAGGCCATGCTTGAAATTAATGAACATATGCATAAAATATGGAAGCAGGTGGAAAAAAAGTCTCTACAGTCGAGCATTGCTAGTTGGATTCGGAATCTTCCTGTTGACTCAAGTGTCAAAGAATGGGTAGCTGAGGAAGAAAAGTATAAGCAAGAGGTACAGATCAAAAACATTCTTCCGGTTGTCGCAGATAAGTTTCTTGTTAACTGCTAGGGAGATCAAAGGGGAGCTAGCATTTTGTGTTTTGATGAAATACAGGTAACACCCATATTGTTGTCTGAAGGTTTTTCTTTATTAATTGTTTTTGCTTAATGTTTTCTCTTTTTTATTACAGTAGAGTAGTATATTTTAAAGGATTGGCAT
This sequence comes from Saposhnikovia divaricata, assembly GCA_036435485.1. Lineage (NCBI taxonomy): Eukaryota > Viridiplantae > Streptophyta > Magnoliopsida > Apiales > Apiaceae > Saposhnikovia > Saposhnikovia divaricata. Next base: position 171,190,994 of record CM071594.1, on the reverse strand, counting down.
ATCAATCACTATCTTAAGTTGCTAGTAATTGTATGTAGATTTGTAACAATATGTAGTGGAAAATAAAATTTTCATGTAATTTTGGATGTGATTGGCATTTTCTGTTCTTCATGTGTCCCTTGAGATTTTTCTGTGTTAAATGTGGATTCTGAGTGAAATGAGGCAGATTAGGTGTCTATAATTTGTTCATCAAATTTTTTTATTTGCAACCAACCCCAAAAAATGGCATCTTGTGGTGTAAAATGGCATCATTTTACAAGCAAGTGTTATCCCAAAATAATAGGCTCAATACATTCTTATTGCTTAATATTAATGTGTATGGCATACACCTAATTGATTCTACATTGTATTGTTTGCAGGTTGTAGAACACACGACACATTATTTCAAGATCGATGACAATTGCATGTTGTAATTTTATATAGTGTATGTAATGTTTATTTTGGGTTAAGGATTATGAACTATTGTAATTGTATTGATTTGGTTATTTTGGAAATGTATATATTTAAATTGTGTATTTTTGTCTTAAATAGAAAAGTGTTGCCATTGATGCGAAAAAGTGTTGGTAAATAGGATAATTAATGTTAAAAAAGGTGCCAAAAAACGTTTTAGTAGACAAAAATTGTGTTGGCATAGCAACAAGTGGGCCCCATAGTAGGTCCCAAAAGTGGGCCCATAGTGGGTCCCCTAGTGGGGTCCATTGGTGGGGCCCACTTTTTTGCAAAATTTTTAACACAAAGGCAACATAATATAATGTTGCTAAAACTGATAATATTGTTGCTATAGCAAGGCTACGCCAACAGAAACACCGATGTTGCCATAGAGAATTAGAATGTTGCCTTTGACCCCTAAGGCAACGGCAAAAATAGCAACACCAGCAAAATGTTGGCTTAGGGGTTTTTTGGGTCTATAGCAACACTTTTTTGGTGTTGCCGTAGGCCTTTTATGGTGTAGTGAAAATTTATTTAAATTATGCATTATTGATCTTCTAAAAATTTTATAAAATCATTGGAGTTGTTGAAAATCGTGAAATCTTTTGTGTTATCATCTTTATGAAATTATTTAGTTTTTAAAATTATCGGGTAAATTATTTTGGGTGTTTAAGTATTTTAAAATGATTTTAAGAGTTTTATTGTATTTTAAAGGATCAAAATTTGTAAAACTCATATTTAATTCATTGTTGATCCTAAAAATATTTTAAAAATATGTGGGGGTTCGTAATTTTGTACTCTTCATTTTAAAATGAGAAGTTTAATTTTCCAAAAAAAATTCTATTTAATTTCAAATTTAGAAATGAGTTAAATTGATTTAATATTGTTTCTAGCAATTGGAAAGTACCATTTTTGTCTTTATTTTTATCACGAAACCCAACCTTTATCTTCCTTTCTTCTTCAGTACTACTAGCGGTGGCTTTCTCTAGAACTCTCTACATCTCTCTCCAATCCTCTCGACCTCCCTCGTTTCTTTCCATCTCCCTCCCTAATGTAATAACCCTAACTTTTGCAATGCTACAGTACCTAAATGAATATGATTTTGAGGATTTAAGGAAATCGTATGTAGGTACCCTATAATTGAATCAGAAAATGAATAATCAGAAACAATAGTAGTATAGTACTATGAAAATGAGTGACTTGAAACGACGATGGATTTCAGAAATTCATGAGTATAGATTTTTAAATTGTTTGATTTCAATGGAGCACAAGTGTATTGGATATTAAAGAGTATGGAATATAAAAAGGGTGGATACTTTGAGGAATATGTGAAATTAGGTTAAACCAGGGAATTATTAAGTTAAGGGAATTTAGATTGTTAAACGAGTTTGAGAATGCTTGAGAACCCGAGAGATAACCGGGAGAGTAACTTCTGAGAAAAAGAGAATATACCAAGGATATTGGATCTAATACCTACTTGAGGATTAGAATCACCCTAGCACACTAATATATTATGTGGCAGAGGATATTATATATCCAAGGAATTTACAAAGGAAAAACCACTGAGACGATCACAGAAATCATTCGATGAATCAAACGACGAGAGAACTTTATCCAAAGCCCAACCCAAAAGCCCTAAGGCCCAAAACCTAAGCCATGCAGGTCCAAGAGGCTCCAAGGAGCTGTAAATACAAGTAATTAAGTGAGTGGCTTATGGAAATATTGAAGGGGCAAGGCTATAAGAGCAAATAGAGTGAAAGGGCAAGGTTAGACTAGTAAATACACCATCAAGTGAATAAATCTTCTAAAAGAAGCTAGCAAGGAGTTTTGTGATTGGTGGACTTCAAGGACACTTGATTAAGAGATAAGGAGCTGGTGTTAAGAGATAGATATCACATTTGTGGTCATTATCCAAGTTAAAAGCAAGCAAAATACCTCTCCAAAACTGCCCATCAAAAACCCACCTTAAAGAAAAATTCATATCTCCCAATCTAGAGCTTCTAAAATCACCAAATTTTAACCATAGCTTCTTCACTCCATGGGTAATGTTCTTTCAAAATTTCATAGCAATCCAAGTAGTATAGCCTAGTCAAATCCATGCTCAAAGTTGGGGAAACAAATCTTTCCAATTTCTGTCCAGTGGAAAGATGGGGCTCAAAACCCTAGCTAGGAAGCTTCAAATCTGATGAAATAGGACTCAAAACAAAGCTTATGAAGAGGCCAAGATGTGGTAAAAATTTGAGAGCCAAACTCCTATTTTTCGATTTTATATGAATTTTACAAAGTGATAGATAAATAGTAACTTATATGAATCTTGTGTTTTGTTTTGAAAGATTTAGGTATATTAAGGTTGTATCAAGGTGGATTAAGGACTACAAGCATATATTAAGAGTGTTAAAGCTTCAAAGAAGGTATAACATCCTCACCCCTCTTGAGTTTTATGATGAATATTAATAGTGGTTAAGTAAGTGATGAAATCATGATTATATATGTGTTTAAAAGTGTTTTTATGGTATATGAAAGGAGTATGTGCTTGTAACCATGGTTGGTGAGATGACCACATGGTGTAGGTGATGGTGTATAAGGTGGATGATGGATTTGGAGGAGTTGAATTTTGGAAAGTATGAAAATATAGCCGTTATAATGCCCGATTTTCGGTAAACCAAATAGATACCCTGTTTTTGGTCCCCATATTCGTACGGTAGGTTTCTGTCCAGAGCAACCACTGATCATGAGAGGGTAGAGCTTGGTTCATAGATCGTTTTGATATAAAGTACGTTAAAATCTGATGAACGGTTTAGGAGAAAAGTCAGTTTTAGTGAAAGACGTTCGAGAACCGAGAAAACGTAATTGTATCAACTTTGAGGCTATAATTACCATACTTAAACATTTTTAAAAGTTATAAAAGTTTGGTATAGTGTAGTAGGGTGGTCAGAGGACCCTTGACAGTTAGCCTTGCATTAAAATTCGGAATCTATATTTTATGAGAATTTTTACAGTCGAGAGTGGTTGTTAAGGAAAGAATGTAAATCGTTAAGAACTTTAATCGGGAATAAGAATGGTTAAGTCCTCAAGACCTTTTGAGATAGTAATGGGATATTGTAAGAGTGTTATTGTATGAGCGTAGGTCGTTAAGTGGAATATATTCTGACAATGATCCTTTTCGTGTTTATAGAGACTTCGGGAGAGCCACGAGCTATAGTTCCGACTTACAGAGATCGAGGCAAGATTTCTTCTATCCTTACTTTGTAAAACTACTTATCTTCACAAAGAAACTTGATTTCATGGAATATATATGTGATGCTATTATTACTATATTGTGAAGAAATTGTCTTCCTTGAGTATTGATATTGAAAAGAAAGGTATACGAATATGTATATGAATATGGATATGAGTATGAGATGGATATGAATATGGATATGAGTATGAGATGGATATGTATAGAGATGATTATGCATGAAGTGAACATGCCTTATGATTAAGAGAATAAGAGAGAATGGTATTAGTTGTTATCTAAAGTAAATAAAAGAATGGTATCAGTTGTTATCTAGGGTTATATGGTTTATAATACTATATTAAAAATATTCTTTTTGAGTATCAGTGGTTTAATAAATATTATTTGATTATCATTCATTACTCTTAAAATAGACGGAATATTTTATGAATATGAAAGTATATTTGATTCCTGAATATGAAAGAGATGTCTGGATCATAATCAAAGCATTATGTTATATATATATATATATATATATATATATATATATATATATATATATATATTTTATAGAAGTAATGTGCGAGAATGGAAATGATATGAGTGAATGATATGTGGAAATGTGGAATGATATTTTAAAAAGGGAATAATGATTTGACAAAAAGGGGGATGGCAACAGACTTGCGTAAGTGGCTGTGTCAGGGCTGTGTGCGACACAGTCCAGCATTTATTATTTTTATTACGGCACGAAGATGCCAAGGGAGGATGTTAGCAGGTGGCCTTCCTCCAGGGATGATCTTCATTCCTTCTACCGGTAGTAAAAAGAGAGCAGGTACGATTAGGCGACTGATCATCGTCCTAACGTATCAGGCGACATCAGATATCCCCAATGTTTTTGAAAAGAAAGTGTTGACAATGGTTTTCAGATTTCTATACTGAAAACAAAATAATGATATGAGATGATGGAATTATGGTTACAGATGAAGAAAAACTGATATTATATTATTTTAGATTTCTTTCTTATAATAGTAAGTGGATGATGTATTATTAAATAAGAGCTTTATTCTTCCTTAAAGATTATAATTGGTCTCTGCTTATATATGCATATATATGTATAACTGTTCACATTCTAAATTCTAGTTTACAATATTATCTTGTTGAGCTATTATAGCTCACTCTTTCTACTTATGTATATAGCAGCTAGGTCCCATGCCGATACTACGCACTTCACCCCGCAAGAGGGTAAGGGAAAGGCGACCTTTTGAGCGAGTGCTGGCGACCATACCCGAGGTAGTGACAAGCGAAAGGGGCTTAGTAGACTTATGTAAATTAAGTGTGTAAGTTTGTAATAAACTTTTGGTTGTTGAAATGCTTCCTGTAGAAGTATTATTCAACAATGTACTTAGTAGAATTCTGGGTTGTAATAATTGTTAACTTTAAACTTTTAATATTGTGGATGTTGTTCTATGAGCATATGACTGGTGTGTGTGTGTATTAATGTGGGGTCAATTGCATAAATATTAAGTTATAAAAAAGAAGACTCAAGAGATATTGATATTGATCGGAAATCGGACCGTGATGACCTGGATCCTTGACCCCGGATCTAGGGGCGTCACAGATGGTATCAGAGCTTAGAGTCATAATGCTCAGGAACAAGAGTTATAATAATAAATATATCAGTAATAATATAAATTGTGAACTCACATCGAGTTCAAGGGTGGTTTATCGAACGAAGCGTTTATTCTAAGTAGTGATTATAATTTTATAGATTATTACTAATAAAAGTTTCTGTTTTAGTATAGGGAGAGGAGATTGGTGAGCCAAAGTTAAGGGTATTTAAAGTCTTCTTGTGTTTAAGGGAGTTTGAAGAAATATTGTAAGTGGATCGGTGAATAGACACTGATTGTTTGTGGAGATGAAAGGGTGAAACTGAGGTTGGTCGGTAAAGCCAAGATATACAGGACCAAGACAGACTGAGACATTCCGAGATTGACTTAAATGAAAAGGTTATTATGCCAAAAGTGTTAAGTTTATATAGTACACGGGATCGATATGAGAAAGGGGATACTTGATGTATTGAGAAGTGTACGTTAGATAACCTCGTGAGTATACAGGGTATGTTAGATTATACAATATAGAAGTATAGTTGATGGGTCATTGATACCAGAGCAATGTTAGGCCAAGACGATCAATATTACGATTAGAAGGTTGTGTTCTATTATGGATAAAGGCAGAGAGTATCGAGCCAAGTCACGACTAGGTAAATGAAGATAATTGGGAATAGCAGATGATAGGTTGAGGCTTCATGGTGAGTGCCAAATTTAAGAAATTTTGGAGAGTACGCAATCTAAGATATAAACAGTATTTGAGGAATGCCTTCCATTATTGGGATTTTTCAATTGGGCAGAGGCTATTAACGGTACCTATTTTCAAGCTCCTAAGGCCCTGCTAAATTATATTATTGAGTTTCAAATTTTCCTCTACTAATGGGTAATTATTCATTAAGTGCCGGTATCTTTACAAAAAAAAAAAACTTTCTGGTACCCTTGGGGATGTGTTTCAAAATTTTATTTTGTCTATCTTATTCAAAATATTCCTCTAAGATTACTTTCGGGAGATGGTATTGATCATTTTGGATTTAAAATTTTCTTTGTATTTTTACTACAACTAAGAGGAACAATCCTATATGTATACACAAGGACGATATGTCTGTGTGATTGAAAGTCGGAGGGGATGCCCTCACTTGTGTGACATACGGGTTCTTCCATCATATTGATTTCTCAAATATTCTTTTGTTTCGAATAAAGGTTATTTAAAACTCTTAATTTTATAAATTATTGTGGGACCCTTGCTTCTTTCTGGGTTCGTTTCATTTCAAAGTCTATTAAATTCTATTAATTGTTTTGAATATAGAAGATTTCATTAATGGATGGAAGCAATGTTTATAGTATACGTGACTATACGAGGAAACTCGAGATTCCAAGGGAAACTTCGTTAAGAGATAATTAGAGCTAGAAGCGTTTCAATATAAGAGAGGAAGGAATTTCGTGAGAAGAAATGGGTATATTTGATGATTAGTAATAGAAAAGAATATGAGGAATTTTAAGGTGTAATTGAGATTTACTATTGAGAGTAAGGTGTATTTTGAGGATAAAGTCAGAATAAGGATAAACAAAGGAAGTGGGGATAATTAATGAAGGATTCGAGGTGCAATAACTATTAGTGAGGGAAGGCCAATATTGTGACTAATACCCTAAGTAGCAGAGAGAGATTAAAGATGTTAAGTATTCAAAGGATTAATCCAAAAGGTGTGAATGAGTAAAACTTGAGGTAAATATTTTAATGAGAATAACAAAGGGAAATTTCAGAGGTGGAGTAGATAGTATATAATGAAGGAACTAAGGTGGATCAGCAAGATGTAAAGAGTGTATAGTGAACAATAGACATATGGGATAAGGTATCCGGAGGAAATTGCAGGTACACTTAACTATTTAAGTGTAAATGTTTGGTTAGGGATCGACTAAGTCAATGAATGGTGTAGGTAGGTTAACAATCTAGATAAGGAAAATCAATATCTGTTAAGGGTCAGAGAACTCTATAAAAAGGAGATTAAGAGTATTGGGGAAAGTGTGAAAATATATTTTTCAAGGATAAAGGAAAAGTACATTCTTGTTTAAGTACGAACAGGAAATATATATTATAGGTAATATTTTCTTACAATTGTTTTAAAGAATATTAGTAGAGCTTATTTTCTGGAAAATTTTACAGAGATGAGATATAGGAATATTGAGGTGTTAATATTTATGTCATGATAGAGATCAAAACATAGTTAAACAATAGTGAGATACACTACCATTCAGGGAAGGCCAATGTGGTGGCCGATATCCTTAGGCAAAAGAGGAATGAGAGATGAGATAAGATAGAATGACTGAATATAGGAGGAGATTTTCAAGAAAAAGATAGTGAAAGTATTGCTATTGATAAGCTAAATGGCATGTTGATGAATGACAAGCAAGTATATGTTGGTGTACTTCTGTATAAACAAGATAGAGATGTTTAAGGAGAAACTAAAGGATGGAGGAAGTAATATGAGAATTAGAAGGTGTAATGTGAGAAAGGTAATCGTCAAAAATCTTCAACGTGATTCTGGGACGGAATCCTTTTAAGGGGGGAAGACTGTAATAACCCTAACTTTTGCAATGCTACAGTACCTAAATGAATATGATTTTGAGGATTTAAGGAAATCGTATGTAGGTACCCTATAATTGAAACAGAAAATGAATAATCAGAAACAATAGTAGTATAGTACTATGAAAATGAGTGACTTGAAACGACGACGGATTTAAGAAATTCATGAGTATAGATTTTTAAATTGTTTGATTTCAATGGAGCACAAGTGTATTGGATATTAAAGAGTATGGAATATAAAAAGGGTGGATACTTTGAGGAATATGTGAAATTAGGTTAAACCAGGGAATTATTAAGTTAAGGGAATTTAGATTGTTAAACGAGTTTGAGAATGCTTGAGAACCCGAGAGATAACCGGGAGAGTAACTTCTGAGAAAAAGAGAATATACCAAGGATATTAGATCTAATACCTACTTGAGGATTAGAATCACCCTAGCACACTAATATATTATGTGGGAGAGGATATTATATATCCAAGGAATTTACAAAGGAAAAACCACCGAGACGATCACAGAAATCATTCGATGAATCAAACGACGAGAGAACTTTATCCAAAGCCCAACCCAAAAGCCCTAAGGCCCAAAACCTAAGCCATGCAGGTCCAAGAGGCTCCAAGGAGCTGTAAATACAAGTAATTAAGTGAGTGGCTTATGGAAATATTGAAGGGGCATGGCTAGAAGAGCAAATAGAGTGAAAGGGCAAGGTTAGACTAGTAAATACACCATCAAGTGAATAAATCTTCTAAAAGAAGCTAAGCAAGGAGTTTTCTGATTGGTGGACTTCAAACCCACTTGATTAAGAGATAAGGAGCTGGTGTTAAGAGATAGATATCACATTTGTGGTCATTATCCAAGTTAAAAGCAAGCAAAATACAACCTCTCCAAAACTGCCCAGCAAAAACCCACCTTAAAGAAAAATTCATATCTCCCAATCTAGAGCTTCTAAAATCACCAAATTTTAACCATAGCTTCTTCACTCCATGGGTAATTTTCGTTCAAAATTTCATAGCAATCCAAGTATATAGCCTAGTCAAATCCATGCTCAAAGTTGGGGAAACAAATCTGTCCAGTTTCTGTCCAGTGGAAAGATGGGGCTCAAAACCCTAGCTAGGAAGCTTCAAATCTGATGAACTAGGACTCAAAACAAAGCTTATGAAGAGGCCAAGATGTGGTAAAAATTTGAGAGCCAAACTCCTATTTTTCGATTTTATATGAATTTTACAAAGTGATAGATGAATAGTAACTTATATGAATCTTGTGTTTTGTTTTGAAAGATTAAGGTATATTAAGGTTGTATCAAGGTGTATTAAGGACTAGAAGCATATATTAAGAGTGTTCAAGCTTCAAAGAAGGTATAACATCCTCACCCCTCTTGAGTTTTATGATGAATATTAATGGTATTAGTGGTTAAGTAAGTGATGAAATCATGATTATATATGTGTTTAAAAGTGTTTTTATGGTATATGAAAGGAGTATGTGCTTGTAACCATGGTTGGTGAGATGACCACATGGTGTAGGTGATGGTGTATAAGGTGGATGATGGATTTGGAGGAGTTGAATTTTGGAAAGTATGAAAATATAGCCGTTATAATGCCCGATTTTCGGTAAACCAAATAGATACCCTGTTTTTGGTCCCCATATTCATACGGTAGGTTTCTGTCCAGAGCAACCACTGATCATGAGAGGGTAGAGCTTGGTTCATAGATCGTTTTGATATAAAGTACGTTAAAATCTGATGAATGGTTTATGAGAAAAGTCAGTCTTAGAGAAAGACGTTCGAGAACCGAGAAAACGTAATTGTATCAACTTTGAGGCTATAATTACCATACTTAAACATTTTTAAAAGTTATAAAAGTTTGGTATAGTGTAGTAGGGTGGTCATAGGACCCTTGACAGTTAGCCTTGCATTAAAACTCGGAATCTATATTTTCTGAGAATTTTTACAGTCGAGAGTGGTTGTTAAGGAAAGAATGTAAATCGTTAAGAACTTTAATCGGGAATAAGAATGGTTAAGTCCTCAAGAACTTTTGAGATAGTAATGGGATATTGTAAGAGTGTTATTATATGAGCGTAGGTGGTTAAGTGGAATATATTCTGATAATGATCCTTTTCGTGTTTATAGAGACTTCGGGAGAGCCACGAGCTATACTTCCGACTTACAGAGATCGAGGCAAGATTTCTTCTATCCTTACTTTGTAAAACTACTTATCTTCACAAAGAAACTTGATTTCATGGAATATATATGTGATGCTATTATTACTATATTGTGAAGAAATTGTCTTCCTTGAGTATTGATATTGAAAAGAAAGGTATACGAAGATGTATATGAATATGGATATGAGTATGAGATGGATATGTATAGAGATGATTATGCATGAAGTGAACATGCCTTATGATTAAGAGAATAAGAGAGAATGGTATTAGTTGTTATCTAAAGTAAATAAAAGAATGGTATCAGTTGTTATCTAGGGTTATATGGTTTATAATACTATATTAAAAATATTTTTTTTGAGTATTAGTGGTTTAATAAATATTATTTGATTATCATTCATTACTCTTAAAATAGACGGAATATTTTATGAATATGAAAGTATATTTGATTCCTGAATATGAAAGAGATGTCTGGATCATAATCAAAGCATTATGTTATATATATATATATATATATATATATATATATATATATATATTTTATAGAAGTAATGTGCGAGAATGGAAATGATATGAGTGAATGATATGTGGAAATGAAAGCGAGAAAATGGAAATGTGGAATGATATTTTAAAAAGGGAATAATGATTTGACAAAAAGGGGGATGGCAACAGACTTGCGTAAGTGGCTGTGTCAGGGCTGTGTGCGACACAATCCAGCATTTATTATTTTTATTACGGCACGAAGATGCCAAGGGAGGATGTTAGCAGGTGGCCTTCCTCCAGGGATGATCTTCATTCCTTCTACAGGTAGTAAAAAGAGAGCAGGTACGATTGGGCGACTGATCATCGTCCTAACGTATCAGGCGACAGCAGATATCCCCAATGTTTTTGAAAAGAAAGTGTTGACAATGGTTTTCAGATTTCTATACTGAAAACAAAATAATGATATGAGATGATGGAATTATGGTTACAGATGAAGAAAAACTGATATTATATTATTTTAGATTTCTTTCTTATAATAGTAAGTGGATGATGTATTATTAAATAAGAGCTTTATTCTTCCTTAAAGATTATAATTGGTCTCTGCTTATATATGCATATATATGTATAACGGTTCACATTCTAAATTCTAGTTTACAATATTATCTTGCTGAGCTATTATAGCTCACTCTTGCTACTTATGTATATAGCAGCTAGGTCTCATGCCGATACTACGCACTTCACCCCGCAAGAGGGTAAGGGAAAGGCGACCTTTTGAGCGAGTACTGGTGACCATACCCGAGGTAGTGACAAGCGAAAGGGGCTTAGTAGACTTATGAAAATTAAGTGTGTAAGTTTGTAATAAACTTTTGGTTGTTGAAATGCTTCCTGTAGAAGTATTATTCAACAATGTACTTAGTAGAATTCTGGGTTGTAATAATTGTTAACTTTAAACTTTTAATATTGTGGATGTTGTTCTATGAGCATATGACTGGTGTGTGTGTGTATTAATGTGGGGTCAATTGCATAAATATTAAGTTATAAAGAAAAAAGACTCAAGAGATATTGATATTGATCGGAAATCGGACCGTGATGACCTGGATCCTTGACCCCGGATCTAGGGGCGTCACACCTAATCTCTATCTCTCTCCCATGGCTATTCTCTCCCTCCCTCTCAGATTTTTCTCCCCGGCCCCATCTCCCTTTCGCTTGTGTATCTCCCTCTCGGTCGGAGTTCATCTTCACCATGGTTATTTGAATTAAAGCTCTAATTAAGCTTCTTGTTTGACTGTTTTTGCTGATATATAATCGTGGGTGTGGGTGACTACAGTGTATGTATATATATATATATATATATATATATATATATATATATATATATATATATATATATATATATATATCGCTGTGTGTGTGTTTGGGCTGTGTGTTCTTCATGGGTTAATTCATTTGTGCGGATTATTCTTGTGATTCTGAATGTGAATTAAGCTCCTCCTCTGTATGTCGACTGTTATAGTTGGGATTCGGTTTGCTGGGTTGTTTAAGGTTCGGGGTTAAACGTAACTATGTGTGTGTGAGTTTAGTGTCTCGTGTGGGTGTTAAATTTTGTAGTTGTGATTTATTGTCGTTGTGCTGTTCTTGTTTTGGACATCGAGGGTTGTAGATTTTAGGACTTTTATGATTAGGAAATCGATTACTGTGTTGTTCGAAGGGAGGATGGAATGGCAGTGGAGTGATGTGAGTATGTAGTATGTATGTATAACTAAGCTTATGGTGTGGTAAATTGGGTGAGAAATTTTGGGGATTGTTTTACGCACTGATGTGTAGTACTGCTGTGCTATGTATGTATATATTGTGGTTGTGTAAGTGTAGCCGTGGGTATGGTTATGGTGAAGTCGAGAAAAGAAGTAGAGACAGCCGGGTTGTTATTGGGAATGTGAGTTTGCGAAGTGAGGTTACTACAGGGGTTTGATGATCAGATTTGGAGGTGTGCGAAGCGGTGATGGATTTGCATTTGTAAGGATTGAGATTGGTTGTATTGGTTTGTCTTGCCTTGGTTTTGATTTGGTCGTACTTGTGTAGAACTTGGTGAGGAGATGACGATAAGTGGGAACTTGAATAAGGTTGCGAGAGCTATATTAAGTAAACAGAAAAATAGTTGTAAGCAAATGGAAGCATTGTGTTCTGTTTTTGAAATAGTCCAAATTTATATTCTTGAGTCCTAATTTTTGAATATTTGAACATTTGTGTCTAGTTTGGCATAGTTCGAATTATGGATAGATGAGTATATTTGAATTAATTGAGTATTATGAATTATGTGGTTAGCATGGTAGTAAATTGTATGGTATGAGTAAAATTATTTATGAAGAGTTAGAGTAACAATTGAGTTTACTTGAGATGCGTAATTGCAAAATGGTAATGCTTGATAGCTGATTAAAGATGTATATATTATAAGCTCGAAAGTTGGTTGAGTAGTATATATTGGTGATGGTTGGTTCAAAATTTTGCTTGGTTATGGGGTTATGATTTTCAAAAAAATAAAATATAAAATAAGTTATGATGGGTTTGAGATGGATGTTTGTATTCTGATTATGTATTGAGTTAATTGTAAAGCAAAGAATGTTTTGATTTCTGATTTGGTTCTGTTGGTTACAGACAGGTTAGATGATATTATAAAGGAGGTGTTGTCCAATTTTTATTAAAATTATTTCGTAATTCATATAGTAAATTGATGAGAGTTAATTGTGAATGGATATGATATACGTGTTAAGAGGTACAAGTGTGAGTTAATAATACGTGCTAAGTGTTTATGTGATTTTATGGCTGTACATTACTATTTTGAGAATGTAATTAATACGTGTAGTATATATTAAGTTGTAAAGTGTTATAGGACGCGATTGGGTTGAATAGAGTTAAATGATTAAGGTTATACGCGTACTGAAGTAGTACTTTACTTGTATATAGGTACGAATAGGAGGCCAGCTAAGAGCCAGTGCACTTGTAGATGGAATATAGAGGAAGGAAAGATGGATCTGTGATCAAAGAAACGTCAATGTATAAAGGAGAGACTAGTATAAAGAGAGTAAAGGCTCGTGATGTTGGAATTGGAAACTTCATGTATTGAGGCAAGTTTACTATACCTCACTTATTGTTCAAGTGATGTGAAACCTTTTGTGTTATTTATTTGTTCTTTCGAAATCCCTTCTTGCTAGCCATTATACTCTTCATATTTATTCTGAATAATGTAAATCTGTTCTGTTAATTATATGATGTTCCTTTCAAATCATTTTGCTAGTGCATATACCTTTCATTTTTATTCTAGTGACATTCTTCTTCTATTAATTTACAAACACTCATTCTCAAATTTGTCTGTCATTGTTCATTTCCTCACCTATTGTTCAGGTGTTGAATTCTTTTAAAATTAATTTATTTCAGTACTCCTCGTCTTTATTAATATTTTTCAAAGAGCATTTTTCTTCAAATTATTGTAAACTAATTTGAGGTTTATACTATTGTTGAGGCATGTGTTGCTCAGTGACGGTTAAAGCCGAGAATGAATTGAGATCTTCTTAATTATTCAAACTCATTATTGTCATGCCGGTTTGGCAGCTGAAGCATATGAGTGCTTAGCTGACATGAGTGAGACATTGGGTAATTTAGAATTTCTTAAATCTTCGTTTTAAATTATTCAAATCTTTTATGTAAGTTTGAATTTTGCCATGAAAATTTTATCAATTGGTAACCTTTTAAATGAATGGTCATACCTTGTGCAGTTACTCTAATTTACGATTGAACTTCAGATTCCTTTATTTCATGATTTTTCTTATAAACTGTTGTTCAATTCTAGACCCGGAATAATTGATTTGTTCCTTACTGGATTTAGGTTTCCTTGTTGATATATGATTCTGCTTTGTCGTATCATAACATGCTTAGTTTAATCTTATTGCTTTGTCATTTATGAATCCTTATATTACATGTTTCCCCTGAATCTTAACTTCTTGTTGTTGTTCATGATTCTGCATATCAATCGTTTCCCTGACCTCAGTCTTTTATAATTGAAAATGAAAATGGCTTAATTGATTAAAGGTGTTTTTAAAATTCCTTATATTGGGCTGATATGTTATCAGTGAGTATAAAGGACTAAAAAATGAAATGTTTTAAAGATTTTAAAGATTTGATGTGGGGGAATTCCGCTAAAATGTTTTCCACGGATTCCTTTAGATTGGAGGCGTAAGAGGCCGGGTGATGCCGGTCCAGCATGTTTTATATTTGTGTTGTAGTTCTGGTGGGACCAGTCCAGCACCTTTATAGGCCCATGTGCTGCCTAATTGGGAACCCAATTTAATGTCCAGAGGGACTTTGTGTCCGGTATGGGGACTTTACGTGGCTGATAACCCGTATTGTCCGGAGTCGTGGAAAAACTCCAATCAGGTTAAATGATTTTTAAAAAATAAAATAAAAAGGAGTTTTATGAAAAGTATGTTTCAAAGATGAAAGGTTTTTAAAGAAAAGAATGTTTTGATAGAATATATATATATATTTCAAGGTAAATGGTTTCTAGTTTCGAAATTGTGGATATCAGAGTTAGTTGTTTTCTATTTGATAAAATTCGGAACTCAGTAAAATAATGGGATTAAGGATGAATAGAAGTTTCCCAGTTATTTCCCTTCGCGAGTAACATTGTACGTTGAAAGTGGAGTAAGAATGATTGGGGAATTTCTTGATATTCTTTTTCTCAAAATTTTATCTGAGGCAGTTTAGTTGAACAAAATGGAAACGTTTTACTTTATGATTGAAATTGAATGATCTCTTGAGATAAAGTATTCATTGATATTGTTCATCAATGAATTATAGTAATATCATTGTTTCACTATATTATAAATATGCAGAGCGTTCTTTGGCTCACTCTTGTTTTGTTCTACCCAACCCTTTGCAGTTAGGTTTAAGGATGATCTACTACATTTATCTCTGCAAATGAGAGCGATGAGGCATTCTATACAGGATAGATTTCGGAGCTAGAGTGGGTAAACACAGATTGGGATTGAGCTACAGATTAGATGGTATAGTAAATTGTATTCAGAGCAATGATAGAAGCTGGAAATAATTTGTATTAATTAAATTCTTGTTTCATACCATAACCTGGAATCGATCCTCGGTGAGGAATCATTGGTGTATTAAGTTTTAATTGTATTTGTTAAATTAGAATTTGGTTGGGTTGAATTACAGGTGGATAGTCCAATTTACGAATACTTCATGCCGAAATTTTCTAAAATTCCCCTATATCAAAGTATATTTATTATAAAAAGTATATTTTCAATATTGGTAAGTCGGGGCGTTACAGTTTGGTATCAGAGCGACAGGTTATGGTCACTGAAACAAGTTAGGATGATTAAGTATACGTATTTAAGTGGGATGTTAGATAGAACGATTTAGGATAAGATTCGCCTTAGGTTATTAGGACAACGGTTACGACGTTAGTTAGTATTTTGACATACCGCGCGAGCCAGAATTTGATTCATTCGAAGGTACGACTTTGGACAAGGTAGTTGATTCGGCGCCGTCTACGTTAAATAGACGACCGAAGTTACCAGTTTGGAGGATGCTACGTGTAGACCTTCGTGTATGTTCTAGAATTTCCTTTGCGACTTTAGTTACCCCGTGAACGACATAGAAAGTGCGAAAGGATGGTAAACAAGATGTGAAATGTGATTTCTGGCATGTGATGGAGTAAGGACATGGTTATTCATTACTAGCCGTTGATTTCATTTAATTTATTGATTAAGGAGATTTAACCTTTCTTTCTATTTCTTCTTATCTTGATAATACCGCATCACCTTTTATAATCAACTATATTTCAATTGATGACGAATTTTTCAAATTCATTTAAACACATTTCTACTTTTCAAAGATACCTATATTTTCAGGGGATCACTTGATTCAACATGATTCATATAAATTATTTAGACCCTTGAATTCTTTCTAATTTCCCCGAACAATTGCTATTCCTTATTCAACATTGTATATCTATAAACTTTTTGAAACTTTTGAATTCTTTTTGTTTCTCTTTGAATACTTAACCTTATTTATTCTGACTGGGATGAAAAACCCTATGTATAGAGGGGATTCAGGACATCTTATCTATGTGATAGAAGTCTGGTGGGATGCCACTGATTGTGGTTGTCATGAAAGTACAGAAGGCTGGCCCCCTTCTTGTGCTATGGTGGTTGACCTAAGTGATAAATACAACCTGAAATTAGTTCAATGATCATATTGATCTCTCAGTTAAATTCTTTTATAAAAATTTTATCAAACAAAACTCATCTTGCACTCATACATATTAAAACCTGTCTATTCTATTGATTCCTTTTGTTATAAACCCTTGTGATTTCTAAAAGTTATAAATGATTGTGAGCAGGAAAGATGGAGACGATGAAATTTTGAGTGGTGTAAGCTACATTTATGTCGAATGAAAAATTGGATGAGCAGGTTTGAGAATTGTGGTTAAAGCAAGTCTGGACAAGGAGTAGATAACAAGGACACGAGATTATTAATTTTGTTAAGGTCGAAAATTGAATAATAGTGGATATAGTTGGTATGTGATAGTTATGTTGAGAAAAGACTTTTGATGAACCCTTGTTTATTACATATTTCATTGTGGATGTAGTAGATGGAATAGTACGAGATTTTAGATGTTTCGACACTAATTGTCAGATACAGAAGTTTTAGAACCGGAACGAGATAACTTGAGCAAGACAAGGTAGAATGGGACGGTTGATTTTTAAGGAATTTTAGCAAGAATTGAAGCTTTGAATAAGGAAGTAAAGTGGTTGTGTGGAATTAATAACTTGTCTGAATATAGTCAGAGGATCCATAAAATTAAGAATAAGAGTGAGTTTACGCAGATGGAACGAGATGGTAAGAAAATGAAGACATAGAACCAGGAAATTTTCAAGAATGGTGTTAATAGGAGATGTGAGATTTAACTAGAAAGGAATTTGGGATCTAGAAAATTTTGAAAAACCAGGATAACGAGGCATGATAGCCACCCAAGGAATATGAATTACTGAGACTAGCAGGACCGATACTATTAGAAGACCGGATTTATAGAGGAAGCATATTGTAATTGTACTAGGATAAAAAAGTTTTAACGGTTATGTAGACTAAGAGGTTATTATAATAAAATTTTAAGGTTATTGTATAAGATTTTAAGGTTACTGTATACACGTGGATATCAGTAAGGAGATATTTAAAGTGAAACAGATTTCAGTGGTCAAGACTTCTCGGATTTGTGGCTTGATGAATTACCAGGGTTATCACCAGATAGAGAGATAAAGTTGATTAATTTATTTTACAACCAGGAATATAATCACTTTCGAGGATTCAAAATCGGAAGATATAGCAATATATTTGAGGATATAAGAAGAACATGCATGAGATTTCTAAGTACGAGCTTTGGATGAGATTTCTAAGTACGAGCTTTGGAATTGGAAGAAATATAATTTTCAGGATATGACGAAAAGACCGAAGTGAATGCCAAGAAGACGAAGCAGTAATGAATCGAGAAAGGCCTAAGACTTCTACAGAGATTGAAAACTGTGAAGGACCAGCTAGGAATATTATATTTTGGTTGTAAGAACCCAAATTTTTGATAGAATTAAAACTTTGATTATGTATTAATGTAAATAGGAATAGTGGTTACAACTACGATGTAATAATTGTTCTGATGAATGAAAAAGGAATGGATTTGGATTCAAATGTTCATATGTCTTGAAGAATGCTACTGGTTGACAACTTAGATAAGAATAATCTATCTCCTGGATAAGTAAGATATATTAATTCCAAATAGGAGAGTTATTCTCATGTCATCCAAATCAATATCTATTATTAGTCCAGTGGTTCCGTAAAAGGGTTAAGGAACGTTCGGGAAAGCGCAAGGACATTTTTTCTAATTATAAGGAATAAAGAGAGAATAAGTGATGAATAGTGTTTTTGGTGGAAATAGGAATATTATTAGACGACACTATATAGAAGTACCCGGAACGGATTTCTGAGTTCGTATTAATGATCCAAGGGGAAAATGAGTGTATGTAAAATTTATCGGATACTGAAAAATAGCACTTTCATTTTCCCCAAGATTTCCATGGACACTGAAAGACTTAAGGATTTATTAAGAGGATTTAAGGAATTTAAATGCAAGAATTATAAAGGAGAAATGAGAATGGAAGTATTATTATTAAGAAGGTTTCCGGTAAAACCCTAACTAGAAACGATTGAGTTATTCCTCCGAACGATCAATGAATTGAACAATAACCGGACAAAGAAGCAAGCATAGGATCAAGGTGCATGCATGTGCTAGTGGAAAATATCTAGTAACCAAGTAGTTACTTAAGTAACTAGCACACTTAGCAATCAAACTACTAGTTAGCATGAACTCCACCAAAGATCAACACTTGTACATGCAAAAATACATCATCCATTGCATCACACCTTTATTAAAGTAGCTTCATGGCCTTGCTATTTTCTAAACCTATCAATAATTCATTCTAACACCAAGCAAGCAAGAGAAAATCAAGAAACAACACCATCTCTCTCTCTCTCTCTTTACTCCCATTCGGCCTCACCCTTAATTTCAAAATCAAAATCCTACTTCCAACCATCATTTGATCTCCAAATTTTTATGGTGGGTTCTATATTTCATATTAATGATCTCCTAGAAATCTTAGCTTCAAATACATCTTTTACCATTTTCAAATAAATCATTCAAGGTCATGATGAATAGTGTTCTTCATGAACTAATCTTGTTTTTCTTGATTCTTTGGTTGATCTTAGCAAGCTTAAGCACACCCAAGGACAAATCAAGGCTTAGTAAGGTCTTAGAACTCTCCAAGGAAGGTATAATCCTTAAGAACCCTGGATCTTACTTTGAGATTATGCATGTTCTTGATGGATTTTAACTTAGTTATGATTATGGTGATATTATAAGCATGATTAGTTAGTGGTTTAGTGATTTAAGTAATATGATGCATATGGTAGTGAAGCATGATATTTTTGGACTTGTTGAGATGAATAACATGTGTATAAGTTGTATGGATGCCCGGTGTGGCTTGGTCGTGTTGAAAAGATTTTTGGAACGTTCGATTTATAGCCGTCGTAATGCCAAAATTTCGTTAAACCTTAAAATTCGTGCATAACAGTTGAGATAATTTTCTACCTTTGATGAATATATGACATACCCTTGTAGATCTTGAGTCATAGATCGTTTTGGCACGAGAATCGAAGCAAACGGACTTACGATTTAGGAATTATGGCCGATTTACTAAAAGTGGTTCGAAACCTTAAATGCAAATTCGTAATTGAAATTGAACCCCCTTAATTCGAGTAATTAAGTGATTAATCTTGGTAATTCAATATTAGGGATCATAAGGAAGGTGTGAGAGAAGACCTCATGTTAAAAAGATCGTTTTTTGATTTTTATAAAAAAATTTAAATCGAGATCAAGTGCGAACGAACCCCTAAAAAGTACACTTGGTTATCACTTCGGTTAATCACTTAGAAAACGAGTGATAAAAATCGAGGTATAATCTTGGTTCGTGAACGACCGACCTTAGAATTTATACGACTTAAGTATATACCAAGTGTAAGTATGATGACATGTCTTAATAACGAACAAATGTCGGATCGTATCGGTGATAAAAAGTGTTACACTAAAAGGTGCATAACGAGATATCTCGAAAACGTGTTTCGACTTAAATTAAGTTTATACTTAGATTTTCAAAAAAGCGCTAAGTGATTAATCCCGAATATTCTGATTGTTTATAGATCACCGAGCAGACCCAGGGCACACTACCTCTACCCACACCCGACTACCAGGCAAGTTTCCATTACTTTGGAACTGTTGTTGTGATAATATATATATATATATATATATATATATATATATATGAATTGATTCCGTTATACATATGCCATAGCATGCATGCCTACTTTCAAGATATATTGTGATACTTGTTTCTTGAATTATTGTTGGCATATAAGCTAGATAGTTAACGTATCTGTTATAAGCTGGATATTACTAAGACCCTTAGGAAAGGGCATTTGAGTCTCATTCTTCGAATATAGAGCGGGAGTCAGTATTTCTTGATATATCTTGATTATTCCGGAGAGAATATTTAAGTTAATATTTCTCCATTGTTTATTCAATAAATATTATTTCAAATATTCATTCGAACTTTACGTAGTCAATGAATATTATTTCTAGTATTCATTTAAAGTTGATTCATTTATCGAATATTATCTCGATTATTCCTTTGGAATTTATTCATTATTTATTGAATATTATTTCAAATATTCACCTGATCATTATCTAAATATTATTTCGAATATTCATTCGAGTTTTATTTATTTGATAAGTATTATTAATTTAAATATTCATTAATTATTTAATGAATATTATTTGTGAATATTTATTCGAGGATTATTCTGAGTAATATTTTATATTAAGTTTATTCCTTCAATATTTTTTTAACTTAATAAATATTCTTTGGAATATTTATTTAATTCTTCTAACTCGTTTCAAAAATGATTTACTTCATTCAAATATTATCTTCGAATATTATGTAAATTATTCGGAGTCTTATTATTAATACTTGTATCAAGAAAGGTTCTCAAAATTCCATTCTTCATTCAAATATAACTTTCAAATTATAAGGGAACCTTACTTGAGAAATGTTATTTATCTTGTTGACTTCCCGATCATAAATCCTTCGAAATTATTCTTTTCACTCGCAACTTAGTAGCTATTTGCTTATTGAATCTTTGTGTACCTTCTCATCATTCGAGGGGTAAGATTGTTGGAACAAGTTGGTATCCATTAACAAGCAGTAGCTTGGGAAATATTGGTGAATTTTCCTTTCCAACTAGATACGACTACTTTGTGGAGTGTTATCAACAAGTATTATACTTGGGGAAAGGGGGACGAACTTTACGTTTCAGAGTTGTGGATGTTATTCGAACTAGGAGCCGCGTAAGTGGCCGAGTGGCGCCGGTCCAACAATGCCCCAAACGTTGGCCGGGGGGTTCCAGAGGGCGGTAGACAAGTAAATCCGTCGGTGCTTCCTTCTACATGTAGAGAACAAAAGTGGGGAGCATAACATGCGACTGATCATCGTAAATGTTATGTCTTCTAGCGCGTCAATGCTCCAGGATTAGTTCATTTTCTCAGAGTTGGAAATTTTCCGCAACATTATCATTGTTGGTAGGGTTGAAAAGTGTTTGAAACTGGAATTGCAATATTTTTCCTGCAAGTTCCTCTTTTATGATAAATGATAATATCTTGCTTATCTTTGACATAGCAGATATTTCCACGAATTTTATATGTTGAGTTACCTTGTAACTTCATCGTTTACATTATACTGGCACTATCTTCGTTAATGCATGGCATATGGTTTCAAAGATATTTGAACTATTATATATCATCACTGTTCAGTTATATTATTGTTGGTGGGCTATTGATCACCCTTGCTTATTTATTATGTCACAACAACAGCTAGGACTGATGGCCCCCGTAAGGCGCAATCGGCGCAAGTAGGTTACCCCAGCTCGAGGACTACCCGCTGATATCATTGCTGCCATTGCTGAGGTAGCATAGATAGACAGCTTTTGGTTTACCGGTTTAATTATGTATAATTAATCCTAATCAACGGCAAGAACTTTTAAACTTATGATGTCATCCTTTTGGGTTGTAATTACTTTTATTCGTGGATTCTATAATTAGCAGACTTATTTCAATTTCATCTCTGGGACTATAACTTTTGTGTGTGTGAGTGGATATTATTACGGGGTCACAACATGCTACTTATTTGTTTTGGACACAAGTCAAGTGTTATTTATGGGAATGCAGACCGTAACGACCCGATCCCTGACCCCGGATCTGGGGGTGTTACAGAAATGGTATCAGGGGGAGAGTTATATATCCCAAGAGATGATATGACGTTATATAATAATAAATTCACTAAGATAATAAGAATTCTTGCCAAGTTCACCTAAAACCCTTACGGGAACTTTTAAGTATCATGATAGTAACATAGTTCGTCTTGTGTAGGCGAGCGACATCTCTGATCCAGAGGCTTTTGAGAGACAACACGATGAGGCGATTCAGGCCGTCGAGGACAGAGTGGTAGTTGATTCTGATGAGTTGTTTAGGACCAGAGATCCTTATATGAGCGTCTGGGTGACAAGGATAGAGATACTGAGATTGTTGAGTCTGAGGAGGAGGTTGACCCTGAGGAGGTCCAGGCTGATGCAGAAACTGAGGTTGTTGAGTCTGAGGATGAGGAGGATCCGGAGGAGACACAGCTTATAGATGATATTAGGGTGATGGAGGAGGACACTGATATGACTACTGAGCAGGTTGTGGCTACTGTTGTTGGACAGAATGTGGATGAGAGTACTGATGGAGATGTTGATGAGCCAATGGATGATGCTGTGGGGAGTTCAGGACTTCGTGTGCCACCCCTCTCTATTGAGAGAGCCCCTACCCCACCACCACTACCTGTGAGCCCATTTTATGAGGAGTTTGAGGAGCTGACCCCTGAGCCGCAGCAAGCAGAGGCCGCACCTCCAACAGAGCCATCTACCCCACCCCATATCCTGATAGGGGGGATCCCAGTATGTGTGCACAACTGGATTATGAGCAGACTTTTTACAGATTTAGCAGTGGCTGAGGCTAGGTTAGCAGAGTCCAGGGCGGAGCTCGCGGCTGAGAGAGTTGCTAGGTTGGGACGCCAGGGCAGCGAGAGGCGTGCTAGAGCTCGAGAGATGCATAGGGCAGTGACCCGTATTAAGCTGAGGGCCCGGATGAGGGTCCGGACTTTACCTACTGATGGACATGGCATGGTATCCAGGATTGATGCTGAGGAGATCTTCCGCATTGCTGTGATGAGGGTCAGGGCTTTGGGTTCCACTGGTAACTGATTTCAGAGATAGTGATGTAGTAGTCTAGTCTTCTAGTCATGTACGGACATAGTAGTGCCGACTTTTGTGGGATAGTTTCATTGTATTTAGTTTCCCTTTTACTGACTAGACGGATAGACCATGTATTTCACTTTTGACTTGATGTTTTCAGGATGGTTGTACTCCTAAACTATCGATGTGACTCAGATGATGTATCTTTCAGTACTATGTATATATTTGTTTCCTTTCAGTCATTTCAGTTCTGTTGTGACGCAATCACCATTTTATTAGCATATTTACTGAACGTATTGCTTTCGATTAAGTTGCCATGACATATAGAACTGTGGGATCCTAAATCTAAATATGTAACGATTTTTGCAAGGAAGAATCCTTTAAAACAAGTGAATTAGCCTAATGTGTAATTGTCCAAATTTTCAGTAAGATGCCTCCACGAAGGATGGGAACTAGGGCTAACCCCCGTGAGTCTACCGATCAAGAAAGTCACAACCAACATAGGGAAAATCCCGAATATGATGAAGCGCAAAATGAGGATTATAATGAGCAAGAGGATTCCCAGTATGGGATAGCAGACGAAACCTTTTTCACTAGAGAATTCGAAGAAGAAGTTGAAGAAGAAGAAATTGAGGTTGAACAGGAAAGGGAGAACCAAGATAGGGACTCCATGGGTCAGTTTATGGATCTGCTTAGGCAAAATTTGAACCGTTACCCCCAACCACCCCAGGGAAACAACAGTACCGTGGTAAACTCTTTCAGGGCCTTTAAGTCCCTTAAGCCCCCAGAATTCAACGGATCAGCTGACCCAGTTGAGGCAAGAGCCTGGATCAAGGAAATAGAAAAGTCCTTCGAGATTCTAAGCATCGAAGAGGCACAGAAGACTGTTTTCACCACTTACCTTCTGAAAGGAGAGGACAATTATTGGTGGGAGGCTAAGAAGAACATGGAGACAGATGTTATAGTAACCTGGGAGAAATTCAAACAATTGTTTCTGGAAAAGTACTTCCCGAGGTTCATGAAAACTCAAATGGAGCTCAAGTTTTTAGAACTAAAACAGAACAATTTGTCAGTGGCTTATTATGAGACCAAGTTTACCGAGTTATCAAGGTTTGTGCCAGAATTTGTGGATACTGAGGAGAAGAAAGCAAATAGGTTTCAGCAAGGGTTGAAGCAATGGATTCAGAATCGGGTTGCAGTCTTAGAGCTTACAGATTATGCCACCTTGGTACAAAAGGCAACCATTGTGGAAGCAGGAAGTGATCAAATGCAGAGGGAAAGAGAGAAAGGGAGAATAAAGAGAAAGCATGCCAGCATGGGCGGAGGTTCCGTGGGAGGAAAGCTCCTAAATAAGTTTAACCGAGGAGCAGTTTCCTTACCTGGGAGGAGCGTAGGGTTTAAACCATCTGTGAGTGTAAGTGTGAGCCAGGGCGGCCAGCAAGCAGGAGTGTCCCGTTCCCACCTTTCCAGACCTCCATTACATGTATGTGCAACTTGCGGGAGGAGGCATTCTGGAGAGTGCAACCAGAGAATGGTAACTTGCTTCAAATGTGGACGAGTGGGTCACTATTTAACCAGTTGTACCACGGTTACTCCCATTGCTAGCAAAGGCGCAGCTTGTTTCCAGTGCGGACGACAAGGTCACATGAGGAAGGATTGCCCAATGAACAAGCCAGCGGCATCAGGGGCAAGTAAAGCTGCCTCCAATAGGCCACCAACTGCTAGAACTTTTAACATGACAGTGCAAGATACCGTGAGGGACACGGACGTGATAGCAGGTACCTTTTCTCTCAATTCAGTTAACGCAAATGTCTTATTTGATTCCTGAGCAACTAAGTCTTTTATATCAAGGGATTTTGCTGGTAAATTGAAACTTAAAACCCAACCACAAAGGGATTCTTTACAAGTAGAAATAGCCAACTAGGAAGTCGTTCCAGTTAATCAGATTCACCCCGGTTGCAAATTAGAAATAGGCGGACGATCTTTCTATGTCGATTTGATTCCTTTTAAGCTAGGGGAATTTGATGTCATTTTGGGAATGGATTGGTTGTCCCGCAATAACCCTCAGATAGATTGTAAAGGGAAAAAGGTTAAGTTGAAAACCCCAGGAAAGAAGGAAGTAGTGTTTCGAGGGATACGACAGACCCAGAATATTCTAACCATGGCGCAGACCAAAAGATTGTTGCGAAAAGGGAACGAAGCTTATTTAGCTTATGTTATAGATACCCAGAAGGAAACGCCCAAGATACAAGACATTCCGGTAGTTAATGAGTTCGAAGATGTGTTTCCACAAGATCTTCCCGGATTACCACCTGATAGGGTAATTGAGTTTGCTATCGAGTTAGCCCCGGGGACGGCACCGATTTCGAAGGCCCCGTGCTGATTAGCCCCAGTTGAAATGAAAGAGCTAGCTAAGCAGTTACAGGAATTGTTGGATAAGGGTATGATAAGACCCAGTGTGTCACCTTGGGGCGCACCAGTATTGTTCGTTAAGAAGAAGGACGGGAGTATGAGGATATGCATCGACTATCGAGAGTTGAACAAGTTAACCATAAAGAATAAGTACCCGCTACCCAGAATAGATAATTTGTTTGACTAGTTAAAGGGTGCTGAATACTTCTCTAAGATTTACCTGAGAACAGGATATCACCAACTGAAGATTAAACCCGAAGATATCCCAAAGACTGCATTCCATACCAGATATGGACATTATGAATTCTTGGTAATGTCATTTGGACTAACCAATGCCCCGACAGCTTTCATGGAGTTAATGAATAGAGTGTTCAAGGAGTATTTGGACCAGTTTGTAATAGTTTTCATCGATGATATTCTTATCTACTCAAAGACAGAGGCAGAACACGCCAACCATTTGAGGATAGCCTTAGAAATACTCAGGAAAGAACAGTTGTATGCCAAATTTTCGAAGTGTGAGTTCTGGAAAAATGAGGTGCAATTCTTAGGGCACGTGATCAATAGGGAAGGAGTGTTGGTTGACCCCTCCAAGATAGAGGCAGTTTCAAACTGCGAACGGCCAACCACTCCAACAGAGGTAAGGAGTTTCATCGGATTGGCAGGGTATTATAGAAGATTTATTCAAGATTTTGCGAAAATCGCAGCCCCGTTAACTCGACTTACCCGTAAAACTGAGAAATTTGAATGGACTGAAAAATGCGAGAAGAGTTTCTAAGAACTGAAAAAAAGGTTGGTAACGGCCCCAGTATTGGCATTGCCCGATGGAAAAGGAGATTTTGTAATTTATAGTGATGCTTCGCATAAAGGATTAGGAAGCATGCTTATGCAGCACGGTAAGGTAATCGCGTATTCGTCAAGGCAGCTAAAGGAATATGAGATCCAATATCCCACTCATGATCTAGAATTAGCAGCAATAGTTTTCGCTTTAAAGATTTGGAGGCACTACTTGTATGGAGAGAAGTGCGAGATTTACCCTGACCATAAGAGCCTCAAGTACATTTTCACTCAGAAAGAGCTTAATATGCGCCAGAGAAGATGGCTGGAATTAATCAAGGATTATGATTTTGAGATTCGTTATCACCCGGGTAAAGCCAATGTGGTGGCTAACGCCCTCAGTAGGAAAGAGAAACTCAAAATGATAACCTCAGAAGAAGAATTGGTGAGAGATTTTGAAAAGTTGGAAATTGAGGTTAAGATACCCGGAGATGGTCAAGAAAGGTTAATGGAAATTTGAATCCAACCCCCATTGTTAGAAAAGATTAGACTATGTCAAGAACGGATAATGGAGGAAGAAGAGAACTCCACGGAAGAGATAATGACCGGAGAAGAAATTAAGTGTGAAAGAGACAAAGAAGGAATCATGAGGTACACATACAGGATATGGATTCCAAATGTGCAGGAGCTCAAGGACGAGATTTTATATGAGGGACACAACTCAAGGTACTTAGTGCACCCCGGTAGTACCAAAATGTATAAAGATTTAAAAGAGTACTACTGGTGGCCTAACATGAAAAAGGACGTAGCAGAGTAGGTAAGCAGATGCTTGACCTGCCAAAGAGTGAAAGCAGAGCACCAGAGACCCAGTGGAATTTTGCACCCCTTAGAGATTCCCGAATGGAAATGGGAACATATAGCCATGGATTTCGTAATAGGCTTACCAAGGACCAAATCTAATCATGATGCCATATGGGTAATTATAGACTGACTAACAAAGTCAGCTCACTTTCTCCGGATCAATGAAAGGTATACGGTCGATAGACTAGTGGATCTACTTAAAGGAGATAGTGGCGCGACATGGAGTCCCAGTCGCCATAGTATCTGATCGAGATCCTAGATTTAACTCCAGGTTTTGGAGAAGCTTTCAAGAATGTATAGGAACCCGGATGAACATGAGCACAGCCTACCACCCCCAGACAGATGGGAAAAGTGAAAGGACCATTCAGACATTGGAGGATATGTTGAGAGTCTATGCTATAGACTTTAAAGGAAATTGGGGTAATCACTGCCATTAATTGAGTTCTCCTACAACAATAGTTTTCATTCAAGCATAGGAATGCCACCTTATGAGGTCCTTTATGGAAGGAAATGTCGATCTCCCTTGTATTGGGATGAAGTTGGAGAGCGAAATATGCTCGGACCCGAAGTGGTCCAACGAACTAAAGATGCAGTAGATCTAATCAGAGGACAACTAGTAGCAGCCCAAGATCGACAAAAGAGATATGCCGACTTCGCTCAGAAAGGCAAGGAATATGAAGTTGGATACCTAGTGTTCTTGAAGTTATCTCCTTGGAAAGGTTTAATGAGGTTTGGAAAGAAAGGAAAGCTGAGTCTTAGATACATTGGGCCATTTGAGATCTTAAGACGTATTGCGGAACTAGCTTACGAACTGGCATTACCCCCAAACCTGCAGCAAGTACACAATGTGTTCCATGTTTCGATGTTGAGGAAATATAATCTGGATGCCAAGCATATAGTTGAATATGAGCACGTGGACATGCAATCAGATTTAACCTATGTGGAGCAGCCTATGGAAATCATAGACCGAAAAGAACAAGTGCTCTGAAACAAGGTCATTCAGCTAGTTAGAGTCTTATGGCAGAACCATAATGTGGAAGAGTCAACCTGGGAGCTAGAAAGCGCGATGCAAGAAAAGTACCCCCATTTGTTTTCAAACTGATTCCGGGACGGAATTCTTTTAAGGAGGGGAGACTGTAAGAACCCAAATTTTTGATAGAATTAAAACTTTGATTATGTATTAATGTAAATAGGAATAGTGGTTACAACTACGATGTAACAATTGTTCTCATGAATGAAAAAAGAATGAATTTGGATTCAAATGTTCATATGTCTTGAAGAATGCTTGTAAGAACCCAGATTTTTGGTAGAATGAAACTTTTATTATAAGTGTAGAAATGAATAGTGGTTATGACTATGATGTAACAATGGGTTCAACGAATGAACGAATATTTAATGATTCAGATTCAATTGTTATAAGCCATGAAGAATGCTATTGGTTGACAATTCAGATAAGAATTATCTATCTCCTAGGAAATTAAGATTTGGTAATTCCAAATGAGGAGGTTATTCTTATGTCATCCAAATCGATATCTGTTATTAGTCCAGTGGTTCCGTAAAAGGGTTAAGGAACGTTCGAAAGAGAACTGGGACAATTGTATAACCCTAAGAGAAGAAGTAAAGAAAAAGGGATGAATAGTGCTTTGATAGAATTAGGAATATTATTAGATGACACTATATAGAAGTACCCGGAACAGATTTCTGAGTTCGTATTAATGATCCAAGGGGAAAAAGAGTTTATGTAAAAGTTATCGGATTATGAAAAATAGCACTTTATTTTCCCTGAGATTTCCCTAGACACTGAAAGACTTAAGGATTTATTGAAAAGATTTAAGGAATTTGGATTCAAGAATTATTAAAGAGAATTGAGAATGATAGTATAAATATTAAGAAGGTTTCCGGTAAAATCCTAATGAGAGATACTTGAGATATTCCTCCGAACGATCAATGAAATTGAGCAATAACCGGACAAAGAAACAAGCAGAGAGCCAAGAGACAAGCATGTGCAAGAGGATGAGATCAAGTAACCAAGCTAGTTACAAAGGAACTAGAACAATTAGAGAACAAACTAAGTACCTAGCCTAATCTCATCATCTTACCACAAGATCACAACACTTGTCCATTTAAATTGCATCATCCATGACCACACCAATTTAATAAAGTAGCTTTATGCTAGATATTATCACAATGAGGTGTATTATGCAAGATTAGACCAA
Source organism: Saposhnikovia divaricata (assembly GCA_036435485.1). Lineage (NCBI taxonomy): Eukaryota > Viridiplantae > Streptophyta > Magnoliopsida > Apiales > Apiaceae > Saposhnikovia > Saposhnikovia divaricata. Next base: position 171,161,307 of record CM071594.1, on the reverse strand, counting down.
GCAAACACAAATCAAACTCCATCTTTCCATTTCTCTCAAATTGTCCAGCAAAACAATACTCAAAGAAAAATTCATATCTCCATTTCTATCCATGATTAAATCACGAAATTTTAACCATAGATTCTCCACTCCATGGGCAAGGTTCGTTCAAAATTTCATGGCAATCGAAGTATCATAGCCTAGTTAAATCCCTCCCCCAAGTTGAAGAAGCCAAACTGCCCTATTCTTGACAGTTTCTGTCCAGCGGAAAAAGGGGGCTCAAAACCCTAGCTAGGAAGCTTTAAATTTGATGATCTAGGATTCCAAAAAATATTATGAAGAGGTCAAGATGTGGTAAAAATTTGAGAGCCAAACTCTTGTTTTTCAATTTTCTATGATTTTTACAATAGTGATGATGAATAGTAACCCTTAGAAACTAACTTTGTTTTTCTTGATTCTTTGGTTGATCTAAGCAAGCTTAAGCACACCCAAGGACAAATCAAGGCTTATTAAGGTCTTAGAACTCTCCAAGGAAGGTATAATCCTTAAGAACCCTAGATCTTACTTTGAGATTATGCATGTTCTTGATGGATTTTAGCTTAGTTATGATAGTAGTATTATTATAAGCATGTTAGCATTATTTTGTAGTTGGTTTAGCATATAATGAACATGATGATGAAGTTTGATATTTCTGGACTTATTGAGGTATATAACATGTGTATGAGATGTTTGGATGCCCGGTGTGGCTTGGTTGTTGAAACGAAATTTGGAAACGTTCGATTTATAGTAGTCGTAATGCCGAAATTTCGTTAACCCTTAAAATTCGTGTTTAACAGTTGGTATAATTTTCTGATCTTGATAATTTTATGACATACCCTTGTAGATCTCGAGTCATAGATCGTTTTGGCATGAGAATCGAAACAAACGGACTTACGGTTTTGGAGTTATTGCCGATTTACTAAAAGTGGTTCGAAACCGTAAATGCAAATTCGTAATTGAAATTGAACCCCATAAACTCGTGTAATTCAGTGACGAATCTTGGTAATTAAATATTAGAGGTCATAAGGAAGGTGTGAAAGGAAAGCACATGTCATTCGGATCGTTTTTCGATTTTATAAAAATGTTCGAGTCGAGGTTAAATACGAACGAACCCCTAAAATGGATACTTGGTATAACTTTGGAATAACCACTTAGAAAACGGGCGATAAAACTCGAGATATAATCTGGGTTCGTAAACGATCGACCTTAGAACTTATACGACTTAAGTATATACCAAGTGTAAGTGTGATGACATGCCTTACTAACGAGCGGATGTCGGATCCTAACGAAATTAATAAAAGTTACACTAGAGGGTGCATAACGAGAAAACTTGAAAACGTGTTTCGACTTAAGTTAAGTTTGTACTTAGCCTTTAAAAGTATTAAGTGTTCAACCTCGGATATTATGACTATTTATAGATCACCGGATTGACCCGAGGCACACGACCCCTACAGGATTACCAGGCAAGTTTCCAATACTTGGAACTGTTGTTGTGATAATATATATATATATATATATATATATATATATATATATATATATGATTGTTGTTATACATATGCCATTGCATGCATGCCTATTTTCAATTCATATTGTTATACTTGTTCCTTGATTATTGTTGGCTTATAAGCTAGATAGATAACGTATCAGTTATAAGCCGGATGTTGTTAAGTCCCTTAGAGAAGGGCATATATATCGTATTCGTTGAATATAGACCAGGAGTCAATACTTCTTGATATATCGTAATTACTTTCGAGGGAAAATATTTAAGTAAATATTTTCCATTATTTGGTTGACGAATATTATTTTGAATATTCGTTCGAGATTATTTATTTAACGACCATTACTTCAAATATTTATCTGAACGCTTTCTATTCAATGAATATTATTTTTCAGTATTCATTTAAAGTCGATTCATTTATCGAATATTATTTCGAATATTCCTTTAAAGCTTGGATTACTAAATGAATATTATTTTGATATTCATTTAGAATATTATTCATTAAATGAATATTACTTTTTGAATATTCATTTAAGTTCCTATTTACTTAATGAATACTATTTTAAATATTCATCCGAAGTTCTATTTATTTACCGAATATTATTTTAAATATTCCTTTCAAGTCTTATTAATTAAATGAATATTATTTTGAATATTCCTTTAAAAATTTAATTATTCAATAAATATTTTCTCTATATTCATTCGAGAATTATTCTAAGAAATACTTCGATTTAAAATATTTTTTCATATTTATAAATATTCTTTAAATATTTCTAACTCAATAAATATTCTCTGAATATTTATTCAATACTTGGAAATAACTTCAATATTGTTTATTCTTCTTCAAATATTGTCTTCGACCGTTGATTATTCTGAAAATTTCTTCGGAGTCGTATTATTAATATTATATCAAGAAAGGTTCTCAAAATTCCATTCTTCATTCGAATCTATCTTTCAAATAATAAGGGAGCCTTGCTTGAGAAATGTTATTTGTCTTGTTGACTTCCCGGTCATAAAACCTTTCTAAAACGATTCTTTTCACTCGCAACTTGGTTGCTATGTATCTATTTAATCGTGTGTACCCTCTCATCATTCGAAGGGTAAGAGTGTTGGAACAAGTTGATATCCATTAACAAGCAGTAGCTTGGGAACTCTGGATGAATTTCCCTTTCCAAATTAGATACGACTACCTTGTGAAGTCTTATCAACAAGTATTATACTTGGGGAAAGGGGGATGAACTTTACGTTAAGAGTCATGGATTCTATTCGAACTAGGAGTTGTGTAAGAGGTTGAGTAGCGCCGGTCCATCCCCTTTGTCCCAACCGTTGGCCGGGGAGAGCTAGTAGGGCGGTAGAAAAATAAAGCCGTCAGTTCTTCCTTCTACCGGTAGTAAATCTAATTTGAGCTGTACAATTTCGACTGATCATCGAGATTGGAACAGCGGGCGCGGTGAATACTCCAGCATTAGTTCATCATTTAAATTTATTTATTTTCTGCAACATAATCATTGTTGGCAGACTTGGATAAAGTGTTCAAACTGGAATTGCAAAATTTTCTTGCAAGTTCCTCTTCTGTGTGATAATTGATAATATCTTCCTTATCTTTGACATAGCAGATATTTCCATGAAATAAATACTTTGAGTTTCCTTGTAACGTCATCGTTTACATTATATTGGCATCATGTTCGTTAATGCATGGCATATGGTCTTTTCGATATTTCAGAACTGTTATATATAATCACTGTTTAGTTATATTATTATTGGTGGGCTATTGTTCACCCTTGCTTTATCTATTATATCATAACAACAGCTAGACCGGATGGCCCGTGCAAGGTGAAATTGGTACAAGCCAGTAATAGTAGTCAGAGGATTAACTGCTGAGACCATAGCTGCCACTGCTGAGTAAGAAGCTATTGGTAGGCTAGATATTAGCTTTAGAGTATCTAATGTAATTATTTATTTGGAATATGTAAATGGATGGCAAAGAGCATGTTATAGTTAATGAAAATTCTTTGGGTTGTAAGAATTCAAACTTGTGATTAATAAAATTGTTGTTACTCTGATTTCATTTCTAGGACTATAACGGGTGTGTTGTTGTTTTGGGTCACAAGGTTGTAATATCATTTATATTGGTTTTGTGGATGGATATTGAGGTCGTAACGACCAGATCCCTGATCCCGAATCTGGGAGTGTTACAGAAATGGTATCAGAGCGAGAGTTATACATCCCAGAGATGAGGCGACGTTATAATAATAAATTCACTAAGATAATAAGAACTCTTTCCAAGTTCATAGTCGGACTACTTAATGTATTACTGACATATAAAACCCTTATGGGAACTCTTAAATATCATGATAGTAACTTAGCTCGATATCGTATCGACGAGTAAGGCGACGGACCTTGAGGCTTACGAGCAGCAACACGAGGATGCTTTATTATATGCTGACGATCGAAAGGTAGATTCGATAAAGTACCATACTGAGGACCCAGAAGAGGTTCCAACAGAGGAGAAGAATCCTATTAAGGATAAGGAGTTTACCCTTGAGGAAATGAGGGCTGCAGCTAGAAAGATTGTAATAACTAAGGTATAAGTGCTCAGAGATATGAGCGTAAGATATTATTAAGAGAATTGAAATTTTAGATTGGATTTGTAGCCGGACTACCAAAGGTAGTACCAGCAATTAAGATAGATTGGAAGGATTACTTGAGGTCTTATATTGGGATAGATAAAGATCCTTAGAGACTTTCAGATTAATGAGAAAGGAGTTAAAATGATGCATGGTTATCAAAGACATTGATATAGGACGGGGAGCAGAGTCTTCGGGAACAGTTAAGATAGAGGCAGCAAGTGCCATATCATCGGATAAATGGATTAGTGTGAATATTGTCAATGGTAATTCGCCATGAGAAGGCATATTTCATAGGTTATAATTTATGAAACCAAATTGAGATTGTTGAGGTGGTTTTATTCAGAGAAATGTCCATTTTATGAATGGATCAGCTTAGAAAGTAAAGACATTGGGAAGTGATGGCCTAATTGGATAAAGTTATACAAGGAAGTGACCAGCGAGTCAATAATAAACCCGTAACAAGACTATTGTCGGAGACTAAGTAGAGGGTTATTTTAACTCAGTGGAATGATGAACCAGAAACATTAGATGCCTGTGATTTAGAAGATTATTAAATTCTTTCTTTTCCTTGAATGGATTATAGTAGTTATACTAGTTTATTCCGATGCCGAATCATAAATGGGTCGAGTAATACGATCAGTGGTTAAGAGGTAATGAAGAATGTTTTAAAGATGAAACCCAAAGGAACAAGTGTCTGCCAAGTTCTCGAAGTATGTGCAGTTATTAAGACGTGCGATAAATAATGAGTAGTGTTGGTTGACCCCGCTGATTTAAAGGCAGTTTCAATTGAGAAAGTCCAACCACACCAACCAAGAACTAAGAAATTTGAATAGGCGGAAAAATGTGAGAAAATCTCCCTGGAGCTAAAGATGAAATTGGTAATGACCCAGCGTTGGTGTTGCCTAAATGGAAGAAGGAAGACCTTGTAATATAATATGATTCATCTCATACAGGTTTAGGTGGTGTGCTTATGCAGCACGGCAAAGTAATTGCGGATGCATTTGGACAGCACGGTTCACCAGCTTTGGATGGCTTTGGTAATGCCAACTTTGTGGAACGACTGACCCGGCGGTAGTGTTCCTTCTAAGACTAGTGTTTAGGTAGACTGACCTTTGGTAGTAGCAACTATTAGGATGAATATACATCAGGCAGATGTGGCATGTTTCAGTTGAAACTTTTATTTTCTTCTATAGGATGTAAATATTTGGTTCCCTTTCAGTAATTAAACCTCCAACCTTATGATGATCATTCCGTGATTATAACTACTTACGATTCTACCTGCTTGGATGTTCCTAGAACTATTATTCAGGTTTCGAAATTGATCTTCGTAGTATTACTAATGGATGGATAGATTGACCAAAATTTCCCTACTTCTGGAAAGAAATTCGACAAATTTTAGCAAACCCTGTCTTTCTGATTATCAGAGAACATCATTGAAGAGAGTGGAAACTGGAGCCAACCTTGTGGATTGTGTAAGATAGTCGCTACAATGGTTGGTGGATAGGCCCTGATTATTACAATTAATTATAGAGATAAAAGTATGAAGTTGAGATTCGATGATAAAAGGGAAATGTAATTAAAAAACCAGACGGACTGAGAAATTCAAGGATTGACTTAAATGAAAAGGTTTTTATGCCAAGAGTGTTAAGCTCATGCGGCACGTGGGATTGATAAGAGGAATCGAAAGGATGAAAATAAAAGAATAGTGAATGAAGGGCGGCGGTGCTCGAGTCAAGTGACTACACTACTCTGGTATCTAAGATGGTTCTGTGAAGGAAGCTTACGAGTATGCCAGGGGAAAGCATATGTGGGAACGTTACCTACCCCAGATAAGTTACCTTTGTTAAGGTTGACAGAGGCACTATGCCGAGCAATTGCTATAAAAGTAATACTACTGAATAAGCCCCAGTTTTGCCTATTTTAATACGGCTATTTAGGGCCATGAATCGAAAGATCATAAATGGCTAGATCAGCCATGTCAGGACAAAGCAGGGTTGCTTTTAGTTAAGCATCGATTGCGAGAGCTTTTGGATATAAAGTAAAGTGATGCATGTGTATATAACGGACCCGATTCAGAGTAAGAATAGAAGTACGATGAATTGTGACACATAGTGTTGGGATATTATAAATACAAAGGTTATGATACGATCGAGACAGATGATCAACCTAAGTGTGTGGAAGCGGTCAGAGATTGCTTAATATGCTACCAAAATTTCGTCTGACGCTAATAACTTTGATAATAAGCAATAAGAACTAAGAGATTCACGTTGAACACGACCAATATCTTCCAGAACATCCTCGCTACCGTTACCAAGTTATGTGAAAAGAGCAGATAGACATATATTGTCTTTTTGGAACGTCTTGTAGACTGCCATCCATTTGAAAGGAGAGGTTAGCATTAACCTACCTATAGATTATCAAGATAAGAACGATTGAAAGGAGACCCTTATTAGGGATATATGATTTGATTGCCAATTACAGGATGTAGGCATTCCTTGAAAAGAGAATTGAGGATAGAATATCCATAGTTGAAGACGAACCCTAGGGATGCACAAGAGATGGCATTACCCCTAATAAAGACATTATGAACTCAAATGATGTAAGTTGGATTGACCAAGGCAACAATAACCTTTAAGGATTATTTAAAGGAGTTTCGGAAAGTACATACGCAGAATTATTATAAGATTGGTTAATGATATTTGAATTTGCCCTGTACCCAGAAAATACAAAAAGAATGATGAGGATTACCTAAGAAACCTTACAAGGAAAAAGATAATATTCTAAACTTCAAAATGGAAGTTTAGTAGGGAATGTATGACATAGCAATAATGATGGCAGATGAGGCATGTGTGGAACCATGAGAAAGTAGGGATTGAACCAATATAGGTTGAGGTTACCCTAAATTAAGGAAAGAACTAAGAAAAGAAGTATCCTAAGTAGGATTATGAATAAATGTGATAAGGTTCACATGGAAAGGTGGAAGCAATGACTTATGGAAAAGAGACTGAGATATTTTTCTCCTTCAGCAGAATTTAAGGGAGAATGCTTTCACCCTGAGTTGGTATAGATCTAGAAAACACTGGCCACAAGAAATTGTTGTTATCAGGAAAGGCCAATGAGGTGGCCGACACTTTAAAGTATAGAGAAGTACCATAAATGCTCATACCAAAGGAAATAGAGTGATATTGCGAAGGACCTCGAAGGTCCGGGTATGATGGAGGAATTTACGATTCCCTCTAATGATTGTGCGAGAATCAACTTTAGGGATAGTTTAAGGAAACATTCGATTCCTGCTATTGTCTGAGGCACATTATCGGCATTAGAAAGTTTTACGACAGGCCAGACAACAGTCCCCGCAAGCAAATTCCCCAAGAGACTCGCCTTCTTTTGAAAGAGAAAGGAGAGATTAGGTAATGAGAGGCGACTGAATACCGGAAGTAGGTTGACTTTCTGAAAATTGAGTAAAAGAAAGGACTGGACCAACAAGAGGTTGGTAATGGATAACAAGAAACAGAGATGGTACTAATATTGATAAGCCAATTGGCATGATGATGAATGACAAGCAAGTTTATGTTAGTGTATTTCTGTGCAAACAAGATAGAGAATATGGGGATGGAAAGTGATTAAGTAAACTGCTAAGCTTCCAGTCTTTTACTGAAGATATAGGATTAAGAATTTCATCAACTCGTCATAGTTATGATACTGGAAACTCTTCTGCGATTTTATCTGCTTCATGGGATATCTACGTCAAGCTCAGGAAGTACTCCTGATGGATAAGGAATAGTGATTATTTTGTATTCCTAGAAGTTATGATTCGACAATTATAGGACCCATACGTTTAAGCTATTAAAGAACTACGTAAACGACAAATGGTGGTGATTCAACCATGGACTACATTAACGTAGTGGTGATTCTTCTGAGAACTTAGATGATAACGATCGTGGAAATGTCGGGACTGAACCTAAGTTATAGAAATCGTCCAGGATTATTTTGGATGGTTGAATTTTAGGAACGACATGATATATGGAATAGATGGTTAGACTATGAAGGTTCATAAAGTGGTTATAGTAGAAATAGAAACCAAGTGACTGATAGAAGTAAATATAGAGTTGAGGATCAATAAGGGAGTTACATATGCGAACTCCTAAGAGACCCCATCAGTGAGATAAGAAAAGTATGAAATTGACATGGCAAAGTTATTGAACACAATGGAAAGTTGGAATTGAAAGCATAAATGACATACAAATTAACCCCTTGAGAAGGGAGAATACGAGGAAATTTGGAATAGATCAATTGAGTAATAAGGAGACTCATGGAACGAGGAAGTGAGAAATTAGATGGGTGAACAAAGGGAAGATTGACACCAGAAATGTGAAGCAAGGAATGTTAGGAATAGATTGGTGAATGGGTTTCGAGCGAACCCTCAGGGTGACCACCTGATAGTGTTATTATTATGAATACGAAAGAGCTAGTAGCGTGGAGTGGAATGCCAGTAACGGTAATGTCAAGCGAGAAATCCAAAATTTAACCTGAGAGGTTGGAGGATTTTCCAAAAGTAAGGGTGCTAAGTTTGAACAAGAGTGTAGGTCAATAGGGTGATGGACACAAGTAGCGAGGACATGTTGACACGCGAGATTCCGATGACTTAGTGTTTAATACGATTACGATTATTTTTCTTCCTTGATAAACCTCTATAGTTCAGAGGTAAATTCTAAGTATGATGTTTTACAATCATGGAAACTTCCTATAATTCTTTGAAAATTCTTTTCTTTTCTTCTCTCCTATTCATCTTCTTTTGAATTGAGAAGAACAACCCTTTAGGGAGGGAGGTACTGCTACGTGACTATCTGTCTGTGTGATAGAGGTCTAAGTAGAATACCACTAATTGTTTAATTGCTTGTCAAGTACTAAAGGCTGGCCCCCTTCTGTACTAACTATGCAATATGACAAATGTTCATGGATCATAGTGATCACTCAATAAATTCTGTTATTTCTATATATATTGATCGAGATTGCGAAGATTAAAACGATTAGAAACATAGTACGAATGAGGTTATCTCCGAATTTGCAGCGCGATAGGGATACCAAAGTCACGGTAGATGCCAATAAAGGCAATAGTATCTGAATGAGTAAGAGCATAACCCGGATGGTGTATTGTACGAAAGGTAGCAAAGTTGATGAAAAAGGATAAAGGGAGTATTGTGGCACTGGTGAGATGTGCTGTAAAAAGGAATGGAATGCTTCAGGATCAACCGGGGAACTGGAAAGCTAGATGACAAACAAGTACCCGATTGTCTTCTACCTGATTCCGGGACGGAATCCTTTTAAGGAGGGGAGACTGTAAGAACCCAGATTTTTGGTAGAATTAAAACTTTTATTATAATTGTAGAAATGAATAGTGGTTACGACTATGATGTAACAATGGGTTCAACGAATGAACGAATATTTAATGGATTCGGATTCAATTGTTATATGCCATGAAGAATGCTATTGGTTGACAATTCAGATAAGAATTATCTATCTCCTAGGAAATTAAGATTTGGTAATTCCAAAGGAGGAGGTTATTCTTATGTCATCCAAATCGATATCTGTTATTAGTCCAGTGGTTCCGTAAAAGGGTTAAGGAACGTTCGAAAGAGAACCGGGACAATTGTATAACCCTAAGAGAAGGAGTAAATAAAAAGGATGAATAGTGTTTTGATAGAATTAGGAATATTATTAGATGACACTATATAGAAGTACCCGGAACAGATTTCTGAGTTCGTATTAATGATCCAAGGGGAAAAAGAGTGTATGTAAAAGTTATCGGATTCTGAAAAATAGCACTTTTATTTTCCCTGAGATTTCCCTAGACACTGAAAGACTTAAGGATTTATTGAAAAGATTTAAGGAATTTGGATTCAAGAATTATTAAAGAGAATTGAGAATGATAGTATAAATATTAAGAAGGTTTCCGGTAAAATCCTAATGAGAGATACTTGAGATATTCCTCCGAACGATCAATGAAATTGAGCAATAATCGGACAAAGAAACAAGCAGAGAGCCAAGAGACAAGCATGTGCAAGAGGATGAGATCAAGTAACCAAGCTAGTTACAAAGGAACTAGAACAATTAGAGAACAAACTAAGTACCTAGCCTAATCTCATCATCTTACCACAAGATCACAACACTTGTCAATTTAAATTGCATCATCCATGACCACACCACTTTAATAAAGTAGCTTTATGCTAAATATTATCACAATGAGGTGTATTATGCAAGATTAGACCAAGGAAACACAAATCAAACTCCATCTTTCCATTTCTCTCAAACTGTCCAGCAGAAAAAATACTCAAAGAAATATTTATATCTCCATTTCTATCCATGATTAAATCACCAAATTTTAACCATAGCTTCTCCACTCCATGGGTAAGGTTCGTTCAATATTTCATGGCAATCCAAGTAGTATAGCCTAGTTAAATCCCTCCCCCAAGTTGTAGAAGCCAAACTGCCCTATTCTTGACAGTTTCTGTCCAGCGGAAAAAGGGGGCTCAAAACCCTAGCTAGGAAGCTTCAAATTTTATGATCTGGGACTCAAAACAAAGCTTATGGAGAGGTCAAGAAGTGGTAAAAATTTGAGAGCCAAACTCTTATTTTTCGATTTTCTATGATTTTTACAAAAGTGATGATGAATAGTAACCCTTAGAAACTAACTTTGTTTTTCTTGATTCTTTGGTTGATCTAAGCAAGCTTAAGTACACCCAAGGACAAATCAAGGCTTAGTAAGGTCTTAGAACTCTCAAAAGAAGGTATAATCCTTAAGAACCCTAGATTTTACTTTGAGATTATGCATGTTCTTGATGGATTTTAGCTTAGTTGTGATAGTAGTATTATTATAAGCATGTTAGCATTATTTTGTAGTTGGTTTAGCATATAATGAACATGATGATGAAGTTTGATATTTCTGGACTTGTTGAGGTATATAACATGTGTATGAGATGTTTGGATGCCCGGTGTGGCTTGGTTGAAACGAAATTTGGAAACATTCGATTTATAGTAGTCGTAATGCCGAAATTTCGTTAACCCTTACAATTCGTGTTTAACAGTTGGTATAATTTTCTGATCTTGATAAGTTTATGACATACCCTTGTAGATCTCGAGTCGTAGATCGTTTTGGCGTGAGAATCGAAACAAACGGACTTACGGTTTTGGAGTTATTGCCGATTTACTAAAAGTGGTTCGAAACCGTAAATGCAAATTCGTAATTGAAATTGAACCCCATTAACTCCTGTAATTCACTGACGAATCTTGGTAATTAAATATTAGAGGTCATAAGGAAGGTGGGAAAGGAAACCACATGTCATTCGGATCGTTTTTCGATTTTATAAAAATGTTCGAGTCGAGGTTAAATACGAACGAACCCCTAAAATGGATACTTGGTATAACTTTGGAATAACCACTTAGAAAACGGGCGATAAAACTCGAGATATAATCTTGGTTCGTAAACGATCGACCTTAGAACTTATACGACTTAAGTATATACCAAGTGTAAGTGTGATCACATGCCTTACTAACGAGCGGATGTCGGATCCTAACGAAGTTAATAAAAGTTACACTAGAGGGTGCATAACGAGAAAACTTGAAAACGTGTTTCGACTTAAGTTAAGTTTGTACTTAGCCTTTAAAAGTATTAAGTGTTTAACCTCGGATATTGTGACTATTTATAGATCACCGGATTGACCCAAGGCACACGACCCCTACAGGATTACCAGGCAAGTTTCCAATACTTGGAACTGTTGTTGTGATAATATATATATATATATATATATATATATATATATATATATATATGATTGTTGTTATACATCTGCCATTGCATGCATGCCTATTTTCAATTCATATTGTTATACTTGTTCCTTGATTATTGTTGGCTTATAAGCTCGATAGATAACGTATCAGTTATAAGCCGGATGTTGTTAAGTCCCTTAGAGAAGGGCATATATATCGTATTCGTTGAATATAGACCGGGAGTCAGTACTTCTTGATATATCGTAATTACTTTCGAGGGAAAATATTTAAGTAAATATTTTCCATTATTTGGTTTACGAATATTATTTTGAATATTCGTTCGAGATTATTTATTTAACGACCATTACTTCAAATATTTATCTGAACGTTATCTATTCAATGAATATTATTTTTCAATATTCATTTAAAGTCAATTCATTTATCAAATATTATTTCGAATATTCCTTTAAAGCTTGTATTACTAAATGAATATTATTTTGATATTCATTTAGAATATTATTCATTAAATGAATATTACTTTTTGAATATTCATTTAAGTTCATATTTACTTAATGAATACTATTTTAAATATTCATCCGAAGTTCTATTTATTTATCGAATATTATTTTAAATATTCCTTTCAAGTCTTATTAATTAAATGAATATTATTTTGAATATTCCTTTAAAAATTTAATTATTCAATAAATATTATCTCTATATTCATTCGAGAATTATTCTGAGAAATACTTCCATTAAAAATATTCTTTCATATTTATAAATATTCTTTAAATATTTCTAACTCAATAAATATTCTCTGAATATTTATTCAATACTTGGAAATAACTTTAATATTATTTATTCTTCTTCAAATATTGTCTTCGACCGTCGATTATTCTGAAAATTTTTTCGGTCGTATTATTAATATTATATCAAAAAAGGATCTCGAAATTCCATTCTTCATTCGAATCTATCTTTCAAATAATAAGGGAACCTTGCTTGAGAAATGTTATTTGTCTTGTTGACTTCCCGGTCATAAAACCTTTCTAAAACGATTTTTCACTAGCAACTTGGTTGCTATGTATCTATTTAATTGTAAGAACCCTAATTTTTGCAATATTTTCTTTTATTTAATATCATGTGGCATTGTCAATTTGGAACCTTTCTAGTCATCCCTGTTGATTAATGGAATTGATTGTCTGAGAAACTATGTTGTTGCATTCACTATGTAAGATAAAAGGAAGATTGTGAAGGCAAGAGTCTTATTGTTAGTAAGATTTATAGAACTTGGGATTTGGGAATGATTAAAGTATTAAAAGATTTATTAAGGATTATGACGAGGAATTATGGATATTCGAGGAATTTACACAAATAAGTACTTAAGGAATTATAGGGGAAATCTCTACGCGACAAAATATTATTACGAGAGATTAATTAAGATACGATACGAATTAAAGATTAATTGACAAGCATTGGTGGGAGAATAATGATACAAGGAGTAGTATTGCATGCAAGTCCCATGCAACCAAGTAGTTAGGAGAAAGCAAACTAGTTAAACTAAATGGCAAGATGAATAGTAACTAGTTGCATTTCTTTTTCCAAGGAGGGGACAAGAGTACAAGAGACCATACCTAGGTTGTACCATGCATATACTTACACTCATATGTATCACCCAAGCACTTTATCAATTATTCAACCAAACAACAAAAATCAAAAACACAAAACACTTCTCTTCCCCCCTTGAACTAGTGCTCTCGGCCAAGACCAAAAAGGAAGAAAAAAATTCTTCCTTCCTCCATTTCTCCTCACTCATAAATCAAGGCATAATTCCTAGGCTCTCACCATCATCTAAGAAAGGTATACTAAGAGTTTCAAGCCCTTTCATCCATTCAATTTCAAGATATTAATTGTTATAGATATTGTGAATAGTAACCATGTTTAGTTTTTCTTTTAGATCCTGGATTATAAGGGTTGTAGGAGATCATTCAAGGTGTTCTTGAGTTTTGTAAGGCTTACCCAAGGCTCCTAGGTACGCAAGAAGGTATAAAAATCATAACCCCTCTTGGCCATGTAGTGATTATGATGTTCAATGATAGATCCATGTATATAATGTGTTAATCTTGGATGTTCAAGTGATGGATGACATGGATCTAGAGTTTTAGTGTTGTGATTGTGATTTTGATGCTTGTGATTAGTATATGTATCTCCATGAATGTTATAAAGCATGAACTAAGTGAATTAGATGTTGGTTGTGTTGTGGAAGTAAGAATATTGGTTGATCTAAGTGAAACATGCATGCTGAATTTTTCCCAGAAACTTGACCTGTCTTGTAACATGGTTTTGAACCCCTAAATCTTTTCCCCTGAGGTCCTACCATATATTGTTGGAAAGGTATTTGAATTTAGTTTCTGGAAATGTAAGGTTCATGACTAGGTGATGTATAGATCTTATGTTATGGCCGGAGAAGTAAAATGTGTTTCTGGATTCCGGACTGCACTAAGTGACCCCCTTGTGAACCTTGTTTAAACCCCTAAACATTCATGTGGGATCATGGAAAAATTTGAGAAACTAGGAAATGCAGTGGTGAAGGCTACCCAAAAAGAATTGGATTAAAATTTGAATTTTCTAATTTTATAAAAATGCTAGAGTAAATTTCGCGCAAGGGAAAAAGTCGTTAGTGGAGCATAATTCTAGGGGTAATGGTTATGATTCGAATGTGGTAACTAAATTAAGTCGAATAAGTGACGAGCGTAATCGAGTGATGACATGAACCTATAGTGGGGCTAGAGTGTCATAAGACGAAGTCATTAAGTTAATTTCGTACCCCATAAAACCCCGTAATTAAAGAGATATTGTTAAGGTACTAACGAGCGGTTATTGCTTATGTATAGATCGTTCCACTCCGCACGCTCGACCACCCCAACCAAACCAAGGCAAGTTTACTTTTCAAATATTATACATATACAAGGACTTTCACTGTTGTGTTTCTAGTTTTCAACCATATCAAATGCTATGTTTATCGAAGTATTGATGCAATTGAGATTGTATAAGTACATATATGTTTGTACCCCTTGAACTTAGATTGAAATGTTTTCCTCGGACAACGAATCTAGCAATAGAGGTCGTAGCGGTCTGTATATACTATTGACCGGGGAACGGTATATTATTATATCGTAACTAGTTTGCGAAAACCCGAACGGTCATTCGGGGAGTATCGTATACTCAAGTAATTATTGTTATATTTTCGTAAATACTCGAAACCCTATCTTGGATTAAAAGTTTATTTTGTCGAATAATTATTTTATTAATTATTAATATTAAATCTTGAAATATTATTTATTAATTATTGTTCATTGTTTTAAAGATGAAGTCAATCCAAGATACATTTAATACTTTCAAACTCGAACTCTTTCGAACTCAAAACATTTTCGAAAACCCCCGGTCAGGTTCTGTTTCTTGTATGATTTCAAGAATCATCGGTCGACTGATGTCGGACCTCAACTACTCTGTTTTCAATCAAAATCAAGTTTTCAAAAGAAAAAGAAAAAGGGACTCTGGCAGGTGTGGGAACCGTTGACGAACGATTCCCGAGATGTGTAAGCGGCCATGAGCCAGGCGGTCCATCAATTATTATTCCGGCCCAGGTGTTGCCGAAGGATGATTACGGATGTAGTTTCATCGAGGGTGATTACGGATGTAGTTTTCACCCGGGGATAGTTACGGATGTAGTTTCTATCCTTCTACCGGTAGAGAAGACCCGCGGAGTATTGGACTTGGATGTGGCGACTGATCATCGTCAATCCCTGTCAGGTTTTATGTTTTCTTTAAGTCCCATTCCTCCATTTTGGAAAAATGCTTTGACACTGCTTCTTAGGCTTTTGTGCCAAGTTGCTGATAGTGTTCTATTTTGATGAGAAAGATGTTGACTCTATGCAGTATCTAGAACTGCAAGTTTATTTTGAAAACAAGGGCACGTATTGTTGCACCTTCGTAATTTATCAACAATGACAAGTGATTTTACATCTGATTGATACAAACGAGTTTAAGAACTGCTAATCATATGAAATGTTATATTGCTTACCTTATATATATATTTCTTGCTGAGCTATAGTTGCTCACTCATGCTTGTTTTCAAATTTACAAACACAACAGCTAAGCGAAATGGCAAGACCCAGACAGACTACCCGAAAGCAGGTGACTAGACCCGAGCCAGCAGTTGAGATTCCACCGGTAGGCCCCATTAGCCAGATTGGTTGGCAACTTTTGTTAGTTCGTTTTATTTATCAGTATGACCTATGCAAGGCAGTGTACCGTAACAAACTTTCAAGCCGCCAACTTCGCTTCATATCGAAGTGTTGCTGGTAGCATAAATACTATTTAATTCGGTCTGTAATAACTCTGATACTTTTATTTCTGCTTAATCAATGTTGTGACGTTTCTGAGACTCTAACCTGTGTGTGTGTGTGTGTGCGGTGTGAGTTTATTGTGGGGTCGATGGCTGTGCTATATATTATGTGCAAGAACAGGTATGTTATTAATGGAAAATGGACCGTGAGTGCCTAGATCTCCGACCCCGGATCTGGGGGCGTCACATTAATCTTGTGTACCCTCTCATCATTTGAAGGGTAAGAGTGTTGGAACAAGTTGATATCCATTAACAAGCAGTAGCTTGGGAACTCTGGATGAATTTCCCTTTCCAAATTAGATACGACTACCTTGTGGAGTCTTATCAACAAGTATTATACTTGGGGAAAGGGGGACGAACTTTACGTTAAGAGTCATGGATTCTATTCGAACTAGGAGTTGTGTAAGAGGCCGAGTAGCGCCGGTCCATTCCCTTTGGCCCAACCATTGGCCGGGGAGAGCTAGTAGGGCGGTAGACAAATAAAACCGTCAGTTCTTCCTTCTACCGGTAGTAAATCTAATTTGAGCTGTATGATTTCGATTGATTATCGAGATTGGAACAGCGGGCGCGGTGAATACTCCAGCATTAGTTCATCATTTAAATTTATTTATTTTTTACAACATAATCATTGTTGGCAGAGTTGGATAAAGTGTTCAAACTGAAATTGCAATAATTTCTTGCAAGTTCCTCTTCTGTGTGATAATTGATAATATCTTCCTTATCTTTGACATAACAGATATTTCCATGAAATAAATACTTTTAGTTGCCTTGTAACGTCATCGTTTACATTATATTGGCATCATGTTCGTTAATGCATGGCATATGGTCTTTTCGATATTTCAGAACTGTTATATATAATCACTGTTCAGTTATATTATTATTGGTGGGCTATTGCTCACCCTTGCTTTATCTATTATATCACAACAATAGCTAGACCGGATGGCCCGTGCAAGGCGAAATCGGTGCAAGCCAGTAATAGTAGTTAGAGGATTAACTGCTGAGACTATAGCTGCCACTGCTGAGTAAGAAGCTATTGGTAGGCTAGATATTAGCTTTAGAGTATCTAATGTAATTATTTATTTGGCATATGTAAATGGATGGCAAAGAGCATGTTATAGTTAATGAAAATTCTTTGGGTTGTAAGAATTCAAACTTGTGATTAATAAAAATGGTTGTTACTCTGATTTCATCTCTAGGACTATAACGGGTGTGTTGTTATTTTTGGTCACAAGGTTGTAATATCATTTATATTGGTTTTGTGGATGGATATTGAGGTCGTAACGACCAGATCCCTGGCCCCGGATCTGGGAGTGTTACAACGCTACTGGTTGACAACTTAGATAAGAATAATCTATCTCCTGGATAAGTAAGATATGTTAATTCCAAATAGGAGAGTTATTCTCATGTCATCCAAATCGATATCTGTTATTAGTCCAGTGGTTCCGTAAAAGGGTTAAGGAACGCTCGGGAAAGCGCAAGGACATTTTTTATAATTATAAGGAATAAAGAGAGAATAAGTGATGAATAGTGTTTTTGGTGGAAATAGGAATATTATTAGACGACACTATATAGAAGTACCCGGAACGGATTTCTGAGTTCGTATTAATGATCCAAGGGGAAAAAGAGGTATGTAAAAGTTATCGGATACTGAAAAATAGCACTTTTATTTCCCCGAGATTTCCCTGGACACTGAAAGACTTAAGGATTTATTAAGAGGATTTAAGGAATTTAAATGCAAGAATTATAAAGGAGAAATGAGAATGGAAGTATTATTATTAAGAAGGTTTCCGGTAAAACCCTAACTAGAAACGATTGAGTTATTCTTCCGAACGATCAGTGAATTGAGCAATAACCGGAGAAAGATGCAAGCAGAGGATCAAGGTGCATGCATGTGCTAGTGTAAAATATCTAGTAACCAAGTAGTTACTTAAGTAACTAGCACACTTAGCAATCAAACTACTAGTTAGCATGAACTCCACCAAAGATCAACACTTGTACATGCAAAAATACATCATCCATTGCATCATAGCTTTATTAAAGTAGCTTTATGGCCTTGATATTTTCTAAACCTATCAATAATTCATTCTAACACCAAGCAAGCAAGAGAAAAGCAAGCAACAACACCATCTCTCTCTCTTTACTCCCATTCGGCCTCACCCTTAATTCAAAATCAAAATCCTACTTCCAACCATCATTTGATCTCCAAATTTTTATGGTGAGTTCTATATTCATATAAATGATCTCCTAGAAATCTTAGCTTCAAATACATCTTTTACCATTTTCAAATTAATCATTCAAGGTGATGATGAATAGTGTTCTTTATGAACTAATCTTGTTTTTCTTGATTCTTTGGTTGATCTAAGCAAGCTTAAGCATACCCAAGGACAAATCAAGGCTTAGTAAGGTCTTAGCACTCTCCAAGGAAGGTATAATCCTTAAGAACTCTAGATCTTACTTTGAGATTATGCATGTTCTTTATGGATTTTAACTTAGTTATGATTATGGTGATGTTATAAGCATGATCAGTTAGTGGTTTAGTGATTTAAGTAATATGATGGATATGGTAGTGAAGCATGATATTCTTGGACTTGTTGAGATAAATAACATGTGTATAAGTTGTATGGATGCCCGGTGTGGCTTGGTTGTGTTGAAAAAAACTTTGGAACGTTCGATTTATAGCTGTCGTAATGCCGAAATTTCGTTAAACCTTAAAATTCGTGCATAACAGTTGAGATAATTTTCTGACTTTGATGAATAGATGACGTACCCTTGTAGATCTCGAGTCATAGATCGTTTTGGCACGAGAATCGAAGCAAACGGACTTACGTTTTAAGAATTATGTCTGATTTACTAAAAGTGGTTCGAAACCTTAAATGCAAATTCGTAATTGAAATTGAACCCCCTTAACTCAAGTAATTTAGTGACGAATCTTGGTAATTAAATATTAGGGATCATAAGAAAGGTGTGAGAGAAGACTTCATGTTAAAAAGATCGTTTTCCGATTTTATAAAAATGTTTGAATCGAGGTTAAGTGCGAACGAACCCCTAAAAAGTACACTTGGTTATCACTTCGGTTAATCACTTAGAAAACGGGCGATAAAACTCGAGGTATAATCTTGGTTCGTGAATGATCGACCTTAGAATTTATACGACTTAAGTATATACCAAGTGTAAGTATGATGACACGTCTTAATAACGAAAAAATGTCGAATCGTATCGGTGATAAAAAGAGTTATACTAAAAGGTGCATAACGAGATATCTCGAAAACGTGTTTCAAATTAAATTAAGTTTATACTTAGCTTTTTAAAAAAGCGCTAAGTGAGTAATCCCGAATATTCTGATTACTTATAGATCACCGAGCAGACCCATGGCACACTACCTCTACCCACACCCGACTACCAGGCAAGTTTCCAAAACTTTGGAACTATTGTTGTGATAATATATATATATATATATATATATATATATATATATATATATATATATATATATATATATATATGAATTGATTCTCTTATACATATGCCATAGCATACATGCCTACTTTCAAGATATATTGTGATACTTGTTTCTTGAATTATTGTTGGCTTATAAGCTAGATAGTTAACGTATCGGTTATACGCTGGATATTGCTAAGACCCTTAGGAAAGGGCATTTGAGTCTCATTCTTCAAATATAGACCGGGAATTAGTATTTCTTGATATATCTTGAATATTCCGGAGAGAATATTTAAGTTAATATTTCTCCATTATTTATTCAATAAATATTATTTCAAATATTCATTCGAATTTTATGTAGTCAATGAATATTATTTCTAGTATTCATTTAAAGTGATTCATTTATCGAATATTATCTCGATTATTCCTTTGGAATTTATTCATTATTTATTGAATATTATTTCAAATATTGATCTGATCATTATCTAAATATTATTTCGAATATTCATTCGAGTTTTATTTATTTGATAAGTATTATTAATTTAAATATTCATTAATTATTTAATGAATATTATTTGTGAATATTTATTCGGGGATTTTTCCGAGTGATATTTTATATTAAGATTATTCCTTCAATATTTTTTTAACTTAATAAATATTCTTTGGAATATTTATTTAATTCTTCTAACTCGTTTCAAAAATAATGTACTTCATTCAAATATTATCTTCGACCTTCGAATATTATGTAAATTATTTCGGAGTCTTATTATTAATACTTGTATATAAAGAAAGGTTCTCAAAATTCCATTCTTCATTTAAATATAACTTTCAAATTATAAGGGAACCTGACCTGAGAAATGTTATTTATCTTGTTGACTTCCCGGTCATAAATCCTTCGAAATTATTCTTTTCACTCGCAACTTGGTTGCTGTTTGCTTATTGAATCTTTGTGTACCTTCTCATCATTCGAGGGGTAAGATTGTTGGAATAAGTTGGTATCCATTAACAAGCAGTAGCTTGGGAAATATTGGTAAATTTTCCTTTCCAACTAGATACGACTACTTTGTGGAGTCTTATCAACAAGTATTATACTTGGGGAAAGGGGGACGAACTTTACGTTTCAGAGTTGTGGATGTTATTCAAACTAAGAGCCGCGTAAGTGGCCAAGTGGCGCCAGTCCAGCAATGGCCCAAGCGTTTGTCGGGGGGTTCCAGAGGGCGGTAGAGAAGTAAATCCGTCGGTGCTTCCTTCTACATGTAGAGAACAAAAGTGGGGAGCATAACATGCGACTGATCATCGTAAATGTTATGTCTTCTGGCGCGTCAATGCTTCAGGATTAGTTCATTTTCTCAGAGTTGGAAATTTTCTGCAACATTATCATTGTTGGCAGGGTTGAAAAGTGTTTGAAACTGGAATTGCAATATTTTTCCTGCAAGTTCCTCTTTTATGATAAATGATAATATCTTGATTATCTTTGACATAGCAGATATTTCCACGGATTATATATGTTGAGCTACCTTGTAACTTCATCGTTTACATTATACTGGTACTATCTTCGTTAATGCATGGCATATGGTTTCAAAGATATTTAAACTATTATATTTCATCACTGTTCAGTTATATTATTGTTGGTTGGCTATTGCTCACCCTTTCTTATTTATTATGTCACAACAACAGCTAGGACTGATGGCCCGCGTAAGGCGCACTCGGCGCAAGCAGGTTACCCCAGCTCGAGGACTACCCGCTGATATCATTGCTGCCATTGCTGAGGTAGCATAGATAGGTAGCTTTTGGTTTACCAATTTAATTGTATGTATAATTAATACTAATCAACAGCAAGAACTTTTAAACCTATGATGTCATCCTTTTGGGTTGTAATAACTTTTATTCGTGGATTCTATAATTAGCAGACTTATTTCAATTTCATCTCTGGGACTATAACTGTTGTGTGTGTGAGTGGATATTATTGCGGGCTCACAGCATGCAACTTATTTATTTTGGACTCAAGTTAAGTGTTATTTATGGGAATGGAGACCGTAACGACCCGATCCCTGACCCCGGATCTGGTGGTGTTACATTGGTTATTCAGTTGTTGATAAATGTTAGAATTAAAAATGTGCCGAGTTTAAATAAGTTTTGAAGGTTTTAAGTTAATTATTGATTTTATCAGATGCTAGAATAGTTAGAGTTTAATTGGATTAATAGTTTAATTTGTGAATGGAATTGGAGGGTTGTGATGTAACAGCCCTAAATCCGGGGTCAGGGATTTATAGTAGTCATGATCCATTTACTCCTTGCCTTACCTGTATTACTTGTAATGTACACAATTCAACTGTTTGTGGCCCCATAATATATATCTCTCACACACACACTAGTTAGAGTCTCAGAAACGACACAATGTAACAACTGTGGAATAAATGATTATTACTACAATACCCAAATGTCTTCTGATGCTTACAATCCTCTCATACTATTAATATTTATACATAAGATGAATAACATAACTACACTCTGATCCGACTGGTTCATATTACTCTCGGGATTACTGCTAGAAGCTGCTTCTGGAAAATGACTTGCGGTTACCACTCGCTGGCGAGGTATGTGTTGTATCCTTGACATCCTGCTTCACTACTCTATAGTATATATAAAACAATAGTAAGAGTGAGCAATATCTCAGCAAGGTAATGAAAGTATGGCATAATTCTGCCTTTAACTTAAACCCAAAATAAAGCGGGTATAAGACAATAATTGTTGAAATATCTTTTTACCGATGTATTTCCTTTATCGAAATATATTCAAAAACAGTACCATTGTAGTACTTCAAATATAATTTTCATAATATCTACGCAAACTTTTGTTATTTATACTATGAACAAAGTTC
Organism: Saposhnikovia divaricata; assembly: GCA_036435485.1. Classification (NCBI taxonomy): domain Eukaryota; kingdom Viridiplantae; phylum Streptophyta; class Magnoliopsida; order Apiales; family Apiaceae; genus Saposhnikovia; species Saposhnikovia divaricata. Next base: position 171,138,670 of record CM071594.1, on the reverse strand, counting down.
TAGTATAATATAAAGGATGAAGTTACAAGGTAGTTCAATTTAACCTTTCCGTACAATATCTGCTATATAAAATATAAGCAGAATATCAACATATACTTAAAAGATGAATTTATAAGATGATCCAATATCAAAAACCTCCTTATCACAACTCATGTTATGTAAGGTATCATCAGAGTCATAAAATATAAGATAAAAGATGAAGTTACAAGGTGATTCATTGTAACATCAGTTTTGAGCACTTTTTAAACCCCTGCCAACCTGGTCGGAAGTCTCTTCGATACATGTTGCAGGAAATACCCATCAACCTGGTCAAAAGTCTCTTCGATACGTGTTGCAGGAAATATCGAAATTTGGATGATGAACTAATAGTGGAGTATTCATCGCGCCAGTTGTCCCAACCTATGATGATCAGTCGCAGATTGTACAATACATATATGGTTTTACTACCGGTAGAAGGAAGAACTGACAGATTTACTTGTCTACCGCCCTCTAGTAACTCCCTGGCCAACGGTTGGGCCTTGGACCGGCGCTACTCGGCCTCTTATATGACTCCTAGTTCGAATAGAATCCATGACTCTGAAACGTAAAGTTCGTCCTCCTTTCCCCAAGTATAATACTTGTTGATAGGACTCCACAAAGTAGTCGTATCTAATTGGAAAGGAAAATTCACCAATATTTCCCAAGCTGTTGCTTGTTCATGGATATCAACTTGTTCCATCAATCTTACTCCTCGAGTGTTGAGGAAGTAACAAAGACTCATTTTGATTTGTAGCAACTAAAGTTGCTAATGAAAATAATACTTTCAAAAGTTTGTTACCGGGCAGTCATCCATAATAAATAACAGTCTCTCAAGTGAAGTTCCCTATATTTTGGGAAGTTTGAGCGAGCAGTTAAATCTCCTTAGAGGATAGATTTAAATGGAAAACAGAGTCTGGGAACCTCCCTTTTGCTAAAATAATCATTATAAGGCTCAGAAATATTCCTTATAATTATTAAAGGTCAAAGATAAATTTTAAATAGGATAAACCATTTTTAAAACTAGTTTAAAAGTATTTAATAAATATTCACATAGCATTTATTAAATCATAATTGTTTGAAGAATATTTTTTTAGTCAAAATAATTATCCATAAATAATCCTCAAGTGAATACTCAAAGATAATATTTTCCTAATAATTAAATCCTTAAATGAATATTCCACCATAATATTCATTAAATAAATAAAACTTTAAATGGATATTCAAAATAATATTCATTAAATAAGTAAAATCTTAAATGAATATTTCAAAATAATATTCATTAAATAAATAACAATTGAATAATATTTATTCAATATCTTCATCAAAAGTAATCTTCAAGATATATAGAAATATCTCAACTCCCGGTCCATAATAAAGAATAAGAATCATACGCCCTTCACTAAGGGTATTAGTAAAACCCGACTTATAACTAATATCTCATATCTAACTTATAAGCCAATCCTCAAATCATATTCAAATAATAACCTTCGAATGAGGTAATATTCAAATAACATTCCTCAAATCATTTCAAATAATTTATATTTTCTGGAAGTATAAATAATGTTTAGTAGTAACAATTTTTAAAATAAATAGTATTCTACCGTAGGAATCCCTCCGGGTTTCCACGCCTATCTACATATCTCAAAATACCGACTCCCGGTTTAGAGTCGAAAACAATGAATATGTTGTTATATCTAGAGCTACAAGGTATACCGGTTCATAAATACCTAACTCAAAAGATCGTAAATAATCCAAAGGTCGAATTCTATTTCAACAGGAAATAAGATATATTACAAAACTGTACAACTTTATACATGGCAAAAGTAGTATTATATAATCAATACTTCAAAGTATAGCTTTAGAAAACTTGCCTGATGCTCGAGAAGTGTTAGGGGTTCGCGATGATGTCGGACATTCTAGACAAAGTCAAAGAAAATGTACGATTAATACCCTTATAAATTAACGCTTAAACACGCAAGCGAAACACACCCAAGGCATTACTAGCTCGCTTTAGGCTCATACTAAGTCCATCATAATCGACAATTACTTAAGTCATAAGTTTGGTTCGAAACCGGTCCTCGAATTCAAATTATACTTAATCACTTATAAAGTTGATTTAAAAGTCACGTTCCTAGGGGTTTTCACTTGCGCAACCTCGACTTACACATTTTTATAAAATAGGAAAATAATCTTTTTGACTCGAAACCTACGTACACACCTTGCTAACTATCCTTACCATTTTATCACAGAATTTCACATCTTAATTCAACAATTAAAGGTCTCGAAATCATCATCAAAGTGGTTACATTTCTGCGATAAAATCCTTTGAACCACTTTCACTAAAACTAGCATAACTCTTAAACCGTAAACTCTTTTAACTCGATTATTTCGGTAAAACAAACTAGGCCACCATATCTTTGTAACCATAGGCAGTGGTGATACTAAAAATGACTTTATGGTCTCGGACATTAACGAAATTTCGCCATTACGATGGCTATAACTCGGACGTTTCCATTTTTGTCACAACATAACCAAGCCACATCGGGCATACCATACATCCACAACCTCAACAAACAACCTACACATGTCTCTAAAGTTAGTGGTGTGGCTACAATCAAACACCCACCATTTTTCATATTTAAACAAAGCCAAAAATTCATAATATAACTCATAGAACTTAGCATATAACTCATAATATAACAAAGTAAGCTTGAGGTTTATACCTTCCTTGATGCTCTAATAACATTAACAAAGCTTGATGATCCTTCAATAGGCCTTAGATAGTCCTAAATAAGCTAAATCTTGATCATGAAAACAAGCACACAACTCGAAGTTACTATTCATCCTCATCTTGTAACATTCATAACAAATCGAAAAATACGAGTTTGGTGCTCAAATTTTTACCACACCTTGTGATCTTCATAAGCTTTCTTTTGATTCCTAGCTCATCACCAGATGATTCTTGAACTTATTGGCGTTTAAAAGTCGGGGCAGAAACTGTCAAGAACAGGGCAGTTCGGCTTCTCCAACTTGGGGGAGGGATTTGGCTAGGCTACACTCCTTTGTTGGCCATGAAATTTTCTACGTATTACCCATATAATGAGGAAGCTATGGCTAAAATTTGGTGATTTAATCATGGATAGAAGTGGAGATATGAATTTTTCTTTGAGTGGTGTTTCTGCTGGGTAGTTTGAAGAAATGAGATGAGGGAGCTTTTTGCTTGCTCTTTCTCTTGTATAATGATATGTATAATGCATATCCATAATATCTAGCCAAGCCTCATCTCTTTTTAATGTGTTGTTGCTCATCTATTGGTCCACATGTTCCTCTCACATTAAGCATACCCATTTTGTAGAAATGCTAGAAGGCCATCCTTGTTGTAGTTGACTTACTCCTCTTCCACTTTGGTTTCTCAAGTTTGCACCAATTGGATTCCCCTTTATCTATTTAATAAAATCAATATGTTACAACTTATATGTTGCATTTTATTACTCTAGTGTGGCACAATCCCTCGAACAAATATTAACTCCAATATTCCTCGTTTGTAACCTTTATTTCTTGTTCTCAGAAAATGTTCTCGATCCCTTTAACTCTAGGGTTTTACTCTTAATTTCATTCCCCTCTCATAATACATCCTCCATTGGACTTCTAATATTTAATGCCCTCGATTCATAATCCAATTATCATATTACTAACTTCCTTGTCAATGATGGAATAAACAATTCTTGGATTCTCTGAATTCTAACTTCGCTTACATATACTCATTCTCTCTGTACTTCACTATTACATACATGCTCTTTTCGTTTTGTAATTATTATTGTGAGTGCTCTAACTCACTTCTCATCTCCCTTCTAGGGTACATTAGTTCATTTCCTGGACGATAGATTATTCTTATTTATGTCGTCAACCATTGAATTATTCTATTCCGAAAATACACATATGTATTGGGATCAGTATCCAAAGCAACATCCATTCATTACAACCATTGTTCATTGAAACCATTATTCACTGATTTACTTAACCGTAATAAGAAAAGTTTTAATTCTACCAAAAATTCGGGTTATTACGTGTGACCTCGGGATAAGTTGTGTTCCAAATAAGATATATATGTTTTAAAGTAAATGTTGCCTCAGTAAAACAATGGGATTAAGGATAGATTGAAGTTTCCTAATTATTCCCTCCACGAGTAACATTGTGCGTTGAAAGGAGAGTAAGAATGATTAGGGGATTTCTTGATATTCTTTTTCTCAAAGTTTTATCTAGGGCAACCTGAGTTATGGGTAGGAGTGTGGAAGTAGTATCAATTGTTTTAATCGCGTGGAATTCGTTTTAAAGATTTAATTATTTACATGTTTACTGCAAGTCGAGGCAGGTTTCGTTTTAAATATATATATATATATATATATATATATATATATATATATATATATATATATATATATATATATATATATACTAATTATTGTGGATGATTGGGTTAGTACTTGAGGCGTTGTGTACAGGGCATAGTCCATTATACAAATAGGTCATGTCCGATTTTTGGTATAATAGGCATTCACCTACGAGTAGTAAGCGTATAGAGTTAACGAGAGTCGTAACCAAAAGATTTAAGTCGTAATGGGATATGATGATTGGCAGAATATGGCCTTATCAATATGAGTTGATATAAAGGAATCCTAGAGTTGAAGAAACAACTTGGGATATTGAAAAGCGAAATGTTTGAGAAATACCATCATGTGTTTTCTTATGGTCGATTCTGAGAACAGAATCCTATTAAGGGGGGAAGGATATAACGCCTTAGAAAATTTGTAATTATAAATATTATTATTTAATATTAAATGTGGAATTGATGGTGTGAAATTTTTAGTTAAATATATGTGACATCATGTTTACATGTTTATATGGTGATGTATGTGTGTCGTGTAGGTACGTGTATTTTTATTTGAATTTTTGTGATTAAAAATTTATTTAAATTATGCATTATTGATCTTCTAAAAATTTTATAAAATCATCAGAGTTGTTAAAAATCGTGAAATCTTTTGTGTTATCATCTTTATGAAATTATTTAGTTTTTAAAATAATCGGGTAAATTATTTTGGGTGTTTAAGTATTTTAAAATGATTTTAAGAGTTTTATTGTATTTTAAAGGATAAAAATTTGTAAAACTCATATTTAATTTATTGTTGATCCTAAAAATATTTTAAAAATATGCGGGGGTTCATAATTTTGTACTCTTTATTTTAAAATGAGAAGTTTAATTTTCCAAAAAAAATTCTATTTAATTTCAAATTTAGAAATGAGTTAAATTGATTTAATATTGTTTCTAGCAATTGGAAAGTACCATTTTTGTCTTTATTTTTATCACAAAACCCAGCCTTTATCTTCCTTTCTTCTTTAGTACTACTAGCGGTGGCTTTCTCTAGAACTCTCTACATCTCTCTCCAAACCTCTCGACCTCCCTCGTTTCTTTCCATCTCCCTCCCTAATCTCTATCACTCTCCCTCCCTCTCAGATATTTCTCCCCGGCCCCATCTCCCTCTCGCCTGTGCATCTCCCTCTCGGTCGGAGTTCATCTTCACCATGGTTAATTGAATTAAAGCTCTAATTAAGCTTCTTGTTTGACTGTTCTTGCTGATATATAACCGTGGGTGTGGGTGAATGTAGTGTATATATATATATATCACTGTGCGTGTATGTTTGGGTTGTGTGTGCTTCATGGGTTAATTCATTTGTGCGGGTTGTTCTTGTGATTCTGAATGTGAATTAAGCTCCTCCTCTGTATGTCGACTGTTACAGTTGGGATTCGGTTTGCTGGGTTGTTTAAGGTTCGGGGTTAAACTATGTGTGTGTGAGTTTAGTGTCTCGTGTGGGTGTTAAATTGTGTAGTAGTGATTTATTGTCGTGTGTTGTTCTTGTTCTGGACATCGAGGGTTGTAGATTTTGGGACTTTTATGATTAGGAAATCGATTACTGTGTTGTTCGAAGGGAAGATGGAATGGCAGTGAAGTGATGTGAGTATATAGTGTGTATGTATAACTAAGCTTATGGTGTTGTAAATTGGGTGAGAAATTTTGGGGATTGTTTTAAGCACTGATGTGTAGTACTGATGTGCTATGTATGTATATATTGTGGTTGTGTAAGTGTAGTCGTGGGTGTGGGTATGGTTATGGTGAAGTCGAGAAAAGAAGTAGAGACAGCCTGGTTGTTATTGGGAAAGTGAGTTTGTGAAGTGAGGTTACTACAGCGGTTTGATGATCAGATTTGGAGGTGTGCGAAGCAGTGATGGATTTGCATTTGTAAGGATTGAGATTGGTTGTATTGGTTTGTCTTGCCTTGGTTTTGATTTGGTCGTACTTGTGTAGAACTTGGTAAGGAGATGACGATAAGTAGGAACTTGAATAAGGTTGCGAGAGCTATATTAAGTAAACAGAAAAATAGTTGTAAGCAAATGGAAGCTTTGTGTTCTGTTTTTGCTATAGTCCAAATTTATATTCTTAAGTCCTGATTTTTGAATATTTGAACATTTGTGTCTAGTTTGGCATAGTTCGAATTATGGATAGATGAGTATATTTAAATTAATTGAGTATTCTGAATTATGTGGTTAGCATGGTAGTAAATTGTATGGTATGAGTAAAATTATTTATGAAGAGTTAGAGTAACAATTGAGTTTACTTGAGATGCGTAATTGCAAAATGGTAATGCTTGATAGCTGATTAAAGATGTATATATTATAAGTTCGAAAGTGTGTTGAGTAGTATATATTGGTGATGGTTGGTTCGAAATTTTGCTTGGTTATGGGGTTATGATTTTCAAAAAATAAAAAATAAGTTATGATGGGTTTGAGATGGATGTTTGTATTCTAATTATGTATTGAGTTAATTGTAAAGCAAAGAATGTTTTGATTTCTGATTTGGTTCTGTTGGTTACAGACAGGTTAGACGATATTATAAAGGAGGTGCTGTCCAATTTTTATTAAAATTATTTTGTAATTCATATAGTAAATTGATGAGAGTTAATTGTGAATGGATATGATATACGTGTTAGGAGGTACAAGTGTGAGTTAATAATACGTGCTAAGTGTTTATGTGATTTTGTGGCTGTACATTACTATTTTGAGAATGTAATTAATACGTGTTGTATATGTTAAGTTGTAAAGTGTTATAAGACGCGATTGGGTAGAATAGAGTTAAACGGTTAAGGTTATACGCATACTGAAGTAGTATTTTACCTGTATATAAGTACGAATAGGAGGCCAGCTAAGAGGCAGTGCACTTGTAGATGGAATATAGAGGAAGGAAAGATGGATCTGTGATCAAAGAAAGGTCAATGTATAAAGGAGATACTAGTGTAAAGAGAGTAAAGGATCGTGATGTTGGAATTGGAAACTTCATGTATTGAGGCAAGTTTACTATACCTCACTTATTGTTCAAGTGATGTGAAACCTTTTGTGTTATTTATTTGTTCTTTCGAAATCCCTTCTTGCTAGCCATTATACTCTTCATATTTATTCTGAATAATGTAAACCTGTTCTGTTAATTATACGATGTTCCTTTCAAATCATTTTGCTAGTGCATATACCTTTCATTTTTATTCTAGTGACATTCTTCTTCTATTAATTTACAAACACTCATTCTCATATTTGTCTGTCATTGTTCATTTTCCTCACCTATTGTTCAGGTGTTGAATTCTTTTAAAATTAATTTATTTCAATATTTCTCGTCTTTATTAATATTTTTCAAAGAGCATTTTTCTTCAAATTATTGTAAACTAATTTGAGGTTTATACTGTTGTTGAGGCATGTGTTGCTCAGTGACGGTTAAAGCCGAAAATGAATTGAGATCTTCTTAATTATTCAAACTCATTATTGTCATGCCGGTTTGGCAGCTGAAGCCTATGAGTGCTTAGCTGACAAGAGTGAGACATTTGGTAATTAAGAATTTCTTAAATCTTCGTTTTAAATTATTCAAATCTTTTATGTAAGTTCGAATTTTTCCATGAAAATTTTATCAATTGGTAACCTTTTAAATGAATGGTCATACCTTCTGCAGTTACTCTAATTTACGGTTGAAGTTCAGATTCCTTTATTTCATGATTTTCCTTATAAACTGTTGTTCAATTCTAGACCCTGAATAATTGATCTGTTCCTTACTGGATTTAGGTTTCCTTGTTGATATATGATTCTGCTTTGTCGTATCATAACATGCTTAATTTAATCTTATTGCTTTGTCGTTTATGAATCCTTATATTACATGTTTCCCCTGAATCTTAACCTTCTTGTTGTTGTTCATGATTCTGCATATCAATTGTTTCCCTGAACCTCAGTCTTTTATAATTGAAAATGAAAATGGCTTAATTGATTAAAGGTGTTTTCGAAATTCCTTATATTGGGCTTATGTAATAACCCTAACTTTAGAAAGGCTACAGTGCCCAAATGAATAGTGATCTTGAGGAATCCAGGGAAATGGTGTGTAGGTACTCTATACTAGGGATGGAAAATGAGTAAACAAAAACTATATTAGTGTTGTACATTGAAAATAAGTGACTCGAAATGACGATGGATTTTAGAAATTCCTGAATTTTGATTTTTAGGATTTTGATTTCGAATAAGCTTCTATTGGACATTAAGGAGCATGGAAACATTATAAGAATTCTATATTGAGGAATTAGTGAATTTAGATTTAACCTAGGGATTATTAAGTTAAGAGAATACCAAAGGAAATTGAATTGTTAAATGGTTTTAAAACCACTGAGATAATGAGGTACATTCGAAACGAACCACAATTAGACGAGTATGGAGATTAAGCAACCAAGATTAGTAATATCACAAGGACACATACCACATTTTTACTTACCAAGATTACTAACATAATATTTAGAAAAACAAGAAAAGAGATTATGAGGTCATTAGGGTGATGTCACATGCCACTAACTTGTTTTAAGGGGTAAATTAGTAATTTAGTATGGTTTTAACCACAAATATCTTGCAAGCTTCTACAAGACTCTAAGTTAACAAGTAATTAGGAGATAAGATCAAAGAAAGAACACAAAAACTCTCTCCCCCTTCCTTAGAACCACCATTCGGCCACAAAGAGAAAAACAAGAAAAATAAAAATCAAAACCCTAGTTCTCTTCAAGATAAAATCAAGAGAAAATTTATGGAGCTTCTTGGAGGTTAGGAAGGATCATCTACAAAGTTTCATAGCAAACTAACATCATTTGGCAAGGTAATAAAATCTCCAAAGTTGATAATGAATAGTGATGAATAGTAGTTTTCTAAGAACTAACTTGATTTTCATGGTTCTTTTAGTTGATTCAAGCCATTGTAAGGTTGTTTAAGGGCTAGCTAAGGATTATTAAGTGTTGATAAAGCTTCAAGAAGGTATAAACATGCTTGCCCTTTTGTATTTATGATGGATATTGTGGTGTATAGTGATTAAGGGGTATAATGGTTATGTTTATGATGTTATAAGTGTTTGTAAGTGATTTAAAGTTGAATATGGAGGTGTTTGGAATTGTAACCATGGCTGGTAATAAAGACCACATGGTGTAGGTGATGATTATGGTGTTTGATGATGGTTTTGGAGTGGTGAAATTTTGGAAAGTATGAAATTACAGCAGTTATAATGTCCGATTTTCGTTAGAACGAAAACTGCCCTGTTTTGTGACCCCTGTATTCATACGGTACCTCACTGCCTAGGTTACCAATTGACCATGAAATGATAGAGCTTAGTTCATAGATCGTTTTGATATAAGGTGCGTTAAAATCTGATGAACGGTTTAGGAGAAAAGTCAGTTTTAGTGAAAGCGGTTCAGAAACTGAGAAACCGTAAATGTATCAAACTTGAGGTTACAATTACCATACCTTAACATTGTTAAAAGTCACGAAATTTTGGGATATGATAGTAGTGTGGTCAAAGAACTATTTCCAGTTGACCTTACATTAAAATTCGAAATTTAAAAATTATAAGAAATTCTACAGTCGAGTTTGGTCGTTAAGGGAAATGGTGAAAAAAAAACCCTGAAACTTCAACTTAGGTTATAAACGGTTAAGTTCTTGAACCTTTGGGGTAATAAGAATACTTTAAACATATATTAAAGTTTTAAAAGGTAATGTTATACAAGAGTGTAGTGAGTAAGAGATGTGGTTCTAACGACGGTCCTTTTGTGTTTATAGAAACTCCGGAAGAGGGACGAGCCATACCGTCAGGATATCGAAACCGAGGCAAGATTTCTTCTATTCCTATTTGTAAAACTACTTATCTTCACAAAGAAACTTGATTTTGTGAAATATATATGTGATGCTATTATTACTATATTGTGAAGAAATTGTCTTCCTTGAGTATTAATATTGAAAAGAAAGATATACGAAGATGTATATGAATATGGATATGAGTATAAGATGTATATGAATATGAATGAGAGTATGAGATGGATATGTATAGAGATGATTATGCATGAATTGAACATGCCTTATGATTAAGAGAATAAGAGAGAATGGTATCAGTTGTTATCGAGGGTTATATGGTTATAATATTATATTAAAAATGTTCTTATTGAGTATCAGTGGTTTAATAAACATTATTTGATTAACATGCATTACTCTTAAAATTGATGGAATATTTTACGAATATAAAAGTATATTTGATTTCTGAATTTGAAAGAGAGGTCTGAATCATAATCAAAGCCTTATGATATATATATATTTTATAGAAGTAATGTGTGAGAATGGAAATGATATGAGAGAATGATATGTGAAAATGAAAGTGAGAAAATGGAAATGTGGAATGATATTTTAAAAAGAGAATAATGATGTGATAAAGAGGGGGATTGCAACAGACTTGCGTAAGTGGCTGTGTCAGGGCTGTGTGCGACACAGTCCAGCATTTATTATTTTTATTACGGCACGAAGATGCCAAGGGAGGATGTTAGCAGGTGGCCTTCCTCCAGGGATGATTTTCATTCCTTCTACCGGTAGTAAAAAGAGAGCAGATACGATTAGGCGACTGATCATCGTCCTAACGTATCAGGCGACAGCAGATATCCCCAATGTTTTGAAAAGAAAGTGTAGACAATGGTTTTCAGATTGCTATACTGAAAACAGAACAATGATATGAGATGATGGAATGATAGTTACAGATGAAGAAAAACTGATATTATATTATTGTAGATTTCAATACTGAAACCAGAATAATGATATGAGATGATGGTATTATGGTGGCAGATGAAGAAAAACTGATATTATATTAATATAGATTTCTTTCTTATAATAGTGAGTGGATGATGTATTATTAAATAAGAGCTTTACTCTTCCTTAAGGATTTTAATTGTTTCCTGCTATTACATATGCATATACATATATGTATACTTGTTCACATTTTAAATTTTAGTTACAGTATGATCTTGCTGAGCTATTATAGCTCACTCTTGCTACTTATGTATATAGCAGCTAGGTCCCATGCCGATACTACGTACCACACCCCGCAAGAGGGTAAGGGAAAGGCGACCTTTTGAGCGAGTGCTGGCGACCATCCCCGAGGTAGTGACAAGCGGAGGGGCTTAGTATACTTATGTAAATTAAGTGTGTAAATTTTAATAAACTTTGGTTGTTGAAGTGCTTCCTGTAGAAGCTGTGTTCAACAATGTACTTAGTAAATTCTGGGCTTGTAATAACTGTTAACTTTAAAACTTTTAAATATTGTGGTTGTTGTTCTATGAGCATATGACTGGTGTGTGTGTATTAGTGTGGGGTCAACTGCTTATTTATTTAATTATTTATTGAAAAAAAAAAAAGATTACAGAGATATTGATATTGATCGGAAATTGGACCTTGACGGCCCGAATCCTTGACCCCGGATCCCGGGGCGTCACAGATGGTATCAGAGCTAAGAGTCATAATGCTCAAGAACAAAAGTGATAATAATAAATGTATCAGTTATAATATAAATTGTGAACTTCCATCAAGTTCAGGGGTGGTATATCGCAGGTAGTATTTACTTTAAGCATATATTATAATTTATTAGACTGTTACTAATAGAATTTTATGTTTTATTATAGGGAGCGGAGATGGGTGAGCCGAGTCAGGACCCCCAGTGGCTAGGGATGTCAGAGCAGGAGCTATTAGATCTTCAGCTGGCCGGGGTAGAGGTCCCCGAGTATGCAGTTGAGGACCTCAGGGAGAGACGCCGGGCGGCGGCTAGAGAGCGATTAGAGAGAGAGGAGGCAGAGGAGCAGAGACGGAGAGATGCTGTGGCCCTAGTGCCATATATGGGTAGACCTTCTACAGGATCTGACGAGGCAGGTCCTTCCAGAGTGAGATCGGAGATCCCTGAGGAGGAGAGGCCACTGCGTAAGAGTCCTAGGTTGTCAGTTATACCTGAGGAGCCGATTGAGTGGAGGGATATTCAGATGGTTCCCACTCCTGTCCGACCCATTGATAAGTGGATTTTATATCCACTTGGAACGCTTTGTATCGGCTTAAATTGATCGCTTGAACTCAAGTTCATGGTGTTTTTGATGTATTTTTAGTGAATTCGTGCAGGAATATAAGTCGGATGTGGGATGATGTTTTTCATGATTTAATGGTGGTTTTGAGCTTAAAGAATGAAGTACAAGAAGTTACAAGAGATTTGGAGCAAACGGGAGGAAAAATGGAGTCAAAATGAGCAAAATCAGCCAAAATCAGCATTCCAACAGCAGCCGGGCGGCGCTGCGGCGCGATGAACAGTAGCTGCGGCGCGGTTGAAAAATCAGCCAGAATTTCTGATTTTGTTTTTGCCATATCTTGAGTTCTACAAGTCCGTTTTGGACGATTCAACTGCCCACGCGAAGATAACGGAATTTTCTATCATTCTAAGGTGGTCCGGAGTCCAGAATTATTGAAGAGAATTTTCCTTCAAAACAGAATCAATAGAAATTGCCAGAATTCAATTCTAAACAGGAAATTGCCACAATTCCTACTTCTAATAAGTATGGTAATTGCTCTGGGCGGCTAGAACATTCCAGAATCAGATCTACACATGGAATTTGCAATTCTATTCTCATTCAAGAACGGAAATTGCCAATCTTTTATTACAACTCTAAAAAGGCAATTGCTTGGTGGACAAGACTTCTAGAGCCTATATAAACACATCCAACCCTTGTAATTTGAATCATTAGGAGAGAACCATTACATATCAATTGCTTAGTTTTATTTGTATCTTTTCATACTTTGTTTTTATCATGGTTTCATTAGATCCCATGATGACGAGAGGTTCGATTGTGAACTAATCGTTGTCATGGGATTCTAACGGATTTATTTATGGAGCTTTAGTATCTTGATTGCTTTAAAGATCTATGTGTGATGTATATCTGATATCCTCGTATGGTTGTGCTTAATTGTTAGATGCGTAGCTAACATCTAATCTGTTAATCTTTTGTGAAGCGACAGTGGATCTTGAGATTTAGAACTTGCCATGCTAGCATAGGATAGGTTGATGTTTTAACATCATGATTTGTGGCGTAAATAGAGATATTATGCTGCCCTATGTGATCAATATGGATGACTTGTTCTTCAACCGTTATGTTTTCAAATTCTATAGAGATATAGGGTCTAAGCATAATTGGTGTCTATTCATCTTCTATCTCTTTTGTGGATGTATGTTTAGTTTGGTATTCGTATACTGAGAAGTAGCGTATACTTGTTTCGTGTTGTCCGATCAGATATCATAACCATTGCATATAGTGATTAAAGGCGTCAGATCTAAGCGAAGTATTTAATGAAGTTAGGATCCCATGTTACTCTTGTAGACGTAATTCAATTTCAATTCTCGTTAGTTAGTTAATTCTTAGTTGTTAATTTACTTCTTAGTTAATTTAGTTAATTAAACCCAATTTGTTATTTGTCTTAGCAGTGAGTAATAACCATACATTGTTGCATAGGTACAATAACTGAATTAAAACCATAACCAGATCTCTGTGGGAACGAACTCGACTTATTCATATATTACTTGTGACCACGTACGCTTGCGTGATTTAGTGCAAACACCCATCCCAGTGCCGTCACCAGTTCCATCCCCTCTACCTAGTCCTGACCCTATAGATGATCCTTTTGAGCAGTTTACCCCTCCAGGGCATTTTGGTTTTTTTGAGGAGGAGGAGGATCCTTCAGAGGATGCTGAGACAGAGTCGGTTCCTCCATCCCCACCCTTTGCACCTCCACCACCTCCACCTGTGGATGCACCTCCCCTAGCTGTACCCCCTCAGGAGGCACCCTTACCGGCGGGTGACTCACTTTCAGCTACCTTATTGACCGAGTACTTTGCCCTTCAGGGACAGTTGAGGGAGTCCCGCAGGACTATAGACACCCTTCTACAGAGGTTAGAGAGAGGGAGAGGAGGGGTTATCCCGGATGGGATGTCTCTGGGGATGATCAGTATTGAGCTACGAGCATTAGGAGATATTAGGAGGTTGTTGGGTGATAGAGGAGACCCGGCATGGAGGGCCCAGATAGTTGATACGGTTACTACCATGGTAGTCCAGATACGGGATGTTGTCAGGGCAGGGGTGTGAGCCGGGATAGTAGTTCGTCACTAATCAGACTAGTCATCTTGTTGATGTCATTTTGGGGATTAGTTTAGTTGTCCACTGTTTTAATCCCAGTCTGATTAGGGGACAGTTAGTAATACTTTTGGTGATATCGGATTAGTATGTACGGCTATGTTTTGGGTTTCGAACCTTGTATTAGATGATGTATATTATTAGCAGTAAAAGATGTTGTACCCAAATTGTAAAATATTTATGTACATTAATGAAGTTTGTGCATTTCTATCTAAATTTTTGCTGCATATTTTTTTATAATATAATAAATGTTGAGACTCAGAAATATTGATGTATAAAAGGTGATTGACTTAATGAAAAGGCTATCGTGTTAAGGGCGATACAACTACCTACTAAAGTTATGGTATAACTAGATGTAAATCGCGTGATAAAGATATTGTGATGTGCAAATGAGCTAATTAATGATATAATTGTGTATATAGAAATGATGTATATAGTAACCCAAATTCGGGTAATTAATAAGGACTATTGTTATGTACAGAACTATGCCGCCTAGACGTGACAGTAGAGCAAATGCAAGGGAAAATGAGAGAGACGAAAGAAGTCGAAATATCGAAGGTACTAGACTGAACGAAAATGCTCATAATGAAGAAAATCATGAAGAAGGAGAAGAGGAATCAACTGGCCAACAAAGGAATCCGGGAGGTGATCCCTTTGCCCAATTCATGGACTTATTAAGGCAGAATTTAACAAATCCACAGAATCCTCAACCACCACTTGTTCTCCCCAATCAGGCAGCTAGTTCCTTTCGTGCCTTTAAGTCATTAAAGCCCCCAGAATTCGAGGGAACCACTAACCCAGTAGTAGCCAGGGCATGGCTAAAAGAAATGGAGAAAACTTTCGAAATACTGAGGATAGGGGAAGATCAGAAAACAGTTTTTGCAGCCTATCTCCTAAAGGGAGAGGCAAATTACTGGTGGGAAGCTAGGAAGAACCTAGAGGAAGCGGGAGTGATAACCTGGGAGCGTTTCACTAGGGTGTTCCTAGAAAAGTATTCTCCTAGGTATTTAGAAAACCAAATGGAATTAAAGTTTCTGGAGTTAAAACAGGATAACCTAACAGTGGCAGAGTATGAAAATAAATTTACAGAACTGTCGAGGTTTGTTCCCGAGTTTGTGCGTACTGAAGAACAACGTGCAAAAAGGTTTCAACAAGGGTTGAAACCCTGGTTACGAACGAGAGTGGCCCCATTTGAGTTAACTGATTATGCTGCAGTGGTTCAAAAGGCATCAATTATAGAGGCCGAGAGTGAGCAGGCTCAAATAGGTCGAGAGAATAAGAAAAGAAGATTTGAGGGCCCAAAAGGAGGTTCAAGTGAGGGAAGCTACTTTAACAAAGGAGGTAAAGGACAAAAATCTCAATTTGTGGGAAAGTCGGGGAGTAACAAGACTACTAGTGAGACTGTGAGTCAGGGTGGAAAATCTTCGGGAACATTTCAGTCCAATCAATCACGACCACCATTACCAGATTGTGAGACGTGTGGTAAGAAGCATATAGGAGTCTGTAGAGTGCTGGGAGTAACTTGTTTTAAGTGTGGACAAAAAGGACACTACCTTAACCAGTGCCCATCAACTGATGCAAACCCTAAAAGAGATGTTAAGTGTTACCAGTGTGGGAAACTAGGACACATTGCTAGAGATTGCCGTTCAGGTGGGTCATACGCGTCAGGACAAAGTGGGGCTGCTTCAAATAGGCCTACTGCTAGAGTGTACAACATGACCTTAGGGGAAGCGTTGACAAAACCAGATGCGGATACAGGTATTTGCTTTTCGATTTAAATTTGGTGTGTAAATCTTTGGCTAAGGATCGACTTAATCAATTAATGGAATAAATAAGTTAATAATATAGATAAGGAAAATCAGTATCTGCTAAGGGCTAGGAAACGTTATGAAAAGAAAAGTAGGAGTGTTTTGGGAAAACACAAGCTCGTTGAGACGAACAGGAAATATATGTTATAGGTAGTATTTTCTTACAATTGTTTTAAAGAATATTATTAGAGCTTATTTTCTGGAAAATTTTACAGAGAGGAACTATGGGAATATTGAGGAATTAATATTTATGTCATGATAGAGATCAGAAGATGGTCAAACCATAAGTGAGATACACTACCATTCAGAAAAGGTCAATGTAGTAGCGGATATCTTCGTCAAAAGAGGAAGGAGAGACGAGATAACCTGGAATGACTTGAAACAGGAGGAGATTTGTGAGGAAAAGACAGTAAAAGGACTGCTATTGATAAACTAAATGGCATGTTGATGAATGACAAGGAAGTTATGTTAGTATATTTCTGCGCAAACAAGATAGATATATTATAGAAGAAAAAAGGATAAAGGAAATAGTGTGGAAGTTAGAAGGTGTGAATGAGAAAGATACTTATGGACATTTCCAACATGATTCCGGGACGGAATCCTTTTAAGGAGGGAAGACTGTAATAACCCTAACTTTAGAAAGGCTACAGTGCCCAAATGAATAGTGATCTTGAGGAATCCAGGGAAATGGTGTGTAGGTACTCTATACTAGGGATGGAAAATGAGTAAACAAAAACTATATTAGTGTTGTACATTGAAAATAAGTGACTCGAAATGACGATGGATTTTAGAAATTCCTGAATTTTGATTTTTAGGATTTTGATTTCGAATAAGCTTCTATTGGACATTAAGGAGCATGGAAACATTATAAGAATTCTATATTGAGGAATTAGTGAATTTAGATTTAACCTAGGGATTATTAAGTTAAGAGAATACCAAAGGAAATTGAATTGTTAAATGGTTTTAAAACCACTGAGATAATGAGGTACATTCGAAACGAACCACAATTAGACGAGTATGGAGATTAAGCAACCAAGATTAGTAATATCACAAGGACACATACCACATTTTTACTTACCAATATTACTAACATAATATTTAGAAAAACAAGAAAAGAGATTATGAGGTCATTAGGGTGATGTCACATGCCACTAACTTGTTTTAAGGGGTAAATTAGTAATTTAGTATGGTTTTAACCACAAATATCTTGCAAGCTTCTACAAGACTCTAATTTAACAAGTAATTAGGAGATAAGATCAAAGAAAGAACACAAAAACTCTCTCCCACTTCCTTAGAACCACCATTCGGCCACAAAGAGAAAAACAAGAAAAATAAAAATCAAAACCCTAGTTCTCTTCAAGATAAAATCAAGAGAAAATTTATGGAGCTTCTTGGAGGTTAGGAAGGATCATCTACAAAGTTTCATAGCAAACTAAAATCATTTGGCAAGGTAATAAAATCTCCAAAGTTGATAATGAATAGTGATGAATAGTAGTTTTCTAAGAACTAACTTGATTTTCATGGTTCTTTTAGTTGATTCAAGCCATTGTAAGGTTGTTTAAGGGCTAGCTAAGGATTATTAAGTGTTGATAAAGCTTCAAGAAGGTATAAACATGCTTGCCCTTTTGTATTTATGATGGATATTGTGGTGTATAGTGATTAAGGGGTATAATGGTTATGTTTATGATGTTATAAGTGTTTGTAAGTGATTTAAAGTTGAATATGGAGGTGTTTGGAATTGTAACCATGGCTGGTAATGAAGACCACATGGTGTAGGTGATGATTATGGTGTTTTATGATGGTTTTGGAGTGGTGAAATTTTGGAAAGTATGAAATTACAGCAGTTATAATGTCCGATTTTCGTTAGAACGAAAACTGCCCTGTTTTGTGACCCCTGTATTCATACGGTACCTCACTGCCTAGGTTACCAATTGACCATGAAATGATAGAGCTTAGTTCATAGATCGTTTTGATATAAGGTGCGTTAAAATCTGATGAACGGTTTAGGAGAAAAGTCAGTTTTAGTGAAAGCGGTTCAGAAACCGAGAAACCGTAAATGTATCAAACTTGAGGTTACAATTACCATACCTTAACATTGTTAAAAGTCACGAAATTTTGGGATATGATAGTAGTGTGGTCAAAGAACTATTTCCAGTTGACCTTACATTAAAATTCGAAATTTAAAAATTATAAGAAATTCTACAGTCGAGTGTGGTCGTTAAGGGAAATGGTGAAAAAAAAAACCCTGAAACTTCAACTTAGGTTATAAACGGTTAAGTTCTTGAACCTTTGGGGTAATAAGAATACTTTAAACATATATTAAAGTTTTAAAAGGTAATGTTATACAAGAGTGTAGTGAGTAAGAGATGTGGTTCTAACGACGGTCCTTTTGTGTTTATAGAAACTCCGGAAGAGGGACGAGCCATACCGTCAGGATATCGAAACCAAGGCAAGATTTCTTCTATTCCTATTTGTAAAACTACTTATCTTCACAAAGAAACTTGATTTTGTGAAATATATATGTGATGCTATTATTACTATATTGTGAAGAAATTGTCTTCCTTGAGTATTAATATTGAAAAGAAAGATATACGAAGATGTATATGAATATGGATATGAGTATAAGATGTATATGAATATGAATGAGAGTATGAGATGGATATGTATAGAGATGATTATGCATGAATTGAACATGCCTTATGATTAAGAGAATAAGAGAGAATGGTATCAGTTGTTATCGAGGGTTATATGGTTATAATATTATATTAAAAATGTTCTTATTGAGTATCAGTGGTTTAATAAACATTATTTGATTAACATGCATTACTCTTAAAATTGATGGAATATTTTACGAATATAAAAGTATATTTGATTTCTGAATTTGAAAGAGAGGTCTGAATCATAATCAAAACCTTATGATATATATATATATATATATTATAGAAGTAATGTGTGAGAATGGAAATGATATGAGAGAATGATATGTGAAAATGAAAGTGAGAAAATGGAAATGTGGAATAATATTTTAAAAAGAGAATAATGATGTGATAAAGAGGGGGATTGCAACAGACTTGCGTAAGTGGCTGTGTCAGGGCTGTGTGCGACACAGTCCAGCATTTATTATTTTTATTACGGCACGAAGATGCCAAGGGAGGATGTTAGCAGGTGGCCTTCCTCCAGGGATGATTTTCATTCCTTCTACCGGTAGTAAAAAGAGAGCAGATACGATTAGGCGACTGATCATCGTCCTAACGTATCAGGCGACAGCAGATATCCCCAATGTTTTGAAAAGAAAGTGTAGACAATGGTTTTCAGATTGCTATACTGAAAACAGAACAATGATATGAGATGATGGAATGATAGTTACAGATGAAGAAAAACTGATATTATATTATTGTAGATTTCAATACTGAAACCAGAATAATGATATGAGATGATGGTATTATGGTGGCAGATGAAGAAAAACTGATATTATATTAATATAGATTTCTTTCTTATAATAGTGAGTGGATGATGTATTATTAAATAAGAGCTTTACTCTTCCTTAAGGATTTTAATTGTTTCCTGCTATTACATATGCATATACATATATGTATACTTGTTCACATTTTAAATTTTAGTTACAGTATGATCTTGCTGAGCTATTATAGCTCACTCTTGCTACTTATGTATATAGCAGCTAGGTCCCATGCCGATACTACGTACCACACCCCGCAAGAGGGTAAGGGAAAGGCGACCTTTTGAGCGAGTGCTGGCGACCATCCCCGAGGTAGTGACAAGCGGAGGGGCTTAGTATACTTATGTAAATTAAGTGTGTAAATTGTAATAAACTTTGGTTGTTGAAGTGCTTCCTGTAGAAGCTGTGTTCAACAATGTACTTAGTAAATTCTGGGCTTGTAATAACTGTTAACTTTAAAACTTTTAAATATTGTGGTTGTTGTTCTATGAGCATATGACTGGTGTGTGTGTATTAGTGTGGGGTCAACTGCTTATTTATTTAATTATTTATTGGAAAAAAAAAAGATTACAGAGATATTGATATTGATCGGAAATTGGACCTTGACGGCCCGGATCCTTGACCCCGGATCCCGGGGCGTCACAGCTGATCTATTATCAGTGAGTATAAAGGACTAAAAAATGAAATGTTTTAAAGATTCGATGTGAGGGAATTCCGTTAAAAAATTTTCCACGGATTCCTTCAGATTGGAGGCGTAAGAGGCCGGGTGACGCCGGTCCAGCATGTTTTATTTTTGTGTTGGAGTTCTGGTGGGACCAGTCCAGCACCTTTATAGGCCAATGTGTTGACTAATTGGGAACCCAATTTAATGTCCGAAGGGACTTTGTGTCTGGTATGGGGACATTACGTGGCTGATCACCCGTATTGTCCGGAGTCGTGGAAAAACTCCAATCAGCTTAAATGATTTTTAAAAAAATAAAATAAAAAGGGGTTTTATGAAAAGTATGTTTCAAAGATGAAAGGGTTTTAAAGAAAAGAATGTTTTGATAGAATATATATATATATATATATATATATATATATATATATATATATATATATATATATAAGTTTCAAGGTAAATGGTTTCTAGTTTCGAAATTGTGGATATCAGAGTTAGTTGTTTTCTATTTGATAAAATTCGGAACTTAGTAAAATAATGGGATTACGGATGAATAGAAGTTTCCCAGTTATTTCCCTTCATGAGTAACATTATACGTTGAAAGTGGAGTAAGAATGATTGGGGAATTTTTGATATTCTTTTTCTAAAAATTTTATCTGAGGCAGTTTAGTTGAACAAAATGGAAAAGTTTTACTTTATGATTGAAATTGAATGATCTCTTGAGATAAAGTATTCATTGATATTGTTCATCAATGAATTATCGTAATATCGTTGTTTCACTATATTATTAACTTGCGGAGCGTTCTTTGGCTCACTCTTGTTTTGTTCTACCTAACACTTTGCAGTTAGGTTTAAGGATGATGTACTCCATTTATCCCTGCAAATGAGAGCGATGAGGCATTCTATACAGGATAGATTTCGGAGCTAGAGCGGGTAAGCACAGATTGGGATTGAGCTACAACTTAGATGGTATAGTAAATTGTATTCAGAGCAGTGATAGAAGCTAGAAATAATTTGTATTAATTAGATTGTTGTTTCATACCATAACCTGGAATCGATCCTCGGTGAGGAATCGTTGGTGTATTAAGTTTTAATTGTATTTGTTAAATTAGAATTTGGTTGGGTTGAATTATAGGTGGATAGTCCGATTTATGAATACTTCATGCCGAAATTTTCTAAAATTCCCTTGTATCAAAGTCTATTTTATTATAAAAAGTATATTTTCAATATTGGGAAGTCGGGGCATTACAAAAATTAAAAAGTACAGAACATGAAACTCGAAGGAAATCCCGAGACCTTTCCAGAATGGTAAGGGTCGTTAAAAACGGATAAGTAATGAATTCTGAAACAATTAAAAAGTGAACTGTTAGAACAGAATCAGAACCTATTTACTCTAGTTTTTATAAGTTTTACATACTAAGATCACAGAATTTGGAAATAAAATATAAATGAGAAGTGTAGGTTTTGAAAAGATCTTTCTAGAATGATATTGCTCAGAAAATTTGAATGTATGATCAATTTACTATGAATTTCTGAAAACAGGACTCTCAATGCTCAAGAAATTTTGTCCAGTTTACTAAAGCGCAGAAAACTCATACTTCGGAGTGGAATTTCAGAAAACACATAAAACGGAACTTGTAAATAATTGAAATACCTTTCTAATGACTCTAAACTCTACATCGTCTGACCAATATTCGATTTTATAACATTTTCACAATACATCAGACTACTACCAAAACTTAGCAAATCAAGTACTATCTCCTTACACTACTATAAAATATGGATTAGACATCGACCTTTAACAACAGTTTGAAAAGCCACCGATGTTAAAAGAGTTTTCGACATCAGTTATTTAAAAAGCGATGTTAAACAGATTTCTGGACATCAGTTGATTAAATAGCCGATGTCTAAATGTTTTTTCTCGGAATTAAAAAAATGTGCTTAGTCATTTCCCCCCATTTCTCATAAAACATTTCCCTTAGAAAATTTTAGTATCCCGCCTAAGTAAAATTTCCCCTAATTTAGTATCCCGCCTTAGTCACTTTCCCCAGATTTCTCTCTACACAGCAGCCGACTCTCATTCATCTCTCTCTCTCTCTCTCTCTCTCTCTCTCTCGTCTCATCTCTCTCACTCATCTCTCTATCTCTCTCTCTCTCACACATACACACTCTCATCTTTCTCTCTCACTCATCTCTCTCTATCTCACTCTCATCACTACTCAACCCTCTTTCTCTGTCTTTCTCACCGATGTTATGATTTCTCTAAATCAAAATAGAGAAGAGGAAGCTCGAATTTAAGAGAAGAGGAAGCTCGAATCGTAAGTCATTTTCCAATTAATAGTTCGAATTAAGCTCGATTTAATTTTAATTGAACATTTTTTTTTGCAGATTAGTTGCTCTTTTTGCTTGGGTCATCTTCAATTAGTAAGTTTTTTGTGTTAATTACTTGTTTCCTTTTTGCATGTATCTTTTTCTTACTTTTCTTGTTTTGGGTCTCGGCAAATTCTTGTTTTTGTTTTTTGTTTTGCTTTTTCTCTCTGTTTCTTGTTTTTGGGTGAATATATATGTTTTCAGTTTCTTGTTTTTAGTTTGTATTACTTGTAATTCTTGTTAATTCTTGTTTTTGGTTTCATATAAATTGAAAAACCCTAAATATTTTTGTTTCATTTTTGTGCATTAATTGGTGAGTCAGTGTATTTATTTGTGAGTCTCATGTTTCACATGTTCTTGTGAGTATTGTACTTATGAAATTGATTGTTCCAGTACTTTAATATTATGAACTGTGTTTTAAGCAGCACTGTAGTTTTCATGTTTTCGAGATTGCGTAGTTTTGAGCTTGCAGATTATTGTACTTGTTGTAGTTGTTAGATAGTAAGATAGTGAGTAATTGATAGTGAGTAGTTGTGAGATCTGTTTCTTTGCACTGTTGGATTACTGGATAATTTGAGCAATTTAATTAGACTAGACTTCTAAATTTGAACATGATTTTGTAGGAGCATTTTGCTTGTGTGTGTGCCGTTAACATTTTCTGTTTTTGAGTTGTTCTTCAGGTTAGTAATTGCTCAACTATAAGTTCTATTCTTTAGTATCCTGATTTCTAATTAGATGCATGTTCTTGTTTATATGATTTCGATAATGTGTTCTTGTAATAACTTGTGATGATTATTTGTTTATATATAAGTTTATACCTATTATGTCCTTATTTTTATATTAGTTTCTTGTTGTCTATATTTTACAAAGCACCTGACATGATTGTTTAATTATGATTTGATTGTAAATATGTTTAATTCTTTCTATTATTAGAATAGTAATTGTAATTTAATGACTTGTATAATTTTGGATAAGTCTATTATTAATTTTTGAAATAACAATACCAGGTAGGTTTCTTTACGAACATATGGATAAGTCGTGGATTTCGAAAGATAGGGATTCTTTAGAGTATGAAATTGGGGTTGAAAGGTTCTTGATATATGCTGAAGAAAATGCTAAAAATCCTAAAGAAATGCCATGCCCATGTGCACGCGGTGGTAATTTCAAAAAATTGTCAGTGAAAATAATTAGGGGTCATCTTTATCAAAATAGTTTTAGTTTGGGGTACGTCGATTGGATTTGGCATGGAGAAAAGTGCTTAAGTAGTACGCCAGTGACTTCAGGGCACAATCCTTTAGGGGAAATTCCGACTTCACAAACAGTTGATGTTTGTGAAGCGGCTTATAATAGGGGTGATTACGATGACGATTCACATGAGTTTAGGAGGTTTCTGTCCGATGCAGAGCAACCTTTGTTTAAGGGCAGTGAGTGTGCTAAGTTAGAGTCGATGTTGAAATTGCACAACTGGGAGTCTAGATTTGGTATTAACGAAAATGCCTTTACTGAGCTCCTTTCTTCTGTTGGATCCTTACTTCCTAAAGATCATGTGTTGCCAGTTAATGTATATGAAGCAAAGAAAACCCTAACTAATCTAGGTCTCGAGTATATAAAGTTTCATGCCTGTCTTAATGATTGTATACTATATAGGGGTGTAAATGTCGATGCGTCCAAGTGTCCTAAGTGCGATCTATCTCGCTGGAAGGTGGGGAAAGATGGTAAACCTAGGATTAACATTCCAGCCAAAGTTATGTGGTACTTTCCGATAATTCCTAGATTTAGACGGTTGTTTAAATCTGCTTCCACAGCTGAACTAATGAGTTGGCATGCGAAGAAGCGAGCTTAAGATGGCCAAACGCGTCATCCAGCTGACTCTCCTTCTTGAAGGAAAATTGATTATAGGTGGCCTGAATTTATTAATGAACCGAGACATATTCACTTAGCATTGGCGGCAGATGGTATAAACCCGCATAATAATGGTCTAACCAATCGGTACAGTTGTTGGCCGGTAGTACTAGTAACTTATAATCTTCCTCCATGGTTATGCATGAAGAGGAAGTTTATGATGTTAACGGTGTTAGTTTCTGGTCCACATGAGCCAGGTAATAACATCGACGTGTACTTACAACCGATGATAGATGACTTGAAGAAGCTTTGGGAAGAAGGTGAACCAAATGTATATGATGCGTATACAAAGTCTTACTTCACTCTAAAAGCAGTTTTGATGTGGACGATAAATGACTTTCCTGCGTACGGAAATTTGTCAGGTTGTGTCAATAAGGGTTATATGGCTTGTCCAATATGTGGTGATGATACCGTTGGTAAACATTTGACTCATAGCTGAAAAATATGTTACCAAGGTCATCGTCGGAATTTGGCTCCGTATCATCCTTATAGGAGGCATAAGGCAGGTTTTAATGGAGAACAAGAATTTAGACACCCCCGTCAAATCCTATCTGGAGAAGAAGTATTAGCGCAGCAGCAACAAATAAAATTTATTTTGGGAAGGAGAAGAAGGCAAAAAAAGTGGACTGTCCATGGAAGAAAAAATCAATTTTTTTGATTTGGAATATTGGAAGTTTCACCATGTTCGTCACTGTCTCGATCTTGTTGTTGGGTTCCGAGGCATAAAACGCAGCAGAAAAATGTAAATATAACAAAAAAAATTCAAAACCCAAACTCAGGATCCATGTATAATATTGGACAGATTATGGTGAAACAGAATCATACCTATTAAGATCTTGACTTTCACGAACTCAACGGAGATCCTAGCATTCACGGCTTGTGTCTACCTCTCGGAAAACACCTCTACGGTATCCACAAGAACACTGCGGAATGGACGTACTAGCCTCCCTCTTGATGATTCGAGATCTGCCTCTTTTGCTGCTACCTCTTCTATGGTTTTCACAAAAAACGTGTAACCCTATTAACCTATCATTATCTATTTATAATGATTTGTTAACAGGCCCATAATAGCAAAACCCAACCCATGTAGGTGTAGGATTAAATAATAAAATGAATATCTATTATTTAATTAATAATTAAGTCATACTTAATTATTATGGACAGATATTATTCCCATAATTCGAATTTATATTAACTCAATTAATTAAGTCTCACTTAATTAATATAATAAAATTTAAATAATCATCAATTAATTTAAATCCATAATTTAAAATAACTATTCCTTTACGTGCTTTATGTGTGTGACCCAATAGGCTATTATTTAATTAGCAATAATTTTATTCTCCAATAAAATTATAAACAATGAGCGGTATTTAGTAATACATCATTGCTACCCAATTAAACAATAATTAAATCGTGAATTGATAAAACCTTTCGTGATTAATGTTTCCGTGTAATATGATCCCTTTAACCATATATATTATAGATTAAACTCGAGGCATGTATTTAGTCATCCTCTCCTACATTTAATCCGGGTTTACTTGATCCATGAGTAGACTATTAAAAACAAATCATTATTTGAGCACAGCCATGCATTTTATAGTCTCACTCAATCAAGAGGCCAATAATATCTGTCCTAATTATAGGAGGGTTAAATCCTTTATCTATCATTCATATTTCTCATGCGACTCATGATATACCCGATGTCCACTTTTATCATCACCCGGTCAAAGGTAACTTTTAATGTAGTCAAAGTATATTAATCCTCGCATAGAAATAATGATCTCAAGTCAAAGGATCATTACACCATTATCACTGTGAGTCTTTCTTATGACTTTATTAAACATGAAGAATCTCACTGTGGGTCTCTCCAGTACCATGTACTCCTACATGTACCTTTGTATTGACTTTAGTATCTCCATACTTATAACCAATGAGATGTGGTAATCTGTCAAACAACATACTAGTCTATTTATGTATTATTATTATCCTATAATAATAATACTCGACTAGGGACCTTTTAAGAATATGATATATTATATAATCTCAAGTTCAAGTCATGTACTTAAACTATATAATGTGTATCATGATTCTAAGGACATTTATTATGCTAATAAATATATCGTAGTAATTAAAGTCATAATAAATACGTTTATTGAATGATCAAATGACATAAAGGTTTATTCAAAGAAACAATGTATTGCCTCTAGGGCACCTACACTAACAGTTATGCACATTGAGAAAAATGTGTGCGATAGTCTAATTGGGACATTATTAAATCTGCCATTCAAGACTAAAGATAGTGAGGAATCTCGTCGTGATATGATTGAAATGGGTGTCAGGCCCGATTTAGCTCCAGAAGTAGGAGAAAAGAGAACCTATTTGCCCCCTGCCCCTTATACTTTGTCAAGGGCAGAAAAGAAAAAAATGTTGTCCTCATTGTCAAATATGAAACTTCCCTATAGCCATTCATCAAACATAAGAAATTGTGTATCAATGTCTGATTTAAAGATACATGGGTTAAAGTCCCATGATTGTCACACTCTTCTCCAACAACTACTTCCGGTTGCAATTCATTATATTCTTCCGAAATATGTTAGGGTCAGCATAATCAGATTGTGTTTATTTTTCAACACTTTATGTAACAAAGTTGTAGATGTATCAAAGCTTGATAAATTACAAGCAGATTTGGTACTGACCTTGTGTGAGTTGAAAAAGATATTCCCTCCCTCGTTTTTCAATATAATGATTCATCTCACAGTACACTTGGTTAGGGAATTGCGTTTATGTGGATCGGTGTTTTATAGATGGATGTTTCCATTTGAACGGTTCAATAAAGTGTTAAAGAGCTATGTTTGAAACCGTTATTATCCAGAAGGTTGTGTAGCGGAAAGTTATCTAGGAGAAGAATCTGTTGAATTTTGCACGGAGTTTATTAAGCAGAGTTGCACACCTGCTGGTCTTCCGAAGGACAAGGGCAAGCTTTCAGGTCCGCCATTGTAACAATAAAGTCAGTGGAGGAGAAAGAACGAGATGAGGTACATTTACATGTCCTTCAGAACAACTCTGAAGTGTATCCCTGTATCATGTAAGTTTATATTTTTTTGATTGTAAGTTCATCTTTTACATATCGAATATTTTGTGGTTGTTTACTTAACATATGTATTTCCTCAGGATGCATAAGGAGTTACTGGAAAGACAGTACCAGGGGAAAAAAAGAGTGCTCAGTGGCTAATAGGAGAGCACAACCGTTTATTTGCTGATTGGTTTCAAAAAAGGGTTAGTTTCTTTTTTTGTTATTTTTTTTTTAGTTAAATTGTTTACTTAATGATTGATTTAAAAAAATATGTGCAGGTTAGTCTCGAAATGATGGAAAATGCCAACAATGTTTCGGAAACAATACGATGCATGGTAGGAAAACCAGCTTTTTCTGTTTTTACCTATGAAGGTTATCTAGTTAACGGGAACCGGTACTTCACAAAGGAGAGAGATGATGCAAGGGTTGTCCAAATAGTGGTGTTTCTTTAGTTGCCAAGACAGTCCAAGTATCTAGTACTAAGGATTTAAATCCCGTAGAGTGTGATATGACATTTTATGGAATAATCGAAGAAATCTGGGAGTTGGATTATCATGCATTTAAAGCCCCATTGTTCTTGTGTAAATGGGCAAACAGTGAAAGAGGCATCAAGGTTGATGATCTTGGCTTCACTCTTGTCGACCTCACTGGACAAGGTCACAAGAACGATAAATATAGATGATTAGTTCATCCATTCTTCCCTCGTCAATGCCCGAAAAGGCAGCAGCTGTTAAAGAATTGAATGTGGATGGTGATTGTGTTGCTATTGACCCTACTCCACCATCCAAAAAGGAAATAAAGGTAAAACAAGCTCTCTCGTCCACTCACTTTCTTTTTATATATAGCAGTTATGTTAGAAGTTAGGAGAATAGATATAGAGGAGAATTTGTATATATTCAGATGTTTATTACAATGAGAAGAGATCCTATATATAGAAAATAAGATGCCCCAAAGTCTAGAGGAGGTGCCTAACATTGGACAAAGTCATAGAGGTGCTGCCTAACATAGCCTAACAGTGCTGACTTTTGACACTCCCCCTCAAGTTGATGCATATATATTACTCATGCCCAACTTGCCAATAAGTGGATGAAGCATCTTCTGATTTAGACCTTTGGTAAATATGTCAGCTATCTGGTCCTCTGATCTTACAAAGTGAATACCAATGGTATCATTATTGATCTTCTCTTTTATGAAATGTCGATCAATTTCGATATGTTTGGTCCGATCATGTTGAACTGGATTATGTGCAATGGCAATAGCGGCTTTGTTATCACAATGTAGCTTCATTGGAGTTGCAGATGCAAGTCCCAATTCTTCTAGAAACAATCTTATCCACAATAATTCACGTACACCTTTAGTCATAGCTCTATATTCTGCCTCAGCACTAGATAAGGCAACCACAGGTTGTTTCTTGCTTCGCCAAGTAACCAAATTGCCACCAACAAATGTACAATATCCTGAAGTAGATCGTCTATCGTCTTGACATCCTGCCCAATCTGCATCTGTATAGCTTTCAACCCCGAGATGATTGTTTTTAGTAAACATTACTCCTTTTCCAGGAGCAGCCTTAAGATACCTTAATATCATATAAACTGCATCCAAATGTGGTTGGCGAGGATCATGCATATATCTACTAACAATTCCCACTGCATATGATATGTCTGGCCTTGTATGTGCAAGGTAGATTAGTCGACCAACTAACCTTTGATATTGAGATTTCTCGACAATTTCACCAGCATCTCCACAAAGTTTATGATTTGCTTCTATTGGAGATTCTGCAGGTCTACATCCCAACATCCCTGTTTCATTCAGAAGATCAAGTGTATACTTCCGTTGTGAGAGGAAGATACCACCTGGACTTCTAGAGACCTCAATACCAAGGAAATACCGTAGTTTTCCTAAGTCCTTCATCTCGAATTCAGAGGCAAGCTTGCGTTTAACATTAGCAATCTCACAAGTGTCGTTGCCCGTGATCACAATATCATCGACATAAACAATCAACACTGTGATTTTTTCATCTCGTCTTTTTACGAACATGGTGTTATCTGAGTTGCTCTGTTTGTAGTTAAATTTAATCATTGCTCCCTGAAATTTGCCAAACCAGTCCCTTGGAGACTGTTTTAAACCATAAATAGTCTTCTTTAGCTTGCATATTTTCCCAATGGTCGCAGCTGTAGAAAAACCCGGTGGAATATCCATGTAAACCTCTTCTTTCAGGTCTCCGTGTAAGAATGCATTTTTTACATCCAATTGTTGAAGTTCCCATCCAAGATTTGCTGCACATGATATCAAGACTCGAATAGAGGCCATCTTTGCTACTGGAGCAAAAGTTTCCTGATAATCAATCCCGTAAGTTTGAGTATACCCTTTTGCTACGAGTCTTGCTTTGTACCTATCAATCAGCCCATTAGGTTTCTGTTTTACAGTGAATACCCATCTGCATCCTACTACCTTCCTTCCAGCGGGAAGATGAGTTAACTCCCAAGTGCCATTATGTTTCAAGGCATTCATTTCCTCTATCATAGCATCTTTCCATTTAGGATCACATAAAGCATCCTGCCAAGTATGCGGAACAGAAACACTAGACAAGGATGACACAAAAGCAAGTGAAGATGGAGATAATGCATTATAAGATACAAAGTTTGAGATAGGATGGTTAGTGCAAGAGCGTACACCCTTTCTTATAGCAATAGGGAGATCCAAAGTGGGATCAAGAGTATTACCAGTTTCTGGCTCAAACACAGGAGATGCAGGATCTGTCTCGAGGTCAGAGGTCTCTGGATGTGGTAAAGTGGTGATATCATTTCTTTTCCGCCTGGAATATGTAATCAAATCTGGAATATCCAACCTATTTAGATCATCTGACTCATTACTCGTAAGTGGAGGAATAGATGACCTGTTTGAGCTAGTGTTTGGAACATTGATGAATGGAAGGAATTGAGACTCCTCTGTCGCTTTACTATCATGACTGTGTCGGTTAATCTCCCCCTGAAGCAAGGAGGAAGATCCAGGAGAGAAGTAAGAAATAGACTCCCAGAAAGTAACATCGTGACTGACATATGTGCGATGTGAGGGAGGATGATAGCACTTATATCCCTTTTGAGTTGGTGTATAACCAATGAAAACACAGCGGAGAGCACGAGAATCAAGCTTATCCCGAGAGGGAGAATGATTATGAACAAAGCATACACTCCCAAATAACCGAAGAGGCAATGGATGAGACGAAGGTGCAGGAATAAAGGACAACGGTGTTCTGAATTGTAGTACACTTGAAGGGAGACGGTTGATCAGATATGCAGCAGTCATGACTGCCTCACCCCAAAGATATTTAGGGACATGCATAGTTAATATGAGGGACCGTGCTACCTGTTGTAAGTGACCAATTTTCCTTTCCGCAATTCCATTTTGCTGAGAGGTTTTAACACATGTAGTTTGATGAATTATACCCCATGTGTCCAAATAAGATGTAAACATTCCGGCATACTCGGTACCATTATCACTTCGCAGAATTTTAACAAAGGCATTGAATTGTGTTTGAATCATGTGGTGAAAGGATTTAAAACATTCGAATACTTCACTTTTGTGTTTAAGAAGGTATACAAAAGTAAGCCGAGAATGACAATCAACAAAGACAACAAACCACCTATACCCATCATGTGTAGGATGACTGAATGGACCCCAAACATCAGTATGAATAGTAGAAAATAGAGTAGGACTTCTCTTATTTCTAGATGGATAAGATGACCTTTTATGTTTTGCTAATTCACATGGTTCACAGAAAAATTCATCCTTCTTACATTTTGAAGCTAAATTCGGAAAGAGATGCGACAGAACACCAAATGAAGGATGACCTAAGCGTCTATGCCATTGATACAAAGACTCTAAACTGGGATTAGATTTAGATGAAACCTGATAACTTGTCGATGGCGAAACAGAATTCCCTTCCATAATATATAGGCCATCTACCACTTTATGTTAGAAGTTAGGAGAATAGATATAGAGGAGAATTTGTATATATTCAGATGTTTATTACAATGAGAAGAGATCCTATATATAGAAAATAAGATGCCCCAAAGTCTAGAGGAGGTGCCTAACATTGGACAAAGTCATAGAGGTGCTGCCTAACATAGCCTAACAGTGCTGACTTTTGACAAGTTATGTAAGCTATGGACAGTACTACAAATAATACAAACTTGTAATTTCACCTTGCATGTCTTGTAAATGTAGGATCCGCAACCATGTGAGCTGGATGTAGGCAATGTGCCCAACATAGTTGCATTTGGTATGGCGACGACTGATGGGGACATGAACGAAAAGATACATGAAATGCCTATGCCGCATGGATGTATTCGTGTGTTGGTGGATGGAAGCATCAACGACAATGCCTTGGTTCCAGTGCCAGTACCGGGTAAAATTGAGAAGGTCCACGAAGCTGTTGGTTCTAATGTCGCGTGGCCTAAGGAGTTGATTATTTTTCCAACTATTGTGGTTTGTATTTCTTTTTCTTTTTCCATAGTTTGCGCGCATGATGTGTTTCATTATGTGTTTATATTTATGCATGATAAAATGAATTTTTGTAGAAAAAGAAAAGGCAAATGTCGCAGAAGGCTGATGATCCGTTAAAGAATTTGGCGAACATGTTTAAAAATGCCGAGCCAACAAACAAAAATGTGCCAAGCCGCTTTAGGTTGTTGTATAAACATGCAACAACAACTATGGCAGTGTCAGGTGTCTCAATTGAAATTCCATGTGATATTGAAGTTTTCGGGTTTGAGAAAAGAATATTTATCTTGCATGAGAATTTAATTTCCTTATTAGAGTTCGACCAGATTGGACAGGCTGTAATATCAACTTACATGTCGTAAGTATTGTTCTTCTTAAATCTTGTCTAATTCTGCATATTGCACAGGAATATATATGTACTTATTACATTAAATTTTTTTTAGGTACCTGCATAATGTTTTGCGTAAAAAGAAGTTACTGGACTATTTTGGGTTTTTTGATCCCTCAGCCACATATACCCTGAATGCTGACTTTGAATCTTTAGTTGTTCAAAGGCTGAAAGAGGGTAGCCCAGATCGCGTTTTCTTCATGCCACATAATGAAAAGTAGGTTATTTTGTGGATTTTTACTTAACTAATTGTAGCACTACGATTTATACTAATTCTTGCTTCGTGGTATTCTTTTTAACAAATACAGTTTCCACTGGATTTTGATTATAATTTTGGGGAAGTGACATTTACACTCTCAATCCACTGTCTCATCCACCACGGAATCCAGCCTTAGAAAAAGCTTTAATAAGGTATTGACAAATAAATAAATAATTATATATATATATATATAGTATGCTTTCTTTGGTGTCACATTGTCGTTCCTTGCACTTAATTGCAGTGCACTGAGAATTTCAATGCTCAAATAGGAAGGGTAAATAAAACTCCCGAAATACATAATCTTGCGGTAATTATTTAAGCACTTTACTTGGTTTGTTGTATGTACATACGTACTTCATATTCTTGGTTGGTCAATCTATATTTTCTCATTTTTATTGGAACAGGGATCGCCAAAACAACCTGGCGCTGTTGAATGTGGTTATGTTGTCATGCGGTATATGCGGGATATTATTTTGGATGAGGACATGTACTCATTTTCTACCAAGGTATACTTTAATTGGTGTGTTTTGATATATGGAATATAATTGTGTAATTAGTAAATATAAAATTTATGCATTTGAAAAATAGTATATTTATCCTATTTTTTGCTTTGGGTTTTAATTGTTTGCAGTGGCTTTGTAAAACTCGGGCATCTTACAAGATGGTAGAGCTTGAAGAGGTGTGGTACAAGACTTTGAAGCACATTGAAAAACTCATGAAATAGTGACTTGGTTTATGGAACAGTAGGTATAGATCTCTGCCTAACATCTAGCTTTTGGTACTAATTATTAAATGAAATTGTCTAGGAACTGGTTTGCAGTACTTGTGGAACAAGGGGTGGGGTCTGTTTATCGAAGTACATGTAGTTGGTTTGTGTAATTAAGGTAGTTGATAGTTGGTAATGTACATTGGTTATACTTGTCGAAGTTGTCGAACTACGTACATGTACTTTGGTTATGCTTTTGTCGAAGTACGTACATGTACTTGGTTATATATGCTTTTGGTCGACAAGTAGAATTTTGGTAATGGCTATTGTAAACATTTGGATGTTTGGTAAATGAATGGCAAGTACTTGGTTTTTGTATTAAATCTGTATTGTTTGATTTCAATTTTGGGCTGCATATAAAACGATCACTACAAGCTAAAACCTCAACAAGATACATCAGTTATTAAAACAAAACTGATGTGTTTAACTATAATTCACATCACTTTTTCTAAAATAATCGATGTAAAAAAAGGTCTATTGCATCAAATTTTTTAAAAGAACTGATGTCTACTATTACACATACATCGGTGTTATCATATAAAACTAATGTCTTTAACAATAATTCACATCACTTTTTCTAAAAAAAATGATGTATAATTGGAAAATATAACATCAGAGTATGGCTAAAATATGATGTCTGTTAGGACAAATAACATCGGTTTTGTTATTGAAAACGATGTCTATTGGAACATATCACATCGGTTTTGTTAATAAAAACGATGTCTAATACAGCATATAACATCAGTCTTACCAAATAACCGATGTCTACGTCTTCATATATTAGACAATGTAACACTATATAACATCGGTTTCACATATTAACTGATGTCTGAGATAACATAAAACATTGGTTTTTACCGAAACCGATGTATATGTCATTATTTACCTTGTCTGTGCTATGTTTACGTTGATCTAATGCACATAATATATCATAATTTAAAACGAACTACTGCACATAATGTAGCTTAGACATCAGAAATATTTAAGAAACTAATGTCTAAGTCGATAATAGACAACGGCTAAAAACCGATGTCTAAAGTTTTGACCTTTCTCTACACACGCATAGACATCGCCCAGAATATTTTTTTTACAACGACTAAAAACCGATGTATATTGACCTATTTCTAGTAGTGTTAACTCCCATAACTTAGCTTAGCAATTATCAAACATCATCTATATCCTACCCACACTTACACTTTGGCACATATATTTACACAATCATTTAAATCTCTACTCTCAAGAGCACATATAATCATATTCTTCCTTTAATTCTTTTAAATTAACAAACCCACTTCCTAAAATCACTTAACAATTCAAAATGTAAACTTTATAAAATCTGAAAAATAATTAAAACTACTAAAACTTGACATGCAACTAACTTCCTTTCACAATAATCATCAACACCAAATCAAGCTAACCCATATCATACACATACTTTACAAGTTCTAAAAATTCAAACCCATATCAAGAACGCAACATGCAAACTAGTTTATAAATACAAAGCTTTCATTAACATCATAACAACCTTATTAATAACATAATTTGCCAAAAATCAACCCATCGGATCTCATCAAGATCATCTCCCTCATCAATATCATCTCCGGTGGGGAAGGGTTCGGTGGTGGCCAAGAAATCGGCACCCCAAGCTACTACAACTTCTAAACCCCGATTTTCTTGCAACCCATCATACTACAACATCAATACAACTCATATTTCTACTTGCATGTGAATTTTGAGCCCCCTAAAACCTATACATACATACACCAAACATATATATACATGCACAGATAAAAACTTGAAAATAACTTCAACCCATCCTTGTTAAACACATAAACAACTATAATCAATCAAGAATTTGTACCAACAAGAAGGTATATGTTGGATTTGTGAAAAACAAGGGAGAAAGAGAGAAACTCACAAAATGAGAGAAAAGAGAGAGAAGAGAGAGGAGTGTCTCGGTGGAAATGAGAAAAAAAAAGGGAGAAAGAGTATTAACACTTACAAAGGCATTCTTTTAATCTTATCACCCCACTTTCTATTTGAAACATTTATCTAATTGCTATTTAACCAAAATTAAATGGGTTTTTTGTAAAAATTCTGATATTATATATTTTTAAAATAAAAGTTACCCAATAAGGTTCACATGCATATTTTTAAAATATTTTTAGGGCTTATAAATATAGAGATATGGATTTTACAAAAATAAGTTTTAAAGATGAAAATTGATATATAAAATCTTTTAAAAATCATTAACACCCAAAATAAATTAATTCTCATTTATATAACCAGGAGTATAAAATTAGAAACGCATATATATAAAAATCATATTTTTACGACTTACAGATATTTAACTAGAAATTTTACAAATTAAATCCTCTAAATGGAAAATCATACTTTAAAAGTCATAATAAATCATTGGAGCCTAACTGAAATTAGCTTATACATTTAAAAATTCCCTAAATATAAAAGACACCTCGTAATGAAGACTTTATGATTTTTAGATTTTCTAATGATTTTATAAAAATAAACAGTACAACAAAAATGCTTTTAAAATTAACTAAAAATCGATAAAAACAATTATTCACATAGACACCACATATAATTCACATACTCACAATTACAAGTCATTAATTCACACAAGCAATATCATATCTCTAATTAATATACAACCTCTTAATATATAAATAAACAAAATATATCGATTACTCACGTCATTAAGATTTAAATATTATAGAATTATATCGGACTATTAGAATCTACCCACCTTAAAAGGATTTTGTCCCCAGAATCAAGCTAAATAAAACAACTGAGGATATCTCTCTTTCATCTCATCTTCTAATTCCTAGGTGAATTCCTCAACCTTAGGATTCCTCCATAACACTTTTACAATAATAACTATTTTGCTTCTAAGAACCTTTTCCTTTTTATCTACTATCCTGACAGGATGCTCTTTGAAAGATTAATCTGGCTGAATCTCTACTGGTTCATACTCTATAACACAATTCAAACTAGGAACAAATCTCTTCATCAATGATACGTGAAAAACATTATGCACGTGCTGCAAATTCGAAGTTGCGCTAATTCATAAGCGACTTTTCCTATCCGTCTCAAAACTTCAAAAGGTCCTATATACCTCGGGCTAAGCTTCCCTTTCTTACCAAATCTTGGCAATCCTTTCCACAGAGATATCTTGAGTAATACATTTTCACCTTCATCAAATTCTACCGGTCTTCTAGTAGGATCTGCATATTTACGTTGTCGATCCTGAGCAATTTCTAATCTCTTTCGTATCAACTTCACAACTTCTTCAGTTTGCTGAATCAATTCTAGACCAATAACTTTTCGCTCTCAGACTTCTTCCCAACAGATTGGAGATCTACACTTTCGTCCATATAAAGCTTCAAATGGCAGCATCCCTATGCTTCCGTGATAGCTGTTACTGTAAAAAAATTTACCAAAGGTAAATGCTCTTTCCAACTTCCTTTAAAATCCAAAGTACATGCGCGCAACATATCTTCTATGGTTTGAATTGTTCGTTCACTTTGCCCGTCCATCTGAGGATGATAAGCCGTGCTCATTCGCAATTGAGTTCCTAAACAATCCTAAAACTGTCTCCAAAATCTTGAATTGAAACGAGGATCTCTATCTGACACAATAGACATCGGTTAAAAACCGATGTCTGGCCATTTTTGAACCGATGTCTATGTGGGTGTAGAGAAAGGTCCAACCCTTTTACATTGGTTATTAACCGATGTCAAAGAGTATCTGGCACATCGTTTACTGGCAATTAACTGATGCTAAATATTATCTGGAACATCGTTTACTAACAACTAACCAATGCCAAATATTGTTTGGAACATCGTTTAATGGCAACTAACTGATGTTAAATAGTATCTAGAACATCGTTTACTAACAGCTAACCGATGTCAAATAGTGTCTGGAACATTGTTTACTGGCAACTAACTGATGTCAAATAGTATCTGGCACATCGTTTACTAGCTACTAACCGATGTGCATCATATATATTAACATTAGTTATAAACCGATGATAAAAGCATGATAACAATGCCAACCAGAACAGTACCATATAATACCAAAATCATACGAAAAACAAAAACTAGCTATAATGGTTGCTCAGAAAATAACCAAAAACTTAAGTCTCAAAACATTATCAAGTCAAAATGTCATTTCTCCATTTCAAATGACAATACCAACTTCTTACAATATCATTTGACATGTACATATCAATTACAAAAATCATCCACATTCCACATATGAACTCCCTACATTTCGTCCACATTCAAGTGTAATAAAATACTTGACAAGTGTACTAAAATGATCTATTGCATCTTTGGCTACAAAGTAAGATATATAGCGTATTCATTCCGCTAGAGCTCTCGCTTATGAAGGTAGTTTGTCCAATGCAAATGTTCTCAAAGCTGAAATTTTGCATAATAATGCTGCAGCACAACAAATAATAGACCAAACACAGAAACTCATGAAGTAAAGAAAATAACCAGATGGACTTAGTACCAATGTTGGGTAACTTACAAATGGCGATGATGGTGTAAGTATAGCCAAGAGCCCCATATTCTTCGTTATTTGCTTTAGCAACGGTTCCTAAGCATGCACCAGTGAGTAAAAGAATCGGGATAATCGACTACTTGTCCTCTTGCTTCCCGCAGACGTTGCTTGCCAACCCTGAAATTGTGTTTATAGTACTCTAGCAACAAGCGATATAACATACTAAAATAGAGAAAAGTGAGCACCCAAATCAAGTTTCAACAATTCTTTCAATCAATTATTGAGATAAGTAATTTGTTGAAGGATTACTTAGTTAGTAGGATGAGAATATTATTAGTCTATTGCCTTAAAGGACCTTCCAAAAATGGGTGATGATATAATATTAGTCTGCTGACTTGGAGGACCTTCCAAAATTACAAAAATGATAACAACAAGTGCAATAGAATTTAAATCATCACACAGATTCACATATGCAGCACTGATGTTTTTCAACCTAAGAATTTATCTTCAAATTTAAATTACAATATTGCAGGATACAAAGCTTAAAATTTCATTCTCCAAGTTAAATTTATTAAAGTAAATAATCATCCAATGAAGACAAACAAAAAAAGGTTGGCGAACACAATCCATGATCAATTCACACATAAGAAATCAAAATGAGGGCTATACCTTCCAAGAAAATATCTATGTTGCCTAATTACATAAGGAGTAACTCTGTTTGATAGTCCACTGGGTTTCAATACGTTGTTGTTAGCATATTTTACACCGCTGTGTAAAATAAAATGTGGCTCTAGAATTTCAATTAATTTTTTAACAAAATATTCAGTAGAATTTCAATAACACGAGTATTTACCATTGCAACAAAGACAAAAATGAGAGATTAAAATTCAAGTTGTTTTATAAAGTCATTTAGAAGATTAAGAGAAAATAACTCACAATTGCTTTGTTTTGGATGTTATGAGCTCGATTTGCATACTTTAAATTATTCAATGTCTCCTCCGCATTTGTATTTGCAGGGCTTACAAAAGCTGCATCCATATATGAAAAAGAAGCAACATTAAAGTTTTCTTGTAAAATCATAACATCACATTTATGACATAATCAGATGCCCTGTATTAACTATATGATGATCATGGACAAGTTGTATAAAAGAATGCCTATCATGACTGTTTTGCTATTTCCTCCAAGAGAGTCCTAGAATGTTAATTTTAGCAATTAGTTTGAAAGTTCATCTAAATAATATGCAAAACTCAATATATTGCAGAAAGAATGTTGAAAGAAATAGCTAGCCAAACTACACGAGAGTATCAAATTCATCTGTTATGTTATACTTTTATAGGTTAAAGTGACTAACAGAAAATGGAGTGAAAATGAACTTGGTGTC
The DNA here is from genome assembly GCA_036435485.1 of Saposhnikovia divaricata. Taxonomy (NCBI): domain Eukaryota; kingdom Viridiplantae; phylum Streptophyta; class Magnoliopsida; order Apiales; family Apiaceae; genus Saposhnikovia; species Saposhnikovia divaricata. The sequence continues at coordinate 171,098,959 of CM071594.1, read as the reverse complement.
CATGTATGTCGATGCTCATGTATACTCATATATCACTTAATGTCAACAGGATTTTTTATAACCATCTACTTATAAGTATAACTCATAGATAACTTACAGTACTAAACTATCAAGAAAGAAGAAGAAAATCAATAATGGTCACCTCTGCAAGCTCCTTTTCCATGTTCCCATATTCAGAGTTCCTAGGATCATCATGCAAGAGCCTCCTAATCTGAGACACGTTTGGTAAAAAATTGTGTTAGAAATGTAGATCACTAACTTACAGTACTTATAGTGATGTATTTTATATTGCCATACCATGCAGTAAAGTCATCTTCAATACATTGGTCGTGATCTCCCATACCAACTGGAACAAGACGCTAGGCACCTACAGAATGTTGAAAAGGCCAGCTAAATACTTGAACTAATGATATTTAACTTCACATTTTACATTATTGTAGCAAGATGTATCTACTTGACATTGCCGAAAAAAGAAAAGGATAGGCTTCTCTTTCAGAGAGAAAAAAAAATTACGTCAGTAATTATATCGTGAGCACGTAAAGCATGACCAAGTACCAAAAAATTTTGTGTTTCAAGGTGAGCACTCAATTTATTATGAATCAAGAAAATGAATATACCCTGCTCAACAAGGCCGTCATCCTCAACCACTGCAATCTACGCATTTAAAAGGATAACAGAATATCACGTCAGCATGAAGAAGAGATTAAAGCATAGATCATAGAATTGTAACATTTAATTACTATGATAATAATTCATATTGAAGATTGTTAAGCCACTCCCCTCTCTCTCTCTCTCTTTGCCCTGTTTCATATTACATTCTCCAAAATCAACACCAAATATTATCCAACATCCACAACTTTAACTGTTGTGTTGTTCTCCAATATTCTTCCAGCACTAATTAACTTCAGATCTTTTACTGTCTTTGGACCATTCCCCTTCCCTGTTAAGAGAAAATCATGTTTTATGAGTATTAGCAGATCTTGAAGTTTAAAGATGATAGCAGAATCAAGTACAACCAAATTACCAAAGGATATACTAATATGCAGAACACAGCGTGGAGCCAATCTTCACAAGACAGTCAGTGTGATAATTTAATACTCTACATTACTCAGAACAAAAGAAATTTTGTTCAAAAATAAAATTTCCCTAGTCTTTTTAAGTAGGAGTAATTCTCATTTCTCGTGACTTTTGAGTGAACAGTTCGAAAATAAACAACAATGGTTTTCTGATTATTAAGACTTGCATAGAACTAAGAATATCAAATCTATAAGAGATGTAGTTTCTTTCCTAAATGAAAACCACTCTTGCTATACATGATTAGGCTATGTGCAGTAGGAAATCATTCCTGATAACACCATTAATGAGATCAATAAGGAACCGGAGTATTAAATCGTAGCCTTATTGTTAAGTATTTATAGCGTATTCTACAACATCCTTTTATTTTACATAATTTCTTCGTCTTATCCTATTTCTATGAGTATATTCTAACAGAAATCTGTATCAAAGATTCAGCCACTCAGATATTGAAGTTCTTTTAGATATTCCACCACACAGCCGTCCATGAATCATGGTTAAATTACATGGCACATCTAAATTCAAAAAATAAGTAAATAACTTTTGAATTAAGTAGTAACATACAAACGAGCAACAAAAATTCGGATATGGTTAGGGTAGACAAAATGTTAGTTACATATAGTCTATTAAAGATACTCATTAGATAGTTCTCATCTACAAAATAAAAAATTCATCCTAAGTAGCCAACCTTTAGGCCATTGTAGCAGCAGGAAAACTCTTAGGACCAATGTCCAACCCATCTGTCAACCTACACTTGATCTCAAACTGATCCTGAATTCCAGACATCTTCAAAAATCCTAAAGAATTATCAGAACAGGGCCGCAATCTTTCCGAGAGTGTGAAACTCACCGTTGCTAACAAACAAATTAAAAAGAACAAGAACAAGATTAACTTGAAAAAACAAGTAAATGATTCTTACCCAAACAATTTCTCCTTTTAAATGTTGCTCCTACATTAATAAGAACAAGAAAAAATGAATTAGAAAATTAAGATTTCGCGTTCAAAAATCCCCAATTCGATTAATTGGAATTAAGAAAATTAAGAACTGAATCAAAATAATTCGAGTTTACGTACATATACAAGTTTACTCACTTACCGATTTGAGCTTTTTAGCAGTAAACAAATGGATTTATGTAGTGAATTGAACTCAATTGGTCAAATCGATATGACCTAATATTAACTTGAGCAGTTACGAGAGTGAAAGAGAGAGTAAAAAAGAGGGACGGTGAGGCCAGAGAGAGAGAAAGAGAGAGAGAGAGAGAGAGAGAGAGAGAGAGAGAGAGAGAGAGAGAGAGAGAGAGAGAGAGAGGCCAGAGAGAAAGGTGAGGTCAGAGAGAGGGGGGTGAGCCGTCGAGAGAGAAAGAGAGAATGAGAGGGTGAGGTGAGAGAGAGATTTCTGTTTTTGTTTTAATTTACATTTGTTTTTGTCTAAAACAGGAGCTCAGAAAGAGGGGGAACTAAAAATTGGATAAGGGGGAAATTTTTTGGGTATTAAGGGGGGAAAGTTAATTGTTTGGGCGCGGGCAACAAATTTTTTAAGCCTACTTTAGACATCGGTTTATTTTGACCGATGTCATAATATGTCAAAGACATCGTTTATTTTTTAACCGATGTCATTGATATGTCTAAGACATCAGTTGTATTTTTGACCGATGTCATTGAAATGTTAATGATATGTCAATGACATCGGTTGGCTGGCATTGTGATTTCATAATATATGAAGGACATCAGTTTTTTATCGACCGATGTCATTGATAGTGTTTACATCGGTGACATCCTGAGCCGATGTCAAAGGGGCGATGTCTATTCTACTTTTTCTATTAGTGCTACAATCTCTTTCAGATACATATGAACCATCTTATCTAAAGAATACCTTTCGTTAATAGGCAATAAATGTGTTGTCTTCGTTAATCGATCGATAATAACCCAAATAGCATCTTGATTTAACTTCGTCCTTGGCAATCCTACAACAAAATCCATTGCAATGTTCTCCCATTTCCATTCTGGAATCTCTAACGGTTGCAACATACCACCAGGTCTCTAATGCTCTGCTTTTACTCTTTGACACGTGTAACATTTGTTAACCCAATCTGCAATCTCTCTTTTCACATCTGGCCACCAAAAATTTCTTTTTAAGTCATGATACATCTTGGTACTTTCGGGGTGAATAGAATATTTAGAATTGTGTTTCATGCAAAATCTCTATCTTCAATTCATGTACATTCGGAATCCAAATCCTAGAGCCAAACCTCAAAATTCCTTGATCATCCTTTCGAGTACAAATCTTTTCTCTTGTTAACTCATTCATCCTTTGATCCATCACTTCATCTTGACATCTCTTAATCTTCTCGAGTAACTCTGGTAGAAATGTCATCTTGTTATTCATATCGTTCACATCACCTGACTGGCAAACTTCTATTTCCAATTTCTCAAATTCCTTCAGTAATTCCTTGGTCTCCGTCAACACATTCAATCTTTCTTTTCAACTTAGCGCATCTGCAACCACGTTTGCTTTTCCTGGGTGATATTTAATAGTACAGTAATAATCCATAATCAGTTCTAACCATCTCCTCTATCTTATGTTCAACTCTTTTTGCGTGAAAATATACTTTAAGCTTTTGTGATCGGTGTAAATTTCGCACTTCTCTCCATAAAGATAACGTCTCCACAATTTCAATGCGAACACTATAGTTGCTAATTCCAAATCATGCATAGGGTACCTCTATTCATGTTGCTTGAGCTGTCGGGAAGCGTATGCGATTACCTTATTGTGCTGCATCAAAACACATCCAAGTCCTTTGAGTGATGCGTCGCTATATATTACAAAATTTCCCTTATCATCCAGTAAAACTAACATCGGGGCAGTTACCAATCTTTGCTTAAGTTCCTGAAAAATCTTTTCACACTTATCATTCCATTCAAACTTTTTATTCTTTCGATTCAACTTTGTTAATGGCACAGAAATCTTTAAAAAATCCTTCACGAATCTTCGATAATACCCGGCTAATCCTAAGAAACTTCTGACTTCTGTCAGTGTCCTTGGTCTTTCCCGTTTTGTTACGGCTTCAATCTTAGTTGGATCTACTTTAATACCCTCACGACTAATTATGTGTCCTAGAAACTGCACTTCCTTAAGCCAAAACTCACACTTAGAAAACTTCGCATATAACTTCTCTTTCCTCAAAATTTCTAAAGCTAATCTCAAATGTTCTGCATGTTCCGCTTCAGTCTTAGAATAAATCAGTATGTCATCGATGAAGACTATCACGAACTTATCCAAATACTTCTTAAACACTCGATTCATCATGTCCGTGAAAGTTGCGGGCACGTTAGTTAATCCAAAAGCCATCACTAAGAACTCGTAATGTCCGTATATTGTCCTGAACGCTGTCTTAGGCAAATTTTCCGGTTTAATCTTCAGTTGATGGTATCCCGAGCGTAAATCAATCTTTGAAAAATCTGTTGCTCCTTTTAACTGATCAAACAAGTCATCGATCCTTGGTAACGGATATTTATTCTTAATGGTTAACTTATTCAACTCACGATAATCGATGTACAATCTCAAGCTTCCATCTTTCTTCTTCACGAATAGAACTGGAGCTCCCCACGGTGACGTACTTGGCCTTATTACTCCTTTATCCAACAAATCTTGTAACTGCAATGATAACTCTTTCATTTCTACTGGGGCCATACGATACGGGGCTTTCGACACTGGTTCTGTACCTGGAGCTAACTCAATCGAGAACTCAATTTTTCGGTCTAGAGGTAAACCTGGTAACTCGTCAGGAAATACGTCTGGAAACTCGTTGACAACAGGAATATCTTCTAACTTAGGTTCTTCTTTACTCTTGTCTACCACACACGCAAGATAAGCTTCGCACCCATGTCTCATTAACCTTCTAGCTTGCATCATAGTAATAAATAATTTATTCTGCTTCTGGCCTTTAAAAATCACCTCCTTACCTTTTGACGTCTTCAAAATTACCTTCTTATTCTTACAATCAATCTGCGCATTATGCTCAATTAACCAATCCATTCCTAATATAATATCAAATTCTCCTAATTGAAAAGGTATCAACGTAACAGGGAAAAGATAACCTTCTATGCTAACCTCACAATTCGGACAAACCTGATTTACTTGCACCTGCTCCTGATTAGCTAATACTATCTTCAATATTCCCTCTAACCTTATGGTTTTACATCCCAATCTCTCTACAAACTCTCTTGATATAAAAGACCTAGTCGCACCGGTATCAATTAATACTTTCGCTAGAGTAGAATTTACAAGAAGCGTACCTTCTACCACCTCCGGATTCTGTATTGCCTCTCTCATATTCATGTTCAAAGTCTTAACCTGGTTTGAGAAGATAGGAATTTGATATCCTAGAAGTCTTTGTTCTGGAACTTGAGCTACCGATTCATAACTCATCATCGAAGGAGCTGGTTGGATCATATATAGTACTGGAGCTGCTGCTAACCTCATCAAGTTGGTATTCTTCACCGGAACTCTACAAATATGCCCCACTTTTCCACACTTGAAACATGTCACATTTGGCGTCTGAATTCTCTCATTTGGACATTCTCTGGAATAATGTCCTCTAGCATTACACTTATAACAAACAACTCCGACTTTCATACATACTCACGTATGTTTCTTCAAACAAATCTTACACTCTGGAATAGTCACTTGTTGGGTCCTCTGTTGTCCTTGATTTCCTTGATTTTGCATTCTATTCCCTTGATTCCTATTGTTATTGTGATTCCTCTGAAAATTTCCTATTCCACTGTTTGACTGAAATCCGGGCTTCTTTACAAACTTACCTGTTGCTTCACTCTGACTTGGTCCTTCATCTTTTTGTCCAAACTTCCTTTTTCTGTCAAATCTTTCCTTCTGGCCTTGCTCACTTTCCCCTTCTACTATAATCGCCTTCTGAATCACCTCAGCATAAGTATTTAGTTCCAACATAGCTATTGTAAGAACCTTGAATATTTAATTTATAAAATTACTGTTTTGGTGAACTAGAACGGAAATATTTTATATTTTATTTGAGGTTGATGGGTTGATATGTTAAGTATGTTATTGCTCGAAAAGATTCCCGTATGTGGTTAGTATGTGATATGTATATTAGATTGAAATAGAAGTTTTTCCCTTAATTCGTGAAATCAGTTCGTTTTATTCGATAAATCCAGTTTTCAAAATCCCTGGGGCTTCGATTTTAAATCGATCCGTATTAGTATTCATCAGATAAATCTCAAACCACTCGCAAACTTTATTTTTAATCGTTTTATAAGTTTTATAAATTTTCAGTATTTAATTCGGTATTTTTTTTCGAAAATATTTCATTCGTGTCGGACCCGTAAATTGTACTTTCGGGACTAATTATCAGCTAATGCATGTGATCTTATCCTTAACCAATCTACATTCTTACCCTCTAGCCAATCTGATTGCAGCCATCTGTCCCAATCAGAAAAATCCAGAATTATCTTGCAAGACTTTTGAGAAAATAATAATAATAATAATAATAATAATAATAATAATAATAATAATAATAATAATAATAATAATAATAATAATAATAATAATAATAATAATAATAATTTCAAAGTGTTCTTGATGATCAAACCCTCCGTTGAAGGTGATTTTGAGCTCCTTTTCTGACGTTCTTGTAGTCAAATCAAAGCTTGAAAAACTCTACTTTCATAATCTGTAATCAGATCGTGCCCAGGTAACTTCCTTGAATTTTTTATGAATTTTTGTTCCTAATTCGAATATTAGGGTTCTTGGTTATTTAATTTGGACGTTTTTGCTGTACTTGTTGTTTGTAAAATCTGATGGTTCCTTGAGCTTCCCTGAGCTGTTTAGAAGCGATCCATGTAAGTAAATATGACGTTTGTATTCGATATTATAGAAAACGAGCTCGATTTTCTTCCTTGGTTGTAAAAATAATCGGTCGTGCTGTACGTTGATTGTTTGTAAAAAAGGTTAATACGGATAGATTAGTAGAGCTCTGCAGATCATTTTGATATCTAATACATATGGTTTGATTTAGAAATGAAGGATTTCGGTTTTTGGCCGGAAAATTCTATGGTTTTGGCCAGAAATCGGCTGTATGTTTGTTTTTTTGTTATGTTGTGGTATTAGAATTTAGAGGGGAGTAAAACAAATGTTTTGGCTGCTAAAATCGATTGGAAAAAATGAGTGTTTGACTGTGTTTTGGGGGTCGCCGGAATAGTCTGCCGGCACCGGAAACTGCTGCCGTCGTTGGATTCTGCAGAATGTTGAAGAACATTCAAAGTGTTCTTGATTTTTCCTTTATTTTTGATTTAAATTGTTTTGTTTGATTTTTTTTGGGGAGAGTGTGGTAAAAATAAGTGGTTTTAAACTTTTTACTGTTTTGCCCTACAAAGTAAATTCAAAAATTTACTTTACTCAATTATATGAATTCATTTAGTTTAATTATTTAAAAATCTGAATTTTATTTTAAAATTCAGAAAATTTGTTTAAAAATCATAATTAAATTCAGAAAAATGTTCTGAATTATTTATTTAATTATTTAATTCGAAAATGATTTATTTTAGAAATTTTCTTTATTTAAAATTAATTAGAATAAAATACTTTTAATTACTTTAATTAATTTCAATTAATGATATAATTGATTTAATTATTTGATAAATATACTAATTTATCAAATAATTTCATTAATTATTTATTAATTGATTTTAATTAATTTAATTAGAATTATTTAATTTATGATTAATTCTTTATGTTTTAAAATTGATTTAAAATGATTTTTAAATATCCAAAAATGATTTGAAAATAGTAGAAAATTTTCTAAAAATCCAGGAAATGTTTTAAAAATATTTTCAAATATGCTGAGCTGGATTTTTATTTAAACATCAAGAGTGAAATGGTTGTAAAAATATTTCTTTAGTCAGGTAATTATCGGAGCGAGTTATATGAACTGTTATGTTAGAATTACGTGTTTAAGTGCTATGTGGATTATATGTGTTGACTGTTAGCAAGTCTAAGTTGTTTATATATGTGATTAATTTGACCTAATTATTATAGAGTCGAGTCAGAGAGACAGAGGCAAGGCTAAAGCTGAGTAGTGATCAGACGAATAGATAGTAAAGCTTTTGTGTACAAGGCAAGTATTTTCCCTTCACTTCTTGTTCAAGTAAAATTTACTTTTAATTATTTCTGATCGTGATGTCACCCCATTTATTATCGAACTCATCGCTATTTATTGAAGATCTTGATTATTCGGTTATCACCTTGTATTCTATCAAACTTGTTGATACCTTTTGAGGTTGTTGTTCTTCATTTGTTACCCAATTGTTGTGTCGACACCTGTTGATCTTGAATTCTTCATTGACTCTTGGATTATGAGTTGTTGTTTTGGAACGTGAGTTTCGAGTTAGTTGGTTGGCAAGGGTTGTCGATTATTTCGACACCTAGTGCGTTGGATATAGAACTGGAATGTTTTCAGATGTCCCTTCGGGGAGACCATATTATGGTCAACTGATGTCCCTTCAGGGAGACCTCATTATGGTCAACGGATGTCCCTTCGGGGAGACCAGTTTAATGGTCAAAAGTTGAGGCCAATGTGTGCCATGGATCCAGTTAGAGGGACTTTGCTGTGTGCATTGTCTGGGGTTAGTGCGGGACTGATCAGCCGCCTAACTCCTCTATTTTTTTTAAAATAAATAAAACTCCAATTCTATTCCATATATTGAGTTTGAATTGCTTTAAAGCCTGATTCCTTTGGAACCTATGATGAATACTCTAGTTGATCAGAAGTTACACCTGTTCTTGATATTGACTTATACCATTATACTTGCTGAGCATTGTTGGCTCACTTTTGCATTTTTGTTGTTTCCTTCTTCAGTATTAGAGAAGACGGATAGACCTAGAAGTTAATGAGTAGTCTTGTTCCTGCAGTGAAAGATGACGCTTAGGTTGATGACGTTGGTCAAGTAGTGATTTTGAGCTTATCAGAGGTTGGTTAACCGGCTAACGGATAGCATTAGTTGATATCAATTTGTATTTTAAATCTATTCGGAGATTAGACTGTAAAGATGTAATTTAATAGTTTGTTTCATACCATGACCTATTTGCGATCTTGGATCAGAGGTATTTCATTATTATATTATGCTTATATCCAGGTTTGTATTGTATTAATTGTGGTCCGTGGCCCCAAATCTGTACCCCGGATTATGGGATGTCATAGCTATTCTTCCTCTAATCCATGATTTCAGACCTTGCTAAAATCTCCTTGCTTTCTTCTCTTCTGAATCCACATACTCTGGCACAAATCTTGCCAATTCTGTAAACTTCTTTTCATATTCAGCTACACTCATGTTGTTCTGCTTTCAGCTATACTCATGTTGTTCTGCTTCAACTCGAAAAACTTCAATTCCATCTGAGCTTTCATATACCTAGGAAAATACTTGTCTAGAAACAAAGTCTTAAATCTATCCCAAGGTATCACTACATCTACTTTTAAAGCCTTATTTGATTCCCACCAATAATTTGCTTCACCTTTCAAAAGATAACCAGCAAACTTCGTCTTTTGTTCCTCACTAACCTGGATCAACTCAAACTCTTTCTCAATCTCTTTTAACCACTTCTGGGCTTCAACTAGATCTGTCTAACCTTGAAACTCGGGATGTTTAACCGCTTAAAATGCTTTAAAGGTTACTACAGATTGGTTAGGTGGCTGCTGATGCAATTGCTGTTGTTGTTGCTGAATAATCTGTTGTTGTTGTTGGGCAAGAGTAGCAGTCTGTTGTTGTAAAAGTTGAACAAGTTGGTTCAGGTCTACTTTATTCTGGATTTTCAGGGTTATCTAGGTTATGTTGGTTTGAACTTGTAGTTGAATGAGCTGGAGTTCTGGCAGTCTTTGTAATAACCCAAAATTTTTGTACTTGAGAAAATTTTTATTTTATGAATGAATAGTACTTTGCATGGATGAATAGTGAAATGCATGGATGAATAGTGATTTTTCCAATTAAGAAATTTTTCACGTTACCATATGTACGGGACAGGAAAGGGATATTCTAAAGTTATACGAGTAATCTACGAAGCGAATAAGTATATGTATACGCGATCGGAATTCAGAAAATCCGAACTTTGTTTTTATGGAAAATTTGACCGAACCGTAAAAAGCATATCAATGCGATCAAGACAAGTGAATTATAATATCAAGGATTCAAGGATTATATTTTTATTAAATCTGATTTGAGAATTTTGAATGAAAACTTTCGAGTTAGAAAAATGAGCATTTTAGAAATCGCTAGAACATTATATCGAGATTAAGCGATGAAGCAAACGCGAAACAGATTATGGATTAAATACGTAACAAGATGAGAAACCATGCATGATCATCTAGGGATTATATTAAATGAAATTTGGTGGAAAGAAAAACAAGAAAAGAAAAGAAAAAGGAATAATGAGGTGTTTTTACAAGAACAAGCCAACAAGGCTTCTTGTCATCACTTTCTTATCAACCACACAATCAAAAAGAGGATTAAAAGGGGTGACATAGCTTCTCTAGACATCTGATCCATATTAACAAATATCACACACATCACTTGCCAAGTAGTTAAGAGAGAAAAAGGAAAGAAAACAACATCCACCACCAAGAACAAAACATTCCGCCCCTTCCCCTAAATAACGTTTAAAAATAACATTCCTCAGATAAATAATAATCTATCGTTGGAATCCCTCCAAGTTTCCACGACTATCTATACCTCAAAATACCGACTCCCGGTCTATATTTAAGAATGAATATCATATGCCCTTCGCTAAGGGTCTTACCAAAACAATCTAGCTTATAATTGATAATTCGTATCTAGTCTATAAGCCCATTATTAAATCAGGGAACAAGTATCACAAAACCAGAGTCAAAATATAATTGTAAACAGGCATGCTTGCGATGGCATATGTAAAACAGAAATCATATACATATATTATCACAACAACAGGTTCAAAGTTTTGAACACTTGCTTGGTAATCGGGTGTGGATGGAGATAGCGTGTCCTGGGTCTGCTCGATGATCTATAAACAATTAGAACATTCGAGATTAACCACTTAACACGTTTTACAAGTCTAAGTATAACTTCACTTAAATCGAAACACGTTTTCGAATTATCTCGTTATACACCTTTTAGTGTAACTCTTTTTATTACTGATACGATCCGACATTTGTTCATTATTACGACATGTCATCGTACCCACACTCGGTATATACTTAAGTCGTATAAGTTCTAAAGTCGATCGATTACGAACCGAGATTATACTTCGAGTTTTATCGTTCGTTTTCTAAGTATTTTACCAAAGTTATAACCAAGCGGGTTTTTAGGAGTTCGTTCGCGTTTAACTTCGATTCGAACATTTTTATAAATTTGAAAAACGATCCGTTTCACATGACGTTTTCTCTCACACCTTCCTTTTTACCTCTAGTATTTAATTACCAAGATTCGCCACTGACTTACGTATTTTACAAGGGTTCAATTTCAGTTACGAATTCTCGTTTAAGGTTTCGAACTACTTTTAGTATATCGGCCATAACTCCTAAACCGTAAGTCCGTTTCACACGTTCTTTATATCAAAAAGAAGCTTGGAACATTATCTATCTTATCATGGCAAAATACAAAACTGGACAGTGAGTTCATGCTACTGTGATGCACGGTTTTTAAAGATTATCGAAAATTCGGCATTACGACGGCTATGTTTACACGCTTTTTCAAATGTTTATCATCATCAAATCATCCTCCAACAACAACCAATTCAAGACCTAAAGTTTCTCATCTATTCTAAGTCATGATATCTCAAGAACAACTCAAATCCAACAAGTATGAAACATCAATAACAACCAATTATGCATACTTGGATCTAAACATACTAACACTTCTCCATCATATATCCATCCAAAAGGATCCATAAAACCAAAGTAGTACTAAGGGTTCTTGAACTTTATACCTTCCTTGGAGAGTGAATAACAATTGTTAAGCCTTGAATGATCTTTAAGTAGCCTTAGTATACTTGAATCAATCAAAAGAAAACAAGAACACAAAGTTAATACTTAAAAGTTACTATTCATCATCATCTTCTTGATTTTATATCTCAAGATTGGTATGGAATTCGAAGATGAAATTCATAGGGTATCTTAGTTATGAAATATAGGACTCACCTTAATTTTCTTGAGATTTAACAATGGTTGGAAGTTGGACTTTGGATCTTGAATTATGCAAGAAGTCGAATGGAAAGAAAATGGAGAGTGGTGGTGTTTGCTTGGCTTGTCTCTTGGTTGCTTGTGCTAAATGAATTATTGGGATGAGGTTTTGATAATATCTTGGCCAAAAGTCACTTTAATAAAGTGATTATATCATGGATGATGTCTAAACAAGTGGACAAGTGGTGTGTCATGTACTAATATCTTGTATCCTTGGTTTGATTCTTAGTGTGCTAGTTACTCTTGCAACTAGCTTAGTTACTTTATCTCATCCACTTGCACATACTTGCATCTTGGTTCTCTGCTCGTTTCTTTGTCCGTTTATTGCTCAATTCATTGATCGTTCGGACGAATAACTCAATCGTTTCTAGTTAGGGTTTTACCGAAAACCGTAATAATAATTACGCCATCATTTTCAATTCTCTTTAATAATTCTTGGACCTATATTCCTTAAATCCCTTCAATAATTCTTTAAGTCTTTCCGTGTCCAGGGAAATCCCGGGGAAAATAAAAGTGCTATTTTTCAGAATCCGATAGCTTTTACATACACTCTTTTTCCCCCTGGATCACTAATACGAACTCAGAATTTCGTTCCGGATACTTATATATCGCATCGTCTAATAATATTCCTATGTCTACCCAAAATCACTATTCATCCATTTTTCTTTACTCATCCTCTTAGGGTTGTACAATTGTCCCGATCTCTTTCGATCGTTCCTTAACCTTTTTACGGACCCACTGGACCAATAACAGATATCGATTTAGATGACATAAGAATAATCTTTTCCTTTAGAATAATCAAATCTCAATTCCCTAGGAGATAGATAATTCTTATCTAAAGTGTTAACCAATAGTATTCTTCATGGCACCTAAACATTTGAATCCAAATCTATTCCTTTCATTCATTATCTCAATCGTTACATCATAGTCGTAATCACTATTCGCCATTACCTCAGTACATAATAAAAAGTTTTAATTATATCCAAAATTTGGGGTTCTTACAGTCTCCCCTCCTTAAAAGGATTTCGTCCCGGAATCAGGTAGGAAGAAAAGAGTCGTTTGTCTGTCATTTCACCTTTTAGCTTTCGGATCAACTCTTAGTCGTTCTGCCCTTTCTCAGCACATCTACTGGTGCTATAATACGTACTTTATCTTTTTTCCATCAACTTTGCTACTTTTTGTACAACACATTATTCGGGTTATGCTCTTACTCAGTCCTATCCTTATTGTTCTTATTGATACCCGTAGTGGCTTTGGTATCACTATCGTGCTGCGAATTCAGAGATAACCTCGCTCGCACTGTGCATTTCCTGATCGCTTTAATCTTCGCAATCTCGATCAATATAGAGAAGTGGAAAGATTTATTAAGAGATCACTATGATCAATTGAACATTTGTTATATTGCATAGTTAGTATAGAAGGGGGCCAGCCTTTAGTACTTGACAAGAAATTAAACAAGTTATGGTATTCCACTTAGACTTCTATCACATAGACAAATAGTCATGTAGCAGTACCTCCCCTCCTTAAAGGGTTGTTCTTCTCAATTCATAAAGAAGATGAATAAGAGAGAAGAAAAGAAAAGAATTCTAAAGGATTATAGAAATTTTTTCATGATTGTAAAATATCATACTCGGAATTTACCTCTGAACTATAGAGGTTCATCAAAGAAGAAAATAATCATGATTATATCCAATACCATTTGATCGCAATTTCACGTGTCAACATATCTTGCTGTTTTGTCCATTTTTCTATGGACCTATACTCTGGTTCAACCTTAGCAACACTTTTGGAAAATCTTTCAACCTCTCAGGTTAAATCTTAGGTTTCTCGCTGGACATCATTGTTACTGACATTCCATGTCACGCTACTAGCTTTTCATAACTATAATATTAACACTATCAGGTTGTCATCCCGATAATTCATCAGAAAACCCATTTATTAATCCATTCATAACATTCCTTGCTTCACATTCCATAGTTGCTTTCCCAGTCTTTTCTTTATCAATCACATCCTTCTTATTATCTGATTCTTATTTACTTCTATTATTTACTTCCACCTTCATCTCTTTACTGAGACATCTTTTGCACTTGGCACCTCCTTCTTGGTATCCCGTCACATTTACTCTATAATCATCATATTATTCCAATTTAAAACCTCTGAAATAAATCTGGCCGATTTCTTTAGCTTAGATCCAATATAATCTACTTCTGTCAACTTGTTTCTCATCACTTATTCTTTTCTACCCGCGATTTTCCACAGGTTGTCTTTCATAAGTCAGACCAGGTCGTACACCTACCTGCTCGCACTCTTATCATCTGTTGAGAATCTGCATTTTACTGGTGTAGCTTTGCCACATGAAACACGTTACTACCATGCTATAAGCTTTGGGGGAAAAACTGGCTCGAATGCCACCTTTCGAACACTTTTAAACTCTCAGGTGGCCTAATAAGTCTCGGGCTCAACTTCCCTTCTCTCTAAGTCTCATTAATTCTTTCTACGGGAATACATTTAGCATCATGAATCATCAACCACATATTCTCTATCTTGTTTGCGCAGAAGTACACTAACACAAACTTGCTTTGTCATTCGTCAACATGCCATTTAGCTTATCAATAGCAGCACTTTCTTTATCTTTACGTTGTCATCTACTTTCTTAGAAGAATCACCATCGCTTGTTACTTACGTAGTGCGTTAATAGCTAACCATACGGGTTTCAGTCCTTTAAGGAGACAAAGTAATCACTATTCCTTATCCATAAGGAACACCTCCTGAACTTGATGTAGATATTACATGAAGTAGATAAAATTACAGAAGAGTTTCAAGCATCGCAGCTATATCCGGTTGATAAAAGTATCATTCATACATCTCCCATAAAAGACTGGAAACTTAATGGTTTACTTCGTCAATTTTGTATCATGGTCCTGGTTTGCCTCAAAACGGGACCTTCTAAGGTACGTAATATGCTTAAGACTCCATCAGGAATCGAATCTTTACTTAAACTATTATTACCTTCGATTCTTGCACAATCATCAAAAGGAATGTAAATTCCTCCACTCCGATATGACCTTCAATGTCTTTCCAAATATCATTTTGCTTCTTCGGTATGAACATTTGTAATTATTCCTTTATACTTAGACTGTCGGCCACTTCATTGGCCTTTCCTGATAATAATAATTCCTTGTAATCCATGTTTTCTGGATACATTCCAATTCAAATTTTTCTACCTCATTCCCATCACTGTTGGGTGAAAGCATTCTCCCTTAAGTTCTGCTGAAGGAGAAAAATATATCTATCAGTCTTTTTCCATAAGTCATTGCTTCCACCTACCCGTGGGAACTTTATCACGTTTATTCCCAATCCTACTTAGGATACTTCTTTTCTTAGTTCTTTCGTTATCTTAGGATAATCTCAACCTTTATAGGTTCAATCCATACTTCCTCATGGTTTCATACATGCCTCATCTGGCATTATTGTTACTATGTCATACATTCCTTACCAAACTTCCATTTTGAAGTTCGGAATATTACCTTTTTCCTGGTAAGGTTTCTTAGGTCATCCTCATCATTCCTCCTGTATTTTCTGGGTACAGGGTATGTCAAAACGTTATTGATCAATACTCTAATAATTCTATCTATGTTCTTTCCAGAACTCTTTTTAATAATCCTTACTGGTCATTGTTGCCTTAGCAAGTCCAACTCATATCATCTGAATTCATAATGTCGTTATTAGGGTTAATGCCTTCCCTTTTGCATTCCCCAGGGTTTGTCTTAATTTATGGATATCCTATCCTTAATTCAACTGCCAAGGAATTCTTGCATCCTATAATTGGCAATCAGATCATGTATCCTTAATAAGGGTCTCTTTTCAACCGTTCTCATTTGATAATCGATCGGTGGCTTAACGATAACCTCTTCTTTCAGATAGTTGTCAGCCTATTTGACCTTCCAAAAGACAACGTATGTCTATCTGCTCTCTTACAGAACTTGGTATTGGTAGCAAGGATGTTCTGGAAGATATTGGTCGAGT
The DNA here is from genome assembly GCA_036435485.1 of Saposhnikovia divaricata. Classification (NCBI taxonomy): domain Eukaryota; kingdom Viridiplantae; phylum Streptophyta; class Magnoliopsida; order Apiales; family Apiaceae; genus Saposhnikovia; species Saposhnikovia divaricata. The sequence goes on along the minus strand of CM071594.1, from coordinate 171,082,622 downwards.
TCAATGTGAATCTCTTAGTACTTATCGTTCTTCGCAAAGGTACTTGCCTCATACAAAATTTCTACAGCATACTGATCAATCTCTGACCATTTATATACTCTCTTCATAAACCTTCATTGTTTACTTCCCTTAGTCATAATATATTCATGGTATTTATAATACACTAACATCATACATCTCAAGTCATTATACTTCCATTTTTACTCGTAATCCCGGGCAATCATATACACATGAATCACTTTAGTACGGGTGACCCCATTCCAAAAAGTCTAGTAAATTCCCAATCCAAACATGGGTTGCAAAGGGTTCAGTAGAAGATTCCTACGATCTCATTAATATTTTCTTTATATCAGAAGTCCTTGCAGTCGGTGCTTACTTAGAAGCAACCCTGCTTTGTCCTTTCATTGTTGGCCTAGGCGCTTGATAATCCTTTGTGACTTGGCCTCAACTGACCATACTAAAATAAAAATATATGATTTTAGGGGTTGACTAATTAGCATTACTTTTCTAGCAATTGCTGGCATAGTGCCTTCTACTTTGATACATTTCTACCTTTCCAAAACTTTACTTCATATAAGTCTTAATCGATTACTCGGCCCGTCTCCGGCCACCTTTCCTCCACTTTTATCTTTTCAACTATTCTTATCAATCCCACGTGCCACGCAAGTTTACCATTCCTGGCATAATTGTTAGTGTAGGTGCCCTAGAGGCAATACATTGTTTCTTAAATAAACCTTATGTCATTTGATTATTAAATAAATGTATTTATTATGACTCGAATTACTGCGATATTTGTTAGCATAATAAATGTCCTTAGAATAATGATACACATTATATAGTTTAAGTTTACAACTTGAATTTGAGATTATATAATATCATATTCTTAAAGGTCTCTAGTCGAGTATTATTATTCAGGACAATAATAATACATAAATAGACTAGTATGTTTTTGACTGATAACCACATCTCATTGGTTATAAGTATGGAGATACTAAAGTCAATACATAGGTACATGTAGGGTACATGGTACTGGACAGACCCACCGTGAGATTCTTCATGTTAATTAAGTCATAAGAAAGACTCACAGTGATAATGGTGTAATGATCCTTTGACTTGAGATCATTATATTTCTATACGAGGATAATATACTTTGACTACATTAAAAGTTACCTTTGACCGGGTAATGATAAAAGTGGACATCGGGTATATTGTGAATCGTATGAGAAATATGAATGATAGATAAAGGATTTAACCCTCCTATTATTTGGAGATATATTATTGGCCTCTTGATTGAGTGAGACTATAAAATGCATGACCGTGCTCAAATAATGATTTGTTATTAATAGTCTACTCATGGATCAAGTAAACCCGGATTAAATTATGAAGAGGATGACATGAAACATGCCTCGAGTTTAATCTATAATATTTGGTTAAAGGGATTATATTACACGGGAACATTAATCACAAAAGGTTTTATCGAATCACGATTTAATTATTATTTAATTGGGTAGCAATGATGTATTACTAGATGCCGCTCATTGTTTATAATTTTATTAGAGAATAAAATTATTGCCAATTAAATGATAGCCTACAGGGTCACACACATAGAACATTTTAAGGAAGAATTAATTTAAATTATGAATTTAAATTAATTAAATGATTAGTTGTATTTTATTATATTAATTAAGTGGGACTTAATTAAGATATAATAAAATACAAATGAGATATGATTTTAATAATTAAGTATGACTTAATTATTATTTATTTAAATAATAGGATTTGATTCTATTATTTAATTAATCAAAATTGGGCTAGGTTTTTAGTTGGGCTTTTACCTTACACTATCATATAAATATATGATGATAGGTAAAGAAGGTAATTAATTTTGTACGACAAAAATAATCCCCAGCCGCTTGAACCAAAACCTAAAAAAGAAGATCTCATATTTTCATTGGAGGCTAGTACCTCCCTTCCAATCAAGAATCGTTCTTGGAGTGTTCGTGTGGATACCGTAGAGGAGGCTTCGAAGAGGAGCACTCAACGATCGTGAAAGCTTGGATATCCATTAGACATACAATCGTAAAGCTTCTTTAAGGTAAATCATCAATCTCCGAATTAAATATCATGTTTTTGCATGGATCCTGCGGTAGGGTTTCGATAATTATTGTTTTTGTTTTAATTTTCCGCTGCGTTTGATGCTCGAAACCCTTCAATAACAGCCTTTTCACTTAAGTCAATCCCGGAGTTTCTAAGTCCGGCTGGTTTCTTACTTACATTTCCTGTTTTCTTCCAATCTCACTTCATCATTGTATTTCTACAATCAATCGCGATAACCGGGGTCTGTCCACCAACCCATATAGCGGTTACTTTACCCAATTCACGGGGTTCGCCCCAATTTCTACTCTCTTCCATGAAGTTCTCCGATAATCAGAAAGACAAGGTTTGCCAAAATTCTCCGGATTTCTTTCCAGAATCAGGGAAATTTTGGTCAATCTATCCACCTACTGGTAACATTAAGGAGACCAGTTTCCCAACCTGAAGAATAGTTCTATGAACCTCCAAGCAGGTAGAACCATAAGCAGTCCTAATTTACGAAATAATAGTCATCAGATTGGAAGTTTAACCACTGGAGAGGAATTAATTATATACATCCCTTAGAAGGGAATCAACAGTTTTAAACTGAAGCTTGTCACAACGCCCTGATACCTATCCGTCCTGATATTCAATATTACCAAATGTCAGTCTACCAGACTACTAGTCTCAGAAGGAACATTACCGTCGGAGTTGGTTGTTCCACAAAATTGGCACTACTAAGGCCATCCGATCTGGTGGACCGTGTTGTTCGAATGCATCCGCAAGTACTTTTTTGTGATGCACAAGCACATATCATAATCCTTTATGCGAAGCATCGTTGGAAGCACAAAGTCTCCCGTTTTCCATTAAACAATGCCAACTCTTGGTCATTACCACTTTCATCTTTTAGCTCCAGGAAGATTTTCTCACATTTTTTTTTCTCTTTAACTGTTGATCGTATTACTTGATCCATTATAATTCCGTGTCGGAGTAAACTTAAGGGGACTACTATAATCCATTCAAAGAAGGAATATAATATTCTTCTGAATCACATGTATCTAACATTTCTGGTTCATCATTTCACTGTGTTGAAATAACCCTATACTTAGTCTCTGACAGTAGTCTCATTACGAGTTCATCTTGACCCACTGGTCTTATCTTCCGGTAGGTTCTGAGATCATTATCTTGCCTACTACTTCCTTATATAACTTTATCCAATCATGCTGTCACTTTCCAATGTCTTTACTTTCTAACTGATTCATTCATAAAATGAACATTTCCCTAAATGAAACCACCCCATTAACCTCAATTTGGTTCCATAAATTATAACCTATGACATCTGCCTCCTCATGGCGAATTATTACTAACAATATTCATACTAATTCTTTTATGAAATGATATGGCACTTACCGCCTCCTCTCAACTATTTCTAGGGACTCTGTTCCTCGTACATCCCTCTAGCACTCTTTTCGTTAATATGAAAGTCTCTAATGATTCTCATCTTTTCCCGTATAAGATCTCACGTAATTCTTCCAATCCATCTTACTTGCTGGTACTACCTCCAGTAGTCCGGCCACGAATCCAACATGAATCTTCAGTTCTATTGCTAATAGCTCAGTTCGTTATGCTCACTTTTCTGAGCACCATACTTTAATCATCACAGTCTTTCTGGCTGCAGCCTTCATTCCTCAAGGGTAAGCTACTTATCCTAACATGATTTTTCCTTATCTGCTGGAACCTCTTTCGGGTCTCCAGTAGGGTACTCCATCGAATTACCCGCTGATCTTCAGCATATAAAGCATCATCGCGCTGCTGCTCGTATGCCTCAAGGTTTGTTGCCTTACTCGTCGATACGATATCGAGCTAAGTTACTATCATGATACTTAAGAGTTCCCATAAGTGTTTTATATGTCATCACTACATTAAGTAGTCCGACTATGAACTTGGAAAGAGTTCTTATTATCTTAGTGAATTTATTGTTTTAACGTCGCCTCATCTGGGGTTCATAACGTACGCATTGATACCACTTCTGTAACACCCCCAGATCCGGGTCAGGGATCTGGTCGTTACCGTCTCAATTCCCATCCACAATTCAACATAAATATTAAATTACAACCTTATGACCCAAAACAATAACATAAAACACACCCGTTATAATCCCAGAGATGAAATCAGAGTAACTACCAAATTTTATTAAGCACATTATGAGTTCTTACAATCCAAAAAGAATTACAATATGAATACATACTCTTTGCCATCCATTTGCATAAGTCATACTAGACCATATACTTGATACTGAAAGAATAAATCTATCCTACCAATTGCTTTCTCTTCGGCTCTGGTAGTCTCATCGTCCACGCCCGCTTCGAGTGCGCCTTGTGCGAGTCATCTGGTCTAGCTGTTGTTGTGATATAATAATAAATCAAGGGTGAGCAATAGCCCACCAACAATAATATTTAACTGAACGATAATATATATAACAGTTCAAAAGTATCTTTCAAACCATATGCCATGCATTTACGGAAATGATGCCAGTATAATATGAACGATGAAGTTACAGGGTAACTTAAAGTATTTATTTTGTGGAAATATATGTTAAGTCAAAATAAGCAATATATTATCATTTATCATATAAAGAGGAACTTGCAAGGAAAATAAAGCAATTCCAGTTATTAACATTTTTCGAAGTCCTACAACCTGAAAGAAGTCTCTTTGATACGTGTTGCGGAAGACACCGTCAACCTGAAAGAAGTCTCTTCGATACGTGTTGTAGGGAATTCCCAATTTGGGAGATGAACCAATAATAGAGTTATCACGCGCCAGCTGTCCCACTCCCTGATGATCAGTCGGGGATGGTACAGCCCAATATAGTTTACTACCGGTAGAAGGAAGAACTGACGGATCCACTTGTCGATTGCCTTTAATAGTAACTCCCTGGCCAATGGTTAGGCCTTGTGATGGACCACGCGACTCGGCCTCTTACACACGACTCCTAGTTCGAATAAATCCACAGCATCGAAACGTAGAGTTTGTCCTCCTTTCCCCAAGTGAAATACTTGTTGATAAGAATCCAAAAAGTAGTCGTATCTAGTTGGAAAGGAAAATTCACCAACATTTCCCAAGCTTTTGCTTGTTAATGGATATCAACTTATTCCAACAATCTTACCCCTCGAATGATGAGAAGGTACACACAGACTTAATGAGTCCATAGCAACCAAGTTGCGAGTGAAAAGGATAAATTATGAGATTTATGACCGGGAAGTCTACAAGATAAATAACATTGCTCAAGTAGGTTCCCCTATAACATGGAAGTTTGAGCGAGCATTTAAATCTTTTTAAGATAGATTTAAATGAAAAATAAAGAGTTGGGAACCTTTCCTTGATAAAATAGTCGTAAAAAGACTCCGAAATATTTTACATAATATCTGGAGGTGACAGATAATCTCCGACTAATATAAATCATTTTTAAAAAGAATTTAAAAGATTTAAATAAATATTCCAAGAATATTTATTAACTCAATAATAATTACGGAATATGATTAAATCATAATATTGCTCGTAAGTAATCCTCGAATGAATACATAGAATTATTTGCTAAATAAAACCCTCCTTAAATGAATATTCAAAATAATATTCATTAAATAATTAAACTCCAATAAATATTTAAAATAATATTCAATAAATAAGTCAAACCTTAAATGAATATTTGAAAATAATATTCATTTAATATTTAATCTTCTAAATGAATATCCCAATAACATTCATTTAATAAATAATCTTCTAAATGAATATCCAAATAACATTCATTTAGTAATTAATCTTCTAAATGAATATCCAGATAATATTCATTTAGTAATCAAAACTTTAAAGGAATAATCGAAATAATATTCCTTAAGTAAATAGAGCTTCCAATGAATATTTTAAAATATAATTCATCAAGTACATAAAACCTTAAATGAATTCGAAAATAGTATTCATTTAATAAATAACGTTCTAATGAATATCAAAATAATTTTCATTAAATAATCAGCTAAATGAATATTCGAAACTAACATTCATTTAATCTCTCTCGACTGAGATAATACTTGAATAACATTCCTCGAAATATTTCCAAGTAATCTCACTTTACAGAATATAAATAATGTTTAACAATAACATTCCTCAGATAAATAATAATCTGTCTTTGGAATCACTCCGAGTTTCCACGACTATCTATACCTCAAAATACCGACTCCCGATCTATATTTAAGAATGAATATCATATGCCCTTCGCTAAGGGTCTTACCAAAACAATCCGGCTTATAACTGATAATTCGTATCTAGTCTATAAGCCCATTATTAATTCAGGGAACAAGTATCACAAAACCAGAGTCACAATATAATTGTAAACAGGCATGCATGCCATGGCATATGTAAAACAGAAATCATATACATATATTATCACAACAACAGGTTCAAAGGTTTGAACACTTGCCTGGTAATCGGGTGTGGGTGGAGATAGCGTGTCCTGGGTCTGCTCGATGATCTATAAACAATTAGAACATTCGAGATTAACCACTTAACACGTTTTACAAGTCTAAGTATAACTTCACTTAAATCGAAACACGTTTTCGAATTATCTCGTTATACACCTTTTAGTGTAACTCTTTTTATTACTGATACGATCCGACATTTGTTCGTTATTACGACATGTCATCATACCCACACTCGGTATATACTTAAGTCGTATAAGTTCTAAAGTCAATCGATTAAGAACTGAGATTATACTTCGAGTTTTATCGTTCGTTTTCTAAGTGTTTTACCAAAGTTATAACCAAGCGGGTTTTTAGGGGTTCGTTCGCCTTTAACTTGGATTCGAACATTTTTATAAAATCGAAAAACGATCCGTTTCACATGAAGTTTTCTTTCACACCTTCCTTTTTACCTCTAGTATTTAATTACCAAGATTCGCCACTGACTTATGTATTTTACGAGGGTTCAATTTCAGTTATGAATTCTCGTTTACGGTTTCGAACTACTTTTAGTATATCGGCCGTAACTCCTAAACCGTAAGTCTGTGTCACACGTTCTTTATATCAAAACGAAGCTTGGAACATTATCTATCTTATCATGGCAAAATACAACACTGGACAGCGAGTTCATGCTACTGTGATGCACGGTTTTAAAGATTATCGAAAATTCGGCATTACGACGGCTATGTTTACACGCTTTTTCAAATGTTTATCATCATCAAATCATCCTCCAACAACAACCAATTCAAGACCTAAAGTTTCTTATCTATTCTAAGTCATGATATCTCAAGAACAACTCAAATCCAACAAGTATGAAACATCAATAACAACCAATTCTGCAGACATGGATCTAAACATACTAACACTTCTCCATCATATATCCATCCAGAAGGATCCATAAACTCAAAGTAGTACTAAGGGTTCTTGAGCTTTATACCTTCCTTGGAGAGTTAATAACACTTGTTAAGCCTTGAATGATCCTTAAGTAGCCTTAGTATACTTGAATCAATCAAAAGAAAACAAGAACACAAAGTTAATACTTAAAAGTTACTATTCATCATCATCTTCTTGATTTTATATCTCAAGATTGGTATGGAATTCGAAGATGAAATTCATAGGGTATCTTAGTTATGAAATATAGGACTCACCTTAATTTTCTTGAGATTTAACAATGGTTGGAAGTTGGACTTTGGATCTTGAATTATGCAAGAAGTCGAATGGAAAGAAAATGGAGAGTGGTGGTGTTTGCTTGGCTTGTCTCTTGGTTGCTTATGCTAAATTAATTATTGGGATGAGGTTTTGATAATATCTTGGCCAAAAGTCACTTTAATAAAGTGATTATGTCATGGATGATGTCTAAACATGTGGACAAGTGGTGTGTCATGTACTAATATCTTGTATCCTTGGTTTGATTCTTAGTGTGCTAGTTACTCTTGTCGGACGAATAACTCAACCGTTTCTAGTTAGGATTTTACCGAAAACTGTAATAATAATTACACCATCATTTTCAATTCTCTTTAATAATTCTTGGACCTATATTCCTTAAATCCCGTCAATAATTCTTTAAGTCTTTCCGTGTCCAGGGAAATCTCGGGGAAAATAAAAGTGCTATTTTTCAGAATCCGACAGCTTTTACATACACTCTTTTTCCCCTGATCACTAATACGAACTCAGAATTTCGTTCTGGATACTTATATATCGCGTCGTCTAATAATATTCCTATGTCTACCCAAAATCACTAATCATCCATTTTTCTTTACTCATCCTCTTAGGGTTGTACAATTGTCCCTGATCTCTTTCGATCGTTCCTTAACCTTTTTACGGACCCATTGGACCAATAACAGATATCGATTTGGATGACATAAGAATAATCTTTTCCTTTAGAATAATCAAATCTCAATTCCCTAGGAGATAGATAATTCTTATCTAAAGTGTCAACCAATAGTATTCTTCATGGCACCTAAACATTTGAATCCAAATCTATTCCTTTCATTCATTATCTCAATCGTTACATCATAGTCGTAATCACTATTCATCATTACCTCAGTACATAATAAAAACTTTTAATTATATCCAAAATTTGGGGTTCTAACAATACCCTTCATGAACTTGGCATAGCTCGGCATCTGTTCAAGAGCTTTTGCAAAGGGAATGTTAATCTGTAACTTTTTGAACACTTCTAAAAACTTAGCAAACTTCTTATCCAAATTCTGCTTCTGGAGTCTTCTAGGATATGGAGGAGGAGGATAGATCTGAGTATTTTTTGTAGACTGCTCCGGAGAAGCTTTAACAACAGGTTCCTTGCTCTTTACCACTTCACCAACTGGATGATCAGCCACCAAGTCAGATTTTTCAATTTCGGGTACTGCAGAATTTTCTACTTGCTGATTCTGCACTTCTTCATCCTCCTCAACTGCTGATTTTGGATCTGTTGTAACCTTTCCTGATCTCAAGGTTACTGCCTTGACCTGCTCTCTGCTTTCCCTCTTGCCTGGATTTGCCTCTGTATCACTAGGGAGAGTTCCTTGTTGCCTAACAAGTAAAGCACTGGCAAGCTATCCCATCTGGTTCTCCAATGTCTGGAGAGCAACTTCCTGGCTTTTAACCATCATCCTCAACTCATCCATTTCTGATTTTTCATTAGAAGATTGCCCCGCATTAGCCTGGAGCTGCTGCTGCTGAAATCCTAGAGGCTGATATGGTTGCCTTGGAGCATACTGCTGTTGATAACCCTGATTGAATGGCTTCTCTTGCTGTCCCTGAAACTGCTGCTGATAAGGCTGTTGTTGTTCAGAACCTTGAGTATTACTCCAGCTGAAATTGGGATGATTCCGATTATTAGGATGATAAGTGGCTGGAACTGGTGCAACCGGTCTCTGGAAATTACTCACGAACTGCGCTGATTCAGAAGAGATAGCACACTGATTTGTCTCATGTGCGCCCGCACATAGCTCACAAACACTAGCAACCTGCTGAACTCCATAATTTGCCAGAGAATCTACCTTCATAGTCAAATCCTTCAACTGAGCTGCAATAGCTGAAGCTGTATCCACTTCAAAAATACCTGCTACCTTGCCTTGAGATAGTCTCTGGGTTGGATTGTGATATTCATTCGCAGCCATCATCTCAATCAACTCATACGCCTCGTTATAACTCTTCGCCCATAGAGCTCCGCCAGAAGCCGCATCAAGCATGGGTCTAGTCTGTGTTCCCAACCCATTGTAGAAAGAATTAATCACCATCCAGTCAGGCATACCATAATGAGGGCACTTTCGCAACATCTCCTTAAATCGTTCCCAAGCTTCACACAATGTTTCACCAGACTGCTGTGTAAACTGAGTAAGAGCATTCCTGATTGCTACAGTTTTAGCCATTGGAAAGAATTTGACAAGAAACTTCTGAGCAAGATCATCCTAAGTAGTGATAGAACCTGCTGGTAGAGAATGCAACCAGCCCTTAGCTTTGTCCCTGAGAGAGAATTTGAAAAGCCTCAGCTTTACGGCATCTTCAGACACACCATTAAACTTGAAGGTGTCACAGATCTCGATGAAATCCCGGATGTGCATATTAGGATCTTCCGTAGGAGCACCCCCAAACTGGACTGAATTCTGAATCATCTAAATAGTACCAGGCTTGATTTCGAAATTGTTAGCTGCGATAGCCGGCCTGATAATGCTAGATTAGATGTCCACGATCTTTGGCTGAGAATAATCCTTCAAAGCCTTAGTCTCCTCTACGGCTGCTATTCGATCACCCATCTCAAACGTTGTTTCAAGTTCTTCCTCTCCTTTCTTATCTGCAACTAAATCAACGTCTTCAAAATTATCCCTACGAGTTTGCGAACGTGTTCGCATACACGCTCAAGTACCTGAAATTCACACCAACAAACAAGATGTGTAAGAAACCAATCCAAGTCAGTGAACTCTAACGACCACTAATGACAAGCACATAAACTAATAAAATAAAACACCGAGTCCCCGGTAGCGGCGCCAAAAACTTGTTAACACTAATACACGTAAGTGTACGCGGTCACAAGTAATATAGAATAAAATTAAGTTCGTTCCCATAGAGACTGATTTTGGTTTTGTTTAGTAGAATAATGCACCTATGCACCAATGTATGATTATACTTCACTGCTTAGACATATAACAAATTGGGGTTGTTTAACTAATTATCTACTATGCAAATTAACAATATTACGAATTATCTAATTACGAGAATTGAATATCGAATTACTTATATGCAAGAAAACATGGGATCCTAACTTCATTAATTACTTCGCCTAGTTCTGACACTTTAATCACTGCATGCAATGGTTTTGATATCTGATCGGGCAACACGAAATAAGTACACGCTACCTGTCAGTATACGTATACCAAACTACCCATACATCCACAAAAGAGATAGAAGATGAATAGACACCAATTATGTTTAGACCCTATATGTCTATAGAATTTGAAAACATAACGGTTGAAGAACAAGTTATCCAAATTGATCACATAGGGCAATATAAGTATTTTCATCTTATACTACAAATTACGATGTCAGAACATGCATAATCATATGCTAGCATGGCAAGTTCTAAACCTCAAGATCCACTTTCACTTCACAAGAGATTAACAGATTTGATGTTCGCGACGCATCTAACAATTAAGCATAACCATACGAGGATATCAGATATACGTCACACACAGATCTTTAAGCATCAAGATACTAAACTACATAATTAACTCCGTTAGAATCCCATGACAACGATTAGCTCATAATTGAACCGTTCATCGTCATGGGATTTGATGAAAACATGATAATAAACAAGATATGAAAGAAAGAAGCAATAATATTATTAAAACTAAGAGTTGAGAAAACAAATCTATGATCCAACGTATACAAAAGATGAAGTAAATCAAGATCCGTGCTTGTCACCGAGCGTTGAATCCTTCTCCACATTTCTCCCTTTCAATTCTAGATTACAATAAAAAAACGATACAATTTACAAAGCTAAGATGTGTTTTTATAGGCCTAGATATCTTTCCAAGCAAGCAAATTAACCTACAATACAATTGGAAATAGGTTTTGGTACAAGAAAATACAAAAAATATAAATTGAATTCGAAATAGGGCAAAATAGGAATTTTTCAGAATTTTTTCCCTGGAACTGCGCACCCTGTGCCCTCCAGTGCGCAGTCTGCGCACTATGCTTCTTACCAGGCCAATTCCTGCACAGTCTGCTCACTCTGGTGCGCAGTCTGCTCACTCCCAAACTGTCGAAAACTGATTTTTCTTGCTTTTCTTCGTTTTCGCTTCGTTTAATCTCGTTTCTTTTGCATTCACTTCCGTCTTCAATCCTTTAGCCTTCAAATCATTATGGAAACTCAAAGCGAGTCTTCATTCTTCATTCCTATGCTTGAATTCAACTCCAAAATTGATGGAATCGGCAACCCTAATCGATATTCTTGCAAACCTGCACATTTGAACAAAACACATCAAAACTACAACAAACTTGAGTCCAAGTACATCAATTTAAGCCGATATGGAATGTTTCAAGTGGATATAAAATCCACTTATCACTTACCCCTCGAACAATGAGGAAGTAACAAAAGATTCAATTTGATGAATAACAACCAAGTTGCAAATGAGAAGAATAGTTTCAAAGATTTATGACCGGGCAGTCAAACAAAATTAATAACAACTCTCAGGTAAGGTTCCCTTATAATTTTGAAGATAGATTTAAATGAAAAATGGAGTTTTGGGAACCTTTCCTTAATAAAAATAATCATAATGAGACTCAGAAATATTTTACATAATATTTGAAGGTCGAAGATAATATTTGAATAAAATAAATCATTTTTAAAACTAGTTAAAAGAATTAAATAAATATTCAAAGAATATTTATTAAATCATAAATATTTAGAGAATATTCTTAATATAAAATATTGCTCATGAATAACCCTCGAATGAATATATAAAAATATTCACTAAATAAATAAATCCTCGAATAAATATTCAAAATAATATCCGTTAAATAAATCAACCTTAGATGAATATTCAAAATAATATTCGTTAAATAATTAAAGCTCAAATGAATATTCAAAATAATATTCATTAAATAAATAAAACTCAAATGAATATTCAAAACAATATTCATTAAAGAAATAATGGAAAACATTTTTTTAATTATTTTCCTCAGAAAATAATCACAATATATACAGAAATACTGACTCCCGGTCTATACTTGAAGAATGAGATTCATATGCCCTTCACTAAGGGTCTTAGCAATATCCGGCTTATAACTAATATATCACATATCTATCTTATAAGCCAATATCAATTCGTAAATCAAGTATCACAATATACTTATACTTTCGAAAACAATTATGCCTTCTATTACCATATTTAACAGAAATAATATTCAAATAGTATTTCTCGACTGAGATAATATTCAAATAACATTCCTTAAAAGATATAGTGAGCAAATATCATTCCTCGAAGGATATCACATTCAAATAACAGTCCTCGAATGGTTTCCAAGTAATTAATACTTTATGGAAATATAATTAACGTTTATAAATAACATTCCTCAAAATAAATAATAATCCCTCCGGGTTTCCACGACTATCTCTATATCTCAAAATACCGACTTCCAGCTTAGAGTCGAAAATAATGAATATGCTCTTATCTCTAGAGCTACAAGGTATACCGGTTTATAACTACTTATCTCAGAGCTAGTATATAAACAAAAATCAAATTCAAAGTCAACACGATATAACATTTATCGCAAAATAGTATAATACTATATATGGCAAAAAGCAGTATTATACAACAATACTTTAAAAGTAAAATTTTAGAAAACTTTCCTGATGCTCGAGAAGTGATATGGCTTGTGACGATGTCGGGCAATCTAGACAAAGTCAAAAACATACGGTTAATTCCCTAGACAATCCACTTATAACTCAATGCTTAAACACGTTAACGAATCACAATCAAAGCACTTAGTGGCTTAATCTAGACTCGTACTAAGTCCATGTTAGTCAACAATTACTTAAGTCATAAGTTTGGATCGAAATCAATCCACGAATTCAAGTTATACTTAACCATTTGGAACATTGGTTTCTAAGTCACGTTCTTAGTGGTTTTCACTTACGCAACCTCTCATGTTTTATTTTTATAAAATCGTAAAATAATCCTTTGGACTCGAAACCACTTCTCATACTTTCTTAACTGACCTTAGTATTTATCCTCAAAATATCACATTCAAATTCCATTTTTAAGGGTCTCAAACTTAACCTCAAAGTTGATACATTTCTGTGACATGGTTTCTCGAATCGCTTTCACTAAAATGGTCATTACTCACAAACCGTAAACTCTTTTGACACGATTCTTTCGGCCACATAAACTAGACTCCAAAACCTACCCAATGTGGTCAGTGGTTGCAGTTTAAACATGATTAAGGACTCAGGTAGCTACTGTCAACATGGTTCAAGAAATTTGGGTCGATGGCTGTAAATCGAACATTACCGTTTTGTCACAACATAACCAAGCTACACCGGGCATACCATACATCCATAACATCAAACAACATTCAATTTACACTTCTAATGGTAGTGGTAACATTCAAATCCAATACCCAACCCTTTTACACATCAAACAATCATAAAACTCCTTAACATGCACTTATCTCTACATATCACCAAAACTATACTAAAAACTCATATAAACTAAAAGGGTGGGTTAGGGTTTTACCTTCCTTGACACTTTAGGAATACTAGCAGAGCTTGTCACACCTTGGTATGGTCTTGGATAGTTTCAACAAAGCCTAAAAGCTATGAACAAAACATGAAACAATCTTAAAACACTATTCATCATCACTTTTGTAAAAATCATAGAAAATCGAAAAATAAGAGTTTGGCTCTCCACATCTTGTCCTCTTCATAAGCTTTCTTTTGAGTCCTAGCTCATCAAATTTGAAGCTTCCTAGCTATGGTTTTGAGCCCCATCTTTCCACTGGACAGAAACTGTGAAGGCAAGGCAGGTTCGGTTCTTCAACTTGGGGAGGATATTTGACTAGGCTACACTCCTTTGTTTGCCACCAAACTTTAGGCGTGTGTTCTACATATTATGGGGGAGCTATGGTTAAAATTTGTTGATTTGTGAAGTTTTAGATCTTGAGATATGAATTTTTCTTTGAGTTGTGTTCTTGTTTGGTAGATTTGGAGAGTTTTTCTTTTCCTTCTTGCTTTTGCCTTGGATAATGACTTGAAAGACTTGTTTCTATCCTTTATATCAGCTCCCTTATCTCTTAATTAAGTGTGTTTGAAGTCCACCAATGAGAAAGAGCCAATTGTTGGTCACCTAAACACCTTGCCATGGTGAAATGCAACTTAGTACCAAGGTTTCGCAAGTTTACTCCTCTTCCACTTTGGTTCTAATGTTTTCACCAAGTGGATTCCTTCCCTTACACTCTAATTCACTTACAATGCAGCTTCATGTGTAGGTTGTGCCGAGATTTGGGCCTTTACCATGCTCTAGGGCTTTTTGTTTGGGCTTCGTTCAAAGTTCTCTCGTCATTTGATTCATCGATTGATTTCTGTAATCGTCTCAGTGGTTTCTCCTTTGTAAATTCCTTGGATGTATATTATCCTCTCCCACATTGTATTTTAAGGTGTTGGTGTAGTTCTAATCCTCAAACAAATATTAAATCTATTATCCTTGGTATATTCTTTATCTCATAATTTGTTCTCCCGGTTTCTCAAGCTTTCTCAAACTAGTTTGCATTCTCTTTACCCTAGGACTATATTCTCAATCCTCTTTCCCTCTCATAATATATCCTCTCTTGGACTTCTAATACTTAATATCCTTAATCCATGATTCGTTCGCTTGATTGCTTAATCTTGTTATAAAGTCTCAGCGGTTCCTAGAATGTTCGTTTCATTTTCTCAGTAGTTTTCGTTCTAAATTCTCAAATCAAATATAATAAAATTCCAAAATATTAAATCCTTAATTCCTCAAATTTAATAACTCATTTCTTGAATATAATAATATAAAATTCACCGCCTGGTCAAATATCACACCAAAATAGAAATTGGAATTTCTGAATTCCGATCGTCTTTACATACATTTATTTACTCCGTAAATCACTAATATGACTTCGGAATATCCATATCATGTCTCGTACATAGGTGACATGAAAAAATTTCTTAACCCTCAAAATCACTATTCATCCACCAAAATCACTATTCACTGATGCACTTCATCATAATAAGGAAAGTTTTAATTCTACAAAAAATTCGGGTTATTACAATCCATCTCTATGTTGGAACCATTGTTGAGAATAAAGAAGAGCATAAGCCGTTGCAGTGACTTTTTATCTTTCTAAGTGAGTGGGAAGCCTCTTCAAGTCATCCACATTAAAGGTTTCAACTCCCAGTATATCTTGGATATTTGCTTGTGATGGTTGAGTACCCCGCAAGGGTGGAGGCCGAGTTACTACTTAATCATTCATATGAGCTTCGACCTAAAATTGTGGTTGAGTTATCACTTGGCTTTGATTCTAAACTTGAGTATTCTGATCTTCAGTCTAGGGATTTACATGAGGCTGAAGATTTCCCTGATGCTAAGAACGCGTCATCTGCCTATCATCTATTGAAGAACTCCTTGAAGGAATGGGGATGATAAGGGGGCTCTCCCTCTTGAGGGCGCGCCCTATCCATCATTAGGGGACTATCCCCTCTTATACCTGTCCATTCTGCTATCATCATATTCACGATCTTCCCTTCTTTCAATATAACCTCTAGGAAGGGATCGCTCGTGTCCATGGGGCCTCAACCTATAACCAGGGGGCACTCTCTCTAGATCACGGGGCCTCTGTTCTGAGTGATTTATTTCTTTATGATATTCCAGAAGTAGCATTCTCAGGTCATCATCATTAAAGCCTTATGCCAAGGCGTTCCCTCAAACTAACAAAATCCTTATTCACCATTGGGATTCTCCTCCGCTCAACAAATCTCACTGAGGGTGCGTCCTGACCAATGTGAGTGAGAAACCGCCCTTTCTAGAGCAACTGGCCTCCTCTGATCATTTGCCTCTTCGTTAGGATGTTCCACAACATGAGCTCTTTTCTTCGAGTATTCTATTCTTCAAGGAGTTACCAGCGCCTGAAACCTCATATCTCGATTATCATCATCTCTTTGAGAACTTCCTCCAACCAAAGGGCTTTTCCTGAACGATGATGGTTAGAAGGATGATGACGGGCTCTCCTTCCTCTACCTTGCAAGATCATCCACATTACGAGAAAATTCAGAAAAATAATTAGCCCATACATTCGGTCCAATCATCTTTCTTTAAAAAGAAGGACGGGGCAGTGGAGATTGTTTTCAAAAGAGATGACTCATCATCTCTTCAAATGCATCAATTTTCTCTTCGGAGATCAACATGATTGAAGAAACATCGCTAAATATTCCCATTCATTCCTTTAATGCAGAAAGAAACCCCAGTTATGAATTCAAAGATAAAGATGATCATATTTACTGGGGAATATGCAATTGTAAAGCTTGTCTCGAAGATCAATGGGATGATGATGATGATGACTACTCATCCAAAAAGCATAATAAGAAGAAGTCTTCACAAAGGATTCTTCAAGAACTTTATGAAGAGGGAGATCCTGAAGTTGGGCTCTTAGGAGAAGCATCAGGCAAATTTGACTACTATGTCCTTTACTCTAAGGGACCAAAAGAGTGTAACATGTTGCAACCATCTTCATATGATGACGATTTTCCCCCACTAAATTTTAAGCATAACAAGACTTCTCATGCGTGGAAAATTGAAAATTCGACATCTAGGAATCCAGATGGTTCCAGTAAACAAATTACACCAGCAGAGGCAACGTTAAATTGGAAATCTGAGAACGCTGTAGCTCAAAATAGGGTGTTGAATCAGATAATGGCAACTCAACAAACAATGTTGAAAAATCTTGATAATGGTCTGTCAACAATCTCAAGCGCGACATCGTAACTTCAAAGCAAGATTATTGCCCTTCACCATGAGCTGATGCAGTTAGCGGTGACTGTTTCCATAAATTCACCCTGGTTAAGTAGAACTAAAAGCCTTAAAAGCTCAGCTACACTCTATCCAGACCCAAAAACCCTACACTGGCTATTATGAGGATCCATCATTCTCCTCTTATTTACCACCTTTACCAAATTATTCCCAGCCTCTTGCTACTTTCTCACCATATGATCATAATCCACTTAATAGTGCAGCCTTTTTGCCAATTAAACAACCTGAAGTACCACAATCATCAAAGAGAAAGCTAAAAAAATCTTCAGTTAGGGAATCTCCTACAAAAGAGCAAATCCAGCCATCCTCTTCCCAATTAATGGTGGAAAATCCAATATCATCTTTTCTGAATAAGATGGCAACTCAATCTCAGCCACGAGAAAAACAAGCTTCTCTATGGCAAATCTGTGAAGAAGATTCAGAAAGTGATAACATGTCTCTAGAATTCCTCATGGCCGGGCAAGAAGGCCAAGAAACTGAGGAGCCCACTATAGAAGAAGAAGAAGAAGAAACTTTCACTTAAGACCATCAAGAGACAGAGCAATCAAACTCAACTTTATTTCAGAATGATCCAGCAAAGGGATTCTCTTTTGACAATGTCTCTCCTTCAAGATGACGGGATAAAATTTATGTGATGCGTGCATGGTGTACATAAGAATTACTCCAGCCAGGAGCTACTATGCCCTCTGTAGTAGATAAATTTGCAGTAAAATTTCATGGCAGATTGAGGCAATGGTGGATTGCTCTGGGAACTTACAGGCAGCTGATCGTTAAGCAAAGTCCAAATGTAGATGCCTTGATTATGCATGTTCATAATGAATTCCTTGGAGCATGGGATCATTATAAAAATCAGGCACGGGAAGAATACTTGAGTATGAGATGCTGTGCTTACAAAAGAAAGGATCTAGAAACTCATTATGAAAGAATGTCCAAACGATTCTAGGCTATCAACGGCATTGATGAAGTAAACTTAAAACAGACATTCCTTAATTCTCTTCCAGAACCTCTAGGGAATGAGACATCCAGACTATTACAGATAAAGAATCTTCCCATCAATAGTACTTCTATTGGAGAGCTTTATCAAAATGTGTTGCTCGCCTTAGAAAAGTTATGCAACCAAAAGAAGTTTTTCAAACAGATAGAAGAGCAAAGTAAAAATCTTGGATCAACATATGATTGCAATGAGCTCCAGATCAAGTGTGGAAAAGGTAGCTCTTGCACTTGTGCAAAGAAGAAAGACAAGATTTCCAAGAATTTTTCCAAGCTTGCTAAGTTTCGTAAGAAAGCAGGAAAAAACTATTTCTCGAAAAAGAAGAAATGGAAGTTCCTTCGAAAAAAGAAAGGAAACACTAAATCATCCAGATGCTATGTATGCAGAAAGAAAGGGCATTTTGCTAAAGACTGCCCTGACAAGGAAAAAAGCTCCAAACTTATAGAAAAGATTTCTCAAATTGAAGACATCAAAGATGATGATTTGGAGTCTCTATTCTCACTGGATGAAGAACCAGGACCAGATACTATTCTGGCTCTTGGAGCTAACCTTTCTAATTCAACCGAAGAATCTGATGAAGACGATGTGGTGCTATTTGATGGCATCTTTACTCTAGAAGAAAATTTCTTATGCCAGCCATCGCCTTCAGCCAAGATACACATCTTTCCTGGAAAATGGGATAAACCAATCCCCATCATAGCATTTTTTTAATACTGGAGCAACATCATCCATTATGAAGCCAGACATCTTACCAAAAGAATACTGGAACAAGTGTTATCGATCTTTTCGTGTACCTAATGGAGATAATTTTGCCATAACCCTGATAAGCAAACCTATCAATATTCAACATTTTCCAGGGTATGTGATAAAACATCAAATCTACGGTTTAGAATTGCCTGGAAAAGATCTTCTTATTGGGTTTGATATCCTACACAATCTGAAGAGGGTATCATGGAGTAAAGAAGGACTCAAGCACAAAAATCATTTGTTGCCTTGGACTAAGACTCTACATCTATATCCTGTAGAGGTCTTATCAACAATAAAAGAAGAAATAGCAAAAACTTCATGCGCTGAAATTCATACAGATTTCTTGCAAAAATGTTCTCACCCGCTATGGAAAAATCCTGATTTCTTTGTTCATTTGCCATTCAAGAAGAATGAAGACATCAATCCAACAAAGGCAAGTCACAAAGGAATGAATCCAGACCACTATGCTTTTGCGATCAAGGAAGTTAACCAGTTGCAGCAAGAAGACTTGATAGAAAACACAAAATTGCAATGGGCTTGTGAAGCTTTCTACGTGAATAAAAGATCTGAGCAAACAAGAGGGAAATTAAGGTTGGTTATCAATTATCAACCTCTAAATCATTTCCTAGAAGATGACAAGTTTCCTTTGCCAAAAAGATAAGTTTTATTCCAGAAACTACCTCAGGCCAAGATCTTTTCAAAGTTTTATCTAAAATTGGGTTTTTGGCAAATTGGAATTCATCCAGATGAAAGACCAAAGACTGGATTCTGCATTCCAGAAAGACACTATCATTGGACGGTGGTACCTTTTGGGTTAAAACCCGCTCCGTCACTATTCCAGAAGGCTATGTCTAAGATCTTCCAACCAATCATGGACAGTGCTCTAGTCTACATTGATGATATTCTATTATTCTCAGCAGATATTGACTCCCATCATACTCTTCTAACGGTGTTTCATGACTGAGTTAAAAGTTAAGGAATTTTGATTGCAGAAAAGAAGATGATTATTGGCGCAACAGATATTGATTTTTTAGGAATGCATATCTCTGAGGGTCAGTATCAACTACAGCCACATATCGCCACTCAGTTGGATCATTTCCCAGATGAAAATTTAGCATTCAAGCAAGTTCAACAGTTCTTGGGAATTGTCAACTATATGGCTGATTTCATCCATGATTTGGTCAAGTACAGGACTCCTCTTACAAATCAGTTAAGGAAGAATGCCCCGCCATGGAATCAGGCATGCACTGATGCAGTTAGGAAATTGAAGTCCTTAACAAAGAATCTTCCTTCTTTAAAGATTCCTTCCACTGGCAAAAGAATTCTGCAAACAGATGCAAGTGATACATTCTGGGGAGCAGTTCTACTTGAAGAATAAAATGGAAAAAGACAGATATGTGGATACAAAAGTGGAGCTTTCAAGAGTGGAGAACTTCATTATCACTCCACTTATAAAGAAATTCTTGCAGTCAAAAGAGGAATTAAAAAATTCCAGTTTTATTTGGTAGGACAACATTTTCTTATTGAAATGGATATGTCAGCATTTCCAAAAATGTTCCAAATCAAGCAAAAGATGTTGCCTCAAGCTCAGCTTCTTAGATGGGCAAACTAGTTTTCAAAATAGAAGTTCGAAGCAAGACACATCAAAGGAAAAAATAAGTTCCTTCCAGATTTTTTGTCCAGAACTCAAAGGACGATAGCGCCAATATTTCCACTTATATATTCAATCCAGGCAGAAGATCTTCCACCACATGTTCAAGATAAGGTACTTCTGTATACTCTGCAAAAAATGGCTTACGCTAATCTGTTATCTTTCCAAAAAATTTATATCAGGAGATACAGTTTATCTGAAGGACCACTTATGAATCTTCCCATACATCCATCATTTCCATTATTAACGATTCTCGGGATGAATACGAGATTTACATGGCATTTTCCAAAAGAGGCATATGTGTTCTTATGGTATTTTGTTGAGGTATGTCCATTTGGAATGATATTCGATAAGTATGGCCTCCTCCAATATCTGGCATTAGTTGATGTAAGGCCAAGAAAGAAGAAGAATAAGCAGGAATATAGATGGTTAGCCCTTTTTGGAGACTCGGAATTTTAGAGAAGCAACCTAAGGCCAGAAGGAAATAGCACAAATGGAGTACGAGACCAACGTTATATTTTTATTCAGTTTCAATGTGCTAGAAGAATTGTCACTGAAGAAGATGGACTCACCATTGATAAAAGGTACTCTTGTACATTTTATCATCATGAAGCCTATTCTACGCAATGGCCAGGAAGACAGCATAAGGCCCAAATATGTGAGGCCAACAATGTACAGCCAAATAAGGTTCCAGCAGGCTTACCACAAGATTATTGGACTAAGCCACATGCTCTCCCCCACCAGTATGTGACAGAAATTCAAGACTGTCAGTTCAGTTTAAGTCTGGAAACTTACACTATGTGAGGCCAACAACGTACAACCCAATAAGGTTCCAACAGGATTACCACAAGATTATTGGACTAAGCCACATGCTCTCCCCCAGCACTATGTGATAGAAATTCAAGATTGTCAGTTCAGTTTAAGTCTGGAAACTTACACTGCAAATCCACATGACCCAGATCACCCAGATATCAGGCTCCACAAAAGACTGCCACAGAGGTTCTACAAAAAGCTTCCAGGACAATTTTGTCATATTCTTATCTCTTCAGGAAGTGATGAAAGCAGTGAAAGCAGCGATGAAGACATGACGTGGAGCCAGGACCCTTTTTCGTGAGGGGGGAAAAGTTAGTTGTCGTTATTATTAAAGTTAAAGTTGTGTAATCGAATAAAGTTGTAACCTTCACATTATCTGATGTGACGATGGGGCCCAGTGCGTACCCGGCATCAATATTGTGAGATACGTGTGTGGTGTGTAAGATAGCTTCGTTAGTAAGCTTCTCTAGAATCGTATTCTATAAGCTTCTAGTGGTGTGAAAAGTAAGATTCTTATCTGATAAGATAAGGATACGTGTCTAGTGTGTCTTGTAAGATTTCTGTAGAAGTGTGTCGAGTAAGCTTCCCCAGTTGGCTATAAATTGGGAAGCCTTGTATCAGTTTAAGGCATCCTAGCCTTAGACATATTTCTAAGCAATAAACTTGTGTGTTCATATATCTCTTTGAGTGTTCTTCTGTTCTTGCTTTTGTAACCTCCTTAGTGGTTGTACCTCTTTTCGTAAGTTGTAATATAAATGCTAGTTGTCGTTATTATTAAAGTTGTGTCATTATTAAAGTTAAAGTTATGTAATCGAATAAAGTTGTAACCTTCACTTTATCTGATGTGACGATGGGGCCCAGTACGTACCCGGCATCAATAATGTGAGATACGTGTGTGGTGTGTAAGATAGCTTCGTTAGTAAGCTTGTCTAGAAGCGTATTCTATAAGCTTCTAGTGGTGTGTAAAGTAAGATTCTTATCTGATAAGATAAGGATACGTGTCTAGTGTGTCTTGTAATATTTCTGTAGAAGTGTGTCGTAGCTAGTTGTCGTTATTATTAAAGTTGTGTCATTATTAAAGTTAAAGTTGTGTAATCGAATGAAGTTGTAACCTTCACTTTATCTGATGTAACGATGGCACCCAGTGCGTACCCACCATCAATAATGTGAGATACGTGTGTGGGTGTAAGATAGCTTCGTTAGTAAGCTTGTCTAGAAGCGTATTCTGTGAGCTTCTAGTGCTGTGTAAAGTAAGATTCTTATCTGATTAGATAAGGATATTTGTCTAGTGTGTCTTGTAAGATTTATGTAGAAGTGTGTCGAGTAAGCTTCCCCTGTTGGCTATAAATTGGGAAGCCTTGTATCAGTTTAAGGCATCCTAGCCTTAGACATATTTCTAAGCAATAAACTTGTATGTTCATATATCTCTTTGAGTGTTCTTCTGTTCTTGTTATTGTAACCTCCTTAGTGGTTGTACCTCTTTTCGTAAGTTGTAATATAAAAGCTAGTTGTCGCTATTATTAAAGTTATGTCATTATTAAAGTTAAAGTTGTGTAATCGAATAAAGTTGTAACCTTCACTTTATCTGATGTGACGATGGGGCCCAGTACGTACCCGGCATCAATAATGTGAGATACGTGTGTGGTGTGTAAGATAGCTTCGTTAGTAAGCTTGTCTAGAAGCGTATTCTATAAGCTTTTAGTGGTGTGTAAAGTAAGATTCTTATCTGATAAGATAAGGATACGTGTCTAGTGTGTTTTGTAAGATTTCTGTAGAAGTGTGTCGTAGCTAGTTGTCGTTATTATTAAAGTTGTGTCATTATTAAAGTTAAAGTTCTGTAATCGAATAAAGTTGTAACCTTCACTTTATCTGATGTGACGATGGGGCCCAGTGCGTACCCGACATAAATAATGTGAGATACGTGTGTGGTGTGTAAGATAGCTTCGTTAGTAAGCTTGTCTAGAAGCGTATTCTATAAGCTTTTAGTGGTGTGTAAAGTAAGATTCTTATCTGATAAGATAAGGATACGTGTCTAGTGTGTTTTGTAAGATTTCTGTAGAAGTGTGTCGTAGCTAGTTGTCGTTATTATTAAAGTTGTGTCATTATTAAAGTTAAAGTTCTGTAATCGAATAAAGTTGTAACCTTCACTTTATCTGATGTGACGATGGGGCCCAGTGCGTACCCGACATAAATAATGTGAGATACGTGTGTGGTGTGTAAGATAGCTTTGTTAGTAAGCTTGTCTAGAAGCATATTCTTTAAGCTTCTAGTGGTGTGTAAAGTAAGATTCTTATCTGATAAGATAAGGATACGTGTCTAGTGTGTCTTGTAAGATTTCTGTAGAAGTGTGTCGAGTAAGCTTCCCCATTTGGCTATAAATTGGGAAGCCTTGTATCAGTTTAAGGCATCCTAGCCTTAGACATATTTCTAAGCAATAAACTTGTATGTTCATATATCTCTCTGAGTGTTCTTCTGTTCTTGCTCTTGTAACCTCCTTAGTGGTTGTACCTCTTTTCGTAAGTTGTAATCTTGGTATCAGAGCCATGGAAGCTTAAACCCCCTCCAATTGTTCTTCACAATGACCCAGCGGCGTTATGGTGGTTTGCATATGGTCTAAGGAAAGTATGCTCTGTGGTTGCCCCTTCAGGGGATCCTCCACACCAGAAATCTTGCGACTAGAAACATATTATGAGATGCGACATTGTGGCTTACTGATCATTGTATTGCAGAGATTTCATGATTGTTTAAACGCTTAGTGTGTTCATAAAACACCATAACACCAGAGGCGACTCTTGAAGAATAAGGATCAACAAATCTATGGCTAGTCCTAAACACCTTACACCTTCCCCTTCTTTTTCATCTTCCCATAGTTCATTTAGTTCATCTAAGTCTAAAAATAATGATTTTCTTTATACTGTAGATTATCAGAAAGATGATAGTAAAATCCCTATTACAGAACTTCCTTTGCTAAATCCGTATAGAACTTTTACCAAAAAACACAATCCTGTCTCTCGTGTTGTAAAACAAGTTCTCTCGCCTAGCAAAGCAATTGAAGCCAAGGAGCTTGTTCTAGCATCTAAGCTTGAACAAGTACCCATTCCTTCTACTGAAGCAGAGCAGGTTTTTCCAATCCAACTAGGAGAATCATTGCCAGCCCAGTGGCATGCTCATGGTTATACTCATCTTCACTTTTGAGCTGTCAGAATGGATTTAACACTTCATGGAAGAAAAGTCTTACCAGTGGTAGCAAGGATGGCACTTCTAGACACACGGTTTGAACAATATGCTAATGCATGTATTGCTACTGTTCAGACTACACTCAATTTGGTACGGTGTTTATAAAACTGTTTCCAAACTTCAATATGAGGCTTGATGACCCTCATATCTATGACAATCTCAAGGTTCAGCTGCAGATCGTTGGAGCACCCCAGGTGGCAGGAACTTACGCAGCCACTCTCCACTATCAAATGGCCTATAGAGTTCAAAATCACTCATTTGATCTCAGCCTTCCTAGAGAGACAGATGAAGCTCTATTTCTCGAAATAGATGCCCAGTCGAGTTCATCATGCATCCATGTGCCTAAGAAAATCCCAAAAGATGAGCTCGTCAAACTTCTTCCAGAATCATGGGTGACACGTTACGAGAAAATTCAGAAAAATAATCAGCCCATATATTCGGTCCAATCAACTTTCTTCAAAAAGAAGGACGGGGTAGTGGAGATTGTTTTCAAAAGAGATGACTCATCATCTTATTCAAATGCATCAATTTTCTCTTCGGAGATCAACATGATTGAAGAAACATCGCTAAATATTCCCATTCATTCCTTTGATGCAGAAGGAAAGCACAGTTATGAATTCAAAGATAAAGACGGTCATATTTACTGGGGAATATATAATTGTAAAGCTTGTCTCGAAGATTAATGGGATGATGATGATGATGACTACTCATCCAAAAAGCAAAATAAGAAGAAGTCTTCACAAAGGATTCTCCAAGAACGTTATGAAGAGGGAGATCCTGAAGTTGGGCTCTTAGGAGAAGCATCAAGCAAATTTGATTACTATGTCCTTTACTCTAAGGGACCACAAGAGTGTAACATGCTACAACCATCTTCATATGATGACGATTTTCCCCCACTAAATTTTGAGCAAAACAAGACTTCTCATGCGTGGAAAATTGAAAATCCGACATCTAGGAATCCAGATGGTTCCAGTAAACAAATTACACCAGCAGAGGCAACGTTAAACTAGCAATCTGAGAACGCTGTAGCTCAAAACAGGGTGTTGAATTCAGATAATGGCAACTCAACAAACAATGGTGAAAAAGCTTGATAATGGTCTATCAACAATCTCAAGCGCGACATCGCAACTTCAAAGCAAGATTAATGCCCTTCACCATGAGCTGATGCAGTTAGCGGTGACTGTTTCCATAAATTCACCCTTGTTAGCTCAAAAGGAAGCAGAACTAAAAGCCTTAAAAGCTCAGCTACACTCTATCCAGACCCAAAAACCCTACACTGGCTATTATGAGGCTCCATCATTCTCCTCTTATTTACCACCTTTACCAAATTATTCCCAGCCTCTTGCTACTTTCTCACCATATGATCATAATCCACTTAATAGTGCAGCCTTTCTGCCTATTAAACAACCTGAAGTACTACAATCATAAAAGAGAAAGCCAGAAAAATCCCTAGTTAGGGAATCTTCTACAAAAGAGCAAATCCAGCCATCCTCTTCCCAATTAATGGTGGACAATCTAATATCATCTTTTCTGAATAAGATGGCAACTCAATCTCAGCCACGAGAAAAACAAGCTTCTCTATGGAAAATCTGTGAAGAAGATTCAGAAAGTGATAACATGTCTCTACAAATCCTCATGGCCGGTCAAGAAGGCCAAGAAACTGATGAGCCTAATATAGAAGAAGAAGAAACTTTCACTCAAGACCATCAAGAGACAGAGCAATCAAACTCAACTTTATTTCAGAATGATCCAGCAAAGGGATTCTCTTTTGATAATGTCTCTCCTTCAAGATGGCAGGATAAAATTTATGAGATGCATGCATGGTGTACATCAGAATTACTCCAGCCAGGAGCTACCATGCCCTCTATAGCAGATAAATTTATAGCAAAATTTCATGGCGGATTGAGGTAGTGGTGGATTGCTCTGGGAACTTACAGGCAGCTGATCGTTAAGCAAAGTCAAAATGTAGATGTCTTGATTATGCATGTTCGCAATGACTTCCTTGGAGCATGGGATCATTATACAAATCAGGCACGTGAAGAAAACTTGAGTATGAGATGCTGTTCTTACAAAAGAAAGGATCTGGAAACTCATTATGAAAGAATGTCCAAACGATTTTACGTTATAAACGGTATTGATGATGTCAACTTAAAACAAACATTCCTTAATTCTCTTCCAGAACCTCTAGGGAATGAGACATCCAGACTATTACAGATAAATAATCTTCCCATCAATAGTACTTCTATTGGAGAGCTTTATCAAAATGTGTTGCTCGCCTTAGAAAATTTATGCAACCAAAAGAAGTTTCTCAAACAGATATAAGAGCAAAGTAAAAATCTTGGATCAGCATATGATCGCAATGAGCTCCAGATCAAGTGTGAAAAAGGTAGCTCTTGCACTTGTGCAAAGAAGAAAGACAAGATTTCCAAGATGTTTTCCAAGCTTGCTTAGTTTCGTAAGAACGCGGGAAAAAACTATTTCTCGAAAAAGAAGAAATGGAAGTTCCTTCAAAAAAAAGAAAGGAAACACTAAATCATCCAGATGCTATGTATGCAAAAAGAAAGGGCATTTTGCTAAAGACTGCCCTGACAGGGAAAAAAGCTCCAAACTTATAGAAAAGATTTCTCAAATTGAAGACATCAAAGATGATGATTTGGAGTCTCTATTCTCACTGGATGAGGAACCAGGGCCAGATACTATTCTGGCTCCTGGAGCTGACCTTTCTGATTCAACCGAAGAATCTGATGAAGACAATGTGGTGCTATTTGACGACATATTTACTTTGGAAGAAAATTTTGGAGAAGCAACCGAAGGCCAGAAGGAAATAGCACAAATGGAGTACGAGACCAACGTTACATTTTTATTCAGTTTCAATGTGCTAGAAGAATCTTCACTGAAGAAGATGGACTGACCATTGATAAAAGGTACTCTTGTACATTTTATCATCATGAATCCTATTCTATGCAATGGCCAGAAAGATAGCATAAGGCCCAAATATGTGAGGCCAACAACGTACAACCCAATAAGGTTCCAGCAGGATTACCACATGATTATTGGACTAAGCCACATGCTCTCCCCCAGCACTATGTGATAGAAATTCAAGATTGTTAGTTCAGTTTAAGTCTGGAAACTTACACTGCAAATCCACATGACCTAGATCACCCAGATATCAGGCTCCACAAAAGACCGCCACAGAGGTTCTACAAAAAGCTTCCAGGAAAAGATTGTCATATTCTTATCTCTTCAGGAAGTGATGAAAGCAGTGAAAGCAGCGATGAAGACATGACGTGGAACCAGGACCCTTTTTCGTTAGGGGAAAAGCTAGTTGTCGTTATTATTAAAGTTGTGTCATTATTAAAGTTAAAGTTGTGTAATCGAATAAAGTTGTAACCTTCACATTATATGATGTGATGATGGGGCCCAGTGCGTACCCGGCATCAATAATGTGAGATACGTGTATGGTGTGTAAGATAGCTTCGTTAGTAAGCTTGTCTAGAATCGTATTCTATAAGCTTCTAGTGGTGTGTAAAGTAAGATTCTTATCCGATAAGATAAGGATACGTGTCTAGTGTGTCTTGTAAGATTTCTGTAGAAGTGTGTTGAGTAAGCTTCCCCAGTTGGCTATAAATTGGGAAGCCTTGTATCAGTTTAAGGCATCCTAGCCTTAGACATATTTCTAAGCAATAAACGTGTATGTTCATATATCTCTTTGAGTGTTCTTCTGTTCTTGCTCTTGTAACCTCTTTAGTGGTTGTACCTCTTTTCGTAAGTTGTAAAAAGGCATTTCTTGTGCGATACAATTGCTCCATCAGATCTGCGTTGCTGATGAGCATCGGTGGCTACCCGCTAATGATCGATGTGGCTTAATGAGGATGGGGAACCTACTACCGAACATAAGCTTCATGTCGGGGATGATTACTCCTTAGACCTCTGACAGGTTCATAGCCATCTCCTTCATAAGAACCTCCATCATGGTTGTGGGACATCATTTCCTCCTAAGATTATGATATTGACCAGCTCCCCTCCTTCTAGCGCCAATTAAATGATGGAAGAATTTGGTAGCAACAAAATTCGAAGTATGTCACTGGAAACAAGATCTACGACGGTGGTTCTTCACCAAAAAAACTGGTGGTGAGTGGTGGTTGCAGATAATTGGTGGCTGAGATTGATTAGGGTTAGTGGTGGCCGCTTCAATGCCCTCAACTTCCATCCCTCAGTCGGCCTACGTACACCGGTATTTATGGGGGATCAAGCCATATGTATTTCTTGGAGAGTAAGAAACCCAAATGGGTCGGGTTTCTTACCCTAAGGCCCAACTTTAGGAATGTCCAACAATGAGGCCTAGTCACGAAGGCCCAAGGCTCGCCTAAAATTTTGGGACTTCAGGAAGAAGGAAACTTCCCCCATCGAGGACTAGTCCCTTTCGTTACCAGCTATCTCCCGATTTCATAGGCACAGGTATACTTACCCCAAATACAGGACGCATCCTTTTCCCCTGAATGAGAAGCACCCACCAGATAGCAGGATAAGTGATCCCAAGCTTTTAGGTACAAAGTGCAGGATTACTCCAAAGTTCCCCAATGAGGACGTGCCCATTGAATACAGGAACAGAGCTCCCAAAGCACACACCAAGGGTCTGTTGGGTTTCAAGCACATAAACGCAACAGAAAACAATAATATCGAAACCCACCGCAGGATCCATGCGAAACAAATCTTTAATTGGTAGTAAGAATCTTTACCACGTATCCCGCTCTCGCGATCTACGCTATACGGTATCCACACGAACGCTTGTACTCGAAGGATTGATGTTTACTAGCACCCGAAAACAGCTTCTTTCTCTATCTTCTTCGCTCTCTCAGTGCGGCTAGGGTTTTAGAATATGTTTATTGTTATTCTAAAATAGCCCATAAAGAAATATATATAAAGAAGAATATTTTTTTCTAATTATAATCCAATTATAATTAATACTAATCTGAAATTCCAATATATTAATTAATTAAGTCTCACTTATTTAATTAATAACTAATTTCAAAATTAGTTTAAGTAATTCTGTTTTCTATTTATTTAATTAATTAAGTCATATTTAATTAATATTATAAATAGAACAAATCACTTATTTAATTAAATCATAATTTAAATTATTTCTCCTTCAAGCGTTCTATGTGTGTGACCCTATAGGTTATTATCACGTTGGCAACAATTTTAAATCTAATTTAAAATCGCAAACAATGAGCGGCATCTAGTAATACATTATTACTACCCAAGTAATAATAATAATAATTAGTGATCCAATTAAACCTTTCGTGATTAATGTTTTCGTGTAATATAATCCCTTTAACCAAATATTATAGATTAAACTCGAGGCATGTTTTTAGTCATCCTCTTCAACATTTAATCCGGGTTTCCTTGATCAATGAGTAAACTATTAAAAACAAATCAATATTTGAGCATGGCCATGCATTTTCATAGTCTAACTCAATCAAGAGGCCAGTAATATCTCTCCTAATACTAGGAGCGTTAAATCCTATATCTATCATTCATATTTCTCATACGTCTCATAATATATGTCCACTTTTATCATCACTATAACGTCCCCAAATCCCGTACAAGGAATTCGAGTCGTTACATCTCCATCCATTCTCAAATAGCAATACCTGTTCACAATATATTCTACTACAATAATAAGAGTAGTCTCCACACATCTACTCCACGGGTTATAGCCTTAGAACTTTCACATACATTACCAAAATCATTACATTATCAGAGTATCTTCCAGAATCTCATCCTAATCTACTTAAGGTTGATACAAAACACCCTAATATAATACATAATCATTTCTACAACGAGTTTGCTTGACATTATTTAACAATTCTGCCAGCTAAACCTAGAAACCGGAGCCTTTCTTCTACTATGTTGCATCAGTTGCAGGACCTTTCCCCTTTTCTCGATATGGTTGGTACAATCCACTCGCACCGACTCCTCTTCTTGCTGCTTTATTAGATTAACAACATAGAAAACATATAGCAAGAATGAGCCAAAGAATGCTCAGCAAGGTTATATCACGGAAAATGTATTTATTTAAATATCTTGAACTCTTTTAAAAATAAGATTTTTCAAAAGATGCTTTTAACTCCAAGTATCACCATTTTTACTACTTCACGAAATGAACATATTGGTTCTCGGCATTATGCCAACTACTGAAAATGAACACATAGGTTCTCGGCATTATGCCTACTACTGTTGGACTTTATATATTGGAGCATCTACACGCCACTATGCTATAACAGGTGATCAGTCTGTTATAACCAATCTGGTTTTACTACTGGTAGAAGAATGAGCCAACTTGTCCGGACCATCACCCTATAGTTACTACCATAGAAGGGGGAGACAACTTGTCCGGACCATCTCCCTAAGGATGAGTCGACTTGTCGGGACCATCATCCTTAGCCATCCTTGGCTACATATTTGCTGGGTCGGGCGTTACTCCGGTCTCTTATGCCGCACCAGTCCAAAATACAAGATATCAAAAATAATAGACAACCTTCAATACTACTCATCTTAGATGCCACGTGTAACACCACGTGCACCTCAACTTACTACTTTAGATAATACTTTTACTATTAGAATATAATCCTCAAAGATATTTCGTACCTAATAATATTTAATCACATAAACAATTATTTATGATCATGGACTTTCCATCATCCATACCAATGCTTCACGTTAAACATTTAATCACATAACAACTAATACGCCTCATAAGATACTATCTTCTTCCTTCTTCGAGTGCGGAAAATGTGTAACACCCCCAGATCTAGGGTCCGGGATCCGGTCGTTACGGTTTCCATTTCTATCCATAGTAGTTGCACTTACTACAACAAAAATAAATTACATCTTTATGACCCAACACAACAATATAAAACACACCCGTTATAGTCCCAGAGATGAAATCAGAGTAACAATCAAAATTTATTAAACACATTATGAGTTCTTACAACCCAAAAGAATTTCAATATAAATACATACTCTTTGCCATCCATTTACATAAGTTATACTAGTCCATATATTTGGTACTGAAAGAATGAATCTATCCTACCATTAGCTTTCTCTTCGGCTTTGGTAGTCTCATCGTCCTCGCCAGCATCGAGTGTGCCTTGTGCGAGTCATCTGGTCTAGCTGTTGTTGTGATATAATAATAAAGCAAGGGTGAGCAATAGCCCACCAACAATAATATTTAACTGAACGATAATATATAATAGTTCAAAAGTATCTTTCAAACCATATGCCATGCATTTACGGAAATGATGCTAGAATAACATGAACGATGAAGTTACGAGGTAACTCAAAATGCATATATAGGTGGGAATATCTGCTATGTCAAAGATAAGCCAGATATTATCATTTATCATATAAAGAGGAACTTGCAAGGAAAATATTGTAATTCCAGTTATTAACATTTTTCGAAGTCCTACAACCTGAAAGAAGTCTCTTCGATACGTGTTGCGGAAGACACCGTCAACCTGAAAGAAGTCTCTTCGATACGTGTTGTAGGGAATTCCCAATTTGGGAGATGAACCAATACTGGAGTTATTACGCGCCAGCTGTCCCACTCCCTGATGATCAGTCGGGGATGGTACAGCCCAATATAGTTTACTACCGGTAGAAGGAAGAACTGACGGCTCCACTTTTAGATTGCCTTTAATAGTAACTCCCTGGCCAATGGTTAGGCCTTGTGATGGACCGCGCGACTCGGCCTCTTACACACGACTCCTAGTTCGAATAAATCCACAGCATTGAAACGTAGAGTTTGTCCTCCCTTCCCCAAGTGAAATACTTGTTGATAAGACTCCACAAAGTAGTCGTATCTAGTTGGAAAGGAAAATTCACCAACATTTCCCAAGATTTTGCTTGTTAATGGATATCAACTTGTTCCAACGATCTTACCCCTCGAATGATGAGAAGGTACACACATACCTAATGAGTCCATGGCAACCAAGTTGCGAGTGAAAAGGATAAATTATGACCGGGAAGTCAACAAGATAAATAACCTTTCTCAAGTAGGTTCCCCTATAATATGGAAGTTTGAGCGAGCATTTAAATCCTTTTAAGATAGAGTTAAATGAAAAATAAAGAGTTGGGAACCTTTCCTTGATAAAATAGTCGTAAAAAGACTCCGAAATATTTTACATAATATTTGGAGGTGAAAGATAATCTCCAAATAATACAAATCATTTTAAAAAGAATTTAAAAGAATTAAATAAATATTCCAAGAATATTTATTAACTCAATAATAATTACGGAATATTATTAAAAAATAATATTGCTCGTAAGTAATCCTCGAATGAATATATAGAATTATCTACTAAATAAATCCCTCCTTAAATGAATATTCAAAAATAATATTCATTAAATAATTAAGCTCCCATAATTATTTAAAATAATATTCAATAAATAAGTCAGACCTTAAATGAATAGTTGAAAATAATATTCATTTATAAATAATCTTCTAAATGAATATCCAAATAATATTCATTTAGTAATCAAAACTTTAAAGGAATAATCGAAATAATATTCCTTAAGTAAATAGAACCTCCAGTGAATATTTTACAATAATATTCATCAAGTACATAAAACCTTAAATGAATATTCGAAAGTAATATTAATTTAATAAATAACATTCTAATGAATATCAAAATAATATTCATTAAATAATCAACTCTAAATGAATATTCGAAACTAACGTTCACTTAATATCTCTCGACCGAGATAGTACTCAAATAACATTCCTCGAAAGATTTCCAAGTAATTGATACTTTATGGAAATATAAATAATGTTTAATAATAACATTGCTCAGATAAATAATAATCTGCCGTTGGAATCCCTCCGGGTTTCCACGACTATATATATCTCAAAATATCGACTCCCGGTCTATATTTAGAATGAATATCATATGCCCTTCGATAAGGGTCTTACCAAAACAATTCGGCTAATCACTGATAATTCGTATCTAGTCTATAAGCCAATATCGATTCAGGGAACAAGTATCACAAAAACCAGAGTCACAATATAAGTGGAAATAGGCATGCATGCGATGGCATATGTAAAACAGAAATCATATACATATGTTATCATAACAACAGGTTCAAAGGTTTGAACACTTGCCTGGTAAGCGGGTGTGGGTAGAGATAGCGTGTCCTGGGTCTGCTCGATGATCTATAAACAATCAGAACATTCGAGATTAACCACTTAACACCTTTTAAAAGTCTAGGTATAAATTTCACTTAAATCGAAACACGTTTTCGAATTATCTCGTTATACACCTTTTAGTGTAACTCTTTTTATTACTGATACGATCCGACATTTGTTCATTATTACGACATGTCATCATACCCACACTCGGTATATACTTAAGTCATATAAGTTCTAAAGTCGATCGATTACGAACCGAGATTATACCTCGAGTTTTATCGTTCGTTTTCTAAGTGTTTTACCAAAGTTATAACCAAGCGGGTTTTTAGGGGTTCGTTCGCGTTTAACTTTGATTCCAACATTTTTATAAAATCGGAAAACGATCCGTTTGATATGTGGTTTTCTTTAATACCTTCCTTATGACCCCTAGTATTTATTTACCAAGATTCTCTACTGAGTAACATGCTTTACGAGGGTTCAATTGAAGTTACGAACTTTTACTTACGGTTCCGAATCAATTTTAGTAATTTGATCTTAACTCCTAAACCGTAAGTCGGAATGTTTCGATTCTCGCGCCAAAACGATCTATGGCTCGAGATCTACAAGGAACATTCACAATATTATCAAGGTCAGGAACCTATATTTACTGTCATGCTCGGTTTCTAAGTGTTAACAAAAATTCAGTATTACAACGGCTATAAATCGGACGTTCTAAAAATCGTAACAACACAACCAAGCCACACCGGGCATCAATACAACTCATACACATATTTCTCATCCCAAATCTGTCCAAGAACATCTACTTTACCATTATAATCATCATGTTACCAAAATCACTAAATCACTTAACTAATCATGCTTATAACATACTAACATCATCACCAAGCTTAAATCCATCAAGAACATGCATAATTCTCAAAACAAGATCTAGGGTTTCAAGTGGATTACCTTCCTCGGGATATGTCCTAGCCTTAATAAGCCTTGTATGTGCCTTTCCTAGCCTTAACAAACCTTAGATCATCATGGAAATCAAGATAAACAAAGTTAATTCAAGAAGGTTACTATTCATCCTCCTCTTTCATGATTTTTTTGAAAATGGAAACTAAGGAATTTGAAGCTAAAATTTTGAGGAAATTACTTTCTTTAAATATAGGACTTACCTTAAAAATTACAAGAACAAATGATGGTTGGAAGTAGGATTTTGATCCTTGAATTATGCAAATAGCCGAATGGAATGAAAAGTGGGAGAGTTTGGAGTTGCTTGGCTTTTCTCTTGGTTTAATCACATCTAATGTGTATTATTGATATGTATTTAGATAATATCTTGTGTAAAGTGACTTTAATAAAGGTGGTTATGTCATGGATGAGGTTTTTGGATGGACAAATGTCATGCTTTTGTGGTAGGATGATAAAGTGGTGCAAGTACTTGGTTTGATCCCAAGTATGCTAGTTACTCATATAATTACTTAGTCCCTTGATCTTATCCACTTGCACATGCATGCATCTTGATCCTCTGCTTGTTTCTTTGTCCGGTTATTGCTCGTTTCGATTGATCATTCGTAGGAATATTTCACGGATTTCTAATTAGGGTTTATCGGGAATCTTCTTAATATTAATACTATCATTCTCCATCTTTCTTACTAACTTTCGGATTTGTATTCCTTAAATCCCTTCGTTAAATTCTTAAGTCTATCAGTGTCCAGGGAACTCTCGGAGAAAATAAAAGTGTGGTTTTTCAGAATCCGACAGCTTTTACATACACTTATTTTCCCCCTGGATCACTATTACGAACTCGGAAATCCGTTCCGAATACTTCTATATAGTGTCGTCTCATAATATTCTCTTTTCCACCAAAAACACTATTCATTCTTTATTCTTTACT
Organism: Saposhnikovia divaricata; assembly: GCA_036435485.1. Taxonomy (NCBI): domain Eukaryota; kingdom Viridiplantae; phylum Streptophyta; class Magnoliopsida; order Apiales; family Apiaceae; genus Saposhnikovia; species Saposhnikovia divaricata. Next base: position 171,046,476 of record CM071594.1, on the reverse strand, counting down.
TATTCTCTTAAGGTTGTACAATTGTCCCTGATCTCTTTCGATCGTTCCTTAACCTTTTTACGGAACCACTGGACTAATCGTTATCGATCTGGATGACATGAGAATATTCTCCTGCTTGGAATTGCCATATTCTCCTGAGTGGATGGTCGAAGATGATGGCTTGATGACTGTGCACTAGTATTAGATAACTATAAGTGTTAATTGATAGCTTAAACTGATTGCATGCAAGAGTTTTTACATTTTGTTGAATTTTCAAATTATATATATATATATATATATATATATATATATATATTTCGAAATTATTAGTTGATAATCTATGAGTTTAAATGATAATTATGATAATTCTTGTTAATTACATATTATAATTAGGTATAATATGAAGTTTCGGAGATGCATGTATAAATTCTTGAATTATTGGAGATTAATTCGAATTGTTGTGAATTAATTTAGATTATTCGAATTCTTATGTAATAATAATAATAATTAGAGATTTGTCTTGTTGATTAAATATTAAGTGTGAGCTAGTTGATGTGTAAGAATGATTTTCAGATTTAATAATTGCTAAAATTCGAATATTAGATTAAAAATATGAATTATTCGAATTGTTAAGATTAATATTAGTAATTAAAAGATAAATTTGTGTTGATTATATGCTAAGTGCTAGTTAGTTGACATAAGAGTGTAATTTTCATAATTTTTATAATTTTAATTTGAGTTTATTTGATTGAGATATGAACTACATGATTTAGTGATTAACTATATACGATTTAGTGATTTTGTTCAAGATTGAGTTAAGTTATTAGTTATCGATATTTGTTTAATGGTTTTGGATTACGTAGTAGTGTAAATAGTATGAATTTGGACTTGTAGATAGATATGAGGTCCACCGGATTGAATTAGTTTTGTTTTGAGTCGGTTATGTTCCGACGGGCTAGTCATTAAATCAAAGGAAATGCTGCCCGATTTTCGTTAGAATTATGAGTCGTAAAGTCTATAGTATAAGATTATAAGCTGATTTCAGTTAAGTTAGTAATGTGTGTTAAGTGCTTAAGTGATTTATATGATTTCCTGTTATAGATGCTATGTGTGTAAGTGCTTTTCTGATCGTAGTAAGTTATATATATGTTAAGTGTTATATAGGAATCATTTGGGTAGAATAGGATTAGACGATTAAGAAGTATAGTATTCTAAAATAGTGATATGGTTTATGTATTATGAAGGATGTAGGACCTAGCAACAAGGGAAAAGCTAAGGTTGAGTATTAGTGACTGAGCTGTTAGCTGTTGCATTCTACCGGAGGCAAGTAACTCTGTCTTTTCTCTGAAGTTTAAATTCTTGAGACTGTTATATCCTGTTGAATCAAGCATGCCTATCTTATACCATGCTGATTATAAATCTTGATAAACCTATCTGTGGATGTACCCAGAATTCTGTTAACAACTATTTAACAACCTATAAACCCTAAACAACATAATTCTTTCTAATTGCTTCTTGACCATATATGTCATAAAGATTGCCATAATTAAACCAAATTGACTGATGGATAAACCAGTGTTCTACTTGACCTATGTTCGCAACCAGTTGAACCTGTGTTGACCTTAAAAACTTATAAAATTTCATTATGACCTAATCATTGATATAAGAACTTGATTGCCCTTATTATTGTTTCATAATCTCTATAACTTGATCAATTGCCCTAAAAACTGTTATGTCACATCTTTGACCTTTAACTTTGAAACTCTTTGCTATTCCCTGATCAATTGCCTTGATACCTTTTGGTCTATATCTTCATGATTCAGACTTGTAAACCATATTTCTTTGGATTCAGTATTTCTAGTCAAACCCTTTGACTTTTATCATTGCTAATCAAAATGTTTTACAAGCAAAAATGTTTTCAAAACAAAAAGGCTTTCTAAGCTGAGATGTTTTCAAAAGAATGTTTTATAAAAAGTTTAGGAACTCCGTCAAAACGGTTTCTACGGATTCTTAAAGATTGAAGAGGCGCAAGTGATCGAGTAACAACGGTCCAGACCAACATCTTTAATAGACCAATGTGTTGCCTCTTGGGAACCCAAGCTATCCTAATGAGAGGATTATTGTCCAGAAAGACTTTGTGTCCGTTATGGGGACTTTACGTGGCTGATCACCCGTATTGTCTGTTCATGAAAATAAAACCTCCAATCAGCTTTCTTAAAGTGAATGATTACTTTTAATTTAAAGTCAAATGAAATTGGTTTGCCATTTGAAATGTCAATTGCTTTACACATAACCTGGTAACCAGTATTATCCTGTCAATCAGTTGATCTCCTGTTATATTCAAGTACCAGTATTACTTTTACAGTTTCCAGCATTCATATGCTATCTCTTGTTCTACTGTCATCCATTTAAATATCCTGATATTACTTTTTTCAGTTTTGCACTATTATTACTTGCTTATTGTTACTTGTTGAGCGTTAGCTCATTGTTATTTGTCTAACCCTTTTGATAGTAATATAAGAACCATGGTACGTACAATTCAGACAGCGAGGAAACGCACCTTTCGTGACCCTGTTTTGGTTTCATTCGAGTTGCCATCCGAGGTAGATGAAATAACAGCTTAGTGAAGAGAGTTTTTGAGTTAGTTGTGAGAACTAGTATTTAGATCTTTTGAACAAGAGTTTGTAATAATGTTTTATAATTTGAATTTGGGTTGTAATAATAATAAGTAGTTAGAAGTTGGCTTGCTTGTTTCATACCATTACCTGTGAAAGATCCAGGTGAGTGGAGTTGGGGTCAGTCAGCATGCTATATCTATATTTACTTATTTTTAGGTTGTTTGTATCTAGTGTGTTAGTGACTCCCCGATCTAGACCCCAGATTGGGAGGGCGTCACAGGTTGGTATCAGAGCTACGGGTTTTGGTCAATGAAACAAGCTAGGATTTAGGGATCACTAATAAAAGAAGTGGAAACAACTAGGATTTAAGAGTGATAGGTGTTAGGGAGTGACTATAGGTTTAGGTTTTTTCCTTTGCGTTAGATTTTATAGGACTAACCTAACATGTAACGTTTATATTCTGCGTATATATATTATTGCTACAGGAGATGGATCTGGACGATGATGCACCCCTACTCCCCGATTTCGATAGTTCATCCGAGGAGTCTGATCCTTCTGAGATTATGTTTGATGCCGATGCTGAGGTTGAGTCTGACCCGGAGGAGATGTCCGAGACCGAGGTCGAGAGTCCACATGTCCGTACCGTACCCCCTACTAAGTCCGTGCCTGTTCCTATACCAGTACCAGTCGTGACCCCATCTGTCACTGAGCATGGTGAGTCTTCCGTAGGATCTTACATGGTTCACGAGCCCGTACCTGAGCGTACCTTTGAGGATGTGGTTCGTGTGTGCGAGAGTCTGGCAGGACAGAACACAGAACTTAAGGAACTAATCGAGAAGATGAAAGTGGAGGCGCAGCTTCGTGTGGATCTGACTACGATTGACTGGAGGGTACGTATCAGGATGCTCGAGGATGCAGTTAGGCACCATTTGCACCGGAATCCCATCACTCATGATGCACTAGCCGAGGCCCGTAGGCTTTCGAGTGTGGGTTGCTGGACACTGACTGAGCTCCATGAGACCCGAGGCTCCCGTGATTAGAGGACTGTTGCTATGAGACCGGTTGAGTTGGACATCTGTTAGAGCCCACTAGCGTTTAGTTGTTGTTACTACTAGCGTAAGATATTTTCCTGCTTTTCTTTTTGCTAGTAAACGAATGGTTGTTTAGTTTTTATTTCTGCCGCCCAGTCTGTAGAAGGGTTTGAATACCCTTAACTTGTGATATTGGATCATTTCGTCCTTAGTGACGTATGCATATATTCTGTATATCCCTGTGTTAACTGTTTTACATATTACTTTTATATACCGTCTTCCCATACTTATTAACATGTTCACTTATTAACCAGTTGTATTACTTTAAACTATACCCATATTGTATTGATTCAATGGAACCGATCGTCTATTGGTACCAGACGGTTGAAACCTGTATTCTTTTGTATAAACCTGCATTTTGTTTACCTACTGTTCATTTTCTTATCATAAAGATGCCTCATAGAAGAAACCGTCAAACTACAAATACAGAAAACCAAGATCAGCAGAACCAAGATAACCCTACAATGGCCCAAATGTTTCAACTATTACAACAACAGACCGCTGCCTTTGTTCAACACCAACAACACCAAGCTGCCCAACCTGCTACAACTTTCAAATCTTTTCAAGCTGTTCACCCACCTGAGTTCAAAGGTACCTTAAACCCTATAGAAGCTACGTCGTGGTTAATGGATATCGAGAAAGCTTTCACGTTAGCTAGGGTTGAAGAGGGCAAGAAGGCGGAGTTTGCTAGTTTCTATTTGAGATTGGAAGCTAATTTTTGGTGGGAATCTGTTAAGGCTGCAGAAGGAGATGTGATTACATGGCCTAGGTTTGTAAAGTTATTTAATGAGAAGTATTTGCCTGGTTATCTGCAGGATCAGTTAGAAGTTCAGTTTTTAGAGTTAAAACAGGAGGGAATGACTGTGGTTGAGTATGAAGCCAAGTTTACGGAATTATCAAGATTTGCACCACAGTATGTAGGTAATGAAGCTAGTAAGGCTAAGAAATTCCAACATGGATTAAAGCCTTGGTTGAGAAGTAGAGTGGCTGCATTTGAGTTGAGGACTTACACGGTCGTTGTTCAGAAGGCCATGATTATAGAAGGAAAGAGTGATTTGAACCAGAAAGAGAAGGCCGGGAAGAAAAGGAAGTTTGAGAAAGTGGAGAAGAGCCAAGAGCCCGAAGGATAGAAGAGTTTTCAGAATAGAGGAAGGTTTGGAAATCAACAAGGAGGACGTAAGAATTTTCAGAGATTCAGAAGTGGTAACGGAAGCCAAGACCATAGACCTCAAGGAGTTAACCCTCAGGCTATAGCAAGACCCGTACTACAAGACTGCAAGATTTGTGGAAAGAAGCACCCGGGTACCTATAATAAACCTAACATTGTTTGTTTCAAGTGTGAGAAGAAAGGACATTATGCCCATGAGTGTCCGGAAGTGAAGCCAGTAGGAATGACTTGTTTTAAGTGTGGTAAATGTGGCCACATAGCTCGTAATTGCAAGGAACCGGTTCAGACATCCAATGTTTTGAGGATTACTGCACCACCAGCACCGTATCAAGCACCTCAACCTAAAGCTCGTACATGTCTGTTAAGGAAGCCGTTCATGATGCTGATGTAGTTGCAGGTACGCTTCCTGCAAACTCTTTTAAAGCTAAAGTTTTGATTGATTCTGGAGCTACTAAGTCATTTATATCTGAAAGAATTCTTGATAAGTTGCACTGTGAGATTCGACCATTAGAAAAAGCGTTAGTGGTAGAAGTTGCTAATTAGGATAAGATTTCTATAAATAGAGAGTGTCCTAATTGTAGTATTGAGATCGGAGGATACCTTTTCTATGCTGATTTACTACCTTTTAAGTTGGGAGAATTCGACGTTATTCTAGGAATGAATTGGTTGACAGAGTGTGATGCACAGATTGAATGTAGAAAGAAGCAAGTTAAGTTGTATACTGAGGATGGTAGTGAGGTGATATTTCAAGGAGAGAAGCAAGATAAGAAATTTTTAACTTTCATGCAAGCGAAGCGTACGACAAGGTTGCGAAGCTTACTTAGCACATGTGGTTGACGTAGAAAAGAAAGTTTTTAGGATGGAAGATATACCAGTTGTGAATGAGTTTCCTCACGTATTTCCTGAGGAATTGCCCGGATTACCTCCAGATCGAGAAGTGGAATTTGTGATTGATTTAGCACCCGGAATCGAGCCTGAATCTAAGGCACCTTGTAGAATGGCACCTGCCGAAATGAAGGAATTAGCTACTCAACTACAAGATTTGTTGGATAAAGGAGTGATAAGACCGAGTGTGTCCCCGTAGGGAGCACCAGTGTTGTTTGTTAAGAAGAAGGATGGAAGTATGAGGTTGTGTATCGATTAGAGAGAGCTTAACAAGTTGACCATTAAGAATAAGTATCCACTACCAAGGATTGATGATTTGTTTCACCAGCTGAAAGGAGTCACTTATTTGTCTAAGATTGATCTGAGATCAGGATACCATCAGTTGAAGATGAAGTCAGAGGATATTCCGAAGAAAGCTTTTCGCATGAGATATGGACATCAAGAGTTCTTAATGATGGCTTTTGGATTAACGAATGCACTAGTTGTGTTTATGGATTTGATGAATCGAGTGTTTAAGAAGTATTTGGACAAGTTTGTGATTGTATTTATTGATGACATCTTAATATACTCGAGAACCCCTGAAGAACATGCCGAGCACCTAAGGATCGCGTTGGAAACCTTAAGAAAAGAAAGGTTATATGCCAAGTTTTCAAAGTGTGAGTTTTGGTTGGAAGAGTTCAATTCTTAGAACATATTATTACTAGATAAGGAATTAGAGTGGATTCTGCGAAGATTGAAGTTGTAGTGAATTGGAGTAGACCAAGGACCCCAACTGAAGTAAGAAGTTTTTCTAGGATTGGCTGGTTATTACCGAAGATTTGTTCAGGATTATTCGAAGATAGCTACACCATTGACTAAGTTGACTCGGAAGAATGAGAAGTTTATGTGGAGTGATAAGTGTGAGGAGAGCTTCAAGAGTTAAAGAAGAGATTGGTATCAGCACAAGTGTTAGTGTTGCCTGACGATCAAGGAAATTTTGTTATCTATAGTGATGCCTCACATAAGGGATTAGGATGCATTTTGATGTAACATGGTAATGTTATCTCGTACGCCTCGAGACAACTTAAACCTCATGAGCAGAAGTATCCAACTCATGATTTGGAATTAGCGGTAATTGTGTTCGCACTGAAGATTTGGAGACGTTATCTGTACGGAAAAAAGTGTGAGATTTTCACGGATCATAAGAGTTTAAAGTATATATTTACTCAGAAGGAGTTGAATATGAGACAGAGGAGATGGTTGGAATTGATCAAGGACTATGATTGTACGATAAGTTATCATCCAGGAAAAGCGAATGTAGTGGCTGATGCATTGAGTAGGAAAGAAAGGCTGAATATATTATCTATACCCAAGGAGTTGATTCGAGAATTTAAGAAGTTAAATTTGGAAGTATATGATTCAAAGGATGCTGATGAGTTTCTAAGTACGATGACTTTTCAACCAGAGTTGTTAGAAAAGATTCGGAGATGTTAAGAAGAAGTTATGAGTTGTGAGATGAATACGTTGAATGGATAAGAAATTTGTACACAAAAGGATGAACAAGGTATTCTAAGATTTTCTACGAGGATATGGATTCCCAATGTCCCAGAGTTGAAGAATGAGATTCGAAGTGAAGCCCATAGTTCGAAGTATTCAATTCACCCTGGAAGCACGAAGATGTATAGAGATTTAAAAGAGAATTTTTGGTGGCCCGATATGAAACGAGAGATCATTGAGTGGGTAAGCAAGTGTTATACTTGTCAGAGAATCAAAGCAGAACACCAGAAACCAAGTGGATTGTTACAACCATTAGATATACCAGAGTGGAAGTGGGAACACCTAGCTATGGATTTCGTAGTAGGATTGCCCAAGACAAAGGCTAACCACGATGCGATTTGGATTATTATTGATCGACTGACGAAGTCTGCTCATTTTCAACCAATTAACGAAAGATAAGTTTGTGTCACGTCATGGAGTTCCTGTTTCGATAGTATCTGATCGAGACCCACGATTCAATTCGAGATTTTGGCATCAATTTCAAGAACGTCTAAGAACCCAACTTAAGATGAGTACAGCTTACCATCCACAGGCAGACGGACAAAGTGAAAGGACTATTCAAACCATAGAAGATATGTTGAGAGCTTGTGCACTGGATTTTAAAGGAAGTTGGGATGAACATCTACCATTGGTTGAGTTTTCGTATAATAACAGTTATCATGCAAGTATAGGGATGCCACCTTATGAAGCTTTGTATGGAAGGAAGTGTAGATCACCTGTGTATTAGGAAGAAGTTGGTGAAATGAAGATTTTAGGACCAGAACTACTCCAGCAGACGAAGGAAAAGATTGAAGTTATCCAGAAGAGACTTATTACTGATCAAGATAAACAGAGGAAGTATGCTGATCAAGCAAGGAAAGATATGAGTTTTGAGGTAGGAGATCAAGTGTTGCTTAACGTATCACCATGGAAAGGAGTGACAAGATTCGGTAGGAAAGGAAAGTTGAGTCTGAGGTATGTAAGACCATTTGAGATTTTGAAGCGAGTCGGGAAAGTTACTTACGAATTGGCGTTGCCACCGCACATGTACCACATTCACAATGTTTTTCATGTATCTATGCTTAAGAGGTATAATCCAGATGCGAGTCATGTGATCGAGTATGAACCCATCGAGATTCAACCAGATTTATCGTACAAAGAACAACCAGTAGAGATTCAATATAGAACAGAGAGAAGGCTTAGAAATAAAATTGTTAGATTGGTTAAAGTATTGTGGAGGAATCCTAGAGTTGAAGAATCAACTTGGGAGCTTGAGAGTGAAATGCTCGCAAAGTATCCTCATATGTTTGCTTAGGTGAGATTCTGGGGACAGGATCCTTTTAAGGGGGGAAGGCTATAACGACATAGAATTTTTCGCAATTATATAAGTGTTTATTTAAATTGATAAATGTGAATTATGTGATATGAATATTTTGTGAAGTCAAAGTATGTGTGGAATCATGTTCATATGATTATATGATGATTGGTATGTGCCGTATATGCTTGTAGAATTTTATTTGCATTTCTGGTGCATTAAAACTATTTTAAACATGCATTTTTAATCTTCAAAAAATCTTATAAAATCATTGGAATCGTTTAAAATCATGAAATCTTTTGCATTATCATTTTTATGATATTAGTTAGTTTTTAAAATTAGTGGGATTATTTAATTGTGTGTTTTAGTATTTTAAAATGATTTAAAAAGTTTATTTCTTTTAAAGGTCTTTTATTTGGAAAATTTATATAAAAATCATTTTTGACTCAAAAATTATTTTTAAAATATGGGGAGGTTTGTAATTTCATAAACTTTATTTTAAAATTTTAAAAATTATTTTTCCCCAAATTCTCTTATTTTATTTCGATTTAAAATTGATTTAAAAATTAGATTTTTCATAAAGTAATTTGCAATTATGAAATAACCGTTTTGCCCCTGGCTCTATAAAACACCACCCAGCTCATTTCTTCTTCTCGTTCGCGAGTTTAAGCTACTAGGTACCATTCTTCTCTCCCTTTTCTCTTTTCTTTCGAATTTTAACAACAAAACCATGTTTAAATCTCTGTATTAATCATCTAAATTGTGTTCTTATGTTTAGTTATTGATTTGGAGAGGTTTTGTGTGAGTTTGTGTATGTATATATATTTGGTGTGTGTATGTATATATATTTGGAGTGTGTATGTATATGCCATTAGTCTTATATGCATGGCTGGGTAAGCATGGGTTTAGTGATTTGATGATTGTATGATACTAGTAATGTAATAAAATTAAGTTTTCATTAAGATTGGTATTGTTTTTGATCAATCCGACAAAACCCTCTTCACCGACGTCGGATTTCCGGCGAGTGGATGGTCGGAGATGATGGCTTGATGACTGTGCAGTAGTATTAGTTCACTATAAGTGTTAATTGATAGATTAAACTGATTGCATGCAAGAGTTTTTACATTTTGTTGAATTTTTATATATATATATATATATATATATATATTGGATTTTTCGAAATTATTAGTTGATAATCTATGAGTTTATAAGATAATTATGATAATTCTTGTTAATTACAGATTATAATTAGGTATAATATGAAGTTATGGAGATGCATGTGTAGTTTCTTGAATTATTGGTGATTAATTCGAATTGTTGTGAATTAATTTAGATTATTCGTAATTCTTATGTAATAATAATAATAATTAGAGATTTTTCTTGTTGATTAAATATTAAGTGTGAGCTAGTTGATGTGTAAGAATGATTTTCAGATTTAATAATTGCTAAAATTCGAATATTAGATTAAAAATATGAATTATTCGAATTGTTATGATTAATAATAGTAATTAAAAGATAAATTTGTGTTGATTATATGCTAAGTGCTAGTTAGTTGACATAAGAGTGTAATTTTCAGAATTTTTATAAGTTGAATTTGAGTTTATTTGATCGAGATATGAACTACATGATTTAGTGATCAACTATATACGATTTAGTGATTTTGTTCAAGATTGAGTTAAGTTATTAGTTATCGATATTTGTTTAATGGTTTCGGATTGCGTAGTAGTGTAAATGGTATGAATTTGGACTTGTAGATAGATTTGAGGTCCATCGGATTGAATTAGTTGTGTTTTGAGTCGGTTATGTTCCGACGGGCTAGTCATTAAATCAGAGGAAGTGCTGCCCGATTTTCGTTAGAATAATGAGTCGTAAAGTCTATAGTATAAGATTATAAGCTGATTTCAGTTAAGCTAGTAATGTGTGTTAAGTGCTTAAGTGATTTATATGATTGCCTGTTATTGATGCTATGTGTTTAAGTGCTTATCTGATCGTAGTAATTTATATGTATGTTAAGCGTTATCACGATATAGGAATCGTTTGGGTAGAATAGGAATAGATGATTAAGAAGTATAGTATTCTAAAATAGTAATATGGTTTATGTAGATACGAATGACGTAGGACCTAGCAACAAGGGAAAAGTTAAAGTTGAGTATCAGTGATTGAGCTGTTAGCTGTTGCATTCTACCGGAGGCAAGTAACTCTGTCTTTTCTTTGAAGTTTAAATTCTTGAGACTGTTATATCCTGTTGATTCAAGCATGCCTATCTAATACCATGTTGATTATAAATCTTGATAAACCAATCTTTGCATGTACCCAGAATTCTGTTAACAACTATTTGACAACCTATAAACCCTAAGTAGCATAATTCTTTCTAATTGCTTCTTGACCATATATGTCATACAGATTGCCATAATAAAACCAAATTGACTGACAGATAAACCAGTGTTCTACTTGACCTATGTTCGCAACCAGTTGAACCTATGTTGACCTTAAAAACTTATAAAATTTCATTGTGACCTAATCATTGATCTAAGAACTTGATTACCCTTATTATTGTTTACTAATCTCTATAACTTGATCACTTGCCCTAAAAATTGTTATGTCACATCTTTGACCTTTGACTTTGAAACTCTTTGCTATTCCCTGATAAATTGCCTTGATACCTTTGAGTCTATATCTTCATGATTCAGACTTGTAAACCCTATTTCTTTGGATTCAGTTTTTCTAGTCAAACCCTTTGACTTTTATCATTGCAAATCAAAATGTTTAACAAGCAAAAATATTTTCAAAACAAAAAAGCTTTCTAAGCTGAGATGTTTTCAAAAGAATGTTTTATAAAAAGTTTAGGAACTCCGTCAAAATGGTTTATACGGATTCCTAAAGATTGGAGAGGCGTAAGTGATCGGGTTTCATCTGTCACTGTAGAAATCTCTGTCACTCTAAATGAATCCACTTCTTTGAATACTACATTGAGGCTTGAACAAATAGTTGAACTTCTTTCAATGTAGTAATCTTCAAGTCTGTAAATTGACTTTAAACATCATTCTTATGTTAGATAATACTTTCTGAGATTTCTGTGATAGTTTGTATATTATTTACTTATTACAATCTATTTTAAGTTGAGTAGAATCCTCGAATTACAAATAGGATTTGTCATATGCCTTTCAATAGGCTAGTATTTTATTAGATTAAAAAAATTATACAAACAGTGAACGCACATTGTATTCTCAACTTCTTCAATTTTAGAGATTTCTATGTGCATATGAAAAGGTTTGACTGTAAGGTTGCCGTAATTCTGATAACAAGGTCGTGTCTCAACGATAGTAAGCTTAGCGATCTTCATGACATGAAATTATCTCACAATTAGATTTGTAAGTGAACCGAACAATTAGGTAAATTCGCTCGTGTTCGCTCGTGTTCGAGTTCGTTAAGATCGGTTCGACGGCTTAACGAACACGGACAAGAAAATCTGTCCGATAAGTTCGACAGTTCAGTTCGTTAAAAGTCCATGTACGTTAAAAGTTCGTCTGAGTTCGTTCGAGTTCGGTGAGCTCGCGTTCGTTCGATAAAAATCAATAATGTTTACAATATTATATGTATATATAATATATAGTTCCCATAATATATGTATTTTTTAATTTTATAATTATAAAATTGTCTAAAATAGATATTGTATGGGTTAAAAATATTTAAATAATAGTTAAGCTAATTTTTTTATATTAAATTAAGTTAAAAATAGGATTAAAAATTTTGAAAATATAAAATGTTACGAACTGTTCGTGTTCGGTTCGATATGTTCGCGAACAGTTCGGTGTCGAACTGTTCGTTCGTTCGTATTCGTTCGACTGCTTACGAACACGGACACGGACAAGAAAATCTATCCGATAAGGTTATCGAACATTGTTCATGTTCATTAAAATTTCGTCCGAATTCGTCCGAGTTCGGTTCGCTTACAGCTCTACTCACAATGATAGCAACCTTGGCGAAGGACACTGTCAAAGATTAAGAAGTTGAAAAAATAATTTAGTTCCTTCTTAAATTAGAAAGTTGTTTCAAGAAACTAGGTAAAAGATGGATTTCTGTCACATCATCGTATAACAAAAGTAAGAATCTCAAAGAATTAATGTTAAATTTATTCAAATTTAAAGATTCTTTTAACCATTAGACTTTCAGGTGCTCACTTATATGTAAAGTTCTAAGTGAGAGTGTTGTCACATTAACATATATAAACAGTCTCTTACTTTCCTACCTCGCATGTAATCTTTTCAATAATTACTTGTGTAAAATATTTCAAGCAAATTGTAACATGGAAAAATTTTCAGATTGTTTTTGCAACACAAAATAAAAAAAAAGTTATTTTGACAAACACTAATGTTGCGCAAACGATCGGTTCAATACCGAAAAACCAAATTGTAAAATTTTAATGATCCGAACCGAACCATAGTAGTTCAGAAATCAAATTGAATCGGAAAAAAATTTGGTTGATTCGGTTCGATTTACGAAAAACTGAAATTATGTGGGTCATTGATAAAACCTAACACCTAAAGCTAGAATTATTATAGCATTTGATTGTCAGTAGAGAAAGATAGATAATATTAAACCAAATGGTAAAATCTAACTCACGAGATATACAAATCAAATGAATGATAAATAATGATTAACACATAACAACAAAGCTAGTGATGAATTATATTAAAAAACTAAATGAATAAGACATTCAAATAAAGTAAGAAAAAAGAATTACATGATTCTTAATACAAACGGAGCTCGTACCTCAGACACACAAAGAAAATTTAAAATAATCCTTATAAATTAAATACATGATGAACGAAAATAGGTCTATTTTGTTGTTCAAGAAGTAGAGAAATGTTATATATATAATATAATATAGAGATAAGATTTGAGAGAACTAGATAATAGAGAAGGGGGGGATCATTTCATTATTTGTTATATCAAATCAAAGTACAAGCAAGTCTTTATATAGGCCATGTAAATGCATGTTACAAGGGTAATGTAAAGCCAAAGGTTGGCTATATTAAAGAGGGATATATGAAAGGTTAAGAGTCATCTATGAAATTCTAAGAGTCAGACAATAAATACATAACACTCCCCCTTGGATGACTCGTACAAACATCATGCCTCGTTAAAACCTTACTAGGAAAAATCCTAGTGAAGGAAAAAGAGTACATGTGTTGTACTAATGAAAAAGAGTGTATCGTATATGTCTCCCCCTCATTGCAACATGACTATTAATATCAACATATATCTCGAAATCTACGCATTCCAATCTTGTGTACTAATTTCTCAAAAGATGATGTAGGAAGTGACTTTGTGAACAAATCTGCTGGATTTTCACATGAGCGAATCTGACAGACATCAATTTCTCCTCTTTGCTGAAGCTCATAAGTGAAGAAAAATTTTGGATCAATGTGCTTCGTCCTATCACCTTTAATGTAACCTTCTCGAGTCTGAGTGATACATGCTTCATTATCTTCAAATAGAACAGTAGGACTCCATTTATTGATTAAAAGATCACATGATTCTCGAATATGATGGACCAAAGACCTTAGCCACACGCATTCTCGACTAGCTTCATGTAGTGCCAATAATTCAGCATGATTCGAAAAAGTTGTTGCAAGAGTTTGCTTTGTAGACCGCCAAGATATTGCGGTATCACCATATGTGAATACATAACCTGTTTGTGATCTACCTTTGTATGTGTTGTTGCACTATCCGCCAAACAAAATAATTCATCATCTTTTGCATTTAGTGAGAGGCTTCTAGCCATATTTCTTCACAAGGAAAATAGAAAATATTTCATTCATAATAAAAGGGATTACATAGCATAAGCTTAAGTAAAGTCACCCAATTCGAAGTTCAAACATAAATATTTAAATATTTATTAAATAAAGCAAAGTTTTAATATATGGCTTAATTATTGCCATCAACAAATTTGGCCATCTCTTCATTCACGTCTTCAAAGAAATCACCAACTTTCATGTGAGTTAGACCCGAAGGATCAATCTGTACCACCAAGGTGTGCTTCAAGATGAGCAATTCCCATGGGATCATTTTCTTCAGCAAAATTAGTTTCAATATTTTTCAAAGAGGTTTGATAAAGGTCAGCAAAGTGCTTGGAGGTACGACATGTACGCCTCCAATGACCTTTCATTCCACAACAACTACAAATACTTTCACCCCTTTTAATCATCGTACTTCTCTCGGGTTTCTCCTCATTTTTTATCCACTTCTGGTGGTGAGGCTTCCTTTTAAAGTTGGTGAAATTTTGATGATTATGGCCTCGACCTTGCCCAAAATTATGACCACGGGCACGTCCACGTCCACGTCCATATCCATGACCAAGCCAACGTCCAAATGGCTTATTATCTCCATATTCATTATTAGTCACCGCATTCACTTCAGGGAATGGTGTTGAGCCAATTGGACGGGCTTGATGATTTTTCATCAAAAGTTCATTATTTTGCTCAGCAAGAAGCAATACAGAAATTAGCTCAGAATATTTTGTGAATCCACGTTCACGATATTGCTGTTGCAAGAGCATATTATTGGCATGGAAAGTGAAATATGTTTTTTCCAACATATCTTTATCGGTGATATTCTCGCCACATAATTTCAATTGAGATGTAATTTTAAACATGGCTGAGTTATACTCGCTCACACTTTTATAATCTTGCAATCGCAAGTGTAGCCAATCATAACGAGCTTTTGGGAGGATCACCGTTTTTTGATGGTCATATCTTTCTTTGAGATCCTTTTAAAGAATTGATGGATCTTTAATAGTCAAATATTCAGTTTTTAGGCTTTCATCAAGATGATGGCGGAGGAATATCATAGCCTTCGCTTTATCTTGCTCGGAGGTTTTATTTCCCTCTTTTATGGTGTCACCAAGACCCATGGCATTAAGATGGATTTCGGCATCAAGAATCCATGTCAAATAATTTTTGCCGGTGACATCAAGTGCATTGAACTCGAGTTTTGTAAGATTCGACATTATCACTAAAATATAATTCCAAACAGTGTCAATTTATAAAATAAGCATAAATACAACATATGTTACCAAAAACATTATATTGACATGAACACTTATAATTTGATAACAGTATTCCATCAAGAAAATCATGCATAATTAAACAATTAGGCATATTAAATTTTGCAAGCATATGAAATTAATCCATTTTACTTTGAGCTAAGGTTTGTCTACTTTTAATTAGATGGAGATTTCAAGGAGAGCTTCAAGATAAGCAAATATAAACATGTTGTATGCAGTTTATTTGTTACATAAACTAAGAGACATAATACAAACAATCAGTATGTAAGGTTGAATTCAATTTACCATGTAAATGGAGACTGATTATAAAGACACAGTAGATTGCATTCAATCTACCGTGTAAATAACATCAAAATCTTTTGTAATACTCATATTATAGATTAATGTTAATAAATAAGATTGTACGTACCTTCTGGATAGCTCCACGATTTCTTGCAGTACTTCCCAGATTATTTTCCCGCAATCGTGGTGATAATGTGTTATATATATAATATAATATAGAGATAAGATTTGAGAGAACTAGATAATAGAGAAGGGGGAGATCATTTCATTATTTGTTATATCAAATCAAAGTACAAGCAAGCCTTTATATAGGCCATGTAAATGCATGTTACAAGGGTAATGTAAAGCCAAAGGTTGGCTATATTAAAGAGGGATATATGAAAGGTTAAGAGTCATCTATGAAATTCTAAGAGTCGGACAATAAATATATAACAAGAAAGAAGTAATTGAGAGGGTAAGAGAACTATAATAGGAAATGAATAACACAGTTTCCAAGTGATGTAGATTTGCTTCACTTTGTACATAATAAGTTTATTGTACGTGTGAGTATATCATTACATGAATGTGTAATTGTTTGAAGACAGCTGTACATATCATATAAGTATTGAAATTCAGTTGGTTCGGTTTTGACCATATTTTTTTTAATAAAAAACCGAACTGTAATTTGTTTAGTTTGAACCAAAAAAATCGAATAAAGCATTTAGGCCAAACGAAGAACCAACCAAATGCAGCAAATGAGGCACTTCTAATAGTGATGGCAGAATCAAGTATAATTAAAATATGGTTAAAAACAGGGATGGTTGATATGGTCAAAATAAGGTGCTACAATTGCAATGACATGGAAAATTTTGAAATTGAGTGTGGAAAACAAAAGCATGTAAAGATTAAAGTAATCTATGAAGAACTAAAAATAATGTATGATGCCTGAGCGCGATTAGATAGTCCAAGTGGTAAAGGGTATATTCTCTGTTGTCCCAGATCATGGGTTCGATTCTCGCTCACCCCGAGAATTATCTTAGAACGGATACTAAATTGTAAGACATATAAACCTACATAGTCAAAAAAAATAAATAATGTATGATGCCTTGTTAAAGAAATAACTAGCTTTATATCACGTGCAAGGCACGGGCTTGCTAGTAAAATCATGTTAACACTATTGGAAAAAAATCAATAGACATCAGTTCTAGGCCGATGTAAAATATTTTAAAAATCGATGTCTAGGTGGGTGTAGTTAAAAGTCCATGTGGTTTACATCGGTTCTGGGCCGATGTTAAAAAGGACTTATTACATCAATTCTAAACCGATGTAAACAGTGGTCAACAACATCAGTTTCTAAAAATGAACTAATGTCTCAACTCTTGTACTACATCGGTTTTAGATAGACAAATGATAGGCTACTATCTACAAGCAGCCCGGATGTTATAATCCGGACCCGAGGAGGTTTGTAAACAAGACTGTCTAATTTTGTTTTGGCTTGCTCTTGTTCACCTGTGTTTTGATCCAAAAAGTGCATACATACATAAGTCATTTTCTCAAATCAACCTAGATCTTTGTAAAATTGTGCTTTGTGAAATATCTTGTTTGGAAACCGTATTCTGCTGAAACCATGCCGAGAGGAAGCAAATCTACTCAAAGAACCAATACCAGGGCGCAAGACCCTAACCCGGCTCTGGACCTGCCCCTAGTACCGGCTGACACAACCCCGGTCCTAGAAAGGGTAGGGATCGGTCCCGGTGATGCCAGAATCGGAATTGAAGTTAACCAATATAAGTATACTGATGTGTCTTTGGCTGCAATGCACATGGAAAACCTCACTAGGGATGATTTCGCAGAGGCAATCCGGGCTTTCCGAACATCCCAGACTGTACCACACCCCGAACCTAAACAAGCTGAAAATTCTGAAGACTCTGAACATTCTCACCGTTCCCGGGGGTCAGTTTTTTATCGCATCGGGGATAAAGGCAAAGAAAAGCAAACCGTACACAAAGCTCAAAGCAAAAACCATGAAGCTGACAAACTCAAAAAACTGACTGAACTCAAAGAAAAAATCAGGCAAGAGGAGGAGGCAAAACTTGAACTCAAAATCCAGAAAAGAATCCAAGAAGAAGAGGACCGGGTCCTGAGGAGGACCGGATCTAAGAGAGTCTACAGGGACGTTAGTCCGGAGACCATCTCAGATGAAGAGGAACCTGAGGAAAACCTGATCCAAATGATTCATGAGCTACAAAGAAAGGTCGGACATGACTCCGGCTTGGAGATTGAAGGAACTCTGACCCCATTTAGCCGATCTCTAGAGGCCATGCCAAGTCAAAAGAGATTAAAACACTACAACTTTGACTCATTCGATGGAATAGGAGACCCCGAAGAACACGTCAACTACTTTGAGCAGATTGCTCTCATCTACTTTTACAACATCACCAAATGCCGATTCTTTGCATCAACCCTGAAGGGAGGGGCCTAGAGATTGTTCAGTTGGATTCCCTCCCTGAGTATTCACAGCTGGAAGCAATTCCGCGAATCTTTCCTGAAGAGATTCAGAGCAAACCGAACCCATGAAACTACACATGTGCCATTTGGAAACAATCCGACAATATGACTATGAATCCCTTTCAGATTATATGGGCGTTTCCAAGATTCCATCAACAAGATCTCACGACTAGACGAGCTTGAAGCTCTCAGCATCTTCCGGAGGAATCTAGACCCGGAGCACAACGAAAGATACGTTTATGAATTAATTAACAAAGAACCCCAGAGCCTGGCAACAGCATATTCCATGGCAGCCCGATTTATCAAAGAAAGCGATATATTGCAAGCTTTGAGGATGACCCGACAGGGGAATTCTTCTTCTCGAACAACTCAAGATGATCGCCCTCGGGGTGGTTATCGGCCAGATAAGAAGTTCAAATCGAACAGACAAACCAACTATATTCAAAGTTCTCAGCCTTCAATCCCAGAAAAAATCTCTAAACCAGCAGCAATGGAAGCCAAACCGGACTCAAGGCCACCAAGGCCCCAAAAATCTGATCCCAAACCTGAACCAGAATGGACTCCTTTAAGTCGAACCCGGGCTGATATACTGAAGGAGGTCCGAGACAAGCCATACTTTTACCCGCCTAAACCAATGTTGACGGCCCTAGAGAATAGGGCTGCACACAAGCAATGTGATTATCACGGAACTCATGGTCACACTACTGAAAATTGTCTCTCTCTTAAGTACTTCATTGAAGACCAAATCAAGAAAGGAAATATGGGCCAATATATCGTAAGACGAACCATGGAGAAAGGGGAAGGCTCCGGAGCTGGAAAAAAACATGTGGGCAACGTAGTGATGGGAGGATCCAGATCAGCACCTAATAGTCCAGGTTCCGGAGATGAGGTGGTGATGGTTCAATCATTCCCCGAGCAAGTCATAACCTTTATCAACTCCGATTTTGAGGGCATTGACCCAAATCATAATGAAGCCTTAGTTGTGAGTTTGGAGAAGCTAACAATGATGTAAGAAGGATTCTTTTTGACAATGGCTCATCAATTAACATCATCTTCAAACACACCATGGACAGAATGCAATTGGTCAGCGTCAGAATGAACGAATGCAGAGAAGATCCTCTCTTTTGATTCAGGAACAACTTAGTCCCAATCCAAGGAACTCTCTATCTCCCGGTCTCATTCAGGGCCAGCCCCAAGCAAGTAACCCACACCGTAAAATTCTATGTAATCAACTCCCCCTCATCCTATAATGTGATTTTGGGACGCCCAGCATTAACCCAACTCCGGGCCATCACCTCAACCCCGCATTTGAAGTTCAAATTCCCAACCCCTTCAGGGATCAGAGAAGTAAAAGGAGGTAGAGAAATGGCAGGACGTTGCTACGGGCAGGCCCTAATAATGGCGGAAACCGATCCTGAAAACAAGAGAAAAGCCTCCTCATACCAGAAGAACATAAGTCGGAAAAAGCACCGGGCAAATTTCAAAAGCGGGCCCAGAAATGAAGTGCAAAACATTGAAAATATTGAAGCACCCACCAAAGAAAGTTACCTCCAAAAAAGCGCGCGAGTATCTGAAGTCAAATACCCAAGCCCGGATTCAGCAATTTACCTCCAAAAAAGAGCAAGACAAAGTTGAGCCAGTTGTCCAAACCGAAGCCATCCCGAAGGAGAATCCAGACCGGAAGATAAAAATTGGTGCAGATCTACATCCAACTTTTAAAGCTAGCCTAATCCAACTACTCAAAGATTACTCTGATATTTTTGCATGGAGCCCGGAGGATATGCCTGGTCTTGATGAGTCTGTGGCAATGCATACACTCGATGTGCTTCCGAACAAGAAGCCAGTAAAACAACGAAGAAACTTTGCTCCGGAAAGACAGAAAGCCATTGATGAAGAGGTAGAGAAACTTCTCAAAGCTGGGATCATCTGCGAAATCAAATACCCGGACTGGGTAGCAAATGTGGTCCTGGTCAAGAAACCAAACGGAAAATGGAGAATGTGTGTCGACTACACCGATCTCAATGCGGCTTGTCCAAAAGACCCTTACCCTTCACCCAGCATCGATCAACTTATCGACGTAACTTCCGGACATGTGATGTTCAGTTTCATGGACGCCTTCTCTGGATACAACCAGATAAAAATGAACCCGACAGACATAGCCAAAACTGCCTTTATTACGCACCGAGCTGTGTACGCCTATCGATATATGCCATTTGGATTGATGAATGTCGGATCAACTTATCAAAGAGCGATGGTCGAGATATTTAAAGATCAGCTCGGTAGGAACCTAGAATCTTATGTGGACGATATGATAGCCAAGTCAAAAACAATTGAAAAGCACGTTCCAGACTTAAAGGAATGTTTCGAGAATCCAAATCACGACTGGCTGTTTAGCACTAGCTTCAGAAAATCTAGTCAAGAAAGAAATTTGTGATCTACTGCAGACACAGTTAATACATCTACATGGTTTTAGTAAATTTTACGTAGCGTGTTAGTTGATAAAGATTTGACACGTAGTGGTTCCATTCACACAAGCAATAGCATTGTCACTTGAAGACTCCATATTGGTTATTACTTTTGGAGCAAAGCCTTATTTAAGAACGATTTTTCAGTTTGGACTCTAGGCTTAAAAAGTGCTTTTCAGATTGTCTTGGTATTAAATCATATTTATCTTACTGAAATATGAAGTATATTAATAATTGATTATGACATTCTTTTCCCTTTCTAGAAGTTAATAAATAATGTTAACTGTTAAAAGAGTAGTATCATCTTCAGTAAATATAACGGCCATTATTCTAGAGAGGACCTCCTTATATGGAGAATATGAGAGAACTACTAATTTTATATGATTCTATAGTAGAATCAAAGTTTTAATTTTTGGTTCTATAAAAAAACACCAATTTTTTTTGGTTCTATAAAAAGAAATTCTGATTTTGTAACAGAACCAATGCTGACGTGGCACTGCTAATGTCAGCTGCCACGTCATCACTGCTAACATGGCAGTGCCACGTCATCAATGATGACGTCACTAATGACGTGGCACTGCCACGTGTCACTACCACGTTAGCAGTGATGACGTGGCAGTGCCACGTCAGTAATGACGTGGCGATGTCAATTTTTTTTAGAAAAATATTTTTGGAAAAAAAATATTGGTTCTGTTGTAGAATCAGAAAAATTATATGGTTCTCTCATATTCTCTATATAAGACGGTCCTCTCTAGAAGGGGACTCTAAATATAATATCTCCACGAAGAAATATCATCTTCAGTACAATTACATAAGCATTATATATTAGTGTTTTCTGATTGAGGAATGAAGTATCAGAACTATTAATATTATTTTGTTACTTATAAATATATTCATTTAGTAATTCTAAAATTATATTGCTTTCTTTTTAATTTCCTAAATAACAAGTACATGAATGCGTCTGTCTATTTCTTCCAGTGACATTAGTCGCAGGTGATCATGTCGAAGAATTTATAACAATATACAACGAAATGGCACGGTGATTAAGATTGTGAGCTATATATAAGATAAGATGTGTCATTGCGATTGGGTTAATACATGTGGCTGTGAATGTGCCCGTTACAAAGGAACAATTACTTATCTACAAGGAAGGACAAAGAGACTTACGTAAATCTTATAGAGTCTAATTAAGCGGTCCAGTATTCAAATCCCAGCATCTTGATCATCGTTCTCCTCAAGAATAACATACTTTGCTAGGACATTAGTTATCGAAGACCCTGACAATGCATCCTCACTGGTATCTCCCTTCTGTAGCTTTTGGTATCTGCATATTCAGAAAAAAAATACAAAAAGACATTATTTATTGCTTGTGACTTTACAAGTTTCGAAAATGCACCACCAGTTTATAATTTTATATCATGAGCTAACAGTAGTCAGTGAACTAGGCTATAAAACCTGACCAGTTCAGCATCACACACTATCTATCCAAACTTAAGCAAGGATTACAGAAACTGGGAAGTAGGATCAATTGATTTTAAATGTGTACAATGACTTGACAGACACAAAATAAGTGTCATTCTAGTTAGTTCTGAATACAATTGGAGGTGTTGGTCTATCAAGGAATTATTTTACACTTTTGCTTCAGAACTATGTCACCGGATTTTAGGTCCATAACCATTTTGTCTATAAGAATTGGATGACGGATGTCAAGCCCAACAGGAGAAGGGTTAAATTAGAGTTTAAAGCTAAAAATCGTACAAAAATATGGCAGGTGTAAAGAAGTTGTTACTGGGGAACGTTTATATACTTGCCAGTCGATAAGTTACAATGTCGTAAATACATCTCACATTTAACACAGGCTTTAGTTTAACCATAGTCTATCGGAGATCCCTGAGAGGAAGTTCACGACGGGCTTAACCACTATTGGACAAATAGATTCTTTTGAGCATAAGTAGTATGCCACGCCATAGCCTACTCCGAATAAGGTAAAAGCTTTGTTCCCTCTAGTAACCTTATATCTACTGTAGTTGGTATCAGCAGCTGGATTAGGAGTGGGAGTGATTTGAGGTACCATGAGAGCAGGTTGGGACCTTTGCAGGGAGTATGAAAGAGGCATTCCCTTTGTTCACTTTTTTCCATTTTAAAATGCTTAATAACACATCTATTGACAGCAGCATCGATTTTCTGAAGTTAAATCTTGTCAAGCGGATATCTTAAGACACAAAACATACTCATACCAAAGAAGCTATATTTTTTAATAAATGAAAACCAAGAATTGATTATACTTATAGTTGAACGCAAATAAAAAACAGGTCCAGATTCAAAAAACAGAGAACAAAAGGCATATAAAATACGAACTTTCTCGACAATGATGCCTGATAAGTGATAACTTACTTGTACCAATTAAATAAACTGACACCAATTATAATTATGATGAGACCACACCCTTTCAGCCATGTAAACTCATCATGGAAGTAAAATACAGCAACCTGATGAGCAATTCACAAGATGGTCAAAATCAATATCAAGTAATGAGTAATATGTAGCTAGTCGAAAGAACCTTTCATGATAAAGAAAATAAATGCCTTACGAAATAGATGCCCCGTCACTCTAAACACCCAATAGAATAATAAATTTATAACATGAATAAAAAAATTGTAACATAAATTTTTGATGGGCAGGAAACAACAATGTAACATTTTCTAAGAGCTCATTAGGTAAAAAGCTTAAAATGCGGATAATTTTTTATGCATTTGTTCTATCTGGATCAATATAAAAGTATTGTTCTAACCTACCAAAGGAACATGTAACTTGAGTAGAGCAAGAGTGCTTCTCGAGAAAGCAATCGAGATTTGAAGTACTTATCAGGCCCGTTAAGAGGTAAAATTTGAGAAAATGACCCAAATATCACAATTTTAAATCAAATGGTCCAAAATGTCACAACTCAAAATTATGGTCCCAAATGTCATACTAAAACACTACATCGTGTAGCGTTTCAATTTTTTTTTGCTAACGCTATATCATGTAGCGTTTAGGGGGATGGGGGTCTGGGACACTTTGTAGCGTTTTTGGTTGGTGGGGGGAATAGAGGGGAAAGCTACTTCAAGTAGTGTTTGGGGGGAAGCGGAAGGGGTTTTGGAGGAGGGGATTTTATTTTTTATTTTTTTCAATTAATATTTTAAATTTTTATCGATATTTTTTTGGGGGTTAAATAATTTTCATTTGAGGTTCAACGGGTTCCATTTGGGGATTAGAAATATTCAATTTATTAATTTAAAATTTAAAATTTATCTGCATTCCCTTAGAGGTCAACAGTTAACCTTTGGGATTCAATTTTTCCATTTTGGGTTTTAGAAATATTCAGAATGACGAAAAAACCGTATACGAACTTAGGATTTAAGTTTTAAGGTTTAGGGTTTATTGTTTACAACCCTAAACCTTAGCCCCGATTTTTTAAAAATCAGGTCGCCGGACTCATTAAGAAAACATAATTTTGAATTGGCCATTTGATTATAAGTTTTTTAATACTGTTTACAAATACATATTTAGGAAAAAAAAAAGGTAGCGCCACTTAAAGTAGCGTTTTGGGTTGAAAACACCACTTTAAGTAGAGCTTTGAGCCCAAAACTCTACTTCAAGTAGCGTTTTGTAAAAGAAAAAAAAAATCAAAACGCTATTTTAAGTGGTATTTAAATTGTGCTACTTTAATATGTAGCATTTTAGGTTGTGATATTTGGGACCATTTATTTTAAAATTGTGATATATGGGACAAATACCCATAAAATTTGTTATCAGGTTGGAGCTTTAATTATCATTGTCCCATTCCTAAAGTTTTAACAATGTATAAATGTTTGTAGTTCTATGCAACGTAATCCAAATAATATGTAACTACATTTATAGGGTGCACACCCTTTGTCAGCAAATAGATTAAAATGTCCTTAACTTTTATTTCATATTAATTAAAGTACATTTTACAAATTGACAAGTAATAAATATAGTAATCACTAACAATACTTGAATATAAAATAAAAAATAGGGAAATTATGAATGGTACCCTCTGGTTTGGACTATTATGAATGGCAACCCTAAATGAACAGTAAAGTGGTATCATTCATAAAAAAGTATCATTCATAATAGTCAAAACTATAAGGGTGTCATTCATAATTTCCCTATAAAATTAATTACAAAACAGATTTCTTATGCTTACTTTTCTTTAGTATGCTAATATGACTTTGAATATTAAAAAATTACAATTTTTTTGCAACAATCATTCAACAAGTACAAACATTACAATCACCTAAAATTATTGTTCTTTTTTATTATCATTCAATAAGATGAATTTTATTATTTAATATCCATTATTTGCAAAATAACTATCATTTTATATTCTTGTATGATTCATGAAAAAGGCATTAATTTGAATATATCACATATTCTAAAAAAAATAAAACATTCACTCTACAATTTTTATAATACAAATTATGATTTAAAATTAAAATTAAATGTATCTAAAGAAAAAAATTTATTAGAGGCTCAACTAATTTAATCTAAAATTATAGTTGAACTATTAGAATTAAAACTGATTATACAAAAATGAACAAGCAAGGACATTTTGGTTGGTTCACTGATAAAGGGAATGCATGTATAAGTGTAGGGTGTGCACATATCAACTCCCTACCAATATCATACACAGACATAAATAGATGGGTTACACTGCAAAGATTTTAGCCTAGAACACAAGATGCATAAAGAATACAAATGTATATGTATATATGGGTGAAGGTTCCACTTAGAAACACCTTGATCGGTAGGGGAATTACATGACTACATAGTGTATTTTAATGGTAGATTTGTAATTATTTAATCAAGTACTGCAATTACAAAATTACCTCTCGTGTATTTAATGTAACGCCCCCAAATCCGGGGTCAGTAGATTTGGGCGTCACGCTAACAACTCAATAATTCTAACAAAAATTGGCCATGATGTATTCGTAAATACAACATAAACCTGCTGGATACTAAACTCAAAATCTGAAAATCAAAATAAAACTGAAATAAAAAATAAAAACTCAATCAACAGCTCTTTGACCCCAACTCCTAACTCAGGATCTTAGGTTACAGTTCTAGAAACAAGAAAAACCCAAAACCAACTTAAATACAACTTTAATTACAAAACTTAATACAGACCTAAATCACTGATATAACTTCGAATAGAAGTATACCAGGCCAACTAATCAAATACATAATATCACTACTAAAATATATTTACATACAACAAATCAATTACAAATCTAACTACCGTGATCCACGTCAGCTTCACAACTGCATCCTGCTTCTTCTCTCCACTTTCTGAACTGTGCAGGCTAATTCTCGCCAACTAGTTTACTGAAAAGTTAGATTATAAAAACAACAAGTGTGAGCCAAAGAATGCTCAGCAAGTTATATATATATAAAACTGAACTGGATTAAACAAAAATGCAATAGTTGCAATTCGAGAGATAGGCACGATAAACATGAGCGAAGAAATACTCACCAATTTATAACCAATACTATAATTGAAATCTGGATTCTTAACTTTAACAAGAGGTTAATATCATTTAAAACCTTTATAACTCAAAATCAAGATTAATAACTGAGAAGGGTCGTAATACTAGATTCAATACTTTTAATACTTGCAAAAATACTTTATCTAACACTTTAACGAAATCTCCAAGAAATTCTCAGTTACTCAAATCTCATTCATGTCGCTAAGCATTTGCATACCTAGCTGCCTAACCGGTCTGACAATCATGAGTTTGAATTACTAAGAAGATCTCAAATCATTCTCGGTTCTCACTATCACTGCGCAACACATGCCACAGTGACCGTAATAACCGTGAATTAGTTTTCACCCAGCAAAATATAAAAACTACTCTTCTATTTATTACTAACCATCTCTGCCCCAGATAAAACTTTGAGAGAAAGAATATCAAGAATCCCCCAATCATTCTTACTCCACTTTCACGTACAATGTTACTTGTGAAGGGAATAACTGGAAAACTTCTATCCATCCTTAATCTCAATATTTTACTGGGGTTTCAAATTTAATCATATAGACAACAACTAACTCAGATATATGCAAATTTCTAAAAACAATAACCATTCCATCAATAGAACATACTTTCCGTAAAACCTTTTTAAAACATTTAAGTTGATTTTATTTATCTTATGATTACGGACAATACGGGTGATCAGCCACGTAAAGTCTTCCTTTCTTTGAAATTGGTTCTCAATTAGGCAACACATTGGCCTTTAATGCTGGACTAGGACCACCCTAGCCTCTTACGCTAAACAAAGGTGCTGGACTAGGACCACCCTAGCCTCTTACGCTAAACAAAGGTGCTGGACTAGGACCACCCTAGCCTCTTACGCTTCTCCATTCTTTAAACAATCTTATTAATACTTAAAACATTACACTTTTCAGTCCTTTATACTCACTGGCAAAAGACCAGCCCAGTATAAGGAAATTTTAAAATCATCTTTAATTTATTAAACCATTTTAGGAAGCAATACTAGCAAAAGCTTTAACAGAATATTACTGACAATACTTAAGAAAGGATAATACTAGCAATAAAACTTTGAGATACTATATAAACAGAATACTTGAATAAAACATTTCCTTAACAATAATCTGAAGGAAAATGACAAAAGCAATAAGAATTTGAAGGGATACTTATACTGAATAGAAACATATTTATCTCGCTTGAACGATAAGCGAGGGTTAGTACACTTGCCTCGATTCCACGCGTCGATTCGATACTTAATCTCGGTCTTTATTCGATCACGCATGCATCTTCTTCAATAAACCGTCAACATGAGCACTGGCTTTATATCGAATCCCTAATCATAAGCAGCTCGCCGGAAAATCCTTCCTCTCCCGACCACTGCACGACACGCCGGCCACCACCACGCCGCGCCACCCAGTCGCCGCCGTTCGTCGCCGGCCTGCTCCTCCGTCGTCGACCTCCTCCCCGCTGCTTCCCACTCATCAGCACACACACTACTCACGATTTACACACACGCAATCACTCGTATATATATATTTTTATGTATTCCCCCAATTTCTTTCCTTTTTTTCTTCTTCCTCCATCTCTTTTCTTCTCTTTTTCCCCATTTCTCCAGAACTCTCTCGACTGTCTCTTCCTCTTATTGGGCTTGGCCCAATACTCCTCTTATATCCGGCCCAAATACAACACTACTTACTCACTTATTAAAACTAATACACAACTCTCGAAAATCGAATTTAAATAAAACATTCGGAAAATTACACTTTTCATTTTTAAAATAAAGAATATAAAATTACAAGCACGTACATATTTTCGAAATATTTTTCGGATCAAAAATGAATTAAATATGAATTTTCAAAGTTTTGATCTTTTAAATACAATAAAACTCTTAAAATCATTTTAAAATACTCAACCACCCAAATTAATCCACCCAACACTTTTAAAAACTCAATAAATATATAAAGATAATTTTACAAAAGATTTCATGATTTAATCCAACTCCGATAAATAAATAAAGATTTTTGAAGATCAATAATACTTGTTTTAAATATTTTTAAATCACTAAAATACAAATAAAAATATTGGGGCACACATTGGCACACATAAATCCATATATACTCATATAAACTCGATACTAAATATCGTTGAACTCCACAACGATATTCTCAAATCCAATTCCATACTTTAAATACTAATTAACAAAATAAAATAAAATAATACTAATAAATCCTAAAATAATCCGGGATCTTACATTCTACCCACCTTAAAAGGATTCCGTCCTCGGAATCAGGTAAAGAAGGGTTACTGGGGTTTACTCTACCAACTCGGGTTGCACCTGCAACTCTACTAATCTGAACTCTGGATACTTATTTATACTGGGAGCTCTACTGATCTCTCTAGTACTATACGTCCCGCGTTACTAGTATTCTAAACTCCATTGACATACGTTCAAGACTACTCGAGATATTATAATTCATGATATTTGAAGAGAACGATTTCACATCGTAGCAAAGGTTTCTACAATAGTGGAATCAATGAGTTTTCAAACAAATATTCTTTGAAATGAGAGATTACTGAGTGATCAACATGATCAAATGAACCTTGTTGCGTGCCTTATTCAAGACATGACTAAAGGTAATTAACCTTCTTGTACTGCACAACACACAAGTGATGGCGTCCCATCAGACTGCTATCACACAGACAAACAGTCCTTGTGTCCCCTATAAATAGGGTTGTTCACCTCAGTTGGAGTAAAGAAACACAAAAAGATTCGAACATCGAATTAACAATCAATTGATGAGAAATTCTCAGACATACCCCTGGATTACAACTAAACGGATTCCATGGGTACTACTTCAGAAGAAAAGGATAATCAGGAAAGGAATGATTTGCAAAATACTAAGAAATAATGATTTATCAATAATAGAATCATTCACTGATGAAGAAAATTAGATACTCAAATATCACTTGACAGGGTTTTAGAAATAAAGGAAATGGGCATCAAAACAACCTCTGTCATAACTGGAATCCCAAATTCGGGGGAAAGACAATTGTCAAAATAACTCAACAAGGGAATATTTATCAAGAAGAAAGGTATTGCCAGGATCTCCACGTACATCTTCTTTGTCGACTCCTTCGCTGACTCGTCATTCGATCTAGACTCTGAAGGTTCCACTACCTACAGGTTCAAGGGTTTCTACCCAACTCCGCTCAACTATCTGCCACCACTCACATCTTAACTTACTAACTGGTACTATATCCAATAGTCCAACACGAGTCCTATATGAACTCTGACGTTCCTTACTTAACTATACATACTCCTACACACTCTCGTTTCTAGTTTACTATAACCTACGCTCTGATACCAACTTGTAACGCCCCCAAATCCGGGGTCAGTAGATTTGGGCGTCACGCTAACAACTCAATAATTCTAACAAAAATTGGCCATGATGTATTCGTAAATACAACATAAACCTGCTGGATACTAAACTCAAAATCTGAAAATCAAAATAAAACTGAAATAAAAAATAAAAACTCAATCAACAGCTCTTTGACCCCAACTCCTAACTCAGGATCTTAGGTTACAGTTCTAGAAACAAGAAAAACCCAAAACCAACTTAAATACAACTTTAATTACAAAACTTAATACAGACCTAAATCACTGATATAACTTCGAATAGAAGTATACCAGGCCAACTAATCAAATACATAATATCACTACTAAAATATATTTACATACAACAAATCAATTACAAATCTAACTACCGTGATCCACGTCAGCTTCACAACTGCATCCTGCTTCTTCTCTCCACTTTCTGAACTGTGCAGGCTAATTCTCGCCAACTAGTTTACTGAAAAGTTAGATTATAAAAACAACAAGTGTGAGCCAAAGAATGCTCAGCAAGTTATATATATATAAAACTGAACTGGATTAAACAAAAATGCAATAGTTGCAATTCGAGAGATAGGCACGATAAACATGAGCGAAGAAATACTCACCAATTTATAACCAATACTATAATTGAAATCTGGATTCTTAACTTTAACAAGAGGTTAATATCATTTAAAACCTTTATAACTCAAAATCAAGATTAATAACTGAGAAGGGTCGTAATACTAGATTCAATACTTTTAATACTTGCAAAAATACTTTATCTAACACTTTAACGAAATCTCCAAGAAATTCTCAGTTACTCAAATCTCATTCATGTCGCTAAGCATTTGCATACCTAGCTGCCTAACCGGTCTGACAATCATGAGTTTGAATTACTAAGAAGATCTCAAATCATTCTCGGTTCTCACTATCACTGCGCAACACATGCCACAGTGACCGTAATAACCGTGAATTAGTTTTCACCCAGCAAAATATAAAAACTACTCTTCTATTTATTACTAACCATCTCTGCCCCAGATAAAACTTTGAGAGAAAGAATATCAAGAATCCCCCAATCATTCTTACTCCACTTTCACGTACAATGTTACTTGTGAAGGGAATAACTGGAAAACTTCTATCCATCCTTAATCTCAATATTTTACTGGGGTTTCAAATTTAATCATATAGACAACAACTAACTCAGATATATGCAAATTTCTAAAAACAATAACCATTCCATCAATAGAACATACTTTCCGTAAAACCTTTTTAAAACATTTAAGTTGATTTTATTTATCTTATGATTACGGACAATACGGGTGATCAGCCACGTAAAGTCTTCCTTTCTTTGAAATTGGTTCTCAATTAGGCAACACATTGGCCTTTAATGCTGGACTAGGACCACCCTAGCCTCTTACGCTAAACAAAGGTGCTGGACTAGGACCACCCTAGCCTCTTACGCTAAACAAAGGTGCTGGACTAGGACCACCCTAGCCTCTTACGCTTCTCCATTCTTTAAACAATCTTATTAATACTTAAAACATTACACTTTTCAGTCCTTTATACTCACTGGCAAAAGACCAGCCCAGTATAAGGAAATTTTAAAATCATCTTTAATTTATTAAACCATTTTAGGAAGCAATACTAGCAAAAGCTTTAACAGAATATTACTGACAATACTTAAGAAAGGATAATACTAGCAATAAAACTTTGAGATACTATATAAACAGAATACTTGAATAAAACATTTCCTTAACAATAATCTGAAGGAAAATGACAAAAGCAATAAGAATTTGAAGGGATACTTATACTGAATAGAAACATATTTATCTCGCTTGAACGATAAGCGAGGGTTAGTACACTTGCCTCGATTCCACGCGTCGATTCGATACTTAATCTCGGTCTTTATTCGATCACGCATGCATCTTCTTCAATAAACCGTCAACATGAGCACTGGCTCTATATCGAATCCCTAATCATAAGCAGCTCGCCGGAAAATCCTTCCTCTCCCGACCACTGCACGACACGCCGGCCACCACCACGCCGCGCCACCCAGTCGCCGCCGTTCGTCGCCGGCCTGCTCCTCCGTCGTCGACCTCCTCCCCGCTGCTTCCCACTCATCAGCACACACACTACTCACGATTTACACACACGCAATCACTCGTATATATATATTTTTATGTATTCCCCCAATTTCTTTCCTTTTTTTCTTCTTCCTCCATCTCTTTTCTTCTCTTTTTCCCCATTTCTCCAGAACTCTCTCGACTGTCTCTTCCTCTTATTGGGCTTGGCCCAATACTCCTCTTATATCCGGCCCAAATACAACACTACTTACTCACTTATTAAAACTAATACACAACTCTCGAAAATCGAATTTAAATAAAACATTCGGAAAATTACACTTTTCATTTTTAAAATAAAGAATATAAAATTACAAGCACGTACATATTTTCGAAATATTTTTCGGATCAAAAATGAATTAAATATGAATTTTCAAAGTTTTGATCTTTTAAATACAATAAAACTCTTAAAATCATTTTAAAATACTCAACCACCCAAATTAATCCACCCAACACTTTTAAAAACTCAATAAATATATAAAGATAATTTTACAAAAGATTTCATGATTTAATCCAACTCCGATAAATAAATAAAGATTTTTGAAGATCAATAATACTTGTTTTAAATATTTTTAAATCACTAAAATACAAATAAAAATATTGGGGCACACATTGGCACACATAAATCCATATATACTCATATAAACTCGATACTAAATATCGTTGAACTCCACAACGATATTCTCAAATCCAATTCCATACTTTAAATACTAATTAACAAAATAAAATAAAATAATACTAATAAATCCTAAAATAATCCGGGATCTTACATTTAAAATCCAAGCTATCTCACTTAACTTAGATGAGTATTTCGTGAAGCTCTTTATAATAATAGAACTAACATAGGTTCTTTTGCAATATATTTAAGTATTACTAGTTATATTTTTTACGTTTTTTGTAAATATCTATATAACAATGAGAGAAATATTATATCAAACTAAAAAATGATTTATCAATAAGAAAATAATATGTAATCTTAAGAAAAAGCACGATGTTTCGCTTAAGATCACCATGTTTTATAATTTACAAAGAAAACATTATGCTCTGCAATAGGACGACACCCGTCATGTAAAGTAACTGAACGGATAAATATGAGTCGTTGATCAAGTACACATATATCTAGGACTCATATTAGTTCTAAGTTTAAATCAGAATAAAGTTCTAATTTGAACCTAACCTTGTATATATACATCAAAATACAATGTATATGCAGT
The DNA here is from genome assembly GCA_036435485.1 of Saposhnikovia divaricata. Lineage (NCBI taxonomy): Eukaryota > Viridiplantae > Streptophyta > Magnoliopsida > Apiales > Apiaceae > Saposhnikovia > Saposhnikovia divaricata. The sequence continues at coordinate 171,013,349 of CM071594.1, read as the reverse complement.
AAACCTATTTACAATCCACAAATATAACTAGTACTTTTATCGTGTGTGAGTTCATTAAATTTGGTGAATATTGCTTTAATTTTTAGTGCATTAGGTTAAAATTGTTAGTATGTGAACATACACCTATATCTAATTTAACTTATTTATTGTTAAATAAGTTCCAATAAGATTATCCATCAAAATTCCCAAATAACGTTTTTAATTTAAGTTTTTATAAAAGTTAAGACGTTTAAATTGGAAATTAATAAAATATAAGCTATTTACAAATGACAAACAGAATCGGAACAATTGACCAACAAAAGTTTGTCATGCTGATATCAAATTTTTAAGTAGTGTCAGACGATTTAAACCTGATTAATCAATTAGTATTTTACTCAAATTTTTCGAAAAATTACAGTTGTAAAAGCCATCACATATAAAGCTCACAATTTTTATCTGCAACTTATATTTTGTTTGAACATTGAAACAAAACATTTGCTACATCCTATAAGTAGTTTAATAGGATGAAAATATGTGCAAATAAGATAGCTGTTCATTTTGTATTACTTATGCAGGTTCGTGCCTTCAAAACTATTTGCAGCATGGGTACTTTCTCTTTGTTTTTGGATGCTGGATATATTTCTCCAACAGTAGCTGGATATATTTCTCTAACAGTAGTCATCGATGATGTCCTAAAAATGCAGAACCAACTAATACAATTCATACCGTTATCGTGACTACTTCCTTGACAACTCCTGCTATAGCCACCGCAACTGCACTAGTTACCGAGACAAGAATGTATTCTGTTAATACCTGCAAAAAAAGGAACAAGAAACTCTGTAACAAAAACTTAATAGCACACACTGTTGTGTGACTTGTTTCTGTGTCTCTCTCCCTATTTAGAGAGAGGGAGAGTGACAGTAATATAAGCCAACATGTTGGCGACATCAGTAGACACTTGAAAGAAATAACCTTTTTGGAGAATGAGCCGAAAACAAAACAATGAACATTTTTGGAAGGCAGCAACAAAAAAAACCAGAGAAGTAAAAGAAAAAGGGTCGGATTCTTACCATGAAAAAGGCCAGTGTTCCACCAAAAAGCAACAGCAAGCAACTACGAGTAATATGCCATGAGCTATTGAAATAAACGTTTGTTCTGAATTCATTCCATGGTTCAAAAATGAGAGACAGTGTACCAGTTGAGACTGCCATTACTGGAGCTATGAAGCTCATTAGCACCAGGGGATTTTGTAGACCTGAGCATAACCAATGTAGATGTGTCACTGTCTGACGCCCAAAAATAGTATCATACAAATATAGTTACATATATTGATTTTGTGAATAGGTTCGGGTTCACATGATACAAGAAAACATTGTTATGCATTCAAAAATGATCCCTATTAGAAGCTTATGGACCATCTCATATCAACGTGTGTATACATATAACCAATTAAATCATCAAATAGCAGAAATGATTTACTAGGAAGTTTGTTATAGAGGTTGACCAAGCAAATTTAATATTAATTTAGTGGGCCAAGTGTCCATTTTGCACACCCAATATTTTTAGGAGATCTGGTTGAGTTTTGGTCGGAACTAGTTTTCTAAATTGCTTTAAAGCCTTTAATAGACAACTTGCTGACATTTGAGATAGAATGCAGAGTCAAGTAGAGAAATCAGAGATGGATTAGGGACAACCACAAGGATTTATTATTTATGTCCATTCTAATCAGGTTACTTAAATTTTATGAAGAATCAGTTTGTGCAAATTAAAATATTAAAGCACCTGTAAACCATGCTTAAAAACTTTCATATATCAAACTACAAAATGCATAGGATGACAAGTCTTGAGCGTACCATATAGGAGTACATCTTTCTTTATAACAGACACGGAAATTGGAAATAGCAGGTACGTAGAATCCAACCAAAAATAAAGAGAAAGTTAGTCAAACAAAAAAAAAGTAACATATGTAAACTATTTACAGATGCACAGACAAAAGAAAAACGGGAGGATTATGATTAAAGAGTGACATACTGTCAGTACATTGTACCTGAAGCAGTATTTGAAGCATAACAAGAAAAAAGTTGAAATACATATGAATGTACATCAAAATTCTCAGGCTAATGCGAATTCGAGAATACACATAGATGTATAGAAGGTATCTGCTACTTGCAATTTTCCACATGTCTTCTCTAAGAAGTTTGGGACCTATTATTATTCATATGATTATGAATTCGACTGAAGTTCAAAATTAGTTGAGAATATAACAATCAATTCATTTCCATATGCATATACATATATACACTAGTTAACGGAACTATAGTTTATCTGTGTATCTCTGGTCAAGAAGGATTAACTGACTAATTGTCATTAGTTAATTAAATTCATGCTAAATTATGAATGTCAGCTATATCTCTATTTATAATATTATACCACAATTTACTTCCCTGCATTAGGGAATCTGCAGCAGAATTTTATGACAGTATCTAAAAATTCTATTTTCCTCAACCAAAGAGTGTAGATCTTTTTATTAATCAATAACTAACTACACTAATAACCTGTAGTCGTGATATATAGGAGCCTGATTTTATCTATTGAAAGACAACAAAACTGAATAAAAGGCTAATCTTGTTGTCCGCTAGGACACAGGTTTGAACCCAAAAAAGACCTATTAATGGAACATAAGATTAAGGCTGCATATATCTTTTTGTCCGCTAGGACATAGGCTTGAACCCAAAAAAAACCTATTAATGGAACACAATATTAAGGCTGCTATATCAATATGAGGACCTTTTCCCGGACTTTGCTGATGTGGGATCCTTACGCATTGGGTACAATGTTTCTTTTTAATAATACTCAAAAAAATTTAGATTATTAAATGAACCGATGAAGCAACCAATCTGTAAATAGTATTCCAACAGATATAACTAGGATAATGCCGAAGAGCTTTACGCTTGGAGACTCCAACCTTCCACAAGAAGTTTGAAGTTAATTGACAGAAAAATATGTTGTACATAAAAATGATTTGAATTGGCTCTATTAATAAACCACACTGAAGAGATTGTTTTAATGTCAAGTAGAAATTCAGAAACCAGAAAAAGAAGGCACACCATATTTTTTCTTCACCTAAGAAAGTTCAAATACTTACAATTCCAAGAAAGTTACAAGAAATTAAATTTCCAGGAGACATTAAAGTGTTCAACTTCATTTGGCTCGTAACAATCTACTACATGTTAAGTAACATATCCATCTAAAACCTTAAGGTGTTAGAGAAAGGCACAACTGGATCTTTATATTATATTAGTCGAACCTGGGACCTTTGCGTGCCTAAGCACTAATACCATGTTAAGTAACCAGTCCATCTAGAATCTTAAGGTGTTAGAGTAAGGCCCAACTGGATCTTTATATTATATTCTAACACTACATACATAGCATACAGAATAATTATAAGAACACAAATGTACCACAAAACCAAAATTATTGTGAATTCTTGTACCTGAATGCAAAAGCAAACAGAAGAAGAAATATTGGAGACGCAGATTTACACTGCAGAAACAAAAGACGATCGATATAAGGAGAAAAGTTATCTAGCAACTAGCAGTAAAGACAATAAAATATGAAAGTTTTACCTCTGGAAATTTGAATATGGAGAAGAGTATTCACAAAGAGAAGTTCAAAGATAGTACACGATAATGTAGTTATACTTTATAAAAGGAGTAATCATATTGGCAGATTATTCTACCTCTGGAATTCAAATAAAGTACACAATGAACAGTCCTAACACAATACAAGATAACATGATTATACTATCAGAAGATGACTAACCATAGTGGCAAATGTAACTGAGACAAAAACAAGAGATACATTGCTCAAGTTAACATCCATTGCAGTTCCTAAAGCTGTTGGTACAACTGTATCAGGAAAGTCCATCTGTAGCATTAGTCGTTAGAAAAGTCAATAAAAGAAGCCATGAAATTCATAGTTGAGGAGTCACAGATCATATAAATGTGAACAGTGTAGGCACCCAGCTCCTCAAAACTAACACTCATGGTAATTGCACTGCAACTGGCGAAAAGTTTATATATATGGCAAAGCAAAAATCTGCATTTCAAGTTATCAAAAAGCACTAATTTGAAGTATACAGCCATAAAAGCACTACATACTCCTTTCTTTTATGTTTCAGTCTTTTCTATCCGTCCTCTTCATCAGCTTATCTTACTTGCCTTTTAGGGTGAAAATCATGTCTTTAGTGCCGTTGTTCGATTCAAGGTCACGAAATGTATGATACTACAGAATAGTAGGATAACCATAATACTCATGCCGAAGGCTTCATGAATCGGATAATTGGCTTGAATTTAAGACTATATACAGTTGAAGGCTATTGAGGTGTCGAGTTAGTTAAAAACATTTTACATCATGTGTAGAAAATAACATGCTAAAGCTCGAAGATTTAGATCAGTCATCTTGAAGATTTAGATCAGTCATGAATTTTAAGCGTGTCACGAGAAGGACAAAAGCATTCACCATAAACACAATGCTTTAACGTACTCATAATTGGTATCTAATTTTAATATTTCTTACTGCTCTCACATTGGTACTTCTTTTAGCCTTCTAGAGGCCGAATTGATGTTAATGCCCTTGTCCACCCCCACCATGTTTGCTTTCAACTTTCAAGCCAAGCGGTGTTAAGAGAAATTTGATTTCATGCATAACAACATCATAAAGAACCTTCTCAACTGAGATTATTAACAAAGATATCTGCAAGCTCTAGACACATTATATATAAAGTGTCACCATTCGTTCCTTCAAGCCCCCCTCCCCCCACGCCACCTCACCTAGCAGATGGAAAGAATTACTAGTTCACTTGACAGCAAACGATGCTTGAAAAAGCAATAAGTCCTGTACACAATTGTAGTCGTTAAAACTATAACGATAATATGGGAAATCCAATGGTTCTGTAGTTCACTAGAATGCTTGTATTGTTGGGTTAGACTTGAAGTAGAAGAAGAGGTTAAACCATACTTGTTAAAGTTGGGTACCCTAATTAAAGAGGTCAAAATAATGGCTTTACAGGTACTGAGGTACAGGAAATGAATTAGCTACTTTTCTCAATAGAATTATTAATGTTAGTTATTTGGCATAATAAAAGAATAAATATACGAAAACCTTGTTGATACAAAAAAGGGTGAAACCATAAAGCAGATTATACATAAAACTGAAAAGGAACACGAAAACACAAAATATAGGGGGTAGGATAATACATAAAAAAGAGGAAGGAATTGAGCGACCTCGCAAAAAGTAATCCTTCCAGGAGATTTGGAGAGTAGGTTGAAAGGTACTAGGGCAAATCCAAGTAATAGATGATAGGCCACAACCAATCCCAACTGGACTCGGCCCAAGGTACCATGAGTCCGGTCCACAGGTAGCCCGGACTGGGCCCGAGCCAGTCTAGTGGGCAACCCAGCCACAGGGAGCGTAAGAGCACGGGAGACACGAGTCATGACTAGGGTCTTACATGACAACGACAGATAAGGAATCCTAGTATTGGCACAATCATGTCCCCATCAGACCACGTGCTGACACGCCCAGGGCACACGCCGCCACAGATATTACCTGGACAGATGGGAATTATCAGCGAAGGACAAGTGTCCCACCTACCTAGGATCCGACGCTCATGATTGCAGGTACCAACCCCTAAACCCTAATCCTTGGCCTATAAATGACAAGGAGAAAAAGGTGAAGGGGTTACATTCTTTTTTACCTACACACTCATATACACACACCCTCCATAATTAGATACTCTAGTCCTTATCTTTTACTCTCCAAAGCCGTCACTCATTCTCACGCCGGAGGTGCCGCGGGGCTCAAACCCCCCTCCGGTGTTGTTTTGCAGACACCCAACCACCAGCTTCACCTCTTACCAAGCGTGGGAACGGCGGAGGAGGCACTAGATCGGGTCTTGGAGTTATCATTGGCGCTAGAAGGAGGGGGTGGCTCTGTCCTTTGGTCTCGGTGCCACTGGACTCGACTCCATCAACAAGCTCTTGAAAAAGAGTCCTAGTCAAAATCAGTAAGATCTAATACAACCCTCAAACCTTCACCAAAGATGTCACCTGATAACTCCAAGACCCGATCTAGTGCCTCCTCCGCCGTTCCCACGCTTGGTAAGAGGTGAAGCTGGTGGTTGGGTGTCTGCAAAACAACACCGGAGGGGGGTTTGAGCCCCGCGGCGCCTCCGGCGTGAGAATGAGTGACGGCTTTGAAGAGTAAAAGATAAGGACTAGAGTATCTAATTATGGAGGGTGTGTATATATGAGTGTGTAGGTAAAAAAGAATGTAACCCCTTCACCTTTTTCTCCTTGTCTATTTATAGGCCAAGGATTAGGGTTTAGGGGTTGGTACCTGCAATCATGAGCGTCGGATCCTAGGTAGGTGGGACACTTGTCCTTCGCTGATAATTCCCATCTGTCCAGGTAATATCTGTGGCGGCGTGTGCCCTGGGCGTGTCAGCACGTGGTCTGATGGGGACATGATTGTGCCAATACTAGGATTCCCTTATCTGTCGTTGTCATGTAGGACCCTAGTCATGACTCGTGTCTCCCGTGCTCTTACGCTCCCTGTGGCTGGGTTGCCCACTAGACTGGCTCGGGCCCAGTCCGGGCTACCTGTGGGCCGGACTCATGGTACCTTGGGCCGAGTCTAGTTGGGATTGGTTGTGGCCTATCATTTGCCCCCCACTCCCTTATGCGGATTATCCGTATAGGGGAGTGAGAGTTCAGGAGTAGCAGTGGAAATGTTTTCTTAGTCGATCATTTGTGAAAGAGAATTTTTAGTTGAATGTTGCCTCCTAATCCGAATTGTTTTTAAGTGGCGACAATTCGGATTGAAGTAGTTTGAAGAAAAAGTTTTTTGGTTGAATGTTGCCTCCTAATCCGAATTGTTTCTGAGTGGAGACAATTCGGATTGAAGTAGTTTGAAGAAAAAGTTTTTTGGTTGAATGTTGCCTCCTAATCCGAATTGTTTTTGAGTGGAGACAATTCGGATTGAAGTAGTTTGAAGAAAAAGTTTTTTGGTTGAATGTTGCCTCCTAATCCGAATTGTTTTTGAGTGGAGACAATTCGGATTGAAGTAGCTTGAAGAAAGAGTTTTTTGGTTGAATGTTGCCTCCTAATCCGAATTGTTTGTAGGTTGAGACAATTCGGATTGAAGTAGCTTGAAGAAAAACTTTTTTGGTTGGATGTTGCCTTCTAATCCGAATTGTTTCTAAGTTGAGACAATTCGGATTGAAGTAGCTTATATGAAGAGAAAGTTTTTTGGTTGGATGTTGCCTCCTAATCCGAATTGTTTCTACGTCCGAACTAGGGGCAAACATTAAAAACTTCTAAGTAACCCAAAGTTTTCAAACTTTGGACTTAGCTAAAAACGATCACTCTAGTCCGGTCCATTTTCTATGAAAAGAGTCCGGACTGGGGGCAAACATGAAAAATTTTCTAAGTAACCCAAAGTTTTCAAACTTTGGACTTAGCTAAAAACGATCACTCTAGTCCGGGCCATTTTCTATGAAAAGAGTTTGAACTGGGGGCAAACATGAAAAATTTTCTAAGTAACCCAAAGTTTTCAAACTTTGGACTTAGCTAAAAACGATCACTCTAGTCCGGTCCATTTTCTATGAAAAGAGTCCGGACTGGGGGCAAACATGAAAAATTTTCTAAGTAACCCAAAGTTTTCAAACTTTGGACTTAGCTAAAAACGATCACTCTAGTCCGGTCCATTTTCTATGAAAAGAGTCCGAACTGGGGGCAAACATGAAAAATTTTCTAAGTAACCCAAAGTTTTCAAACTTTGGACTTAGCTAAAAACGATCACTCTAGTCCGGTCCATTTTCTATGAAAAGAGTCCGGACTGGGGGCAAACATGAAAAATTTTCTAAGTAACCCAAAGTTTTCAAACTTTGGATTTAGCTAAAAACGATCACTCTAGTCCGATCCATTTTCTATGAAAAGAGTCCGGACTGGGGGCAAACATGAAAAATTTTCTAAGTAACCTAAAGTTTTCAAACTTTGGACTTAGCTAAAAACGATCACTCTAGTCCGGGCCATTTTCTATGAAAAGAGTCCGAACTGGGGGAAAACATGAAAAATTTTCTAAGTAACCCAAAGTTTTCAAACTTTGGACTTAGCTAAAAACGATCACTCTAGTCCGGTCCATTTTCTATGAAAAGAGTCCGGACTGGGGGCAAACATGAAAAATTTTCTAAGTAACCCAAAGTTTTCAAACTTTGGACTTAGCTAAAAACGATCACTCTAGTCTAGGCCATTTTCTATGAAAAGAGTCCGAACTGGGGGCAAACATGAAAAATTTTCTAAGTAACCCAAAGTTTTCAAACTTTGGACTTAGCTAAAAACGATCACTCTAGTCCGGGCCATTTTCTATGAAAAGAGTCCGAACTGGGGGCAAACATGAAAAATTTTCTAAGTAACCCAAAGTTTTCAAACTTTGGACTTAGCTAAAAACGATCACTCTAGTCCGGTCCATTTTCTATGAAAAGCGTCTGGACTGGGGGCAAACATGAAAAATTTTCTAAGTAACCCAAAGTTTTCAAACTTTGGACTTAGCTAAAAACGATCACTCTAGTCCGGTCCATTTTCTATGAAAAGAGTCCGGACTGGGGGCAAACATGAAAAATTTTCTAAGTAACCCAAAGTTTTCAAACTTTGGACTTAGCTAAAAACGATCACTCTAGTCCGGTCCATTTTCTATGAAAAGAGTCCGGACTGGGGGCAAACATGAAAAATTTTCTAAGTAACCCAAAGTTTTCAAACTTTGGATTTAGCTAAAAACGATCACTCTAGTCCGATCCATTTTCTATGAAAAGAGTCCGGACTGGGGGCAAACATGAAAAATTTTCTAAGTAACCTAAAGTTTTCAAACTTTGGACTTAGCTAAAAACGATCACTCTAGTCCGGGCCATTTTCTATGAAAAGAGTCCGAACTGGGGGAAAACATGAAAAATTTTCTAAGTAACCCAAAGTTTTCAAACTTTGGACTTAGCTAAAAACGATCACTCTAGTCCGGTCCATTTTCTATGAAAAGAGTCCGGACTGGGGGCAAACATGAAAAATTTTCTAAGTAACCCAAAGTTTTCAAACTTTGGACTTAGCTAAAAACGATCACTCTAGTCTAGGCCATTTTCTATGAAAAGAGTCCGAACTGGGGGCAAACATGAAAAATTTTCTAAGTAACCCAAAGTTTTCAAACTTTGGACTTAGCTAAAAACGATCACTCTAGTCCGGGCCATTTTCTATGAAAAGAGTCCGAACTGGGGGCAAACATGAAAAATTTTCTAAGTAACCCAAAGTTTTCAAACTTTGGACTTAGCTAAAAACGATCACTCTAGTCCGGTCCATTTTCTATGAAAAGCGTCTGGACTGGGGGCAAACATGAAAAATTTTCTAAGTAACCCAAAGTTTTCAAACTTTGGACTTAGCTAAAAACGATCACTCTAGTCCGGTCCATTTTCTATGAAAAGAGTCCGGACTGGGGGCAAACATGAAAAATTTTCTAAGTAACCCAAAGTTTTCAAACTTTGGACTTAGCTAAAAACGATCACTCTAGTCCGGGCCATTTTCTATGAAAAGAGTCTGAACTGGGGGCAAACATGAAAAATTTTCTAAGTAACCCAAAGTTTTCAAACTTTGGACTTAGCTAAAAACGATCACTCTAGTCCGGTCCATTTTCTATGAAAAGAGTCCGGACTGGGGGCAAACATGAAAAATTTTCTAAGTAACCCAAAGTTTTCAAACTTTGGACTTAGCTAAAAACGATCACTCTAGTCCGGTCCATTTTCTATGAAAAGAGTCCGAACTGGGGGCAAACATGAAAAATTTTCTAAGTAACCCAAAGTTTTCAAACTTTGGACTTAGCTAAAAACGATCACTCTAGTCCGGTCCATTTTCTATGAAAAGAGTCCGGACTGGGGGCAAACATGAAAAATTTTCTAAGTAACCCAAAGTTTTCAAACTTTGGACTTAGCTAAAAACGATCACTCTAGTCCGGTCCATTTTCTATGAAAAGAGTCCGGACTGGGGGCAAACATGAAAAATTTTCTAAGTAACCCAAAGTTTTCAAACTTTGGACTTAGCTAAAAACGATCACTCTAGTCCGGGCCATTTTCTATGAAAAGAGTCTGAACTGGGGGCAAACATGAAAAATTTTCTAAGTAACCCAAAGTTTTCAAACTTTGGACTTAGCTAAAAACGATCACTCTAGTCCGGTCCATTTTCTATGAAAAGAGTCCGGACTGGGGGCAAACATGAAAAATTTTCTAAGTAACCCAAAGTTTTCAAACTTTGGACTTAGCTAAAAACGATCACTCTAGTCTGGTCCATTTTCTATGAAAAGAGTCCGAACTGGGGGCAAACATGACAAATTTTCTAAGTAACCCAAAGTTTTCAAACTTTGGACTTAGCTAAAAACGATCACTCTAGTCCGGTCCATTTTCTATGAAAAGAGTCCGGACTGGGGGCAAACATGAAAAATTTTCTAAGTAACCCAAAGTTTTCAAACTTTGGACTTAGCTAAAAACGATCACTCTAGTCCAGGCCATTTTCTATGAAAAGAGTCCGAACTGGGGGAAAACATGAAAAATTTTCTAAGTAACCCAAAGTTTTCAAACTTTGGACTTAGCTAAAAACGATCACTCTAGTCCGGTCCATTTTCTATGAAAAGAGTCCGGACTGGGGGCAAACATGAAAAATTTTCTAAGTAACCCAAAGTTTTCAAACTTTGGACTTAGCTAAAAACGATCACTCTAGTCTAGGCCATTTTCTATGAAAAGAGTCCGAACTGGGGGCAAACATGAAAAATTTTCTAAGTAACCCAAAGTTTTCAAACTTTGGACTTAGCTAAAAACGATCACTCTAGTCCGGGCCATTTTCTATGAAAAGAGTCCGAACTGGGGGCAAACATGAAAAATTTTCTAAGTAACCCAAAGTTTTCAAACTTTGGACTTAGCTAAAAACGATCACTCTAGTCCGGTCCATTTTCTATGAAAAGCGTCTGGACTGGGGGCAAACATGAAAAATTTTCTAAGTAACCCAAAGTTTTCAAACTTTGGACTTAGCTAAAAACGATCACTCTAGTCCGGTCCATTTTCTATGAAAAGAGTCCGGACTGGGGGCAAACATGAAAAATTTTCTAAGTAACCCAAAGTTTTCAAACTTTGGACTTAGCTAAAAACGATCACTCTAGTCCGGGCCATTTTCTATGAAAAGAGTCTGAACTGGGGGCAAACATGAAAAATTTTCTAAGTAACCCAAAGTTTTCAAACTTTGGACTTAGCTAAAAACGATCACTCTAGTCCGGTCCATTTTCTATGAAAAGAGTCCGGACTGGGGGCAAACATGAAAAATTTTCTAAGTAACCCAAAGTTTTCAAACTTTGGACTTAGCTAAAAACGATCACTCTAGTCCGGTCCATTTTCTATGAAAAGAGTCCGAACTGGGGGCAAACATGAAAAATTTTCTAAGTAACCCAAAGTTTTCAAACTTTGGACTTAGCTAAAAACGATCACTCTAGTCCGGTCCATTTTCTATGAAAAGAGTCCGGACTGGGGGCAAACATGAAAAATTTTCTCAGTAACCCAAAGTTTTCAAACTTTGGACTTAGCTAAAAACGATCACTCTAGTCCGGTCCATTTTCTATGAAAAGAGTCCGGACTGGGGGCAAACATGAAAAATTTTCTAAGTAACCCAAAGTTTTCAAACTTTGGACTTAGCTAAAAACGATCACTCTAGTCCGGGCCATTTTCTATGAAAAGAGTCTGAACTGGGGGCAAACATGAAAAATTTTCTAAGTAACCCAAAGTTTTCAAACTTTGGACTTAGCTAAAAACGATCACTCTAGTCCGGTCCATTTTCTATGAAAAGAGTCCGGACTGGGGGCAAACATGAAAAATTTTCTAAGTAACCCAAAGTTTTCAAACTTTGGACTTAGCTAAAAACGATCACTCTAGTCTGGTCCATTTTCTATGAAAAGAGTCCGAACTGGGGGCAAACATGACAAATTTTCTAAGTAACCCAAAGTTTTCAAACTTTGGACTTAGCTAAAAACGATCACTCTAGTCCGGTCCATTTTCTATGAAAAGAGTCCGGACTGGGGGCAAACATGAAAAATTTTCTAAGTAACCCAAAGTTTTCAAACTTTGGACTTAGCTAAAAACGATCACTCTAGTCCAGGCCATTTTCTATGAAAAGAGTCCGAACTGGGGGAAAACATGAAAAATTTTCTAAGTAACCCAAAGTTTTCAAACTTTGGACTTAGCTAAAAACGATCACTCTAGTCCGGTCCATTTTCTATGAAAAGAGTCCGGACTGGGGGCAAACATGAAAAATTTTCTAAGTAACCCAAAGTTTTCAAACTTTGGACTTAGCTAAAAACGATCACTCTAGTCCAGGCCATTTTCTATGAAAAGAGTCCGAACTGGGGGAAAACATGAAAAATTTTCTAAGTAACCCAAAGTTTTCAAACTTTGGACTTAGCTAAAAACGATCACTCTAGTCCGGGCCATTTTCTATGAAAAGAGTCCGAACTGGGGGCAAACATGAAAAATTTTCTAAGTAACCCAAAGTTTTCAAACTTTGGACTTAGCTAAAAACGATCACTCTAGTCCGGTCCATTTTCTATGAAAAGCGTCTGGACTGGGGGCAAACATGAAAAATTTTCTAAGTAACCCAAAGTTTTCAAACTTTGGACTTAGCTAAAAACGATCACTCTAGTCCGGTCCATTTTCTATGAAAAGAGTCCGGACTGGGGGCAAACATGAAAAATTTTCTAAGTAACCCAAAGTTTTCAAACTTTGGACTTAGCTAAAAACGATCACTCTAGTCCGGTCCATTTTCTATGAAAAGAGTCCGGACTGGGGGCAAACATGAAAAATTTTCTAAGTAACCCAAAGTTTTCAAACTTTGGATTTAGCTAAAAACGATCACTCTAGTCCGATCCATTTTCTATGAAAAGAGTCCGGACTGGGGGCAAACATGAAAAATTTTCTAAGTAACCTAAAGTTTTCAAACTTTGGACTTAGCTAAAAACGATCACTCTAGTCCGGGCCATTTTCTATGAAAAGAGTCCGAACTGGGGGAAAACATGAAAAATTTTCTAAGTAACCCAAAGTTTTCAAACTTTGGACTTAGCTAAAAACAATCACTCTAGTCCGGTCCATTTTCTATGAAAAGAGTCCGGACTGGGGGCAAACATGAAAAATTTTCTAAGTAACCCAAAGTTTTCAAACTTTGGACTTAGCTAAAAACGATCACTCTAGTCTAGGCCATTTTCTATGAAAAGAGTCCGAACTGGGGGCAAACATGAAAAATTTTCTAAGTAACCCAAAGTTTTCAAACTTTGGACTTAGCTAAAAACGATCACTCTAGTCCGGGCCATTTTCTATGAAAAGAGTCCGAACTGGGGGCAAACATGAAAAATTTTCTAAGTAACCCAAAGTTTTCAAACTTTGGACTTAGCTAAAAACGATCACTCTAGTCCGGTCCATTTTCTATGAAAAGCGTCTGGACTGGGGGCAAACATGAAAAATTTTCTAAGTAACCCAAAGTTTTCAAACTTTGGACTTAGCTAAAAACGATCACTCTAGTCCGGTCCATTTTCTATGAAAAGAGTCCGGACTGGGGGCAAACATGAAAAATTTTCTAAGTAACCCAAAGTTTTCAAACTTTGGACTTAGCTAAAAACGATCACTCTAGTCCGGGCCATTTTCTATGAAAAGAGTCTGAACTGGGGGCAAACATGAAAAATTTTCTAAGTAACCCAAAGTTTTCAAACTTTGGACTTAGCTAAAAACGATCACTCTAGTCCGGTCCATTTTCTATGAAAAGAGTCCGGACTGGGGGCAAACATGAAAAATTTTCTAAGTAACCCAAAGTTTTCAAACTTTGGACTTAGCTAAAAACGATCACTCTAGTCCGGTCCATTTTCTATGAAAAGAGTCCGAACTGGGGGCAAACATGAAAAATTTTCTAAGTAACCCAAAGTTTTCAAACTTTGGACTTAGCTAAAAACGATCACTCTAGTCCGGTCCATTTTCTATGAAAAGAGTCCGGACTGGGGGCAAACATGAAAAATTTTCTAAGTAACCCAAAGTTTTCAAACTTTGGACTTAGCTAAAAACGATCACTCTAGTCCAGGCCATTTTCTATGAAAAGAGTCCGAACTGGGGGAAAACATGAAAAATTTTCTAAGTAACCCAAAGTTTTCAAACTTTGGACTTAGCTAAAAACGATCACTCTAGTCCGGGCCATTTTCTATGAAAAGAGTCCGAACTGGGGGCAAACATGAAAAATTTTCTAAGTAACCCAAAGTTTTCAAACTTTGGACTTAGCTAAAAACGATCACTCTAGTCCGGTCCATTTTCTATGAAAAGCGTCTGGACTGGGGGCAAACATGAAAAATTTTCTAAGTAACCCAAAGTTTTCAAACTTTGGACTTAGCTAAAAACGATCACTCTAGTCCGGTCCATTTTCTATGAAAAGAGTCCGGACTGGGGGCAAACATGAAAAATTTTCTAAGTAACCCAAAGTTTTCAAACTTTGGACTTAGCTAAAAACGATCACTCTAGTCCGGGCCATTTTCTATGAAAAGAGTCTGAACTGGGGGCAAACATGAAAAATTTTCTAAGTAACCCAAAGTTTTCAAACTTTGGACTTAGCTAAAAACGATCACTCTAGTCCGGTCCATTTTCTATGAAAAGAGTCCGGACTGGGGGCAAACATGAAAAATTTTCTAAGTAACCCAAAGTTTTCAAACTTTGGACTTAGCTAAAAACGATCACTCTAGTCCGGTCCATTTTCTATGAAAAGAGTCCGAACTGGGGGCAAACATGAAAAATTTTCTAAGTAACCCAAAGTTTTCAAACTTTGGACTTAGCTAAAAACGATCACTCTAGTCCGGTCCATTTTCTATGAAAAGAGTCCGGACTGGGGGCAAACATGAAAAATTTTCTAAGTAACCCAAAGTTTTCAAACTTTGGACTTAGCTAAAAACGATCACTCTAGTCCGATCCATTTTCTATGAAAAGAGTCCGGACTGGGGGCAAACATGAAAAATTTTCTAAGTAACCCAAAGTTTTCAAACTTTGGACTTAGCTAAAAACGATCACTCTAGTCCGGGCCATTTTCTATGAAAAGAGTCCGAACTGGGGGCAAACATGAAAAATTTTCTAAGTAACCCAAAGTTTTCAAACTTTGGACTTAGCTAAAAATGATCACTCTAGTCCGGTCCATTTTCTATGAAAAGAGTCCGGACTGGGGGCAAACATGAAAAATTTTCTAAGTAACCCAAAGTTTTCAAACTTTGGACTTAGCTAAAAACGATCACTCTAGTCCGGTCCATTTTCTATGAAAAGAATCCGGACTGGGGACAAACATGAAAAATTTTCTAAGTAACCCAAAGTTTTCAAACTTTGGACTTAGCTAAAAACAATCACTCTAGTCCGGACCATTTTCTATGAAAAACGTCCGGACTGGGGGCAAACATGGAAAGTTCTTCTAAGTAACCCAAAGTTTTCAAACTTGGAACTTAGCTAAAAACGATTACTCTGGTCCGGACCACTTCCTACGAAAAGAGTCCGGACCGGGGGCAAACATGATAAATCCCCCAAAATCTAGGAGTTTTGGAAAGAAAAACAATCGAAATACAAGCAACAGAAAAAGAGAAACGATACAAGAACAGCAGCAAAAAATACGACAATGGAGTCACGATAAAATATTTATGGCTGTTTTTCAAGCCATTTTTATTTATAATGGTGGGGGGTACAATATCGTTACAATTAAACGGTCGTCCCTCCAGAAGCAGGACCAGGACCGCCAGAACCTTCCCCACCCTTGCCAACCTTCCCCTTAGTCTCATCGGTGACCATCTTCCGAAGTGCGAGCGCCTCCTCGATCCTTTTCATCACTACCCCAATTTCAGCCATGGTGGTTGGCCCGTCGAAGACCATACCATCCACAATGACTTTGTTGTTCTCGTAGTCGTAGACCAGGTTTTTGGGATCCATTACGCAGAAAGAAAGAACAAAGGAAGATTTCAAGTATTTCTGAGGAGAATAGGGAAAAAGGAAACTACAAGGGCCAGTATTTATAGAGATGGGAATGAGGGGAGCCCAAGCGATTCAAATCCCCTGTCATACTTGGAAATTGGAACGGAGTTAATATCAGTTGACAACGCGAGAATCAAGACGTTTGACCGTTGAAAATACGCGCAACGGATTGTTATAATAAATCCTGTCAAGAATCAGTTAAGGAAGGTACAAATTTCGCACCACACTTCGAATCCAACCAATTGGAGGAGATCCGGACTAAGGGCCCAACTATATTCAAACTTCTCTAAGTAATTCAGGGACTCTCGCCTTGAACTGGAGAGAAGTTTTAAAATTTTCAACACAATCCGGATCTACTCACTTCGAAGTACTCCGGACTGCAGAAGAGCCACATGCAAATTTCCCTAAGTAGTTCAAGAGGTTCGGCCTTGAACTTAAGGGACGCATTACAAAATTTCCTAAGTAACCCAAAGCCTCAATCTTTGGATTTAGCCGATGGCAATTGCTCTAATCCGGATCATCGCATGGGCATAATGATCCGGACTGGGGGTAACAACAATAACAAACAAATACGCAAAGGGAAATATGCAAACAAGAGCAATTAGAAAGGAACGTAGGCAGGTTCAGAACGCACATAAGGCGCAAAATTCAAAGTTACAACACATAAGTTCGGAATAGCAAATGATAAAATTACAGAGCAAGAGTTCAAAAGATTGAAAGTTCAAGCAGTGCGACCATCCAGATTCTCGAGGGCAAGAGAAGGATTTGCAGGAGTGGGATCCGTAGGAGGGATGGCAGGGATGATCGGATTAGGACCAGCATAAGGTTCGGGTTCTGAACCGTCCCGGTCATGAGCTTCTTCGGCGGCGACATAGAGATCAGTAAACTTATCCCAAGAAGACTCGGGATCAGTTTTTATTAGCCTCTACGAAACAAGCCAACACCGGTAAAGTTTCTCCGCGAAAGATTCAGCAACCGCCTCAGTATAGCTTTCGGAATTCTTGTACTCGGTGATAACTTCCTCCGCCGGCTTACGAACACTCAGTTCGGCCTCCAATTCGGTTACCCGCTTCCTCAACTCCCCGGAGTCAATCTCAGCTTTGCTAGCCCGATCTGTAGCAGACTTAAACCCAGCCACCAAATCAGAAACCTTTCCCTCCAACTCGCTGATCCTCAAATCTTTCTTGGAGCTTTCAGCCAAAGACCGTTCTAGATAAGTAATCTTTGAATCCTTTTCGGTGCATTCTTTCTTTGCGGCATCCAGCTTCTCAGCCAACTCTTGGATCTTTTCCTCCTCAACATGGGCATTGGCCGCAGCTCCGGCAAGCATGATCCCGGACTGAGTAACATATCAAAGGTTAGTAAAAATTTACAACAGGAAATGGAAATGGTTCAAGGAGCAAAACAAGTTACCTGAGCCCAAGTAACAAAGTTCCTCTTCAAAATGTCGGTCTTGGAAAGCCGCTCCATGACTCTCCAGTCTTTTTCCTCAGCAATAGAACCAGCCATTTCAGCTATCTGCCTTATGCTAAAGTTACCAACTTTGAACCCCTTTTTCTTACTAGTCCCAGCCTCTTCTTGGGGGGTGGCATCCGTGCCTGCAGAAGGAACAGCCCCAACATTCACACCTTGAAGAGATCCAGGCTCAAAATCCTCATCTGCTTGGAATAACCTCGCTCTTTTGGCAGGAGGTGAATGAGTTTGGGCTTGGTCGGGTGGAGATTGACCGCCCACCGTACCCTGGACCAGAGACTCGCCACCCACTTCCTTGGGAATATCAGAACCACCACCAGTACCGGTTTCAGAATCGGCGGGAACTCGATTGCTGGGGACCTTGGTTTGATGAATACCAGCTATCTTTTTCAGCTTAGAGGCAAGAGCTTTGGTGGCATCGTTCTTAGACATTCTTTCGACTAGTCTGGGGTCGTAGAAAGGTAAACCTGAAAGAAGAAAAGGAAATAGAGTCAATACACAACACAAAAATAGTACGAAATAATGAAAGGGAACAACTTACATCCAAGATGGTACATTTTCTCGTGGTCCATGAAAGTGTCCCGGGTCATTTGATACCCGACACACTCACAGAACCGGTGCATTTTATCGAAAGCAGCTCCATCGAATTCGAACGTCTCTTTCGCGGGAATAGTTTTTACACGTTCAACAAAGAGGGGCATAAACTCAAGGTCCACACCCTTTAAATAGATCCATTCCCGGTTCCAACCCTTCAGAGAAGATTGGTGGATGACCGGTTTGGCGGACCCGGACGAATAGCCGCACTCATCACCCCGGAACCTAAACTCATAGAAGGGATTCTTGCTCGAATGGATAAGGGTGAAAATGTTGTGGAACAGCTTGAAGCTAGGAAAGAACCCACTCTGATTACAAGCAGCCAGAAACCATGATATCCATTTCACGGCGTTGGGAGTCAATTGCATCAGTGGTATCCCGTATTCATATTTACAGAGGTGTTTAATAAAGATATGGCACTCCGGATTCCAACCAGATCGGAGATGCTCTAGCCAGACTCCTACATACCCATCCCCCGGTCTGTGGTAAATCCTCTCGCCATGACGGGGCCACCTCCATTCAATTTTAGGCCCAAGATGGAACACGGACCGGATTGCATCGTCCATATCGGACTTAGAGTATTCAGCATAGATCGGAGATAGAGGATAAGAGGCCTCACTTACCACAGTCCCAGAAAAGGTCGCATCTAAGAGGGCTTTGTCGTAGGGGCCGGGCACCCCACATGGTTGCCGATGTTTATATTGGAAGCTAAGGTCTTTGTAAAAGAGAGCCTCTTCCACCTCATACTTCCGAACAAAGAAGTACTTACTGTCTATCCAAAATCCATCGGGGGTCATACAAGCCTGCCCGGGACCCCGATCCTTAATGCAAAGCTGGGATAGTACTGGTTTGCCACTCTTCCTCTTCCTGGCCATCAGACACCACTCTAAATCTAATAGTGGAGAAGGTTGATTTACAGAACTAGTGCTACCGGTGCTACTGTCAGAGCTAATAACCAAAATATCCGAAGGAGGCTTCGATTTCCTTGCCCGGCTTTTGTAACGAACCATAAAACCTGAGGAAATTACCAAAGTTAAGTCTTTTTCTTTTAACCCTATTACAAATTTATCTACAAATTTTTGTTCTACAATACTTTATTACACCTAATCCGGGCAAGGATTTACTCTAACAAGTCAATCTAGTCCGGGTTAGCGTGATTCTCTCACTATATATAGTCCAAAACACATTATACTCCTAGTCCGGATCTAGTGAACCGTCCCGCAGCAAACAGAAATCCCAGTCCGGACTAGGCACATACATGAAACCTAAAAACGCGATACAAAGGGCAAACACATCTTACCAAGATCTAAACACACATACACGCCCACATACAGGTACAAAAACCAAGAACGCAGAGAATAACAGAAACACAAAAAACCTCAATTACGAAAAGGGGGGCAAGCAAAATCGAATCGACAACAAAAGACATTGTGAACTCGCACTCAATAACAAGAAGCCAAGGAGTACATGAAGAACACAAAATCAAGAAGATGAACAGTTGCAAGCGAAAAAGAGACGGGTCACGAATACATGCAAAAGAAAGGAAAATAACAAAGACAAAGGAAAAGAGAAGAACACTTACAAATAAAAGCTTTCCCAAGAGGACGAAACGGAGTTCAGAGAGAATAGAAAACGAGCCCAGGGATGATGGATTCCGGTGAAGAGAGCACAAAGTCTGGCAGAGAAAAGAAAGGGGGTTTTTTTTTCGCCTTTTTGGGTTTATAAGAATGGAAGTACAATTGCAACTCAAAAGGAGTTATATATAACTTCTGAAAGGAAACGGCAGAATGGGCCACGCGGCACGTTCTGATAGGCTGGGGAATAATTAAAAAGGGTGAAAAGACAACCGCTTTAATGACACGCAGCTGTCGCACGCCTTTTTAGGAAAAATGGAGTGAGGTGATTTCGAAATGGATAAATCAAAAAACCCCCAAATTCGCTTGAATTGCCGCGGTACACTCCAATCCGAACTGCCTCTTCATATAAGCTACTTCAATCCGAATTGTCTCAACTTAGAAACAATTCGGATTAGGAGGCAACATCCAACCAAAAAACTTTCTCTTCATATAAGCTACTTCAATCCGAATTGTCTCAACTTAGAAATAATTCGGATTAGAAGGCAACATCCAACCAAAAAACTTTTTCTTCAAGCTACTTCAATCCGAATTGTCTCAACCTACAAACAATTCGGATTAGGAGGCAACATTCAACCAAAAAACTCTTTCTTCAAGCTACTTCAATCCGAATTGTCTCCACTCAAAAACAATTCGGATTAGGAGGCAACATTCAACCAAAAAACTTTTTCTTCAAACTACTTCAATCCGAATTGTCTCCACTCAAAAACAATTCGGATTAGGAGGCAACATTCAACCAAAAAACTTTTTCTTCAAACTACTTCAATCCGAATTGTCTCCACTCAGAAACAATTCGGATTAGGAGGCAACATTCAACCAAAAAACTTTTTCTTCAAACTACTTCAATCCGAATTGTCGCCACTTAAAAACAATTCGGATTAGGAGGCAACATTCAACTAAAAATTCTCTTTCACAAATGATCGACTAAGAAAACATTTCCACTGCTACTCCTGAACTCTCACTCCCCTATACGGATAATCCGCATAAGGGAGTGGGGGGCAAATGATAGGCCACAACCAATCCCAACTGGACTCGGCCCAAGGTACCATGAGTCCGGCCCACAGGTAGCCCGGACTGGGCCCGAGCCAGTCTAGTGGGCAACCCAGCCACAGGGAGCGTAAGAGCACGGGAGACACGAGTCATGACTAGGGTCCTACATGACAGCGACAGATTAGGGAATCCTAGTATTGGCACAATCATGTCCCCATCAGACCACGTGCTGACATGCCCAGGGCACACGCCGCCACAGATATTACCTGGACAGGTGGGAATTATCAGCGAAGGACAAGTGTCCCACCTACCTAGGATCCGACGCTCATGATTGCAGGTACCAACCCCTAAACCCTAATCCTTGGCCTATAAATAGACAAGGAGAAAAAGGTGAAGGGATTACATTCTTTTTTACCTACACACTCATATACACACACCCTCCATAATTAGATACTCTAGTCCTTATCTTTTACTCTCCAAAGCCGTCACTCATTCTCACGCCGGAGGCGCCGCGGGGCACAAACCCCCCTCCGGTGTTATTTTGCAGACACCCAACCACCAGCTTCACCTCTTACCAAGCGTGGGAACGGCGGAGGAGGCACTAGATCGGGTCTTGGAGTTATCATTGGTACCTTGGGCCGAGTCCAGTTGGGATTGGTTGTGGCCTATCAGCCGATGATATTAACGTATTATTGAATGTACAGAGAGAGAGAGAGTCGATGATCGGAGATACATTAGGTGGTTTGTACTAGGGGTGAGCAAAATTTTCCAAACGCGTCCAAACTGTCCAATCCAAACCGCCCAAATCAGAATTTACGGTTTTATAACGGTTCGGGTTGGTAACAGTTTCGATTTTTTAAAAACCGAAAAATAATGGTTGGGTTCGGTTTGCCTTGTCAACCCGACCAATATAACCCATTCCACCCGAATATATAATAATATATAATAATTAATTTTTATTATTATTTAAGAAATATAATTCAAATTATTAATTAATATATAATTATATAAAAAGAAAAAAAATGTGCTTACAATTAGTTACAATATCACATATGTAAAAAGACTAAATCGGTAAGTTTGTAACCCTATTTTTCTCAACTATCATTTTACCTAAACTACGTTATTTTGCTGGTCCGTAAGACTTTGTAACTTAATTACCATATTTTGATGATATTTTGTGATGTTAGTCCATTGATGCATTGTACAATTGTGTCGATTAGTTTTTTACAAGTTTAAATTTTTTTAAGTGGTTTAAAACCCAACCCGCCCAAACCAACCCGTTATAATTTGGACGGTTTTTTTAGTACTAACGGTAACGATTACGGTAACGGGTTGTTAAATTCCAAAACCGTAAAATATGGGTTGGGTGGTTTAGTCTTTTCAACCCGACCAACCCGACCATTGCTCACCCCTAGTTTGTACTAATACAAGTAAATAAAGTTATTAGAATTGAGTGAAATTAAAGCATACATCATCATCCATCACTGTTAGGTGGATTTTTCTCTTTTCAAATTTTAGGGCCTACATTCATCATATCCTTTCAAACAAAGGGTAAAGAAAATAATCGGGTCATGGTCGAGTTGTTGCGCTTAAGGCTTGCATCTTGAGGTCACGGGTTCAATTTTTTGGAACGTTCCGGAAGTAAGTGGGCTACCATGCTTGGGGGTATGAGTGTGCTAGTATGCCCTCCGCATTAGTCGAGCTGCGCGCAAGCTGGCCCGGACACCGGATTATCAAAAAAAAAAAAGTAAAGAAAATCTACATGTAATACGATAGAAAAATTCTTTGAAATTAATATTTTTAATAGTTTTTACGATTAAAAAATTATGCAAAAATTATTGGATACACAAAATTACATAGAAATTAATTTTGTATATAATTCAATTTTTAATCAAAAAATGATATAAAATCCGAGCCGTTACATTCATATTATAAATCATATATGAAATCCCACGTTAAGTTAAATATATTATTAAAGGTAATTTATAAAATTTTACACACCTACTTATTTTTGCATAAAATTTTCATCGGTACGGTTAGATTTACAAAAAAAATGATAAATACATAATTTTAAACCGTATAAATAGGAAATTTTTCTACCGTATCAAATAAATTCTGTTTACCCCAAACAAATGTCTAAATAAATCTATACTATACTATTATAAGCGAAACATGGTATAATTCGTTGGTTGGTTGGTCGGTTGGTTACCACCTTCCAAAAAGTTTGTTAACACCTTCCAAAAATGGAAAAATAAATTAAAATGCATATAAAATTTTATTTTACTTAATAACAAACTCTTTTAATTACACTCCAATTAATATTCAATTACATACTCTTTTAGTTATATTTGTTCCCAAGGATTCATTAAGATGTTAACAAGGAGTTTAAAGTATAAATAAAAAAATTACGTAATAAACTATGTTATGGTCAGTGTTCTAAAAATCGGCCTAGGCGGCCGATTAATCACCGCCTAGGCGCTAGGCGGCCAGAAAATGCATAAATTTTGCAAAAATCAGTCGTTCGGCGTTTGTTTTATTATGCGGCGCCTAGGCGGGTTTAGGCGATATTAGGCGGGATTAGGCGGTTTAATTAACTAGGCGGAATAATCGATTAGGCGGCAATTAATCAGCCCTAGGTGGTATTAGGCACGATTAATCGGTCAAATTTTAAAAAAATAGTCAAATAAAGAATAAAACTTTAAAAATATAAATTTTTAAAATAAAAAATATACTTTACTCATGAAAGGGCAAATTCCCTCATCATATTTAATAATAAAATGAAGATATTAATATTCTTACTTATATAAAATATATTTTTAAATATTATAATTAAATTATATAAAAAATAATATTTTAATACATCCGATAAAGTTCCAATTAATCATTCCGATTAATTGCCGCCTAGCCGATTAATCGCTAGAAGGTAGGCTCACCGCCTAGACCCGCCTAGTGATTTTTAGAACATTGGTTATGGTATTACATAGATATAATAGATAGATTTTAGTATGGCCCCGTTTAGAAAATCATATTTCTCAGAAACAAGTTACTTATTCTGGAAAAAGTTATGTAAATATGTACTTTTTTCTGAAATAAATAACTTATTTTTGCAAGATAACGAATATTAAACTCACTATACACATTTTTTTTAAAAAAAAAATATGTAAATACAAAATTTTTTCTAAAATAAGTAACTTATAAGTTGGAGTTAAGATTTGGCAAACAGGGAATATAATGAATTTGAAAATCCTAGTACAAACATATTTAAATATGGATTTAGATCAACTCCGAAAAATTCTAAACAAAATTATAATTTTGGGTTAAATTTGCCAAAACAAAAAATGAGTACAAGATGAAGTTGTTATTTAAAAATATCTAATGCGTTAACATTAAAATAATTTATGGTCTATTATTCTTGTTCATCTGTTTCGAGTACACGCGATCTATAACACATTTGGTTAAATTTTTGATCATGCAATTTATAATCATGGGAAAAAAGTATCTAAAACACACAGTACAGAAGTTCTCTATTAGTGCGGTTTAAATTATGATAAATTAGTTATTATTTGAACAATCCAACCGTACGGATGTTAAATTCATATAAAAAATATGTGAATGTACAAATTTTCGTGTAATTTAATTATTTGGAACTATAAATTTATAGTAATAAGATTACGATAAATCTGTGTCGTTGAATATATATAGATTATAGTATTATTATAAAAGTTATGCTCCAATATTTCAAATATAATAAAAATTTGTATACAATGTTATTTTGACATAAAATTTTAATCTATACGGTTGGATTATCAAAAATAATAATAAAATACAAGATTTAAGGTTCACTAATAGAGAACTTCTCTATAGTATGCTTTAGAAACTCCATGCCCTTATATCATACTATTATAAACAAAACAACCTCTATTTGGTTGGTTAGTAGTTTGATCACGTGATCACTTATTTGATACATTCAATATTAATCATTGGATTTTAAAATAGATTAATGAGAATCGTTGGATATAATAATAATAATAAAAAAAATTTATACATTTATATTATATTATATAAACTACTTTAATAAATACAGAGAAGTGTTTGTTTTTTATTCATGTTCCACCGGCGTAATTTTACAAAAAACACAACCAACACTCTCATATGCTTCCCCGGCCTTGCTCCTCGCAATTAGCATAAATTTTTTTATTATTTTTTAATAAAGTATTATTATACATTTATATAATCTTGTAAACTACTCCCAAAAATTCCCGTCACTAGCATATTATAGTTAAAAATTAAAACATTATCATTTAAAATACTATCAAAAATGTATTATGATATTCTATTAACGTAAATAATTTTTTTCCCTACTAATTAAAATATATTATATGTATATATATATATATATATATATATATATATGAAAATATGAGTAATAAGATAAAATTATTAAAAAAAACATCCGTGTATCATACGAGTTATAAATTATATAGTTAAAAATTACATAAAATCTGGAAAACACTTATAATATAAAAAAATTTGAATAAAAATCGACAAAAAGTCTACATGATTAGATAGATTTCACTCTTTCTACTAAATAAAAGTTAAAAAAAAACTACTTTTATGTAATATTTTTATATATACATATGTATTTGAAAGTAATAATTAAAATACATAATTAGAATAATATTTATATTCATGAAATTTATAAAATTCAAAAAATATTTTAATAATAAAAACATATATACAACTTAAAATTTTAATGGAATATAATTAAACAGTTTACAAGCAACCGTACATCACGGGTTATAGGTTAGTTGTAAATAAATTCTAAATTGTTACTTCTTTAATATTTTTAGGACAATAAATTAACAGTTAACAACTCCACAGGGGTATACTAAGATCAGAACAAGAAGTATGACTACAAAGGGGTTAATTATCTGATTGGTCACTGAAGTCAGCCTGGATTATCAAGTTGGTCACTGAACTCAAAACGGTCTCAATCAGGTCATTGAAGTCAGCCTGGATTATCAAGTTCATTTTTTTTTGACGGAAATTACTGTCCACAAAATTTTGTCCGAAAAATCTTCACCAAATTTTGTGAAATTAAAGTGTGTTAATCAAGATGCTATGGATCTCATAAAACTGGTTTAGATTTTCATTATGAGCTCTAGATTTATATGAATCGAAATAGCAAATTCAAGAACTAGAATCGTTCTTCTTCAAAAACTGAAATAAAACTTATCAATATTGTATCTATTTTGAAGAAAATAATCTGGGTAACATAAATATGGTCTCGAATTTTTTAAATGTTAAGTGAATCTGCAGTTATAAGCGTTTATGTCAATCTACAGTCTATTTCCATCAAAAAAATGAAGACTATTTAACGGGCCGTACATTTATGTCGAGTAAGTGACCTGATTGAGACCATTTTGAGTTCAGTGACCAACTTGATAATCTAGGCTGATTTCAGTGACCAATCAGATAATTAACCCGACTACAAAGTGCCCCTGTGAAAACCATGAAATAAATGAACTCGGGAAGTGATGAAGTTTTGAGTTGATGAGGTGATAAGTACACAAATTTTTTTTTTGAAACATTGGCCCCGTTCCTTATTTCTCAAAAATAAGTTATTTATTCCGGAAAAAAGTAGGTAGATATGTACTTTTTTCTGAAATAAGTAACTTAGTTTTGCAAGATAACGAATATAAAACTTCCCATACACATTTTTTCTAAAAAAATTTATATAAATAAAAAAAAATTCGAAATAAGTAAATTATAAGCTTGATTTAAGATTTGGCAAACGGAGGCCATTGAAAGTTTAGGACTCGAAAAAAATTCTTACTGCCACCTAGTACTTCGCAAACACTAAATTGGTGAAATTCCTTACAAAGACAAGAATGATATACCCGGATATAAAACTAGACTATGGTTTTCAGATAAAGAGGCCGTTTAGGATTGCTTAAAATAAGTTACTTTTGACTTAATGGAGGTGTTTTTAACTTAAAGGAAAAAGTAAAGTTGTTTACTTTGAGTTGAATGAATGTGTTTGGGTAATTTTACTTAAAGTTAAACGGAGGGTTTAATAATTTTGACTTAAAATGAAATTTCTTAAAAAAATTTTAAATTCATAATATTTAAACTTTACAAGAATCATGAAAAAAAAAAAACTCAATAAATCATAAGTCAAAAGTACCTAAATGGAGCTTATGACTTTAAGCAGTTTTTTAACTTAAAGCCGGCTTAAAACCACACTACACAAACATGCCAAAAATGACTTAAAGCCATTTTTAGCTTTAAGCCAAGTTTGCCAAACAGGCTGAAAAACAAGGGTCCTGTAAAATTACCTTTGTTAAAAGATATGTTCTCTTTTTATGTATTTTTAATATAGTATCATAACCTCAAAATGAAACTGAAATAGCTCACAAACAATCCAATAATTGCTGTATTTGGTAGGATATTAACAAGATGTACTATGGGAGTCGCACACATATAGCCTTCCTGTTCAAGTGTTGCTCTTCATTGATAAATTAAATATTGCTAACTATATGGTGCCAATGCAAGAGCAGTCAAGTAGGCAAATAAGTTCTTGCTACTGGCAAATGCTTAGTTACTAACTTACTATATTGCTAGTTAAGTACGGAGATGTGTAATGCAACCATATCCAGAGCTTTCGAGCCGAACTCGAGCTTATTCGAGTATTTAACGAGTCGAGCTTTGAGCTTAAAATTTGTGGCTCAATCGAACTCGAGCTCGAGCTCGAGCTTCGAATATTTTAATCGAGCCGAGCTCGAGCCTGCCAATGTTCGGCTCGACTCGGCTCGTTTACACCCCTAGCTCTAGTAGCTTTCATTTCTCATTTCTCAACAACAATTGACAAGCAACGGTCCTTTAGTTCACTGCCCAACTCAGACACCAATTTGCAATTACTAGGTCCAAGTACACACACCCACACTGCCACACACAAACACACAGACATGTATGATATATCCCTAAATTGCTCTGATATTGAAGAACCTTAACTGCTCCGATATTGGAAAAGTCATAACGATACAAGTCTGACATGGAGGAGTATACATAATAATAAATTCGGTGTTCTAAAGCTGTAACGCAATAATAATCCGAGAAGTTTATTACAGGCTGCAAAATCCATGGAATTCACACTAATGTAACAATACTTAAGACCAAAACAATACCCCATTGTGCTACACCAAGTGCACGATCAAAAGACTAACTTTGAGAACCAGGCCGAGGAGGCCCAAAGTAGTTTGTCATGATTCCCATGATGGCAAACCTGGTTGTTATACAAGACAATGAATACAAGGAAGAAAAATAAGGCAGTGGTTATCCAAAACACAAGATTTTCAATAATAGGTTGAAGATTAAACCAAAAAAAAAATCAGGAAAGTTTATAAAAAAAAACTGCATATAATGTGAACTGTAATGAAAATGTATTGAGAATCTGACAAAATGGTTCTAAAGTTTTTCAAGTTAATCCATGGTGATGCACGACATCCACGCAAGTTTAATTTGTTGCATTACAGAAGCATTAGGGCCTCATACTCACTGGCCAATATGCTTTACTCTCATGCCTTTCTTCGTTCATGATTTAGTTTGGTGGTTAAACTTTACTGAGGTGACACTTATTAAATAAATTTAGAACACTTAATAAAGTTTGTGCTGAGACACTTATTAAACTGAACCAGATGGGTCAACATGTGATTTATATTTATAAGAGTTTTGCAATGAATGGGAACATGGTATAATGTTGTTTGCTTTCTAACTGCAAACCGCCGAACAGAGAAGTTCCTAGAACATGGAACATGGTACATGGTACATGGGCTACTAAGTCAATCTGTTATTGTCAAAGAGTTGTTGGGGTATGACATCATGCATAACATCTTAGGGGTTGTTGTAATAGTAGATGGTTGTTGGGGGTTGTTGAAATAGTGTTAAAGTATAGTTCTATATAAGAGGCAATTACCTCATTTGTAATACTTGGAGAAGTATGAATACAATTCTCTTCTACCCCAACTGATTTCTCTCTTCTCTCTTTATAATCTCACCATATATCCTATATTCTAACATGGTATCAGAGCAAGTCGATCTATAGAGAGATTGAGAGCATTTCAGTTGAAGCTTTGTTATTTTTCAAGGGAAACACAGGCTGCCTATTTTCTTCAGTTTCATCAACACATTCCAGAGAACAACCAGACGACCCCTACCAGTACAAGAACAGCCAAAAAACTACCAGTACAAGAACAGGCAGAAAACAACCAGTACAAGAACAGCCAGAAAACACGCTGCCAGGCACTGGTTGGCATGTGGTTCAGCTCTGGTCAGATTCTGTTGAAACTTCTAATCAGTTCAAGGGCTGATTGGTGGCCATGACGACAAAGCAGCAGAAGTAGTTGCATTTCAAACAACACAGTTCACTGCCTAAAATATGCATGTGCGGCACTTTCAATATTTTTGACATTGCCTAAAATGTACGGCGTGGTCGCGAAGTCGAGTCCCGGTATTCCCAAAATTCTCAATTTCAATCCTAGAGATGGGTCTAGTTGGAAGCTTAGGTTATGCTCAAGGGCTTCTAAGTGTTCCACTCTTCAATCCCAAGATAGATTTTTTTTAATCCCAAGATGGGATTTCGAGTGAGGGGGCGTGTCAAAGAGTTGTTGGGGGTATGACATCATGCATGACATCTTAGGGGTTGTTGTAATAGTAGATGGTTGTTGGGGGTTGTTGAAATAGTGTTAAAGTATAGTTCTATATAAGAGGCAATTACCTCATTTGTAATACTTGGAGAAGTATGAATACAATTCTCTTCTACCCCAACTGATTTCTCTCTTCTCTCTTTATAATCTCACCATATATCCTATATTCTAACAGTTATTTAGCAATTGAGTGCGGCTGAAAAATCCTTAACATTGTAATATAGTATACATATTATAATATTAATAGAAAAGGCATGTGTTGAGAGTGATGATTCAGCAACTAGGGACGGAAGCAAGTGGGCCCTAATCTAAGTCAAGTATGAATGAAAGCAGAAAGAGTCCTTCATTCATTATTTTTTTAAAAGAATTTAAAAAAAAAAAAATGAAAGGTTCTTCCTGGATCCATGCGAGTCGGAGACTTCGTAATGGATGGAAATTAAAGAGTTTAGCGCCTCCCATAAGTCGGCTTTGGACTCATAAGAATGACTCTGAATCCTAGTTACAGCTGTTTTGACAATGACGGATTGCATGCTAAACAATCCCGGAGCAGGATACAAATGATTCTAGATGAAACAGAGAACAATCATAAACCTAATCCACCAAGGAGAAGAGCTTGAGAATGAATTTCTTTCAAACGATATTTTCTTTTTGGAGCTTGAGAATTAAACGACAGTCCGTATGTTATGGGTACATAAAATGTAGGTTTGGTTTTGGGTTAGAGGTGGGCTGCCTAAAACCAAACCCATTCTGGTAGCCTCCTTTTGTGATACACAAGATATACTGTAATATACAATACTCGTCTCTCTTTAACTACTTATTTCAAATTGATGATATATCAAGTCTGGGGTATTAGAATTACTATACTGTTGTGAATGAGCAAGTCTAGCTTTTCTTTTAACCAAAACAAGTAGTACACCATGTCCATCTTACAGTGTATAAGAAGCATTGTTGGTAAATCAGTCCATATAAAATTTGAGCTACTTAATTACAAAAACAGTTTAATACTCTACTAATTTCATAGTTGCTTTTAACCCTAGATAATATAAAGGGAGACTATGTAATTCGAAAACTATATATTAATTCAACACACACAGAGTAATTGATAGCAATACAAATAACAATAAGGAAACAGATAAGAAAAGCTTGCTTGCTTACATAACAGCAGTAGAGATCTGTTTGAGATCAGTCTCGAGATTCTTCATGTTAGCAAGTGAATGAGCGCAACAAATCAAAGCTAGCCAGGATCCAAGCTTATACTAGAATCATAAGATAATTAAGAAAGCATAAAAAAATTATGAATTAAAAATTAAAAAATGGTAATTACGTAGGTGAGGAAACTGACTCTGAACATAACGCCAACAACACCAAAGACGATGGCGATGAAACCGGCGTAATCGATGGGGAGATTTTCCGGTGCAACCACCGGAGCAACGTACCTCCGAGCCGCCGATGCTTGTCGTGGATCGTTACCCGTCGTCGTCGACATCGTTGCCGTGGTTGTATTGTAGAGTATATATATCTACTTCCGCACTTGATAGTTTCTACTATTGTCTCCTTGTAAGTTCTACCTCTCCCATTTTTGATATGGGAAAAGAGATTTAAAGTATACAAGTTATTGTTCGATTTAAAATATGATAAATTAATTATTGTTTAAATAATTCAATTGTAGAGATATTAAATTTATAAAAAAATATGTGAATATATAAATTTTTGTGTAATTTAATTATTTGGAATTATAAATTTATAGCAATAAAATTATGATAAATATGTGTCGTTGAATATATATAGAAAATAGTATTATTATTATAAAAGTGATGCTCTACTATTTCAAATATAATAAAAATTTGTATACAATGTTATTTCGACATAAACTTTTCATCCGTACGATTGGATTATCAAAAATAATAATAAAATACATGATTTAAGATGCGCTAATAGAGAACTTCTCTATTGTGTGCTTTAGTAACTCCATCCCCTTTTCATATTATAATTTTATTCAAACGCATCTTAAGTCTTAACCATATATTAATTTGGGGAATTGCAGTTTCATAAGTAAATATTACTTTTTTATTCATAAAAAATTTATCATCTAATTAATAGTTACCAAAAATTTTCTCCAATATTTAAATGAAAATATTAAAGAATTTTTTTATAACTACACAAATTTATAAATTTTTTTTACAAAATTACCCTTTTTTTAAAACAATTTTACAAAAACACCCTTTTTTTATAAATTCTTAAATTTTATAAATTTAAGAATTTATAAATTTTTTTACAAAATTACCCTTTTTTATAAAATATTTACAAAAAAATAAATAAAAAATTATAAAAAAAAAACTAAAAATATGATACAAATTTAAAGAAAATCTTAAACTTGAAAATTTTGAACGAAATTTTTTTTTATTTTTTTATTTTTGAAAGGGAAAAATTCCATTAGATCATCATTGAATCATACAAAATATGCTCCAACACTACTTGTGGAGGAGTCAAAAACTCATTACAACAAATAACCTCACAAGGAACCCTTGCTAGCAAATGGGCTACTTTGTTGGCTTGCTTTTTAACAAACGAAACAAAAATGTCTGGCCGGTCTCGCATCAGCAATCGACTCTCTTGCAACATATGACCAACTTTGTGAAGATTTTGGGTAGAATTAAAAATTTTATTTATTTAATGATGTAAGAATAAATAGTGGTTACGGCTACGATGTAATAGTTGATCTTCTGAATGAATGAATGGAATTCGATTTAAATGTTTATATGTCTTGAAGAATGCTAATGATTGACAACTTAGGTAAGAATAATCTATCTCCTAGGGGAATAAGATATGGCAATTCCAAGCAGGAGAATATTCTCATGTCATCCAGATCGATAACGATTAATCCAATGGTTCCGTAAAATGGTTAAGGAACGATCAAAAGAGGTCATGGACAATTGTACAACCCTAAGGGGATAAGTAAAGGATAAGGGATGAATAGTGATTTTGGTGGAATTAGGAATATTATTAGACGACGCTATATAGAAGTACCCGGAACGAAATTCTGAGCTCGTATTATTAACCCGTAAAGAAAAAGAGTGTATGTAAAAGCTGTCGGATTCTGAAAAATGGCACTTTTATTTTCTCCGAGATTCCCAAGATACGGAATGATTTATAGATTTATTTAAAAAGATTCGAGAAAGTTGGAATCCAAGATTATAGAAAAGAAGTGTGAATGATTATAGAATTATTAAGGAAGTTTCCGGTAAAACCCTAACTAGAAATCTTTGAGTTATTCCACCGAACGATTAGCGAATTAAGCAGTAAACGAACAAGGAGGCAAGCATAGAAAGCTAGATGCATGCAAAGTATGGAAAATATCTAGAAACCAACTAGTTAGCAAGGAACTAGAACCATTAAGGCTTGAACAAGTACTTAGCAAAAGCAAACACTAAGTTAGCTTATAACCATTCAAAACATAACACATGTCTTGCCAAATGCCTCATCCATTACATCACACTCCACTAACACACCAAGATGAGATATTATCTAGCAAAAGATCACTTTATGCATTATTATCATAAAACAACCAAGCAAACACAAAGAACTCTCCATTTTCCTTTCTTTCTTGAAACTTTCGGCCAAGGTGCTAGAAGTAAGGCTTCCAACCATCATTTGATCTTGAAATATTTATGGTGAGTACTTCATATCATAGCTTAGATCCCCTAGAAATTTCAGCTTCAAATTCATCTTCTTCCATTTTCAAATAAATCATCAAAGATGATGATGAATAGTGTTTTCAAGAACTAATCTTTGTTTTTCTTGTTTTCATGGTTGATCCTAGCTAACTTAAGGCTATCCAAGGACCATAAAAAGCTTTGTGAGGCTAGTACATACTCCGAGGAAGGTATAAGACTTGAAAACCCTAGATCTACTTTGAGTTTTAAGCATATTCTTGATGGATCTAGCTTAGTTATGATTATGTTCATGTTATAAGCATGCTTAGTTAATGATTTAGGGATTTAAGAAGAATGATGATTTTGATGCTAAGATCAGTAGCTTCTGGACTTGTTGAGATGATTATTATGTGTATAAGTTGTTTGGATGCCCGGTGTGGCTTGGTTGAATTGTTATGATTTTTAGAACGTTCGATATATAGTCGTCGTAATGCCGAAATTTCGTCAACCTTAAGAAAAACGAATTGGACAGTAGATGTCACTCACTGCCTAGCTTCAAAATCTGCCATGATAAGATAGATAATGTTCCAAGCTTCGTTTTGATATAAAGAACGTGTGAAACGGACTTACGGTTTAGGAGTTATGGCCGGTATACTAAAAGTAGTTTGAAACCGTAAACGAGAATTCGTAACTGAAATTGAACCCTCGTAAAATACGTAAGTCAGTGGCGAATCTTGGTAATTAAATAATAGAGGTAAAAAGGAAGGTGTAAGAGAAAACCTCATGTGAATCGGATCGTTTTTCGATTTTATAAAAATGTTTGAATCAAGGTTAAACGCGAACGAACCCCTTAAAAGTATAACTTTGGTTATAACATAGAAAATGAGCGATAAAACTCGAGATATAATCTTGGTTCGTAATCGATCAAATTTAGAACTTATACGACTTAAGTATACACTAAGTGTGAGTATGATGACATGTCTTAATGACGAACAAATGTCGGATCGTATCGGTAATAATAAGAGTTACACTAAAAAGGGGTATAACGAGATAATTCGAAAACATGTTTCGACTTAAGTTGATACTTATCCTTTTAAAAAGTGTTAAATGATTAATCTCGAATCTCTTGACTATTTATAGATCGCCGAGCTGACCCGGGATACCCTACCACTACCCCTACTCGTACTCGATTACCAGACAAGTTCTAAATCCTTTTTAAAGGCTGTTGTTGTGAATATATATATATATATATATATATATATATATATATATATATATATATATATATATATATATATATGATTTAATTTTGTGTTACATATGCCATAGCATGCATGCCTACTTTCAAAATATATTGTGATACCTGTTCCTTGAATTGTGATAACCCAGGTCAAATCTCGAGTCTTTTTCGAAAATCGGGTTAAGTCCCAATCATTAATCCGATATAAGCCAAAGTAAACTAGCCACAATGCCACCAACTTGGGTAATCCACAAGCCCACCATAGGCCCCCAAAAGATCAAGATTTGTTGGTGCAATTAGTAGTAGTACTTTGCCCTATAACTGAACAAAGGTCCCAAATCTTCTCGATGTGGGACTGGAAAAAAGAAAAGTGATGATACAACGAATAAAGTTACGGTATCAGCCCTTAGATCCGATCATGGACGAGTGTTTCGACCTTCGCCAAAGAAAGAATATGGTTCACAATTATCTCTGTGTTTGTTTAATTTTAATTTGGCTTATTTAAGAAATTGAGGTATTATGTGTTTTATTGTGCTTGTGCAAATTTGGGGACCAAATTTTTATAAGGTGGGTAGATTGTAATACCCACTATTTTTTATGTGAAATAGTAGTTATTTTGTGATTAGATACCTATGTGAAATAGTAGTTATTTTGTGATTAGATAAAATTGACTAGTGATATTGGAACGTTCTTTTATAATAAAAAATCAAATCAGAAGAAAAAAATTGAAATGACGTGATTGTGATAATTATTCCTATTATAATGAAAGTTGTGATAAGTAGGATTAATTCCACTTAACTACACCACACCAGTTACATGGGTTTTATGCTTATAAAGTAAACAAGAGTGAATGGTGAGTGTAGACATGAAAAGAAAAATAGAGATGTTAGTCTCTACACTTTTTAATTTATATATTTTATTTTTCATGCATTCTTTAGAACTTGATCATTTGCCTAGAGATATTAGTATTGTTCTTCTCCTCTGTTTGTCATTAGCGTGCCATGTTGAATTGATAAGATGAGATTATAAATATGCTTTGTCATTAGCGTGTTCATGTATTGTAACGCCCCCTAATTCCTTACCAGGAATCCGGGTCGTCACAACCTTAACCATACCTATACATACCTTTGCGGAATATTCTACCACCTGCTCACAATATAATCTACAACAATAATCATAATAAACTTCATACTCTACTCCACAGGTTATAGTCTTAGAACAAGTACTTACTAATCCAAAAGTGTTTACACATCAGAGTATCATCCAGAATCTTATTACAACTTCAAAGTACTGGACAATAAAGCATTAAACAACATCGTCCCAGCTTGCACCCTCCTCAGGTACTATAAGGCTAACACACTGAATCAGTTACCTTTCCCCTTCCATAAATCACGGTTCATCGTACTAGTGCCAGCTTTGATCGCCGTTGTTTAATAAAATTTAATAACAAGAATGAGCCAAAGAATGCCCAGCAAGTTTTATACACCAGAATCATATATATTTATACTCAAAGATATGAATTGTACTTCAACAATGTACTATCAAAATCATTTCGAAAATATATTCCTCTTTTGATTAACAATAAACAACTGAACCCTTAAACTCTCCCACTTTGGATATTACTCTTATATATAAATTACAAACTTCTTCGAGAAAAGACTCCCCATAATTTCCTCATCACAATAAAATTTACCCACAAAAACCGAGTAAGGATATAATATTCATACTACAATTAATACCCGCATGTGGCATTAATTACACTGCTGATGGACTATATTCAGGAGATTCTTATCCGCTGGGTTGTAATGGATGACCAGTCCACACATCTTGCAATTTACTACCGGTAGAAGGATGATCCGCCTATCACACCCTAAGCCGCATCCGGGCTTTTATACACCTTTGTTGGGCTGGCCGCCGTACCAGTCTCTTACACTATCTTCAGTCCAGAACCTGGGGTACCGGAGTACCCCTGGGCACCTTTAACACTTATCACATTAGATGTCACGTATAATTCCACGTGCACCTCAATATACTCCTTATCTTAGATGACATGTATAATTCCACGTTCACCTCAATATACTCCTTATCTTAGATGACACATATAATTCCACGTGCACCTCAATTCATAATAATTATTATCGTTCGGAAACAATCGAACGATTAATACTTCTAATAAATCACTCTCCTCTCGAAATATAAGAGGAAAAATATGAATGACTGCTTTGATCATGGATTCGAATAAAATGATCCAGATCAAATCTCTCATCACCTCCAATAATTAACAAGATTGTTTTTCAAAACATTTATCTCCTTTCGAGTACGAACAATGTACCTCGATACTTGTCCCAATCATATGGACCAATAACTCTTAGACATATTACTATACTTATATACTATCCGGATAACATTCACAATTATATATATATATATATATATATATATATATATATATATATATATATATATATATATATATATGCATTCAATTGCATCAATATCCGGTATTTGAGCAATGAGATAAAATACTTGCAACTTGTAAAGAAAACATTTGAACTGACATATACCATACGTTGAAACATATATACTCTGAACAATAGAGTAAGGTTAAGTATACTTTCCTGGTGCTCCGGATGTAGTAGGGGCTCGTATCGGGATCCGACAATCTAAACAAAGTAAAGAAATACGCGATTAATCCCCTATACGATCCAGTTATAACTCAATGCCCAGACACTTAATCCAACCACAAGTAAGGCACTAAGGGGTCCCTCTAGACTCATACTAAGTCCATGTTAATTGATAAACACTTAAGTCATAAGTTTGGTTCGAAATAGATCCTCGAATTCAAGTTATACTTAACCATTTTCAACATTGGTTTCTAAGTCGCGTTCTTAGTGGTTTTTACTTGCGCAATCTCTGCTGTTTCATTTTTATAAAATCGAAAAATAATCTTTTGGATTCGAAACCACTTCTCATACTTTCCTAACTGACATTAGTATTTATCCTCAAAATATCACATTCGAATTCCATTTTTAAGGGTCTCAAACTTAACCTCAAAGTTGATACATTTCTACGACATGGTTTCTCGAACCGCTTTCACTGAAACGACCATATCTCAAAAACCGTAAACTCAATTCACACGATTCTT
Source organism: Saposhnikovia divaricata (assembly GCA_036435485.1). Classification (NCBI taxonomy): domain Eukaryota; kingdom Viridiplantae; phylum Streptophyta; class Magnoliopsida; order Apiales; family Apiaceae; genus Saposhnikovia; species Saposhnikovia divaricata. The sequence goes on along the minus strand of CM071594.1, from coordinate 170,975,831 downwards.
GCGGACACATAAACTAGACTCCAAAACCTACTCAATATGGTCAGTGGTTGCAGTTTAAACAAGTTTGAGGGTTCGGATGGCTACTGTCCATTTGGTTAAAGAAATTTTGGGCATTACGACGGATCTAAATCGAGCATTCCAAATTTGTAACTCTTCTACTAAGCCATACAAGGCAATCCAACCATCAATATCACACACCAACCATCACATAAGACCTCTAGGGTCAGTGGTAAGGTCCATTTACTACCACTCAATCCATACACCTCAAAACAAAGCTAAATATTCAAGGATGTTCTTATAACACACCATAACTTAACTACTTAGCAAAAAACTCAACATATACCAAGCAAGGGTTCGACCTTTACCTTCCTTGATGTCTTAAGAACAATAAAAAAGCTTTATAATTGATCCTCTAGCCTTGGATGCACCTTAGGAAGCTTGAACACTAAGAAACAAACATGAAAAACTAAGTAAAACACTATTCACACTATTCATTCATCATCTTTGGGTCATCTTTTGACATGGCTATACTTAATATTTGAAGCTCAAACATTGAACATACCTTGGGCTCTTTATTAACTTTGATTTAATCTATAGAACACAAGAATCCAACCATGGGAGCTAGGGTTTTGAGCCCCATCTTGCTGCTGGTCAGAATCTGGACAGTTTCGGTTCTCCAACTTGGAGGAAGGATTTGACTAGGCTACACTCCTTTGTTGGCCATGAAATTTTAAACGTGTGTTCTCTACAAAATAAGAAAGATATGGTTCAAATTTGGTGATTTATGAATGGGTAGAAGTGGAGATATGAATTTTTCTTTGGCTTTGGTTTCTGATGGGCAGTTTGTAGAATGGTGTGTTTCTTTGTGTTTTCTTTGCCTTATACCTTGACTTGGTTGGCTAATATTGGTTACTTCCTACCTTCGTTAGCTCTAGCTTTGGTTAACATAACAAATATTTCTTCATCCTCATCTTATCTTGGTGTGTTGGCTAAGGAAATCACATGTTATCTTCATTTTTGGTTAATACTTCCACCAATGCCCTTGGCCTTTTATTCTTACTACACTAATGTCCTTGCCCCTTGGCTTACACCAAAAGCCTCTCAATTAACTCACAAATCAGCTCTTGTTTATTACTTGGGCCAAAATTGGGCTTCACCTTATCCTTGGGCCTTTCGTTTGGGCTCCGTTCAAAGTTCTCTCGTCATTTGATTCGTCAAATGATTTCTGTGATCGTCTCAGTGGTTTCTCCTTTGTAAATTCCTTGGATATATATTATCCTCTCCCACATTGTATTTTAAGGTGTTGTTGTAATTCTAATCCTCAAACAAATGTTGTGTCCAATTTCTTTTGCACTTTCTCTTTATCTCAGAAAACGTTCTCCCGATTTCTCAAGCATTCTCTAACTCGTTTGCATTCTCTCAACTCTGGGATTCTAATCTCAATCCTATATCACTCACATAATATATCTACCCCTTGGACTTCTAATATTCCATATCCTCAATTAATAATCCAATTATTATATTCCTGACTCCTCTGTCAAAGTTGGAATAAAATAAAGTTTGGATTCTCTGAATTTTGTCCTCATTTACATACACTCATTTACTCCATGGATCACTAATACGGCTTCGAAACATCCATACCATGTTCCGTACATAGGGTGGCATGAAAAATTTCCTAATCCTAAAAATCACTATTCACCCATAATTTTACTATTCATCCCTGAAAATCACTATTCATTCGTGAAATGAAAATTTTTCTCAAGTACAGAAATTTGGGTTATTACATATATTAAGATCAAGGTAATAGCTTTGCATGAAAATGAAAACTTGTTGATTTCTTTCTCGAGTATTAAGATGCCACCACGTTAGTGTTATATTCATTTTAGTACATTTAAGATTTAATTACTGAGGCAGGACCTTGATTTTGATCATATAGTATTTAAATGTGTAGTGTGTATGTTGCAGGCTTAATAATCACATGTGTATATTAGTGGTTATTATTCATCAAATTTAATTATAAAAATCCTATCTTATCTTCTTTTCGGTTGAAGTTTTCTTTAACAAAATAGCACCAATTTTTTAAGTATTATTATCATTTTTTAACCAAATTGAAAGATGTCTTTGTTTATTTAAGCACATGTAATATTTTATTTAGTTATGAAAACTTGTGGGTCTGAAACTTGAAGTCGATGATTTTTCATGGTTACAAACTTTTGTTAATTTTTAAAAGCTATATTTTTTCTTAAAAAGTTTTTTTTAGAAGATTTTGTTTGTATAAATGGATTGATGCTGCATGATCTAGTGTGAGTTAAGTGAATGTTTATAAATAAAGTGTGGTACTCTGTGTTGGGATAGTTGTATTAATATCATGTGTATAGTATGTTATTAATGATAGTGTTAGTGCCCTAGAGATAATGTTATTGTGCTTCTAGGAAAGACTATTTTGTTATTTGATGATTATGTTCTATTGATTATTCAACATTAATTTATTATGTCTTAATTTACTGCGATATAAATGATAGAGTAATAAATGTCCTTGGAATATAGAACACATATTCTATATCTTTAAGTATGTGACTTAAAAATGAGATTATATGAATAGTGTTTATATTGCTAAATTTCCCTAATCGAGCATTATTAATATGGGACAATTATAATGCATAAAGATTAGTATGTTTGTTGACGGATGACCACATCTCATTGGTCATAGGTATAGTGATACTAAAGTCAATAATATAGGTGCATGTAATATTCTACATGGTACTGGATTAACTCACAGTGAGATTCTACATGTTGATAATATAACGACTTAGAATTTTTCACAATTTATTAAATGCATAGTTAATTGTTAAATGTGGAAACTATGTGATTTATATGATGAGTATATTTTTGTGAAGTCGAGATATATGTGAAACCATGTTTGTGTGCTTATATGATGATTGGTATGTGTCGTATATGTTCGTGGAATTTTATTTATATTTTTAGAGCATTAAAACTATTTTTAAAGTGCATTTTTAATCTTTAAAAAATTATATAAAATCATTGGAGTTGTTTTAAACAATGAAATCTTTTACATTATCATCTTTGTGATATTAATGAGTTATAAAAATTAGTGTGAATATTTAATGGTGTGATTTAGTATTTTAAAAAGATTTAAAAATTATTATTTCTTTAAAAGAGTCTTTATTTCAAAAATTCGTATAAAATTCATTCTTGATCCGAATATTATTTTAAAAATATGGGGATGCTTCTAATTTCATAAACTTGATTTTAAAAATTTTAGTTTTATTTTTCTCCCCATTATTTATTTAATTTCGAATTTATAGTAATTTAAAATCGGATTTTTCAGCAAAGTAATTTAGTATTTGGCAAAGGATGTTTTTGCCCCTGCCATTTCAACAACACCACCGCCAGTCCATCTCTTTCATTTGTGTTCTCTGCTCTCTCTCTATCAACTCTCTCGAGTCTCTCTCTCTCGGTACAACCTTCTCTTTTCCATTTCTCATCGGTTTTTGACCGATTTCATGATCTGAGACCGGATTTGTTCCTAATTTTTAGTTCTCTACCTATATCTATCATTGCATGCGATTTTTATGATGAAAGTTATAAAACCCATTTTGGTTTTGTCTCAATTATAGCTTGTGTGCAGTGATTTATATTTGATAACGATGCCCATGATTACTAGTACTTGTTTTTGTGCTCGTTTTGTGTTGGTATTGTGCTGGGTTGCGATAGTTCGTATATATATGTGTTGTCGTATGTATATGTTCGATGTTGATGAAGAAATTTGCAAACCCACTTCGGGTTATGATTGATTCTGAGTTATTATGATCGAGTTCGTGTTGTTCAGTCATGATTCTTGCTGAATACCGTGTTAATAAGTTTAAATCGGAGGACTTGAGGTTGGAGGCTCCAATAAGGGGTACCACCGAAAGTTCACCGCAACCGGTGATGAACTCCTGTGAACCGGTGGTGGCCAGTTATGAATTTGAGGCCTATAAATCTTTGCAATTTTCGTTTATCATGATTTAGTACTTGTATGTATGTTTTAAAGATTATTATGAATTTCTCTTTGAAACTAATATTCGAATTACTTGATAAATTCGTAAGTTTGATTCGTCAAATTATGAAATTATTATTCGAATTATATATGCATGAATTATTCGAATTATATGATTTGTATGATTAGAAGTTGGTTCGAAATTATGAATTATTAGAATTCCATTGGAAGTGTAGGTGGATCTAAAATCCATCGTAGGGGTTTGATTGTGAATTGGAGTCAGATGTTTTCCGACGGGATAGTCCATATTGCAAAGGAGACTCTGTCCGATTTTTTTGAAATTACATATGTAGTAAAGTGTATATCTAATAGCATGACTGCTTATGAGTTAGGTTTATCTGCTAAGTGACTTATGTGATATGCATGTTTTATGAATTACGTGTCTAAGTGGCTATCTGTTTTCGAGGTGATGCTAGTGTAATGTCAGGTACGTTTGTTATATGTTGAGTATCAATGCGTTATAAGAATCGTTTGGGTAGAATAGGATTAGGCGATTAAGAAGTATAGTATTCTAAAGTAGTGATATGGTTTATGCAGATAAGAAGGACGTAGGACCTAGCGATAAAGGAAAGGCTAAGGTCGAGTACCAGTGACTGAGCTGTTAGCTGTTGCATTCTACCTAAGGCAAGTAACTCTGTCTTTCCTCTGAAAGTTTATATTATTGAAACTGCTATATCTTATTGATTCAAGCATGCCTATTTTATACCATGTTGATCATACTCCTGTTGTAAACCTACCTTTGCATGTATCCAAAATCTTTATTGATAAACCCTGGTTAAACACATGTAAACCCTAGACCAACATAATTCTTTAATTGCTTCTTGACCATACTGTCACCCAGAGTTAAACAATACTAATTCTTTTTAATTGCTTCTTGACCATATATGTCATACAGTTTACTATAATCATGTCATATTGACTGACCGATAAACCAGAGTTCCACTTGAACTATATCCGTGTCCAATTTAACCTATGTTGACCCTAAAACACATAAACTTCTTCATGAGCTAAACACTGATCCAAGAACTTAATTGCCTTTAATATTATACCTTAAACTTGAAATCTAATCAATTACCTTGATGCCTTTGAGTCTACATCTTCTTGATTCAGACTTGTATCCCTATTTCATTGATGTCAGAAAACTTAGTCCAACCCTTTGACTTTTATCATTGCAAATCAAAATGAGTTGTTTTCTTAAAATACTTTGAGGTTACTTAGACTGGGCTGATTTGTTATCAGATAGTCGAAGGTACTTCGAAGTAAAGGTTTTCGAAAAGACTAAGTATTAAAATGTTTTATAAAGTTAAAAAGAGTTTTGCAAAGCTTAATGTTTTCAAAATGAGATTTTTACTGAAAATGTTAGGAACTCTGTCTAAATGGTTTCCTCGGATTCCTGACGATTGGAGAGACGGGGCGAACGGGTAATGTTGGTTCCGTCGGTTTGAGTATGTATTAATGTAGTTCTGGTCTGTCCAGTTCGACACCTTTATAGGCCAATGTGTTGCCTCTTGGGAACCCAAGCTATCCTAATGAAAGGAAATGATGGCCAGAGGGACTTTGTGTCCGGTATAGGGACTTAATGGGCTGATCACCCGTATTGTTTGTTATGAAATAAAAACCTCCAATCAGTTTTCTTAAAATGATGATTACTTTTTATTTACCATGAAATGAAATTGATTTACCGATTGAAATGTCAATTACTTTACACAATTTTGAAATATCTATTGCTATCATAATTATCAGTTGATATCCTGTCATTGCTAAATACCAGTATAGCTTATACTGCTTCCAGCATATTTATGTCATATCTTGAATTACTGTCATCTTCTGTGATACTCTGTTATATTGTTTTCAGTTGAGATCTTTAGTTACTTGCTGAGCGTTGGCTCATTATTATTTTTGTCTAACCCTTTTGACAGTAATCTAAGAATCATGGTTCGTACAATCCAAACCGCAAGGAAGCGCACTTACCGTGACCCTGAGTTGGTTCGTTTTGAGATAACTCCCGAGGTAGATGCAATAACAGCTCAGTGAGGAGATCTTTAGTTAGATGTGAGAACTAGCAATGGAACTTTTGAGAACTTTGGTTGTAATATTATATTTTGAATTCAGGTTTGTAATAATAAATTAGTTAGACGATGGCTTGCTTGTTTCATACCATTACTTGTGAAAGATCTTGGATAGTAGTGTTGGGGCCAGTCAGCATGTTATATTTATATTATATTTTAGGTTGTTTGCATCTAGATGTGTGTCAGTGACTCTCCGATCTAGGCCCCTGATCGGGAGGGCGTCACAGGTTGGTATCAGAGCTACGGGTTTTGGTCACTGAAACAAGCCAGGAATTTAGGATCATTAATAAAAGAAGTAGATACAATTAGGATTTAAGAGTGATAAATGTAGGGAGTGACTATAGGTTTAGGTTTTTCCTTCGCGATAGATTATTAGGTCTAACATAACTTAACTCGTTTATATTCTACGTGTATATATATATATTTACTGCAGGAGATGAAGTTGGACGATAATGCCCCGTTACATCCCGATTCTGATAGCTCATCCGAAGAGTCCGATCCTTCGGAGATTATGTCTGATGTTGATGCGGAGGTCGAGTCTGATACTGAGGTTATATCCGATTCCGAGGTTGAGAGTCCCCAGGCCCGTGCTGACATTCATGTCCCTACTACTGAGTCAGTACCTGTGTCTGAGCCTGTTACCGATACCGTGCATGTTCTAGTCTTAATACCAGTTGTGACCCCATCTGTCACCGAGCATGGAGAGTCCTCTATCGGATCTTTTTCAGTTCCCGAGCCAGTACCTGAGCCTACCTTCGAGTATATGGTTCACCAGTGTGAGAGTTTAGCAGGTCAGAATGTAGAGTTGAAGGAACTTATTGAGAAGATGAAAGTGGAGGCGCAGCCTCGAGTAGATTTGACTACTATTGATTGGAGGGGACGTATAAGGATGTTGGAGGATACGGTTAGGCACCGTTTACACTGGAACCCTATTACACATGATGTACTAGCCGAGGCCCGTAGACTTTCGAGTGTGATTTGCTGGACGTTGTGTGAGCTTCGCGAGACCCGAGGTTCCCATGATTAGATTGCTGTTGTGGAGATGGTCGGCGAGTGGGACATTCGGTAGAGCCCACTAGTGTTAGTTGTGATTACTACTAGTCTAGGATGTTTTCCAGTTTTCCTAGTGCTAGTAGATAGATTGTTGTTGTTTTAGTCTGTTTATTTCAGTTTAGATGTAGAAGGGTTGAATGCCTTTAACTTTTATGATGTTGGACCGTTTTCGTCTTAGTGACGTATGCGTATTTCGTAAATCCCTGTGTTCATTGCTTTACTTATCGCTTTTTACATACTGGCTTTACATACCGTATTTCCATAACTTATTGACCTGTTCATATAAACCCTCACTAGTACAGAAAGGTCTTTTAGCGTCGGTTAAAACAAGCATTAGGCGTCGGTTATTGGGCGTAGTATATGTAGGCGACACTACAGGTCTATCCTATAACGTCGGTCAAAATGCCGTTGCCAATACTTGTTTTGTGTCGGCAGTTGAACCGATGTATAGTGATTTTAACCGACGCATTTGGGTGGTCAATAGCGTCGGTTTTATAGAATACCGACGCATATAATGTACTCCATATGTGTCGGTTGCCAGAAGAACCGACGCATTTGAATGGCCAACAGCGTCAGTTTTATTAAATGCCGACGCATATAATGTTAAACATTTGTGTCGGTTGTCAGAAGAACCGACGCATTTGAATGGACAATAGCGTCGGTTTTATAGAATGTCGACGCATAAAATGTACACACCAAAAGCAACGGTTTGGTAAACTGCCGACGCAATTGACTTGGTAATTGGCGTTGGTCCCCTGATAACCGACGCCTAAAGTTAATTTTTTTTTAAAAATAATTTTTTGTATTGATATCCAATAGACCTGCTTTTCACATACATTCAATATTAGCCATCAACAAACACCCAAAACAGAATAACGTACACAAACTGATTGGAAACTTGATTCAAATAAATTTAAAAGATTTAGCATTTACACTTGGAAGAATAACTACATTAAATTCCACACACTTCCAAAAATTCTTTCTAGTTCTTTTCCTTACGAAATTAAATAATTACAATTACATGAAATATCGTCAACGCGTCAAAAACTGTTGTACCAGGTATGGTGAGCTATCCAAGTCCAAATACCTGTATTAGACCAAAACAAGGCAATTATTTTAATTAATTTTACGTTAAAACTCAATCAAATTCAAAAATTCACAAGAATAGAAGGAAATACTTTGCAGACAACAAATGCATATTAAACGAACAATGAGGGATAGTTGACAAAGGACTTTGTAGCCAGTTTCAGGAAAACAATATTTTGTAATAGAGCTACAGGGTAAAACGTGTTCTATCGAAAAAGAAAATTCATTAATTATTGAAAAAACATAAATGATAATATGTTTTTCTTAGAAATAATTAATTAGTTATCTTACATGTTTTTATATTTTTTTTAAATGTCAATATTTTGGTTTTAATATATTAATATGTAAGGGTAATTAAGTAAAAATGGTAATTAAGTAACGACCAACCAAACTTTAATGCTATTATATAATAGTACACATTTAATCAGGAAAAAATAAATAAACAAGCAACTACTCTTTTATATAACGGCATTCCACTCCTGATCAAGATCCTGCATTGATTTTATTCTAATCATGGCAACTACTGGTATAGATTTACAACGTCATGAACTAGTCCTTAATTAGCTAAGACAAGGATACGACACTCCCTAATAATGAAGAGAGTTAGAGATGAAAAACAAAGGCAGATATGCTGCCAATAAACTTCTAAGCACGAGGGGATTATAGTGTCTACAGAACACGGTGCATATCACCCCTCTCTACTTTGAAAGTGTACTGCAATTGGAGATTTTCAGATAAAACACAACATTGACTTTGTAGCCAGTGTTCAGTGATATCAGAGTCCTTTTTGATCAGTGAGATCACTATGCCAAGTGACAAACTACCAATCACGGAGGCTGCCTTAGAGCCTGATCGGGTAAAATGGCACGTATACTCAAGTAATGCGGGTAAAACTGTTTGATGGGTAAATTTGTTACTTTTACGTTTTACAATGCAAGGGAAATCTATTAGACGTTGAGAAAATAAGACTGTGAGTGAAATACTGAAATGCATAAAAACTTAATGCAACTCATCTTCCTTCTCTGAAAGAATTATGCTAATATAATTTCTTTAGATATCTGTCTGAACTTTGAACACATATGCATGCATCAGCTAGTTGGGAAACGGAAAGTGTTGAGATAGAATTTGCACACAACCCCAGTGTCCCATTCTAACAAAACAAAGCAAAGCATAGTCCATGAGGTTTGGTTCTTTGACCCCAGGGCATCACTAGCTTGCATACCTGAAAAATTCCTTTTTTCTAGATTCTCCAAGTACTCCAGCAAAGGTTCTTTACTATTTCTTCTTATCGATATTGGAAAATAGCATGTAAAATTGACTATCGTACCTGATTATAAACATTCCACAGTAAAATTTTTTGCCCAAAGCTCTCGAACCTCGTTGATTTCCTTTCTGGTATAGCTTCTCGAACCTAGACCCTTCCAAACAAAAAAGATAACATATTTAAAAAAAATTACAAGTTTAATATTTGTAAAATAATATTTTAGTTGTTTCTCTTACCACTTTCCAATCAATATCGAGATTTTTTTGAGAAAGAATGATAATGTCATGCATGTACCTCATAACAAAATAACCACACTCCGTACCTCCTTGTTGAGGACACTACACATAAACCAAGAAGATTTATTTAATACAAGTAATAAATGAGCAAAAAAAATAAATATAAAACAAAGTAAGTTTTACCTGAACCTCAGTATGACACCAAAGAAATTCTTTTCTATTATTCCTCGATCCACCTTGAGGTACATCCAATTTAAATGCCCTGTGAAATAAGTATATGCCATCACATCTCTTTTACTAAATCAGGATATATATATATCTATTACATACGTGTAAACTGAATTCAAATATAACTTACGTTCGTGCAGGTGTTGTCAAGCGTATTTTCCTTTCTTTTTTCAATGGATCAAACACGTAAATAACACTTTCATACAGACAGAAAAGGATCAACATCCAATGGTTGCTACAATGATACAGACATATATCAGTACATGTTGGATTATAAATGCAATACAATTACTCCTTTTCTAACCCTTTTGACAGTAATCTAAGAATCATGGTTCGTACAATCCAAACCGCAAGGGAACGCACTTACTGTGGCCCTGAGTTGGTTCGTTTTGAGATAACTCCCGAGGTAGATGCAATAACAACTCAGTGAGGAGATCTTTAGTTAGATGTGAGAACTAGCAATGGAACTTTTGAGAACTTTGGTTATAATAATATATTTTGAATTTAGGTTTGTAATAATAAATTAGTTAGACGATGGCTTGCTTGTTTTATACCATTACCTGTGAACGATCTTGGATAGTAGGGTTAGGGCTAGTCAGCATTTTATATTTATATTATATTTTAGGTTGTTTGCATCTAGATGTGTGTTAGTGACTCTCCGATCTAGGCCCCTGATCGGGAGGGCATCAAAGGTTGGTATCAGAGCTACGGGTTTTGGTCATTGAAACAAGCCAGGAATTTAGGATCATTAATAAAAGAAGTAGATACAATTAGGATTTAAGAGTGATAAATGTAGGGAGTGACTATAGGTTTAGGTTTTTCCTTCGCGATAGATTATTAGGTCTAACATAACTTAACTCGTTTATATTCTGCGTGTATATATATATATATATATTTACTACAGGAGATGAAGTTGGACGATGATGCCCCGTTACATCCCGATTCTGATAGCTCATCCGAAGAGTCTGATCCTTCGGAGATTATGTCTGATGTTGATGCGGAGGTCGAGTCTGATACTGAGGTTATATCCGATTCCGAGGTTGAGAGTCCCCCGGCCCGTGCCGACATTCATGTCCCTACCACTGAGTTAGTACCTGTGTCTGAGCCTGTTACCGATACCGTGCATGTTCTAGTCTCAATATCAGTTGTGACCCCATCTGTCACCGAGCATGGCCAGTCCTCTATCGGATCTTTTTCAGTTCCCGAGCCAGTACCTTAGCCTACCTTCGAGTATATGGTTCACCAGTGTGAGAATTTAGTAGGTCAGAATGTGGAGTTGAAGAAACTTATTGAGAAGATGAAAGTGGAGGCACAACTTCGAGTAGATTTGACTACTATTGATTGGAGGGGACATATAGGGATGTTGGAGGATGCTGTTAGGCACCGTTTAGACTGGAACCCTATTATACATGATGTACTAGCCGAGGCCCGTAGACTTTCGAGTGTGATTTGCTGGACGTTGTGTGAGCTTCGCGAGACCCGAGGTTCCCATGATTAGATTGCTGTTGTGGAGATGGTCGGTGAGTGGGACATTTGGTAGAGCCCACTAGTGTTAGCTGTGATTACTACTAGTCTAGGATGTTTTCCAGTTTTCCTAGTGCTAGTAGACGGATTGTTGTTGTTTTAGTTTGTTTATTTCAGTTTGGATGTAGAAGGGCTGAATGCCCTTAACTTTTATGATGTTGGATCGTTTTCGTCTTAGTGACGTATGCATATTTCGTATATCCCTGTGTTCATTTCTTTACTTATCGCTTTTCACATACTATCTTTACATACCGTATTTCCATAACTTATTGACCTGTTCATATAAACCCTCACTAGTATAGAAAGGTCTTTTAGCGTCGGTTAAAATAGGCATTAGGCATCGGTTATTGGGCGTAGTATATATAAGCGACACTATAGGTCTATCCTATACCGTCGGTCAAAATGCTGTTGCCAATACTTGTTTTGTGTCGGCAGTTGAACTGCCGCATATTGATGTTAACTGACGGATTTGGGTGGTCAATAGCGTCGGTTTTATAGAATACCGACGCATATAATGTACTCCATATGTGTCGGTTGTCAGAAGAACCGACGCATTTGAATGGCCAACAGTGTCGGTTTTATTGAATACCGACGCATATATTGTTAAACATTTATGTCGGTTGTCAGAAGAACCGACGCATTTGAATGGACAATAGCGTCGGTTTTATAGAATGCCGACGCATAAAATGTACACACCAAAAGCAACGGTTTGGTAAACTGCCGAAGCAATTAACTTGGTAATTGGCATCGGTCCCCTGATAACCGACGCCTAAAGTTAATTTTTTTTAAAAAAATAATTTTTTTGTTTTATTGATATCCAATAGACCTGCTTTTCACATACATTCAATATTAGCCATCAACAAACACCCAAAACAGAATAACGTACACAAACTGATTGGAAACTTGATTCAAATAAATTTAAAAGATTTAGCATTTACACTTGGAAGAATAACTACATTAAATTCCACACACTTCCAAAAATTCTTTCTAGTTCTTTTCCTTACAAAATTAAATAATTACAATTACATGAAATATCGTCCACGCGTCAAAAACTGTTGTACCAGGTATGGTGAGCTGTCCAAGTCCAAATACCTGTATTAGACCAAAACAACGCAATTATTTTAATTATTTTTATGTTAAACCTCAAGCAAATTCAAAAATTCACAAGAGTAGAAGGAAATGCTTTGCAGACAACAAATGCATATTAACCGAACAATGAGGTATAGTTGACAAAGGACTTTGTAGCCAGTTTCGGGAAAACAATATTTTGTAATAGAGCTACAGGGTAAAATGTGTTTTATCAAAAAAGAAAATTCATTAATTATTGAAAAAAAATTAAATGATAATATATTTTTCCTGGAAATAATTAATTAGTTATCTTACATGTTTTTATATTTTTTTTAAATGTCAATATTTTGGTTTTAATATATTAATATGTAAGGGTAATTAAGTAAAAATGCTAATTAGGTAACGACCAACCAAACTTTAATGCTATTATATAATAGTACACATTTAATCAGGAAAAAAATAAATAAACAAGCAACTACTCTTTTATATAACGGCATTCCACTCCTGATCAAGATCCTGCATTGATTTTATTCTAATTATGGCAACTACAGGTATAGATTTACAACGTCATGAACTAGTCCTTAATTAGCTAAGACAAGGATACGACACTCCCTAATAATGAAGAGAGTTAGAGATGAAAAACAAAGGCAGATATGCTGCCAATAAACATCTAAGCACCAGGGGATTACAGTGTCTACATAACAGGGTGCATATCACCCCTCTCTACTTTGAAAGTGTACTGCAATTGGAGATTTTCAGATAAAACACAACATTGACTTTGTAGCTAGTGTTCAGTGATATCAGAGTCCTTTTTGATCGGTGACATCACTATGCCAAGTGACAAATTACCAATCACGGAGGCTGCCTTACAGCCTGATCGGGTAAAATGGCACGTATACTCAAGTAATGCGGGTAAAACTGTTTGGTGGGTAAATTTGTTACTTTTACGTTTTACAATGCAGGGGAAATCTGTTAGACGTTGAGAAAATAAGACTGTGAGTGAAATACTGAAATGCATAAAAACTTAATGCAACTCATCTTCCTTCTCTGAAAGAATTATGCTAATATAATTTCTTTAGATATCTGTCTGAACTCTGAACACATATGCATGCATCAGCTAGTTGGGAAACGGAAAGTGTTGAGATAGAATTTGCACACAACCCCAGTGTCCCATTCTAACAAAACAAAGAAAAGCATAGTCCCTGAGGTTTGGTTCTTTGACCCCAGGGCATCACTAGCTTGCATACCTGAAAAATTCCTTTTTTCTAGATTCTCCAAGTACTCCAGCAAAGGTTCTTTACTATTTCTTCTTATCGGTATTGGAAAATAGCATGTAAAATTGACTATCGTACCTGATTATAAACATTCCACAGTAAAAATTTTTGCCCAAAGCTCTCGAACCTCGTTGATTTCCTTTCTGGTATAGCTTCTCGAACCTAGACCCTTCCAAACAAAAAGATAACATATTTAAAAAAAAATTACAAGTTTAATATTTGTAAAATAATATTTTAGTTGTTTCTCTTACCACTTTCCAATCAATATCGAGATTTTTTTGAGAAAGAATGATAATGTCATGCATGTACCTCATAACAAAATAACCACACTCCGTACCTCCTTCTTGTTGAGGACAGTACACATAAACCAAGAAGATTTATTTAATACAAGTAATAAATGAGCAAAAAAAATAAATATAAAACAAAGTAAGTTTTACCTGAACCTCAGTATGACACCAAAGAAATTCTTTTCTATTATTCCTCGATCCACCTTGAGGTACATCCAATTTAAATGCCCTGTGAAATAAGTATATGCCATCACATCTCTTTTACTAAATCAGGATATATATATCTATTACATACGTGTAAACTGAATTCAAATATAACTTACGTTCGTGCAGGTGTTGTCAAGCGTATTTTCCTTTCTTTTTTCAATGGATCAAACACGTAAATAACACTTTCATACAGACAGAAAAGGATCAACATCCAATGGTTGCTACAATGATACAGACATATATCAGTACATGTTGGATTATAAATGCAATACAATTACTCCTTTTCTAACCCTTTTGACAGTAATCTAAGAATCATGGTTCGTACAATCCAAACCGCAAGGGAACGCACTTACTGTGGCCCTGAGTTGGTTCGTTTTGAGATAACTCCCGAGGTAGATGCAATAACAGCTCAGTGAGGAGATCTTTAGTTAGATGTGAGAACTAGCAATGGAACTTTTGAGAACTTTGGTTATAATAATATATTTTGAATTTAGGTTTGTAATAATAAATTAGTTAGACGATGGCTTGCTTGTTTTATACCATTACCTGTGAACGATATTGGATAGTAGTGTTGGGGCTAGTCAGCATGTTATATTTATATTATATTTTAGGTTGTTTGCATCTAGATGTGTGTCAGTGACTTTCCGATCTAGGCCCCTGATCGGGAGGGCATCACAGGTTGGTATCAGAGCTACGGGTTTTGGTCACTGAAACAAGCCAGGAATTTAGGATCATTAATAAAAGAAGTAGATACAATTAGAATTTAAGAGTGATAAATGTAGGGAGTGACTATAGGTTTAGGTTTTTCCTTCGCGATAGATTATTAGGTCTAACATAACTTAACTTGTTTATATTCTGCGTGTATATATATATATATTTACTACAGGAGATGAAGTTGGACGATGATGCCCCGTTACATCCCGATTCTGATAGCTCATTCGAAGAGTCTGATCCTTCGGAGATTATGTCTGATGTTGATGCGGAGGTCGAGTCTGATACTGAGGTTATATCCGATTCCGAGGTTGAGAGTCCCCCGGCCCGTGCCGAAATTCATGTCCCTACCACTGAGTTAGTACCTGTGTCTGAGCCTGTTACCGATACCGTGCATGTTCTAGTCTCAATATCAGTTGTGACCCCATCTGTCACCGAGCATGGCCAGTCCTCTATCGGATCTTTTTCAGTTCCCGAGCCAGTACCTTAGCCTACCTTCGAGTATATGGTTCACCAGTGTGAGAATTTAGTAGGTCAGAATGTGGAGTTGAAGGAACTTATTGAGAAGATGAAAGTGGAGGCACAACTTCGAGTAGATTTGACTACTATTGATTGGAGGGGACATATAAGGATGTTGGAGGATGCTGTTAGGCACCGTTTACACTGGAACCCTATTACACATGATGTATAAGCCGAGGCCCGTAGACTTTCGAGTGTGATTTGCTGGACGTTGTGTGAGCTTCGCGAGACCCGAGGTTCCCATGATTAGATTGATGTTGTGGAGTTGGTCGGTGAGTGGGACATTTGGTAGAGCCCACTAGTGTTAGCTGTGATTACTACTAGTCTAGGATGTTTTCCAGTTTTCCTAGTGCTAGTAGACGGATTGTTGTTGTTTTAGTTTGTTTATTTCAGTTTGGATGTAGAAGGGCTGAATGCCCTTAACTTTTATGATGTTGGATCGTTTTCGTCTTAGTGACGTATGCATATTTCGTATATCCCTGTGTTCATTTCTTTACTTATCGCTTTTCACATACTATCTTTACATACCGTATTTCCATAACTTATTGACATGTTCATATAAACCCTCACTAGTACAGAAAGGTCTTTTAGCGTCGGTTAAAATAGGCATTAGGCATCGGTTATTGGGCGTAGTATATATAGGCGACACTATAGGTCTATCCTATACCGTCGGTCAAAATGCTGTTGCCAATACTTGTTTTGTGTCGGTGATAAGTGCATATTTTTGCATATTTTTATTGCCTATTTATTTGCTTGAATTTGTATTTTAATAAATTATTTTGTTGCATTTCAGGAAAATCGTAAATAAATAAAGAAATGACAAAATAAATAAATAAAGTGCAAGGAAGGGAAAAAGGAGGAAGAAAAAGGACCAAAAATGAAAGAAGGAAAAGAATTAGGAGCTTGGAGCAAAAGGAATATTTCAAGACAAGTGGAAGGTGGAGATCATCCCAACACATAAGAAAAGTGTATGGCCAAGATCAACTCTTCAAAGCTTAAGGGGGAAGGAAACAAATAGATGGCTAGGATTTCACCACCACACAACCCAAATGTATGGTGGGGATTTACCCAACACCCCCCTTAACCCTAATTCCTATCCTATAAATACCCCTCACCCCCCTTGTATTGAGTAACTTAGATTTTAGGGTAGTTTTATTTTCTTGTATTTCTTTTCTTAGTTTCAAATCTTGTAAACACTCCTATTATAATTAATGCAATTTTTATTTTCTTTACTTCTTGTCTTGCTCTTTCGTTATTGTTGCCTTGTTTCGTTATTTTCATAAACCCGTTGCTAATCACTTGGGGTTGAAAATAACGAAACTTTAATTTCGTGTTCTTAGTTTTAATTCGTAATTTCACCCCTTTAAAAATCCATTTTATTGTGGGCCGTTTAATTCCAAAACATCGTATTAGTGTAATTTTAATTTCGTAGTAAATCTCTTTATTTTCATAGTTAATTTTAGATTTTAGAAATAAAAAAAACACAAAAATATTAGTTCCATAAAATTTAGTAATTAATTTTCTATCTGTTTTGTTTTTATTCGAAGCTTGAAAATTCTGTTTTTCTAACCCAGTTCTTTGTTATTTTTCATAAAACTCTCTCATTTGTTTTTTTTCTTTTCCTTCTTCTGCAAAACAATCACGAATACACTGTTATTTTTCCCTTCTTCCTCTTTGAACCCATCAAACTTTCAACTGCCTCTAACCAAAATACAAACCCAGCACTTTGCGTTTTCAATCTCCTCTCCTCTACTGCAAATCCCTTTCCCCCCCTGCGATTTCTATAATTCCTTCCTCCTTCCTCTCTCTCTCTCTCTCTCTCTCTCTCTCTCTCTCTCTCTCTCTACCTCTCTTTCCAACTCTCTTTCTTTCCCCACGAGAACCACACAAATCCCCAGCCCTTGTTTACTTCGTTTAGACGATTCCTTCGTTTAGACGATTGTTGAGTTCGATGTTTGGCTTTACTGATGAGTCCTGTTCGTTTGTCGCTAAGTTGATTGGTTCTGGTTTCATTTTAGTGTATTGTTGAACTGAGTTCGATCGGAATTTCTGAATTCGTTGGCTGTGTTTGAATGTTTGGTGTTGCTGTTAATGCTGTCGAGCCTTGTTCTGAATTTGCTTTTCGTTTTGAATATTGTTTCGTTCATGAGTTTTGATTTCCGAGCCTTGCTTGTGGTCTGTATGTTGATCGAGTTTTTGTGTTTATTTTGTTTCTGGATTTTTGTTTTCTGTTAACGAGTTCGTAGTCCTGAGTCCAGTAGTCATGAGTTCAATGAGTTGAACTGAGTTCAGTCGAGTCGCCATTTATTGAATCGAGTTTCTTGTCATTGCTTCCGTTTTCCGAGTTTGCTGTTTGAGGATTGGTTGCTGTTGTTGTCTGAAATTGCTGTTGAGTTCTGATTCCTGTTAGAGTTGGTCTGTGTTCGTTTGGTTCGTGTTTTTGATGCTGAGCAGTATGTTATGCATGTTTCGTTGCTGATGTCCTAAATCAAAGTATCTGAATTATGTTTTTGCATTTTGCTGAGTTGGGAATCGAATTGATTCGTGTCGTTTTTCTGAGTCTGTTTCGAGTCTGAGCTTTGTATTCGCTTGTATCAAATATTGCTGTGGGCTAAGTCGAGACAATGTGTCTGTGTTTAAGTCGAATTGTTTTCAATTGAGTGTTATTATTGTTAAAGTATTTGCAGTGTGAATTGTGAGTTTTTTTCGTTTATTCCATTCCATAGCTGAGATGCTCTGTATACAATTTGTTATTCTCCTGAGTTGCAGTTTGCGTGTCGTGTCCCTTTTCCTGTAACGAGTCATTCCCCGAATTAATTCCCTGTTTGTTTTATTTTATTTTTATTTTATTTTTTTTATTTTTGGTTTTTAAATATTAAGTTTGTTCTTTAAAATTTCTTGCTAATAAAAATTTGTTTTAGAATAAAATCTAATTTTAATTCACATTTAGAATTTTTAGAATAAGTCACTTCTATTAATTAGTTTAAAATAGATTTCTTTTTAATTTAGGAATTAATTCGTAAAAATCCAAAATCAATGGTTCTAATTCGATTAAATTAAGAATTAAGGATTGCGAATAAAAATAGTCCCTGCGGAACGAATCAATAAATTTTACAACGAAACGAATTGTGCGCTTGCGATTCAAATGTCATTTATTTTAGCAAACAAGTTTTTGGCGCCGCTGCCGGGGACTAATTATTATTCGCGCCTTAATTTTTAATTTTTCGAGTTAGTTTTATTTCTTGTTTTAATTTTTTATTTCGTTCTTTTTAGGAAAGCTTGAGATTTCGGAACTCTTCTCAACGAAGCGTGGAAAAATTGGAATTCATGGAAAGCAAGCTTCGGTAACCGTATCTCACTCTTTTCGCCCTTTGTTATTTTTTTAGAAAAATACAAAAAAATCAAAAAATTCAAAAATCACAAAAAATTAGTTGTAAATACATAATTGTTGCATCATGCATTCATCACGTAGGTGCACATCATGCTAGATTTTATTTTTTGTTTTTAAATTTTTCGTACCTATAATTGTGGTGATCGCTGGAGGACCCTAAGGTACGTTAAATTTCTTTCTTTCTTTTGATTAAATCACGTAGTGTAAGCATCCATAGTTGTTTATAATTTTTGTATATATCATTGTTTGTTGCATCATTTTGTAAATAAACATTAAGGGCAAAACCACTACAAGATAAGGGAAGGGATTTCATCACTCTTTCCTTAGCCCAAAAACAATTTAATCCCTCATTTTGCATACCTAGCCTTTAATAAAATTAATTAGACGTTTGCCCCTATGAATTTCACGCTCAATTAGGAAGGTGCTTAAGAAACGAAGTAATCTTTAATTATTCCTACTTTTTGGTGTCTAGGAAAGCGAAAGCTGACCTGGCCAATTAAGGTTTGGTGTCGAGGCTGGTGTTTAGCCTCTTGGCAATGCTTGCACCTACCTGGCCAAGCCGGTTCGAATAATTATTGATTTACCTAGTTTTTGGTAGCCCTTACAGTTAGGAGCAAGGTCTAGTTATTTTATTAGGGAACCCTAGGTTTAGAATTTTTCTTTTAATTTTACACCCCTTTCTTTTTGTGTGTTTTAATTTTTCGCACTTACTTGCTACGTGTTTCCTTTGGTGGTTTATGCGAACTACGTGGATTAGGGACAATTCTTCTAGACTAGTGAGATCTTTCGAGACTTCTTCATCGTCTAATTCCGAGTCTTTAGATTTTTCCGAACCCGTAGTAAACATGGCCATGTCTCTTAGGGACCGTTGCTATCCTACTCGTTCCGCCCAACCTTCGTGTATCACCCTTCCTCCCGTTAATGGTAATAATTTCGAAATTAAAACTCACCACATCAGTATGTTACCTAAATTTAACGGGAGCGAGGGTGAGGACCCGTATCTCTTTCTCCATGAATTGGAGGAGGTTTGTGCCTTACAAAAGCTCCAACAATTAACCGAGGACTCGATTAGGCTTAGACTCATTAATTTTGCGCTTAAAGAAAATGCTAAGAAATGGTTGTATAGCCTACCGGTCAATTCTATTTCCACGTGGGAGGGATTTGTGGTAATTTTTCTTAAAAAATATTTTCCAAACCATAAGACTACAAGAATTACAAACGAGATAAATCAATTTCATCAAAAGGAAAATGAGTCTTTTTGGAAATATTTTGATCGTTTCAAAAATCTTTTATCACAATGCCCCCACCACGGAATAGAAAAATGGAGGCTTTGTAAGATCGTTTATGAGGCCTTAGATGGACCAACAACCGCGTTGTTGGAATCTATGTGCCAAGGAAAGTTCATGGAGAAAGATGAGGACGAGGGTTGGAAATTTTTCGAAGAATTAGCCGAGAAGACCATGTTGTGGGAGTCTACTAGGGAACCTAACAAGTCTAATGAGTCGTCTAGTTCATCTAAGGGTTTGCATTCGATTGGGAGTTCGATTGCAACCGATGCCAAATTAGCCACTCTAACTAGGAGACTCGAAGCCCTAGAAACTAATAAGACCCCCTCAAATGTGTCTATGTACCCTAATTTCAATCAAGGTTTTTCGGACTATCCCGCTTTTGATCAAGTTAATGCGGTGTCTCAACCACCCACTAGGAACGATCCGTTTGCTCCTACTTACAATCCCGGGTGGAGGAATCACCCGAACTTCTCGTGGAATCAAGGGCAAAGCTACCAAGCTCCGTCATCTTCTTTTCAACCTTCTCTTCAAAATGCTCCATCTTTTCAAAGGCCTAATCAAAATTCTTTCTCGACTCCAAATCAAGGTCCCTTTCCAAACCCTACTCAAAATCTCGGTCCTTATCCAACTCAACCTTCTTATCCAAATCAAGCACCCGCCCACTCTTGATGCGCTTTTAAAATCAACGACTAATTTGGCTCAATCTCAACAGACCTTCATGCAAACCATGACTCAAGATAGGCAAATTTTAAATGCTAGTACTCAAGCCTTATCTAAGTTAGAGGTCCAAGTGAGTCAATTAGCCAACGCCATGTGTGAGCGAGAGAAGAATAAGTTCCCGAGTCAACCAGAGGTAAACCCTAAATTCCCTCTCAACTAAAGACCTCACGAAAATGTCAATGCTATCATCTCTCTTAGGTCGGGAAACCAAGTTAATAATCAAGTAGGTGTCGAGTCTTCCAAGGAAGAAGAAGAAGAAGAAGAAGAGTCAAATGTTGAGCCGAACCCTACTCCAACTTCCGAACCTCTCAAGTCATCTATTCTCACACCTTCACCACTCGAACCTTCATCATCGAAATCCACTCCCGAGTCATCAAATTCTTCTCTTAAATCATCCTCACCACCTAACAAATCTTCGAATATCGTTCCACCGTCCACTTCTCTTCCCGATGTGTCTAACGAACGAGTCTTTAAACCTAAAGCTCCTTATCCTCAACGACTCATCCCTCGCAAACAATCACCTCAAGTAGAGAAGATTTTGGAAGTTTTCAAACAAGTCGAGATCAACATTCCTCTTTTAGATGCCATTCAACAAATCCCCTCTTATGCTAAGTGTCTAAAAGATTTGTGTACTCATAAACGTTCCACTCACGTTCCTAAGAAAGCCTTTTTGACATCTCATGTCAGTTCAATTCTTTCAAATTAAATTCCTGTGAAATATAAGGACCCCGGTTGTCCTACTATTTCATGTGTCATAGGCAATACTTTCGTGGATAAAGCTTTACTCGACTTAGGTGCTAGTGTCAGTCTCCTTCCATTTTCTGTCTACCAAGCCCTAGGGTTAGGTGAGCTGAAGCAAACGAATATGACCCTTCAATTAGCTGATCGTTATGTTAAAATGCCTAAGGGATTAATTGAGGATGTGCTAATTAAGGTTGGTGAATTCATCTTTCCGGTTGACTTTGTTGTCCTCGAGACCCAACCCGTCACGAATCCTAAGAACCAAATCCCGATTATTCTAGGACGACCTTTTCTTGCTACATCCAATGCCTTGATTAATTGTAGGGATGGTTCGATGAAACTCACCTTTGGTAATATGACAATTAACCTTAACATCTTTAATGTCGGAAAAGAACCCAATGAGCTTTACGAGCAACCAATAGCGGTTAACCTTGTTGATAACATTGTTAATTGGTCAAACCTTGAGGATAGTGAGATTGAGTCTCTTCTCAATGAGGATTTCAAAGTCAACCATGAGTGTAACCGAGAGTATGTTGATTCATTAAGAGATATGACCTCGGAGGAGATGTTGAAGGAGTTGGACGACATTTGTTCCCCGTGGGAGACCAAACCCGAGGTTGTTTTTAGTGAGCCCGTTCTTCACACTTCCGTTCTTACGAGTTCCATGGGTACACCACCCGCAATTGCCTTAACTCTTTATCATCCCGAATTTGATCAACAGCCGTTAAGGAAAGAGGAACCCTTGTCTCATGTTATTCCTAGTGATTCGAACCCTAACCAGACTTTCATTATCTCTAATTTGCTTAAACAAAATAAAGAAGCCTTAAGTTGGTTTAGGGAGAACATTAGTGACAATTGCTCTTTACGGTTGAATGATTCAATGTTAATTGAGAAAATCTGTGCTAATAAAAATTTTCACAAATTTCTTGTTATTTTCTCAAAGTTGCACCCGAATTTTCCTACCGGCATCGGCTAATTCAGTTTTATTCCTTTGCCTCCCCTCGTGAAATTCAGGTATGGGGGAGGAGTGTGTGCGTGTGTGAGTTGTTTTATCTTGTAATTTTTAGAAGTTTTCAGTCTCCGTCATCCCTTATCAGGTATTTCCTCACCTTTCTTCTTTCTCATTTCTCTTGCATTTGCGTACATTGAGGACAATGCATGATTTAGGTATGGGGGTTTTTAGTGTAAATAGTAAAAAATTGAAAAAAATCCAAAAAAAATTAAAAATCAAAAAATCAAAAAGAGTTCTTTTCGTATTCTAGTCTTGTTAATTGATTGCTAGTTGCTTGATGCACCCTTGCATGCTATGATAATTTTATGATCCATTAGCTTTTGTTTGAGAAGTGATTTGCTAAAGTTCTTGTTCACACACTTACACTAGCAAGGTGAAGCTAGCAGACTTATTTGAATTGTGCATGAAGTTAGAAGGACATGATTAGGTGTAAGATGATTTGGTCTTCATGCTTTGAGTACAAGTAGGTGCATTGAGGATACCATTTCTTGAGATTGATTATGTTTTACCACACCAAGTGAGATTTTGAGCCTATATGCACATCTTTTGCATTTATATTCTTTTGCTTGAGTGTCCACTTGTCATTTGCATTGCTAGCACTTGTTTGAGTTCCTTCTTGAAATACATGACATTAATTGATGATAAAATGATAAAGGCACTTAGGAATAACCTATATTTCCAAATTATCCACACCATTCTTATATGATCAATTAGTTAACCCTTTGAGCCTAATCATTTCCTTTCGGTGACACACCACATTACTCGCCTAAGACCTTTTTCTTGTTTAGCCTTACGTATTCTTGATCCCATTTTGTCAAAGGCTAGTAGGAACTTGAGGGAGCAATAAGGTGTATGAAATAGGGTTTGCTATTGTTCATAACTTTCGAGGAAATATTTGTTGTTACCTTGATAGTCGATTTTCAAAATTAAATCTAAAGGAGGATTATTGTTACATTTATCAGTTTCCTTTATATAAAAAAAGAAAAAAAAAGAAAAAAGAAAAAAAAGAAAAAAAAAGAAAAAAAAAAGAGAAAAAGAAAATGAAAATGAAAAAATTTACATATGAGAGCATACTTATGTTTTTGTAATCCTCCTTCATTGCGACTATTCAAGGCTTTTTGTTGAAAATAAAAATAAATTGTGTGGGGAGGAAGTTTGGTGTTGTGCATGATATTCATGGTGACTACTAGTTTTTGACACTTCACCTTACTTTGGCCTTTCTTGACATACCTTGTCCCTAGCCCCATTACAACCCTAATAAAGACCTTTTTATTATCATTATTAATGTATGTTGTGATTTAAGTTGGGATGATACCAAGTGTCAAGCATGCATTTGATTTTGTTGGAATTGAGTGATACACTTACCCTTGTTCTTGAGTGAATATTCTTTTGTGAGTGAAATGTGAGGTATTGCTTGTTTTGCATATGAGATCTCAAGTTTTGACTCTGATGTGTGCCCTTGTAGACTTAGCATGGTTACCAATAATTTTTGCACTTGACATGAACTTATAATCACTCTTGCATGGTTCTTTAAGTAGACTATGTGAATCCTTGCACTTTCCACACCAAGACTTTTCAACTTCATTTTGATTCTTAAGTTGGTGTATCATGAGAGGACATGTATGTGTGGTGTGCATTGCCATGTGATCTTTTATACAAGCTAGATGGATTTTGTGGGTACATTCACTATAGGCCCTCACGAGACCTCACTCGTCCACTAGGGCTGCCTAGGGGTTTAAAGGGCTTGTTGCATATGCCAAATGCAACCGTCACACCTACGAAAAGGAGTATAGGACTTTGCATCTAGATTTTCATTTTGTTTTTATTTTCCTCGAGGACGAGCAAAAGATAGGTATGGGGGCATTTGATAAGTGCATATTTTTGCATATTTTTATTGCCTATTTATTTGCTTGAATTTGTATTTTAATAAATTATTTTGTTGCATTTCAGGAAAATCGTAAATAAATAAAGAAATGACAAAATAAATAAATAAAGTGCAAGGAAGGGAAAAAGGAGGAAGAAAAAGGACCAAAAATGAAAGAAGGAAAAGAATTAGGAGCTTGGAGCAAAAGGAATATTTCAAGACAAGTGGAAGGTGGAGATCATCCCAACACATAAGAAAAGTGTATGGCCAAGATCAACTCTTCAAAGCTTAAGGGGGAAGGAAACAAATAGATGGCTAGGATTTCACCACCACACAACCCAAATGTATGGTGGGGATTTACCCAACACCCCCCTCAACCCTAATTCCTATCCTATAAATACCCCCTCACCCCCCTTGTATTGAGTAACTTAGATTTTAGGGTAGTTTTATTTTCTTGTATTTCTTTTCTTAGTTTCAAATCTTGTAAACACTCCTATTATAATTAATGCAATTTTTATTTTCTTTACTTCTTGTCTTGCTCTTTCGTTATTGTTGCCTTGTTTCGTTATTTTCATAAACCCGTTGCTAATCACTTGGGGTTGAAAATAACGAAACTTTAATTTCGTGTTCTTAGTTTTAATTCGTAATTTCGCCCCTTTAAAAATCCATTTTATTGTGGGCCGTTTAATTCCAAAACATCGTATTAGTGTAATTTTAATTTCGTAGTAAATCTCTTTATTTTCATAGTTAATTTTAGATTTTAGAAATAAAAAAAAAACACAAAAATATTAGTTCCATAAAATTTAGTAATTAATTTTCTATCTGTTTTGTTTTTATTCGAAGCTTGAAAATTCTGTTTTTCTAACCCAGTTCCTTGTCATTTTTCATAAAACTCTCTCATTTGTTTTTTTCTTTTCCTTCTTCTGCAAAACAATCACGAATACACTGTTATTTTTCCCTTCTTCCTCGTTGAACCCATCAAACTTTCAACTGCCTCTAACCAAAATACAAACCCAGCACTTTGCGTTTTCAATCTCCTCTCCTCTACTGCAAATCCCTTTCCCCCCCTGCGATTTCTATAATTCCTTCCTCCTTCCTCTCTCTCTCTCTCTCTCTCTCTCTCTACCTCTCTTTCCAACTCTCTTTCTTTCCCCACGAGAACCACACAAATCCCCAGCCCTTCTTTACTTCGTTTAGACGATTCCTTCGTTTAGACGATTGTTGAGTTCGATGTTTGGCTTTACTGATGAGTCCTGTTCGTTTGTCGCTAAGTTGATTGGTTCTGGTTTCGTTTTCATGTATTGTTGAACTGAGTTCGATCGGAATTTCTGAATTCGTTGGCTGTGTTTGAATGTTTGGTGTTGCTGTTAATGCTGTCGAGCCTTGTTCTGAATTTGCTTTTCGTTTTGAATATTGTTTCGTTCATGAGTTTTGATTTCCGAGCCTTGCTTGTGGTCTGTATGTTGATCGAGTTTTTGTGTTTATTTTGTTTCTGGATTTTTGTTTTCTGTTAACGAGTTCGTAGTCCTGAGTCCAGTAGTCATGAGTTCAATGAGTTGAACTGAGTTCAGTCGAGTCGCCTTTTATTGAATCGAGTTTCTTGTCATTGCTTCCGTTTTCCGAGTTTGCTGTTTGAGGATTGGTTGCTGTTGTTCTCTGAAATTGCTGTTGAGTTCTGATTCCTGTTAGAGTTGGTCTGTGTTCGTTTGGTTCGTGTTTTTGATGCTGAGCAGTATGTTATGCGTGTTTCGTTGCTGATGTCCTAAATCAAAGTATCTGAATTATGTTTTTGCATTTTACTGAGTTGGGAATCGAATGATTCGTGTCATTTTTCTGAGTCTGTTTCGAGGCTGAGCTTTGTATTCGCTTGTATCAAATATTGCTGTGGGCTAAGTCGAGACAATGTGTCTGTGTTTAAGTCGAATTGTTTTCATTTGAGTGTTATTATTGTTAAAGTATTTGCAGTGTGAATTGTGAGTTTTTTTCGTTTATTCCATTCCATAGCTGAGATGCTCTGTATACAATTTGTTATTCTCCTGAGTTGCAGTTTGCGTGTCGTGTCCCTTTTCCTGTAACGAGTCATTCCCCGAATTAATTCACTGTTTGTTTTATTTTATTTTTATTTTATTTTTTTTATTTTTGGTTTTTAAATATTAAGTTTGTTCTTTAAAATTTCTTGCTAATAAAAATATGTTTTAGAATAAAATCTAATTTTAATTCACATTTAGAATTTTTAGAATAAGTCACTTCTATTAATTAGTTTAAAATAGATTTCTTTTTAATTTAGGAATTAATTCGTAAAAATCCAAAATCAATGGTTCTAATTCGATTAAATTAAGAATTAAGGATTGCGAATAAAAATAGTCCCTGCAGAACGAATCAATAAATTTTACAACGAAACGAATTGTGCGCTTGCGATTCAAATGTCATTTATTTTAGCACAACAGTCGGCAGTTGAACTGCCGCATATTGATGTTAACTGACGGATTTGGGTGGTCAATAGCGTCGGTTTTATAGAATACCGACGCATATAATGTACTCCATATGTGTCGGTTGTCAGAAGAACCGACGCATTTGAATGGCCAACAGTGTCGGTTTTATTGAATACCGACGCATATAATGTTAAACATTTATGTCGGTTGTCAGAAGAACCGACGCATTTGAATGGACAATAGCGTCGGTTTTATAGAATGCCGACGCATAAAATGTACACACCAAAAGCAACGGTTTGGTAAACTGCCGAAGCAATTAACTTGGTAATTGGCATCGGTCCCCTGATAACCGACGCCTAAAGTTAATTTTTTTTTAAAAAATAATTTTTTTTGTTTTATTGATATCCAATAGACCTGCTTTTCACATACATTCAATATTAGCCATCAACAAACACCCAAAACAGAATAACGTACACAAACTGATTGGAAACTTTATTCAAATAAATTTAAAAGATTTAGCATTTACACTTGGAAGAATAACAACATTAAATTCCACACACTTCCAAAAATTCTTTCTAGTTCTTTTCCTTACAAAATTAAATAATTACAATTACATGAAATATCGTCCACGCGTCAAAAACTGTTGTACCAGGTATGGTGAGCTGTCCAAGTCCAAATACCTGTATTAGACCAAAACAACGCAATTATTTTAATTATTTTTATGTTAAACCTCAAGCAAATTCAAAAATTCACAAGAGTAGAAGGAAATACTTTGCAGACAACAAATGCATATTAACCGAACAATGAGGTATAGTTGACAAAGGACTTTGTAGCCAGTTTCGGGAAAATAATATTTTGTAATAGAGCTACAGGGTAAAATGTGTTTTATCAAAAAAGAAAATTCATTAATTATTGAAAAAATATAAATGATAATATGTTTTTCCTGGAAATAATTAATTAGTTATCTTACATGTATTTATATTTTTTTAAATGTCAATATTTTGGTTTTAATATATTAATATGTAAGGGTAATTAAGTAAAAATGGTAATTAGGTAACGACCAACCCAACTTTAATGCTATTATATAATAGTACACATTTAATCAGGAAAAAAATAAAT
This sequence comes from Saposhnikovia divaricata, assembly GCA_036435485.1. Taxonomy (NCBI): domain Eukaryota; kingdom Viridiplantae; phylum Streptophyta; class Magnoliopsida; order Apiales; family Apiaceae; genus Saposhnikovia; species Saposhnikovia divaricata. The sequence continues at coordinate 170,947,677 of CM071594.1, read as the reverse complement.
AAACAAGCAACTACTCTTTTATATAACGGCATTCCACTCCTGATCAAGATCCTGCATTGATTTTATTCTAATTATGGCAACTACAGGTATAGATTTACAACGTCATGAACTAGTCCTTAATTAGCTAAGACAAGGATACGACACTCCCTAATAATGAAGAGAGTTAGAGATGAAAAACAAAGGCACATATGCTGCCAATAAACATCTAAGCACCAGGGGATTACAGTGTCTGCATAACAGGGTGCATATCACCCCTCTCTACTTTGAAAGTGTACTGCAATTGGAGATTTTCAGATAAAACACAACATTGACTTTGTAGCTAGTGTTCAGTGATATCAGAGTCCTTTTTTATCAGTGACATCACTATGCCAAGTGACAAACTACCAATCACGGAGGCTGCCTTAGAGCCTGATCGGGTAAAATGGTACGTATACTCAAGTAATGCGGGTAAAACTGTTTGGTGGGTAAATTTGTTACTTTTACGTTTTACAATGCAGGGGAAATCTGTTAGACGTTGAGAAAATAAGACTGTGAGTGAAATACTGAAATGCATAAAAACTTAATGCAACTCATCTTCCTTCTCTAAAAGAATTATGCTAATATAATTTCTTTAGATATCTGTATGAACTCTGAACACATATGCATGCATCAGCTAGTTGGGAAACGGAAAGTGTTGAGATAGAATTTGCACACAACCCCAGTGTCCCATTCTAACAAAACAAAGAAAAGCATAGTCCCTGAGGTTTGGTTCTTTGACCCCAGGGCATCACTAGCTTGCATACCTGAAAAATTCCTTTTTTCTAGATTCTCCAAGTACTCCAGCAAAGGTTCTTTACTATTTCTTCTTATCGATATTGGAAAATAGCATGTAAAATTGACTATCGTACCTAATTATAAACATTCCACAGTAAAAATTTTTGCCCAAAGCTCTCGAACCTCGTTGATTTCCTTTCTGGTATAGCTTCTCGAACCTAGACCCTTCCAAACAAAAAAGATAACATATTTAAAAAAAATTACAAGTTTAATATTTGTAAAATAATATTTTAGTTGTTTCTCTTACCACTTTCCAATCAATATCGAGATTTTTTTGAGAAAGAATGATAATGTCATGCATGTACCTCATAATAAAATAACCACACTCCGTACCTCCTTGTTGAGGACACTACACATAAACCAAGAAGATTTATTTAATACAAGTAATAAATGAGCAAAAAAAATAAATATAAAACAAAGTAAGTTTTACCTGAACCTCAGTATGACACCAAAGAAATTCTTTTCTATTATTCCTCGATCCACCTTGAGGTACATCCAATTTAAATGCCCTGTGAAATAAGTATATGCCATCACATCTCTTTTACTAAATCAGGATATATATATCTATTACATACGTGTAAACTGAATTCAAATATAACTTACGTTCGTGCAGGTGTTGTCAAGCGTATTTTCCTTTCTTTTTTCAATGGATCAAACACGTAAATAACACTTTCATACAGACAGAAAAGGATCAACATCCAATGGTTGCTACAATGATACAGACATATATCAGTACATGTTGGATTATAAATGCAATACAATTACTCCTTTTCTAACCCTTTTGACAGTAATCTAAGAATCATGGTTCGTACAATCCAAACCGCAAGGGAACGCACTTACTGTGGCCCTGAGTTGGTTCGTTTTGAGATAACTCCCGAGGTAGATGCAATAACAGCTCAGTGAGGAGATCTTTAGTTAGATGTGAGAACTAGCAATGGAACTTTTGAGAACTTTGGTTATAATAATATATTTTGAATTTAGGTTTGTAATAATAAATTAGTTAGACGATGGCTTGCTTGTTTTATACCATTACCTGTGAACGATCTTGGATAGTAGTGCTGGGGCTAGTCAGCATGTTATATTTATATTATATTTTAGGTTGTTTGCATCTAGATGTGTGTCAGTGACTCTCCGATCTAGGCCCCTGATCGGGAGGGCATCACAGGTTGGTATCAGAGCTACGGGTTTTGGTCACTGAAACAAGCCAGGAATTTAGGATCATTAATAAAATAAGTAGATACAATTAGGATTTAAGAGTGATAAATGTAGGGAGTGACTATAGGTTTAGGTTTTTCCTTCGCGATAGATTATTAGGTCTAACATAACTTAACTTGTTTATATTCTGCGTGTATATATATATATTTACGACAGGAGATGAAGTTGGACGATGATGCCCCGTTACATCCCGATTCTGATAGCTCATCCGAAGAGTCTGATCCTTCGGAGATTATGTCTGATGTTGATGCGGAGGTCGAGTCTGATACTGAGGTTATATCCGATTCCGAGGTTGAGAGTCCCCCGGCCCGTGCCGACATTCATGTCCCTATCACTGAGTTAGTACCTGTGTCTGAGCCTGTTACCGATACCGTGCATGTTCTAGTCTCAATATCAGTTGTGACCCCATCTGTCACCGAGCATGGCGAGTCCTCTATCGGATCTTTTTCAGTTCCCGAGCCAGTACCTTAGCCTACCTTCGAGTATATGGTTCACCAGTGTGAGAATTTAATAGGTCAGAATGTGGAGTTGAAGGAACTTATTGAGAAGATGAAAGTGGAGGCACAACTTCGAGTAGATTTGACTACTATTGATTGGAGGGGACATATAAAGATGTTGGAGGATGCTGTTAGGCACCGTTTACACTGGAACCCTATTACACATGATGTACTAGCCGAGGCCCGTAGACTTTCGAGTGTGATTTGCTGGACGTTGTGTGAGCTTCGCGAGACCCGAGGTTCCCATGATTAGATTGCTATTGTGGAGATGGTCGGTGAGTGGGACATTTGGTAGAGCCCACTAGTGTTAGCTGTGATTACTACTAGTCTAGGATGTTTTCCAGTTTTCCTAGTGGTAGTAGACGGATTGTTGTTGTTTTAGTTTGTTTATTTCAGTTTGGATGTAGAAGGGCTGAATGCCCTTAACTTTTATGATGTTGGATCATTTTCGTCTTAGTGACGTATGCATATTTCGTATATCCCTGTGTTCATTTCTTTACTTATCGATTTTCACATACTATCTTTACATACCGTATTTCCATAACTTATTGACCTGTTCATATAAACCCTCACTAGTACAGAAAGGTCTTTTAGCGTCGGTTAAAATAGGCATTAGGCATCGGTTATTGGGCGTAGTATATATAGGCGACACTATAAGTCTATCCTATACCGTCGGTCAAAATGCTATTGCCAATACTTGTTTTGTGTCGGCCCACATATTGATGTTAACTGATGGATTTTGGTGGTCAATAGCGTCGGTTTTATAGAATACCGACGCATATAATGTACTCCATATGTGTCCGTTGTCAGAAGAACCGACGCATTTGAATGGCCAACAGTGTCGGTTTTATTGAATACCGACGCATATAATGTTAAACATTTATGTCGGTTGTCAGAAGAACCGACGCATTTGAATGGACAATAGCGTCGGTTTTATAGAATGCCGACGCATAAAATGTACACACCAAAAGCAACGGTTTGGTAAACTGCCGAAGCAATTAACTTGGTAATTGGCATCGGTCCCCTGATAACCGACGCCTAAAGTTAATTTTTTTTAAAAAAATAATTTTTTTGTTTTATTGATATCCAATAGACCTGCTTTTCACATACATTCAATATTAGCCATCAACAAACACCCAAAACAGAATAACGTACACAAACTGATTGGAAACTTGATTCAAATAAATTTAAAAGATTTAGCATTTACACTTGGAAGAATAACTACATTAAATTCCACACACTTCCAAAAATTCTTTCTAGTTCTTTTCCTTACAAAATTAAATAATTACAATTACATGAAATATCGTCCACGCGTCAAAAACTGTTGTACCAGGTATGGTGAGCTGTCCAAGTCCAAATACTTGTATTAGACAAAAACAACGCAATTATTTTAATTATTTTTATGTTAAACCTCAAGCAAATTCAAAAATTCACAAGAGTAGAAGGAAATACTTTGCAGACAACAAATGCATATTAACCGAACAATGAGGTATAGTTGACAAAGGACTTTGTAGCCAGTTTCGGGAAAACAATATTTTGTAATAGAGCTACCGGGTAAAATGTGTTTTATCAAAAAAGAAAAATCATTAATTATTGAAAAAATATAAATGATAATATGTTTTTCCTGGAAATAATTAATTAGTTATCTTACATGTATTTATATTTTTTTTTAAATGTCAATATTTTGGTTTTAATATATTAATATGTAAGGGTAATTAAGTAAAAATGGTAATTAGGTAACGACCAACCAAACTTTAATGCTATTATATAATAGTACACATTTAATCAGGAAAAAAATAAATAAACAAGCAACTACTCTTATATATAACGGCATTCCACTCCTGATCAAGATCCTGCATTGATTTTATTCTAATTATGGCAACTACAGGTATAGATTTACAACGTCATGAACTAGTCCTTAATTAGCTAAGACAAGGATACGACACTCCCTAATAATGAAGAGAGTTAGAGATGAAAAATAAAGGCACATATGCTGCCAATAAACATCTAAGCACCAGGGGATTACAGTGTCTGCATAACAGGGTGCATATCACCCCTCTCTCCTTTGAAAGTGTACTGCAATTGGAGATTTTCAGATAAAACACAACATTGACTTTGTAGCCAGTGTTCAGTGATATCAGAGTCCTTTTTGATCAGTGACATCACTATGCCAAGTGACAAATTACCAATCACGGAGGCTGCCTTAGAGCCTGATCGGGTAAAATGGCACGTATACTCAAGTAATGCGGGTAAAACTGTTTGGTGGGTAAATTTGTTACTTTTACGTTTTACAATGCAGGGGAAATCTATTAGACGTTGAGAAAATAAGACTGTGAGTGAAATACTGAAATGCATAAAAACTTAATGCAACTCATCTTCCTTCTCTAAAAGAATTATGCTAATATAATTTCTTTAGATATCTGTATGAACTCTGAACACATATGCATGCATCAGCTAGTTGGGAAACGGAAAGTGTTGAGATAGAATTTGCACACAACCCCAGTGTCCCATTCTAACAAAACAAAGAAAAGCATAGTCCCTGAGGTTTGGTTCTTTGACCCCAGGGCATCACTAGCTTGCATACCTGAAAAATTCCTTTTTTCTAGATTCTCCAAGTACTCCAGCAAAGGTTCTTTACTATTTCTTCTTATCGATATTGGAAAATAGCATGTAAAATTGACTATCGTACCTAATTATAAACATTCCACAGTAAAAATTTTTGCCCAAAGCTCTCGAACCTCGTTGATTTCCTTTCTGGTATAGCTTCTCGAACCTAGATCCTTCCAAACAAAAAAGATAACATATTTAAAAAAAATTACAAGTTTAATATTTGTAAAATAATATTTTAGTTGTTTCTCTTACCACTTTCCAATCAATATCGAGATTTTTTTGAGAATGAATGATAATGTCATGCATGTACCTCATAACAAAATAACCACACTCCGTACCTCCTTCCTGTGAAATAAGTATATGCCATCACATCTCTTTTACTAAATCAGGATATATATATCTATTACATACGTGTAAACTGAATTCAAATATAACTTACGTTCGTGCAGGTGTTGTCAAGCGTATTTTCCTTTCCTTTTTCAATAGATCAAACACGTAAATAACACTTTCATACAGACAAAAAAGGAGCAACATCCAATGGTTGCTACAATGATACAGACATATATCAGTACGTGTTGGATTATAAATGCAATACAATTACTAAAAAAAATTTATCTTGTTCTTAATCTTGGAGGTAAGGTGCTAGAATAAAACGCCTCTCCTTATTAGCAACCAAGAAATCTGTCAAGTACTCAATAGCTTCTTGTTGACGTTGATAGTCACGGATATGCAGTATTGCCAATCTAGATGGCAACATGAATGCGAACGTTTCATCCTTCAATTGATTGCATAACATAATAGTGTACCTTCAAAAAATATTTATCACATAAAAAATGTGTGTTGATAGATTTTAAAGTAAATTAAGGAAAAAAGACTTAGTCTTACTTCACAAAAATTTCCAAAATGGGTAAGCTAAAACAACTCATTTTCAAAAACTCATTGACATCGTTATGCCCGATGTATATCGGATCTTCTCCTTTTCCATCAAACTCAAAGACCTCATCCTTTTTACCAGAGGGCCTTTTGTTAAGCAAGAAACGCAAAGATCGACAATGCTCACTTGAATTTATGTCATCACCTACTATAGGGGTTTTCTTCATAGGAGTCACTGAACCTTTGCTTTCAACCTTTTTTGGCTTCTGAACAATTCTTTTGGGGCTCATCTCGTGGTCCTTTTCCTTCTCCGATGATATAAGATCATAATCAAAGACAGTTATAGCCATGACATATTGCAATTAAAATGATAAACAAATTACTTTGATAAATGAACCTCACAAGATATACCTGCCCTAACATCACAAGGTCCTTCGGCCATTGAACAAAGCTACCTGCTGCATTTCCTACCGTCTCATGTTCCTCACAAGTCACAGGAAGTGGAGTAAGTTGATATTCAGTTACAATGTCATCAACTGATACTTTGACATTGTGAGACGCAATTGGATTATTATGAATCAGATTATGCCCTTGACTATTTGATGGGAAAACTGTCCCTCTTGCCACACCAACTTTTCCTTTCTCCAGATGTATCACACAAAGATGACAAAGTGTTGGATTCTGCATCATAAATTAAAAACCTTAATTTATTTGTTATTTTTTCGAAAAATGCATTGCAAAGAAAGTTAATATAGCAAAAGAGGACTGGTTTACCTGATACTAATCAGAATATGACCTGAAATTGCCACCGTTTTAAGTTTTAACTAATAGTTGCCAAAATGGACAGTGGTTGCGTAAAGATAATATAACAGAGCAGAAATTATATTAGTTTTTCTCTGTTCTATTTTTCTGTTACATGGGAGAAATAATATTTCTTGTAATCTGCATAATTCTAAATAGCACACTACACTGCCTTGGTAATTCCTTTAAGTTATATTGATGCGATTAAAGATTTTCAAACACTTGTTAAGTTATATTAATATTATAGTTTTGGACCAGCGGTTCCTTGTCGTGTTTAAAATCCTCGAATCTCAATATTCTATGAATTTTAGTTTTGAATTAAGGGGTTTTGAAGTGACAGGGTGTATTAATTAAATAAAGGCTTCTGATGTTGCAGGTTTTAAATATAGATCCTATCAAGCAGAGTGGCTTCTATGTGACAGAGTTAAATAACGTATTTGTTTAACTGTGACTCTATTAAATGTGACTGTCATTTAAAGGCTTCTGATGTTCTGCAATCTGTTATAGAATTTTTGTCAAGCTGCTCAAATAACAGTCACAGTTAATTGTCTGTAATGAAATGAAGATTGGCTTCACCTCGACCTCGAAATTGACACATGATTTATCTGGCACTTTCTTATAAACTGGCTTATTCTTGCCTTACCCCAGAAGTGATTGCAATTAGTGAATCTTTTACCTAAAATAATATCATAAAAATAAATAAACTAATAAATAGCTATATACTCTGTTCAATTTCGTTCCCCATCACTAATCTATTTCTAAACAAGGAAAAGTGTTCCATGAAAATGTAACAGTAACATTTACATTAATTTTATTACCATTATGGAATTTTATCGCATAACTAATCCACAAACAACTAATTAGTTTGGAGATTAATACTTTAGGATAATCCTCCTTTGCTAATTTTGAAATTTGTAACTAGAACTCTGGTCTTGTAAATGCTATTTTTGTAAAATAAGAGACTGCTGCAATCATAGGAAACATTAAGATACTAGCTATTAGTACATAAGGCGGTTAGAATCCCAAGCAGTAGTTTTCTAGTTTTTATAAATAAGAATTTATCTGAGAAGGACGACACATGCAGTTTACCATTTGGACCAATAACCACACATGAAATTTAACAACTAGATGTAAACTAAATACTTGTTTTATAAAAGAACAACTAAATACTTGATTTATCATAATATATTTCAAGATATAAGATGTAAACTCAAGTCTCAAGAGGTCTGGTTAAATAAGTTATTAGATGTTGCTTATGTTAACAGGAAAAATTATTCGTAAGTACCTTGAGATTTGAGAAATGATCTTCGCGCTGCACTGACTGGCAACTGCTCCGAACAGTTTCATTTCTAGGTGTACCAACATCATTCAGAATATTATTATCAGGGAGTGAGACACCCATCTAATTCAAATGATTGAAGATACCTTCAAGTTTTGAATTCATCATTTGATTCATCCTTTCTTCGCACTCTTGCTGAACTTTGGTGGTGATTTGTTGTGTAATTATAGCCAAATCATCCACAGAGACAACCCCAATGTGTTTGTTTTTTCCCGATCCAAACACATCTTTAATTTTTGCCAATCCACCAACCCCTCTAACACGACCTCCGTGCTCCTTACTGCACAGTGCACGCGACAATATGTCATCGTGGCCTTGTGGAGTCCATGACCCATCAGAAACTTTACTCTCCAACTCTCCCTATGCATAAATATTCATTAGAAAGTAAATATTAATAGCCCTCATAAGTATTTGTAATTTAACTCATAATAATTATGTATTTTACCATTTTTTGAAACACCTCCTTTGTCTTGTCATTTGGGAAGTAGTAACCTCCACCCTCCTGAGGTTTTGTACGTGCTCTAATCCAATCAACAACGTCCGCTACGCTTACTCGATAGAATCTTCTTCATTCGTAGGCATAGTATCTCCATTATTTCCATAATTCCCATCAGATGTCTTTGTATTTTCAGAATGTATACCTTCACCATGACAAATCCACTTAGTGTAATCAGCCATGAAACCACGACGAAACAAATGGTCACGCACTGTCGTATCACTAGGATACTTTTTTGAATTATAACAATCACGATATGGACATGTGATTCTTTCTTCTTTTCCCTCTTCCCTTCTTTTCTTATCTATATTTTTCTTCGCACATTCAACGAACTCGTCAACTCCATCAACATACTCTTGTGTTGCACGTGATATTTTGTACATCCATGTATAACGATCCATGTTATATTTCTACAAAATATATTAAAGAAAAGTTCGATAATGGTTAAGGCGATATACAATAGCTTATAATCATAATTTTTTTTTAATTTTTTAATGTTTTATAACTCCTACTTGCAACTGCTCTATTTGAAAGATTCAAATATTTGTAAGTTAAAACTAAACAAGTACTTGTGAGTTGTGTCAAACGTCAATACATGTTCTCAAATGGATATGTATAAGGGGCAATCATAATTGCAATCTTCTAAAAACTAAAGTTAGCAGATCAAATTAAAACTCCATCATTTGCATAAAAGTATCCAAATCTCGTATTCTTTTGAATTAAAATCTAGGTAGATTTATCTTTTTCGAACAATCATTTCATCTTTTATAAGAAATATATGAGCTAAGTAGTCTGTTGTGGAATTAAATTCAGTAATGGGACCATTGTAATACAATTATATATATTTTTCTTCTTTTTCCGTCAAAAAAAAAAATTTCTTCTAGTAAAATAGGCTTCGTAGTCTCTTCTTGAAACACATTCGAATTTGGTAATCCTAAGTGAAATCAGGACACAAGCCTGTATGCCTTTACTTACTCAACCATCCCCTAATCGTCTACTACTCTAATTCAGGGTCAAATACAAATTCAAAACCTTTTGGCTAATCCCTCTCTAATAGATAAGTAATATGATTTATATATCTTTTATAATTGTGTTGAACTAAGAACACATATCCAACAAAGAAAAAAACAAAACATACAAAAATATAGAGATTATAACAACACAGCCATACATACATACATACCAGCAATATCATGAATGGTAAATTGATAGAGAGAACCCAGATAAAGGCAAATAATTACCTCAGATAATCAAACCAATAGATACCCAATTTAACCTAGAGAAGTGGAATCACACCGGATCCAATACGCAACGTAATGAAAGTAAGAATGGAAAAAGTAAGAATAAAGTTTCGATCAGGGAGTTGTATTAATAAGCAACGCGATTAGTGAGAGTAGCATCCAACAAGTGAGGAATTAGGGAAAGAAGGGGAAAAAGGAAGAGCGAGACAGTTTCTAGACCCGGTAAAAAGCTGTAATGTGAAATATTAAGAATTAAAATTAATTTTATTATAAAATGATTTATATTAATTGATATTATATAAGATTTCAAATTATTTAAAAATTTACATAGATAAAAGTGTAATTTTTTTAGTAATATAATTAACATAATGAAGCATTATCCGGATATAATTTTATCATGAATTATGGCTCAAGATATATAAGTAGTAATGAATGCATATTAGTTATTTGTGTAATAAAAATATTTAAATTTAATTTTTTATTAAATATTGTTTGATTTGTATAAATCTTATTGGAATATTATTATGGGTTTTTTCATAAATACCCAAGTCCAGAATTTTTTTTTTGCAAAAATACTTTGAAAGAAAAAATTTGTGAAAATACCAACTTATTTGCAAAAATACGATCTACAAACCAAATCAACCAAATAAAATTCTTTGCAACCACATGCAACCTGCTGCGCAGCCATATATGTAACAAAATGCAATTGGTTGCATAACCGGATGCAATTGGTTGTATCTTACTGATTTGGTTGCAGATCGTATTTTTACAAATAATTTGGTACTTTTGTAGATGTTTTTGTTAAAATAAGTATTTTTGCAAATATTTTGAGAAGATGGTACGCAAAAAAACTTATAAAAAGTGATATTTTTGTTAAATATTCTATTATTATTCATCAATTTAACATTTTTAATAAAATGATATAATTAGTGTATTTGATTTATAATAGAATTTCAATTTGAATGAGTATCGATCGCTACAACTTCAATCTTGCGGAAAATAAGTGATAATTGATTGAATGTTATATTTGGTTCATTATATCGACGTGATGCAATAACAATTTATTCAATGACTCGTATTATTTTTTAACTCTTCGCGATCATATATATCATTTGGACGTGCATGCTGGATTGATTAGTGAAGTTTTATTTTATTTTGTACTACCAAGTGTTAATTAAAAAGTCAGAATTATATTCTTGATTGCTTATGAAATTACTTTTGATTTAACACCGTCACTTATAAAGAAAGTATTTGAAAAAATTTGTTGAAAAAAAAACAAAATGGTAAATAGAATCTACCTGACACGGTAGAAAAATTTTCTACCTTTGCAGCTTAAAATCATGTATTTATCAATTTTTTTGTAAATCTAACGGTACCGATGAAAATTTTATTCAAAAATAAGTATGTGTGCAAAATCTTATAAATTTTATCATTTAAGAATACATTTAATTTAACATGGTATTTTATATATGGTTTACAATATGAATGTAACGGCTCAGATTTTATATCATTTTTTGATTAAAAATTGCATTATATACAAAATCAATTTCTATGTAATTTTGTGTAACCACTAATTTTTGCGTAATCTTTAAATCTGTAAGGTTGAATTTTCGTAAAAACTATTGAAAATATGAATTTGAAACCGCATAGGTAGAGAATTTATCTACCGTGTCAGGTAGATTCTCTTTACCCTTTACAATAAAAAGATTGTAAAAAAAAGGATCAAAATTGTAAATTTACGAAAAAAATTGTTAAAAAAGGGCAAAAATGTATTTTTAAAAAGTACACTTAGAAAAATGGTACTCTTGAAAAAATTTCTAATATAATATAAATAACAAATTATTTTTGTAAAAAATTATTTATATATATATTTTTTAAATTATAAATTTGAATTTGTTACCTCAAGATGGTTTACCACAACGGTGCCTAAACAGAGCATCACCGCACATTTTGGTTATTTATCTATGTAGATGTTCTATTACACATGATTGTTTTATATTTATAAAAAAATTGAGGATTGCTTTTAACAAATTTGATTGTTGCAGTGGAAGTGTTATTGGCTCGTACCCCATTTATCCGAGGATCGAGACCTTGGTCTGATAGTTTTTTCACAAGATTTTTGAACTCAAACAATTTGCACTGCCTTACATCTCAGTTCAGTTAATTAGTGGGCCGATATTTAAGCCTAACTTTTAGCCGAGTTAGCAGATATGTTATCTGTTAGAAAAACAAGATAAAAATATGCGATCTTTCACCTTAATAAAAAAAGAAAAAGAATGTATGTACCCTTGTATTACAATTATACTATTTTATATCATGATCAAGAAAAAATAATAGTGTTGAAAACAAAAAGTCAAAAAATTCGCAATAAAAAAGTTGTAAAAAAAAGGTCACAAATTGTAAATTTAGGAGAAGAAATTATTAAAAAAAGGACAAAAATGTATTTTTAAAAAGTACACTTAAAAAATGGTACTATTAAAAAATCCATAATATAATATATAATAACATATAATTTATGTAAAAATATTATTTGTATATAATTTAGTTTTTTTTAAATTATAATACTTTAAGCGTCGGTCAAATGTAAGGCGTTGAATAAAGTACAAACAAACTGCGTCGGTGGTAAGAAGACCAACACTAAAGGGGAACTTTAGGCGTCGGTTGTATAATTGCCGACACTAAAAAGTTCAACCTAACGCATCGGTTGTTTAATGACCGATGCTTTAAGTATTTTTAGGCGTCGGTTGACTAAATGCCGACACTAATAAGCACAACCTAATGCGTCGGTTTTTCAATGACCGACGCTTTAAGTGTTTTTAGGCGTCGGCATTCAGAAGATCGACGCATATAAAGGTTATAAGTGTCGTTTAATTCAGTCAACCGACGCTAAAGGTCCTGCACAAATGACAATAAGCATCGGTTAAGCTAGCAACCGACGCCTAAAGTATGTATAAGCCACAGCTCTCTATACAACCGACGCTAAAAGTGCGACGCTGTAGGACCTTTCTATACTAGTGCCTGTTGCATAATTTACAACTATACCATTATCATAATGATTTATTGGAACCGATCGTCTATTGGTACCAGACGGAGGAACCCTATTTCTTTTGAATATAAACCTACTGTTGTTTACCAACTGTTTACCTTCTTATCAGAAAGATGCCTCCCAGAAGAACCCGTCAAGCTACCAACAATGATAACCAAGACCAACAAAATCAAGATAACCCTACCGTGGCCTAGATGTTCCAATTACTTCAACAACAAACAGCTGCTTTTGTTCAACACCAACAACACAAAGCTGCCCAACCTGCTACAACTTTTTAATCTTTTCAAGCTGTTCACCCACCTGAGTTTAAAGGTACCTTGAACCCTGTTGAAGCTAAGTCTTGGTTGATGGATATCGAGAAGTCCTTCACGTTAGTTAGGGTTGATGAAGTTCAGAAGGTGGAGTTTGCCAGTTTTTATTTGAGAGCGGAAGTGAATTTTTGGTGGGAGTCTGTTAAGACCGCAGAAGGAAATGTGATTATGTGGCCAAGATTCGTAGAATTGTTTAATGAGAAATATGTGCCAGGTTATTTACAAGACCAGTTGGAGATTCAGTTTATGGAGTTGAAACAAGAAGGAATGACTGTTGCGGAATATGAAGCTAAGTTTACTGAGTTATCTAGGTTTGCACCCCAGTATGTATGAAATGAAGCTAGCAAGGCTAAGAAATTTCAACATGGATTAAAGCCCTGGTTAAGGAGTAGAGTTGCTGCATTTGAGTTAAGAACCTATTCTGCTGTTGTGCAGAAGGCGATGATTATAGAAGGGGAAAGTGAATTGAACTAGAAGGAGAAAGCTGGTAAGAAGAGGAAGTTTGAGAAAGTAGAGAAGAGCCAAGAGACAGAATGCCAGAAAAGTTTTCAGAACAGAGGAAGGTTTATAAATCGAGAAGGAGGACAGAGAAATTTTCAGAAGTTTGGAGGTGGTAACGGAGAACAAGACCGTAGACCCCAAGGAGACCGTAGAACCCAAGGAGTAAACCCTCAGGCTATAACAAGACCCGTACTACCAGATTGCAAAATTTGTGGAAGAAAGCACCCCGGTATCTGTAATAAGCCTAATATAGTTTGCTACAAGTGTGGGAAGAAAGGACACTATGCTCAAGAATGTCCGGAAACGAAGCTAGTAGGATTGACTTGTTATATGTGTGGCAAGATTGGTCATATTGCTAAGAACTGCAAGGAGCCTGTCTAGACTGCTAATGTTTTGAGGATCACCGAACCACTAGTACCGCGACAAGTGCCGTATCAAGCACCTCAGCCTAGAGCCCGTACTTTCAACATGTCTGTTAAAGAAGCTGTCAATGATGCCGATGTGGTTGTAGGTACGCTTCCTGTCAACTCTTTTGAAGCTAAAGTTTTAATTGATTCTAAAGCAACTAGATCCTTTATATCTGAAAGATTTCTTGATAAATTGCACTGTGAGATTCGTCCATTAGAAAAGGCATTAGTAGTAGAAGTTGCTAATCAGGATAAAATTTCCATAGACCAGGAGTGTCCTAACTGTAATATTGGGATTGGAGGATTTCTTTTCTACGTAGATTTATTACCTTTTAAGTTGGGAGAGTTTGATGTTATTTTTGGAATGGATTGGTTGTCCGCGTGTGATGCGCAGATTGAGTGCAAGAAGAAGCAAGCTAAGTTGCATACTGAAGATGGTAGTGAAGTAGTATTTCAAGGACAGAAGCAAGGTAAGAAATTTCTAACGTTTATGCAAGCGAAGAGATTGTTGAATCAAGGATGTAATGCTTATTTAGCGCATGTAGTTGATACAGAGAAACAAGTCCCTAAGATGGAAGATATTCCAGTTGTAAATGAGTTTCATGATGTATTTCCCGACGAATTGCCCGGATTACCCCCAGACAGAGAGATTGAATTTCTGACTGACTTGGCACCAGGAACTGAACCCGTATCTAAAGCACCGTACCGAATGGCACCTGCTGGGATGAAGGAGTTAGCTACTCAATTGCAAGATTTATTGTAAAAAGGAGTTATAAGGCCGAGTGTGTCCCCGTGGGGAGCGCTAGTGTTATTTGTCAAAAAGAAGGATGGAAGCATGAGGTTGTGAATCGATTATAGAGAAATAAATAAATTGACTATCAAGAATAAGTATCCATTTCCAAGGATTGATGATTTGTTTGATCAACTGAAGGATGCTGCTTACTTTTCTAAGATCGATTTGAGATCAGGTTATCACCAATTGAAGATCAAGCCAGAAGATATTCTGAAGACTGCATTTTGCACGAGATATGGACATTATGAGTTTTTAGTGATGGCTTTCGGATTGACGAATGCGCCAGCTGTGTTTATGGATTTAATGAATAGAGTGTTCAAGAAATATTTGGATAAATTCGTAATTGTATTTATTGATGACATCCTTATATACTCGAGAAACTTTTATGAGCATGCCGACCATTTGAGAATAGCATTGGAAACCCTGAGAAAGGAAAGATTATATGCCAATTTTTCTAAGTGTGAGTTTTGGTTGCAAGAAGTACAATTTTTAGGTCATGTGATTAGTAATGAAGGAATTCGAGTGGATCCTACTAAGATTGAAGTTGTGGTGAGTTGGAGTAGACCAAGAACTTCTACTGAGGTGAGAAGTTTTCTAGGATTGGCGGGATATTATCGAAGATTTGCAAGATTTCTCAGAGATTGCTACCCCGTTGACAAAGTTGACTCGAAAGAATGAGAAGTTTATTTGGAATGATAAATGTGAAGAGAGCTTCCAAGAGCTAAAGAAAAGATTAGTTTCAGCAGCAGTGTTAGTATTGCCAGATGATAAGGGAAATTTTGTTATCTATAGTGATGCTTCGCACAAAGGATTAAGATGCGTTTTGATGCAACACAGAAATGTTATTGCGTACGCTTCGAGACAACTTAAGCCGCACGAGCAAAAGTATCTGACACACGACTTGAAGTTGGCTGCAATTGTGTTCACGTTGAAAATATGAAGACATTACTTGTACGGAGAGAAGTGTGAAATTTTCACCGATCATAAGAGTTTGAAGTATATCTTTACCCAGAAAGAGTTGAATATGAGACAAAGAAGATGGTTGGAGTTGACTAAGGATTATGATTGCACGATAAGTTACCATCCCGGAAAGGCAAATGTTGTCGCTGATGCGCTAAGAAGAAAAGAGAGATTGAATACATTGACAATGCCAAAGGAATTATTTCAAAAATTTGAGAAGTTAAGTTTAGAAATCTATGATTTTAAAGGATGCAGTTGAGTTTCTGAGTACGATGACTTTTCAACCAGAGTTGTTGGAGAAAATTCGGAGATGTCAAGAGAAAGTGATGAATTGTGAGATGAATACGTTGACTGGAGAAGAGATTTGTACACAGAAAGATGATCAAGGAATTTTAAGATTTGGAAAGAGAATATGGATTCCTAAAGTATAAGAGTTGAAGAATGAGATTCTGAGTGAAGCCCATAGTTCGAGATATTCTATTCACCCTGGAAGTACAAAGATGTATCGAGATTTGAAAGAGAACTTTTGGTGGCCAGATATGAAGCGAGAAATTGCCGAATGGATAAGTAAGTGTTATACTTGTCAGAGGATTAAAGCAGAACATCAGAAGCCAAGCGGATTGTTACAACCATTAGATATTCCTGAGTGGAAGTGGGAGCACATTGCCATGGATTTTGTAGTAGGATTGCCAAGAACTAAAGCGAATCATGATGCAATTTTGGTAATCATTGATCGACTGACGAAGTTTGCTCATTTCTTATCGATTAAAGAAAGATTTTCATTTGAAAAGTTGGTACATTTGTATTTGAAGGAGATAGTCTCACGACATGGAGTTCCTATTTCAATAGTGTTTGATCGAGACCCACGGTTTAACTTTAGGTTTTGGCGAAAATTTCAAGAACATTTAGGAACCCAATTGAAGATGAGTACAGCTTACCATCCACAGACGGATGGACAAAGTGAAAGGACTATTTAGACAATAGAGGATATGCTTAGAGTTTGTGCATTGGATTTTAAAGGAAGTTGGGATGAACATTTGCCATTGGTTGAGTTTTCGTACATCAATAGTTACCACGTGAGTATTGGAATGCCCCCGTATGAAGCTTTGTATTGAAGAAAGTGTAGATTGCCAGTGTATTGGGAAGAAGTTGGTGAAAGAAAGATATTAGGACCAGAGCTGCTTCAGCAGACAAAGGAGAAAGTTGAGATTATTCAGAAGAGGTTGATTACTGCCCAGGATCGTCAGAGGAAGTATGCTGATTTAAAAAGAAAGGACATAAAATTTGAGATAGGAGATCAAGTGTTGTTGAAAGTGTCACCGTGGAAAGGAGTTACAAGATTTGGTAAGAAAGGAAAGCTGAGTCCCAGGTGTGTGGGACCATTTGAGATTTTAAAGCGAGTCGGAAAAGTTGCTTATGAATTGGCATTACCACCGCATATGCACCATATTTATAATGTGTTTCACATATCTATGCTTAAGAAGTACAATCCCGATGCGAGTCACGTAATTGAGTATGAACCTATCGAGATTCAGCCGGATTTGTCTTATGAAGAGCAGCCAGTAGAGATTCAAGATAGAAGTGATAGAAACCTTAGAAATAAGGTTGTTAAATTAGTCAAGGTTTTGTGGAGGAATCCAAAGAGTCGACTTGGGAACTGGAAAGTGAAATGCTTGCCAAGTATCCTCATTTGTTTACTTAGGTGAGATTCTGGGGACAGAATCCTCTTAAGGGGGGAAGACTATAATGACATAGAATTTTTCACAATTTATTAAATGCTTAGTTAATTGTTAAATGTGGAAACTATGTGATTTATATGATGAGTATATTTTTGTGAAGTCGAGATATATGTGAAACCATGTTTGTGTGATTATATGATGATTGGTATGTGTCGTATATGTTCGTGGAATTTTATTTATATTTTTAGAACATTAAAACTATTTTTAAAGTGCATTTTTAATCTTTTAAAAATTATATAAAATCATTGGAGTTGTTTTAAATAGTGAAATCTTTTACATTATCATCTTTGTGATATTAGTGAGTTATAAAAATTAGTGTGAATATTTAATGGTGTGATTTAGTATTTTAAAATGATTTAAAAAGTATTATTTCTTTAAAAGAGTCTTTATTTCAAAAATTCGTATAAAATTCATTTTTGATCTAAATATTATTTTAAAAATATGGGGATGCTGCTAATTTCATAAACTTGATTTTAAAAATTTTAGTTTTATTTTTCTCCCCATTATTTATTTAATTTTGAATTTATAATGATTTAAAATCAGATTATTTCAGCAAAGTAATTTAGTATTTGGTAAAGGACGTTTTTGCCCTTGCCATTTCAACAACACCACCGCCAGTCCATCTCTTTCATTTGTGTTCTCTGCTCTCTCTCTATCAACTCTCTCGAGTCTCTCTTTCTCGGTACTACCTTATCTCTTCCATTTCTCATCGGTTTTTGACCGATTTCATGATCTGAGACCGGATTTGTTCCTAATTTTTAGTTCTCTACCCATATCTATCATTGCATGCGGTTTTTATGATGAAAGTTATAAAACCCATTTCGGTTTTGTCTCAATTATAGCTTGTGTGCAGTGATTTATATTTGATAACGATGCCCATGATTACTAGTACTTGTTTTTGTGCTCGTTTTGTGTTGGTATTGTGCTGGGTTATGATAGTTCGTATATATATGTGTTTTCGTATGTATATGTTCGATGTTGATGAAGAAATTTGCAAACCCACTTCGGGTTATGATTGATTCTGAGTTATTATGATCGAGTTCGTGTTGTTCAGTCTTGATTCTTGGTGAATACCGTGTTAATAAGTTTAAATCGGAGGACTTGAGGTTGGAGGCTCCAATAAGGGGTACCACCGAAAGTTCACCACCACCGGTAATGAACTCCAGTGAACCGGTGGTGGCCAGTGATGAATTTGAGGCCTATAAATCTTTACAATTTTCGTTTATCATGATTTAGTACTTGTATGTATGTTTTAAAGATTATTATGAATTTCTCTTTGAAACTAATATTCGAATTACATGATAAATTCGTAAGTTTGATTCGTTAAATTATGAAATTATTATTCGAATTATATATGCATGAATTATTCTAATTATATGATTTGTATGATTAGAAGTTGGTTCGAAATTATGAATTATTAGAATTCCATTGGAAGTGTAGGTGGATCTAAAATCCATCGCAGGGGTTTGATTGTGAATTGGAGTCAGATGTTTTCCGACGGGATAGTCCATATTGCAAAGGAGACTCTGTCCGATTTTTGTGAAATTATATATGTAGTTTAAGTGTATATCTAATAGCATCACTGCTTATGAGTTAGGTTTATCGGCTAGGTGACTTATGTGATATGCATGTTTTATGAATTACGTGTCTAAGTGGCTATCTGTTTTCGAGGTGATGCTAGTGTAATGTCAGGTGCGTATGTTATATGTTGAGTATCAATGCCTTATAAGAATCGTTTGGGTAAAATAGGATTAGACGATTAGGAAGTATAGTATTCTAAAGTAGTGATATGGTTTATGTAGATAAGAAGGACGTAGGACCTAGCGATAAAGGAAAGGCTAAGGTCGAGTACCAGTGACTGAGCTGTTAGCTGTTGCATTCTACCGGAGGTAAGTAACTCTGTCTTTCCTCTGAAAGTTTATATTATTGAAACTGCTATATCTTGTTGATTCAAGCATTCTTATCTTATACCATGTTGATCATATTCCTGTTGTAAACCTACCTTTGCATGTATCCAAAATCTTTATTGATAAACACTGGTTAAACACATGTAAACCCTAGACCAGCATAATTCTTTTAATTGCTTCTTGACCATACTGTCACCCAGAGTTAAACAATACTAACTTTTTTAATTGCTTCTTGACCATATATGTCATACAGTTTACTATAATCATGTCATATTGACTTACCGATAAACCAGTGTTCCACTTGACTTATATCCGTGTTCAGTTTAACCTATGTTGACCCTAAAACACATAAACTTCTTCATGAGCTAAACACTGATCCAAGAACTTAACTGCCCTTTAATATTATACCTTAAACTTGAAATCTGATCAATTACCTTGATGCCTTTGAGTCTACATCTTCTTGATTCAGACTTGTATCCCTATTTCATTGATGTCAGAAAACTTAGTCAAACCCTTTGACTTTTATCATTGCAAATCAAAATGAGTTGTTTTCTTAAAATACTTTGAGTTTACTTAGACTGGGCTGATTTGTTATCAGATAGTCGAAGGTACTTCGAAGTAAAGGTTTTCGAAAAGACTAAGTATTAAAATGTTTTATAAAGTTAAAAAGAGTTTTGCAAAGCTTAATGTTTTTAAAATGAGATTTTTACTAAAAATGTTAGGAACTCCGTCTAAATGGTTTCCACGGATTCCTGACGATTGGAGAGACAGGGCGAACGGGTAATGCTGCTTCCGTCGGTTTGAGTATGTATTAGTGTAGTTCTGGTCTATCCAGTTCGACACCTTTATAGGCCAATGTGTTGCCTCTTGGGAACCCAAGCTATCCTAATGAAAGGAAATGATGGCCAGAGAGACTTTGTGTCCGGTATGGGGACTTTATGGGCTGATCACCCGTATTGTCTGTTATGAAATAAAAACCTCCAATCAGTTTTCTTAAAATGATGATTACTTTTTATTTACCATGAACTGAAATTGGTTTACCGATTGAAATGTCAATTACTTTACACAATTTTGAAATATCTATTGCTATCCTAATTATCAGTTGATATCCTGTCATTGCTAAATACCAGTATGGCTTATACTGCTTCCAGCATATTTATGTCATATCTTGAATTACTGTCATCTTCTGCGATACTCTGTTATACTGTTTTCAGTTTAGATCTTTAGTTACTTGCTGAGCGTTGGCTCATTATTATTTTTGTCTAACCCTTTTGACAGTAATCTAAGAATCATGGTTCGTATAATCAAAACCGCAAGGAAGCGCACTTACCGTGGCCCTAAGTTGGTTCGTTTTGAGATAACTCCCGAGGAAGATGCAATAACAGCTCAGTGAGGAGATCTTTAGTTAGATGTGAGAACTAGCAATGGAACTTTTGAGAACTTTGGTTGTAATAATATATTTTGAATTCATGTTTGTAATAATAAATTAGTTAGACAATGGCTTGCTTGTTTCATACCATTACCTGTGAAAGATATTGGATAGTAGTGTTAGGGCCAGTCAGCATGGTATATTTATATTATATTTTAGGTTGTTTGCATCTAGATGTGTGTCAGTGACTCTCTGATCTAGGCCCCTGGTCGGGAGGGCGTCACAGATAATGTGATTAGAAAGACTCATAGTGATAATGGTGTAATGAACCTTATACTTGAGATCATTATATTTCTATATGAGGATTAATATACTTTGACTACATTAAAAGTTACCTTTGACCGGGTGATGATAAAAGTGGACATCGGATATATTATGAGTCGTATGAGAAATATGAATGATAGATATAGGATTTAACCCTCCTATTATTAGGACATATATTATTGGCCTCTTGATTTAGTAAGACTATGAAAATGCATAGCCATGCTCAAATATTGATTTGTTTTGCCAACAAAGGGTTGGTGTAGTGGTTGAGGTCTTGGCTTCTGTAAGAAAGGTCAAGTGTTCGACTCCTGGTGTGTGCGTGTGTTTAACTATAAAAAAAAAATATTGATTTGTTTTAATGGTCTACTCACTGATCAAGGAAAACCGGATTAAACGTTGAAGAGGATGACTAATAACATGCCTCGAGTTTAATCTATAATATTTGGTTAAAGGGATTATATTACACAAAAACATTATATCATGAAAGGTTTAACTAGATCACCAATTATTATTATTACTTGGGTAGCAATGATGTATTACTGGATGCCGCTTATTGTTTATAATTTTATTATTGGATATTAAAATTATTTCTAACGTAATAATAACCTAAAGGGTTACACAATAACAACGTTTAAAAGGAGTTATAATTTAAATTAAATCATTAAATTCGAAATTGGTTATTAATTAATTGAGCTGGTCTTACTTAATTATTAAAGAGAATTCGAATTTAATAATAAAACCAAATCAGAATGGGTTTGGAGAAGCCCAATTCGATTTAGGGTTTTTGCCCAGTCTCTCTTCCCTATAAATACATTATGATGTATTGTTTAGGGACACACTTTTTGCAATTCGTTAAAACGTGTGAGAGGCGAGGGAGAGAGAGAGAGAGAGGCAGGTTCTTCTGCTAGTACCGACTCCGGTGATCGTTGGACGATCAAGCGTTCTTGTAGACTACTTTGGCAACGTAGATCTCAAAGAGGGTTGCATGGTGATTGCTTTGGACCTCCATCTGTCATCAATTTGTTAGAGCTTCGTTTTAAGGTAAATGTTCATAACTACGAATTAAACATCTTGTTTTGCATGGATCCTGCGACTGGATTTCGATTTTATTGTTTTAATTGTTGTTTTCCACTGCGTTTGTTGCCCCGAAACCCTTCAATGGCATCAGAGCTACTTGAAAAATGCTTTTAATTCGGTTATGTGTTTAACATTTTTGGTGTATATAAGCATGTATGTGATTTGCCATGTTTTTGTGATTATACGATATGTGTATGTATATGTTTTGAACATATGATATATTAGTGGATTGTATAATCATGGGATGATTGTATATATTGCTGAGTGTATATGATACATGCTTGTTCTTATTTTTGGAGATTGTATACGATACGATTTTCGAAAAATTGTGTAGATTTAGTAAATTTGCGTACTATGTCCGATTTTCGCAAAAAGATATGTTTTTTGACTGGAATCGGGTCACTGAGCAAGACTGACAAAGTCAGGTTTGCATCTGTAAGCCGTTTCACGTATTTTACTGCCTGTAAATAGCGATTTATGGTTTTTTGATTTAATTTCGAATTTTCTGAAAATTGTTTTTTGAGTTATAACTTATTAGATCATATTGGATATGATATGTTGATGATGATCATATAATCTGTATATATACTGATATATACATGATATATGTTTGTTCTTGTTATTAGAATCATATTCGATATGATTTCTGAAAAGCTGCGAGATTTGGTGAAATATGTCTGGTGTCCGAATTTGACGAAAGAGTACCTTTTCGGAAAGGGAAACGAGCGTCTGAACAACACTGATAGAAAAGCTATCACCGACTCGTCTGTAAGGCGTTTGACGCCGTTTATTGCCTTAAAACTACGATTTATTCTTTTCAGAATTTGATTCTATTTGATTCTAATTTTCTGATTTTTGCATTATATGATTTCTTTGATTGGATCATGTGAAATATGATATGGTTTAATATGATTAGATAATATGACATTATAACGCCCTAGAAAATATCGTATTTATAAATATTATTATTTAATATTAAATGTGGAATATATAGTGTGAAATTTTTATGCTAAATATATGTGACATCATATTTACATGTTTATATGGTGATGTATTTGTGTCGTGTAGGTCCGTGTATTTTTTATTTGAATTTTTGTGATTAAAAATCTATTTATATTGTGTAATATTGATCTTTGAAAATTCTTATAAAATCATCGGAGTATTAAAAAAAATCCCGAAATTTTTTGTATTATCCTCTTTAAAATATTATTTAGTTTTTAAAATTTTTGGGAGAATTATTTTTGGTGTTTTTGTATTTTAAATTGATTTTAAAAGTTTTATTTCATTTAAAGGATCAAAACTTGTAAAATTCATATTTAATTCATTTTGGATCCAAAAAATATTTTAAAAATAAAGGGATATTTGTAATTTCATAAACTTTATTTTAGAATGTTAAAATTTATTTTTGTACTAATTTTCTGATTAATTTCAATTTTTTAAATGGTTTAAATCAAATTTATTTTGCAAATTTTCAGCTAGAAATATTCCTTAAACTACCTTTACTTTTTTTAATCCCCAAAATCCATTTCCCCAATTCAGTAACATCACTCTGTTCTCGTTCCTCTGGAAAGCTCGGGAAGACTATCTCTCTCATCAGAAATCTATCGAATCACATCTCCCTTCCTTAAATCTCTCTCTCTCTCGACTATGTCTCTCTCCCTCTCCTATCTGTTCTGCTGCGTGTGTAAGGGAAGTGTGCATGTGTGGCTTCGGGTGAGTGTGCGTGTGTGGAATCATAGTGGGTATGTGTGTACAAATTGAGCAGGTGTGTGTGTAAGTAGTGTGTATTTGTTCTGTTGTTGGTGAATGAGTGTTGGTGTTTGGGTGTTGATGATGGAGGAAGATAGGGAGTTAGGAGGGAAGAAAGGTTGTGAGAATTGAAGGGGATGAAGAGGGAAGAGGCTGAGGGTGAGTAGGAAGAAGGGTGGTTAAGTGGATTTATGCTAGGTGCTCTCGGGAGGTGGTAATTAAAGGGAAATAGGGGAGTATGTTAGAGGAGTTGTGCAAAGGAATTGTGGGAAACGTTGATGTTCATGTGTGTGCCTAGGTAGCAGTCTGCGTCGGTTGTGGTTTGATGATGTCTGTGTATGTGTGTTTATACATGTAGCGATGGAGTGTGTATGGGTATGGCTAGGGAGTAAGGCAGGGGAGTAACAAGAGGTAAAAATCGAGATATTGTCGAAGAAGAAGTACTAAGGAGAAAACGAGGAATGTGTTGGTGCGTGTGTTTATTGTCTGTATGTAGGTTAATACAGGTGTTTATAAGTTGTATTTGTAAACTTGAGTTGTAAGTTAAACTATTTTGGTTAATTAGAGGTGTGTTATGTATTTTTGGTTTTTGAAATTTAATAGTGATAATGGTCTCCCTTAAGAAGTGGAATGTTGGAAGGAATTGTTGTGGTATGAAATGGTAAAAAGAAGAAAAGGGAGCGGGAGAGAAGAAGAGAAAAGAGATAGAAGGTAGATAGCAGGGAATGTAGTCGACAGTGATTGGTGGTGCCAAATTATGATTGTGGGTTGGGATTGTTAATGTTGAATGTTTACTTGCATTTTATTTGATAAGCGGTCTGTGTAATTGTTTTATTGTCAAAAATGTTATCGTGCTAATTTGATTTAAATTAGAGAAATCGATTGATAGTTGGTCAGAAGTTGTATGCTTGGGTTATAACATGCTTATTAGTAATTAGACGCTTAAATGACTTTATTTAATTAAGTGCTAGTAGAGTCAAAAGAATTAGATGATATAGATAGAATACTATATTTTGTAGTCTTTTAACAAACCTCGAGGAGTGGTATATGTTATTAGGGGATATACATTATGTGATTAAGCACATGTCGTAGAGCAAGCTAGCCAGTCACTAATTGTTTGTATTCGAATAGCGATTGTAAATTTTAAGTTGATACATAAAAGAGTCGATTGATTTATGGTAAGGTTGGTTGTTTTTCGGCAGATAGAGTAATATTATAAAGGAGGTGCTGTCCAATTTTTATTAAAATTATTTTATTA
This sequence comes from Saposhnikovia divaricata, assembly GCA_036435485.1. NCBI lineage: Eukaryota > Viridiplantae > Streptophyta > Magnoliopsida > Apiales > Apiaceae > Saposhnikovia > Saposhnikovia divaricata. The sequence goes on along the minus strand of CM071594.1, from coordinate 170,922,351 downwards.
TTTTGACAGTATTTTGATAAAGTTTTTTGGTGTGTAAAGGATATAGGCGTGCTATGTAATATAAGTATAAGATAATAATACGTGCTAAGTGCTTATGTGATTATGTGATTATATATTAATATTACAAGAATATGATCTGTATGAGCTATATGTGTTAATTGTAAAGCGTATTAGGACGGTAGAACAAAGTTAGACGGTTACGGTTATAAGCGTACTGAAGTAGTACTTTATTTTGATATAGATACCAGTATAAGGCCGATTTAGAGCCAGTGTATGTAAAGGTGGAAATCCTGAGGAACGAGTTATTCAATGAAGTAGACGAGTGTGTGCATGTAGAAGCTGACTAGTGATAAGGAAATATGAAGGGATAATCGAGTACAAAGCCGGCCAATAAGAAATAGAGACTGGTGTACAATGAATAAACAATCGAGATGTTGGAACTGGAAACTTCATGTATTGAGGTAAGTATACTATCCCTCGCTTATTGTTCAAGTGATGTGAAACCTTTTGTATTATTTATTTGTTCTTTCGAAATCCCTTCTTGCAAACAATTATACTCTTCATATTTATTCTGAATAATGTGAACCTATTCTGTTAATTATACGATGTTCCTTTCAAATCATTTTGTTAATGCCTATACTCTTTATTTTTACTTCCAGTGACATTCTTCTTCTATTAATTTATAAACATACATTCTCAAATTATTCTATTATTGTTTATGCTCCTCACCTATCGTTCTGGTGATGATTTCTTTCAAAATCATTTTATTGCAATATTCTTCGTCTATGCTAATGTTTTTCAAAGTATGTTTTCTTTCAAATTTATGTAAACAAATTCGAGGTTTATACTGTTGTTGAGGCATGTGTTGCCCAATGACGGTTAAAGTCAAGAATGAATTGAGATCTTCTTAATTATTCAAACTCATTATTGTCAGGCCAGTTCTGGCAGCTAAAGCCTTTGAGTGCTTAGCAGACAAGAGTGAGACTTTGTGTAACTAAGAATTTCTTAAATCTTCTTTTGAACTTCAGATATTCTCTATTTCATGATTCCTTATAAATTGTTGTGAATTTATAAAATCTTGACAAATTGCTTTGTTCCTTAAATTATTAAAGTTCCCCTGTTGATATATGATTCTGCTTTGCTGTACCATATCATGCTTAGTTTAATCTTATTGTTGTGCTATTTAAGATTCTGTTAGGCCGAATACACAATTAATAATCAAATTCGTATGATAGTTTAACAAGTAAGACGTTTATGCACTTAAAAACTTCTGGTATTAAGAACCCTCTTCGTGATGTAAAACTATCACAAAGAGCTGCTAGGTTACAATAAAGATAATTCGTTGCACGATACCCTTCTAGGGTTAACCTAACTGTATTTAAAAAACATACAGCTTCGATACAATCTCTAATTGATATTCCTAATAATCAGCTATACAATGATATCAATTACAGATTGTCACACGTCTCCTAAGTCAACTCGATCTCTTTGATAGCTATCCAATCTTCAAAGATATCGCTTCCATAATAAATCTTCAATCACTGTTGACCAGTAGACGCTGCCTCCAGACAGAGTTTGACAAACTCTGTCGAGCTTCCATCTGTCAGAGTTTACACTAAACTCTGACCGCTTCCAGCTAAACTCTGATAATTCACTGTAACACTTAAACACTGATTAAAACACATCAATTATATTTAACAATCTCCCCCAACTTGTTCATTAGCAAAAAGGCACAAGTTAATAACAATAATTGATGATGTCAAAACAAATAGACAAATACAGTGTTTATACAAATTCAGAGTTTAAGCTTCTACTTAACAAAATCTACAGAGAATAAGAAAATCCTTACAGACTTTAATCTCTAATCTCTTCAAGATCTGGTGTAGCTCTGAGATAATCTATGAGTAATCTTCTTTCTGCATTTTCAAGCTCAATCTCCATAGCTTCTTTAATCTCTCTGAGCTGAGGATCACTCTCATCTGTCTGATAGATAGCAGATCTAAGATCATAGATTTTGTTTCTTCTCATCTCATTTCCCAGTCTGATAAATTTGACTTCTTCTGACTGTGAATTGAAGTCAAGTACTGTGATTCCCAAATCAGTCTTTAATTTTGCAGTACCTTTCTTCATTTCAATAAGATTTCCATTGTAATCCCTGTACTTAGGAACATATCTGCTATTATACTTCTCTCCTCTGATTGCCAAATTCTGAAGCATCTTCTTTCTGAGCACATTTGCAACTGATTGAGTCCTTTGACTATTCACCTTGAAAAGATATAGAACATATTCTAGTTCTTCCCAATATTTCAAGCCAATATCATTCTCACCAATTCTAAATACTGTCCCATCAGCCATGAAGTACAAGAGAAAGTCCTTCTTTAAACTCTTCTGATAAACTAACTGTACTGATTCCAGTCTGTCCAAACTTTCTTGAGTGACACCACGACCTGGAATAGCCAGTGAAGAAGGATCTCTAGGACCAGTATATTGCCTTTTGTCCTTGTGTGAACCTAGTCCACCCTTATTGTTTCCAAACTTACCAGACAAGGCTCTTCCATCAGAAATATTCATAGGAACTCCAGATAATATATTTGGATCATGAATTGTTCCTTTCCCAAAAACTGATTGCAACTGAGAAGATAAAGGTCTAGGCACAACTTGTGTAGCAACAGAGGTTGTGTTTTCTTTCTTCTGTACAACTTGTGTAGAAACAGAGGTTGGAACTTTCTTCTGTGAACTTTCTCCTTCAATGCCTTTCAGTTTGAGTTGAGCTTCTGCTGCCATAGTTTCCTTTGATAACTGAGATTTTTGACTAACATCAGCCCTTTCCTTGATCACAATGCCTTTAACAACAGGCCTAGGAGCTTTTCCTTTCTTTAACTTACCAGACTTTAAAGCCTTGAGATGTTCTTCTTGTAAACTCTTTTCTTCAGCTTCAATGTCCTCAATTGTAACTCCTTCCTCATTCTCTTCAATAAACAACTTAGCAGCCAATTCTTCATCAGTCTGTGGATTAGAAAATAATAGCAAACTCTTGGTCTTTGAAGTACCTTGAGTATCAGTGTTTATCCCAACAAACTGTGATTTAGAAGACTTGCTAGTTTTCAGAGTTTGAAATTCTTCAGTTTTGCTCTTTCCTTTACTACTTGCTCTCTCCCCCTTTTTGACATCATCAGGCATAAGAATAGTTGTGATTAACTCCAAGGAGGTAGCAATAGAATCAATCTTTAAGGACATATCAGTCTGATTTTGTTCAACTTTGCTTAACCTGTGAGACAAAGTTTCTTGATTCTGAGTAAGATATTGAAATTTATTCTTGTTGTCAAGTTTAATCATTTCAGCTCCTCTAACAACATCACCTCGAACATCAGAGATTGCCTTTTGACACAGATCAAACCTCGAGTTGAGAGTCTTCACTTGTACAACTGTAGCCTTAAGACAAGATAGAATCTCTGGATTTGTAATCGTTCTGGAGGTTCTCTTGACAAATTCATCTGCTCTTGCAGGAGGAAAGATACAAGTGTCCTTATACCAGTCATTCGAAAATTGTTCAAGGTGTTCTTCTTCAGCATCTGCTTGATTTGAAGGACCAGCAAAATCCTTAACCTTAGCATCAGTCTAGACTGGTAAACTCTGAGAAGGGCTTGACTCAGTATTCCCTTCAGTTTCATCTTCAACCTCAGCTGCAACAGGATGAGTAGATGGAGAAATTGGAATAGATTTATCAACAGTGTTAGCAACATCCTCTGCAACAGGTTTAGTAGTAGAGTCAACAATAGGCTGTACAACATCCTCTGCAGATTGCACAATAGTCTCAGAGTTTATCTCCTTAGGTTGTTGATCAATCTCATCTCCTCCTTCAACAGTTTGGTGAGCATCTGAGAGTAATTCTGTATGTGATGCTACAGTTTCAGAAAGAACAACTGTAGGTTGATCAGCTGCACCAGTTGCTTCAAATTGAGCAAAAATTGATGAGATAGGATCAGAGAATGGCATGAATGAATCAAGAATGTCATTCATTAGAGAAAAACCATCTCTAGTATCCTCTTCTGCAGGCATTTTGTCCTCTGCAGGCATTTCAACCTCTGCAGGCATTTCAACCTCTGCAGGCATTGTATCTTTTTCAGCCTCAACAGTAGGTGTTTGCTGTGAAACTACCTCTGGAGCTTCAACATTTTCATCAACAGAATCAGAGATTACCAGTTTTCTTCTCTTAGCTAGAGGCACTTCATCTGAATCCTCTTTACTAGATTCTGCTACCACAAAGGATGACTTAGGTCTTTTTGCTTTTTGTTTCATTCTTCTAGTATGAACAGCTCCAGGAGATGTCTGTTTTGCTTTCATTTGTGTCTCTATTGTCTTCTTAACTCTTGCATGTCTTTCAGTGATTGCTGCTGACTTTACTCTGCCTCTTTTTGCTTTAGGCTATGGTTGTGGTTGAGATTGTGATGGTTCAGAGTTTATTTGTGGAGTGTGTGAAGGTTGTTTTGTAATTGGAGATTGAGGGTTTTGGGTTGGAGCAGTGTTTGTGATTGGTGATGAAGGTTGTTTACCTGTAACCATTAAGAACCAGAATACGAAGCGTTTTAGTACTTCGTTACTTACCCATCTCTATTTAAGGCCTAGAGATTTGTTCAGAATTGTTCACTATCCCTTTAACCTTTCATTCTCTCCTGAAAAATCAAAAACCCTTCAAACAACACACCATTAAACAATGTCAAACCTTACCATCAAAGAAAAGAATCTCCATCTCGTAGAGAACAGAGATATCTTCAGTTATACTCGTGAAGAGTTTGATGCGTTTGACTGGGAAAGGCAGCTTGAAACTCTGTGGCTGCAGATGGATGCCGGTCTTGAAGAAATCGAGAGAGAAAAACCTGCAAGAGTGATTGACATCGATGCTGCTCTCCAAGCAACATTAGCATGGCTTTCCTCGAAGGCATCCTCATCCAACACCACCAACCATTGTTAATGAATATGTCAGCAAAAATAACCTTATCCCTTCAACTTCCACCCAAATAAAGTGGCAAAGATGGGATCTGGGATATTTGCTAACAATGGAGTGGTTTGGACTTCACCTTTTATTTTGCTGTTGAATAGATTAGCAGATAGAGAGAACAAAAAGATGTAATACTTGCTTGTAATCTCTCTCTTATTATCAATAAAAAGTCCTGTTTCTCTAATCTTATTCATTGTGTTCTGCAAATTTTATGTTTATGAATTGTTCTTCAAAGAATTAAATCAAAGAAAATGAAAACTAATTAAAGTAATCATATAAGAAACAAATTCATCAACAACAGTTGTCAAAAGCCCTATTTACTCCAAAATTTTCAAATTATCCAAATGAAAATTTACCTTAGAGTACGAACCACGAATCAACAGCGTTTGTCAATTCTCCAACTTTATCACCGAAACCCTTTCATAAATTGCACAGTTGTGAAAATATGTGTGTGTGAAGCAGAGTTTACTGAATCAATTTTTAGAGCATCTAATTTTTCATAAAATCCATAAAGTAAATCAATAAACACTGGATGCACAAACTGTCATAGTAAACACTGACTGTATGATGAAAGCTAAACTCTGTAGTAATCAATCTATATATAGTAATATTTAATTTATTTTATACCCCCTCTATATATATATATATATATTTTTTTTTTTTCATTCCAGTAATTAGAGGTTGGAACCAGTCACCAAAAATTCAAAAATTTTAGCCCTTATCATTTTGATAAGTTCCTGGGTCATCCTAGTATTTGACTAGTCACCAAAAATCAGAGAATTTTAGCACATATTATATACCAATAAGTTCCTGGGTCATCCTAGTATCCAACATAATCTCAAAGGAGTATAACAACCTATATATATTTTCTTTGGGGTATTGCAGTAAGCATTTTAATCTACCAGAGTATAACTAACAGAGTTTAGAATTCATCAACATCAGTAGTTATTCATGAAAGGCAATGCACACAGTATTTATAGACTCAGAGTTTAGGACAAAATAAACTAAGAGATACTATAAATATGAACCAGTATCATGCTGTGTTAATTTTCTGTACAATCTAAGATTAGATCACAATAACTCAGAAAGATTCATGATTAATTGCTGAGAATCATGCTTCATACATATTTCTTCATTGGTGTTTTCATTCAGACAAAAATCAACTCAGAGTTCACAGAGTTTATCAACTTATTACTAGTGTATGACATACAGGCATGCTGACAGAGTTTAACAGAGTTCGACAGAAAAACATGTTAACAGAGTATGCATAACAGAGTTTAATCAACAGAGTTCACTTAGCACTTAACAAATCAAGGAAATATGAGTAATACATTACATAAGTAAAATTTGAATCTAACCAACATTCCTAGTCAGAACCAGAGACCATTCCTAGTTCATTGACCAGTCTTGTAAATGTAGCTTCACTCAATGGTTTAGTGAAGATATCTGCAAGCTGTTGTTCTGTAGACACAAAATGTAGTTCAATATTCCCTTCTTCCACATGTTCTCTAATGAAGTTGTACCTTATGCTGATGTGCTTGGTCATTGAATGCTGTACTGGATTACCTGTCATAGCAATAGCACTTTGATTATCACAGTAAATAGGAATTTTACTATACCTCATTCCATAATCCAGCAATTGATTCTTCATCCACAAGATCTGTGCACAAAAGCTACTAGCTGCAATATACTCTGCTTCAGCTGTAGATGTGGAAATTGATTTATGTTTCTTGCTGTACCAAGAGACAAGTCTGTCACCAAGAAATTGACAACTTCCACTAGTGCTCTTTCTGTCTATCTTGCAGCCTGCAAAGTCTGCATCAGAATACCCAAGTAGCTTGAAATCTGATTCTCTGGGGTACCACAGACTTAATGATATGGTGCCCTTGAGATACTTGAAGATTCTTTTTACAGCTGTCAGATGTGGCTCTCTAGGATCTGCTTGAAACCTTGCACAAAGACAGGTTGCATATATGATGTCAGGCCTACTAGCTGTCAAGTAAAGAAGAGATCCTATCATGCCCCTGTAGTTTGTCATATCCACTGAAACTCCTGTGTCTTTGTCCAATTTAGTTGCTGTTGCCATGGGAGTTGATGCAGATGAACAGTCAAGCATACCAAATTTCTTGAGAAGATTTCTGGTATATTTTGCTTGATTAATGAAGATACCATCATCTGTTTGTTTCACCTGTAGGCCTAGAAAATAACTAAGCTCTCCCATCATGCTCATTTGATATCTGGACTGCATGAGCTTGGCAAATTTCTTACAGAGTTTATCATTAGTAGACCCAAAGATAATGTCATCAACATATATCTGAACTAAAAGGAGGTCACTTCCTTGATTGAAATAAAACAGAGTTTTGTCAATTGTACCTCTGTTGAATCCACTTTCTAGAAGAAATTGAGCAAGTGTCTCATACCATGCTCTTGGTGCCTGCTTAAGTCCATATAGTGCCTTATCTAGCCTGTAGACATAATCTGGATATTTGGGGTCCACAAATCCTGGTGGTTGTTCAACAAACACTTCTTCTTCAAGCTTTCCATTCAGAAAAGCACTTTTCACATCCATTTGGAACACTTTGAATTTCTTGTGAGAGGCATATGCTAGAAAAATTTTGATTGCCTCCAATCTTGCAACTGGAGCAAATGTTTCATCATAGTCTATTCCTTCCTGCTGTGAATAGCCTTTTGCTACCAGTCTAGCCTTGTTCCTTGTGATAACACCTTCACTGTCAGTCTTGTTTCTGAAAACCCATTTAGTACCAACAATAGATCTGTTCTTTGGCCTTGGTACAAGGGTCCAAACTTCATTCCTTTCAAATTCATTCAACTCTTCCTACATTGCTGTTATCCAGTCAACATCTTGAAGAGCTTCTTCTACTTTCTTTGGTTCATTTTTAGACAAGAATGCATGAAACAGACATTCACTTGCAGTAGCACTTCTTGTTTTCACTTTTGCATCTGGATCACCAATTATCAAATCAGGTGTATGTGATTTAGTCCATTTCCTAGCAGAAGGCAAATGACTTCTGTCAGCATGTGATCTCCCCCTTGATCCATGCTCTCCTGATTTTATTGTGATCTTTCTTCATTTTCTGAGACTCCCCCTGAACTTGACTGCCCAGAGTCAGAATTTGAATTTTCAGAGTTTGAATCATCAGAGTTTGATCCAGATTTTTCAGTTGACTCAGTATCAGTGTTTGAGTCCTCATCTTGATCATGCTCCCCCTCAACTAGTTCTTCCCTTTGTTTTGGCTGAGAAGTTTCTCCAGTGTTTACCAGTAGAGGTTCAGAGTTTGTTTCAACAGAGTCTGTCAGAATTGTTTGATCAGAGTTTACTTCATCAGAGTTTAAATCTTCATTTTCAAAGTTCAGTTGATCATATTCATCTTTGTCTTCAAGTCCAGTTATCTTCTTGTCATCAAAAGACACATGTATAGATTCCATGATCACTTTAGTTCTCAGATTGTAAACTCTGAATGCCTTTGTTGACAGCGGATAGCCAACAAAAATTCCTTCATCTGCCTTTAGCTCAAACTTGGTCAACTGTTCAGGATGAGTCTTCAAAACAAAGCATTTGCACCCGAAAATATGAAAGTATTTCAGGTTAGGCTTCTTTTTCTTCACCATCTCATATGGTGTCTTTCCATGCTTATTGATCAGTGTAGCATTTTGAGTAAAACAAGCAGTTTGAACAGCTTCTGCCCAGAAATAAGTTGGCAATTTTGCTTCATCAAGCATAGTTCTGGCAGCTTCAATCAAGGTTCTATTTTTCCTTTCAACTACACCATTTTGTTGTGGTGTACCAGGTGCTGAAAATTCTTGCTTCACTCCATTTTCCTTGCAGAATTCTTCCATTGTTGCATTTCTGAACTCAGTTCCATTATCACTTCTGATGATTCTGACTTTGTTACTTGATCCTTTGTCCAGAAGCTTCACATGCTCCATCAGAGTTAATGTAGTTTCATCCTTCTTTGCTAGAAAATACACCCAAGTGAATCTAGTGTATTCATCAACAATGACTAAAGCATATTTCTTCCTTGCTATAGACATAACATTTACTGGACCAAAGAGATCAACATGCAGAAGATGATAAGGATCAGTGATTGAAAATTCTGTCTTGCTCTTGAAAGATGACTTCCTTTGTTTGGCCTTTTGACATGAATCACATAGGCCATCAACATTTAACAGAGCCTTTGGGAGTCCTCTTACAAGATCCTTTCTGATCAATTCATTGATGTTGTTCAAGTTCAAATGTGAGAGTTTCTTGTGCAACTTCCAACTCTCTTCACTAGACATTCTTGTAGACAGCAAACAGCTTTTCCAACATAGTCAATTAAGAGCTTGATTTCATAAATGTTGTTTTGCCTATGACCAACTAGAACAACCTTTCCTGTAGATTTGCTGATAACTTCACAATATTCAGGTTGAAAATCTACATGATATCCCTTGTCACAGATTTGACTCACAGATAACAAGTCATGCTTGAGTCCTGGGACATGAGCTACATTGTTGATGATGACATTTCCAAGATTAATATTGCCATATCCCAATGTTCTTCATACATTGCCATCACCATAGGAAACTTTTGGGCCAGCCTTCTCCTCATAGTCTGATAGCAGGGCTTTATTTCCAGTCATGTGTCCTGAACATCCACTGTCCACGACTAGGGTTGCCTCCCTGTTGCCCTGCAATCACAAGCAATTACTGAGAATTAGATTTAAGGATCCAAACTTGCTTGGATCCTTTGACCTTCTTAACTTTGTTAGCTTTTGCAGCGGAATTAACATTATCAGAGTTTGAGCTAACAGTATCAGTGTTTACACTTGCAGTATCAACTTTAACCCATTTCAGATTGGGTTTCAGTTCATAGTAATTATGATAGATAGCATGATATTCTCTGCAAGTATAAATGGAATGCCAAGTGCTTCCACAGTGTGTGCATAAAGTCTGTGGCTTAGTTCTAGCAAAACCCTTCTTTACCTTAGACTTGGAAGGTAAAGAATTTATATTTTTGTTTTTCTTGCAGAAATTTGCGAGATGCTTAGTACTACCACAGTTATGACATGTCTTCCTTGGAGCATAACTAGCAAGCATTGGTTTATTTCTTGAAGTGATGCCTACTTTTCCATTTCTGTTCTTATTTGACACTCCCTGTTTCTTAACAGATTTTAACTCCTTCAGTTTATGTTTGAGTTGTTTATCTGTCATTGAACCAATATTAACCTGTTTAACACTAGTTTTTACTGGTTCACCTTTAACAGCTTCTTTTTCATTTTCAGACAAAAATTTACTGGCTCCATGTACAAAATGAGGTCTGATTTTAACTTGATTTTGAAATCTAAGTTCATCTCCCTCATTATAACCTAGACCAACAGTGTCTGTTTGAAAAATCTGTTGAGTGTCCATTCCAGAATTAGTCCAAGTCCTAATTTTCTTATTTGCTTCCTCCAACTCAGATTCTAGTTGTTTATATTTCTGAAACAAATCCTGTTCTATAGAAACAACATCATCTCTCTCTTTCTGAACTTGTTGCATGTTTTCAAGTTTTTCTTCAACAAGTTTATTTCTAACCTTAAGTTCAGAATTTTCAGATTTTATCCTCTCATTCTCTAAAGTCTGATCCCTATAACTTATATGCAATGACTTAAGATAAATTCTTAATTGAGCAATGTCATCAATATTATAAGCATAGGTAGTTGGAGGTACCTGATTTTCAGAAGTTTCTGATTCAGTAGTAGCCATGAGAGCATAGTTCACTTCTTCATCAGAATCTGAAGTGTCTGCCCAATCTCTGCCTTTAGTGTAGAGTACCTTTCTAGTTTTACCCTTCTTGCACTCAGGAGCATAGTGACCCATCTCCTTACACTTGTAGAATTGAATTTCAGACTTATCCTTCTTCCCCATAGAATCTCTCTTATCAGACTTCCTGAAGCTTTTTCTGTCTTCATTTGAGTCTCTAGAAAACCTTTTCCCTTTCTTGAAATTCTTGAAACCCATTTTATTGAAGGTCTTCACCATCAACACAGCCATTTTCCTCATTTCTTCTTCATCATCCTCAGAGTCAGATGATTCGGAAGAGTTTGAATCACAATCAGAGTTTGATGATTCACTTTCTGAGTGTATGACCAAAGCTTTTCCCTTCATTTTCCTTCTTGATGCCTCTTTCTTCTGAGGCTTCTCTTCAACATTAAGAGCAAAAGACTTTGCCTTCCTGCTCGATCTCCTATTTCTCTGCTCCATTTCCAATTCATGAGTTTTGAGCAGCCCATAGATTTCATCAATCTCTGTTTCAGCAAGATCATAGTTGTCTCTAATAATGGTTGTTTTCACATCCCACTTTTCAGGTAGAGAAAGAAGAAACTTGAGATTAGAGTCTTCGAGATCATACTCTTTGTTGACCAATGACAAATCATTAAGCAATTTACAGAATCTATCAAATGTTTCTGTCATGGTCTCTTCAGGTTTAGCCTCAAAATGCTCATACTCTTGTGTGAGTATGTTTCTCCTATTCTTCTTAATAGCCGCAGTTCCTTGACATCTGACTTCAAGAGCATCCCATATCTCTTTTGCAGTGGTGCAGTTAATCACTTTGTTAGACATAACATTGTCTAAAGCACTATGCAGTAAATGCCTAACCTTTGCATCCTTAGCAATTGATGATAGATCTTCAGGAGTCATGTCCTTCTTTTCCTTTGGAACTATTTTAGCTTCTTCACCAGCAGCTGCAACAGATAGCTTTGTAGGATTGTGAGGGCCTTCATAAATCCTGTCAAGATATTCTGGATCTGTAGCCTCCAGAAACATAGTCATCTTGACCTTCCACATGGCATACTCTAATGGCCTCAGAATAGGATCCCTGATTGGTTCATAACGACTCACAGTAGTAGGAGCCTTTTCAGAAACAGTAGGTGTTGGTGGAGGAATTGCTGACATGATTATTGTTGTGTTTGGATCTTAACCTGTAATAAAGTAACAGATTGGCTCTGATACCACTTGTTAGGCCGAATACACAATTAATAATCAAATTCGTATGATAGTTTAACAAGTAAGATGTTTATGCACTTAAAAACTTCTGGTATTAAGAACCTTCTTCGTGATGTAAAACTATCACAAAGAGCTGCTAGGTTACAATAAAGATAATTCGTTGCACGATACCCTTCTAGGGTTAACCTAACTGTATTTATAAAACATACAGCTTCGATACAATCTCTAATTGATATTCCTAATAATCATCTATACAATGATATCAATTACAGATTGTCACACGTCTCCTAAGTCAACTCGATCTCTTTGATAGCTATCCAATCTTCAAAGATATCGCTTCCATAATAAATCTTCAATCACTGTTGACGAGTAGACGCTGCCTCCAGACAGAGTTTGACAAACTCTGTCGAGCTTCCATCTGTCAGAGTTTACACTAAACTCTGACCGCTTCCAGCTAAACTCTGATAATTCACTGTAACACTTAAACACTGATTAAAACACATCAATTATATTTAACAGATTCCTTATATTAATTGCTTCCTTGACCCTCAGTCTTTTATAATTGGAAATGAAAATGGCTTAATTAATTAATGATGTTTTTAAAACTCCTTATACTGGGATGATATGTTATCAGTGAGTATAAGGACTTGAAGGTGATAGGTTTTAAAGGTTTTAAAGATTTGATGTGGGGGAAATCCACTAAAATGTTTTTCAGGGATTCCTTCAGATTGGAGGCGTAAAAGGCGGGGTAACGCCGGTCCAGCATGTTGTATTTTTGTGTTGTAGTTCTGGTGGGACCAATCCAGCACCTTTATAGGCCAATGTGTTGCATAATTGGGAACCCAATTTTATGTCCAGAGGGACTTCGTGTCCGGTATGGGGACTTTACGTGGCTGATCACCCGTATTGTCCGGAGTCGTGGAAAAACTCCAATCAACTTAAATGTTTTTTGTTAAAAGGTTTTATGAAAAGTATCTTTTAATGATAGAATGGTTTTAAGAAAAGAAATGTTTCATGAAAAGTGATTTGAAGAAAAATGAAAAGTCTTATCCTAGGATGGAAATTGAATTATTCCATTGAGATATATTAATCATTGATATTGTTCATCAATGAACTGTTGAGATATTGTTGTTTCACTATAATATGCACTTACTGAGCGTTTTTGGCTCACTCTTGCTTTGTTTTACCTAAACCTTTGCAATTAGGGTTACGGATGATCTACTGCATTTATCACTGCGAATGAGAGCGATGAGGCATTCTATAAAAGATAGAATTCGAAGTCAGAGCTGGTAAGCACAGATTGAGATTGAGCTACAGATTAGATGGTATGGTATTTTCTATTTAGAGCAGAGATAGAAGTTGTACTAATTTGTAATAATTTAAATTCTTGTTTCATACCATAGCCTGGTATCGATCCTCGGTGAGGAATCGTTGGTGTATTTAAGTTTTATATACAGGTATTCTTATTTGTTATTGTTTGAGTGGCACCCAACCCGGGTTACCGGGTATGGGGACGTCACAGTTTGGTATCAGAGCGACAGGTTATGGTCACTGAAACAAGTTAGGATGATTAGGTGTACGTATTTAGAATGGACGTTAGATGGAACGGTTTAGGATAAGGTTTGCCTTAGGTTATTCAGACGACTGTTGCGACGTTATTAGGTATCCCGACATATCGCGTGAGCAGGAGTTTGATTCATCCAAATATTCGATTTAGGACGAGAAAGTTAATTTGGTGCTGCATACGTTAAATAGATGATCATAGCTACCAATTTGGAAGATGCTACTCGTGGACCTTCACGTTTCTTCTAGAGTTTCTTCTACGACTTTAGCTATTTAGCGAACTTAGAGTACGAAAAGACGGTAAACAAGAGGCGAATGTGATTACTGGAATGTGTTGGAAGTAAGGGTGTAGTTATTCACCACTAGCCTTTGGTTAAATTTAAATTATTGATTAAGGAGATTTAACCTTCCTTTCTGTTCTTTCTTATTTTGTTAGTACCCTATCACCTTTGATAATCAACTATGCTTCAGTTCATGATGAACTTCTTATATCAGATTTGTTTAAACACATTTCTATTCTTTCAGAGACACCTTTATTTTCCAAGGGTTATTTAATTCAACATTATACTCACAAACTTTTGAAACTCTTGAAATTCTTCTATTTTCCCCTGAATACTTAACCTTATTTATTCTGACTGGGATGAACAACCCTATGTATATAGGGGATTCAGGGACATCTTATCTATGTGATAGAAGTCTGGTGGGATGCCACTGATTGTGTTTGTCATGAAGTACTAAAGGCTGGCCACCTTTTTTTACTATGGCGGTTGACCTAAGTGATAAATACAACCTGATAATAGTTCAATGATCATATTGATCTCTCGGTTAAACTCTTGTACAAAAAAAAATTCATGTCAAACAAAACTCATCTAATATTCGTACATGTTAATACCTGTCTATTCTATTGATCCCTTTTGTGATAAACACTTGTGATTTCTAACAGTTATCAATGATTGAGAGCAGTAAAGATGGAAAAGATGAAATTTTGAGTGGTGTAAGCTACATTTACATCGAATGAAAATTGGATGAGTAGGTTTGAGGATTGAGGTTAAAGCAAAGATTTAATATCAATTTAGACTACGTAGTGGATTGACAACACACGTACAAGATTCGATAAAATGGAGGATTGAGTATGGATAAGGAGCAGATAACAAGGACACGAGATTATTAGTTAACTTTAATTTAGAAGTAGAGTGATGATGGATTTAGTTGGTATGTGAGAGTTATGTTGAGGAAAGATTGTTCAGGAACAACTGTTTATTGTGAATTTCACTTTGGATATGGTAGTGGAAATATTATAGGATTTTAAATATTTTGAGATCAATTGTCGGATATGAAGTTGTAGAACTTAAATGGGATAACTTGAGTAAAGCTAGATGGGAAGTAAAGTGATTGTGTGGGAGTTAATAACTTATGCGAATATAGTTCAGAGCATCATGAATATTAAGAGTAAGAGTGAATTGACCCAGATGAAACGAGATGGTAAGAAAAGGAAGACAGAGAACCAGGAAACTTGAAGGAATTGTGTTAACAGAAGACATGAGATTCAACTAGAAGATAATGTAAGAGTTAGAAGATTCAAAACTAGGATAGTTATAACGCCCTAGAAAATATCGTATTTGTTATTATTATTATTTAAATTATTTAATATTAAGTATGAATTATAGGGTGTGAAATTTTTTTAGGATAAATATATGTGACGTCATGCTTACATGTTTGTATGATGATTTATATGTGAAGTGTGGGTCCGTGTATTTTTGTTTGAAATTTTATGATTAAAATTTATTTAAATTGTGCATTATTGATCTTCAAAAAAATTTTATAAAGCCATTGGAGTATTTAAAAATCCTGAAATCTTTTGTGTTATTCTCTTTATTATATTAATTAGTTTTTAAAGTTATCGGGAGAATTAATATGGGTGTTTTGGTATTTTAAAATGATTTTAAGAGTTTTATTACATTTAAAGGATCAAAACTTGTAAAATTCATATTTAATTCATTTTTGATCCTAAAAATATTTTACAAATATGGGGAGATAGATAATTTAATTTTCTATATTTTGGAAATTAATTTTAAATTTTCTCAACTTTTACTTATTTAATTCCCATTTTATAAAGTGGTTTTAATGTTGTTTTTTTCAGAAATCGAACTAGTAAAATATTAAATTACTTTTATTTCCCTAAATCCCTAATTGGCTGCTAAGTTTTCTCCAAAGTCATTTTCCGTCGGTTTCTTGTGGGAGAACACTCTCGAACTCTCTCCATTTCTCTATTCTCTCTCGTCCCTCTCATCTCAATCTCTCTCTAAATCACTTTCCCACCCTCGTCTCTACCTTTGTGCTCCTTGCCTGCATCCTTTAAGAAAACCCCAGCTATGTGTGTGTATCCCGTGTGTGTATATATGATTTACGCGTGTGTGCAGTTGTATACAGTGGTACGAATCTCCCTCTTATTACCCTCAGTCCAACTCGCCTTTGTAAGCTGTGATTCAAGCTTGTTTAAAACGATTCTTGTCTGAATTGATCCCTCCCTCTGTTTCTATTCATGCAACCGTGTGTGTGTATTGAGTTCGTGTAAGCGTGTGTGTTGTGGTGTGTGTACCGTGTAATTGTGTGTGCGTGTGTGAAATGATTGTGTGTGTATGTGAAATGACTGTATGCGTGTATGTCTCTGTGAAACCGTGATGTATGTGTGGGTGTTATCAGTGGTATGAGTTGGAAATGGTAATTCGATTATTGTTGCTGTATAATTCGATTATTATGGTTATTGTACTTCAAATCATTGATGTTAAAATCAGTGCTCAATTTGACTATTTCTGTGAAATTACGAACTAATCGCGATTATTTGAGCGGAATTTCGGGATGGAAACCCAAATTAGGGTACCCTTGGAATTTTTTCCCCTCGACGATGATTTTATTTGAGTCGAGGGAAATTGGAAATGATAAATATATGAGCCAAAACTTTAATTTTAATGAATTATCTGGACTAGAATAATGGTAGTTCAAATTGTTTAGTGCTTGACTTGGTGGTAAATTGTATTTGTATTGGTTTTGTGTCGGTTGTGTCCGACTGGTAGGCTACCCGTGCAAAGGGGATGCTGCCCGAATTTTCTAAAATTATAAATTTTCTAAAATTATAAACTTTCTAAAAATAGTATTTTCATATTTAGCGAATAATTATAATTATGTTATTATCTAGTATTTAAATGATGGCTATAAATTATGCTTTGATTTGGTTTGATAGTGGATTAAAGAATAAGTTGTATGTCAGAATTCATTGTATAAGTGTTTATTTAAATGTTATTTATGGATTGCCAGTGGTGTACAATAGAGGTAAATTAAAATGGTTAGAGTTAATTGTGAATTATATTGTAGCGAAGGATAGTGTGATTGTTGATTGGTTCGGTTGTTTTCAGACAGGTTAGACGATATTTTAAAGGAGGTATTGTCCGAATTTTATTAGAATTATTGGTAATTTGTATAGCAAATTGATAACAAGTATTTGTAAATAGATATGATATACGCGATAACTAGCATAATTGTAAATTATTATTACGTGCTAAGTGCCTATGTGGTTTATATGACTATACTGTAACATTTTGAGAATGTGATTAATATGTGTTATATGTGTTATGTTATAAAGCGTAATAGGACTCGTTTGGGTAGTATGGAGTTAGACGATTAAGGTTATAAGCGTACTGAAGTAGTACTTTACCTTTTTATAGGTACGAGTAAAAGGCCGACTAAGAGTCAGTGCACGTGTAGATGGAACATAGAGGAAGGAGATAATTATCGGGATTAATAAATGTGCTCCTATAGAGACTGACAAGTGATAAAGGAAAGATGGGAGTGTGATCGAAGGAAGGTCAAGGTATAAAGAAAGAGAGAATAATGTAAAGTGAGTAAAGGATCGAGATGTTGAAATTGGAAACTGTGTGTATTGAGGAAAGTATACTATCCCTCACTTATCGTTCAAGTGATGTGAAATATCCTGTATTGTTCATATGTTCTTTCAGATTCCTTCTTGCAAGCATTTATACTCTTCGTATTTATTTTGGATGATGTGAATCTGTCTCTATTATTTGTAAGATTTCTTTCAAATCATTTTGCTACGGTCCACACCCCTTCATTTCGTTTCAAGTGATTTGACTTGAACCTTGTATTGAAGTCCAGATTTCCTGAACTGCTTATGAATTGTTGTTTAAATTCTTATACCTTTCTATGATTTCTTTTTAATTATTGTAGAACTCTTCATACCTTATTATTTATTTCTTATCAATTATTGTTGAAACACTTGAACCTTGTTTATCCTTATGAATCATTATTTAACCTTATGCATCCTGTTATTTACCATGTATGTTATTGAACTATAATCCTTGACTTATAACTATGCCTTGCCTTATCTTAATTTTTCTTTATGCTTATTCCTTTAAACCATACCAGTGAAACCGTATTTCATAACCCTTGAATTAAAATCTAGAACCCTAACCATTGTTTTGTTCTTTATTAACTAACGGCTCTTCAATTGTTTATAACCAATGATTACTCCAATCTTCTCTTGAGTTTTCGATTTCTCTATCCTATGTCTATTCTATAAATGGCTATTAAATTTCTTGAATCTTAACATTTACTTTGTTCCCTAATTGATTTATATTTCTTTATTGATATATGATGTTTGTTCAATATGACTCAATCTTGTAGAACCATGCCAGGTTTATTTTGACCTTGTTGCTTTGCTACTTATGATTCCTTATATCAACTGCTTCCTTGACCCTCAGTCTTTTATAATGGTAAATGAAAATGGTTTAATTAATTAAAGATGTTTTGTTTTAAAAATTCCTTATACTGGGCTGATCTGTTATCAGTGAGTATAAAGGACTTGAAAGTGAAATGTTTTAAAAGAAAAAAAGGTTTTATTATTAGGGATTCCATCAAAAATGTTTTCTACGAATTCCTTCAGATTGGAGGCGTAAGAGGCCGGGTGACGCCGGTCCAGCATGTTTTATTTTGTGCTGTAGTTGTGGTGGGACCAGTCCAGCACCTTTAAAGGCCAATGTGTTGCCTAATTGGGAACCCAATTTTATGTCCAGAGGGACTTCGTATCCGGTATGGGGACTTCACGTGGCTTATCACCCGTATTGTCCAGAGTCGTGGAAAAACTCCAATCAATTTAAATGTTTTTAAAAGGTTTTGTGGAAAGTAAGTTTTAAATGATAGAACTGTTTTAAAGAAAGGAATGTTTGATGAAAAGATATGATTTGAAGAAATGAAAGTTTAATTCTATGATGGAAATCGAATTATTTCCCTTGAGATAAATTGGTCATTGATATTGTTCATCAATGAATCATTGAAATATTATTGTTTCACTATATTATTATAACTTGCTGAGCATTGTTGGTTCACTCTTGCTTTGGTTTACCTTCCCTTTCCAGTTAGGGTTAAGGAGTTGGATACCTACGCTTTATAATTCAAATAAGAGCGATGGTGCATTCTTTAAAAGTTAGATACAGAGCCAACACATGTATATGCTAAATGGGCTTGCACTATGTTTTAGATGGTATAAAGGTTTGTAATTGGAATTTGAGATAGAAGTTGTAATAATTTGTATAGTATTACCATAACCTGGAATCGATCCTCGGTGAGGAATCGTTGGTGTATTAAGTTTTATTTGTAATTGTTAATTGGAATTTGGTTTGGGTTGAAATAAAGGTGGATAGTTCGATTTACGAATACTTCATGCCGAAAGTTTTCTAAAATTCCCCTGTATCAAAGTCTATTTTATTATAAAAAGGCTACGAATGATGCTATTAAATGTGGATATGATTACAATTATGAGAATAAAGTGTGATTCTCAAGAGATATGTAAGTCATGTTCGAGGTCGGAAGTGGACAAAGGAGTTTTAACGATTGTGTAGACTATGAAGTTATTATGACAAGATTTAAGATTATCTTATACATGTGAGAGATACCAGTAAGGAGACGATTAGGTTGGAGCAAACCCCCGTGTCTAAACTTTTGGATGTATATATATGGATGAATTACTAAGATTGTCACCATACAGAGATATAAGGTTAGTTAATTATTTACTACCAGGTATGTAACCAGTTTCAAGGATTCAAGATCGGAAGACATCGCAGAATTTTCTCGAGGAAAGGAGTGATAAGACCCAGTGTATGCCATGATGAATATGATTTCAAGAAATAATTGGATAAAATGTCGATTGTGTCTATGGAGCATATCTCAACATATTCCAGGATATAAGAAGAGCATTTCACAAGATTTCTAAGTATGAGTTTTGAAATTTGAAGAAGTATAATTTCTAGGACATGATGGAAGAACCAAAGTGAATTTCGTAATGATGAAGAAATAATGAATTGAGAAAGGCCTAAGACAATAGAAGAGATCGAAAGTTTTTTAGGACCATCTAGGAATTACTGAAGATTGTCAAAGATTTTGCCAAGGGAGCTAAATCATCAACCAAGCTTGCCAGCAAGAACAACAAGGTTTGAATGAACTGACAAATGTGAAGGAAGTTTTGAAGAGTGGAAAAGATTGATAACCGCTTCAGAGTTAGTCCAGCCGGATGAACAAGGAAAGGATGAGGATGTCTACAATGCGCAAGGAAATGTTCAAAGAATTTGAGAGGATGAATAAAATCTATATCATGACCTTCCAGCCTGAGTTATTAGAGGAAATTTAGGAATACAAAGGTGGCGTGATGAAGCAGAATGTGGATAAATTGACTGGAGAGGAAAGGGTAGTCAAAAAGAGAATAGTAGTGAAAGTGTATTTTATTTCGTTTATTTCGAAAATGCATGTTACGTATTAGAGTTGATTTTTGGGAATTCGAGACAGTGGAGTTTAAATGAATTTTGAAGGTTGTAAGTTAATTATTAATGGATATTAGAGTTGTTAGAGCTCAATTGGATTGAAAGTTGATTGTGAATGGTATTGAGAGGCGGTGACCCTGAGATAGTTTATATTACAAATAAGATATATATGTTTCAAGATAAATGGTTATTGGTTTCGAAATTGTAACTCAGTAAAACAATGGGATTTCCTTCGCGAGTAACATTGTACGTTGAAAGTGGAGTAAGAATGATTGGGGGATTTCTTGATATTCTTTTTCTCAATGTTTTATCTGAGGCAATATGGTTATGAGTAGGAGCGTGGAAGTTGTATCAATTGTTTTAGTCGCGTGGTTTTTGTTATAAAGATTTAATTATTTACCTATTTACTACAAGTCAAGGCAAATTTCTTCACTTATATGTTTATTTCAAGTCAAGGCAGATTTCTTCAATTATACGTTTATTGCAAGTCGAGGCAGATTTCGGTTTAGTATCTTATATAAATGAATTGTTTATGAATGATTGGATTAGTAATTGAGGTACTTTCATATAGGACATAGTCCATTATACGAATAGGTCATGTCCGATTTTTGGTAGAAAAGGATCGTCACGTACGAGTGATAAGTATCTAGAATTTACGAGATATGTAAACCAAAGGTTTAAGTTTATGTTGGAATTCGCGGGCTTACATGACGAGCCTATCGAGATGTGAATTGAATTAAAGGAATTCTAGAATGAAAGAAATGACTTGGAAATTGAAAGAGGAATGTTTGAGAATACCATCATATGTTTTCTTGCGGTCGATTCTGAGGACAGAATCCTATTAAAGGGGGAAGGATATAACGCCCTAGAACATATCGTATTTATAAATATTATTATTTAATATTAAATGTGGAATATATGGTGTGAAATTTTTAGGTTAAATATATGTGACATCATGTTTACATGTTTATACGGTGATGTATGTGTGTCGTGTAGGTCCGTGTATTTTTTATTTGAATTTTTGTGATTAAAAATCTATTTAAATTGTGTAATATTAATCTTTGAAAATTCTTATAAAATCATCGGAGTATTAAAAAAAATCTCGAAATCTTTTATGTTATCCTCTTTATAATATTATTTGGTTTTTAAAATTTTTGGGAGAATTATTTTGGGTGTTTTTGTATTTTAAATTGATTTTAAGAGTTTTATTTCATTTAAAGGATCAAAACTGGTAAAATTAATATTTTATTCATTTTGGATCCGATTTTTTTTTAAAAATATGGGGATATTTGTAATTTCATAAACTTTATTTTAGAATGTTTAAATTTATTTTTGTACTAATTTTCTGATTAATTTCAATTTTTGAAATGGTTTAAATCAAATTTGTTTTGTAAATTTTCAGCTAGAAAAATTCCTTAAACTACCTTTACTCTTTTTAATCCCCTAAATCCATTTCCCCAATTCAGTAACATCACTCTGTTCTCGTTCCTCTAGAAAGCTCAGGAAGACTATTTCTCTCTCATCAAAAATCTCTCGAATCACATCTCTCTCTTCCTTAAATCTCTCTCTCTCTCGACTATGTCTCTCTCCCTCTCCTATCTGTTCTGCTGCGTGTTTAAGGGTGGTGTGCGTGTGTGGCTTCGGGTGAGTGTGCATGTGTGTACAAATCGAGCAGTTGTGTGTATATCTGTTATGTGTATGTGCGTAAGTGCAGGGTGCGTGTGTGCGTAAGTAGTGTGTATTTGTTCTGTTGTTGGAGAACGAGTGTTGGTGGCTGGGTGTTGATGATGGAGGAAGATTAGGGAGTTAGGAGGGAAGAAAGGTTGCGAGAATTGAAGGGGATGAAGCGGGAAGAGGCTGAGGGTGAGTAGGAAGGAGGGTGGTTCAGTGGTTTTATGCTGGGTGCTCTCGGGAGGTGGTAATTAAAGGGGAATAGGGGAGTATGTTAGAGGAGTTGTGAAAAGGGAGTGTGGGAAACATTGGTGTTCATGTGTGTGCGTAGGCTGCAGTCTGCGTGTTTGCGGGTTGTGGTTCGATGTTGTCTATGTATGTGTGTTTATACATGTAGTGATGGAGTGTGTATGGGTAGGGCAAGGGAGTAAGGCAGGGGAGTAACAAGAGGTAAAAATGGAGATATTGGCGAAGAAGAAGTACTAAGGAGAAAACGAAGAATGTGTTGATGCGTGTGTTTATTGTCTGTATGTAGGTTAATACAGGTGTGTATAAGTTGTATGTGTAAACTTGAGTTGTATGTTAAACTATTTTGGTTAATTAGAGGTATGTTATGTATTTTTGGTTTTTGAAATTTAATAGTGATAATGGTCTCCGTTAAGAAGTAGAATGTTGGAAGGAATTGTTGTGGTGTGAAAAGGTACAAAGAAGAAAAGGGAGCGGGCGAGAAGAAGAGAAAGGAGATAGAAGGTAGATAGCAGGGAATGTAGTCGACAGTGATTGGTGGTGCCAAATTATGATTGTGGGTTGAGATTGTTAATGTTGAATGTTTACTTGCATTTTATTTGATAAGCGGTCTGTGTGATTGTTTTATTGTCGAAAATGTTGTCGTGCTAATTTGATTTAAATTAGAGAAATCGATTGATAGTTGGTCAGAAGTTGTATGCTTGGGTTATAACATGCTTATTAGTAATTAGACGCTTAAGTGACTTTATTTAATTAAGTGCTAGCAGAGTCAAAAGAATAGGATGATATAGATAGAATACTATATTTTGTAGTCTTTTAACAAACCTCAAGGAGTGGTATATGTTATCAGGGGATATACATTACGTGATTAAACGCATGTCGTAGAGCAAGCTAGTTAGTCAATAATTGTTTGTTTTCGAATAGTGATTGTAAATTGTAAGTTGTTTTGAAGTTGATATTGCATAAAAGAGTCGATTGATTTGTGGTAAGGTTGGTTGTTTTTCGGCAGATAGAGTAATATTATAAAGGAGGTGCTCTCCAATTTTTATTAAAATTATTTTATTATTTTGAGAGTATTTTGATAAAGAATTTTGATGTGTAAAGGATATAGGTGTGCTATGTAATATAAGTGTAATATAATAATACGTGCTAAGTGCTTATGTGATTATGTGATTATATGTTACTATTACGAGAATATGATCTGTATGAGCTATATATGTTAATTGTAAAGCGTATTAGGACGCGTTGGGTAGAACAAAGTTAGACGGTTACGGTTATAAGCGTACTGAAGTAGTACTTTTTTTTGATATAGGTACCAGTAAAAGGGCGATTTAGAGCCAGTGTATGTAAAGGTGGAAATCCTGAGGAACGAGTTATTCAACGAAGTTAACGAGTGTGTGCATGTAGAAGCTGACTAGTGATAAGGAAAGATGAAGGGATGACCGAGTACAAAGCCGACCAATAAGAAATAGAGACTGGTGTACAATGAGTAAAGAATCGAGATGTTGGAACTGGAAACTTCATGTATTGAGGCAAGTATACTATCCCTCGCTTATTTTTCAAGTGATGTGAAACCTTTTGTATTATTTATTTGTTCTTTCGAAATCCCTTCTTGCAAACAATTATACTCTTCATATTTATTCGGAATAATGTGAACCTATTCTGTTAAATATACGCTGTTCCTTTCAAATCATTTTGTTAATGCCTATACTCTTTATTTTTACTTGCAGGGACATTCTTCTTTTATTAATTTATAAACATACATTCTAAAATTATTCTATTATTGTTTATGCTCCTCACCTATCGTTCAGGTGATGATTTCTTTTAAAATCATTTTATTGCAATATTCCTCGTCTATGCTAATATTTTTCAAAGTATGTTTTCTTTCAAATTTATGTAAACAAATTCGAGGTTTATATTGTTGTTGAGGCATGTGTTGCACGGTTAAAGCCAAGAATGAATTGAGATCGTCTTAATTATTCAAACTCATTATTGTCAGGCCGGTTCTGGTCGCTAAAGCCTCTGAGTGCTTAGCAAACAAGAGTGAGACTTTGTATAATTGAGAATTTCTTAAATCATCTTTTGAACTTCAGATTTTCTCTATTCCACGATTCCTTATAAATTGCTTTGAATTTATAAAATCTTGAAAAATTGATTTGTTCCTAAAATTATTAGAGTTCCCCTGTTGATATATGATTCTGCTTTGCTGTACCATATAATGCTTAGTTTAATCTTATTACTTTGCTATTTATGATTCCTTATATCAATTGCTTCCTTGACCCTCAGTCTTTTATAATTGGAAATGAAAATGGCTTAATTAATTAAAGATGTTTTTAAAACTCCTTAAACTGGGCTGATCTTTTATTTGTGAGTATAAGGACTTGAAGGTGAAATGTTTTAAAGGTTTTAAAGATTTGATGTGGGGGAAATCCGCTAAAATGTTTTTCACGGATTCCTTCAGATTGGAGGCGTAAAAGGCCGGGTGACGCCGGTCCAGCATGTTTTATTTTTGTACTGTAGTTCTGGTGGGACCAGTCCAGCACCTTTATAGGCCAATGTGTTACCTAATTGGGAACCCAATTTTATGTCCAGAGGGTTTTGTGTCTGGTATGGGGACTTTACGTGGCTGATCACCCATATTGTCCGGAGTCGTGGAAAAACTCCATTCAACTTAAATGTTTTTTCTTAAAAGGTTTTATGAAAAGTATCTTTTAATGATAGAATGGTTTTAAGAAAAGAGATGTTTCATGAAAAGTGATTTGAAGAAAAACGAAAAGTCTTATCCTATGATTGAAATTGAATTATTCCTTTGAGATATATTAATCATTGATATTGTTCATCAATGAATTGTTGACATATTGTTGTTTCACTATAATATGCACTTACTTAGCATTTTTGGCTCACTCTAGCTTTGTTTTACCTAACCCTTTGCAGTTAGGGTTAAGGATGATCTACTACATTTATCACTACGAATGAGAGCGATGAGGCGTTCTATACAGGATAGAATTCGAGGTCAGAGCGGGTAAGCATGGATTGAGATTGAGCTAAGGATTAGATGGTATGGTATTTTCTATTTAGAGCAGAGATAGAAGTTGTAATAATTTAGATTCTTTTTTCATACCATAACCTGGAATCGATCCTCGGTGAGGACTCGTTGGTGTATTTAAGTTTTATATACAGGTATTCTTATTTGTTATTGTTTGAGTGGCACCCAACCCGGGTTATCGGGTATGGGGACGTCACAGACAGGTTCTTTAATTGTTACATGAGCATGGTGATTGGTTATGGCCTTAATGACCAATAGGTTAGTGGTTTGATATGTAATTATTGTTTTGATAAATATGGCTTGCATGTCTTCTTTCTTTCTTGTAATTGTTCTATCTCGAATGTAACTCGAGTTTACTTATATAAGTTGATTAGTATAGGTTGTATTTCTATTATCCTTTATAATTGTACTTGGAGAATGAAGGACGATCAACCAAGAAGGAGAAATGAGCAAGACTACAAGAACGTAAGACATGTAATCATGTATTTATTTTAAACCTTAGACTGACCATTGATCCTTCCATTAGTTTGGAAGGATCTCAAAGGATAAAGGCCATAACCAAGCATATTTTACATACTGCACTTTACATATTGATGTATGAATGTATGTGTAGAATACATAATGATGCATGTTTAATTAGATTAATCATGTATGAATGTTTGTATTAGATACATCACCCATGCCATGCCTGCTTAAACAAGAAAAATCTGTAACGACTCGAGATTTTATAATTAAACAAAATGATTATGAGATTTCTGTGTTTTTGAAACACCGAATTAAATACGAATTTTCAATGATTTCAATATGGGGAGATTTTGTCAATAATGGGCCATGCCTGTAAGGAAGTCGGGTATTAAGTGAGACCATTGTGTCTTCTCCGACAACCTAGAAATCAAACCATTGATGAATATTGGTTTGAAGTATTTAATTCAAGGAAAAATGAGGAATCTCTTTATGATGGGATTATGGTCGTTTTAATTAAAAACCCTAAAGATAAATATTAAGTTTAAGATGCCTTCCAAATGGGAAACACTCGTCAAGACCTAGATCGACACAGGGTGGGTTCGCCAAAGCGAAGTACCCTCGTTTATTGTAGTAAGGCGCGATGAAGTAAATTAGAGATACTTAACTGTTAGACCATTGGGTTCGACTTAACTAAGTGACCACAATAGGATTGTGAACTTAGAGGCAGAGAGTTTGGTAAGATTTATTGGATAAATGTGAACAAATGTTGTTATGTGAACAAATGTTGTTCTACCAAACTATCAAAGAGTTATATATGATATAATTGACAAATGTTGTCTACCTAAATAATCATTTTAAGGAGAAAAGCCAAAGCTGACCTTAAAAGTGATGAAATATGGATCTTGGCTCACTAGAAAGGTTTAGAGAAACTTTTTCGAATTGATAGGCAGGGTTATTAATTTGATAAAAAAAGTGGAAGATATATATTCTGAATATATATGAATAATCACTTGAACATAAATTAATAATACCGTAGACTAATTATTATGCATTTTAACATTATGGATATTCAAATGGCAAACAACTCAAATAAACTTCTCAGTACGATCAGTCCTTGAGAAGGACAAGATGACAGGAACAAACTTCCTCGATTGGCAATGGAAAGGCAAGAAGAGGATTGGATCCAAATCTAATGCTAATCCAAAACATGCTCCCAAAAAGGATTTGATGCCTTTAGGAGGTATTACAAAAGGTGATTGTCACTACTGCAAGAAGCCGGGTCATTGGAAGAGAAACTATCAAATTAATTTGGAGGATCTGAAGAAACTGAAGTTAGTTCAGATTTCTAATTCAGGTATTTATGTTATAGAAGTCAATTTGTCTACTTCTATATCATGGGTATTAGATACTGGATGTGTTCCCCATATTTGTATAAATATGCAAGAACTTCGAAAGAGTAGAGCTTTGGCGAAAGGAGAAGTCGACCTACGTGTTGGCAATGGAGCAAAGGTTGCTGCCTTAACTGTAAGGACTTATTATTTATCGTTGCCCACTGGGCTTATTTTAGAACTTGAGAACTGTTTTTTACGTGCCTGTGATTTGCAGAAACATTATTTCCATTTCTTGTTTGGATAAGATTGGTTTTTTGATTTAGAACAATGGTTGTTCGTTTTCATTGAATAATGTTATCTATGGGGTTGCACGTTTGTTTAATGGTTTATATGTTCTTGATCTTGATACTCCTGTCTATAATATAAATAATAAACGTCTTAAGACGAATGACTCAAATCAAACATACCTCTGGCATTGTCGTTTAGGCCATATAAATGAGAATCATATTTCTAAGTTACATAAGGATGGATACTTGGATAAATTTGATTTTGAATCATACGAAGAATGTGAACAGTGTCTCATTAGTAAAATGACTAAAGCTCCTTTTACCGGGCAAGGTTGGAGGGCCACCAAATGATTGGAATTGATACATAGTGATGTATGTGGTCCAATGCGTATGATGGCAAGAGGTGGCCTTTACTATTTCATAACCTTTATTGATGATTTTTGTAGATACGGATATCTGTATCTTTTGAAGAATAAATCCAAATCGTTTGAAAAATTGAAAGAGTATAAGGCTGAAGTAGAAAAGCAAATAGGCGAAAGTATAAAAACTCTACGATCTGATCGTGGGGGAGAATACTTAAGCTTGGAAATTAAGAATTTCCTAAAGGAGTGTGGTATCGTATCACAACTCACTCCTCCTGGAACACCACAATGGAATGGGGTGTCTGAAAGGAGAAATCGTAATTTGTTGGACATGGTGCGACCGATGATGAGTCATGCAGATCTTCCAATAAGTTTCTGGGGTTATGCCCTAGAGACGGCTGCACAAACACTAAACTGAGTTCCTTCAAATTCGGTTCAAAAAGACACCATATGATATATGGACTGAGAAACGTAATAGCGTGTCATTTATGAAAGTATGAGGATGTGGAGCATTTGTGAAACGTTTGGCCTCCGACAAGCTAGGACCAAAATCAAATAAATGTAATTTTTTGGGATACCCAATTGAAACAAAAGGGTATTATTTTTGTAAACCTTCTGAGAACAAAGTGTTTGTTGCTCGAATGGCTGTTTTTTGGAGAGAGAACTACTTTCTAAGAAAAATAGTGGGAGGACAATAGATCCCGATGAGGATCGAGAACTACAAGATAATGTTGAACCAGAGTTGGAACATGAGCAAAATGAGACTCAAGATGTTTAGAACAATACTGCTCAAAAAACACAGGTTGTTCGTAGATCTAGTAGGATTCGCCTTGAGCCAGAGAGATATTATGGATTTCTCTTGACTCAAAGTGGTTGTTTCCCAGTGACCAGTGATTTACAATTGTAGAGGGGGGGGTTGAATACAATTGTATAAGATTTTCAACTTTACTAATAATATCAACATAAGTATGAATAAACAACAGCTTTATTAATTCTGATATAAAACTGTTACAAACTCTCTCAAGAAATTCTGATGTTCTTGAGAGCTGCTAGGTTACAAGTACTCTCCTGTAAGTGATTACAATTAAGTAAAACCTAAACTATGTTTATATGCATCACACAGCTACCCTATCCATTATAAGATATGCTAAAATCAATTACTAACAACTTACAGTACATATCTTAATTGATAGCTACGTTCCTACAAGTCAGGAACCGACATATCAATCTACCCTAAAAATAAGAAGTAATAGATATCTTTACAATCTTCAATCCTGATCAGTCTTGCAATCCTGATGTGTCACCAAATCCTGACGATCACCAATACTGATGACGTCACTCATGCAATCCTGATCAGCTCCGTAGGACAGATCCTGACATCACTTGAATCATTATTTCTATCAATCTCCCCCAATTTGTACTTTGTCAATAAAGCACAAATTCCCTGATTCAATGTTGTCAAAAACCAAAAACAAAATGTCAAGCCTCATCAGAATCTATAGAATCATTAGAAACAGTTTCAGAAATTCTTAGGTAGAAAAGATTCATCTTCAAGAACTTAGATAATAGCTCTTCTTCCTTTCTTTCAGGAATTTGAATCAACTTCTCCTTCAAACTTATGAGTTCTTAATCTTCCTCATTTATCGGATAGATAGCTGCCCTGAGATTCTAAATTGAGCTTCTCTGTAGAAATAAATCTTCAACCAGCAGATATGCAATTTCTTCTCCATCAGGATTAAGAGACAATTGTTTCATACCAAGAGACATTTCTTTAACAGCACTGCCTCTTTGCCTTTCAACTTCTTGACCTCTTGTATTTAGATACATAGGAGTATAATTGCCATCATACCTTTGACTTCCATCCTGAAATCTCCTTCTAATGGTAGCAAGAATCATATTTGACCAGTTTTCACACACTTTGTTCTTTGATCTGAGCAAATAGTGAACATATTTCAGTTCCTTTGTAGACTTCATCAGTATCTTCTGCATAGTGATCAGCTTCACACTTCTATCCGTCATGAAATATATCATCTACTGCTTTTTCTTTGCACCATCTTGACAATCTTGAATTATATCAGTAGCTTCAAGCTTCCACAGATGATCAACAGTTAATTCTTCACCAATCCTGTCAACTAGAGCATGTTGATCTGTCTATGTAGTGAAAATAATTTCAGCTTCATGTGAACCAATACCTCCTTTTGTTTTAGGTACCAATCCCTTCAAACTAGACTAAATGTTTGCCCAAAGTGGTTTGGATTTTTGAAGTGATTGTGGAATATCAGACCTAGAAGGTTCAGCTTCAGTAATCAAAGAAAGTTCTGTCATTGATTCACCAGGTTGAAAAACAGCTGGTCCATTGTAAGTCCAATCATAAATATTCTTCCATTTCTTGTCTTTCTTCTTGACATGTGAATAATTCTTTTGTTTCTCCTGAACTTCTTTTCTATGATCATACCACAGCATCCTGCTAGACCTTTTTATACTTTTCACATAATTCATGGTTTCTTCAACTTCAATATCTCTTACTATTTCTCTAATTTCTTTTTCTCTTTCAAATCTTCTGAATCTTTCTTCATCAATCTTTAGTCTCTCTTCATCAATTTCCAGATTGTGAAAATTAACCACATCAGTAAGAATAATAACTTCAAGTTCTGTCAAGATATCAGAATCAGGAATAGCATCAGGAATTGAACCAGGAATTGAGATTTTATCAGGATTAGTAGTCTGAACTGCTTCAACACTTGTAACCTGTGTTTTCACAACTAATTTTCTTTTGCTTGCTGATAATTGATCTTCCTCTTCTTGTAGCTCATCATGTACAGTAGCTAAAAGAGTCTGTGGAATAATTTCGTTTGGAATTACAAGATAATCTCCAGTTAGAGTAGGCTTCCTTCCTCTACCTCTACCTCCTCTGCCTGCAGTAGGAGTCTTTTTCTTCTTACTAAACCTTTCCGTAAGTTCTTTCTGTTGAATTAAGATTTCTTCTTTTGATAGAGTTGGAAAGTCTTCAGCTGATACAGAAAGAGCTGACTTTGCATTCATTAATTCAACTCTTTTATCTTTATGGAACAGAGTAAGAACTTCACTAGACGCAGTATCAAGCTGATGAAAAAGTTTGGCAGCATCTTCTTCTTTATCAATAAACACATCATCCTCATGAATTGTTGACAAAGTTTGACCTTGACCAGGTATCAGGATTTGATCACCTATCAGAAATTGTTCTTCAGTCAAGATCTGAGATTGTACCTTTATCCTCACAGTTTTCTTTCCAGAACTAGAAACATGAGTTGACTGCTTGGTTTGAGTTTGAGTTTGGCTTGTCCTTTTTACCATCGCAGCATCAGAGGTTCCAGAAGACTTAGCACCACCATCATTTCCAGTATTATCATCATTCTTTCTCAATACTAGATTAGGTGAGCATTTTGTTTTTGTTTGAGCAGCTAACTTCTCCCCCTTTATGACATCAGAATCAGTCAATATAGACAAAAGGAGTTGGAGAAAAGCTTCAATATTATTGACCATGTCTTTTAGAGAATCAAGTCTCTGATTAGTTCTATCAACCTTTTTTGTCAGAATCCTTACCTGTAAAGTAGTAGCAGACAATTCTAACTTGTTCAGCAAATCAGCTCGAGTATTTCCATGAGAGACCTTGATAGAAGCAATTTCATGTTGAAGACCCTTAGAAAGAATTGTAGACGTTTTCAGAAAATTCTGTTACTGAGCATTGTCATCCATAGTTTTAGCTACATACTTGGCATGACCTTGAGCACTTTCAAAAGAAATATGTTCGTTAAGATTAGCCCAATTTCTCTCCCATTCAAAATTTCTGAAGCGTTCAGCATTTTCTCCAGTACCAGTATCACGAATAACCGCTGGATGAACTAACTTCCTGCTGTTGATATGAATTTGCTTGAAGAACCACGTGCACTTCCCTTGCTTACATCTATGGCCTTTTGAAGATTTTCTTCATCAGGATCAACATCATCATCATCAGAACTGTCAGTATCATCATTGTCATGCTCAGCAGTTTCAGCATCATCAGAAATCAGTACACCCTTTAATTGTAGTTTATCACCTTGAATAACTGGTGTATCTTGATGACCTGTAAGAGAAACAGAATGAAAACCTAAATCTCTCATTTATTCTAAAGTGATCTCATCACTTCTCACATTTTCAACTAAGTTACTTTCAATAGTAACTTCTATCTCACTAGAAGTTTGAAACTTTTCATTCTTTTTTACCTCTCCTTTTGCCAGTACAGGAGACTGCCTCTCTTCACTCTTCTTTTTCTCTAATTGTTTACTCTCATCCTCACAAGAAAGGTTTTGGCTCAAAAAATGCAAAGAAATAAGAGGTGGTTGAGAAGAGTTAACTGTAGTCATATAGATAGAGGTATTCCTTATATCAGGGCTGTAACACCCCCAGATCCGGGGTCCGGGATCCGGTCGTTACGGTTTCCATATCTGTCCGCAATACTTGAACTTACTTCAACATAAAATAAATTACATCTTTATGACCCAACACAACAATATAAAACACACCCGTTATAGTCCCAGAGATGAAATCAGAGTAATTACCAAATTTTATTAATCACATTATGAGTTCTTACAATCCAAAAGAATTTAAATATGAATACATACTCTTTGCCATCCATTTTCGTAAGTCATACCAGGCCATATACTTGGTACTGAAAGAATGAATCTATCCTACCACTAGCTTCTTCTTTAACTCTAGTAGTCTCATCGTCCTCGTCAGCGTCGAGTGCACCTTGTGCGAGTCATCTGGTCTAGCTGTTGTTGTGATATAATAATAAAGCAAGGGTGAGCAATAGCCCACCAACGATAATATATAACTGAACGATAATATATAACAGTTCAAAAGTTCCTTTCAAACCATATGCCATGCATTTACGGAAATGATGCCAGTATAACATAAACGATGAAGTTACAAGGTAACTCAAAATGCAAATATAGGTGGGAATATCTGCTATGTCGAAGATAAGCAAGATATTATCATTTATCATAGAAGAGGAACTTGCAGGAAAATATTGCAATTCCAATTATAAATACTTTCCAATACTACCAACAATGATAATGTTGCAGAAAATAAATGAATTTAAATGATGAACTTTTGCTGGAGTATTCACCGCGCCCACTGTTCCAAACCTTACGATGATCAGTCGTAGATTGTACAGCTCAATTTATATTGACTACCGGTAGAAGGAAGAGCTGACGGATTTACTTGTCTACCGCCCTGTTAGATCTCCCCGGCCAACAGTTGGGCCAATTGGGATGGACCGGAGCTACTCGGCCTCTTACACGACTCCAAGTTCGAAAAGAAATACTTGACTCTGAACGTAAAGTTCGTCCCCCTTTCCCCAAGTATGAAACTTGTTGATAAGACTCCACAGAGTAGTCGTATCTAGTTGGAAAGGAAAATTCAACATCATATCTTTCAAGCTGCTGCTTGTTAGAGGATACCATCTTGTTCCAATAATCTTACCCCTCGAATGATGAGAAGGTTACTCAAAGATTCAATTGATAAACAGCAACCAAGTTACGAGTGAAACGAATAGTTTTACAAGTTTTATGACCGGGAAGTCACAAGATAAATAACATTGCTCAAGTAGGTTCCCCTATAATATGGAAGTTTGAACGAGCATTTAAATCCTTTTAAGATAGATTTAAACGAAGAATAAAGAGTTGGGAACCTTTCCTTGATAAAATAGTCGTAAAAGATTCCGAATAATATAAGTCATTTTTAAAAGGAATTTAAAAGAATTAAATAAATATTCCAAAAATATTTATTAACTCAATAATAATTATGGAATATTATTAACTCATAATACTGCTCGTAAGTAATCCTCGAATGAATATATGGAATTATTTACTAAATAAATCCCTCCTTAAATGAATATTCAGAATAATATTCATTAAATAATTAAACTCCAATAAATATTTAACATAATATCCAATAAATAAGTCAAACCTTAAATGAATATTTGAAATAATATTCATTAAATAAATAATCTTCTAAATGAATATCCAAATAATATTCATTTAGTAATCAAAACTTTAAAGGAATATTTGAAATAATATCCGTTAAGTAAATAGAACTTCCAATGAATATTTTAAAATAATATTCATCAAATACATACACCTTAAATGAATATTCGAAAGTAATATTCATTTAATAAATAAAATTTCAATGAATATCAAAATAATATTCATTAAATAATCAACTCTAAATGAATATTCGAAACTAACATTCATTTAATATCTCTCGACTGAGATAATACTCGAATAACATTCCTCGAAGGATTTCCAAGTAATTGATACTTTATGGAAATATAAATAACGTTTAATAATAACATTCCTCGGATAAATAATAACCTATCGTTGGAATCCCTCCGGGTTTCCACGACTATCTATACCTCAAAATACCGACTCCCGGTCTATATTTAAGAATGAATATCATATGCCCTTCGCTAAGGGTCTTACCAAAACAATCCGGCTTATAACTGATAATTCGTATCTAGTCTATAAGCCAATATCAATTCAGGGAACAGGTATCATAATATAATTTGACAATAGGCATGCATGCTATGGCATATGTAATATAGCAATCACATATATATATTATCACAACAACAGGTTCAAACTTTTGAACACTTGCCTGGTAATCGGGTGTGGGTAGAGATAGCGTGTCCTGGGTCTGCTCGATGATCTATAAACAATCAGAACAATCGAGATTAACCACTTAACACCTTTTAAAAGTCTAAGTATAAACTTCACTTAAGTCGAAACACGTTTTCGAATTATCTCGTTATACACCTTTTAGTGTAACTCTTTTTATCACCGATATGATCCGACATTCGTTCGTTATTAAGACATGTCATCATACCCACACTTGGTATATACTTAAGTCGTATAAGTTCTAAAGTCGATCGATTATACCTCAAGTTTTATCGTTCGTTTTCTAAGTGTTTTACCAAAGTTATAACCAAGCGGGTTTTTAGGGGTTCGTTCGCGTTTAACTTCGATTCCAACATTTTTATAAAATTGGAAAACGATCCGTTTGACATGTGGTTTTCTTTCATACCTTCCTTATGACCTCTAGTATTTATTTACCAAGATTCGCCACTGAGTAACATGCTTTACGAGGGTTCAATTGAAGTTACGAACTTTTACTTACAGTTTCAAACCAATTTTAGTAATTTGACCATAACTCCTAAACCGTAAATCGGAATGTTTCGATTCTTTCGCCAAAACGATCTATGACTCGAGATCTACAAGGATATGTCATGTTCATAACCAGTTAAGACAATTAACCCTACTGTGATGCACGAATTCTTTAAGGTTATCGAAAATTGGGCATTACGATGGCTATAAATCGAATATTTCCAAATTCCAAACTTTCCAATAATCATAGTTTCCACTCCAAACAACATATACACATGATTTATAACCATGAACTGAGGCCAAACAATGCCTTTCCGTTCATCTAACTATTTTTAACATTTATCAAAACCCCATTCATAATCATGCTTATAATCATGCTTATAATAAAATCATCACCAAAACTCATCTAAAACTCCATTAAAACTCAAAACAAAAACTTGGGTTCTTGAAGTTTATACCTTCCTTGGAGTGTGTATGCACTTAGTAAGCCTTGTATAGTCCTTGTATGGCCTCCATGAAGCTTGGATCATCAACCAAAATCAAGATCCAAGAATTTTGTTCTTGAGGTTACTATTCATCCTCCACTTTGATGATTTTATTGAAAATGGAAAAAGTGGTGTTTGAGGCTAAGATTTCGAGGGTATCATTTTTATGAAATATAGGATCTAGGATAAAAATTTGGAGATCAAACAATGGTGGGAGCTTGGACTTTGATTCTTGAATTAAGGAGGAAGTAGAATGGTCTTCTTTGGAGAGGATGAAGGAGTTTTTGCTTGGTTGCTTGGCTAGTCTTGCATTATTGTGTTGTATTGAATGATATTTTGGCATAAAGCTACTTTAATAAAGTGCCTAGGTCAACCATGATGCAATCAAGAGATATGTATTGCATTTTTGTGGTAATGAGATGAGATGGGAATACGTACTTGGTTATTTTCTAATCTTGTTAGTTACTCTTGTAACTAGTTGGTTGCTTGATGTTTATCCATTAGTACATGCATGTATCTTGATCCACTACTCGTTCCTTTGTTCGGTTATTGCTCAATTCATTGATCGTTCGGAGGAATAACTCATTCGTTTCTAGTTAGGGTTTTACCGGAATCCGTCTTAATATTAATACTATCATTCTCCATCTTTCTTACTAACTTTCGAATTTAAATTCCTTAAATCCCTTCGTTCAATCCTTAAGTCTATCAGTGTCCAGGGAACTCTCGGAGAAAATAAAAGTGCGGTTTTTCAGAATCCGACAGCTTTTACATACACTTATTTTCCCCCTGGATCACTATTACGAACTCGAAAATCCGTTCCGAATACTTCTATATAGTGTCATCTCATAATATTCTCTTTTCCACCAAAAACACTATTCATTCTTTATTCTTTACTTATTCTCTTAAGGTTGTATAATTGTCCCTGATCTCTTTCGATCGTTCCTTAACCTTTTTACGGACCCACTGGACCAATAACAGATATCGATTTGGATGACATAAGAATAATCTTCTCCTTTAGAAATATCAAACCTCAATTCCCTAGGAGATAGATAATTCTTATCTAAAGTGTCAACCAATAGTATTCTTCATGGCATATAAACATTTGAATCCAAATCTATTCCTTTCATTCATTATCTCAATCGTTACATCGTAGTCGTAATCACTATTCACCATTACCTCAGTACATAATAAAAAGTTTTAATTATATCCAAAATTTGGGATTCTTACAGTCTCCCCTCCTTGAAAGGATTCCGTCCCGAAATCAGGTAGGAAGCAAAGGGTCGTTTGTCTGTCGTTTCACCTTTCAGCTTCCGGGTCAATTCTTAGTCGTTCTCCCCTTTCTCAGCACATCTACTGGTCCTACAATACGTACTTTCTCCCTTTTCCATCAACTTTTCTAATTTTTGTACAACAGATTATCCGGGTTATGCTCTTACTCAGTCTTATCTTTATTGATACCTGCAGTAACATTGGTATCCTTATCACACTGAGAATTCGGAGGTAACCTCGCTCGCACTGTGCATTTCCTGATCGCTTTAATCTTCGCAATCTCGATCAATATAGAGAAGTGGAAAGATTTATTGAGAGATCACTATGATCAATGAAAATTTGTTATATTGCATTGTTAGTACAGAAGGGGGCCAGCCTTTAGTACTTGACAAGCAATTAAACAAGTTATGGTATTCCACTTAGACTTCTATCACATAGATAGATAGTCACGTAGCAGTACCCCCCCTCCTTAAAGGGTTGTTCTTCTCAATTCATATAGAAGATGAATAAGAGAGAAGAAAAGAAAAGAGTTCTAAAAGATTATAGAAAGTTTTAATGATTGTAAAATATCATACTCAGAATTTACCTCTGAACTATAGAGGTTCATCAAAGAAGAAATTAAACATAATTATATCCAATACTATTTGATCGCAATCTCATGTGTCAACATATCTTGCTGCTTTGTCCACTATTCTATGGACCTATACTCTGGTTCAACATTAGCAATACTTGCTTTTGGAAAATCTTCGAACCTCTCAGGTTAAATCTTAGTTTCTCGCTTGACACCATTGTTACTGACATTCCATGTCACGCTACTAGCTTTTTCATATCCATAATATTAACACTATCAGGTTGTCATCCCGTGAATTCATCAGAAAACCCATTTATTAATCCATTCATAACATTCCTTGCCTCACATTCTATAGTTGCTTTCTCAGTCTTTTCTTTATCAATCACATCCTTCTTATTATCTGATTCTTATTTACTTCTGTATTTACTTCCACCTTCATCTCTTTATTGAGACATCTTTTGCACTTGGCACCTCCTTATTGGTATCCCGTCACATTTACTCTATAATCATCACATTATTACAATTTAAACCCTCCGAAATGATTCTGACCTATCCCTTTTTACATAGAACCAATATAATCTACTTCTGCCAAACTTGTTTCTCATCACCTGTTCTTTTCTACCCGTAGTTTCCACAGGTTGTCCTTCGTAAGTCAGACCAGGTAGTATATCTACATGCTCGTACTCTTATCATCTGTTGAGCATCTGCATTTTATGGGCAGAGCCTTGCCACATGAAAACCCGTTATGACCGTGCTATAAGTTTTGGGGGTAAGGCTGGCTCGAATGCCACCTTCCGAACACTTTTAAACTCTCAGATGGCCCAATAAGTCTCGGGCTCAACTGCCCTTCCCTCCAAGTCTCATTAATTCTTTCTACGGGAATACATTTGGCATCATGAATCATCAACCTCATATTCTCTATCTTGTTTGTGCAGAAATACACTAACACAAACTTGCTTGTCATTCATCAACATGCCATTTAGTATATCAATAGCAGCACTTTCTTTATCTTTACGTTGTCATCTACTTTCTTAGAAGAATCACCATCGCTTGTTGTTTACGTAGTGCATTAATAGCTAACCCTACGGGTTTCAAATCCCTTAGGGAGACAAAGTAATCACTATTCCTTATCCATAAGGAACACTTCCTGAACTTGATGTAGATATTACATGAAGTAGATAGAATTGCAGAAGAGTTTCAAGCATCGCAGCTAGGTCCGGTTGATGAAACTATCACTCATGCATCTTCCATAAAATACTGGAAACTTAATGGTTTACTTCGTCAATTTTGTATCATGGTCCTGGTTTGCCTCAAAACGGGGCCTTCTAAGGTGTGTAGTTCGCTTAAGACGATATCGGGAATCGAATCTGTACTTAAACTATTATTACCGTCGATTCTTGCACAGTCATCAAAAGGAATATAATTTCCTCCACTCCGATATGACCTTCAAGGTCCTTCCAAATATCAATCTATTTTTTTTGGTATGAACATTTGTAATTATTCCTATATACTTAGACTGTCGGCCACCTCATTGGCCTTTCCTGATAATAATAATTTCTTGTAATCCATGTTCTCTGGATACATTCCAACTCAAATTTTTTCTACCTCATTCTCATCACTGTTGGGTGAAAGCATTCTCCCTTAAGCTCTGCTGAAGGAGAAAAATATAACTATCAGTCTTTTTCCATAAGTCATTGCTTCCACCTTCCCGTGGGAACTTTATCAAAGTTACCCTCAATCCTACCTAGGATATTTGTTTTCTTAGTTCTTTCTTGTTCTAGGATAATCTCAACCTTCTTTGGTTCCATCCATACCTCATCATGGTTTCATACATGCCTCATCTGGCATTATTGTTATTGTGTCTTACATTCTCTACCAAGCTTCTATTTTGAAACTCAGAATGTTAACTTTTTCCTTGTAAGGTTTCTTAGGTCGTCCTCATCATTCCTCCTGTATTTTCTAGGTACAGGGTATATCCAAACGTCATTGATCAATACTCTAATAATTCTATCCATGTTCTTTCCAGAACTCTTTTTTTTATAATCCTTACAGGTCATTGTTGCCTCAGCAAATCCAACTAATATCATCTGAATTCAGAATGTCTTTATTAGGGTTAATGCCATCCCTTGTGCATTCCCCAGGGTTTGTCTTAATTTATGGATATCCTATCCTTAATTCAACTGCCAAGGAATTCTTGCATCCTATAATTGGCAATCAGATCACGTATCCTTAATAAAGGTCTCTTTTCCATCATTCTCCTTTGATAATCGATCGGTGGCTTAATGCTAACCTCTACTTTCAGATAGTTGCCAGCCTCTTTGACCTTTCAAAAGACAACGTATATCTATCTGCTCTCTTACAGAACTTGGTAATGGCAGCAAGGATGTTTTGGAAGATATTGGTCGAGTTCAACGTGAATCTCTTAGTACTTATCGTTCTTCGCGAAGGTACTTTCCTCAGACAAAATTTCTACAGCATACTGTTCAATTTCTGACTATTTCTATACTCTCTTCATATACCTTCATTGTTTACTTTCCTCCGTCATAATATATTCATGGTATTCATAATACCCTAACATCATACATCTCAAGTCACTATACTTCTATTTTTTACTCATAATCTTGGATAATCATATACACATGAATCACTTTAGTACGGGTGACCCCATCCCAAAAAGGTCTAGTAAATTCCCAATCAAAACATGGGTTGCAAAGGGTTCAGTAGAAGATTCCTACGATCTCATTAATATTTCTTTTATATCAGAAGCCCTTGCAGTCGGTGCTTACTTAGAAGCAACCCTGCTTTGTCCTTTCATTGCTGGTCTAGTCACTTGATAATCCGTTGTGACTTGGCCTTAACTGGCGACACTAAAATAAAAATATATGATTTTAGGGGTTGGCTAATAGCATTACTTTTCTAACAATTGCCGGCGTAGTGCCTTCTTCTTTGATACCTTTCTACCTTTCCAAAACTTTACTCCATATAAGTCTTAATAGACTTCTCGGCACCGTCTCTGGTCACCTTTCCTCTACTTTTATCTTTTCAACTATTCTTATAAATCCCACGTGCCACGCAAGCTTACCATTCCTGGCATAACAGCCTTTTCACTAAAGTCAATCCCGGAGTTTCTCAGTCCGGCTAGTTTCTTACTTACATTTCCTATTTTTGCCCAATCTCACTTCATCATTTTATTTCTACAATCGATCGCGATAACCGGGGTCTGACCACCAACCCATATAGCGGCTACTTTACCCAATTCACGGGGTTCGCCCCAGTTTCTACTCTCTTCCATGATGTTTTCTAATAATCAGAAAGACAAGGTTTGCCAAAATTCGTTGAAGTTCTTTCCAGAATCAGGGAAATTTTGGTCAATCTATCTGTTAAATATGATTGATGTGTTTTAATCAGTGTTTTAGTGTTTCAGTGAATTATCAGAGTTTAGCTGGAAGCGGTCAGAGTTTAGTGTAAACTCTGACAGATGGAAGCTCGACAGAGTTTGTTAAACTCTGTCTGGAGGTAGCGTCTACTGGTCAACAGTGATTGAAGATTTATTATGGAAGCGATATCTTTGAAGATTGGATAGCTATCAAAGAGATCGAGTTGACTTAGGAGACGTGTGACAATCTGTAATTGATATCATTGTATAGCTGATTATTAGGAATATCAATTAGAGATTGTATCGAAGCTGTATGTTTTATAAATACAGTTAGGTTAACCCTAGAAGGGTATCGTGCAACGAATTATCTTTATTGTAACCTAGCAGCTCTTTGTGATAGTTTACATCACGAAGAGGGTTCTTAATACCAGAAGTTTTTAAGTGCATAAACGTCTTACTTGTTAAACTCTCATACGAATTTGATTATTAATTGTGTATTCGGCCTAACAAGTGGTATCAGAGCCAATCTATTACTTTATTACAGGTTAAGATCCAAACACAACAATAATCATGTCAGCAATTCCTCCACCAACACCTACTGTTTCTGAAAAGGCTCCTACTACTGTGAGTCGTTATGAACCAATCAGGGTTCCTATTCTCAGGCCATTAGAGTATGCTATGTGGAAGGTCAAGATGACTATGTTTCTGGAGGCTACAGATCCAGAATATCTTGACAGGATTTATGAAGGCCCTCACAATCCTACAAAGCTATCTGTTGCAGCTGCTGGTGAAGAAGCTAAAATAGTTCTAAAGGAAAAGAAGGACATGACTCCTGAAGATCTATCATCAA
Source organism: Saposhnikovia divaricata (assembly GCA_036435485.1). Taxonomy (NCBI): domain Eukaryota; kingdom Viridiplantae; phylum Streptophyta; class Magnoliopsida; order Apiales; family Apiaceae; genus Saposhnikovia; species Saposhnikovia divaricata. Next base: position 170,880,835 of record CM071594.1, on the reverse strand, counting down.
TTGCTAAGGATGCAAAGGTTAGGCATTTACTGCATAGTGCTTTAGACAATGTTATGTCTAACAAAGTCATTAACTGCACCACTGCAAAAGAGATATGGGATGCTCTTGAAGTCAGGTGTCAAGGAACTGCGGCTATTAAGAAGAATAGGAGAAACATACTCACACAAGAGTATGAGCATTTTGAGGCTAAACCTGAAGAGACCATGACAGATACATTTGATTGGTTCTGTAAATTGCTTAATGATCTGTCATTGGTCAACAAAGAATATGATCTCGAAGACTCTAATCTCAAGTTTCTTCTTTCTCTACCTGAAAAGTGGGATGTGAAAACAACCACTATTAGAGACAACTATGATCTTGCTGAAACAGAGATTGATGAAATCTATGGGCTGCTCAAAACTCATGAATTGGAAATGGAGCAGAGAAACAGGAGATCAAGCAGGAAGGAAAAGTCTGTTGCTCTTAATGTTGAAGAGAAGCCTCAGAAGAAAGAGGCATCAAGAAGGAAAATGAAGGGAAAAGCTTTGGTCATTCACTCAGAAAGTGAATCATCAAACTCTGATTGTGATTCAAACTCTTCTGAATCATCTGACTCTGAGGATGATGAAGAAGAAATGAGGAAAATGGCTGTGTTGATGGTGAAGACCTTCAAGAAAATGGGTTTCAAGAATTTCAAGAAAGGGAAAAGGTTTTCTAGAGACTCAAATGAAGACAGAAAAAGCTTCAGGAAGTCTGATAAGAGAGATTCTAGGGGGAAGAAGGATAAGTCTGAAATTCAATGCTACAAGTTTAAGGAGATGGGTCACTATGCTCCTGAGTGCAAGAAGGGTAAAAATGGAAAGGTACTCTACACTAAAGGTAGAGATTGGGCAGTATGAAGAAGTGAACTATGCTCTCATGGCTACTGCTGAATCAGAAACTTCTGAAAATCAGGTACCTCTAACTACCTATGCTTATAATATTGATGACATTGCTCAATTAAGAATTTATCTTAAGTCATTGCATATAAGTTATAGGGATCAGACTTTAGAGAATGAGAGGATAAAATCTGAAAATTCTGAACTTAAGGTTAGAAATAAAATTGTTGAAGAAAAACTTGAAAACATGCAACAAGTTCAGAAAGAGAGAGATGATGCTGTTTCTATAGAACAGGATTTGCTTCAGAAATATAAACAACTAGAATCTGAGTTGGAGGAAGCAAATAAGAAAATTAGGACTTGGACTAATTCTGGAAAGGACACTCAACAGATTTTTCAAACAGACACTGTTGGTCTAGGTTATAATGAGGGAGATGAACTTAGATTTCAAAATCAAGTTAAAATCAGACGTCATTTTGTACATGGAGCCAGTAAATTTTTGTCTGAAAATGAAAAAGAAGCTGTTAAAAGTGAACCAGTAAAAACTAGTGTTAAACAGGCTAATATTGGTTCAATGACAGATAAACAACTCAAACATAAACTGAAGGAGTTAAAATCTGTTAAGAAACAGAGAGTGTCAAATAATAACAGAAATGGAAAAGTAGGCATCACTTCAGGAAATAAACCAATGATTGCTAGTTATGCTCCAAGAAAGACATGTCATAACTGTGGTAGTACTAAGCATCTTGCAAATTTCTGCAAGAAAAACAAAAATATAAATTCTTTACCTTCCAAGTCTGAGGTAAAGAAGGATTTTGCTAGAACTAAGCCACAGACTTTATGCACACACTGTGGAAGCACTTGGCATTCCATTTATACCTGCAGAGAATATCATGCTATCTATCATAATTACTATGAACTGAAACCCAATCTGAAATGGGTTAAAGTTGATACTGCAAGTGTAAACACTGATACTGTTAGCTCAAACTCTGATAATGTTAATTCCGCTGCAAAAGCTAACAAAGTTAAGAATGTCAAAGGATCCAAGCAAGTCTGGATCCTTAAATCTAACTCTCAGTAATTGCTTGTGATTGCAGGGCAACAGGGAGGCAACCCTAGTCGTGGAAAGTGGATGTTCAGGACACATGACTGGAAATAATGCCCTGCTATCAGACTATGAGGAGAAGGCTGGCCCAAAAGTTTCCTATGGTGATGGCAATGTAGGAAAAACACTGGGATATGTCAATATTAATCTTGGAAATGTCATCATCAACAATGTAGCTCATGTCCCAGGACTCAAGCATGACTTGCTGTCTGTGAGTCAAATCTGTGACAAGGGATATCATGTAGATTTTCAACCTGAATATTGTGAAGTTATCAGCAAATCTACAGGAAAAGTTGTTCTAGTTGGTCATAGGCAAAACAACATTTATGAAATCAAGCTCTTAATAGACTCTGTTGGAAAAGCTGTTTGCCTGTCTACAAGAATGTCTAGTGAAGAGAGTTGGAATTGGCACAAGAAACTCTCACATTTGAACTTGAACAACATCAATGAATTGATCAAAAATGATCTTGTAAGAGGACTCCCAAAGGCTCTGTTAAATGTTGATGGCCTATGTGATTCATGTCAGAAGGCTAAACAAAGGAAGTCATCTTTCAAGAGCAAGACAGAATTTTCAATCACTGATCCCTATCATCTTCTGCATGTTGATCTCTTTGGTCCAGTAAATGTTATGTCTATAGCAAGGAAGAAATATGCTTTAGTCATTGTTGATGAATACACTAGATTCACTTGGGTGTATTTTCTAGCAAAGAAGGATGAAACTACATTAACTCTGATAGAGCATGTGAAGCTTCTGGACAAAGGATCAAGTAACAAAGTCAGAATCATCAGAAGTGATAATGGAACTGAGTTCAAAAATGCAACAATGGAAGAATTCTGCAAGGACAATGGAGTGAAGCAAGAATTTTCAGCACCTGGTACACCACAACAAAATGGTGTAGTTGAAAGGAAAAATAGAACCTTGATTGAAGCTGCCAGAACTATGCTTGATGAAGCAAAATTGCCAAATTATTTCTGGGCAGAAGCTGTTCAAACTGCTTGTTTTACTCAAAATGCTACACTGATCAATAAGCATGGAAAGACACCATATGAGATGGTGAAGAAAAAGAAGCCAAACCTGAAATACTTTCATATTTTCGGGTGCAAATGTTTTGTTTTGAAGACTCATCCTGAACAGTTGACCAAGTTTGAGCTAAAGGCAGATGAAGGAATTTTTGTTGGCTATCCACAGTCAACAAAGGCATTCAGAGTTTACAATCTGAGAACTAAAGTGATCATGGAATCTATACATGTGTCGTTTGATGACAAGAAGATAACTGGACTTGAAGACAAAGATGAATATGATCAACTGAACTTTGAAAATGAAGATTTAAACTCTGATAAAGTAAACTCTGATGAAACAATTCTGACAGACTCTGTTGAAACAACATCTGAACCTCTACTGGTAAACACTGGAGAAACTTCTCAGCCACAACAAAGGGAAGAACCAGTTGAGGGGGAGCATGATCAAGATGAAGACTCAAACACTGATACTGAGTCAACTGAAAAATCTGGATCAAACTCTGATGATTCAAACTCTGAAAATTCAAATTCTGACTCTGGGCAGTCAAGTTCAGGGGGAGTCTCAGAAAATGAAGAAAAATCACAACAAAATCAGGAGAGCATGGATCAAGGGGGAGGATCACATGCTGACAGAAGTCATTTGCCTTCTGCTAGGAAATGGACTAAATCACATACACATGATTTGATAATTGGTGATCCAGATGCAAAAGTGAAAACAAGAAGTGCTACTGCAAGTGAATGTCTTTTTCATGCATTCTTGTCTAAAAATGAACCAAAGAAAGTGGAAGAAGCTCTTCAAGATGCTGACTGGATAACAGCAATGCAGGAAGAGTTGAATGAATTTGAAAGGAATGAAGTTTGGGCCCTTGTACCTGTTGGGATAATCAGATCTTGGCATTGCGATTTTTGATACAATAAATTAACAAGTACGAATAGAAAAGTCACCTTGTTAACGGTTGATTCCACGCTCTTCTATTGTATTCCCAAATTCCCTTGAGCGAAGTGTGGCCTTCGTCTTCTCAAGTTAACCTCTCTTCTTGCTCCTGGGTGGCTACAAAATTTTTTCGACCCCCCCCCCCAGCAAGAAGAGAATAGGAATATATATAGGCTACAATAGGGATCATGGACAATTAGGTTGGGCCTTCTAATTACATCTTGAGCCTAGCCCAATGTAATTAAATATTAATTCAATCCACTAAAGAATTAATATTTGCACTACCTTTCCTAATACCGTAATTTAATTAATTAATTCGGTTCCAATATTATTTGCTTATTAAATTCCCCATGTTTAAAATATCGCATGTCCATTAATTAAATAAATTACTGATAATTCATTTAATTAATATCTTTTATCGTTGATTATCCACTCAACCTTTATTTAATTATGCCGGAATAAATCCACCTGCAGGGTTTCACATAATTAAATCTTTTTGAGCTTTCAAGGGGACATCATTAACCCGAATATTATCAGGACATGGATTCCTTCAATAAATAATATTCACTATATATATTATTTCATCACCCAAAATATAATGAAATAAATCAAAAGAATTATTTCATATATAAATCAAAGCATGTAAATAATATACACGTGTCAATTACTATATCTGGATCAAGAACCTAAGCATTAATAATAACATAGAATCTTAGTTCACCTTCTTAATCAGTATTAGGGAACAATTCTAAATTTGATCCTGTTCAATATACACAAAGTATACTAGTATTAATTATTAGTCAATATAAACTAATCTAAATAATACTACAGCCATTCCAGTGGATTGTCTAACTCCACCTGTGCTGTGAACCTTATTATATTATATAAACCGTATTTAATAATCTAATATTCTGTATCCCATTTGATACTATATTATTCACAATATATAATATTTAGACAACATGTAAACATTTAAATGATTCTCAATAAAATAGGCCAGAAATAAATGTATATACTTTAAATAAATATTTTCAGTATACACCAACAATCTCCCACTTATACTCAAAATATTCTATGAGTATATCAGTGTTTATTTAATCCACTATTACACAGAAAACTATGTGTCCATCCATCTGACTCCTATCGCTTCCATATGCCTGTCAAAAACCTTGGCTGGCAAACTCTTTGTCAAAGGATCTGCCCGGTTGTCTTCTGTAACACCCCCAGATCCGGGGTCAGGGATCTGGTGGTTACGGTCTTACATCCATTCATAATACTTGACTTGAGTCCACAATAAATAAATCACATGCTGTGACCCCACAATAATTACCACTCACACACACAACAGTTATAGTCCCAGAGATGAAATTGAAATAAGTCTTACATTAAAGGGTTTACGAATAAAAGTTATTACAATCCCAAAAGGATAACATCATAGGTTTAAAAGTTTTGCCGTTGATTACATTAATTATACATATAGTTAAACAGGAAACAAAAGCTGTCTAACTATGCTACCTCAGCAATGGCGGCTAGCATCTCAGCGGGTAGTCCGGTGGGTTGGGTAACCTGCTTGCGCCGAGTGCGCCTGACGCGAGCCATCTGTCCTAGCTGTTGTTGTGACATAATATAAACAAAGCAAGGGTGAGCGAAAGCCCACCAACAAATATATAACTGAACGATAATTTGAAACAGTTCAAAGCTATCTTTTAAACCATATGCCATGCATTTACGGAAATGATGCCAGTATATTATGAACGATGAAGTTACAAGGTAACTGAAAGTATTTGTTTGAAGAAATATTTGCTACATCAAAGTAAGCGAGATATTCTTATTGTTATTAAGAAGAGGAACTTGCAAGAAAAGGTTGCAATTCCAGTTATGACACTTTTCCAACTCTGCCAACAGTAATCATGTTGAAGGAAATAAATAAATTTGGATGATGAACCAATGATGGAGTATTCACCGCGCCCGCTGTTCCAATCTTGATGATCAGTCGAGATCGTACAGCTCAATTTAGATTTACTACCAGTAGAAGGAAGAACTGACGGCTTTACTTGTATACCGCCTTACTAGCTCTCCCCGGCCAACGGTTGGGCCAAGGGGATGGACCGGCGCTACTCGGCCTCTTACACGACTCTTAGTTCAAATAGAATTCATGATTTTGAATGTAACGTTCGTCCCCCTTTCCCCAAGTATAATACTTGTTGATAAGACTCCACAAAGTAGTCGTATCTAGTTGGAAAGGAAAATTTACCAATATCTCCCAAGCTATTACTTGGTAACGGATATCAACTTGTTCCAGTAATCTTACCCCTCGAAAGATGAGAAGGTAAGCAATGACTTAATAAGTCAACAGCACCCGAGTTGCGGGTGAAGGGAATACTTTATGACCGGGAAGTCGACAAGATAAATAACATTTTCCAAGTAAGGTTCCCTTATTATTAAGGAGATAGACTCAAAGAAGAATAATGTCTGAGAACCTTTCTTGATATAAGATTAATAATAATATGACTTCGAAATATTTTCTGTAATAATCGAAGAAGATAACCTTATCGAGATTATTCTAAGTATGGAATAAATATTCAGAGAATATTTATTGAGTTAAAATATTTAAAGAATATTTGGGAATATGAAAGAATATCTTTAATCAGAGTATTTCTCAAAATAATCCCTGAAGAAATATCAGGGGAATATTTATTGAATAAATAAATATTTAAATGAATATTCAAAACAATATTCATTAATTATTAAGACCTGAAAAGATTATTTAAGGTAATATTCATAATTAATTAGAAATTTAAATGAATATTCAAAAGTGATATTCATTTAATGAATAATATCCTAAATGAATATCAAGTAATATTCATTTAGTAATCCAAGCCTTAAGGAATATCCGAGATAATATTCGATAATTAATTCAAGCTTCAGATGAATATTAAAATAATATTCATCAAGTATTTAATATCTTAAATGAATATTCAAAAGTAATATTTATTTAATAAAATAATATTCTAAAGGAATATCCAAATAATATTTATTTAATAGTCTCATCTTTAGAAGAATATTTGAAATAATAGTCGATAATCAATTCGACTCTGAATGAATATTGAGAAATATTATTCGATGAATAGTTACGTTCAAATAATTATTTGAAGTAAGGATCGTTAAAATAATTAGTCTCGAACGAATATTCAAATAATATTCGTCGCCCAAATAATAGAAAATATTTACTTAAATATTTTCCTCCGAGGTAATCTCGATATATCAAGGAATATTGACTCCCGGTCTATATTTGATTAATGAGAGGTATACGCCCTTCTATGAGAGTCTTACAATAACCGGCTTATAACTGATATATAACTATCTAGCTTATAAGCCAACAATAACATTCAGGGAACAAGTATATCAATTCAACTTGAAAGTAGGCATGCATGCAATGGCATATGTATATCAGCAATCATATATATATATTTATTCAATCACAACAACAGCCTAAAAGAAGGGAATTGAAACTTGCCTGGTAGTCGAGTACGGTAAGGGGTAGTGGTAGCGGGTCCCGGTTCAGCCTGGTGATCTATAAATAGCCAAGGCATTCGGGATTAATCACTTAACATATTAAAAGTTAAGTTATACTTAAATCGAAACACGTTCTCGAGTTATCTCGTTATACCCCTTTTTGTGGATTACTTATTATCACTGATCCGACCCGTCATTCGTTCGTTAATACGACATGTCACTGCACTTATACTTGGGACATACTTAAGTCATATGAGTTCTAAGGTTGATCGTTACGAACCAATATTATATTCCGAGTTTTATCGCCCGTTTTCTAAGTGTTTTACCAAAGTTATAAAAGAGTCGTCTTTTAGGGGTTCGTTCGCGTTTAACCTTGACTCGAACATTTTTAATAAATCGAAAAATGCTCTTTTTGACATACGGTTTTCTTTCACACCTTCCTTCTTACCCCTAGTATTTATTTACCAAGATTCGCCATGACGTTACATAGATTACGAGGGTTCAATTTCTGTTACGAACTTTCGTTTACGGATTCGAACTACTTTTAGTAATTTGGTCATAATTCCTAAACCGTAAGTCCGTTTCACGTGATCTTTATATCAAAACGAAGCTTAGAACATTACCTATCCTATCATGGCATATAATATTTCTGGACAGTAGGGGTTCGACATCCAAAATGGCATACAAAACATGATATTGTAAAATCGGGCATTATAACGGCTGTAAATCGAATATCTATCAATTTCGAATCTTCCCATAAACATAGCATCCAACCCAAACAACATATACATGACTTATATACATGAACTGAGGCCAAGCAATGCCTTTCCATTCATCCAGCTATTTACATCATTAATCCAAAATCCATACATAATCATGCTTATAACTTTAACATAACCATAACTAAGTTATAACTATCATAAACATGCTTAAATCTTAAACAAGGGTTAGGGTTTCAAGAGCTTTATACCTTCCTTAGATAGTGATATAGCCTTACTAAGCCTTGTATGGTCCTTAGGAGTGATTATGCTTGCTAGATTAACCATGGAAAATCAAGAAAACAAAGTTAGTATATGATGAACACTATTCACCCTCCTCTTGTTTGATTTTTTTGAAAATGGAAATGGATGAGTTTGAAGCTAAGATTTTGAGGAGATATGTTTTATGAAATGTAAGACTCACCTTAATTATTTCAAGAACAAACAATGGTGGGAAGGTTGAGTTTGGATTTTGAATTAATGGGTATAGCCGAATGGTTTCTTTGCAAGGGGGGGAGAGAGTTGCTTGGTTCTTTTGATTTTTGTGTTTTAATCTCCTTCACTCTCATCCACTTACAACATAATATCTTGTAAAAGTCACTTTAATAAAGTGATGAGGTGTTGGATGTTCAAATGGCAAGACATGTGTTGGTTTTGTGGTGGTTAAAGCCTAACTAGGTAGTTACTTGCTAAGTACTTAGTTCTTCCTCTAAGGTGCTAGTTCCTTGCTTCTAGTTTAGTTACTAGATATTTATACTAGTAGCTTGCACAAGACTCCTGCTTCCTCTGCTTGTTTCTGTGTCCGGTTATTACCCGTTTCGATTGATCGTTCGTGAGAATATTTCACGGATTTCTAATTAGGGTTTACCGGGAATCCTCTTTAATATTAATACTTTCATTCTCCATCTTTCATTCTAACTTTCCATTTTATATTCCTTTAATCCATTCGTTAAATACTTAAGGCTATCAGTGTCCAGGGAACTCTCGGAGAAAATAAAAGTGTGGTTTTTCAGAATCCGACAGCTTTTACATACACTTATTTTCCCCCTGGATCACTAATACGAACTCGGAAATCCGTTCCGAATACTTCTATATAGCGTCGTCTCATATTATTATGTACTCCCACCAAAACACTATTCATTCTGTATTCTTTACTTGTTCTCTTAGGGTTGTATAATTGTCCGTATTCTCTTTCGATCGTTCCTTAACCTTTTTACGGAACTACTGGATTAATCGTTATCGATCTGGATGACATGAGAGTATTCTCTTGCTTAAAGTTGCCATATCTTATTCCTTTAGAAGATAGATTATTCTTACCTATGTTGTCACCCTTTAGCATTCTTCAAGACATAAACATAATAAAGTCGAATTCTATTCATTCTTTCCCAATTATCAATTATTACACTGTAGCCATATCCACTATTCATTCTTACATCATTAAATACATAAAAGTTTTAATTCCACCCAAAATCTGGGTTCTTACAGTCTCCCCTCCTTAAAAGGATTCCGTCCCGGAATCAGTTTGAAAACAAGTGGGGGTACTTCTCTTGCATTGCGCTTTCAAGTTCCCAGGTGGATTCTTCTACATTGTGGTTCTGCCACAAAACTCTGACTAGCTGAATGACCTTGTTTCGGAGCACTTGTTCTTTCCGGTCTATGATTTCCACAGGTTGCTCCACATAGGTCAGGTCTGGTTGCATGTCCACTTGCTCATACTCGACAATATGCTTAGCATCCGGATTATACTTTCTCAGCATCGAAACATGGAACACATTGTGCACCTGTTGTAGATTCGGGGGCAATGCGAGCTCATAAGCTAGTTCCCCAATCCGCCTCAAGATCTCAAATGGTCCAATGTATCTGGGACTCAGCTTTCCTTTCTTCCCAAATCTCATTAAACCTTTCCAAGGTGACACTTTCAAGAACACTAGGTCCCCTACTTCGTATTCCTTACCTTTCCGAGCTAAGTCGGCATATTTCTTTTGTCGATCCTGGGCTGCTACCAACCGTCCTCTAATTAGATCTACTGCATCTTTAGTTCGTTGGACCACTTCGGGCCCGAGCATCTTTCGCTCTCCAACTTCATCCCAATACAAGGGAGATCGACATTTTCTTCCATAAAGGGCCTCATAAGGTGGCATCCCAATGCTTGAATGATAACTGTTATTATAGGAGAACTCAACCAATGGCAAGTGATCATCCCAACTTCCCTTGAAGTCTATCGCGCAGACTCTCAACATATCCTCTAGCGTTTGGATGGTCCTTTCACTTTGCCCATCTGTCTGGGGGTGGTAGGCTGTGCTCATGTTCAGCCGGGTCCCTACACATTCTTGAAAACTTCTCCAAAACCTGGAGTTAAATCTAGGATCTCGATCGGATACTATTGCGACTGGGACTCCATGTCGCGCCACTATCTCTTTTAAGTAGATGTCCACTAGTTTGTCGACCGTGTACCTTTCGTTGATCGGGAGAAAGTGAGCCGATTTCGTCAGTCGATCTATAATTACCCATATGGCATCATGATTAGCCTTGGTCCTTGGTAAACCTACTACGAAATCCATGGCTATATGTTCCCATTTCCATTCTGGAATCTCTAAGGGATGTAGAAGTCCGCTGGGTTTCTGGTGCTCTGCCTTCACTCGTTGGCAGGTCAAGCATCTGCTTACCCACTCTGCTACGTCCTTTTTCATATTGGGCCACCAGTAATACTCCTTCAAATCCCTATACATTTTAATGCTACCGGGGTGCACTGAGTATCTTGAGTTGTGTGCCTCATTTAAAATCTCATCCTTGAGCTCCTGAACATTTGGGATCCATATCCTGTATGTGTACCTCATGATCCCTTCCTTGTCTCTTTCGCACTTAATTTCCTCCCCGGTCATTAGCTCTTCTGTGGAGTTCTTTTCTTCCTCCATCATCCGTTCCTGGCACAGTCTAATCTTTTCTAGCAATGGAGGTTGGATTCTAATTTGCATTAACTTTTCTTGGCCCTCTCCAGGTAACTTAACCTCGATTTCCAACTTCTCAAAATCCTTCACTAGCTCTTTCTCTGAAGTTATCATCTTGAGCTTCTCCTTCCGACTAAGGGCGTCAGCCACCACATTGGCTTTGCCCGGGTGATAGCGAATTTCACAGTCATAATCCTTGATTAACTCTAACCATCTCCTCTGGCGCATGTTAAGCTCTGTCTGAGTGAAAATGTATTTGAGGCTCTTATGGTCTGTGTAAATCTCGCATTTTTCCCCATACAGGTAGTGTCTCCAAATCTTTAAAGCGAAGACTATGGCTGCTAGTTCTAGATCATGCGTGGGATATCTGACTTCATAATCCTTCAATTGCCTAGACGCATACGCTATTACCTTGCCGTGCTGCATAAGCACGCATCCCAGTCCTTTATGCGAAGCATCACTGTAAATCACGAAATCTCCTTTTCCATCAGGTAATGCCAGCACTGGGGCTGTCACCAGCCTCTTCTTTAACTCCTGGAAACTCTTCTCGCATTTCTCAGTCCATTCAAATTTCTCGGTTTTACGGGTAAGTCGAGTTAATGGAGCTGCGAGTTTCGCAAAGTCTTGGACAAATCTCCTGTAATATCCGGCCAGTCCAATGAAACTCCTCACCTCGGTTGGAGTAGTTGGCCGTTCCCAGTTTGAAACTGCTTCTATCTTGGAGGGGTCAACCAACACTCCTTCTCTATTGATCACGTGCCCTAAGAATTGTACCTCATTTTTCCAAAACTCACACTTGGAGAACTTGGCATATAACTGCTCTTTCCTGAGTATTTCTAAGGTTATCCTTAAATGTTCAGCGTGTTCTACCTCTGTCTTTGAGTAGATGAGAATATCATCAATGAAAACTATCACAAATTGGTCCAAATATTCCTTGAGCACTCTATTCATTAGGTCCATGAAGGCTGCTGGGGCGTTGGTCAATCCAAATGACATAACTAAGAACTCATAATGTCCGTATCTGGTGCGGAATGCAATCTTCGGGATATCTTCAGGTTTGATCTTCAGTTGGTGATATCCTGTTCTCAAATCAATCTTAGAGAAGTATTCAGCTCCTCTTAGCTGGTCAAACAAATCGTCTATCCTGGGCAATGGATACTTATTCTTTATGGTTAGCTTGTTCAATTCTCTGTAGTCGATGCATAACCTCAGACTTCCATCCTTTTTCTTAACAAACAACACTGGTGCGCCCCAAGGCGACACACTGGGCCTTATCATGCCCTTATCCAACAATTCCTGTAATTGTTTAGCTAGCTCCTTCATTTCTACTGGGGCTAGTCGGTACGGGGCCTTCGAAACCGGCGCCGTCCCCGGGGCTAATTCGATGGCAAACTCAATTACCCTATCAGGTGGTAGTCCGGGAAGATCTTGTGGGAACACGTCTTCGAACTCATTAACTACCAGAATGTCTTGCAATCTTGGCACTTCCTTCTGAGTATCTATAACGTAGGCTAAATAAGCCTCGTTCCCTTTTCGTAACAATCTCTTGGTTTGCGCCATGGTCAGAATTTTCTGGGTCTGTCGCATCCCCTTGAACACTATTTCTTTCTTCCCTGGGGTTTTTAACTTAACCTTTTTCCCTTTACAATCTATCCGCGCATCATTGCGAGACAACCAATCCATACCCAAAATGACATCGAATTCCCCTAGCTTAAAAGGAATTAAATCGACATAGAAGGATCGTCCTCCTATTTCTAGCTTACAATCGGGGTGAATTTGATTAACCGGTACGATTTCCTGATTAGCTATTTCTACTTGTAAGGAATCTCTTAGTTGCTGGGTTTTAAGTTTCAACTTATGCGCAAAATCTCTAGATATAAAAGACTTAGTTGCTCCTGAATCAAATAAGACATTTGCACTGACTGAATTGAGAGAAAAAGTACCTGCTATCACATCTGTGTCCCTCACGGCATCTTGTACTTACATATTGAAAGTCCTAGCAGTCGGTGGCCTATTTGAGGCAATCTTGCTTGCTCCTGATGCTGCTGGTTTGCTCTTTGGGCAATCCTTCCTCATGTGCCCTCGCTGTCCACACTGGAAACAGGTTGTGCTGCTAGGGATGACCGTGGTGCAAGAGGTAGCATAATGCCCAGCTCGCCCACACTCATAACAGTTTATCTGCTTCAGGTTGCACACACCGGAGTGCCTCTTCCCACAAGTAGCACACAATGGCAATGGAGGTCGAGAAGGGTTGAAACGGGACATTTCTAATTGGTGGCCGCCCTGGCTCACACTTACGCTCGCAGATGGTTTAAACCCTACATTCCTCCCTGGTAGGGAAACCGCTCCTCGATTAAACTTGGTTGGGGGTTTTCCTCCAGCGGATCTTCCGCCCATACTAACATGCTTTCTCTTTATCCCCCCTTTCTCTCTCTCTCTCTGCATCTGATCACTACCAGCCTCCACAATGGTTGCCTTCTGCACCAAGGTGGCATAATCTGTAATCTCTAAAACAGCCACCCTATTCTGGATCCACTGTTTCAGCCCTTGTTGAAACCTGTTAGCTTTCTTCTCTTCTGTATCTACAAACTCTGGCACAAATCTCGATAGCTCAGTAAATTTAGCCTCATAGTCAGCCACTGACATATTGTTCTGTTTCAGTTCCAAGAACTTAAGTTCCATCTGGGTTTTCATGAACTTCGGGAAGTACTTCTCCAGGAATAATTGTTTGAACCTTTCCCAGGCTATGACAGCATCAGTCTCCATGTTTTTCTTGGCTTCCCACCAATAATTGGCCTCTCCCTTTAGTAGGTAAGTAGCAAAAACAGTCTTCTGAGCCTCATTGATACTCAGAATCTCAAAAGACTTTTCCATTTCTTTGATCCAGGCCCTCGCCTCAACGGGATCAGCCGATCCGTGGAACTCTGGGGGCTTAAGGGACTTAAAGGCCCTAAAGGAATTTGCCACTGAAGTGTTGTTGCTTGGTGGTGGTTGGGGGTATTGGTTCAAATTCTGCCTAAGTAGATCCATAAACTGGCCCATGGGGTTTCCGCCCTGGTTCTCCCCTTCCTGTTCTACTTCAGTTTCTCCACCCTCTATTTCCCTTTCAAATTCTTCAGAGTACAGGGGTTCATCCTCTGCTCCATACTGGGAATCTTCTTGCTCATTATAGTCCTGATCTTGTTCCTCACTACTTTCACGGTTTTCCTCGTGTTGGTTGTGACTCTCTTGGTCAGTAGATTCGCGGGGGTTAGCCCTAGTGCCCATTCGTCTTGGAGGCATTTTACTGAAAATTTGGAAAGTTATACATTAGGTTCACTAATCTGTTTTAAAGGATTTTTCCTTGCACAATTCTTTACATGATTGGGTTTAAAATCCCACAGTTTTATATCTCATGGAAACTTAATCGAAAAGTAATACATATGCTAATAAACTCGTGATCACATCCCAACAAAATTGTAATGACTGAAATGGAAACAAATATATACCAGGTACCGAAAAGGTACAACATCCGAGTTACAACGATAGTTTAAAGTACAGCCATCCTAACAACAACAACGAGTCAAAAGTGAAATATGCTGTCTATCTGTCTAGTCTGCAAAAAGGGAAAACAAGTACAAGAAAACCATCCCTACAAAAGCCGGCACTACTATGTCCGTACATGACTAGACAACTAGACCACTGCATCACTACATCTGAAATCAGCCGCCATGACGAAACATCCTCCGAACCCTCCCCATGGCGATGCGGAAAACCTCCTCAGCCTCTGCTCTGTCTACCCTACCATGCCCATCAGTAGGCAACTGTCGCACCCTCACCCGAGCCCTCAGCTCGATGCGGGTCACAGCCCTATACCCAACTCTGTCACTGATAGTCCTCCTGCCCTGCACCCTCATCCGGGCGGCTCTCTCTGCTGCTAACTCACTCCTAGACTCTACCAACCTGGCATCTGCCACAGACAACTCTCTATAAAGCCCGTTCACAATCAAGTTGTGAACACATACTGGGACTCCTCCTATCGGGGCATGAGGTGGGGTGGATGGCTCAGCTGGAGCGGCAGTCTCTGTCTGCTGGGGCTCTGGGGTAAGCTCCTCAAACTCGTCGGGGTACGGGCTCACAGGTAGTGGTGGTGGGGTAGGGGCTCCCTCAACAGGGAGGAGTGGCACAAAAAGTCCAGAACTCCCTACAGCACCAACTACTGGCTCATCTATATCTCCCTCAACACCCTCATATACCGGCACCACCTGATCCGCGGTCATGTCAGTGTCATCTCCCATAGTCCTGATCTCAGTCACAACCCAATAATCATCATCCTCAACCACTAACTCAGCATCCTGTCCTGTCTGGATCCCCTCCGGGTCCTCCTCCCCCTCAGTCTCAACAACATCTGTGTCAGCATCATCCTGGACCTCCTCAGGGTCCTCCTCCTCAGACTCGATCACATCAGTATCAGCATCAACCTGGACCTCCTAAGCGTCCTCCTCCTCAGGCTCAGTATCCTCCTCAGGCAAGTGCTCATAGTATGGGTCCCTAGTCCGGAACATGTCCTCATCATGCTGTCTCGCAGCTGCCTCCTGGGCCGACAAGTCGCTCGCCTACACAAGACGAACTATGTTACTATCGTAATACTTAAAAAGTTCCTGTAAGGGTTTTAGGTGAACCTGGCAAGGGTTCTTATTATATTATTGAATTTTTTATTATATAACGTCGTATCATCTCCTGGGATATATAACTCTCGCTCTGATACCATCTCTTGAACACCCCCAGATCCGGGGTCAGGGATCTGGTGGTTACGGTCTTACATCCATTCATAATACTTGACTTGAGTCCACAATAAATAAATCACATGCTGTGACCCCACAATAATTACCACTCACACACACAACAGTTATAGTCCCAGAGATGAAATTGAAATAAGTCTTACATTAAAGGGTTTACGAATAAAAGTTATTACAATCCCAAAAGGATAACATCATAGGTTTAAAAGTTTTGCCGTTGATTACATTAATTATACATATAGTTAAACAGGAAACAAAAGCTGTCTAACTATGCTACCTCAGCAATGGCGGCTAGCATCTCAGCGGGTAGTCCGGTGGGTCGGGTAACCTGCTTGCGCCGAGTGCGCCTGACGCGAGCCATCTGTCCTAGCTGTTGTTGTGACATAATATAAACAAAGCAAGGGTGAGCGAAAGCCCACCAACAAATATATAACTGAACGATAATTTGAAACAGTTCAAAGCTATCTTTTAAACCATATGCCATGCATTTACGGAAATGATGCTAGTATATTATGAACGATGAAGTTACAAGGTAACTGAAAGTATTTGTTTGAAGAAATATTTGCTACATCAAAGTAAGCGAGATATTCTTATTGTTATTAAGAAGAGGAACTTGCAAGAAAAGGTTGCAATTCCAGTTATGACACTTTTCCAACTCTGCCAACAGTAATCATTTTGCAGGAAATAAATAAATTTGGATGATGAACCAATGATGGAGTATTCACCGCGCCCGCTGTTCCAATCTTGATGATCAGTCGAGATCGTACAGCTCAATTTAGATTTACTACCGGTAGAAGGAAGAACTGACGGCTTTACTTGTATACCGCCTTACTAGCTCTCCCCGGCCAACGGTTGGGCCAAGGGGATGGACCGGCGCTACTCGGCCTCTTACACGACTCCTAGTTCAAATAGAATTCATGATTCTGAATGTAACGTTCGTCCCCCTTTCCCCAAGTATAATACTTGTTGATAAGACTCCACAAAGTAGTCGTATCTAGTTGGAAAGGAAAATTTACCAATATCTCCTAAGCTATTACTTGGTAACGGATATCAACTTGTTCCAGTAATCTTACCCCTCGAAAGATGAGAAGGTAAGCAATGACTTAATAAGTCAACATCACCCGAGTTGCGGATGAAGGGAATACTTTATGACCAGGAAGTCGACAAGATAAATAACATTTTCCAAGTAAGGTTCCCTTATTATTAAGGAGATAGACTCAAAGAAGAATAATGTCTGAGAACCTTTCTTAATATAAGATTAATAATAATATGACTTCGAAATATTTTCTGTAATAATCGAAGAAGATAACCTTATCGAGATTATTCTAAGTATGGAATAAATATTCAGAGAATATTTATTGAGTTAAAATATTTAAAGAATATTTGGGAATATGAAAAATATCTTTAATCAGAGTATTTCTCAAAATAATCCCTGAAGAAATATCAGGGGAATATTTATTGAATAAATAAATATTTAAATGAATATTCAAAACAATATTCATTAATTATTAAGACCTGAAAAGATTATTTAAGGTAATATTCATAATTAATTAGGAATTTAAATGAATATTCAAAAGTGATATTCATTTAATGAATAATATCCTAAATGAATATCAAGTAATATTCATTTAGTAATCCAAGCCTTAAGGAATATCCGAGATAATATTCGATAATTAATTCAAGCTTTAGATGAATATTAAAATAATAATAATCAAGTATTTAATATCTTAAATGAATATTCAAAAGTAATATTTATTTAATAAAATAATATTCTAAAGGAATATCCAAATAATATTTATTTAATAATCTCATCTTTAGAAGAATATTTGAAATAATAGTCGATAATCAATTCGACTCTGAATGAATATTGAGAAATATTATTCGATGAATAGTTACGTTCAAATAATTATTTGAAGTAAGGATCGTTAAAATAATTAGTCTCGAAAGAATATTCAAATAATATTCGTCGCCCAAATAATAGAAAATATTTACTTAAATATTTTCCTCCGAGGTAATCTCGATATATCAAGGAATATTGACTCCCGGTCTATATTTGATTAATGAGAGGTATACGCCCTTCTATGAGGGTCTTACAATAACCGGCTTATAACTGATATATAACTATCTAGCTTATAAGCCAACAATAACATTCAGGGAACAAGTATATCAATTCAACTTGAAAGTAGGCATGCATGCAATGGCATATGTATATCAGCAATCATATATATATATATTTATTCAATCACAACAACAGCCTAAAAGAAGGGAATTGAAACTTCCCTGGTAGTCGAGTACGGTAAGGGGTAGTGGTAGCGGGTCCCGGTTCAGCCTGGTGATCTATAAATAGCCAAGGCATTCGGGATTAATCACTTAACATATTAAAAGTTAAGTTATACTTAAATCGAAACACGTTCTCGAGTTATCTCGTTATACCCCTTTTTTGTGGATTACTTATTATCACTGATCCGACCCGTCATTCGTTCGTTAATACGACATGTCACTGCACTTATACTTGGGACATACTTAAGTCATATGAGTTCTAAGGTTGATCGTTACGAACCAATATTATATTCCGAGTTTTATCGCCCGTTTTCTAAGTGTTTTACCAAAGTTATAAAAGAGTCGTCTTTTAGGGGTTCGTTCGCGTTTAACCTTGACTCGAACATTTTTAATAAATCGAAAAATGCTCTTTTTGACATACGGTTTTCTTTCACACCTTCCTTCTTACCCCTAGTATTTATTTACCAAGATTCGCCATGACGTTACAAAGTTAACGAGGGTTCAATTTCAGTTACGAACTTTCGTTTACGGATTCGAACTACTTTTAGTAATTTGGTCATAATTCCTAAACCGTAAGTCCGTTTCACGTGATCTTTATATCAAAACGAAGCTTAGAACATTACCTATCCTATCATGGCAGATAATGTCTCTGGACTGTAGGGGTTCGACATGGAAAATGGCATACAAAACATGATATTGTAAAATCGGGCATTATAACGGCTGTAAATCGAATATCTATCAATTTCGAATCTTCCCATAAACATAGCATCCAACCCAAACAACATATACATGACTTATATACATGAACTGAGGCCAAGCAATGCCTTTCCGTTCATCTAGCTATTTACATCATTAATCCAAAATCCATACATAATCATGCTTATAACTTTAACATAACCATAACTAAGTTATAACTATCATAAACATGCTTAAATCTTAAACAAGGGTTAGGGTTTCAAGAGCTTTATACCTTCCTTAGATAGTGATATAGCCTTACTAAGCCTTGTATGGTCCTTAGGAGTGATTATGCTTGCTAGATTAACCATGGAAAATCAAGAAAACAAAGTTAGTATATGATGAACACTATTCACCCTCCTCTTGTTTGATTTTTTTGAAAATGGAAATGGATGAGTTTGAAGCTAAGATTTTGAGGAGATATGTTTTATGAAATGTAAGACTCACCTTAATTATTTCAAGAACAAACAATGGTGGGAAGGTTGAGTTTGGATTTTGAATTAATGGGTATAGCCGAATGGTTTCTTTGCAAGGGGGACGGAGAGAGTTGCTTGGTTCTTTTGATTTTTGTGTTTTAATCTCCTTAACTCTCATCCACTTACAACATAATATCTTGTAAAAGTTACTTTAATAAAGTGATGAGGTGTTGGATGTTCAAATGGCAAGACATGTGTTGGTTTTGTGGTGGTTAAAGCCTAACTTGGTAGTTACTTGCTAAGTACTTAGTTCTTCCTCTAAGGTGCTAGTTCCTTGCTTCTAGTTTAGTTACTATATATTTATACTAGTAGCTTGCACAAGACTCCTGCTTCCTCTGCTTGTTTCTGTGTCCGGTTATTACCCATTTCGATTGATCGTTCGTGAGAATATTTCACGGATTTCTAATTAGGGTTTACCGGGAATCCTCTTTAATATTAATACTTTCATTCTCCATCTTTCATTCTAACTTTCCATTTTATATTCCTTTAATCCATTCGTTAAATACTTAAGGCTATCAGTGTCCAGGGAACTCTCGGAGAAAATAAAAGTGCGGTTTTTCAGAATCCGACAGCTTTTACATACACTTATTTTCCCCCTGGATCACTAATACGAACTCGGAAATCCGTTCCGAATACTTCTATATAGCGTCGTCTCATATTATTATGTACTCCCACCAAAACACTATTCATTCTGTATTCTTTACTTGTTCTCTTAGGGTTGTATAATTGTCCGTATTCTCTTTCGATCGTTCCTTAACCTTTTTACGGAACTACTGGATTAATCGTTATCGATCTGGATGACATGAGAGTATTCTCTTGCTTGAAGTTGCCATATCTTATTCCTTTAGAAGATAGATTATTCTTACCTATGTTGTCACCCTTTAGCATTCTTCAAGACATAAACATAATAAAGTCGAATTCTATTCATTCTTTCCCAATTATCAATTATTACATTGTAGCCATATCCACTATTCATTCTTACATCATTAAATACATAAAAGTTTTAATTCCACCCAAAATCTGGGTTCTTACATCTTCTGATGATATGTGAGCCACAACTATATCTCCTCGCTTTACGATTCCTCGTATGAGATGATACTTACATTCAATATGTTTAGCTGCTTTGTGATCTCGCGGTTCCTTCGAATTTGCCACAGCACCAGTGTTATCACAATACACTGTCAAGCTCCTAGGCAAATTAGGTACCACATCCAAGTCCAAAAGGAAGTTCCTGAACCATACAGCCTCCTTTGCAGCCTCAGAGGCCGCCACGTACTCGGCTTCCATGGTAGAGTCTGCAATGCATTTCTGCTTTACACTCCTCCATATAACGGCTCCACCTCCCAAAGTAAAAACATATCCCGAGGTCGATTTCCTCTTATCCCTATCTGATTGGAAATCTGAATCAGTATATCCCAAAGGAAATAGATCTGAGGCCTTGTAAATTAACATATACTCCTTAGTCCTTCTCAGGTACTTGAGTATAGTTTTTACTGCACTCCAATGTTCCTGACCTGGGTTCGACTGATATCTACTAACCATGCCTATAGCAAATCAGATGTCAGGCCTCGTACATAACATAGCATACATTAAGCTTCCACATGCCGAAGCATAAGGAACTGCTTTCGTGCTCTCTATATCCTTAGGTGTCGAAGGACACTGCTCCTTGGATAGAGCCACTCCATGCTTAAAAGGTAGAAAACCTTTCTTAGAGTTCTCCATGTTAAAACGAGCTAATACTTCATCAATGTAGGGCTCTTGAGATAAAGCCAACATCCTTTTCTTGCGATCCCTTATTACTTTGATCCCAAGGATGTATGCCGCTTCACCTAAGTCCTTCATTTCAAATTGTTTGAACAACCATGCCTTTACTGATGACAACATCTTAACATTATTTCAAATGAGTAAAATGTCATCTACATACAGTACTAGAAAAACCACCGCGTTACCCTCACTTCTCTTATACACACATGATTCGCTTGGACTTTGATCAAATCCATATGACTGGACTGCCTGATCAAAACGAATATTCCAGTCCCTAGAAGCTTGTTTTAGTCCATAAATAGACCTCTTAAGCTTACAAACAAGATGCTCTTGGCCTTCCTTAATGAATCCTTTTGGTTGTTGCATATAGATGGTTTCCTCAAGACTTCCATTA
This sequence comes from Saposhnikovia divaricata, assembly GCA_036435485.1. Taxonomy (NCBI): domain Eukaryota; kingdom Viridiplantae; phylum Streptophyta; class Magnoliopsida; order Apiales; family Apiaceae; genus Saposhnikovia; species Saposhnikovia divaricata. Next base: position 170,859,270 of record CM071594.1, on the reverse strand, counting down.
AGGAAAGCTGTCTTGACATCCATTTGCCAAATCTCATAATCGAGATGAGCTGCTATAGATAAAAGAATCCGGATCGACTTAAGCATAACAACTGGCGAAAAGGTTTCCTCATAATCGATCCCTTCTTTCTGAGTATACCCTTTCGCAACAAGTCGTGCTTTCCAGGCTTTCACCTTTTTCTCAGATCCTCTTTTCTTCTTGTAGATCCACATACATCCAATGGGTTTTACACCTTTGGGTGGTTCCACGAGCTCCCAAACTTGATTAGAATACATAGATTCCATCTCAGATTCCATTGCCTTTTGCCAAAGATCTGCATCTTTATCTAGAATTGCTTCTTCGTATGTCCTGGGATCCTCATCATGTTCACCAGAGACCAAGTCTGAGGACTCTCCCAAAAACAAGAATCTATCAGGTTGTTGAACAACCCTCCCACTACGACGAAGCACCGGTGTGGTATTAGTGACAGGCTGTGCATTTTCTTGTGGTTGATCTACTTGTACTATTGGCACTTGGGGATTATCTGTCCCTCCCACTAGTTCCTCTAAAACTATACTACTCTTGGGTTTGTGTTTCATTATATAGTCTTCTTCTAAGAATCTAGCATTGGTGCTAACAATGATATCTCGATCCCTAGGACTATAAAATGAATAACCTTTCGTTCCCATGGGATAGCCTACAAACAGTCTTACTTCTGTACGAGATTCTAACTTAGTCGCGTTCTTGTTCAGCACATGTGCTGGACAACCCCAAATCCGAATATGTCTTAGACTTGGTTTGCTACCAGTCCACAATTCTATTGGAGTCTTGGGAACCGACTTAGAAGGTACCAAGTTTAGAAGGTAAGCCACTGTTTCTATAGCATATCCCCAGAACGACTTGGGTAAATCTGAATAACTCATCATCGATCTAACACTCTCTAAAAGAGTCCGATTCCTTCTCTCTGCTACACCATTCTGCTGAGGTGTGCCAGGTGCAGACAACTGGGATGCAATCCCATTTTCTGATAAATATTCCCTAAATTCTCTAATCAAGTATTCACCACCACGATCTGATCGTAGTGACTTGATACATTTTCCAAGATGTCGCTTCTCCGCACTTGCTTTGTACTCTTTGAATTTTTCAAAGCACTCAGACTTACGGCGCAACAAATAAATGTACCCATATCTAGAATAATCATCAATGAAAGTGACAAAATACTCATAACCTCCTCTTGCTTGGATACTCATAGGTCCACATAAATCAGTATGAACCAATTCTAACACTTCTTTATCTCTATTCCCCTTTGCTTTAAAAGGCCTATTAGTCATCTTACCTTCCAAGCAGGATTCGCAAACTGGAAATGACTCCACTGCCAACGAGCCTAATGGCCCATCTACTATCAGTCTTTGAATCCTCCTCAAGTTAATATGACCTAATCTTAAGTGCCAAAGATATGTTTGGTTCAATTCAGAAGGTTTCTTTCTTTTATTTGAGCTAGAAAGAATGTTATTAGTTTCCTTATGTTGCAGCATTGGTTGGATAGGATTAATAATATATAAATTGTCTTGCAATGTACCAGAACATATAACTCGTTTATTCATCATAATAGAAACATTACGATCCAAACAAAAATTATAACCATCCATGGCAAGTTTAGAAACCGAAATTAAATTCCTTCTAAACGAAGGTACATAAAGACAATTGTTCAAAACCAAAATCCTATCATCGCCAAAAGATAATGTAATTATTCCAACTGCAACTACTGCTACTTTTGTAGCATCTCCTATGAACACATATATCTCGCCATCTCTAAGCATTCTGGATTGCTGGAACCCCTGCATAGAGTTACAAACATGGTCAGTGGCTCCTGTATCTACACACCAAGTGCTCGTATATATAGCCGCTATATATGTTTCTGTAACTAGAGAAAGAGACATACCAGTATTGTTTGTCTTCTTAGGAAGAGGACAATCCTGTTTCCAGTGACCTGACTGCTTGCACCTGAAGCACTTGCCCTTAAGCTTTTTCACACCACCTTGAACTCCCACTGCATTAGCAATCTTTCCAGCTTTCTATGTCTGAGTCTTTTTCTTCTTCTTACCTTTCAGCTTAGATGAAGAAGCTTTCTCGGCCACATTCACTTGAACATTCTGTTTAAAGAGTCCTTCAGCTGCCTGAAGTTCTGTCAGAAGTTCCGCGAGACTATACATCCTTTTGTTCATGGTGTAATTCAATCGGAACTGCTCAAAACTTTTGGGCAAGCTCATAAGGATGATATCGATCTGGGTTTCCCCATCAATATCAGCACCAAAGATCTCTATCTCATTCAGATGAGACATCATTCTGAGAACATTATCCCTTACAGGTGTTCCTTCAACCATCTGAGTGTTCACTAAAGCCTTCATTGCTACTTGCCTAGCAGCCCTATTCTGTTCTCCAAAAAGTTCCTTGAGATTAAAGAGCATATCTGAAGCAGTGGGCATAGCCTGATGCTGATGCTGCAAAACACCCGACATTGCTGCCAGAATGTAACATCGCGACATCTCATCAGCCTTAACCCACCGCTTATAATACTCCTTCTCACTTTCAGGAGCATCTTTAGCAGGCTGATCTGGCTTGGGTTCATAAGTACAAAATTTGTACTCCTCAGCAGTCAACACTATGTCCAAATTATGTTTCCATTCAATATAGTTCGGTCCAGTAAGTTTGTTATCCTTAAGTATGGTGAATAGTGGATTAAAACCCATAATGATCTAATCCTGAGAATCATACATGTAGCACATAATCAGATAGTTGCATAAATCTTAAAACCTATTGGTTTCCTCTAACAATTAATTAAAATTAATGCACTAATATTTAAACATCATAAGTATCTGGTACGCCACGATGGGTGACATATATACCACTTAAATTCGTTTAAATATTACTTCGGTCCTATTACTAAATAATACGCCACGTTAGGGTGGACTATATATTATTTTTCATAGTTAAGTGTATACCATTATTTAATATTAAATTAATAAAAAAACCGGATACCACCATTAAATATTTCAAATCAATAATCGATAATAGGATAATTCCCAGATCGGGGGGAGCATTGTCAAGAGGCATCACTTAAGACCCCTTTCTAGACAGAATCATCCTTTCTCTCTATATTGAAAATCTATGTTCAATCATTGACACCCTTCTAATTAATCGAATTCTATGAAACTTGGTACGCCACGTTGGATGACATATATACCTTTCAATATTCGTAATTAATTTAAGAAGTTTATCCTAGTAATATCCATAACACTATCTGACACCATAAATCATAGGCCACGTTAGGGTGAACTATATACAATTTATATTCGTCTTAGTGTTAAATTACATACAAACAATAATGGAGACCATGTGATTTAATTCCTAATTAATTCCCTCACCCACTTAGAATTTTTATTTAAAAATTGAGGAATTTTAAAAATTAAATGGGACCTATGTCGTTGCAATTATGTCTAACATGCATTCAAAAATACACACATAATTTAACAACATATAACATTTAATTAAAGCAATAAATAAAATAAACTATGTCCATGTCGTCCTAATTATGTTAAACATGCAATTAAAAATTACACACATAATTAACAACACACATAATAATTATTTAAAGAAATAATTAAAAAAATTAAATAGCAAAATTAAAATTAAAAAACATAATTTAAATCCACTATTATGGCCCCAAAATAATTTCTTTGCTGTAGCTCGAATTAACGTTGGCTCGTTCGAACAAACAGCCGCGGGAGAAGATAAGTTGGCCGCCTCTTTGTCTGGTGTGCGCATATGCCTTACCTGTGAATTTCTTATGACACTAGCGTGGGGTCCAGTCCTTATGCATCTAAATCAAATGCGGTGGAAACTAACAGGACATATCATGTTATTGTTTTTGTTTAGCCCGCCAGTACAAAAAACAATCACCTCCACCAAGTAAACCCGCCAGCCATAGTGAATTATTTGACCAAGCAAAATAATCAACAATACTTTGGCTTTTTTGTTAATTGTCCATTGCCGTAGAAAAAAATGAACCCAACAGCCTCGCAGCAGCTTCGCAGCAGAATAAAAACTTACTCCAATTTTGATTTCAACGATACGTAATTATTACAAAAATCATCAAACAATTACAAAAAAAAATAGATCTAATACAAAACTAATTTTGTAATATCTGTTCTAACACGATCAACCCTCGTGATTTACAACCACGATAAACCACGTGGAAACCAAACATAATAACCACGATTAAACCACGTGGGATCCAAACAAAATAACCACGATTAAACCACGTGGGATCCAAACACATAATTAAAATATACACGGCCATAATAGTGGATAACAACCTGCAAAACAGAATATACAAGCCTACCACTATATACATGCATATATAATTACGACATGGACATCGTATCAAAAATCGCAAAACCATTGAACCAGGCTCTTGATACCAATTGTTGGGACAATCAGATCTTGGCACTGCGATTTTTGATACAATAAATTAACAAGTACGAATAGAAAAGTCACCTTGTTAACGGTTGATTCCACGCTCTTCTATTGTATTCCCAAATTCCCTTGAGCGAAGTGTGGCCTTCGTCTTCTCAAGTTAACCTCTCTTCTTGCTCCTGGGTCGCTACAAAATTTTTTCGAGCCCCCCCAGCAAGAAGAGAATAGGAATATATATAGGCTACAATAGGGATCATGGACAATTAGGTTGGGCCTTCTAATTACATCTTGAGCCTAGCCCAATGTAATTAAATATTAATTCAATCCACTAAAGAATTAATATTTGCACTACCTTTCCTAATACCGTAATTTAATTAATTAATTCGGTTCCAATATTATTTGCTTATTAAATTCCCCATGTTTAAAATATCGCATGTCCATTAATTAAATAAATTACTGATAATTCATTTAATTAATATCTTTTATCCTTGATTATCCACTCAACCTTTCTTTAATTATGCCGGAATAAATCCACCTGCAGGGTTTCACATAATTAAATCTTTTTGAGCTTTCAAGGGGACATCATTAACCCGAATATTATCAGGACATGGATTCCTTCAATAAATAATATTCACCATATATATTATTTCATCACCCAAAATATAATGAAATAAATCAAAAGAATTATTTCATATATAAATCAAAGCATGTAAATAATATACACGTGTCAATTACTATATCTGGATTAAGAACCTAAGCATTAATAATAACATAGAATCTTAGTTCACCTTCTTAATCAGTATAAGGGAACAATTCTAAATTTGATCCTGTTCAATATACACAAAGTATACTACTATTATTTATTAGTCAATATAAACTAATCTAAATAATACTACAGCCATTCCAGTGGATTGTCTAACTCCACCTGTGCTGTGAACCTTATTATATTATATAAACCGTATTTAATAATCTAATATTCTGTATCCCATTTGATACTATATTATTCACAATACATAATATTTAGACAACATGTAAACATTTAAATGATTCTCAATAAAATAGGCCAAAAATAAATGTATATACTTCAAATAAATATTTTCAGTATACACCAACAATCTCCCACTTATACTCAAAATATTCTATGAGTATATCACTGTTTATTTAATCCACTATTACACAGAAAACTATGTGTCCATCCATCTGACATATCGAATCCCTGAGATGTCGAATAGCTTCTTTAGTCCTTGAGATATCGAATAGATCATTGACTTGTTGACTCTTGGAGAACTCGAATGATGCTTTGACTTGTTGACTCCATGAGTTCTCGAATAGAGTAATAGACATGTCGAATATCTGAGTTATCGAATGACACTTTGACTTGTTCACTATTAGAGATGTCGAATAGTGTTTTCACAAATATCGCCTCGACTTGTCGAATGCTGGACTTCTCGAATAGAACAAAACACTTCTCGAATTGGTACTCTGTTCTGTTCCTGATTTAATTGTGATTATTGTTAATGAATTTGTTCCTTATATGATTACTTTAATTAGTTTTCATATTCTCTTCGTTGATTTAATTCCTTGAAGAACAGTTCATAAACATAAAAAAAATTGCAGAACACACTGAATAAGATTAGAGAAATAGAATTTTTCATTGATAATAAGAAAGAGATTACAAGCAAGTATTACATCTTTTTGTTCTCTCTATCTGCTAATCTATTCAACAGGAATATCAAAGGTCAAGTCCAAACCACTCCATTGTTAGCAAACATCCCAGATCCCATCTTTGCCACATTATTTGGGTAGAAGTTGAAGGGATAAGGTTATTTTTGCTGACATATTCATTAACACTGGTTGGTGGTGTTCGATGAGGATGCCTTCGAGGAAAGCCATGCTAATGTTGCTTGGAGAGCAGCATCGATGTCGATCACTCTTGTAGGCTTTTCTCTCTCGATCTCTTCCAGACCGGCATCCATCTGCAGCCACAGAGTTTCAAGCTGCCTTTCCCAGTCAAACGCATCAAACTCTTCACGCGTATAACTGAAGATATCTCTATTCTCTACGAGATGGAGATTCTTTTCTTTGATGGTAAGGTTTGACATTGTTATTAAGAGTGTGTTGTTTGAAGGGTTTTTGATTTTTCAGGAGAGGATGAAAGGTTAAAGAGATAGTGAACAAGTCTGAACAAGTCTCTAGGCCTTAAATAGAGATGGGTAAGCAATGAAGTACTAAAACGCTTCGTATTCTGGTTATTAATGGTTACAGGTAAATGCTTCATATTCTGGTTTTAATTTGGTCCAGATATTTTAAGAGAGTGTTATTTGATTTTTTTTAAATCAAATATTTTATTGTTATATTTGCAAAATACACTTCTTAAAAATACGAGCACGTGACCCACTCAACCATTACTATGTCCCACTCACCCATTATCATGTCCCACTCACACATTAATCTAGGAACTGTTGAGTGTTTGATTACATAAAAGATTGAGTTTTTAATTACTCTAATTACTTTTGTGTCCAAACGGTTGTGTTTTATTTTTTACATCTCACAGTTCTCTCGCTTTTCACTTGGACATTTTCGCAAACACCTCTCCTACATACACTTCTCTTTGGGATTTCTTGCAAAGTTCTTGATTCAATGGCTTCTAAACCATTCACTGCTCTTGGTCTACGGTTTGTACCTAACAACTATGAAGCTCCACTCTATCATGAACGTGTTCCAGAAGCATTTCATCTAATGCAGAATTTCTTGAGAGACTCAGAGATTGGACAAGCTCTGGTTGAACCTGGTACTCTCTCTGCATCTCAAATTGCCACTTTTTGGCAAAACTCAGTCTATGTGGATGGAGGAGAGAATGGGACTCCTAACATCATCTTCACTTATGAAGAACAAGAGTTTGTGATTACTCCACAAACTGTCAGAGATACAAAGGGGTTTGATACACATACATCTTATACTTATGTGGTTGAACCTCACTTGAGACGGATGCTACAAGAGATAGGTTACATGGAATCTCTTGACAAGCTTGGCAGTGTAAAGAGGCCTAATCTCAGGAAGGAATTGAACTTTTTCTTCGATTGCATTACAAGGACATTCCAGAAGAAAGTCACCAACTGGGATGCCATTCCAATAGACAGTCTACAAATCCGGTATTCTCTACTCTATGGTTGTAATTTTGATTTTGGTAGATATGTTCTGATGAATTTAGGTGATAAACTGTCAGAGTCTACTACAGTTTATTTTGCTCGATTTTGTCAAATGCTGTTCAATGCTTGTGTACCTGGTCTAGAGATTGCTGATACTGATGAAATTCAGCCTTTTAGAGTCAACAAGAGAATATTCTCTGATATGACTAATAAGGATGTTGGTAAAGAAAATCTACCTGCCTTTGTTCTACCACTTGCTTTGCAGAATTTTCTCAACCAACCTCAGGACCAACCACAACCAGAACCATAACCAGAACCACAACCTGAATCACTAAACATTGATCGTACTCAAACACTAAACACTGAACCACCTACATCACCTATCCACTCAACACCTACAAAACAACCTTCACACTCTTCACAAACAAACTCTGAACCATCACAATCTCCACCACAACCACAGTCTAAAGCAAAAAGAGTTAGGAAGGCAATCACTGAACGACATGCAAGAGTTAAGAAGGCAATAGAGACACAAATGAAAGCAAAACAGACATCTCCTGGAGCTGTTTATACTAGAAGAATGAAAAGAATGAAACAAACGGCAAACAAACCTAAGTCACCCTCAGTGGTAGCAGAATCTAGTGAAGAGGATTCAGATGAAGTGCCTCTAGCGAAGAGAAGAAAACTGGTAATCTCTGATTCTGTTGATGAAAATGTTGAAGCTCCAGAGGTAGTTTCACAGCAACCACCTACTGTTGAGGCTGAAAAAGATTCAATGCCTGAAGAAGTTCAAATGCCTGCAGAGGACAAAATGCCTGCAGTAGAGGATACTAGAGATGGCTTTTCTCCAATGAATGATATTCTTGATTCATTAATGCCATTCTCTTATCCTATCTCTGATACTGGTGCAGCTCATCAACCTACAGTTGTTCTTTCTGAAACTGTAGCATCACATACTGAATTACTCTCAGATGCTCACCAGACTGCTGAAGGAGGAGATGAGATTGATCAACAACCTAAGGAGATAAACTCTGAGACTATTGTGCAATCTGCAGAGGATGTTGTACAGCCTATTGTTGACTCTACTACTAAACCTGTTGCAGACGATGTTATTGGCACTGTTGATGCATCTATTCCTATTCCTCCAACCACTCATCATGTTGAAGCTCAGGCTGGAGATGAAACTAAAGGGAATAGTGAGCCAAGTTCTTCTCATAGTTTACCAGTCCAGACTGATGCTAAGGTTAAGGATTTTGCTGGTCCTTCAAATCAAGCAGATGCTGAAGAAGAACACCTTGAACAATTTTCCAATGATTGGTACAAGGACACTTGTATCTTTCCTCCTGCAAGAGCAGCTGAATTTGTCAAGAGAACCTCCAGAACAATTACAAATCCAGAGATTCTATCTTGTCTTAAGGCTACAGTTGTACAAGTGAAGACTCTCAACTCGAGGTTTGATCTGTGTCAAAAGGCAATCTCTGATGTTCGAGGTGATGTTGTTAGGGGAGCTGAAATGATTAAACTTGACAACAAGAATAAATTTCAATATCTTACTCAGAATCAAGACACTTTGTCTCACAGGCTGAGCAAAGTTGAACAAAATCAGAATGATATGTCCTTAAAGATTGATTCTATTGCTACTTCCTTGGAGTTAATCACATCTATTCTTATGCCTGATGATGTCAAAAAGGGGGAGAGAGTTGCTAAAGACAAGTGCAAGCAATCTCAAACTCTGATCAGAAAGGATAAAGCTGGAGATGGAGGAGCAAGTAGTAAAGGAAAGAGCAAAACTGAAGAATTTCAAACTCTGAAAACTAGCAAGTCTTCTAAATCACAGTTTGTTGGGATAAACACTGATACTCAAGGTACTTCAAAGACCAAGAGTTTGCTATTACCTTCTAATCCACAGACTGATGAAGAATTGGCTGCTAAGTTGTTTATTGAAGAGAATGAGGAAGGAGTTACAATTGAAGACATTGAAGCTGAAGAAAAGAGTTTACAAGAAGAACATCTCAAGGCTTTAAAGTCTGGTAAGTTAAAAAGAGGAAAAGCTCCTAGGCCTGTTGTTAAAGGTGTTGTGATCAAGGAAAGGGCTGTTGTTAGTCAAAGATCTCAGTCTTCAAAAGAAACAATGGCAGCAGAAGCTCAACTCAAGCTGAAAGGCATTGAGGGAGAAAGTTCACAGAAGAAAGTTACAACTTCTGTTGCATCACAAGTTGTGACCACACCTTTACAATCTTCTCAGTTGAAATCAGTTTTTGGGAAAGGAACAATTCATGATCCAAATATATTATCTGGAGTTTCTATGAATATTTCTGATGGAAGAGCCTTGTCTGGTAAAGTTGGAAACAATAAGGGTGGACTAGGTTCACACAAGGACAAAAGGCAATATACTGGTCGTAGAGATCCTTCTTCACTGGCTGTTCCAGGTCGTGGTGTCACTCAAGAGAGTTTGGACAGACTGGAATCAGTACAGTTAGTTTATCAGAAGAGTTTAAAGAAGGACTTTCTCTTGTACTTCATGGCTGATGGGACAGTATTTAGAATTGGTGAGAATGATATTGGCTTGAAATATTGGGAAGAACTAGAATATGTTCTATATCTTTTCAAGGTGAATAGTCAAAGGACTCAATCAGTTGCTAATGTGCTCAGACAGAGGATGCTTCAGAATTTGGCAATCAGAGGAGAGAAGTATAATAGCAGATATGTTCCTAAGTACAGGGATTACAATGGAAATCTTATTGAAATGAAGAAAGGTACTGCAAAATTAAAGACTGATTTGGGAATCACAGTACTTGACTTCAATTCACAGTCAGAAGAAGTCAAATTTATCAGACTGGGAAATGAGATGAGAAGAAACAAAATCTATGATCTTAGAGCTGCTATCTTTCAAACAGATGAGAGTGATCCTCAGCTCAAAGAGATTAAAGAAGCTATGAAGATTGAGCTTGAAAATGCAGAAAGAAGATTGCTCATAGATTATCTCAGAGCTACACCAGATCTTGAAGAGATTAGAGATTAAAGTCTGTAAGGATTTTCTTATTCTCTGTAGATTTTGTTAAGTAGAGGCTTAAACTCTGAATTTGTATAAACACTGTATTTGTCTATTTGTTTTGACATCATCAATTATTGTTATTAACTTGTGCATTTTTGCTAATGAACAAGTTGGGGGAGATTGTTAAATATGATTGATGTGTTTTAATCAGTGTTTTAGTGTTTCAGTGAATTATCAGAGTTTAGCTGGAAGCGGTCAGAGTTTAGTGTAAACTCTAACAGATGGAAGTTCGACAGAGTTTGTTAAACTCTGTCTGGAGGTAGCGTCTACTGGTCAACAGTGATTGAAGATTTATTATGGAAGCGATATCTTTGAAGATTGGATAGCTATCAAAGAGATCGAGTTGACTTAGGAGACGTGTGACAATCTATAATTGATATCATTGTATAGCTGATTATTAGGAATATCAATTAGAGATTGTATCGAAGCTGTATGTTTTATAAATACAGTTAGGTTAACCCTAGAAGGGTATCGTGCAACGAATTATCTTTATTGTAACCTAGCAGCTCTTTGTGATAGTTTACATCACGAAGAGGGTTCTTAATACCAAAAGTTTTTAAGTGCATAAACGTCTTACTTGTTAAACTCTCATACGAATTTGATTATTAATTGTGTATTCGGCCTAACACTATCCACCTACTGGTAACATTAAGGAGACCAGTTTCGAAACCTGAAGAATAATTCTATGAACCACCAAGCAGGTAGGACCATAAGCAGTCATAGTTAATGAATAGTCATTATCAGATTGGAAGTTTAACCACTGGAGAGGAACCAATTATATACATCCCTTAGAAGGGAATCAACAGTTTCAAACTGGAACCTGTCACAATGTCCTGATACCTATATGTCTTGATATTCAATATTACCAAATGTCAGTCTACCTAACCACTAGTCTCAGAAGGAACATTACCGTCGGAGTTGGTTGTTCCACAAAATTGGCACTACTAAGGCCATTCGAACCTGATGAACCGTGCTGTCTGAATGCATCCGCAAGTACTTTGTCGTGCTGCGCAAGCACACATCCTAATCCTTTATGTGAAGCGTCGTTGGAAGCACAAAGTCTCCTTTTCCCATTAAGCAATGCCAGCTCTTGGTCATTACCAATTTCATCTTTTAGCTCCAGGAAGATTTTCTCACATTTTTCCCTTTAACTGCTGATCGTATTACTGATCCAATATAATTCCGCGTCGGAGTATGATAAGTGGATTTTATATCCACTGGGAATCCCTCCGTTTGGCTTAAATTGATTGTTTTGGACTCAAGTTGTTGTAGTTTTGATGTGTTTTGCTGAGTTGTGCAGATTTACGAGAATGTTGATTAAAGTTGATGCTTTTATCGTTCTTGGAGAATTAATTAATTAAAATTCGGATTTTTGAGAAGGGCTGCGCAGCTTATACTGTTTGGGCCATATCTGGAGTTCTAGAAGTCCGTTTTCAGCCCATTTACAGTCCACGCGAAGCTTGAGAGATTTTCTACAATATGGGATAGGTTTCACACGACCAGGCCGCGTGTGGTGGGCCCAGGAGGCACGACCAGCAGATAGATGGAAGCAGAAAAATTACTGTTTTGCCCTTTTCTAGTTCTAATTGTATTTTAGGCAAGTTTTATTACCTGAATTGAATTCTAATTGTAATAGAAGGTAATATCTTGCTGGGCAAGATTTGTAGAGCCTATTTAAACACATCTTACCATTGTAAATGATAACAATTCATAGCTGTAAATCGTATCAAGGTACTTTTGATCTTCAATTCTTTCTTCAATATTATGTTTTCATTCATTATTATTATTATTATGTTTTCTTTATTAAATATGCATAACTAATTCTCTAATCTGAGGATTGGGTAGTATTCCTTGGTATTCATGCATGCTTGATTATGTGATTTTCTGCCTGGCTGATTTGTTAATGAGATCTTAACACAATTAGGGGAGTCATGAACCTTTGATTGTATTCTAGGGATTGTAATAAGCTTGGGAGAGAAGTTGCAATCTTAGTACATGATTTAACAGACATAATTTGAATATTAGATCGGGAGATTAATAGGAGAATTGTGAGACATATAATTCTTGGTAATTAACAGTTTATAGATATACTCTGATTGTATCACGGGAGTGTCAATTAAGGTGAAGCTGTAAGCACTATATTGTAGCCTGGGAGGGTGCAGTATAACTTTAGAAGAATTGTTTTCAGCAAGGTAGGAACACAGATATCACATTAATATTGAGCATGTATTGAAACCAGGTGAAGAACCCCAGTTCTTAGATTGTTTTCCAACATATTTGAATCTCAGTTTAAAATTAATTCTTAGTGCTTATAATTAGTTCTTAGTTAATTTAGTTAATACACAGACCCAAAAATTCTTCTTACACACTTCTAGACGTAAAGAGATAAGATACTTGAACTTGATATTACATTCAGTCCTTCCCTGCGAACGAACAACAAAAATACTATTAACAAATTGGCGCCGCTGCCGGGGAAGGCAGTATAGTTGAGTTTAGGTTAATTGTTTCTTATTGTTTAGATTTTAATTGGTTCCACAAGTTGTTTTGTTGGTGATTTTCAGGTGTATGCTACGTTCATCTTGCGCTAAAAAATTGGAATTTGACCCTGAAATCGAGCGTACTTTGAGAAAGCGAAGAAAAGATAAAGCTAAGATGGGAGATCCAGAACCTCGACCAGCTGTTAATGTTGATCAGTCTTCTATTTGGGACCATGAGACACCGAATCCAGCCAATTGCATGTACAAAACTCCAGAGATTGGTGCAGCTCAGTTCCATATTAATCCGAGCTTAATTCAGATGATCAGCAATCAAGCTTTTGAAGGAGACATTGAATTAGAAGACCCACACAGACATCTAGAGCGTTTTGTGCAGATGTGTGGCTCATTCAGAATCACTGGTGTCACGAGTGATCAGATTCGTCTCCATATGTTTCCCTACTCTATTAAGGGAAGAGCTTTGGAGTGGTTTCAACAACTTCCAAACACTTCGGTTGCTACATGGGAGAGTCTTTCTACGGCATTCTTGTCCAAATACTATCCCTCTGACAAGACGCAACAGTTGAGGACTATGATTATGAGTTTTAAAGCACAACCGGGTGAAGGTCTATATCAGGCATGGGAGAGATTCAAGGCACTGTTGAGGAAGTGTCCACATCATGGCTTGGAAGATTGGCAGATCATCAGTACTTTTTATGGGGCCATGAATGCAGATATTCGTTTGAGTTTGGATGTGGCTGCTGGTGGAAATTTCAAAAAGGCACCAACTACACAGGCTAAAGCACTTCTTGAGGAATTAGCATCTAATAATTATTCATGGGCACCTAGTGGGACGAGCTCAGCAAAAGCAGCACAAGAATCTGAGATGATCAACATGCTGGCTCAAAAGTTGGATACTCTAACTCAGGAGGTGCGAGGACAAAAGGTAAATGTGAATGCTATTTCTTCACCTATGGAAGGGTATCATGATTATGGTGCTAGTCAGAACTCGTATGTTCAACAATTTCCAGAAGAAGCATCTTTTATTCAAGGAAGACAGCCTTGGCCTGTGCAGAATAATTCTTACTACAATCTGAATCAAAGGCCAAACAATAATCTTTCTTACAGCAATAATCATGCAGCTAATCCTTCCTATGCATTTCCAAGGCAGAATCAACCTCCTGGTTTTCAGTCACGACCACCATATCAAGCACAACAGCAGTATCAACCTCCGCCAAAGAAAGAACCAGCTGAGTGGGAGGTTGCACTAAATAAGATTATGCAAGGGACTTCTGGGGCATTGGCTAATATGGAATCAAGAATAGATCAGATGGCATCATCTCAAAAGATGCTAGAAACACAGATTGGACAGATTGCCTCAAAGATGGGTGTTCGTGAGCAAGGATCACTTCCTAGTCAACCCGACCAGACTGGTAAAGAGCAATGCAAAGCAATCACTTTGAGGAGCGGAAGAGAGTTGCCCGAGGTTGAGATTCTTAAGCCTAAGGAGAGTGATACTGAGAAAGAGGATAAGCCAGTGGAGATTGCTGCAGACACGTCAGAAAAAGAAGATGCGAAGAAGAAGGAAGAAAATTTAGAAAAGCCATATGTTCCTCCACCACCTTACGTTCCTCCTATTCCATTTCCACAGAGACTTCACAACAGGCACTTAGAGAAGCAGTACGAGAAGTTCTTGACTATGTTCCGGCAGTTGCATGTTAATATTCCATTGGCTGAAGCTTTGAATCAGATGCCACTTTATGCTAAATTTCTTAAGGAGATGTTGACAAAGAAGAGGAAACTTGAAGATGCCGAAACTATTACTCTTAATGCTGAATGTAGTGCAGTCATCCAAAAAGCCATTCCTCAGAAATTGAAAGATCCGGGAAGTTTCTCTTTGCCTTGCACTATTGGGAAGATGGAAAACATGAAAGCCTTGTGTGACTTAGGGGCAAGTGTGAGTTTGATGCCATATTCAATCTGCAAAAGGCTTGGTCTTGGAGAACTTAAAAAGACACGGATTTCACTTCAGTTGGCAGATCGTTCTGTTAAGTATCCATTGGGAGTTATTGAAGACGTGGTTGTTAAAGTGGATAAATTTGTCATACCTTGTGATTTTGTGGTGTTAGAGATGGATGAAGATGTCGAGATACCCATTATCTTGGGACGGCCATTCTTGGCTACTGCTGGCACTACAATCGATGTTAAAGCTGGAAAATTGACATTGAATGTTGGCGAGGACAAAGTGGAATTTGATCTGAACAAAGCAATGAAGATGCCACCTTTTGGAGCAACTTGTTTTACCATTGACATAGTGGATGACATTGTGCAGCTCGGGAATGAACACTTCGTGGGAGCAGATCGGGTGTTGGATGATGTAGTCGAAGAAGAAGCACTGGTTGTACGAGACACAGAAGTTGAGATGGCTTTTACACTTTCAGAGGCACCACAGGTGGAACTTAAACCTCTACCTGATAATTTGAGGTATGCCTTTCTTGGTCCTAATGATACATATCCTGTGGTAGTTTCTGCTTTGCTCATTGATGATGAAAGAGAAAAGTTATTACATGTTCTTCGGCAATATAAATCAGCTATTGGTTGGACAATTCAAGATATCAAGGGAATTAGCCCTGCTCTTTGCATGCATAGAATTGCCTTAGAAGATGATCATAAGCCTGTGATTGAGGGACAAAGAAGATTGAATCCGAATTTGCAAGAGGTGGTGAAGAAAGAAATCACAAAGTTGCTTGATGCTGGTATCATATATTCGGTTCCACACAGTAAATGGGTTAGTCCTATTCATGTTGTGCCTAAGAAAGGTAGGATGACTGTTGTTCACAATGAGAAGAATGAATTAATTCCCACGAGAACAGTAACAGGTTGGAGAGTTTGCATTGATTATAGGAAGTTGAATAATGCTACTCGCAAAGATCACTTTCCCCTCCCATTCATTGATCAAATGCTCGAAAGGTTGGCGGGTAATGAGTATTACAACTTTCTGGATGGATTCTCGGGTTACTTTCAGATTCCTATTGCACCCGAAGATCAAGAGAAGACCACCTTTACTTGTCCTTATGGCACTTTTGCTTATCGTAGGCTTCCTTTTGGTTTGTGTAATGGTCCTTCGACGTTTCAACGACTCATGAACCACATTTTCTCAGATTTTATAGGGCGAGACATGGAGGTCTTTATGGATGACTTCACGGTTTATGGTTCTTCTTTTGAATCATGTCTAGCCAGTTTATCAAAGGTGTTGCAAAGATGTACTGAAACGAATCTTGTTCTTAATTTGGAAAAATGTCACTTCATGGTGAAGGAAGGCATTGTGCTTGGACATAAAATCTCTAACAAAGGCATTGAGGTCGATAGAGCAAAAATTGAAGTTATTGAAAAATTGCCACCACCTTCATCTGTGAAAGGAATTCGAAGCTTTCTTGGGCATGCTGGTTTTTATCGACGGTTCATCAAGGATTTCTCCAAGTTAGCTCGGCCACTCTGCAATCTTCTTGAAAAGGATCGTGTTTTTGACTTTGATGAAAGTTGTCTTGATGCTTTTAACAGGCTGAAAAAGGAACTTACTTCTGCACCCATAGTTACATCTCCCGATTGGAGCTTGCCATTTGAGCTTATGTGTGATGCTAGTGACTATGTTGTGGGTGTTGTTCTTGGGCAAAAGAAGGATAAGCGGATGCACGTGATAGCTTATGCAAGCAAGACTCTTGATGACGCGCAAATCAACTATTCCACTACGGAGAAAGAGCTACTTGCAGTGGTGTTTGCACTTGATAAATTCAGATCCTATCTTGTTGGGTCTAAGGTGATTGTCTATTCGGATCATGCTGCTATTCGTTTCTTGATGACAAAGAAGGATGCCAAACCTCGTCTAGTTCGTTGGATTCTTTTACTTCAGGAATTTGATCTTGAGATTCGAGATAAGAAGGGGTCTGAGAACTTGGTAGCTGATCATTTATCTAGGTTGGACCAAGGAGATGGAGAGGTAGGAGGTGAAATACCTATCAATGATAAATTTCCGGAAGAGCAACTTCTAGGTGTGTCCCTGTCTACACCATGGTATGCAGATTTTGTGAATTACATTGTGGGAGGAGTTGTGCCGGATAATCTTTCTTATAATCAGAAGAAGAAGTTCTTTTATGATGTGAAGCATTACTATTGGGAAGAACCGCTGCTTTACAAAGAATGTGCTGATGGAATGTTTCGTAGATGTATACCTCATGATGAAGTTCCTCATATTTTCAGACATTGCCATTCTCTAGAGTGTGGAGGTCATAACAGTAGCATGAAGACAGTGGCGAAAGTTTTACAGTCAGGATTCTATTGGCCAACCATGCATCAAGATGCTAGAGACTTTGTGGCTAAATGTGATAGATGTCAACGAGTTGGGAATATTTCGAGGAGGAACGAGATGCCTTTACAATCTATTCTTGAGGTGGAGATTTTCGATGTGTGGGGGATGGACTTCATGGGTCCATTTCCATCTTCTTATGGAAATCAGTATATTTTGGTGGGAGTTGATTATGTCTCTAAATGGGTTGAAGCAATTGCGTCTCCTACTAATGATGCTAGAGTGGTGAAGAAGTTCTTGAAGAAAAATGTGTTCACTAGATTTGGAGTGCCAAGGGCTATTATCAATGATGGAGGTTCGCACTTTTGCAATAAACAGGTGGCTGATCTCTTGAAAAAGTATGGTGTGACACAAAAGGTGGCAACTCCTTATCATCCGCAAACAAGTGGACAAGTTGAGATTTCGAATCGTGAGCTGAAGTCAATTTTGGAGAAGACAGTGGCAAGTTCGAGAAAAGATTGGTCAACAAAGCTTGATGATGCACTTTGGGCATATAGAACGGCATTTAAAACACCTATTGGAATGTCTCCATATAGGTTGATCTTTGGGAAGCCTTGTCATTTGCCGGTGGAACTTCAACATAAGGCATTTTGGGCAACAAGAGAGTTGAATTTTAATCTTAAATCTGCGGGAGAGAAGCGTTTGCTTCAACTTGGAGAGCTTGAGGAGATTAGGCTCCAATCTTATGAAAATGCTAGTATCTACAAGGAGAAGACCAAATTGTGGCATGACAAGCACATTCAGAAGAAGGAATTTGAGGTTGGGCAACATGTTCTATTGTTTAATTCAAGACTCCGTTTATTCCCTGGAAAGCTTAGATCAAGATGGTCTGGTCCTTTTGAGATTGTGAAGGTTTATCCTAATGGGGTTTGTGAGATTATTAGAGAAGGGTCGGATGTATTCAAGGTGAATGGGCAGAGACTTAAGCCATACCTGCTTGGAGAAACAGTGGAGCAAGTAATGAGCATTCTCCACCTTCAAGACCCTACTATGAATTGAGGAAGTACGTCAAGCTATTGACGTTAAACGAGCGCTTCTTGGGAGGCAACCCAAGTGATGTAGTATTTGTGTGAAAAAAAAAAAAAAAAAGAAAGAAAAAAAAAATGAGTGTTGTTAGTGTGTGAAAGAAGAAAAAAAAAAAAAGAAAGAAAAAAAAAAGAGTGTTGTTAGTGTGTGCAAAAGAAAGAAGAAAAAGAAAAAAAAAAAAAAAAAAAAAAAAACCAGAATAGTACCAGGCTGACTGCGCCACAAGGCAACAAGCGCCCTGTAACGCAGACAGGGACTGCGCAACCAGCCTCTCCGCGCAGCCAGCGCCCTGTAACGCAGCAAGGGAATGCGCAACCAGCCTCTCCGCGCAGCCAGCGCCTGTCACGCAGCTTCAACCCGCGCAACAAGCGCCAGCGCGCAGTCAGCGCGGCTTTCTCCTGATTTCCACCGATTTTTTGCCTTTAAACCTAAAAAATTTCACTCTTTTCACCTAATTTTTTTCCTACATCCTAATTCATCTCCTAAATCCCATACATACTTTAATTTCAATTCATCTCCTAAACATTATCATTCCTAAATCCCATTCTATTTTAAATTCAATCCTAACCAACCCCAATCCTATACTACATATAATTTCATCTTTATTACTTACATCTCCTATATATATATATACATACACCCATACACCCACAAACACTTCTATATTATCCCAAATTCTTAACTTTCATCCATTCAAAGTTCAAGGGGGAATTAAATTCGAATTTTTTTGGGATTCATCTAGCAAGTTCACCTCTTTGATTCAATTGGGTAATATTCTATCTCATCTTTTATTTGAATTTGTGAATTTTGCAAGCTAGGGTTCTTGGTGTGTAATTTGGAGGTTCTTTATTTGGTGCATTGTTTGGAGATTATTGTGCCTTGTTTGATATTTGTTGATTATGGCTCCTAAAAGGCAACGATTAATGGGTGGTAGTAGTAGTGCTCTTCCATCTTCGGATGAGAATGATGTTGTGGGAGATGGAGTGGAAAAATTTGTGAATGAGAATGCCAAGGCGGAGTATGGTAGGTTAGTTTCGAAGGGGGTTATTCATGAAAGGAGGCTTGTGCCGTATAAGTATGAGGAGATGGTGGCGATGATTAGTGAGCGGGGTTGGACGTTATTTTGTGAATTTGCTAATGAAGGCTCGTTGGATGTGGTTAGGGAATTCTATGCTAATGCGTCGATAGCAAGGAATAATGCCACGGTTGTGAGGGGTCAGAAGGTGGATTATTCGCCTCGTGCGATTCGTACGTTGATTAGGCAACCGCCTAAACCTAAAGGTGCTACTGATTGGGGGAAGAAGACTAGGGATGATGTTGTTCTTGATGCAATCATTGGTGAGCTTTGTATTCCGGGTACGGAGTGGAAGTGTAGAGTGGGTACCACCGAGAAGAGGACTTTTCCGGCGGCATCATTGTCTAAGTTCGCACGGGCATGGTTCTACTTCATCAGTTCTAATATTCTTCCATCAACCCATGTGACCGATGTTACTGTTGAGAGAGCTATTCTGCTATGGGGTATTCTCAGGGGTGAGTATGTTGACCTTGGGTACCTTATTAATCAAAACATTCTTCGGTATGTAGGAAGTAATTCATCGGCCAGTATTCCTTATGCTTCTATCATTGCGTATTTGTGTGATACTTCGAAAGTGAAATGCTACGAAGGTGAGCCAGTGTATAAGCCTATGTCTTCCATTAATGATGTTACTATTGACCGGATGGGGGAGTGGTCGGGCGGCATTCCTCATCTTAGGGGTCTCGGTTTTATAGTTGGTGGTGCTGGTGGTCAAGGAGCGGGCGCTCCGCCACATGTTCCTAGGGCAACTGGAGTGGCAATTGCAGAACCTCAGCGACGTATGGTGGATATGTCCATTTTTGAATCTTATTTTCGTCGAATGACTAGGCGGTTGGATGCTATGCATGCAAGCAGTCGCCAGTATTCTGAGGATATGGGCATAGCCTTGGAGGCAAAGTTTCAGTCACCTAGTACTCCTGTTCAGTGGCCTATATTTGGAGCTCGGACTCCGTATCCTCCACCGGATTCTTCTGATGAGGATGACGAGGGTGACGACAGCGAGGACGAGTAGGTATGTTTTCTACTTTCCCTTGTATTTACTTCCATTCAATGCGGACATTGAATCTTTCAAGTTTGGGGGTGTTTTGAGGGATTAGTAGTTGTTGTTGTATATATGTGTTCATGTAGGATTTCATGTTTTGCATATTAGTAGTAGTAATTCATGCATATATGTTCGTGTTATCTACGTTTGTTTCATATAGGACATTCTATTTTTTGTTTTGTATACCATGTGAGTTCATTCTAGTTGCATTTTCATGGCATGCATATTTCATGATCCCTTAAGATGAGCTGATTCTGATTGATAGGTAGATGTCTAATTGAGTGTGGTAATGATGAATAGAGGGTTGATTTATAGTTTTTATGAAATTGACTTATGTGTTTCGGAAACAAAACTAATTACACAGTCTCATTGGGTGCTTTTGGGCTAGGTTAAGGTCATGCTTGTTTGGTTGTTTGAGATTTAATCACTTGATTATATTTAGAATTTTCGTTATTCCCTTGATAGCGTAGGGACACTAAAGTCTAAGTTTGGGGGAAACCAGGGATTTCATTCTAGTTGTTTAGTGTTAATGGCTAGGTGTCAAATGGCTAGTAGCCGGCTCATATTTATATGAGTAGTCTAGGGTTGGAAATGAGAAAGGCTCACACTACTAGAAAAACTGCAATAGACATCGGCTAAAAACCGATGTCTATTTAAAAGAGAAGCGATGTCTTCGCATGTGTAGAGAAAGGTAGGGCTATTAGACATCGGTTTTTAGCCGATGTCTATAGGTATCTTTTACATCGGTTCTTTTTTGTGCCTGATGTCTATGTTTATCTTTAACATCGGTTTTTTAATAAGTAACTGATGTCTATGTTTCTTTTTAACATCGGTTTCTTAATAAGGGGCTGATGTGTTTCTTTGTATTTGACATCAGTTCTGTGTAATAATCGTGTAATAATCGTTGTCTTTCTATTCTTTAGACATCGGTTCTTTGCTTTTCTGATTTATTTTGTTCTTTTATACATCATTGTTAATCGGTGTACCGATGTTACTTGTGATATTTAACATCGGTTTTTTGCGAAAGTGATGTAAGTTTTGTTTTTTTTAATATGTGGATGCCCTATATATATATGACATGCCCAAAAACCAAAAGCAAAGATAACCAAATGACCAACATCAAAAAACCAAACAAAAACCAAATATCGAAATCAAAAAGCCAATATATACCAAAGCTAAACATAAAATTCAATCGTCGGACTACATTATCCAATTTATATATGAAAATACATATATCCTTACATCGCATTCTTTTGCACACTAAGATTCTATTAATTAAGAAATAAGGTAAAACATAGAGATTGTATGAGAAATTACGAACTATACTACCAAGCCATCAACACTGCATCCCTCAAGCATCATCTTCATCCTATAAAATAGCAATTTTCACATTATTAAGAATGAATCAATTGACTCACAGCAGTTACCATTTAATGTTAAGACATAAACATTAGTTGTCTTATTGAAGAGTGACTCTTGAGGATAAGGAATTGTATTCCGCTAAAAGTAATGAACATACTGCACAATATAAAGAAGCAGATTAATGAAGCTTGGTTATGCCAAGAACTTGCAGGCAATTTAAAATATCCAAGGACATTTAAAGGATGTACCGGAAATCACCAACTGATGCTACAGTTACGACCAGTACTTCAATTAACACAGAGGTACCAGTAGTTCCTGAAGTTCGAGATGATATCCAACAATATAGTAGATAAGAATCTCATATACATACTTAAAACAAATACGCACAAATAAGTAGCAGAGGCACAATAAGGCCACCTTAGTATTTCCTTACACCATTAGCCAAAGCATTACAAGACTGGGCTTTTAGCTTAAAAGAGACTTAAACTATTGAAAGTTGTCGAGGATATCAGGAATAAAGTTGTATAATTAGTTAATAATATCTTCTATAGGGAAATAAAATTAACTAGCCTTAATAACCGCCATTTTTGAAAGAAATTAACTTATTGATTATGTTTAGAAAGACTAGCAAAAGGAACACAAAGTGGTATGTAGGTGATGGAGGACCAGAAAGGTTCCATTCCCAGAAATGAAACAAATAAAAAAGAGTTGGTAAATATTAACAATATTGTCCTAAACATGCACGCTAACCTAGCCAGACTTTTGATCAGGAATGTCAAAGCTACATGCTGCATTCATACCGGAGAATACATCATTGATGGTTACTTTTGTAGAGATCTGTAACACAAGGAATTTCAGATACGCACAACCATACCCCATGATTATATTTCCACTCTTATACTCTGGACTTACGTCACCGACAAAAAAATTGATTTATCTTTGACCCTGTAGCCACAAGTCCCTGCACAGATCAAAATAATGATCAGAATATAAAGATAACATGCATAGCTAAAATAATATGAAAACTCAACTACTATCATCCAACTATTTAAAGGTTAAACCACTTAATCAAGAATCTTTTCGTGAAGACTACTCAGGTTTAACTTGAAAGATTTGGAGACACACAAAAATATATAGAAAGTGTTCTCAGGGGACAATAAGCAAACACTTTTAGTCATGCTGCACAGAAATATACACACAAAGAAATAAATGCAGCCATAGAAATATAGATAAAGTTATAAATACCTTACCAAACAAAGCTGTAAATTGAACCTCAAATTTCAAAGTCGAACTGCAACCAAAGCTCCAACCCAATAGCAACTTCATTTTATAAACACACACACACAACCCAATTCATATCCACACAAAAATCCACCATAAAACAAACTCTAAATCTCAAAAATAAATCAAGAATACAAAACAAAATTAATAATAAAAGAGAAGCAGAGAAGAATGAATTGAACATATTTGTTCCTGCTCGAATGTTAATTTTTACACAAAACTGGACGAGTCTTGACTGCATCTATCTATGTGTGTGTGTGTGTGATGTCTATTGCAGTTTTTCTAGTAGTGATTAAACATCATTTACCTGGAAACGCATCAAAAAATGTCTTGTAAGGTGCATTCTTCAATTGCATTTGACGTCACACTGTGTCCAGGGGATAAAACATAAGAGTGGCAATGGTAGCTTACACCAAAGCAGTGACTAATGATGCTTCAGTTCTCTTTTGATATTTCAGCATTTGATAGTGCAGTGACTAAGAAAGCATTTTTGAAGTTATAAAATAGTGACAAACTGGTGACAAATAATGTGTTCCATACATGTCCAGTCTAGTATGATGATTTGTGACTTGTACCAACAACTCATTTGATTCCAGAAGAAGCACCAGTCACCGCATTAGGATAGTTGACTTTTCATATATTAACATTTTACATTTTAATGTAAGTTTTTACAGGTTTTACTTATGATAGTATCATGTACAAATCGCTCCACCCTCCAGAGACTAACATACAGAACTATCATGTACAAATAGCTCCACTCTCCAGAGACCAACATACAGTGCCATTTAAGAAAAACGGAACTGGAAAACACATGTACCTCTGCTCCAAGCAAGTAAGCCTGCACTGCGGAGTGCCCGAAAGGATCAATCTGCCACCCCGCTCGAGGAGTTTTATTGAATTGGCTTTTAATAGCATGATGACCTAAAGTTGTTTGATCAATCATATCTATATAATGGGTAGTAGCCTCATCATGCATACACCAGCCACCATTCCTAAAGCAGAACAGAAGTTAAAAAAATATGCAAGTCACTTTACTTGATCATCAAAAACAAAAGAGTTGCAAAAGGAGCTTCATACACAAATTCCAACTGCCCACCATCAACTAGCTTCCGAACTTCTGCTTGTATAGTTGGATTTTGTATTCTCCACTAACGTTGAAAAAATGCCTATAGTTTACAAGAAGGTTGCTGAAGAAATGACATAGTGCTTCACATAAACCCATATTAAACTTCATCATGAGCACACATATAGGCATATAACATACATTAAAATTCTTTATTTCGGGAAGGAATTCGTGAGATGTGTTTGTTTATCATTTGTGATCAAATGTTTGAAGGGTAGCAGTGAGACAGAATCAGTAAGTGCCTACAAGATTATTAATTCATCAACCTATATGTAGTATAAGATAATTCACAGTGTGTCGAAGAATGAAATGACCTGAATGGTGCTATTTGATCCAACAAAGTACTGATCAATAGTCTTCAACCAGCATACATCATCATGTGAATGAGGAACCAAATGAACATTTAATCTACCTTCCACAATCTTACTTGCAGTATTATAACTGATAAACCCATTCACAGAAGAAAAACATACAACACAAAAAATCGAAAAACATATAACACAATCTTATGGATTGTCATAATTTGTACATAGGTGGTGAGCTTTAGCACGGCACACACAGAATCTTAATTTCAATTTAGAGAAATTAAAGAGAAAAAAAGATACCTCTAAAAATCCAAATGACTTTTTAGCACTTTCTCCGCCTGCTCTCAGTCCATTAGTCTGCAATAAAAAATATAGTAAAAGATAACATACATAGCATGTAAATCGAAGGAGACGAGTAGATGACAACAAACAACTTTCTTATATTATTAGTAGCATATATAAACCCTTATGTTTATATTACAGTAGCATATAGAAACCCAGCAGCAAATCCCGATTGATTATAACAAAAATTGAGCCCTACAAACCCAGCAACAAATCAGACCATAGATTCATTAAGCCCTTTAAAATATGAGTTAATTAAGCCCTTCAAAGACAGAGATAGAGTACAACGGAGTGGAGTGGATAACTTCATTGAGAGATTGAGAGAGACAGAGAGAGAGGGTCGAGTAGTGATGAGAGTGAGCGAGAGAGATGAGTGAGAGAGAGAGATATGAGAGAGAGAGTGAGAGAGATGAGTGAGAGAGAGATGAGGGTCGAGGGAGATGAGGCCAGAGAGAGAGATGAGGGTCGAGGGAGATGAGGCCAGAGAGAGAGATGAGAGTAATTTGGGGCAAAAAAAATTAGGGGAAATGTTAGTGTAGGCGGGGGAATGAAATTTTTCTAAGGGGAAATGTTAGTAGGCGGGGAATGAAATTTTTGTAAGGGGGGAAATGTTTTATGAGAAATGGGGGGAAAATGATCAGCGTGTTTTTTTATTTTTTAAACAATCATTAAGACATCGGTTATTTTAGCAAGCGATGTCCAAAAAGTTGTTTAACATCGCTTTTAAAATAACTGATGTTAAAAACGTTTTTAACATCGGTGGTTTTTTAAACCGATGTAAAAGGTGTGATGTCTAATCTACTTTTTCTAGTAGTGTCATTCCAGATCGCAGAAAAAAAAAGAAAAAAAAAAGCAAAAAGAAAAAAAAAGAAAGAAAAAAAAAGAGAAAAAAAAAAGAGTCAATAAATTGTTTATATGCAAAATTAACCAGGGTGAGCTCTTTAATACTCGAGTAATTAAGTCTGAGGGGACTTAGTCCTAGTGACCTAAGGCTTTTATAGTCTGGGATCCACTGACCTAACACTCGCTACATGGGTATTATTGTATAAGCCTTTTGGGGTCTCATTCATTGCACGGTTAAATAAGCATGATTTTATATATGTGTTGTAGTAGTTAGTAATAAAGCATGAATTTCTGTCTACCTTGGATAAGGATGGAGGTGTTCCTAGGTTATGAAGTGTCTACAGTCTATTCTATTTATAAACCTATGATTGTCTTGGCGAAGAACATGTATGATTTTTGACCTAGTTTTGGGAGTATTTCTGATGAGCATTGCACACACACACGTTTCTGTTCATGTAATGTTAGTATACGGGAACTTGGTCGAGCTCTATTTGGATTTAGTTGCATTCTTTGAGATATTTGCTTGTTAGTTGGTTTTGGTTAGTTTGAAGGGGATCGTTGCATATTTCATATTAGTTGCATTCATGCATTGCATTGCATTAGGTTAAATGGATTTTGTGGGTACATTCGCTATAGGCCCTCACGAGACCTTACTCGTCCACTAGGGCTACCTAGGGGTTTAAAGGGCTTGTTGCATATGCCAAATGCAACCGTGATCACCTACGGAAGTGGTACTAGTTAGTTAGTTAGTTGTAATTGTTTATGCTTGAGGACAAGCATCAGTTTAAGTTTGGGGGTTTGATAAGTGGATTTTATATCCACTGGGAATCCCTCCGTTTGGCTTAAATTGATTGTTTTGGACTCAAGTTGTTGTAGTTTTGATGTGTTTTGCTGAGTTGTGCAGATTTACGAGAATGTTGATTAAAGTTGATGCTTTTATCGTTCTTGGAGAATTAATTAATTAAAATTCGGATTTTTGAGAAGGGCTGCGCAGCTTATACTGTTTGGGCCATATCTGGAGTTCTAGAAGTCCGTTTTCAGCCCATTTACAGTCCACGCGAAGCTTGAGAGATTTTCTACAATATGGGATAGGTTTCACACGACCAGGCCGCGTGTGGTGGGCCCAGGAGGCACGACCAGCAGATAGATGGAAGCAGAAAAATTACTGTTTTGCCCTTTTCTAGTTCTAATTGTATTTTAGGCAAGTTTTATTACCTGAATTGAATTCTAATTGTAATAGAAGGTAATATCTTGCTGGGCAAGATTTGTAGAGCCTATTTAAACACATCTTACCATTGTAAATGATAACAATTCATAGCTGTAAATCGTATCAAGGTACTTTTGATCTTCAATTCTTTCTTCAATATTATGTTTTCATTCATTATTATTATTATTATGTTTTCTTTATTAAATATGCATAACTAATTCTCTAATCTGAGGATTGGGTAGTATTCCTTGGTATTCATGCATGCTTGATTATGTGATTTTCTGCCTGGCTGATTTGTTAATGAGATCTTAACACAATTAGGGGAGTCATGAACCTTTGATTGTATTCTAGGGATTGTAATAAGCTTGGGAGAGAAGTTGCAATCTTAGTACATGATTTAACAGACATAATTTGAATATTAGATCGGGAGATTAATAGGAGAATTGTGAGACATATAATTCTTGGTAATTAACAGTTTATAGATATACTCTGATTGTATCACGGGAGTGTCAATTAAGGTGAAGCTGTAAGCACTATATTGTAGCCTGGGAGGGTGCAGTATAACTTTAGAAGAATTGTTTTCAGCAAGGTAGGAACACAGATATCACATTAATATTGAGCATGTATTGAAACCAGGTGAAGAACCCCAGTTCTTAGATTGTTTTCCAACATATTTGAATCTCAGTTTAAAATTAATTCTTAGTGCTTATAATTAGTTCTTAGTTAATTTAGTTAATACACAGACCCAAAAATTCTTCTTACACACTTCTAGACGTAAAGAGATAAGATACTTGAACTTGATATTACATTCAGTCCTTCCCTGCGAACGAACAACAAAAATACTATTAACAGAGTAAACTTAAGGTAACTACTATAATCCATTCAAAGAAAGTATTTAATATTCCTCTGAATCACATGCATCTAACATTTCTGGTTCATCATTTCACTGAGTTGAAATAACCCTATAATCAGTCTCTGACAGTAGTCTCATTACGAATTCATCTTGACTCACTGGTCTTATCTTCCGGTAGGTTCTGAGATCATTGTCTTGCTTACTACTTCCCTATATAACTTTATCCAATCATGCTGTCACTTCCCAATGTCTTTACTTTCTAACTGATTCATTCATAAAATGAACATTTCCTTGAATAAAACCACCTCATTAACCTCCATTTGGTTTCATAAATTACAACCTATGACATCTGCCTTTTTATGGCGAATTATTACTGAAAATATTCATACTACTTCATTTATCAAATGATGTGGCACTTACTGCCTCCTTTTCAACTATCCCTAGGGACTCTGCTCCTCACCCTAAATCGGTGTCTTTGATAATCATACATCCCTCTAGCTCTTTCTTCGTTAATATGAAAGTTTCTAATGATTCTCATCTATTCCCGTATAAGATCTCAAGTAATTCTTCCAATCCGTCTTACTTGCTGGTACTACATCTAGTAGTCCGGCTACGAATCCAATATGCATCATCAGATCTCTTAATAATATCTCAGTTCTTTATACTCACTTCTCTGAGCACTATACTTCAACTCTTATAGTCTCTCTGGTTGCGGCCTCATTCCTCAAGGGTAAGCTCCTTATCCTAACAGGATTTTCCTTATCTGCTGGAACCTCTTCCGGGTCTCCAGTAGGGTACTCTATTGAATTTACCCGCTGATCTTTAGCATATAAAGCATCATCGCGTTGCTGCTCGTATGCCTCAAGGTCTGTTGCCTTATTCGTCGATACGATATCGAGCTAAGTTACTATCATGATACTTAAGAGTTCCCATAAGGGTTTTATATGTCATCACTACATTAAGTAGTCCGACTATAAACTTGTCAAGAGTTCTTATTATCTTAGTGAATTTATTGTTTTAACGTCGCCTCATCTCTGGGGTTTATAACATACGCTCTGATACCACTTCTGTAACACCCCTAGATCCGGGGTCCGGGATCCGGTCGTTACGGTTTCCATATCTGTCCGCAATACTTGAACTTACTTCCACATAAAATAAATTACATCTTTATGACCCAACACAACAATATAAAACACACCCGTTATAGTCCCGGAGATGAAATCAGAGTAACTACCAAATTTTATTAATCACATTTTGAGTTCTTACAATCCAAAAGAATTTAATATGAATACATACTCATTGCCATCCATTTTCATAAGTCATACCAGCCCATATACTTGGTACTGAAAGAATGAATCTATCCTACCACTAGCTTCTTTTTCAGCTCTGGTAGTCTCATCGTTCTCGTCAGCGTCGAGTGCACCTTGTGCAAGTCATCTGGTCTAGCTGTTGTTGTGATATAATAATAAAGCAAGGGTGAGAAATAGCCCACCAACGATAATATATAACTGAACAATAATATATAACAGTTCAAAAGTTTCTTTCAAACCATATGCCATGCATTTACGGAAATGATACCAGTATAACATAAACGATGAAGTTACAAAGTAACTCAAAATGCAAATATAGGTGGGAATATCTGCTATGTCGAAGAAAAGCAAGATATTATCATTTATCATAGAAGAGGAAGTTGCAGGAAAATATTCAATTCCAATTATAAATACTTTCCAATACTGCCAACAATGATAATGTTGCAGAAAATAAATGAATTTAAATGATGAACTTTTTCTGGAGTATTCACCGCGCCCACTGTTCCAATCCTTACGATGATCAGTCGCAGATTGTACAGCTCAATTTAGATTTACTACCGCTAGAAGGAAGAGCTGACGGATTTACTTGTCTACCACCCTGTTAGATCTCCCCGGCCAACGGTTGGGCCAATTGGGATGGACCGACGCTACTCGGCCTCTTACACGACTCCAAGTTCGAAAAAAAGTTCTTGACTCTGAACGTAAAGTTCGTCCCCCTTTCCCCAAGTATGAAACTTGTTGATAAGACTCCAAAGAGTAGTCGTATCTAGTTGGAAAGGAAAATTCAACATCATATGTCTCAAGCTGCTGCTTGTTAGAGGAAACCATCTTGTTCCAATAATCTTACCCCTCGAATGATGAGAAGGTTACCCAAAGATTCAAGTGATAAACAGCAACCAAGTTGCGAGTGAAACGAATAGTTTTACAAGTTTTATGACCGGGAAGTCACAAGATAAATAACATTGCCCAAGTAGGTTCCCCTATAATATGGAAGTTTGAGCGAGCATTTAAATCCTTTTAAGATAGATTTAAATGAAGAATAAAGAGTTGGGAACCTTTCCTTGATAAAATAGTCGTAAAAGACTCCGAATAATATAAGTCATTTTTAAAAGGAATTTAAAATAATTAAATAAATATTCCAAGAATATTTATTAACTCAATAATAATTACGGAATATTATTAACTCATAATATTGCTCGTAAGTAATCCTCAAATGAATATATGGAATTATTTACTAAATAAATCCCTCCTTAAATGAAAATTCAGAATAATATTCATTAAATAATTAAACTCCAATAAATATTTAACATAATATCCAATAAATAAGTCAAACCTTAAATGAATATTTGAAATAATATTCATTAAATAACTAATCTTCTAAATGAATATCCAAATAATATTCATTTAGTAATCAAAACTTTAAAGGAATATTCGAAATAATATCCCTTAAGTGAATAGAACTTCCAATGAATATTTTAAAATAATATTCATCAAATACATACACATTAAATGAATATTCGAAAGTAATATTCATTTAATAAATAAAATTCCTCGAAAGATTTCCAAGTAATTGATACTTTATGGAAATATAAATAACGTTTAATAATAACATTCGTCAGATAAATAATAATCTGTCGTTGGAATCCCTCCGGGTTTCCACGACTATCTATATCTCAAAATACCGACTCCCGCTCTATATTTAAGAATGAATATTATATGCCGTTCGCTAAGGGTCTTACCAAAACAATCCGGCTTATAACTGATAATTCACATCTAGTCTATAAGCCAATATCAATTCAGGGAACAGGTATCATAATATAATTTGACAATAGGCATGCGTGCTATGGCATATGTAATATGGCAATCACATATATATATTATCACAACAACAGGTTCAAAGTTTTGAACACTTGCCTGGTAATCGGGTGTGGGTAGAGATATCGTGTCCTGGGTCTGCTCGATGATCTATAAACAATCATAACAATCGAGATTAACCACTTAACACCTTTTAAAAGTCTAAGTATAAACTTCACTTAAGTCGAAACACGCTTTCGAATTATCTCGTTATACACCTTTTAGTTTAACTCTTTTTATCACCGATATGATCCTACATTCGTTCGTTATTAAGACATGTCATCATACCCACACTTGGTATATACTTAAGTTGTATAAGTTCTAAAGTCGATCGATTATGAACCGAGACTATACCTCGAGTTTTATCGTTCGTTTTCTAAGTGTTTGACCAAAGTTATAACTAAGCGGGTTTTTAGGGGTTCGTTCGCGTTTAACTTCGATTCCAACATTTTTATAAAATCGGAAAACGATCCGTTTGACATGTGGTTTTCTTTCATACCTTCCTTATGACATCTAGTATTTGTTTACCAAGATTCTCCACTGAGTAACATGCTTTACGAGGGTTCAATTGAAGTTACGAACTTTTACTTACGGTTTCGAACTAATTTTAGTAATTTGACCATAACTCCGAAACCGTAAGTCGGAATGTTTCGATTCTTTCGCCAAAACGATCTATAACTCGAGCTCTACGAGGGCATGTCATGTCCATAACCAGTTAAGACAATTAACCCTACAGTGATGCACGAATTCTTTAAGGTTATCGAAAATCGGGCATTACGACGGCTATAAATCGAATATTTCCAAATTCCAAACTTTCCAATAATCATAGTTTCCACTCCAAACAACATATACACATGATTTATAACCATGAACTGAGGCCAAGCAATGCCTTTCCGTTCATCTAACTATTTTTAACATTTATCAAAACCCCATTCATAATCATGCTTATAATCATGCTTATAATAACATCATCACCAAAACTCATCTAAAACTCCATTAAAACTCAAAACAAAAACTTGGGTTCTTGAAGTTTATACCTTCCTTGGAGTGTGTATGCACTTAGTAAGCCTTGTATAGTCTTTGTATAGCCTCCATGAAGCTTGGATCATCAACCAAAATCAAGATCCAAGAATTTTGTTCTTGAGTTAACTATTCATCCTCCACTTTGATGATTTTATTGAAAATGGAAAATGTGGTGTTTGAGGCTAAGATTTCTAGGGTATCATTTTTATGAAATATAGGATCTAGGATAAAAATTTGGAGATCAAACAATAGTGGGAGCTTGGACTTTGATTCTTGAATTAAGGAGGAAGTCGAATGGTCTTCTTTGGAGAGGATGAAGGAGTTTTTGCTTGGTTTCTTGGCTAGTCTTGCATTATTGTGTTGTCTTGAATGATATTTTGGAATAAAGATACTTTAATAAAGTGCCTAGGTCATCCATGATGCAATCAAGAGACATGTGTTGCATTTTTGTGGTAATGAGATGAGATGGGACTAAGTACTTGGTTGATTTTCTAATCTTGTTAGTAACTCTTGTAACTAGTTGGTTGCTTGATGTTTATCCATTAGTACATGCATGTATCTTGATCCACTACTCGTTCCTTTGTCCGGTTATTGCTCAATTCATTGATCGTTCGGAGGAATAACTCATTCGTTTCTAGTTAGGGTTTTACCGGAATCCGTCTTAACATTAATACTATCATTCTCCATCTTTCTTACTAACTTTCAAATTTAAATTCCTTAAATCCCTTCGTTCAATCCTTAATTCTGTCAGTGTCCAGGGAACTCTCGGAGAAAATAAAAGTGCGGTTTTTCAGAATCCGACGGCTTTTACATACACTTATTTTCCCCTGGATCACTATTACGAACTCGAAAATCCGTTCCGAATACTTCTATATAGTGTCGTCTCATAATATTCTCTTTTCCACCAAAAACACTATTCATTCTTTATTCTTTACTTATTCTCTTAGGGTTGTACAATTGTCCCTGTTAGGCCGAATACACAATTAATAATCAACTTTGTATGAGAGTTTAACAAGTAAAACGTTTATGCACTTAAAAACTTCTTGTATTAAGAACCCTCTTCGTGATGTAAAAAATCACAAAGAGCTGCTAGGTTACAATAAAGATAATTCGTTGTACGATACCCTTCTAAGGTTAACCTAACTGTATTTATAAAACATACATCTACGATACAATCTCTAATTGATATTCCTAATAATCAGCTATACAACGATATCAATTACAGATTGTCACACGTCTCCTAAGTCAACTCGATCTCTTTGATAACTATCCAATATTCAAAGATATCGCTTCCATAATAAATCTTCAATCACTGTTGACCAGTAGACGCTTCCTCTAGACAGAGTTTGACAAACTCTGTCGAGCTTCCATCTGTCAGAGTTTACACTAAACTCTGACCGCTTCCAGCTAAACTCTGATAATTCACTGTAACACTTAAACACTGATTAAAACACATCAATTATATTTAACAATCTCCCCCAACTTGTTCATTAGTAAAAATGCACAAGTTAATAACAATAATTGATGATGTCAAAACAAATAGACAAATACAGTGTTTATACAAATTCAGAGTTTAAGCTTCTACTTAAAAAAAACAGAGAATAAGAAAATCCTTACAGACCTTAATCTCTTATCACTTCCAGATCTGGCATAGCTCTGAGATAATCTATGAGCAATCTTCTTTCTGCATTTTCAATCTCAATCTTCATAGCTTCTTTAATCTCTCTAAGCTGAGGATCACTCTCATCTATCTGGTAGATACCAGCCCTAAGATCATAGATTTTGTTCCTTCTCATCTCATTTCCCAGTCTGATAAATTTGACTTCTTCTGACTGTGAATTGAAGTCAAGTACTGTGATTCCCAAATCAGTCTTTAACTTTGCAGTACCTTTCTTCATTTCAATGAGATTTCCTTTGTAATCCCTGTACTTAGAAACATATCTGCTATTATACTTCTCTCCTCTAATTGCCAAATTCTGAAGCATTCTCTGTCTGAGCACATTAGCAACTGATTGAGTCCTTTGACTATTCACCTTGAAAAGATAGAGAACATACTCTAGTTCTTCCCAACATTTCAAGCCAATATCATTCTCACCAATTTTAAATATTGTCCCATCAGCCATGAAATACAAGAGAAAGTCCTTGTTTAAACTCTTCTGATGAACTAACTGTACTGATTCCAGTCTGTCCAAACTTTCTTGAGGAACACCATGACCTGGAACAGCCAGTGAAGAAGGATCTCTAGGACCAGTATATTGCCTTTTGTCTCTGTGTGAACCTAGTCCACCCTTATTATTTCCAACTTTGCCAGACAAGGCTCTTCCATCAGAAATATTCATAGAAACTCCAGATAATATATTTGGATCTTGAATTGTTCCTTTCCCAAAAACCGATTTCAACTGAGAAGATCGTAAAGGTGTGATCATTACTTGTGATGCAACAGAAGTTGTAACTTTCTTCTGTGAACTTTCTCCTTCAATGCCTTTTAACTTGAGTTGAGCTTCTTCTGCCATTGTTTCCTTTGAAAACCGAGATCTTTGACTAACATCAGCCCTTTCCTTGATCGCAACACCTTTAACAACAGGCCTAGGAGCTTTTCCTCTTTTTATCTTACCAGACTTTAAAGCCTTGAGATGTTCTTCTTGTAAACTCTTTTCTTCAGCTTCAATGTCCTCAATTGTAACTCCTTCCTCATTCTCTTCAATAAACAGCTTAGCAGCCAATTCTTCATCAGTTTGTGGATTAGAAGGTAACAACAAACTCTTGGTCTTTGAAGTACCTTGAGTATCAGTATTTATCCCAACAGACTGTGATTTAGATGACTTGCTAGTTCTCAAAGTTTGAACTTCTTCAGTTTTGTTCTTTCCTTTACTACTTGCCCCTCCATCTCCAGCACTATCCCTTCTGACAACTCTCCCCCCCTTTTTGACATCATCAGGCATAAGAATAGATGTAATTAACTCCAAGGAGGTAGCAATAGAATCAATTTTAACAGATAAGTCAGACTGATTCTCTTCAACTTTACTCAGCCTGGCAAAGAGATTGTCTTGAGCTGTAGAAAATTTTGTATTCATGAGTTTTGACTCTCTTGCCATTTTCATTTCTCTAGCGACAACCTCTGTCCGCAAATCAGTGATTGCCTTTGTAGTGTCATCAAATCTTCTATCCAGAGTTTTGACTTGAACTACAGTTGCTTTTAAGCAAGAAAGAATCTCTGGATTGGAGATAGTATCAGCAGTTTGCTTAACAAAATCAGCTGCTCTTCCTCGTGGAAAAATACAATCCTCTTTGTACCATTCAGCATCAAACTTTGCAAATTGTGCTCTTTCAACTTCATGAGACGTACAAGGTTGAGTGAAAGGTGTATGTTTATTGTCTGTTTGTACTGGTGCACTCAGAGAAGAATCAGAGTTTGCACTGCTTTCACCTTCAGGTTCAATACTTGCATCTTTAGCATGTTCATCTTCAGTCACAGGTTTAGCAATTTCTGCTGCAGCCTTGTCAAGATTTTCTCCATGTTGCTCAGGTTTAGCAACAGAGTTTACATCTTTATCATCAACAGGCATAGACTGAGAAGTAGCCTTAGTTGCTTGATCAATTTCATCTCCTCCTTTAACAGTTTGGTGAGCATCAGATAGTAACTCAGTATGGGATGCTACAGTTTCAGAAAGAACAACTGTAGGTTGATCAGCTGCACCAGTATCAGAGATAGGATCAGAGAAGGGCATAAATGAATCAAGAATATCATTTATTGGAGAAAGGCCATCTCTAGTATCCTCTTCTGCAGGCATTTTGTCCTCTGCAGGTATTTCAACCTCTGCAGGTATTTCATCTTTCTCAACCTCAACAGGAGGTGTTTGCTGAGAAACTACCTCTGGAGCTTCAATATCTTCATCCATAGAATCAGAGATTACCAGTTTTCTTCTCTTCGCTAGAGGCACGTTATCTGAATCCTCTTCACTAGATTGTGGAGATTGTTCTACAACTGAGAGTGACTTAGGTATGTTTGCCGTTTGTTTTATTCTTTTCACTCTTCTAGTATAAACAGCTCCAGGAGATGTCTGTTTTGCTTTCATTTTTGTCTCGATGGACTTCTTTACTCTTGCATGTCGTTCAGTGTTCAGTGCTGGCTTTGCTCTGCCTCTTTTTGTTTTAGGCTGTGGTTGTGGTGGAGATAGTGATGATTCAGAGTTTGTTTGTGGAGTGTGTGAAGGTTGTTTTGTAGGTGCTGAGTGAGTAGGTGATGTAGGTGATTCAGTGTTTGGTGTTTGAGTACGATCAATGTTTAGTGGTTCAGGTTGTGGTTCAGGTTGTTGTTCTGGTTGTTGGTTTGGTTGTGGTTCTGGTTGTGGTTGATCTTGAGGTTGATTGAGAAAATTTTGCAGAGCAAGTGGCATAACAAAAGCAGGGAGATTTTCCTTACCAACATCCTTATTAGTCATATCAGAGAATATTCTCTTGTTGACTCTAAAAGGATCAATTTCATCAGTATCAGCAATTTCTAGACCAGGTACACAAGCATTGAACAGCATTTGACAAAAACGAGCATAGTAAACTGTAGTAGACTCTGACAGTTTATCACCTAAATTCATCAGAACATATCTACCAAAATCAAAATTACTACCATAGAGTAGAGAATACCCGATTTGGAGACTGTCTATCTGAATGGCATCCCAGTTGGTGACTTTCTTCTGGAATGTCCTTGTTATGCAATCAAAGAAAAAGTTCCATTCCTTCCTGAGATTAGGTCTCTTTATACCGCCAAGCTTGTCAAGAGATTTCATGTAACCTATCTCTTGTAGCATCTCTCTCAAAAGAGTTTCATTAACCAGAGTATAAGATGTATGTGTGTCAAACCCCATTGTATCTCTTACAGTTTGTGGAGTAATCACAAAATCTTGTTCTTCATAAGTGAAGATGATGTTAGGAGTCCCATTCTCTCCTCCATCCACATAAACTGAATTCTGCCAAAATGTAGTAATTTGAGATGCAGAGAGAGTATCAGGTCCAATCAGAGCTTGTCCAATCTCTGAATCTCTCAAGAAATTCTGCATTAGATGAAACGGTTCTGGAACACGTTCATGATAGAGGGGAGCTTCATAGTTGTTAGGAACAAACCGTAAACCAAGAGCAGTGAATGGTTTAGAAGCCATTTGAGTTAAGAAATTTGCAAGAATTCCCAAGAGAAAAGTATGTAGGAAAGGTGTTTGCGAGAATGCCCAAGAATTCCCTTGTCACAGATTTGACTCACAGATAACAAGTCATGCTTGAGTCCTGGGACATGAGCTACATTGTTGATGATGACATTTCCAAGATTAATATTGCCATATCCCAATGTTCTTCCTACATTGCCATCACCATAGGAAACTTTTGGGCCAGCCTTCTCCTCATAGTCTGATAGCAGGGCTTTATTTCCAGTCATGTGTCCTGAACATCCACTGTCCACGACTAGGGTTGCCTCCCTGTTGCCCTGCAATCATAAGCAATTACTGAGGATTAGTTTTAAGGATCCAGACTTGCTTGGATCCTTTGGCATTCTTAACTTTGTTAGCTTTTGCAGCGGAATTAACATTATCAGAGTTTGAGCTAACAGTATCAGTGTTTACACTTGCAGTATCAAATTTAACCCATTTCAGATTGGGTTTCAGTTCATAGTAATTATGATAGATAGCATGATATTCTCTGCAAGTATAAATGGAATGCCAAGTGCTTCCACATTGTGTGCATAAAGTCTGTGGCTTAGTTCTAGCAAAATCCTTCTTTACCTCAGACTTTGTAGGTAAAGAATTTATATTTTTATTTTTCTTGCAGAAATTTGCAAGATGCTTAGTACTAGCACAGTTATGACATGTCTTTCTTGGAGCATAACTAGCAAGCATTGGTTTATTTCCTGAAGTGATGCCTACTTTTCCATTTCTGTTTTTATTTGACACTCTCTGTTTCTTAACAGATTTTAACTCCTTCAGTTTATGTTTGAGTTGTTTATCTGTCATTGAACCAATATTAACCTGTTTAACACTAGTTTTTACTGATTCACTTTTAACAGCTTCTTTTTCATTTTTAGACAAAAATTTACTGGTTCCATGTACAAAATGAGTTCTGATTTTAACTTGATTTTGAAATCTAAGTTCATCTCCCTCATTATAACCTAGACCAACAGTGTCTGTTTGAAAAATTTGTTGAGTGTCCTTTCCAGAATTAGTCCAAGTCCTAATTTTATTATTTGCTTCCTCCAACTCTGATTCTAGTTGTTTATATTTCTGAAGCAAATTCTGTTATTTACAAACAGCATCATCTCTCTTTCTGAACTTGTTGCATGTTTTCAAGTTTTTCTTCAACAAGTTTATTTCTTACCTTAAGTTCAGAATTTTCAGCTTTTATCCTGTCATTTTCTAAAGTCTGATCCATATAACTTATATGCAATGACTTAAGATAAATTCTTAATTGAGCAATGTCATCAATATTATAAGCATAGGTAGTTAGAGGTACCTGATTTTCAGAAGTTTCTGATTCAGTAGTAGCCATGAGAGCATAGTTCACTTCTTCATCAGAATCTGAAGTATCTGCCCAATCTCTGCCTTTAGTGTAGAGTACCTTTCCAGTTTTATCCTTCTTGCACTGAGGAGCATAGTGACCCATCTCCTTACACTTGTAGCATTGAATTTCAGACTTATCCTTCTTCCCTTTAGAATCTCTCTTATCAGACTTCCTGAAGCTTTTCCTGTCTTCATTTGAATCTCTAGAAAACCTTTTTCCTTTCTTGAAATTTTTGAAGCCCATTTTCTTGAAAGTCTTCACCATCAACACAGCCATTTTCCTCATTTCTTCTTCATCATCCTCAGAGTCAGATGATTTAGAAGAGTTTGATGATTCACTTTCTGAATGTATGATCAAAGCTTTTCCCTTCATTTTCCTTCTTGATGCCTCTTTCTTCTGAGGCTTCTCTTCAACATTAAGAGCAACAGACTTTCCTTTCCTGCTTGATCTCCTATTTCTCTGCTCCATTTCCAATTCATAAGTTTTGAGCAGCCCATAGATTTCATCAATCTCTGTTTCAGCAAGATCATAGTCGTCTCTAATAGTGGTTGTTTTCACATCCCACTTTTCAGGTAGAGAAAGAAGAAACTTGAGATTTGAGTCTTCTAGATCATACTCTTTGTTGACCAATGACAGATCATTGAGCAGTTTACAGAATCTATCAAATGTTTCTATCATGGTCTCTTCAGGTTTAGCCTCAAAATGCTCATACTCTTGTGTGAGTATGTTTCTCCTATTCTTCTTAATAGCCGCAGTTCCTTGACACCTGACTTCAAGAGCATCCCATATCTCTTTTGCAGTGGTGCAGTTAATGACTTTGTTAGACATAACATTGTCTAAAGCACTATGCAGTAAATGCCTAACTTTTGCATCCTTAGCAATTGATGATAGATCTTCATGAGTCATGTCCTTCTTTTCCTTTGGAACTATTTTAGCTTCTTCACCAGCAGCTACAACAGATAGCTTTGTAGGATTGTGAGGTCCTTCATAAATCCTGTCAAGATATTCTGGATCTGTAGCCTCCAGAAACATAGTCATCTTGACCTTCCACATAGCATACTCTAATGGCCTCAGAATAGGAACCCTGATTGGTTCATAACGACTCACAGTA
Source organism: Saposhnikovia divaricata (assembly GCA_036435485.1). Taxonomy (NCBI): domain Eukaryota; kingdom Viridiplantae; phylum Streptophyta; class Magnoliopsida; order Apiales; family Apiaceae; genus Saposhnikovia; species Saposhnikovia divaricata. Next base: position 170,819,480 of record CM071594.1, on the reverse strand, counting down.
GTAGGAGCCTTTTCAGAAACAGTAGGTGTTGGTGGAGGAATTGCTGACATGATTATTGTTGTTTTTGGATCTTTAACCTGTAATAAAGTAACAGATTGGCTCTGATACCACTTGTTAGGCCGAATACACAATTAATAATCAACTTTGTATGAGAGTTTAACAAGTAAAACGTTTATGCACTTAAAAACTTCTTGTATTAAGAACCCTCTTCGTGATGTAAAAAATCACAAAGAGCTGCTAGGTTACAATAAAGATAATTCGTTGTACGATACCCTTCTAAGGTTAACCTAACTGTATTTATAAAACATACATCTACGATACAATCTCTAATTGATATTCCTAATAATCAGCTATACAACGATATCAATTACAGATTGTCACACGTCTCCTAAGTCAACTCGATCTCTTTGATAACTATCCAATATTCAAAGATATCGCTTCCATAATAAATCTTCAATCACTGTTGACCAGTAGACGCTTCCTCTAGACAGAGTTTGACAAACTCTGTCGAGCTTCCATCTATCAGAGTTTACACTAAACTCTGACCGCTTCCAGCTAAACTCTGATAATTCACTGTAACACTTAAACACTGATTAAAACACATCAATTATATTTAACAATCTCCCCCAACTTGTTCATTAGTAAAAATGCACAAGTTAATAACAATAATTGATGATGTCAAAACAAATAGACAAATACAGTGTTTATACAAATTCAGAGTTTAAGCTTCTACTTAAAAAAAACAGAGAATAAGAAAATCCTTACAGACCTTAATCTCTTATCACTTCCAGATCTGGCATAGCTCTGAGATAATCTATGAGCAATCTTCTTTCTGCATTTTCAATCTCAATCTTCATAGCTTCTTTAATCTCTCTAAGCTGAGGATCACTCTCATCTATCTGGTAGATACCAGCCCTAAGATCATAGATTTTGTTCCTTCTCATCTCATTTCCCAGTCTGATAAATTTGACTTCTTCTGACTGTGAATTGAAGTCAAGTACTGTGATTCCCAAATCAGTCTTTAACTTTGCAGTACCTTTCTTCATTTCAATGAGATTTCCTTTGTAATCCCTGTACTTAGAAACATATCTGCTATTATACTTCTCTCCTCTAATTGCCAAATTCTGAAGCATTCTCTGTCTGAGCACATTAGCAACTGATTGAGTCCTTTGACTATTCACCTTGAAAAGATAGAGAACATACTCTAGTTCTTCCCAACATTTCAAGCCAATATCATTCTCACCAATTTTAAATATTGTCCCATCAGCCATGAAATACAAGAGAAAGTCCTTGTTTAAACTCTTCTGATGAACTAACTGTACTGATTCCAGTCTGTCCAAACTTTCTTGAGGAACACCATGACCTGGAACAGCCAGTGAAGAAGGATCTCTAGGACCAGTATATTGCCTTTTGTCTCTGTGTGAACCTAGTCCACCCTTATTATTTCCAACTTTGCCAGACAAGGCTCTTCCATCAGAAATATTCATAGAAACTCCAGATAATATATTTGGATCTTGAATTGTTCCTTTCCCAAAAACCGATTTCAACTGAGAAGATCGTAAAGGTGTGATCATTACTTGTGATGCAACAGAAGTTGTAACTTTCTTCTGTGAACTTTCTCCTTCAATGCCTTTTAACTTGAGTTGAGCTTCTTCTGCCATTGTTTCCTTTGAAAACCGAGATCTTTGACTAACATCAGCCCTTTCCTTGATCGCAACACCTTTAACAACAGGCCTAGGAGCTTTTCCTCTTTTTATCTTACCAGACTTTAAAGCCTTGAGATGTTCTTCTTGTAAACTCTTTTCTTCAGCTTCAATGTCCTCAATTGTAACTCCTTCCTCATTCTCTTCAATAAACAGCTTAGCAGCCAATTCTTCATCAGTTTGTGGATTAGAAGGTAACAACAAACTCTTGGTCTTTGAAGTACCTTGAGTATCAGTATTTATCCCAACAGACTGTGATTTAGATGACTTGCTAGTTCTCAAAGTTTGAACTTCTTCAGTTTTGTTCTTTCCTTTACTACTTGCCCCTCCATCTCCAGCACTATCCCTTCTGACAACTCTCCCCCCCTTTTTGACATCATCAGGCATAAGAATAGATGTAATTAACTCCAAGGAGGTAGCAATAGAATCAATTTTAACAGATAAGTCAGACTGATTCTCTTCAACTTTACTCAGCCTGGCAAAGAGATTGTCTTGAGCTGTAGAAAATTTTGTATTCATGAGTTTTGACTCTCTTGCCATTTTCATTTCTCTAGCGACAACCTCTGTCCGCAAATCAGTGATTGCCTTTGTAGTGTCATCAAATCTTCTATCCAGAGTTTTGACTTGAACTACAGTTGCTTTTAAGCAAGAAAGAATCTCTGGATTGGAGATAGTATCAGCAGTTTGCTTAACAAAATCAGCTGCTCTTCCTCGTGGAAAAATACAATCCTCTTTGTACCATTCAGCATCAAACTTTGCAAATTGTGCTCTTTCAACTTCATGAGACGTACAAGGTTGAGTGAAAGGTGTATGTTTATTGTCTGTTTGTACTGGTGCACTCAGAGAAGAATCAGAGTTTGCACTGCTTTCACCTTCAGGTTCAATACTTGCATCTTTAGCATGTTCATCTTCAGTCACAGGTTTAGCAATTTCTGCTGCAGCCTTGTCAAGATTTTCTCCATGTTGCTCAGGTTTAGCAACAGAGTTTACATCTTTATCATCAACAGGCATAGACTGAGAAGTAGCCTTAGTTGCTTGATCAATTTCATCTCCTCCTTTAACAGTTTGGTGAGCATCAGATAGTAACTCAGTATGGGATGCTACAGTTTCAGAAAGAACAACTGTAGGTTGATCAGCTGCACCAGTATCAGAGATAGGATCAGAGAAGGGCATAAATGAATCAAGAATATCATTTATTGGAGAAAGGCCATCTCTAGTATCCTCTTCTGCAGGCATTTTGTCCTCTGCAGGTATTTCAACCTCTGCAGGTATTTCATCTTTCTCAACCTCAACAGGAGGTGTTTGCTGAGAAACTACCTCTGGAGCTTCAATATCTTCATCCATAGAATCAGAGATTACCAGTTTTCTTCTCTTCGCTAGAGGCACGTTATCTGAATCCTCTTCACTAGATTGTGGAGATTGTTCTACAACTGAGAGTGACTTAGGTATGTTTGCCGTTTGTTTTATTCTTTTCACTCTTCTAGTATAAACAGCTCCAGGAGATGTCTGTTTTGCTTTCATTTTTGTCTCGATGGACTTCTTTACTCTTGCATGTCGTTCAGTGTTCAGTGCTGGCTTTGCTCTGCCTCTTTTTGTTTTAGGCTGTGGTTGTGGTGGAGATAGTGATGATTCAGAGTTTGTTTGTGGAGTGTGTGAAGGTTGTTTTGTAGGTGCTGAGTGAGTAGGTGATGTAGGTGATTCAGTGTTTGGTGTTTGAGTACGATCAATGTTTAGTGGTTCAGGTTGTGGTTCAGGTTGTTGTTCTGGTTGTTGGTTTGGTTGTGGTTCTGGTTGTGGTTGATCTTGAGGTTGATTGAGAAAATTTTGCAGAGCAAGTGGCATAACAAAAGCAGGGAGATTTTCCTTACCAACATCCTTATTAGTCATATCAGAGAATATTCTCTTGTTGACTCTAAAAGGATCAATTTCATCAGTATCAGCAATTTCTAGACCAGGTACACAAGCATTGAACAGCATTTGACAAAAACGAGCATAGTAAACTGTAGTAGACTCTGACAGTTTATCACCTAAATTCATCAGAACATATCTACCAAAATCAAAATTACTACCATAGAGTAGAGAATACCCGATTTGGAGACTGTCTATCTGAATGGCATCCCAGTTGGTGACTTTCTTCTGGAATGTCCTTGTTATGCAATCAAAGAAAAAGTTCCATTCCTTCCTGAGATTAGGTCTCTTTATACCGCCAAGCTTGTCAAGAGATTTCATGTAACCTATCTCTTGTAGCATCTCTCTCAAAAGAGTTTCATTAACCAGAGTATAAGATGTATGTGTGTCAAACCCCATTGTATCTCTTACAGTTTGTGGAGTAATCACAAAATCTTGTTCTTCATAAGTGAAGATGATGTTAGGAGTCCCATTCTCTCCTCCATCCACATAAACTGAATTCTGCCAAAATGTAGTAATTTGAGATGCAGAGAGAGTATCAGGTCCAATCAGAGCTTGTCCAATCTCTGAATCTCTCAAGAAATTCTGCATTAGATGAAACGGTTCTGGAACACGTTCATGATAGAGGGGAGCTTCATAGTTGTTAGGAACAAACCGTAAACCAAGAGCAGTGAATGGTTTAGAAGCCATTTGAGTTAAGAAATTTGCAAGAATTCCCAAGAGAAAAGTATGTAGGAAAGGTGTTTGCGAGAATGCCCAAGAATTCCCTTGTCACAGATTTGACTCACAGATAACAAGTCATGCTTGAGTCCTGGGACATGAGCTACATTGTTGATGATGACATTTCCAAGATTAATATTGCCATATCCCAATGTTCTTCCTACATTGCCATCACCATAGGAAACTTTTGGGCCAGCCTTCTCCTCATAGTCTGATAGCAGGGCTTTATTTCCAGTCATGTGTCCTGAACATCCACTGTCCACGACTAGGGTTGCCTCCCTGTTGCCCTGCAATCATAAGCAATTACTGAGGATTAGTTTTAAGGATCCAGACTTGCTTGGATCCTTTGGCATTCTTAACTTTGTTAGCTTTTGCAGCGGAATTAACATTATCAGAGTTTGAGCTAACAGTATCAGTGTTTACACTTGCAGTATCAAATTTAACCCATTTCAGATTGGGTTTCAGTTCATAGTAATTATGATAGATAGCATGATATTCTCTGCAAGTATAAATGGAATGCCAAGTGCTTCCACATTGTGTGCATAAAGTCTGTGGCTTAGTTCTAGCAAAATCCTTCTTTACCTCAGACTTTGTAGGTAAAGAATTTATATTTTTATTTTTCTTGCAGAAATTTGCAAGATGCTTAGTACTAGCACAGTTATGACATGTCTTTCTTGGAGCATAACTAGCAAGCATTGGTTTATTTCCTGAAGTGATGCCTACTTTTCCATTTCTGTTTTTATTTGACACTCTCTGTTTCTTAACAGATTTTAACTCCTTCAGTTTATGTTTGAGTTGTTTATCTGTCATTGAACCAATATTAACCTGTTTAACACTAGTTTTTACTGATTCACTTTTAACAGCTTCTTTTTCATTTTTAGACAAAAATTTACTGGTTCCATGTACAAAATGAGTTCTGATTTTAACTTGATTTTGAAATCTAAGTTCATCTCCCTCATTATAACCTAGACCAACAGTGTCTGTTTGAAAAATTTGTTGAGTGTCCTTTCCAGAATTAGTCCAAGTCCTAATTTTATTATTTGCTTCCTCCAACTCTGATTCTAGTTGTTTATATTTCTGAAGCAAATTCTGTTATTTACAAACAGCATCATCTCTCTTTCTGAACTTGTTGCATGTTTTCAAGTTTTTCTTCAACAAGTTTATTTCTTACCTTAAGTTCAGAATTTTCAGCTTTTATCCTGTCATTTTCTAAAGTCTGATCCATATAACTTATATGCAATGACTTAAGATAAATTCTTAATTGAGCAATGTCATCAATATTATAAGCATAGGTAGTTAGAGGTACCTGATTTTCAGAAGTTTCTGATTCAGTAGTAGCCATGAGAGCATAGTTCACTTCTTCATCAGAATCTGAAGTATCTGCCCAATCTCTGCCTTTAGTGTAGAGTACCTTTCCAGTTTTATCCTTCTTGCACTGAGGAGCATAGTGACCCATCTCCTTACACTTGTAGCATTGAATTTCAGACTTATCCTTCTTCCCTTTAGAATCTCTCTTATCAGACTTCCTGAAGCTTTTCCTGTCTTCATTTGAATCTCTAGAAAACCTTTTTCCTTTCTTGAAATTTTTGAAGCCCATTTTCTTGAAAGTCTTCACCATCAACACAGCCATTTTCCTCATTTCTTCTTCATCATCCTCAGAGTCAGATGATTTAGAAGAGTTTGATGATTCACTTTCTGAATGTATGATCAAAGCTTTTCCCTTCATTTTCCTTCTTGATGCCTCTTTCTTCTGAGGCTTCTCTTCAACATTAAGAGCAACAGACTTTCCTTTCCTGCTTGATCTCCTATTTCTCTGCTCCATTTCCAATTCATAAGTTTTGAGCAGCCCATAGATTTCATCAATCTCTGTTTCAGCAAGATCATAGTCGTCTCTAATAGTGGTTGTTTTCACATCCCACTTTTCAGGTAGAGAAAGAAGAAACTTGAGATTTGAGTCTTCTAGATCATACTCTTTGTTGACCAATGACAGATCATTGAGCAGTTTACAGAATCTATCAAATGTTTCTATCATGGTCTCTTCAGGTTTAGCCTCAAAATGCTCATACTCTTGTGTGAGTATGTTTCTCCTATTCTTCTTAATAGCCGCAGTTCCTTGACACCTGACTTCAAGAGCATCCCATATCTCTTTTGCAGTGGTGCAGTTAATGACTTTGTTAGACATAACATTGTCTAAAGCACTATGCAGTAAATGCCTAACTTTTGCATCCTTAGCAATTGATGATAGATCTTCATGAGTCATGTCCTTCTTTTCCTTTGGAACTATTTTAGCTTCTTCACCAGCAGCTACAACAGATAGCTTTGTAGGATTGTGAGGTCCTTCATAAATCCTGTCAAGATATTCTGGATCTGTAGCCTCCAGAAACATAGTCATCTTGACCTTCCACATAACATACTCTAATGGCCTCAGAATAGGAACCCTGATTGGTTCATAACGACTCACAGTAGTAGGAGCCTTTTCAGAAACAGTAGGTGTTGGTGGAGGAATTGCTGACATGATTATTGTTGTTTTTGGATCTTTAACCTGTAATAAAGTAACAGATTGGCTCTGATACCACTTGTTAGGCCGAATACACAATTAATAATCAACTTTGTATGAGAGTTTAACAAGTAAAACGTTTATGCACTTAAAAACTTCTTGTATTAAGAACCCTCTTCGTGATGTAAAAAATCACAAAGAGATGCTAGGTTACAATAAAGATAATTCGTTGTACGATACCCTTCCAGGGTTAACCTAACTGTATTTATAAAACATACAGCTACGATACAATCTCTAATTGATATTCCTAATAATCAGCTATACAACGATATCAATTACAGATTGTCACACGTCTCCTAAGTCAACTCGATCTCTTTGATAACAATCCAATCTTCAAAGATATCGCTTCCATATTAAATCTTCAATCACTGTTGACCAGTAGACGCTTCCTCTAGACAGAGTTTGACAAACTCTGTCGAGCTTCCATCTGTCAGAGTTTACACTAAACTCTGACCGCTTCCAGCTAAACTCTGATAATTCACTGTAACACTTAAACACTGATTAAAACACATCAATTATATTTAACAGTCCCTGATCTTTTTCGATCGTTCCTTAACCTTTTTACGGACCCACTGGACCAATAACCGATATCGATTTGGATGACATAAGAATAATCTTCTCCTTTAGAATTATCAAACCTCAATTCCCCAGGAGATAGATAATTCTTATCTAAAGTGTCAACCAATAGTATTCTTCATGGCATATAAACATTTGAATCCAAATCTATTCCTTTCATTCATTATCTCAATCGTTACATCGTAGTCGTAATCACTATTCACCATTACCTCAGAACATAATAAAAAGTTTTAATTATATCCAAAATTTGGGGTTCTTACAAGGGCTATCTACAATCATGCTATCAGTATTTAAAAGAGTAGAAGTAGAAAGCTTACCTGAAGAAGTAGATTCTATAGGCCTGGATGAAAGTGGTTGTGTGACCCCCCCCAAATCCGGGGTCAGGATTTGGTGGCACAAACCAATACAATTAAGTATGACTTAATTATACAAACGACCCCTCACCGAGGATCGATCTCAGGTTATGGTATGAAACAAGAATCTAAATTGTAACATTAATCATAACCACTATACCTCTTATCCGTAGCACGGTCCATTACCATATGCATCAAAGCTGTCTCTGAAATCTATTCGGTATAGAGTGCCTCATTGCTCTCATTCGAATTTTAATACGTAAGTAGCCAATCTTTAACCCTAACTGAAAAGGAAGGGTGAAACAAAGCAAGAGTGAGCCAACAATGCTCAGCAAACTAATAATATAGTGAAGCAATAATATCTCAACACTTCATTGATGAAAAATATCAATGAATAATTTATCTCAAAAGAACATTAAATTTCCATCAAAGCATCAGAATTTTTCCATTTTCTTCAACCATATTGCCTCAAATAAAACTCTGAGAAAAAGAATATCAAGAAATCCCCGAATCATTCTTACTCCACTTTCAACGTACAATGTTATTCACGAAGGGAATAACTGGGAAACTTATGTCCATCCTTAATCCCATTGTTTTACTGAGTTCTCTATTTTTATCAAGATAGAATACAACTAACTCTGATATCCACAATTTCGAAACTAATGACCATTTACCTTGAAACATATATATCTTCGCGAAGGGAATAACTGGGAAACTTCTGTCCATCCTTAATTCCATTGTTTTACTGAGTTCTCTATTTTTATCAAGATAGAAAACAACTAACTCTGATATCCACAATTTCGAAACTAATGACCATTTACCTTGAAACATATATATCTTATCAAAACATTCCTTTCTTTAAAAATAGTTTTATCTTTGAAACATACCTTTCATAAAACCTTTTAAAAATATTTTAAGCTGATTGGAGTTTTTCCCTTAACATCGGACAGTACGGGTGATCAACCACGTAAAGTCCCCATACCGGACATGAAGTCCCTTTGGACTTTGAAATTGGGTTCCCAATTAGGCAACACATTGGCCTTTAAATTTCTGGACTAGGGGAACCACCCCTAGCCTTTTATGATAATCAATAAGTGCTGGACTAGGGAAACCACCCCTAGTGTAACACCCTCACTTGCCAACAATAATAATATAACTCTTATACTCAATTCAACATTAATATAGAAGAAATTTTAGAAATTTCGGCATGATGTAATCATAAACCGAACTAACCACCTGCTCAAACAACTAAGTAGAACTAAAACAGTCCACTTGCATAAGTTATTTTAAACCACAAGGAAATAAAACCATGCCAACCCAGACCGCTCACAGGTCACTGTATGAAACAACTACCAATAGCTATTACAACCCAGAACTGAATCAAATAATATACAACCCATCAAATATAATAGCCTGACTACTAGTATAGACGTAATATGAAGCAGGAATATGTACACTACCCATCCAACCACCTCGACCCTCTGACTGCCTCGGTGACTACCCCAACCAGACGGGCCACTTCTTCTAGACATCTTCAGGCTTAGCTGAGGAAACAGAATTAGCAAGCAAGTGAGCCAAAATGCTCAGCAAGTATATATATTTTTAATTAAAAACATCAACAACTGAAATGGCTACAAGATTGTCATGAATCAACAATCAACAATATATAAGCTCAAATAAAAAAAAATTCGTCTTTTATCTGAATCATAAAATAGAAGAGGATTGGACTATCATGAATTTTATAAATAAAACAATTATAAGGTTAGGCTGCTGATCAGTCACGCACTAACCCCGGACAAACGCACACAGCAATGTCCTTAATGGATCCTCGGCACACATTGGCCTTAATAATTTCTGACCACGAATCTGGTCCGACCCTTACGGTCCACATTTTAAAAAAAACTAACAGTCCAATCCTAACTAAACATCAGGTGTCAGAACAATCGACCACCTCAACTGCCAAACACCCTGGACACTTTCGTTCCAGGTCAACATCTCAAATCTCACCAAGTAGAATAAGGTCGGGTAATCTCTGAATTAAATATCGACAAGTTCGATATGGCAAAAGAGGTATTGATTTAAGTCAAGCTACTAAAAGGATCAACGAAAACGATATAATCGACTTGGGGGTATAACAATTGAATATTCAAAATTAATGGTAATTATCAGAACAGTTATATCAAGGATAAATCAAATGCATAAGAATCAAGTTATGATAATCATAATTCGCTGGAAATATAAGTGAAGTGGTTTACTTGAAAGAGAGGTGGAATAATATACTTGCAAGGGATATGGATGTAAATCAATTCACTAAAAGAATCAACAACTCAGTAGAATCAATTTGGGGTATAACAATTAAGTATTCGAAATTTCGGGAAATTAACGGAACAATTATAGCAAGAATAATTCGAATAAGCATATGAATCAGGTTTTTATAATCATAACTCATTTAAAAGATAATTGAAGCAATTTACTTGCCTTAACTAGAAAATCACAGAATCCGAAGTGTCTTTACGTCCTCAGCTTTAGCCTTCCCTTTATCCACGGAATCTACACACAATATAACACTATTTTAGAACTCTACTCAATATTCGCTAATCAACATCAATAATAAATCTTAATCTACCCCCGCGAGTAATCTCCTAATTTACATTTAGTTAGTTATATACTAGCATTATATAAACCACTGACAAAATAGTTAATCATAATTGGCACCTTATCACATAATTAAAATAAGAAGCCCGACTCATAATTTATGTAAGTTGTATAATTATACATACACATTTTCAAGAAATAAATTAAGATTTTTAGAAAAATTTTGACGGCATCCCCTTTATACGGGGGACTTCCAGTCGGGATACAGCCGACACAGCCAACACAATCATCAATTACCAATCATATCTCAGAAGTTATCCAACCTTTCAGACTCATATTATTCCAATTTACTGTAATCTCAATCCAATACAGTTTAAATAATTAATACTAAATCAGTAATAATTACAATTTATTACGTAAATATTAAATTTAAATTCTTGGCTCAGAAAATCATCATCATCGCCAATTACCATCGACTCAATTTATTTTTAATATCATTGTCGATGGGGCAAAATTCCGAGGGTGCCCGTATCGGGTTTCCAACTCGAAACTTCGCACGAAATAATTACACGGTATAATTACGATTTCACCGAATAAATAACAATGTATTAATCATCCAGAACATCATCTGTTAACTAGGAAATCATAGAGTATTCGAACCACAATTAACAACAATTCGAACCACAATTAACAGCAATTCGAACCACAATTAACAAAACCACACACTAACATCACTTAACACAATTTCAACAAACCCAACTCGCTCAACATATGCAGCAACACCCCAGTTTCTTGCGACCAAAAACCTGCCCACACACACACTTATACGCGATGGTATACATACACGACAGCTCATTGCAGCTACACCCAACAATCGTTGATAATCAAAGCAGGGGGAGGGGGAGAAGACAATCACTGTAACCCATACACAAGACTTACACACAAACGACTTGCCACCAGCAACACCCAGTAAGACGCACACGATACCCACAACAACAGCAGTAGTACTTGCACACATGTTCGCTATTTTCTCTACGCAAGTGTACGCAGTCCAAAAGCAATATAGGGAAATAAGGATCGTTCCCATGAAGACTCGGTTATTTAAGTAAATATGTCTATTCAACAATGTTTGGTTAATTTTAGAAGCATGAACGAACTAAAAATGGTTTATTTGCAGATAACAATTAACTAATGAAGTAACGGCTAATTTGTTTAAAATAATATGATAGAGGCATGGGGTCCTAATTTCATGAATGTTTTAACTCTTATTAATTATCAAGAATTAATGTGTTACAATTGTTAAGAAAGCTAGCGGGAACACGACACTAATATGAGCCATCTTTCAATTAACTCACACCATTCCAAATAAACATCCACAAAAGAGATAGAAGTTATAAGGGCATCAATTATATCCAAAACACTATATGTCTATGTGAATGGGTGATACAATCGATTTAATCACAAGTTCCGCAATTAACTACATAGGGGAATAACGTTCTTTCGAAGCTATAATCCGAAATGCGGAGAAGCCGACATACCTATGCTAGCATGGCAAACCCTAAATCTCTAAATCCACTTTCGCAATCATTAGAGATTTGGCACAATAGATGTTAGCTATTCATCTATATTCAATTAAAACAACCATGCAAGACAATCTTATATAGAAATTGTAAACACAAATTATCTATCAATTTAACATGAGCATTAACAATTCATTACATTAGAACCCCATGAAAGTGTTTAGTTCATAATTAAACTAGGCACCTTTATGGAATTAAATAAAATCATGGCAGAAAATTTCATAAATTAAATATAAAATTACAAGAATAAAAATAAAAATAATTAGAATTAAAATAGCTTTCGAAAATTCAGTTTTTACAATTAATAAAAGTAAGAGAAACAGATTAAAACAACACTACGGGGACAACACAATTGAACTAAAAGTATTATATAACTACAAAAAGCAACGGACAAAAAAAAACATAAAGTAAAAGAAATTACTCACCTGCTGCACTACAGAAGGTTGTCGGCAGAATTTTTTCTTTCTCCCCTGGTCAGCGCGTGAGTGACACGCGCACACTGCCCCCTTTCGCGCGTGAAGACCACGCGCCAGTAATGGCTGAGAATTTTTTCCGCGTGGCTTACACACCTGTTGCCTTCAACTGGTTGATGTCTTTGGTGCTTTGTTGAACAATTTCAAGTATTCCTCTTGCTGTGTTAATTCGTACTCTTCCAACAATTAAAAAGGCCCACTAACAATTCCCTTAATTCTTAAATTAATTCTTATAATAATTTTTCAGAAATTTTTAATTGTATAAAATAAAATTAAATTACAGAAATTCAAAGTGTTTAAAATATAATAACATTATAGAAATTTAAATTGTATAAAAATAAACTGTTTGCAGAAATTTAAAATGTATAAAATGAAACTGAAATTACAAGAGAAAGTGATGAAAGATGGAGATAAAAAAAATACTGAACATTCAGTTCTCCGGGTGTTTTAAAACTAAGCACATTCACTCTTATTTATAGAACAATTAAGCACACCTAATACAATTTTTTCAAAGTCAGATGTAGAAAGTCTAGCTTGCCTAATTTCTAACCACTCTCTGACAAACTTCACACGCTTCCAGCAAATTTCAACTCTTCTCCACGCGGTGGTTGAAACGCAGCTCCGTAGAAATGCTTTTTAACCCGCACAGCTTATAATCTTTGATTAATAAATAATTATTTTAATCCAGAAATTATAAAAATAAATATCTAATATTATTAGATATTTATAAATATAATTTTCTAAATTAATAAAATTATTTAATAATATAAATAAATTCTTATTGTCTAAACTGCTGTCTCTGGTCGTCTGGAACCGGACTCCTTTTGCTTAACAAAAAAATATAACAATTCCAACCGGGATTCCAGCTTTAAGAAAATATCACTTTCCATATTTTTGTGATAATTCTTATTTCTTCATTGCTCGTCCAGATGCAAGTTACGGTCTCTTGAGGCTCTAAAACCGGACTCCTTTTGCTTAGAAAAAAATATAACAATTCCAACCGGGATTCCTGCTTTAAGAATATATCACTCAGAACATCTTTATGATAATTCCTTTTCCTCGTAGCCAGTCCATCTGAGCCAGAAATCCACCGTCTTTTAACCTTTTATCGCCAGGATACCTGAAGCTGTGAGTTCTGCACTACAAAGACTTGAAACAACATAAAACTAATTAAAAGACACAACATACTTAAGGCTAAACCACCAATTTAGGTCCATTTAGCGCATAATAAGTGGATATAAAATCCACTTATCACACCCCCAAACTTAAACTGATGCTTGTCCTCAAGCATAAACAATATAATAATATACAACTAACTAGTACCACTTTCGTAGGTGATCACGATTGCATTTGGCATATGCAATAAGCCCTTTAAACCTCTAGGTAGCCCCAGTGGACGAGTTAGGTCTCGTGAGGGCCTATAGCGAATGTACCCACAAAATCCATTTATCAAATGCAACTAACAATGCATGAATGCAACTAATATGAAAAATGCAACGATCCCCTTCAAACTCACCAAAATCAACTAAAAAGCAAATATCTCCAAAGAATGCAACAATTCCAAGCAGAGCTCGACTAAGTCCCCGTATACTAACAAATACATGAACAGAAACGTGCGTGTGTGCAATGCTCATCAGAAATACTCCCAAAACTAGGTCAAAAACCATACATGCTTTCCGTCAAGACAATCACAGGTTTATAACTAGAATAAACTGTAGACACTTCATAACCTAGGAACACCTCCACCCTTATCCAAGGTAGACATAAACTCATGCTTTATTACTATACTACGACACTACATATACAATACCCTTGCTTATTTAACCGTGCAATGAATGAGACCCCAAAAGGCTTATACAATAATACCCATGTAGCGAGTGTTAGGTCAGCAATCCCAAACCACAAGGGCTTTAGGTTACTAGGAATAAGTCCCCTCAGACTTAATTACTCGAGTATTAAAGAGCTCACTCTGGTTAATTTTTCATATAATTAATTGGACTTCTGACTCTTTTTTTTTTTTTTTTTTTTTTTATCTGGAATGAGCCTTTCTCATTTCCAACCCTAGACTACTCATATAAATATGAGCCGGCTACTAGCCATTTCACGCCTAGCCTTTATTGACAATTATTACCACTTAGCATGAAATCCCTGTTTTCCCCCAAACTTAGATTTTAGTGTTCCTACGCTATCAAGGGAATAACGAAAATTCTAAGAATAAACAAATGATTAAATCTCAAAACATCCAACAGGCATGACCCTAACCTAGTCCAAAAAGCACCCAATGAGACTGTGTAAAAGTTGTGTTTCTGAAACATGCAAGTCAATTTCATAGGAACTATAAATCAGCCCTCTACTCATCATTATCACACCCAAATCAACATCCACCTATCAATCAGAATCAGCTCGTCCTAAAGGATCATGAAGCAACTAATATGACTCACATGGTAAAACAAACAAACAATAACAGAATTCCTAAATGAAACAACATAGATAATACGAACAAATATGCATGAATTACTACTAAATTGCAAAACATGATATCCTACATGAACACAATGACTCACAAAAACTACTATCACTTTTACATACTACTTATCTCCCAAACCACCCCCAAACTTATAATATTCAATGTCCGCATTGAATGGAAGTAGATACAAGGGATAGTAGAGAACATACCTGAAAACACCGAAACACATGGGTTGCCTCCCACGAAGCGCCTTTCTTTAACGTCTTTAGCTAGACTTGACCACCTTCGCACTTCAATTGGTAGTTCTAAGAACCGCGGTTTCCGCCTCGCGATTCACCTGTTCACCAAAATATGGCTTCAACCTCTGTCCATTTACTTTGAAAGCCGCTTCCGGTGTTTTATCAAAAATTTCCACTGCACCATGTGGAAACACCGTTTTAACCGTGAATGGTCCTGACCACCTTGACTTAAGTTTCCCTGGAAAAAGTCTGAGACGAGAGTTGAAAAGCAACACTAGCTGTCCTGGTACAAAAGATTTTTGCACCAAACGTCTGTCATGCCATCTCTTGACCTTCTCCTTGTATAATTTGTGATTTTCATAAGCCTGTAGCCAAAACTCATCCAGTTCATTAATCTGAAGCATTCTTTTCTCACCCGCTGCTGTTAAGTCAAAGTTCAACTTCTTCAGCGCCCAATAAGCTTTGTGTTCTAGTTCGGCAGGCAGATGACAAGCCTTGCCATATACTAGCTGAAAAGGTGACGTGCCCAAAGGTGTTTTGTAAGCTGTTCTATATGCCCAAACAGCTTCATCAAGTTTTAGTGACCAGTCCTTCCTTGAAGGATTCACGACCTTCTCTAGGATCCGTTTTATCTCTCTGTTGGAAACCTCTGCTTGGCCATTCGTTTGAGGGTGATAGGCCGTAGCAATTCGATGATTTATGTTGTACCTTGCCATCAATGCTGTGAACTTGCGGTTGCAGAAGTGTGTTCCTTCGTCACTGATAATTACCCTTGGAGTTCCGAAACGTGTGAAAACTTGCTTATTTAGAAAATTCAGCACCACTTTAGCGTCATTGGTCGGTAAAGCCTTCACCTCGACCCATTTAGAAACATAGTCCACCGCTAGCAAGATGTACTGATTGCTGCATGAAGAAACAAAAGGACCCATGAAATCGATCCCCCACACATCGAAAATCTCCACTTCCAACAGCATATTCAGAGGCATCTCATTCCTCCTAGAGATATTACCAGTTCTTTGACATCTATCGCATCTCAACACAAACTGATGCGCATCTTTAAACAGTGTTGGCCAATAAAACCCAGCCTGAAGTACTCGAGTGGCTGTCTTCTCTCCAGCATAATGACCTCCGTAAGTGGTAGAATGGTAGTCATGCAAAATACCTTCAACCTCACTAAACGGAATGCACCTCCGAATCACCTGATCAGCTCCCTGTCTGAACAAGAAGGGTTCATCCCATCGGTACCATTTTACATCATGAAGAAACTTCTTTCTTTGAGCATAAGAAAATTCCGAGGGGATGATATTGCTTACAAGATAGTTCACAATGTCTGCAAACCATGGTTCTTCATTTTGCACCCCAAAAAGTTGCTCGTCAGGAAAAAATTCGTTGATGAGAGTTTTATCCGCTGAGTTACTGTGTTCCTCTAACCGAGACAAGTGATCAGCCACCTGGTTCTCAGTACCCTTTCTATCCTTGATTTCCAAGTCGAATTCTTGAAGCAACAGAATCCAACGAATCAACCGTGGCTTAGCATCTTTCTTCGACATTAGGTATCGAATGGCTGCATGATCTGTAAACACCACTACCTTAGTTCCGAGCAAATATGATCTGAATTTCTCGAAGCTATATACAATAGCTAAGAGTTCCTTTTCTGTAGTAGTGTAATTCAGCTGTGCATCATTGAGAGTTCTGCTAGCATAGTAAATCACGTGAAACACCTTATTCTTCCGTTGACCAAGAACAGCTCCTACTGCATAATCACTTGCATCACACATTAATTCAAAAGGTTCACTCCAATCAGGTGCACTAATAATGGGCGCAGTTGTCAATTTCTTCTTTAAAAGCTTGAATGCCTCCAAACACTCTTCACCAAATTTAAAAGGAATATCCTTTTCCAACAGACTGCACAAAGGTTTAGATATTTTCGAAAAATCTTGGATGAATCGCCGATAAAAACCCGCATGACCAAGAAAACTACGAATTCCTTTAACTGAAATTGGTGGAGGGAGATTTCCAATCGTCTCCAACTTAGCCTTATCCACTTCCAGCCCCTTACCAGATACCTTGTGCCCAAGAATGACGCCTTCCTTTACCATGAAGTGACATTTTTCCCAGTTGAGTACTAGATTAGTCTCAACACATCGTTTCAGCACCATGCCTAGATTTTTGAGGCATTCATCAAATGATTTCCCGAAGACTGAGAAATCATCCATGAACACTTCCACATTGATTCCAATCATATCCGAAAAAATTGCCATCATACACCTCTGAAAAGTAGCAGGTGCACCACAGAGTCCGAAAGGAACGCGTCGGAACGCAAAAGTGCCAAAAGGACATGTGAAAGTGGTCTTCTCCTGATCTTCTGGAGTAATACCAATCTGATTATATCCTGAATAACCATCCAGCAAGCAATAGAATTCATGCCCAGCCAACCTGTCTAGCATTTGATCAATGAATGGAAGGGGAAAGTGATCCTTCCTTGTAGCTTTGTTCAGCTTTCTGTAGTCCATGCAAATTCTCCACCCTGTAACTGTACGAGTCGGAATGAGCTCGTTCTTTTCATTGGCAACTACTGTCATGCCTCCTTTCTTAGGCACACATTGCACTGGACTCACCCATGAACTGTCTGAAATGGGATAGATGATACCAGCATCTAGCCACTTGAGAATTTCTTTCTTTACCACTTCTTTCATGATAGGATTTAACCGCCTTTGGTGTTCTACTGTTGGTTTACTCCCTTCTTCCAATGGAATTTTATGTTGACAATATGCGGGACTGATTCCTTTTAGATCCGCAACAGACCAACCAATGGCTGATTTGAATTCTCGAAGAACTCTCAAGAGCTTGTCTTCCTCGGAGTCTGAAAGGTTAGCGGCAATAATCACAGGTAAAGTGGATTTTTCACCAAGGGAAGCATACCGTAAGTGATCCGGTAGTGGCTTGAGCTCTAGAGTTGGAGCTTCTTCGATAGACGGCTTTAATTGCTGATGTGGTCCTTTTAATTCTGGCAGTCCCAACGATTCAACTGGTCTTTCAAATTTTCTTTGCCACGGCAAAGCATCCAGATATTGCAATTGTTCATCAATGTCATCTTCATCTAATGAATACTCCCCACTGAGGGCCTTTTCCAAAATATCATTCATGAGCGTGTGCCCTAACTTTTCTTGCACCGTAGACTCAATCAAGTCTATCTTCAGACACTGCTCTTCTTCTGTTGGAAATTTCATAGCTGTGAAAACATTGAAGGTGATAATTTGATCGTGCACCTTCATCGTCAGTTCCCCCTTTTGGACATCAATCAACGTTTGTCCTGTTGCTAAAAATGGCCTACCAAGAATGATAGGAATCTTCTTGTCCTCTTCGAAATCAAGAATGACAAAATCAGCAGGAAAGATGAGTTTGTCTACTTTCACCAACACATCTTCAACAACTCCCCTAGGATAGGTGATAGATCGATCAGCCAACTGAAGGGACATACTTGTCGGTTTTGGTTCAGGAAGACCAAGCTGCAAGAAAACTGAGTATGGCATAAGATTGATACTTGCTCCCAGATCACATAAACATTTGTCGAAAGACAATCTCCCAATGGTGCATGGTATTGTAAAACTCCCTGGATCTTTCAGCTTAGGCGGCAACTTTTGCTGCAATACCGCACTACATTCTTCCGTCAAAGCAACGGTCTCTAAGTCTTCAAGGTTTAATTTCCTCGAGAGAATGCCTTTCATGAATTTGGCATAGCTTGGCATTTGTTCGAGAGCTTCAGCAAATGGAATGTTGATATGTAATTTTTTAAAGACTTCAAGAAATTTGCCAAACTGCTTGTCTAATTTCTGTTTTTGCACTCGTCGAGGAAATGGTGGAGGTGGGTAGACTTGCTCTTTTACTTCTTTTTGCTCGAGGACAGCTTGTTTAGGAGTTGGCATATTTTCTTTACTCTCCTCCTTTGATTCTGATATATTGCCCATGTCCTTTGTGTCTCCCAAATCTGCTTTTTCTGTTCCTTTGTCTGGCAGAATTTTTTCTGTATCTTTTAGCTCAGCATCCTCCGTGATTCTCCCTGATCTGAGGGTAATTGCTTTGATGTGCTCGTGATTATCCTTTCTCCCAGGATTAAGTTCAGTGTCACTGGGGAGTGTTCCTTGTGGTCGGTTCATCATGAAACTAGCGAGTTGACTCAATTGAGTTTCCAGATTTTTAATGGAAGCCGCTTGGCTTTTTTGGCCCAACCTCAACTCCTCTAATTCAGTCTTTTCATTCGAAGATTGTCCAGAATTTCCATAGAATTGTTGTTGTTGAAATCCTGGGGGCTGAAATTGTCTAGGAGCATATGGTTGTTGAAAATGTTGCCCCTGTTGCTGCTGGAATCCAGATGGATTATACTGCTTAGTTCCAAATGGCTGATGATTAGATTGTTGGTAGGGCTGATGTGATTGTTGTGCTCCTCCTTGATTATTGCTCCAACTGAAATTTGGATGATTTCGGTTGTTCGGATGGTAGGAATTTGGAGCTGGCTGTTGCTGTCTCTGGAAATTGCTTACGAACTGAACCGACTCGTTTGAGATGGCACATTGGTTTGATTCATGTGCGCCCGCACACAACTCACACACACTAGCAACTTGACGAAATCCTTGCGCTGTCAAAGAGTCTACCTTCAAGTTCAAAGCCTCTAGCTGAGCTGCTAAGGAAGTGGCTTTGTCAACATTAAAAATACCTGCTACCTTCTGTTGTGGCATTCTCTGAGTTGGGTTTTGATATTCATTAGCTGCCATCATCTCGATCAGATCGTAGGCCTCCTCGTAACTTTTAGCCCATAATGCTCCCCCTGAAGCTGCATCTACCATTGGCCTTGATTGCATTCCTAGCCCATTATAGAAACAATTTATGATCATCCAATTTGGCATGCCATGATGTGGGCATTGCCGAAGCATCTCCTTGTATCTTTCCCACGCTTCACATAAGGATTCACCAGACTGTTGAGAAAATTGCGTGATAGCATTCCTTATAGCTGCAGTCTTTGCCATGGGGAAGAATTTGCTAAGAAACTTTTGAGCTAGATCAGCCCAAGTGGTGATAGATCCCGGTGGCAGAGAGTGTAACCAACCCTTAGCCTTGTCTCTTAAGGAAAACGGGAAGAGTCTCAACTTCACAGCATCATCTGACACATTGTTGAATCTGAATGTGTCGCATATTTCTATGAAGTTCCTGATGTGTAAGTTAGGATCTTCCGTTGCAGTTCCTCCGTACTGTACTTGATTCTGCACCATCTGAATAGTGCTGGAATTAATTTCGAATGTAGGAGCTGCAATTGCTGGACGAATGATACTTGACTGAATATCATCGATCTTTGGTTGCGAGTAGTCCATTAAAGCCCTTGCTGCTGTAGGTGCAACTACTTCGCCTTCTCCGTTCATCTTGTGAGTCTTTGCTAGTTCAAGTACTTGTTTGGCTTTTAATGCTTTAGAACGTGTTAGCATAAAAATCCAAGTATCTGGACACAAATAATCACTTCACAAAAATATAAGATAAAATGTTCAAGTCAAACAAATTAACTTCTCTTGTAGTAAAACACATAAACAAAAATAATACCGAGTCCCCGGCAGCGGCGCCAAAAACTTGTTCGCTATTTTCTCTACGCAAGTGTACGCAGTCCAAAAGCAATATAGGGAAATAAGGATCGTTCCCATGAAGACTCGGTTATTTAAGTAAATATGTCTATTCAACAATGTTTGGTTAATTTTAGAAGCATGAACGAACTAAAAATGGTTTATTTGCAGATAACAATTAACTAATGAAGTAACGGCTAATTTGTTTAAAATAATATGATAGAGGCATGGGGTCCTAATTTCATGAATGTTTTAACTCTTATTAATTATCAAGAATTAATGTGTTACAATTGTTAAGAAAGCTAGCGGGAACACGACACTAATATGAGCCATCTTTCAATTAACTCACACCATTCCAAATAAACATCCACAAAAGAGATAGAAGTTATAAGGGCATCAATTATATCCAAAACACTATATGTCTATGTGAATGGGTGATACAATCGATTTAATCACAAGTTCCGCAATTAACTACATAGGGGAATAACGTTCTTTCGAAGCTATAATCCGAAATGCGGAGAAGCCGACATACCTATGCTAGCATGGCAAACCCTAAATCTCTAAATCCACTTTCGCAATCATTAGAGATTTGGCACAATAGATGTTAGCTATTCATCTATATTCAATTAAAACAACCATGCAAGACAATCTTATATAGAAATTGTAAACACAAATGATCTATCAATTTAACATGAGCATTAACAATTCATTACATTAGAACCCCATGAAAGTGTTTAGTTCATAATTAAACTAGGCACCTTTATGGAATTAAATAAAATCATGGCAGAAAATTTCATAAATTAAATATAAAATTACAAGAATAAAAATAAAAATAATTAGAATTAAAATAGCTTTCGAAAATTCAGTTTTTACAATTAATAAAAGTAAGAGAAACAGATTAAAACAACACTACGGGGACAACACAATTGAACTAAAAGTATTATATAACTACAAAAAGCAACGGACAAAAAAAAACATAAAGTAAAAGAAATTACTCACCTGCTGCACTACAGAAGGTTGTCGGTAGAATTTTTTCTTTCTCCCCTGGTCAGCGCGTGAGTGACACGCGCACACTGCCCCCTTTCGCGCGTGAAGACCACGCGCCAGTAATGGCTGAGAATTTTTTCCGCGTGGCTTACACACCTGTTGCCTTCAACTGGTTGATGTCTTTGGTGCTTTGTTGAACAATTTCAAGTATTCCTCTTGCTGTGTTAATTCGTACTCTTCCAACAATTAAAAAGGCCCACTAACAATTCCCTTAATTCTTAAATTAATTCTTATAATAATTTTTCAGAAATTTTTAATTGTATAAAATAAAATTAAATTACAGAAATTCAAAGTGTTTAAAATATAATAACATTATAGAAATTTAAATTGTATAAAAATAAACTGTTTGCAGAAATTTAAAATGTATAAAATGAAACTGAAATTACAAGAGAAAGTGATGAAAGATGGAGATAAAAAAAATACTGAACATTCAGTTCTCCGGGTGTTTTAAAACTAAGCACATTCACTCTTATTTATAGAACAATTAAGCACACCTAATACAATTTTTTCAAAGTCAGATGTAGAAAGTCTAGCTTGCCTAATTTCTAACCACTCTCTGACAAACTTCACACGCTTCCAGCAAATTTCAACTCTTCTCCACGCGGTGGTTGAAACGCAGCTCCGTAGAAATGCTTTTTAACCCGCACAGCTTATAATCTTTGATTAATAAATAATTATTTTAATCCAGAAATTATAAAAATAAATATCTAATATTATTAGATATTTATAAATATAATTTTCTAAATTAATAAAATTATTTAATAATATAAATAAATTCTTATTGTCTAAACTGCTGTCTCTGGTCGTCTGGAACCGGACTCCTTTTGCTTAACAAAAAAATATAACAATTCCAACCGGGATTCCAGCTTTAAGAAAATATCACTTTCCATATTTTTGTGATAATTCTTATTTCTTCATTGCTCGTCCAGATGCAAGTTACGGTCTCTTGAGGCTCTAAAACCGGACTCCTTTTGCTTAGAAAAAAATATAACAATTCCAACCGGGATTCCTGCTTTAAGAATATATCACTCAGAACATCTTTATGATAATTCCTTTTCCTCGTAGCCAGTCCATCTGAGCCAGAAATCCACCGTCTTTTAACCTTTTATCGCCAGGATACCTGAAGCTGTGAGTTCTGCACTACAAAGACTTGAAACAACATAAAACTAATTAAAAGACACAACATACTTAAGGCTAAACCACCAATTTAGGTCCATTTAGCGCATAATAAGTGGATATAAAATCCACTTATCAACACAGGGTTACATTAACTCGACACACACACTACACTCGTAACACACACACACAGCCATCGGGGTTTATCGGTAAAAACAGAGAGGAATGGTTTTCCAATCGCAGCAGCTGGGACAAGGAGATAATTACCTTAGATGCTAGTAACCTGCGGTAAAGAAGACAAACATAAGTTGAGAAGAAAGAAAACGGACGGGGGGAAAAAGAAAGGATTTGAGAAAGAAGAAAAAAAAAACCGTGTGAGATGAATCAAAAGCTTTAGAAACGAGAGGAGTAATCGAGAGTTTTCCAGAGAAGCTGCTCCCAACTGATTTGGGAATAATTGGATTTAGGGATTTAAAGAAACAATAATTTGGGGGAAAAACTAAAAGACACATTTCCGTAAATTCTTTTCACTGAAATTCATAAAACAAATTCATTTAAAAATCTCAATTAAATAGAAAAATGAGTGGGGTATTAAATTTTAAAATTTTAAAATGAAGAATGTAAAATTACGATCACCCACATATTTTTAAAATATTTTTAGGATCAAAAACGAATTAAATATGGATTTTACAAGATTAAATCCGTAAAATGAAACAGAATTCATAAAATCATTTTAAAATCGTTAAAAATTAAAACAATTCCATACAACATTTTTAAAACTCAAATAAACTAATAAAGTTAATAAAACAAAAGATTTCATAATTTTTTACTAATTCCGATGATTTTATAAAATTCTCAGAAAGTAAATATAACGATATTAATTAGGAAATAAATCCCAAAAATATAATTAAAAAAAACAGTCGGGCTTACATAACATATATAAAACATCAACCAAACCTCCAAATATTATTCCACAGATACATCACCTCCTTAA
Organism: Saposhnikovia divaricata; assembly: GCA_036435485.1. Classification (NCBI taxonomy): domain Eukaryota; kingdom Viridiplantae; phylum Streptophyta; class Magnoliopsida; order Apiales; family Apiaceae; genus Saposhnikovia; species Saposhnikovia divaricata. The sequence goes on along the minus strand of CM071594.1, from coordinate 170,795,546 downwards.
CCAACTTATACACCACATAATTCATATTTAATAATAAAATAATAAAATAAATAACTTTTAGTAATTAAAATATTCTGAAATTTCTAAGGCGTTATAACCTTCCCCCCTTAAAAGGATTCTGTCCCCAGAATCTCACCTAAGAGAATAATTGAGGATAATTCTCCAGCATATCGCTTTCCAACTCCCAAGTTGATTCTTCCACCTTGGGGTTTCTCCACAAAACTCTCACTATAGGAATTGTCTTATTTCTCAAAACCTTCTCTTTCCGATCCAAGATTTTAATAGGCTGCTCCACATAAGATAAATCTGGCTGAATCTCTATCGGTTCATATTCAATAACATGCTTAAAATCCAGGTGGTATTTCTTAAGCATGGATACATGGAACACGTTATGGATATGTTGCATATAAGGTGGTAAAGCTAACTCGTAGGCGACTTTCCCGACTTTCTTCAATACCTCAAAAGGCCCAACGAATCTTGGACTTAATTTTCCTTTCTTGCCAAATCTTACCAACCCTTTCCACGGAGACACTTTCAACAGTACTTGTTCTCCTTCTTCGAACTCCATATTCTTTCTGGCCAAATCAGCATACTTTTTCTGGCGGTTCTGAGCTGTCACTAACCGTTTCTGAATAAGTTGAACTACTTCCTTGGTTTGCCGCACTAACTCAGGTTCGAGTATCTTTCGCTCGCCAACTTCTTCCCAGTATACTGGAGATCGACACGTTCGTCCATATAACGCTTCATACGGTGGCATACCGATACTAGCATGAAAGCTATTGTTATATGAAAATTCCACTAACGGCAAGTGTTCATCCCAACTTCCTGCAAAATCTATTGCACAAACTCGGAGCATGTCTTCAATTGTTTAAATCGTCCTTTCACTCTGGCCATCAGTTTGAGGATGGTAAGCCGTACTCATTTTTAATTCGGTGCCCAAACATTCTTGAAAACTTCTCCAGAATCTCGAATTAAATCTTGGATCTCGATCTGAGACTATTGATACTGGAACTCCATGCCGCACTACAATTTCTTTTATGTATAGATGAACTAATTTGTCTAATGAAAACCTCTCATTTATCGGAAGGAAGTGTGCAGATTTCGTTAATCGATCAACAATTACCCAGATAGCATCATGATTAGCTCTCGTCCTTGGCAATCCAACCACAAAGTCCATTGCAATATGCTCCCATTTCCACTCGGGAATTTCTAATGGTTGCAGCATCCCACTTGGCCTTTGATGTTCTGCTTTTACTTTCTGACAGGTCAAACACTTACTCACCCATTCGGCAATATCTCTCTTCATATCCGGCCACCAGAAGTTTCTTTTCAAGTCTCGATACATTTTCGTACTTCCTGGATGAATCGAATATTTCGAGCTGTGGGCTTCCTGTAGAATCTCATTCTTCAACTCTGTCACATTGGGTATCCAAATACGTGAAGAAAATCTCAATATCCCCTTGTCATCTACCTGTGTGCATATTTCCTCACCTGTTAACTTGTTCACATCTCCGCTCATGATTTCCTCCTGGCATCTGCGAATCTTTTCTATCAATTATGGCTGAAACGTCATAGTGTACACTGTATCTGTACTACTTGCAGGCATACACACCTCTATCTCCAATCTTTCAAACTCTTTGTATAATTCCTCAGGCATTGTCAACATACTGATTTTCTCCTTCCTACTTAAAGCGTCCGCCACCACGTTCGCCTTCCCAGGATGATAGTTGATGGTACAATCATAATCCTTGAGTAATTCCAACCATCTTCTCTGTCTCATATTTAACTCCTTCTGGTTGAAAATATACTTTAAACTCTTGTGGTCCGTGTAAATTTCACACTTTTCCCCATACAAATAATGTCTCCAAATCTTCAAGGCGAAAACAATCGCGGCTAATTCTAAGTCATGAGTAGGATATTTCTGCTCGCGAGGTTTCAATTGTCTCGAAGCGTAAGCAATTACCTTACCGTGCTGCATTAGTACACATCCCTAACCTTTGTGGGATGCATCACTGTAGATCACAAAATTTCCTTTTTCATCTGGAAGTGTCAATACAGGTGCAGTCACCAATCTCTTTTTCAATTCCTGGAAACTTTCTTCACACTTCTCATTCCACACAAACTTTTCATTCTTCCTTGTCAACTTTGTTAGTGGGGTGGCTATCTTCGCAAAGTCTTGAACAAATCTTCGATAATATCCCGCCAATCCTAAGAAACTTCGAATTTCTGTAGGTGTTTTAGGTCTATCCCAACTCATCACAGCTTCAATCTTAGCAGGATCCACTTTAATCCCTTCACTGCTGATGACATGCCCTAAAAACTGCACTTCTTTCAACCAAAACTCACACTTGGAAAACTTCGCATACAATTTCTCCTTCCTCAACGTTTCTAAAGCTATTCTCAAATGTCCTGCATGTTCTTCTTCGGTCTTTGAGTATATCAAAATATCATCTATAAACACAATCACAAACTTATCCAAATATTTCTTGAAGACTCTATTCATTAGGTCCATGAACGCTGCTGGTGCATTAGTTAGCCCAAAGGCCATCACTAAGAACTCGTAGTGCCCATACCTAGTCCGAAACGTTGTTTTTGGAACGTGTTCCGGTTTAATCTTTAATTGAAAATATCCTGATCGCAAATCAATTTTCGAGAAACAAGTTGCTCCCTTTAACTGATCGAATAAATCGTCAATTCTTGGCAAAGGGTATTTATTCTTAATGGTCAACTTATTTAGTTCCCGATAATCGATACACAGTCTCATACTTCCATCCTTCTTCTTTACAAATAATACCGGAGCTCCCCACGGTGATACACTAGGTCTAATAATACCTTTCTCCAAAAGATCTTGCAATTGAACTGCCAATTCCTTCATCTCTACAGGTGCCATTTGATAGGGAGCCTTTGACACGGGTTCAGTTCCTGGGGCTAAATCGATAGTAAATTCTATTTCTCTATCCGGAGGTAACCCGGGGAGTTCATCTGGAAAAACATCACGAAATTCATTCACCACTGGAATTTCCTCTATCTTAGGCACCTCTTGACTAGTATCCATGACATAATCCATATAGCCCTCACATCCTTGCCTCAACAACCTCTTTGTTTGAATGATCGTTAAAAATCTCCTATTTTGCCTCTGACCCCTAAAGGTAACCTCTACATTATCAGAGGGTTTAAGGATCACCTTCTTATTCTTACAATCAATTTGGGCATTATTCTCTGTTAACCAATCCATTCCTAAGATAACATCAAATTCACCTAACTGAAAGGGTATCAAATTAGCGTAAAAACAATGCCCTGAAATATCAATCTTGCAACGAGGACACACTTGAGTAACCGGAATTCGTTCTGAATTAGCTATTTCTATAACCATAGCTTCACGCAACATGCCAATCTCACAATTTTACCTTTGAACAAATTCTCTAGATATAAAGGACTTCGTAGCCCCGGAATCAATTAACACTTTAGCTTGAACAGAATTTACAGGGAGCGTACCTGCTACCACATCCGAATTCTTAATAGCTTCGTTCAGAGTCATGTTGAAAGTCCTCGCCACTGGTCTGACACTTGCTGTTGGGGGTGCTTCAATTGCTTGCAGTATTGGATTAGCCAGAACTGGAGATTTCACTACAGGTACTTTACAGTCTCTCATTATATGCCCTGGCTTCCCACAACGGTGACACACAATTCCTGCCTTGCATTCCCGAGCATAATGACCTTTTTGATTACATTTGTAACACGTCACCTCCAACTTTGTACACACTCCCGGATGCCTCTTCCCACAAGTCTTGCACTCTGCCAAGGGTGGCCTAACCAATTTCTGCTGACTCGCATCTTGAATTCTATTTCCTTGGCCCCCATTCCCTGATCCCGGCTTCTTAGGGTTCCCATACTTTCCTGGCTGGGATCCTGGCTTTTTATTTGGCACATTCTGAGAACTGCCTTGCTCTTGTCGTTCCCCCATTGACCCAGCCTTTCTTTTCTTTCCTTCTTTTTCCTTGAAGTATAATTCGCTTTCTCCTTCAGCTATCATGGCCTTCTGCACCACCGCTGCATAAGTCTCCAGCTCCAAAATTGCTAGTTTAGTACGAATCCATGGTTTCAATCCTTGTTGAAACCTCTTTGCCTTCTTCCTCTCCGTGTCCACATAGGCCGGAGCAAACCTAGCTAGTTCAGTAAACTTGGTTTCATATTCTGTCACCGACATTTTCCCCTGTTTCAACTCCAAAAACTTCATCTCCATCTGGTCTTTCATATAGTCGGGGAAATACTTTTCCAAAAATAGCTCTGTAAACCTTTCCCAAGGAATCACCTCAGTAGCTTCCAACATCTTCACCGACTCCCACCAATAAGTGGCTTCATTCTTCAAGAAATAACTTACATACTTGGTTTGTTTATCTGCTGGGACCCCCACCAGTGCAATAGCTTTTTCCATCTCTTTTAACCAAGATCTCGCCTCCACCGGGTCCGCTGTTCCTTTAAACTCAGGAGGTTTAACTGCCTGGAAAGACTTAAAATTAACCACCGGAGGAAAAGGTGGCTGCTGCTGCTGCTGCTGTTGTTGCTGTTGTTGATGCTGCTGTTGCTGTTGTTGCTGCTGCTGTTGTTGCTGCTGAGCCAACAACTGCTGCTGTAATTGCTGCTGTTGCTGTGCTAGAGTAGCAGTCTGCTGAACAAGAGTTTGTAATATTTGTGCTAAGGCAGGGTCCATCTGACCAACAGGAGGTGGATTAGCTTGTTCACCCTGATTGGTGGTTCGGGTATTTTGTTTCTTCTTTCTTGGAGGCATATTTCTGAAATCAATGAACAATTATATTAAATTCAGGTTCAGAAAATAATAGCTCAAAATGATCCAACTTAGGCAAACAATGCATATATTACTGAAAAGTAATTCAAGGTCTCCAACCAATATTCCGGTCAACAATTGATTCACAGGGTGCAATAGGATATCAATCCAAGGTTACACAAGGTATTCACAAACATTCAGTAGGTACAATAAAGAAACAATAGTCATAATGCTAAGGTCAACATAGTATTGAAAGTAAAAACAATGCTAAAAGGAAATGGTGCTGAAAGTAAATATGAAACGAGCAGTAAATAAGATGCTTAAGTAAATGACAGTATAAGGAAATTTAACACAGTTCTGCAAAAGTGATAATGATATATATAGATAGATCTGATACAAGCGTAAGAACAACGCTTCGATAAGGGTACAACATAATACTAAAAGAGGAGACTGCTAGCATCTAGTCACAGTACAACAGATATATACAACAAAACTGGTCGCACTGCAAATCCTGACGTACTACTACTACCATAACATGCCTCTATATACCACATCATCATACTACCCTAATCATCACTGGTCATCATCGTCATCCGACTCTCCCCGCCAAGCTGATCCCAGAATGCTCTCCAGCTCTGCCCTCACCAGACCTAGAGTCACCTGCTGTGTCACGAATGCCGGCTCATCTCGGGATCTAATCCGTCCCCGCCTAATGATAACACGTCTAAGAGCTCGTACTCGCCTCCGGACATCCTCCAGCTCAGCTACCGCTCTATCTCGATCTCTAGCCCGGTCCTCCTCCCCAGCCCTCATAGCCCTCAACTCTGCCATCTGCCCTAAGAGATAGTCCCTCTCTCTGGCCACTCGCTCGTACACATGGTATGGAACAGGCTGAGGAGTGTACTGATATGCTGGCCCATTCACCGAGCCCTGCGATCCTACGAATGGCTGCCTAGCCCCTGGGGAAATCTGTTGCGGTACGGAAGCCCCTCCTTCCGGATCCTCGTCCGGGTCTGAATCGGAACCAGAAACAGGTGCCTGAAGTATACATATATATATATATTATAATTAGACTTCCTATCTCTCACGAAACAATCCTAACCTTTCTCATAACTCTACCCCGACTCCCCACCTAATTGTTTCAGTGACTGTGACATGTGGCTCTGATACCAACTTGTAACACCCTCACTTGCCAACAATAATAATATAACTCTTATACTCAATTAAACATTAATATAGAAGAAATTTTAGAAATTTCGGCATGATGTAATCATAAACCGAACTAACCACCTGCTCAAACAACTAAGTAGAACTAAAACAGTCCACTTGCATAAGTTATTTTAAACCACAAGGAAATAAAACCATGCCAACCCAGACCGCTCACAGGTCACTGTATGAAACAACTACCAATAGCTATTACAACCCAGAACTGAATCAAATAATATACAACCCATCAAATATAATAGCCTGACTACTAGTACAGACGTAATATGAAGCAGGAATATGTACACTACCCATCCAACCACCTCGACCCTCTGACTGCCTCGGTGACTACCCCAACCAGACGGGCCACTTCTTCTAGACATCTTCAGGCTTAGCTGAGGAAGCAGAATTAGCAAGCAAGTGAGCCAAAATGCTCAGCAAGTATATATATTTTTAATTAAAAACATCAACAACTGAAATGGCTACAAGATTGTCATGAATCAACAATCAACAATATATAAGCTCAAATAAAAAAAAATTCGTCTTTTGTCTGAATCATAAAATAGAAGAGGATTGGACTATCATGCATTTTATAAATAAAACAATTATAAGGTTAGGCTGCTGATCAGTCACGCACTAACCCCGGACAAACGCACACAGCAATGTCCTTAATGGATCCACGGCATACATTGGACTTAATAATTTCTGACCACGAATCTGGTCCGACCCTTACGGTCCACATTTTAAAAAAAAAACTAACAGTCCAATCCTAACTAAACATCAGGTGTCGGAACAATCGACCACCTCAACTGCCAAACACCCTGGACACTTTCGTTCCAGGTCAACATCTCAAATCTCACCAAGTAGAATAAGGTCGGGTAATCTCTGAATTAAATATCGACAAGTTCGATATGGCAAAAGAGGTATTGATTTAAGTCAATCTACTAAAAGGATCAACGAAAACGATATAATCGACTTGGGGGTATAACAATTGAATATTCAAAATTAATGGTAATTATCAGAACAGTTATATCAAGGATATATCAAATGCATAAGAATCAAGTTATGATAATCATAATTCGCTGGAAATATAAGTGAAGTGGTTTACTTGAAAGAGAGGTGGAATAATATACTTGCAAGGGATATGGATGTAAATCAATTCACTAAAAGAATCAACAACTCAGTAGAATCAATTTGGGGTATAACAATTAAGTATTCGAAATTTCGGGAAATTAACGGAACAATTATAGCAAGAATAATTCGAATAAGCATATGAATCAGGTTTTTATAATCATAACTCATTTAAAAGATAATTGAAGCAATTTACTTGCCTTAACTAGAAAATCACAGAATCCGAAGTGTCTTTACGTCCTCAGCTTTAGCCTTCCCTTTATCCACGGAATCTACACACAATATAACACTATTTTAGAACTCTACTCAATATTCGCTAATCAACATCAATAATAAATCTTAATCTACCCCCGCGAGTAATCTCCTAATTTACATTTAGTTAGTTATATACTAGCATTATATAAACCACTGACAAAATAGTTAATCATAATTGGCACCTTATCACATAATTAAAATAAGAAGCCCGACTCATAATTTATGTAAGTTGTATAATTATACATACACATTTTCAAGAAATAAATTAAGATTTTTAGAAAAATTTTGACGGCATCCCCTTTATACGGGGGACTTCCAGTCGGGATACAGCCGACACAGCCAACACAATCATCAATTACCAATCATATCTCAGAAGTTATCCAACCTTTCAGACTCATATTATTCCAATTTACTGTAATCTCAATCCAATACAGTTTAAATAATTAATACTAAATCAGTAATAATTACAATTTATTACGTAAATATTAAATTTAAATTCTTGGCTCAGAAAATCATCATCATCGCCAATTACCATCGACTCAATTTATTTTTAATATCATTGTCGATGGGGCAAAATTCCGAGGGTGCCCGTATCGGGTTTCCAACTCGAAACTTCGCACGAAATAATTACACGGTATAATTACGATTTCACCGAATAAATAACAATGTATTAATCATCCAGAACATCATCTGTTAACTAGGAAATCATAGAGTATTCGAACCACAATTAACAACAATTCGAACCACAATTAACAGCAATTCGAACCACAATTAACAAAACCACACACTAACATCACTTAACACAATTTCAACAAACCCAACTCGCTCAACATATGCAGCAACACCCCAGTTTCTTGCGACCAAAAACCTGCCCACACACACACTTATACGCGATGGTATACACACACGACAGCTCATTGCAGCTACACCCAACAATCGTTGATAATCAAAGCAGGGGGAGGGGGAGAAGACAATCACTGTAACCCATACACAAGACTTACACACAAACGACTTGCCACCAGCAACACCCAGTAAGACGCACACGATACCCACAACAACAGCAGTAGTACTTGCACACAGGGTTACATTAACTCGACACACACACTACACTCGTAACACACACACACACAGCCATCGGGGTTTATCGGTAAAAACAGAGAGGAATGGTTTTCCAATCGCAACAGCTGGGACAAGGAGATAATTACCTTAGATGCTAGTAACCTGCGGTAAAGAAGACAAACATAAGTAGAGAAGAAAGAAAACGGACGGGGGGGAAAAGAAAGGATTTGAGAAAGAAGAAAAAAAAAACCGTGTGAGATGAATCAAAAGCTTTAGAAACGAGAGGAGTAATCGAGAGTTTTCTAGAGAAGCTGCTCCCAACTGATTTGGGAATAATTGGATTTAGGGATTTATAGAAACAATAATTTGGGGGAAAAACTAAAAGACACATTTCCGTAAATTCTTTTCACTGAAATTCATAAAAAAAATTCATTTAAAAATCTCAATTAAATAGAAAAATGAGTGGGTATTAAATTTTAAAATTTTAAAATGAAGAATGTAAAATGACGATCACCCACATATTTTTAAAATATTTTTAGGATCAAAAACGAATTAAATACGGATTTTACAAGATTAAATCCGTAAAATGAAACAGAATTCATAAAATCATTTTAAAATCGTTAAAAATCAAAACAATTCCATACAACATTTTTAAAACTCAAATAAACTAATAAAGTTAATAAAACAAAAGATTTCATAATTTTTTACTAATTCCGATGATTTTATAAAATTCTCAGAAAGTAAATATAACGATATTAATTAGGAAATAAATCCCAAAAATATAATTAAAAAAAACAGTCGGGCTTACATAACATATATAAAACATCAACCAAACCTCCAAATATTATTCCACAGATACATCACCTCCTTAACCAACTTATACACCACATAATTCATATTTAATAATAAAATAAATAACTTTTAGTAATTAAAATATTCTGAAATTTCTAAGGCGTTATAACCTTCCCCCCTTAAAAGGATTCTGTCCCCAGAATCTCACCTAAGAGAATAATTGAGGATAATTCTCCAGCATATCGCTTTTCAACTCCCAAGTTGATTCTTCCACCTTGGGGTTTCTCCACAAAACTCTCACTATAGGAATTGTCTTATTTCTCAAAACCTTCTCTTTCCGATCCAAGATTTTAATAGGCTGCTCCACATAAGATAAATCTGGCTGAATCTCTATCGGTTCATATTCAATAACATGCTTAAAATCCAGGTGGTATTTCTTAAGCATGGATACATGGAACACGTTATGGATATGTTGCATATAAGGTGGTAAAGCTAACTCGTAGGCGACTTTCCCGACTTTCTTCAATACCTCAAAAGGCCCAACGAATCTTGGACTTAATTTTCCTTTCTTGCCAAATCTTACCAACCCTTTCCACGGAGACACTTTCAACAGTACTTGTTCTCCTTCTTCGAACTCCATATTCTTTCTGGCCAAATCAGCATACTTTTTCTGTCGGTTATGAGCTGTCACTAACATCCTATTCAGTTATATTATTGTTGGTGGGCTGTCACTAACATCCTATTCTTTCTAGCCAAATCAGCATACTTTTTCAAAATCTTATTCATCTTCTTTATGAATTGAGAAGAACAACCCTTTAAGGAGGGGAGGTACTGCTACGTGACTATCTGTCTATGTGATAGAAGTCTAAGTGGAATACCATAACTTGTTTAATTGCTTGTCAAGTACTAAAGGCTGGCCCCCTTCTGTACTAGCTATGCAATATAACAAATGTTCAATTGATCATAGTGATCTCTCAATAAATCTTTCCACTTCTCTATATTGATTGAGATTGCGAAGATTAAAGCGATCAGGAAATGCACAGTGCGAGCGAGGTTACCTCCAAATTCGCAGTGGGATAGTGATACCAATGTCACTGCAGGTATCAATAAGGATAAGACTGAGTAAGATCATAACCCGGATAGTGTGTCGTACGAAAAGTAGCAAAGTTGATGGAAAAAGGATAAAGTATGGATTGTAGCACTAGAAGATGTGCTGAGAAAGGGTAGAACGACTAAGAATTGACCGGGAAGCTAAAAAGTAAACGACAGACAAACGACTCTTTGCTTCTTACCTGATTCCGGGACGGAATCCTTTTAAGGAGGGGAGACTGTAAGAACCCCAAATTTTGGATATAATTAAAAACTTTTTATTATGTACTGAGGTAATGGTGAATAGTGATTACGATTACGATGTAACGATTGAGATAATGAATGAAAGGAGTAGATTTGGATTCAAATGCTTATATGTCATGAAAAATGCCATTGGTTGACAATCTAGATAAGAATTATCTATCTCCTAGGAAATTAAGATTTGATCATTCCAAGGGGGAAGGTTATTCTTATGTCATCCAAATCGAGATCTGTTATCAGTCCAGTGGTTCCGTAAAAGGGTTAAGGAACGATTGAAAGAGAACCGGGACATTTATATAACCCTAAAAGAATAAGTAAAGAATAAGTGATGAATAGTGATTTTGGTGGACGTAGGAATATTATTAGACGACGCTATATAGAAGTACCCGGAACGAAATTCTGAGTTCGTATTAGTGATCCAGGGGGAAAAAGAGTGTATGTAAAAGCTGTCGAATTCTGAAAAATAGCACTTTTATTTTCCCCGAGATTTCCCTGGACACTGAAAGACTTAAGGAATTATTGAATGGATTTAAGGAAAATAGGTTCAAGAATTATTAAAGAGAATGGAGGATGATAGTATAAATATTAAGACGGTTTCCGGTAAAACCCTAACTAGAAACGAATGAGTTATTCCTCCGAACGATCAATCAAATTAAGTAATAACCGGACAAAGAGACAAGCAGAGAGCCAAGATACATGCATGTGCAAATAGATAAGATCAAGTAACTAAGTAGTTACAAAGTAACTAGCATCTTTAGAAACCAAATCACTTAGTTAGCTTGCATGACACCTTTCCACCACAAAATCACAACACTTGTCCCTTGGATTGCATCATATATGAGCGAAGCACTTTAATAAAGTAGATTTATGCTAGATATTATCATCAATAATGCATTTTGGACAAGGATGAGATCAAAGCAAGCAAAACAAACTCCATTCCTCTCATTCTCTCAAACTGTCCAGCAGAAACACTCTCCAAAGACAAATTCATATCTCCATTTCTATCCACGATAAAATCACCAAATTTTAACCATAGCCTCTCCACTCCATGGGTAAGATTCTCTCAAAATTTCATGTCAAACAAAGTGGTATAGCCTAGTCAAATCCATGCTCAAAGTTGAAGAAGCCAAACTGATCTGTGCTTGACAGTTTCTGTCCAGAGGAGAAAAGGGGCTCAAAACCCTAGCTAGGAAGCTTCAAATCTGATGATCTAGGACTCAAAACAAAGCTTATGAAGAGGCCAAGATGTGGTAAAAATTTGAGAGACAAACTCTTACTTTTCTATTTTCTATGATTTTTACAAAAGTGATGAATAGTAACCCTTAGAAACTAACTTGTTTTTTTCTTGTTTTCATGGATGATATAGCAAGCTTAAGCACACCTAAGGACCATACAAGGCTTAGTAAGGCTATATCACACTCTAAGGAAGGTATAATAATTGAAAACCCTTGGTGTTATTTTAAGATCTTATGAGATTTATGGATGATTTAGTGATTAGTATGTTATTATAAGTTTAGATCCATGTTAGTAGTGGTTATGATTATGATTTGGTTTATGAACCATGTAATGGTTAAGATGAGTTGTTGATAGACTAGTCATGATGATTATCATGTGTTTGTGTGGTTGGATTGATCTTTGTTAGATCGAGATAAAGTGTAAAAACTTTGGAAAACGCGTAAACGTAGCCGTTATAATGCCCGATTTTACAATATCATGTTTTGTATGCCATTTTTCACATCAGGACCCTACTGTCTAGAAACTTTTCTTCCATGTTAGGATAGCTTATGTTATAAGCTTCGTTTTGATATAAAGATCACGTGAAACAGACTTACGGTTTAGGAGTTACGATGAAATTCATAAAAGTGGTTCGGAGCCGTAAACAAGTATTTGTACTTAAAATTGAACCCCGATAAAATATGTAAAGTCATGACGAATCTTGGTAAATAAATACTAGAGGCAAAAAGGAAGGCGTGAGAGAAAACCGTATGTCAAAAGGATCGTTTTTCGATTTATTAAAAATATTCGAATCAAGATTAAACGCGAACGAACCCCTAAAAGACGACTCGTTTATAACTTCGTTAAAACACTTAGAAAACGAGCGATAAAACTCGGAGTATAATATTGGTTCGTAACGATCGACTTTCGGACTTATATGACTTAAGTATATGCCAAGTATAAGTACAGTGACATGTCGTATTAACGAACGAATGTCGGGTCGGATCGATGATAAAAGAAATCCACTAAAAGGGGTATAACGAGATAACTCGAGAACGTGTTTCGATTTAAGTATAACTTAACCTTTAAAGTTTTAAGTGATTAATCCCGAATGTCTTGGCTATTTATAGATCACCAAGCTGACCCGGGACCCGGGACCCGCTACCACTACCCCTTACCGTACTCGACTACCAGGCAAGTTTCAATCCCCTTCTTTTAGGCTGTTGTTGTGATTGAATATATATATGTATGTTTTCTGTTATAATATGCCATAGCATGCATGCCTACTTTCAAGTTATATCATTATGCTTGTTCCCTGATTGTTATTGGCTTATAAATTAGATAGCTATCGTATCAATTATAAGCCGGTTATTGTAAGACCCTCAGAGAAGGGTGTATACATCTTATTCATCAAATATAGACCGGGAGTCAATATTTCTTGACATATCGAGATTACCTCGAAAGAAAATATCTAAGTAAATATTTTCCATTATTCGGGCGACGAATATTATTTGAATATTCGTTCGAGATTATTTATTTAACGATCCTTACTTCAAATAATTATTTGAACGTAACTATTCGACGAATAATATTTTTAATATTCATTCAGAGTCGAATTATTTATCGATTATTATTTCGAATATTCTTCTAAAGATGAGACTACTAAATGAATATTATTTGGATATTCATTTAGAATATTATTTTATTAAATAAATATTACTTTTGAATATTCATTTAGGATATTAATTACTTGATGAATATTATTTTAATATTCATCTGAAGCTTGATTTATTTATCGAATATTATCTCGAATATTCCGTTAAGGCTTGGATTACTAAATGAATATTACTTGATATTCATTTAGAATATTATTCATTAAATGAATATTACTTTTTGAATATTCATTTAAATTCCTAATTAATTATGAATATTGTCTTAAATATTCCTTTCAGGTCTTATTAATTAATGAATATTATTTTGAATATTCATTTAAATATTTATTTATTCAGTAAATATTCTCCTGATATTTCTTCAGGGATTATTTTGAAAAATACTCTGATTAAAGATATTCTTTCATATTCCTAAATATTCTTTAAATATTTTTAATTCAATAAATATTCTCTGAATATTTATTCCATACTTAGAATAACCTCAATAAGGTTTATCTTCTTCGATTATTACGAAAAATATTTCGGAGTCATATTATTATTAATCTTATATCAAGAAAGGTTCTCAGACATCATTCTTCTTTGAGTCTATCTCCCTAATAATAAGGGAACCTTACTTGGAAAATGTTAATTATCTTGTCGACTTCCCGGTCATAAAGTATTCTCTTCACTCGCAACTCGGGTGCTATTGACTTATTAAGTCGTTGGTTACCTTCTCATCTTTCGAGGGGTAAGATTGTTGGAACAAGTTGATATTCGTTACCAAGCAATAGCTTGGAAGTTATTGGTGAATTTTCCTTTCCAACTAGATACGACTACCTTGTAGAGTCTTATCAACAAGTATTATACTTGGGGAAAGGGGGACGAACGTTACATTCAGAATCATGAATTCTATTTGAACTAGGAGTCGTGTAAGAGGCCGAGTAGCGCCGGTCCATCCCCTTTGGCCCAACCGTTGGCCGGGGAGAGCTAGTAAGGCGGTAGACAAGTAAAGCCGTCAGTTCTTCCTTCTACCGGTAGTAAATCTAATTTGAGCTGTACGATCTCGACTGATCATCAAGATTGGAACAGCGGGCGCGGTGAATACTCCATCATTGGTTCATCATCCAAACTTATTTATTTCCTGCAACATGATTATTGTTGGCAGAGCTGGAAAAGTGTTCATAACTGGAATTGCAATCTTTTCATGCAAGTTCCTCTTTTAAGGACAATGAGAATATCTCGCTTACTTTTGATGTAGCAGATATTTCTACAAACAAATACTTTGAGTTACCTGGTAACTTCATCCTTTATATTATACTGGCAATAACTTCATCAATGCATGGCATATGATTTCAAAGGATATTTTGAACTGTTGTATATATGTATCACTGTTCAGTTATATTATTGTTGGTGGGCTTTCGCTCACCCTTGCTTTGTTCATATTATCACAACAATAGCTAGGACAGATGGCCCGCGTCAGGCGCACTCGGCGCAAGCAGGTTACCGCCGTTTGAGGACTACCCGCTGATGTCCTTGCTGCCATTGCTGAGGTAGCATAGATAGGCAGCTTTTGTTTATCAGTCTATTTATATGTAACATTAACGTTAATCAACGGCAAAACTTTTAAACATATCATTTGGCTTGTAATAACTTTTATTCGTAAACTCTGATATTATGGACTTATTTCAATTTCATCTCTAGGACTATAACTGTTGTGTGTGTGAGTGGATATTATTGTGGGGTCACAGCATGTGATTTATTTATTGTGGACTCAAGTCAAGTATTATGAATGGATGTAAGACCGTAACCACCAGATCCCTGACCCCGGATCTGGGGGTGTTACAATTAAACTAAGCATGATATAGTTCTTTAAGACAGAATTATAAATCAACAAATCAGCAAGGAAAAATCGTATATAAACAAGGAAACATAAATCAATTAAAGAACGAAACAATTATTAAGATTCAAGAAATTGAATAGCAATTTTAAAGAAATCGTGTAATAGAGAAAATTTGAAGTTCAAAAGATGATTTAAGAAATTCTCAATTAATCAAGGTCTCACTCTTGTCGGCTAAGCACTTATAGGTTTTAGCTGCCAGAACCAGCCTGATAATAATGAGTTTGAATAAATAAGAATATCACAATTCATTCTCAGTTTTAACCGTCATCGAGCAACACATGCTTCAAAAACAATATAAACCTCGAATTAGTTTACAACAATTTGAAGAAAACATTCCTTGAAGAATATTAATAGAGATGAGGACTATTTATATAAACTAGTTTTAAAAGAATCAACACCTGAACAATAGGTGAAGAGAATCAATAATTGAAAAATAATTTGAGAATAATTATTTGAATGCTAGTTAAAGGAAAATGTCACTTGAAATAAAGGAAAGGGGTATAGACCCAAGCAACAGATTTTGAAGAAAAACCTTACATGTAATAACCCGAATTTCTGTACTTGAGAAATTTTTATTTTATGGATGAATAGTACTTTGCGTGGATGAATTGTAAATTTCATGGATGAATATTGATTTTGGGAATTAAGAAAATTTTCATGTTACCATATGTCCGGGATTGGAAATGGATATTGTAAAGTTATACAAGTAATCTATGAAGCGAATAAGTGTATGTAAACGCAATCGGAATTCAGAATATCCGAACTTTGTTTTTATGAAAAATTTGACCGAGCCGTAAAGAGCATATCAATGCGAACAAGACAAGATAATTATCATATCAAGGATTTAAGGATTATATTTCTATTAAATATGTTTTGAGGATTTATGACGAAAACCTTCGAGTTAGAATAACGAACCTTCTAGAAATCGCTAGAACTTTATATCGAGATTAATCGATAAAGCGAACGCGAAACGGATAATGGAATAAGTACGTAAAAAGACGGAAAAGCATGCATGATCATCTAGGGTTTATATTAAGTGAATTTGGGTGGAAATGAAAACAAGAAAAGAAAAAGAAAAAGAAGTGATGAGGTGTGAGATCAAGAACTTGCAAACAATGCTCCTTGTCACTATACTTCTCTACAAACCACACAACTTGGACAAGTGTTCTAAGAGGAATTAAGTGCTGATTTTACATCACAAAATATCATACAAACACATTTAACACCTAGCCAAACTAGAGAGCAAGAGAGAAAAAGCAAAGAAACCACCACCACCTCCATTTTATTCCATTCAGCCCTTCCAAGAAATTCAAAATCAAAACCCTAGCTTCCAAGCTTTGTTTTTCATGAACTATGGCTTAAAAGAGTTTACGGTTTAAGAGTTATGCTAGTTTTAGTGAAAGCAGTTCGAGAGATTTCATTGCAGAAATGTAACCACTTTGATGCTAAATTCAAAACCCTTAAAAGTCGAATTAGGATGTGAAATTTGGTGATAATATGCTAAGGACAGTTAGCAAGGTGTGTTCGAAGGTTTCGAGTCAAAAAGATTATTTTCCGATTTTATAAAAATGCATAAGCCGAGGTTGCGCAAGTGAAAACCGCTAAGAACGTGACTTTGAAACCAACTTTATAAGTGGTTAAGTATAACTTGAATTCGAGCATCGATTTCGAACCAAACATGTGACTTAAGTATTTGATGAGTAACATGGACTTAGTACGAGTCTAGATTTAGCCATTTGGTGCTTTGATTATGAATTGCTTAAGTACACGATCATTTGTTTGTAAGTGGATCGTCTAGGGGATTAATCGTACGTTGTTGACTTTGTTTAGATTATCTGACATCGTCGCGAGTCCCTACTACGACCATTGCACAAGGCAAGTTTTCTAAACTTATACTTTTAAAGTATTGTTGTATAATACTGCTTTTGCCATGGATAGTATAATATCTTTTGCGATAATTGTTCTATCGTGATTAAATTGTTTTGATTCTTGGTTTATATACTAGTTTCGAGATAAATAGTTATAAACCGGTTCACCTTGTAGCTCGAAAGATAAGAGCATACCTGCTGTTTTGACTCTAGACCGGGAGTCAGTATTTTGAGATTGTCGAGGAAATCCAAGGGATTCCAGGGACAAGATTATTATTCGTTCTGAATAATGTTTTTCTTTCACAAACATTATTCGTATATTCATAGAGTATTAATTTCTCGGAAACGATTCGAGAAATATTGTTCGAATAATTCTTTTATTCTTGGATTATTATTTTAAATCATTATTTTATTTTTGAGATTTATTTAATAAATATTATTTGAATATTTATTAAATCTTTTTAAATGATTCAAAATTCGTATTATTTATTTAAAAATCATTCGAGGTCTTCAAAAAATATCTTAAATTTTCCCTGACCTTCAAAAATATTTTCAAGAATTATGAGGATTCCTAAATAATTATTCGCGATTATTTTCAACTCACTTGAGCCATCTATACGCTTTCAATTCCATTCAGATTGGGAATCCAGAGTTTGTGCATCATTGTTGATTTTCTTTATCAAGATCTTCAAGTGTATCCAATGAATATACCCTATTATTATAAAGGGTTTCCAGTTTCGTTAAAAGAATATAAGATTCAGTCTTGATTTCGTTTGAACCATTTGTTGTTCAAATTGAGATTCCGGTCGAAGGCAAGCGAAAAGTTTCGGTTAGCTTCCATTTGATTCCGGAAGTAACCAAAGGATACGGGTAAGATTTGCTAACGGGTAGAAACCTGGGAAACTCGAATTTATTTAGTTCCAGGTCTGTAGATTCGTGCAAAGACAAGAACTGGGAATAGGAGTTAGAGACGAAGGTGGCGCATCGTCCATCCACAACCTTGATGAGGTCGGGGTAGACTGGGAAACCGGGATTGTCCCCTACATGTAGAAATCTTGATCAACGTGAGCCCCATGCATATCGACTGATCATTGAGCAAGGGTGCGCAGGGAAATTCCCGTAACAAGTTCAAGTCAATTCTCTTTCTTACGAAGCATTATTCATTTTATCCGGCAGTATTTGAAACTGATGATTTTGTTTTCCCAAGGGGAGTCTTCGCATCCAGTTTCTATCCAATCCCATTAAGTGTGAATAATCGAATTTTTATTAATGGGTGCATGTTCTATAAATTGCTTCGGTAGATGTGAGTTTCTTATATCTTTCATAGAAGATAGCATTTGATAATTGAAGTACTGATTCCCAACTATTTTTCAGATATCTTTCCAGTAAGAAAGAAATTTCCTTTGATGGATTGTTAAGATATTTTTGGTAATAATTTTCTGGTATAAGTTCATATTGAGACTTTCATTCATAGGCAGATTATGCCATACTTTATTATCTTGCTCCGCTTTCACTCACTCTTGCTATTGTTTATATATTATATAGCAGCTAAGAAGGATGCCAAGAGTCAGGCACACAACCCGCAAACGAGTGGAAAACGCTAGATGATTCCGTAAGCAGTTCATGGCCAAGATCCCAGAGGTAGTAAGGACCAGTTGGATTCGTCTGCAGCTTTTGTTGGTTCATTTTATTTATCAGTATGACTTGTGTAAGTTTATGACCTGAACTAGACGATTAATCCGCTGATGAACCTTCACTTAGAGGTTATGTCAGTAGCAGTATTCAGTGAACATTTAGGTTTGTAATATTTTATATTTTGAGGATGTTTATTGTAAGTGTGTCATTTCTGAGACTCTAACCTGTGTGAGTGTTTGTACATTTATTGTGGGGTCATGAGCAGGTGGATTGTGTATATTGTGAGTAATAGAGGTACAGCGAGGAATAAATGGATCGTGGCTACCCTCGATCGAGTCTAATAATACCCGTAATAATAATAATACGTAGAGCTCAAGTCGAGTTCATAGTTGGGTATCGAATATGACCCTGACTGTTTAAGGTTAAGCCTGCGAGGAAACTTATTTTTAGAAACCCTTCTTCTTTTAGAACTGATGGTTAGAAACACATGTTGTATGGGATATAGATGACTAAGATACCGGATATATTAGACCCCGAGGCCTTTGAATAGACATATGATGATGCACTCCCTAAGATGGACGCAGACCCGATTGAGGAGGAACCCGAAGAGGATCCAGAGGAGGACCTCATGTAGGATCTAGAAGAGAATTTTTTGAGCCTATTGATAATTGTGTGGGATGTTTACTTGAGGTCTTATAGTAGGACCGAGAGAATCTTATGAGTTCGTCAAAGGGACGAGATGAAGTCAGAATTGGTTATGATTCATCAAAAGACATGATGAAGATATTGGAGCAGAGTCTCAAGAATAGATGGGATAGAGGCGATATAGCCAACATCAGTGGAGTGATTCGACTAAAGTGAAACCTGTTACTCGTAGTCGGTTGCATTTGCCCATAAGGAGGCAGCATACGTAAACACCAAGACGTTCAAACTTTCAGATATGATTTAAGGGTACTTAGTTACCTTAACTAGTTGGAGGCATTGCCTTGCTTATAGGGGTTTTAATTCGCCACGACCAGCGATTTCACCAGGAACAGTGTTTACTACGTTATTGGGAAATTTTATTAGCTCGAGGAAGATTCGTATAAATATATCACGCGAATGTTATTATATCACGAGCGTGCTAAGACAAGATCATGAATGTGCTTTGTATGTAATGCCATGACGGATCAATTCAAAAATCAATGATGATGGGAATTGATAGCATGACTATAACGAATTGTACCTAGGAGCAACGAGCATTACGGAAATCTCAGAGCCTATCAGGAAAGAGACCAGTGGGAATTGTAGTTGGATTCTTTCGATACAACTTTCGTTAGAGACTATGCATATATCCAGGAATGGACCTGCAGTTCTTGTTGTCGTATTAATTCAATACTACAGGACACAAACATTAGGATGACTATAGGGGGATGACATATATGTTCATAGACCCCCGATCAGTTAAGTGACATATTACGATTTTGAGAGAGACTATTTAGTCAATATTTATATTCCGAAGGAAAGGTGATGGGATCATCCTTGTATCGACAATGTTAGGAATTATGGTTGATGATAAGTGGATTTATATCCACTTGGATCGCTTCAATTCGGCTTAAATTGAATCACTTGGACTCAAGTTTATTGTAGTTTTGATGTGTTTTGCTTAGTTGTGCAGATTTACAAGAATGTCGATTATGGTTGATGCTTCTATCGTGTTTGGAGGATTAATTGATTAAAATTCGGATTTTCCGGGAATGTTGCGCAGTCTACACTATTTTGGCCATATCTGGAGTTCTAGAAGTCCGTTTTCAGCGATCTTACAGCTCACGCGAAGCCTGGAAGATTTTCTACAACTTAGGACAGGATTCGTGCGCGCAAGTTGCGTGTTATGGGCGCAGGTTGCGTGACAAGCAGACTGATGGGAGGAGGAGAGAATTTACTGTTTTGCCCTTTTCAAGTTCTAATTGTATTTTGGGCAGTTTTTGGTACCTAAATCGAATTCTAATTGTAATAGAAGGTAAATTCTTGCTGGGCAAGAAATCTAGAGCCTATATAAACACATCCAACCCCTTGTAAATTAGAAAATTAGACAATTAGATATCTTGTACATTATATAGCTTAGATCTGCAAGGGAGAAAAGGGGAGAAAGATCCAACGCTCGTGACAAGCAACGGATCTAGATCTACTTCATCTTTTGTATCATAGATTTGTTTTCTCAACTCTTTGTTTTATTAATATTATTATTATTATTCATACTTTGTTTATTATCATGGTTTCATCAGATCCCATGATGACGAGCGGTTCGATTACGAGCTAATCGTTGTCATGGGATTCTAACGGATTTATCTATGTAGCTTAGTAGTTTGATTGCTTTAAAGATTTATGTGTGGTGAATTCTTTATATCTCGTATGGTTGTGTTTCATGTATTTAGATGCGTCATGAACATCTAATTTGTTAATCTCTTGCGAAACGAGAGTGGATCTTGAGATTTAGAACTTGCCATGTTAGCATAGGATAGTTTGATGTTTTAACATCATGATTTGTGGCGTAAATAGAGATATTATGCTACCCTTTGTGATCAATATTGATAACTTGTTCTTCAACCGTTATGTTTTCAAATTCTATAGAGATATAGGGTCTAAGCATGATTGGTGTCTATTCATCTTCTATCTCTTTTGTAGATGTATGTTTAGTTTGGTATTCGTATACTGAGAAGTAGCATATACTTATTCCGTGTTGTCTGATCAGATATCAAAACCATCACATGCATTGATTAAAGGCATCAACTCTAAGTGAAGTAGATGATGAAGTTAGGATTCCATGTTTTCTCACATATAAGTAATTCAACTTTAATTCTCATTAGTTAGTAATTTTTAGTTTGTTAATTTGTATCTTAGTTAATTATAGTTAGTAAAAACTTAATCTTGTTATTTGTCTTAGCAGTGAATAATAATCATACATTGTTGCATAGGTGCATGAACTGAATTGAAACCTAACTAGATCTCTGTGGGAACGAACTTGACTTCTATCTATATTACTTGTGACCACGTACGCTTGCGTGTTTTAGTGTTAACAAGTTTTTGGCGCCGCTGCCGGGGATCATCGATGTTTTATTTTTGGTTTATGTGCTTGTCAATAGTGGTCGTTAGAGTTCACTGACTCAGATTTTTATTACCTATCTTGTTTAGTTCGGTGTGTTTCAGGTACTTGAGTGTTTGAAGATGGCATGCGAGGAGTTGCCATGGTGGGCATATTCGAGGACATCCATGCCTCAGCAATGTGAGCGGTGTTTGGGCGTGCATGATCCCTCACAATATTGTTACTACGAAGGAGTTGATCCATATGTCACTTATAAGGAACAACCATATTTTCAATACCATCCTCAACAGTACCAGCAAGATGTTCCAGATATGTCATATTTCTTTGGAAGTGAAGAGTTTCAACATCAGCAACCTACTCCTACTTTTCAGTCAGATGAGGTTGTTACTATGGAGGAACTTAGGATGCTTGTAAAGAGTAGGGAGGAGTCTATCAAATCTTTTGAGATTCTAGTTGCTCGAGCTGTGAGATCATTGGAACAAGAGAAACAACAATTCATACTAGATGCAATTCCAGAAAATAACGGTGACTTGGAGCAAGGTACTGCATGCTTAATTGAAGAAGACAAATTCCAAGGTGAGGTGAGCGTTCACAAGCCATGTGAGGAATTTGATCAAGCTAGTGAGGTGGATGATTTGGAAAGGGCACAATTCGGGACAGACACTGATGAGCTACACAAATTTCAAGAATTGGTATGTGCGTACCAAGAGGACACTGATGAGCTACGCAAATTTCAAGAATTGGTATGTGCGTTCCAAGAGGCTGATGAACATGGGAAAGATTCAGGTCTTCTACTTGTCTCAGATTATAAAGATGGAGGTAGCGCATTAGAGCCAATGGAGGAAGTTCTCGTTGAGGAACCAAAGGCTTCAGCAACTTACATTTACCCTCCTCCATTATATTCAAGCGAAGGCCGCGAATGTGTGTTGTTCTACAAATTGACAGATTTTGGGTCAACAGAAGAAGGCATTGGAATAGGACATATTTGTTATACGAATAGGCCAAGCGAGGAGAAGGAGCAGAAAGTGTGCCGCCGTGATGAAGATGAAGTCTCGCGAAGAGAGGACCAGGAAAACTATTATCATCCTTAATGGAGGCTTGGAAGTAACGTCAAGCTATTGACGTTAAAGAAGCGCTTCGTGGGAGGCAACCCACGCATTAGTGTAGGAAGAAAAAAAAATGATTGTTGTGAAAAGAAAAAAAAAATAAAAAAATTTGAGTGTTGTGAAAAAAAAAAACAAAAAAAACTGTTCTTCGCGCAGGTTGCGCCTGCAGCCTGCGTTACTGGTTGTCGCGCAGGCTGCGCCTACGTGACTGCTGTTCCTGCCTAATTTTTTTAGCTGTTCTGTATAAAAAAAATTTCTTTTTTTTCTTTCAACCCCAATTCTTTTCTCCTCTTATTCTTTCATCCCTAAACCTATTCCTACTTCTATTTCAATTTCAAAACCCTCTCATCATTCTAAACCTATATCTATTCTAATTCATATTCTATAATTCCTTAAATCCTATTTCTATCCTACATCAAATTTCATACCCTCTCAAATCTCTCCTTTACACATTCAAATTTATGTTCATCCTATCCCTCCATTATATATATACACCCATTCATACAAACCCAATTCATCTTCTACATCTCTAAAAAAAATTCGAGTTCAAGAAGGATTCAAGTTTGGGGGAAGATTAATTTCAAGTTCACCTCTTCAATTCGTATTGGGTAAATCTTTTTCTCTAATCTTATTTTTATTACGAATTTGTGTTCTTGTAATTGGGGGTTTTGTAGTATTCTTGTTATTTGGGAAGTGGCCAGTCTATGGAGCTCGTACGCATTATCCTCCACCAGATTCATCCGAGGAGGGTGATGACTCAGCTGGTTAGGTATGTTTTCTACTTTCCCTAGTATTTACTTCCATTCAATGCGGACATTGAATATTTTCAGTTTGGGGGTGATGGTTTGAGGGATTAGTAGTTGTTGTATTATTTGTTCATGTAGGATTTCATGCTTTGCATATTAGTAGTAAATTATGCATTTATGTTCGTGTTATCTACGTTTGTTTCATATAGGACATTCTGTTTTTATATTCGTATATCATGTGAGTTCATAATAGTTTGCATTTGCACCCATGCTTGATAGGAATTTTTTGTTGTTGACGCTTTTGATTGAGAAGTGATATGCCTTGTTCTTGTGCACACACATACACTAGTAAGTTGAAGCTAGTAGACTTATTGAATGTTGTGAGTAATTAGAAGGACATGAATATGTGCAAGTTGATTTAGTTTGCATTCTTTGAATACAAGTCGGTGCGTTAGAGAGATTTTTGCTTGGGATTGAGTATGTTTTTCCCGCCAAGTGAGCTTTTGAGCCTTATTGCATATTTTTGCAATTTATTCGTTTGCTTGAGTGTCCACGGATTGTTTGCATTGCTAGCAGTTGTTTGAGGTCTTTCTTGAAACGCATGACATTATTTGATGATTAAAATGATAATGGCATTTAGGAATAACCACATATTTTTCCATATTACCACACCATGTTTACATGATCAATTAGTTAACCCGTTGAGCTTAATCCTAATTTTTCGGTGACATACCACATTACTTGCCTAGACCTTTTTCTTGTATTGGCCTTACATTAATTTGAACCCACATTGTCAAAGGCTAGTAGGGTGCTTAAGGGAGTAATAAGGTGTGCAAGGAGGGGTTTATTGTTGGTCATAATTTTGGGGGAAATATTGAAATTTGGGTTTGGTTGTTTCTTGATAGTCGGCATGTGTAATAAAATCGTGGGATCATTGTTATTGTCTATATTATTGTTGCTTTAGCTCTCGAAAAAAAATAGAAGAAAAAAAGAGAAAAAAAAGATATATTATGAGAGCATATTTGTGTTATTGTGATACTACTTTAGTCGACTAGTCGAGTGTTTTTGTTGGAAGAAAAATAGTAAAAGTATGTGGGGGGGAAATAGGTGGTTGTGTATGATTTATTATAAGTTCCTACTAGCTTTTGACACGTCACCTGTTTTGGCTTATCTGACATACCTTGTCCCTAGCCCCGTTACAACCCAAATAAAGACCTTTTGATTATCGTCATTGATGTATGTTGTGTTAAGAGTTAGATTGATACCAAATGTCAAGCATGCTTATGATTTTGTTGGAATTGAGTGATACACTTACCCTTGTTCTTCAGTGAATATTCTTTTTGTGAGTGGATTGTGAGTGTTTGCTTGTTTTTGCGTATGAGATCCTGAGTTTTGTCTCAAAGATGTACTCTTGTAGGCTTAGCATGTTTACTAACTTATTCTTACACTTGACATGGACTTTTGAGAACTTATGCATGTTCATTGAGTAGACTATGTGAATACTTGCACTTTCGACACCAAGACATTGCGTATTTACTTTGATTCTTAAGTTGATATGGCATGAGAGGATTTGAAGGTATGGTAGGATATTAGTATTAGATTAATTGCATTTTCATATTAGTTGCATTCATGCATTGCATTGGATTTTGTGGGTACATTCGTTATAGGCCCTCACTAGACCTTACTCGTCCACTAGGGCTGCCTAGGGGTTTAAAGGGCTTGTTGCATATACCAAATGCAACCGTGATCACCTACGGAAATGGTACTAGTTAGTTAGTTAGTTGTAATTGTTTATGCTTGAGGACAAGCATCGGTTTAAGTTTGGGGGTGTGATAAGTGGATTTATATCCACTTGGATCGCTTCAATTCGGCTTAAATTGATTCACTTGGACTCAAGTTTATTGTAGTTTTGATGTGTTTTGCTTAGTTGTGCAGATTTACAAGAATGTCGATTATGGTTGATGCTTCTATCGTGTTTGGAGGATTAATTGATTAAAATTCGGATTTTTCGGGAAGGTTGCGCAGTCTACACTGTTTTGGCCATATCTGGAGTTCTAAAAGTCTGTTTTCAGCGATCTTACAGCTCACGCGAAGCCTGGAAGATTTTCTACAACTTAGGACAGGATTTATGTGCGCAAGTTTCGTGTGATGGGCGCAGGTGGCGTGACAAGCAGACTGAAGGGAGCAGAGAGTTTCTGTTTTGCCCTTTTCAAGTTCTAATTGTATTTTGGGCAGTTTTTGGTACCTAAATCGAATTCTAATTGTAATAGAAGGTAATTTATTGCTGGGCAAGAAATCTAGAGCCTATATAAACACATCCAACCCCTTGTAAATTAGAAAATTAGACAATTAGATATATTATACATAATATAGCTTAGATCTACAAGGGAGAAAAGGGGAGAAAGATTCAACGCTCGTGACAAGCAACGGATCTAGATCTACTTCATCTTTTGTATCATAGATTTGTTTTCTCAACTCTTTGTTTTATTATTATAATTATTATTATTATTATTATTATTATTATTATTATTATTCATACTTTGTTTATTATCATGGTTTCATCATATCCCATGATGACAAGCGGTTCGATTATGAGCTAATCGTTGTCATGGGATTCTAACGGATTTATCTATGTAGCTTAGTAGTTTGATTGCTTTAAAGATTTATGTGTGGTGAATTCTTGATATCCTCGTATGGTTGTGTTTCATGTATTTAGATGCGTCATGAACATCTAATTTGTTACTCTCTTGCGAAACGAGAGTGGATCTTGAGATTTAGAACTTGCCATGTTAGCATAGGATAGGTTGATGTTTTAACATCATGATTTGTGGCGTAAATAGAGATATCATGCTGCCCTATGTGATCAATATTGATAACTTGTTCTTCAACCGTTATGTTTTCAAATTCTGTAGAGATATAGGGTCTAAGCATGATTGGTATCTATTCATCTTCTATCTCTTTTGTAGATGTATGTTTAGTTTGGTCGTATACTGAGAAGTAGCGTATACTTGTTCCGTGTTGTCTGATCAGATATCAAAACCATCACATGCATTGATTAAAGGCATCAACTCTAAGTGAAGTAGATGATGAAGTTAGGATTCCATGTTTTCTCGCATATAAGTAATTCAACTTTAATTCTCATTAGTTAGTAATTTTTAGTTTGTTAATTTGTATCTTAGTTAATTATAGTTAGTAAAAACTTAATCTTGTTATTTGTCTTAGCAGTGAATAATAATCATACATTGTTGCATAGGTGCATGAACTGAATTGAAACCTAACCAGATCTCTGTGGGAACGAACTTGACTTCTATCTATATTACTTGTGACCACGTATGCTTGCGTGTTTTAGTGTTAACAAGTTTTTGGCGCCGCTGCCGGGGATCATCGGTGTTTTATTTTTGGTTTATGTGCTTGTCAATAGTGGTCGTTAGAGTTCACTGACTCAGATTTTTCTTACCTATCTCGTTTAGTTCGGTGTGTTTCAGGTACTTGAGTGTTTGAAGATGGCATGCGAGGAGTTGCCATGGTGGGCATATTCGAGGACATCCATGCCTCAGCAATGTGAGCGGTGTTTGGGCGTGCATGATCCCTCACAATATTGTTACTACGAAGGAGTTGACTTCTATCTATATTACTTGTGACCACGTACGCTTGCGTGTTTTAGTGTTAACAGTTGACCACTAATTTATTTCTGTATCTACTTGCTGGTGCGCAATCCATTCTAAAATTGTTCATATCTCATGCTACTTGGAATAGTTATGTCAGGTGACCCTACTGGCATCTTATTTCAAACTTTGGAAGTAACCAACAATTGGTATTACTTTTCTTCCCCTCTTACCACCTTTAAAGGTTAAGAATGCATTATTAAATTATCATTGCTCATTGGAGTGCCTAGTTCGCGCTCCAGGACGATCGGGGAGGGGGAAATTAATTATTTGTCCAGCCCTCCAAATCTGCTTAATTGAGTTCTATATACCCAAGTTCTGAGCCACATGACTTTGTTTCTACCCTTGATTCATAAAGGCTTTGTGTGTTATATATTTAAGCAAATTTGACAATCAAATGATTACATGTTCATTCACTTTCATTCATTATCAGTCTATATATTGACTTAAAGATTGGAATACCTGTGTTTTATTCATATCTCGAGGTATATTATTATTACCCAAGGAGTGATCAAGAGGCAGTTAATGATGTTCGCTTTCGGCTGTCATGCCACATTTATTCAAGTTATATTTATTAACCTTCTTTGATTTTCGGGGAATTTTTTTTATAACCTCCAATATTAATTTCGTTCGTTTAAAAGAACATTAAATAAATCCTTCCCTAATTGTTTGGCGAATAGTCTTCGACGATTATTCGGTATCTGATTCCTTCTTTAGTACATGAAATCCCCCGTCAAGTTCATAAATATTTGACAATTAGATTTATCATTGATGATTTATTATTCAAAGATTCTTCGTGAATTCTTCTTCTTTTATCCAAAGAAAGAGTCAAGCATCTGATGTTGAAATCGTTTAACGAATATTAAATTGGTATTGATATTCCGAATTCATTTCCATTTAAGAAATTGGTAAAGTATATGTGCGGAGGCCCCTTCGGGCAGACCGTCTCACTAACGAGAATTAATTGATGAAAGGCTATCGATTGTCCCAATACCCAGAACAATTTGTTCAAGATTATGTTCACCTTGTTTCACCAAAACTTATTTACTTTCTTTCAACTAGTTATTCGAGTGACCCAAAGCTTTTTCAATAGCTATGATGATGAGATCCTACACTAGCAGCTTGAAACTGACTAGTTGTAACTATCAGGTGGGATGACTAGTAAATTATTCTGACTAGTCCAATGTTTTAAATCTAGTTGATTGCCCTAGCTGGTTGTTGTGCCCTAATCAAACAGAGCTAACCAATTTCGTTAACTAGCCACTAATGTTTCTTGAGATGGACTAGTTATCATTCCACTAGTTCGAATTCCAATTAAATTTATTCAGTAAATACACAACGTAGTTTATATGTGGTAGAGTATGTTGATAAAATTCTAAAGAGAACTTTGATTGAGGCCTAACGAGGTCGCCCCCTCAACGAGACTGCTTGTAAAGATCTTTTATGAACCTTTTGTCTCTCGAAATATTCCTTGTACCATACAAGTACGATCCCTAGTATTTGGAAGGAAAAATATAGTGTTGAAATCTAGGACAAGATGGAAAGCAGAGGAGTACGACATATTATGAATCAAAGTTTTGAAAAATGGTCGATGTTTGTTTCGTACGTTGAGAATTCCGAATGGTGAGCTATTAAAAGCGAATGATTATGTACGTTGGTTTAGGAGGCGATGATACATGTAGGGAGTAAAACTTTGATTGCCCAGAGGAGGGGAGTGGTCCTTCAAGGACATAAGCGAACTACGAAGTTTCTTACGATGATATGAGAAAAAGGGATTATTAGATAGGGAACGTAAAGCTTACCTAGCTTATATGGTTGATACCAAGAGAGAAGCACCGAGCCTGCATGCGATGCCAATGGTTTGAGAATTTTAGAATGTATTCCAGAGAGCCAACCCAAATTACCACCGGACCGAGAAATAGAATTTGCCATCGATTAGCCCCGGTAGAGGTAAACGAGTTAGCGACTCATTTACAAGAGTTGTTGGATAAAAGGTATGATTAGACCCAGTGTGTCACCGTGGGGAGCCCTGGTGTTGGTTGTGAGAAAGAAAGATGGTAATATGAGTTGAACAAGCTTACTATTGAGAATAGGTATCCATTACCTAGGATAGATGATTTGTTTGACCAGCTAAAGGATGCTGTGTATTTCTCTAAGATTGACTTGAGAACTGGATATCACCAGTTAAAGATTAAACCCGAGAATACACCCAAGACTGCGTTTCACCCTAGGTATGGACACTATGAGTTGTTAGTAATGTCATTTGGGTTGACTAATGCACCTGTAGCTTTAATGGATTTAATAAATCAAGTATTCAAGGAGTACTGTAATAACCTTAATTTCTGTACTTGAGAAAGATTTTCATTTGAGGGATGAATAGTGATTTGCATGGATGAATAGTAAAATTATGGATGAATATTGATTTTTTTGGTTTAAAAAATTTTTCATGTCACCCTATGTACGGGATAGGAAATCGATATTTCGAAGTTATATTAGTAATCTACGAGGTAAATAATTGTATGTAAACGCAATCGGAATTCAGAAATTCCAAACTTTATTTTTATGGAATATTTGACCGGGCTGAGGAGCATTTCAATGCGATCAAGACAAGTGAGTTATTTAAATCAAGGATTCAAGGATTTTATATTTTATTATTTTATTAAATTTAATTTAAGGATTTAGAACGAAAACCCCTGAGTTAGTGTAACGAGCGTTCTAAGAATCGCTAGAACTTTATAACAAGATTAAGCGAACGCAAAACAAATTATAAACGTAACAAGATTAGAAACCATGCAAGCTCATCTAGGGTTTATTATCAAGAGAAATTAGTGGAAAAGGAATCAAGAAAAGAAAAGAAAATAGATTGATGAGGTGTGTGATCAAGAGCAAGCCAACAAGCCAACAACGCTACACATCATCACTTCTCTACACATCACAAGCACTTGACACATGGATTAAATAGAGTGTATAGCTGATTTATATCACAAATCTCACACAAATCATCTACCAACTAGTCAACAAGAGATTAAAAGAGAGAAAAAGCAAGAAAAAACCAAGAACACACAAACTGCCCAGCAGAAACCAAAGCCAAATAAAAATTCATATATCCACTTCTATCCATTCTTAAATCACCAAATTTTTATCATAGCTTCCTTATTGTATGAAGAACACTCGTTTAAAATTTCATGGCCAAGAAAGGAGTGTTGCCTAGTCAAATCCATCCTCCAAGTTAGAGAATCAAAACTGTCCAGTCCATGGCAGTTTCGACCTCTCATCTTAGAAAATCAATAAGTCGAGCCTCAAGCATCCCCTGGTGATGAGCTAGGACTCAAAAGAAAGCCATTCAAGAGTAGAAGGTGTGGTAAAAATTTGAGAACCAATATTTGAGGTTTCGATTTTATACAGATTTTACAAAGTGATGATGAATAGTAAGGAATAGTGTTTTAAGTTGTTTTTATGATTTGTTCATGGCTTTTTAGGTTTTGTTAAGGCTACCTAAGGCTATTCTAAGGTGTATCAAGCTTTGTTAGTGTTACTAGAGCATCAAGGAAGGTAAAACCCTAAACTATGCTTTGAGTTTTTGTGAGTTTTGATGGGGTTTTGATGTTAGTATAAAGTTAAGATCATGTTAAGTGGTTTTATGATTGTTTGGATTTGTATAATGTATAAAATGATGGGTGCTGGTTTTAGAACCTCACCACTGGTCCTAGAGATGTATAATTGATGTTTTTTGATGTTGAGGATGATTGGTTTGCCTGGTATGGCTTGGTTGTAGTGTTTGAAAAATGTAAATGTCCGAGTTATAGCCGTAGTAATGGCAAAATTTCGTTATCCCAAAAAAACAAGGAAACCCTGAAACCATAAAATTGTTTCTGGATTTTCCATTGCATATGGTTATGCAGGTATGGTTGTCTAGTTTATTTTGACGCAAGAATTGTATTAAAAGAGTTTACGGTTTAGGAGATATGACCATTTTAGTGAAAGTTGTTTGAGGAATGGAACTGCAGAAATGTACCAACTTTGTGGCTATAATTGAGACCCTTAATTGTCGAATTATAATGTGAAATTTTTAGGATAAATATTAAGGTCAGTTAGTTAAGTATGTACGGAGGTTTCGAGTCTAAATAATTATTTTTTGATTTTATAAAAATGTGTCAGCCGAGATTGCGCGAGTGAAAAGCCCTTAAAGGAAAGAAACTATTCACCAAATCAACCCCTGCCCTGTTTTGTAAAATACAAAAAATAGGTCTTCTGACCAGTGCCATGTCTTGAGTTGGTTACCTTCTAGACATTCTCTAGATCGTGCACACAAAAACGGTACATCATTTGAGTTAACGGTTATCGAGTTTTGAAGGTTTTAGTAAAAGTGTGCAAATAGTAAGAATCCGCAGTTAACCCAACTTCGAAAATACATTTCACCTATCTAAACCCGTGTTTTAGAATCAAGCTTTTTATGATAAATATTACAAATACCAAAGATGATTTTAGAAGTGGTTTCATATTTAAATATGTTTCCATTAATTTATTAAAAGTGTTGGAGTGCGCGTCAAGGAATAGTAATTTTCAGGAAAGTCGACTCTAGAGGTGCTACCTTGACCATCCATTTTGGCAAAGTTAAAAGAGGAATTTCAAGTCGACTAAAACACGGAACTTGTAATAACCCTAACTTTAGAAAGGCTACAGTGCCCAAATGAATAGTGATCTTGAGGAATCCAGGGAAATGGTGTGTAGGTACTCTATATTAGGGATGGGAAATGAGTAAACAGAAACCATATTAGTGTTGTACATTGAAAATAAGTGACTCGAAATGACGATGGATTTTAGAAATTCCTGAATTTTGATTTTGAGGATTTTGAGCTCGAACGAACTTCTATATCTTGGATATTAAGGAGTATAGAAATACTAAAGGAATTATATATTGAGGAATTAGTGAATTTAAGTTAAACCAGGGGATTATTAAGTTAAGAGAATACCAAAGGAAATTTGATTTGTAAATGATTTCGAAAACCACTGAGATAATGAGGTATACTCGAAATGAACCACGATTAGACGAGTATGGAAACCAAGCAACCAAGAT
This sequence comes from Saposhnikovia divaricata, assembly GCA_036435485.1. Classification (NCBI taxonomy): domain Eukaryota; kingdom Viridiplantae; phylum Streptophyta; class Magnoliopsida; order Apiales; family Apiaceae; genus Saposhnikovia; species Saposhnikovia divaricata. Next base: position 170,763,027 of record CM071594.1, on the reverse strand, counting down.
TAGTAATTTAACAAGGATGCATACCACATTATGATTATCCAAGGTTAGTAGAATAATACTTAGAAAATTAAGTAAATGAGAATATGAACTCATCCTAATGACATCACTAATGATCTCATATTCCACTAACTCAAAATTAAGGGCAAATTAGTCTTTAAACCATGGGATTTTCCACAAAACTCTAGAATTCTCAAGAAATTAAGACAAGATGAGATAAGATTAACAAAACACAAAAATCTCTCCCCCCATCCTCTTCATTGCATTCGGCACCAAGAAAAAAAAAAGAGAAAAAGGAAAATCAAAACCCTAGCAAAAATCAACTACAAATCTAAGGAAAATTCATGGAGTTTCTTGGAGGTTAGAAATAGATATTCACAAAGTTTCAAAGCCAATCATCAACATCTTCATAGGTAATAAAATTCTTCAAGTTACTTGATGAATAGTAGTGAATAGTAGAATCTTAGAACTAACTTGGTTTTCATGGATCTTTTAGTTGATTCAAGCTAAGATAAGGTTGTTTAAGGATATACCAAGGTTTATTAAGGATCTTTAAAGCTTCAAGAAGGTATAAACACTCTTGCCCCTTTTTATATTATGATGGATATTGTTGGTTTAGTGATTAAGTAGTGTAGAGATTAAGATTATGATGTTATATGTGTTTGTAAGTGGTTTGAGTTAAATATGGAAGTGTTTGGGATTGTAACCATGGCTGGTGAAGAAGACCACATGGTGTAGGTGATGATTATGGTGTTTGATAATTGATTTGGAGGAGTTGGATTTATGGAAAGTACGAAATTATAGCCGTTATAATGCCCGATTTTCGTTAGGATGTAAGTTGCCCTGTTTTGGACCCCCTGCATCCGTACGGTACCCTACTGTCCAGGTTCCTAATTAACTATAAAATGATAGAGCTTAGTTCATAGATCGTTTTGATATAAGGTGCGTTAAAATCTGATGAACGGTTTAGGAGAAGAGTTAGTTTTAGTGAAAGCGGTTCAGAAACCGAGAAACCGTAAATGTATCAAACTTGAGGTTACAATTACCATACTTTAACATTGTTAAAAGTCACGAAATTTTGGAATATGGTAGTAGTGTGGTCAAAGAACTATTTCCAGTTGACCTTACATTAAAATTCGAAATTTAAAAATTATAAGAAATTCTGCAGTCGAGTGTGGTCGTTAAGGGAAATGGTGAAAACCCCTGAAACTTCGATTTAGGTTATAAATGGTTAAGTTCTTGAACCTTTGGGGTAATAGGAATACGTTAAACATATATTAAAGTTTCAAAAGGTAATGTTATACAAGAGTGTAGTGAGTAAGAGATGTGGTTCTAACGACGGTCCTTTTGTGTTTATAGAAACTCCGGAAGAGGGACGAGCCATACCGTCAGGATATCGAAACCGAGGCAAGATTTCTTCTATCCCTACTTGTAAAACTACTTATCTTCACAAAGAAACTTGATTTCATGGAATATATATGTGATGCTATTATTACAATATGGTGAAGAAATTGTCTTCCTTGAGTATTGATATTGAAAAGAAGGGTATACAAAGATGTATATGAATATGACTATGAGTACGAAAATGTATATGAATATGGATATGAGTATGAGATGGATATGTATAGAGATGATTATGCATGAAGTGAACATGCCTTATGATGAAAAGTAAATAAAAGAATGGTATCAGTTGTTATCTAGGGTTATATGATTTATAATATTTTGCTAAAGATATTCTTTCCAAATATCAGTGGTTTAATAAATAATAATTGATTATTATTTACTACTCTTAAAATAGATGGAATATTTTATGAATATAAAAGTATATTTGATTTCTGAATATGAAAGAGAGGTCTGGATCATAATCAAAGCATTATGATATATATATTTTATAGAAGTAATGTGATATGAGAGAATGATATGTGGAAATGAAAGCGAGAAAATGGAAATGTCGAATGATATTTTGAAAAGGGAATAATGATGTGATAAAAAGGGGGATTGCAACAGACTTGCATAAGTGGCTGTGTCAGGGCTGTGTGCGACACAGTCCAACATTTATTATTTTTATTACGGCACGAAGATGCCAAGGGAGGATGTTAGCAGGTGGCCTTCCTCCAGGGATGATCTTCATTCCTTCTACCGGTAGTAAAAAGAGAGCAGGTACGATTAGGCGACTGATCATCGTCCTAACGTATCAGGCGACAGCAGATATCCCCAATGTTTTGAAAAGAAAGTGTAGACAATGGTTTTCAGATTTCTATACTGAAAACAGAATAATGATATGAGATGATGGAATTATGGTTACAGATGAAGAAAAAAACTGATATTATATTATTTCAGATTTCTATACTGAAAACAGAATAATGATATGAGATGATGGAATTATGGTTACAGATGAAGAAAAACTGATATTATATTATTTCAAATTTCTATACTGAAAACAGAATAATGATATGAGATGATGGAACTATGGTTACAAATGAAGAAAAACTGATATTATATTAATTTAGATTTCTTTCTTATAATAGTAAGTGGATGATGTATTATTAAATGAGAGCTCTATTCTTCCTTAAGGATTTTAATTGTTTCCTGCTATTATAGCTCACTCTTGCTACTTATGTATATAGCAGCTAGGTCCCATGCCGATACTACGTACCACATCCCGCAAGAGGTTAAGGGAAAGGCGACCTTTTGAGCGTGTGCTGGCAACCATCCCCGAGGTAGTGACAAGCGAAGGGGCTTAGTATACTTATGTAAATTAAGTGTGTAAGTTGTAATAAAATTTAGTTGTTGAAGTGCTTCCTGTAGAAGCTTTGTTCAGCAATGTACTTAGTAAATTCTGGGCTTGTAATAACTGTTAACTTTAAAACTTTTAAATATTGTGGTTGTTGTTCTATGAGCATATGACTGTTGTGTGTGTGTATTAGTGTGCGGTCAACTGCTTATTTATTTATAAAAAAAAGACTACAGAGATATTGATATTGATCAGAAATTGGACCGTGATGACCTGGATCCTTGACCCCGGATCTAGGGGCGTCACAGATGGTATCAGAGCTAAGAGTCATAATGCTCAAGAACAAAAGTGATAATAATAAATGTATCAGTTATAATATAAATTGTGAACTTCCATCAAGTTCAGGGGTGGTATATCGCAGGTAGTATTTACTTTAAGCATATATTATAATTTATTAGACTGTTACTAATAGAATTTTATGTTTTATTATAGGGAGCGGAGATGGGTGAGCCGAGTCTGGACCCCCAGTGGCTAGGGATGTCAGAGCAGGAGCTATTAGATCTTCAGCTGGCCGGGGTAGAGGTCCCCGAGTATGCAGTTGAGGACCTCAGGGAGAGACGCCGGGCGGCGGCTAGAGAGCGATTAGAGAGAGAGGAGGCAGAGGAGCAGAGACGGAGAGATGCTGTGGCCCTAGTGCCATATATGGGTAGACCTTCTACAGGATCTGACGAGGCAGGTCCTTCCAGAGTGAGATCGGAGATCCCTGAGGAGGAGAGGCCACTGCGTAAGAGGCCTAGGTTGTCAGTTATACCTGAGGAGCCGATTGAGTGGAGGGATATTCAGATGGTTCCCACTCCTGTCCGACCCATCCCAGTGCCGTCACCAGTTCCATCCCCCCTACCTAGTCCTGACCCTATAGATGATCCTTTTGAGCAGTTTACCCCTCCAGGGCATTTTGGTTTTTTTGAGGAGGAGGAGGATCCTTCAGAGGATGCTGAGACAGAGTCGGTTCCTCCATCCCCACCCTTTGCACCTCCACCACCTCCACCTGTGGATGCACCTCCCCTAGCTGTACCCCCTCAGGAGGCACCCCTACCGGCGGGTGACCCATTTTCAGCTACCTTATTGACCGAGTACTTTGCCCTTCAGGGACAGTTGGAGGAGTCCCGCAGGACTATAGACACCCTTCTACAGAGGTTAGAGAGAGGGAGAGGAGGGGTTATCCCGGATGGGATGTCTCTGGGGATGATCAGTATTGAGCTACGAGCATTAGGAGATATTAGGAGGTTGTTGGGTGATAGAGGAGACCCGGCATGGAGGGCCCAGATAGTTGATACGGTTACTACCATGGTAGTCCAGATCCGGGATGTTGTTAGGGCAGGGTTGTGAGCCGGGATAGTAGTTTCGTCACTAATCAGACTAGTCATCTTGTTGATGTCATTTTGGGGATTAGTTTAGTTGTTCACTGTTTTAATCCCAGTCTGATTAGAGGACAGTTAGTAGTACTTTTGTGATATCGGATTAGTATGTACGGCTATGTTTTGGGTTTCGAACCTTGTATTAGATGATGTATATTATTAGCAGTAAAAGATGTTGTACCCAAATTGTAAAATATTTATGTACATTAATGAAGTTTGTGCATTTCTATCTAAATTTTTGCTGCATTTTTTTTATAAATGTTGAGACTCAAAAATATTGATGTATAAAAGGTGATTGACTTAATGAAAAGGCTATCGTGTTAAGGGCGATACACTTACCTACTAAAGTTATGATATAACTAGATGCAGATCGCGTGATAAAGATATTGTGATGTGCAAATGAGTTAATTAATGATATAATTGTGTATATAGAAATGATGTATATAGTAACCTAAATTCGGGTAATTAATAAGGACTATTGTTATGTACAGAACTATGCCGCCTAGACGTGATAGTAGAGCGAATGCAAGGGGAAATGAGAGAGACGAAAGAAGTCGAAATATCGAAGGTACTAGACTGAACGAAAATGCTCATAATGAAGAAAATCATGAAGAAGGAGAAGAGGAATCAACTGGCCAACAAAGGAATCCGGGAGGTGATCCCTTTACCCAATTCATGGACTTATTAAGACAGAATTTGGCTAATCCACAGAATCCCCAACAACCACCTGTTCTCCCCAATCAGGCAGCTAATTCCTTTCGTGCCTTTAAGTCATTAAAGCCCCCAGAATTCGAGGGAACCACTAACCCAGTAGTAGCTAGGGCATGGCTAAAAGAAATGGAGAAAGCTTTCGAAATACTGAGGATAGAGGAAGATCAGAAAACCGTTTTTGCAGCCTATCTCTTAAAGGGAGAGGCAAATTACTGGTGGGAAGCTAAGAAGAACTTAGAAGAAGCGGGAGTGATAACCTGGGAGCGTTTCACTAGGGTGTTCCTAGATAAGTATTCTCCTAGGTATTTAGAAAACCAAATGGAATTAAAGTTTCTGGAGTTAAAACAGGATAACTTAACAGTGGCAGAGTATGAAACTAAATTTACAGAACTGTCGAGGTTTGTTCCCGAGTTTGTGCGTACTGAAGAACAACGAGCAAAAAGGTTTCAACAAGGGTTGAAACCCTGGTTACGAACGAGAGTGGCCCCATTTGAGTTGACTGATTATGCTGCAGTGGTTCAAAAGGCATCAATTATAGAGGCCGAGAGTGAGCAGGCTCAAATAGGTCGAGAGAATAAGAAAAGAAGATTTGAGGGCCCAAAAGGAGGTTCAAGTGAGGGAAGCTACTTTAACAAAGGAGGTAAAGGACAAAAATCTCAATTTGTGGGAAAGTCGGGGGGTAACAAGACTACTAGTGAGACGGTGAATCAGGGTGGAAAATCTTCAGGGATATTTCAGTCCAATCAATCACGACCACCATTACCAGATTGTGACACGTGTGGTGAAAAGCATATAGGAGTCTGTAGAGTGCTGGGAGTAACTTGTTTCAAGTGTGGACAAAAAGGACACTACCTTAACCAGTGCCCATCAACTGATACAAACCCTAAAAGAGATGTTAAGTGTTACCAGTGTGGGAAATTAGGACACATTGCTAGAGATTGCCGTTCAGGTGGGTCATACGCGCCAGGACAGAGTGGGGCTGCTTCTAATAGGCCTACTGCTAGAGTGTACAACATGACCTTAGGGGAAGCGTTGACGAAACCAGATGCGGATACAGGTACTTGCTTTTCGATTTAAATTTTGTGTGTAAGTCTTTGGTTAAGGATCGACTTAATCAATTAATGGAATAAATAAGTTAATAATATAGATAAGGAAAATCAGTATCTGTTAAGGGCTAGGAAACGTTATGAAATGAAAAGTAGGAGTGTTTTGGGAAAACACAAGCTCGTTGAGATGAACAGGAAATATATATTATAGGTAGTATTTTCTTACAATTGTTTTAAAAAATATTATTAGAGCTTATTTTCTGGAAAATTTTATAGAGGGGAGCTATAGGAATATTGAGGAGTTAATATTTATGTCATGATAGAGATCAGAAGATGGTCAAACCATAAGTGAGATACACTACCATTCAGGAAAGGTCAATGTGGTGGCGGATATCTTCGTCAAAAGAGGAAGGAGAGATGAGATAATATGGAATGACTGGAAACAGATTAAAGGACTGCTATTGATAAACTAAATGGCATGTTGATGAATGACAAGGAAGTTATGTTGGTGTATTTCTGCGTAAACAAGGTAGAGATATTACGAAAGGAAAAGGATAGAAGAAATAGGGTGGAAGTTAGAAGGTGTGAATGAGAAAGATACCCATGGACATTTTCAACATGATTCCGGGACGGAATCCTTTTAAGGGGGGAAGACTGTAATAACCCTAACTTTAGAAAGGCTACAGTGCCCAAATGAATAGTGATCTTGAGGAATCTAGGGAAATGGTGTGTAGGTACTCTATATTAGGGATGGGAAATGAGTAAACAGAAACCATATTAGTGTTGTACATTGAAAATAAGTGACTCGAAATGACGATGGATTTTAGAAATTCCTGAATTTTGATTTTGAGGATTTTGAGCTCGAACGAACTTCTATATCTTGGATATTAAGGAGTATAGAAATACTAAAGTAATTATATATTGAGGAATTAGTGAATTTAAGTTAAACCAGGGGATTATTAAGTTAAGAGAATACCAAAGGAAATTTGATTTGTAAATGATTTCGAAAACCACTGAGATAATGAGGTATACTCGAAACGAACCACGATTAGACGAGTATGGAAACCAAGCAACCAAAATTAGTAATTTAACAAGGATGCATACCACATTATGATTATCCAAGGTTAGTAGAATAATACTTAGAAAATTAAGTAAATGAGAATATGAACTCATCCTAATGACATCACTAATGATCTCATATTCCACTAACTCAAAATTAAGGGCAAATTAGTCTTTAAACCATGGGATTTTCCACAAAACTCTAGAATTCTCAAGAAATTAAGACAAGATGAGATAAGATTAACAAAACACAAAAATCTCTCCCCCCATCCTCTTCATTGCATTCGGCACCAAGAAAAAAAAAGAGAAAAAGGAAAATCAAAACCCTAGCAAAAATCAACTACAAATCTAAGGAAAATTCATGGAGTTTCTTGGAGGTTAGAAAGAGATATTCACAAAATTTCAAAGCCAATCATCATCATCTTCATAGGTAATAAAATTCTTCAAGTTACTTGATGAATAGTAGTGAATAGTAGAATCTTAGAACTAACTTGGTTTTCATGGATCTTTTAGTTGATTCAAGCTAAGATACGGTTGTTTAATGATATACCAAGGTTTATTAAGGATCTTTAAAGCTTCAAGAAGGTATAAACACTCTTGCCCCTTTTTATATTATGATGGATATTGTTGGTTTAGTGATTAAGTAGTGTAGAGATTAAGATTATGATGTTATATGTGTTTGTAAGTGGTTTGAGTTAAATATGGAAGTGTTTGGGATTGTAACCATGGCTGGTGAAGAAGACCACATGGTGTAGGTGATGATTATGGTGTTTGATAATTGATTTGGAGGAGTTGGATTTATGGAAAGTACGAAATTATAGCCGTTATAATGCCCGATTTTCGTTAGGATGTAAGTTGCCCTGTTTTGGACCCCCTTCATCCGTACGGTACCCTACTGTCCAGGTTCCTAATTAACTATGAAATGATAGAGCTTAGTTCATAGATCGTTTTGATATAAGGTGCGTTAAAATCTGATGAACGGTTTAGGAGAAAAGTCAGTTTTAGTGAAAGCCGTTCAGAAACCGAGAAACCGTAAATGTATCAAACTTGAGGTTACAATTACCATACTTTAACATTGTTAAAAGTCACGAAATTTTGGGATATGGTAGTAGTGTGGTCAAAGAACTATTTTCAGTTGACCTTACATTAAAATTCGAAATTTAAAAATTATAAGAAATTCTGCAGTCGAGTGTGGTCGTTAAGGGAAATGGTGAAAACCCCTGAAACTTCGATTTAGGTTATAAATGGTTAAGTTCTTGAACCTTTGGGGTAATAGGAATACGTTAAACATATATTAAAGTTTCAAAAGGTAATGTTATACAAGAGTGTAGTGAGTAAGAGATGTGGTTCTAACGACGGTCCTTTTGTGTTTATAGAAACTCCGGAAGAGGGACGAGCCATACCGTCAGGATATCGAAACCGAGGCAAGATTTCTTCTATCCCTACTTGTAAAACTACTTATCTTCACAAAGAAACTTGATTTCATGGAATATATATGTGATGCTATTATTACAATATGGTGAAGAAATTGTCTTCCTTGAGTATTGATATTGAAAAGAAGGGTATACAAAGATGTATATGAATATGACTATGAGTACGAAAATGTATATGATTATGGATACGAGTATGAGATGGATATGTATAGAGATGATTATGCATGAAGTGAACATGCCTTATGATGAAAAGTAAATAAAAGAATGGTATCAGTTGTTATCTAGGGTTATATGATTTATAATATTTTGCTAAAGATATTCTTTCCAAATATCAGTGGTTTAATAAATAATAATTGATTATTATTTACTACTCTTAAAATAGATGGAATATTTTATGAATATAAAAGTATATTTGATTTCTGAATATGAAAGAGAGGTCTGGATCATAATTAAAGCATTATGATATATATATATTTTATAGAAGTAATGTGATGTGCGAGAATGGAAATGATATGAGAGAATGATATGTGGAAATGAAAGCGAGAAAATGGAAATGTCGAATGATATTTTGAAAAGGGAATAATGATGTGATAAAAAGGGGGATTGCAACAGACTTGCGTAAGTGGCTGTGTGAGGGCTATGTGCGACACAGTCCAGCATTTATTATTTTTATTACGGCACGAAGATGCCAAGGGAGGATGTTAGCAGGTGGCCTTCCTCCAGGGATGATCTTCATTCCTTCTACCGGTAGTAAAAAGAGAGCAGGTACGATTAGACGACTGATCATCGTCCTAACGTATCAGGCGACAGCAGATATCCCCAATGTTTTGAAAAGAAAGTGTAGACAATGGTTTTCAGATTTCTATACTGAAAACAGAATAATGATATGAGATGATGGAATTATGGTTACAGATGAAGAAAAAAACTGATATTATATTATTTCAGATTTCTATACTGAAAACAGAATAATGATATGATATGATGGAATTATGGTTACAGATGAAGAAAAACTGATATTATATTATTTCAAATTTCTATACTGAAAACAGAATAATGATATGAGATGATGGAACTATGGTTACAAATGAAGAAAAACTGATATTATATTAATTTAGATTTCTTTCTTATAATAGTAAGTGGATGATGTATTATTAAATGAGAGCTCTATTCTTCCTTAAGGATTTTAATTGTTTCCTGCTATTATATATGCATATACATATATGTATACTTGTTCACATTTTAAATTTTAGTTACAGTATGATCTTGCTGAGCTATTATAGCTCACTCTTGCTACTTATGTATATAGCAGCTAGGTCCCATGCCGATACTACGTACCACATCCCGCAAGAGGGTAAGGGAAAGGCGACCTTTTGAGCGTGTGTTGGCAACCATCCCCGAGGTAGTGACAAGCGAAGGGGCTTACTATACTTATGTAAATTAAGTGTGTAAGTTGTAATAAACTTTAGTTGTTGAAGTGCTTCCTGTAGAAGCTTTGTTCAACAATGTACTTAGTAAATTCTGGGCTTGTAATAACTGTTAACTTTAAAACTTTTAAATATTGTGGTTGTTGTTCTATGAGCATATGACTGGTGTGTGTGTGTATTAGTGTGGGGTCAACTGCTTATTTATTTATAAAAAAAAAGACTACAGAGATATTGATATTGATCGGAAATTGGAACGTGATGACCTGGATCCTTGACCCCGGATCTAGGGGCGTCACAGAACTTGTTAAGGATTATCAAGGGAACATATTAGTGTAAAGAACGAGGTTATAAATGGTCAAGTATAACTTGAATTTGAGGAGCGATTTTGGACTAAACTTATGACTTAAGTGTTTATCGAGTAACATTGACTTGGTATGAGTCTAGAGGGAGCCCTTAGTGCCTTGTTTGTGATTGGCTTAAGTGTCTGAGTATTGAGTTATAAGTGGATCGTATAGGGGATTAATCGCGTGTTTTCTTGACCTTGTGGTTCTGTTAGCTAGGGTGTGGATCCAATCAGTTGTTGAATTTTATTCATTCAAATCAATTGAGCAGTTCTGAGGAGTTATTGAATTATATTCGAGGAGTTCTTTGGGAAGTTATTGAGATATATTTATTCCTTCATATAAGTATTATTTCGATATTAATAAGAACCTCTGAGTTGATCTCTTTTCAAAGTATACATTTTTTTTATAAAGTGGTTGTTTTTTATATGGCATCTATATAGGGAAGGGGAAAGGTAACTGATTTTTGTTACATTTATATGGCATCTATATAGGGCATTCTTTTTGCTCATTCTTGTTATTTAAATATTATTAAACAGCGGCATCCAGAGCTGGCACTAGAACGGCAAACAGTGATGAAGGGAAGGGGAAAGGTAACTGATTAGGCACGTTAGCCTTATAGTATCTGAGGAGGGTGCGGGATGGAAAGAAGTTGTTTAATGCTTTGTTATCTAGCACTGTGAAGTTGTAATAAGATTCTGGAGCATACTCTGATTTGTAAAAACTTTTGGATCATTAAGTACTTGTTCTAAGACTATAACCCGTGGAGTAAAGGATGAAGTTTATTATGAATATTGTTGTAGATTATATTGTGAGCAGGCGATTGAATATTCCGTAAAGGTATGTATGCGAATGGTTAAGGTTTTGACGACCTGAATTCCTTGTAAGGGATTAGGGGGCGTTACAGAGATGGTATCAGAGCAGTAGGTTATAAACCTTAGAACAAGAGTAGGAGAAGTTATGACGTGATAAGAAAGTGATGAAAGATCTTTTGTAGAATTTGTGATTGGACTAGTGGGTGTAGTACCAAAGATGAGTTAAGTAAGACCATTAGTGATTGAGGAATGTATTTATGGAATTCTTTAGAGATGATATGAGTTGATAATGATATGGAATTCTAGGATTAAAGGAATCCTAGAGTGGAAAAAATGACTTGGGAATTGAAAGAGAAATATTTTAGAACTACCGTCATATGTTTTCTTACGATTGATTCTGAGGACAGAATCCTATTAAGGGGGGAAGGATATAACGCCCTAGAAAATATCGTTCATATAATTATTATTAATTAATATTAAATGTGGATTATATGAGGTGAATTTTTAGGATACAATTTATGTGACATCATGTTTACATGCTTATATGATTATGTATATGTGAAATGTGAGTCTGTGTATTTTTATTTGAAATTTTTATGATTAAAATCTATTTAAATTATGCAATATTGATCTTCTGACATTTTTATAAAATCATCGGGGTTGTTAAAAATCATGAAATCTTTTGTAATATTATCTTTGTATATTTATTTAGTTTTTAAAATTATAGGGAGAATTATTTTTGGTGTTTAAGCATTTTAAAATGATTTTAAGAGTCATGTTGCATTTAAAGTATCAAATCTTGTAAAATAAATATTTGATTCGTTTTTTATTCTAAAAATATGGGGAGGTAGATAATTTTATTTTCTACATTTTAAAAATGATATTTTGATTTTTATTACATATTACCTATTTATTTTCCATTTTATTAAGTACTATTTTAATTGTTTAAAATAGAAAATTTATTAGTAAATTGTAAATAACATCATTCCCTTAAATCCCTAATCAGTTTTTCCCCAAATAAATCATCGATCTCTGCCCTGCTCTCTCTCACTTTATCTCGAAGGTTCTTCACAAATTCTCTCTAAAAATCTCTCTCTCCCTAAACTATCTCTACTGTAATCTCTCCTTACCCTTATTCTTTTTCCCCTTTCTTCCCTATGAATACCGAGTGGTTGTGTCTATTGCAGTTTGTGTGTACGCTGAGTTGTGTGTGTATATATGGGTGAGTGTGTGTTCTTGAGGTGGGTGTGTGATGTGCTCGGACAGTGTGCGTGAATGTGTGTGGTGATGGGGTGTGTCGTACTGTGTGTGGTGTCGAGTACTCTGTGTCTCAAATTTGTTCCGATTCTGAGTGAGGGCTGCCAATGATGTTAGTGTTAAGGTCATTGTGTTGCTTCCAGTTTCTTAACTAATTAGCTGGGTCATGGTGATTGTGAAATTTGGTGTTGTTTTTACGTGTATGAGTAGTGTGTGTGTGTGTGTATGTACAGCTCGTGTGTGTGTGTGTGTGTTATGAGAAACAAATGGGTCGAGAATTGGGGCACTCCTGGTGGTGGTCTTGATCGTTGTGCTGTGTTCAAATTAAGATTTTATGAACTCCTCTGAGTTCCCTTGAAACTGTTATGGCTATGATTGTTACTACCCATGTATATTTCGAGATTTTAGTCTGACAAAAATTTAAAAACCGAAGTGGAGTTTGAATTTTTGGTGCTTGATTTCGGTTTTGATGATGAAATTATTCGTTTAATATTGTTGTGGTACGTATTGGTGGAGTCCGTGATGGAAACCCGAAATTACGGGTACCTCCGGACTTTACCGCCGTCGATGATGAGCCTCGGCGAGTCGACGGTGGACGATGATGATTATTCTGAGTCCTAAAACTTATTTATGTAATATATTGTTCCGGTTATAAAATTTTTGGTATGTCGGAAAGATTTAAATGTGAATTGTTAGCGTTAATTTGTAATTGTATTACTGTTTCGGAATATGGAGATGTATTGATTTATTAATGCGATAATCGTTGTTGGATTTTGTGTCAAATGTGTCCGACTGGAAGGCTACCCGTGCAAAGGTGATGCTAGCCGAATTTTCTAAAATTATAAACTTTCTAAAAATAGTATTTTCATATTTAGCGAATAATTTTAATTATGTTATTATCTAGTATTTAAATGATGGCTATAAATTATGCATTGATTTGGTTTGTCAATGGATTAGACAGAAAGTTGTATATTATAATGTGTCGTATAAATATTTATTTAAATGTTAATTGTGGGTTTTAATAGATAAATTAAATAAGTATAAGTTTGGTTGTAAATGACTACAGGGACTTACGAATTAAATTTTAATTGTTAATTTATTTTTATTTTATAGATTATAAATAGTATACCTCTATGTGTTGTAGTTGGACTATGAATAGTACAAGGATACCTGTGTTTATATCGAATCACAATTTGATTTGGATTAATGTATTAAAAGGGCATAAGTTCAAATGTTATAACTCGTTGCGTGTTACCTAGTCTATTTTAATAAGTGTTTATAATTATTGGACATGTTATCTGTTTTATGACTTGTACATAATGCTTGTAGTAATAATTATAACTGCTATTAAGGGCATTAGATGGATTTTAAGTGCTAAGTGAATGGATGTACTATGAATTAAATTGTTAATGGTATAAGGATCTATATTAAGTGGTAAGTGTGCGGATGGTCAAAAAGATTACAGATGATGTATCTTAGTATAATGGTGGAGATTGTCTTGAGTTAGTTGTAAAGCAAAGAATGTTTGATTTCTGATTGGGTCGGTTGTATTCTAACAGGTTAGGCCATATTATAAAGGAGGTGCTGTCCAATTTTTATTAGAATTAATTTATAAATTTTGATAAAGATTTCTGGTGTGTAAATGTTATATGTATGCTACGAGATATAAGTGTAACTAGATATTATGTGCTAAGTGCTTATATGATTTTGTGGTTATATACTACTATTTTAAGAATATGATCAGTGTATGCTATATGTGTTAAGTTGTAAAGCGTAATAGGACATCTTTGGGTAGAATAGAGTAGACGGTTAAGACTATAAGTGTACTGAAGTAGTACTTTACTTGTATATAGGTACGCATAGAAGGCCAGCTAAGAGCCAGCGCATATGTAGATGGAATGTAGAGGAAGTGGATACTTATCGGGACTGACAAGTGATAAAGGAAAGATGGATGTGTGATCGAAGAAAGGTGAAATATAAAGAAGTAGAGACGGATGTAAAGTGATAATGTTTTAAAGTATTGGAAAATCGAAACCATGTGTATTGAGGCAAGTTTACTATCCCACACTTATCGTTCAGTGATGTGAAACTGTTTCTATTATTTATATATATGCGTCCTTTCAATTCCTTTCTTGTAATCATCCGTACCGTTCATTTTCATTTTTAAATAATGTGAACTTGTCTTGTCAATTAAACCATGTTTCTTTCAAATCATTTTGCTAGTGCCTAAACTCTTCATTTTTATTGCCGGTGACTTTATTCTTCTATTAATTTACAAACATTCATTCTCAAATTATTCTGTCACTGTTTGTTTTCCTCACCTATCGTCCAGGTGTTGATTTCTTTTAAAATTATTTTATTTCAATATTCCTCGTCTATACTGGGATTCTTCAAAATACGTTTTCTCTCAAATTGATGTAAACTAATTCGAGGTTTATACTATCGTTGAGGCATGTGTTGCTCAGTGACGATTAAAACCGAGAATGGATTGAGATCTTCTTAATTATTCAACTCATTATTGTCATGCCGGATTGGCAGCTGAAGCCTATGAGTGCTTAGCTGACAAGAATGAGACCTTGGGTAATTGAGAATTTCTTAAATCTTCATTTTAAATTATTCAAATCTTTTATGTAAGTTCGAATTTTGCCATGAAAGTTTTATCAGTTGGTAACCTTTGAAATAAGTGGTTATAGCTTGTGCAGTACTCAAATCTATTGTTGAACTTCAGATTTTCTTCAATCCATGTGATATTGGCTAAAAATAAGCCCTAAAGACACATTTAATGTTGCACTAATTAGACCCAGCATGGTCCAAACGTGGGGCCCATTAATGAGGTCAGAATCCCTATTTTAATATTAATTTCGTAATTAATATTAAGGGAAATAAACAGCTCAGCAATAAGAGTTGGATAAGGATATTATCTCCATTAGACTTAGCCACCAAGGCATCCAATTCGATATGGAAACTGATTCCTACAAGGAATTGATCTGGAACCTTCCTCAGGGAGGTGACTTGCCCACCAAGTCTCCGAATCCTACCATAATTCTAAGGCTTCTCAGCCTATATAAAGGGCTTGACCCCTCACCTCAGAACTACGTTTTCTTGGCTTGATTCTCTAATACAGAGATACGTAGGCATTCTGTGAGGACCGCTTAGTCTCGAACGCAGAAGCAGCCATTAATGCACGAAGCTCACGAACCCTAGCATTAAATACACAAACCCTAGCCGCAATAATTTCAACCTAGTTTTTATTCCACAACATTTGGCGCCGTCTGTGGGAAGACAACATCAACCATGGTTCAAACACGAAGAACAACACCAGTTGCAACTGAGGTCATACCTCTCAGATCTGCTCCACCCATCACCGAACAGGTTCCCCCAGCATCAGGGGCGATTTCCCAACAAGCTCCGCCAGCATCAGGGGAGATCACCCAATCTCAAGTTTCTCAACAATCAGGGGCGATCCCCCACGTTGAGAGTACATTACCTCCGATTACCCGTACAAGACGAGAAACCAATCCTCTTCAGATGGTGGTCTCTCCTCTGATTGATCCGAACAACCCATCGCATGGGGTCCAGATCCACACTACAGATCTCCCCGTGAGTACTAACCCGACATACGGGCTGCCTAATTATCCTCCTATCCAAGGGACAGGCCCAAGTGGTCACGCTTTGCAGATCCGAGATCGAGAGAATCACGATTATTCGGGTCCTTATACTGATGAAACCTCCTCCGACGATGAGGATGATGACCGTGATGAAGCCCCGAGGAGGCGACGTGCTAGTAGAGAACATCGAAGGAGGACTCAAGACATCCGTGATGGACAATCTTTGACAACTGCTGAAAGGATCAAGGCTTATGAGGCCGAGATCTTAAAATTGAAGGAAGATATGGCAAGGGAACAGGCAAGACAGAGTTTAATTCGACCCCCTCCAATCTCGGGAAGGATTCCCATTATAGATTTGGAGAGGTCCTCAAGAAGACAGAAGAGGGCTGATGTCCCAACAAGAGAAGCTATGAGGGTGGAAACCCCCAGGAGTAACCCCAAGGATCTCATGCCACTTAGAGATCCTGATGATCCCACACCCCCGTTTACTGAGGAAGTGATGAATGATCACATCTCTAGGAAGTTTAAGATGCCTACAATAAAGGCTTATGATGGAACGGGTGATCCCGCAAACCATGTGAGAACATTCTCGAACGCACTGCTGCTGCAGCCTGCAAGTGATGCCCTAAAGTGCAGAGCGTTCCCCCAAACCTGTCGGGCATGGCTCAGAGATGGTATAGCCGATTGCCTGCGAACTCTATTGGCTCTTTTAAGGAGTTGAGTGCCGCCTTCGTTAGCCAATTCATTAGCGGAAGGGTACATGAGAAGAGCTCCGCATCTCTTATGTATGTGGTGCAAGGAAAGAATGAAATCTGAGGGATTACCTCAAGCGATTCACTAAGGAGACCCTGAATATCACTGATTTGGAAAATAAGGTGGCAATGGTAGCCCTGGAGCACGGAACCACTGACCTCTTCTTCAAGAGATCATTGGCGAAGCATCCCCCGGAGAACATGGATGAGCTCCAACGAAGGGCTGATAAGTATATTAAAGCTGAGGATAGCTTGAAGAAAGAAACCACCGTAGGTGGGGGGGAGGTAACAATGACTCCAAGAAGCGAAAGCAAGACCAGGACTATGATGATCAAGAGTATGATGTTAGGGATAAGTATCCCCGAACTAGCGAGGACTCCGACTCTGCCCCTAAGAAGAACCAAGGGTCAAGGTTCACTGAGTATGCAAGGTTGAATACTCCTAGGAGTCGAATCTTGTTGGACAATGAGAATGATAAGGATTTCAGATGGCCGAAGCCACTCAGGGGTGATCCCGCAAAGAGAAACCAGAATCAGTATTGCAGATTCCATAGAGACGTGGGGCATGACACTAACGATTGCAAGCAACTCAAAGATGAGATCGAGTTTTTGATCCGTAGAGGGAAGCTGAGGCACTTCACTAAGGGTGAAGACCGTGGTAACCAGAGAAGAGACTATAATAGAAGGGATGACGATCAAGATCGCAACCCACATCCCCGAGGGCCAGTAATCAACATGATCTCAGGAGGCCCGACTGCGGCCGGGACAACTAGGAACTCTCGAAAGGCTTATGCTCGAGAGGTGTTGCACATCGTGGGAGAGGCCCTGAAGCGTGCAAAAACTGAGGTAGCGATTAGCGATTAGCTTTGCACATCGTGGGAGAGGCCCTCAACCTATCATGTGAAGATCAAGTTCCCTACCAGGAATGGTGTTGGAGAACATAAAGGTGATCAGAAGATGGCACGAAGATGTTATGTAGCCTCGCTAAGGCCTGATGGAGTCGGGGGGCAGGTCCTTCCGATTGAAGACATGGATGTCCACAGTGGTAAGGAACACAAAGAAAGGTCAGCAGAGGACATCACACAGAAGCCTCGGACAGCCATTGAGGCTAAGGCGTTAACTGACTTTGTGGTTGAGTGCACCATTGGTAACCAAGAAGTTGGGGGGCAGGAGGTAGTACCCCGAGCAGGAAGTGAACTGCAGAGTAAGAATGAGGAGACCAGAAGGGGTGGCGGGTGCTCTATTTTGATGGAGCATCAAAAACAAAATCAAGTGGTGCAAACCTAGTCTTGAAAAGGCTCGATTGGGCTTAAGTTATCCTAGTAGGACTTAGCTTCATATTTATATAGTAGAAGTAGAAATAAGGTTTATTAAAACCATTGCAGAGCATGTTGCTCCGAGTAGGATAGTAGTACTCTATGTAAGGGTTGAACCCATTTCAAGTTATTAATGCAAGTTTGTTTTCCATTCATTGATTGTGATTTTATTTATGTGCCAAGCACCTGATGTGTGAGTCAAAGAAGACCAAGTACCGAAAATAAAAGAATACACGAATGAAAACAAACAAATGCATACCCCGAAGGGTAGAGTTAGGTTACAGCAGATAAGAGTTTAAGTCCTTGAAGGACCCTGGATAAAGACAAACGTTGAAGTCCTGATGGAACACCCGCTGAAGAAACATATTGCATAGCCCGAAAGCCAATGAAAGGCTCATCAAATGGGCAATCAAACTAGGAGAATTCGATGTTAAGTACAAGCCTAGGATGGCCATCAAAGCCCAGGCTCTAGCTGACTTCGTGGTTGAATATACCATTGACAACCAAGAAGTCGGGGGGCAGGAGGTAATAGACCAGGAAGGTCATCAAGGTGAGAAACCCCTGGAAGAGAAGAAGGAATATTGGATGTTCTATTTTCATGGGGCATCAAAAACAAAAACCAGTGGTGCAGGTTAAGTTCTGCAAAGCCCCGATGGGTTCACACTCGAGTATGCCTTGAAGTTGGACTTCCAAACAACCTACAACGAGGCGGAGTATGAAGCTCTGATAGCCGACCTTAGACTGACAAGAGCCCTGAGGGTCAAGAACCTGAAAGTCTGTGGAGACTCAAAGTTGGTAGTCTCACAAGTCAATGGAGACTTTGAGGTTAGAGAAAAGAATATGGCCAAATACTTGAGGATTGTGAAAGCTGCGATAGCCCAGTTAGATGAGTGCCAGGTATATCCCAAGGGAGGAGAATACAAAGGTCAATGCCTTATCTCAATTCAAGGGTCGAGACCCATTCTGGGAGCGTCTACTTCCAAGTCCTGAAGACCCCCACCATCGATTCGAAGTCGGTGGCACCGTTTGATGTAGGAAGCTGTCAGATAGACCCTATCAAAGCTCATCTTAAGACTGGTTGGCTCCTTGATATTTCCTGAAAGCACGGAAACTGTTAATGAGAGTGTTGAGATAAGAAGTCCTTTACAATTCCACACTTGAGGTCTTGAACTTCAAATCTCAAAATTCAAGCCTTGATGGCCAACAAGGTTATCTGCCTCCAAACGAACCTGACAAGAGGCATCAGGCTACTTAAAACCTAGCCAAGGTTCTACAAGTATAAGAAGAAGGTTGGAAACCTAGAAGTAAGATAGAGGGTTGACAACCAGCCAAGGCACACCAGACTTGAAGTCAAGTGCTCAGTGGCAAGTGAACTTCTTGAAGGATCAACCGAGAAGCAAGACCCCCACTATATGAAGCAAGAGGGCAAAAACTAAGGGACTCCATCATTTCAACATCTTAGAATGAGAGTTAAAGGTTGAATGGTTGATGATAACCAACAACCACGAATGAATTCTCGTTTTCGAATCAAGGACTCAACAAACGAATTAAGGCCCTGAAGGTCACGAAAGCTAAGAAACGGGTCGTTTCAAGGTTCTGCAGGAATCTCAAAAATTCGAAAATAATAAGGCTGAGAGCCCGACAAAAACCAAAGAAACGGTCCACAAATAAAAATTGGCCCAAAGAATAGGAGCCTAGAACACCAACGCCCAAGAAGCTAAATCTCCTAGGCGTTGGATCAAATAAAGCTTCTTTGGCGGGGATACCCACGCCAAGGCTGGAGTAACAAATGAAGGGTATTAAAGTACCCACGCCAAGAAGACTTAAAATCATAAGACAAGGTATCACAAAGTGCCTCCTTGGCGGGGGTACCCACGCCAAGGTTGTACGAATTGAGGGTGAAAAAATACCCACGGTCAGGAAGGCATATCTCCTAAACGTGGTTGGCAAAAACATCTCCTAGGCGGGGATACCCACGCCTAGAGTGGTTGTACAAATTGAAGGCATGAAATACCCACGCCCAGGAGACCAACTTCCTTGGCGTGCCTAAGGAGAAGGTCTCCTTGGCGGGGGTACCCACGCCCAGAATAAATTTTGAAAATTGAAGGCATGAAATACCCACGCCCAGGAGACCAACTTCCTTGGCGTGCCTAAGGAGAAGGTCTCCTTGGCGGGGGTACCCACGCCCAGAATAAATTTTGAAAATTGAAGGCATGAAATACCCACGCCCAGGAGACAAACTTCCTTGGCGTGCCTAAGGAGAAGGTCTCCTTGGCGGGGGTACCCACGCCCAGAATAAATTTTGAAAATTGAAGGCATGAAATACCCACGCCCAGGAGACCAACTTCCTTGGCGTGCCTAAGGAGAAGGTCTCCTTGGCGGGGGTACCCACGCCCAGAGCTCCTCTTCGAACGACAAGCCATTTTTCAGAAATTAAAAAAAGGAATAAAATCCTTAAAAATTCTGAAAATAGGCTAAAAATGATGAAAAAAATAAGTAAAAATACCTATTAAATCAAGAAAAAATAAGGAAATAATTTATAAAATTATTTTTAAGGCATGAGGCCCAATATTTATTTTTGGTAAAAATTATCGAAAATGAAATATATAAAACCTGATGGTTAAAAAAAAAAAAACAAACAAACAAAAAACCACCCACGCCACCCAAGCATCTCTCCTGGGCGTGGGAAATGTAATTGGCTTCTACGCGGGTACACCCCCGCCTAGCTTCTACTTACATGGTTAATGACCAAATTGCAGTTTAGTACCCCAGGTTCTGCTTATTCTATGAAAAGGCCATTGTAGTTTGTAAAATTACAAAATGGCTCCTATACTTTATAATTTTATAGAAAGGTCCCTACACTTTACACTTTGATAAAAAAAATACCTGTAGGTACATAAAAATTCCTATATTATTAGGAATAATTAAGGAAAATACCTGTTGGTACATTAAAAATTCCTAAATTATTAGGAATAATTTAGAAAAATACCTGTAGGTACATAAAAATTCCTATATTATTAGGAATAATTAAGGAAAATACCTGTTGGTACATTAAAAATTCCTAAATTATTAGGAATAATTTAGAAAAATACCTGTTGGTACATAAAAATTCCTAAATTATTAGGAATAATTAAGGAAAATACCCGTGGGTACATAAAAATCCTAAATTATTAGAAATAATTTAGAAAAATACCAGTTGGTACATAAAAATTCCTAAATTATTAGGAAAAATTAAGGAAAATACCTGTTGGTACATAAAAATTCCTAAATTATTAGGAATAATTACGAAAAATACCTGTGGGTACATAAAAATTCCTAAATTATTAGGAATAATTGAGGAAAATACCCGTTGGTACACAAAAATTCCTAAATTATTAGGAAAAATTAAGGAAAATACCTGCTGGTACATAAAAATTCCTAAATTATTAGAAATAATTTAGAAAAATACCTGGGGGTACATTAAAAATTCCTAAATTATTAGGAATAATTTAGAAAAATACCTGTTGGTACATAAAAATTCCTAAATTATTAGGAATAATTACGGAAAATACCCGTGGGTACATAAAAATTCCTAAATTATTAGGAAAAATTAAGAAAAATACCTGTGGGTACATAAAAATTCCTAAATTATTAGGAATAATTTAGGAAAATACCTGTTGGTACATAAAAATTCCTAAATTAATAGGAAAAATTAAGAAAAATACCTGTGGGTACATAAAAATTCCTAAATTATTAGGAATAATTAAGGAAAATACCTGTTGGTACATAAAAATTCCTAAATTATTAGGAAAAATTACGAAAAATACCCGTGGGTACATAAAAATTCCTAAATTATTAAGAAAAATTAAGAAAATACCTGTTGGTACATAAAAATTCCTAAATTATTAGGAATAATTACGGAAAATACCCGTGGGTACATAAAAATTCCTAAATTTTTAGGAAAAATTAAGAAAAATACCTGTGGGTACATTAAAAATTCCTAAATTATTAGGAAAAGTACAGAAAAATACGAGGAAAATTATAGAAATATCTTCTTAACAAATTGAGCAATAATTTATGCTAATAATGCATAAAAGCTCTATGAAAGTGCCGAAATTGCTAAAAGCAAGCACAAATTAAAGCCTCGAATAATGCAAATCGTCGTAAATGTGTAGGTCGCTCCACACTTTACAATCAAGACGATACTCGTGAAACACTAGTGTAAACCAAAATTACCATATAAGGGTAGGAAAATTAAGAAGTCCCAGGTAAGGGATAAAAACGACCCCGAGTCTCGATTAAGGCAAATATAACTTCTACGAAAACCTGATCAGTTTTCCTAGAAGTTGGGGGGCAAATGATATTGGCTAAAAATAAGCCCTAAAGACACATTTAATGTTGCACTAATTAGACCCAGCATGGTCCAAACGTGGGGCCCATTAATGAGGTCAGAATCCCTATTTTAATATTAATTTCGTAATTAATATTAAGGGAAATAAACAGCTCAGCAATAAGAGTTGGATAAGGATATTATCTCCATTAGACTTAGCCACCAAGGCATCCAATTCGATATGGAAACTGATTCCTACAAGGAATTGATCTGGAACCTTCCTCAGGGAGGTGACTTGCCCACCAAGTCTCCGAATCCTACCATAATTCTAAGGCTTCTCAGCCTATATAAAGGGCTTGACCCCTCACCTCAGAACTACGTTTTCTTGGCTTGATTCTCTAATACAGAGATACGTAGGCATTCTGTGAGGACCGCTTAGTCTCGAACGCAGAAGCAGCCATTAAAGCACGAAGCTCACGAACCCTAGCATTAAATACACAAACCCTAGCCGCAATAATTTCAACCTAGTTTTTATTCCACAACACCATGATTCCTTATAAATTGCTGTTAAAATTATAAAATCTTGAGAATTGATTTTTTCCTTAAATTATTAATGTTGTCCCTATTGATATATGATTCTGCTTTGCTGTATCATAACATGCTTAGTTTAATCTTATTGCTTTGTCATTTATGAACCTTTACATCACCTGCTTCCTTGAATTTTAATTTTATTGCTATGTTGTTCATGATTCTTCATATCAATCGCTTCCCTGAACCTTAGTCTTTTATAATGGTAAATGAAATGGTTCAATTAATTAAAGATGTTTTTAAAATTCCTTATATTGGGCTGATCTGTTATAAGTGAGTATAAAGGACTTTGTAATAACCCGGATTTTTCAAGAAATTATTTATTATTACTTCAATAATAATAATGTTTTCCTAAAATGAGGAGGAATTTTTTTTTTATTATTATTTAATTATTTTCGGTTAAGTGGAACCGGGACCCTTTTTAAAATTTTATGGACCGAGTAGATATCTCGAGTCAATAAATTATTTGGATAAAGATTTAATTTTGGAGTGTGGAATTATTCAGTAGAGATTTTATTATAAATTATTGAATAAGTTGGATATTTTAAAATCCTTAGAAAATGATTATTTTAATTATTTGAGGATTTGTAGAAATTGCTCGATTAATATATATATAAAATCAAGAATTTGAGATTTCACTAAAACAATAGTATTGGTGGCATTTTATAAAGCCCTGTAAATTGTGATTTATGAATCACAATTATTATTTTTCAGTATTATTTTTATAAATTATTAATAATTTGTAAAATGCATATCGAATTGGAAAATTGAGATTTAATTCTAATTCCTTCTCCGTAAATCTTTAAAAATATTCTAGTATTTAATTATGCTAGAAATTTTATTTTTACAAATTAGAGTTTTTAATTAAAAAAATTATTTAAAGGCATGTAGTATTAATTTGTAATGCTTTTAATTGTTATTGGGCCAAGCCCATTAGGTTACCACACACAAAAACACAGCAGATATACTTACGTATATACAATCTGCCGCACAACTCAGCAACCGGGAAAAACGATCTGGGAAAAGAGAGAAAAGAGGAGAGAGGAAGAGAGAAATTGATTTGGGGGTTTTGATTTTTAATTAATTGAAACCTATATTAATATATGTGTGTGATTGTGTGTGTATTTCGCGTGTGTAGTGTGTGGGATGAAGAGGACAGCGGGGAAGGGGGAGGCAGTTCGCGCGGTGGTGCAGCAGCGGGGACAGGCGACGCGGCCGCGGGTGGTGGTGGTGGTCGAGCAAGGTTGGACAGTAGAGATGGGAGGGGAATGATGTGTGTGTGTGTGTATTGTATTTATACGCAGCACAGAGAGAGAGAGAGAGAGAGAGAGAGAGAGAGAGAGAGAGAGAGAGAGAGAGAGAGAGAGAGAGAGGGGGAGAGAGAGAGGGGGAGAAGGGAGAGAGATGGTGGAGAGTTTTCCTCCGGTGGCTTGACTTTCGGATCGGAACCGAAAGGTATAAATTTTATTTAATTAAATTATTTATGTTAATTTTCCAATGTAATTATTTAATTTCTCATTTTAGGTTAATTGGGTAATGGTTGTAATTAAATTAGAAGAAAGTACGATGCGATGATTTAATTTTCGTAGTTAATTCGGAAAGTTTATAATTGTTATTTAATTGTGAGATTAATTGTGAGTCCGAAATATGTTCGGATTAGTACTTGTTATTTGTTAGTCATTAATTGCTAATTGTTGTTGCCGAATATAATATATTAAGAATTACTTGAGTTGGCTAAGTTATAGTTACTTTGTACTAAATACTATAAGTCAAGTCGATGTATTTGTTGAATTTCATAATTGTTAGTAATAAGTTTGAATCGTTGTAAATGTGGGAGTCGTATAATGGTATACCTTTCGAATTTAAATGGTAGTATTTAATTGTTGTGATTAATTTAGAGATGAATTGCGATATTGCGAGATTATTGTTGTACTTTAGTTAGTTTAAATTGTGAGTTATGTGTTAAACTTCGTGACTAGATTAATGTGGTAAATTATGAATATTATCCAAATTTCCCTATTTAATTCGGAGGGGTTGGTAATTTATGATTATTGAGGACAAAGTGCGAGTCCGACTAAATGCTCGTGTTTAGTAATGATTAATTGTTAAATGTTAAAATTTTATAAAAATTAGAATTGTGCTAGGGGTTATGAGAAGATCACAAGTTTTTAAATGTCAATATTTAAAGGACTTGTGTAATTCTATTCGACTAATCCCTAGGGCTTACGAATATCCATGATTAACTATCACGAGTATAATCAATATACTTAAATGATGTGATCATTGATATAGCGTAAGTAATAGTTAGTGCTAGGGGTTGTTCCCTAGGGCTTACGAACATCAATGATTGATCGTCACGTGTATCATTAAAATGCGTGAGAAATATGATCATTGGTGTAGCGTAAGTAGTAGTGTAATATAAATCACTATGTACTATGTGCCGCATGTCAGGGCGGATACTTTCTTATGTGTTTATTTTATGTTGTTGCAAGTTGAGGCAGCTTTATTTTTGCTAAAACAGGGTTGTATTGTATTTGAGGGGTTGTGCCCATAGTCCGATAAACGAATACTTCATGCCGAAATTTTCTGAAAATCCTTTGCGATTAATTATATTTAATTTATTAAATTTCCGTGGTCCAGAGGCATGAAGTGGATGTTAACTGATTATGTGTATATGTGTTAAGTGGTTGATTTGAGGATTAATTGTTGTCTCGAGGATTTATGTGCTAAGTTAAGTATTAAAAATGGTATTGAGGATCAATGATGCTTTGAGGATTAATTATATATTAAATTGGTTTAAGTCTATTAAATGGATATAAATGCGTTATGTGCATTAAGTGGTATTAGAATAGTTAACTATGGGGAAGACGCCTATAGTTTTCTTTAAGTGACTTAGTAGTAATTCTGAGTCGGGACTACTCGAGATACGAGGGAGGACTGACACGTACTCGTAACCATTTCAGTACTATTAGGGCGTAATCAAATTGGAGCGACGTGCATCCAAAAAGGAAGATCGAGACGTCAGGTAAGGTCCATGGAATTGCTTGGACGAGGTGTGAAGGATTTGTCCGCGGTTTCTATTTTCTGCTAAGGACCAGAGGCAAGTTTACTATGCATACTCTATTGTTCAGAGTATATTTATTTTAAATATATGAAATGTGTTAAATAAGTTTTCAATCCGTAATCGCGAGTTTTCCAACCTTGTACTTCTTCTTCCAAATCATTGTATTCCTGACTTTGCCAATAATATTAAATTCTGCTCGTGTAATAACCAAAACCCCATGGCTTTTAATACTGTTGACGGGCAGTGATATTTTTATGGCTCTATATCTTGATTTATACGGTATATATATGTCTATAAACGTTTCGTACTATGGTAGTGGACTATATGTTATGAGGTATGTATTTATGTATCGGAATAAGAGAGGCTCAGAGGGTAGAGCATGTATTGAGTTTTAGAACTTAGCCGCGTGTCGGGACTATTTTGTATTGTATGTTTTCGAAAACCCGGGCAAAGCTTTTAAAAAGAATTTTGCAATAATTAACCTAAAGGCAACATCACCAATAAACCAGTGTTTATTTAATTAATAGATGCTTCTGAAAGCATTCACTAATTAAATAAACCTCATTCGCCTAATTAAATTTATTTAATTAGATGAATATCGTTTTCAAAACGCTTTCTTAAAATCACTTTGTCCCGGAGAAATAATAAAATAATTTAATGGAGTAATTCTATCTAGTATATTATTTATCGGAGATAGTTTCTTTTCAATGCGGATTAAAGATATTCCAATGGTTATAAATTGGTTATTTTCAGCTTAAAACAGCTAGATTGATATCGATATATGTTATTTGAATGATTATTTGAATTGATGAATATTAATTATAATATTCATTAACAAAAAGGGAGATAGAGAAAAAGGATTTTTAGGATTATTATTATTTCTTACTGACCGAGAGTCAGTAGTAGTTATTTGATAAAGTGGCTAAAGTTTGGAGACTGCCGGAGAGATTGTGTCTTGATTTTATTAGAAACATTCCAAGAATTGTATTTGGGTGTTTTGAGGTTATTAAATATTTCAGTATTAATAGTAAATATTATTTGAATATTATTTAATAAATGAATATTATTTTGAGTATTCTTTTAAAAAGGTATTATTGAATACTTATTATTTGTTACATATTAGGCAAATATTTATTAAATACTTTGAGTGTTTTGAAGATTATAAAACACTATTCAAAGGATGTCTAAGGACTTTCATAGTCATTTAAAATATTATATTTTGATTCTATCTAGGTAAGTTACTTTTCAAGAACTCATATATATAAGGAATTACCCTGTTGTGTTACAAGCTTTATGCGTACCATTTTCTATATGTGCACACAAAACCTTGTGTCGGGATTGATATAAGTATAAGTGTATACCTATACTCGAACTCTTTCGAACTCAAAATATTTTCGAAACCCCCGGTCTGGTTTTACTTCCTTGCACATTTTTTTCAAGAATTATCGGTCGACTGATGTCGGACCTCAACTACTCGATTTTCAATCAAAACAAGTTTTGAAAGAAAAAGAAAAGGGGACTCTGGCAGGTGTGGGAATCGTTGACGAACGATTCCCGGGATGTATAAGCGGCCGTGAGCCAGGCGCTCCATCAATTATTATTCCGGCCCAGGTGTTGCCGAAGGATGATTACAGATGTAGTTTTCATCGAGGGTGATTACGGATGTAGTTTTCACCCGGGGATAGTTACAGATGTAGTTTCTATCCTTCTACCGGTAGAGAAGACCCGCGGATTATTGGACTTGGATGTGGCGACTGATCATCGTTAATCCTTGTCAGGTTTTTATGTTTTCTTCAAGTCCCATCCTCCACTTTGGAAAAATACTCAAAAACTGCTTCTTAGGCCGAAGTACCAAGTAGCCGATAGTGTTGTTTTCAATTATGATAGATGATGATGAATTCATGCAGTATCTAGAACTGCAAGAATATTCTAACAATAATGGCACGTATTTGTGCACTTTTGCAATTATTCAAAAGATGAAAGATGGTTCATCGGTTATTGATGTCAAGTCTCAAATGTTTTGCTTCAAGAGCTTTGACTCGCTTCCTATCAGTTATTTCTGAGTTTAGATTCATCAAGTGGTTAAAGAACTTATACCCGGTACATGATGTTGATCTGTAGGGTGTTTGATGGAAATGACATACTTATATGTATATACTTTCAGACTTGAGAAATACTATAAAATGAAACTTTCTAATGGTTTGGTTTGTATACGATGATAAACAATTGTCTTAGCAGCATATTGAACTGCGTATTTTGAAAAGCTTTCTAAAAGATTAGCAATACTGTAGGGTATACTATTTCGCTAAGATATGAGGATTACTATGGTTATTATAAACTTATCTGTTCATTGGATGTTGCGTTAAACGTCATATTTTCCTTATTGAAGTTTCATAGTTATAAATGTTTTGGAAATGATGTTAAGTATTGTTGGGCTTTAAAACCCCTGTGTATATTGGATTATATATTGTTAAACTCTATTTATACTTGCTGGGCAATTCTTCTGCTCATACTTGTTGTTTTAAATATTAACCTTTCAGAGAAAGGTAGGCGGATGATGCTTATATGCATAGCTCGGAAGAAGCAGGTGGTATGCCCTTATGAAGACGATATGATCCAGAAAATCTATAGCTGGAGTAAATTATATGTAATCATATTGATGTGTAATAATTATATTACTTTGTACAGGGTAGCACTAGTTGCTGGTGTACTTCTCATCGAAGCTATACTAGTAGTATAGGATTTGTAATACACGATGTGATGTAATTGAATGGCTGCAATGAATCGAGTAATGTAAGGATTTTTGTTCTTGTTTCTAGCCCTATAACCCAAAAGATGCTTGGTAGTTGGGGTCTCAATTGTTGTATTTCTGTTAGTAAGTGACTACAAATGGTTTAATATTGATAAACAGGTGATTTGTTGTTGAGGATTTCCGCGTGACGACCAAATCCCTGACCCCGGATTTGGGGTGTTACAGAAATGGTATCAGAGCTGAGGTTATAGTAAGCTAGAAACGAGAGTGAGTAGGAGTGGGTATAGTTATGTGAGAACGTCAGGACTCATATAGAGTTTGTGATGGGCTATCGGATATAGTACCAATGGTTAAGTTTCGATTGGAATGTTGTGTTGAAGGATCTGTTGAGATAGAACTCAATTTTTGGGATGGTTGTGGATATCTGTTAAAGGATCCATAAAGACAAGTATTGGTTCAAGGGGGCATAGATCGCCCGAGATATGAATTTATGACTTTAAGGGATTCATATAGGCAGCTAAGTATTCCCCGATCTATAGGGAATTTCAAAATGATTATAGAGAATAAAAGGTTGACATTTTGTATTGTGACAGTGAGATGCTGAGACTGAACTCGTATTGTTTAAATTCCAAAGAGGGAAATAAAATAAGATCACTATGCAAGATCATTAGACGAAGTTGTGGGTAACTAAATTTTCTCGAGCATAAGAGAGTTTGAGGTAATATTATGAAGGGATTGGTGAACATACACGGATCATCTCAAATGATTACATAGATTAATGGTGAAGTTGAGGTTGGTCGATATAGACAGAATATATTTTACGAATCGAGACGGAATGAGAAAGTTTGAGAAAGACGTAAATAAGAAGGCTGTTATGCCGAGAGTGTTAAGCTTGAGTAGCACGCGGGATTGACGCGAGAAAAAGGAAAGTATGGTATTAAGAAGCATTTATTTTCATGATCCCCCGGAGTACTACCCATTCGACGGGTGGAAATCGTCGTTGATTAGGGGTGACACCGGAATCAAAGTCTTCTTAGTGAATAGAACGCTTGCAAGAGGAACTCGTGCTGAGTTGGATAAAACTCCCTGCGATTATAAAGGTCGATGGTTGAATCTTTAGCGATTACTGAGAAGTCGACGATGGCGTAAATTTTTGAGCACCTTAGGGTGTGCACGGAAAAGAAGATCGTTAGAATTGAACGATTATCCGTCAGAGGAGCCGATATAAAAAGGCATCCGTAGAGACCTTGGCAGTACCCTTCCCATTTGGGAATCATTTTGATTACCTCCCCAATCTGAATTATTTGATATCTCCCCCTTTTGCAAATTATGTTTATTACCTCCCCACTATGAATTATTTGACACCTCCCCGTGCATAAATTATTTTGATTACCCCCTAATCTATGACCTATCTTGACATCTCTCCAAGAGAGAATTTTTAATAAAGAATACATTCCCTCCTCGAAGTTATTCTTTAATACTTTTGTTAAGCCATATTTAATTTCGATTGTGCCAGAAGCTGTCATTATTCCTACTTTCAGGTTTCTGAAGTCCTGATGAATGAGGATATTTCAAACTTCCACTTTCCTCCAATAGTGGATGATTCTATGGTGTATAGCTAGCACCACTTGCTTGTTGGATACCAGTATCTTTCTGGTTATCCTTTTCTTTGGAAATCACACCTTTGGAATCCGTTCAATTCAACTCCAAGGTGTCCCTCTGAGAATTAATTGTCAAAATACGATAATTATTAACTTGACTTTGAATTACTTTCATACTTCTCAACTCCACTGAGACGAACAACCCTATCTATATAGGGGCCACAAGGACTTTCTGTCTCTGTGATAGAAGTCTGACGGGACGCCGTCACTTGTGAGTTGTGAAATACAAGAAGGCTAATTACCTTTAGTAATGTCTTAACTGAGACACGCAACGTGAGTTCTTACGATCATATTGATCTCTCGGTAAATTTTCTTATCTCAAATAAGGTTTGCTTTAACACTCTTAACCTTATGATCACCAGTGTGTGGCAATAGCCTTAATATGACAGCTACCTTTTCAAAGCTCCATAATTCTAGTTGTCTCTAATGAATTTCAAGGGGATGCCAACCAGGTCGGCCAAGTCAAAATCCGTCGATAGAAATTAGATTCGAGTGGAATCGCCAAGAGCAGGAGCGAATCCCAAAACGAATAGAATATCAGTGGCGTATCAATAGAATTAGTTAATTCTTTCTCTCTCAATTATATTATGTTAATGGAATTAGTGTATTCTCTCTCTCAAGGATGTTTTATGAATAGAATCAGTGAACTCTCTCTCTCAAGGATAGTACGATAATGGAAAGTTGGTCGAGATATATGTGTGAAAGGAATAACGTGGTAAGACTCAAGTGATAACTGTGTCAAATAGAGATCCTATGGTTGGATTGAGGTTTCGGAGAAGTTGTTTACAAATGGACACTTTCCGGTTTGGCAGAATGAATGTTGATGATGAAAGAGTTAAGGAATCCCGGTAGTGGCCTTAGCTGATTCCGTGGACGGAATCCTTTTAAGGAGGGTAGACTGTAATAACCCGGATTTTTCAAGAAATTATTTATTATTACTTCAATAATAATAATGTTTTCCTAAAATGAGGAGGATTTATTTTATTTTATTTTATTTTATTTTATTATTTAATTATTTTCGGTTAGGTGGAACCGGGACCCTTTTTAAAATTTTATGGACCGAGTAGATATCTCGAGTCAATAAATTATTTGGATAAAGATTTAATTTTGGAGTGTGGAATTATTCAGTAGAGATTTTATTATAAATTATTGAATAAGTTGGATATTTTAAAATCCTTAGAAAATGATTATTTTAATTATTTGAGGATTTGTAGAAATTGCTCGATTAATATATATATAAAATCAAGAATTTGAGATTTCACTAAAACAATAGTATTGGTGGAATTTTATAAAGCCCTGTAAATTGTGATTTATGAATCACAATTATTATTTTTCAGTATTATTTTTATAAATTATTAATAATTTGTAAAATGCATATCGAATCGGAAAATTGAGATTTAATTCTAATTCCTTCTCCGTAAATCTTTAAAAATATTCTAGTATTTAATTATGCTAGAAATTTTATTTTTACAAATTAGAGTTTTTAATTAAAAATATTATTTAAAGGCATGTAGTATTAATTTGTAATGCTTTTAATTGTTATTGGGCCAAGCCCATTAGGTTACCACACACAAAAACACAGCAGATATACTTACGTATATACAATCAGCCGCACAACACAGCAACCGGGAAAAACGATCGGGGAAAAGAGAGAAAAGAGGAGGGAGGAAGAGAGAAATTGATTTGGGAGTTTTGATTTTTAATTAATTGAAACCTATATTAATATATGTGTGTGATTGTGTGTGTATTTCGCGTGCGTAGTGTGTGGGATGAAGAGGACAGCGGGGAAGGGGGAGGCAGTTCGCGCGGTGGCGCAGCAGCGGGGACAGGCGGCGCGGCCGCGGGTGGTGGTGGTGGTCGAGCAAGGTTGGACAGTGGAGATGGGAGGGGAATGATGTGTGTGTGTGTGTGTGTGTGTGTATTGTATATATACGCAGCACAGAGAGAGAGAGAGAGAGAGAGAGAGAGAGAGAGAGAGAGAGAAAGAGAGAGAGAGAGAGAGAGAGAGAGAGAGAGAGAGAGAGAGAGAGAGAGAGAGAGAGAAGAAGAGAGAGATGGTGGAGAGTTTTCCTCCGGTGGCTTGACTTTCGGATCGGAACCGAAAGGTATAAATTTTATTTAATTAAATTATTTATGTTAATTTTCCAATGTAATTATTTAATTTCTCATTTTAGGTTTTTTGGGTAATGGTTGTAATTAAATTAGAAGAAAGTGCGATGCGATGATTTAATTTTCGTAGTTAATTCGGAAAGTTTATAATTGTTAGTTAATTGTGAGATTAATTGTAAGTCCGAAATATGTTCGGATTAGTAC
Source organism: Saposhnikovia divaricata (assembly GCA_036435485.1). Taxonomy (NCBI): domain Eukaryota; kingdom Viridiplantae; phylum Streptophyta; class Magnoliopsida; order Apiales; family Apiaceae; genus Saposhnikovia; species Saposhnikovia divaricata. The sequence goes on along the minus strand of CM071594.1, from coordinate 170,730,430 downwards.
TTGTTATTTGTTAGTCATTAATTGCTAATTGTTGTTGCCGAATATAATATATTAAGAATTACTTGAGTTGGCTAAGTTATAGTTACTTTGTGCTAAATACTATAAGTCAAGTCGATGTATTTGTTGAATTTCATAACTGTTAGTAATAAGTTTGAATCGTTGTAAATGTGGGAGTCGTATAATGGTATACCTTTCGAATTTAAATGGTAGTATTTAATTGTTGTGATTAATTTAGAGATGAATTGCGATATTGCGAGATTATTGTTGTACTTTAGTTAGTTTAAATTGTGAGTTATGTGTTAAACTTCGTGACTAGATTAATGTGGTAAATTATGAATATTATCCGAATTTCCCTATTTAATTCGGAGGGGTTGGTAATTTATTATTATTGAGGACTAAGTGCGAGTCCGACTAAATGCTCGTGTTTAGTAATGATTAATTGTTAAATGTTAAAATTTTATAAAAATTAGAATTGTGCTAGGGGTTATGAGAAGATCACAAGTTTTTAAATGTCAATATTTAAAGGACTTGTGTAATTCTTTTCGACTAATCCCTAGGGCTTACGAATATCCATGATTAACTATCACGAGTATAATTAATATACTTAAGTGATGTGATCATTGATATAGCGTAAGTAATAGTTAGTGCTAGGGGTTGTTCCCTAGGGCTTACGAACATCAATGATTGATTGTCACGTGTATCATTAAAATGCGTGAGAAATATGATCATTGGTGTAGCGTAAGTAGTAGTGTAATATAAATCACTATGTGCTATGTGCCGCATGTCAGGGCGGATACTTTCTTATGTGTTTATTTTATGTTGCTGCAAGTTGAGGCAACTTTATTTTTGCTAAAACAGGGTTGTATTGTATTTGAGGGGCTGTGCCCATAGTCCGATAAACGAATACTTCATGCCGAAATTTTCTGAAAATCCCTTGCGATTAATTATATTTAATTTATTAAATTTCCGTGGTCCAGAGGCATGAAGTGGATGTTAACTGATTATGTGTATATGTATTAAGTGGTTGATTTGAGGATTAATTGTTGTCTCGAGGATTTATGTGCTAAGTTAAGTATTAAAAATGGTATTGAGGATCAATGATGCTTTGAGGATTAATTATATATTAAATTGGTTTAAGTCTATTAAATGGATATAAATGTGTTATGTGTATTAAGTGGTATTAGAATAGTTAACTATGGGGAAGACGCCTATAGTTTTCTTTAAGTGACTTAGTAGTAACTCTGAGTCGGGACTACTCGAGATACGAGGGAGGACTGACACGTACTCGTAACCATTTCAGTACTATTAGGGCGTAATCAAATTGGAGCGACGTGCATCCAAAAAGGAAGATCGAGACGTCAGGTAAGGTCCATGGAATTGCTTGGACGAGGTGCGAAGGATTTGTCCGCGGTTTCTATTTTCTGCTAAGGACCAGAGGCAAGTTTACTATGCATACTCTATTGTTCAGAGTATATTTATATTAAATATATGAAATGTGTTAAATAAGTTTTCAATCCGTAATCGCGAGTTTCCAACCTTGTACTTCTTCTTCCAAACCATTGTATTCCTGACTTTGCCAACAATATTAAATTCTGCTTGTGTAATAACCAAAACCCCATGGCTTCTAATACTGTTGACGGGCAGTGATATTTTTATGGCTCTATATCTTGATTTATACGGTATATATATGTCTATAAACTTTTCGTACTACGGTAGTGGACTATATGTTATGAGGTATGTATTTATGTATCGGAATAAGAGAGGCTCAGAGGGTAGAGCATGTATTGAGTTTTAGAACTTAGCCGCGTGTCGGGGCTATTTTGTATTGTATGTTTTCGAAAACCCGGGCAAAGCTTTTAAAAAGAATTTTGTAATAATTAACCTAAAGGCAACATCACCAATAAACCAGTGTTTATTTAATTAATAGATGCTTTTGAAGGCATTCACTAATTAAATAAACTTCATTCGCCTAATTAAATTTATTTAATTAGATGAATATCATTTTCAAAACGCTTTCTTAAAATCACTTTGTCCCGGAGAAATAATAAAATAATTTAATGGAGTGATTCTATCTAGTATATTATTTATCGGAGATAGTTTCTTTTCAATGCAGATTAAAGATATTCCAATGGTTATAAATTGGTTATTTTCAGCTTAAAACAGCTAGATTGATATCGATATATGTTATTTGAATGATTATTTGAATTGATGAATATTAATTATAATATTCATTAACAAAAAGGGAGATAGAGAAAAAGGATTTTTAGGCTTATTATTATTTCTTACTGACCGAGAGTCAGTGGTAGTTATTTGATAAAGTGGCTAAAGTTTGGAGACTGCCGAAGAGATTGTGTCTTGATTTTATTAGAAACATTCCAAGAATTGTATTTGGGTGTTTTGAGGTTATTAAATATTTCAGTATTAATAGTAAATATTATTTGAATATTATTTAATAAATGAATATTATTTTGAGTATTCTTTTAAAAAGGGATTATTGAATACTTATTATTTGTTACATATTAGGCAAATATTTATTTAATACTTTGAGTGTTTTGAAGATTATAAAACACTATTCAAAGGATGTCTAAGGACTTTCATAGTCATTTAAAATATTATATTTTGATTCTATCTAGGTAAGTTACTTTTCAAGAACTCATATATATAAGGAATTACCCTGTTGTGTTACAAGCTTTATGCGTACCATTTTCCATATGTGAACACAAAACCCTATGTCGGGATTGATATAAGTATAAGTGTATACCTATACTCGAACTCTTTCGAACTCAAAATATTTTCGAAAACCCCCGGTCTGGTTTTACTTCCTTGCACATTTTTTTCAAGAATTATCGGTCGACTGATGTCGGACCTCAACTACTCGATTTTCAATCAAAACAAGTTTTGAAAGAAAAAGAAAAGGGGACTCTGGCAGGTGTGGGAATCGTTGACGAACGATTCCCGGGATGTATAAGCGGCCGTGAGCCAGGCGGTCCATCAATTATTATTCCGGCCCAGGTGTTGCCGAAGGATGATTACAGATGTAGTTTTCATCGAGGGTGATTACGGATGTAGTTTTCACCCGGGGATAGTTACGGATGTAGTTTCTATCCTTCTACCGGTAGAGAAGACCCACGGATTATTGGACTTGGATGTGGCGACTGATCATCGTCAATCCTTGTAAGGTTTTTATGTTTTCTTTAAGTCCCATCCTCCACTTTGGAAAAATACTCAAAAACTGCTTCTTAGGCCGAAGTGCCAAGTAGCCGATAGTGTTGTTTTCAATTATGAAAGATGGTGATGAATTCATGCAGTATCTAGAACTGCAAGAATATTCTAATAATAATGGCACGTGTTTGTGCACTTTTGCAATTATTCAAAAGATGAAAGATGGTTCGTCGATTATTGATGTCAAGTCTCAAATGTTTTGCTTTAAGAGCTTTGACTTGCTTCCTATCAGTTCTTTCTGAGTTTAGATTCATCAAGTGGTTAAAGAACTTATACCCGGTACATGATGTTGATCTGTAGGGTGTTTGATGGAAATGACATACTTATATGTATATACTTTCAGACTTGAGATATACTATAAAATGAAACTTTCTAATGGTTTGGTTTGTATACGATGATAAACAATTGTCTTAGCAGCATATTGAACTGCGTATTTTGAAAAGCTTTCTAAAAGATTAGCAATACTGTAGGGTATACTATTTCGCTAAGATATGAGGATTACTATGGTTATTATAAACTTATCTGTTCATTGGATGTTGCGTTAAACGTCATATTTTCCTTATTGAAGTTTCATAGTTATAAATGTTTCGGAAATGATGTTAAGTATTGTTGGGTTTTAAAACTCCTGTGTATATTGGATTATATATTGTTAAACTCTATTAATACTTGCTGGGCAATTCTTCTGCTCATACTTGCTGTTTTAAATATTAACCTTTCAGAGAAAGGTAGGTGGATGATGCTTATATGCATAGCTCGGAAGAAGCAGGTGGTATGCCCTTATGAAGACGATATGATCCAGAAAATCTATAGCTGGAGTAAGTTATATGTAATCATATTGATGTGTAATAATTATATTACTTTGTACAGGGTAGCACTAGTTGCTGGTGTACTTCTCATCGAAGCTAGACTAGTAGTATAGGATTTGTAATACACGATGTGATGTAATTGAATGGCTGCAATGAATCGAGTAATGTAAGGATTTTGGTTCTTGTTTCTAGCCCTATTACCCAAAAGATGCTTGGTAGTTGGGGTCTCAATTGTTGTATTTCTGTTAGTAAGTGACTACAAATGGTTTAATATTGATAAACAGGTGATTTGTTGTTGAGGATTTCCGCGTGACGACCAAATCCCTGATCCCGGATTTGGGGTGTTACAAGCTTAAAAGTGATATATTTTAAAAATTTTAAAGATTTTAATGTGGGGGATTCTGTCAAAATGTTTTCTACGGATTCGTTCAGATTGGAGGCGTAAGAGGCCGGGTGACGCTGGTCCAGCTTTTTTTAGCGTAAGCGGCTAAGGTTGCCCTAATCCAACACATTTATTAAAGGCCAGTGTGTTGCCTAATTGGGAACCCAATTTTAATGTCCAGAGGGACTTCGTGTCCGGTATGGGGACTTTATGTGGCTGATCACCCGTATTGTCCGGAGTCGTGGAAAAACTCCAATCAACTTAAATGTTTTCAAAATGGTTTTAATGAACAGAATGTCTGGATAAGAAGGTATGACTAAAGAAAATGAAAAATCTTATTCTGTGATGGAAATTGAATTATTCCCTTGATTTAAGTTGGTCATTGATATTGCTCATCAATAAAACATTGAAATATTATTGTTTCACTATATTGATCACTTGCTGAGCGTTGTTGGCTCACTCTTGATTTATTTTTCCTAACCTTTCAGTTAGGATTAATGGTGGATACCTACATCTTACAAGTCATATGAGAGCAATGAGGCAGCCTATACATGATAGATTTCGAAGCCAGAGCGGGTAAGCACGGATTGGAATTAAGCTACAGATTAGACGGTATAGTAATTGTATTCAGAGTAGTGAAAGAAATTGTAAAAAAATTTATAGTTTAGATTCTTGTTTCATACCATAACCTGGAATCGATCCTCGGTGATGAATCGTTGGTGTATTAAATTTTACATACAGGTGGATAGCCCGATTTACGAATACTTCATGCCGAATTTTTATAAAATTCCCCTGGGTTACCGGGTATTTGTATTTGTTATTGGTTTGGGGCATTACAATATGGGAGTTATATAGTGGAACCTCAAGGGGTAGTTAAGGTGGAGGCAAGATGGCTAATACCAATAGTAGGATCGATTGTGACGAAAAATGTGTATCCTTGATTATTGAAGGGATTAAATGAGCATATAGTTATATGGATCCATAGATATATATATATATATATATATATATATATATATATATATATATATATATATATATGTGTGTGTGTGTGTGTGTGTGTGTGTGTGTGTGTGTGTGTGTGCATGCACTACTAGAAAAGGTAGATATAACAACAGATATTTAGCATCAGTTTGAAATGTCACTGATGTTAAAAGTATTTTTAACATCAATGTACTTTATAGCGATGTTAAAACCCATTTTAGACATCGGATAATAAAGTAACCGTTATCTATTCTCATTTTTAAAAAATTTGAAAACCCCTCGTTTCTCACTTTCCCCTTTTATTACACAAGTATTTTCCCCCAAAACAAAAATTTTATTCCCCTAAACAAATTTCTATCCCCCATTTTTCCCCTTTCCTCAAAGTCTCCCCCTCTCTTTCAGCCTCGCAGCTCTCTCTCAGCCTCGCAGCTCTCTCTCTCTCCCCCTCTTTCCGGTGTCTCTCCCCGTCTCTCTCTTTCACCATCTTCCTCTTCTATCTCTCTCTCACATCCAATCTCAAACCTTAATTTACACCATCTCTCAAAAATTGGTACTCACATCTCATAAATTCAAAGCACAAACCCTAATTAAGCACGAACCGCGTTTGGAATCGGTTTGATTTGTTCAGATGTTCAATTGAGGTAGTGGGTATGTCTTATCATGCTAGGTTCTTCTTTGCTTGGTGTACAAATTAACAGTGATTAGGTAATTTGAAGGAATTGTATCTTTTAAGGAAGGAGAGCTTGAGAAGCTACGAGTTCCGAGAGAAGCTACGAGTGAGTTGGTTCCATTGACTACGGCTATGTGGCAGGAGTGGATTAAAGATAAGATTTCTATCAGCTCGGGTAATATTTTATTATTGTTTTGATTTACGCATTGTTGGATGCCTGTATGTATATTGTGTGTAAGAAATATTGTTGTAGTCTAATGCTGTGTGCTTCGATTTGTAAGAGGTTTAGTTTATGATTGTTGTCGATTGATTAATTAGAGCAGGTCATGTTATCAAGTGCGTGTTTTAATTATGGTGTAATTAAAAATTATTTTACCACCAAGTGAAGTTGATGTTGTTTTGCCATATTACTGTGAAAATGGTTTAATCAGCAATTTTTAATTATGCAAAAAATTGAGTTGGTAGAAGTTAGTATAGGTGTACCCTTAATTAATGTGGTAAAAATGTTCTAACAGGGTCACACAGTTTTTACATTTTTACAACAAATTTCTTTTTGATTATGTGTAATATATTCAATAGGTTCTTGTTCATATGTTTCCTTAGAGATGATTTTTTGGTGTTCTGTCATGCCGTTTCTGAGTTATTATTGTTTAATTTAATATGTGGCAATGCTGATTGCTAGAGAAGTTTCACTGGTTTGCCACATTGGTGGCAATAGTTGTTGTTGGCCGTAACTTCTTTTGTGGACACACCTGGTAATAGAAACTGGTGTAGACAGATGTACTCCATATCAAATAGGGTAACAGGATCATGGCTTATATTTTTGCATAGCCTCTTTTCATACTATATGATCTAGTATTATTAGTTTACCAAAATATGATGTGAATATTATGTTGTATTACCTCTAGACAATTTTGTGGTCAATGCAGACTTCTCAAGATGAAACAAATTCAAAGGAATATGGTTTTAAATGTGAACATTGAATCATGACACCAAATACCTGATCGTTTGTATATAATAGTGCCAAGCTGTTTTAGATCAGTTAAGTCTTTGTATTTCCTAAGTATCATGTTTAATTTTCATTTTCGGGTATGCTGACACAAGTGGGGCTAGAAAGGATGTTTATGAATTTATATGTTAAACCTGTACGCTATATATGTCATATATTATATGCGAATATATATGGTCTTCAGAGTTTGGTGTCTCGTCCTTCGTAATTGCATGGGTTATACTTATATGATCTGTGACTTATCTTAAGATATATACCTCTGTCAAAATTCTATTTTAGTACAAGCATACCTAGTATATCCCACTTGGAAGTAGGGTCTGGTTGGTGAGATGTAATCAGACCCTAGTAGTAGAGAGTCTGTTTTCCTGAAGAAATGTGGTTGTAGTATTGACTGGTTTTCACTTGCCTTTGGTCGTAGAATTATAACTTAAATTACTTGGGTGGTTGTACTTTATTGTTCTTGAAGGTTAATTCTACCGTTCCATCGATTCTGTATTGGTCCTTGTTTGTTAAACTCACAGAATGACAGAATGTCATGAATAGTTAAAAGTATTCTTTATTGTTTAATCTTGTAAGTTCCTGAGCCCCTTATTCCACCTGCTGGTGCCCGGGTGATGTCCCTTACAGATGGTTTGTCTAAGGTATCTATTGACGGAATTCCACACACCTGTCTTTTTAAATTTATTGGTGTAAACAGTACTAACCGATGTCTAAACATCTACATAGATATAAAAATGGCCAAAAGGTATTATTTTCAAATAGCATATTGTGATGTTGATATTGTTTGGTGGTGCAAAAAATTAGCTACATTTTCTTTGCATGTCATTTGCTCAAAAATCAAGTTTCCAGCACTAATATTTTTCTTTATGTCCACTGGAGTTCCGAAGTAATGTAAAAGGGTCTATATCTTCTCGCAAAATATTTGTTTATTCTAATAAGCAGGACTCATATATCAGCCTAAGGATTTTACTATTTCAGGTCTACTACATGTTTGAAATTTACATGAAGTTTTTTTAGCAAGTTTGGTACCTACTGATTTTGTTTTATCATGCCTTTAGATGTCTAAGTCGGCACCATCTGATCAATCACGAATTAATTTGCTCGACTCAAAAGATGTAAGTTTCCGCTTCCCTTTATACCATTCGAATGTGTAGAAATTTATGATCTGCATATCCCTGAGATGACTATAAGGGAAACACTTGATTTTTCAAAATTGAAATATGGTTAGATTTTATTTGAGATGCACTTACCTACTTTTTTCAATTTTGTTGCAGTATATTACTAGGAGACTGTGTTAACAGTTGGTTATACATTTTACAAAGATCATGGGACTTTGGTAGCTTGGAATTTTCAATATCTAAGGTATCAAGCTCGAGCTACGGCAGAACAAGTGAAACAGAGCAAAGCGGTGAAGCAATTATCAGTAACAGAAGCCTTCAAGTTCGCAGAACAATCAAGCAGCAACAACCCTTTAGGTGACGGACCACAAAACAATTACATGAAATTTTTTTTGTCATTGATGTATATACTGATTTTTTTTAATAATGTTAATCGAGTTTTTGTTATTTTGATGAGTTTGAGTTTTAGAGTGATAAATTGCATTAATACAGCTTTTTTTGGTATTATCTTTGTTAGAGAATAGGTATTAAACATCGGTTTTGTAACAAGAATCGATGTTAAAGGAAATATTAAACATCAATTATGTTACAAAAAACGATGTTGAAAACTTCAGTATTCTTTTAGATATGAGTCAAAGACATCAGTTTCTTAAACACAATTGTAACACCCCCAAATCCGGGGTCAGGGATTGGGTCGTTACGGTCTCATAACTTATACGTAATACTTGACTTGAGTCCACGATAAATAAATCACATGCTGTGACCCCACAATAATAACCACTCACACACACACGGTTATAGTCCCAGAGATGAAATTGAAATAAATCTTACATTAAAGGGTTACGAATAAAAGTTATTACAATCCCGAAAGGATAACATCATAAGTTTAAAAGTTTTGCCGTTGATTACATTAATTATACATATAGTTAAACAGGAAACAAAAGCTGTCTAACTATGCTACCTCAGCAATGGCGGCTAGCATCTCAGCGGGGAGTCCGGTGGGTCGGGTAACCTGCTTGCGCCGAGTGCGCCTGACGCGAGCCATCTGTCCTAGCTGTTGTTGTGACATAATATGAACAAAGCAAGGGTGAGCGAAAGCCCACCAACAATAATATAACTGAACAGTGATACATATATACAGCAGTTCAAAATATCGGTTGAAATCATATGCCATGCATTAATGAAGTTATTGCCAGTATAATATAAAGGATGAAGTTACCAGGTAACTCAAAGTATTTGTTTGTAGAAATATCTGCTACATCAAAAGTAAGCGAGATATTCTCATTTTTATTAAAAGAGGAACTTGCATGAAAAGATTGCAATTCCAGTTATGAACACTTTTCCAGCTCTGCCAACAGTAATCATGTTGCAGGAAATAAATAAGTTTGGATGATGAACCAATGATGGAGTATTCACCGCGCCCGCTGTTCCAATCTTGATGATCAGTCGAGATCGTACAGCTCAAATTAGATTTTCTACCGGTAGAAGGAAGAACTGACAGCTTTACTTGTCTACCGCCTTACTAGCTCTCCCCGGCCAACGGTTGGGCCAAAGGGGATGGACCGGCGATACTCGGCCTCTTACACGACTCCTAGTTCAAATAGAATTCATGATTCTGAATGTAACGTTCGTCCCCCTTTCCCCAAGTATAATACTTGTTGATAACACTCTACAAAGTAGTCGTATCTAATTGGAAAGGAAAATTCACCAATAACTTCCAAGCTATTGCTTGGTAACGAATATCAACTTGTTCCAACAATCTTACCCCTCGAAAGATGAGAAGGTAAACAACGACTTAATAAGTCAACAACACCCGAGTTGCGAGTGAAAAGAATACTTTATGACCGGGAAGTCGACAAGATAAATAACATTTTCCAAGTAAGGTTCCCTTATTATTAGGGAGGTAGACTAAAAGAAGAATGATGTCTGAAAACCTTTCTTGATATAAGATTAATAATAATATGACTCCGAGATATTTTCTGTAATAATCGAAGAAGATAAACCTTATTGAGGTTATTCTAAATATGGAATATATATTCAGAAAATATTTATTGAATTAAAAATATTTAAAGAATATTTAGGAATATGAAAGAATATCTTTAATCAGAATATTTTTCAAAATAATCCCTGAAGAAATATCAGGAGAATATTTATTGAATAAATAAATATTTAAATGAATATTCGAAATAATATTCATTAATTAATAAGACCTGAAAGGAATATTTAAGATAATATTCATAATTAATTAGGACTTTAAATGAATATTCAAAAAGTAATATTCATTTAATGAGTAATATTCTAAATGAATATCAAGTAATATTCATTTAGTAATCCAAGACTTAAAGGAATATTCGAGATAATATTCGATAAATAAATCAAGCTTCAGATGAATATTAGAATAATATTCATCAAGTAATTAATGTCTTAAATGAATTTTCAAAAGTAATAATTATTTAATAAAATAATATTCTAAATGAATATCCAAATAATATTCATTTAGTAGTCTCATCTTTAGAAGAATATTCGAAATAATAATCGATAATCAATTCGACTCGGAATGAATATTGAAAAATATTATTCGTCGAATGGTTACGCTCAAATAATTATTTGAAGTAAGGATCGTTAAATAAATAATCTCGAACGAATATTCGAATAATATTCGTCGCCCAAATAATGGAAAATATTTACTTAAATATTTTCCTCCGAGGTAATCTCGATATATCAAGATATATTGACTCCCGGTCTATATTTGATGAATAAGATGTATACGCCCTTCTATGAGGGTCTTACAATAACCAGCTTATAATTGATACGTTAGCTATCTAATTTATAAGCCAATAAACAATCACGGAACAAGCATAACGATATAACTTGAAAGTAGGCATGCATGCTATGGCATATGTATAACAGAAAACATATATATATATATATATATATTCAATCATAACAACAGCCTAAAAGAAGGTAATTGAAACTTGCCTGGTAGTCGAGTACGGTAAGGGGTAGTGGTAGCGGGTCCCGGTTCAGCTTGGTGATCTATAAATAGCCAAGGCATTCGGGATTAATCACTTAACATCTTAAAAGTTAAGTTATACTTAAATCGAAACACGTTCTCGAGTTATCTCGTTATATCCCTTTTAATGGATTCCTTTTTATCATTGATCCGACCCGACATTCATTCGTTAATACGACATGTCACTGTACTTATACTTGGGACATACTTAAGTCATACAAGTTCTAAGGTCGATCGTTACGAACCAATATTATACTCCGAGTTTTATCGCCCGTTTTCTAAGTGTTTTACCGAAGTTATAATAAAGTCGTCTTTTAGGGGTTCGTTCGCGTTTAACCTCGACTCGAATATTTTTAATAAATCGAAAAATGATCCTTTTGACATACGGTTTTCTTTCACACCTTCCTTTTTACCTCTAGTATTTATTTACCAAGATTCGCCATGACTTTACATAGTTTACGAGGGTTCAATTTCAGTTACGAACTTTCGTTTACGGATTCGAACTACTTTTAGTAAATTGGTCATAAATCCTAAACCGTAAGTCTGTTTCACGTGATCTTTATATCAAAACGAAGCTTAGAACATTACCTATCCTATCATGGCAGATAAAGTTTCTGTACAGTAGGTTTTTGACATGGAAAATGGCATACAAAACATGGTATTGTAAAATCGGACATTATAACGGCTGTAAATCGAATATCTACCAATTTCAAATCTTCCCATAAACATGGTATCCATTCCAAACAACATATACATGATTTATATACATGAACTGAGGCCAATCAATGCCTTTCCGTTCATCTAACTATTTTTATCATGTATCCAAGATCCATACATAATCATGCTTATAATCTTAACATAACCATAACTAAGCTATATCTATCATAAACATACTTAAATCTCAAACAAGGGTTAGGGTTTCAAGAGCTTTATACCTTCCTTATAGTATGTACTAGCCTCACAAAGCTTGGTATTGCCCTTGGATAGCCTTAACTTAGCTAGGATCAACCATGAAAACAAGAAAAACAAAGATTAGTTCTTGAAAACACTATTCATCATCACCTTTGATGATTTATTTGAAAATGAAAGAAAGTGAATTTGAGGCTGAAATTTCTAGGGGATCTAAGCTATGATATGTAGCACTTACCCTAAAAATTATTAGATTAAACAATGGTGGGAACCCCCCTTTCTAGCTCCTTGGCCGAGAGTGATGTTTAAGGAAGGTAATGGAGAGTTTTTCTTCTTTTTTTGTTTTTGTTTGCTTTGTTATGACTTAATAAAAGTATTATTATGTATATAACTTGGATGCATCTCCTCCTTTTGTGTTGTCACTCATCTATAGGTCCAAGTGTTGGCTTCTTAGTGGACCATGTGTTGGCACCACATTAAACAACTCCATTTTTTATTAAATGCTAAAGAATCATCCTAGTTGTAGTTGACTTTCATGTGACATACTTTGGTTTCTATTATTCCATCCACTTTCACATACATGTATCTTGCTTTCTCTGCTTGATTCTGTGTCCGGTTATTGCTCGTTTCGATTGATCGTTCGTAGGAATATTTCACGGATTTCTAGTTAGGGTTTACCGGGAATCTTTCTAATATTAATACTATCATTCTCCATCTTTCTTTCTAACTTTCCAATTTATATTCCCTAAATCCATTCGTTAAATACTTAAGGCTATCAGTGTCCAGGGAACTCTCGGGGAAAATAAAAGTGCGGTTTTTCAGAATCCGACAGCTTTTACAAACACTTATTTTCCCCCTGGATCACTAATACGAACTCGGAAATCCGTTCTGAATACTTCTATATAGTGTCGTCTCATATTATTCTATACTCCCACCAAAACACTATTCATTCTTTATTCTTTACTAATTCTCTTAGGATTGTACAATTGTCCGTATTCTCTTTCGATCGTTCCTTAACCTTTTTACGGAACTACTGGATTAATCGTTATCGATCAGGATGACATGAGAGTATTCTCTTGCTTTTGAAATTGCTATATCTTATTCCCTTAGAAGATAGATTATTCTTACCTATGTTGTCACCCTTTAGCATTCTTCAAGACATAGAAATAATAACGTCGAATTCCATTCATTCTTTCCAAATATCACTTATTACATTGTAGCCGTAACCACTATTCATTCTTACATCATTAAATACATAAAAGTTTTAATTCCACCCAAAATCTGGGTTTTAATAGTCTCCCCTCCTTAAAATGATTCCGTCCCGGAATCAGTTTGAAAACAAGTGGGGGTACTTCTCTTGCATTGCGCTTTCAAGTTCCCAAGTTGATTCTTCTATATTGTGGTTCTGCCACAAAACTCTAACTAGCTGAATGACCTTGTTTCGGAGCACTTGTTCTTTCCGGTCTATGATTTCCACAGGTTGCTCTACATAGGTCATGTCTGGTTGCATGTCCACTTGCTCATACTCTACAATATGCTTGGCATCCGGATTATACTTCCTCAGCATCGAAACATGGAACACATTGTGCACCTGCTGTAGATTCGGGGGCAATGCGAACTCATAAGCTAGTTCCCCAATCCGTCTCAAGACCTCAAATGGTCCAATGTATCTGGGACTCAGCTTTCCTTTCTTCCCAAATCTCATTAAACCTTTCCAAGGTGACACTTTCAAGAACACTAGGTCCCCTACTTCGTATTCCTTGCCTTTCCGAGCTAAGTCGGCATATTTCTTTTGTCGATCCTGGGCTGCTACCAACCGTCCTCTGATTAGATCTACTGCATCTTTAGTTCGTAGGACCACTTCGGGCCCGATCATCTTTCGCTCTCCAACTTCATCCCAATACAAGGGAGATCGACATTTTCTTCCATAAAGGGCCTCATAAGGTGACATCCCAATGCTTGAATGATAACTGTTATTGTAGGAGAACTCAATCAATGGCAAGTGATCATCCCAAGCCTCACTTTACTGAAAGCAGGAGGCATCCATTTCTTTGACATCTGAGGCATTAGGTTCCTTTTTTGCCTTTGAAGTCAATCGCGCAGACTCTCAACATATCCTCTAGCGTTTGGATGGTCCTCTCACTTTGCCCATCTGTCTGGGGGTGGTAGGCTGTGCTCATGTTCAGCTGGGTCCCTACACATTCTTGAAAACTTCTCCAAAACATGGAGTTAAATCTAGGATCTCGATCGGATACTATTGCGACTGGGACTCCATGTCGTGCCACTATCTCTTTTAAGTAGATGTCCACTAGTCTGTCGACCGTGTACCTTTCGTTGATCGGGAGAAAGTGAGCTGACTTCGTCAGTCGATCTACAATTACCCATATGGCGTCATGATTAGCTTTGGTCCTTGGTAAACCTACTACGAAATCCATGGCTATGTGTTCCCATTTCCATTCTGGAATCTCTAAGGGATGTAGAAGTCCGCTGGGCTTCTGGTGCTCTGCTTTCACTCGTTGGCAGGTCAAGCATCTGCTTACCCATTCTGCTACGTCCTTTTTCATGTTGGGCCACCAGTAATACTCCTTCAAATCCTTATACATTTTGGTGCTACTGGGGTGCACTGAGTATCTTGAGTTGTGTGCCTCATTTAAAATCTCATCCTTGAGTTCCTGAACGTTTGGGATCCATATCCTGTATGTGTACCTCATGATCTCTTCCTTGTCTCTTTCACACTTAATTTCTTCCCCGGTCATTATCTCTTCTGTGGAGTTCTCTTCTTCCTCCATCATCCGTTCCTGGCACAGTCTAATCTTTTCTAACAATGGAGGTTGGATTCTAATTTCCATCAACTTTTCTTGGCCCTCTCCAGGTAACTTAACCTCAATTTCCAACTTCTCAAAATCTTTCACTAGTTCTTCCTCTGAAGTTATCATTTTGAGCTTTTCTTTCCTACTAAGGGCGTCAGCCACCACATTGGCTTTGCCCGGGTGATAGCGAATTTCACAGTCGTAATCCTTGATTAACTCTAACCATCTCCTCTGGCGCATGTTAAGCTCTTTCTGAGTGAAAATGTACTTGAGGCTCTTATGGTCAGTGTAAATCTCGCACTTTTCCCCATACAGGTAGTGTCTCCAAATCTTTAAAGCGAAGACTATGGCTGCTAGTTCTAGATCATGCGTGGGATATCTGACCTCATAATCCTTCAATTGCCTAGACGCATACGCTATTACCTTGCCGTGCTGCATAAGCACGCATCCCAGTCCTTTATGCGAAGCATCACTGTAAATCCCGAAATCTCCTTTTCCATCAGGTAATGCCAGCACTGGGGCTGTCACCAGCCTCTTCTTTAACTCTTGGAAACTCTTCTCACATTTTTCAGTCCATTCAAATTTCTCGGTTTTACGGGTAAGTCGAGTTAATGGAGCTGCGATTTTCGCAAAGTCTTGGACAAATCTCCTGTAATATCCAGCCAGTCCAATGAAACTCCTCACCTCGGTTGGAGTATTTGGCCGTTCCCAGTTTGAAACTGCTTCTATGTTGGAGGGGTCAACCAACACTCCTTCTCTATTGATCACGTGCCCTAAGAATTGTACCTCATTTTTCCAAAACTCACACTTGGAGAACTTGGCATATAACTGCTCCTTCCTGAGTATTTCTAAGGTTATCCTTAAATGTTCAGCGTGTTCTGCCTCTGTCTTTGAGTAGATGAGAATATCATCAATGAAGACTATCACGAATTTGTCCAAATATTCCTTGAACACTCTATTCATTAGGTCCATGAAGGCTGCTGGGGCGTTGGTCAATCCAAATGACATAACTAAGAACTCATAATGTCCATATCTGGTACGGAATGCAGTCTTCGGGATATCTTCAGGTTTGATCTTCAGTTGGTGATATCCCGTTCTCAGATCAATCTTAGAGAAGTATTCAGCGCCTCTTAGCTGGTCGAACAAATCGTCTATCCTGGGCAATGGATACTTATTCTTTATGGTTAGCTTGTTCAATTCTCTGTAGTCGATGCATAACCTCATACTCCCATCCTTTTTCTTAACAAACAACACTGGTGCGCCCCAAGGCGACACACTGGGCCTTATCATGCCCTTATCCAACAATTCCTGTAATTGTTTAGCTAGCTCCTTCATTTCTACTGGGGCTAATCGGTACGGGGCCTTCGAAACTGGTGCCGTCCCCGGGGCTAACTCGATGGCAAACTCAATTACCCTATCAGGTGGTAGTCCGGGAAGATCTTGTGGGAACACATCCTCGAACTCATTAACTACCAGAATGTCTTGCAATCTTGGCACTTCCTTCTGAGTGTCTATAACGTAAGCTAAATAAGCCTCGTTCCCTTTTTGTAACAATCTCTTGGTTTGCACCATGGTCAGAATTTTCTGGGTCTGTCGCATCCCCTTAAACACTATTTCTTTCTTCCCTGGGGTTTTCAACTTAACCTTTTTCCCATTACAATCTATCCGCGCATCATTGCGAGACAACCAATCCATACCCAAAATGACATCGAATTCCCCTAGCTTAAAAGGAATTAAATCGACATAGAAGGATCGTCCTCCTATTTCTAGCTTACAATCGGGGTGAATTTGATTAACCGGTACGATTTCCTGATTAGCTATTTCTACTTGTAGGGAATCTCTTAGTTGCTGGGTTTTAAGTTTCAATTTATGCGCAAAATCTCTAGATATAAAAGACTTAGTTGCTCCTGAATCAAATAAGACATTTGCACAGACTGAATTGAGAGAAAATGTACCTGCTATCACATCTGTGTCCCTCACGGCATCTTGTACTGACATATTAAAAGTCCTAGCAGTTGGTGGCCTATTTGAGGCAACTTTGCATGCCCCTGATGCTGCTGGTTTGCTCCTTAGGCAATCCTTCCTCATGTGCCCTCGCTGTCCACACTGGAAACAGTTTGTGCTGTTAGGGATGACCGTGGTGCAAGAGGTAGCATAGTGCCCAGCTCGCCCACACTTATAACAGTTTATCTGCTTCAGGTTGCACACCCCGGAGTGCCTCTTCCCACAAGTAGCACACAATGGCAATGGAGGTCGAGAAGGGTTGGAACGGGACATTCCTGATTGATGGCCGCCCTGGCTCACACTTACACTCGCAGATGGTTTAAACCCTAAATTCGTCCCAGGTAGGGAAACCGCTCCTCGATTAAACTTGGTTGGGGGTTTTCCTCCAGCGGATCTTCCGCCCATACTAACATGCTTTCTCTTTATCCTCCCTTTCTCTCTCTTTCTCTCTGCATCTGATCACTACCAACCTCCATAATGGTTGCCTTCTGCACCAAGGTGGCATAATCTGTAATCTCTAAAACCGCCACCCTATTCTGGATCCACTGCTTCCGCCCTTGTTGAAACCTGTTAGCTTTCTTTTCTTCTGTGTCTACAAACTCTGGCACAAATCTCGACAACTCAGTAAATTTGGCCTCATAGTCAGCCACTGACATATTGTTCTGTTTCAGTTCCAAAAACTTAAGTTCCATCTGGGTTCTCATGAACTTCGGGAAGTACTTCTCCATGAATAATTGTTTGAACCTTTCCCAGGCTACGACAGCATCAGTCTCCATGTTCTTCTTGGCTTCCCACCAATAATTGGCCTCTCCCTTTAGTAGGTAAGTAGCAAAAACAGTCTTCTGAGCCTCATTGATACTCAGATTCTCGAAAGATTTTTCCATTTCCTTGATCCAGGCCCTCGCCTCAATGGGATCAGCCAATCCGTGGAACTCTGGGGGCTTAAGGGACTTAAAGGCCCTAAAGGAATTTGCCACTGAAGTGTTGTTGCCTGGTGGTGGTTGGGGGTATTGGTTTAAATTCTGCCTAAGTAGATCCATAAACTGGCCCATGGGGTTTCCGCCCTGGTTCTCCCCTTCCTGTTCTACTTCAGTTTTTCCACCCTCTATTTCCCCCTCAAATTCTTCAGAGTACAGGGGTTCATCCTCTGCTCCATACTGGGAATCTTCTTGCTCATTATAGTCCTGATCTTGTTCTTCACTACTTTCATGGTTTTCCTCGTGTTGGTTGTGACTCTCTTGGTAAGTAGATTCTCGGGGGTTAGCCCTAGTGCCCATTCGTCTTGGAGGCATTTTACTGAAAATTTGGAAAATTTTACATTAGGTTCACTTACCTGTTTTAAAGGATTTTTCCTTGCATAATTCTTTACATGATTGGGTTTAAGATCCCACAGTTTTATATCTCATGGCAACTTAATCAAAAAAATAGTACATATGCTAATAAACTCGTGATCACATCCCAACAAATTGAAATAACTGAAAGGGAAACAAATATATACCAGGTACCGAAAAGGTACAACATCCGAGTTACAACGATAGTTTAAAGTACAACCATCCTAACAACAACAATACATCAAAAGTGAAATACGCTGTCTATCTGTCTAGTCTGCAAAAAGGGAAAATAAGTACAAGAAAACCATCCCTACAAAAGCCGGCACTACTACATCCGTACATGACTAGACAACTAGACTACTGCATCACTACATCTGAAATCAGCCGCCACAATGAAACATCATCCGAACCCTCCCCATGGCGATGCGAAAAATCTCCTTGGCATCTGCTCTGTCTACCCTACCATGCCCATCAGTAGGCAACTGTCGCACGCTCACCCGAGCCCTCAGCTCGATGCGGGTCACAGCCCTATACCCAACCCTGTCACTGATAGTCCTCCTGCCCTGCAACCTCATCCGGGCGGCTCTCTCTGCTGCTAACTCCCTCCTAGACTCTACCAACCTGGCATCCGCCACAGACAACTCTCTGTAAAGCCCGTTCACAATCAAGTTGTGAACACATACTGGGACTCCTCCTATCGGGACATGAGGTGGGGTGGATGGCTCCGCTGGAGCTGTAGTCTCTGTCTGCTGGGGCTCTGGGGTAAGCTCCTCAAACTCATCGGAGAGTGGGCTCACAGGTAGTGGTGGTGGGGTAGGGGCTCTCTCAACAGAGAGGGGTGGCACTCGTAGTCCGGAACTCCCTACTGCATCCTCCACTAGCTCAACTTCATCTACAGCCTGTCCAACAACAGCAGCCATGACCTGGTCAGTAGTCATATCAGTATCCTCCTCCATGGTCCTAATCTCAGATACAACCCAATAATCCTCATCCTCAACAACTAACTCAGTATCCTGTCCTGTCTGGATCCCCTCCGGGTCCTCCTCCCCCTCAGTCTCAACAAGAGCTGTGACACCCCCAAATCCGGGGTCAGGGATTGGGTCGTTACGGTCTCATAACTTATACGTAATACTTGACTTGAGTCCATGATAAATAAATCACATGCTGTGACCCCACAATAATAACCACTCACACACACACGGTTATAGTCCCAGAGATGAAATTGAAATAAGTCTTACATTAAAGGGTTACGAATAAAAGTTATTACAATCCCAAAAGGATAACATCATAAGTTTAAAAGTTTTGCCGTTGATTACATTAATTATACATATAGTTAAACAGGAAACAAAAGCTGTCTAACTATGCTACCTCAGCAATGGCGGCTAGCATCTCAGCGGGGAGTCCGGTGGGTCGGGTAACCTGCTTGCGCCGAGTGCGCCTGACGCGAGCCATCTGTCCTAGCTGTTGTTGTGACATAATATGAACAAAGCAAGGGTGAGCGAAAGCCCACCAACAATAATATAACTGAACAGTGATACATATATACAGCAGTTCAAAATATCGGTTGAAATCATATGCCATGCATTAATGAAGTTATTGCCAGTATAATATAAAGGATGAAGTTACCAGGTAACTCAAAGTATTTGTTTGTAGAAATATCTGCTACATCAAAAGTAAGCGAGATATTCTCATTTTTATTAAAAGAGGAACTTGCATGAAAAGATTGCAATTCCAGTTATGAACACTTTTCCAGCTCTGCCAACAGTAATCATGTTGCAGGAAATAAATAAGTTTGGATGATGAACCAATGATGGAGTATTCACCGCGCCCGCTGTTCCAATCTTGATGATCAGTCGAGATCGTACAGCTCAAATTAGATTTTCTACCGGTAGAAGGAAGAACTGACGGCTTTACTTGTCTACCACCTTACTAGCTCTCCCCGGACAACGGTTGGGCCAAAGGGGATGGACCGGCGCTACTCGGCCTCTAACACGACTCCTAGTTCAAATAGAATTCATGATTCTGAATGTAACGTTCGTCCCCCTTTCCCCAAGTATAATACTTGTTGATAAGACTCTACAAAGTAGTCGTATCTAGTTGGAAAGGAAAATTCACCAATAACTTCCAAGCTATTGCTTGGTAACGAATATCAACTTGTTCCAACAATATTACCCCTCGAAAGATGAGAAGGTAAACAACGACTTAATAAGTCAACAGCACCCGAGTTGCGAGTGAAGAGAATACTTTATGACCGGGAAGTCGACAAGATAAATAACATTTTCCAAGTAAGGTTCCCTTATTATTAGGGAGGTAGACTCAAAGAAGAATGATGTCTGAGAACCTTTCTTGATATTAGATTAATAATAATATGACTCCGAGATATTTTCTGTAATAATCGAAGAAGATAAACCTTATTGAGGTTATTCTAAATATGGAATAAATATTCAGAAAATATTTATTGAATTAAAAATATTTAAAGAATATTTAGGAATATGAAAGAATATCTTTAATCAGAGTATTTTTCAAAATAATCCCTGAAGAAATATCAGGAGAATATTTATTGAATAAATAAATATTTAAATGAATATTCAAAATAATATTAATTAATTAATAAGACCTGAAAGGAATATTTAAGATAATATTTATAATTAATTAGGACTTTAAATGAATATTCAAAAAGTAATATTCATTTAATGAGTAATATTCAAAATGAATATCAAGTAATATTCATTTAGTAATCCAAGACTTAAAGGAATATTCGAGATAATATTCGATAAATAAATCAAGCTTCAGATGAATATTAGAATAATATTCATCAAGTAATTAATGTCTTAAATGAATTTTCAAAAGTAATAATTATTTAATAAAATAATATTCTAAATGAATATCCAAATAATATTCATTTAGTAGTCTCATCTTTAGAAGAATATTCGAAATAATAATCGATAATCAATTCGACTCGGAATGAATATTGAAAAATATTATTCGTCGAATGGTTACGCTCAAATAATTATTTGAAGTAAGGATCGTTAAATAAATAATCTCGAACGAATATTCGAATAATATTCGTCGCCCAAATAATGGAAAATATTTACTTAAATATTTTCCTTCGAGGTAATCTCGATATATCAAGATATATTGACTCCCGGTCTATATTTGATGAATAAGATGTATACGCCCTTCTATGAGGGTCTTACAATAACCGGCTTATAATTGATACGTTAGCTATCTAATTTATAAGCCAATAAACAATCAGGGAACAAGCATAACGATATAACTTGAAAGTAGGCATGATTGCTATGGCATATGTATAACAGAAAACATATATATATATATATATATATATATATATATATATATATATATATTCAATCACAACAACAGCCTAAAAGAAGGGAATTGAAACTTGCCTGGTAGTCGAGTACGGTAAGGGGTAGTGGTAGCGGGTCCCGGTTCAGCTTGGTGATCTATAAATAGCCAAGGCATTCGGGATTAATCACTTAACATCTTAAAAGTTAAGTTATACTTAAATCGAAACACGTTCTCGAGTTATCTCGTTATATCCCTTTTAATGGATTCCTTTTTATCATTGATCCGACCCGACATTCGTTCGTTAATACGACATGTCACTGTACTTATACTTGGGACATACTTAAGTCATACAAGTTCTAAGGTCGATCGTTACGAACCAATATTATACTCCGAGTTTTATCGCCCGTTTTCTAAGTGTTTTACCGAAGTTATAATAAAGTCGTCTTTTAGGGGTTCGTTCGCGTTTAACCTCGACTCGAATATTTTTAATAAATCGAAAAATGATCCTTTTGACATACGGTTTTCTTTCACACCTTCCTTTTTACCTCTTGTATTTATTTACCAAGATTCGCCATGACTTTACATAGTTTACGAGGGTTCAATTTCAGTTACGAACTTTCGTTTACGGATTCGAACTACTTTTAGTAGATTGGTCATAAATCCTAAACCGTAAGTCTGTTTCACGTGATCTTTATATCAAAACGAAGCTTAGAACATTACCTATCCTATCATGGAAGATAAAGTTTCTGGACAGTCGGTTTTTGACATGGAAAATGGCATACAAAACATGGTATTGTAAAATCGGACATTATAACGGCTGTAAATCGAATATCTACCAATTTCAAATCTTCCCATAAACATGGTATCCATTCCAAACAACATATACATGATTTATATACATAAACTGAGGCCAATCAATGCCTTTCCGTTCATCTAACTATTTTTATCATGTATCCAAGATCCATACATAATCATGCTTATAATCTTAACATAACCATAACTAAGCTATATCTATCATAAACATACTTAAATCTCAAACAAGGGTTAGGGTTTCAAGAGCTTTATACCTTCCTTATAGTATGTACTAGCCTCAAAAAGCTTGGTATTGCCCTTGGATAGCCTTAACTTAGCTAGGATCAACCATGAAAACAAGAAAAACAAAGATTAGTTCTTGAAAACACTATTCATCATCACCTTTGATGATTTATTTGAAAATGAAAGAAAGTGAATTTGAGGCTGAAATTTCTAGGGGATCTAAGCTATGATATGTAGCACTTACCCTAAAAATTAGAAGATCAAACAATGGTGGGAACCCCCCTTTCTAGCTCCTTGGCCGAGAGTGATGTTTAAGGAAGGTAATGGAGAGTTTTTCTTCTTTTTTTGTTTTTGTTTGCTTTGTTATGACTTAATACAAGTATTATTATGTATATAACTTGGATGCATCTCCTCCTTTTGTGTTGTCACTCATCTATAGGTCCAAGTGTTGGCTTCTTAGTGGACCATGTGTTGGCACCACATTAAACAACTACATTTTTGGTTAAATGCTAAAGAATCATCCTAGTTGTAGTTGACTTTAATGTGACATACTTTGGTTTCTATTATTCCATCCACTTGCACATACATGTATCTTGCTTTCTCTGCTTGATTCTGTGTCCGGTTATTGCTCGTTTCGATTGATCGTTCGTAGGAATATTTCACGGATTTCTAGTTAGGGTTTACCGGGAATCTTTCTAATATTAATACTATCATTCTCCATCTTTCTTTCTAACTTTCCAATTTATATTCCTTAAATCCATTCGTTAAATACTTAAGGCTATCAGTGTCCAGGGAACTCTCGGAGAAAATAAAAGTGCGGTTTTTCAGAATCCGACAGCTTTTACATACACTTATTTTCCCCCTGGATCACTAATACGAACTCGGAAATCCGTTCCGAATACTTCTATATAGTGTCGTCTCATATTATTCTATACTCCCACCAAAACACTATTCATTCTTTATTCTTTACTAATTCTCTTAGGGTTGTACAACTGTCCGTATTCTCTTTCGATCGTTCCTTAACCATTTTACGGAACTACTGGATTAATCGTTATCGATCTGGATGACATGAGAGTATTCTCCTGCTTTTGAAATTGCTATATCTTATTCCCTTAGAAGATAGATTATTCTTACCTATGTTGTCACCCTTTAGCATTCTTCAAGACATAGAAATAATAACGTCGAATTCCATTCATTCTTTCCAAATATCACTTATTACATTGTAGCCGTAACCACTATTCATTCTTACATCATTAAATACATAAAAGTTTTAATTCCACCCAAAATCTGGGTTCTTACAACAATGATGTTAAAAATTGTATTAAACATCGTTTAGTTAATGAGCTGATTTCTAAGCTGGTATTAAACATCAGTTCTCCTACAAAAACCGATGTTGAACAACAGGAAAGACATCAGTTTTTTTAAGAGAACCGATGTCTATAGTCATCTTTTACATCGGCCAGCAACCAATGTTATAGACCCCCCCTTTGTCTACACCTGCAAAGACATCGGTTGTAAAACAATTTTAACATCGGCCAAAAACCGATGTTGTAGGGATTTTTTCTAGTAGTGATGTATATACTATTTTGTTTTCATAAGTGAATATTTCATGGGTATGCAGTTTTATTAGACTAAACAATATTGGGATAAGTTGAATCGAGTGAGGCTGTGACTTTTGGAGAAATGTGGAAGAAATGAATACATTGGATTTTATAGATGGAAACAAAACAAGAAGAGTATGATGGTATTATGTAATTTGGAGGAGGAAAAGGAGCTAGAAGATTTCAACAAGGATTGAAACAATAGATTAAATATAATGATGCAGTGTTCTAGGTAAGGTTCTATGTGATATGGGTATAAAAAGCAGCCAGGTAAAGGCTGAGAGTGAATTGATTCAGGAGGATAAAGATGAGAAGAAAGAGGTATATTTTTTATGATTAGTAAGAAAAAAGAATATGACTAATTTTAAGGCATAATTGGGATTTACTATTGAGGGTAAGGTGTATTTTGAGGATAGAGTCAGGATAAGGATAAACGAAGGAGGTGCAATAATTACTAGTCAGGAAGGCCAATGTGGTGGCTAATACCCTAAGTAGGAAAGAGAGATTAAAATTGACATGTGGAACGAAGCATCCGAGAGTATGTACAAAAATCACAAGGTAGATGTTACAACCGTGGTCAAGAGGGGCATCAACAGATGAATTATTCCAAGAAAGGAGTATTTTTCTACAAATGTGGAAAGGAGGGTCATATCTCTAGATACTATAAAGCGCCAGTAACGGGACCAACGGCATCATGACAAAGTGGTGGAGCAAATAGCAACCAATCGACCGCTAGGATTTTTAATACGACGATGGCTAATGGCATGAGAGAAATGGACGAGATAGAAGGTACAGGTTTTCGTAATATTGTAAATACGTATATAAATGATGAGCCGGTATGAAAATAGAGGTATGTCAAAGAATGAGAACGGATTGACAGAGACGGAATAGACGGTTTAGCATGAGAGTTTATAATCAAGAGATGAGAGCCTAAAACTGGTAAAAGTGATGAGGAGATATTGGAGAGTAGAGTACGAGATAAGCAACCTTAGTTATTGCCTACGTTGATTCCGAAGACGGAATCCTTTTAAGGAGGGGAGACTGTAATAACCCTAACTTCTGTACTTGAGAAAGATTTTCATTTGAGGGATGAATAGTGATTTTTGAGGATTAAGAAATTTTTCATGTCACCCTATGTACGGGATAGGAAATGGATATTTCGAAGTTATATTAGTAATCTACGAGGTAAATAAGTGTATGTAAACGCGATCGGAATTCAGAAATTCTAAACTATATTTTTATGGAATATTTGACGGGGCAGTGAGGAGCATTTCAATGCGATCAAGACAAGTGAATTATTTAAATCAAGGATTCAAGGATTTTATATTTTATTATTTTATTAAATTTAATTTAAGGATTTAGAACGAAAACCCCTGAGTTAGTGTAACGAGCGTTCTAAGAATCGCTAGAACTTTATAACGAGATTAAGCGAACGCGAACCAAATTATACACGTAACGAGATTAGAAACCATGCAAGCTCATCTAGGGTTTATTATCAAGAGAAATTGGTGGAAAAGAAATCAAGAAAAGAAAACAAAATAGTTTGATGAGGTGTGTGATCAAGAGCAAGCCAACAAGCCAACAAGGCTACACATCATCACTTCTCTACACATCACAAGCACTTGACACATGGATTGAAGAGAGTGTATAGCTGATTTATATCACAAATCTCACACAAATCATCTACCAACTAGTCAACAAGAGATTAAAAGAGAGAAAAACCAAGAGAAAACCAAGAACACACAAACTGCCCAGCAGAAACCAAATCCAAAGAAAAATTCATATCTCCACTTCTATCCTTGCTTAAATCACCAAATTTTAACCATAGCTTCCTCATTATATGGAGAACACATTTTTAAAATTTCATGGCCAACAAAGGAGTGTAGCCTAGTCAAATCCCTCCTCCAAGTTGGAGAATCAAAACTGTCCAGTCCATGGCAGTTTCGACCTCTCATCTTAGAAAATCAATAAGTCGAGCCTAAAGCATCTCCTGGTGATGAGCTAGGACTCAAAAGAAAGCCCTTGAAGAGTAAAAGGTGTGGTAAAAATTTGAGAACCAATATTTGAGTTTTCGATTTTATATAGATTTTACAAAGTGATGATGAATAGTAAGGAATATTGTTTTAAGTTGTTTTTATGATATGTTCATGGCTTTTTAGGCTTCGTTAAGGCTACCCAAGGCTATTATAAGGTCTATCAAGCTTTGTTAGTGTTACTAGAGCATCAAGGAAGGTAAAATCCAAAACCATGCTTTGAGTTTTTGTGAGTCTTGATGGGGTTTTGATGTTAGTATAAAGTTAAGATCATGTTAAGTGGTTTTATGATTGTTTGGCTTTGTATAATGTATAAATAAAATGATGGGTATTGGTTTTGAAACCTCACCACTGGTCCTAGAGATGTATAATGGATGTTTTTTGATGTTGAGGATGATTGGTTTACCTAGTGTGGCTTTGTTTAGTGTTTGTAAAATGGAAATGTCCGAGGTATAACCGTCGTAATGGCGAAATTTCGGTAGCCCTTAAAACAATGAAACCCCGAAACCATAAAATTGTTTCTGGACTTACCATTTCATATAGTTGTGTAGGTATGGTTGTCTAGTTTATTTTGACGCAAGAATTGCATTAAAAGAGTTTACGGTGTAGGAGATATGACCATTTTAGTGAAAGTTGTTCGAAGAATGGAACTGCAAAAATGTACCAACTTTGTGGCTACAACTGAGACCCTTAATAGTTGAATTATCATGTGAAATTTTTAGGATAAATACTAAGGTAAGTTAGTTAAGTATGTACGGAGGTTTCGAGTCCAAATCATTATTTTCCGATTTTATAAAAATGCGTCATCCGAGATTGTGCGAGTGAAAAGCCCTTAAAGGAAAGACACTATTCACCAAATCAACCCCTGCCCTGTTTGGTAAAATACGAAAAATAGGTCTTCTGACCAGAGCCATGTCTTGAGTTGGTTACCTTCTAGACATTTTCTAGATCATGCACGCGAAAACGGTGCGTCATTTGAGTTAACGGTTATCGAGTTTTGAAGGTTTTAGTAAAAGTGGTGCAAATAGTAATAATCTGCAGTTAACCCAACTTCGAAAATACATTTCACCTATCTAGACCCGTGTTTTCGAATCAAGATTTTTATGATAAATATTACAAATACCGAAGATGATTTTAGAAGTGGTTTCATATTTAAATATGTTCCCAGTGATTTATTAAAAGTGTTGGAGTGCGCATCAAGGAATAGTAATTTTCAGGAAAGTCAACTCTAGAGGTGCTACCTTGACCATCCGTTTTGGCTAAGTTAAAAGAGGAATTTCGAGTCGACTAAAACACGGAACTTGTTAAGGATTATCAAGGCAACATATTGGTGCAAAGAACGAGGTTATAAATGGTCAAGTATAACTTGAATTTGAGGAGCGATTTCAGACTAAACTTATGACTTAAGTGTTTATTGCGTAACATGGACTTAGTATGAGTCTAGGGGGACCCCTTAGTGCCTTGTTTGTGATTGGCTTAAGTGTCTGAGTATTGATTTATAAGTGGATCATATAGGGGATTAATCGCATGTTTTCTTGACCTTGTTTAGATTGTCGGATTCCGCTACGAGCCCCTGCTACATCAGGAGTACCAGGCAAGTTTACTAATTCATACTCTATCGTTCAGAGTATTCATATATTTTAAATTCATAAGTATGCTGATTAAGTTTTCAAACGCAAGTATCCTATCTAGTTGTTTATACCAGATTTTATTCATTCAATTTACATGCATATATATTATTGTTGAGCTGTTATCCAGATATATTATAACACGAGTTGTTCAAATTTATTTCATGAGTTGGTCCATATTGTTGGGACTTTTAGCGAGTTACTTCATTCGTACTTGTAGAGGAGGTGATAGAGATATATTAAGTAATATCTCCATACTATATATGATTTGATATATAAGATACTGATATGGGTCATCTCATTTCGAACCTATGATCAGAACAGTTCTTCATAAATATTTCCTCTACTCATTCGAGAGGAAAACCAATTATTGGAGGCGTTTATCGTTCATTGTTTCTGAACGATATTGGAGTAATCTTTTATTGCAAAGTAAATTAAGGTGCACGTATTATTTTACCGTGACGTCTAAGAAATTTCTTGTTGAAGGTGATCGAAGATTCCGACACCTTATATTCTGGACTAGAGGTGACAAAAGTGACCGGAGTTACGCACCGACCCAATTGAAGAGTATTTAGGGTGTGTCGTGACGTTGGCTCATCCTTCTATCGATAGAAACGAGGCGGGACAATGGACTGATCATCCATTACTTGAGGAGGCATATTGAGCAGAAAGTCCAATCATCGATACCTAACTGATAACTGATGCCCTTGTGGTTCTGTTAGCTAGGGTGTGGATCCGATCAGTTGTTGAATTTCATTCATTCAAATCAATTGAGCAGTTCTGAGGAGTTATTGAATTATATTCGAGGAGTTCTTTGAGAAGTTATTGAGATGTATTTATTCCTTCATATAAGTAGTATTTCGATATTAATAAGAACCTCTGAGTTGATCTCTTTTCAAAGTCTACATTTTTTTTATAAAGTGGTAAAAACATATTTTTGAGCGAGTTGTTGTTGTTTTATGTGGCATCTATATACTTGCTGGGTATTCTTTTTGCTCATTCTTGTTATTTAAATATTATTAAACAGCGGCATCTAGAGCTGGCACTAGAATGGCAAACAGTGATGAAGGTAAGGGGAAAGGTAACTGATTCGGCACGTTAGCCTTATAGTATCTGAGTTGGGTGCGAGCTGGAAAGAAGTTGTTTAATGCTTTGTTATCTTGTTGTGAAGTTGTAATAAGATTCTGGAGGATACTCTGATGTGTAAAGACTTTTGGATCATTAAGGTAGATGTACAAAAATCACAAGGTAGATGTTACAACCGTGGTCAAGAGGGGCATCAACAGATGAATTATTCCAAGAAAGGAGTAGTTTTCTACAAATGTGGAAAGGAGGGTCATATCTCTAGATACTATAAAGCGCCAGTAACGGGACCAACGGCATCACGACAAAGTGGTGGAGCAAATAGCAACCAATCGACCGCTAGGATTTTTAATACGACGATGGCTAATGGCATGAGAGAAATGGACGAGATAGAAGGTACAGGTTTTCGTAATATTGTAAATACGTATATAAATGATGAGCCGGTATGAAAATAGAGGTATGTCAAAGAATGAGAGCGGATTGACAGAGACGGAATAGACGGTTTAGCATGAGAGTTTATAATCAAGAGATGAGAGCCTAAAACTGGTAAAAGTGATGAGGAGATATTGGAGAGTAGAGTACGAGATAAGCAACCTTAGTTATTGCCTACGTTGATTCCGAGGACGGAATCCTTTTAAGGAGGGGAGACTGTAATAACCCTAACTTCTGTACTTGAGAAAGATTTTCATTTGAGGGATGAATAGTGATTTTTGAGGATTAAGAAATTTTTCATGTCACCCTATGTACGGGATAGGAAATGGATATTTCGAAGTTATATTAGTAATCTACGAGGTAAATAAGTGTATGTAAACGCGATCGGAATTCAGAAATTCTAAACTATATTTTTATGGAATATTTGACCGGGCAGTGAGGAGCATTTCAATGCGATCAAGACAAGTGAATTATTTAAATCAAGGATTCAAGGATTTTATATTTTATTATTTTATTAAATTTAATTTTAGGATTTAGAACGAAAACCCCTGAGTTAGTGTAACGAGCGTTCTAAGAATCGCTAGAACTTTATAACGAGATTAAGCGAACGCGAACCAAATTATACACGTAACGAGATTAGAAACCATGCAAGCTCATCTAGGGTTTATTATCAAGAGAAATTGGTGGAAAAGAAATCAAGAAAAGAAAACAAAATAGATTGATGAGGTGTGTGATCAAGAGCAAGCCAACAAGCCAACAAGGCTACACATCATCACTTCTCTACACATCACAAGCACTTGACACATGGATTGAAGAGAGTGTATAGCTGATTTATATCACAAATCTCACACAAATCATCTACCAACTAGTCAACAAGAGATTAAAAGAGAGAAAAACCAAGAGAAAACCAAGAACACACAAACTGCCCAGCAGAAACCAAATCCAAAGAAAAATTCATATCTCCACTTCTATCCTTGCTTAAATCACCAAATTTTAACCATAGCTTCCTCATTATATGGAGAACACATTTTTAAAATTTCATGGCCAACAAAGGAGTGTAGCCTAGTCAAATCCCTCCTCCAAGTTGGAGAATCAAAACTGTCCAGTCCATGGCAGTTTCGACCTCTCATCTTAGAAAATCAATAAGTCGAGCCTAAAGCATCTCCTGGTGATGAGCTAGGACTCAAAAGAAAGCCCTTGAAGAGTAAAAGGTGTGGTAAAAATTTGAGAACCAATATTTGAGTTTTCGATTTTATATAGATTTTACAAAGTGATGATGAATAGTAAGGAATAGTGTTTTAAGTTGTTTTTATGATATGTTCATGGCTTTTTAGGCTTCGTTAAGGCTACCCAAGGCTATTATAAGGTCTATCAAGCTTTGTTAGTGTTACTAGAGCATCAAGGAAGGTAAAATCCAAAACCATGCTTTGAGTTTTTGTGAGTCTTGATGGGGTTTTGATGTTAGTATAAAGTTAAGATCATGTTAAGTGGTTTTATGATTGTTTGGCTTTGTATAATGTATAAATAAATTGATGGGTATTGGTTTTGAAACCTCACCACTGGTCCTAGAGATGTATAATGGATGTTTTTTGATGTTGAGGATGATTGGTTTACCTAGTGTGGCTTTGTTTAGTGTTTGTAAAATGGAAATGTCCGAGGTATAACCGTCGTAATGGCGAAATTTCGGTAGCCCTTAAAACAATGAAACCCCGAAACCATAAAATTGTTTCTGGACTTACCATTTCATATAGTTGTGTAGGTATGGTTGTCTAGTTTATTTTGACGCAAGAATTGCATTAAAAGAGTTTACGGTGTAGGAGATATGACCATTTTAGTGAAAGTTGTTCGAAGAATGGAACTGCAAAAATGTACCAACTTTGTGGCTATAACTGAGACCCTTAATAGTTGAATTATCATGTGAAATTTTTAGGATAAATACTAAGGTAAGTTAGTTAAGTATGTACGGAGGTTTCGAGTCCAAATCATTATTTTCCGATTTTATAAAAATGCGTCATCCGAGATTGTGCGAGTGAAAAGCCCTTAAAGGAAAGACACTATTCACCAAATCAACCCCTGCCCTGTTTGGTAAAATACGAAAAATAGGTCTTCTGACCAGAGCCATGTCTTGAGTTGGTTACCTTCTAGACATTTTCTAGATCGTGCACGCGAAAACGGTGCGTCATTTGAGTTAACGGTTATCGAGTTTTGAAGGTTTTAGTAAAAGTGGTGCAAATAGTAATAATCTGCAGTTAACCCAACTTCGAAAATACATTTCACCTATCTAGACCCGTGTTTTCGAATCAAGATTTTTATGATAAATATTACAAATACCGAAGATGATTTTAGAAGTGGTTTCATATTTAAATATGTTCCCAGTGATTTATTAAAAGTGTTGGAGTGCGCATCAAGGAATAGTAATTTTCAGGAAAGTCAACTCTAGAGGTGCTACCTTGACCATCCGTTTTGGCTAAGTTAAAAGAGGAATTTCGAGTCGACTAAAACACGGAACTTGTTAAGGATTATCAAGGCAACATATTGGTGCAAAGAACGAGGTTATAAATGGTCAAGTATAACTTGAATTTGAGGAGCGATTTCAGACTAAACTTATGACTTAAGTGTTTATTGCGTAACATGGACTTAGTATGAGTCTAGGGGGACCCCTTAGTGCCTTGTTTGTGATTGGCTTAAGTGTCTGAGTATTGATTTATAAGTGGATCATATAGGGGATTAATCGCATGTTTTCTTGACCTTGTTTAGATTGTCGGATTCCGCTACGAGCCCCTGCTACATCAGGAGTACCAGGCAAGTTTACTAATTCATACTCTATCGTTCAGAGTATTCATATATTTTAAATTCATAAGTATGCTGATTAAGTTTTCAAACGCAGGTATCCTATCTAGTTGTTTATACCAGATTTTATTCATTCAATTTACATGCATATATATTATTGTTGAGCTGTTATCCAGATATATTATAACACGAGTTGTTCAAATTTATTTCATGAGTTGGTCCATATTGTTGGGACTTTTAGCGAGTTACTTCATTCGTACTTGTAGAGGAGGTGATAGAGATATATTAAGTAATATCTCCATACTATATATGATTTGATATATAAGATACTGATATGGGTCATCTCATTTCGAACCTATGATCAGAACAGTTCTTCATAAATATTTCCTCTACTCATTCGAGAGGAAAACCAATTATTGGAGGCGTTTATCGTTCATTGTTTCTGAACGATATTGGAGTAATCTTTTATTGCAAAGTAAATAAAGGTGCACGTATTATTTTACCGTGACGTCTAAGAAATTTCTTGTTGAAGGTGATCGAAGATTCCGACACCTTATATTCTGGACTAGAGGTGACAATAGTGACCGGAGTTACGCACCGACCCAATTGAAGAGTATTTAGGGTGTGTCGTGACGTTGGCTCATCCTTCTATCGATAGAAACGAGGCGGGACAATGGACTGATCATCCATTACTTGAGGAGGCATATTGAGGAGAAAGTCCAATCATCGATACCTAACTGATAACTGATGCCCTTGTGGTTCTGTTAGCTAGGGTGTGGATCCGATCAGTTGTTGAATTTCATTCATTCAAATCAATTGAGCAGTTCTGAGGAGTTATTGAATTATATTCGAGGAGTTCTTTGAGAAGTTATTGAGATGTATTTATTCCTTCATATAAGTAGTATTTCGATATTAATAAGAATCTCTGAGTTGATCTCTTTTCAAAGTCTACATTTTTTTTATAAAGTGGTAAAAACATATTTTTGAGCGAGTTGTTGTTGTTTTATGTGGCATCTATATACTTGCTGGGTATTCTTTTTGCTCATTCTTGTTATTTAAATATTATTAAACAGCGGCATCTAGAGCTGGCACTAGAATGGCAAACAGTGATGAAGGTAAGGGGAAAGGTAACTGATTCGGCACGTTAGCCTTATAGTATCTGAGTTGGGTGCGAGCTGGAAAGAAGTTGTTTAATGCTTTGTTATCTTGTTGTGAAGTTGTAATAAGATTCTGGAGGATACTCTGATGTGTAAAGACTTTTGGATCATTAAGTACTTGTTCTAAGACTATAACCCGTGGAGTAAAGGATGGAGTTTATTTTGAATATTGTTGTAGATTATATTGTGAGCAGGCGATTGAATATTCCCCAATGGTATGTATGCGAATGGTTAAGGTTGTGACGACCCGAATTCCTGGTAAGGGATTAGGGGGCGTTACAAGTACCTAGATAAATTTATTATTGCATTTATTGATGATATCTTGATCTAAGGATAGTGTTGAGCATATTATGAAAGGAGAAGTTGTATGCCAAATTCTCGAAGTGTGAATTCTGGTTAAGGAAGTTAAATTTTTAGGACATGTCGTTAGTAACAAGGGAATTTTAGTGGATCCCGCTAAGATAGAAGTTGTCTCAAATTTGGAAAGACCAACTACACCGACAGAGGTGAGGAGTTTCATAGGCTTGGCAGGTTATTATAAAAGATTCGTATAGGATTTTGCTAAGATAGCAGCACCTTTGACGCGACTTACGAGAAAGATTGAGAAGTTTGAGTGGACACCAAATTGTGAGGAAAGTTTTTAGGAAAAAAAGAGAGATTGATATCAGCCCATGTGTTAGCCTTACTAGATGATAAGGGAGACTTTGTAATTTATAGTGACGCCTCTCATAAAAGGGTTAGGTTGTGTACTTATGTAGTACGGAGGGATAATTGTTTATGCATCTAGACAACTGAAAGATTACTTGAAAAGATATCCCATCCATGATCTAGAATTGGCTGCGATAGTTTTCGCCTTAAAGATTTGGAGACATTATTTATATGGAGAAGTGTGAGATCTATACCGATAATAAGAGACTAAAGGATATTTTCACCCAAAAATAGTTAAACATAAGACATAGGAGATAACTAGAATTGATAAAGATTATGACTGTGAGATATATTACCACCTAGGGAAGGCCAATGTGGTGGCCGATGCCTTTAGTCGTAAGGAAAGACTTAAGATGATAACCCCGTCAAATGAGTTAATCAAGGATTTTGAGAGAATGCAGCTTGAAGTGAAGATGTCAGGAGAAGGTCAGGAAGGCCTAATGGAAATGTGTGTCCAACCACCATTGTTGAAAAAGATTAAGATATGACAAGAGAAGAAAATGGAAGAGGAAAAGAATTCCTCCGAGGAAATTAGGACGGGGAAAGAAATTAAATGTGAGAGAGACGACGATGGAATTATGAGATATGTATCGAGGTTATGGATTCCAAATGTTTAGTAATTAAAAGATGAGATTTTACGCGAGGCCCATAGTTTGAGATATTTTATTCACCCAGGTAGCATCGAGGTGTATAGAGATTTCAGAGAATATTATTGATGGCCTAAAATCAAGAAAGATGTTGCCGACTGGGTAAGCAAATGTCGTCGAGTGGGTAAGCAAATGTTTAACATGCCAAAAAGTGAAGGCAGAGCACTAGAGACCCAGTGGATTGTTACAACCCCTAGAAGTTTCTCGAGTGGAAGTGGGAACATATCGCTATAGATCTCGTGGTAGGATTACCAAGGACGAGAGGGAACCATGATGCAATATGGGTAGTTATCGACCGATTGACTAAGTCAGCACACTTTCTTCCGATCAATAAGAGATACACTATCGATAGACTAGCAGATATTTATATCAAGGAGATTGTGGTGCGACATGGAGTACCCGTGACTATTGTATCCGATAGAGACTCGAGATTTAATTCCAGATTTTGGAGGAGCTTTCAGGATTGTGTAGGAACCAAGTTGAGCATGAGTACGACTTATCACCCACATACAGATGGCCAAAGTGAGAGAATCATTCAGACCTTAGAAGACATGATTAAGAGTCTGTGCAATAGACTTTAAAGGAAGTTAGGATGACCACTTACAATTGGTCGAGTTTTCTTATAACAATAGTTACCATGCGAGCATAGGGATGCCCTCTTTACGAGGCCATGTATGGAAGGAGATGTCGCTCTCCCCTGTGCTGGGAAGAAGTTGGCGAGAGAAAGATATTGAGGCCAAAATTAGTCCAACAGACGAGAGAGATAATAGAGATTATTCGGAATCGGCTAGTGGAAGCCCAGGATAGACAAAGAAGGTATGCGAATCAAGCATGCAAGGATAGAGAATATGAAGTTGGAGACTTCGTGATGTTAAGAGCATCCCCGTGGAAGGGATTAATGAGATTTGGGAAGAAGGGAAACTTGAGCCAAGATTCATTGGACCGTTTGAGATTCCAAAGCCCGTAAGGAAGTAGCCTACGAGCTAGCCTTGCCCCCAAAATCTACAGCATATTTATAATATGTTTCATGAGTCAATGACACATCAGTATAAGGTAGATGCCCGACATGTGATAGAGTACGAGCAAGTAGACATACAACCAGACCTGACTTACGAAGAACAACCTATAGAAATCCTGGATTGAAAAGAACAAGTGCTGAGAAACAAGAGTGTTCAACTAGTAAGAGTGTTATGGAGAAACTAGAATGATGAAAAGTCGGCCGGGGAAACTAAAGAGCGTAATGCGCAAGAAATACCCTCAATTATTCCCCGACTTATTCCGGAACGGAATCCTTTTAAGGAGGGGAGACTGTAATGACCCGAATTTCTGTACTTGAGAAAATTTTTATTTTATCGATGAATAGTACTTTGCATGGATGAATAGTAAATTTCATAGATGAATAGTGATTTTGGGAATTAAGAAAATTTTCACGTTACCATATGTCCGGGACAAGAAATGGATATTGTAAAGTTATACGAGTAATCTATGGAGCGAATAAGTGTATGTAAACGCAATCGGAATTCAGAAAATCCGAACTTTGTTTTTATGAAAAATTTGACCGAGCCGTAAAGAGCATATCAATGCGAACAAGACAAGAGAATTATTATATCAAGGATTCAAGGATTATATTTTTATTAAATATGATTTGAGGATTTAGGACGAAAACCTTCGAGTTGAATAACGAACGTTCTAAAAATCGCTGGAACTTTATATCGAGATTAAGCGATAAAGCGAATGCGAAACGGATAATGGAATAAATACTTAACAAGATGGAAAACCATGCATGATCATCTAGGGTTTATATTAAGTGAATTTGGGTGGAAAAGAAAACAAGAAAAGAAAAAGAAAAAAAAAGTGATGAGGTATGAGATCAAGAACTTGCCAACAATGCTCCTTGTCACCATATTTCTCTACACACCACACAACTTGGGCAAGTGTTCTAAGAGGAGTTAAGTGCTGATTTTACATCACAAAATATCAGACAAACACATTTAACACCTAGCCAAACTAGAGAGCAAGAGAGAAAAAGCAAAGAAACCACCACTACCTCCATTTTATTCCATTCAGCCCTTCCAAGAAATTCAAAATCAAAACCTTAGCTTCCAAGCTTTGTTTTTCATGATCTATGGCTTAAATGAAAGCTAATAAGGAGACTAAGGTATGGTTAAAGTTTGAGATTAAACCTTGCATCCTAGCTATGTCAAATATTCATTCAAAGATGAGAATGAATAGTGATGAATAGTAACTCACCATGTTTTCTTGTTTTGATCTTAAGGTTTAAGCTTTGTAAGGGCTATCTAGAGCTTGTTAAAGGATTATAAACACTTGATAGTGTTGTTAGAGCTTCCAAGAAGGTAAAACCCTAACCCACCCTTTTGGTTCATATGAATTTTTGAAGTGATTTTGATGTTATGTTAAGATGAGTTCATATTAAGGAGTTTTATGATTGTTTGGTGGTATAAAATGTGTAAATGATTGGGTATTGGATTGGAACATTACCACTGACCTTAGAGCTCATATAAGAGGGTTTGATTGTGATATAAGAGTATGGGTTGTACGGTGTGGCTTGGTTGTAATGAAACAAAATTGAAATGTTCGAGTTATAGTCGTCGTAATGGCGAAATTTTGTTAACCCTTAAAAATAGTTAAGGCCCGAGACCATAAAACCATTTTTAGATTCACTACTGCCTATGGTTACAAAGATATGGTTGTCTGGTTTATTTCGCCAAAAGAATCGAGTTAAAAGAGTTTACGGTTTAAGAGTTATGCTAGTTTTAGTGAAAGCAGTTCGAGAGATTTCGTTACAGAAATGTAACCACTTTGATGCTAAGTTCGGAACCCTTAATAGTCGAATTAGAATGTGAAATTTGGTGATAATATGCTAAGGACAGTTAGCAAGGTATGTGCAAAGGTTTCGAGTCAAAAAGATTATTTTCCAATTTTATAAAAATGCATAAGCCGAGGTTGCGTAAGTGAAAACCCCTAAGAACGTGACTTTGAAACCAACTTTATAAGTGGTTAAGTATAACTTGAATTCGAGAATCGATTTCGAACCAAACATGTGAATTAAGTATTTGATGAGTAACATGGACTTAGTACGAGTCTAGATTTAGCCATTAGGTGCTTTGATTATGAATTGCTTAAGTACACGAGCATTTGTTTATAAGTGGATCGTCTAGGGGATTAATCGTACGTTGTTGACTTTGTTTAGATTATCGGACATCATCGCGAGTCTCTACTATGACCATTGCACCAGGCAAGTTTGCTAAACTTATACTTTTGAAGTATTGTTGTATAATACTACTTTTGCCATGGATAGTATAATATCTTTTTCGATAATTGTTCTATCGTGATTAAATTGTTTTGATTCTTGGTTTATATACTAGTTTTGAGATAAATAGTTATAAACCGGTTTACCTTGTAGCTCTAAAGATAAGAGCATACCTGTTGTTTCGACTATAGACCGGGAGTCAGTATTTTGAGATTGTCGAGGAAATCCAAGGGATTACAGGGACAAGATTACTATTCGTTCTAAATAATGTTTTTCTTTCACAAACATTATTTGTATATTCATAGATTATTAATTTCTTGGAAACGATTCGAGAAATATTATTCGAATAATTCTTTTATTCTTGGATTATTATTTTAATTCATTATTTTAATTTTGAGATTTATTTAATAAATATTATTTGAATATTTATTAAATCTTTTAAATGATTCGAAATTCGTAATATTTATTTAAGAATCATTCGAGGTCTTCAAAATCTATTTTAAATATTCCCTGACCTTCAAAAATATTTTCAAGAATTATGAGGATTCCCAAATAATTATTCGTGATTATTATCAGCTCACTTGAGCCATCTATACGCTTTCAATTCCATTCAGATTGGGAATCCAGAGTTCGTGCATCATTGTTGATTTTCTTTATCAAGATCTTCAATTGTATCCAAAGAATATACCCTATTATTATTAAGGGTTTCCAGTTTCGTTAAAAGAATATAAGATGCAGTCTTGATTTCGTGTGAACCATTTGTTGTTCAAATTGTGATTTCGGCCGAAGGCCAGCGAAAAGTTTCGGTTGGCTTCCATTTTATTCCGGAAGTAACCAAAGGATACGGGTAAGATCTGCTAACTGGTAGGAACTCGGGGAACTCGAATTTATTCAGTTCCAGGTCTGCAGATTCGTGCAAAGACAAGAACTGGGAATAGGAGTTAGAGACGAAGGTGGCGGATCGTCCATCCACGGCCCTGATGAGGTCGGGGCAGACTGGGAAACCGGGATTGTCCCCTACATGTAGAAATCTTGATCAACGTGAGCCTCATGCATATCGACTGTTCATCGAGTAGGGGTGCACCGAGAAATTTCCGCAACAAGTTCAAGTCAATTCTCTTTCCTACGAATCATTATTCATTCTATCCGGCAGTATCTGAAACTGTTGATCTTGTTTTCCCAAGGGGACTCTTCGCATCCAGTTTCTATCCAATCCCATTAAGGGTGAATAATCGAATTTTCAGTAATGGGTGCGTGTTCTATAAATTGCTTCGGTAGATGTGAGTTTCTTATATATTTCATAGAAGATAGCATTTGATAATTGAAATACTGATTCCGTACTATTTTTTGGATATCTTTCCAGTAAGAAAGAAATTTCCTTTGATGGATTGTTAAGATATTTTTGGCAATAATTGTCTGGTATAAGTTCATATTGAGACTTTCATTCATAGGCAGATTATGCCATACTTTATTATCTTGCTGAGCTTTCGCTCACTCTTGCTATTGTTTATATATTATATAGCAGCTAAGAAGGATGCCAAGGGTCAGGCACACAGCCCGCAAGCGAGTGGGAAATGCTAGACGTTTCCGTAAGCAGTTCATGGCAGTAATCCCAGAGTTAGTAAGGACCAGTTGGATCAGTCTGCAGCTTTTGTTGGTTCGCTTTATTTATAAGTATGACTTGTGTAAGTTTATGACCAGAACCAGACGATTAAGCCATTGATGAACCTTCACTTAGAGGTTATGTCAGTAGCAGTATTTAGTGAATATTTGGGTTTGTAATATTTTATATTTTGAGGATGTTTATTGTAAGTGTGTCCTTTCTGAGACTCTAACCTGTGTGAGTGTTTGTACATTTATTGTGGGGTCATGAGCATGTGGATTGTGTATATTGTGAGTAATACAGGTACAGCGAGGAATAAATGGATCGTGACTACCCTAGATCCCTGACCCCGGGTTTGGGGATGTCACATTACAATTAGATGAAACAGATTCATGTCATTCAAAATGAAAAGAAAGGGGTATAGACACAAGAAAAATGATTTAAAAGAAACATCGTATAAATAACTGAAACAGTTTCACATCACTTGAACGATAAGTGAGGGATATTATACTTGCTTCAATACATGAAGTTTCCAATTTTCCACATTTCAACTCGTTATTCACTTTACATCCATATCTACTTCTTTATACATTGATCTTTATTCGATCACACGTCCGTCTTTCTTTTATCACTTGTTAGTCTCCACCCGAGCACACTCGTCCACTCCGATAATTATTCCATTCCTCGAGATTCCATATAGATGTGCGCTGGCTCTTAGTCGGCCTCCTACTCGTACCTATAGAAAAGTAAAGTACTACTTCAGTACGCTTACAACCATAACCGTCTACCTCTGCTCTACCCAAACGTATCCTATACGCCTTACAACTTATCATATATAGCTTATACAGATCATATTCTCTAAATAATAACATACAATCAAAAAATCATATGAGCACTTAGCACGTAATTATAATTTACACTTATGCTAGTTATCACATATATCATATCTATTTACAAATACTTGTTATCAATTTGCTATACAAATTACAAAATAATTCTAATAAAATTTGGACAGCACCTCCTTTAAAATATGACCTAACCTGTCAGAATACAACTTATCAAACCGAAAGTCAAACATTCCTTATTTCAAGACAATTTACAATCGTACCAAATCATTCTAATGCACCTCATTTGTACTTCTCTGACAATCCATAAACTTAATACATATCGTACATACTCGTATCATCCACAAACCAAGTCACCCTACATATATTTCACTTTACTATACAAAATCGTACTAATGTCCTTGATAACACTTATAATCCTTGATATAATCACATTGTATTAGTTACCAGTCAGATGACATATCCATCAATCAACTAACAATTCTTAAGGTAAGCTAAGTACACTTAACTATTTATAACCTTTGAACATACACCACTTTAATACATCAATCCACAAAATCAAATTATAACTCTACATAATTAACACTTGTATATTCCTTATACGATTTACAACTTAATTACCAGACGAAGGTATACGGCATTTATAATCATTAACTCAAAATTAAATTAACAATTGAAATTTAACATCGTAAATCCCTATAAACATTACAATTAGACAATTCACATAATCTGAACATTATTCCACTAATTATATACATATTATACTCGAGGAAACTGTAAATACTATTTTTAGAAACTTTTAAATACTATTTTTAGAAACTTTACAAATTTTTAGAAAATTTTGATGACATTCCCTCTATACGGGTAACCTTCTCGTCGGAACACAGCCGACACAACCGACAATCTTCACATTTCAATTACAATTTACAAGAAAATCAAATACTAAACAATTTGAATTACCATTATTCTAATCCGTATAATCCATTATACATTTAATAAATCATACTAATCGAATATGCGACTCAGAACTTACAAACACGAAATTGTACGAACAATTAAAAATTAATCTTACGGGAATAATCGAAAAAAATATCGAACCATAGCAATTCAGAAATCAGGGAAAACACGAACCACAATTATCCAACAGAAATTCATCACTAAAACAATCAATTAAATTAGAATTACCAAGAAATGGGAAACAACCCTCTCTCGATTCACTGTACACGAAGTATACACACAAACGGCACACCAAACCAACTCATATCATTGCTGTAAAGAAACCCAGATCGAATCCCAAGATCTTTACAAAAACACTCACACCCCATTTTGCAACGCACCCACCCCACTCAATACTACGCGTACACACACACCACAGCAAAAACAAAGTCGGCCAACCTAGACATAGCCCACCGCCGTGACAAACACACAACAGTAAATGCACACACATGCATATTACACGCAGCTATTCGTACAGACCCACACAATCCAAGTTCGCAGCCTACACAGAAACCTCACACACACTCACCCACGCAGTTTATACATACACACAAGCATAGATGCGGGGAAAACAGGGGAAAAAAACGCGCTTACACCTGGAGCCACAGATTCAACTCACACCACACGGTTTTTCAGGAACACAGAGAAGGAAAGAGGGCTTTACCCACTCCCAATCAAGCATAAACAGAATCGAGAGAATCAGCAGTACATGAGAGAGATATAAGCGAGATTGTGGAGAGATGAGAGAGAGAGAGAGAGAGAGAGAGTTCAATAAATTTGAGAGAATGAACACCCGAGAATAATCGGGAATCTGCTGGGTTTTGGAGTTAAAAAGAGATAAGGGGCAGTTCTGTAATTTTGTACAATGCTGAAAATCAAACAAATAAATAAATCTGATTTAATCATTTTAAAATCGAATTTAAATAGAAAATTATTAGAAAATTAATTTTAAAAATTTTAAAATAAAATTTATGAATTACAAACATCCCCATATTTTTAAAATATTTTTAGGACCAAAAATGAATTATATATGAATTTTACAAGTAACGATCCTTTAAAAGCAACAAAAATCTTAAAATCATTTTAAAATACTGAAACACCCATAATAATTCTCTCGATGAGTTTAAAAACTAAATAATATCATAAAGATAATAACACAAAAGATTTCGTGATTTTTATCAACTCCAATGATTTTATAAAAAATTTCAAAGCTCAATAATGCATAATTTAAATAGATTTTAATCATAAAAATTCAAATAAAAATACACGGACTCACATTTCACATATACATCAGTATATAAGCATGTAAACATGATATCATATATATATATATATATATATATATACAATCCTAAAAAAATTCATCCCATATAATCCACATTTAATATTAAAGAATAATAATTATAAGTACAATATTTCTTGATGTCTTCATTTTCCCTTTGAGAAAATGGTTCTTGTGAGACCATTCCATCAGCATTGCCTTCACTCACACTTTGAATGAGTGGTTCTTGTGGGGCTGGACCTGTAGCAGCTGCTAGACTCTTTTGAAATCCAGGTTCTTGTGGGCTAGATCCTTTTTGAGGTGATGTGACCCTTTGCTTTTTTTGTCTTGCAAAGACCTTTTCTGTAGCTGGTCTTTTCTCCATAAGTGGTGGTGTCTGAATACCTAGTTGAGCAGCAGCTTCAATAACTTTCTTCCAAGGAATATTGACATGTCTTCTTCTAGGAGTAGAAGGTGCTGGAGAATCAGAAATGTTGACTGCCTTTACAGGTGAGTCATCAGGAGTAGTAATATCAGGATTTTCAGAGGCATCAGGATTGATAGAGACAACAGGAACAGTCTTTGTGTCATCAAGAGAATTCTGAACAACCAAAGGAATATGATACCTGCTCTTCTTAATCAATTTTCTCCTCTTCTTTGGCTTTTCAGAGATAGCCATATCCTCAGGAACAGTATCAACAACTTCCCTTTTCTTCATAAATGATGAGATTGGCAAAGTATCATCACTAGAATCAGAATCTAACTGCTGTAAAAACTTCCTCTTTTCTCCTGTTTCTTTATACACTCATGCTTCAATCAGATTATCAGCAGTCTTAGGCACAACTTTCTCCATAACCAGGACCCCTTGTTCACCCCCTTTTAGCTTCATTTGAGTGAGGGTTGAAGTGGAAATCCTTTGATCCTGATTGTCTTCCAGACACATCTGATCTAGCGGACTTCTTTATTTTACAACTAATGCCTTTTGGGAGACATTAGAGGTGGTTGACTATTTGGGTAGCTGTTTTGGATTAAGTGCTTGTGTCAAGAACAGGAGGGGATTGGTCCTGTCCTTGAGCACCAGTTTCTGGACCATAATGAGTAGTCATCCTCTTTTACAAGAGAAGCCTGGCCTCATCAGGAATAATAGCATTGCCTTCAAAGCCATTTGCTTTGTCAAAATTGACCAAAGCCTTGATATTGTTCTCCGAGATACGACATATGGGCAAAATTGTATCATTATCAAATGTAACATCAGGACAAAAGTGAGAGAAAATTAATTGAAAAAATCTAATAAAACATACATATCCACATTTATCTGTCTTTCTATCACTTAGAGCCTTCAAAATAAAAGTCCCATAATCAAATCGAGTAGCATGAATTAGAGAGTACCCAATTTTGGCTGATCCAGATGGTAATGCATCGAAGTTTGAAGTTTTATTAAAAAAACATCGGCTAATGGTGTAAAAGAAAAAGTTTCATTCCTTCTTGAGCTTTGTTCTAAACAGACTTGCAAAATTCTTTGGCTCTCCATTATATCCTAGATTTATGACAAACTCAAGTAGAGTAGAATCAGGAATATTATCAGGAGACTTACTGTTGGGTTTTCAGCCCAATACAATGGTATGGGTCTTGGGTGAT
Organism: Saposhnikovia divaricata; assembly: GCA_036435485.1. Classification (NCBI taxonomy): domain Eukaryota; kingdom Viridiplantae; phylum Streptophyta; class Magnoliopsida; order Apiales; family Apiaceae; genus Saposhnikovia; species Saposhnikovia divaricata. The sequence continues at coordinate 170,686,132 of CM071594.1, read as the reverse complement.
CCAAGACAAGTATGGGTTTTGGTGATCCAAAACATATATGGATTGGGTAATAATTATATGTTTAGATAATTATTATAGATGGTATATTTAGATACCAAGTATGATAAGGATTTTAATTGGAAACCAAGTATGATTAGGATATCTTGGTGGCTAAGTTTGTGATGGCTATATATACATAGTCCTATTATGTTTGATAGGTATGCTTGAGTATTGTTTGGCTTAAGTATCGTGTGAGTGAAACACCGTTTGGTGAGATTGATTATATTATTGATTATTGTTTGAATTAATAATACAAGTTGGGACGCGGGTTTTCGCCTACTGATGTTGAAATAGCAAAGTGGCAAGATATGAAGTTACGTGCGGCATCGACAATCCGGTTGGCCCCTGCACCGGAAATCAAGTATGATGTTCTTGAGGAGAATAACCCTAAGAATTTGTGGGAGAAGTTGACGAAGACATATCACTCAAAGTCTTTGGCTAACAAGTTGTTCCTCAAGAAAGATTTGTTTGGGCTCAAGATGGAAGAAGATGGAGATTTAAGAGATCATCTGAATCGTTTTAAAGGATTTATTAACCAGCTGAATAATTTGGATGAAAAATTAAAGGATGAGGACAAAGCTGTTCTTCTACATGTGTCTCTACCAAAGAAGTACAGTACTGTGATTACTTCTTTATTGGTTGGGAAAACGATGTTAGATTTGGATGAGACCATTATCGTTCTTTTAGAGACCGAAAGATTGATGAAGCAAGGATCGAGTGACGTATCTGATGGAATTGCACTTGTGGTAGATGCGCGTGACAAGAATAAGATGTATGCTAAGAAACGTAACCCTAATATTAAGTATTTTTATTGCGGAGAATTGAGTCATGTACAATACACGTGTCCACAAGTAAGAGAAGTTTTGAAGGAGTTGAAGAAAACTCAAGGAGCGGGTAGTGTTTCTGTGACAGCCCCAAATCTTGGGTCAGGAATCTGGGCCGTCACGCTCCAATTTCCATTTATTAACCTTATCATTTTTGATCTTTTAAATATTTTAATATCATTTTAAAACTCGCATAAGTGACCCCACACTAATATACACACACCAGTCATATGCTCAGAGAACAACATCCATTAATGATAAAAGTTAAAGATAAACTTTTGTTACAATCCTAGAATACCATCTATTATACCCATAAATAAGTATATACTACCTTGAGAACATATGTCGATATTTTCTCATAAGGTAGACTTCCCCTTTACCCTCTTCCGGGTTGTACTGCGACGTTTCGGCACCTGATCTAGCTGTTATATAAATAAATAGCAAGAGTGAGCTATAATAGCTCAGCAAGATAGATTTTGTAAACCAGAAATCAAAGTTAAAGCATATAAATATATATTTATAAACGGAAAGTCCACTATAAGAATTAAGAAATAATGAATCAATAATTATTCAATACACCATCCATTTTTCCTTTATAAGAAAAATATACAAAACAATATAATATCAGTTTCTCTTCTAATATAATATAATTTCAGTACATCATCTCAGTATAATATCTCAAGGTAATATAAGATTTGAGTAAAAACTTTCAATATAATCCTTCCATTTCCTTTTATACAACAATCATAAAAAAAATAATATAAAATCAGTTTCTCTTCAATCCATAAAACATTTCCATACTTTTCATACCATTTTTTTTGCCTTTTCCTGTATATAAAACTGTAACCATTTTCAATTCTTTCTTTAAATACTTTGGGGATATCTGCTAGCACCAGATACGTAGGACGATGATCAGTCGCCTGACCGTACCTGCTCTCTGTTTTCTACTAGTAGAAGGGATGATCCCACCTGGTAATCAACCCTGGAGGAAGGCTACCTGCTACATCCTCCTTCGGCAACTCTTGGACTGTAATAAATATTGAGTGCTAGACTGTGCCGCACACAGCCTCTTACGCTTATTGTTGAAATCCCATATTGGGTGCCGGACTGTGCCGCACACAGCCTCTTACGCTTTCTGTTGCAATCCCCCTTTTTGTCAAATCTTTATTCCATTTATAAAACACCATTCCACATTTTCCATTTTTCCGTTACCATTTCCATTCACATTTCCATTCACATATATCATTTCCATTTCCATTTATCATCACCTTTAAAAATATATATGTCATAATACCTTGATTATGACTCAGACATCTCCTCTGTATTCAATGAAATCAAATACGCTTTTATATATATAAAATATTCCGTCTATTTTAAAAGTATTAAATAGTAATCAAATAATATTTATTAAATCACAATTACTTAAAAAGAATATTTTTAACATAATATTATAAACATATAACTCTAGATAACAACTGATACCATTCTTTCATATCCCTTCAAAACATAAAGTATATTCGCTCTATCCATATTCGTATCCATATTCAAAAATCTCAGTAAAGAGGGAATATATCCCTAATCATCTAATCATATAAGATTCATATATTATCCACCAAAACCATTTCCTTTGAACATAAACAGTTTATCAAAATAAGGATAAAAGAAATCTTGCTCCCTTTAATCCATATCCATACTTATATTCATATACATCTCCCTTTAATTTCCAAAATCAGGAAAACAAATCCTTAACAATATAATAATAATAGAATCATATATATATATATATATATATATATATATATATATATATATAAATATATATATATATATATATATATATATTCCATGAAATCATTTTTCCTTTGAAGATAAATAATTTTTCAAAGTAAAGATAGAAGAAATCTTGCCTTGATCTCTAAATCCCAGAAGAATGACCCGTGGTTCGTCCTGAGTTATATAGACACGAAAAAGATCATCGTTAGAATATATTCCACTTAACCTCCTAACCCTTATATAATAATACCATATCATTCATACTCCAGAAGTTCCAAGAACTTAACCATTCTTAGACTCAATCAAAGTTTTAGCGATTTCCACCATTTTCTTAACAACCACTCTCGACTGTAAAAATTCTAATAAATTAATAAATTCGAATTTTCACCCAAGATCAATGGGTAATGCTTCTCTGATCACCCTACTATATCCTCCCAAAATTTTATAATTTTTAAAAATGTTTAAGTATGTCAATTATAGCCTCAAAGTTGACACAATTACTTTTTCTCAGTTTCCGAACGACTTTCACTAAAACTCACTTTTCTCCTAAACCGTTCATCAGATTTTGACGTACTTTATATCAAAACGATCTATGAACTGAGATCTATCCTATCATGACCAATTGGTATGCCATACTGACTTTATCAGATTTGGGTTTTATGCCAATAGTTAAGGTTATTGTTGTTCTAACGAAAATCGGCCATTATAACGGCTATATTTTCATACTTTCCAAAATATTACTCCTCCAAATCCATCATCCACCTGATACACCATCACCTACACCATGTGGTCATCTTACCAACCATGGTTACAATCACAACCCACTTCCATATTCAACTTAAACCACTTACAAACACATATATCATCATGAATAATCACTTATCATAACCTTAATCACTAAACTTTCTATAATCCATCATATATTCAAAGTAATACTAAAGGGTCTTGAGATTTATACCTTCTTGAAGCTTCAACAACACTTAATAAGCCTTGGGGAATCCTTAAAGAACCTTAAAATAGCATGGATGATCTAAAGAAACCATGAAATATATGTTAGTAATTCGGAGTTACTATTCTGCAGCTGAAAGAACATGAAAAACGAGGCCCTTACCTTGATTTTCTGGACAAACCTTGTGAAATAAGAGTTGTAGATTATCTCAAGGGCTTTCTAAAAAGCTAAAGAACGCAAAATTTGGCTGAGAAACGAAGGAGATATGCTTGTTTTTCTGAACTGCTGTCTATTTACCCGAATTGTTCTAAATGGATGAAGATGATAAGATTTTTGTGTTGGTTGGTGTTATCTTGAGAAGTCTAGAGTTTTGTGGAGTTTTATGGATACTTACTTGGAAAAATTACTAATTAATCCTTGGTTAAGTTAGTGGAATGTGATGCAAGAGGTGATGTCATTTGGATGATCATGTGAGATGATTTTATAATCTTGTTCTTGATTTTCTAACTAATGTTTTGATGATTCTAGAGTTAATGACTAATTTACCCTTAAACAAAAGTTAATGAAAGATGATATCACTAATGATGTCACTTGGATGATTTAATACTCTCTTTTCTTGATTTTATATTACTAATCTTGGTTGCTTGGTTTTCATACTCGTTTAATCACGGTTCGTTTCGAATACACCTCGTTATCTCAGTGGTTCTGAAATCGCTTAAAAATCCAAATTCCCTTGGAATTTCCTTGACTTAATAATCCCTTGATTTAACCTAAATTCACTAATTCCTCAATATAAATATATATATAAACCTTTTAATATTTCCTTGCTCCTTAATATCCAACAAATAGAGCTCATTCGAAATCAAAATCCTCAAAATCCATATTCAGGAATTTCTAAAATCCATCGTCGTTTTGAGTCACTTATTTTCTTAGTACAACACTATTATGGTTTTTGTTTACTTATTATCCATTTCGAACATAGGGTACCTACACACCATTTTCCTAATTTCCCCAAAATCACTATTCATTTAGGCACTGTAGTCTTTCTAAAGTTAGGGTTATTAAAGTTTCGCTTGTAGCAGCTGATGAAGATGCTCTTCTGGTTCAAGAAGATAAGGGATCGAAAGAAGAATGGGTGCTTGACTCGGGATGTTCTCATCACATATGTGTTAGGAAGGAGTGGTTCTCGTCTTACGAGAAGTGTGAGAGAAAGATGGTAACTTTACCAAACGGTAAAAGGGTAAAGATTGATGGCATTGGTGAGGTAACAATGAAACTTCACAATGGTCGTGTTCGAAGGTTAACTCAAGTAAGGTACGTACCGGAGTTAAATCGAAATCTAATTTCATTGGGTAAATTAGTTGATTTGTCTAAGAACACCAAATTTTGGATATAATTAAAACTTTTTATTATGTACTGAGGTAATGGTGAATAGTGATTACGACTACGATGTAACGATTGAGATAATGAATGAAAGGAATAAATTTGGATTCAAATGTTTATATGCCATGAAGAATACTATTGGTTGACACTTTAGATAAGAATTATCTATCTCCTAGGGAATTGAGATTTGATAATTCTAAAGGAGAAGATTATTCTTATGTCATCCAAATCGATATCTGTTATTGGTCCAGTGGGTCCGTAAAAAGGTTAAGGAACGATCGAAAGAGATAAGGGACAATTGTACAACCCTAACAGGATGAGTAAAGAAAAATGGAAGAATAGTGATTTTGGTGGACATAGGAATATTATTAGACGACGCGATATATAAGTATCCGGAACAAAATTCTGAGTCCGTATTATTGATCCAGGGGGAAAATAAGTGTATGTAAAAGCTGTCGGATTCTGAAAAACCGCACTTTTATTTTTCCCGAGATTTCCCTGGACACTGAAAGGCTTAAGGAATTATTGAAAGGATTTAGGGAATATGGAGTCGAGCTTTATTAAAGAGAATTGAAAATGACGGTGTAAATATTAAGACGGATTCCGGTAAAACCCTAAATAGAAATGAATGAGTTATTCCTCCGAATGATCAATGAATTGAGCAATAACCGGACAAAGGAACGAGTAGTGGATCAAGATACATGCATGTACTAATGGATAAACATCGAGCAACCAACTAGTTACAAGAGTAAGTAACAAGATTAGAAAATCAACCAAGTACTTAGTCCCATCTCATCTCATTACCACAAAAATGCAACACATGTCTCTTGATTGCATCATGGATGACCTAGGCACTTTAATAAAGCTACTTTAGCAAGATATTATCCAAGCACATCACTTTATGCTAGATGAGTGCAAGAGAAGCTAGCAAAACACAAACTCTCTCAAAACTGCCAGCAGAAACACTCTCCAAAAACAAATTAATATCTCCATTTCTATCCATGATAAAATCACCAAATTTTAACCACAACCTCTCCACTCCATGGGCAATATTAGCTCCAAATTTCATAGCAATCCAAGTAGTATAGCATAGGAAAATCACCTCCCCAAGTTGAAGAAGCAAACTGTCCAGATTCATGACAGTTTCTGTGACGATTTTCAAACGGCCATATCTCCTTCATTACTCAATGGAATTTGGTGTTATTTATCTTGTTGGAAAGCTGGTCAAATTTTATACAACTCTCCTTTAGAAGCCTCATCTAGAAAACCTCGGTAAGGACCTCGTTTTTCATGATCTTTCCACTGTGTTATAGCAGATCCGAAAAACACTAATTTTGTGCTTGATGATTCTTGTTAGTTAAGCTTGGTTAAGGTGTTCTAAGGACTATTAAAGGCCTAGTAAGGTCTCTAAATCCTCCAAGGAAGGTATATCTCATCAAAACCCTAGCTTTTACTTTGAGTTTAATGATGTTCTTGATGACATTTTAGATTAGTATGATTATGGTGATGATTAAAGCATGCTTATGTAGTGATTTGTTGATATAAGAGGATAAAATAGTTTAGATGAACGGAAAGGCATTGCTTGTCCTTAGTTCATGGTTAAATAACATGTATATGTTGTTTGGAGTGGAAACTATGATTATTGGAAAGTTTGGAATTTTGGAAATCGTTAGTTATAGTCGTCGTAATGCCGAATTTTTGTTAACACTTAGAAACCAAGCATGGCAGTTAATATAATTTCCTGACCTTGGTGAGATTATGACTGGTCCTTGTAGATCTCGAGCCATAGATCGTTTTGGTGCAAGAATCGAGACATTTCGACTTACGGTTTAGGAGTTATGGTCAAATTACTAAAATTGGTTTGGAACCTTAAGTAAAAGTTCGTAACTTCAATTGAACCCTCGTAAAGCATGTTACTCAGTGGCAAATCTTGGTAAATAAATATTATGGGTCATAAGGAAGGTATGAAAGAAAACCACATGTCAAACGGATCGTTTTCCGATTTTATAAAAATGTTCGAATCAAGGTTAAACGCGAACGAACCCCTAAAAACCCGCTTGGTTATAACTTTGGTAAAACACTTAGAAAACGAACGATAAAACTCGAGGTTTAATCTCGGTTCATAATCGATCGACTTTAGAACTTATATGACTTAAGTATATACCGAGTGTGGGTGTGATGACATGTCGTAATAACGAACAAATGTCGGATCGTATCGGTGATAAAAAGAGTTACACTAAAAAGTGTATAACGGGATAATTCGAAAAAGTGTTTCGACTTAAGTGAAGTTTATACTTAGACTCTTAAAAGGTGTTAAGTGGTTAATCTCGAATGTTCAGATTGTTTATATATCATCGAGCAGACCCAGGACATGCTATCTCCACCCACACCTGAGTACCAGGCAAGTTTCCAATACCTTGGAACTGTTGTTGTGATAATATGTATATCTGTTGTTTCTGTTACATATGTCATAGCATGCATGCCTATTGTCAAATTATATTATGATACCTGTTCCCTGAATTGATATAGGCTTATAGACTAGATACGAATTATCAGTTATAAGCCGGATTGTTTTGATAAGACCCTTAGCGAAGGGCATATGATATTCATTCTTAAATATAGACCGGGAGTCGATATTTTGAGATATAGATAGTCGTGGAAACCCAGAAGGATTCCAACGACAGATTATTATTTATCTGAGGAATGTTATTATTAAACGTTATTTATATTCCATAAAGTATCAATTACTTGGAAATATTTCGAGGAATGTTATTCGAGTATTATCTCAGTCGAGAGATATTAAATGAATGTTAGTTTCGAATATTCATTTAGAGTTGATTATTTAATGAATATTATTTCGATATTCATTAGAATGTTATTTATTAAATGAATATTACTTGCGAATATTCATTTAAGATTTTATGTACTTGATGAATATTATTTTAAAATATTCATTGGAAGTTCTATTTACTTAAGGAATATTATTTCGATTATTCCTTTAAAGTTTTGATTACTAAATGGATATTATTTGGATATTCATTTAGAAGATTATTTAATAAATGAATATTATTTTCAAATATTCATTTAAGGTTTGACTTATTTATTGAATATTATTTTAAATATTTATTGGAGTTTAATTATTTAATGAATATTATTTCGAATATTCATTTAAGGAGGGATTTATTTAATAAATAATTCCATATATTCATTCGAGGATTACTTACGAGCAATATTATGATTTAATAATATTCCGTAATTATTATTGAGTTAATAAATATTCTTGGAATATTTATTTAATTCTTTTAAATTCTTTTTAAAATGATTTATATTATTCGAAGATTATCTTCCCCCTCCAGATATTATGTAAAATATTTCGGAGTCTTGTTACGACTATTTTATCAAGGAAAGGTTCCCAACTGTTTATTTTCATTTAAATCTATCTTAAAATGATTTAAATGCTCGCTCAGACTTCCATGTTATAGGGGAACCAATTTGAGAAATGTTATTTATCTTGTAGACTTCCCGGTCATAAATCTCATAATTTATCCTTTTCACTCGCAACTTGGTTGCTATGGACTCATTAAGTCTGTGTGTACCTTCTCATCATTCGAAGGGTAAGATTGTTGGAACAATTTGATATCCATTAACAAGTAAAAGCTTGGGAAATGTTGGTGAATTTTCCTTTCCAACTAGATACGACTACTTTGTGGAGTCTTATCAACAAGTATTTCACTTGGGGAAGGGAGGACAAACTCTACGTTTCAATGCTGTGGATTTATTCGAACTAGGAGTCGTGTGTAAGAGGCCGAGTCGCGCGGTCCATCACAAGGCCTAACCACTGGCCAGGGAATTACTATTAAAGGCCATCGACAAGTGGAGCCGTCAGTTCTTCTTTCTACCGGTAGTAAACTATATTGGGCTGTACCATCCCCGACTGATCATCAGGGAGTGGGACAGCTGGCGCGTGATAACTCCAGTATTGGTTCATCTCCCAAATTGGGAATTCCCTACAACACGTATCGAAGAGACTTCTTTCAGGTTGACGGTGTCTTCCGCAACATGTATCGAAGAGACTTCTTTCAGGTTATAGGACTTCGAGAAATGTTAATAACTGGAATTGCAATATTTTCCTTGCACGTTCCTCTTTATATGATAAATGATAATATCTTGCTTATTTTCGACATAGCAGATATTCCCACATATATTTACATTTTGAGTTACCTTGTAACTTCATCGTTCATATTATACTGGCATCATTTCCGTAAATGCATGGCATATGGTTTGAAAGATACCTTTGAACTGTTAAATATTATCGTTCAGTTAAATATTATTGTTGATGTGCTATTTCTCACCCTTGCTTTATTATTATATCACAACAACAGCTAGACCAGATGACTCGCACAAGGCGCACTCGACGCTGGCAAGGACGATGAGACTACCAGAGCCGAAGAGAAAGCTATTGGTAGGATAGATTCATTCTTTCAGTACTAAATATATGGACTAGTATGACTTATGTAAATGGATGGCAAAGAGTATGTATTCATATTGTAACTCTTTTGGGTTGTAAGAACTCATAATGTGTTTAATAAAATTTGGTTGTTACTCTGATTTCATCTCTGGGACTATAACGGGTGTGTTTTATATTGTTGTGTTGGGTCATAAAGATGTAATTTATTTTATGTTGAGGTAAGTTCAAGTATTGTGGACAGAATTGGAGACCGTAACGACCGGATCTCGGACCCCGGATCTGGGGGTGTTACAAAAGTGGTATCAGAGCGTACGTTATAAACCCCAGAGATGAGGTGACGTTAAAATAATAAATTCACTAAGATAATAAGAACTCTTGCCAAGTTCATAGTCGGACTACTTAATGTAGTGATGACATATAAAACCTTATGGGAACTCTTAAGTATCATGATAGTAACTTAGCTCGATATCTTATTGACGAGTAAGGCGACAGACCTTGAGGCATACGAGCAGTAGCGCGATGATGCTTTATATGCTGAAGATCAGCGGGTAAATTCGATGGAGTACCCTATTGGAGACCCGGAAGAGGTTCCAGCAGATAAGGAAAATCTTGTTAGGATAAGGAGCTTACCCTTAAGGAATGAGGGCTACAGCCAGAAAAGGGATGGAGTACCCTATTAAGGTATAGTGCTCAGAAAAGGGAGCATAAAGAACTGAGTTATTAGCAAGAGAACTGAAGATTCATGTTGGATTCGTAGCCGGACTAGTGGATGTAGTACCAGCTGTTGGGTTATATTGAAAATATTTATTTGAAGTATATACATTTATTTCTGGCCTGTTTTATTGAGAATCATTTGAATGTTTACATGTTGTCTAATATTATATATTGTGGACAATTTAGTATCAAATGGGATACAGAATATTAGATTGTTAAATACGGTTTATATAATATGATAAGGTTCACAGCACAGGTGGTGTTGGACAATCCACTAGAATGGTTGTAGTATTATTTAGATTAGTTTATATTGACTAATAAATAATACTAGTATACTTTGTGTATATTGAACAGGATCAAATTTAGAATTGTTCCCTTAAACTGATTAAGAAGGTGAACTAAGATTCTATGTTATTATTAATGCTTAGGTTCTTAATCCGGAAATAATTAATTGACACGTGTATATTATTTACATGCTTTGATTTATACATGAAATAATTCTTTTGATTTATTTCATTATATTTTGGGTGATAAAATAATATATATGGTGAATATTATTTATAGAAGGAATCCATGTCCTGATAATATTCAGGTTAATGATGTTCCTTTGAAAGCTCAAAAAGATTTAATTATGTGAAACCCTGCAGGTGGAATTATTCCGAAATAATTAAATAAAGGTTGAGTGGATAATCAAAGATAAAAGATATTAATTAAATGAATTATCAGTAATTTATTTAAATAATGGGCATGCGCTATTTTAAACATGGGGAATTTAATAAGCAAATAATATTGGAACCGAATTAATTAATTAAATTACGGTATTAGGAAAGGTAGTGCAAATATTAATTCTTTAGTGGATTGAATTAATATTAAATGACATTGGGCTGGGCTCGGAATGTCATTGGGAGGCCTAACCTAATTTTCCATGATCCCTATTGTAGCCCTATATATATTCTTATTCTCTTCTTGCTAGGGGGGGTCAGAAAAATTTTGTAGCCACCCAGGAGCAAGAAGAGAGGTTAACTTGAGAAGACGAAGGCCACACTTCGCTCAAGGGAATTTGGGAATACAATAGAAGAGCGTGGAATCAACCGTTAACAAGGTGACTTTTCTATTCGTACTCATTAATATATTGTATCAAAAATCGCAGTGCCAAGATCTGATTGTCCCAACAATTGGTATCAGAGCTAGGTTCAATGGTTCTGCGATTTTTGATACGATGTCCATGTCGTAATTATATACGCATGTATATAGTGGTAGGCTTGTATATTCTGTTTTGCAGGTTGTTATCCACTATTATGGCCATGTATATTTTAATTATGTGTTTGGATCCCACGTGGTTTAATCGTGGTTAATTATTGTTTGGTTTCCACGTGGTTTATCGTGGTTGTATTACACGAGGGTTGATCGTGTTAGAATAGATTTACAAAATTAGTTTTGTATTAGATCTATTTTTTTGTAATTGTTTGTTCGGTTTTATAAAAATCCGAGTATTTTGTAACAATTACGTGCGATCGGATATCAAAACGGAGAAAAGAATTTGTTCCGCTGCGTAACTGATGGGGGCTGCTTGCCATTGCTGTTGAATAAGATTTTCACCAGAAGCAGACGAAAAGCAAACAGCGTGTGAAAATCTGGGCAGACACTGTAACGCAGGTTCGACCTACGTTTCAAGTGGAAGCAATAGAGTAACGCATCACAGACATGCGCATCAGGTGCCAGAGGCTGTCACGCATTCCGTTCATGCGCATCAGCCTGTAGCGTGGATACTAACTGCGTGACAGACTGTTCTGCATGTTTTTTCCCCTTTCCTGATTGTTTTCGGCGAGTACTGCTGGATGAACAGGGCAGGCTGTAGGAAATTCAATTTCAGGGGCCATAATAATGGATTATTATTTTATTGTTTTAATTTTTAATTCTGCTATTTAATTTTTTTTAATTATTGCTTTAAATAAATTATGTGTGTTGTTAATTATGTGTGTAATTTTTAATTGCATGTTTAACATAATTAGGACGACATGGACATAGATTTTTTATTTATTACTTTAATTAAATGTTTTATGTTGTTTAAATTATGTGTGTATTTGGAATGCATGTTAGACATAATTACAACGACATAGGCCCCATTTAATTTTAAAATTCCTCAATTTTAATAAAAATACTAAGTGGGAGAGGGAATTAATTTGGTATTAAATCCCACGGTCTCCATTATTGTTTGTATGTATTTAACACCGAGACGAATATAAATTATATACATGCCACCCATCGTGGCGTATGATTTGTGGTGTCGGGTAGTGTTATGGATATTACTAGAACAAACTTCCTAAATTAATTACGAATATTGAAAGGTATACATGCCACCCATCGTGGCGTACCAAGTTTCATAGAATTCAATAATGAGACAAAATTAATTATGAATATTGAAAGGTATACATGCCACCCATCGTGGCGTACCAAGTTTCATAGAATTTGATTAATTTATAGGGTACCAATGATTGAATGTAGATCTTCGATATTGAGAGAAAGGATGATTCTGTCTAGAAAGGGGTCTTAAGTGATGCCTCTTGACAATGCTCCCCCCGATCTGGGAATTATCATATTATCGATTATTGATTTGAAATATTTAATGGTGGCACCCGGTATTATTATTATTAACTTAAGATTTGATAATGGTATACACTTAGCTATGGAAAATAATATACATGACCACCCATCGTGGCGTATTATTTAGTAATAGGACCGAAGTAATATTAAAACGAATTTAAGTGGTATATATGTCACCCATCGTGGCGTACCAGATACGTATGGTGTTAAATATTAGTGCATTAATTTTAATTAATTGTTAGAGGAAACCAATAGGTTTTAAGATTTATGCAACTATCTGATTATGTGTTACATGTATGATTCTCAGGATTAGATCATTATGCGCTTTAACCCACTATTCACCATACTTAAGGATAACAAACTTACTGGACCAAAATATATTGAATGGAAACGTAATTTGGATATAGTGTTGACTGCTGAAGAGTACAAATTTTGTACTTATGAACCCAAACCAGATCAGCCTGCTGAAGATGCTCCTGAAAGTGAGAAGGAGTATTATAAGCGGTGGGTTAAGGCTGATAAGATGTCTCGATGTTACATTCTGACAGCAATGTCGGGTGTTTTGCAGCATCAGCATCAGGCTATGGCCACTGCTTCAGATATGCTCTTTAATCTCAAGGAACTTTTTGGGGAACAGAATAGGGCTGCTAGGCAAGTAGCAATGAAGGCTTTAATGAACACTCAGATGGCTGAAGGAACACCTGTAAGGGATCATGTTCTGAGGATGTTGTCTCATCTGAATGAGATGGAGATCCTTAGTGCTGATATTGATGGGGAAACCCAGATCGATATCATCCTTATGAGTCTGCCCAAAAGTTTTAAGCAGTTCCGCTTGAATTACACCATGAACAAAAGGATGTATAGTCTCGCGGAACTTCTGATAGAACTTCAGGCAACTGAAGGACTCTTTAAGCAGAATGTTCAAGTGAATGTGGCTGAGAAAGCTTCTTCCTCTAAGCCGAAAGGCAAGAAGAAGAAAAAGGTTCAGACACAGAAAGCTGGAAAGGTTGCTAATGCAGTGGGAGTTCAAGGTGCTGTGAAAAAGCCTAAGGGCAAGTGCTTCAGGTGCAAGCAGTCAGGTCACTGGAAACAGGATTGTCCTCTTCCTAAGAAGATAAACAATACTGGTATGTCTCTTTCTCTAGTTACAGAAACATATATAGCGGCTATATCTACGAGCACTTGGTGTGTAGATACAGGAGCCACTGACCATGTTTGTAACTCTATGCAGGGGTTCCAGCAATCCAGAATGCTTAGAGATGGCGAGATATATGTGTTCATGGGAGATGCTACGAAAGTAGCAGTAGTTGCAGTTGGAATAATTACATTATCTTTTGGCGATGATAGGATTTTGGTTTTGAACAATTGTCTTTATGTACCTTCGTTTAGAAGGAATTTAATTTCGGTTTCTAAACTTGCCATGGATGGTTATAATGTTTGTTTGGATCGTAATGTTTCTATTATGATGAATAAACGAGTTATATGTTCTGGTACATTGCAAGACAATTTATATATTATTAATCCAATCCAACCAATGCTGCAACATAAGGAAACTAATAACATTCTTTCTAGCTCAAATAAAAGAAAGAAACCTTCTGATTTGAACCAAACATATCTTTGGCACTTAAGATTAGGTCATATTAACTTGAGGAGGATTCAAAGACTGGTAGTAGATGGGCCATTAGGCTCGTTGGCAGTGGAGCCATTTCCAGTTTGTGAATCCTGCTTGGAAGGTAAGATGACTAACAGGCCTTTTAAAGCAAAGGGGAATAGATCCAAAGAAGTGTTAGAATTGGTTCATACTGATTTATGTGGACCTATGAGTACCCAAGCAAGAGGAGGTTTTGAGTATTTTGTCACTTTCATTGACGATTATTCTAGATATGGGTACATTTATTTGTTGCGCCGTAAGTCTGAGTGCTTTGAAAAATTCAAAGAGTACAAAGCAAGTGCGGAGAAGCGACATCTTGGAAAATGTATCAAGTCACTACGATCAGATCGTGGTGGCGAATACTTGCTTGGAGAATTTAGGGAATATTTATCAGAAAATGGGATCACATCCCAGTTGTCTGCACCTGGCACACCTCAGCAGAATGGTGTAGTAGAGAGAAGGAATCGGACTCTTTTAGAGAGTGTTAGATCGATGATGAGTTATTCAGATTTACCCAAGTCGTTTTGGGGATATGCTATAGAAACAACGGCTTACCTTCTAAACTTGGTACCTTCTAAGTCGCTTCCCAAGACTCCAATAGAATTGTGGACTGGAAGCAAACCAAGTCTAAGACATATTCAGATTTGGGGTTGTCCAGCACATGTGCTGAACAAGAACGCGACCAAGTTAGAATCTCGTACAGAAGTAAGGCTGTTTGTAGGCTATCCCATGGGAACGAAAGGTTATTCATTTTATAGTCCTAAGGATCGAGATATCATTGTTATCACCAATGCTAGATTCTTAGAAGAAGGCTATATAATGAACCATAAACCCATGAGTAGTACTGTTTTAAAGGAATTAGTGGGAGGATTAGAAAATTCTAAGGGGCAAATAGTACAAGTAGATTAGCCATAAGTAAATGCACAACTTGACACTAATACCGCACCAGTGCCTCGTCGTAGTGGGAGGGTTGTACGACAACCTGATAGATTCATGTTTTTGGGAGAGTCCTCGGACTTGGTCTCTGGAAAACATGATGAGGATCCCAAGACATACGAAGAGGCAATTCTAGATAAAGATGCAGATCTATGCAAAAGGCAATGGAATCTGAGATGGAATCTATGTATTCCAATCAAGTTTGGGAGCTCGTGGAACCACCCAAAGGTGTAAAACCCGTTGGATGTAGGTGGATCTACAAGAAGAAAAGAGGATCTGACAATAAGGTGAAAGCTTGGATAGCACGACTTATTGCGAAAGGGTATACTCAGAAAGAAGGGATCGATTATGAGGAAACCTTTTCACTGCTTAAGTCATAGCAGCTCATCTCAATTATGAGATTTGGCAAATGGATGTCAAGACATTTCCTTAACGGAAGTCTTGAGGAAACCATCTATATGCAGAAACCAAAAGGATTCATTAAGAAAGGCCAAGAGCATCTGGTATGTAAATTTAAGAGGTCTATTTATGGACTTAAGCAAGCTTCTAGGGACTGGAATATTCGTTTTGATCAGGCAGTCCAGTCATATGGATTTGATCAAAGTCCAAGCGAATCGTGCGTGTATAAGAGAAGTGGGGGTAATGTAGTGGTTTTTCTAGTACTATATGTAGATGACATTTTGCTCATTGTAAATAATGTTAAGATGTTATCATAGTTGTTCAAACAATAAGAAATGAAGGATTGGAGTGAAGCGGCATACATCCTTAGGATCAAAGAGATAAGGGATCGTAAGAAAAGGATGTTGGGTTTATCTCAGAAACCCTTCATTGAAGAGGTATTGGCTCATTTTAACATGCAGAACTCCAAGAGGGGTTTCTTACCTTTCAAGAAAGGAGTTGCTATATCAAAGGATCAGTGTCTGTCGACACTTAAGGAGATAGAGAGTGTAAAATCAATTCCCTATGCTTGGGCATGTGGAAGCTTAATGTATGTTATGTTATGTATGATGAATGATGTGTGCTTTGCAGTGGGCATAGTTAGTAGATATCATTCGAACCCAGGTAAGGAAATTAGAGTGTAGTAAAAAAAATAGATACTTAAGTACCTGAGAAGGACTAAGGAGTATATGTTAATATACAAGGCCTCAGATTTGTTTCCTATAGGGTATACCGATTCAGATTTCCAGAAAGATAGGAGTCGGATATTTGGTTATAAAGTAGTTTTTTGAGTAATAGTGGATTAAATAAACACTGGTATACTCTTAGGATATTTTGAGTATAAGTGGGAGATTGTTGGGGTGTACCGAAAATATTTATTTGAAGTATATACATTTATTTCTGGCCTGTTTTATTGAGAATCATTTGAATGTTTACATGTTGTCTAATATTATATATTGTGGACAATCTAGTATCAAATGGGATACAAAATATTAGATTGTTAAATACGGTTTATATAATATGATAAGGTTCACAGCACAGGTGGTGTTGGACAATCCACTGGAATGGCTGTAGTATTATTTAGATTAGTTTATATTGACTAATAAATAATACTAGTATACTTTGTGTATATTGAACAGGATCAAATTTAGAATTGTTCCCTTAAACTCATTATTTAAGGAATCCATGTCCTGATAATATTCAGGTTAATGATGTCCCCTTGAAAGCTCAAAAAGATTTAATTATGTGAAACCCTGCAGGTGGATTTATTCCGGCATATTTAAATAAAGGTTGAGTGGATAATCAAGGATAAAAGATATTAATTAAATGAATTATCAGTAATTTATTTAATTAATGGGCATGCGCTATTTTAAACATGGGGAATTTAATAAGCAAATAATATTGGAAACGAATTAATTAATTAAATTACGGTATTAGGAAAGGTAGTGCAAATATTAATTCTTTAGTGGATTGAATTAATATTAAATGACATTGGGTTGGGTTCGGAATGTCATTGGGAGGCCTAACCTAATTATCCATAATCCCTATTGTAGCCCTATATATATTCTTATTCTCTTCTTGCTAGGGGGGTCAGAAAAATTTCTAACCACCCAGGAGCAAGAAGAGAGGTTAACTTGAGAAGACGAAGGCCACACTTCGCTCAAGGGAATTTGGGAATACAATAGAAGAGCGTGGAATCAACCGTTAACAAGGTGAATTTTCTATTCGTACTCGTTAATATATTGTATCAAAAATCGCAGTGCCAAGATCTGATTGTCCCAACACCAGCAAGTAAGACGGATTGGAAGAATCACTTGAGATCTTATACGGGAATAGATAAGAATCCTTAGAGACTTTCGTATAAACGAAGAAAGAGCTAGAGGGATGTATAATTATCAAAGACATCGATTAGGACGAGGAACAGAGTCCCTATAAATAGTTGAGAAGAGGACGTAAGTGCCATATCATTTGATAAATGAATTAGTATGAATATTGTCAGTAATAATTCGCAATAAAAAAGGTAGATGTCATAGGTTATATTTATGAAACCAAATGGAGGTTAATGAGGTGGTTTGATTAAGGGAAATGTTCATTTTATGAATGAATCAGTTAGAAAGTAAAGACATTGGGAAGTGATAGCATGATTGGATAAAGTTATATAAGGAAGTAGTAAGCCAGACAACGATCTCAAAACCTACCGGAAGATAAGACCAGTGAGCCAAGATAAACTCATAATGAGACTACTGTCAAAGACTGAGTATAGAGTTATTTCAAATCAGTGACATGATGAACCAGAAACGTTAGATACATGTGATTCAGAGGAATATCAAATTCCTTCTTTTCTTTGAATGGATTATAGTAGTCCCCTTAAGTTTACTCCGACGCGAAATTATAATGGATCAAGTAATACGATCAACAGTTAAAGAGAAAAATGTGAGAAAATCTTCCTGGAGCTAAAAGATGAAAGAGGTAATGACCAAGAGTTGGCATTGCTTAATGGAAAAAGGAGACTTTGTGCTTCCAACGACGCTTCGCATAAAGGATTAGGATGTGTGCTTGCGCAGCACGACAAAGTACTTGCGGATGTGTTCGGACAGCACGGTTCACCAAGTTCGGATGGCCCTAGTAGTGCCAATTTTGTGGAACAACCAACCCCGACGGTAATGTTCCTTCTGAGACTAGTGGTTAGGTAGACTGACATTTGGTAATATTGAATATCAGGACACATAGGTATCAGGACGTTGCGACGGGTTTCAGTTTGAAACTGTTGATTTCCCTTCTAAGGGATGTATATAATTGGTTCCTCTCTAGTGGTTAAACTTCCAACCTGATGATGATTATTTCGTTACTTATGACTACTTATGGTTCTACCTGCTTGGAGGTTCATAGGACTATTCTTCAGGTTTTGAAACTGGTCTCCTTAATGTTACCAGTAGATGGATAGATTGACCGAAAATTTCCCTGATTCTGGAAAGAACTTCAACGAATTTTGGCAAACCTTGTCTTTCTGATTATCAGATAACATCATTGAAGAGAATGGAAACTGGAGCGAACCCTAGGGATTGGGTAAGGATGCCGTCATACGGGTTAGTAGACGGACCCTGAGTATTACAATCGATGGTAGAGATAAAATGATGAAGTAAGATTGGACGAAAATAGGAAATGTAAGTAAGAAACCAGCCGGACTGAGAAAGTCCTGGATTGACTTAAATGAAAAGGCTGTTATGCCATGAATGGTAAGCTTGCGTGGCACGCAGGATTGATAAGAATAGTTGAAAGGATAAAAGTCGAGGAAAGGTGACCGGAGACGGTGCCGAGTAGTCGATTAAGACTTACATGAAGTAAAGTTTTGGAAAGGTAGAAAGGTATCAAAGAAGAAGACACTATGCCGGCAATTGCTAGAAAAGTAATGCTAATTAGCCAACCCCTAAAATCATATATTTTTATTTTAGTGTGGCCAGTTGAGGCCAAGTCACAAAGGAGTATCAAGTGACTAGACCAGCAATGAAAGGACAAAGCAAGGTTGCTTCTAAGTAAGCACCGACTGCAAGGGCTTCTGATATAAAGGAAACATTAATGAGATCGTAGGAATCTTCTACTAAACCCTTTGCAACCCATGTTTTGATTGGGAATTTACTAGATTTTTTTTTTAAATGGGGTCACCCGTACTAAAGTGATTCATGTGTATACGATTGTCCAAGATTACGAGTAAAAATAGAAGTATAGTGACTTGAGATGTTTGAAGTTAGGGCATTATAAATACCATGAATATATTATGACTAAGGAAAGTAAACAACGAAGGTTTATGAAGAGAGTATAGAAATGGTCAGAGATGGATCAGTATGCTGTAGAAATTTTGTCTAAGGCAAGTACCTTTGAGAAGAACGATAAGTACTAAGAGATTCACGTTGAACTCGACCAATATCTTCCAAAACATCCTTGCTACCATTACCAAGTTCTGTAAGAGAGCAGATAGGCATACGTTGCCTTTTGGAAGGCCAAATAGGCTGACAACTATCTGAAAGAAGAGGGTGGCATTAAGCCACCGATCGATTATCAAATGAGAATGATTGAAAAGAGACCCTTATTAAGGATACATGATCTGATTGCCAATTATAGGATGCAAGAATTCCTTGACAGTTGAATTAAGGATAGGATATTCATAAATTAAGACAAACCCTGGGGAATGCACAAGGGATGGAATTAACCCTAATAAAGACATTGTGAATTCAAATGATATGAGTTGGATTTGCTAAGGCAAAAATGACCTGTAAGGATTATTAAAAAGAGTTCTGGAAAGAACATAGACAGAATTATTAGAGTATTGATCAATGACGTTTTGTTATACCCTGTACCTAGAAAATACAGGAGAAATGATGAGGATGACCTAAGAAACCTTACAAAGAAAAAGGTAATATTCCGAACTTCAAAATGGAAGTTTGGTAAGGAATGTATGACATAGTAACAATAATGCCAGATGAGGCATGTATGAAACCATGATGAGGTATGGATGGAACAAAAGAAGGTTGAGATTATGCTAGAATAAGAAAGAACTAAGAGAACAAATATCCTAGGTATGATTGAGAGTAACTTTGATAAAGTTCCCACGGGAAGGTGGAAGCAATGAATTATGGCAAAAGACTGATAGTTATATTTTTTCTCCTTCAGCAAAGCTTAAGGGAGAATGCTTTCACCAAACAGTGATGGGGATGAGGTAGAAAAATTTGAGTTGGAATGTATCCAGAGAACATTGATTACAAGAAATTATTATTATCAGGAAAGGCCAATGAGGTGGCCAACAGTCTAAGTATAAAGGAATAATTACAAATGTGCATACCGAAGGAACAGAATGATATTTGGAAGAACCTTGAAGGTCATATCGGAGTGGAGGAATTTACATTCCTTCTGATGATTGTGCAAGAATCGACGGTGATAATAGTTTAAGTAAAGATTCGATTCCTGATGGAGTCTTAAGCATATTACATACCTTAGAAGGTCCCGTTTCGAGGCAAACCAGGACCATGATACATAATTGACGAAGTAAACCGTTAAGTTTCCAATCTTCTATGGAAGATGCATGAGTGATAGTTTCATCAACCGGACATAGCCGCGACGCATGAAGCAGTTCTGCAATTTTATCTACTTCATGTAATATCTACATCAAGTTCAGGAAGTGTTCCTTATGGATAAGGAATATTGATTACTTTGTCTCCCTAAAGGATTGAAACCCGTATGGTTAGCTATTAACGCACTACGTAAACAACAAGCGGTGGTGATTCTTCTAAGAAAGTAGATGACAGCGTAAAGATAAAGAAAGTGCTGCTATTTATAAGCTAAATGGCATGTTGATGAATGACAAGAAAGTTTATGTTAGTGTACTTCTGCGCAAACAAGATAGAGAATATGAGGTTGATGATTCATGATGCTAAATGTATTTCCGTAGAAAGAATTAATGAGACTTAGAGAGAAGGGCAGTTGAGCCCGAGACTTATTAGGCCACCTGAGAGTTTAAAAGTGTTCGGAAGGTGGCATTCGAGCCAGTTTCATCCCCAAAACTTATAACACGGTCATAACAGGTCTACGCCAGTAAAATGCAGATGCTCAACAGATGATAAGAGTACGAGCAGGTAGATATACGACCTGGTCTGAGTTACGAAGAACGACCTGTGGAAAATCACGGGTAGAAAAGAAAAAGTGATGAGAAACAAGGTTGGCAGAAGTAGATTATATTGGATCTAAGTTAAAGGGATCGGCCAGATTCATTTCGGAGAGTTTAAATTGGAATAATGTGATAATTATAGAGTAAATGTGACGGGATACCAATAAGGAGGTACCAAGTGCAAAAGATGTCTCAATAAAGAGATGAAGGTGGAAGTCAATAACAGAAGTAAATAAGAATAAGATAATAAGAAGGATGTGATTGATAAAGAAAAGACTGGGAAAGCAACTATGGAATGTGAAGCAAGGAATGTTATGAATGGATTAATGTGACGCCCCCAGATCCGGGGTCGGAGATCTAGGCGCTCACGGTCCATTTTCCATTAATAACATACCTGTTCTTGCACATAATATATATAACACAGCCATCGACCCCACAATAAACTTACACCACACACACACACACAGGTTAGAGCCTCAGAAACGTCACACATTGATTAAACAGTAATAAAATTATCAGAGTTATTACAGACCGAATTAAATAGTATTTATGCTACCAGCAACACTTCGATATGAAGCGAAGTTGGCGGCTTGAAAGTTTGTTACGATACACTGCCTTGCACAGGTCATACTGATAAATAAAACGAACTAACAAAAGCTGCCAACCAATCCGGCTAATGGGGTCTACCGGTGGAATCTCAAGTGCTGGCTCGGGTCTAGTCACCTGCTTTCGAGCAGTCTGTCTGGTTCTTGCCATTTCACTTAGCTGTTGTGTTTGTAAAATTTGAAAACAAACAAGAGTGAGCAACTATAGCTCAGCAAGAAATATACGTATAAGGTAAGCAATATAACATTTCATATGATTGGCAGTTATTAAGCTTGTTTGTATCAATCAGATATAAAATCATTGTCATAGTTGATAAATCTCGAAGGTGCAACAATATGTGCCCTCTTTTTCAAAATAAACTTGCAGTTCTAGATACTGCATTGAGTCAACATTTTTCTCATCAAAATAGAACACTATCAGTAACTTGGCACAAAAGCCTAAGAAGCAGTGTCAAAGCATTTTTCCAAAATGGAGGAATGGGACTTAAAGAAAACATAAAACCTGATAAGGATTGACGACGATCAGTCGCCACATCCAAGTCAAATAATCCGTGGGTCTTCTCTACCGGTAGAAGGATAGAAACTACATCCGTAACTCTCCCTCGGGTGAAAACTACATCCGTAATCACCCTCGATGAAAACTACATCCGTAATCATCCTTCGGCAACACCTGGGCCGGAATAATAATTGATGGACCGCCTGGCTCACGGCCGCTTACACATCCCGGGAATCGTTCGTCAACGGTTCCCACACCTGCCAGAGTCCCTTTTTCTTTTTCTTTTAAAACTTGATTTTGATTGAAAACAGAGTAATTGAGGTTCGACATCAGTCGACTGATGATTCTTGAAATCATACAAGACGCAGAATCTGACCGGGGGTTTTCGAAAATGTTTTGAGTTCGAAAGAGTTCGAGTTTGAAAGTATTAAAAAGTATCTTGGATTAACTTTGTCTTTAAATAATGAACAATGATTAATAAATAATATTTTAAGATTTAATATTAATAATTAATAAAATAATTATTCGATAAAATAAACTTTTAATCCAAGATAGGGTTTCGAGTATTTACGAAGATATAACAATAGTTACTTGAGTATACAATACTACCCGAATGACCCTTCGGGTTTTCGCAAACTAGATACGATATAATAATATACCGCTCCCCGGTCAATAGTATATACGGACCGCTACGACCTCTATTGCTAGAGTCGTTGTTCGAAGAAAACATGTCAATCTAAGTTCAAGGGGTATAAGCATATATGTACTTATTCAATCTCAATTGCATCAATACTTCGATAAACATAGCATTTGATATAATTGAAAACTACAAACACAACAGTGAAAGTCCTTGTATATGGATAAGTTTTGAAAAGTAAACTTGCCTTGGTTTGGTTGGGGTGGTCGAGCGTGCGGAGTCGAACGATCTATACATAAGCAATAACCGCTCGTTAGTACCTTAACAATATCTCTTTAATTACTGGGTTTTAGGGGGGTACGAAATTAACTTAACGACTTCGTCTTATGACTCTCTAGCCCCACTATAGGTTCATGTCATCACTCGATTACGCTCGTCACTTAATCGACTTAATTTAGTTACCTCATTCGAATCATAACCATTAACCCTAGAATTATGCTCCACTAATCGACTTTTTCCCTTGCGCGAATTTTACTCTAGAATTTTTATAAAATCAAAAATTTCATATTTTAATCCAATTCTTTTTGGGTTATCTTCACCACTGCACTTCCTAGCTTCTTAAATTTTTCCATGATCCCACATATATTTTTATGGGTTTAAACAAGGTTCACAAGGGGGTCACTTAGTGCAGTCCGGAATCCAGAAACATAATTCACTCCTCCGGCCATAACTTAAAATCTATACATCACCTAGCCTTGAACCTTACATTTCCAGAAACTACATTCAATTATCTCTCCAACAATATATGGTAGGACATCAGGGGACAAAATTTGGGGGTTCAAAACCGTGTTACAATACAGCTCAATGCTCCTGGACAAAACTCAGCAAACACATACTACTTAGATCAACCATTTTTCATGATTCCGCAACACAACCAACACTTAATACACTTAATTCATGGTTCATAACACTCATTATTCTTCCACCAATGATTGTCATTTAATATTTAATTCGTATCATATCTTGACTAATCTCTCGTAATAATATTTTGTCGCGTAGAGATTTCCCCTATAATTCCTTAAGTACTAATTGTGTAAATTCCTCGAATGTCCATAATTCCTCGTCATAATTCTTACTAAATCCTTTAATACTCTAACCATTCTCAAATCCCAAGTTTTATAAATCTTACTAACAATAAGACTCCTGCCTTCACAATCTTCCTTTTTATCTTACATAATAAATGCAACAACGCAGTTTCTCAGACAATCAATTCTATTAATCAACAGGGAGGACTAGAAAGGTTCCATATTGACAATGCCACAAGATATTAAATAAAAAGAAATATTACCAAAAATTAGGGTTCTTACAGCCTCCCCTCCTTAAAAGGATTCCGTCCCGGAATCAGGTTGAAAACAGTTGGGGGTGCTTTTCACGCATCGCGCTCTCTAGTTCCCATGTTGATTCTTCGACATTCTGATTTCTCCACAAAACTCTCACTAATTTGACAACCTTGTTCCTCAGCACCTGTTCTTTTCTATCCATGATTTCTACGGGTTGCTCTACATATGTTAAGTCCGGTTGCAGATCCACTTGATCATGTTATATTACATGTCGGAAGTCGGTATGGTATGGTCGTAGCATGGACACGTGGAACACATTACGCACTTGCTGTAAGCTCGGGGGTAAGGCCAATTCATAGGCTAACTTCCCAACTCGTTTCAAGATCTCAAAAGGTCCAATAAATCTCGGGCTTAGTTTTCCCTTCTTACCAAATCTCATCAATCCTTTCCACGGTGATACCTTCAACATCACAAACTCTCCTACCTCATATTCTTTGTCCTTGCGGGTCTGGTCCGCATACTTCTTCTATCTGTCTTGGGCCGCTACCAGCCGTCCTCTTATGAGCTCGATAGTTTCTCTTGTCTGTTGGACCAGTTCAGGTCCTAAAATCTTCCGCTCTCCAACTTCTTCTCAACACAAGGGAGACCGACATCTTCGTCCGTATAAAGCTTCATATGGGGGCATGCCTATACTCGCATGGTAACTGTTGTTGTAGGAAAATTCGATCAACGGCAAGTGGTCATCCCAACTTCCCTTAAAATCAATGGCACATACCCTCAACATGTCCTCGATGGTCTGGATGGTTCTCTCACTCTGTCCGTCTGTTTGGGGATGGTATGCAGTACTCATGTTTAACTTGGTCCCCACACAATCCTGAAAACTCCTCCAGAACCTGGAGTTGAATCTTGGGTCTCTATCTGATACAATGCTCACAGGAACCCCATGCCTAACCACAATCTCCTTTAAGTAAATATCTGCCAGCTTGTCGACAGTATATCTCTCGTTGATCGGAAGAAAATGTGCTGACTTGGTCAACCTATCGATAATTACCAAAATGGCATCATGATTAGTCCTGGTCCTTGGTAATCCGACCACAAAGTCCATCGCAATTTGCTCCCACTTCCACTCGGGTATCTCTAAGGGTTGCAACAATCCACTGGGCCTCTGGTGTTCGGCCTTCACTCTTTGACATGTCAAGCATTTACTTACCCACTCTGCCACGTCCTTCTTCATATTTGGCCACCAATAGTATTCTCTTAAATCTCTATACATCTTAGTGCCTCCAGGGTGAATTGAGTACCTTGAACTACGAGCCTCTTGCAAAATCTCATCTTTTAACTCCTGAACGTTCGGGATCCATATCCTAGATGCGTACCTCATAATTCCATTCCCGTCCTTCTCACACTTAATTTCCTCGCCAGTCAAAATTTTCTTCATCGAATTCTTTTCTTCTTCTATCTTTTCCTGGCATAACTTAATCTTTTCCAATAGCGGTGGTTGGACTTTTATTTCCATTAGACTCTCTTGTCCAGTTCCAGGTAACCTCACTTCAATCTCCAGTTTCTCAAGGTCCTTGATCAATTCGTCCACTGAAGTTATCATCTTAAGCTTCTCCTTTCGGCTAAGTGCATCGGCCACTACGTTGGCCTTCCCTGGGTGATAATGAATCTCACAATCATAATCTTTGATTAGCTCTAGCCATCTCCTCTGCCTCATGTTTAACTCTTTCTGAGTGAATATGTACTTTAAGCTCTTGTGATCCGTGTAGATTTCACACTTTTCTCCGTAAAGATAGTGTCTCCAGATCTTCAAAGCAAAAACTATCGCTGCTAATTCCAAATCATGGGTGGGGTATCTTATCTCATACTCCTTAAGTTGTCTGGATGCATACGCAATCACTTTACCGTGCTGCATAAGCACGCACCCTAAGCCTTTATGGGATGCGTCGCTATAAGTCACAAAATCTCCCTTATCATCAGGTAGGGCTAGTACTGGTGCTGTCACCAACCTCTTCTTCAACTCTTGGAAGCTCTCTTCGCATTTTTCAGTCCACACAAACTTCTCGGTCTTGCGAGTTAGTCGGGTCAAAGGGGCTGCTATCTTGGCAAAGTCTTGGACAAACCTTCTATAGTAGCCAGCCAGCCCTATAAAACTTCTCACCTCTGTCGGAGTGGTTGGTCTCTCCCAATTTGATACAGCCTCTATTTTGGCTGGGTCCACTAGAATGCCTTGTTCGCTAATCACGTGCCCTAAAAACTGAACTTCCTTCAACCAAAATTCACACTTCGAAAACTTAGTGTACAACTTTTCTTCTCTCAATGCTCCTAATACAATCCTCAAGTGCTCTGCATGTTCCTCCTCCGTCATGGAATAAATCAAGATGTCATCAATGAAGACTATAACACACTTGTCCAAGTACTTCTTGAAGACTCGATTCATTAAATCCATAAAAGCTGCAGGGGCATTCGTTAACCCAAATGACATCACTAGGAACTCATAGTGTCCATACCGGGTGCGAAAGGCCGTCTTTGGTATATCTTCTGGCTTAATTTTTAACTGGTGATACCCGGTCCTCAAATCAATTTTAGAGAAGTAAACTGCATCTTTCAATTGATCAAACAGGTCATCTATCCTGGGCAAGGGATACTTATTCTTTATAGTCACCTTGTTTAACTCCCTGTAGTCTATACATAATCTCATACTACCATCCTTCTTTTTCACGAATAACACCGGGGCTCCCCACGGTGACACACTAGGTCTTATCATCCCTTTATCCAACAACTCTTGTAACTGAGTGGCCAGCTCTTTCATCTCCACTGGGGCTAGCCGATATGGGGCTTTCGAAATTGGGGCCGTACCCGGAACTAAGTCTATAGCGAACTCGATGTCTCTATCAGGTGGTAGTCTTGGAAGATCATCCGGAAATACGTCCGCGAACTCATTAACGACAGGGATTTCCTGTAGGTTTGGTGCCTCTTTCTTGGTATCCTTCACATAGGCTAAATAGGCTTCGCATCCTTTACGTAACAGCTTCTTAGCTTGAATCATAGTCAGGAACTTTTGGTTTTTCCGTTTCCCACTAAACACTACTTCCTCGTCCCCTGGCAGCCTCAAACTTACTTTCTTCTTTACACAATCAATCTGGGCTCCGTGGGTTGTTAACCAATCCATACCTACTATTACGTCAAACTCCCCTAGTTTAAAAGGTATTAAGTCTACCCGAAAGTGTCGCCCTTCTATTTCTAGGTCACAACCTGGACATACTTGGCTAACGGGAATAATTTCATGATTAGCTATCTCTATTTGCAATCTGTCTTTCAATGGTTCAGTCTTAAGGCCTAATTGACATACAAAATCTAGAGATATGAAAGACTTGGTAGCTCCCGAATCAAATAAAACATTTGCCTTAACTGAGTTGAGTAGTAGAGTACCTGCAATCACATCCGTGTTCCTCACGGCATCCTGCACCGTCATGTTAAAAGTTCTTGCAGTAGGGGCCTTGTTAGAAGCAGTTCCACTCACTCTCGATGCAGCTGGCCCAGAGGACATACATTCCCTCATTCGGTGCCCTGGTTTCCCACACTTGAAGCAATTACCTCCGGCACTCGTGTTGTTGCTTGTTCCGCGACAGGCGTTAGCATAATGCCCTGTCAGCCCACACTTGAAGCACTTCACATCTTGCATGTTACACACGCCCGCATGTTTCCTTCCACATTTATTACATTCTGGGGGTTGGGCTCGGGATGGGGTAGAGTAAGACGATCCCTGTGGTCGGCCGCTCTGGCCCATGCTCCAACTTTCAGCTCTCTTGGTTCCATAGTTTCCGCTGGGTTGGGACATCGTTCCTCGCTTAAATTTTCTCGGAAAGCTCCCTCCAGCAGAGTTTCCTTTTCGACTATCAAACTTCCTCTTCTTTCCTTCCCTCTCTTTCTGCATCTGTTCACTCCCAGCCTCAACAATTGACGCTTTCTGTACCAGGGTGGCATAGTCTGTAACCGCCACACGATTCTGAATCCATTGTTTTAGCCCTAATTGAAACCTTCGGGCCCTCTTTGCCTCAGAGTTCACATATTCCGGCACAAACCTCGACAGCTCAGTAAATTTGGCCTCATACTCGGCCACCATCATGTTACCTTGCTTCAGTTCCAAAAACTTCAGCTCCATTTGTGTCTCCATGAACCTAGGAAAGTACTTCTCCAAGAACAGCTCGCTAAACCTCTCCCAGGTCACCACACCTCTTCCTTCCAAATTCTTTTTAGCTTCTCACCAATAGTTCGCCTCACCCTTCAGAAGGTAAGTGGCGAAAACAGTCTTCTACTCCTCAGCGACACCTAGTATCTCGAAAG
Source organism: Saposhnikovia divaricata (assembly GCA_036435485.1). Taxonomy (NCBI): domain Eukaryota; kingdom Viridiplantae; phylum Streptophyta; class Magnoliopsida; order Apiales; family Apiaceae; genus Saposhnikovia; species Saposhnikovia divaricata. The sequence goes on along the minus strand of CM071594.1, from coordinate 170,657,269 downwards.
ATTTTTCCATTTCCTTCAGCCAGGCCCTTGCCTCGACCGGGTCGGCAGTTCCTTTAAATTCTGGGGGTTTCAGGGATTTGAAGTTCCGGAAAGCATTAGCATTAGCATTTTGGGGTGGTTGCTGAACTGGGGGACGGTCCAAGTTCTGCCTAAGTAACTCCATGAACTGTTCCATAGGGCCTCCCCTAGGATGTTCTACCTCTCGGGTATCATCACCAGCTTCTTCTTCTTCATACTCAGAGTCATCAAACAAGTTATGATCGTTGCCCTCATTCTCACTCAGGTTGGCATTCTCCCCTTCATGGTTCTGGTGGCCTCCGGTTCCATGGTGGCTACCCTGGCTCTCATAACTGATCAGGTGAGCTCGAGTGTTCATTCTTCTGGGTGGCATGATTCTGATAATAAAACAAGAAAGGGGTTAGGGTTTTCCAATTACCTGACAGCGTTCGCACGGGTCAGGAGCGTATCGTTCCTCCTCATAAGGGTGGAGGTTGCAAAGGTTTTAATAATCCGATGTTGGAGATAAAATGTCAAACATTTTTGGGGAAAAATCCCTTTGGGATGCGAAAAAATTTACAAGAGTTTTCAAAACTTCGAAACCTCAAAAATATATTTTTTTTTTTTGAAAAAAAGTTTATTTTTAAAGATTGTGGGAACATTTTTGGAAATTGTAGAAAACAATTTGAAATTGCATATCGTAAATTTGAAACAGCATGGTTGTAATTGTGGCTTGTAGCAATTGTATAATCACAGTTGTATATCAAAACAGTAAAGCATGGCATCGGAAAGTAAAGCAGTTGAGGCAATATTAAGGAAACTGAAACTAAATAAGTACGGTACAAGGGTTATCACAAAGTTTGGATGTTAGAGCCAAATACATAGTTCCGATGTCAAAGTCTAGCAAAAGTGGAACAAATACAAATACATCATCCGAATAGTCAGACTACACAAAAGTAGGGCTACATCCGTACATACTACCCGAAGTCACATCTACATATCTGTAGGTCAGTCTACTCATCCACTGGTCAGAAAGGATACCACTGCACAAGTCAACTATCCCGCAAAATCAACACACTAATGTCATTTGAACCTAGGGGACTGAGCTACCAGTTACGCATCACGGGGCCGCACCGCGGCGGAGCAAGGTCCTCACTCGGGCAAATGCACGACGCACAACACGCCCAGCATCCCTAGCCTGGATCACTCCGTCCATGCGGATCCCTAAACCAAGAATCATATCACGGCTCCTCCTCTCAATCCTATGGAGTCGAGCCCTACTCCTCCTAGCAACAGCGGTCCTCATCTCAGCCTGGATCCTCAAGCGCGCCTCGCCTCGTTAAGTCGGGCCTCTGCAAATAGTAAATCTCGGGTCAGGAACTGTACCACGTAAGCGTGCTCAGTACCCGACACTGGGGATAGGTCCATCGGTGGAGGTGGTATGACAGGAACAGGAGCAGGTGCAGCAGCAGTAGCAGGAGCAGGAGCAGTAGCAGGGGTAGGGTCAAGCTCCTCCTCGCCAGAAGTATCATCCTCGGAGTCACCGTCCGATGAAACAGGGCTAGATGTCTGTGGAGAAGGTGGGGGTGACACAACACGACCCTCACCGGATCTCACACTCTCCTCATCAGTAGCTACAGGAGATGGGGTAACAGGCTCTGGCTCAGGCTCAGGCTCAAAGGGCTCCTCAACGGAATCCTCATCATCAGTATCCTCTATTAGTGTAATCCAGGGGCCAAGCTCGGAGTCAGCACCCATATCCTCCTCAGGATCCTCGGTATCTCGTATCAGTGCCTCATCATGCTCTCTCTCGAAAGCCTTAGGTTCTGGTATCTCCTCCATCTACACAAGGGAAATAAGGTGGGTCACTAACCATAAAAGAAAGGTTTAGGAGTAGTTCCCTCACGGGCCTTAAAGTCAGGGCTATATCCGATAACCCGACTACAAACTCGATGAGAGTTCTAAGTATTATTAAAGTTGTTATTAGGGTTATCGTTATTGTTATTATTATTAGGGTTGCTTTCTTAAATTACTATCGTTTATGAGAACTGTAACCTCGCTCTGATACCATTTCTGTGACGCCCCCAGATCCGGGGTCGGAGATCTAGGCGCTCACGGTCCATTTTCCATTAATAACATACCTGTTCTTGCACATAATATATATAACACAGCCATCGACCCCACAATAAACTCACACACCACACACACACAGAGGTTAGAGCCTCAGAAACGTCACACATTGATTAAACAGTAATAAAATTATCAGAGTTATTACAGACCGAATTAAATAGTATTTATGCTACCAGTAACACTTCGATATGAAGCGAAGTTGGCGGCTTGAAAGTTTGTTACGATACACTGCCTTGCACAGGTCATACTGATAAATAAAACGAACTAACAAAAGCTGCCAACCAATCCGGCTAATGGGGCCTACCGGTGGAATCTCAAGTGCTGGCTCGGGTCTAGTCACCTGCTTTCGAGCAGTCTGTCTGGTTCTTGCCATTTCGCTTAGCTGTTGTGTTTGTAAAATTTGAAAACAAGCAAGAGTGAGCAACTATAGCTCAGCAAGAAATATACGTATAAGGTAAGCAATATAACATTTCATATGATTGGCAGTTATTAAGCTTGTTTGTATCAATAAGATATAAAATCATTGTCATAGTTGATAAATCTCGAAGGTGCAACAATATTTGCCCTCTTTTTCAAAATAAACTTGCAGTTCTAGATACTGCATTGAGTCAACATCTTTCTCATCAAAATAGAACACTATCAACAACTTGGCACAAAAGCCTAAGAAGCAGTGTCAAAGCATTTTTCCAAAATGGAGGAATGGGACTTAAAGAAAACATAAAACCTGACAAGGATTGACGATGATCAGTCGCCACATCCAAGTCCAATAATCCGCGGGTCTTCTCTACCGGTAGAAGGATAGAAACTACATCCGTAACTATCCCTCGGGTGAAAACTACATCCGTAATCACCCTCGATGAAAACTACATCCGTAATCATCCTTCGGCAACACCTGGGCCGGAATAATAATTGATGGACCGCCTGGCTCACGGCCGCTTACACATCCCGGGAATCGTTCGTCAACGGTTCCCACACCTGCCAGAGTCCCTTTTTCTTTTTCTTTTAAAACTTGATTTTGATTGAAGACAGAGTAATTGAGGTTTGACATCAGTCGACCGATGATTCTTGAAATCATACAAGACGCAGAATCTGACCGGGGGTTTTCGAAAATGTTTTGAGTTCGAAAGAGTTCGAGTTTGAAAGTATTAAAAAGTATCTTGGATTAACTTTGTCTTTAAATAATGAACAATGATTAATAAATAATATTTTAAGAATTAATATTAATAATTAATAAAATAATTATTCGAAAAAATAAACTTTTAATCCAAGATAGGGTTTCGAATATTTACGAAGATATAACAATAGTTACTTAAGTATACGATACTACCCGAATGACCCTTCGGGTTTTCGCAAACTAGATATGATATAATAATATACCGCTCCCCGGTCAATAGTATATACGGACCGCTACGACCTCTATTGCTAGAGTCGTTGTCCGAAGAAAACATGTCAATCTAAGTTCAAGGGGTATAAGCATATATGTACTTATTCAATCTCAATTGCATCAATACTTCGATAAACATAGCATTTGATATAATTGAAAACTACAAACACAACAGTGAAAGTCCTTGTATATGGATAAGTTTTGAAAAGTAAACTTGCCTTGGTTTGGTTGGGGTGGTCGAGCGTGCGGAGTCGAACGATCTATACAAAAGCAATAACCGCTCGTTAGTACCTTAACAATATCTCTTTAATTACGGGGTTTTAGGGGGGTACGAAATTAACTTAACGACTTCGTCTTATGACTCTCTAGCCCCACTATAGGTTCATGTCATCACTCGATTACACTCGTCACTTAATCGACTTAATTTAGTTACCTCATTCGAATCATAACCATTAACCCTAGAATTATGCTCCACTAATCGACTTTTTCCCTTGCGCGAATTTTACTCTAGCATTTTTATAAAATCCAAAAATTTATATTTTAATCCAATTCTTTTTGGGTGGTCTTCACCACTGCACTTCCTAGCTTCTCAAATTTTTTCATGATCCCACATATATTTTTAGGGGTTTAAACAATGTTCACAAGGGGGTCACTTAGTGCAGTCCGGAATCCAGAAACACAATTCACTCCTCCGACCATAACTTAAAATCTATACATCACCTAGCCATGAACCTTACATTTCCAGAAACTACATTCAATTATCTTTCCAACAATATATGGTAGGACATCAGGGGACAACATTTGGGGGTTCAAAACGGTGTTACAATACAGGTCAATGCTCCTGGACAAAACTCAGCAAGCACATACTACTTAGATCAACCATTTTTCATGATTCCACAACACAACCAACACTTAATACACTTAATTCATGGTTCATAACACTCATGGAGGTATATATATTATCCATAATCATAAAAGTCACAATCTCAACATCAAAACTCAAGATCCATGTCATCCAATACTTATACAACCAAGATTAGCTCACGAATACATGGATCTACTACCAAACATTATAAATACTACATAACCAAGGGGGTTTGAGATTTTTATACCTTCTTGAACACCTAGGAGCCTTGGATAAGCTTTTCACAAGTCAACAACACCTTGAATGGTCTCCTACAACTCTTACAATCCAAGATCTAAAAGAAAATCAAACATGGTTACTATTCACCCAATCTTTAACAATTTTTAACTTGAAATTGGGTGGATGAAATGGCTTGAAATTACTAACATATCTTGTCTAGATGATGGAGATGGCCTAGGATTTATGTTGTGATTTATGAGTGATGGGAAAGGGGGAAGAAGAATTTTTCTTCTTCACTTTCTTCTTTGGCCGAGAGCAAATAACATGGGGGGTGTGTTTGTGTTTTGTGTTTTTGTGTGTTATGTGGTTGAATAATTGATGTTAAGTTAGGTTGGGTGATACATATCATGTATGTATAGGCAAGTACTAGCAAGCATGGGCATGTGTACTACTTGTCTCTCTTTTTGAAAAAGCAAGTAACTAGACACTATTCATCTTCCAATTGCTAACTAGTTTGCTTGATTTCTAACCATTTGGTTGCATGGGACTTGCATGCAATACTACTCCTTGTATCATTATTCTTCCACCAGTGCTTGTCATTTAATCTTTAATTCGTATCGTATCTTAACTAATCTCTCGTAATAATATTTTGTCGCGTAGAGATTTCCCCTATAATTCCTTAAGTACTAATTGTGTAAATTCCTCGAATGTCCATAATTCATCGTCATAATTCTTACTAAATCCTTTAATACTCTAACCATTCTCAAATCCCAAGTTTTATAAATCTTACTAACAATAAGACTCCTGCCTTCACAATCTTCCTTTTTATCTTACATAATAAATGCAACAACGCAGTTTCTCAGACAATCAATTCTATTAATCAACAGGGAGGACTAGAAAGGTTCCATATTGACAATGCCACAAGATATTAAATAAAAGGAAATATTACCAAAAATTATGGTTCTTACAATCAATAAATGGGTTTTCTGATGAATTCTCGGGATGACAACCTGAGAGGTTCAAAGATTTTCCAAAAGTAAGTGTGCTAAGGTTGAACCAGAGTATAGGTCCATAGAATAGTGGACAAAGCAGCAAGATATGTTGACACATGAGGTTGCAATCAAATAGTATAGGATATAATCATGATTATTTTCTTCTTTGATGAACCTCTATAGTTCAGAGGTAAATTCTGAGTATGATATTTTACAATCATGAAAACTTTCTATAATCCTTTAGAACTCTTTTCTTTTCTTCTCTCTTATTCATCTTCTTCATGAATTAAGAAGAACAACCCTTTAAGGAGGGGAGGTACTGCTACGTGACTATCTGTCTATGTGATAGAAGTCTAAGTGGAATACCATAACTTATTTAATTGCTTGTCAAGTACTAAAGGCTGGCCCCCTTATGTACTAACTATGCAATATAACAAATGTTCATTCATCATAGTGATCTCTCAGTAAATCTTTCCACTTCTCTATATTGATCGAGATTGCGAAGATTAAAGCGATCAGGAAATGCACAGTGCGAGCGAGGTTACCTCCGAATTCGCAGTGTGATAGTGATACCAATGTTACTGCAGGTATTAATAAGGATAAAGTACGTATTGTAGCACCAGTAGATGTGCTGAGAAAGGGTAGAACGACTAAGAATTGACTCGGAAGCTGAAAGATGAAATGACAGACAAACGACTCTTGTTTCCTACCTGATTCCGGGACGGAATCCTTTTAAGGAGGGGAGACTGTAAGAACCCCAAATTTTGGATATAATTAAAACTTTTTATTATGTACTGAGGTAATGGTGAATAGTGATTATGACTACGATGTAACGATTGAGATAATGAATGAAAGGAATAAATTTGGATTCAAATGTTTATATGCCATGAAGAATACTATTGGTTGACACTTTAGATAAGAATTATCTATCTCCTAGGGAATTGAGATTTGATAATTCTAAAGGAGAAGATTATTCTTATGTCATCCAAATCGATATCTGTTATTGGTCCAGTGGGTCCGTAAAAAGGTTAAGGAACGATCGAAAGAGATCAGGGACAATTGTACAACCCTAAGAGGATGAGTAAAGAAAAATGGATGAATAGTGATTCTGGTGGACATAGGAATATTATTAGACGACGCGATATATAAGTATCCGGAACAAAATTCTGAGTCCGTATTATTGATCCAGGGGGAAAATAAGTGTATGTAAAAGCTGTCGGATTCTGAAAAACCGCACTTTTATTTTCCCCGAGATTTCCCTGGACACTGAAAGGATTAAGGAATTATTGAAAGGATTTAGGGAATATGGAGTCGAGATTTATTAAAGAGAATTGAAAATGGCAATGTAAATATTAAGACGGATTCCGGTAAAACCCTAACTAGAAACGAATGAGTTATTCCTCCGAACGATCAATGAATTGAGCAATAACCAGACAAAGGAACGAGTAGTGGATCAAGATACATGCATGTACTAATGGATAAACATCAAGCAACCAACTAGTTACAAGAGTAACTAACAAGATTAGAAAATCAACCAAGTACTTAGTCCCATCTCATCTCATTACCACAAAAATGCAACACATGTCTCTTGATTGCATCATGGATGACCTAGGCACTTTAATAAAGCTACTTTAGCAAGATATTATCCAAGCACATCACTTTATGCTAGATGAGTGCAAGAGAAGCTAGCAAAACAAAAACTCTCTCAAAACTGCCAGCAGAAACACTCTCCAAAAACAAATTAATATCTCCATTTTTATCCATGATAAAATCACCAAATTTTAACCACAACCTCTCCACTCCATGGGCAATATTCGCTCCAAATTTCATACAATCCAAGTAGTATAGCCTAGGCAAATCACCTCCCCAAGTTGAAGAAGCAAACTGTCCAGATTCATGACAGTTTCTGTGACGATTTTCAAACGGCCATATCTCCTTCATTACTCAATGGAATTTGGTGTTCTTTAGGTTGTTGGAAAGCTGGTTAAATTCTCTACAACTCTCCTTTAGAAGCCTCATCCAGAAAACCTCGGTAAGGACCTCGTTTTTCATGATCTTTCCACTGAGTTATAGCAGATCCGAAAAACACTAATTATGTGCTTGATGATTCTTGTTAGTTAAGCTTGGTTAAGGTGTTCCAAGGACTAGTAAAGGCTTAGTAAGGTCTCTAAATCCTCCAAGGAAGGTATATATCATCAAAACCCTAGCTTTTACTTTGAGTTTAATGATGTTCTTAATGAGTTTTTAGATTAGTATGATTATGGTGATGATTAAATCATGCTTATGTAGTGATTTGTTGATATAAGAGGATAAAATAGTTTAGATGAATGGAAAGGCATTGCTTGGCCTTAGTTCATGGTTAAATAACATGTATATGTTGTTTGGAGTGGAAACTATGATTACTGGAAAGTTTGGAATTTTGGAAATCGTTAGTTATAGCCGTCATAATGCCGAATTTTTGTTAACACTTAGAAACCAAGCATGGCAGTTAATATAATTTCCTGACCTTGGTGAGATTATGACTGGTCCTTGTATATCTCGAGCAATAGATCGTTTTGGCGTGAGAATCGAGACATTCCGACTTACGGTTTAGGAGTTATGGTCAAATTACTAAAATTGGTTCGCAACAGTAAGTAAAAGTTTGTAACTTCAATTGAACCCTCGTAAAGCATGTTACTCAGTGGAAAATCTTGGTAAATAAATACTAGGGGTCATAAGGAAGGTATGAAAGAAAACCACATGTCAAACGGATCGTTTTCCGATTTTATAAAAATGTTCGAATCAAGGTTAAACGCGAACGAACCCCTAAAAACCCGCTTGGTTATAACTTTGGTAAAACACTTAGAAAACGAATGATAAAACTCAAGGTTTAATCTCGGTTCGTAATCGATCGACTTTAGAACTTATATGAATTAAGTATATACCGAGTGTGGGTATGATGACTGATAAGTGGATTTTATATCCACCTTAATTTTGGCTTAAATTAATTGTCTTGGACTCAAGTTGTTGTAGTTTTGATGTGTTTTGCTTAGTTGTGCAGGATTACGAGAATGTTGACTAAGGTGGATGCTTCTATAAATTTTGGGGAATTAATTGATTAAAATTCGGATTTTTTAGAAGGGTTGCGCAGTTTACAACTGCTTTGGCCATATCTTGAGTTCTAGAAGTCCGTTTGAGGCCCGTAAGCAGTCCACGCGAAGATAACGAGATTCTCTATCATTCTAAGGTGGTCCAGAGGTCCAATTACGTTTGGAACGTTCCAGAAAATCTGAAGAAAAGTCAGCCACGAATTTTCCTTAAAAACATAATCAATTTAGGAAACGTATCTTGCAGAAATTCTATTATAATTCTGTTTTTGTATTTTCTTGTTGGGCAAGACTTGGAGTGCCTATATAAACACATCATACCTTGTAATTTGTATCAGATTTTTATTATTGTAACGTAGAACGGCAAGAGAGAAAAGTGGAGAAGGATTCAAGCTCGGTGACAAGCAAAGATCTAGATCTACTTCATCTTTTGTATACTTTGGATTATAGATTTGTTTTCTCAACTCTTGTTTTTATTAATATTATTGTTTCTTTTCTTTATATCTTGTTAATTATCATGTTTTCATCAATTCCCATGATGATGAATAGTTCAATTATGGGCTAAGCGTTGTCATGGGATTCTAACGGAGTTATGTATGGAACTTAGTATCTTGATGCTGTAAAGATCTGTGTGTGATGTGAAATTGATATCCTCGTATGGTTAATCTTAATGCATTTAGATGAGTAGCTAACATCTAAATTGAATTGTTAATCTCTTCTGAAGTGAAAGTGGATCTTGAGATTTAGAACTTGCCATGCTAGCATAGGTTCATAATTGTTTATCAATATGATTCGTGGTGTGAGATGAAAATACTTATACTACCCTATGTGATCTTAATGGATAACCTGTTCTTCAACCGTTATGTTTTCAAATTCTATAGACATATAGGGTCTAAGCATAATTGGTGTCTATTCATCTTCTATCTCTTTTGTGGATGTATGTTTAGTTTGGTATACGTATGCTGAAAGGTAGCGTATACTAGTTTCGTGTTATCCGATCAGATATCAAAACCATTGCATATAGAGATTAAAGGCGTCAGATCTAAGGGAAGTATTTAATGAAGTTGGGAACCCATGTTTATTCTCATATTAGTAATTCGAGTTCAATCTCATTAGTTAATTTAATTCTTAGTTTAAAATTTGCATCCTAGTTTAATTTAGTTAATCAGTACCAAAATTGTTATTTGTCTTAGCAGTGGATTAAAACCAAACATTGTTGCATAGGCATATTTACTGATTAAACTTAACCAGATCTCTGTGGAACGAACTTTAATTATATTACTTGTGACTACGTGCGCTTGCGTAATTTTGTGCTAACAAGTTTTTGGCGCCGCTGCCGGGGATCATCGGTGTTTTGTTTAGTTTATGTGCTTGTCATCAGTGGTCGTTAGCGTTCACTGACTCGGATTTCTTAATTAGCTGTTTGTTTCGTTGTGTTTTCAGGTACTTGAACGTGTATGCGAACACGTTTGTAGGCTCGTAAGGAAAAACTGGCAGAAGAAGAACTTGCAACAGTAAACGAGATGGCAGATTTACCAACAGCAGTCAAGGCTCTGAAGGACTATTCGCAGCCAAAGATTGCTGACATACAATCTAGTATTGTCAGGCCAGCTATTGCAGCGAATAACTTTGAGATCAAGCCGAGCACAATTCAGATGGTGCAGAATTCGGTTCAGTTTGGGGGTGCTTCGACAGAGGATCCTAACATGCACATCCGGGACTTTATCGAGATCTGCGACACTTTCAAATTTAATGGTGTGTCGGATGATGCTATCAAGTTGAGGCTTTTCCCATTCTCCTTAAGGGATAAGGCTAAGGGCTGGTTACACTCTCTACCAGCTGGTTCCATTACTACATGGGATGATCTTGCTCAGAAGTTTCTTACTAAATTCTTCCCTATGGCGAAAACTGCAGCAATAAGGAACCAGTTAACTCAATTTCAACAGCAATCTGGCGAATCTTTGTGTGAGGCTTGGGAACGTTATAAGGAGATGCTACGAAGGTGTCCTCATCATGACATGCCTGATTGGATGGTTATTAATGGTTTCTACAATGGGTTGGGAGCACAGTCTAGGCCTTTGCTAGATGCAGCATCAGGTGGAGCTCTGTGGGCAAAGAGCTATGAGGAAGCTTATGATCTTATTGAGATGATGGCTGCTAATGAATATCAGAATCCAACACAGAGGCTTTCTCAAGGTAAGATAGCAGGTGTTCTTGAAGTTGACACAGCTTCAGCTATTGCAGCTCAGTTGAAGGCTCTTACGATGAAGGTGGATTCTCTTACTAATTATGGAGTTCAGCAGGTTGCTAGTGTTTGTGAGCTATGTGCGGGCGCACATGAGACGAATCAGTGTGCTATCTCTTCTGAATCAGCACAGTTCGTAAGTAATTTTCAGAGACCTGCTGCACCAGTACCAGCCACCTATCATCCAAACAACAGGAATCATCCTAACTTCAGCTGGAGCAACAACCAAGGTGCTCAACAACCTCAGCCCTATCAGCAGTTTCGGGGTCAGCAAGCAAGTCCATTCAATCAAGGTTACCAGCAGCAGTATGCTCCAAAGCAATCATATCAGCCTCCTGGATTTCAGCAGCAACAGCCCCAGGATCATGCGGGGCAATCTTCTAATGAAAAATCAGATGATGTGTGGATAGCGTTAAAGAACCTACAAGCTGGTCAGAAATTCTTGGAAACTCAGATAGGACAGATTGCAAGTGCCTTACTTAGTAGGGCTCAAGGAACTCTTCCTAGTGATACGGAAGCAAATCCTGGTAGGAGGGATAGCAAGGAACAGGTGAAGGTTGTGACTTTGAGATCGGGAAAAGTTATAGCAGGCCCTAAATCAGCAGTCGAAGAAGATGAAGATGTTCAGAATCAGCGGGTTGAAAAATCTGCAGTGCCCGAAATTACTCAATCTGATTTGGTGGCTGATCAGCAAGGTGGTGAAGTAGAGAAAAGCAAGGAACCTGTTAAAAATTCTGTGGAGCAGTCTACAAAGAACACTCAGATCTATCCTCCTCCTCCTTATCCTAGAAGACTCCAGAAGCAGCAGTTGGACAATAAGTTTGCTAAGTTCTTAGAGGTGTTCAAGAAGTTGCAGATTAACATTCCCTTTGCCGAAGCTCTTGAACAGATGCCGAGCTATGCCAAGTTCATGAAGGGGATTCTTTCTCGTAAGTTGAAGCTCGAGGAATTAGAGACCGTTGCTCTAACGGAAGAATGCAGTGCTGTGCTGCAACAGAAATTCCCTCCAAAACTAAAGGATCCTGGTAGCTTTACTATTCCATGCACTATTGGTAATTTGTCTTTTGCGAAGTGCTTGTGTGACTTGGGAGCTAGCATCAATCTCATGCCCTTGTCAGTCTATATGCAACTTGGTCTACCGGAACCAAAGCCTACCAACATCTCTTTGCAGTTGGCTGATCGTTCAGTTACATATCCTAGAGGCATAGTGGAGGATGTGTTGGTGAAAGTTGACAAACTCATATTTCCTGCTGATTTTGCTATCTTGGATTTCGAGGAAGATAAGAAGATTCCCATAATCTTGGGAAGACCATTCTTGGCTACGGGAAAGACTTTGATTGATGTGCAGAAAGGGGAGCTCACCATGAGGGTGCAAGACCAGAATGTCACTTTCAATGTTTTTAATGCAATGAAACTTCCCTCAGATGAAGAAGAATGTTTGAAGGTGGATTGGGTTGATTCTGCAGTTACTATGGAAATGGAGAAGTTGCTTAAGTCAGACTCTTTGGAAAAAGTTTTAGTTGGTGACTCTGATTTTGAAGATGAGGAATTAGCCGAGCAACTTCAGCAGCTAAATTCAGCCCCTTGGAAAAGGAGATTTGATTTGCCTTTTGAATCTCTTGGGTTAGGAGAACTTAAAAATTCGGAGGGGCGCCTGAAACCATCTATTGAGGAAGCTCCCACACTTGAACTCAAACCAGTTCCGGAATACTTGAGGTATGTTTTTCTTGGTGATGCATCTACATTACCTGTTATTATTGCCTCTAACTTGTCAGCTTGTGCGGAAGAAAAGCTTTTGCGAATTCTGAGGGAGTTCAAGTCAGCAATTGGTTGGACTATAGCAGATATCAAGGGAATCAGTCCTTCTTATTGCATGCATAAAATTCTGCTAGAGGAGGGAGCTAAGCCTACTGTTGAGCATCAACGGAGACTTAATCCGATTATGAAAGAGGTGGTGAAGAAGGAAATTCTAAAGTGGCTTGATGCGGGTATTATATATCCTATCTCAGACAGTTCTTGGGTGAGCCCGGTTCAATGTGTGCCAAAGAAAGGAGGCATGACAGTTGTTGCTAATGAAAAGAATGAGCTCATCCCTACTCGAACAGTCACAGGGTGGAGAGTTTGTATGGATTATAGGAAGCTCAACAAAGCCACGAGAAAAGATCACTTTCCTCTACCATTCATTGATCAGATGCTAGACAGGTTGGCGGGACATGAGTATTATTGCCTCCTTGATGGTTATTCAGGCTACAATCAGATTTGCATTGCTCCGGAAGATCAAGAGAAGACCAAATTCACATGTCTTTTTGGTACCTTTGCTTTTCGACGGGTTTCTTTCGGACTTTGTGGTGCTCCCGCCACCTTTCAAAGGTGCATGATGGCTATTTTCTCAGACGTGATTGGCTCGAATGTGGAGGTTTTTATGGATGACTTCTCAGTTTTTGGTACTTCATATGACGAGTGCTTGCATAATCTTGGCTTGGTTTTGAAACGTTGTGTGGAGACTAACTTGGTGCTTAATTGGGAGAAGTGTCACTTCATGGTGCGAGAGGGAATTATTCTTGGGCACAAGGTATCTGGTAGAGGACTTGAGGTGGATAGGGCTAAGGTGGAAACAATCGAAAATCTTCCTCCACCTATCTCTGTTAAAGGAATTCACAGTTTTCTTGGTCATGCGGGTTTCTATCGGCGATTCATCAAAGACTTCTCAAAAATTTCTAAACCCTTGTGCAATCTCTTGGAGAAGGATGTTCCTTTCAAGTTTGACGATGAATGTGAGCTCTTGCAGAAGAAGTTGACTACTACACCAATCATTACCGCACCTAATTGGGAGGAGCCGTTTGAACTTATGTGTGATGCTAGTGACTATGCTGTTGGAGCTGTGCTTGGTCAAAGGAAGGATAGAATTTTTCATGTGGTTTACTGTGCTAGTAAAACCCTCAATGATGCACAGCTGAACTACACTACTACGGAGAAGGAGTTGCTAGCAGTTGTCTATGGGTTCGAGAAATTCAGGTCTTATCTGCTTGGTATGAAGGTGATTGTGTATACGGATCATGCTGCTATTCGATATCTCATGTCGAAGAAGGATTCAAAGCCTAGATTGATTCGTTGGGTGCTTCTCTTGCAAGAATTTGATGTGGAAATCAAGGATAGGAAAGGCACGGAAAATCAAGTAGCGGATCATCTCTCACGCTTAGAGGACCACGGTAAGGAATTGCATAACAAATCTCTTATTAATGAATCTTTTCCAGATGAGCAGCTTTTTGGAGTGCAAGATGAAGAGCCATGGTTTGCAGATTACGTGAACTATTTGGTTAGCAATGTTATTCCTCCAGATCTTACGAGTGCTCAAAGGAAGAAGTTTCTACATGATGTGAAGTGGTACCATTGGGATGAACCGTTTCTGTTTAGACAAGGAGTAGATCAGATGATCAGACGATGTATTCCGTATAGTGAGACGGAGGGTGTGTTGCGAGATTGCCACTCAACTGTTTATGGTGGTCATTATGGTGGAGAAAAGACAGCGGCTCGTGTTCTTCAAGCAGGTTTCTATTGGCCTTCCTTGTTTAAGGATGCTCATCAGTTCGTGTTGAGATGTGATCGTTGTCAAAGGGTTGGCAATATTTCTAGAAGGAACGAGATGCTTCTTAACATGCTTCTTGGGTTAGAGATTTTTGATGTTTGGGGGATTGACTTCATGGGACCTTTTGTTTCTTCATGCAATAATCAGTACATCTTGCTAGCTGTGGATTACGTGTCTAAATGGGTCGAGGTTAAGGCGTTGCCGACCAATGATGCAAAGGTGGTATTGAATTTCTTGCATAAGCAAATTTTTACGCGTTTCGGAACTCCACGTGCTATAATAAGTGATGAGGGAACTAACTTTTGCAATCGACAGTTTACTACGTTGATGGCGAAATATAATGTGACGCATCGTGTTGCCACTGCTTATCACCCTCAAACGAATGGCCAAGCTGAAGTTTCTAACAGGGAGATCAAGAGAATTCTAGAGAAAGTGGTGAATCCGTCTCGTAAGGATTGGTCATTGAAGTTGGATGAAGCTGTGTGGGCGTACAGAACTGCCTACAAAACCCCTCTAGGTATGTCGCCGTTTCAGTTAGTCTATGGGAAAGCATGTCATTTGCCAGTAGAGTTGGAACATAAGGCATATTGGGCATTGAAGAAATTGAATTTAGATATCACGGCTGCGGGTGCAAAACGGTTGCTTCAGTTGAATGAACTTGAGGAATTTTGTGAGCAAGCTTACGAAAATAACAAGATGTATAAGGAGAAGGTTAAGAGGTGGCATGATAAAAGGTTGGTACCAAAAGCATTTTTGCCAGGTCAACAGGTGTTGCTATTTAATTCTCGCCTCAAGCTTTTTCCGGGAAAACTCAAGTCAAGGTGGTCGGGTCCATTTATTGTTAAGACGGTGTATCCACATGGAGCTATTGAGATTTATGAAACAACACCGGATCATGCTTTCAAAGTAAATGGACAGTGGTTGATGCATTATTATGGAGGATCATTTCAACGCGAGAAGGTTTCCGCCATTTTGGCGTCGACTTGAATCCGGAAAAGAATGTCAAGCTATTGACATTAAAAGAGCGCTTCGTGGGAGGAAACCCATGCTCTTGTATTATGTTGTATTGTTTCTTTCTCAAAAAAAAAAAAAAAAAAGAGTGTTGTGAGTGTTGAAAAAAAAAAAGTTGTTGTTGTAAAAAAAAAAAACAACAAAACAAACAAAAGTGCAGAACGGAGCTGCGCTACCTGCGCCACAAGGCAAGGAGCGCCAAATAACGCAGACAGGTACCGCGCATCTTGCGCCAGCGCGCAAGTAGCGCCATGTAACGCAGATGGTGCCTGCGCAACTAGGGCCAGCGCGCCAATAGCCCAGTAACGCAGCCTGGACCTGCGCAACAGGCGCCAGCGCGCAAGCAGCGCTTCTTTCTCCTGCATTCGTGCGTTTTTCAGCCTTTAAACCTCAATTCTTTCACTCCCTTTACCTATTTTCTTATCCTATATCCTAATGCAACTCCAATCCTAAACACTATCATCCCCAAATCCTATTCTACCTTAAATTCAATCCTAAACAAACCCCAATCCTATACCACATCTAATTTCATCTTTATTACTTACATCTCCTATATATATACATACACCCATACATACACAAACACTTCTATATTACCCAAACTTCTCAACTTTCATCCATTCATAGTGCAAAAGGGGAATCAAATTCGAAGTTTTGGGGATTAATCTAGCAATTTCACCTCTTTGATCCAATTGGGTAATATTTTCTCTCATCTTTTATTTGAATTTGTGAATTTTGCAAATTAGGGTTCTTGAAGTGTGTAAATTGGGGGGTCTTTGTTTGGTGAATTGTTTGGAGATTGTTGTTCTTTGCGTAATATTTGTTGATTATGGCTCCTAAGAGACCACGATTAGTGGGAAGTAGTAGTAGTGCTCGTCCAGCTTTGGATGAGAATGATGTTGTGGGAGATGGAGTGGAAAAATTTGTGAATGAGGATGCCAAGGTGGAGTATGGTAGGTTAGTTGCCAAGGGGGTTATTCAGGAAAGGAGGCTTGTGCCACGTAATAATGCGGAGATGGTGACTATGATTAGTGAGCGGGGTTGGACTTTCTTTTGTGAGTTTGCTAATGATGCCCCATTGAATGTGGTTAGGGAGTTTTATGCTAATGCTTCGATAGCAAGGAATAACTCCACGGTTGTTAGGGGCCAGAAGGTGGATTATTCGCCTCGTGCGATTCGTACTTTGATTAGGCAACCGCCTAAACCTAGAGGTGCTACTGATTGGGGGAAAAAGACTAGGGATGATGTTGTTCTTGATGCTATCATTGGTGAGCTTTGTATTCTGGGTACGGAGTGGAAGTGTAGAGTGGGTACCACCGAGAAGAGGACTTTTCCGGCGGCGTCATTGTCTAAGTTCGCACGGGCATGTTTCTACTTCATCAGTTCTAATATTCTGCCATCAACCCATGTGACCGATGTTACTGTTGAGAGAGCTATTCTGCTATGGGGTATTCTCAGAGGTGAATATGTTGACCTTGGGTATCTTATTAATTAAGCTATTCTTCGGTATTTGGGAAGTAATTCGTCAGCTAGTATTTCTTATGCTTCTATCATTGCGTATTTGTGTGATGCTTCGAAAGTGAAATGGTACAAAGGTGAGCCGGTGCATAAACCTATGTCTTCCATTAATGATGTTACTATTGACCGGATGGGAGAGTGGTCTGGCGGCATTCCTCATCTTAGGGGTCTAGGCTTTATAGTTGGTGATGCTGGTGGTCAGGGAGCGGGCGCTCCGCCACATGTTCCTAGGGCACCGGGAGTGGCGATTGCAGAACCTCAGCGGCGTATGGTGGATATGTCAGTCTTTGATACTTATTTTCGTCGAATGACTAGGCGGTTGGATGCTATGCATGTTAGCAGTTGCCAGTATTCCGAGGACATGGCTGTAGCTTTGGATGCAGCTTTTCAGTCACCAGGTACTGCTGTTCAGTGGCCTCTATATGGAGCTCGGACTTCGTATCCTCCACCTGATTCGTCCGATGAGGATGACGAGGGTGACGACAGCGAGGATGAGTAGGTATGTTTCTGCTATCCCTTGTATTTATTTCCATTCAATGCGGACATTGAATATTTTAAGTTTGGGGGTGGTTTGAGGGATTAGTAGTTGTTGTATTATGTGTTCATGTAGGATATCATGTTTTGCATGCTTAGTAGTAATTCATTCATGTTATGTTCGTATTAATTATGTTTGTTTCATATAGGACATTCTGTTTTTATTTTTCGTATACCATGTGAGTTCATATTAGTTGCATTTGCATAGCATGCATATTTCATGATCCCTTAAGACGAGCTAATTCTGATTGGTAGGTAGGTGTCTAATTGAGTGTGGTAATGATGAATAGAGGGTTGACTTATAGTTTCTATAAAATTGACTTATGTGTTTCGGAAACAAAATCTTTTCACAGTCTCATTGGGTGCTTTTGGGCTAGGTTGAGGTCATGCTTGTTTGGATGTTTTGAGATTTAATCACTTGATTATATTTAGAATTTTCGTTATTCCCTTGATGGCGTAGGATCACTAAAGTCTAAGTTTGGGGGAAACCAGGAATTTCATGCTTAATTGTAAATAATTGTCAATAATGGCTAGGCGTCAAATGACTAGTAGCCGACTCATATTTATATGATTTGTCTAGGGTTGGAATTGAGAATTCTCATTCCAGATTGCATAGAAAAAAAAAACAAAAGAGAAAAAAAAAGAAGAAAAAAAAAGAAGAAAAAAATCAAAAGTGTCAATTGTTTATATGCAAAATTAACCAGGTTGAGCTCTTTAATACTCGAGCAATTAAGTTCGCGGGGACTTTGTGCCTAGTGACCTAAGGCTTTTATAGTCTGGGATCCACTAACCCAACGCTCGCTACATGGGTATTATTGTATAAGCCTTTCGGGGTCTCATCCATTGCACGGTTAAATAAGCATGATTGTATATCTGTGTCGTAGTAGTTAGTAATAAAGCATGAATTTCTGTCTACCTTGGATAAGGATGGAGGTGTTCTTAGGTTATGAAGTGTCTACAGTCTATTCTATTTATAAACCTGTGATTGTCTTGACGAAGAGCATGTATGATTTTTGACCTAGTTTTGGGAGTATTTCTGATGAGCATTGCACACACGCACGTTTCTGTTCATGTATTGTTAGTATACGGGAACTTGGTCGAGCTCTATTTGGATTTAGTTGCATTCTCTAAGATATTTGCTTGCCAGTTGGTTTTGGTTAGTTTGAAGGGGGTCGTTGCATTTTTCATTCTAGTTGCATTCATGCATTGCATTGCATTAGGGTAAATGGATTTTGTGGGTACATTCGCTGTAGCCCTCACGAGACCCTACTCGTCCACTAGGGCTGTCTAGGGGTTTAAAGGGCTTGTTGCATATGCCAAATGCAACCGTGATCACCTACGGAAGTGGTACTAGCTAGTTAGTTAGTTGTAATTGTTTATGCTTGAGGACAAGCATCGGTTTAAGTTTGGGGGTGTGATAAGTTGATTTTATATCCACTTGGATCGCTTAATTTCGGCTTAAATTGATTGTCTTGGACTCAAGTTGTTTTAGTTTTGATGTGTTTTGCTTAGTTGTGCAGGATTACGAGAATGTTGACTAAGGTGGATGCTTCTATAATTTTTGGGGAATTAATTGATTAAAATTCGGATTTTTTAGAAGGGTTGCGCGGTTTACACTGTTTTGGCCATATCTTGAGTTCTAGAATTCCGTTTGAGGCCCGTAAGCAGTCCACGCGAAGATAACGAGATTCTCTATCATTCTAAGGTGGTCCAGAGGTCCAATTATATTTGGAACGTTCCAGAAAATCTGAAGAAAAGTCAGCCACGAATTTTCCTTAAAAACATAATCAATTTAGGAAACGTATCTTGCAGAAATTCTATTATAATTCTGTTTTTGTATTTTCTTGCTGGGCAAGACTTGGAGTGCCTATATAAACACATCACACCTTGTAATTTGTATCAGATTTTTATTATTGTAACGTAGAACGGCAAGAGAGAAAAGTGGAGAAGGATTCAAGCTCGGTGACAAGCAAAGATCTAGATCTACTTCATCTTCTGTATACTTTGGATTATAGATTTGTTTTCTCAACTCTTGTTTTTATTAATATTATTGTTTCTTTTCTTTATATCTTGTTAATTATCATGTTTTCATCAATTCCCATGATGATGAATAGTTCAATTATGGGCTAAGCGTTGTCATGGGATTCTAACGGAGTTATGTATGGAACTTAGTATCTTGATGTTGTAAAGATCCGTGTGTGATGTGAAATTGATATCCTCGTATGGTTAATCTTAATGCTTTTAGATGCGTAGCTAACATCTAAATTGAATTGTTAATCTCTTGTGAAGTGAAAGTGGATCTTGAGATTTAGAACTTGCCATGCTAGCATAGGTTCATAATTGTTTATCAATATGATTCGTGGTGTGAGATGAAAATACTTATACTACCCTATGTGATCTTAATGGATAACCTGTTCTTCAACCGTTATGTTTTCAAATTCTATAGACATATAGGGTCTAAGCATAATTGGTGTCTATTCATCTTCTATCTCTTTTGTGGATGTATGTTTAGTTTGGTATGCGTATGCTGACAGGTAGCGTATACTGGTTTCGTGTTATCCGATCAGATATCAAAACCATTGCATATAGAGATTAAAGGCGTCAGATCTAAGGGAAGTATTTATTGAAGTTGGGATCCAATGTTTATTCTCATATTAGTAATTCGAGTTCAATCTCATTAGTTAATTTAATTCTTAGTTTAAAATTTGCATCCTAGTTTAATTTAGTTAATCAATACCAAAATTGTTATTTGTCTTAGCAGTTGATTAAAACCAAACATTGTTGCATAGGCATATTTACTGATTAAACTTAACCAGATCTCTGTGGAACGAACTTTAATTATATTACTTGTGACTACGTGCGCTTGCGTAATTTTGTGCTAACAATGACATGTCGTAATAACGAACAAATGTGGGATCGTATCGGTGATAAAAAGAGTTACACTAAAAAGTGTATAACGGGATAATTCGAAAACGTGTTTCGACTTAAGTGAAGTTTATACTTAGACTCTTAAAAGGTGTTAAGTGGTTAATCTCGAATGTTCTGATTGTTTATAGATCATCGAGCAGACCCAGGACACGCTATCTCCACCCACACCTGAGTACCAGGCAAGTTTCCAATACCTTGGAACTGTTGTTGTGATAATATGTATATCTGTTGTTTCTGATACATATGCCATAGCATGCATGCCTATTGTCAAATTATATTATGATACCTGTTCCTAGAATTGATATAGGCTTATAGACTAGATACGAATTATCAGTTATAAGCCGAATTGTTTTGATAAGACCCTTAGCGAAGGGCATATGATATTCATTCTTAAATATAGACCGGGAGTCGGTATTTTGAGATATAGATAGTCGTGGAAACCCATAAGGATTCCAACGACAGATTATTATTTATCTGAGGAATGTTATTATTAAACGTTATTTATATTCCATAAAGTATCAATTACTTGGAAATATTTCGAGGAATGTTATTCGAGTATTATCTCAGTCGAGAGATATTAAATGAATGTTAGTTTCGAATATTCATTTAGAGTTGATTATTTAATGAATATTATTTTGATATTCATTAGATGTTATTTATTAAATGAATATTACTTTCGAATATTCATTTAAGGTTTTATGTACTTGATGAATATTATTTTAAAATATTCATTGGAAGTTTTATTTACTTAAGGAATATTATTTCGATTATTCCTTTAAAGTTTTGATTACTAAATGAATATTATTTGGATATTCATTTAGAAGATTATTTATTAAATGAATATTATTTTCAAATATTCATTTAAGATTTGACTTATTTATTGAATATTATTTTAAATATTTATTGGAGTTTAATTATTTAATGAATATTATTTCGAATATTCATTTAAGGATGGATTTATTTAGTAAATAATTCCATATATTCATTCGAGGATTACTTACGAGCAATATTATGATTTAATAATATTCCGTAATTATTATTGAGTTAATAAATATTCTTGGAATATTTATTTAAATATTCTTGGAATATTTATTTAATTCTTTTAAATTCATTTTAAAATGATTTATATTATTCGAAGATTACCTTCCCCCTCCAGATATTATGTAAAATATTTCGGAGTCTTGTTACGACTATTTTATCAAGGAAATGTTCCCAACTCTTTATTTTCATTTAAATCTATCTGAAAAGGATTTAAATGCTCGCTCAAACTTCCATGTTATAGGGGAACCTACTTGAGCAATGTTATTTATCTTGTAGACTTCCCGGTCATAAATCTCATAATTTATCCTTTTCACTCGCAACTTGGTTGCTATGGACTCATTAAGTCTATGTGTACCTTCTCATCATTCGAGGGGTAAGATTGTTGGAACAAGTTGATATCCATTAACAAGCAAAAGCTTTGGAAATGTTGGTGAATTTTCCTTTCCAACTAGATATGACTACTTTGTGGAGTCTTATCAACAAGTATTTCACTTGGGGAAGGGAGGACAAACTCTACGTTTCAATGCTGTGGATTTATTCGAACTAGGAGTCGTGTACACGCGGTCCATTACAAGGCCTAACCATTGGCCAGGAAGTTACTATTAAAGGCAATCGACAAGTGGAGCCGTCAGTTCTTCCTTCTACCGGTAGTAAACTATATTGGGCTGTACCATCCCCGACTGATCATCAGGGAGTGGGACAGCTGGCGCGTGATAACTCCAGTATTGGTTCATCTCCCAAATTGGGAATTCCCTGCAACACGTATCGAAGAGACTTCTTTCAGGTTGACGGTGTCTTCCGCAACACGTATCGAAGAGACTTCTTTCAGGTTGTAGGACTTCGAAAAATGTTAATAATTGGAATTGCAATATTTTCCTTGCAATTTCCTCTTTATATGATAAATGATAATATCTTCCTTATTTTCGACATAGTAGATATTCCCACATATATTTACATTTTGAGTTACCTTGTAACTTCATCGTTCATATTATACTGGCATCATTTCCGTAAATGCATGGCATATGGTTTGAAAGATACCTTTGAACTGTTAAATATTATCGTTCAGTTAAATATTATTGTTGGTGGGCTATTGCTCACCCTTGCTTTATTATTATATCACAACAACAGCTAGACCAGATGACTCGCACAAGGCGCACTCGACGCTGGCAAGGACGATGAGACTACCAGAGCCGAAGAGAAAGCTATTGGTAGGATAGATTCATTCTTTCAGTACTAAATATATGGACTAGTATGACTTATGTAAATGGATGGCAAAGAGTATGTATTCATATTGTAACTCTTTTGGGTTGTAAGAACTCATAATGTGTTTAATAAAATTTGGTTGTTACTTTGATTTCATCTCTGGGACTATAACGGGTGTGTTTTATATTGTTGTGTTGGGTCATAAAGATGTAATTTATTTTATGTTGAGGTAAGTTCAAGTATTGTGGACAGAATTGGAGACCGTAACGACCGGATCTCAGACCCCGGATCTGGGGGTGTTACAATTTGGGACATACTGTTATGATGAAGAACGGTATGTTGGAGGTCACTAAAAAGGATTTAGAGATACTCAAAGGTTGGAAGGACAAGAGGAATCTTTTTGTGTTAGAAGGAGAGGTTATTGTTCAAGGGGAGGCATTGACGGATGGACGTTGTTGGCTTGATGGTGACCGTTATGGTGACCATTAATTCGGTTATGAAATTGTATTGGGTTGAATGGGAGGATTGTTGGGTTTTCAGCCCAATACAATGGTATGGGTCTTGGGTGATCCAAGACAAGTTTGGGTTTTGATGATCCAAAACATATATGGATTGGGTAATAGTTATATGTTTAGATAATTATTATAGATGGTATATTTAGATACCAAGTGTGATAAGGATTGTAATTGGAAACCAAGTATGATTAGGATATCTTGGTGGCTAAGTTTGTGATGGCTATATATACATAGTCCTATTATGTTTGATAGGTATGCTTGAGTATTGTTTGACTTAAGTATCGTGTGAGTGAAACACCGTTTGGTGAGATTGATTGTATTATTGATTATTGTTTGGATTAATAATACAAGTTGGGACGCGTGTTTTCCGTGTCATATAATTTTGTTGTGTGTGCTTTGCACTAGTTGATTATCTCGGGTTTTGCTCCCTAACACTTACCACTAAGAGAAGGTAAGTGAAGAGCTTCTTCCACAACTTCAAGAGGCACATGGTGTGTAACACCATTGTATTCAAACGTCATTTGAGTCTTTCCCGATACAGACCCCAATCGGAACACCACTATATTCCAAACCTGCATAATACACTTAAAAGATACTTTTGTAGGTTGGGTTAGAGCAAAATTCAATGGACTAGTGGCCAGAAAGTCCTGAATTATATGAAAATCATTAGGTAAATCCTGATGATTGAGAACAGCGACGAAGTTATTTGTAGCAAAAGTAACTTCGTTAATTACAGTCTTATTGTTCGTGAAAGATGAAGATGTCATTGTCGTTGAGAATTTTATAAACTTTGAGATTTTGAAAAACTACGGTTTGTGAGCACAGAGTGAGAGAAAGAATATGAAAAATTGATAATTTGAGAGTAATGTTTGATTTAGTAAACTAAATTGGTTTTGTTTAGACAAACAAATTAACTCTCAATTACAGGTGTCAGAAACTGATTTGTACAAGCATAATTAGTGGACCAATTTACGTAGGTGAATAGTAATTACTGCACATCTTTTCATGTGTATCTAGAAGTGTAACACACGCGCATATACAGTTGTCCACAAATACTGAACCGTTTCTTATCAATTACTGATAGAAATAAGCACAATCAATTACAAAACTATGCAGCAATTATGGAGTAATATCACAAATATAATTTACTTTATTCAAATGTGATAAAATACTACTGACCTGTATATAAGGATTCAATAGTTGACCACTATCAGGATTTTGACCAAGTCAAAGTTTGACTTTGAGCAGGATCAGTAGTACATACCATCTCATCAGGATTAGATAACCATCAGGATATGATGATCATCAGGAATTGCTCTCTACTAACTTTCTCAAAAAATTTCATAGTTCACCATTCCAAGTTTATTCACCAATTTAATAAATGTGGCCTCAAAAAGTGGCTTGGTGAGATATCAGCTAACTATTGATCAGTAGGAACAAAGTGTAGCACAATTGTCCCTTCCAGTACTTGTTCTCTAATGAAATGATATCTGATACTGATATGCTTGGTAAGAGAATGTTGAACTGGATTTCCTGTCATGGCAATAGTACTTTGGTTATCACAATAAATAGGGATTTTTGAATATGACAAACCATAGTCCATTAGCTGATTTCTCATCCACATTATCTGAGCACAACAGCTTCCAGCAGCAATATACTCAACTTCTTTAACTGATGTGGAAATAGACTTCTATTTCTTACTAAACCATGAAACTAGTCTTCCGCCCAGAAACTGACAACTTCCTGAAGTACTTTTCATGTCTATTTTACAGCCTACAAAATCAGCATCAGAATATCCACATAAACTAAAATCAGACTCTCTAGCATACTAAAGGCCATGAGATGGAGTGCCTTTCAGGTATTTGAAAATCCTCTTAACTGATATCAGATGTGGTTCTCTGGGATTAGCCTGAAAT
The DNA here is from genome assembly GCA_036435485.1 of Saposhnikovia divaricata. Lineage (NCBI taxonomy): Eukaryota > Viridiplantae > Streptophyta > Magnoliopsida > Apiales > Apiaceae > Saposhnikovia > Saposhnikovia divaricata. The sequence goes on along the minus strand of CM071594.1, from coordinate 170,632,099 downwards.
CTTGCACATATACAGGTTGCATACATGATATCTGGTCTACTAGCAGTTAGATACAAGAGTGAGCCAATCATACCTCTATAGTTAGTTACATCTACTTCAGTACCTTGATCAGGATCAAGCTTAGTAGCTGTAGCAATGGTAGTTGAAGAAGTTGCACTGTCTTGCATGTTAAACTTTTTTAACAAATTCCTTGTATACTTTGACTGATTAATAAAAATCCCATCATCAGTCTATTTAACTTGAAAACCTAAGAAATAACTCATTTCTCCCATCATGCTCATTTGATATCTAGACTACATTTTCTTTCAAAAGTTCTCACAAAGCTTTGAGTTAGTTGACCAAAAAATGATATCATCAACATAAATTTGAACTAACAGCAATTCCTTACCATGATTTAAATAAAATAGAGTTTTATCAATTGTACCTCTTTTGAATCCACTTTCCAATATGAATTGAGCCAAAGTTTCATACCAGGCTCTTGGAGCTTGCTTTAGTCCATAAAGTGATTTATCCAATCTGTAAACATGATTTGGATATTTTGGATCAATGAAACCAGGAGGTTGTTCAACATATACCTCCTCTTCCAATTCTCCATTAAGAAAAGCACTTTTAACATCCATTTGGAAAACCTTGAACTTTGTGAGCTGCATATGCCAGAAATTCCTAATGGCTTCTAGCCTTGCAACAAGAGCAAAAGTCTCATCATAATCTATTCCTTCCTGTTGAGAATACCCCTTTGCAACTATCCTTGCTTTATTTCTGACAATTTTGCCATCTGAATCTGACTTATTTCTGAACACCCACTTTGTACCCACAATTGACCTATCCTTTGGTCTTGGTACTAGTTTCCAGACTTCATTCCTTTCGAATTCATTCAGTTCTTCTTGCATTGCTGCAACCCAATCTGCATCCTTGAGTGCATCTTCAACTTTCTTTGGCTCCTCCTTTGATAGAAAGTTATGATAAAGACATTCATTCTAAGTTGCACTTCTAGTTTTAACACCTGCGTCAGGATTCCCAATAATTAAATCAGGAGTGTGGCTTTTGGTCCATTTCCTTGTTGGTGATAATTCATTTCTAGAATATGATGCTTCCCTTAGATTGGTGTTATCTTCAAAAGAACTAGAATCATTAGAAGCTCCTCCTGATATAATGCTATTTCTTCCTGAAGTACTGTCAGGATTATCACTTGAATCTGTTTCTGATGAATCTTCTCCTGATGCTTGAGTTGTATCAGTGTTTGATAGAGTATATATTTATATGTATTTTACATGCTTTTATTCCTCATATTAATTCTACTTTGCATTTAATTGGATTTTTATTAAATAAATTTTAATGTTTTATTGTAGGAAGCAAGGAATCCTAAACTTGGAAGGATTGGAGAATAAAGAGCTGGATTTGGAGATTTTTTTAGAGGAAATTCGGATTTATTGGGCTGCACGCGCGAGCTTCACTGTTTGGGCCATATCTTGAGTTCTACAAGTCCGTTTTGGACGATTTAACAACCCACGCGAAGATAACAGAATTCTCTTTCATTCTAAAGTGGTCCAGATGTCCAATTATAAATGGAATGACCCAGAAATACTGAAGAAAAGGCAGTTACGAATTTTCCTTGAAAACAGAATCAGTTTAGGAAACGTATTTGGTATTTTTCCTAAAAGCATTAAAAATACTTTTTATTAGAGATATATAGGTACATCAGAGATTATTATTAGGTTTTACGTGTTATTACATAAGAGAGATAGTACGAATTATTACATACATAGTGAGAACGAATTCAGAAGACAGGAAGAACGAGTTGGCCAAGGAGATCAAATCTGCAGTTTATAAATTTTCTGCATAGGAGATTTACTTTCGTGGATGCTTGTTTCGGATTTTTTTTCTAAACTCTATTAGTTTCATAATTAGTATTTGTTTTTTGTTCATCATGTTTACACTTGAACCCATGATGATGAGCAGTTCATTCATGAACTAATTGTTGTCATGAGATTCTAATGGATTTATTTACGTAATTTAGTAGTGTTGCTTTAAAGATTCGTGTGTGACGAATTTCAGATTTCCTAGTATGGTTATGCGTAATACTTTGGATGCGTAGATAACATCTAAATTGTTAATCCCTAATGATTGCGAAAGTGGATTTAGGGATTTAGAACTTGCCATGCTAGCATAGGTTTGTGGATGATTTGTTCTTCCATGATTAGTACTTTGATTTTAATTATATCATGCTGCCCTATGTAATTATAAAGGATAACTTGCACTTAAACTAATTATGTTTACAAATCTCGTAGACATATAGGATTTGAACATAAGTGGTGTCCGTCCAGCTTCTATCTATTCAGTGGATGATTGAGTGGTATGATGTGTGTAAACCGAAAGGTAGCGCATACTAATTTCGTGCTGTCCGATTAGTTATCGTAACCGTCACATACGTTGATTAAATGCGTCATCTCTAAGCGAAGTATTTAATGAAGTTAGAATCCCATGTTTTATTCCTATTAAGCAAATTCGGTTTTACATTCGCTAGTTAAATTACCTCTTAGATAGTTAATTTGCCTTATTAGTTAAGTTAGTTAAACAAAACTCACCTTTGATACTTGTCCGAGCATTTGAAATTGACCATACATTGTTGCATGAGCATATTTATATAGTGATACACCAGGTCTTCGTGGGAACGAACTGAACTTATCAATATATTACTTGTGACCGCGTACGCTTGCATAGTATTTAGTGAACAAGTTTTTGGCGGCGCCGCTGCCGGGGACTTCGGTGTCATTAAGTGTTTATGTGCTTGACATCAGTGGTAGTTAAAATTAATTGACTTGGATTTTTTTCTTACCTATCTCGTGTTGTCTTGCTCTATGTGTTCAGGTACCTGAGTTTTATGATAACGCGTGCTCAGAGTTTTAAAGCAAAAGAGGCAAGAGAACTTGAAGCAACTATAGAAATGGGAGAACCAGTAGCAACAACGAAAGCATTAATGGATTACTCTCAACCAAAAATCGATGATATTCAATCTAGTATCGTCAGAACAGCCATTGCAGCTAATACCTTTGAAATCAAACCTGGCACGATTCAAATGGTATAGAATTCAGTTCAGTTTGGGGGAGCTGCAATGGAGGATCCCAATATGCACATCCGGAACTTCATCGAGATATGCGACACTTTCAAGTTCAATAATGTGCCGGAGGATGCTGTAAAATTGAGGCTTTTCCCATTCTTTCTCAGGGATAAAGCCAAGGGCTGGTTACATTCTCTTCCTGCAGGTTCTATAACAACATGGGAGGACCTCGCTCAAAAGTTTCTCACCAAATTTTTTCCCATGGCAAAGACTGCAGCAATAAGAAATGCTCTCACTCAATTCTCACAGCAGTCAGGAGAATCTTTATGTGAAGCATGGCAGAGGTACAAGGAGATGCTAAGGAAATGCCCTCATCATGGCATGCCCAACTGGATGGTCATAAATTGTTTCTATAATGGACTAGGATGGCAGTCAAGACCTATTGTGGATGCAGCTTCAGGAGGAGCCTTATGGGCTAAAAGTTATGAAGCGGCGTATGATTTATTGAGATGATGGCAGCTAATGACTATCAGAATCCCACTCTGAGAATGCCACAACAAAAGGTGGCAGGAATTCTGGATGTTGACAAGGCCACTTATTTGGCAGCTCAGCTAGAGGCACTTAACTTGAAGGTGGATTCTTTGGTAAACCACGGGATACATCAGGTTGCAAGTGTTTGTGAACTATGTGCGGGCGCACATGAGACGAATCAATGCGCACATGTGAACTATAATTGTTACGAATCAATTGCGCATAGTTTGTGAGCAATTTTCAGAGACAGCAGTAACCAGCTCCCAACACTTATCATCCTAACAACAGAAACCATCCTAATTTCAGCTGGAGGAACAATCAAGGTGGCATGCAACAGCCACAGCAGCCTTATTAGCAATTCCAAGGTCAACAATTTGGTGCTAGGCCATACAATCCTTCAGGTTTTTAGCAGCAGCTGGGGCAACAGTTTCATCAGCAATATGCCCCGAGGCAATCTCAACCACCAGGATTTCAACAACAATTTCATGGGGGTGCTGATCAGTCTTATAATGAAAAATCAGAATTAGAAGAGTTGAGATTGATGTGTAAAAGTTAAGCAGTATCAATCAAGACCTTGGAAAATCAGATTGGTCAAATTGCTAATGCCTTGCTGAATCATCCTCAAGGTTCGTTGCCTAGTGACACTGAGCCAAATCCAAAGAATGATCGAAAGAAGTTCTGCAAAAGCAATAACTTTAAGAAGTGGTAAGGAGATTAAGGGAAACACAAAGAAAGCTGATGAAGAGTTATAAAGGAATCTGAGTGTAGTGAAGAGCCTCAAAAGTTGGTACATGAAGAATCCAGTAAAGATCAGCAAGACCAGTTAAAATACCAACACCAAAGAAGCCTGTCTATCCGCCCCCTCCATATCCTCAACTCTGGCAGAAACAAAAGCAAGAAAAGCAATTTTAGAAATTTATGGATATCTTTAAGAAATTGTCCATTAATATTCTGTAAGAACCCAGATTTTGGGTAGAATTAAAACTTTTATTTATTTAATGATGTAAGAATGAATAGTGGTTACGGCTACCATGTAATAGATGATATTTTGAAAGTATGAATGGAATTCGATTTTACTACTTCTATGTCTTGAAAAATGTTAATGGTTGACAACTTAGATAAGAATAATCTATCTCCTAGGGGAATAAGATATGGCAATTCCAAGCAGGATAATATTCTCATGTCATCCAGATCGATAACGATTAACCCAGTGGTTCCGTAAAAAGGTTAAGGAACGATCGAAAGAGAATACGGACAATTGTACAACCCTAAGAGAATAAGTAAAGAATAAAGAATGAATAGTGTTTTTGGTGGAAGTAAGAATAATATGAGACGACACTATATAGAAGTATTCGGAACGGATATCCGAGTTCGTATTAGTGATCCAGGGGGAAAATAAGTGTATGTAAAAGCTGTCGGATTCTGAAAAACCGCACTTTTATTTTCTCCGAGAGTTCCCTGGAAACTGACAGACTTAAGGATTTAACGAATGGATTTAAGGAATATAAATTGGAAAGATAGAAAGAAAGATGGAGAATAATAGTATTATTATTAAGAGGATTCCCGGTAAACCCTAACTAGAAATTCGTGGGATATTCCTACGAACGATCAATCGAAATGAGCAATAACCGGACACAGAATCAAGTAGAGAAAGCAAGATACATGCATGATCAAGTGATAAACATATAAGTAACTAGAAAGTAACTAGACTAAGTAGAATGCAACTAGTACTTAGAAATCAAAACACTTGGTTAGTTTTCAACCATGCAAAACACAACACTTGTCCTCCAAAAATCATCATCCATGACATCACACTCCACTAACGCACCAAGATGAGATATTATCTCTCAAAAAGTCACTTTATTCATAATTGAACAAGGAAAATCAAGAAAACAAGCAAACACTCTCCATTCCCCTTTTTCTTCAAAACCTTCGGCCAAGGTGCTAGAAGTAAGGCTTCCAACCATCATTTGCTCTTGAAATATTTATGGTGAGTACTTCATATCATAGCTTAGATCCCCTAGAAATTTCAGCTTCAAATTCATCTTTTACCATTTTCAAATAAATCATCAAAGGTGATGATGAATAGTGTTTTCAAGAACTAATCTTTGTTTTTCTTGTTTTCTTGGTTGATCCTAGCTAAGTTAAGGCTATCCAAGGACCATACCATGCTTTTTGAGGCTAGTACATACTCCAAGGAAGGTATAAGATTTGAAAACCCTAGATCTACTTTCAGTTTTAAGCATGTTCTTGATGGATCTAGCTTAGTTATGATTATGTTCATGTTATAAGCATGCTTAGTTAATGATTTAGGGATTTAAGAAGCATGATGATTTTGATGCTAAGATCAGTAGCTTCTGGACTTGTTGAGATGATTATTATGTGTATAAGTTGTATTGATGCCCGGTGTGGCTTGGGTTGTTGATTGTGATTTTTGGAACGTTCGAATTATAGCCGTTATAATGCCGAAATTTTGTTAATCATTGAAAACCGTGCATCACAGTAGGTCTAATGGCTGAAACTGGATAAGTATCTAACATTCCCTTGTAGATCTTGAGTCATAGATCATTTTAGAAAAAGAATCGAATCAAACAGACTTACGGTTTAGGATTTATGGCCGATTTACTAAAAGTAGTTCGAAACCGTAAACTGGAATTCGGAACTGAAATTGAACCCTCGTAAAATACGTAACTCAGTGGCGAATCTTGGTAATTAAATATTAGAGGTAAAAAGGAAGGTGTGAGAGAAAACCTCATGTGAATCGGATCGTTTTTCGATTTTATAAAAATGTTTGAATCTAAGTTAAACGCGAACGAACCCCTTAAAAGTATAACTTTGGTTATAACTTAGAAAACGAGCGATAAAAACTCGAGATATAATTTTGGTTCGTAATCGATCGAATTTAGAACTTATACGACTTAAGTATACACTAAGTGTGAGTACGATGACATGTCTTAATGATGAACAAATGTCGAATCGTATCGGTAATAAAAAGAGTTACACTAAAAAGGGGTATAACGGGATAATTCGAAAACATGTTTCGACTTAAGTTAATACTTAACCTTTTTAAAAGTGTTAAGCAATTAACCTCGAATCTCTTGACTATTTATAGATCGTCGAGCTGACCCGGGAGACCCTACCACTACCCTACTCGTGCTCAATTACCAGGCAAGTTTCAACTTTCCCTTTTTAGGCTGTTGTTGTGAATATATATGCTTTCTGCTATACATATGCCATAGCATGCATGCCTACTTTCAGTCATATTGATATACTTGTTCCCTGATTGTTCTTTGGCTTATAAGTAGATAGATAACATATCGATTATAAGCCGGATGTCGTTAAGACCCTTAGAGAATGGCATATGAATCCTATTTATTGATTATAGACCGGGAGTCAGTACTTCTTGATATATCGTAATTATTTTCGAGGGAAATATTTAAGTAAATAATTTCCATTATTTGGTTGACGAATATTATTTGAATATTCGTCCGAGATTATTTAATTAACGATCATTACTTCAAATATTTATTTGAACGTTATCTATTCAATGAATATTATTTTTCAATATTCATTCAAAGATGAACCATTTATCGAATATTATTTCAAATATTTCTATAAAACCTTCGATTATTAAATAAATATCATTCGGACATTCATTTAGAACACCATGTATTAAGGGAATATTATTCTTGAATATTCCTTTAAGGTTTAATTTATTAAATGAATATCACTGCATATTCATTTAAATTATTAATTATTATATGAATACTATTTTTGAATATTAATTCGAAGTCTCATTTATTTAACGAATATTATTCCAAACAGTTCTTTCAACCTTATTTATTAAATGAATATTATTTTAATATTCATTTAAGTAATTATTTATTCAATAAATATTGTCTTAATATTCCTTCAAGGATTATTTTGAGAAATACTCTGATTAAAAATATTCTTTCATTAAATACTTCCGACTCAATAAATATTCTATAATTATTTATTCAATACTTGGAAACAACTTCAAGGTTGTTTATTTTTCTTCAAATATTATTTTCGTCCATCGATCATTCTGAAAATTCTTCGGAGTCAAACGATTAAAATTATATTAAGAAAGGTCCTCTAGATTCCATTCTTCACTCGAATCTACCTCTTAAATTATAAGGGAACCTTACTTGAGAAAGGTTCTTTATCTTGTTGACTTCCCGGTCATAGTTTATCCTTTTCACTCGCAACTTGGTTGTACGGACTCATTAAGTCTGTGTGTACCTTCTCATCATTCGAGGGGTAAGATCGTTGGAACAAGTTGATATCCATTAACAAGCAAGAGCTTGGGAAATGTTAGTGAATTTTCCTTTCCAACTAGATACGACTACTTTGTGGAGTCTTGTCAGCAAGTATTTCACTTGGGGAAGGGAGGATAAACTATACGTTTCAATGCTGTGGATTTACTCGAACTAGGAGTCGTGTGTAAGAGGCCGAGTCGCGCGGTCCATCACAAGGCCTAAATCATTGGCCAGGGAGTTACTATTAAAGGCCATTGACAAGTGGAGCCGTCAGTTCTTCCTTCTACCGGTAGTAAACTATATTGGGTTGTACCATCCCAGACTGATCATCAGGGAGTGGGACAGCTGGCGCGTGATAACTCCAGTATTGGTTCATCTCCCAAATTGGGAATTCCCTGCAACACGTATCGAAGATACTTCTTTTAGGTTGATGGTGTCTTCCGCAACACGTATCGATGAGACTTCTTTCAGGTTGTAGAACTTCGAAAAATGTTAATAACTGGAACGGCAATATTTTCCTTGCAAGTTCCTCTAAATATGATATATAATGATATCTTGCTTATTTTGACTTAGCAGATATTTCCACAAAATAAATACTTTAAGTTACCTTGTAACTTCATCCTTTATATTATACTGGCACTATATTCGTTAATGCATGGCATATGGAAATCATGATATTTCGAACTGTTATATACTATCACTGTCCTGTTATATTATTGTTGGTGGGCTATTGCTCACCCTTGCTTATTCATTATGTCACAACAACAGCTTGGACAGATGGCTCGTGTCAGGCGCACTCGGCGCAAGCGGGTTACCCGACCCATCGGACTCCCTGCTGAGATGCTAGCCGCCATTGCTGAGGTAGAATAGTTAGACAGCTTTTGTTTCCTGTTTAACTATATGTATAATTAATGTAATCAACGGCAAAACTTTTAAACTTATGATGTTATCCTTTTGGGATTGTAATAACTTTAATTCGCAAACCCTTTTATAAGACTTATTTTAATTTCATCTCTGGGACTATAGCTGTGTGTGTGTGAGTGGATATTATTGTGGGGTCATAGCATGCTACTTATTGATTTTGGACTCAAGTCAAGTATTATGTATGAGTTATAAGACCGTAACGACCCGATCCCTGACCCCGGATTTGGGGGTGTTATAGAGATGGTATCAGAGCGAGAGTTATATATCCCAAGAGATGATACGACGTTATATAATAATAAATTCACTAATATAATAAGAACCCTTGCCAGGTTCACCTAAAACCCTTACGGGAACTTTTTAAGTATCATGATAGTAACATAGTTCGTCTTGTGTAGCCGAGTGACATGTCGGCCCAGGAGGCAGCTGCGAGACAGCATGATGAGGACATGTTCCGGACTAGGGACCCGTATTATGAGCACTTGCCTATAGAGGATACTGAGCCTGAGGAGTAGGACCCTGAGAAGATCCAGGTTGATGCTGATACTGATGTGATTGAGTTTGAGGAGGAGGACCGTGAGGAGGTCCAGGTTTATGCTGACACAGATGTTGTTGAGACTGAGGGGGGGGAGGACCCGGAGGGGATCCAGACAGGACAGGAAGCTGATTTAGTTGCTGAGGATGAGGATTACTGGGTCGTATCTGAGATTAGGACCATGGAGGAGGATACTGATATGACCACTGAGCAGGTCATGGCTGCTGTTGTTGGACAGGCTGTAGATGAGGATGAGCCAGTGGATGATGCAGTAGGGAGTTCCGGACTACGAGTGCCCCTACCCCACCACCACTACCTGTGAGCCCATTCCCCGATGAGTTTGAGGAGCTTACCCCAGAGCCCCAGCAGATAGAGACTGCAGCTCCAGCTGAGCCATCTACCCCACCTCATGTCCCGATAGGAGGATTCCCAGTATGTGTTCACAACTTGATTGTGAACGGGCTTTATAGAGAGTTGTCAGTGGCGGATACCAGGTTGGCAGAGTCTAGGAGGGAGCTAGCAGCGGAGAGAGCCGCCCAGATGAGGTTGCAGGGACGGAGGACTATCAGTGACAGGGTTGGGTATAGGGCTGTTACCCGCATCGAGCTGAGGGCTCGGATGAGGGTGCGACAGTTGCCTACTGATGGGCATGGTATGGTAGACAGAGCAGATGCCGAGGATATTTTCCACATCGCCATGGGGAGGGTCCGGATGATGTTTCATCATGGCGACTGATTTCAGATGTAGTGATGTAGTAGTCTAGTTGTCTAGTCATGTACGGACGTAGTAGTGCCGGCTTTTGTGGGGATGGTTTTATTGTACTTATTTTCCCTTTTTACAGACTAGACAGCGTATTTCACTTTTGACTTGTTGTTGTTGTTAGGATGGCTGTACTTTAAACTGTCGTTGTAACTCTGATGTTGTACCTTTTCGGTACCTGGTATATATTTTTTTCCCTTTCAGTTATTTCAATTTTGTTGGGATGTGATCACGAGTTTATTAACATATGTACTGTTTCGATTAAGTTGCCATGAGATATAAAACTGTTGGATACCAAATCCAATCATGTAACGAATTATGCAAGGAAAAATCCTTTAAAACAGGTAAGTGAAGCTAATGTAAAATTTTCCAAATTTTCAGTAAAATGCCTCCAAGACGAATGGGCACTAGGGCTAACCCCCGTGAATCTACTGACCAAGAGAGTCACAATCAACATGAGGAAAACCAAGAAAGTAGTGAAGAACAAGATCAGGACTATAATGAGCAAGAAGATTCCAAGTATGGAGCAGAGGACAAACCCATGTACTCTGAAGACTTTAAGGGGGAAATAGAGGGTGGAGAAACTGAAGTGGAGCAGGAAGGGGAGAACCAGGGCGGAGACCCCATGGGCCAGTTTATGGATTTACTTAAGCAGAATTTGAACCAATACCCTCAACCACCACCAGGAAACAACACTTCAGTGGCAAATTCCTTTAGGGCCTTTAAGTCCATTAAGCCCCCAGAGTTTCACGGATCGGCTGATCCCGTTGAGGCGAGGGCCTGGATCAAGGAAATGGAAAAAATCTTTCGGGATTCTGAGTATCAAGGAGGCTCAGAAGACTGTTTTTGCTACTTACCTACTAAATGGAGAGGCCAATTATTGGTGGGAAGCCAAGAAGAACATGGAGACTGATGCTGTCATAGCCTGGGAAAGGTTCAAACAATTATTCCTAGAGAAGAACTTCCCGAAGTTCATGAAAACTCAGATGAAACTTAAGTTTTTGGAACTGAAACAGTACAATATGTCAGTGGCTGACTATGAGGCCAAATTTACTGAGCTGTCGAGATTTGTGCTAGAATTTGTGGATACCGAAGAAAAGAAAGCTAACATGTTTCAACAAGGGATGAAACAGTGGATCCAGAATAGAGTGGCGGTTTTAGAGATTACGGATTATGCCACCTTCGTGCAAAAGGCCACCATTGTGGAAGCTGGAAGCGATCATATGCAGAGAGAGAAAGAGAAGGGGGGATTAAAGAGAAAACATGTCAGTATGGGCGGAGGGTCCGCAGGAGGAAAGCCCCTGAACATTTTTAACCGAGGAGCAGTCTCTCTACCTAGCAGGGGTATGGAGTTCAAACCACCTGTGAGCATGAGTGTGAGCCAGGGCGGCCAGCATACAGGAGTGTCCCGTTCCCATCAGTCTAGACCTCCCTTGCCAGCATGTGCAACGTGTGGAAAAACACATTCCGGAGTGTGCAACCAGAAGCAGCCAACCTGTTATAAGTGTGACCGAGTGGGCCACTACTCTAACACCTGCACTGCGGTTGTCCCTAGTACCAACAAAAGCACCACTTGTTTCCAGTGCGGACAGCTAGGGCACATGAGGAAGGACTGCCCAAGGAACAAACCTGCAGCATCAGGGGCAAGCATGGCTACCTCAAATAGGCCACCAACTGCTAGGACTTTTAATATGTCAGTACAAGATGCCGTGAGGGACACGGATGTGATACCAGGTACATTTTCTCTTAATTCGGTCAGTGCAAATGTCTTATTTGATTCAGGAGCAACTAAGTCTTTTATATCTAGAGATTTTGTGCATAAATTGAAATTAAAACCCAGCAACTAAGAGATTCCTTACAAGTAGAAATAACTAATCAGGAAATCGTACCGGTTAATCAAATTCACCCCGATTGTAAGCTAGAAATAGGAGGATGATCCTTCTATGTCGATTTAATTCCTTTTAAGCTAGGGGGAATTCGATGTCTTTTTGGGTATGGATTGGTTGTCTCGCAATAATGCGCAGATAGATTGTAAAGGGAAAAAGGTTAAGTTGAAAACCCCAGGGAAGAAAAAAATAGTGTTTAAGGGGATGCGATAGACCCAGAAAATTCTGACCATAGCACAAACCAAGGGATTGTTACGAAAAGGGAACGAGGCTTATTTAGCTTACGTTATAGACACTCAGAAGGAAGCGCCAAGATTGCAAGACATTCCGGTAGTTAATGAGTTCGAGGACGTGTTCCCACAAGATCTTCCCGGACTACCACCTGATAGGGTAATTGAGTTTGCCATCGAGTTAGCCCCGGGGACGGCGCCGGTTTCGAAGGCCCCGTATCGATTAGCCCCAGTAGAAATGAAGGAGCTAGCTAAACAGTTACAGGAATTGTTGGATAAGGGCATGATAAGGCCCAGTGTGTCGCCTTGGGGTGCATCAGTGTTGTTTATTAAGAAAAAGGATGGGAGTATGAGGTTATGCATCGACTACAGAGGGTTGAACAAGCTAACCATAAAGAATAAGTATCCATTGCCCAGGATAGACGATTTGTTTGACCAGCTAAGAGGCACTGAATACTTCTCTAAGATTGATCTGAGAACGGGATATCACCAACTGAAGATCAAACCTGAAGATATCCTAAAGACTGCATTCCGCACCAGATATGGACATTATGAGTTCTTGGTAATGTCATTTGGATTGACCAACGCCCCAGCAGCCTTCATGGTCCTATTGAATAGGGTGTTCAAGGAATATTTGGACAAATTCGTGATAGTCTTCATTGATGATATTCTCATCTACTCAAAGACAGAGGCGGAACACGCTGAACATTTAAGGATAACCTTAGAAATACTCAGGAAGGAGCAGTTATATGCCAAGTTCTCTAAGTGTGAGTTTTGGAAAAATGAAGTACAATTCTTAGGGCTCGTAATCAATAAAGAAGGAGTGTTGGTTGACCCCTCCAAGATAGAAGCAATTTCAAACTGGGAACGGCCAACTACTCCAACCTAGGTGAGGAGTTTCATCGGACTGGCCGGATATTACAGAAGATTTGTCCAAGACTTTGCGAAAATTACAGCTCCATTAACTAGACTTACCCGTAAAACTGAGAAATTTGAATGGACTGAAAAATGTGAGAAGAATTTCCAAGAGTTAAAGAAGAGGTTGGTGACAGCCCCAGTGCTGGCTTTACCGGATGGAAAGGGAGATTTCGTGATTTACATTGATGCTTCGCATAAAGGATTGGGATGCGTGCTTATGCAGCACGGCAAGGTAATAGCATATGCATCTAGGCAATTGAAGGATTATGAGGTCAGATATCACACGCATGATCTAGAACTAGCAGCCATAGTCTTCGCTCTAAAGATTTGGAGACACTACTAGTATGGGGAAAGGTGCGAGATTTACACTGACCATAAGATCCTCAAGTACATTTTCACTCAGAAAGAGCTTAACATGCGCCAGAGGAGATGGTTACAGTTAATCAAGGATTACGACTGTGAAATTCGTTATCACCCGGGCAAAGCCAATGTGGTGGCTGATGCCCTTAGTAGGAAAGAGAAGCTCAAGATGATAACTTCAGAGGAAGAGTTAGTGAAAGATTTTGAGAAGTTGGAAATTGAGATTAAGTTACCCGAAGAGGGCCAAGAAAAGTTGATGGAAATTAGAATCCAACCTCCATTGTTAGAAAAGATTAGACTGTGCCAAGAGCGGATAATGGAGGAAGAAAAGAACTCCACGGAAGAGATAATGACCGGGGAGGAAATTAAGCGTGAAAGAGACAAGGAAGGGATCATGAGGTACACGTACAGGATATGGATACCAAACGTTCAGGAACTCAAGGATGAGATTTTAAACGAGGCACACAACTCAAGATACTCGGTGCACCCCGGTAGCACCAAAATGTATAGGGATTTGAAGGAGTATTACTGGTGGCCCAATATGAAAAAGGACGTAGCAGAATGGGTAAGCAGATGCTTGACCTGCCAAAGAGTGAAAGCAGAGCACCAGAAGCCCAGCGGACTTCTACACCCCTTAGAGATTCCAGAATGGAAATGGGAACACATAGCCATGGATTTCGTAGTAGGTCTACCAAGGACCAAGGCTAATCATGACGCCATATGGGTAATTGTAGATCGACTGACGAAGTCAGCTCAATTTCTCCCGATCAACGAAAGGTACACGGTCGACAGACTAGTGGACATCTACTTAAAAGAGATAGTGGCGCGACATGGAGTCCCAGTCGTAATAGTATCCGATCGAGATCCTAGATTTAACTCCAGGTTTCGGAGAAGTTTTCAAGAATGTGTAGGGACCCGGCTGAACATGAGCACAGCCTACCACCCCTAGACAGATGGGCAAAGTGAAAGGACCATCCAAACGCTAGAGGATATGTTAAGAGTCTGCGCGATAGACTTCAAAGGAAATTGGGATGATTACTTGCCATTGATTGAGTTTTCCTACAATAACAGTTTCCATTCAAGTATAGGAATGCCACTTTATGAGGCCCTTTATGGAAGGAAATGTCGATCTCCCTTGTATTGGGATGAAGTTGGAGAGCGAAAGATGCTCGGGCCCGAAGTGGTCCAACGAACTAAAGATGCAGTAGATCTAATCAGAGGATGGTTGGTAGCAGCCCAGGATCGACAAAAGAAATATGCCGACTTAGCTCGGAAAGGCAAAGAATACGAAGTAGGAGACCTAGTGTTCGAGGTACTCCTCCGAACGATCTGTAAGAACCTAGATTTTGGGTAGAATTAAAACTTTTGTTTATTTAATGATGTAAGAATGAATAGTGGTTACGGCTACGATGTAATAGTTGATATTTTGAAAGAATGAATTTAATTCGACTTTATTATTTCTATGTCTTGAAGAATGCTAATGGTTGACAACTTAGGTAAGAATAATCTATCTCCTAGGGGAATAAGATATGGCAATTCCAAGCAGGAGAATATTCTCATGTCATCCAGATCGATAACGCTAGTGGTTCCGTAAAAAGGTTAAGGAACGATCGAAAGAGAATACGGACAATTGTACAACCCTAAGAGAATAAGTAAAGAATAAAGAATGAATAGTGTTTTTGGTGGAAGTAAGAATAATATGAGACGACACTATATAGAAGTATTCGGAACGGATTTTCGAGTTCGTATTAGTGATCCGGGGGAAAATAAGTGTATGTAAAAGCTGTCGGATTCTGAAAAACTGCACTTTTATTTTCTCTGAGAGTTCCCTGGACACTGACAGACTTAAAGATTTAACGAATGGATTTAAGGGATATAAATTGGAAAGATAAAAAGAAAGATGGAGAATAATAGTATTAATAATAAGAGGATTTCCGGTAAACCCTAATTAGAAATCTGTGAAATATTCCTACGAACGATCAATCGAAACGAGCAATAACCGGACACAGAATCAAGCAGAGGAAGCAAGATACATGCATGTACAAATGAGAAATATCTAGTAACTAGTATGGTTAGAGATTAACTAGTACTTAGCAAATCAAACTACTAGTTGCATGTGAACCATCAAAATCTTAACACTTGTCCCTCCATTTTCATCATCCTATACATCATCACTTTATTAAAGTGGCTTTTGGATGAGAGACTATCTAAGCCTCATCTTAATAATTCAATTTATCAAATAACCAAGCAAAGAAACAAGGCAAAACTCTCTCCCCCCTTGCATACTTCCATTCGACCAAACAAAGAAATTCCAAAACCAAAATCCATCTTTGACTCCTTGTTTGATCTTGAAATTTTTAAGGTGAATTTTACAGTTCATAAAAATGATCTCCTCAAAATCTTAGCTTCAAACTCATCTTCTTCCATTTTCAAAAAAATCATGAAATAGGAGGATGAATAGTAACCTTCTTGAACTAACTTTGTTTTCTTGATTTTTCATGGTTGATCTAGCAAGCTTAATCATTCCTAAGGACCATACAAGGCTTAGTAAGGATATATCACTCTCTAAGGAAGGTATAAAACTCTTGAAACCCTAACCCTTGTTTGAGATTTAAGCATGTTTATGATAGATATAGCTTAGTTATGGTTATGTTAAGGTTAAAGCATGATTATAAGCATGATTATGTATGGATCTTGGATAAATGTTAAAAAAAAGTTAGATGAACGGAAAGGCATTTCTTGGCCTCAGTTCATGTATATAAATCATGTATATGTTGTTTGGAATGGATACCATGTTTATGGGAAGATTTGAAATTGGTAGATATTCGAGTTATAGCCGTCGTAATGCCAAAATTTCGTTAACCTTAATAAAAACTACTTGGACAGTAGATGTAACTCACTACCTAGCTGTGTAATCTGCCATGATAGGATAGATAATGTTCCAAGCTTCGTTTTGATATAAAGAACGTGTGAAACGGACTTACGGTTTAGGAGTTACGGCCGGTTTACTAAAAGTAGTTCGGAACCATAAACGAGAATTCGTAACTAAAATTGAACCCCCGTAAAATACATAAGTCAGTGGCGAATCTTGGTAATTAAATAATAGAGGTAAAAAGGAAGGTGTGAGAGAAAACCTCATGTGAATCGGATCGTTTTCGATTTTATAAAAATGTTTGAATCTAGATTAAACGCGAACGAATCCTTTAAAAGTATAACTTTGGTTATAACTTAGAAAACGAGCGATAAAACTCGAGATATAATCTTGGTTCGTAATCGATCGAATTTAGAACTTATACGACTTAAGTATACACTAAGTGTGAGTATGATGACATGTCTTAATGACGAAAAAATGTCGAATCGTATCGGTAATAAAAAGAGTTACACTAAAAAGGGGTATAACGAGATAATTCGAAAACATGTTTCGACTTAAGTTAATACTTAACCTTTTTAAAAGTGTTAAGCAATTAACCTCGAATCTCTTGACTATTTATAGATCGTCGAGCTGACCCGGGATACCCTACCACTACCCCTACTCGTGCTCAATTACCAGGCAAGTTTCAACTTTCCCTTTTTAGGCTGTTGTTATGATAATATATGCTTTCTGTGATACATATGCTATAGCATGCATGCCTACTTTCAAGTCATATTGATATACTTGTTCCCTGATTGTTCTTTGGCTTATAAGTAGATAGATAATATATCGATTATAAGCCGGATGTTGTTAAGACCCTTAGAGAAGGGCATGTGAATCCTATTTGTTGAATATAGACCGGGAGTCAGTACTTCTTGATATATCGTAATTACTTTCGAGGGAAATATTTAAGTAAATAATTCCCATTATTTGGTTGACGAATATTATTTGAATATTCGTCCGAGATTATTTAGTTAACGATCATTACTTCAAATATTTATTTGAACGTTATCTATTCAATGAATATTATTTTTCAATATTCATTCAAAGACGAACCATTTATCGAATATTATTTCGAATATTTCTATAAAATCTTCGATTATTAAATAAATATCTTTCGGACATTCATTTAGAACATCATGTATTAAGGGAATATTATTCTCAAATATTCCTTTAAGGTTTAATTTATTAAATGAATATCACTTGGATATTCATTTAAATTATTAATTATTATATGAATACTATTTTTGAATATTAATTTGAAGTCTTATTTATTTAACGAATATTATTCCAAATAGTCCTTTCAAAATTATTTATTAAATGAATATTATTTTAATATTCATTTAAGTAATTATTTTTTCAATAAATATTGTCTTAATATTCCTTCCAAGATTGTTTTGAGAAATACTTCCGACTCAATATATATTCTATAAATATTTATTCAATACTTGGAAACAACTTCAAGGTTGTTTATTTTTCTTCAAATATTATTTTTGACCTTCGATCATTCTGAAAATTCTTCGGAGTCATACGATTAATATTATATTAATAAAGGTCCTCTAGATTACATTCTTCACTCGACTCTATCTCTTAAATTATAAGGGAACTTACTTGAGAGAGGTTCTTTATCTTGTTGACTTCTCGGTCATAGTTTATCCTTTTCACTCGCAACTTGGTTGCTACGGACTCATTAAGTCTGTGCGTACCCTCTCATCATTCGAGGGGTAAGATCGTTGGAACAAGTTGATATCCATTAACAAGCAAGAGCTTGGGAAATGTTAGTGAATTTTCCTTTCCAACTAGGTACGATTAATTTGTGGAGTCTTGTCAACAAGTATTTAACTTGGGGAAGGGAGGATAAACTATACGTTTCAATGCTGTCGATTTATTCGAACTAGGAGTCGTGTGTAAGAGGTCTGAAAGGCATATGATGTAGCCTATTTGTATTTCGAGGATACAACTCAACTTAAACAAGATTGTATTAGTAAATAGTATATAGACTGTCACAAGGAATCTCAGATAGTATTATCTGTCAGAAGAAAAATATCAAGGTCAATCTACAGACTTGAAGAATTACTACATTGAAAGAAGTTCAGACATCTGATCAAGCCTCAGTGAAGTATTCGTTAAAGAAGTGGATTAGTTTAAAGTGACGGAGATTTCTACAGTGACGGAGACAGTACAGAAGAATTAATAGAGAGAGGAGAAAAGAAAAAGGAACCAGAGTTTAAAGTCAATATATGAAGAACAGTCATTGCGGTTAGTCACTCATGAACCAGACAGTACATCGAGTGTCAACATTAAACAATGGTTGTTTATCATTAACTTCAGTGGTTCAAGCTGTCAAGACTGGTATGTTAAGAGAAGAAAGGAACCAAATCATAAAGTCAAAAATAAAGAAAAACCGTTGGAGTTAGTCGCTCATGAACCAGACCTTGCATCGAGCGTCAACGAAAATTCGGTGGTAATTCTTTATTACTTTCAGTGGTTCAAGAAAAATATTTGAGCTATCAAAAGATTTATATTAATTCTCTTTTAATTAATATAATTATGTAATTGATTTAATTTAATAAATTAATTCATTATTAAATTAATTATCATGTTAATTAATTTTGAATTAATGTATTAATCTAAATTGATTTAATTATTTAATTAATTAATCATTATTTACTTAAATGATTAATTGATTAAATTTAATTAAGTCAAAAGAAACAAAACAAATAAAAAAATAAAAGAAAAGAAACGAAGAAACAAAAACAAAAAAAAAGGGGAGGAGGAAGTGTTTTTGGTCGACTGATTTGATTGAAACAATTCAAATGAATTGTTTAGATCCTACAATCACGTGGTCGACAAAGAATGTTTGCAAAGTAAAACAGAAACCATGCACATGCAAGTGTTATCAGCTGTTGGTAAATCATAAAAACGCGCCAGACAGCGCGTGACCTGCACGCGCCAGCCAATCAACAAGAAACAGCGCACGTGTACTTCACTTCCTTATCCTGCGATTGTTTATTTCTTTTGAGCAGAAATCAGTTGTGTTTTGTTTAAATTGTTAAGTCATACCGACACAAATATTAAGTCATACCAAGCCATTTGCAAGTCATATTAGTTTATTTCTAAGTCATATCAAGGAGATTTGTGTCAGTTTATGTCATACCAATCAGCCTCAATATATCTATTAAGTCATACCGAAGGTTCAATATGACCTGTTAAGTCATACCGACAGATTCAAGAGACAGCAGCTGATTTTGTTTAAATACAAAATGAAGACACAACAGGCAAAAAAAATAAATAAGAACACATCAAAAAAATCCCAGCAGCTCCATTTTTCTCTCCCAAGCTCAAGAACAAATTAATTTCTGTAAAATCAAGTTCATCTCTCTTGTAATATTTTATCCGGTGGAAATTGTTTATTTATTGTTCTTGTACTACTAGCGAATTAAGTTTCCTAGTTCTAATCTTGATTTTTATTAACTAAATTTAGAAAAGTTCATGTTGAATTTTCTAAATTAGTTTTTATCAACTCGATTAAATTCTGTACTGAAATTGTAACACCCATCAAGTTAATATATTTTTATATTCAACTTGAAATTTGTTTCAATTTATTCCGCTCAAATTTGTCAAAATATAAATTAAATTTATCTGGACAAATTTCGATAAAATAGTATAGATTGTATTCAACCCCCCTTCTACAATCTTATCGGACCTAACAATTGGTATCAAAGCCTATTGATTGATACACAAATCAAGATCCTATTTTTATTCAGTCAAAAATCCATTTCGAATTTTTAACTCACTTAAAAATTCATCATGTCTTCAAAAGTCCTTGTTAAGATTCCTATCTTTAATAAAGATAATTATGATATGTGGAAAAATAAAATGGAGTTGTTTCTTGATGTTACAAATTCTAAATATTTGGATGTTCTGAAAAATGGACCTAAAATTCCTATGGTCATTGAACAACAAGTTGTTACTGATGGAGTTGTTACAAAACCTGCTAGAACCCATGAAAAAGACCATGTGTCTTATACTCCTGATGAAAAAGAGGATGCAGGACTAGACAAGAATTTGAGACTCATACTATTAGATTCCCTAGATGCTGTGATGTACAGTCATGTGATGAATTCTAAAACTACAAAGCACATGTGGGAAACTATTGAGACTATTAATGAAGGAACTGATGAAGTCAGGAAAAATAGACTTTAAATTTTAATCTCTGAGTATGAACACTTTAGAGCTGGCCCTAATGAAGGCATTCAGGAAGTGTTTGAAAGGTATAATAAAATAATCAACAACTTGCAAATCCATGGCAAGCAATATACACAAAAGGAGATTAACATGAAGTTTCTACTGACCATGCCTACTCACCTAGAACATAGGATAACTGCCATTAGAGAAGCCAGAGACATGAATCAAATTACTCTTGAAAGGCTCTTCGGCATTTTGAAAACCTATGAGTTGGAACAAGTTCAACAGAAAGAAATTCATGGTGAAGGTAGGGTTCCAAGTTCTTCTACAGCTCTAGTGGTTGAGACTCCAAAGGATGTGGAAGCTAAGGTTGTTCAACCTTGCAGCGCTGACAAGGAACAGGTTGAAGTTGAGATTGGTCATACACCTGTCAGTCAGGATGGTGGAGATTTCTACTCATTGGAAGAGCTGGATCAGTTGGAAGATGAGTCAATGGCTATGATGGTGAGGCAATTCAGTAACTTCAGATTTAGGAGGAATCCCAAGTTCAAGTTCAAATCTAACTACAATAGATTCCAGCGAGGAGGTTCTTCCTCAAGTAGCATAAGGGGTGGCTACCAAACTTGAATGGTAGACAAAAGCAGGATTAGGTGCTTTAAATGTAATGAACTTGGACACTTTGCAACTGAGTGTCATCAACCTCAACAAGATGCAAGGAGAGAGTATGCATCTGGTAAAAAGAACACAGACACGACCTATGTGGTACAAGGCAAAAGCTGGGATGACACTGATAGTGATAAAGAGGAGGTTGAGGATTTTGCGCTGGTGGTAAATGCTGATACATCAAATCCTTATAGTACTCCGGTAATTCCTACTGACCCTGAGTTGATTCGTAGTCTTTATAATTCCTTAGATAATGCAAAAACTGGATATAATAGACTAGATCGGCTAAGCACTAAACTGGCAATGAAGTGTCAGAATTGAAAAAGGTGAATATTAATCAAGATCAACAAAGAGATGAAATAACAATGCTTCATAAAAAGGAGAAAGCTATTCTAGAAGTTGTAGGCAAACAAATGGCTAGAATTACTGAACTTGAAACACAGGTCAGGGCTTGTTATAATTCTGTTAAAGTTTCCAAAGAGTTTTTTAACAATCAAGTTGTAGAATGAACAACAGGTATAGGGTATGGCTACAATGAAGCTGTTGGATCATTGGGCATAAATTCCCCTAACCCTGTTAGTGCTAAAGAAAGGGGAATACCACATGTACTCAAGAATGTTAAAGAACCTCTATTTAAACAATCTGATGCTGGACCACCAAATATTCTTTCTATGGTTATCCACGAAGAAATGAGAAATGAGGACAGTGCAAATGGCACAGTCTTTGTTAAGGATAAATCGGTTAAGGATGCTAATCCAAAAATTGTTTCATCCAAGAAAGATGTACCTAAAGTGCCAGTCAAGGTTGTTAAAACAACTAGTTCTTCTAAGACTGGATTAGGTGGTAATAAGTTCAAGTAGAACAATAACATGTCTAACATGAGTAACATGCCTATCATTGATTCTAATCATAAAGCATGTGGTGTTGTCAACTGTATGTCTTGTGCTTTTAATGTGATGTCTGCTTACTTTAATGGTAATCATGCATGTGATAATAAGACTGCTCCTCGACAACATATGAACATGAATAATGTTAGATCAAAGACTGCTAGTCCTCCTTATGTTAGGAGAGAGACATTTGTACCAAAGCCTAAACAAAGTTTTACTAAGGCTGTTTACAAGGTCAAATGTCCAGTCAGTGAAACAAATGTTATTGCTGTTAAAAAGACATGGATACCCAAGATGAAATCAAAGATTGTCAAAGCTGTTTATAGGGTTAAATGTCTAGTCCCCTTGAAAAATGTTGTTATGAAGATTAAGAATGTTGTTTTGCCTGACTAAGGCCAATACTTCAAGTATTCCGGACCCAATCAAATTTGGATCCCAAAAAGGGTTTAACTGTTTTGGCATTGCTGGGTGTGTAATAGGTACATCGTGTTATGTGGATTCTGGACAGTGGATGTTCAAGGCATATGACCGAAGATAGAGCCCTGCTATCAAGAGTGGTGACGGTATCCGACCAAGTTGTTCATCCCTTGGAGACAACAACAAGGGTATGACCTAGGGTCAAGGCTATTCAATAGCCAAGGAATGTTGTCAGTAATAAAGCATCTTTTACAAGATGAAGAGCCTACTATTTGAGGATTAAGGAAACAGAACTAATCTGTAGCTGACATGGAATCTCAGTCAAAGGTGAAGTCAACAAGGTCAAATCTAAAGCTTCATCAGACAAGAGTTCAGCTATGACATAAGGAGCTCTCTCACCTGAATGTCAAATCAAGAGATTCTTTCCTGAAAATCGAATCAGCAAAGGAGAATGCCTCATCTGGAATTAAAGTAAAATGAAATTACGAGGCATGTCATAAAAGGAAGTCAAAGAAACATCACACAGAAGTACTACCAATATAAAGTATACTTTAGTGATGATGACTGATGACTTCTCTCAACAAACAAGTTGTTGTTCAGACAATCTGAAGACAAGACACCACTGATGGTGATTGATCACATCTTAAACCCTGATCCGTAAGAATTTTAGGAAGACCCCATAAGTATAAAGGAAATTATTTTGCAATATTAAATCAAAAGTGAGCATTCTAGCAATCAGCTAATGCTCTTGTGGATAATTTCCTTTGTTACTCAATGGAGTCAACAGCCTACAGGGTGATTGTTATTAATCAACAGAAGGTGATTGAAAGTCATAGTGATATTCAACAACTTCAAGCTCCCAGCTATCAATGGTAATGATGATTCAGATCCAAGCAATGTCAACATTGAGAATTTTCATGTAAACCCAGCAACAGCTTAGGGGGAGCAAAAGAAGGATCATCTAGTCAACTCAACACCACACTGAAAGTCAAAGGACACTATGAGAACATGTCTGCCAAGACAAAGAGTGTTGACTCAATTAACTCTTTGTTCTAGTTCTTAGTGTTTCTAATGGTGGAAGTAAAAGACTAACAGAGCTTCAAGTACTAATGATTATTTCTTTAGTCTTCTTTTAGAAGAAACCAAGAAAGCTACAAAAGCTCTGAAAGATCCAGGTTGAGTGATTGCAATGCAAGATGATCTCAATCAGTACAAAAGGCAGATTGAATGGAAGCTGGTATCTAGACCAAACAACAAGGCTGTATTTGGTACAAGGATAACCAAAAGTCTACCTGGATGATGTCAAGGCATTGTTATGAGGGACAAAGCCAAACTGGATGCTAGGTTACAATTTGATCAAACAGTATATTTGACAAGAAGCACCAGTGACAAGACTTGAGGATATCAGGAACCTGCTGCACATTCAAGATTATAATGGACATCTAGACCTACTGAATCTGGATGCTAGAGGAATGTAAACAAGTGCACTCCTGGTTGGTGAGATAATTGAAGATCTCTACAAATTAGTATAAACTGGTATCATCACTCAAGCTAGCATGGAAGACATGGTATGACACCCTAACTATAATTTAATATTCGGTATCAATCTTAAACAGTTGGTATCTTTTAATAATTGGTGTCATATTCATAGAACTCTCTACATATTTAGGCACAAACATAAAGGATATATATGTGCAATGATATCTTGATTATATTATATGTTGGTCTACTAGCTATAAATTGGTATCAAGATATTTGCTGTTATCATCAGCTCATTATCTTATTCAATTGCTGATAAATCACTTACACACATATTTTATTCTCAATTATTCAAATGTGCATGGCCCCAAGTGGATTCTTGAGAATCTATTCTTGTAGTTATTACACTTGATTTTCAGATGTCTTAAGTTGGACCCAAATCTACGGAGATGGTACCCTAGAGACATCAGTTCTGACATGTTTTGCTGCATAGAGACAGATCAAATGAGTTGTACGAAAGCAGGAGAACACAAGGAATCAATTTCATCTCCAACAACTCTGTGGAACACTCAAGGACTAAGCAACTTGCATAAGGTATCAATTATTTCGAGAGCATGTCTTTAGTCAAGAATAACTTACAGATACGTTTACTAAATCACTTGATGAAATTAATTTTTCAAGATTGGTTTGTAAACTTGGGATTTATTAATGCTATATGATTGTAAATCTCATCTGTTAAGTAATTCTTAAGTAAGCTCACAAGTTTTCAATTGTCTGTATTGAAAGGAATTGTGAACTTATTTACATCCAGACCTCACACTGAAGATTATCTGTTGAATGATTGCCATGTGTATAATTGCAATATATTTTAGTGGTGATTATTTAAGGATAATTTAAATACTTAAATGCTAAAATCTAACTCATAGAGATTTAGTATTTAATTATTTAATTATTTATTTTGATTTATATGGGTTACGGACTTGAAGCAATTCAATTTAGTATTTGCTCTGTACCTTATATTTATTAAAATAAATAAACAACATAACTAATTTGGACCTAGTCTGTATTGGTCTTCAATTAGTTGTGAGATGTTAATTCTAGTGAATTTTATCAATATTCCATTTTCAGAAATTCATTATAATTAATATCATGGTTCTAACAATTGGTTGTACTGAAGTTTTAACTTATATCAGTTAATGATATTTAGTTAGAATTCTATTTACTAACTAATTGTGAGATGTATTAGTATGTGTGAAATTAATTAGAACTCCTCTAAGTAATGATTATTATATCTTTTACAATTCACTCATATTATTATACATGGTATGAAAAATAATCTAAGTAGAACTATGGATATTGAAATATCTAAAGTTACCATAGTTCAAATACTTTGAATAATTTTTATGCTTATTTGCAAGCTTCTAATCACTTTGATAATAAATGTTTTATACTATGGATCAAGGTGTATTGGACTTAGAATATTATTTCTATGATTGCAGACAAGACAGTCTTGGTAATCAAGTTTTATTTTTAAGAACCAAGATTGTCTACCAACAAACAGTTGTTAGGAGTTAACAATTGTTATTATCGAGGAGTTGCCTTGAAGTCATAAGATTAAAATGTTAATGATGATAATTATCCTAGTGATAGTGGTGGAAACAATTTTGTTATTGGCAATACCAATGTCACTGGAAATTAATCATCAAGTCATTCTGGCAACAACTCGAGGGAAGTAAACAAAGGATTCACTAGTCAAACACAACATCACAATGAAGAACAAGGTGATTCATCAAGATCCAACTTTCTCAGACATTGTGTTTGGAATAGAGCTGATCATTGGTGATCCAGATGTTGTAGTAAGAACTAAAAGGGCTTCTCAGAATCAAGGTATAGAATCTAAGAAATCTGAGAAAGCAATTGTGAATCTGGAACAACAAGAAACGTGGAAGTTGGTGCCAAGGTTTGAGCGCCAAGTAACTGGTATGACATTCTTTTCGAATTCTATCTTGTCATCTTTCTATAAGAATTGTCATAATCATTCTAATGCGTTAATCCATGTTTCTTTATTTTAGAATAATAATTTTCTCTAAAAATATTTTTCTCTAATTCTCTAGTTAGAATTTTTGAGGAAACTATTTTTATTAAAAATTTCATTATTTTAAAATAACTGCCATATTTATGATAGTTTATTAAATCATATTTTCTCTCTAAATAATTTTCTAGTAGAAAGTTGTTTTGGCAGAAAATATATGGATTTCCTAACCTATTATAAATACTCTTGTATATACTTAATGTTTTTGTACATGTATTTAATTTTTAAATGTTAATCTTATTTATCATGTTTTGTAGTGTTTGTCTTTTTATTTTAGTCATATGTTCGTTTATAGTTTAAGCTATGTAAATTATTAAATTATGTATAGTTTTACTATTTTTATTTGTTTTTATACTAATTCGAATTTGAATTTTTCTTTTCTTATAGTTTTTATTTTGTATAATTATTATTTCTTATTTTTGTATATTCTTTTTCATATGTATATAACTAGTTTGTATAGTTTTTACAATTTAGTTACTATACTTTCAAAACTTACAAGTAGGTCACTCTACTTGGTTCTTTTGTTGTTCTTCTTATTAACACACACAAAACCTGCAGTTTAAGTATAAATCTTTGTTTTGTGATTGCTGTTAACAGATCTTCGTGTTAAGGACTTAACAATTGACCAATGTTGGCATCAAATTGGTATGTGTCTATACAATTGGTTAGGAACTAATGTTTGATTTTCAGGATCTAACAATTGGAAGACAAGACCTATCAAGTGCTACCAATTTCTAATAGTTGGTATCTATCTTACAGGACCTAAAGCATGATAAAATAGTGTAAGAACCCCAAATTTTGGATATAATTAAAACTTTTATTAAGTAATGATAAAATGAGGAACAATGATTCCAACAACAAGGTCACCAGCTCTAATGAATGGTGGTTTCAAAGAACAATGATTGTAATGAATGGATATTGCTTTGGACAATGATCCTGATGCATTGGTATATTGTCAGAATAGAGTAATTCGATGGTTGAGGACCTAGATAAGAATAATCTACCATCCAGGAAGGAGCTAATGGATCCTTGAAGAGAAATGAATACGTGCATAGTATTTCCCATACGTGCATAGTATTTCCCATACGTGCATAGTATTTCCCGTACGTGCATAGTATTTCCCGTACATGCATAGTGTTTCCTATACGTGCATAGTAATTTGGTGGATGAATAGTGACTTTGTAAGTTGGAAAACTTTTCACGCCACCCTATGTATGGGACGTGTTATGGATGTTTCGAAGTCATATTAGTAATACGCGGAGGAAATAAGTGAATGCAGAGACGATCGGAATTCAGAAATTCCAAATTCTTTTTCGGTACAATATTTGACCGAACCGTAAAGAGCCTATCAATACGATCAAGACAAGAGTATTATAATGTTAAGGATTCAAGGATTTTATTTATTAAGTATGATTTGAGGATTTAGAATGAAAACCTTTGAGTTAGAATAACAAGTGTTCTAGAAATCGCTAGAACTTTATAACAAGATTAAGCGATCAAGCAAACGCGAAAGAAATTACGGATTAAATACGTAACGAGATAAAAAAAACCCTACTTGATCAGCTGGGGTTATATATAAGAATATTTGGTGGAAATGAAATGAAGAAAAGAAATGAGAAAGGAAGTAATGAGGTGGATGGACAAGAAGAAAACAACAAGGCTTCACATCATCAATTTTTCTAACACACCATAAACCTTTGACACTTGTATTAAGAGGAGTATTAGCAGCTATACCCACTTATACATATCACAAATATCATTTGACAACTAGCCAAGCAAACACCACCTCTCCCCCATTTTTCCAGCAGTTGCATTTTCCAGGGCAGGGATCTTTGCCATTTTTTTTCACCTAGATCTACTCATCTAAAAATCATGAACAAATTCATGGAGCTTCTACACATCAAGGTGAAGTTGGGGATTTAATTTCATAATTTTTGAAGATCGTTTGGATGGGTAAATAAATTCGAGAAGTTCACTGTTTTTCCCCCAAAACCAAGGCACTTCGAATTTTGGAGTTTTAAGATTTCAAAATCCACCTTCCAACCATTGTTTGATCTCCAAATTTTTATGGTGAGTCCTATATTTCATAAAAATGATCTCCTAGAAATCTTAGCTTCAAACTCCATGTTTTCCATTTTCAAATAAATCCTCAAAGATGAGGGTGAATAGTGTTTTCAAGAAACTAACTTTGATTTCTTGGTTTCTTTGGATGATTTAAGCTTTGTTAAAGCCATACAAGGACTATATAAGGGTTATTATAGCTTGTACACTCTCCAAGGAAGGTATAATTCTTAAGAACCCAAGATCTTACTTTGAGTTTTATATATGTTCTTGATGGTTTTAGATTAGTTAAGATTATGGTGTTGTTATATGCATAAAAGCATGAATATGTAGTTAGTAGTGATGATTTAAGAGTTTTGATGATTATGATGGTTAATTGAAACCTTCTTGGACTGGTTAAGATGAAAACCATGTATAGTATGCCCGGTGTGGCTTGGATTGATTGTTATGAATTTTAGAACGTTCGATTTATAGCCGTCGTAATGCCGAATTTTCGCTAGACTATTAAACACCGAGCATCACAGAAGCTATAACTCACTGTACAGCTTCATTTTCTGCCATGATAGGATAGATTATGTTTCAAGCTTCGTTATGATATAAAGATCGCATGAAACGGACTTACGGTTTAGGATTTATGACCAAATTACTAAAAGTAGTTCGAATCCGTAAACGAAAGTTCGTAACTGTAATTGAACCCTCGTAAACTATGTAACGTCATGGAGAATCTTGGTAAATAAATACTAGAGGTAAAAAGGAAGGCGTGAAAGAAAACCGTATGTCAAAAAGATCATTTTTCGATTTATTAAAAATGTTCGAGTCGAGGTTAAACGCGAACGAACCCCTAAAAGACGACTCTTTTATAACTTCGGTAAAACACTTAGAAAACGGGCGATAAAACTCGGAGTATAATATTGGTTCGTAACGATCAACCTTAGAACTCATATGACTTAAGTATGTCCCAAGTATAAATGCAATGACATGTCGTATTAACGAACGAATGTCGGGTCGGATCAGTGATATAAGTAATCCACAAAAAGGGGTATAACGAGATAACTCGAGAACGTGTTTCGAATTAAGTATAACTTAACTTTTAATATGTTAAGTGATTAATCCCGAATGCCTTGGCTATTTATAGATCACCAAGCTGAACCGGGACCCGCTACCACTACCCCTTACCGTACTCGACTACCAGGCAAGTTTCAATTCCCTTCTTTTAGGCTGTTGTTGTGATTGAATAAATATATATATATATATGCTGATATACATATGCCATTGCATGCATGCCTACTTTCAAGTTGAAGTGATATACTTGTTCCCTGAATGTTATTGTTGGCTTATAAGCTAGATAGTTATATATCAGTTATAAGCCGATTATTGTAAGACCCTCATAGAAGGGCGTATACATCTTATTAATCAAAAATAGACCGGGAGTCAATATTCCTTGATATATCGAGATTACCTCGGAGGAAAATATTTAAGTAAATATTTTCTATTATTTGGGCGACGAATATTATTTGAATATTCGTTCGAGACTAATTATTTTAACGATCCTTACTTCAAATAATTATTTGAACGTAATCATTCGACGAATAATATTCGTCAATATTCATTCGGAGTCGAATTGATTATCGATTATTATTTCGAATACTCTTCTAAAGATGAGACTACTAAATGAATATTATGTGGACATTCATTTAGAATATTATTTCATTAAATAAATATTACTTTTGAAAATTCATTTAAGGTATTAAGTACTTGATGAATATTATCTTCAATATTCATCTGAAGCTTGATTTACTTATCGAATATTATATCGAATATTCCTTTAAAGCTTGGATTACTAAATGAATATTACTTGATATTCATTTAGGATATTATTTATTAAATGAATATTACTTTATTGATATTCATTTAAATTCCTAATTAATTATGAATATTATTTTGAATATTCATCCAGGGTTCTATTTAATCATCGAATATTATTTTAAATATTTTAAATATTCCTTTCAGGTCTTATTGATTAATGAATATTATTTGGAATATTCATTTGAATATTTAATTATGCGATAAATATTCTCTCGATATTTCTTCAAGAATTATTTGAAAAATACTCTGATTAAAGATATTCTTTCATATTCCTGAATATTCTTTAAATATTTTTAATTCAATAAATATTCTCTGAATATTTATTCCATACTTAGAATAACCTCAATAAGGTTTATCTTCTTCGATTATTACGAAAAATATTTCGGAGTCATATTATTATTAATCCTATATCAAGGAAGGTTCTCAGACATCATTCTTATTTGAGTCTACCTCCTTAATAATAAGGGAACCTTACTTGGAAAATGTTATTTATCTTGTCGACTTCCCGGTCATAAAGTATTCCCTTCACTCGCAACTCGGGTGCTGTTGACTTATTAAGTCGTTGCTTACTTTCTCATCTTTCGAGGGGTAAGATCACTGGAACAAGTTGATATCCGTTACCAAGTAATAGCTTGGGAGTTATTGGTAAATTTTCCTTTCAAACTAGATACGACTACTTTGTGGAGTCTTATCAACAAGTATTATACTTGGGGAAAGGGGGACGAACGTTACATTCAGAATCATGAATTCTATTTGAACTAGGAGTCGTGTAAGAGGCCGAGTAGCGCCGGTCCATCCCCTTTGGCCCAACCGTTGGCCGGGGAGAGCTAGTAAGGCGGTACACAAGTAAAGCCGTCAGTTCTTCCTTCTACCGGTAGTAAATCTAAATTGAGCTGTACGATCTCGACTGATCATCAAGATTGGAACAGCGGGCGCGGTGAATACTCCATCATTGGTTCATCATCCAAATTTATTTATTTCCTGCAACATGATTACTGTTGGCAGAGTTGGAAAAGGGTCATAACTGGAATTGCAACCTTTTCTTGCAAGTTCCTCTTCTTAATAACAATAAGAATATCTCGCTTACTTTGATGTAGCAGATATTTCTACAAACAAATACTTTAAGTTACCTTGTAACTTCATCGTTCATATTATACTGGCATCATTTCCGTAAAGGCATGGCATATGGTTTGAAAGATACTTTTGAACTGTTATACATTATCGTTCAGTCATATATTATTGTTGGTGGGCTATTGCTCACCCTTGCTTTATTATTATATCACAACAACAGCTAGACCAGATGACTCGCACAAGGCGCACTCGACGCGGGCGAGGACGATGAGACTACCAGAGCTGAAGAAGAAGCTATTGGTAGGGTATATTTATTCTTTCAGTACCAAGAATATGGTCTAGTATGCCTTATGTAAATGGATGGCAAAGAGTATGTATTTATATTGAAATTCTTTTGGATTGTAAGAACTCATAATGTGATTAATAAAAATTTGAGTGTTACTCTGATTTCATCTCTGGGACTATAACGGGTGTGTTTTATATTATTGTGTTGGGTTATAGAGACGTAATTTATTTTATGTTAAGGAAAGTTCAAGTGTTGTGGACAGAATTGGAAACCGTAACCACCGGATCCCGGACCCCGGATCTGGGGGTGTTACAAATAGTTTTGTTTGTATTGGTTTAAACATTAACATACATTGATTTGATTAATATTTATTAATTGAATTTTTGTCCTTGTTTTTGTTTAGTAAAACCAGCTCAAGATCTATATCTTCCCTAAATTCAAAATCTTTTTCTACAGTTGTGATTGCTTACATTGTAAATCTTTTGAAATCACAATTGTATATCATTTCTCTAAAAGATAAATGCAACATTCTCTCAGAAAACTTTTAATTGATAAAAATGCATTCTATCTATTTCTCACATTCTGTGATGCAGGTTCATCTACATGGAATTTTGTATTCTCACGTGTTTAGTCATAAGGTTGTAAACCCAACAACTTTTATCCCAGACTACAGTCAAACTCAAACACATTCTATCTTACCCCCTAAATGGAAGTAACCCATCAGACTAAAGGTCACCAGGGAGTAACTGCACTTGATGCAGCAAACAAGGATGTGTGGGATATTCAGTTGAAGAGTCACTACCATATACACTATCCAAAATATTTCATATGCACAAAGTGAGATTGCACACACCAAGGATGAATTGACGGAAACCTGTAATCCAACCATTTTACGGTTATGATTATAAGTTAAAGGTTCTTTAATGAATCAAGAGTCTTCACAGACCTCGAGAGAAGGTATCGATCTCAAATGCAAAATTCAACAAGATCATTATCTAACTCCCTAGAGGGAACATCTCTGGATCCTGCGGGTAACGGATCCGACATAGGTGTGGATCGGCAACTTGTGAACTATGATTCAGATTTTACCTGATGAGTTTAACAAGGTGATGTCTTCACAGACATTAGAAGGGAACCTTGATCTCAATGCTAAATTTATAGATCACTGTTTACCTTCTCAGAATTCAAATCTGAAAACCCTAAAAAGGGAAATTAGCAACTTGTAGATTATGACTCAGATTCATCTGACGAGTCCAACGAGGATTTGGGATTTGCGAACTCCCATTGCACCACCACTGACCTCTCTTGAAGGGGCTAGGTTGATTTTTCCTTGCAGGTACACTAACGGATGTTGGAGCTATGAGTGATATGAGTGAAACACTAGTGAGCAAGAGTGTAAACACAGAGAGAAGTGAGACACTCAACACAAATGAGTGGAGAGATGAGTGAAACACTTGTGAGGTACATTAAACACTATCACACACTCACAGTGAGGAAGAAAATGAAACTTCCTTTCTAACAAAGCTTTATCAATAGATTTCAATGTACTCTAACGATTGGTATAAATTGGTAACAATTTAGTATCAACTACTTTGTCAATTAGTTGAATGGAGGATTCCTCAACTAAGGGGGAGAGATATATTGAAAAAGATATATTCAAGCTTAAAGCTTACCTTAGTAGGATATACTCAACTAAGGGGGAGAAGTATGGGGTACAAGTAAAAGAAGAGTGAGTTAGAAAGGGGGAGCAGTAAAGACTGTGCTTAGGATGAGAAGCAAGTCTAGTTTCTAAGGGCGAGCCTTAGATGAAGAAGCAAAAGAACTTTCATTTGTTATGAAAGTGGAGATATAAGGAGAATTATATCACAATACTATTCTATTAGTCTTTCAATGTACTATGTATAAAGGCTAAGTGGAAGAGTAGTAAATTCACCAGAAGTTATAGAAATGGTATTGATTCACCATTGTCTGTATTGTAGGAACATCTATTTTTCTTTATTGAGAAAAGCTGTGTCAGAAATGGGAAGTGATTGTAAATCAAGAACTGCTGATAATCACCAATGTAAGATGTGAAGGATTATCAGGCAGAGATATGAAGAATCAGAAATGAAGATGAGTTATCTATTGAAGATCAGTTCAGTGCTAGATGAACAATCATCTATCATTTCATCAACTGAAGATTCTGGATTTGTTAAATCTAAACCAGAGAATTTTTTTTTTGTATTATTTACTTAGTTCTTAAAAGTCTTATCTTTTTCTTGTTTAAGTGAGGTAGTTGAGTTATCCTCTAGGTATTTGCTTGTAATAGTCTAACAAACAAATAGGGGGAGATTGAAAGGCATCTGATGTATCCTATTTGTATTTCGAGGATACAACTCAACTTAAACAAGATTGTATTAGTAAATAGTATATAGACTGTCACAAGGAATCTCAGATAGTATTATCTGTCAGAAGAAAAATATCAAGGCCAATCTACAGACTTGAAGAATTACTACATTGAAAGAAGTTCAGACATCTGATCAAGCCTCAGTGAAGTATTCGTTAAAGAAGTGGATTCGTTTAAAGTGACAGAGATTTCTACAATGACAGAGAAAGTACAGAAGAATTAATAGAGGGAGGAGAAAAGAAAAAGGAACCAGAGTTTAAAGTCAATATATGAAGAACAGTCATTGTGGTTAGTCACTCATGAACCAGACAGTACATCGAGTGTCAACATTAAACAATGGTTGTTTATCATTAACTTCAGTGGTTCAAGCTGTCAAGACTGGTATGTTAAGAGAAGAAAGGAACCAAATCATAAATTCAAAAATAAAGAAAAGTCGTTGGAGTTAGTCGCTCATGAACCAGACGTGCATCGAGCGTCAACGAAAATTCGGTGGTAATTCTTTATTACTTTCAGTGGTTCAAGAAAAAGATTTGAGCTGTCAAAAGATTTATATTAATTCTCTTTTAATTAATATAATTATGTAATTGATTTAATTTAATAAATTAATTCATTCTGAATTAATTTATTTATTAAATTAATTATCATGTTAATTAATTTTGAATTAATGTATTAATCTAAATTGATTTAATTATTTAATTAATTAATCATTATTTAATTAAATGATTAAATGATTAAATTTAATTAAGTCAAAAGAAACAAAAGAAATAAAAAAAATAAAAGAAAAGAAACGAAGAAACAAAAACAAAAAAAAAAAGGGAGGAGGAAGTGTTTTTGGTCGACTGATTTGATTGAAACAATTCAAATGAATTGTTTAGATCTTGCAATCACGTGGTCGACAAAGAATGTTTGCAAAGTAAAACAGAAACCATGCACATGCAAGTGTTATCAGCTGTCGGTAAATCATCAAAATGCGCCAGACAGCGTGTGACCTGCACGCGCCAGCCAATCAACAAGAAACAACGCACGTGTACTTCACTTCCTTATCCTGCGACTGTTTATTTCTTTTCAGCAGAAATCAGTTGTGTTTTGTTTAAATTGTTAAGTCATACCGACACAAATATTAAGTCATACCGAGCCATATGCAAGTCATATTAGTTTAGTTCTAGTCATATCAAGGAGATTTGTGTCAGTTTATGTCATACCAATCAGCTTCAATATATCTATTAAGTCATACCGAAGGTTCAATATGACCTGTTAAGTCATACAGACAGATTCAAGAGGCAGCAGCTGATTTTGTTTAAATACAAAATGAAGACACAGCAGGCAAAAAAAAAAAAAGAACACATCAGAAAAATCCCAGCAGCTCCATTTTTCTTTCCCAAGCTCAAGAACAAATTAATTTCTGTAAAATCAAGTTCATCTCTCTTGTAATATTTTATCCGGTGGAACTTGTTTAATTATTGTTCTTGTACTACTAGCGAATTAAGTTTCCTAGTTCTAATCTTGATTTTTATTAACTAAATTTAGAAAAGTTCATGTTGAATTTTCTAAATTAGTTTTTATCAACTTGATTAAATTCTGTACTGAAATTGTAACACCCATCAAGTTAATATATTTTTATATTCAACTTGAAATTTGTTTCAATTTATTCCGCTCAAATTTGTGAAAATATAAATTAAATTTATCCGGACAAATTTCGATAAAACAGTATAGATTGTATTCAACCCCCCTTCTACAATCATATCGGACCTAACAAGGTCGAGTCACGCGGTCCATCACAAGGCCTAATCATTGGCCAGGGAGTTACTATTAAAGGCCATTGATAAGTGGAGCCATCAGTTCTTCCTTCTACCGGTAGTAAACTATAATGGGCTGTACCATCCCCGACTGATCATCAGGGAGTGGGACAGCTAGCGCGTGATAACTCCAGTATTGGTTCATCTCCCAAATTGGGAATTCCGCAACACGTATCGAAGATACTTCTTTTAGGTTGACGGTGTCTTCCGCAACACGTATCGAAGAGACTTCTTTCAGGTTGTAGAACTTCGAAAAATGTTAATAACTGGAACTGCAATATTTTCCTTGCAAGTTCCTCTTAATATGATAAATAATGATGTTAAATATAATTGATGAGTTTTAATCAGTGTTTAAGTGTTACAGTGAAATATCAGAGTTTAGCTGGAAGCGGTCAGAGTTTAATGTAAACTTTGACAGATGGAAGCTCGACAGAGTTTGTCAAACTCTGTCTGGAGGAAGCGTCTACTGGTCAACAGTGATTGAAGATTTATTATGGAAACGATATCTTTGAAGATTGGATAGCTATCAAAGAGATCGAGTTGACTTAGGAGACATGTGACAATCTGTAATTGATATCATTGTATAGCTGATTATTAGGAATATCAATTAGCGATTGTATCGTAGCTGTATGTTTTATAAATACAGTTAGGTTAACCCTAGAAGGGTATCGTACAACGAATTATCTTTATTGTAACCTAGCAGCTCTTTGTGATAGTTTACGTCACGAAGAGGGTTCTTAATACCAGAAGTTTTTAAGTGTATAAACGTCTTACTTGTTAAACTCTCATACGAATTTGATTATTAATTGTGTATTCGGCCTAACAAGTGGTATCAGAGCCAATCTGTTACTTTATTACAGGTTAAGATCCAAACACAACAATAATCATGTCAGCAATTCCTCCACCAACACCTACTGTTTCTGAAAAGGCTCCTACTACTGTGAGTCGTTATGAACCAATCAGGGTTCCTATTCTGAGGCCATTAGAGTATGTTATGTGGAAGGTCAAGATGACTATGTTTCTTGAGGCTACAGATCCAGAATATCTTGACAGGATTTATGAAGGCCCTCACAATCCTACAAAGCTATCTGTTGCAGCTGCTGGTGAAGAAGCTAAAATAGTTCCAAAGGAAAAGAAGGACATGACTCCTGAGGATCTATCATCAATTGCTAAGGATGCAAAGGTTAGGCATTTACTGCATAGTGCTTTAGACAATGTTATGTCTAACAAAGTCATTAACTGCACCACTGCAAAAGAGATATGGGATGCTCTTGAAGTCAGGTGTCAAGGAACTGCGGCTATTAAGAAGAATAGGAGAAACATACTCACACAAGAGTATGAGCATTTTGAGGCTAAACATGAAGAGACCATGACAGAAACATTTGATAGATTCTGTAAATTGCTCAATGATCTGTCATTGGTCAACAAAGAGTATGATCTAGAAGACTCAAATCTCAAGTTTCTTCTTTCTCTACCTGAAAAGTGGGATGTGAAAACAACCACTATTAGAGACAACTATGATCTTGCTGAAACAGAGATTGATGAAATCTATGGGCTGCTCAAAACTCATGAATTGGAAATGGAGCAGAGAAACAGGAGATCAAGCAGGAAGGGAAAGTCTGTTGCTCTTAATGTGGAAGAGAAGCCTCAGAAGAAAGAGGCATCAAGAAGGAAAATGAAGGGAAAAGCCTAGGTCATACACTCAGAAAGTGAATCATCAAACTCTGACTGTGATTCAAACTCTTCTGAATCATCTGACTCTGAGGATGATGAAGAAGAAATGAGGAAAATGGCTGTGTTGATGGTGAAGACCTTCAAGAAAATGGGCTTCAAGAATTTCAAGAAAGGGAAAAGGTTTTCTAGAGATTCAAATGAAGACAGGAAAAGCTTCAGGAAGTTTGATAAAAGAGATTCTAAAGGGAAGAAGGATAAGTCTGAAATTCAATGCTACAAGTGTAAGGAGATGGGTCACTATGCTCCCGAGTGCAAGAAGGGTAAACTGGAAAGGTACTCT
Organism: Saposhnikovia divaricata; assembly: GCA_036435485.1. Taxonomy (NCBI): domain Eukaryota; kingdom Viridiplantae; phylum Streptophyta; class Magnoliopsida; order Apiales; family Apiaceae; genus Saposhnikovia; species Saposhnikovia divaricata. The sequence goes on along the minus strand of CM071594.1, from coordinate 170,594,504 downwards.
ACACTAAAGGCAGAGATTGGGCAGATACTTCAGATTCTGATGAAGAAGTGAACTATGCTCTCATGGCTACTACTGAATCAGAAACTTCTGAAAATCAGGTACCTCTAACTACCTATGCTTATAATATTGATGACATTGCTCAATTAAGAATTTATCTTAAGTCATTGCATATAAGTTATAGGGATCAGACTTTAGAAAATGAGAGGATAAAAGCTGAAAATTCTGAACTTAAGGTTAGAAATAAACTTGTTGAAGAAAAACTTGAAAACATGCAACAAGTTCAGAAAGAGAGAGATGATGCTGTTTGTATAGAACAGAATTTGCTTCAGAAATATAAACAACTAGAATCTGAGTTGGAGGAAGCAAATAAGAAAATTAGGACTTGGACTAATTCTGGAAAGGACACTCAACAGATTTTTCAAACAGACACTGTTGGTCTAGGTTATAATGAGGGAGATGAACTTAGATTTCAAAATCAAGTTAAAATCAGAACTCATTTTGTACATGGAACTAGTAAATTTTTGTCTGAAAATGAAAAAGAAGCTGTTAAAAGTAAACCAGTAAAAACTAGTGTTAAACAAGTTAATATTGGTTCAATGACAGATAAACAACTCAAACATAAACTCAAGGAGTTAAAATCTGTTAAGAAACAGAGAGTGTCAAACAAGAACAGAAATGGAAAAGTAGGCATCACTTCAGGAAATAAACCAATGCTTGCTAGTTATGCTCCAAGAAAGACATGTCATAACTGTGGTAGTACTAAGCATCTTGCAAATTTCTGCAAGAAAAATATAAATATAAATTCTTTACCTACCAAGTCTGAGGTAAAGAAGGATTTTGCTAGAACTAAGCCACAGACTTTATGCACACACTATGGAAGCACTTGGCATTCCATTTATACTTGCAGAGAATATCATGCTATCTATCATAATTACTATGAACTGAAACCCAATCTGAAATGGGTTAAAGTTGATACTGCAAGTGTAAACACTGATATTGTTAGCTCAAACTCTGATAATGTTAATTCCGCTGCAAAAGCTAACAAAGTTAAGAATGTCAAAAGATCCAAGCAAGTCTGGATCCTTAAATCTAATCCTCAGTAATTGCTTGTGATTGCAGGGCAACAGGGAGGCAACCCTAGTCGTGGACAGTGGATGTTCAGGACACATGACTGGAAATAAGGCCCTGCTATCAAACTATGAGGAGAAAGCTGGCCCAAAAGTTTCCTATGGTGATGGCAATGTAGGAAGAACATTGGGATATGGCAATATTAATCTTGGAAATGTCATCATCAACAATGTAGCTCATGTCCCAGGACTCAAGCATGACTTGTTATCTTTGAGTCAAATCTGTGACAAGGGATATCATGTAGATTTTCAACCTGAATATTGTGAAGTTATCAGCAAATCTAAAGGAAAGGTTGTTCTAGTTGGACACAGGCAAAACAACATTTATGAAATCAAGCTTTTGATAGACTCTGTTGGAAAAGCTGTTTGCCTGTCTACAAGAATGTCTAGTGAAGAGAGTTGGAAGTGGCATAAGAAACTCTCACATTTGAACTTGAACAACATCAATGAATTGATCAGAAAGGATCTGGTAAGAGGACTCCCAAAGGCTCTGTTAAATGTCGATGGCCTGTGTGATTCATGTCAGAAGGCTAAACAAAGGAAGTCATCTTTCAAAAGCAAGACAGAATTTTCAATCACTGATCCCTATCATCTTCTGCATGTTGATCTCTTTGGTCCAGTAAATGTTATGTCTATAGCAAGGAAGAAATATGCTTTAGTCATTGTTGATGAATACACTAGATTCACTTGGGTGTATTTTCTATCAAAGAAGGATGAAACTGCATTAACTCTGATGGAGCATGTGAAGCTTCTCGACAAAGGATCAAGTAACAAAGTCAGAATCATCAGAAGTGATAATGGAACTGAGTTCAGAAATGCAACAATGGAAGAATTCTGCAAGGACAATGGAGTGAAGCAAGAATTTTCAACACCTGGTACACCACAACAAAATGGTGTAGTTGAAAGGAAAAATAGAACCTTGATTGAAGCTGCCAGAACTATGCTTGATGAAGCAAAATTGCCAACTTATTTCTGGGTAGAAGCTGTTCAAACTGCTTGTTTTACTCAAAATGCAACACTGATCAATAAGCATGGAAAGACACCATATGAGATGGTGAAGAAAAAGAAGCCTAACCTGAAATACTTTCATATTTTCGGGTGCAAATGTTTTGTTTTGAAGACTCATCCTGAACAGTTGACCAAGTTTGAGCTAAAGGCAGATGAAGGAATTTTTGTTGGCTATCCACTGTCAACAAAGGCATTCAGAGTTTACAATCTGAGAACTAAAGTGATCATGGAATCTATACATGTGTGTTTTGATGATAAGAAGATAACTGGACTTGAAGACAAAGATGAATATGATCAACTGAACTTTGAAAATGAAGATTTAAACTCTGATGAAGTAAACTCTGATGAAACAATTCTGACAGACTCTGTTGAAACAAACTCTGAACCTCTACTGGTAAACACTGGAGAAACTTCTCAGCCACAATAAAAGGGAGAACCAGTTGAGGGGGAGCATGATCAAGATGAAGACTCAAATACTGATACTGAGTCAACTGAAAAATCTGGATCAAACTCTGATGATTCAAACTCTGAAAATTCAAATTCTGACTCTGGACAGTCAAGTTCAGGGAGAGTCTCAGAAAATGAAGATAGATCACAACAAAATCAGGAGAGCATGGATCAAGGGGGAGGATCACATGCTAACAGAAGTCATTTGCCTTCTGCTAGGAAATGGACTAAATCACATACACCTGATTTGATAATTGGTGATCCAGATGCAAAAGTGAAAACAAGAAGTGCTACTGCCAGTGAATGTCTGTTTCATGCATTCTTGTCTAAAAATGAACCAAAGAAAGTGGAAGAAGCTCTTCAAGATGCTGACTGGATAACAGCAATGCAAGAAGAGTTGAATGAATTTGAAAGAAATGAAGTTTGGACCCTTGTACCAAGGCCAAAGAACAGATCTATTGTTGGTACCAAATGGGTTTTCAGAAACTAGACTGACAGTGAAGGTGTTATCACAAGGAACAAGGCCAGACTGGTAGCAAAAGGCTATTCACAACAGGAAGGAATAGACTATGATGAAACATTTGCTCCAGTTGCAAGATTGGAGGCAATCAAAATTTTTCTAGCATATGCCTCTCACAAGAAATTCAAAGTGTTCCAGATGGATGTGAAAAGTGCTTTTCTGAATGGAAAGCTTGAAGAAGAAGTGTTTGTTGAACAACCACCAGGATTTGTGGACCCCAAATATCCAGATTATGTCTACAGGATAGATAAGGCACTATATGGACTTAAGCAGGCACCAAGAGCATGGTATGAGACACTTGCTCAATTTCTTCTAGAAAGTGGATTCAACAGAGGAACAATTGACAAAACTCTGTTTTATTTCAATCAAGGAAGTGACCTCCTTTTAGTTCAGATATATGTTGATGACATTATCTTTGGGTCTACTAATGATAAACTCTGTAAGAAATTTGCCAAGCTCATGCAGTCCAGATATCAAATGAGCATGATGGGAGAGCTTAGTTATTTTCTAGGCCTACAGGTGAAACAAACAGATGATGGTATCTTCATTAATCAAGCAAAATATACCAGAAATCTTCTCAAGAAATTTGGTATGCTTGACTGTTCATCTGCATCAACTCCCATGGCAACAGCAACTAAATTGGACAAAGACACAGGAGTTTCAGTGGATATGACAAACTACAGGGGCATGATAGGATCACTTTTATACTTGACAGCTAGTAGGCCTGATATCATGTATGCAACCTGTCTTTGTGCAAGGTTTCAGGCAGATCCTAGAGAGCCGCATCTGACAGCTGTGAAAAGAATCTTCAAGTATCTCAAGGGCACCATATCATTAGGTCTGTGGTACCCCAGAGAATCAGATTTCAAGCTACTTGGGTATTCTGATGCAGAGTTTGCAGGCTGCAAGATAGACAGAAAGAGCACTAGTGGAAGTTGTCAATTTCTTGGTGACAGACTTGTCTCCTGGTATAGCAAGAAACAGAAATCAATTTCCACATCTACAGCTGAAGCAGAGTATATTGCAGCTGGTAGCTGTTGTGCACAGATCTTGTGGATGAAGAATCAATTGCTGGATTATGGGTTGAGGTACAGTAAAATTCCTATTTACTGTGATAATCGAAGTGCTATTGCTATGACAGGTAATCCAGTACAGCATTCAATGACCAAGCACATCAGCATAAGGTACCACTTCATCAGAGAACATGTGGAAGAAGGGAATATTGAACTACATTTTGTGTCTACAGAACAACAGCTTGCAGATATCTTCACTAAACCATTGAGTGAAGCTACATTTACAAGACTGGTCAATGAACTAGGAATGGTCTCTGGCTCTGACTAGGAATGTTGGTTAGATTCAAATTTTACTTATGTAGTGTATTACTCATATTTCCTGATTGGTGAAATGCTAAGTGAACTCTGTTGATTAAACTCTGTTATGCATACTCTGTTAAACTCTGTCAGCATCCTTGCATGTCATTCACTGTTAATAAGTTTGATAAACTCTGTGAACTCTGAGTTAATTTTTGTCTGAATGAAAACACAAATGAAGAAACATGTATGAAGCATGATTCTCAGCAATTAATCATGAATCTTTCTGAGTTATTGTGATCTAATCTTAGATTGTGCAGAAAGTTAACACAGCATGATACTGGTTCATATTTATAGCATCTTTTAGTTTATTTCGTCCTAAACTCTGAGTCTATAAATACTGTGTGCATTTCCTTACATGAATAACTACTGATGTTGATGAACTCTAAACTCTGTTAGTTATCCTCTGGTAGAATAAAATGCTTACTGCAATACCCCAAAGAAAATGTATATAGGTTGTTATACTCCTTTGAGATTATGTTGGATACTAGGATGACCCAGGAACCTATTGGTATATAATATGTGCTAAAATTCTCTGATTTTTGGTGACTAGTTAAATACTAGGATGACCCATAAACTTATCAAAATGATAAGGGCTAAAATTTTTGAATTTTTGGTGACTGGTTCCAACCTCTAATTACTGGAATGAATAGAATTAAAAAAAAATGTATATATAGAGGGGGTATAAAATAAAAGTTACTGTATATAGATTAATTACTTCAGAGTTTAGCTTTCATCATACAGTTAGTGTTTACTATGACAGTTTGTGCATCCAGTGTTTATTGATTTACTTTATGGATTTTATGAAAAAATAGATGCTCTAAAAATTGATTTGGTAAACTCTGCATCACACACACATATTTTCACAACTGTGCAATTTATGAAAGGGTTTCGGTGATAAAGTTGGAGAATTGACAAACGCTGTTGATTCGTGATTTGTACTCTAAGGTAAATTTTCATTTGGATAATTTGAAAATTTTGGAGTAAATAGGGCTTTTGACGACTGGTAATAAGTGTATTGTTGATGAATTTGTTCCTTATATGATTACTTCAATTAGTTTTCATATTCTCTTCTTTGATTTATTTCCTTGAAGAACAGTTCATAAACATAAAAAAATTGCAGAACACACTGAATAAGATTAGAGAAACAGAACTTTTCATTGATAATAAGAAAGAGATTACAAGCAAGTATTACATCTTTTTGTTCTCTCTATCTGCTAATCTATTCAACAGGAAAATAAAAGGTCAAGTCCAAACCACTCCATTGTTAGCAAAACATCCCAGATCCCATCTTTGCCACTTTATTTGGGTGGAAGTTGAAGGGATAAGGTTATTTTTGCTGACATATTCATTAACAATGGTTGGTGGTGTTGGATGAGGATGCCTTCGAAGAAAGCCATGCTAATGTTGCTTGGAGAGCAGCATCGATGTCGATCACTCTTGCAGGTTTTTCTCTCTCGATCTCTTCCAGACCGGCATCCATCTGCAGCCACAGAGTCTCCAGCTGCCTTTCCCAGTCAAACGGGTCAAACTCTTCACGCGTATAACTAAAGATATCTCTATTCTCTATGAGATGGAGATTCTTTTCTTTGATGGTAAGGTTTGCCATTGTTTTAAAGAGTGAGTTGTATTGAAGGGTTTTTGATTTTTCAGGAGAGGATGAAAGGTTAAAGAGATAGTGAACTAATCTGAACAAGTCTCAAGGCCTTAAATAGAGATGGGTAAGCAACGAAGTACTAAATCGCTTCGTATTCTGGTTATTAATGGTTACAGGAAACGAGGTAAACGCTTCCTATTCTGGTTTTAATTGGGTCCAGGTATTTTAAGAAAGTGTTATTTGATTTTCTTTTAAAATCAAATATTTTATTGTTTTAATTTGCAAAATACACTTCTTAAAAATACGCGCACGTGACCCACTCACCCATTAATGCGTCCCACTCACCCATTATCGTGTCCCACTACACATTAATTTAGGAACTGATTGAGTGTTTGATTACATAAGAGATTGAGTTTTTAATTACTCTAATTACTTTTGTGTCCAAACGGTTGTGTTTTATTTTTACATCTCACAGTTCTCTCACTTTTCACTTGGGCATTCTAGCAAACACCTTTCCTACATACACTTCTCTTAGGGATTCTTGCAAATTTCTTAACTCAATGGCTTCTAAACCATTCACTACTCTTGGTCTACGGTTTGTCCCGAACAACTATGAAGCTCCACTCTTTCATGAACATGTTCCAGAAGCGTTTCATCTAATGCAGAATTTCTTGAGAGACTCAGAGATTGGACAAGCTCTGGTTGGACCTGATACTCTCTCTGCATCTCAACTTGCTACTTTTTGGCAAAATTCAGTCTATGTGGATGGAGGAGAGAATGGCACTCCTAACATCATCTTCACTTATGAAGAACAAGATTTTGTGATTACTCCACAAACTGTCAGAGATACAATGGGGTTTGATACACATACATCTTATACTTATGTGGTTGAACCTCACTTGAGACGGATGCTACAAGAGATAGGTTACATGGAATCTCTTGACAAGCTTGGCAGTGTAAAGAGGCCTAATCTCAGGAAGGAATTGAACTTTTTCTTCGATTGCATTACAAGGACATTCCAGAAGAAAGTCACCAACTGGGATGCCATTCCAATAGACAGTCTACAAATCGAGTATTCTCTACTCTATGGTAGTAATTTTGATTTTGGTAGATATGTTCTGCTGAATTTAGGTGATAAACTGTCAGTCTACTACAGTTTATTATGCTCGATTTTGTCAAATGCTGTTCAATGCTTGTGTACCTGATCTAGAGATTGCTGATACTGATGCAATTCAGCCTTTTAGAGTCAACAAGAGAATATTCTCTGATATGACTAATAAGGATGTTGGTAAAGAAAATCTCCCTGCTTTTGTTCTGCCACTTGCTTTGCAAAATTTTCTCAATCAACCTCAAGAACAACCAGAACCACAACCTGAACCACTAAACATTGATCGTACTCAAACACCAAACACTGAATCACCTACATCACCTACTCACTCAGCACCTACAAAACAACCTTCACACACTCCACAAACAAACTCTGAATCATCACAATCTCCACCACAACCACAGCCTAAAACAAAAAGAGGCAGAGTCAAGGCAGCACTAAATAATGAACAACATGCAAGAGTTAAGAAGGCAATAGAGACACAAATGAAAGCAAAACAGACATCTCCTGGAGCTGTTTATACTAGACGACTGAAAAGAATAAAACAAACGGCGAACATACCTAAGTCACTCTCAGTGGTAGCACAATCTCCACAATCTAGTGAAGAGGATTCAGATGAAGTGCCTCTAGCAAAGAGAAGAAAACTGGTAATCTCTGATTCTGAGGATGAAAATATTGAAGCTCCAGAGGTGGTTTCACAACAAACACCTACTGTTGAGGTTGAGAAAGATGAAATACCTGCAGAGGTTGAAATGCCTGCAGAGGACAAAATGCCTGCAGAAGAGGATACTAGAGATGGCTTATCTCCAATAAATGATATTCTTGATTCATTTATGCCATTCTCTGATCCTATCTCTGATACTGGTGCAGCTGATCAACCTACAGTTGTTCTTTCTGAAACTGTAGCATCACATACTGAGTTAATATCAGATGCTCACCAAACTGTTGAAGGAGGAGATGAAATTGATCAAGCAACCAAGCCTACTTCTCAGTCTATGCCTGTTGCTGACAAGGATGTAAACTCTGTTGCTGAGCCTGAGCAACATGGAGAAAATCTTGACAAGGCTGCAGAAGAAATTGCTAAAACTGTGGCTGATAATGCTCAGCACAGTGTTTTACTTGAAGATGAACATGCTCAAGCTGCAAGTGTTGACCCTGAAGGTGAAAGCAGTGCAAACTCTGATTCTTCTATGAGTGCACCAGTACAAACAGACAATAAACATACACCTTTCACTCAACCTTGTCAGTCTCATGAAGTTGAGAGAGCACAACTTGCAAAATCTGCTGCTGACTGGTACAAAAAGGATTGCATTTTTCCACGAGGGAGAGCAGCTAATTTTGTTAAGCAAATTGTTGATACTATCTCCAATCCAGAGATTCCTTCTTGCTTAAAAGCAACTGTAGTTCAAGTCAAAACTCTGGATAGAAGATTTGATGACACTACAAAGGCAATCACTGATTTGAGGACTGAGATCTTAACTACAGACATGAAAATGGAAAGAGAGTCAAAACTCATGAATACAAAATTTTCTAAAGCTCAAGACAATCTCTTTTCCAGGCTGGGTAAAGTTGAAGAAAATCAGTCTGCCTTGTCTGTTAAAATTGATTCTATTGCTACCTCCTTGGAGTTAATTACATCTATTCTAATGCCTGATGATGTCAAAAAGGGTGAGAGAGTTGTCAGAAGGAATAGTGCTGGAGATGGAGGAGCAAGTAGTAAAGGAAAGAACAAAACTGAAGAAGTTCAAACTTTGAGAACTAGCAAGTCATCTAAATCACAGTCTGTTGGGATAAATACTGATACTCAAGGTACTTCAAAGACCAAGAGTTTGCTATTACCTTCCAATCCACAGACTGATGAAGAATTAGCTGCTAAGTTGTTTATTGAAGAGAATGAGGAAGGAGTTACAATTGAGGACATTGAAGCTGAAGAAAAGAGTTTACAAGAAGAACATCTCAAGGCTTTAAAGTCTGGTAAGATAAAAAGAGGAAAAGCTCCTAGGCCTGTTGTTAAAGGTGTTGTGATCAAGGAAAGGGCTGATGTTAGTCAAAGATCTCGGTTTTCAAAGGAAACAATGGCAGCAGAAGCTCAACTCAAGCTGAAAGGCATTGAAGGAGAAAGTTCACAGAAGAAAGTTACAACTTCTGTTGCATCACAAGTAATGACCACACCTTTACAATCTTCTCAGTTGAAATCGGTTTTTGGGAAAGGAACAATTCAAGATCCAAATATATTATCTGGAGTTTCTATGAATATTTCTGATGGAAGAGCCTTGTCTAGTAATGTTGGAAATAATAAGGGTGGACTAGGTTCAGACAGAGACAAAAGGCAATATACTGGTCCTAGAGATCCTTCTTCACTGGCTGTTCCAGGTCGTAGTGTTCCTCAAGAGAGTTTGGACAGACTGGAATCAGTACAGTTAGTTCATCAGAAAAGTTTAAAGAAGGACTTTCTCTTGTATTTCATGGCTGATGGGACAGTATTTAAAATTGGTGAGAATGATATTGGCTTGAAATGTTGGGAAGAACTAGAATATGTTCTATATCTTTTCAAGGTGAATAGTCAAAGAACTCAATTAGTTGCTAATGTGCTCAGACAGAGGATGCTTTAGAATTTTGTAATCAGAGGAGAGAAGTATAATAGCAGATATGTTCCTAAGTATAGGGATTACAATGGAAATCTTATTGAAATGAAGAAAGGTACTGCAAAATTAAAGACTGATTTGGGAATCACAGTACTTGACTTCAATTCACAGTCAGAAGAAGTCAAATTTATCAGACTGGGAAATGAGATGAGAAGGAACAAAATCTATGATCTTAGGGCTGCTATTTATCAGACAAATGAGAGTGATCCTCAGCTCAGAGAGATTAAAGAAGCTATGGAGATTGAGCTTGAAAATGCAGAAAGAAGATTGCTCATAGATTATCTCAGAGCTATGCCAGATCTTGAAGAGATAAGAGATTAAGGTCTGTAAGGATTTTCTAATTCTCTGTAGATTTTGTTAAGTAGAAGCTTAAACTCTGAATTTGTATAAACAATGTATTTGTCTATTTGTTTTGACATCATCAATTATTGTCATTAACTTGTGCATTTTTGCTAATGAACAAGTTAGGGGAGATTGTTAAATATAATTGATGAGTTTTAATCAGTGTTTAAGTGTTACAGTGAAATATCAGAGTTTAGCTGGAAGCGGTCAGAGTTTAGTGTAAACTCTGACAGATGGAAGCTCGACAGAGTTTGTCAAACTCTGTCTGGAGGAAGCGTCTACTGGTCAACAGTGATTGAAGATTTATTATGGAAACGATATCTTTGAATATTGGATAGCTATCAAAGAGATCGAGTTGACTTAGGAGACGTGTGACAATCTGTAATTGATATCATTGTATAGCTGATTATTAGGAATATCAATTAGCGATTGTATCGTAGCTGTACGTTTTATAAATACAGTTAGGTTAACCCTAGAAGGGTATCGTACAACGAATTATCTTTATTGTAACCTAGCACCTCTTTGTGATAGTTTACATCACGAAGAGGGTTCTTAATACCAGAAGTTTTTAAGTGTATAAACGTCTTACTTGTTAAACTCTCATAAGAATTTGATTATTAATTGTGTATTCGGCCTAACAAATGATATCTTGCTTATTTTGACTTAGCAGATATTTCCACAAAATAAACACTCTAAGTTACCTTGTAACTTTATCCTTTATAGTGTATTGGCACTGACTTCGTTAATGCATGGCATATGGAAATAATTATATTTCGAACTGTTATATACTATCACTTTCCTGTTATATTATTGTTGGTGGGCTATTGCTCACCCTTGCTTATTTATCATGTCACAACAACAGCTAGAACAGATGGCTCGCGTCAGGCGCACTCGGCGCAAGCGGGTTACCCGACCTACCGGACTCCCCACTGAGATGCTAGTCGCCATTGCTGAGGTAGCATAGTTAGACAGCTTTTGTTTCCTGCTTAACTACATGTATAATTAATGTAATCAACGGCAAAACTTTTAAACTTATGATGTTATCCTTTTATGTAAGACTTATTTCAATTTCATCTCTGGGACTATAACTATGTGTGTGTGAGTGGATATTATTGTGGGGTCATAGCATGCTACTTATTGATTTTGGACTCATGTCAAGTATTATGTATGAGTTATGAGACCGTAACGATCCGATCCCTGACCCCGGATCTGGGGGTGTTATAGAGATGGTATCAGAGCGAGAGTTATATATCCCAAGAGATGATACGACATTATATAATAATAAATTCACTAATATAATAAGAACCCTTGCCAGGTTCACCTAAAACCCTCACGGGAACTTTTTAAGTATCATGATAGTAACATAGTTCGTCTTGTGTAGGCGAGCGACATGTCGGCCCAGGAGGTAGCTGCGAGACAGCATGATGAGGACATGTTCCGGACTAGGGACCCGTACTATGAGCACTTGCCTGATGAGGATACTGAGCCTGAGGAGGAGGACCCTCAGGAGGGCCAGGTTGATGCTGATACTGATGTGATTGAGTCTGAGGAGGAGGACCTTGAGGAGGTCCAAGTTGATGCTGATACAGATGTTGTTGAGACCGAGGGGGAGGAGGACCCGGAGGGGGTCCAGACAGGGCAGGATGCTGAGTTAGTTGCTGAGGATGAGGATTATTACGTTGTATCTGAGATCAGGACCATGGAGGATGATACTGATATGACCACTGAGCAGGTCATGGCCGGTGTTGTTGGACAGGCTGTAGATGAGGATGAGCCAGTGGATGCTGCAGTAGGGAGTTTCGGACTATGAGTGCCACCCCTCCCTGTGGAGAGAGCCCCTACCCCACCACCACTACCTGTGAGCCCATTCCCCGATGAGTTTGAGGAGCTTACCCCAGAGCCCCAGTAGACAGAGACTGCAGCTCCAGCTGAGCCATCCACCCCACCTCATGTCCTGATAGGAGGAGTCCCAGTATGTGTTCACAACTTGATTGTGAACGGGCTTTATAGAGAGTTATCAGTGGCGGATACCAGGTTGGTAGAGTCTAGGAGGGAGCTAGCAGCAGAGAGAGCCGCCCGGATGAGGTTGCAGGGCCGGAGGACTATCAATGACAGGGTTGGGTATAGGGCTGTGACCCGCATCGAGCTGAGGGCTCAGATGAGGGTGCGACAGTTGCCTACTGATGGGCATGGTATGGTAGACAGAGCAGATGCCGAGGAGATTTTCCGCATCGCCATGGGGAGGGTTCGGATGAGGTTTCATCGTGGCGGCTGATTTCAAATGTAGTGATGCAGTAGTCTAGTTGTCTAGTCATGTACGGACATAGTAGTGCCGGCTTTTGTAGGGATGGTTTTGTTGTACTTATTTTCCCTTTTTGCAGACTAGACAGATAGATAGCATATTTCACTTTTGACTTGTTGTTGTTGTTAGGATGGCTGTATTTTAAACTATCGTTGTAACTCGAATGTTGTACCTTTTCGGTACCTGGTATATATTTGTTTCCCTTTCAGTTATTTTAATTTTGTTGGGATGTGATCACGAGTTTATTAGCATATGTACAGTTTTTCGATTAAGTTGCCATGAGATATAAAACTGTGGGATCTTAAATCCAATCATGTAACGAATTATGCAAGGAAAAATCCTTTAAAACAGGTAAGTGAACCTAATGTAAAATTTTCAAAATTTTTAGTAAAATGCCTCCAAGACGAATGGGCACTAGGGCTAACCCCCGTGAATCTACTGACCAAGAGAGTCACAACCAACATGAGGAAAACCATGAAAGTAGTGAAGAACAAGATCAAGACTATAATGAGCATGAAGATTGCCAGTATGGAGCAGAGGACGAACCCATGTACTCTGAAGACTTTGAGGGGGAAATAGAGGGTGGAGAAACTGAAGTGGAGCAGGAAGGGGAGAACCAGGGCGGAGACCCCATGGGCCAGTTTATGGATCTACTTAGGCAGAATTTGAACCAATACCCCCAACCACCACCAGGAAACAACACTTCAGTGTCAAATTCCTTTAGGGCCTTTAAGTCCCTCAAGCCCCCAGAGTTCCACGGATCGGCTGATCCCGTTTAGGCGAGGGCCTGGATCAAGGAAATTGAAAAATCTTTCGAGATTCTGAGTATCAATGAGGCCCAGAAGACTGTTTTTGCTACTTACCTACTAAAGGAAGAGGCCAATTATTGGTGGGAAGCCAAAAAGAACATGGAGAATGACGCTATCGTAACCTGGGAAAGGTTTAAACAATTATTCCTAGAGAAGTACTTCCCGAAGTTCATGAAAACTCAGATGGAACTAAAGTTTTTAGAACTGAAACAGAACAATATGTCAGTGGCTGACTACGAGGGCAAATTTACTGAGCTGTCGAGATTTGTACCAGAATTTGTGGATACCGAAGAAAAGAAAGCTAACAGGTTTCAACAAGGGCTGAAACAGTGGATCCAGAATAGAGTGGTGGTTTTAGAGATTACGGATTATGCCACCTTGGTGCAAAAGGCCACCATTGTGGAAGCTGGAAGCGATCAGATGCAGAGAGAGAAAGAGAAAGGGGGATTAAATAGAAAACATGTCAGTATGGGAGGAGGGCCCGCAGGAGGAAAGCCCCCGAACAAGTTTCACCGAGGGGCAGTCTCTCTACCTAGCAGGGGTATGGAATTCAAACCACCTGTGAGCATGAGTGTGAGCCAGGGCGGCCAGCATACAGGAGTGTCCCATTCCCATCAGTGTAGACCTCCCTTGCCAGCATGTGCAACGTGTGGAAAAACACATTCCGGAGTGTGCAACCAGAAGCAGCCAACCTGTTATAAGTGTGGACGAGTAGGCCACTACTCTAACACCTGCACTGCGGTTGTCCCTAGTACCAACAAAAGCACCACTTGTTTCCAGTGCGGACAGCTAGGGCACATGAGGAACGACTGCCCAAGGAACAAACCTGCAGCATCAGGGGCAAGCAGGGCTGCCTCAAATAGGCCACCAACTGCTAGGACTTTTAATATGTCAGTACAAGATGCCGTGAGGGACACGGATGTGATACCAGGTACATTTTCTCTGAATTCAGTCAGTGCAAATGTCTTATTTGATTCAGGAGCAACTAAGACTTTTATATCTAGAGATTTTGTGCATAAATTGAAACTTAAAACCCAGCAACTAAGAGATTCCTTACAAGTAGAAATAGCTAATCAGGAAATCGTACCGGTTAATCAAATTCACCCCGATTGTAAGCTAGAAATAGGAGGACGGTCCTTCTATGTCGATTTAATTCCTTTTAAGCTAGGGGAATTCGATGTCATTTTGGGTATGGATTGGTTGTCTCGCAATAATGCGCAGATAGATTGTAAAGGGAAAAAGGTTAAGTTGAAAACCCCAGGGAAGAAAGAAATAGTGTTTAAGGGGATGCGACAGACCCAGAAAATTCTGACCATGGCGCAAACCAAGAGATTGTTACGAAAAGGGAACGAGGCTTATTTAGCTTACGTTATAGACACTCAGAAGGAAGCGCCAAGATTGCAAGACATTCCGGTAGTTAATGAGTTCGAGGACGTGTTCCCACAAGATCTTCCCGGACTACCACCTGATAGGGTAATTGAGTTTGCCATCGCGTTAGCCCCGGGGACGGTGCCGGTTTCGAAGGCCCCGTATCGATTAGCCCCAGTAGAAATGAAGGAGCTAGATAAACAGTTACAGGAATTGTTGGATAAGGGCATGATAAGGCCCAGTGTGTCGCCTTGGGGCGCACCAGTGTTGTTCGTTAAGAAAAAGGATGGGAGTATGAGGTTATGCATCGACTACAGAGAGTTGAACAAGCTAACCATAAAGAATAAGTATCCACTACCCAGGATAGACGATTTGTTTGACCAGCTAAGAGGCGCAGAATACTTCTCTAAGATTGACCTGAGAACGGGATATCACCAACTGAAGATCAAACCTGAAGATATCCCGAAGACTGCCTTCCGTACCAGATATGGTCATTATGAGTTCTTGGTAATGTCATTTGGATTGACCAACGCCCCAGCAGCCTTCATGGACCTAATGAATAGAGTGTTCAAGGAATATTTGGAGAAATTCGTGATAATCTTCATTGATGATATTCTCATCTACTCAAAGATAGAGGCGGAACACGCTGAACATTTAAGGATAACTTTAGAAATACTCAGGAAGGAGCAGTTATATGCCAAGTTCTCCAAGTGTGAGTTTTGGAAAAATGAAGTACAATTCTTAGGGCACGTGATCAATAGAGAAGGAGTGTTGGTTGACCCCTCCAAAATAGAAGCAGTTTCAAACTGGGAATGACCAACTACTCAAACCGAGGTGAGGAGTTTCATCGGACTGGCCGGATATTACAGAGGATTTGTCCAAGATTTTGCGAAAATCGCAGCTCCATTAACTCGACTTACCCGTAAAACCGAGAAATTTGAATGGACTGAAAAATGCGAGAAGAGTTTCCAAGAGTTAAAGAAGAGGTTGGTGACAGCCCCAGTGCTGGCTTTACCGGATGGAAAAGGAGATTTCGTGATTTACAGTGATGCTTCGCATAAAGGACTGGGATGCGTGCTTATGCAGCATGGCAAGGTAATAGCATATGCATCTAGGCAATTGAAGGATTATGTGGTCAGATATCCCACGCATGATCTAGAACTAGCAGCCATAGTCTTCGCTCTAAAGATTTGGAGACACTACTTGTATGGGGAAAGGTGCGAGATTTACACTGACCATAAGAGCCTTAAGTACATTTTCACTCAGAAAGAGCTTAACATGCGCCAGAGGAGATGGTTAGAGTTAATCAAGGATTACGACTATGAAATTCGTTATCACCCGGGCAAAGCCAATGTGGTGGCTGACGCCCTTACTAGGAAAGAGAAGTTCAAGATGATAACTTCAGAGGAAGCGCTAGTGAAAGATTTTGAGAAGTTGGAAATTGAGATTAAGTTACCCGAATAGGGCCAAGAAAAGTTGATGGAAATTAGAATCCAACCTCCATTGTTAGAAAAGATTAGACTGTGCCAAGAGCGAATAATGGAGGAAGAAAAGAACTCCACGGAAGAGATAATGACCGGGGAGGAAATTAAGTGTGAAAGAGACAAGGAAGGGATCATGAGGTACAGGTACAGGATATGGATCCCAAACGTTCAGGAACTCAAGGATGAGATTTTAAACGAGGCACACAACTCAAGATACTCGGTGCACCCCGGTAGCACCAAAATGTATATGGATTTGAAGGAGTATTACTGGTGGCCCAATATGAAAAAGGACGTAGTAGAGTGGGTAAGTAGATGCTTGACCTGCCAGTGAGTGAAAGCAGAGCACCAGAAGCCCAACGGACTTCTACACCCCTTAGAGATTCCAGAATGGAAATGGGAACACATAGCCATGGATTTTGTAGTAGGTTTACCAAGAACCAAGGCTAATCATGACGCCATATGGGTAATTGTAGATCGACTGACGAAGTCATCTCACTTTCTCCCGATCAACGAAAGATACACGGTCGACAGACTAGTGGATATCTACTTAAAAGAGATAGTGGCGCGACATGGAGTCCCAGTCGCAATAGTATCCAATCGAGATCCTCGATTTAACTCCAGGTTTTGGAAAAGTTTTCAAGAATGTATAGGGACCCGGCTGAACATGAGCACAGCCTACCACCCCCAGACAGATGGGCAAAGTGAAAGGACCATCCAAACACTAGAGGATATGTTGAGAGTCTGCGCGATAGACTTCAAAGGAAATTGGGATGATCACTTGCCATTGATTGAGTTTTCCTACAATAACAGTTTCCATTCAAGTATAGGAATGCCACCTTATGAGGCCCTTTATGGAAGGAAATGTCGATCTCCCTTTTATTGGGATGAAGTTGGAGAGCGAAAGATGCTCGGGCCCGAAGTGGTCCAACGAACTAAAGATGCAGTAGATCTGATCAGAGGACGATTGGTAGCAGCCCAGGATCGACAAAAGAAATATGCCGACTTAGCTCGGAAAGGCAAAGAATACGAAGTAGGAGACCTAGTGTTCTTAAAAGTGTCACCTTGTAAAGGTTTAATGAGATTTGGAAAGAAAGGAAAGCTGAGTCCCAGATACATTGGACCATTTAAGATCTTGAGACGGATTGGGGAACTAGTTTATGAGCTGGCATTGCCCCCGACTCTACAGCAGGTGCACAATGTGTTCCATGTTTCGATGCTGAGGAAGTATAATCCGGATGCCAAGCATATTGTAGAGTATGAGCAAGTGGACATGCAACCAGACTTGACCTATGTAGAGCAACCTGTGGAAATCATAGACCGGAAAGAACAAGTGCTCCGAAACAAGGTCATTCAGCTAGTCAGAGTTTTGTGGCAGAACCACAATGTAGAAGGATCAACCTGGGAGCTTGAAACCGCAATGCAAGAGAAGTACCCCCACTTGTTTTCAAATTGATTCCGGGACGGAATCCTTTTAAGGAGGGGAGACTGTAAGAACCCAGATTTTGGGTAGAATTAAAACTTTTGTTCATTTAATGATGTAAGAACGAATAGTGGTTACGGCTACGATGTAATAGTTGATATTTTGAAAGAATGAATGGAATTTGACTTTATTATTTCTATGTCTTGGAGAATGCTAATGGTTGACAACTTAGGTAAGAATAATCTATCTCCTAGGGGAATAAGATATGGCAATTCCAAGCAGGAGAATATTCTCATGTCATCCAGATCGATAACGATTAATCCAGTGGTTCCTTAAAAAGGTTAAGGAACGATTGAAAGAGAATACGGACAATTGTACAACCCTAAGAGAATAAGTAAAGAATAAAGAATGAATAGTATTTTTGGTGGAAGTAAGAATAATATGAGACGACACTATATAGAAGTATTCGGAACGGATTTCCGAGTTCGTATTAGTGATCCAGGAGGAAAATAAGTGTATGTAAAAGCTGTCGGATTCTGAAAAACCGCACTTTTATTTTCTCCGAGAGTTCCCTGGACACTGACAGACTTAAGGATTTAACGAATGGATTTAAGGGATATAAATTGGAAAGATAAAAAGAAAGATGGAGAATAATAGTATTAATAATAAGATGATTTCCGGTAAACCCTAATTAGAAATTCGTGAAATATTCCTATGAACGATCAATCGAAACGAGCAATAACCGGACACAGAATCAAGCAGAGGAAGCAAGATACATGCATGTACAAATGATAAATATCTAGTAACTAGTATGGTTAGAGATTAACTAGCACTTAGCAAACCAAACTACTAGTTGCATGTGAACCATCAAAATCTCAACACTTGTCCCTCCATTTTCATCATCCTATACATCATCACTTTATTAAAGTGGCTTTTGGATGAGAGACTATCTAAGCCTCATCTTAATAATTCACTTTATCAAATAACCAAGCAAAGAAACAAGGCAAAACTCTCTCCCCCCTTGCATACTTCCATTCGACCAAACAAAGAAATTCCAAAACCAAAATCCATCTTCCACTCCTTGTTTGATCTTGAAATTTTTAAGCTGAGTCTTACATTTCATAAAAATGATCTCCTCAAAATCTTAGCTTCAAACTCATCTTCTTCCATTTTCAAAAAAATCATGAAAGAGGAGGATGAATAGTAACCTTCTTGAACTAACTTTGTTTTCTTGATTTTTCATGGTTGATCTAGCAAGCTTAATCATTCCTAAGGACCATACAAGGCTTAGTAAGGCTATATCACTCTCTAAGGAAGGTATAAAGCTCTTGAAACCCTAACCCTTGTTTGAGATTTAAGCATGTTTATGATAGATATAGCTTAGTTATGGTTATGTTAAGGTTAAAGCATGATTAAAAGCATGATTATGTATGGATCTTGGATAAATGTTAAAAATAGTTAGATGAACGGAAAGGCATTGCTTGGCCTCAGTTCATGTATATAAATCATGTATATGTTGTTTGGAATGGATACCATGTTTATGGGAAGATTTGAAATTGGTAGATATTCGAGTTATAGCCGTCGTAATGCCGAAATTTCGTTAACCTTAAGAAAAACGACTTGGACAGTAGATGTAACTCACTGCCTAGCTGTGTAATCTGCCATGATAGGATAGATAATGTTCCAAACTTCGTTTTGATATAAAGAACGTGTGAAACGGACTTACGGTTTAGGAGTTACGGCCAGTTTACTAAAAGTAGTTCGGAACCGTAAACGAGAATTCGTAACTAAAATTGAACCCTCGTAAAATATGTAAGTCAGTGGAGAATCTTGGTAATTAAATAATAGAGGTAAAAAGGAAGGTGTGAAATAAAACCTCATGTGAATCGGATCGTTTTTCGATTTTATAAAAATGTTTAAATCTAGATTAAACGCGAACGAACCCCTTAAAAGTATAACTTTGGTTATAACTTAGAAAACGAGCGATACAACTCGAGATATAATCTTGGTTTGTAATCGATTGAATTTAGAACTTATACGACTTAAGTATACACTAAGTGTGAGTACGATGACATGTCTTAATGACGAACAAATGTCGAATCGTATCGGTAATAAAAAGAGTTACACTAAAAAGGGGTATAACGAGATAATTCGAAAACATGTTTCGACTTAAGTTAATACTTAACCTTTTTAAAAGTGTTAAGCAATTAACCTCGAATCTCTTGACTATTTATAGATCGCAGAGTTGACCCGGGATACCCTACCACTACCCCTACTCGTGCTCAATTACCAGGCAAGTTTCAACTTTCCCTTTTTAGGCTGTTGTTGTGATAATATATGCTTTCTGTGATACATATGCCATAGCATGCATGCCTACTTTCAAGTCATATTGATATACTTGTTCCCTGATTGTTCTTTGGCTTATAAGTAGATAGATAATATATCGATTATAAGCCGGATGTTGTTAAGACCCTTAGAGAAGGGCATATGAATCCTATTTGTTGAATATAGACCGGGAGTCAGTACTTCTTGATATATCGTAATTACTTTCGAGGGAAATATTTAAGTAAATAATTCCCATTATTTGGTTGACGAATATTATTTGAATATTCGTCCGAGATTATTTAGTTAACGATCATTACTTCAAATATTTATTTGAACGTTATCTATTCAATGAATATTATTTTTCAATATTCATTCAAAGACGAACCATTTATCGAATATTATTTCGAATATTTCTATAAAACCTTCGATTATTAAATAAATATCATTCAGACATTCATTTAGAACATCATTGTAACACCCCTAGATCCGGGGTCGGAGATCGAGGCTGTCACTCTATCCTTAATTCCCATTTTAATATTCATTATTCTTAATCTTCATTTTAGTATGTTGTGATCCCTCAATCACACTCAACATTTACAGATTATAGGCTCAGAGACGAAATTAAAATATTACTAAGTTATTACAACCATCTTGAAATAGTTATTACAAACCCAAATTGTCATAATCTCAAAAGTTCAACTTAAAAAGGAATTACCATCTAAGGTGGAACTTGCATCCAAAAGGAGGTTTGGTTTTCAGAAACTTACACAAGTCATGCTTGTAAATAAATCTAACCAACCTAAGCTGTAAACCTATCCAACTTAGTCTGCTCACCTGTGGTAATGCTACTGGGTGCTGCCCTGGTACCTGCCTCATAAACAGTCTCCTAAACTGCTAGCCGGTTAGCACGCTTTTGCGGAGGGTCTGCCTTGTTCTTGCCATGAGTATCTGTTGTTGTGTGGTGGTATATATGAAAGAAAAGCAAGAGTGAGCAATACAGCTCAGCCATATAATAATAGTTTTCAAAGTACTTTTGTTAACATAAACCATATGCCACATTGTATACTGATATTGTACCATCATTAAACATTTTTCATTCTCTATCCAGAAATATAACGAAGAATTTCTGAGGTACTTTGAATAGTTCATCATTCTGTTAACACTATCGGTAATTGAGCATCTAGGCTTTCATTACAGTGTTACAGTACAATTCTAATTGGAAGAATGAGATTATGCTGGAGCCTCTTCCACGATATCTGGTGATCAGCCAATATATCGTGCCTCTGCTTCTCTACTAGTAGAAGGACGACGTTCCCATATCGGGTCGCACCTTGACCGCATATGGGCCTTAATATTTGGACTACGCCCGAAGGCGATGTCCCCTCTTCCTCCAATCCCTGAGAGAATTCTATGCATCGTAGGAACAGAATTTAATTCAGTTTCCCCCAAGCACAAAGCTTGACAACTGGTTTGATAATCATTACTAACTTTACTTCCATGAGTAATTGAGGAAGTAACTCTGATGTGTGGGTTGACTTTAGTCAACGGATTTTGATTACTAAGAATCGCATCATAAAACATAATTTGGGAGTTGGTCGGAGTTTTTGAGTGTTTAGTCAAACCTGAGCCCCTCCTTACTAGGTAGGGTGCATTTCTTATTGGTAGCGAAGGGAGAAAATAATTAACACTAGCTCCCAAAACCTTGGGTTCCCGAGTTTTGATAAGTTTGAGCGAGTTAGCGATACTTTTCGATGAATGAAGCTATAGTCAGTGAAGAAATGGGAACCCGTTCCATTTTTAAATACTTTTTCGACGATCAGAAAATATTTAAAATAATTTTTAAAGTTTTAAATAACTTTTGAAATAAATAATATGATTTGTAAATCATCCTGGAATATTTAATAAATATTCAAATAATATTTATTAAATAAATAATCAGCTTAGAATATTCAATAAATATTTAAATAATATTTATTAAATAAATAATCACTCACAATCCTCAATTGAAAATAGTATTCAACTTATTAATAAATATTCAAATAATATTTATTAATATCATCAAAGGAATTTTTAATCCGAAAATATCCAATTTATATTTATTGGATTATTTTTAAAACTAAATATACGTCATATATCATCTCCGGAGACTTCCGGGTTTTTATGTCCTTATCCGGACGAAATATCTCCGACTCCCCTACTAAGAAAGGGTGTTATCGTACCCTACTTGGAACTTTTAACACATCATCGCATACATGTATATATGTATTCATGCATACGTACTTACTAAACAGGTTTATAAATCAACATAAATAAACCATATATTTCATGCTGATTCGCAAAAATAATTTTAAAACAGTTCATAACAGTTATACCACAACAACAACAGTTTGAAAATACTTGAAGTACAAGTTTCGAAAACTTGCCTGATAGTGTTGGAATAGTCTGGCCCCTGTCTCTAGTGTGATGATCTATAATAATCAATACGGTTCGGTTAGTTCGTTAAACGACCCCGTCAAATCGACTATTCACGTAAAGACACAACTTCGTAATGATACATCCTTATTACACGTTTGGCTTATTATAAGTCCATGATATCCTTTAACCACTTTTGGATAATTAATGGTCTCATAACGACTTTCGTTAAAGGTCGTTTTCAACGAAACTAAAGTTCGTCTTAATTCGTCCCCTAAAAGGGTTTTTCACTTGCGCAACTATGAATCGAAAAATTCTATAAAATTGAAAAATAAACTTTTTCATGAAATTCTTTTTCTCACTTCTTCTTAACTGTCCAGAGGATTTTTCATCCAAATTTCATAATTAAGAACATCTTTTGCTAGCTCAATTGTTGCTCTAAATATAGCTTCTTTCTGCAGTGGTTTCTCATGCGCATTCTTGACTTAAACATTTCTATAAAATCGAAAATTAAGCCATTTGTCTTCAAATTTTTACAGGGATTTAACAACTGACTAAGTTACCCCCTGTAAAAATTTCATAATCACAGACCATTTTTAAAGGGCTCGTTTAACTTGGTAAAATCAGTCCATCTTAACGATTCGTCCGTTTTAACCGGTTTCAGTAAAACGAGCATATCTCATAAACCGTAAATCCTTTTTATGAGATTCAAATTCTCAATTACTCTACAAGGTCAGATCTACAAGTTTCCAAGAAATTTTGCCCAAAAACAACACTCATATAATTCGGGTGATTCTGCACAAGTGGTTTAACAAAATTTTGGCATTATAACGACTATAAATCGAATCTTACCAATATCCATGAACTCCATCTAACCACTTAATTCAACCACACACCATCAAGATCATATAAACATCATCAAGGGTCTATAATGCCAGTGGTAATATCCATTTATCACTACTCAAAATTTACCCATACTTATAATTGTTAAAACATCACAAACCCCTTAAACATGTACATACTTGCATCAATCTTTCAAATCAACTTATAAATCATGAAGTTTAAGGTGGGTGTGAGTATTTTACCTTCCTTGGAGTCTTAACAACCTTAACCAAGCTTAACAAGGCTTGAGATCAAGTCCACAAGCTATTATAACCCTCAAACTTCAAGATCTAAACAAAGGTTCATAAGAAGTTATTCTTTACTCAAGAACTTCTTGATTTTATTTGAGCAAGCTATACTTAGTGTAAAATCATGAAATTAAATCCTCACCCTGGATATATCATGAAGTAATCCCAGAAATATTTTGATGATTTTAGGATGAGTAGAGCTTGGAGACAAAATTCATTTTTCTTGGCTATCTTGGAAAGTATCCAGAAAAGTGGAAGAGCAGCAGCAACTTGTCGAATTTATTTGACCAATCAAACGACCTTGAAAAATTACGAAATTAAATCCGCAACTCCGTATTGATGTATAGAAGAACTGGAATTTTTTTCATAATTTTCCGATGAGGGGAAGTGGGTGAAAAAAAATCGGAAAGACACCCCTATAGAGTTTGGTCGGGAATTGCTTGAAAATGGGAGAGAGAGTTTCTTGTTTTTCTTGGATGCTTGGTGTGATTAGCAACTAAATTATGAAGTTAAATTACACTCAAGGATGCAGCCATACCATGGTAAAAGTGTAGGACACCCACTTTCCAATTTGTCTCCCTAAATCAAGAAAGTTTGTCCCCTTTACTATTCACTCTAAATTGATTGAATTTGAAATAATTAGTTTGATTTAAAACTAATTATTTTGCATGGCACTTGCATGGCATATTACATGGTACTTGCATGCATATTACTCACCTTAATAATCAACCAATGCTTACCATTTAATTCCATATGCAAGTTTGTTATTTTCTTGTAAAAACGTTTCGTCGTGTAGAAATTTCTTTCATCGTTCTTGAACATTTGTCATTAAAATTCTTCTAATAAATTCCATAATTCCTTGCCTTGGTGTTTAACTTAGCTTAGAGATTTTCTTAACCTCAATATCCCATATTTATACCAATATTTAATAAAAGTGAAAATCTACGTAATTTGACGGTTTCTGCATTCCCTTTCTTCTTTGTACAACGATACTTTATTCATAAAAGTATAAATACTTCTTCATTCATATAATATGATCTTAAAAATTTTACATGACTTCCACCAATCGTTGTTTATGATCATTTTAGAAATATTACAAAAACTTGGGTTCTTACAACCTTCCCTCCTTAAAAGGATTCCGTCCCGGAATCATTTCTATAACAGATGGGGGTACTTCTCTTGCATGGCGCTTTCCAATTCCCAGGTTGATTCCTCGACATTGTGATTAGTCCACAAAACTCTTACCAGGCTGATGGTCTTGTTTCTGAGTACTTGCTCTTTCCGGTCTATGATTTCCACCGGTCGCTCGACGTAGGACAAATCTTGCTGTAAATCTACATGCTCATGTTCCACTATATGTTTCGCATTGCGATTGTACTTCCTCAGCATAGACACATGGAAAACGTTATGTACTTGCTGCAGACTTGGAGGTAAGGCTAACTCGTAAGCCACTTGTCCAATCCGCCTTAATATCTCGAAAGGTCCGATGTATCTCGGACTCAACTTCCCTTTCTTCCCAAACCTCATCAGTCCTTTCCAGGGAGATACCTTTAGCAGCACCATATCTCCTACTTCATATTCTCTATCCTTCCGAGCTAAGTTGGCATACTTACGTTGTCTGTCTTGGACTGCTACCAATCTTCCCCTGATTAGAACTATCACATCTCTTGTCTGTTGTACCAGTTCAGGTCCTAATATCTTCCTCTCACCAACTTCTTCCCAACATAAGGGAGAACGACATTTCCGGCCATAGAGGGCTTCATATGGGGGCATTCCGATACTCGAGTGATAACTGTTGTTATAAGCAAACTCAATCAATGGTAAGTGCTCTTCCCAACTTCCCTTGAAATCCATAACACACACCCTCAGCATGTCCTCTAAGGTCTGAATTGTTCTTTCACTTTGTCCTTCAGTCTGGGGGTGGTATGCAGTACTCATATTTAGCTTGGTTCCCACACAGTCTTGAAAGCTCCTCCAGAACCTGGAGTTAAACCTCGGGTCTCTGTTGGATACAATGGTCACGGGAACTCCATGTCGTACCACAATTTCCCTTATATAGATGTCTACTAATCTATCGACCGTGTACCTCTCATTAATTGGGAGAAAGTGGGCGGACTTAGTCAACCTATCGACGATTACCCATATCGCATCGTGGTTAGTCTTGGTCCTTGGGAGTCCTACTACAAAATCCATGGCTAGGTGCTCCCACTTCCATTCTGGAATCTCTAGGGGTTGCAGTAGTCCACTAGGTCGTTGGTGTTCTGCCTTTACCCGTTGGCAGGTCAAACATCTATTGACCCATTCTATCACATCCTTCTTCATGTTGGGCCACCAATAGTATTCTTTCAAATCTCTATACATCTTCGTGGTACCTGGGTGCACAGAGTACCTTGAGTTATGTCCTTCATATAGGATTTCATCCTTTAGTTCCTGAACATTTGGGACCCAAATTCTCGTTGCATATCTCATGATTCCTCCTGCATCTCTTTCGCACTTAATTTCCTCCCCGGTCAATATCTCTTCCTCCGAGTTCTTTTCCTCTTCCATCTTTTGCTCTTGGCATATTCGAATCTTTTCCAATAATGGAGGCTGGATCTGAATTCCCATTAACACTTCTTAGCTACTTCTCAATGTCTTAACTTTGATTTCTAGCTTCTCCATTTCCTTTATTAATTCTTCTGCTGAAGTTATCATCTTGAGCCTTTCCTTCCTGCTAAGGGCATCGGCCACCACATTGGCCTTTCCTGGATGATAACGAATCTCACAATCGTAATCCTTGATTAACTCTAGCCATCTTCTTTGTCTCATATTCAATTCTTTCTGGGTAAAGATGTACTTGAGGCTTTTATGATCTGTGTAAATTTCACACTTTTCTCCATATAGGTAATGCCTCCATATCTTTAATGCGAAGACTATCGCGGCTAGCTCTAAATCATGGGTAGGGTATCTTACTTCATACTCCTTTAACTGTCGGGAAGCATATGCAATCCCCTTAGGCAAACAACTTTTCTTCCCTCAGGATTCCTAGGACTATCCTCAAGTGTTCCGCATGTTCTTCCTCAGTCTTTGAATAAATCAAAATATCGTCAATGAAAACTATGACACACTTGTCTAGGTATTGTTTGAATACTCGGTTCATCAAGTCCATGAATGCTGCGGGGGCGTTAGTCAGTCCAAAGGACATCACTAGAAACTCATAATGGCCGTACCTAGTGCGAAAAGCAGTCTTGGGTATATCTTCCGGTTTGATCTTTAACAGATGGTACCCCGTTCTCAGGTCTATCTTCGAAAAGTGAACTGCTCCCTTGAGTTGGTCAAAAAGGTCGTCAATCCTAGGCAAGGGGTACTTGTTCTTAATGGTTAACTTATTCAACTCTCTGTAGTCTATACATAGCCTCATACTACCATCCTTTTTTTTACAAACAACACTGGGGCACCCCATGGGGACACACTTAGTCTTATCATGCCCTTATCCAACAGTTCTTGCAACTGAGTGGCCAGTTCTTTCATCTCAACGGGGGCCAATCGATAGGGGCTTTAGAAACTGGTGCGGTTCCTGGTGCTAATTCTATCGCAAACTCGATTTCCCTATCGGGTGGTAACCCAGGAAGGTCTTCTGGAAACACATCTTCAAATTCCCTGACAACTGGAATGTCCTTCAGTTCAGGGTTTCTTTGCTTCGTGTCTAATACATAAGCTAAGTAGGCCTCGCTGCCCTTTCGTACTAACTTTTTCGCTTGAGCAACAGTCAAGAATTTTTGAGTCTGTCGCTGTCCTTTGAATATGACCTCTTTCTTTCCTGACACCTTTATCCTAACTTTCTTGCTCTTGCAATTAATCTGGGCACCATTACTTGCCAACCAATCCATCCCTAAAATGACATCGAATCCGCCTAACTTAAACAGAATTAGGTCTGCCTGAAAGTGGTGACCTCCTATTACTATATCGCAGTTAGGGTATATCTGGCTCACAGGAACCACTTCATGGTTAGCTATTTCTACCATTAGTCGTTCCTTTAACATTTCTGGTTTCAAGTTTAGTTTGCATGCAAAATCTTGTGATATAAAAGACTTAGTAGCTCCCGAATCAAACAAAGTATTTGCACTCAAGGTGTTAAGGGAGAGGGTACCTGCGATGACATCATCATCCCTCACTGCATCTTGCACTGTCATGTTGAAAGTTCTAGCGGTGGGTGGTCGATTAGATGCAGTACCGCTCATCCTTGATCCTGTCGGTTTCAGTTTAGGGCAGTCTTTCTTCCAGTGGTCCGTACCTCCACACTGGAAACATTTCATGATTGAGTTCCTCTGGGGGCAATTGTTGGAATAGTGTCCGATCTGTCCACACTTGAAACACGTCGTCGTACCCTGGAGACATACTCCTGAATGTTTCTTCCCACAAGTCTTACAATTAGGTAGGGGAAGGCACGACTGTCCTGATATGGGTGCCCTGGTTGACCCACCTCCTTGGCCAACACTCTTGCTTTCTGCTCTGTTAAACCCTGTGCTTTTGGCTGGCTGGGTTACTGTTCCTCTAACAAATTTGCTGTAGAAACTCCCACTTGCAGCACCACTACTTCGACTTTCAAACTTCCTTTTCTTCATGATCTTGTCCTTCTGAGACTGCTCACTTCCTGCCTCCACAATTGACGCATTTTGTACTAGAAGACTGAACTGGTCAACCATCCATCAATCTGCGTGAAAGCGTATCGCCTCCCTAACTCGGCGCATATTCCTCGAAGGACTCTCTCTGCATCACTTCTGTGGATCCTCCTCATGCGGTGGGAACGTGGAAGTGCTCTAAGTCGGGTGAGAGCCCTCCTCTCAATCCCCAGGACTGCCAGCCTCATCTGTCTAGCTCTAGAGGCTCTCCATTGGGAGTATAGTCTCGCTCGTCTCTCCTTAGCTAGCTGGAACCTCAGCTCAGCTACTCGGGCCTCCGCTGCCACCAGGTCGGTGGTCATACGGGTCACCATCCAGTCGTACTCAGTGGCTCTAACAACCTGTATGGGAGGACTAACCGGTTCGCTCTCCGGGGCAACCTCAGTCTCTCCATCCTCTGAAATAGGCTCCTCTGAGTCACCATCCATATCTGTATCCCAATGAAATCCACTAGGGGATGAATCCTCTCTGAGGAGAGGGGAGTGCATAGGAATATCAGTCCAAACCACCTCCTCATCCTCAGGCTCCTCTCCGGGTGTGGGGTCAGCTGGAACATCGTCCATGGGGTCCTCCTCTGGGTCACTATCTGGCTCATCTGAATCCACTGGGTCCTCTACAGGAATAGGGTCATCAGCTCTGGGATCCTCCTCGGGATCCTCCTCCTGGACTATCTCTCTCTGTGTCTCAACATCAGGCTCATCTACAGCTCTCAGAAGAGCATCATCATGTCGCTACTCGGAACTCTCAGGTAGCTCTACATCCTTGGGTATCTACACAAAAAGGGAAAAATGTTACTATCCTTGAGGTTCTGATAAGTAGTTCCCTTATTGGACATAAGGTTGTTAGGGCTATGTCTATTAGTCCGAATAGGTTTCGGCAAGGGTTTGGGTCCTTAAACCTTCCTATCGTCTCTGAGATTATAACCTAACGCTCTGATACCATTTCTGTAACACCCCTAGATCCGGGGTCGGAGATCCAGGCTGTCACTCTATCCTTAATTCCCATTTTAATATTCATTATTCTTAATCTTCATTTTAGTATGTTGTGATCCCTCAATCACACTCAACATTTACAGATTATAGGCTCAGAGACGAAATTAAAATATTACTAAGTTATTACAACCATCTTGAAATAGTTATTACAAACCCAAATTGTCATAATCTCAAAAGTTCAACTTAAAAAGGAATTACCATCTAAGGTGGCACTTGCGTCCAAAAGGAGGTTTGGTTTTCAGAAACTTACACAAGTCATGCTTGTAAATAAATCTAACCAACCTAAGCTGTAAACCTATCCAACTTAGTCTGCTCACCTGTGGTAATGCTACTGGGTGCTGCCCTGGTACCTGCCTCGTAAACAGTCTCCTAAACTGCTGGCCGGTTAGCACGCTTTTGCGGAGGGTCTGCCTTGTTCTTGCCATGAGTATCTGTTGTTGTGTGGTGGTATATATGAAAGAAAAGCAAGAGTGAGCAATACAGCTCAGCCATATAATAATAGTTTTCAAAGTACTTTTTTAACATAAACCATATGCCACATTGTATACTGATATTGTACCATCATTAAACATTTTTCATTCTTTATCCAGAAATATAACGAAGAATTTTAGAGGTACTTTGAATAGTTCATCATTCTGTTAACACTATCGGTAATTGAGCATCCAGGCTTTCATTAGAGTGTTACAGTACAATTCCAATTGGAAGAATGGGATTATGCTGGAGCCTCTTCCACGATATCTGGTGATCAGCCAATATATCGCACCCTGACCGCATATGGGCCTTAATATTTGGACTACGCCCGAAGGCGATGTCCCCTCTTCCTCCAATCCCTGAGAGAATTCTATGCATCGTAGGAACAAAATATAATTCAGTTTCCCCCAAGCACAAAGCTTGACAACTGGTTTGATAATCATTACTAACTTTACTTCCATGAGTAATTGAGGAAGTAACTCTGATGTGTGGGTTGACTTTAGTCAACGGATTTTGATTACTAAGAATCGCATCATCAAACATAATTTGGGAGTTGGTCGGAGTTTTTGAGTGTTTAGTCAAACCTGAGCCCCTCCTTACTATGTAGGGTGCATTTCTTATTGGTAGCGAAGGGAGAAAATAATTAACACTAGCTCCCAAAACCTTGGGTTCCCGAGTTTTGATAAGTTTGAGCGAGGTAGCGATACTTTTCGATGAATGAAGCTATAGTCAGTGAAGAAATGGGAACCCGTTCCATTTTTAAATACTTTTTCGACGATCAGAAAATATTTAAAATAATTTTTAAAGTTTTAAATAACTTTTGAAATAAATAATATGAATTGTAAATCATCCTGGAATATTTAATAAATATTCAAATAATATTTATTAAATAAATAATCACCTTAGAATATTCAATAAATATTTAAATAATATTTATTAAATAAATAATCACTCACAATCCTCAATTGAAAATAGTATTCAACTTATTAATAAATATTCAAATAATGTTTATTAATATCATCAAAGGAATTTTTAATCCGAAAATATCCAATTTATATTTATTGGATTATTTTTAAAACTAAATATACGTCATATATCATCTCCGGAGACTTCCGGGTTTTTATGTCCTTATCCGGACGAAATATCTCCGACTCCCCTACTAAGAAAGGGTGTTATCGTACCCTACTTGGAACTTTTAACACATCATCGCATACATGTATATATGTATTCATGCATACGTACTTACTAAACAGGTTTATAAATCAACATAAATAAACCATATATTTCATGTTGATTCGCAAAAATAATTTTAAAACAGTTCATAACAGTTATACCACAACAACAACAGTTTGAAAATACTTGAAGTACAAGTTTCGAAAACTTGCCTGATAATGTCGGAATAGTCTGGCCCCTGTCTCTAGTGTGATGATCTATAATAATCAATACGGTTCGGTTAGTTCGTTAAACGACCCCGTCAAATCGACTATTCACGTAAAGACACAACTTCATAATGATACATCCTTATTACACGTTTGGCTTATTATAAGTCCATGATATCCTTTAACCACTTTTGGATAATTATTGGTCTCATAACGACTTTCGTTAAAGGTCGTTTTCAACGAAACTAAAGTTCGTCTTAATTCGTCCCCTAAAAGGGTTTTTCACTTGCGCAACTATTTTTAAAGGGCTCGTTTGACTTGGTAAAGTCAGTCCATCTTAACGATTCGTCCGTTTTAACCGGTTTCAGTAAAACGAGCATATCTCATAAACCGTAAATCCTTTTTATGAGATTCAAATTCTCAATTACTCTACTAGGTCAGATCTACAAGTTTCCAAGAAATTTTGCCCAAAAACAACACTCATATAATTTGGGTGATTCTGCACAAGTGGTTTAACAAAATTTTGGCATTATAACGACTATAAATCGAATCTTACCAATATCCATGAACTCCATCTAACCACTTAATTCAACCACACACCATCAAGATCATATAAACATCATCAAGGGTCTATAATGCCAGTGGTAATATCCATTTATCACTACTCAAAATTTACTCATACTTATAATTGTTAAAACATCACAAACCCCTTAAACATGTACATACTTGCATCAATCTTTCAAATCAACTTATAACTCATGAAGTTTAAGGTGGGTGTGAGTATTTTACCTTTCTTGGAGTCTTAACAACCTTAACCAAGCTTAACAAGGCTTGAGATCAAGTCCACAAGCTATTATAACCCTCAAACTTCAAGATCTAAACAAAGGTTCATAAGAAGTTATTCTTTACTCAAGAACTTCTTGATTTTATTTGAGCAAGCTATACTTAGTGTAAAATCATGAAATTAAATCCTCACCCTGGATATATCATGAAGTAATCCCAGAAATATTTTGATGATTTTAGGACGAGTAGAGCTTGGAGACAAAATTCATTTTTCTTGGCTATCTTGGAAAGTATCCAGAAAAGTGGAAGAGCAGCAGCAACTTGTCGAATTTATTTGACCAATCAAACGACCTTGAAAAATTACGAAATTAAATCCGCAACTCCGTATTGATGTATAGAAGAACTGGAATTTTTTTTATCATTTTCCGATGAGGGGAAGTGGGTGAAAAAAAATCGGAAAGACACCCCTATAGAGTTTGGTCGGGAATTGCTTGAAAATGGGAGAGAGAGTTTCTTGTTTTTCTTGGATGCTTGGTGTGATTAGCAACTGAATTATGAAGTTAAATTACACTCAAGGATGCAGCCATACCATGGTAAAAGTGTAGGACACCCACTTTCCAATTTGTCTCCCTAAATCAAGAAAGTTTGTTCCCTTTACTATTCACTCTAATTTGATTGAATTTGAAATAATTAGTTTGATTTAAAACTAATTATTTTGCATGGCACTTGCATGGCATATTGCATGGTACTTGCATGCATATTACTCACCTTAATAATCAACCAATGCTTACCATTTAATTCCATATGCAAGTTTGGAGATTTTCTTGTAAAAACGTTTCGTCGTGTAGAAATTTCTTTCATCGTTCTTGAACATTTGTCATTAAAATTCTTCTAATAAATTCCATAATTCCTTGCCTTGGTGTTTAACTTAGCTTAGAGATTTTCTTAACCTCAATATCCCATATTTATACCAATATTTAATAAAAGTGAAAATCTACGTAATTTGACGGTTTCTGCATTCCCTTTCTTCTTTGTACAACGATACTTTATTCATAAAAGTATAAATACTTCTTCATTCATATAATATGATCTTAAAATTTTTACATGACTTCCACCAATCGTTGTTTATGATCATTTTAGAAATATTACAAAAACTTGGGTTCTTACAATCATGTATTAAGGGAATATTATTCTCGAATATTCCTTTAAGGTTTAATTTATTAAATGAATATCACTTGGATATTCATTTGAATTATTAATTATTATATGAATACTTTTTTTGAATATTAATTTGAAGTCTTATTTATTTAACGAATATTATTCCAAACAATCCTTTCAAAATTATTTATTAAATGAATATTATTTTAATATTCATTCAAGTAATTATTTATTCAATAAATATTGTCTTAATAATCCTTCCAGGATTATTTTGAGAAATACTTCCGACTCAATAAATATTCTATAAATATTTATTCAATACTTGGAAACAACTTTAAGGTTGTTTATTTTTCTTCAAATATTATTTTCGACCTTCGATCATTCTGAAAATTCTTCGGAGTCATACGATTAATATTATATTAAGAAAGGTCCTCTAGATTCCATTCTTCACTCGAATCTATCTCTTAAATTATAAGGGAACCTTACTTGAGAGAGGTTCTTTATCTTGTTGACTTCCCGATCATAGTTTATCCTTTTCACTCGCAACTTGGTTGCTACGGACTCATTAAGTCTGTGTGTACCCTCTCATCATTCGAGGGGTAAGATCGTTGGAACAAGTTGATATCCATTAACAAGCAAGAGCTTGGGAAATGTTAGTGAATTTCCTTTCCAACTAGATACGACTACTTTGTGGAGTCTTGTCAACAAGTATTTCACTTGGGGAAGGGAGGATAAACTATACATTTCAATGCTGTGGATTTATTCGAACTAGGAGTCGTGTGTAAGAGGCCGAGCCGCGCGGTCCATCACAAGGCCTAATCATTGGCCAGGGAGTTACTATTAAAGGCCATTGACAAGTGGAGCCGTCCGTTCTTCCTTCTACCGGTAGTAAACTATATTGGGCTGTACCATCCCCGACTGATCATCAGGGAGTGGGATAGCTGGCGCGTGATAACTCCAGTATTAGTTCATCTCCCAAATTGGGAATTCCCTGCAACACGTGTCGAAGATACTTCTTTCAGGTTGACGGTGTCTTCCGCAACACGTATCGAAGAGACTTCTTTCAGGTTGTAGAACTTCAAAAAATGTTAATAACTAGAACTGCAATATTTTCCTTGCAAGTTCCTCTTAATATGATAAATAATTATATCTTGCTTATTTTGACTTAGCAGATATTTCCACAAAATAAACACTTTAAGTTACCTTGTAACTTCATCCTTTATAGTGTATTGGCACTGACTTCGTTAATGCATGGCATATGGAAATAATGATATTTCGAACTGTTATATACTATCACTGTCCTGTTATATTATTATTGGTGGGCTATTGCTCACCCTTGCTTATTTATCATGTCACAACAACAGCTAGGACAGATGGCTCGCGTCAGGCGCACTCGGCGCAAGCGGGTTACCCGACCCACCGGACTCCCCGCTGAGATGCTAGTCGCCATTGCTGAGGTAGCATAGTTAGACAGCTTTTGTTTCCTGCTTAACTATATGTATACTTAATGTAATCAACGGCAAAACTTTTAAACTTATGATGTTATTCTTTTGGATTGTAATAACTTTTATTCGTAAACCCTTTTATGTAAGACTTATTTCAATTTCATCTTTGGGAATATAATTGTGTGTGTGTCAGTGGATATTATTGTGGGGACATAGCATGCTACTTATTGATTTTGGACTCAAGTCAAGTATTATGTATGAGTTATGAGACCGTAACGACCCAATCCCTAACCCCGGATCTGGGGGTGTTACACGATCAATGAAATTGAGCAATAACCGGACAAAGAAACAAGAAGAGAGCCAAGATGCATGCATGTGCAAGTGGATAAGAGCAAGTAACCAAGTAGTTACCAAGGTAACTAGAACAATTAGAATCAAACCAATTAGTTAGCTTGATCTTATCATCTTACTACTAAAACACCAACACTTGTCCATAAAATGATGCAAGGCATGACATGATCACTTTAATAAAGCAACTTTATGAAAAAGGAAGAAATATTATTCAAGGAAATCACTTTATGCCAGAGAACCAAGCAAGCAAGATCAAAAACTCCTTCCTCCTCCCCCTTGAAGACCATTCGGCTTATGCCTTAATTCAAGAACCAAAGTCAAGCTTCCACCCCTTGTTTGATCTCCAAATTTTTATGGTAAGTCCTATAATTCATAAAAGTAATCTCCTAGAAATCTTAGCACCAAACTCCATGTTTTCCATTTTCAAAAAAAAATCATCAAAGTAGGTGATGAATAGTAACCTTCATGAACTAATGTTGTTTTTCTTGATTCTTTGGTTGATCTAAGCTATTATAAGGTGTTCTAAGGACTAGATCAAGGCTTGTTAGGCTCATATACAAACCAAGGAAGGTATAACACTCTTGAAACTATAGCCCTTACTTTGAGATTATGCATGTTCTTGATGGATATTAACTTAGTTATGATTATGGTGATGTTATAAGCATGATTAGTTAGTGGTTTAGTGATTTTGGTAATATGATGATTATGATGGTGAAGCATGATATTCTTGGACTTGTTAAGATGAGAATAATGTGTATAAGTTGGATATATGCCCGGTGTGGCTTGGTTTTGATGTTACGAATTTAGAAACGCTCGATTTATAGCCGTCGTAATGCCGAAATTTTGTTAACCTTAAGAAATCATGTTTGACAATAGCTATAACTCCCTGTCCAGCTTCATATCCTGCCATTATAAGATAGATTATGTTATAAGCTCCGTTTTGATATAAAGATCATGTGAAACGGATTTACGGTTTAGGAATTATGGTTAAATTCGTAGAAGTCGTTCGAAATCGTAAATACGAGTTCGTAGTTACAATTGGACCTCGATAAAATGTGTAATTCGGTGACGAATCTTGGTAATTAAATATTAGAGGCCATAAGGAAGGTGTGAAAGGAAACTACATGTCATTCGGATCGTTTTTTGATTTTATAAAAATGTACGAGTCCAGGTTAAATGCGAACGAATTCCTAAAATGGATACTTGGTATAACTTTGTAATAACCACTTAGAAAACGGGCGATAAAACTCGAGATATAAAATTGGTTCGCAAACGATCGACCTTACAACTTATACGACTTAAGTATATACCAAGTGTAAGTGTGATGACATGCCTTAATAACGAGCGGATGTCGGATCCTAACGAAGTTAATAAAAGTTACACTAGAAGGTGCATAACGAGAAAACTCGAAAACGTGTTTCGACTTAAGTTAAGTTTGTACTTAGCCTTTAAAAGTATTAAGTGTTTAACCTCGGATATTGTGACTCTTTATAGATCATCGGATTGACCTGAGGCACACGACCCCTACAGGATTACAAGGCAAATTTCTAATACTTGGAACTGTTGCTGTGATAATATATATATGACTGTTGTTATACATATGCCATTGCATGCATACCTGTTTTCAATTAATATTGCTATACTTGTTCCTTGATTATTGTTGGCTTATAAGCTAGATACGTAACTTATCAGTTATAAGCCGGATGTTGTTAAGTCCCTTAGAGAAGGGCATAAATATCGTATTCATTGAATATAGACCGGGAGTCAGTACTTCTTGATATATCGTAATTACTTTTGAGGGAAAATATTTAATAAATATTTTCCATTACTTGGTTGACGAATATTATTTTGAATATTCCTTTAAAGCTTGGATTACTAAATGAATATTATTTTGATATTCATTAAAATATTATTCATTAAATGAATATTACTTTTTGAATATTCATTAAAGTTCCTATTTGCTTAATGAATATTATTTTAAATATTCACTTGAACTTTATTTATTCAATGAATATTATCTTCAATATTCATTTAAAGTCGATTCATTTATCTAATATTATTTCGAATATTCATTTGGAATATCTTTTCAAGTATTCATTTGTTCATTATTTATTCGGTGAATATTATTCAAATATTCATTGGATAATTATTTCTTCAATAGGTATTATTAAGTTGAATATTCATTATTTATTCAATAAACACTATCAATTGATAATTATTTCTTCAATAAGTATTATTAGTTCGAACATTCACTATTTATTCATTGAGTATTATTTCGGATATTCATTCAAGCTTTATTTATCAAGTACTATTCATTTAAATATTCATTAAATATTAAATGAAAATTACTTGTGAATATTTATTCGAGGATTGTTCCGAGTAATATTTTATATTAGGATTATCCCTTCAATATTTTTGACTTAATAAATATTCTTTAGAATATTTATTTAATTCTTCTGACTCGATTAAAAATTGATTTATTTCATTTGAATATT
Source organism: Saposhnikovia divaricata (assembly GCA_036435485.1). Classification (NCBI taxonomy): domain Eukaryota; kingdom Viridiplantae; phylum Streptophyta; class Magnoliopsida; order Apiales; family Apiaceae; genus Saposhnikovia; species Saposhnikovia divaricata. Next base: position 170,557,355 of record CM071594.1, on the reverse strand, counting down.
ATCTTCGACCTTCGAATCTTATGTAAGATATTCCAGAGCCTAACTATTAATATTATTTTATCAAGGAAGGTTCTCAGAAACTCTATTCTTTATTCAATTCTATCTATCAGATTATAAGGGAACCTTACTTGAGAAATGTTATTTATCTTGTTGACTACCCGGTCATAAATTCTTTGAAACTATTCTTTTCACTCACAACTTGATTGCTATTATTCATTGAATCTTGTGTACCCACTCATCATTCGAGGGGTAAGAGTGTTGGAATAAGTTGGTATCCATTAACAAGCAGTAGCTTGGGAAATATTGGTGAATTTTCCTTTCCAACTAGATACGACTACTTTGTGGAGTCTTATCAACAAGTATTATACTTGGGGAAAGGGGGACAAACTTTATGTTTCAGAGTTATGGATGTTATGCGAACTAGTAGCCGCGTAAGTGGCCGAGTGGCACCGTCCCAGCAATGGCCCAACCGTTGGCCGGGGGGTTCCAGAGGGCGGTAGACAAGTAAATCCGTCGGTGCTTCCTTCTACATGTAGAGAACAAGAGTTGGGGAGCATAACCTGCGACTGATCATCGTGAATGTTATGTCTCCTGGCGCGTCAATGCTCCATTATTAGTCACCTTTCAAATGTTGGAAATTTTCTGCAACACTATCAGTGTTGGCAGGTGAAAAAGTGATTGAATTTGGAATTGCAATATTTTTCTGCAAGTTCATCTTTTATAATAAATGATGCTATTTTTCTTATCTTCGACATAGCAGATATTTCCACAGAAGTATATTTTTGAGTTACCCTGTAACTTCATCCTTTACATTATATTGGCATCATGTTCATTAATGCATGGCATATGGTCTTTTCGATATTTCAGAACTGTTATATATAGTCACTGTTCAGATATATTATTGTTGGTGGGCTATTGCTCACCCTTGCTTTATCTATTATATCATAACAACAACTAAACCGGATGGCCCGCACAAGGCAAAATCGGTGCAAGCCAGTCAGAGGATTAACTGCTGAGACCATAGCTTCCACTGATGAGTAAGAAGCTATTTGGTAGGCTTGATATTAGCTTTCGAGTAGCTAATGTAATTATTTATTTGGCATATGTAAATGGATGGCAAAGAGCATGTTATAGTTAATGAAAATTCTTTGGGTTGTAAGAATTCGAACTTGTGATTAATAAAATTGGTTGTTACTCTGATTTCATCTCTGGGACTATTGTTGACTCGTAAACACGCAAGTATACGCGATCACAAATAGCAAGTAAAAAGTAAGATTCGTTCCGCAGAGACTAGGTGTAATGCCAATTTTAATGCGTATGCAACAGTGTATGGTTACTTCTTAATGCTTGAACAATTATCAAAAGTGGTTGTTGATTACTAGATTTACTAATTAAACAATTATTAACTAAGAGTAAATTAACAAACGAGATTACTTATGTGTGAGAAAACATGGAGTTCCAATTTCCTCGAAAACTTCACTAAGGGTTGACACATTAAAAAGACACGGGTGATGGACAAGATAATTAATCAGATAACACTACGATAATACGAGTTACCTTTCAATATACTCATATCAAACCACTTAACATCCACAACAGATAGAAATCAAGAGGACACCACATTACGATCAAATCATATATGTCTATATAATCTGGAAAAGTAATTGGTTTAAGCACAAGTTATCTTTTATAATTACATGGGGCAATATGCATTGGTTAAATCATACCACTAATCATGAATAAACAAATTAATTCACGAACCCATGCTAGTATGGCAAAATCTCAACTCTTGAATCCACTTTCGCAATCAACAAGAATTAATAAATTAGATGCTAGCTAAACATCTATCAATTAAATCAACCACACTAGATTATCATAATCAAATCACCCAACAATCAATCACATGTCAAACACAATAATTACGAAATTGAATCCATTGGAACCCCATGATAGTGATTAGTTCATATTCGAACCTTTCACCATCATGGGTTCAATTGATAACATAATTAAAACACAAGAATTGAAAACAATTAATGATCGAGAGTAAAATACTTGAAAGTAATTCAATAGTTAACAAAGTATTAAGTTTAGAAGATTCAGAAAAACAATAAAGAAAAAACCCTAGATCTTGAACTTGAGCAATTCTCCCTTGTTGTCACCTTGGAAGTGTTTTTATTTACTCTTGTTCTTCTCGATCTAATGTATCTCCCTCTTTTACAATGATATATAGTGTTATTTTTTAAAACATAAGCCCTAGAGGTTTTGTCCAACAAGAAATAGCCTAAAAATACAATTTAATTCGAAATAGGAAATAATTTCGAGACTTTTTAGGGGAATTTCCGAACTGATCAGATTGCTCCCGAGGCCACATCCTGAGATCTTGAGGCCGCGGCCTCAAGTCCATTCTGCTGGGACATTTTTCAGCTTGTATTTCCTTCGTTTTCCCTTCGTTTTGCCTCCGTTTCCTTTAGTTCTTTTCCTCAAAGCTTCCATACTTCAATTCCTTGCCTTGGAATATTCATGTTGGCCTATAACAAGACTCCATTCTTCATTCCAAACTCCATTTAAACTCCAAGATCCACGAAGAACACTCATCCCAACCGATAATTACAAACCTGCACATCTACACAAAACACATCAAAAATGCAACAAACTTGAGGCCAAGTGAATCAATTTAAGCCAATATAGGACGTTCCAAGTAGATATAAAATCCACTTATCACACCCCCAAACTTAAACCGATGCTTGTCCTCAAGCATAAACAACTACCCTAACTAACTAGTACCACTTCCGTAGGTGATCACGGTTGCATTTGGCATATGCAACAAGCCCTTTAAACCCCTAGGCAGCCCTAGTGGACGAGTAAGGTCTCGTGAGGGCCTATAGTGAATGTACCCACAAAATCTATCTAACCTAATGCAATGCAATGCATGAATGCAACTACTATGAAAATGCAAAGATCCCCTCAAACTCACCAAAAACCAACTAACAAGCAGATATCTCAAGGAATGCAACAAATCCAAGTAGAGCTCGACTAAATCCCCGTATACTAACAATACATGAACAACAACGTGCGTGTGTGCGATGCTCATCAGAAATACTCCCAATACTAGGTCAAAAATCATACATGCTTTCCGTCAAGACAATCACAGGTTTATAACTAGAATAGACTTTAGACACTCCATAACCTAGGAACACCTCCACCCTCATCCAAGGTAGACAGAAACTCATGCTCTATTACTATGACACATATTAATATATACGAAACGCATGCTTATTTAACCGTGCAATGAATGAGACCCCAAAAGGCTTATACAATAATACCCATGTAGCGAGTGTTGGGGCAGTGGATCCTAGACTGTAAAAGCCTTAGGTCACTAGGACTAAGTCCCCTCAGACTTAATTACTCGAGTATTAAAGAGCTCACTCTGGTTAATTTTGCATTTAACAATTGGACTATTGATTTTTTTTTCTTTTTTTTTCTATTCTTTTTTTTATTTTCTTTTTTTTCAATCTGGAATGAGAATTCTCAATTCCAACCCTAGACTACTCATATAAATATGAGCCGGCTACTAGCCATTTGACATCTAGCCATTATTAACAACTAGCATGAAATTCCTGTTTTCCCCCAAACTTAGATTTTAGTGCTACTACGCTATCAAGGGAATAACGAAAATTCTAAATATAATCAAGTGATTAAATCTTAAAACATCCCACAGGCATGACCCTAACCTAGCCCAAAAGCACCCAATGAGACTGTGTAATTAGTTTTGTTTCCGAAGCATGCAAGTCACTTCCGTAGGGACTGTGAATCAACCCTCTACTCATCATTACCAAACTCAATGAAACACATACCTATCAATCAGAATCAGCTCGTCCTAAAGGATCATGTAAAATGCATGCCATGAAAATTCAACTCATATGAACTCTCATGGTAAAACAAACAAAAATAACAGAATGTCCTATATGAAACAACATAGATAAAACAAACATAACATGCATGAATTACGACTAATATGCAAAACATGATATCCTACATGAACACATAATATATTAATACTACATATACAATACTTTTCCCCAAACCACCCCCAAACTTAAGATATTCAATGACCTCATTGAATGGAAGTAAATACGAGGGAAAGTAAACATACCTATGCCGCAGCATCATCACCCTCCTCGGGTGGAGAATCAGGAGGCGGATAAACAGTGTCTGATCCAAAAACTGGCCACTCCACATGTATACCACTAGCTCCAAAGGCAGTACTAAAAGTCTGTGTCAACCTCGCTGAAAATCGGCTATGACTCTCATACAAGGCATCCATACGCCTCATCATCCTCCTATCATGAGAAGCTCTCAGGCCTGCATCACCCTCTCCTCTCGGTGCCCTAGGAACACGTGGCGGAGCGCCCGCTCCTTGACCACCAGCACCTGCTCCATCTATAATGTAACCTAGCCCCCTAGGATGCGGAGTGCCGCCCGGCCACTCCGTCATCCGGTCATTGGTAGCATCAGTAATAGGATTAGTTTGCGATTGGAATTGCTCATTATCATCCCAACGAACATTAGCAATCATACACGCACCAGCAACAAAAGAAGCATGCGGAATCGGTGCTTGTGTACATCCATGCAAGAACCGAAGAATGTTCTGATGCACTATATAACCCACATCAACATACTTACCCGTTAAAATGCCATACAAAATAATGGCTCTCTCCACAGGCACATCATTCGGATGTGTCGAAGGCATAATATTAGCACATATAAACAAGTTCCACGCCCGTGCAAACTTGTTCAAAGCATTAGCAGGAAAATTAACCTTCTCAGCAGAACCCGCTCCCAATTTCCAAACCGTACCCGGCACACATAACTCCGCTATAATGGCATCCAAATCCACCTCGTCTCGAGTTTTCCTAGCCCAATCTTCCACCCCCCTCGGCTTAGGAGGTTGACGAACAACCGTACAGAGAACAGCTGGCCTATAATCCACCTTCATACCACGAACTACACAAAAACCATTCGGATTCGCCTTAGCGTTCGCATAAAATTCCCGCACCACACCTAAGGGAACCGGTGAAGGTGCCGCACAAACCTCTTCCCAACCAAGTTCTTGAATCATAGCAACTAACTCTACATAAGTCTCTGGCACAAACCCTCTTTCTCGAGCAACCGACCTCTCCAACAATTTCTTATACTCACTTTGTGCCTCCTCATTCAAAAACCTCTTTACACTAGCATTCTCATCTAAAGATGGATGAGTACTAGAACTACCTCTCTTACGTTTTGGAGCCATAACAACAAAACCAACTCAATCAACAAAGCTACCAATAATCACCAAAAAATCTTACACCAAATTTCCCAATTAACAAGAATTTCACAAAATCCCCTAATTTTTCAAGATCACCAATTCGTAATAAACAAGATTAAAGAAAAGATATACCCGATATGAATCAAAGAGGTGAAACTTGAAATCAAAAATCCCCCAAACTTGAATTCTTCTTGAGTCTTGAAATTGGAATGGAGGCTAGAGATTTTAAATTAGGAATTGGGGTTAGGAATTTGTGTATATAGGTGTATATATATAGGTTTATGAGTAAGGCTTTGTGGTAGAGATTTAGAATAGGAGATGGATTGGGAGATTTTTTTTGAAATTGATATTGGGTTAGAATTAGGAATTAGGGGTTGGGGTTATAATTGTAGGAGGAGAGGTGAGAGTTTTGTGTTTTAAAAAAAACACAACATTGCGTTAAACTTCCTGTGCTAGCAGACATGGCCTGGCGCTGCGGCCTCACACACGCGCTGTGGCCTGGGCTGTGTTCTGTTGTTGTTCGAATTTTTGTCTTTTTTTTTCTAAACCCACCTGTTAGCAACAGACCTGTACAGGATATAAACGGCGCCCCAGCTTCAATACTCGCGCCGCAGCCTGGACTTGGTTCTGTTGTTTGCAAATTTTCTGCGCCCTTTTTTTTTTCTAAACCCACCTGTTAGCAACAGACCTGTACAGGATATAAACGGCGCCCCAGCTTCAATACTCGCGCCGCAGCCTGGACTTGGTTCTGTTGTTTGCAAATTTTCTACGCCCTTTTTTTTTCAAAGATTTTGCAAAATCCGAAATAATTGTATCCTGAAACACTGCAACAAATTCATCAAGGCACCTTGCGGTAATAATAGTAATAATAATAATAATAATAATAACAACAATACAAAACTTACAATAAGCGTGGGTTGCCTCCCGAGAAGCGCTGTCGTTAACGTCATTTAGTCGGACGTTTTCACTGAGAATCAGGTAGTTGCAAGAACAACGGTGACCGCTTCACGGTTCACCGTACTACCAAAATAGTGCTTAAGCCTCTGACCGTTCACTTTAAACGATTGATCAGGTGATTTATCATAAATTTCCACTGCGCCATGTGGAAACAGTGTCTTCACCTTGAAAGGACCAGACCACCTTGATTTAAGCTTTCCCGGAAAGAGTTTGAGCCGGGAGTTGAAAAGAAGTACTAGTTGGCCTGGTTCAAAGGTTTTGGGCATCAATTTTCTGTCGTGCCACTTCTTCACTTTCTCCTTGTACATCTTCGAGTTCTCATAGGCTTGAGAACGGAATTCTTCCAATTCATTTAATTGCAACAACCGCTTCTCACCAGCTAACTTCATATCAAAGTTCAGCTTCTGCAAAGCCCAGTATGCCTTATGCTCAAGCTCCACTGGCAGATGACATGCTTTCCCATAAACCAGCTGGAATGGTGACATACCCAATGGTGTTTTATACGTTGTCCTGTAGGCCCATACGGCTTCATCCAATTTCAAGGACCAATCCTTCCTCGAAGGATTCACTACCTTTTCCAAGATTCTTTTGATTTCTCGATTCGAAACCTCGGCTTGCCCATTTGTTTGAGGATGATAGGCTGTTGCAACGCGGTGAGATACTCGATACTTGGCTAATAAAGTCGTGAACTGGCGATTGCAAAAATGCGTTCCTTCATCACTGATGATAGCACGAGGTGTTCCAAAACGAGTGAAGATCTGTTTGTGTAGAAAGTTGAGCACTACCTTAGCATCATTCGTCGGTAGAGCTTTCACCTCAACCCATTTGGATACATAATCCACTACCAAAAGAATGTACTGGTTGTTGCATGAGGGAACAAAAGGTCCCATGAAGTCGATTCCCCAAACATAAAAAATCTCCACTTCAAGCATATTATTTAGAGGCATCTCGTTCCTCCTCGAAATATTACCAACTCTTTGGCATCTATCACATTTCATCACGAACTGATGAGCATCTTTGAATAGAGTTGGCCAGAAAAATCCAGCTTGAAGCACTCGAGCAGCGGTCTTATCTCCACCATAATGTCCACCGTAGATAGTGGCATGACAATCTCGCAAAATCCCTTCCGTCTCACTATATGGAATACAACGCCTGAGCAGCTTATCTGGTCCTTGCTTGAATAAGTAAGGCTCGTCCCAAAGGTACCATTTGACATCATGCAGAAATTTCTTCTTTTGAGCATAAGAGAGCTCAGATCGAATGACATTGCTTACCAGATAATTCACGAAGTCTGCAAACCAAGGTACTTCACCTTGCACAAGAAATAACTGCTCGTCCGGAAAGTGTTCATTGATTAGAGTCTCATCCTTCTTGATTTTCTCGCCCCGCTCCAACCTTGAGAGATGGTCAGCCACTTGATTTTCAGTCCCCTTTCTGTCCTTAATTTCAAGCTCGAACTCCTGAAGCAAGAGTACCCATCGAATTAATCGAGGTTTGGCATCCTTTTTGGAGAGTAAATATCTGATGGCTGCGTGGTCTGTGTAGACCGTGACCTTTGCACCAAGCAAGTATGATCTGAATTTTTTGAACCCGTAGACAACTGCCAAAAGTTCCTTTTCAGTGGTTGTATAATTCAGCTGTGCATCATTCAGGGTCTTACTAGCATAGTAGACCACATGAAACACATTCATCTTCCGTTGTCCAAGAACCACGCCCACGGCGAAATCACTTGCGTCACACATCATCTCGAATGGCTCTTCCCAGTTAGGGGCTGTAATGACTGGAGTAGTTGTTAGCTTCTTTTTCAAATGCTCGAATGCCTGCAAACATTCCTCAATGAATTTAAAAGGCGTATCTTTCTCTAGTAGACTGCAGAGTGGCTTTGTGATTTTGGAGAAGTCCTTTATGAAACGCCTATAGAAACCGGCGTGTCCCAGAAAGCTGCGAACTCCTTTGATTGAGATAGGAGGAGGCAGTTTCTCGATTGTCTCCAGCTTGGCCTTGTCCACTTCTAAACCCTTTCTAGACACCTTGTGACCTAGAATGATGCCTTCTTGTACCATGAAGTGGCACTTCTCCCAGTTGAGCACTAGATTTGTCTCAACACACCGTTTCAATACCATGCTCAGATTATGTAAACATCCATCATAAGAAGACCCAAAAACTGAGAAATCATCCATGAAGACTTCCACATTAATTCCAATCATATCAGAAAATATAGCTATCATGCATCTCTGAAAAGTGGCTGGAGCACCACAAAGTCCGAAAGAAACTCGTCGGAATGCAAAAGTTCCAAAGGGACATGTAAAGGTAGTCTTCTCCTGATCTTCTGGAGCTATGGCAATCTGATTATAGCCCGAATACCCATCTAGCAAGCAATAGTACTCGTGACCAGCTAGTCTGTCCAGCATCTGGTCAATGAACGGTAGAGGGAAGTGATCCTTCCTAGTAGCCTTGTTCAATTTTTTGTAGTCCATACACACTCTCCAACCTGTGACTGTCCGAGTTGGAATAAGCTCATTCTTCTCATTGGGTACCACTGTCATACCCCCTTTCTTTGGTACACACTGAACCGGGCTCACCCAAGAACTATCCCAGATGGGATAAATGATGCCTGCATCTAGCCATTTAAGAATCTCCTTGTTGACAACCTCTTTCATGATGGGGTTTAGCCTCCTCTGATATTCCAAAGAAGGTTTGCTTCCCTCCTCCATTGGAATTTTGTGCATGCAGTAAGAGGGGCTGATGCCCTTGATGTCTGCTATAGTCCACCCTATGGCTGACTTGAACTCTCTCAGAATCCGCAAGAGTTTTTCTTCCTCACTACCTGACAGGTTAGATGCAACAATAACAGGTAAAGTAGAAGCTTCACCAAGAAATGCATACCTTAGATGATCCGGCAGTGGCTTAAGTTCAAGTTCTGGGGCTTCTTCAATAGATGGCTTTAGACGAATCTGTGATTTTTGAAGCTCCGCTAAGCCAAGTGATTCCGGTGGCGCATTGAATTTCCTTTGGTAGGGATTAGCATTAAGCAACTGAACAAACTCTGCCATTTCTTCATCTTCAGAATCATAGTCCCCTTGTAAAGTGCTTACCAAGGCATCTGCATTCGACAACTGCTTCCCTTCCTCATGTTGCAATGATTTAACCATGTCAAGTCTGAAACAATCTTCCTCTTCAGTTGGAAGTTGCATGGCTTTAAACACATTGAATGTGACGTTTTGATCATGCACTCTCATAGTCAGCTCCCCTTTCTGAACATCGATCAACGTTTTGCCAGTGGCCAAGAATGGCCTTCCCAAGATGATAGGGATGTTCTTGTCTTCCTCAAAATCCAAGATAACAAAGTCAGCGGGAAAAATGAGTTTGTCCACTTTGACTAAGACGTCTTCCACTATTCCACGAGGATATGTAACCGATCTGTCAGCTAGCTGCAAAGAAATATTGGTTGGTTTTGGGTCGGGTAGCCCAAGTGTCATGAAGACTGAGAGAGGCATCAGATTAATGCTTGCACCAAGATCACACAAGCATTTGTCGAACGACACGTTTCCAATAGTGCAGGGAATAGTGAAGCTCCCTGGATCCTTAAGCTTTGGAGGTAATTTTTGTTGCAAGATTGCACTACATTCCTCCGTCAATGCTACCGTCTCAAAAACAGCTAGCTTTATCTTCTTTGAAAGAATTCCCTTCATAAATTTGGCGTAGCTAGGCATTTGTTCCAAAGCTTCAGCAAATGGGATATTAACATGCAACTTTTTGAATACCTCCAGAAATTTGCCAAATTGCTGATCCAGTTTCCGTTTCTGCATCCTTTGAGGAAATGGTGGAGGTGGATAGACTAGAGGAGTCGCCTCTGAAGGAACTGACTGCTTAGCTGGTTGAGAGATTGGCTGTTTTTCCTTTTCCGCTACTACCTCTTGCTCATCCTGTTCTGAAATCTGCTCAACTTCTGCTCCCCCTGTGACTTTTCCTGACCGCAGGGTAATAGCTTGTACCTGTTCCTTGCTCTCTCGTTTGCCTGGATTGGGTTCTGTGTTGCTAGGCAAACTACCTTGCTGTCTTTGGAGTAGGGCATTTGCAAGCTGTCCAATCTGATTTTCCAAAGTCTTGAGAGAAGATGCTTGACTCTGGAGTGATACCGCTTGGCTTTTGACCATTGATCTCAATTCTTCCAATTCAGATTTTTCACTCGACTATTGCTGAAATCCCGGAGGCTGATATGGCAGCCTCGGTGCATACTGCTGCTGCATCCCTGAAGGATTGAACTGTCTACCCCCAAACTGCTGGTTAAGAGGAGGATAAGATGATTGCTGCGTGTTGTTCTGACTGTTCCCCCAGCTAAAGTTAGGGTGATTCCTGTTGTTTGGATGATATGTATTAGGAGCTGGGACTTGTGGCCTTTGAAAGTTGCTGACGAACTACGCTGACTCATTAGATATGGCGCATTGACTAGTGTCATGCCCCCCTGCACATAGCTCACAGATGCTAGCTACCTGTTGCATCCCAAGATTAGCCAACGAATCCACCTTCATGTTAAGAGCTTCTAACTGAGCTGACAGAGCAGTAGCAGTATCAACTTGAAGAACTCCTGCTACTTTGTTTGGTTGCAATCTCTGCGAAGGATTTTGGTACTCATTCGCAGCCATCATTTCAATCACATCATAGGCTTCCTCGTAGCTTTTAGCCCACAGCGCTCCACCAGAAGCAGCATCTACCATAGGCCTAGATTGGCCTCCCAGTCCATTATAGAAGCAATTAATAACCATCCAGTCGGGCATCCCGTGAAGGGGGCATTTTCTGAGCATCTCCTTATAACGCTCCCAAGCTTCACACAATGACTCGCCCTGTGTCTGAGCAAACTGAGCAATAGCATTCCTTATGGCCGCTGTTTTTGCCATAGGAAAGAATTTCGAGAGAAATTTTTGGGCAAGCTCTTCCCAAGTAGTAATCGACCCAGCCGGCAAAGAATGTAACCAGCCTTTAGCTTTGTCCCTTAAAGAGAAAGGGAAGAGTCTCAGTTTCACAGCATCATCAAAAACCCCATTGAACTTGAAGGTGTCACAGATTTCGATGAAATTCCTAATATGCATATTAGGGTCCTCTGTTGCACCACCCCCAAACTGCACTGTGTTCTGCACCATCTGGATAGTTCCAGACTTAATCTCGAAAGTATTTGCTGCGATAGCTGGCCTGATGATACTAGACTGAATATCATTGATCTTTGGCCTAGAATATTCCATGAGTGCCTTTGGTTGTACCGGTGGATTAGGATCTCCCATTGTACTAGTTGGTTCAACTTCTTCCTCTAGTAAATCTATCTCTTCCTTCTTTTCTAGTTCCGCTTTCGTTTGAGATCGTGTTCGCATGCACGTTCAAGTACCTGAAAAATGAAGGAAAATAAGAACACAAAATAAGTAATTAAACGGATCAAGTCAATAATCTATAACGACCACTGATGACAAGCACATAAACTACAATTAACACCAAGTCCCCGGCAGCGGCGCCAAAAACTTGTTGACTCGTAAACACGCAAGTATACGCGATCACAAATAGCAAGTAGAAAGTAAGATTCGTTCCGCAGAGACTAGGTGTAATGCTAATTTTAATGCGTATGCAACAGTGTATGGTTACTTCTTAATGCTTGAACAATTATCAAAAGTGGTTGTTGATTACTAGATTTACTAATTAAACAATTATTAACTAAGAGTAAATTAACAAACGAGATTACTTATGTGTGAGAAAACATGGAGTTCCAATTTCATCGAAAACTTCACTAAGGGTTGACACATTAAAAAGACACGGGTGACGGACAAGATAATTAATCAGATAACACTACGATAATACGAGTTACCTTTCAATATACTCATATCAAACCACTTAACATCCACAACAGATAGAAATCAAGAGGACACCACATTACGATCAAATCATATATGTCTATATAATCTGGAAAAGTAATTGGTTTAAGCACAAGTTATCTTTTATAATTAAATGGGGCAATATGCATTGGTTAAATCATACCACTAATCATGAATAAACAAATTAATTCACGAACCCATGCTAGTATGGCAAAATCTCAACTCTTGAATCCACTTTCGCAATCAACAAGAATTAATAAATTAGATGCTAGCTAAACATCTATCAATTAAATCAACCACACTAGATTATCATAATCAAATCACCCAACAATCAATCACATGTCAAACACAATAATTACGAAATCGAATCCATTGGAACCCCATGATAGTGATTAGTTCATATTCGAACCTTTCACCATCATGGGTTCAATTGATAACATAATTAAAACACAAGAATTGAAAACAATTAATGATTGAGAATAGAATACTTGAAAGTAATTCAATAGTTAACAACGTATTAAGTTTAGAAGATTCAGAAAAACAGTAAAGAAAAAACCCTAGATCTTGAACTTGAGCGATTCTCCCTTGTTGTCACCTTGGAAGTGTTTTTATTTACTCTTGTTCTTCTCGATCTAATGTATCTCCCTCTTTTACAATGATATATCGTGTTATCTTTTAAAACATAAGCCCTAGAGGTTTTGTCCAACAAGAAATAGCCTAAAAATACAATTTAATTCGAAACAGGAAATAATTTCGAGACTTTTTAGGGGAATTTCCGAACTGATCAGATTGGTCCCGAGGCCACATCCTGAGATCTTGAGGCCACGGCCTCAAGTCCATTCTGCCGGGACATTTTTCAGCTTGTATTTCCTTCGTTTTCCCTTCGTTTTGCCTCCGTTTCCTTTAGTTCTTTTCCTCAAAGCTTCCATACTTCAATTCCTTGCCTTGGAATATTCATGTTGGCCTATAACAAGACTCCATTCTTCATTCCAAATTCCATTTAAACTCCAAGATCCACGAAGAACACTCATCCCAACCGATAATTACAAACCTGCACATCTACACAAAACACATCAAAAATGCAACAAACTTGAGGCCAAGTGAATCAATTTAAGCCAATATAGGACGTTCCAAGTAGATATAAAATCCACTTATCAACTATAACTGGTGTGTTGTTGTTTTGGGATACAAGGTTGTAATCTCATTTATATTGGTTTTGTGGATGGATGTTGAGGTCGTAACGACCAGATCCCTGACCCCGGATATGAGGGTGTTACAGAAATGGTATCAGAGCGTTACGTTATAAACCCCAGAGATGACGCGACATTAAAACGATAAATTCACTAAGATAATAAGAACTCTTGCCAAGTTCATAGTCGGACTACTTAATGTAGTACTGACATATAAAACCCTTATGGGAACCCTTAAGTATAATAATAGTAACATAGCTCGATATCGTATCGACGAGCAAAGCGACAGACCTTGAGGCTTATGAGCAGCAGCACGAGGATGCTTTATTATATGTTGACGATCGGCTTGAAGACTCGATAGAGTACCCTACTAAGGACCCGAAGGAGGTTCCAGCTAAGAAGGAGAATCCTGTTAAGGATAAAGAGTTTACCCTTGAGGAAATGAGGGCTGCAGGTAGAAAGACTATAAGAGTTAAAGTATAGTGCTCAGAGAAGTGAGTATAAAGAACAGAGACATTATTAAGAGATCCAAAGATGCGTATTGGATTCGTAGCCGGACTACCAGATATAGTACCGGACATTATTAAGAGATCCGAAGATGCGTATTGAGATCTTATACGGGGATACATAGGGATCCTTAGAGATTTCCAGGTTAATGAGAAAAGAGTAAGAATGATGCAAGACACCGATATAGGACGGGGAGCGGAGTCTCCAGGAGCAGTTGAGATAGAGGCAGCAAGTGCTATATCATTGGATAAATGAATTAGTGTGAATATTGTCATTGGTAATTCACCATAAGAAGGCAGATTCCATAGGTTATAATTATGAAGTCAAATTAAGATGGTGGAGGTGATTTTAAGCAGGAAATGTTTCCATTTTGTTGAATGGATCAGCTTAGAAAGTTAAGATAATGTGAAACAATGGCATGATTGGACAATGTGATAGAAGTAATAAGCGAGACGATGATCACAGAACCCACAAGTGGAAAAGACCAGTGAGTCTATGATAAACTCATAATAAGACTACGGTCAGGGATTAAGTATAGGGTTATTTCAACTAAGTGAAGTGATGAACCAGAAACATTAGATGTGTATGATTTTGAGGAATATTAAATTCTTTCTTTTCCATGAATGGATTATAGTAGTTACATTAAGTTTACTCTGACGTTGAATCATCAATGGGTCGAGTAATACGATCAGTGGTTAAGAGGTAATGGAGAGCGTTTGAGATGAAACCGGAAAGAGCAAGTGCATGCCAAATTCTCGAAGTATGAGTTTTGATAAAATAAAGTTCAGCTATTAGGACATCCGATCAATAGTGAGTAGTGTTGGTTGACCCAGCCGAGTTAAAGGAAGTTTCAATTGGGAAAGGCCAACCACACCAACTAAGGTGAGAAATTTCATGAGATTCACCAGGAAAATGTGAGAAAATCTTCCTGGAACTAAAAGCGAAATTGGTGATGACCCATCGTTGGCGTTGCCTAATGGAAGAAGGAAGACCTTGTGATATATTATGACACACCTCATATAGGTTTAGGTGGTATGCATATGCAGCATGGTAGAGTAATTACGGATGCATTTGGACAACACGATTCATCCGGTTCGGATAGCCTTGGTAGTGCTAATTTTGTGGAACGACAAACTCCGACGGTAGTGGTCCTTCTGAGACTAATGGTTAGGTAGACTGACATTTGATAGTATTGACTATTAGGACATATATATCAGGAGGGTGTGGCATGTTTCAATTTGAAACTTCTGATTTCCCTTCTATGGGATGTATATATTTGATTCCTTTCCAGTGGATAAACTTCCAACTTGGTGTTAAACCTTCCGTATTATAACTGCTTACGATTCTACCTACTTGGATGTGCCTAGAGCTATTCTTCTGGTTCCGAAATGAATCTTCTTATTGTTACCAGTGGGTGGATAGATTGATCGAAATTTCCCTGATCCGGAAAAGAACTTCAATGAACTTTGGAAAACCTTGTCTTTCTGATTATCAGAAGACGTCACTGAAGATAGTGGAAACTGGGGCGAACCCCGTGGATTGGGTAAGGTAGCCGCTATATGGGTTGGTGGGCAGACCCCGATTATTGCGATTGATTGTAGAAATAAAATGATGAAGTTGAGATTGGACGGTAAAAGGGAAATGTACTTAAGGACCCAAAACGGACTGAGGAGTTCCGGGATTGACTTAAATGAAAAGGTTATATTATACCAAAATTGTAAGCCCGTGTAGCACGTGGGATTGTTAAGAGAAGTTGAAAAGATAAATATAAAGGAGAGGTGCCCGGAGACGGCACCGAGAAGTCGATTGATATTTATATGGAGTAAAATTTTGGAAAAGATCAGAAACGGCCTCAAGGGAAGAAGGAAGAACAAGGAGTAACTATGCCACTCCGGCACCCAAGATTTGCTGTGTGAGGAAATCAGTGAATAATACATTTAGGAAAACACGGGAAAAAGCATATGGATAAGCGTAACCTATCCTAGATAATTGTCTTCACTATGGATGAAGGAGGCAATTACCAGAAAAGTAATGCCATTAGCTAACCCTAAACTCACATACTGTAGCGCGGCCATTTGGGGCCATGTCACCAAGGATTATTAATTGACTAAACCAGCAATGTCAGGACAAACCGGGGGTGCTTTTAACCGAGCGCCGACCGCGAGAGCTTTTGGATATAAAGTGAGGTAATGCATATACCAGATTCTGAGTAAGAATAAAAGTATGGTACGTTGAGACACTTGAGGTTGGGATATTATTAATGTAATGGATATTACGACTGAGATAGATGAGCAAGCTAAGTGTATAGAAATGGACAAAGTTTGTTCGTTATGATACAGAAATTTTGTCTGAAGCTAATATTTTTTTTGATGAAATAAATGGGTACTAAGAG
Source organism: Saposhnikovia divaricata (assembly GCA_036435485.1). Lineage (NCBI taxonomy): Eukaryota > Viridiplantae > Streptophyta > Magnoliopsida > Apiales > Apiaceae > Saposhnikovia > Saposhnikovia divaricata. The sequence continues at coordinate 170,541,143 of CM071594.1, read as the reverse complement.
ATTCACGTTGAACTCGACCAATATCTTCCAGAACATGCTTGCTACCATTACCAAATTTTGTAAGATAGATAGACATATGTTGTCTTTAGAAGGCCATGTAGACTGGCATCCGTTTGAAAGAAGGGGTTAGCGTTAAGCTACCTATAGATTATCAAGGTGAGAATGATTGAAAAAGAGAACCTTATTAAGGATATATGATTTGATTGCCAATTACAAGATGTGAGTATTCTTTGAAAAGAATTGAGGATAGAATATCCATGAACCAAGGTAAACCCTGGGGATGCACAAAGAATAGCATTACCCCTAATAAAGACATTATGAATTCAGATGATATGAGTTGGATTGAATAAGGTAACAATAATCTTTAAGGAGTTACTGAAAGGAGTTTCGGAAAGTACATAGACAGAATTGTCATAGAATCGATTAAGGATATTTTGATATACCCTGTACCTGGAAAATACAGGAGGAATGATGAGGATGACCTAAGAAACCTTATAGGAAAAAGGATAATATTCTGAGTTCCAAGATAGAAGTTTGGTAGGGAATGTATGACCCAATAATAATAATGCCAGGCGAGGCATGTGTGAGACCATGAGGAAGTATGGATTGAACCAAATAAAGGTTGAGATTATCCTAAAACAAGAAAGGATTAAGAAAAGAAATATCCTAGGTATGATTGGGAGTAACCGTGATAAAGTTCACACGGAAAGGTGGAAATAATGACTTATGGAAAAAGACTGATAGATACTTTCTCCTTCAGTAGTCACATTCACCAAATAATGATGGGAATGAGGTAGAAAATTTTGAGTTGGAATAGATTCAGAAAACATTGATTGTGAGAAGTTATTATTATCAGGAAAGGCAAATGAGGTGGCCGACACTTTAAGTATAGAGGAGTAATTATAAATGCTCTTACCAAAGAAAACCAAACGATATTGGGAAGGACCTTGAAGGTCATAATGTGGTGGAGGAATTTACATTCCTTCTGATGATTATGCAAGAATCGACAGTAATAATAGTTTAAGTAAAGATTCGATTCCTGATATCGTGTTAAGCATATTACCTGCGTTAGGGGGTCCTATGTTGAGGTAAACCAGGACCATGGTACGAAATTGAATAAGTAGACCGTTAAGCTTCCAGTCTTCTACCGAAAATACATGATTGATAATTTTGTCAACCAAACATAGCTACGATGCTTAAAGCTCTTCTACAAATTTTATCTGCTTCGAGTAATATCTACATCAAGTTCAGGAAGTATTCCGGGTGGATGAGGGATATTGATTAGTTTGTCCTCCTAGAGGATTTCGATCTGAAAATTATGAAACCCGTATGGTTAGCTATTAAAGCACTACATAAATAGCTAACGAGGGTGATTCTTCTAAGAAATTCGACGACAACGCAAAAATAAAGATAGTGCTGCTATTGATAAGCTAAATGGCATGTTGATAAATGACAAGCAAGTTTATGATGGTGTATTTCTGCGTAAACAAGATAGAGAATAGGATATTGGAGATTCATGATGCTAAAAGTATCCCCGTGGGAAGGATTAATGAGATGTGGAGAGACAAGTTTGGCAGAAATAGATTATATTGGATCTAAGTTAGAGAAATTGGCAAGATTTACTTCGGAGGGTTTAAATTGGAATGATGTGATGTTTGAAATAAAGGATAATGCCACGATGGTTCATAAAGTGATTATAGTAGAAATGGAAACCAGGTGACTGATAGAAATGAAATTAGAGTTGAGGATCAATAAGGGAGTCAGATATGCAAACTCCTGAGAAACCCCAGCAAAGAAGCTAGAAAAGTATATGGCAAAGGATTGTTGGTCACAACGGAATGTTGAAATAGAAAGTATAAATGACATACAGATTAACTCCCTTTAAGTTGGGAAAATTCGAGGAAATTTGGAATAGACTGATTGAGTAATAAAGACTCATGGATCGAGAAAGCGAGAATTTAAATGGTTGAACAACGGAAAGTTGACACCAAAAAAAATATAATGCTTATTAGGTACATGTGAAGGGATACCAATAGGGAAATACCAAATACAAAATTGATTCTAATTGTTCTAGTTACCTTGGTAACTACTTGGTTACTTGCTCTTATCCACTTGCACATGCATGCATCTTGACTTTCTACTTGTTTCTTTGTCCGGTTATTGCTCAATTTCATTGATCGTTCGGAGGAGTACCTCGAAGATTTCTAGTTAGGGTTTTACCGGAAACCGTCTTAATGTTTATACTATCATTCTCCATTCTCTTTAATAATTCTTGAATCCATATTCCTTAAATCTTTTCAATAATCCCTTAAGTCCTTCAGTGTCCAGGAAAATCTCGGGGAAAATAAAAGTGCTATTTTCAGAATCCGATAACTTTTACATACACTCTTTTTCTCCTTGGATCATTAATACGAACTCAGAAATCCCTTTCGGGTACTTCTATATAGTGTCGTCTAATAATATTCCTATTTCCACCAAAAAAAACTATTCATCACTTATTCTCTCTTTATTCCTTATAATTAGAAAAATGTCCTTGCGATTTCCCGAGCGTTCCTTAACCCTTTTTACGGAACCACTGGACTTATACTAGATATCGATTTGGATGACAGGAGACTACTCCTCTGTTTGTATGCCATATCCTACTTTCTTGACGATAGATTATTCTTACCTAAGTTTTCAACCCATTACATTCTTCGTGACATATAAATATTGGAATCCATATCCATTCCATAATAAAAGTTTTAATTCCTACCAAAAATCGGGGCTCTTACAGTCTCCCCTCCTTAAAAGGATTCCGTCCCGAAATTAGGTAGGAAACAAAGAGTCGTTTGTCTGTCGTTTCGCCTTTCAGCTTCCTGGTCAATTCTTAGTCGTTCTACCCTTTCTCAGCACATCTACTGGTGCTACAATACATACTTTATCCTTTTTACATCAACTTTGCTACTTTTCGAACAACACACTATCCGGGTTATGCTCTTACTCAGTCCTATACTATTATCCTTATTGATATCAGCAGTGATATTGGTATCACTATCGCATTGCGAATTCGGAGTTAACCTTACTCACACGATGCATTTCCTGATCGCTTTAATCTTCGCAATCTCGATCAATATAGAGAAGTGGAAAAATTTATTGAGAGATCACTATGATCAATGAACATTTATTTTATTACATAGTTAGTACAGAAGGGGGCCAGCCTTTAGTACTTGACAAGCAATTAAACAAGTTATGGTATTCCACTTAGACTTCTATCACACAGACAAATAGTCACGTAGCGGTACCTCCCCTCCTTAAAGGGTTGTTCTTCTCAATTCATAAAGAAGATTAATAAGAGAGAAGAGAAGAAAAGAATTTCAAAGAATTATAGAAAAGTTTCATGATGGCAAAACATCATACTTAGAATTGACCTCTGAATTATAGAGGTTCATTAGAGAATAAAATAATCGTAATCGTATTAAATACTACTTTATCGTAATCTCACGGGTCAACATATCTTCGCTACTCTGTCCATCATTCTATGGACCTATTCTCTTGTTCAATCTTAGCAACACCCACTTTTGGAAATCCTTCAACCTTTTAGGCTAAATCTTAGGTTTCTCGCTTGACATCATTGTAACTGACCTTCCATGCCACGCTACTAGCTTTTTCCTATTTATAATACTAACACTATCAGGTTGTTATCCCGAGAATTCGTTAGAAAGCAAATTCATTAATCCTTTCATAACATTCCTTGCTTTACATTCCATGATTACTTTCCCAATAATTTCTTTATCAATCACATCCTTCTTATTATCTGATCCTTCTTCATTTATGTTGTTTATCACCGTCATCTCACCTTTAAGATGTCCTTAGTTAGCTTGATCTTATCATCTTACTACTAAAACACCAACACTTGTCCATAAAATGATGCAAGGCATGATCACTTTAATAAATCTACTTTATGAAAAAGGAAGAGATATTATTCAAGGAAATCTCTTTATGCAAGAGAACCAAGCAAGCAAGATAAAAAACTCCTTCCTCCTTCCCCTTGAAGACCATTCGGCTTATACTATAATTCAAGAACCAAAGTCAAGCTTCAAACCTTTGTTTGATCTCCAAATTTTTATGGTAAGTCCTATAATGCATAAAAGTAATCTCCTAGAAATCTTAGCTCCAATCTCCATGTTTTCCATTTTCAAAAAAAAGATCATTAAAGTAGGTGATGAATAGTAACCTTCATGAACTAATGTTATTTTTCTTGATTCTTTGGTTGATCTAAGCTATTATAAGGTGTTCTAAGGACTAGATCAAGGATTTTTAGGCTCATATACAAACCAAGGAAGGTATAACACTCTTGAAACCCTAGCCCTTACTTTGAGATTATGCATGCTCTTGATGGATATTAACTTAGTTATGATTATGGTGATGTTATAAGCATGATTAGGTAGTGGTTTAGTGATTTTGGTAATATGATGATTATGATGGTGAAGCATGATATTCTTGGACTTGTTAAGATGAGAATCATGTGTATAAGTTGGATATATGCCCGGTGTGGCTTGGTTTTGATGTTACGAATTTAGAAACGCTCGATTTATAGCCGTCGTAATGCTGAAATTTTGTTAACCTTAAGAATTCGTGTTTGATAGTAGCTATAACTCCCTGTCCAGCTTCATATCCTGCCATTGGAAGATAGACTATGTTATAAGCTTCATTTTGATATAAAGATCATGTGAAACGGATTTACGGTTTAGGAATTATGGTTAAATTCGTAAAAGTCGTTCGAAATCGTAAGTGCGAGTTCGTAGTAAAAATTGGACCTCGATAAATTGTGTAATTCGGTGACGAATCTTGGTAATTAAATATTAGAGGCCATAAGGAAGGTGCGAAAGGAAACCACATGTCATTCGAATCGTTTTTCGATTTTCTAAAAATGTTCGAGTTGCGGTTAAATGTGAACGAACCCCTAAAATGGATACTTGGTATACCTTTGGAATAACCACTTAGAAAACGGGCGATAAAACTCGAGATATAATCTTGGTTCACAAACGATCGACCTTAAAAATTATACGACTTAAGTATATACCAAGTGTAAGTGTGATGACATGCCTTAATAACGAGCGGATATCGGATCCTAACGAAGTAAATAAAAGTTACACTAGAAGGTGCATAACGAGAAAACTCGAAAACGTGTTTCAACTTAAGTTAAGTTTGTACTTAGCCTTTAAAAGTATTAAGTGTTTAACCTCGGATATTGTGATTCTTTATAGATCACCGGATTGATCCGAGGCACACGACCCCTACAGGATTATCAGGCAAGTTTCCAATACTTGGAACTGTTGTTGTGATAATATTTATATGACTGTTGTTATACATATGCCATTACATGCATGCCTGTTTTCAATTCATATTGCTATACTTGTTCCTTGATTATTGTTGGCTTATAAGTTAGATACATAACTTATCAGTTATAAGCCGGATATTGTTAAGTCCCTTAGAGAAGGGCATAAATATCGTATTAGTTGAATATAGACCGGGAGTCAGTACTTCTTGATATATCGTAATTACTTTTGAGGGAAAATATTTAAGTAAATATTTTCCATTACTTGGTTGACGAATATTATTTCGAATATTCCTTTAAAGCTTGGATTACTAAATGAATACTATTTTGATATTCATTTAGAATATTATTCATTAAATGAATATTACTTTTTGAATATTCATTTAAGTTCCTATTTACTTAATGAATATTATTTTAAATATTCACTTGAACTTTATTTATTCAATGAATATTATCTTCAATATTCATTTAAAGTCGATTCATTATCGAATATTATTTCGAATATTCATTTGGAATATCATTTCAAGTATTCATTTGTTCATTATTTATTCGGTGAATATTATTCAAATATTCATTGGATAATTATTTCTTCAATAGGTATTATTAAGTTGAATATTCATTATTTATTCAGTAAACACTATCAATTGATAATTATTTCTTCAATAAGTATTATTAGTTCGAACATTCACTATTTATTCAGTGAATATTATTTCGGATATTCATTCGAGCTTTATTTATTAAGTACTATTTATTTAATTATTCATTAAATATTAAATGAATATTACTTGTGAATATTTATTCAAGGATGTTCCGAGTAATATTTTATATTAGGATTATCCCTTCAATATTTTTGACTTAATAAATATTCTTTAGAATATTTATTTAATTCTTCTGATTCGATTAAAAATTGATTTATTTCATTCGAATATTATCTTCGAATCTTATTAATGTTATTTATCTTGTTGACTACCCGGTCATAAATTCTTTGAAACTATTCTTTTCACTTGCAACTTGATTGCTATTATTCATTGAATCTTGTGTACCCACTCATCATTCGAGGGGTAAGAGTGTTGGAACAAGTTGGTATCCATTAACAAGCAGCAACTTGGGAAATATTGGTGAATTTTCCTTTCCAACTAGATACGACTACTTTGTGGAGTCTTATCAACAAGTATTATACTTGGGGAAAGGGGGACGAACTTTATGTTTCAGAGTTATGGATGTTATACGAACTAGGAGCCGCGTAGATGGCCGGGTGGCGCCGGCCCAGCAATGGCCCAACCGTTGGCCGGGGGGTTCCAGAGGGCGGTAGACAAGTAAATCCGTCGGTGCTTCCTTCTACATGTAGTGAACAAGAGGTGGGGAGCATAACCTGCGACTGATCATCGTGAATGTTATGTCTCCTGGCGCGTCAATGCTCCATTATTAGTTCACCTTTCAAATGTTGGAAATTTTCTGCAACACTATCGGTGTTGTTAGGTGAAAAAGTGATTGAATTTGGAATTGCAATATTTTTCTGCAAGTTCCTCTTTTATGATAAATGATGCTATTTTGCTTATCTTCGACATAGCAGATATTTCCACAAAAGTATATTTTTGAGTTACCCTGTAACTTCATCCTTTACTTTATATTGGCATCATGTTCGTTAATGCATGGCATATGGTCTTTTCGATATTTCAGAACTGTTATATATAGTCACTGTTCAGTTATATTATTATTGGTGGGCTATTGCTCACCCTTGCTTTATCTATTATATCACAACAACAGCTAGACCGGATGGCCCGCACAAGGTGAAATCGGTTCAAGCCAGTCAGAGGATTAACTGCTGCAACCATAGCTGCCACTGCTGAGTAAAAAGCTATTGGTAGGCTTGATATTAGCTTTCGAGTAGCTAATGTAATTATTTATTTGGCATATGTAAATGGATGGGAAAGAGCATGTTATAGTTAATGAAAATTCTTTGGGTTGTAAGAATTCAAACATGTGATTAATAAAATTGGTTGTTACTCTGATTTCATCTCTGGGACTATAACGGGTGTGTTGTTGTTTTGGGTCACAAGGTTGTAATCTCATTTATATTGGTTTTGTGGATGGATGTTGAGGTCGTAACGACCAGATCACGGACCCCGGATCTAAGGGTGTTACAATTAAGGTGTTCTAAGGACTAGATCAAGGCTTGTTAGACTCATATACACACCAAGGAAGGTACAACTCTCTTGAAACCCTAGGCCTTATTTTAAGTATATGCATGATCTTGATGGTTTTTAGCATACTTATGATATTAGTATGATTGTAAGCTTGTTAGCATGATCTTGTAGTTGATTTAGGGATATGATGATCGTGTTGGTAAAGTGAGATGTTTTGGACTTGTTCAGTTGATTATCATGTATGTAAGATGTATGGATGCCCGGTGTGGCTTGGTTTTGATGAAACGATTTTAGAAACGTTCGATGTATAGCCGTTATAATGCCAAAATTTCGTTAAATATTAAAATTCGTTCATAACAGTTGGTATAATTTTCTGATCTTGATGAATAGTTGACCCACACTTATGGATCTCGAGTCATAGATCGTTTTGGTGCAAGAATCGAAGCAAACGGACTTACGGTTTAGGAATTATGACCAATTTACTAAAAATTGTTCGAAACCGTAAATGCAAATTCGTAATTGTAATTGAACCCCTTAACTCGAGTAATTCAGTGACAAATCTTGGTAATTAAATATTAGAGATCATAAGGAAGGTGTGAGAGAAGACCTCATGTTAAAAAGATCATTTTTCGATTTTATAAAAATATTCGAATCAGGGTTAAGTGCGAAAGAACCCCTAAAAAGAACGAGTGGTTATAACTTTGGAAAATTACTTAGATAACGATCGATAAATCTCAATGTATAATCTTTCGACCTTAGAACTTACTTGGCTTAAGTACCTACCAAATGTAAGTGTAATGACATGCCTTAATAGCGAACCAATACCGGGTTATAACGGTGTTAATAAGAGTTACACTAAAGAGTGTATAACGGGATAACTTGAAAACGTGTTTCGACTTAAGTTAAGTATATACTTAGCCTTTTAAAAAGTGTTAAGTGTTTAATCTCGACTGCTTTGATTGTTTATAGATCACCGAGATGACCCAGGACACGCTATGTTAGTCACAGAGGCATGCCTGTATACATCTAATAACAAGCCTAAGTTATTTGTATTGCTATGCATTATTTACATGACCTCTTAACTGAGGGAACCTCTAGTTGTTGAGTTTCTACTTGTTTTGTACTTGTAATAGGCATCAAATTCTAGCTGTGTAACTGTACTTATTAAGCCAAGAATAATGCTTGAAAGAAGTTCCAAGGTTCATGCCTCAAGCAAGGAGATAAAGACTGCCAAATAATCACAGTTGGGATTTGAAGAAATGAAGAATTTGCCTAAGTACCAATTCGAGAAGTACATTTGTCTATTCGAGAAGTCTAGCATTCGAGAAGTCAGGGGTTCGATATCTCAGAAGACACTATTCGATATCTCTGAATACACTATTCGATATCTCATTCGATATCTCAGAGATTCGATATGTCTATTACTCTGTTCGAGAACTCAAGGAGTCAACAGGTCAAAGGTGATATTCGAGTTCTCAAAAGGGTCAACAAGTCAAAGCTACATTCGATATCTCAAAGACTCAAGATGCTATTCGACATCTTAGGGATTCAATATGTCAAAATGCTCTATTCGATATCTCAAGGACTCCCAGAGAAAAGAGCTATTCGAGAAGTGATTCGATATGTCAATATAACACTATTCGAGAACTCAGAGTTATCGATTAAGTCAATTCTAGTTCTCGAATCACTCATTTAGCCACTTCTCGAATATATTCTTGAAGCCAAAATACTGAAGAATTGTACAAGTCAGAAACCTGCAACAAGCCAAGACGCTTTATTTGACTATGTACTATAAAGCACGTTGGAAAGCCTACAAAGAAGCTTGGAGAGATAAGACAGGGGACAAGGAGCTAAAGAAGTGGATATGAACAGGCTTTGTAAAGTCAAATCTGTAACCGTTTGGACTCTTACTCAAATAAGATAGACAGACTGGAAAGTAATTTGTTTACCTACCTTATTTTGTAGTAAGTAGGTGTATCCATGTCTATAAGGATACAGCCTCACTTCCTTAGCAGATATGTTTTTCAAGATACATCACAAGAAATATCTCTCTGAGAAAAACGAAGCTGAGAATACTATCATTTGTATTCACAGATTGTAGCAAAATCTTTATCTAATAAAATATTAGATTAAAGTAATATTGTGTTGTGTTTGTTTTTGTTATCCGCACTTACATTTCTCACACACTCAACACATATCTTGCTGCAAAGATTCAAGAACGAAGAAAAGTTCAAGAATCCATTCACCCCCCCTCTGTATTCTTTTACTGTATTCAATACTCAACAAGTGGTATTAGATCAGGCTGTTTAATCTAAATAGAAAACGACCATGAGTTCGAATACACCAAAGACTACAGGTACGGTAAAGGTCCCTAAGTTCGACAAAGAGAATTACAACCTCTGGAAAATAAAAATGCTGTTGTTCATCAAATCTGCCAATCCTCTCTACCCTGACATCCTCAAGAATGGTCCATTTGTACCACAACAAGAAATTGTTGAATCTACAGTGGGCACAATAGTCATTCCTAGATCATATGTTGCAAAAGAGCCATCCAAATGGACGGACTCAGAGAAGGAAAAGGTTGCCCTAGACAGTCATCTCATGTTGCTGATCATAGACTCCATGGATATGTCGATGTTTGCCAACATAGCATCATGCACATCAGCAAAGGACATGTGGAACCACATCGAGGTGTTATGTGAAGGGATTGAGGATGTAAGAGAGAATAGGAAACAGATACTGGTCACACAGTATGAGGCTTTCATGGCACAGTCCAAAGAAAGTATTACTGATATGTTTGAGAGATTTCACAAGCTGGTGACTGAGCTGCAAATGAATGGGAAGATTTACAGCACTAAGGAATTAAACATGAAGTTTCTACTATCTGCACCAAACCATCTAGAGCAAAGGGTCATATCTCTAAGAGAAAGAGATTTGAACAAAGTCACATATGATGTGCTCTATGGGGTTTTAAAGACTCATTCGCTTGAGTTGCTTCAGAAGAGGGCTATCCAAGCCAACCAAGGCAGAATGAAAAACACATCCTGTGCCTTGATTGTCAACAAATCTGTTCAGGACCTGGAAGAATCTACAAGTCAGCTGAGAATAGAAGAGATAGTAGATGATGAAGAAACTAAAGAAGAAGTGACTGAACCGGTTGATGAAGAGGAAGAAGATGAGTTCTACACTCTTGAAGAGTTGGATGCCATGGAAAACACTTCATATGCTTTTATGGCTAGAAAATTCCCAAACATCAGATTTAAGAGGAATCAGCCCTTCAAGCCTAGATCTCAAAATCATTCATTCAACAAGAGCAAGGCACCTGTGAAAGCAAACAAATTCAAAACCAGCTATGTGGATAGGTCATCTGTGAGATGTTATAGATGCAATGACCTAGGGCATTTTGCCAGTGAATGCAAGAAGCCTAAAAAGAAGGATAAGGAGTTTCTTGAGCTTGAAGCTAAGTATGAGGCTCTGCTAAAGAAGCATACACCAGGTAAGGCCTACATAGCTGAAGGGAAGTGTTGGGATGATTCTGATAGTGATGGAGAAGAACAAGAATTCTGCAACTATGCCTTGATGGCCAACTCCAAGGAAGAACCATCTGCATCAGACTCTCAGGTACCATCCCTCACTACCATAGACATGTCTGTTTCTGAGTACAAATCTATGGTTGAACAACTATCTGTTGAGATGTTTAATATTTGTTTGGCCGAATACACAATTATAATCAACTAAGTATGAGAGAATAACAATAAGTTCTTTAAAAGCTTTAAAAACTGTTTGGAATTAACTTCTCTCTCAGTGATGTAAAATATCACATAGAGCTGCTTAGGTTACAATGAAAGATATTGTATTACACGATCGATACCCTTCCAGGGTTAACCTAACTGTATTTATAAAGATATACAGCTACGTACAATCGATAATTGATTCGCCTATAAATCAGCTATGCAAATGTTATCAATTATGATTGCTACACATCTCCTAAGTCAACTCAATCTCTTTAACAGCTATCCCATATGTAAAGATATTGCTTCCATAATTATCTTCAATTAATCTTTAATCACTGTTGACTGGAGACGCGCTTCCTCCAGACAGAGTTTAATTAAACTCTGTTGAGCTTCCAACTGTCAGCGTATAGCAAACTCTGTCTAGCTTCCAACTGTCAGAGTTTAACTAAACTCTGACTGCTTCCTGTTTCATGTTAAACTCTGTTTTTCCCTGTAAAACTTAAAAACTGATATTAACCATATCAATTATATTTAACAATCTCCCCCAACTTGTTCATTAGTAAAAATGCACAAGTTAACAGTAATTGATGATGTCAAAACAATTTCATACAAACACAGTGTTTATTCAAATAAGCAGAGTTTAAACTTGACTTAACAAAAATCTACAGAAAACAAGAAAATTCTTACAGACTTTAATCTCTAATCTCCTCAAGATCTGGTGTTGGTTTGAGATAATCTATAAGCAATCTTCTCTCTGCATTCTCAAGTTCAATCTTCATAGCTTCCTTGATCTCTCTCAACTGAGGATCACTCTCATCAGTTTGATAAATTGCAGATCTTTGATCATAGATTTTGTTCCTCCTCATCTCATTTCCCAGTCTGATAAATTTTACTTCCTCTGACTGTGAGTTGAAATCAAGTACTGTGATTCCCAGATCAGTCTTCAGCTTTGCAGTACCCTTCTTAATTTCAATGAGATTTCCATTCCAGTCTCTGTACTTAGGAACATATCTGCTGTTATACTTCATTCCTCTAATTTCCAAATTTTGGAGCATTTTCTGTCTGAGCATATTTGCAACTGATTGAGTCCTTCGACTATTCACCTTGAAAAGATACAGAACATGTTCTAGTTCTTCCCAATATTTCAAGCCAATATCATGCTCACCAATTTTAAATACTGTCCCATCAGCCATAAAGTATAAAAGAAAATCTTTCTTTAAACTCTTCTGATAAACTAACTGTACTGATTCCAGTCTACCCAAACTCTCTTGAGTGACACCACGACCTGGAACAGTCAGTGAAGAAGGATCTCTAGGACCAGTATGTTGCCTTTTATCCCTGTGTGAGCCTAGACCAGCTTTATTATTTCCAATCTTACCAGACAAGGCTCTTCCATCAGTAAAATCCATAGGAGCTCCAGATACTAGATTTGGATCATGAAGTGTTCCTTTACCAAAGACTGATTTCAACTGAGAAGATAGAGGTCTAGACACAACTTGTGTAGCAACAGAGGTTGTGTTTTCTTTCTTCTGTACAACTTGTGTAGAAACAGAGGTTGTATCTTTCTTCTTTGAATCTTCTCCTTCTATAGCAATGCCTTTTAGCTTGAGTTTAGCTTCAGCTTCTGTTGGTTTCTTAGATAAATGTGATCTTTGATCAGCATCAACATTTTCCTTAACCACAATGCCTTTAAGAACAGGCCTACGAGCTTTTTCTTTCTTTTTAAACTTTCCAGACTTTAAAGCTTTATGATGTTGTTCTTGTAAGTTCTTTTCTTCAGCTTTAATATCTTCAATAGTAGCTCCTTCTTCATTTTCTTCAATAAATAACTTAGCAGCCAATTCCTCATCGGTCATTGAATTTTCAGTGAATAATAAACTCTTGGTGTTGGAAGTTGACTTTGACTTGGAAGACTTGCTAAATTTCAGACTTTGATCAGCTCTTAATATCTTTTTCTCTTTGCCCTTTGCTCCTGCTCCTCCATCTTCAGTATCTTCATCCTCTTTAGTCAGAGTTTGAGATTGCTTGCATTTAGACTTAGCAACTCTCTCCCCCTTTTTGACATCATCAGGAATCAAGATAGAAGTGATCAGCTCCAAGGAGTTAGCAATAGAGTCAATCTTTCAAGATAAGGCATTTTGATTTTCTTCAACTTTGCTCAGCCAGTGAGACAAAGTTTCTTGATTCTGGGAAAGATATTGAAACTTGTTCTTGCTATCGAGTTTAAGCATATCATTTCCTCTAATAACTTCACCTCGAACATCAGAAATGGCCTTTTGACAACGATCAAATCTAGAATTGAGAGTCTTCACTTGGACAACAGTAGCCTTGAGACAGGATAGAATCTCTGGATTTGTGATTGTTCTGGATGTTCTCTTGACAAATTCAGCTGCTCTTGCAACAGGAAAGATGCAAGTTTCTTTGTACCAATCAACTGAAAATTGTTCAAAGTAGTCTTCTTCAACATCTGCTTGATTTGAAGGGCCATCAAAATCATTAACTTTAGCAGAGGTCTGTACTGGTAAACTCTGAGAAGAGCTTGACTCAGTACTCCCTTCAGTTTCAATTTCAGTTTCAGCTTCAATATGGTCAGTTGATTCAGGAATTGGAAGAGACTCATCAACAGTTTCTGCAACAGTGTCTGCAGTACGTTCAACATTCTCTACAACAGGCTCTACAACATCCTCTGCAGGTTGTACAATAGGATCAACAGACTTTGCACCTTGAACTTGTTCAACCTCTTCACCTTGGTCAGGAACCTGATGAGCATCAGAGAATAGCTCAGTGTATGATGCAACCTCTATTTCTTCTAGCACCACAGTAGGTTGATCTGCTACACTAGTTTCTTCAGAGTTTGCATTAACAGGTGATAAAGGAACATGAATAGAATCAGAGAATGGTATGAATGTTTCAACAAAATCATCCATAGCAGTAAAGTCTTCTCTGTTGTCCTCATCCACTTGTACATTGAGAGGTGTATTGGCAGCTTCTTTTGCAGTTTCTGTCTCAACAGTAGGTATTTCCTGAGAAATATCCTCTTGAGCTTCAATATTCAATTCTTCATCAGACTCTTCAATAATCAGTCTCCTTCTTTTAACTTATGGATTCACTTCTGTTCTCTCTTCTTCTGAGATAGAATCATCTAGAGTAGATGGAGATTGAGGTCTGTTAGCTCTTTCCTTCCTAGCTCTTTTTGGCTTAGAAGCTTCAGCAGTCCTGTGCTTTCTTGATGGCCTTATAGCCCTGCTTTTCTTTGGTTTCCTTGGTTTGGATTGTGGTTGAGGTTGAGGTTGTGATGAAGATTGAGGTTATGAAGTAGTAGCAATGGTGGGTGGAGATGTGGGTTTAGAGGTTGGTTCAATGTTTATGGTTATGTGAGGTTCAGTGTTTGTGGGTTGAGGAGGTGACTGTGGAGGTTCAAGTACAGGTTCAGGTTCTGGTGCTTGTGGTTCATGTGGTTGATTGAGAAAATTTCTGAGGGCAAGAGGATAGATGAACTCTGGAACTTGTTCCTTGTTAGCATCTTTATTTGTCAAGTCAGAGAACATTCTCTTATGGACTTGAAAGGGTTGTATAACATCCTCATCAGAGATTACTAAAATAGGCAAACAAGCAGAGAATAAACATTGACAAAAACGTGAGAAATAAATAGTTGTATTAGACTCTGCTAGTTTTTCACCTAAATTCATAAGAACTAATCTACCAAAATCAAAGTTACTCCCATTAAAAAGAGAATACCCGATTTGAAGACTGTCAGTGGGAATTGCATCCCAGTTGGTGACTTTCTTTCCAAATGCTCGAGTGATGCAGTCAAAGAAAAAGCTCCACTCCTTCCTGAGCCCTGGCCTTTTAACATTCCCAAGCTTATCCAAAGGGCCAGAAAACCGCAGTTGCTGTAACATTTCTTTCAATTCATTCTCACCAGCCACAGCGTATGAGGTGTGAGTATCAAAATCCATAACATCTCGAACAGTTGCAGGAGTGATTACAAACTCTTGGTCTTCATGAGTAAATACAATAGATGGAGTCCCATTCTCTCCACCATCATCATAAACAGAGTTTCTCCAGAAAGTAGAGATTTGTGTGGCAGAGAGATTTTCTGGTTGAACAAGAGCTTGACCAATTTCAGAATCTCTTAAGAAGTTCTGAATCAAATGAAATGATTCTGGGGCTTTATCAGTGTTTAGAATTGCTGCATAGTTGTTAAGAACAAAAGATAATCCCTGAGCCACAAAAGTCTTGGTTGCCATTAGAACAGATTAGAGATTGTGAGAAAAGAGAGTGTGTGGAAAAGTGTTTGTGAAAATGCTTAAGTGAAAATAACAAAGAAATTGTGTGTAATGTTGTGTGTTCGTGGGTGTAAAAGTGAAAAAGTGAATAATGAGATGAGTTTGATTAGATCTGTAATTGAAAGTTAAAAAACCCAATCGTTTTAGACATTAAACACACAACCAATTTCTTGTTAAATGTGTGAGTGGGACACGTGTCACGTAGCAAGTGGAACAACCATGTACACGTGCAGTAATAATGCCTATTATTACTGCTATTCTCTCTCCTATTACCAATAAGCTTTACCTGTATGACACCATTAAACAATTGGCACGTATCACATGCAAATTACAAAAACCCTTTTTGTACTCCAAGTATATGCTTTGTCTGAAATAAAATATTACCTTAGAGTACTCAACAGAATCCAACAGTGTTTATCAATTCTCCAACTTAATTACTGTTATCCTTTCAAACACTGCACAGTTGTGAATATGACTGTGTAGAGCAGAGTTTACTAAATCAGTATTTAGAGCATCTAGTATTTCATAAAATCCATAAAGTAAATCAGTAAACACTGGATGCACAAACTGTCATAGTAAACACTGAATGTATGAGGAATGCTAAACTCTGTAGTAAACAATTTATATACAGTAATATTTAATTAATTTATAACCCCATATATTATTTTTTTGGTTTTCTCCAGTAATCAGAGGTTGGAACTAGTCACCAAAAATCCTATAATTTTAGCCCTTATCAGTTTGATAAGTTCTTGGATCTTCCTAGTTTTCGACTAGTCACCAAAAATTAGAGAATTTTAGCCCTTACTATATACCAGTAAGTTCCTGGGTCGTCCTAGTTACAAACATGATCTCAAAGGAGTTCTAACAGTCTATATACATAAGCTTTTGGGGTATTCTAATAACAGAATCTAATTTAACAGTGTATTACTAACAGATTTTAGAGCTCATCAACATCAGAAATTATTCATGAGAGGCAATGCACACAGTATTTACAGACTCAGAGTTTAGGATAAATAAACTAAGAGATGCTATAAATATGAAACAGTATCATGCTGTGTTAACTTTCTGCACAGTTTAAGATTAGATCACAGATAACTTAGAAGGATTCATGACTAATTACTGAGAATAATGTTTCATACATGTATCTTCATCGGTGTTTATGTTCAGAAAGAAACATTATCAGAGTTTCTTAGAGTTTATTCAACAGTCAACAGCGTATGACTTAAAGAGCATTCTAACAGAGTTTAACAGTCATTGAGCAGAGTTTGCATAGCAGAGTTTAACATACCATAGAAATATGAGCAACACAGTACATAAGTAGAATTTTGAGTCTAACCAATATCTCTAGTCAAAGCCAGAGACCATCCCTAGTTCATTTACCAGCCTTGTAAATACAGCTTCACTCAATGACTTGGTGAAGATATCTGCAAGCTGTTGTTCTGTAGACAAAAAATGAAGCTCAATATTTCCTTCCTCTATATGTTCTCTGATAAAATGGTACCTTATGCTGATGTGCTTGGTCATTGAATGTTGTACTGGATTACCTGTCATAGCAATAGCACTTTGATTATCACAGTAAATAGGTATTTTACTGTACCTCAATCCATAATCCAGTAATTGATTCTTCATCCACAGAATCTGTGCACAATAGCTACCAGCAGCAATATACTCTGCTTCAGCTGTAGATGTAGAGATTGATTTCTGTTTCTTGCTGTACCATGAAACAAGTCTATCACCAAGAAATTGACAACTTCCACTGGTACTTTTTCTATCTATCTTACAGCCTGCAAAGTCTGCATCAGAGTAACCAAGAAGCTTGAAGTCTGATTCTCTTGGATACCACAAACCTAAAGTTATGGTTCCCTTAAGATATTTGAAAATTCTCTTCACAGCTGTTAGATGTGGTTCTCTTGGATCTGCTTGAAATCTTGCACAAAGACATGTTGCATACATGATATCAGGTCTGCTAGCTGTTAGATAAAGAAGAGACCCAATCATTCCTCTATAGCTTGTCATATCCACTGGTGAACATGTGTCTTTGTCCAACTTAGTTGCTGTTGCCATGGGAGTTGTTGCAGATGAGCAGTCAAGCATGCCAAATTTCTTGAGAAGATTTCTGGTATATTTTGCTGGATTGATAAAGATTCCATCATCTGTTTGCTTCACCTGTAGCCCTAGAAAATAACTGAGCTCTCCCATCATGCTCATTTGATACCTGGACTGCATGAGCTTGGCAAACTTCTTACAGAGTTTATCATTAGTAGATCCAAAGATTATGTCATCTACATATATTTGAACTAATAACAGATCATTACCAGATCATCAGTTGTACCTCTGATGAACCCACTTTTTAAAAGAAATTGAGCCAGAGTTTCATACCATGCTCTTGGTGCCTGCTTAAGTCCATAGAGTGCCTTGTCAAGCCTGTAGACATAATCTGGATACTTAGGATCTACAAATCCTGATGGTTGTTCAACAAACACTTCTTCTTCAAGTTTTCCATTCAGAAAAGCACTTTTCACATCCATCCGAAAAACCTTGAATTTCTTGTGAGAAGCATATGCTAGAAAGATTCTTATTGCCTCCAACCTTGCAACTGGAGCAAAAGTTTCATCATAGTCTATGCCTTCTTGCTGTGAATTGCCTTTGGCCACAAGTCTGGCCTTGTTTCTTGTAACAACCCCATCACTGTCAGTTTTGTTTCTGAAAACCCATCTAGTACCAACAACAGATCTATTCTTTGGTCTAGGTACAAGGGTCCATACTTCATTTCTCTCAAATTCATTTAGCTCCTCTTGCATTGCTGTTATCCAGTCAGCATCTTGAAGAGCTTCTTCCACTTTCTTTGGTTCAGATTTGGATAGAAATGCATGAAACAGACATTCATTTGTTGTAGCACTTCTTGTCCTAATTTTTGCATCTGGATCTCCAATTATTAAATCAGGTATATGTGATTTTGTCCATTTCCTAGCTGAAGGTAAATGACTTCTGTCAACAGTTGATCCTCCCCCTTGATCAATGTTCTCCTGATTATCTTGATGCCTTTCTTCATTCTCTGAGGCTCCCCCTGAATTTGATCGCTCAGAGTTTGAACTGTCAGAATTTGGACTTTTAGAGTTTGAGTCATCAGAGTTTGAGTTTGATCCAGAATTTTCAGTTGACTCACTATCAGAGTTTGAGTCATCACTATGATCATGCTCCCCCTCAACTGGTTCTTCTCTTTGTTCTGACTGTACTATTTCTTCTGTGTGTACCAGTAGAGGTTCAGAGTTTGCATCAACAGAGTTTGTTGGACTGGTTTCATCAGAGATTAGATCTTCATTTTTGAAATGCAACTGATCATGTTCATCAACATCTTCAAGTCCAGTGATTTTCTTGTCATCAAATGACACATGAATAGATTCCATAATCACCTTTGTTCTCAGATTATAAACTCTGAATGCCTTGGTTGACACTGGATAGCCAACAAAAATTCCTTCATCTGCTTTCAACTCAAATTTGGTCAACTGTTCAGGATGATTTTTCAACACAAAGCATTTGCACCCAAAAATATGAAAATATTTCACGTTTGGCTTCTTTTCCCTCACCATCTCATATGGTGTTTTTCCATGCTTGTTGATCAGTGTTGCATTTTGAGTAAAACAAGCAGTTTGAACTGCTTCTGCCCAGAAATAGGTTGGCAATTTTGCTTCATCAAGCATAGTTCTGGCAGCTTCTATCAAGGTTCTATTCTTCCTCTCAACTACACCATTTTGCTGTGGTGTACCAGGTGCAGAAAACTCTTGCTTCAAGCCTCTGTTCTTGCAGAATTCTTCCATTATTGCATTTCTGAATTCAGTTCCATTATCACTTCTGATTATTTTGACTTTGTGTTTTGACCCTTTGTCCAGTAGCTTTACATGCTCCATCAGAGTTAATGTAGTTTCATCCTTCTTTGCTAGAAAATACACCCAAGTGTATCTGGTATATTCATCAACAATGACTAGAGCATATTTCTTCCTTCCAATTGACAAGACATTTACTGGTCCAAAAAGATCAATATGTAGAAGATGATATGGATCAACAATTGAAGATTCAGACTTGCTCTTGAAAGAAGTCTTCCTCTGTTTGGCCTTTTGACATGAATCACACAGACCATCAACATTTAACAAAGACTTTCTTATGCCACTTCCAACTCTCTTCATTGGACATTCTTGTTGACAGGCACATAGTTTTTCCATCATAGTTTGTCAGCAAGCTTGCTTCATAGATATTGTTGCGCCTTTGTCCAACTAAAACAACTTTCCCTGTGGTTTTGCAGATAACCTCACAGTATTCAAGTTGAAAATTGTTGTGCTAAAAATAATTATTTAAAATTGATTGCAAGTGCACAATCTCGTTTTAATAAATTTAGATTCGTTCCGCAGAGACTAACATTTTCGCGATCCTTGATTTTTAATTTAATCGAACTAGGACAAGTTGGGTTTTGTGGAAATTTTGATTTTAATTATTAATTCCTAATTTAAACTCTAATTTATTATAATTAATCTAAAAAGACTAAATGATTTTAAAATTAATTCAAAAAAAATTATTCTAAACAATTCTAAATTTGAATTAACACTAAATTTTATTCTAAAATTCTATACTAATTAATTAAAAGTAAAATGAGCAAAATTATTTTAACAATTATTAAAAGCGGAAATTTAAATTTAACTCATTTATTTACACAAAATTCTAACAAAAATTTGACATGAATTATTCGTAAAATTAACTAGCCAACAATAAATCAACAACATTTTTTTTAATTTCCAAACTCAGCAACAAAACGCAGCAAACAACTCGGCATTTCAGTAAAACGAACGCAAAATAGACCTTGAATTTTGACTCAGACAATAACAGACTAAGAAACCGCAAACTCAGACAAATGAAACAGAGACCCATACTTGAATTCGATGACAAAAACAGCAAAACTCAGAACAAAAGAAAAGGCACCAAAAAAAAAATTATGAACAACTCAAACAACAATACTCAGACGCAGGAATATAACTCAGACAACAAGACTCGGTGATTACAGCTTAATCCAGCAGAACAAAGCTTGAAAACAAAATCTAAAAGTCCAAAACGCAAAAACAAAAAAAAACAAAAAAAAACAATTCGATTCAATTCACAAAACACAGAAACCAGCGACACAATTCTCGTTGATACAAACAACCGAAACTCGCGAAAAACTGCAACTCAATATTACAGTCATAGAACTTGAAACAGCCAGTAATTAAAACTAAAAATCCTGGAAACTAAAACCGAAAGAAAAAACAAACAAGGGAGATCAAGAGAGTGGGTCGTAAAAAGAAAAAGAAATAAACAAAAAAAAGAAAAAGAAGGAAAGGGGCTCGAGTAGCGAAAGAAGAGAGGGAAACTGGGTTTGTTTTGGTTCGACTAGAAAGAGATACACAGGAGAGATTGTTTAATTCGAGAAAAAAATTGGGGAAAAGGGTTTGTGAATATAATAGAGATACAGGGTAGAAATAGAGAAACAAGGTAAATACACTTAGCTGCAAATTAAACAACAATTAAAACGACTAAAACGTATTGAAAATTTGAAAACCTAATATTTTTTTTGTTTTTAAATTAAATAAGACAATAAAGAAAATTAACTAAGAAATTAAAATTATACTAAAACTAAGATTTGATTTGGAATTAAATTGGCCCACGATAAAATCGAAATTTAAGGGGCAAAATTACGAATTAAAACTACGAACAAGAAATTAAAAATCGTTGCTTTCAACCCATAGTGGTTAGCATTTCGCTACTTTGTCCACTACATGGATTTACGAAAATAACGAAAGCTATGTAAAATAAACCAGAGAGCAAGAAAAGAAATTAAAGGAAATGAAATTGCATTAAAATTAAAAAGAGTGTTTACAAGATTTGAAACTAAGAAAAATACAAGAAATTAAATCTACCCTAAAATCTAAGTTACTAAATACAAGGGGGGGTGAGGGGGTATTTATAGGATAGGAATTAGGGTTAAGGGGGGTGTTGGGTAAATCCCCACCATACATTTGTGGTGTGTGGTGGTGAAATCCTAGCCATCTATTTGCTTCCTTCCCCCTTAAGCTTTGAAGAGTTGATCTTGGCCATACACTTCTCTAATGTGTTTGGATGATCTCCACCTTCCACTTGTCTTGAAATATTCCTTTTGCTCCAAGCTCCTAATTCTTTTCCTTCTTTCATTTTTGGTCCTTTTTCATCCTCTTTTTCCCTTCCTTGCTCTTTATTTATTTATTTTGCCATTTCTTTATTTATTTACGAATTTCCTGAAATGCAACAAAATAATTTATTAAAATACGAGTTCAAGCAATAAATAGGCAATAAAAATATGCAAAAATATGCAATTATCAAATGCCCCCATACCTATCTTTTGCTCGTCCTCGAGTAAAAACAAAAAAGAAAATCTAGATAAAAAGTCCTATACTCCTTTTCGTAGGTGTGACGGTTGCATTTGGCATATGCAACAAGCCCTTTAAACCCCTAGGCAGCCCTAGTGGACGAGTGAGGTCTCGTGAGGGCCTATAGTGAATGTACCCACAAAATCCATCTAGCTTGTATAAAAGATCACATGGCAATGCACACCACACATACATGTCCTCTCATGATACAACAACTTAAGAATCAAAATGAAGTTGCAAAGTCTTGGTGTGGAAAGTGCAAGGATTCACATAGTCTACTTAAAGAACCATGCAAGAGTGATTATCAGTTCATGTCAAGTGCAAAATTTATTGGTAACCATGCTAAGTCTACAAGAGCACACCTTAGAGTCAAAACTTGAGATCTCATATGCAAAACAAGCAATACCTCACATTTCACTCACGAAAGAATATTCACTCAAAAGTAAGGGTAAGTGTATCACTCAATTCCAAAAAATCAAAAGCATGCTTGACACTTGGTATCATCCCAACTTAAATCACAACATACATTAATAATGACAATCAAAAGGTCTTTATTAGGGTTGTAATGGGGCTAGGGACAAGGTATGTCAAGAAAGGCCAAAATAAGGTGAAGTGTCAAAAGCTAGTAGTCACCATGAATATCATGCACAACACCAAACTTCCTTCCCACGCAATTTATTTTTATTTTTCAACAAAAAGACTTGACTAGTCGAATGAAGGAGGATTACAAAAAACTTAAGAATGCTCTCATATGTATATATATATTTTTTTCATTTTTTTTCATTTTTTTTTCATTTTTTTCTATTTTTTTTCTTTTTTGTTAATAAAGGAAAATGATAAATGTAACAATAATCATCCTTTAGATTTAATTTTGAAAATCGACTATCAAGGTAACAACAAATATTTCCTCAAAAGTTATGAACAAAAGTAAACCCTATTTCACATACCTTATTGCTCCCTTAAGTTCCTACTAGCCTTTGACAAAATGGGATCAAGAATACGTAAGGCTAAACAAGAAAAAGGTCTTAGGCGAGTAATGTGGTGTGTCACCGAAAGAATAAGATTAAGCTCAATGGGTTAACTAATTGATCACATAAGCATGGTGTGGATATTTTTGGAAATATAGGTTATTCCTAAATGCCTTTATCATTTTATCATCAATCAATGTCATGCGTTCCAAGAAAGAATTCAAACAAGTGCTAGCAATGTAAATGACAAGTGGACACTCAAGCAAAAGAATATAAATGCAAAAGATATGCATATAGGCTCAAAATCTCACTTGGTGTGGTAGAACATAATCAATCTCAAGTAAAGTTATCCTCAATGCACCTACTTGTACTCAAAGCATTAAGACCAAATCATCTTACACCTAATCATGCCCTTCTAATTTCATGCACAATTCAAATAAGTCTACTAGTTTTACCTTTCTAGTGTAAGTGTGTGAACAAGAACTTTAGCAAATCACTTCTCAAACAAAAGCTAATGGATCATAGGATTATCATAGCATGTAAGGGTGCATCAAGCAACTAGCAATCAATTAACAAGACTAGAATAAGTTTAGAACTCTTTTTGTGATTTTGTGATTTTTTAATTTTTTTTGGATTTTTCAATTTTTACTATTTACACTAAAAACCCCCCCATACCTAAATCATTCATTGTCCTCAATGTATGCAAATGCAAAAGAAAAGAGAAATGAGAAAGGATAAAGAAATGCAAAAGAAATGAAAAAGGAGAAAGTTGAGGAAATACCTGATAAGGGATGACGGAGACTGAAAAATTTCTAAAAAAAACTATGAAAGAAAAACAACTCACACACGCACACACTCCTCCCCCATACCAATCTTACACGAGGGGAGGCAAAAGAATAAAACCGAATTAGCCGATGCCGGTAGGAAAATTAGGTTGCAACTTTGAGAAAATATCAAGGAATTTATGAAAATTTTTATGAGCAAAGATTTTCTCAATTAACATAGAATCATTCAACCCTAAAGAGCAATTGTCACTAATGTTCTCCCTAAACCAACTTAAGGCTTCTTTATTTTGTTTAAGGAAATTAGAGATAATGAAAGTCTGGTTAGGGTTCGAATCACTAGGAATAACATGAGACAAGGGTTCCTCTTTCCCTAACGGCTGTTGATCAAATTCGGGATGATAAAGAGTTAAGGCAAATGCGTGTGGCGTACCCACGGGACTCTTAAGAACTGAAGTGTTAAGAACGGGATCACTACTAACAACCTCGGGTGGGGTTAACCACTTTGAACAATTGTCATTCAAATCTCCTAATGACTTATCAAATGTAGGTGGTTCACCAACGGGAGTTGTAACAATGGTACTAGGGTTGACATGGTCAGTATTAGATTCAGCTTCCCATTTAGAACAAATGTGATTTAAAGCCCCTAACAACTCATCGAAAGTAGGTCGTTCACCGACGGGATTTTTAACAATGGTCTCAACACGAACATCCTCGGGTGGTGTCTCCCACGGGGAACAAATGTCTTCCAACTCTCTCAACATCTCTTTCGAGGTCATTTCCCTTAACGGCTCAGCATACTCTCGATTAGACTTATAGTTGACTTTGAAATCCTCTTTGAGAAGAGACTCAATCTCACTATCCTCAAAGCTAGACCATGTGACAAACTTGTTAACCACATTGACTCCAATTGGTTGCTCAAAAAGGTCGTTGGGTTCTTTTCCGACATTGAAAATGTTAAGGTCAATGGTCATGTTACCGAAAGTGAGTTTCATCGAACCATTCCTACAATTAATCAAGGCATTAGATGTAGCAAGAAAAGGTCGT
The DNA here is from genome assembly GCA_036435485.1 of Saposhnikovia divaricata. Taxonomy (NCBI): domain Eukaryota; kingdom Viridiplantae; phylum Streptophyta; class Magnoliopsida; order Apiales; family Apiaceae; genus Saposhnikovia; species Saposhnikovia divaricata. Next base: position 170,516,431 of record CM071594.1, on the reverse strand, counting down.
CCTAGAATGATAGGAATTTGGTTCTTAGGATTTGTGACGGGTTGAGTCTCGAGGACAAAAAAGTCAACCGGGAAGATAAAATCACCAATTTTAATCAAGACATCTTCAATTAATCCCTTGGGCATTTTTATAGAACGATCGGCAAGTGGAAGTGTCATATTGGTCTTTTTGAGTTCGCCTAAACCTAGGGCTTGATAAATGGAAAATGGAAGCAAGTTCACACTAGCGCCTAAGTCAAGTAAAGCCTTGTCCACGAAAGTATTACCTATGACACATGAAATAGTTGGACAACCGAGAATTTGGTTAGAAAGAATTGAGCTCACTTGGGACGTCAAGAAGGCTTTCTTAGGGACTTGGGTGGTTCGTTTATGAGTACACAACTCTTTAAGACATTTCACATAGGAGGGAACTTGTTGAATCACGTCTAAAAGAGGAATGTTGATCTCGACTTGTTTGAAAACTTCCAAAATCTTTTCTACTTGAGGCGATTGTTTGTTTGAAAGGAGTCTTTGAGGATAAGGAGCTTTAGGTTTAAAGACTCGTTCTCTAGACACATCGGGAATGGAATTGGAAAGTGGAACAACAAACGAAGACTTGTTAGGTGAAGGTGGTGTATGAGTCCATGAAGGCTCGCTAGGTGATGATGATTTGAGAGGAGATTTTGATGACTCGGGAGTGGATTTTGAAGATGAGGGTTCAAGTTGTGAAAGTGTGGGACTAGATGATTCAAAAGTCTCGGGATTAGGAAGATGGTTTGAAGGATTGAGTTTAGGGTTTTGTTCAACATTTGACTCGTCTTCTTCGTCGGGGGACTCGACTCCAACTTGATTATCAACTTTGTTTCCCGACCTTAAAGAAATGATGGCATTAACATTTTCCGGTGGTCTTTGGTTGAGAGGAAATTTAGGGTTGACCTCAGTTTGACTCGGGAACTTGTTCTTCTCTCGCTCACACATGGCGTTGGCTAATTGACTCACTTGAACCTCTAACTTAGATATGGCTTGAGTACTAGCATTCAAAAGTTGCCTATCTTGAGTCATGGTTTGCATGAAGGTTTGTTGAGACTGAGCCAAATTAGTTGTTGATTTCGAAAGCGCATCAAGAGTCTTTTCCAAAGAATTAATTCTCTTATCCGACTCGTGAAAGCCGGGAGGGTGGGCGGGTGCTTGATTCGGGGCTTGAATCGAGTTTGGATAAGGAATTTGATTTTGAATCGAGTACGAGTTGTGCTTGGGCTTTTGAAAACAAGGAGTTTGAAAAGAAGGTGGCGGAGATTGATAGTTTTGGCCTTGGTTCCACGAGAAATTAGGGTGATTCCTCCAACCGGGATTATAAGTAGGTGCAACCGGATCATTCCTAGGGGTTGGTTGAAACACCGCATTAATTTGATCATAGCCGGGAGAGTTCGAAAAACCTTGATTAAAATTAGAGCACATAGACATATTTGAGGGGGCGTTACTAGTTTCTAAGGCTTCGACTCTTCTAGTAAGGGTGGCTAACTTGGCATCAGTAGCAATATTGTTTCCAATTGAATGCATACCCCTAGAAGAACTAGATTACTCGTTGGACTTGTGAGGTTCCCTAGTAGACTCCCACAACATAGTCTTCTCGGCTAATTCCTCGAAAAAGGCCCACCCCTCGTCCTCATCTTTCTCCATGAATTTTCCTTGGCACATAGATTCCAACAACGCGGTTGTTGGTCCATCTAAGGACTCATAAATGATCTTACAAAGCCTCCATTTTTCAATTCCGTGGTGGGGGCATTGTGATATAAGATATAACGACCTAGAAAATTTTGATTTTAATAATATTTATTTATTATAAATTATATTATGTGAATATTGTTGTAAAGGTGAAATGTGTGTGAGATGCTGTTTATGTGATTATTTGATGATTTGGGTAAGCTGTGATGATTGGTGTATTTTTATTTTTATTTTTGAGGATTTAAATATATTTAAATCATGCATTTTTTATCCTCTGTAAATTTTATAAAATTATCGGAGGAATTAAAAATCATGAAATCTTTTGTAATATTATCTTTATAATATTATTTAGTTTTTAAAATGGTTGGGTGAATTAATTTGGATGTTTCGGTATTTTAAAATGATTTTATAGTTTTATTGTATTTAAAGGATCAAAACTTTGAAAATTCATATTTTATTCATTTTTTTTATCCGAAAAATATTTCGAAAATATGTGCGTGCTCGTAATTTTATATTCTTTATTTTAAAAATGAGAAGTTTAATTTTGTGATTATTTTATTTAATTATGAATTATAGAATTCGTTTTATTAGTGTGTAATTGGGCCGAGAGGATAGTTAGTAGTAATATAATAGAATTGGGTCAAAGCCCATTAAGAGGAGAGACGCAGATAGCAGCCCAGCAGTAAAATCTTCGAGAAAAAAAACACAGAGAAGAAAAACGGGGAGAAGGGGAGAACGAATTAGAGGAATTGGGGGTTTAATCCCATATATATATATATATATATGTATATATATATGTGGGTATGTGTGTGTACTTGCGAGAGATGAAGAGCGGGCAGCAGGGGCGACGGAGGTTGGGAGGCAGCGGCGCCGGAGTCCGGCGTTGGTAGGCGGCGAAGCGGAGGACGAGCGGAGGTTCGGCGGCGTTGGGGTGGCCGGCAGTCACGGTGGGGGTGCACAGCAGTAGTGGGAGAGAGAGAGAGAGAGAGAGAGAGAGAGAGAGAGAGAGAGAGAGAGAGAGAGAGAGAGAGAGAGAGAAGAGAGAGAGAGAGAGAGAGAGAGAGAGAGAGAGAGGGAGAGAGAGAGAGAGAGAGAGGGATGGAGGAATAGAATTTTTGGAAATTGTATCCGGAAAGGTATCCCTTTTCTTTATTTATTTAATTATTTGTTTGTCGATTAAATATTTAATTTTCATTTTAGTTGTAAATTGTGGTTTAATTATTTAATTATTGTGATTTAATTAGTTTAAATTACGAGATATTGTTTTAATTTCTGTTATTTAGTTCGGAGAGCATAATTGTTAATTACTTGGTATTAGTTTGTAAGTGGTTAATTATAATTGTGGGGATTTATTTCGAGTTCGCTAATATGTTTGGTGACTGTTAGTTGCTAATTAATGTTGTTATGTAGAAAGTAAAGTTATAATTTAGAAAGCTGAACTTGGAGGATTGTGATGAATGTTGGGAGTTATATGGATAGTTGTTGTATAATATATATGTATATGAGTGGCTAGTCGTAATTGTCTATGTGCTAAGTGTTATAGGTCAAGTAATTGTATTTGTTAAGTGCTTATCTGTCAAATTCTTGGTGGTGAATTATATGTGGTCAAGTGATTTGGTTAAGGAATTGTATAATTGCCTAAGATGTATATTTGCATAAATATTCAGTAATGGTTTCTGAAAATGTACCACTGGCCCTAGAGGTTATGTGATTTGTTTTGATTTAGTTTTCAGATGTAATCTATAGTAAGGATAAACTGTTAGTTTACTTTTCCTTATGTGTTTATGTGGTTAATGTTATATATTATTTATCAAAGATTAATTGTTACATTCATTTTATTATGTGTTTATCTGCGAGGAGTTGCAATGAGACCACAAGTCTTAAGTATCAATATTTAAAGACTTGTGAAATTCTCTTCAACTAGTTCCTCGGGCTTACGAATATCCATGATTTGCTATCACGAGTATAATTAATATACTTGAGTGGTGTGATCATCGATATAGCGTAAGTAATAGTTAGTGCTAGGGGTTGTTCCCTAGGGCTTATGAACATCAATGATTGATTGTCACGTGTATCATTAAAATGCGTGAGAAATACGATCATTGGTGTAGCGTAAGTAGTAGTGTAATATAAATTTCTTATGTGCTAGTTGCCGCATGTTCGGGCGGGTACTTTTCATTAATTGTTTACTTTTATGTTGCTGCAAGTTGAGGCAGCTTTATTTTTGTAAAAACAGGGTTGAATTGTTTTGATTGATATTGAGGGGCTGTGTCCATAGTCCGATAAACGAATACTTCATGCCGAAATTTTCTAAAAATCCCCTGCAAATCTATTTTAAATCTATTTAATTCACTTGATTGATGATTTAAAAGTATATCATGAACTTGTTGTGAAGTGGTTGCCTAGTTGATATCTAAGTAATAATTGGCCGGCTGTGTTAAGTGTTTATTTGACTTGGTTTGGTATACTAAAGCTATTTTGTGAATATGATTGTATACGTTTATATATGTTATATGTGTAAGCGTTATAGGGTGCGCATGGGTAGATTAGAGCAAACAATAAGGTTTTGCTTGGTTTGATACTGAAATGGAATTTGACCTTGTAAAGGTAAGAATAGGAGACCTGGTCAAGAACATTGCAAGGGTAGACGGAAAAACAAACAGAAGGACAAGTATCAAAGTTGACGGATGTATGGACGTGGAAGTTGATGAGTTATGAAGTAGAAATGGAGGTAGGGCCAATTAAGAGGCTAGCAAGTAAAGAACAGAGTCGGATGTGAGAACTTCGTATAACAAGGCAAGTGTTATTGCTATTCACTTATCGTTCAAGTGATACAATTTAGTTTATTTATCGTATGAACTGATTTGGTCAAGTATTGGGGTAAAGATGACTTATGAATTTTTTTAAATTAGCTTGATGCTGTTAAATTTCCTTACCCATAATTCACATGTCGATTTTACAAAGAATCTTATAAATAACCTTTTTTTTACATTTGGACAAAGGAATGCCTTTTCTTCTATTTTCGTCAAATACTCTTAAGAATTTTTTAAACGAGGAAATCCAAGTTTTCTTAACTATTATGAAAATCTGCTGGAAGAATTCCGATTTAGCATATTTTCACCAATGGATCTCCAATTAGACAACGTTCTCTAAGTTGATCTGAATCTTTACATGTTGAGACTGTTTTGCAATTATATGTTCTAAACTATTTTCCTCGCTTGTGAAAGCTCAAATTCTTCAGTGTGTATAAGTTTTGTTAAATGCCGATACTTGACCATATCCTCGTTTCAGTCTAGAATTTCGATGGTTGAAAATCTTATTGCAATTCATACCCTTATTCTTGTTCAAATGAAATTTTCTTTGGATAAGTTGCTGATGTTATGAATCTATTTATTCGTATCGAACTTGTTGATCTCAGTTGAGAATCTTGGTTTGTTTATTCCCTGCGTCGTATCGAACTTGTCGATACCCTTTGAGTTATTATTATTTAGTTATTACCCAATTATTGTGTCGAACTTGTCGAAAATTGTTGATCTTGAATCTTTCATTGACTCTTGGATTATGAGTCGTTATTCTGGAACGTGAGTTTTCCAGTTATTGGTTGGCAAAGGTTGTCGATTGTTCCGACACCTAGTGTGGATGATTTAGAATTGGGAATGTTTTTAAAAGTGGCCCTTGGGGCGTGAAACCCTTCGGGGTGGGACCTTATTATGGTCGGAAGTTAAGGCCAATGTGTGCCATGGATCCAATTAAGGACATTGCTGTGTGCGTTTGTCCGGGGTTAGTGTTGACTGATCAGCAGCCTAACCTTGATGTTTTTTTTATAAATTAAAATTCCAATTCTAATCTATACTCTGAGATTGAGATGTTTAATTCTTGACTCCTTGAAAGTCTGTTTTAATAATACCTTGATATCAGAATCTTGTCAGTTCTATTTCTTGATGCACCTTATGAATGGAGAGTTATTGGCCCTCGTGGCAATTGAAAAGTTGATATAATTGTTTCCTTCATAAAATGAGATGAAACTCTGTTGCTTATCAAAATTGTCGTCATTATTGAAATTATCGTCACTATTTACACTTGCTGAGCATTGTTGGCTCACTCTTGCTTTTGTTTGTTTTCTCCAGTTAATAGTGAAGGTTAGTAGAGCTAGTAGTGGTCGGTGGATATTGATCTCCGAGCAGCAAGGAGAGACGTTCGAGTTGTGGACTTTGTCAAGCAGTGTTTGGAGAATTGTCAAGGTTGGATATATAGTTAGATAGTGGTTTGTATATTCGTAGAAGTGTAAAACATTTTTATTCTGAGATTGAGTTGTAATGAAGTAATTCGATAGTTTGTTTCATACCATAACTTGTATGCGATCTTGGTTAAGGGGTTTTATTATTAATGTTGTTTATATTCAGAGATGTATAATATTGTTTATAGTTAGTGGCCCCATATCTGTACCCCGGATTTTGGGACGTTACAGAAGATTTTTAAAACGATCAAAATATTTCCAAAAAGACTCGTTTTCCTTTTGATGAAATTGATTTATTTCGTTTGTAATTCTCGTAGTCTTATGGTTTGGAAAATATTTTTTTAGAAAAATAACCACAAATCCCTCCCACGTGGAAATAGAATTAACGGGTAGATTATACAACCATTTTTTTGCATTTTCTTTTAAAGCGAAGTTGATAAGTCTTAGCCTAATGGAGTCCTCGGAAAGATGTTGGAGTTTTTGCAATGCGCAAACCTCCTCAAATTCATGAAGAAAGAGATACGGGTCCTCACCCTCGCTCCCGTTAAATTTAGGTAACATACTGATGTGGTGAGCTTTAATTTCGAAATTATTACCATTAACGGGAGGAAGGGTGATACACGAAGGTTGGGCGGAACGAGTAGGATAGTAACGGTCCCTAAGAGACATGGCCATGTTTACTACGGGTTCGGAATAATCTAAAGACTCGAAATTAAACGATGAAGAAATCTCAAATAATCTCACTAGTCTAGAAGAATTATCCCTAATCCACGTAGTTCGCATAAACCACAAAAGGAAACACGTAGCAAGTAAGTACGAAAAATTAAACTAACAAAAAAGAAAGGGTGTAAAATTAAAAGAAAAATTCTAAACCTAGGGTTCCCTAATAAAATAACTAGACCTTGCTCCTAACCATAAGGGCTACCAAAAACTAGGTAAATCAATAATTATTCGAACCGGCTTGGCCAGGTAGGTGCAAGCATTGCCAAGAGGCTAAACACCAGCCTAGACACTAAAACCTTAATTGGCCAGGTCAGCTTTCGCTTTCCTAGACAATAAAAAGTCGGAATAATTAAAGATTACTTCGTTTCTTAAGCACCTTCCTAATTGAGCGCGAGATTCCTAGTGCAAACGTCTAATTAATTTTATTAAAGGCTAGGTATGCAAAATGAGGGATTAAATTGTTTTTGGGCTAAGGAAAGAGTGATGAAATCCCTTCCCTTATCTTTTGAGAGGTTTTGCCCTTAAGATTTATTTACAAAATGATGCAACAAACAAAGAGGTATAAAAAACTATAAACATTTATGGATGTTTTAAACTACATGTTCTAACTAAAGAAAAGAAAGAATTTAACGTACCTTGGGGTCCTCCAGCGATCACCACAATTTATAGGGTACTAAAAATTAAAAACAAGAAAATAAAAATCTAGATGATGTGCCCTAAGTGATTAAATGCATGATGCAACAATTATTTATTTACAACTAATTTTTTTTGGATTTTTAATTTTTAATTTTTTTGTATTTTCGTGATATTTTATTTTTTTGTGATTTTCTAAATAAAAAAAACGAAAGAGAAGAGAGATACGGTTTACCCAAGCAAAGCTTCCAAAATTCCAAGAAAATTTCTTCCGCTTTAATCCAAGTTTCCCGAATTTTCCTCCAAATTCCAAAAAAAATGCAAACAAGAAAAAGGGTGAGAAAAGAGCTAATCCGAAAAATCAAAAACTAAGGTGCGAAAAATAATTAGTCCCCGGCAGCGGCGCCAAAAACTTGTTGTGCTAAAAATAATTATTTAAAATTGATTGCAAGTGCACAATCTCGTTTTAGTAAATTTAGATTCGTTCCGCAGAGACTAACATTTTCGCGATCCTTGATTTTTAATTTAATCGAACTAGGACAAGTTGGGTTTTGTGGAAATTTTGATTTTAACTATTAATTCCTAATTTAAACTCTAATTTAATATAATTAATCTAAAAAGACTAAATGATTTTAAAATTAATTCAAAAAAAATTATTCTAAACAATTCTAAATTTGAATTAACACTAAATTTTATTCTAAAATTCTATACTAATTAATTAAAAGTAAAATGAGCAAAATTATTTTAACAATTATTAAAAGCAGAAATTTAAATTTAACTCATTTATTTACACAAAATTCTAACAAAAATTTGACATGAATTATTCGTAAAATTAACTAGCCAACAATAAATCAACAACATTTTTTTTTAATTTCCAAACTCAGCAACAAAACGCAGCAAACAACTCGGCATTTCAGTAAAACGAACGCAAAACAAACCTTGAATTTCGACTTAGAAAATAACAGACTAAGAAATCGCAAACTCAGACAAATGAAACAGAGACCCAGACTTGAATTCGATGACAAAAATAGCAAAACTCAGAACAAAAGAAAAGGCACCAAAAAAAAAAAACTTATGAACAACTCAAACAACAATACTCAGACGCAGGAATATAACTCAGACAACAAGACTCGGTGATTACAGCTTAATCCAGCAGAACAAAGCTTGAAAACACAATCTAAAAGTCCAAAACGCAAAAACAAAAAAAAACAAAAAAAAAACAATTTGATTCAATTCACAAAACACAGAAACCAGCGACACAATTCTCGTTGATACAAACAACCGAAACTCGCGAAAAACTGCAACTCAATAATACAGTCATAGAACTCGAAACAGCAAGTAATTAAAACTAAAAATCCTGGAAACTAAAACCGAAAAAAAAAACAAACAAAGGAGATCAAGAGAGTGGGTCGTAAAAAGAAAAAGAAAGAAACAAAAAAAAAGAAAAAGAAGGAAAGGGGCTCGAGTAGCGAAAGAAGAGAGGGAAACTGGGTTTGTTTTGGTTCGACTAGAAAGAGATACACAGGGGAGATTGTTTAATTCGAGGAAAAAAAAATGGGGAAAAGGGTTTGTGAATATAATAGAGATACAGGGTAGAAATAGAGAAACAGGGTAAATACACTTAGCTGCAAATTAAACAACAATTAAAACAACTAAAACGTATTGAAAATTTGAAAACCTAATATTTTTTTGTTTTTAAATTAAATAAGACAATAAAGAAAATTAACTTAGAAATTAAAATTATACTAAAACTAAGATTTGATTTGGAATTAAATTGGCCCACGATAAAATCGAAATTTAAGGGGCAAAATTACGAATTAAAACTACGAACAAGAAATTAAAAATCGTTACTTTCAACCCATAGTGGTTAGCATTTCGCTACTTTGTCCACTACATGGATTTACGAAAATAACGAAAGCTATGTAAAATAAACGAGAGAGCAAGACAAGAAATTAAAGGAAATGAAATTGCATTAAAATTAAAAAGAGTGTTTACAAGATTTGAAACTAAGAAAAATACAAGAAATTAAATCTACCCTAAAATCTAAGTTACTAAATACAAGGGGGGTGAGGGGGTATTTATAGGATAGGAATTAGGGTTAAGGGGGGTGTAGGGTAAATCCCCACCATACATTTGTGGTGTGTGGTGGTGAAATCCTAGCCATCTATTTGCTTCCTTCCCCCATAAGCTTTGAAGAGTTGATCTTGGCCATACACTTCTCTAATGTGTTTGGATGATCTCCACCTTCCACTTGTCTTGAAATATTCCTTTTGCTCCAAGCTCCTAATTCTTTTCCTTCTTTCATTTTTGGTCCTTTTTCTTCCTCTTTTTCCCATCCTTGCTCTTTATTTATTTATTTTGCCATTTCTTTATTTATTTACGAATTTCCTGAAATGCAGCAACAAAATAATTTATTAAAATACGAGTTCAAGCAATAAATAGGCAATAAAAATATGCAAAAATATGCATTTATAAAAAATCTACATGAAAACCTCTGTCACAGATTTGACTCACAGATAGCAGATCATGCTTGAGTCCTGGAACCAGAGCTACATTTGTGATGATGACACTTCCAAGATTAATATTGTCATATCCCAGAGTATGTCCTATGTTGCCATCTCCATAGGAAACTTTTGGGCCAGCCTTCTCCACATACTCTGATAGCAGGGCTTTATTTCCAGTCATGTGTCCTGAACATCCACTGTCCACGACTAGGATACTTTCCCTGATGCCCTGCAATCACAAACAATTACTGAGGATTAGATTTAAGGATCCAGACTTGCTTGGATCCTTTGGCTTTCTTAATTTTGTTAGCTTTAGCAGCGGAATTTACATTATCAGAGTTTAAGCTAACTTTATCAGAGTTTACACTTGCAGAATTAACTCTAACCCATTTCAGATTAGGTTTCAGTTCATAATAATTATGATAAATAGCATGATAATTTCTGCAAGTATAAATAGAATGCCAAGTGCTTCCACAGTGTTTGCATAAAGTCTGTGGTCTAGTTCTAACATTATCTTTCTTTACTTCTGACTTGGAAGGTAAAGAATTAATGTCTTTGTCCTTCCTGCAAAAACTAGCAAGATGGTTAGTGCTACCACAGTTATGACATGTCTTTCTTGGAGCTAAAGTAGCAAGCATTGGATAATTACCTTGAGTGATGCCTACTTTACCATTTCTGTTCTTTCTAGACACTTTCTGTTTCTTAACGGATTTTAACTCCTTAAGCTTATGCTTGAGTTGTTTAGCTGTCATTAAACCAATATTAACCTGTTTAACACTAGTTTTTACTGGTTCTTTCTTAACAGCTTCTTTTCCACATTCAAACCTAGGTTCATTTATTCCATTAACAAATGTTCCAAATTTCTTAGGTGGAAGAGGTGGTCTAATCTTGACTGTATTCTGAAACCTAAGTTCATCTTCCTCAGAGTAACCTAGACCTACAGTGTCAGATTGAAAAACTTCTTGAGTGTCTTTTCTAGAGTGAGTCCAAGTTTTAATAATATGATTTGCCTTCTCCAATTCAGATTCTAGTTGTTTATACTTACTTAACAACTCTTGTTCAAGATAGACAGCATCATCTCTTTCCTTTTGAACTTGCTACATGTTAGCAAGTTTCTCTTCTACAACCTTATTTCTCTCTTTGAGTTCAGAATTCTCAGTTTTAATTCTCTCATTCTCTAAAGTCTGATCCCTATAACTGATATGCAATGCCTTAAGATAAATTCTTAATTCAGTTATATCATCAGTATTATAAGCATAGGTAGTTAGAGGTACCTTGTTTTCAGAATCTTCAGCTTCATCAACATTAGTAGCCATGAGAGCATAGTTCACATCCTCATCTGAGTCAGAGGTGTCTGCCCAATCTCTGCCTTTAGTGAAGAGTGCCTTCTCAGTTTTACCCTTCTTGCACTTAGGAGCATAGTGACCCATCTCCTTACACTTGTAGCATTGAATCTCAGACTTGTCTCTTTTCCCAGATTTGGTATCCTTTCTCTCAGATTTGCTTTTCCTTTTGCCTTCTTCCTTGATGCTTCCTTCTTTGAGGGTCTTTCTTCAACTCTTAGAGCAACAGATTTTGACTTTCTGCCTGATCTTCTGCTTCTCTGTTCCATTTCTAGTTCATGAGTATTGAGCAACCCATAGATCTCATCAATATCAGTATCAGCCAGATCATAGTTGTCTCTAATAGTGGTTGCCTTAACATCCCACTTTTTAGGCAGAGAAAGAAGAAACTTGAGATTTGAATCTTCTAGATCATATTCTTTATTAACCAGTGACAGATCATTAAGTAGCTTACAGAATCTGTCAAAGATTTCTGTCATTGATTCTTCAGATTTAGCCTCAAAGTGTTCATACTCCTGTGTGAATATGTTCCTTCTATTCTTCTTGATTGCAGTAGTTCCCTGACATCTAACTTCTAGAGCATCCCAGATCTCTTTGGAAGTTTTACAATTGATCACTTTGTTAGACATAACATTATCCAATGAACTATGAAGCAGATGTCTAACCTTTGCATCCTTACCAATGGATGAAATGTCCTCAGGAGTCAAATCTTTCTTCTCCTTTGGAATAGATTTAGCTTCCTATCCAGCAGCAACAACAGATAATTTTGTAGGCTTATGAGGGCCTTCATAAATTCTGTCAAGATATTATGGATCTGCAGCCTCCAGAAACATAGCCATTTTCACCTTCCAGGTTGAGTATTCTGCTGGCTTAAGAATAGGAACCCTGATTGTTTCATATCGACTCACAGTTGCAGGTTGAGCCTTCTCAGCACTAGAGCCTGATGTTGGAGGAGGAATTTCTGCCATTGATTATAGTTGTGTGTGTGTGTGGATCTTAAACTGTATTAAATTAATAGATTAAGCTCTTATACCAATTGTTAGGCCGAATACACACTTATAATCAACTAAGTATGAGAGAATAACAATAAGTTCTTTAAAAGCTTTAAAAACTGTTTAGAATTAACTTCTCTCTCAGTGATGTAAAATATCACAGAGAGCTGCTTAGGTTACAATGAAAGATATTGTATTACACGACCGATACCCTTCTAGGGTTAACCTAACTGTATTTATAAAGATATACAGCTACGTACAATCGATAATTGATTCGCCTATAAATCAGCTATACAAATGTTATCAATTATGATTGCTACACATCTCCTAAGTCAACTCAATCTCTTTAACAACTATCCCATCTGTAAAGATATTGCTTCCATAATTATCTTCAATTAATCTTGAATCACTGTTGACTGGAGACGCGCTTCCTCCAGACAGAGTTTAACTCAACTCTGTCGAGCTTCCAACTGTCAGCGTATAGCAAACTCTGTCTAGCTTCCAACTGTCAGAGTTTAACTAAACTCCGACTGCTTCCTGTTTCAAGTTAAACTCTATTTTTCCCTGTAAAACTTAAACACAAATATTAACCATATCAATTATATTTAACAATATTCATACTAGTATGACTGCTGCTAATGAAGAAATTGCTAAACTGTCTACTAAGAATGAACTGTTGAACAAAAGAAATGAGGAACTACAACTAACTGCTATGCAAGTAGAAAACCTTAGACAAGAAATTGAATATCTAGAGAATAAGGTTCTATGTGCTAGTCAAGTTGAGAAAGCTCTTAGGGATGAACTAGCTGAAAATGAATTTAAATTGAAAACATTTAAGAATTCCTCTAGTCTATTGCAGTCCTACCATGAGAAAAATCTAGCTAGACCTAAGGCTGCCATTGGACTTGATTATGACACTTTTAAACAGAGGAAAGGATATGCAGTCATTGAAGATGACATTGTTGTTCAAGAGGAAGTGCCTTAGGTTTTGAAAAAGACTGAGAACCCAATATTTAAAACTCCAACACTTGAGATTGATGAGGATGCCTTACTCATTAATCAAATGTTGGATGATGAAGATAAGGCAAAATCAAATAAACAACAAGCATCCTCTAAGAGTGAGAATGTCAAAATCAAAGCCAAGGAGCCAGTAGGAGGTAGACTTAGACCTGAGAAATTTGTGAAGTTTGTTTCAACTGGGAATAATGAGTTTGAGAAGAAAGTGGCTAAAAAGAAACAAAACAGGAATGGCAAATTGGGGATTAACAAGGACAACAATTATGCTTATGTGCCAAATTCCCCTAGGAAAGTTTGTCAAAACTGTTTTAGCACTAATCATTTAACTCATGCATGCAAGAAACCATCTGGTAGTGTTGCTAAACCATTCTATGATTGCTCTGTGCCTTTAAGACATAGAGACTCTCCTTTTTGTGATAAATTTGATTATATGCCATGTAACATGAATGTAATGACTAGTTGTTTTAATTTGAGAAGACAATTCATGGAAGGTTGCATCAGTCACAATGTTCACACATGTTAACACAAAATCACGCAAGCGTAAGATAAACCATGGAATCCTAACTTCATTAAATACTTTGCTTAGATCTGACGCCTTTAATCACTATGTGCAATGGTTATGATATCTGATCGGACAACACGAAACAAGTACACGCTACCTCTCAGTATACGTATACCAAACTAAACATACATCCACAAAAGAGATAGAAGATGAATAGACAGCAATTATGCTTAGACCCTATATCTCTATAGAATTTGAAAACATAACGGTTGAAGAGCAAGTTATCCATAAAGATCACACAGGGAAATATAAGTATTTTCATCTCATACTACGAATCATGTTGATAAACAATCATGAACCTATGCTAGCATGGCAAGTTCTAAATCTCAAGATCCACTTTCACTTCACAAGAGATTAACAAATTAGATGTTAGCTACGCATCTAACAATTAAGCACAACCATACGAGGATATCAGATATACATCACACACAGATCTTTAAAGCAATCAAGATACTAAAGCTCCATAAATAAATCCGTTAGAATCCCTTGACAACGATTAGTTCATAATCGAACCGCTCGTCATCATGGGATCTATTGAAACCATGATAGAAGACAAGATATGAAAGAAAGTAATAATATTAATAAAACAAGAGTTGAGAAAACAAATCTATGATACAAAGATGAAGTAGATCTAGATCCGTTGCTTGTCATGAGCGTTGAATCTTGCTCCACTTTTCTCCCTTGCAGATCTAAGCTATGTTACAATAATAATAACTCTCCTAATTACAATGCTAAGATGTGTTTAAATAGGCTCTAGATTTCTTGCCCAGCAGGAAATTACCTTCTATTACAATTAGAATTTGATTAAGGTACTAAAACCTGCCCAAAATATAATTAGAATTAGAAAAAGGGCAAAACAGTAATCTTTCAGCTTTGCTTCACAAAGAACACGTGCGCGAATTTTAACTACACGCTCCCTGCACCTGCTATCTATCCCAAGTTGTAGAAAATCTCTCAAGCTTCGCGTGAGCTGTAAGATCGCTGAAAACGGACTTCTAGAACTCCAGATATGGCCAAAACAGTGAAGACTGCGCAACCTTCCCGGAAAATCCGAATTTTAATCAATTAATCCTCAAAACACGATAGAAGCATCACCCATAATCGACATTCTTGTAAGTCTGCACAACTAACCAAAACACATCAAAACTACAATAAACTTGAGTCCAAGACAATCAATTCAAGCCAATATGGAACGCTCCAAGTGGATATAAAATCCACTTATCACACCCCCAAACTTAAACCGATGCTTGTCCTCAAGCATATACAATTACAACTAACTAACTTACTAGTACCACTTCCGTAGGTGATCACGGTTGCATTTGGCATATGCAACAAGCCCTTTAAACCCTTAGGCAGCCCCAGTGGACGAGTAAGGTCTCGTGAGGGCCTATAGCGAATGTACCCACAAAATCCAATGCAATGCATGAATGCAACTAATATGAAAATGCAATTAATCTAGTACTAATATCCTACCATACCTTCAAATCCTCTCATGCCATATCAACTTAAGAATCAAAGTAAATACGCAATGTCTTGGTGTCGAAAGTGCAAGTATTCACATAGTCTACTCAATGAACATACATAAGTTCTCACAAGTCCATGTCAAGTATAAGAATAAGTTAGTAAACATGCTAAGCCTACAAGAGTACATCTTTGAGACAAAACTCGGGATCTCATACGCAAAAAACAAGCAAACACTCACAATCCACTCACAAAAGAATATTCACTCAAGAACAAGGGTAAGTGTATCACTCAATTCTAACAAAATCATAAGCATGCTTGACATTTGGTATCAATCTAACTCTTAACACAACATACATCAATGACGATAATCAAAAGGTCTTTATTTGGGTTGTAACGAGGCTAGGGACAAGGTATGTCAAATAAGCCAAAACAGATGAAGTGTCAAAAGCTAGTAAGAACTTATAATAAATCATACACAACCACCTATTTCCCCCCCACATACTTCTACTATTTTTCTTCCAAAAAAAACACTCGACTAGTCGACTAAAGTAGGATCACAATAACACAAATAAGCTCTCATAATATAACTTTTTTTTTCTCTTTTTTTTTCTATTTTTTTTTCTTTTTTTTTTTCGAGAGCTAAAGCAACAATAATATGGACAATAACAATGATCCCACGATTTTATTACACATGCCGACTATCAAGAAACAACCAAACCCAAATTTCAATATTTCCCCCAAAATTATGACCAACAATAAACCCCTCCTTGCACACCTTATTACTCCCTTAAGCACCCTACTAGCCTTTGACAATGTGGGTTGAAATTAATGTAAGGCCAATACAAGAAAAAAGGTCTAGGCAAGTAATGTGGTATGTCACCGAAAAAATAGGATTAAGCTCAACGGGTTAACTAATTGATCATGTAAACATGGTGTGGTAATATGGGAAAATATGTGGTTATTCCTAAATGCCTTTATCATTTTAATCGTCAAATAATGTCATGCGTTTCAAGAAAGACCTCAAACAACTGCTAGCAATGCAAACAATCCGTGGACACTCAAGCAAACGAATAAAATTGCAACAAATGCAATATGGCTCAAAAGGCGGGAAAAACATACTCAATCCCAAGCAAAAATCTCTCTAATGCACCTACTTGTATTCAAAGCATGCAAACTAAATCAACTTGCACATATTCATGTCCTTCTAATTACTTACAACATTCAATAAGTCTACCAGCTTCAACTTACTAGTGTATGTGTGTGCACAAGAACAAAACATATCACTTCTCAATCAAAAGCGTCAACAACACAAAATTCCTATCAAACATGGGTGCAAATGCAAACTACTATGAACTCACATGATATACGAATATAAAAATAGAATGTCCTATATGAAACAAATGTAGATAACACAGACATACATGCATGATCTACTATGAATATGCAAAGCATGAAATCCTACATGAACACAATGACTAACAATCACAATTACATACACTACTTATCCCTCAAACCACCCCCAAACTTAAAATATTCAATGTCCTCATTGAATGGAAGTAAATACGAGGGAAAGTAGAAAACATACCAGTATACAACAATACTTGGGTTGCCTCCCAAGAAGCGCTTCTTTAACATTAATAGCTCGACGTTACTTCCAAGCCTCCATTAAGGATGATAATAGTTTGCTTGGTCCTCTCTTCCTGAGACTTCATCGTCATCACGGCGGCACACTTTCTGCCCCTTCTCCTCGCTTGGCCTATTCGTATAACAACTATGCCCAATTCCAATGCCTTCTTCTGTTGACCCAAAATCTGTCAATTTGTAGAACAACACACACTCGCGGGCTTCGCTTGAATATAATGGAGGAGGGTAAATGTAAGTTGCTGAAGCCTTTGGTTTCTCAAAGAAAACTTCCTCCATTGGCTCTAATGCGCTACCTCCATCTTTAAACTCTGAGACAAGTAGAAGACCTGCATCTTTCCCATGTTCTTCAGCCTCTTCGTACGCACATACCAATTCTTGAAATTTGTGCAGCTCATCAGTGTCTGTCCCAAATAGTGCCCTTTCCAAATCATCCACCATCCTAACATGATCAAATTCCTCACATGGCTTGTGAACACTCACCTCACCTTGGAATTTGTCTTCCTCAAGAAAAGACTCAATTGTACTATCCTCAAGATTTGACCATGAAACAACCTCATCAATCAGCACCTTAGAATCCCAGAGATCAGCCAAGCCGAGCAACTCACACTCTTCCTCCTCATCACTATCCACCACAGGTTCTGACAAAACAGAATTTTCTTCTTTTTCTATAGGATCCTGATCATGAATTCCTTCTTCATCCTCAATTGCTGAATTCTGATCATTCGTGACTTTTCCAGATCTGAGCGTTATGACATTAACCTGCTCCATGCCATCTTGTTTTCTTGGATTCACCTCTGTGTCACTATGAAGAACTCCCTGCGGTCCGTTGAGAAAGGCACTTGCAATTTGCCCAATCTGATTCTCCAATGTCTTGAGAGATACCGCCTGACTTTCAATCATCAACCTCAATTCATCCAATTCAGATTTTTCATTCAAAGATTGACCATCATCCCCATGAAACTGTTGCTGCTGAGAATCTTGATTGTTGCTCCAGCCGAAATTAGGATGATAGGTGGCTGGAGCTGGTTGCGAAGGTTGCTGGAAGTTGCTCACAAACTGTGCCGATTCAGAAGATATGGCACATTGACTCGTCTCATGCGTGCCCTCACATAGCTCACAAACACTAGCAACTTGAGGCACCCCATGCTTTGACATAAAATCCAATTTCTTATTAAGTGCCTCTAGCTGAGCTGCTAGAGTTGTGACTGTATGAACTTCCAGAATTCCTGCTAATTTGCCTTGTGAAAATCTCTGAGTTGGATTCTGGTATTCATTCGCAGCCATCATCTCAATTAGCTCATAAGATTCCGCATAGCTCTTAGCCCATAAAGCTCCACCTGATGCTACATCTAGCATGGGTCTTGACTGTGCACCCAAACCATTATAAAAGCAGTTAATCACCATCCACTCAGGCATCCCATGATGTGGACACTTCCTTAGCATCTCTTTATATCGCTCCCAAGCCTCGCACAAAGATTCTTCAGACTGTTGTGAAAATTGAGTAATAGCGTTCCTGATTGCTACGGTCTTTGCCATGGGGAAAAATTTAGTGAGAAATTTCTGAGCAAGATCCTCCCAAGTAGTAATAGAACCGGCTGGTAGAGAGTGCAACCAGCCCTTAGCTTTATCCCTCAAAGAGAATGGGAAAAGTCTTAATTTGATAGCATCTTCCGACACCCCGATGATCTTGAAAGTGTCGCAGATCTCAATGAAATTCCGGATGTGCATGTTAGGATCTTCAATCGGAGCACCCCCAAACTGAACTGAGTTCTGCACCATCTGAATTATGCTAGGCTTGATTTCGAAAGTATTAGTTGTAATAGCTGGCCTGACAATGCTAAATTGGATGTCCTTGATCTTTGGTTGAGAATAATACATCAATGCTTTCGCTGCTGCTGCTGGTTCTTCCATTGCTACCTGCAACACATAAAACTAAACAACTATGTAAGAAACAATCCGAGTCAGTGAACTCTAACGACCACTATTGACAAGCACATAAACTAAAAATAAAACACCGATGATCCCCGGCAGCGACGCCAAAAACTTTTTAACACAAAATCACGCAAGCGTACGTGGTCACAAGTAATATATATATAAGTCAAGTTCGTTCCCACAGAGATCTGGTTATGGTTCTATTTTGTAAATATGCCTATGCAACAATGTATGGTTTTTATCCACTGCTAAGACAAATAACAATTTGAGGTTTTTAATTATGTAAATTAAACAAAGCTGAAAATTATTAAACTAAGAATTACTTAACTAATGTGAATTAAAATCTAATTACTTATGCAAGATAAACCATGGAATCCTAACTTCATTAAATACTTTGCTTAGATCTGACACCTTTAATCACTATGTGCAATGGTTATGATATCTGATCGGACAATACGAAACAAGTATACGCTACTTCTCAGTATACGAATACCAAACTAAACATACATCCACAAAAGAGATAGAAGATGAATAGACACCAATTATGCTTAGACCCTATATGTCTATAGAATTTGAAAACATAACGGTTGAAGAACAAGTTATCCATTAAGATCACACAGGGCAATATAAGTATTTTCATCACATACTACGAATCATATTGATAAACAATTATGAACCTATGCTAGCATGGCAAGTTCTAAATCTCAAGATCCACTTTCACTTCACAAGAGATTAACAAATTAGATGTTAGCTACGCATCTAACAATTAAGCATAACCATACAAGGATATCAAATATACATCACACACATATCTTTAAAGCATCAAGATACTAAGTTTCATAAATAAATCCGTTAGAATCCCATGACAACGATTAGTTCATAATCGAACCGCTCGTCATCATGGGATCTATTGAAACCATGATAGAAGATAAGATATGAAAGAAAGTAATAATATTAATAAAACAAGAGTTGAGAAAACAAATCTATGATACAAAGATGAAGTAGATCTAGATCCGTTGCTTGTCATGAGCGTTGAATCTTGCTCCACTTTTCTCCCTTGCAGATCTAAGCTATGTTACAATAATAATAACTCTCCTAATTACAATGCTAAGATGTGTTTAAATAGGCTCTAGATTTCTTGCCCAGCAGGAAATTACCTTCTATTACAATTAGAATTTGATTAAGGTACTAAAACCTGCCCAAAATATAATTAGAATTAGAAAAAGGGCAAAACAGTAATCTTTCAGCTTTGCTTCACAAAGAACACGTGCGTGAATTTTAACTACACGCTCCCTGCACCTGCTATCTATCCCAAGCTGTAGAAAATCTCTCAAGCTTCGCGTGAGCTGTAAGATCGCTGAAAACGGACTTCTAGAACTCCAGATATGGCCAAAACAGTGATGACTGCGCAACCTTCCCGGAAAATCCGAATTTTAATCAATTAATCCTCAAAACACGATAGAAGCATCACCCATAATCGACATTCTTGTAAGTCTGCACAACTAACCAAAACAAATCAAAACTACAATAAACTTGAGTCCAAGACAATAATTTTAAGCCAATATGGAACGCTCCAAGTGGATATAAAATCCACTTATCAACACACACTACACAAGAGCAAAGTCTTCAAGTTCTCCTAAAGTTAGGAAGGTACCTCTGTCACCTAAGTCTAAGAACCCTGATTCTAAGACTTCTAACAGTGACAAGAAGACTAACATCAAGAAAATTGATAAGCATGCTGTTTATGATAAAACTGTTGCTAAGCCACATGGACCCAAACTTGTTTGGGTACCAAAGGAGAAGTATTACCTTTGTGTTTGCAGGGCAAAGAAAGTGAAAAGAAGGTCATGTGGATTTTGGACAGGGGATGCTCAAACCATATGACTGGTGATATGGCCCTGCTATCACAGTATGAGGAGAAGGCTGGCCCAATGGTTGCCTTTGGAGATGACAGCATGGGCAACACATTAGGATATGGCAAGTTGGAAATTGGAAATGTCATCATTGAAAATGTAGCACTGGTCAAGGGGTTCAAGCACAATCTACTGAGTGTTGGTAAATTTACTGATAGAGGCTTCAAAGTGAATTTTGGCAAAGATGAATGTTTGATCACCCACAAGAAAACTGGTGACTTCGCTCTATCTGGAGTAAGGAAAGGTAGCCTGTTTGTAGCCAATATGAACTCTGCAAACATGGACAAAATTTGTTGCTTTTACTCAAAAGCATCAAATGAAGATAGTTGGCTGTGGCACAAGAAGCTGTCACTTGAACTTCAAAGGCATTAATTCTCTAGTCAAAAGGGAGTTAGTGAGAGGCATGCCCACACTTGAATTCTGTCAAGAAGGAGTGTGTGAGGCTTGTCAAAAAGGAAAAATGAAAAGATCAAGCCACAAGTCAAAGACAGTGACATCAATAACCAAGCCCCTACAACTAATTCATATGGACTTGTTTGGGCCTGTCAATATTATGTCATTAGTAAGGAAGAAGTATGCTCTAGTGATGGTTGATGATTTCACAAGGTATACATGGGTAGAATTTCTGGCATCAAAGGATGAGGCTCCACAAGTAATCATTGAGCATATAAAGAAAATTGACAAGGAAGCGAAGGCCAACAATGCAAGTGTGATTGCATTAAGAAGTGATAATGGAACGGAGTTCGGAAATGCCATGCTTGAAGCATTCTGCAAAGAGAATGGTATTTCTCAACAATTCTCAGCTCCAAGGACTCCACAACAAAATGGAGTTGTTGAGAGAAAGAATAGAACTCTGATTGAGGCTGCTAGAACAATGTTACTTGATGCAAAAATGCCTACATGTTTTTGGGCTGAGGCTGTGAGCACTGCATGCTATATCCAAAACAGAACCCTCATCAACAAAAACACTGGAAAGACACCTTACAACTTGATGACTGGAAAGAAGCCTACTCTAAAGTATGTTCATACTTTTGGAAGCAAATGCTTTGTGTTAAAAGACAATTCATAATATGTTGGAAAGTTTGATGCAAAAGCATTTGAAGGAATTTTTCTTGGCTACTCTATGGAAAGAATTGCATACAAAGTTTATGTCATCAGTCAAAAGAAAGTTATGGAAAGCACAGATGTGACATTTGATGACAGCAAACTACCTTGATTAGAAGAAGCCAATGATGAAGATAAAGATCCTTTGAAGTTTGACAATCTAGATGATTTTGATGAGGAGATTGAAACTGAATTTGAGCCCACAATTCAACAAACTCAAGTGAATGAAGAACCTGTGTCAATCAACAATGAAGAAACAAGCATCCAAGACACACCTGTGATTAGTGGCAACTTCACAGGGGGAGGAAATGTAAATGATCATGATCTGGATGATGAAGCAACATCAAGGCTGAGAAATCAATCTGAACATGCAAGGAAATGGGATAGATCACATACTGCAGATCAGATAATTGGAGATCCAAATACAGGAGTGAGGACAAGGAGAGCAACTCTAAATGATTGTCTCTATGGTTGCTTTCTATCCCAAGTTGAGCCTAAGAAACTTGATGATGCATTGTTGGATCCTGATTGGATAATTGCTATGCAAGATGAGCTAAATCAATTTGAAAGAAGCAAAGTATGGGAACTTGTGCCTGCACCAAAGGATAGAACCATTGTTGGAACAAAATGGGTTCTAAGGAATAAGATGGATGAAAATGGTGTAGTCATAAGAAACAAAGCAAGGTTGGTTGCAAAAGGATACTCTCAACAGGAAGGCATTGACTATGATGAGACTTTTGCCCCAGTTGCTAGACTAGAGGCCATCAGAATTTTCTTGGTATTTGATGCACATTCTAATTTCAAAGTTTATCAAATGGATGTCAAGAGTGCATTTCTGAATGGGGAGTTGGAAGAAGAAGTATATGTGCAACAGCCACCTGGCTTTGAAGATCCACAATTCCCTCACTTTGTCTACAGATTGTTTAAAGCATTGTATGGACTTAAGCAAGCTCCTAGGGCATGGTATGACACACTATCACAATTTCTGCTGGAGAATAAATTCCCTAGAGGCACACTGGACAAGATACTGTTTTACAAGAAACATGGTGATGATATTATCTTAGTTCAAATCTATGTGGATGATATCATATTTGGCTCTACAAATGAGAAGCTGTGTGAGAAATTCTCTAATCTCATGCAGAGCAGATATGAGATGAGTATGATGGGAGAATTAACATTCTTTCTTGGGCTGCAAGTTAGTCAAAGGAAGGATGGTATTTTTATAAGTCAATCCAAATACATCAAGGATCTATTGAAGAAATTTGACTTGGAAGAATGCTCACCTGTAAAGACACCCATGGCCACTGCCACCAAGTTAGATGAAGATGTTAAGGGCAAGAAGGTAGATATTTCAATCTACAGAGGCATGGTTGGTTCTCTACTCTACCTCACTGCTAGTAGGCCAGACATCATGTTTGCAACATGCTTGTGTGCAAGGTTTCAATCAAATCCAAAGGAATCACATATGACAGCAATAAAGAGGATTTTTAAATATTTGAAGGGCACACCAAACTTGGGGTTATGGTATCCTAAGGACACAGGGTTCAATCTGGTTGGTTATTCTGATGCTGATTATGCTGGATGCAGAGTGGATAGGAAAAGCACCTCAGGTAGCTGCCAGTTTCTTGGACAAAGGTTAGTCTCTTGGTATAGCAAGAAACAACAATCTGTGTCAACTTCCACAGCTGAAGCTGAGTACATAGCTGCTGGAAGTTGCTGTGCTCAAGTGCTTTGGATTAGAAACCAACTTAGAGATTATGGACTTGTGTTGGAAAGAATTCCAATCATGTGTGACAACACAAGTGCAATCTCTATAGTTTCCAATCCTGTCAATCATTCTAGGACAAAGCACATTGACATCAGATATCACTTCATAAGGGAGCATGCAACTAATGGAACCATTGAGTTACATTATGTTCCCACAAAAAAACAACTAGCTGACATATTCACTAAGCCATTAGATGAAGCCACCTTCACAAGGTTGGTTAGTGAGATTGGAATGCTGAATTCTTCAAATTCTGGCTAAGTGAATATATCAACTAGATTGTTGCAGCAGTAAATACTTACTTTATCAAATGCTCAATATTTTTTAAGTAAGTATTGGCTGGAGTATGATTTATAAATATTCCACAATGCTACATATGTTGAAAATCATACATCTTTAGCTTGAAATTTCTGTGAAATTTTGAGAGAATCACTATTTAATTTGGTAGAATATTCTTCAGTGAATATTTCTGGTAAATTTTAAAAGATAGTGAAAATTAAATTTTATGAGTGAAAAGTATAGTTCGATAAGTCAGACTTCTCGAAGGGTTCATTGTTATGTCATGGCTCGAGTTCTCGATTAGGCCTATCTAGAACCCTCTTGAGTTCTCGAATAATGTCTTTTGGAGAAATCGAATAGCACACGCTGAGTTCTCGAATAGAGTATTTTAGTTCTCTAATGATGGAGTTCTCGAATACTGTATTTGAGTTATCGAATCATTTGAAAAGGCTGATTTTTCGCTGACACTTAATCGCTTTTTGGATTTATATTCAAAATTTCATTTTGCTCATAAAAACATATTTTATTTAGCTTAGAATTATTTTCTGAGTTAAATAACTGCCAGCTGTGGGTTACAAACTGCCTGAGATATCGAATAAGCCATTCTTGACTTATCGAATAGTTGTTTTATACTTCTCGAATGACTTGTCGATACAGATCATATATCTAATCGACAACTCAAGTTATTCATATATATACAATTTCACAACTATTCAACTCAATTTGTTCAACCTTAATTCTCTTCTCTTCTCTACCCAAAAGGCAAACACTCAACTCACCATACCATCTCAAACCAATTTCATCACAATTACCAGTGATGTGGAAGCACTAAATGCTAATTTCAAGTGCTTTGTTCGATGGTTGTCTGAATCTTACATCAAGGGTGCACTATCAGCCAACCCAACCCTGTACATAGACTTATTAGAACAATTCTGGAGGACAGCTATAGTGGAGGTCATCGCCCTTGAGAATGCTATCACCTCATATGTTGTCTACTGCAAGATTCAAGGCGAGGATATTTCTATCACTACTGCAGACATGAATCAAGCCTTGGATTTGCAGCAAGAGGCATATGACCCCCTGGCCACCGATGCTGAGTTGGAAGATTTCTTTGAATTTATCAACTACTCAGATGCTATTAAACTTGGGAAGCTGAATAGGAAGTACTTGAGAAAAGAATGGAGCTATGTTTTTTCTACACTCCTTCATGTATTCACTGCAAGGAAATCGAGCTTTGACCAGATTAGTACACCTGTGCAGCAGCTTGCCTATGCCTTGGCTCATGGGAGAAAGATAGATGTTGGACATCTCATCTTACAAGAGCTATATGGGAGACTTGGTAAGAACACAGCCAAGAGAGGAAATGAAATTTTCTTTCCTCGCTTTATTCAATCAGTACTTAATTTTAAAAATGCTTCATTGATTGAATTGCCTGGAATAGATAAAAGTAAAATAGGCTATCCCAGGTCCATGACCAAACTCATTTTTGGTAACTTGGAGACTAGGAATGATGTGGATGTAAGGCTTAAGCCTTAGTTAGCAAATCCTCCATGCGGGGTAAGACCACAACATGCCAATATTTGAATCTAAGTCTCAGTTAGCACATCCTAAGCAAGAAGAACAAAATGCTAACCCAAGGCTTGCTAACCAACCCTCTCAGATAAACACTCTACCAAACATAGAGCCAACTGCATCATCCTCTCAAAAGGGTGATGTTAGTAAAAAGAAGAGAAAACAGGTTGCTTCTGAACCTTTAAACATCTTAACTGAAGCAGCCTTGGTTGTAGAACTAGGTTTAGAATGTGAGGAACCTGAGTCACCTATCATTAGCCTAAAGAAGAAGAAGAAGTCTAAAACCACCTCTTCAGTCACCCAAATGGCTGAAGTTGTAAAATCAGGGGCACACAGCTCACTAGATGTATCCTCTCAACAGGTGCATCTATAGAATCAAGCATCCTCCCCAATGCACCTTCCTGTAAAGAGTCAGCACAAAGGAGTGATAAGGCTGGCACAATACTGAGTGGAGAGCACATCACAATTGAAACTCCCTCTATCTCTCAGGGGGAGTTTCCAAAATCTAATCTACAACACACTTCTCTTCTAGAATCTACCACTCATATTTCTTTGGAGACTGCAACTCAAGCAATTGAGGAGCAAGGCATTGATCATCAAGAATTCTTTTCTATTGATGAGCCAATGGATTCAAGTGACTTGGTGCATGACACCTTGCTCACCACCCAGGTACCACATTAAATGGTCAGGGAATGCATGCTGGGGCATATCCTAATGACACCATCACAAATACAGAGGATTCACTAGTCTTCACTAGAGACTCTGTGCCTGTGTCACCTACTGTTGTAACTCATCCCACTCCTGTGGAGACAACAGTAGTAGAGTCTTTCCATCCGGTTACAGAAGTTGCATCTGTAACTGAGGAGTCTAGCTTGCCTAGCTCTAGCTCTGACTTTCTGTCACAATGGCTGAAGCCTGTGCAACATGACAGTGCTTCAGGATCAGGATCTGTTCCACCATAATTAACGGTTGAAGCACTTCAAAGCTTAGTTGTGGATCAGATTCCTGAGTTTGTAAAGATAGCCCAGAACTTGGTCACCTCCAATGTGCCAAATCCAGATTATGAAGCAATATTGCTCTGCCATAGAGATGATGTAGAGATGCAGAAAACAAAGATACTTGATGATGCTGAGAGAGATGGCAATGTAGATGCCTGGATGCAAGGAACTTATGATATCACTCTCAATGAAGCCTTACAGTATCTGAGGGAGGAGTACATCACTTCACTAGGCTCCAATGCTAAATCCTTAACTCCTGGTGAAGTGTATGAAGCCATCAATGACTCATACAAGGGATTCCTCAAGGCTACACACTACCTGGGTAAAGGTGTCAAATCAGAAGTCAACAAGGTATGTGATGCAACAGCCCTAAAAGTGGGAGAACTAAAGTGGGACTTCGATGCCAAATTTCCTCAGCTGGAGTCTGTGATCAAGGACATTTTGGCATGCAAGGCTACATGCACCAGGATGGACAATGGTTTGGCTATTCTCAAGGATGCTGTCACAGGTCTGGGGCACAAATTTCAATCCTTAACAGATCTGACAACTGAGGCCAATGCCACGCTCAGGACCCTCTTTGCAAATCAATATAGAGACAAGCTGGTCACTGAGGTCCCTGTGCATGAGATGTCAAGGTTTGAAGTGCAGAGACTGAAGGATCAATCCCTATCTGGTTTTAAGGCCAATGCGCTCTTCACTAAAGTGGATACTCTTGAAAAGGAGGTAGCTTCTCTCCAACAGTCTAATGCTCATCTTATAGACACTGTAACCACTCTGACTGAGCACCTGAACACTCAAGCCACCACCACAGCTGATGTTCTTCTACATCAACAATCAATGTTGTCTGCAATGATGAAGCACATGGGTCTCCCTCTACCTGAAGAATCTTCAACCCCAAAGGTCACTCCTACAGCCTCTATGCCTGACAACAAGCCTAAGGGGGAGAAGAGGATTTCAAGGGACTCAAATACAAAGGGGGAGAAACCACCAATAAAGGGCATCAAATTCAATGAAGGTGGTCATCAAAGGGCTTCTAAATCTTTAACTCATGTGCCTGGCAAAGGAAAAGCCAAAGTTGGTGAGCTTACTTCTCTTCCAGTTGTCACTCTACCAACTGTGCACATCACTACTCCTAGTGGTCAAAAGCAATCTATCACAACCACAGTGGTTGCAGGGAGTATGCCATCTGACAAACCTCCATTCTCCATATCTAAGAGTGCCAAGCCAGTAGAAGTGAAGGTGGTCACTAAGGCCAAGCTACAAGAAATTGCAAACTCAATGTCTATCATGATGATGCATTCTTGGAGTTTCTGAAAGTCTCAAGAGAACAGGCTGGTGATGCTTTATCATATCACAGGAGTTGAAGAGTCAGATTGACTATCTCACTGTAGTACCAAGGAGAGTTGATGGCCTATGGCTCAAAGAGATAATGATGGTAGGAAAGAATAAGATATGGCACTTAACCATCAACACTCTACAGGGTCTAAAGCACTCAGAAGTGGATGTGTTCCTTGGACTAATTGAAAGAAGGGATGAAAACAGCAAGAGTCTCTTTGATGAGTTAAGGGATGGTCAACCAGCAAGTCTACCTGAAGTATTCACAAATCCTAGAACCATCATCTATCAAGCTGCAACAAGAATTGATGATATCAAGCAGCTGGTCATTCCTAAGCATCTAACTCCTCAGAACAAACCTCTCATTATTGCCATCATTGAGAAGCTGAACAAGAAGAAGGGTCTAAGAATAGCAGAAGAATTGGAAGCTATATCATATCTCAGGTCATACATTGCAACTGGCATTGTACCTGAATCTGCTAAGTTCAACCCAAGCAAGGATGGTGATCAAGACAAGGATGGAGACAGAAGTGATGGAAGGAGAAGACATCACTGGAGTGATAAGGGTGATGAAGATAAGAAGAAGAAGAAGGATGACAAGGATAAGAAAAATGATGATGACCAAGGTAAAGTCTATGAGAGGAAAAGTGGAAGACAGCAAGCCTTAGGTATTCCTAACAGTAACCTCACCACAACACAAGACTCTAAGTCTAGGGTGAATACTGTTAGTAGTGACCTAGCAAAATCTACATCTATGGCTTCTGCATCTGTTTTGCCACCTCAAGAAGAGAAGATTATTCAAGTCAAGAAACCATCTGTATGTTTCAGAAAGCAAATTGCTAATGGAATACTACAATGGTCTACAAACAAAGGTCACATGCTACTAACAAGCAACCATGTAAAAAGGATCAAATTCAAACAAGCTGCAAGGAAACCAAAGCTATCCAAATCAAGGACTCTGACAATCTATCCAGGCTTAAAACTCCAACCACTAGATGAAGATTTTGATGAAGACCAACTGCAATTCTTACAAGCTCAAAAAATCTACCATGTTGCCATTGTTGATAACTGCCTTGAGATCAAATATACTGATGGAAGGGAGGAGAAATTCAAACAAGGAGGATGTCAACACTGGGGCAAGCTACATGACATAGAAAGAATCATTGCATTGTTGAGCTCAGAAGATAAAGTGGAAAGAGTATGGAAGCTGGAGCTAATTGATTTTGTAAAGATGAAGAGAGATCATGACGAGAGAATCAGAAAAGAGTGTCTTGAAAAATGGCTAGCAAGGGAGAAAGAAATTGAGAGACTGAAGATTGAAGCAGAAAAGCTAAGGGCAAAGGGATTGTGTAGAGTTCAGTTTAATCCCTATGTGGTGAAGTATAGGAGGAGAAATGGGGATCAGGTCCACATCAGAATGAACCTACTCAACCACTATCCTGCAAACTTTCTGAAACCAGTACTTGAAAATTTCAAAGACTCAATTTTGCTTGAAGAATTGGATGCTATGGCAGAAATAATAAAAGCTATGGATGAGAATACAAGGAAGGAGAAAGAAAGAAGACAGAAAGCATATGATGATTTGCAAGCCAAAGCTATGGAAAGGGAAACAAATGACAATGTCTAGTACTTCATCATAGGCTGTAAGATTACTCACCCTGTAGTTCTATCCACATTGCTAATCAAAATTCATACATGTACTGTCAATTTTTATCTTTATATATGTTAGGCTTGTTATCAGACATGAAATTTTGACTAAGGGTCTTACTCACAATTTGGGGGAGATTGTTAGTCACAGAGGCATGCCTGAATACATCTAATAACAAGCCTAAGTTATTTGTAATGTTATGCATTACTTACATGACCTCTTAACTGAGGGAATCTCTAGTCGTAGAGTTTCTACTTGTTTTGTACTTGTAATAGACATCAAATTCTAGATGTGTAACTGTACTTATTAAGTCAAGAATAATGCTTGAAAGAAGTTCCAAGGTTCATGCCTCAAGCAAGGAGATAAAGACTGCCAAATAATCACAGTTGGGATTTGAAGAAATGAAGAATTTGCCTAAGTACCAATTCGAGAAGTACATTTGTCTATTCGAGAAGTCTAGCATTCGAGAATTCAGGGGTTCGATATCTCAAAAGACACTATTCGATATCTCTGAATACACTGTTCGATATCTCATTCAATATCTCAGAGATTTGATATGTCTATTACTCTGTTCGAGAACTCAAGGAGTCAACAGGTCAAAGGTGATATTCGAGTTCTTAAAAGGGTCAACAAGTCAAAGCTACATTCGATATCTCAAAGACTCAAGATGTTATTCGACATCTCAGGGATTCAATATGTCAAAATGCTCTATTCGATATCTCAAAGACTCCCAGAGAAAAGAGCTATTCGAGAAGTGATTCGATATGTCAATATAACACTATGAGAGAACTCAGAGTTATCGATTAAGTGAATTCTAGTTCTCGAATCACTCACTTAGCCACTTCTCGAATACATTCTTGAAGACAAAATACTGAAGAATTGTACAAGTCAGAAACCTGCAACAAGCCAAGACGCTTTATTTGACTATGTACTATAAAGCACGTTGGAAATCCTACAAAGAAGCTTGGAGAGATAAGACAGGGGACAAGGAGCTAAAGAAGTGGATCTGAACAGGCTTTGCAAAGTCAAATCTGTAACCGTTTGGACTCTTACTCAAATAAGATAGGCAGACTGGAAAGTAATTTGTTTACCTACTTTATTTTGTAGTAAGTAGGTGTATCCATGTCTATAAGGATACAGCCTCACTTCCTTAGCAGATAAGTTTTTCAAGATACATCACAAGAAATATCTCTCTGAGAAAAACGAAGCTGAGAATACTATCATTTGTATTCACAGATTGTAGCAAAATCTTTATCTAATAAAATATTAGATTAAAGTAATATTGTGTTGTGTTTGTTTTTGTTATCCGCACTTACATTTCTCACACACTGAACACATATCTTGCTGCAAAGATTCAAGAACGAAGAAAAGTTCAAGAATCCATTCACCCCCCCATCTGTATTCTTTTACTGTATTCAATACTCAACACGCTACCCCTACCCGACTACCAGGCAAGTTTCCAATACTTTGGAACTGTTGTTGTGATAATATATATCTGTTGTTTTCTGATACATATGTCATAGCATGCATGCCTACTTTCAAGTCTATTGCAATACTTGTTCCCTGATTGATGTTGGCTTATAAGTTAGATACAAGATATACTAATTATAAGCCGGATATTTCTAAGACCCTTAGTGAAGGGAATATGATCTCATTCTTTTAATAAAGACCGGGAATCTGTATTTTGTAATATAGAGATAGTCATGGAAACCCGGAGGGATTCCAGTGACAGATTATTTGAGGGATGTTATTTATGAACGTTATTTATATTTCCATAAGTATTAAGTACTTGGAAATTGTTCGAGGAATGTTATTTGAATACTCATTCGAGATTATTTATTTAATGAATATTATTTTGAATATGCATTTGAGGCTATTGATTTAGATGAATATTATTTTGAATATTCATTCGAGTTTATTTATTTAATGAATATTATTTTTAATATTCAATTGAGCTTTATTTATTTAAAAATATTCATTTGAGTATAATTGTTTGTTTTATATTATTTTCGAATATTCGTTTGAGCTTATTTACTTAATGAATATTATCTTGGATATTCATTTAAGGTTTTAATTAATTTCTTGGATATTATTTTGAATATTTATTCGAGGAATTATTTATTTAATAAATATTTTATATATACTTATTCGAGGGTTAATCATGAGCAATATTTATATTAAGAATATTCTTGAACTATTTCTGGTTTAATAAATATTCTTTGAATATTTATTTAATTCTTTCAACTAGTTCTAAAATGAGATATTTTATTCAAAAATTTCCTTGATATT
The DNA here is from genome assembly GCA_036435485.1 of Saposhnikovia divaricata. Classification (NCBI taxonomy): domain Eukaryota; kingdom Viridiplantae; phylum Streptophyta; class Magnoliopsida; order Apiales; family Apiaceae; genus Saposhnikovia; species Saposhnikovia divaricata. The sequence goes on along the minus strand of CM071594.1, from coordinate 170,484,774 downwards.
CAAATACTATGTAAATTATCTCTGAGTTGTATTATTATTATTATTATTTTTATCAAGGAAGCTTCTCAAAACTTTATTCTTCATTCGAATCTATCTTCTAAAATATAAGGGAACCTTGTTTGAGAGATGTTATTTCTTTGACTGCCCGGTCATATACTTGTTAAACTACCTTTTCACTCACATCTTGATTGTTTTCAAACATCGATATGAGTCTTTTTGGTTACCTCATCAACACTCGAGGGGTAAGATTGATGGAACAAGTTTATATCCATTAACAAGCACCAGCTTGGGAAATATTGGTGAATCTTCTTTTCCAATTAGATACGACTACTTTGTGGAGTCCTATCAATGAGTATTACACTTGGGGAAAGGAGGACGAACTTTACGTTTCAGAGTCATGGATTTATTCGAACTAGGAGTAGTGTGTAAGAGGCCGAGTCGCGCGATCCATCACAAGGCCCAACGGTTGGCCAGGGAGTTACTGAAACGGGCGGTAGACAAGTAAATCCGTCAGTTCTTCCTTCTACCAGTAGTAAACTATATTGGGCTGTACCATCTCCGACTGATCATCGGGGAGTGGGATAGCTGGCGTGTGATAACTCCAGTATTAGTTCATCTCCCGAATTGGGAATTTCCTGCAACATGTATCGAAAAGACTTCTTTCAGGTTAACGGGCATCCCCGCAACACGTATCGAAGATACTTCTTTCAGGTTGACAGGAGTTTGAAAAATGTTCAAAACTGGGATTGCAATATTTTCCTGTAATTCCCTTCCTTTATGACATATGATGATGCCTTGCTTTTACCTTGCACAACAGATATTTCTACAGAATATATGTTTTGAGTTACCTTGTAACTTCATCCTTTATATTATACTGGCACAATGTTCGTTAATGCATGGCATATGGTTTCAAAAATAATTTTGAACTGTTATATATATTATTGTTCAGTATACATATTTATTGGTGGGTTATTGCTCACCCTTGCTTTATTATTTATATCACAACAACAGCTAGGTCTGATGGCCCGCGTAAGGCGCACTCGGCGCAAGAAGGTGACCCCAGCCAAAGGACTACCCGCTGAGTTTATCGTTGCTATTGCAGAGGTAGATTGGCAACTTTTGGTTCAGCCTTAATTATATGTATAATTAATGTAATCAACGGCAAAAACTTTAAACTTATATGGTTATCCTTTTGGATTGTAATAACTTTTATTTTTGGATCCTATAAGTAGAAGACTTATTTCAATTTCATCTCTAGGACTATAACTGTCTGTGTGTGTGATGTGATATTATTGCGGGGTCACAGCATGTGTTTATTTATGTGGACTCAAGTCAAGTATTATTGAAGGAATTAAGACCGTAACGACCAATTCCCCAACCCCGGATCTGGGGCTGTTACAGAAATGGTTTCAGAGCGAGAGTTATATATCCCAAGAGATGATGCGACGTTATATAATAATAAATTCACTAAGATAATAAGAACTCTTGCCAAGTTCACCTAAAACCCTTACGGGAACTTTTTAAGTATCATGAGAGTAACATAGTTCGTATTGTGTAGGCGAGTGACATCTCCGACCCAGAGGCTTTTGAGAGACAGCACGATGAGGCGATCCAGGCCGCCGAGGACATGGCAGTGGTTGATTCTGATGACTTGTTCAGGACTAGAGATCCTTATTATGAGCGTCTAGGTGATGATGATGGAGATACAGAGGTTGTGGAGTTTAGGAGGAGGACCCAGAGGAGGTCCATCCAGATGCAGATACTGAGGTTGTTGAGTCTGAGGAGGAGGAGGAGGAGGACCCACAGGAGGTCCATGCAGGAGAGGATACTAAGATAGTTGCTAAGGATGCTGATGAGGTGGATCCTGAGGAGATCCAGCTTATATCTGATGTTAGGGTTATGGTGGAGGACACCGACATGACTACTGAGCAGGTTATGGATGCGGTTTTAGAGCAGGCAGTGGATGAGGGTACTGAGGGAGATGTTGATGAGCCAATTGATGATGCTATTGGGAGTTCAGGACTTCGTGTGCCACCCCCTACTGAGAGGATCCCTACCCCACCACCCTTGCCTGCGAGCCCTGTTTCTGAGGAGTTTGAGGAGCTAACCCCCGAGCCGCAGTAGGCAGAGGCCGTACCTCCAGTAGAGCCATCTACCCCACCCCATATCCCGATAGAGGGGATCCCAGTATGTGTGCATAATTGGGTTGTGAGCAGACTTTTTACAGATTTAGCGGTGGCTGAGGCCAGGTTAGCAGAGTCCAGGGCGGGGCTCGCGGCTGAGAGAGTTGCTAGGTTGGGATGCCAGGGCGGCGGGAGGCGTGGTAGAGCTCGAGAGATACATAGGGCAGTGACCCGTATTGAGCTGAGGGCCCGGATGAGGGTTCGAGGATTGCCTACTGATTAAGAGGGCAGGGTATCCAGGATTGATGCTGAGGAGATCTTTCGCATTCCTATGATGAGTTTTAAGGCTTTGGGTTCCACTGTTGACTGATTTCAGAGACAGTGATGTAGTAGTCTAGTCTTCTAGTCATGTACGGACATAGTTGTGCCGAATTTTGCGGGATAGTTTCATTGTACTTAGTTTCCCTTTTACTGACTAGAAGGATAGACCATGTATTTCACTTTTGACTAGATGTTGTTAGGATGGTTGTACTCCTAAACTGTCGATGTGACTCAGATGAGTATCTTTCAGCACTACGTATATATTTGTTTCCTTTCAGTCATTTCTGTTCTGTTGTGACGCGATCACCATTTTATTAGCATATTTACTGCACGTACTGCTTTCGATTAAGTTGCCATGACATATAGAACAGTGGGATCCTAAATCCAAATATGTAACAATTTTGCAAGGAGGAACCTTTAAAACAAGTAAATGAGCCTAATGTGTAATTGTCCAAATTTTTAGTAAGATGCCTCCACGAAGAATGGGAACTAGGGCTAACCCCCGTGAGTCTACCGATCAAGAAAGTCACAATCAACATAGGGAAGATCCCGAATATGATGAAGCGCAAGATGAGGATTATACTGAGCAAGAGGATTCCCAGTATGGGACAGCAGACGAAACCTTTTTCACTGGAGAATTCGAAGAAGAAGTAGAAAGGGAAGAAATTGAGGTTGAACAGGAAGGGGAGAGAACCAGGATAAGGACCCCATGGGTCAGTTCATGGATCTGCTTAGGCAAAATTTGAACCGTTACCCCCAACAACCCCAGGGAAACAACTGTACCATGGCAAACTCTTTCAGGGCCTTTAAGTCCTTAAAGCCCCCAGAATTTCACGGATCAGCTGACCCAGTTGAGGCAAGAGCCTGGATAAAGGAAATGGAAAAGTCATTTGAGATTCTAAGCATTCAGGAGGCGCAAAAGACTGTTTTCGCCACTTACCTTCTGAAAGGATGCTATAGTAACTTGGGATAGGTTCAAACAATTGTTTCTGGAAAAGTACTTCCGAGGTTCATGAAAACTCAAATGGAGCTCAAGTTTTTATAACTAAAATAGAAAAATTTGTCAGTGGCTGAGTATGAGGCCAAGTTTACCGAGTTATCAAGGTTTGTGCAATAATTTGTGGATACTGAGGAGAAGAAAGCGAATAGGTTTCAGCAAGGGTTGAAGCAATGGATTCAGAATCGGGTAGTAGTCTTAGAGATTACCGATTATGCCACCTAGGTGCAGACAGTAACAATTGTGGAAGCAGGGACTGATCAGATGCAGAAAGAAAGAGAGAAAGGGGGAATAAAGAGAAAGCATGTCAGCATGGGCGGAGGTTCCGTAGGAGGAAAACCCCCGAATAAGTTTAACCGAAGAGCGGTTTCCCTACCTGGAAGGAGTATTGGATTCAAACAGTCTGTTAGCGCGAGTGTAAGCCAGGGTGGCAAGGCACCAGGAGTGTCCCGTCCCCATCATTCTCGAGTTTCAATACCAGTATGTGCGACTTGTGGAAAAAGACACCCCGGAGTATGTAACCAGAAGTAGCCAACCTATTATAAGTGTGGACGAGTGGGCCACTATTCTAATGTGTGCACCGCAGCTATCCCTAGTGTCAACAAAAACACCATTTGTTTCCAGTGCGGACGTCAAGGTCACATGAGGAATCTGTTAGCGCGAGTGTAAGCCAGGGTGGCAAGGCACCAAGAGTGTCCCATCCCCATCATTCTCGAGTTTCAATACCAGTATGTGCGACTTGTGGAAAAAGACACCCCGGAGTATGTAACCAGAAGTAGCCAACCTATTATAAGTGTGGACGAGTGGGCCACTATTCTAATGTGTGCACCGCAGCTATCCCTAGTGTCAACAAAAACACCATTTGTTTCCAGTGCAGACGTCAAGGTCACATGAGGAAGGACTGCCCAGTGAACAAACCAGCAGCATTAGGGGCAAGCAAAGCTGCCTCCAATAGGCCACCAACTGCTAGAACTTTTAACATGATGGTGCAGGATGTCATGAGAAACGCGGATGTGATAGTAGGTACATTTTCTCTCAACTCCGTTAGTCCAAACATCTTATTTGATTCTGGAGAAACTAAGTCTTTTATATCGAGGGATTTTGCGCGTAAATTGAAACTTAAGACCCAACAACTAAAGGATTCTTTACATGTAGAAATAGCCAACCAGGAAGTCATTCCAGTGAATCAAATTCACCCCGATTGCGAATTAGAAATAGGAGGACGATCATTCTATGTTGATTTAATTCCTTTTAAACTAGAGGAGTTTGATGTCATTTAGGGAATGGACTGGCACTACGCCATAGATGGCCTTCGGCAACACTTCAAAACTGTTGCCAAAGGCCAAAAAACTGTTTCCGTAGCAACAAAAATATCTACGACAACACATTTCGGGTGTTAGCTTTTTCGATGTTGGCATAGGGTCAACTTCAACAATTTTATACCTATAGTAACATGATAAAAGGTGTTGCCGTAGGATACACATTTGATGTAAATGGCCATTGACACGTGGTAGGACCCACTGACACGTGAATGGACCCCATTGACACATGGCAGGGCCCATTGATAGGTGGGGCCCACTAATAGGTGGGGCCCATTGACAGGTGGCAACATCTTGTCATAGCTATTGAAACACCTTGTCTTAGCTATTGCAACACTAAATTAACCTATTACAACATTTTATGAACATATGGCAATGCTTTGTTATAGCTACTGCAACACCTTTGTAATGGAAAATTAAGAATACATTTCTGATAAATACAATTTTCAGTACAACACACTTCGGACTAAAAATTAAAACCCGTTTTTCCATTTCACAACCATCAACTCCAAAATAAAACATAAGAATTTAGTAAAAAACAAAATAGACATCAACTTCCTATTGAAGCAACCACATTGCAAAGGAATAGTATACTTTTTCTTCTCTTTTCTCTTCTTTCTTGAGTTTTCTAATCTTTTTCATTTTTCTGCTGCCCATTTGAAATCCATGTGCACCTGAGAAAATGTTTGAAAATGAACTTTAAGTACAGAGATCCATATATCCTAGCATTTGTTCTAATAAGATTTCTTATTGTTTAAATGATAATTTACATAAATATTCTCCTCTGAGTTATAGTGCCAAACACCGTGTTGCACCTCAATTACTGTAAGAACCCTAATTTTTGGTAATATTTCCTTTTATTTAATATCTTGTGACATTGTCATTATGGAACCTTTCTAGTCATCCCTGTTGATTAATAGAATTGATTGTCTGAGAAACTGCGTTGTTGCATTTATTATGTAAGATAAAAAGGAAGATTGTGAAGGCAGGAGTCTTATTGTTAGTAAGATTTATAAAACTTGGGATTTGAGAATGATTAGAGTATTAAATGATTTATTAAGAATTATGACGAGGAATTATGGATATTCGAGGGATTTACACAATTAAGTACTTAAGGAATTATAGGGGAAATCTCTACGCGACAAAATATTATTACGAGAGATTAATTAAGATACGATACGAATTAAAGATTAAATGACAAGCATTGGTGAAAGAATAATGATACAAGGAGTAGTATTGCATGTAAGTCCCATGCAACCAAGTAGTTAGAAATCAAGCAAACTAGTTAGCAATTGGAAGATGAATAGTGTCTAGTTACTTGCTTTTTCAAAAAGAGAGACAAGAAGTACAAGGAGCCATGCTTGCTAGTACTTACCTATACTTACATGATATGTATCACCCAACATAACCCTACATCAATTATTCTACCAACATAACACACCAAACACACAAAACACAAACTCTTCCCCCTTGTTATCTTGCTCTCGGCGAAAGCAAAAAGGAGAGAAGAAAAATTCTTCTCCCCCCTCTTCAATCACTCATAAATTACAACATAATTCCTAGGTCATCTTCATCATCTAGACAAGGTATGTTAGCAATTTCAAGCCATTTCATCCACCCAATTTCAAGTTACAAATTGTTAAAGCTTGGGTGAATAGTAACCATGTTTGTTTTTCTTTTAGATCTTGGATTGTAAGTGTTGTAGGAGACCATTTAAGGTGTTGTTGAGTTGTGAAAAGCTTATCCAAGGCCCCTAGGTGCTCAAGAAGGTATAAAAATCTAAAACCCTCTTGGTTATGTATTATGTATAAAGTATGGTAGTAGATCCATGTGTTTGTGAGCTAATCTTGGTTGTATATGTATTGGATGACATGGATCTTGAGTTTTGAGATTGAGATTGTGACTTTTATGATTATGGATAATATATATATATATATATATATATATATATATCTCCATGAGTGTTATGAACCATGATCTAAGTGTATTAAGTGTTGGTTGTGCTGTGGAATTGTGAAAATGGTTGATCTAAGTAGTTTGTGCTTGCTGAGTTTTGTCCAGGAGCATTGACCTGTATTGTAACACGATGTTGAACCCCCAAATGTTGTTCCCTGATGTCCTACCATATATTGTTGGAAAGATAATTGAATGTAGTTTCTGGAAATGTAAAGTTCATGGCTAGCTGATGTATAGATTTTAAGTTATGGCCGGAGAAGTGAATTGTGTTTCTGCATTCCGGACTGCACTAAGTGACCCCATTGTGAACCTTGTTTAAACCCCTAAAAATATATGTGGGATCATGAAAAAAATTGAGAATGTAGGGAATGCAGTGGTGAAGACCACCCAAAAGGAATTGGATTAAAATATGAATTTTTGGATTTTATAAAAATGCTAGAGTAAAATTCGCGCAATGGAAAAAGTCGATTAGTGGAGCAAAATTCTAGGGTTAGTGGTTATGATTCGAAAGTGGTAACTAAATTAAGTTGATTAACCGACGAGCGTAATCGAGTGATGACACGAACCTATAGTGGGGTCAGAGAGTCACAAGACGAAGTCGTTAAGTTAATTTCGTACCCCCTAAAACCCCGTAATTAAAGAGATATTGTTAAGGTAGTAACGAACGATTATTGCTTATGTATAGATCGTTCGACTCCGCATGCTCGACCACCCCAACCAAACCAAGGCAAGTTTACTTTTCAAAACTTATCATATACAAGGACTTTCACAGTTGTGTTTGTAGTTTTCAATTATATCAAATGCTATGTTTATCGAAGTATTGATGCAATTGAGATTGAATAAGTACATATATGCTTATACCCCTTGAACTTAGATTGAAATGTTTTCTTCGGACAACGACTCTGGCAATAGAGGTCGTAGCGGTCCGTATATACTATTGACCGGGGAGCGGTATATTATTATTTCGTATCTAGTTTGCGAAAACTCGAAGGGTCATTCGGGTAGTATCGTATACTCAAGTAACTATTGTTATATCTTCGTAAATACTCGAAACCCTATCTTGGATTAAAAGTTTATTTTATCGAATAATTATTTTATTAATTATTAATATTAAATCTTAAAATATTATTTATTAATTATTGTTCATTATTTAAAGACAAAGTTAATCCAAGATACTTTTTAATACTTTCAAACTCGAACTCTTTCGAACTCAAAACATTTTCGAAAACCCCCGGTCAGATTCCGCTTCTTGTATGATTTCAAGAATCATCAGTCGACTGATGTCGGACCTCAATTACTCTGTTTTCAATCAAATCAAGTTTTAAAAGAAAAAGAAAAAGGGACTCTGGCAGGTGTGGGAACCGTTGACGAACGATTCCCGGGATGTGTAAGCGGCCGTGAGCCAGGCGGTCCATCAATTATTATTCCGGCCCAGGTGTTGCCAAAGGATGATTACGGATGTAGTTTTCATCGGGGTGATTACGGATGTAGTTTTCACCCGAGGGATAGTTACGGATGTAGTTTCTATCCTTCTACCGGTAGAGAAGACCCGCGGATTTATTGGACTTGGATGTGGCGACTGATCATCGTCAATCCTTGTCAGGTTTTATGTTTTCTTTTAGTCCCATTCCTCCATTTTGGAAAAATGCTTTGACACTGCTTCTTAGGCCTTTGTGCCAAGTTGCTGATAGTGTTCTATTTTGGTGAGAAAGATGTTGACTCAATGCAGTATCTAGAACTGCAAGTTTATTTTGAAAACAAGGGCACATATTGTTGCACCTTCGAGGTTTATCAACTATGACAAGTGATTTTATATCTGATTGATACAAACAAGTTTAATAACTGCCAATCATATGAAATGTTATATTGCTTACCTTATACGTATATTTCTTGCTGAGCTATAGTTGCTCACTCTTGCTTGTTTTCAAATTTACAAACACAACAGCTAAGCGAAATGGCAAGACCCAGACAGACTGCTCGAAAGCAGGTGACTAGACCCGAGCCAGCACTTGAGATTCCACCGGGTGGCCCCATTAGCCGGATTGGTTGGCAGCTTTTGTTAGTTCGTTTTATTTATCAGTATGACCTGTGCAAGGCAGTGTATCGTAACAAACTTTCAAGCCGCCAACTTCGCTTCATATCGAAGTGTCGCTGGTAGCGTAAATACTATTTAATTCGGTCTGTAATAACTCTGATAATTTTATTATTGTTTAATCAATGTGTGACGTTTTTGAGGCTCTAACCTGTGTGTGTGTGTGCGGTGTGAGTTTATTGTGGGGTCGATGGCTGTGTTATATATATTATGTGCAAGAACAAGTATGTTATTAATGGAAAATGGACCGTGAGCGCCTAGATCTCCGACCCCGGATCTGGGGGCGTCACAGAAATGGTATCAGAGCGAGGTTACAGTTCTCAGAAACGATAGTAATTTAAGAAAGCAACCCTAATAATAATAACAATAACGATAACCCTAATAACAACATTAATAATAGTTAGAACTCTCATCGAGTTTGTAGTCGGGTTATCGGATATAGCCGTGACTTTAAGGCCCGTGAGGGAACTACTCCTAAACCTTTCTTTTAGGGTTAGTGACCCACCTTATTTCTCTTGTGTAGATGGAGGAGATACCAGACCCTGAGGCTTTCGAGAGAGAGCATGATGAGGCACTGATGCGAGATACCGAGGATTACACTGATAGAGGATACTGATGATGAGGATCCCGTTGAGGAGCCCTTCGAGCCTGAGCCTGAGCCAGAGCCTGTTACCCCATCTCCTGTAGCTACTGATGAGGAGAGTCTGAGGTCCGATGAGGGTCGTGTTGTGTCACCCCCACCTTCTCCACAGACATCTAGCCCTGTTTCATCGGACGGTGACTCCGAGGATGATACTTCTGGCGAGGAGGAGCTTGACCCTACCCCTGCTACTGCTCCTGCTCCGGCTGCTGCTGCTGCACCTACTCCTGTTCCTGTCATACCACCTCCACCGATGGACCTACCCCCAGTGTCGGGTACTGAGCACGCTTACGTGGTACAGTTCCTGACCCGAGACTTACTATCTGCAGAGGCCCGACTTAACGAGGCGAGGCAGGCACTAGTGGAGGAGCGCGAGGCGCGCTTGAGGATCCAGGCTGAGATGAGGACCGCTGTTGCTAGGAGGACTAGGGCTTGATTCCATAGGATTGAGAGGAGGAGTCGCGATAGGATTCTTGGATTAGGGATCCGCGGGGGCGGAGTGATCCAGGCTAGGGATGCTAGGCGTGTTGTGCGTCGTGCATTTGCCCGAGTGAGGACCTTGCTCCGCCGCGGTGCGGCCCCGTGATGTGTTACTGGTAGCTCAGTCCCCTAGGTTCAGATGACATTAGTGTGTCGATTTTGCGGGATAGTTGACTTGTGCAGTGGTATCCTTTCTGACCAGTGGATGAGTAGACTGACCTACAGATATGTAGATGTGACTTCCGGTAGTATGTACGGATGTAGCCCTACTTTTGTGTAGCCTGACTATTCGGATGATGTACTTGTATTTGTTCCACTTTTGCTAGACTTTGACATCGGAACTATGTATTTGGCTCTAACATCCAAACCTTGTGATAACCCTTGTACCGTACTTATTTAGTTTCAGTTTCCTTAATATTGCCTCAACTGCTTTACTTTCCGATGCCATGCTTTACTGTTTTGATATACAACTGTGATTATACAATTGCTACAAGCCACAAATACAACCATGCTGTTTCAAATTTACGATATGCAATTTCAAATTGTTTTCTACAATTTCCAAAATGTTCCCACAATCTTTAAAAATAAATTTTTCAAAAAAAAAAAAGAAAATTTGTTTTGAAATTTTGAAAAATATTTTTGAGGTTTCGAAGTTTTGAAAATTCTTGTAAATGTTTTCGCATCCCAAAGGGATTTTTCCCCAAAAATGTTTGACATTTTATCTCCAACATCGGATTATTAAAACTTTTGTACTTCCACCCTTATGAGGAGGAACGATACGCTCCTGACCCGTGCAAACACTGTCAGGTAATTGGAAAACCCTAACCCCTTTCTTGTTTTATCATCAGAATCATGCCACCCAGAAGAATGAACACTCGAGCTCACCCGATCAGTTCTGAGGGCCAGGGTAGCCACCACGGAACCGGAGGACACCAGAACCATGAAGGGGAGAATGCCAACCTGAGTGAGAATGAGGGCAACGATCATAACTTGTTTGATGACTCTGAGTATGAAGAAGAAGAAGCTGGTGATGACACCCGAGAGGTAGAACATCCTAGGGGAGGCCCTATGGAACAGTTCATGGAGTTACTTAGGCAGAACTTGGACCGTCCCCCATTTCAGCAACCACCCCAGAATGCTAATGCTAATGCTTTCCGGAACTTCAAATCCCTGAAACCCCCAGAATTTAAAGGAACTGCCGACCCGGTCGAGGCAAGGGCCTGGCTGAAGGAAATGGAAAAATCTTTCGAGATACTAGGTGTCGTTGAAGAGCAGAAGACTATTTCCGCCACTTACCTTCTGAAGGGTGAGGCGAACTATTGGTGGGAAGCTTAGAAGAATTTGGAAGGTAGAGGTGTGGTGACCTGGGAGAGGTTTAGCGAGCTGTTCTTGGAGAAGTACTTTCTTAGGTTCATGGAGACACAAATGGAGCTGAAGTTTTTGGAACTGAAGCAAGGAAACATGACGGTGGCCGAGTATGAGGCCAAATTTACTGAGCTGTCGAGGTTTGTGCCGGAATATGTGAACTCTGAGGCAAAGATGGCCCGAAGATTTCAATTAGGGCTAAAACAATGGATTCAGAATCGTGTGGCGGTTCTTGAGCTGACAGACTATGCCACCCTGGTACAGAAAGCGTCAATTGTTGAGGCTGGGAGTGAACAGATGCAGAAGGAGAGAGAAGGAAAGAAGAGGAAGTTTGATAGTCGAAAGGGAAACACTGCGGGTGGGAGCTTTCCGAGCAAATTTAAGCGAGGAACGATGTCCCAACCTAGCGGAAACTTTGGAACCAAGAGAGCTGAAAGTTGGAGTGTGGGCCAGAGCGGCCGACCACAGGGATCGTCTTACTCTACCCCATCCCGAGCCCAACCCTAAGAATACAATAAATGTGGAAGGAAACATGCGGGTGTGTGTAACCTACAAGATGTGAAGTGCTTCAAGTGTGGGCTGACAGGGCATTATGCTAACGCCTGTCGCGGAACTAGTAACAACACAAGTGCCGAAGGTAATTGCTTCAAGTGTGGGAAACCAGGGCACCGAATGAGGGAATTTATGTCCTCTGGGCCAGCTGCATCGAGAGTGAGTGGAACTGCTTCTAACAAGGCCCCTACTGCAAGAACTTTTAACATGACGGTGCAGGATGCCGTGAGGAACACGGATGTGATTGCAGGTACTCTACTACTCAACTCAGTTAAGGCAAATGTTTTATTTGATTCGGGAGCTACCAAGTCTTTCATATCTCTAGATTTTGTATGTCAGTTAGGCCTTAAGACTGAACCATTGAAAGACAGATTGCAAATAGAGATAGCTAATCATGAAATTATTTCCGTTAGCCAAGTATGTCCAGGTTGTGACCTAGAAATAGAAGGGCGACACTTTCGGGTAGACTTAATACCTTTTAAACTAGGGGAATTTGACGTAATAGTAGTTATGGATTGGTTAACAACCCACGGAGCCCAGATTGATTGTGTCAAGAAGAAAGTAAGTTTGAGACTGCCAGGGGGCGAGGAAGTAGTGTTTAGTGGGAAACGGCAAAACCAAAAGTTCCTGACTATGATTCAAGCTAAGAAGCTGTTACGTAAAGGATGCGAAGCCTATTTAGCCTATGTGAAGGATACCAAGAAAGAGGCACCAAACCTACAGGAAATCCCTGTCGTTAATGAGCTCGCGGACGTATTTCCGGATGATATTCCAGGACTACCACCTGATAGAGACATCGAGTTCGCTATAGACTTAGTTCCGGGTACGGCTCCAATTTCGAAAGCCCCATATCGGCTAGCCCCAGTGGAGATGAAAGAGCTGGCAACTCAGTTACAAGAGTTGTTGGATAAAGGGATGATAAGACCTAGTGTGTCACCGTGGGGAGCCCCGGTGTTATTCGTGAAAAAGAAGGACGGCAGTATGAGATTATGTATAGACTACAGAGAGTTGAACAAGGTGACTATCAAGAATAAGTATCCCTTGCCCAGGATAGATGACCTGTTTGACCAATTGAAAGATGCAGTTTATTTCTCTAAAATTGATTTGAGGACCGGGTATCACAAGTTAAAGATTAAACCAGAAGATATACCAAAGATGGCCTTTCGCACCCGGTACGGACACTATGAGTTCCTAGTGATGTCATTTGGGTTAACGAATGCCCCTGCAGCTTTCATGGACCTAATGAATCGAGTCTTCAAGAAATACTTGGACAAGTGTGTTATAGTCTTCATCGATGACATCTTGATTTATTCGAAGACGAAGGAGGAACATGCAGAGCACTTGAGGATTGTATTGGGAGCATTGAGAGAAGAAAAGTTGTACACTAAGTTCTCGAAGTGCGAATTTTGGTTGAAGGAAGTTCAGTTTTTAGGGCATGTGATTAGCGAACAAGGCATTCTAGTGGACCCAGCCAAAATAGAGGCTGTATCAAATTGGGAGAGACCAACCACTCCGACAGAGGTGAGAAGTTTTATAGGGTTGGCTGGGTACTATAGGAGATTTATCGAAGACTTTGCCAAGATAGCAGCCCCTTTGACCCGACTAACTCGCAAGACCGAGAAGTTTGTGTGGACCGAAAAATGCGAAGAGAGCTTCCAATAGTTGAAGAAGAGGTTGGTGACAGCACCAGTACTAGCCCTACCTGATGATAAGGGAGGTTTTGTGATTTATAGCGACGCATCCCATAAAGGTTTAGGGTGTGTGCTTATGCAGCACGGTAAAGTGATCGCGTATGCATCCAGACAACTTAAGGAGTATGAGATAAGATACCCCACCCATGATTTGGAATTAGCAGTGATAGTTTTTGCTTTGAAGATCTGGAGATAATATCTTTACGGAGAAAAGTGTGAAATCTACACAGATCACAAGAGCTTAAAGTACATATTCACTCAGAAAGAATTAAACATGCGGCAGAGGAGATGGTTAGAGCTAATCAAGGATTATGATTGTGAGATTCATTATCACCCAGGGAAGGCCAACGTAGTGGCCGATGCACTTAGCCGAAATGAGAAGCTTAAGATGATAACGTCAGTGGACGAATTGATCAAGGACCTTGAGAAACTAGAGATTGAGGTGAGGTTACCAGGAATTGGACAAGAGAGTCTAATGGAAATAAAAGTCCAACCACCGCTATTGGAAAAGATTAAGTTATGCCAGGAAAAGAAGATAGAAGAAGAAAAGAATTCGATGGAGAAAATTTTGACTGGCGAGGAAATTATGTGTGAGAAGGACGGGAATGGAATTATGAGGTACGCATCTAGGATATGGATCCCGAACGTTCAGGAGTTAAAAGATGAGATTTTGCAAGAGGCTCATAGTTCGAGGTACTCAATTCACCCTGGAGGCACTAAGATGTATAGAGATCTGAGAGAATACTATTGGTGGCCTAATATGAAGAAGGACGTGGCAGAGTGGGTAAGTAAATGCTTGACGTGTCAAAGAGTGAAGGCCGAACACCAGAGGCCAGTGGATTGTTGCAACCCTTAGAAATACCCGAGTGGAAGTGGGAGCAAATTGCGATGGACTTTGTGGTCGGATTACCAAGGACCAAGACTAATCATGATGCCATTTGGGTAATTATCGATAGGTTGACCAAGTCAGCACATTTTCTTCCAATCAACGAGAGATATACTGTCGACAAGCTGGCAGATATTTACTTAAAGGAGATTGTGGTTCGGCATGGGGTTCCTGTGAGCATTGTATCAAATAGAGACCCAAGATTCAACTCCAGGTTCTGGAGAAGTTTTCATGATTGTGTGGGGACCAAGTTAAACATGAGTACTGCATACCATCCCCAGACAGACGGAAAGAGTGAGAGAACCATCCACACCATCGAGGACATGTTGAGGGTATGTGCCATTGATTTTAAGGGAAGTTGGGATGACCACTTGCCGTTGATCGAATTTTCCTACAACAACAGTTACCATGCGAGTATAGGCATGCCCCCATATGAAGCTTTATACGGACGAAGATGTCGGTCTCCCTTATGTTGGGAAGAGGTAGGAGAGCGGAAGATTTTAGGGCCTGAACTGGTCCAACAGACAAGAGAAACTATCGAGCTCATAAGAGGACGGCTGGTAGCGGCCCAAGACAGACAGAAGAAGTATGCGGACCAGACCCGCAAGGACAAAGAATATGAGGTAGGAGAGTTTGTGATGTTGAAGGTATCACCGTGGAAAGGATTGATGAGATTTGGTAAGAAGGGAAAACTAAGCCCGAGATTTATTGGACCTTTTGAGATCTTGAAACGAGTTGGGAAGTTAGCCTATGAATTGGCTTTACCCCCGAGCTTACAGCAAGTGCATAATGTGTTCCATGTGTCCATGCTACGACCATACCATACCGACTTCCGACATGTAATAGAACATGATCAAGTGGATCTGCAACCAGACTTAACATATGTAGAACAACCCGTAGAAATCATGGATAGAAAAGAACAGGTGCTCAGGAACAAGGTTGTCAAATTAGTGAGAGTTTTGTGGAGGAATCAGAATGTCGAAGAATCAACATGGGAACTAGAGAGCGTGATGCGTGAAAAGCACCCCCAACTGTTTTCAACCTGATTCCGGGACGGAATCCTTTTAAGGAGGGGAGGCTGTAAGAACCCTAATTTTTGGTAATATTTCCTTTTATTTAATATCTTGTGACATTGTCATTATGGAACCTTTCTAGTCATCCCTGTTGATTAATAGAATTGATTATCTGAGAAACTGCGTTGTTGCATTTATTATGTAAGATAAAAAGGAAGATTGTGAAGGCAGGAGTCTTATTGTTAGTAAGATTTAGAAAACTTGGGATTTGAGAATGATTAGAGTATTAAATGATTTATTAAGAATTATGACGAGTATTTATGGATATTCGAGGGATTTACACAATTAAGTACTTAAGGAATTATAGGGGAAATCTCTACGCGACAAAATATTATTACGAGAGATTAATTAAGATACGATACGAATTAAAGATTAAATGACAAGCATTGGTGAAAGAATAATGATACAAGGAGTAGTATTGCATGTAAGTCTCATGCAACCAAGTAGTTAGAAATCAAGCAAACTAGTTAGCAATTGGAAGATGAATAGTGTCTAGTTACTTGCTTTTTCAAAAAGAGAGACAAGAAGTACAAGGAGCCATGCTTGCTAGTACTTACCTATACTTACATGATATGTATCACCCAACATAACCCTACATCAATTATTCTACCAACATAACACACCAAACACACAAAACACAAACTCTTCCCCCCTTGTTATCTTGCTCTCGGCGAAAGCAAAAAGGAGAGAAGAAAAATTCTTCTCCCCCCTCTTCAATCACTCATAAATTACAACATAATTCCTAGGTCATCTTCATCATCTAGACAAGGTATGTTAGCAATTTCAAGCCATTTCATCCACCCAATTTCAAGTTACAAATTGTTAAAGCTTGGGTGAATAGTAACCATGTTTGTTTTTCTTTTAGATCTTGGATTGTAAGTGTTGTAGGAGACCATTTAAGGTGTTGTTGAGTTGTGAAAAGCTTATCCAAGGCCCCTAGGTGCTCAAGAAGGTATAAAAATTTAAACCCTCTTGGTTATGTATTATGTATAAAGTATGGTAGTAGATCCATGTGTTTGTGAGCTAATCTTGGTTGTATATGTATTGGATGACATGGATCTTGAGTTTTGAGGTTGAGATTGTGACTTTTATGATTATTGATAATATATATATATATCTCCATGAGTGTTATGAACCATGATCTAAGTGTATTAAGTGTTGGTTGTGCTGTGGAATTGTGAAAATGGTTGATCTAAGTAGTTTGTGCTTGCTGAGTTTTGTCCAGGAGCATTGACCTGTATTGTAACACGATGTTGAACCCCCAAATGTTGTTCCCTGATGTCCTACCATATATTGTTGGAAAGATAATTGAATGTAGTTTCTGGAAATGTAAGGTTCATGGCTAGCTGATGTATAGATTTTAAGTTATGGCCGGAGAAGTGAATTGTGTTTCTGGATTCCGGACTGCACTAAGTGACCCCCTTGTGAACCTTGTTTAAACCCCTAAAAATATATGTGGGATCATGAAAAAAATTGAGAATGTAGGGAATGCAGTGGTGAAGACAACCCAAAAGAAATTGGATTAAAATATGAATTTTTGGATTTTATAAAAATGCTAAAGTAAAATTCGCGCAATGGAAAAAGTCGATTAGTGGAGCAAAATTCTAGGGTTAGTGGTTATGATTCGAAAGTGGTAACTAAATTAAGTTGATTAAGCGACGAGCATAATCGAGTGATGACACGAACCTATAGTGGGGTTAGAGAGTCACAAGACAAAGTCGTTAAGTTAATTTCGTACCCCCTAAAACCCCGTAATTAAAGAGATATTGTTAAGGTACTAACGAACGATTATTGCTTATGTATAGATCGTTCGACTCTGCACGCTCGACCACCCCAACCAAACCAAGGCAAGTTTACTTTTCAAAACTTATCATATACAAGGACTTTCACAGTTGTGTTTGTAGTTTTCAATTATATCAAATGCTATGTTTATCGAAGTATTGATGCAATTGAGATTGAATAAGTACATATATGCTTATACCCCTTGAACTTAGATTGAAATGTTTTCTTCGGACAACGACTCTAGCAATAGAGGTCGTAGCGGTCCGTATATACTATTGATCGGGGAGCGGTATATTATTATATCGTATCTAGTTTGCGAAAACCCGAAGGGTCATTCGGGTAGTATCGTATACTCAAGTAACTATTGTTATATCTTCGTAAATACTCGAAACCCTATCTTGGATTAAAAGTTTATTTTATCGAATAATTATTTTATTAATTATTAATATTAAATCTTAAAATATTATTTATTAATTATTGTTCATTATTTAAAGACAAAGTTAATCCAAGATACTTTTTAATACTTTCAAACTCGAATTCTTTCGAACTCAAAACATTTTCGAAAACCCCCGGTCAGATTCCGCTTCTTGTATGATTTCAAGAATCATCGGTCGACTGATGTCGGACCTCAATTACTCTGTTTTCAATCAAATCAAGTTTTAAAAGAAAAAGAAAAAGGGACTCTGGCATGTGTGGGAACCGTTGACGAACGATTCCCGGGATGTGTAAGCGGCCGTGAGCCAGGCGGTCCATCAATTATTATTCCGGCCCAGGTGTTGCCAAAGGATGATTACGGATGTAGTTTTCATCGGGGTGATTACGGATGTAGTTTTCACCCGAGGGATAGTTACGGATGTAGTTTCTATCTTTCTACCGGTAGAGAAGACCCGCAGATTTATTGGACTTGGATGTGGCGACTGATCATCGTCAATCCTTGTCAGGTTTTATGTTTTCTTTTAGTCCCATTCCTCCATTTTGGAAAAATGCTTTGACACTGCTTCTTAGGCCTTTGTGCCAAGTTGCTGATAGTGTTCTATTTTGGTGAGAAAGATGTTGACTCAATGCAGTATCTAGAACTGCAAGTTTATTTTGAAAACAAGGGCACATATTGTTGCACCTTCGAGGTTTATCAACTATGACAAGTGATTTTATATCTGATTGATACAAACAAGTTTAATAACTGCCAATCATATGAAATGTTTTATTGCTTACCTTATACGTATATTTCTTGCTGAGCTATAGTTGCTCACTCTTGCTTGTTTTCAAATTTACAAACACAACAGCTAAGCGAAATGGCAAGACCCAGACAGACTGCTCGAAAGCAGGTGACTAGACCCGAGCTAGCACTTGAGATTCCACCGGGTGGCCCCATTAGCCGGATTGGTTGGCAGCTTTTTTTAGTTCGTTTTATTTATCAGTATGACCTATGCAAGGCAGTGTATCGTAACAAACTTTCAAGCCGCCAACTTCGCTTCATATCGAAGTGTCGCTGGTAGCGTAAATACTATTTAATTCGGTCTGTAATAACTCTGATAATTTTATTACTGTTTAATCAATGTGTGACGTTTCTGAGGCTCTAACCTGTGTGTGTGTGTGTGTGCGGTGTGAGTTTATTGTGGGGTCGATGGCTGTGTTATATATATTATGTGCAAGAACAAGTATGTTATTAATGGAAAATGGACCGTGAGCGCCTAGATCTCCGACCCCGGATCTGGGGGCGTCACAATTACTGTCAACTTATGTGCAAAAGAAAACCTGACGATCAGAAGATACCTCTGTAATGTCCTACGTCATATTTATACAGATCGAGGAAATTGGGAACTTGGGATGTATATGAATCCCAGATGAGTGCAATACATGTCCAGTTTTTGTATTCAAAATTTTTGAGATTTCTAATGATGTTCATAATATAGGTTGTGCCTCAGTTCTGATTTTTAGAAAACAAATCATCAAAATTTCCAGAAAAAATGTTCTTGTTTTGCATTCTAGGGTATATTGGAAAATATAGTGTTAGAATCGTCAATGTCACTTTTTAATCTTTCTTTGGAAGAGAGTTTTGTAAGTATCATTAACAGTTTAACACTATCCGACGTTCATAACCAACATAAATCTTATCAGCGTGTCAAGGGGTAAAAGAAGAATTAAAAAACAAAAGGATAAAGATGACAAAGGACATACATGAGGAATTTCTTTTCCTTTCCCCTTCAAGAGTAAAATTTTCTTCTTTCCAGTATCACTCGATCCAGGCACTCCTGCAACAAGTTCAATAAGAAACTTGTTTACTTACTGAATAACGGGAAGACATTATGTTGTATAAAAAATTAATAACTTAAAGAATTCATTTTACAATAATAAAACCCTGACAGATAAGTGAGATGCTACTGCTAAACTATGCCGCTTTCCGAAGAAAATTCACTTCCAGCTGCAGCAACAGAAATAGACTTTTCAGATATCTTCTCATCGTTTTTCTTAGAAACAATGGCATATGCAGATTTGTCTTTCCCACCAGAGCTCTTTGACGTATCCCTTAGAACATACTGTGGATCTAACAGCAAATGAATTACCAGACATAATACATCAGAGAAACTTTCTATTGGTGTGAAATCACAATATCAACTGCTTATGCATCGGATGGTAAAATCGGCATTACATTGTTAATGAGCATCGCTAGATAACACATGAAAAGGGTAAATGTTTGTAAGAATTTATTTCGAATGAAATAAATGAAAAAACATGATCAAACAGAACTCCCAGGCCAACCCGAAGCACATACATATATGTAAACCTTTATCAAAGTACATAATCAATACGAAATTAACACCATATACATAGCACAATATCCCTTCCCTGCTTATCAAATGCAGTGTAAATGAAGTTAGATAAAAGCGGCAGGGTACAGGGAAACTGATATGAATTGCTACCAAATGAATCATTCAAATTATTCTTTATACTAATGATTCAAAAATAAGATAGTTCAAACAAAACTAGAATACTTTACGATAACCATAGATAGTTCTTTACATGATGGAAGGAAATAACCATATTCATGGATCATGCATTGCTTTCCTCTATTGCTGATGCAACAGGCGTGGTGTTTGTAGCATTAAATCCCTAAAACAAAGGAAAAAAAGAAGAGGAACTGAGAGACAAGGCAAAAAGCTGGACACTGTGAGAATATGTTAATGAGCATCGCTAGATAACACAGGAAAAGGGTAAATGTTTGTAAGAATTTATTTCGAATGAAATAAATGAAAAAACCTGATCAAACAGAACTCCCAGGCCAACCCGAAGCACATATATATATGTATACCTTTATCGAAGTACATAATCAATACGTAATTAACACCACATACATAGCACAATATCCCTACCCTGCTTATCAAATGTAGTGTAAACGAAGTTAGATAAAAGAGAACTTCCAAACTAGGTTCCACTAGTAACTCATTTCCATCATCACAATATCCCTTCAAAAAACATTCACAAATAGAAGCATTTGCGTTTACATTCACATGTCTGTAAGGACAAGAATGGCTGGAACATGACCCTGATAAGAGAAAACATGGGTCTGAAATCTTTATTTACTAGATCAAATGCAAAAAAAATTAAACCACAAAACCCACCCTGCTGATAATAAGAACAATCCTGCATTCTTTTGGTTTAAAAAAGAGAAAAGAAATACAAGGTTCCAATTATACATACTCATCATTTCCAGTTACTAATCTTCATGGGATATATGACTTTTAACATTCTTTTCAGACTTAGAAGTGGGCAAGCATGATGGTTCGACGTCTGCAAAATACGAAGAAGAAAATAACTATCCAATTACAAATTAAGAAAAAAACAATTATTAAGCCAATGAAATTTACATCATATAAGCTATATGTCGTGTATTTGAGTGTATTTACCATTTACATAGGTATACATATAACAAGCATACTCATTATGCCAATGAATGTGCAGTAGTCAAGAAACGTAAAGGATTACAAACAGAACTTATAAAAAAGTAAGCTACTTGAAATCCTTTGAAGAGTTCTTCTCGTAGGATCCATTTTATAATAAGCCCAATCCTGAATATTCTCGAAAGGGGGTAATACCTACGAATCGAAGGCCGAAAACCACTAAACAAGCTCGAAATCCACTAAACCAAAGCCCCAAATCCGAAGCCCCAATAGAAGAATCCCTAAAATCGAAAATAAAGACCAATTAGTTGAAGTTTAAACCTAATTAGTCAATAAATGGAATTGATTGAACTCAAAACGAAAAACCCCTGATTTGAAAAGGCCCTAATCTGAAAAAGCCCTAAATTTGAAGAAGTTTAAGCCTCAAACCGAAGCCCCAATCAACCGAGAAGCCCTAAATTGAACCCAGATACGTACTAGCAGGAAGAAAATTACAGGGAATTGATGAAGAAAGTTTTAGGCGAGAGAGGGATAGAGTTTTAGGAGAGAGAAAGGGAGAGCCGAGGGAGAGTGAGAGAGTTTGAATGTTATTTTTGTTAAGAGTATTAAGACCGAAATTTTTAGTCTGGGCGCTATGTTTTGCCGCTCACAAATTTAACCGATCTGCGTGCCTTGCAATATTATTATATATATTTATTAATTTTGATTTTTTTTTAGGATTTTTCGTTTTAAATTTAAAAAATAAATATAATCTAAAAAAATAATAAATAAATAATTTTAATATTTTAATTTGAAATATTCATTCTTTTTTCAAGTAAAATTTTAAATATTCATTCTTTTTTGAAGTAAAACGTAAAAGTTTAATATCAATTTTAAAATTATGGAAAAATATATTACTTTCAAAAAAATACCATTCACTCCAATTTAAATTCCAAAAAAATAAATAAATCATTTTTTAAGAATTTTTATCACTTTATTTAAAATGATCATCTAATTTATATTTTAATTAACCATATACAACATCTTCGCCAACACTTATCATGTCCAGGCTAACACAAATACTCGGTGTTGTAATAGGTAAGGTTGAAAATAGCTACGGCATCACTTTTTCAGATGGCAACACCATGACAAAATGTTGTGTAAATTCATCTATGGCGTAGTGTGGTTGTCTCATAATACGCTCAGATAGATTTTAAAGGGAAAAAGGTTAAGTTCAAAACCCCAGGAAAGAAGGAAGTAGTGTTTAGAGGGATACGACAGACCCAAAACATTCTAACCATGGCACAAACCAAGAGATTGTTGCGAAAAGGGAACGAAGCTTATTTAGCTTATGTTATAGATACCCAGAAGGAAACGCCCAAGATACAAGACATCCCGGTAGTTAATGAGTTCGAAGATGTGTTTCCACAAGATCTTCCCGGATTACCACCAGATAGGGTAATTGAGTTCGCTATCGAGTTAACCCCGGGGACGGTGCCTATTTCGAAGGCCCCGTACTGATTAGTCCCAGTTGAAATGAAAGAGCTAGCTAAGCAATTGCAAAAATTGTTGGATAAAGGTATGATACGACCCAGTGTGTCGCCATGGGGGGCACCGGTGTTGTTCGTTAAGAAGAAGGACGGGAGTATGAGGTTATGCATCGATTATCGAGAGTTGAACAAGTTAACCATAAAGAATAAGTACCCGCTACCCAAAATAGATGATTTGTTTTACCAGTTAAAGGGGGCTGAATACTTCTCTAAGATTGACCTGAGAACAGGATATCACCAACTGAAGATTAAACACGAAGATATCCCAAAGATTGCATTCCGTACTAGATATGGACATTATGAGTTCTTGGTGATGTCATTTGGACTAACCAATGCCCCAGCAGCTTTCATGGATTTAATGAATAGAGTGTTCAATGAGTATTTGGACCAGTTTGTGATAGTTTTCATCAATGATATTCTTATCTACTCAAAGACAAAGGTAGAACACGCCGAACATTTAAGGATAGCCTTAGAAATACTCAGGAAAGAACAGCTGTATGCCAAATTCTCGAAGTGTGAGTTCTGGAAAAATGAGGTGCAATTCTTAGGGCACGTGATCAATAGGGAAGGAGTGTTGGTTGACCCCTCCAAGATAGAGGTAGTTCCAAACTGGGAATGGCCAACCACTCCAACAGAGGTAAGGAGTTTTATCGGATTGGCAGGCTATTATTAAAGATTTGTTCAACATTTTGTGAAAATTGCAGCCCCGTTAACTCGACTTACCTGTAAAACTGAGAAATTTGAATGGACTGAAAAATGCGAGAAGAGTTTCCAAGAGCTGAAGAAGAGGTTGGTAACGGCCCCAGTGTTGGTGTTGCCTGATGGAAAAGGAGATTTTGTAATTTACACTAATGCTTCGCATAAAGGATTAGGATGCGTACTTATGCAGCATGGTAAGGTAATCTGTTAGATATTGATTCAAGTGATGATCAGGACCTAGACTACTGATCAGATACTGATGCTGACATCATCAGTATTGCACCGTCAGGATTGGAAGCTGATCAGGATTTCATGAGGATATACATCAGTCCAGGAATCTAGGAAGATTGACATGTCGATTCCTGATTTATAGGAATGCAGCTATCATTCAAGATATGTATTAAGAAACGTATGTAATTGATTTGATATATCTTATAATTGATAGTGTATCTGTGTACTGTATATAAACACAGTTTAGGTTTTACTTAAGAGTAATCGCTTACACGAATTATCTTGTAACCTAGCAGCTCTCAAGAACATAAGAATTTCTTGAGAGAGTTTATAACAATTTTATATCAGAGTTAATAAAGCTGTTATATATTCATACTTGTGTTATTATTTCTATTTAAGTCGAAAATCTTATACAATTGTATTCAACCCCCCTTCTACAATTGTTAATTACTGGGCAACAATTGGTATCAGATCAAACTGATTTACTACAATCAGAAATGATCTTAACATGTCGATAAGCAAGTATGAAAGTATTAAAATCCCTGTTCTCAAAAAGGCTGAATACCCCACATGGAGGGTAAAGATGTTGATGTATCTGGAGGCAACTGATCCTAACTATCTCGATCGAATATATGATGGACCATATATCCCTAAGAGACTGGTTGCTAGAACAGATACTATACCTGAGCACTATGTTCAGAAGACAAAGGCTGAATGGACTCTTGAGGAAAAGGCTAAAGTACTCAGAGATGCAAAGGTGAAGAACATTCTTCATAATAGTCTTGATGCTGTCATGTCAAATAGAGTGATAGCATGTAAAACTGCTAAGGAAATCCGGGAAACTTTGGAGACTCAATGCCAGGGTACTATATCTATCAAAAGAAACAGAAGGGCTCTGTTGATTCAAGAGTACGAGTAGTTTGATGCAAAATCTGATGAGAGTCTCACTGATCTGTATGATAGATTTCTGACACTATTGAATAATCTATCTCTGGTGGGTAAAGAGTATGATCCAGAAGACTCAAATACCAAGTTTCTTAGAGCTCTTCCTGAGCAGTGGGATACTCAAACCTCTATCATTAGGCATCAGTATGATCTTAATACTGTATCTCTTGATGAAGTCTATGGGATGCTAAGAACCCATGATCTTGAGGTTCAACAGAGGAAGAATAAGAAGACCAACAAAGCAAAGGCTGTTGCTTTGAATGCTGAATCAAAATCAAAAGGAAAAAGCGTGGAGGTTTCAAGAAGGAGAAGTAGAGTCGTTGAGTCCAATACTGATGACTCATCATCAGATCCTGATGCAAATCCTGATACTGATACTGATGATGATTCTACTGATTCTGATATGATGGAAATGGTTGCTATGATAGTCAAGGGTTTCAAGAAGATGAAGTTCAGAAAGGCTAGGAGACAAGGCAACTTTCAGAAGAAACCTGTCAATACTGACAAGAACAGGTACAAGAAGAATGAAAGCAAAGGCAACAAGTTTGACAAGTCAAAAGTCAAATGCTACAATTATGATGGAATGGGTCACTTTGCAACTGAATGCAAAAAGGTCAAAACCAAAGCTCTAATATCATCTAGCAAGGATTGGATGGACTCTTCCTCAGACTCTGAAGAAGAAAAAGTGAACTATGCACTAATGGCAAATGTGGATGAGATTGTTGCTCCTGAAAATAAGGTACCTGAAGTTGTTTTTGATTTTGACACTGATAATGTCTCTGAGTTAAGATCTTTCTTAAAGTCTCTGCATATTAGCTTTAAAAGTCAATCTCTTGAAAATGCTAGAATAATATCTGAGATGTCAAAATTGACTAAAAGAAATGATCATCTAGAAGCTGAGTTACTCTTCATGGAAGAAGTACAAAATGAATGTGATAAGGCTAAGCACATGAAGCTAGAAATGGAGTTCAAATGTACTGTACTTGAAAAGGAACTTATTGAAGCTAATGAGAAACTCAGAACCTGGACACACTCTGGAAAGAAAACACACGATCTTATCACAGATAAGAACTGGAAAGAAGGTCTAGGTTATAAATCAGAGGACAAAAAGAAAAATAAAGTTAAAGTTGTTACTGCTGAAAGAACTAAATCAGGAAGAGTTGTTGTGAATGAGTCAACAAATCCAAAAACCTATAGACATGTAATGGACAGAACAAAGACCAAATTAAAACCTGTCAAGTACGTGTATCCAGAAAATCCCAACTCTACTTTAGAAAAGGGAGCTACTTCTACACAGAATTCTAAGTCTAAATCTGTCAAAAATATAGGTCTTTCGTCTAAGAAACAACTTAGAGACAGAATCTGTGAAGTGACAGATAGAGAGAAAACCACTACTGCTAAGAGGAATAGAAATGGTAAAATTGAAATAAACAAAGAGAATAATTATAAGTATATTCCAAATGCACCAAGGAAAACATGCTTTAATTGTGGTAACTCTAATCATCTTGCTATTGATTGCAGGAGGAGTAAAAAGAAGGCTACTGTAGTTCCTAAGTTTGACATTAGGAATAGATCAGTGTTTTATAAACCACAGAATCCTTGTTTTCACTGTGGCAGTAAATGGCAGTCTATCTATACATGTGAAGAATACCATAGTTTGTACTACAACTATTATGATCCCTTGCCAAAATTTAATAAAAGTGCAAATTCTGGTAGAACAAAGAGTCTGAATACTAAGCATGCATCTATTAATTCTGATAATGACAAAGCAAATTCTGATGGATTTAAATCTGACAGAACTGCTTTTGTTAAAAAGACTTCTGCTGCTAATAGTGTTAAATTGCATGCAAAAAGAACCCAAAAAGTGTGGGTTCTTAAAAATTCTAACTGAGCTCTTTGTGTTTCTGATTGCAGGGTAAAAAGAAAAATGTGTTAGTCATGGATAGTGGATGCTCTGTGCACATGA
Source organism: Saposhnikovia divaricata (assembly GCA_036435485.1). Lineage (NCBI taxonomy): Eukaryota > Viridiplantae > Streptophyta > Magnoliopsida > Apiales > Apiaceae > Saposhnikovia > Saposhnikovia divaricata. The sequence continues at coordinate 170,458,228 of CM071594.1, read as the reverse complement.
CGGGAAACAAAACCTTGCTATCAGAATTTGAGGAGAAAGCTGGCCCAACAGTGTCTTATGGAGATGGCAACATTGGACAAACTTTGGGATATGGCAATATAATCATTGGAAATGTCATCATTGAAAAAGTAGCTCTGGTGAACGGACTCAAACACAATCTGCTTAGTGTGAGTCAAATCACAGACAGAGGTTATCATGTCGACTTCAATGATACTCACTTTGAAGTGATCAGTAAAACATCTGGAAGGATTGTCTTGACTGGTCAAAGACGTGGTAACATTTATGAAGCCAATGTCTACACCAATACTGATGGTCCCTCAACATGTCTCATCAGTAAAGCAACAGTAGATGAAAGTTGGAATTGGAACAAGAAGCTTTCTCATCTCAACTTCAACAATATCAATGAGTTGGTTAAGAAAGATTTGGTAAGAGGATTACCAAAGGCGTTATATACTCCTGATGGACTTTGTGATGCTTGTTAGAAGGCTAAATAGAGAAGGACATCATTCAAGAGTAAATCTGAATCCTCAATTGATGAACCATATCACATGTTACATCTTGACTTGTTTGGACCAGTCAACATTATGTCCATCAGTATGAAAAGGTATACTCTAGTCAAATATACTAGATTTACCTGGGTGTATTTTCTGCACAGAAAAGATGAAACTGCAGAGATACTTTTGGACCATGTAAGACTCATCGAAACTGGCACAAAGTACAAAGTCAAGATTCTAAGAAGTGATAATGGAACTGAATTCAAGAATTCAGTAATGGAAGAGTTCTGCAAATACAAAGGAATAGTTCAACAATTCTCTGCTCCTGGCACACCCCAGCAAAATGAAGTAGTTGAAAGAAAGAACAGAACTCTTATTGAAGCTGGCAGAACAATGTTGGAGGAAGCAAAACAAGCTACATATTTCTGGGCAGAAGCAGTCAACACAGCATGCTACACTCAGAACATTACTCTAATCAACAGACATGGTGTCACTCCTTATCAAATGATTAAAGAGAAGAAGCCGAGTCTGAAACATTTGCATGTGTTTGGTTGCAAATGCTTTGTTCTTAGACCTCATCCTGAACAGCTAGGAAAATTTGAAACCAAAACTGATGAGGGCATTTTTGTTGGTTATCCAACTTCAAGAGCCTTTAAAGTATATAATCTAAGAACAAGGACAGTCATGGAGTCTATCAATGTTTCTTTTGATGATAAGAAGATAACAGGAATTGCTGAAGACTCGCATGACAGTTTTATCTTTGCGAATGAAGCTACCAAGAATTCTGATGAAGTAATGTCAGATACTGATACTCCATCAGATCCTGATGATCGACCAATGCCTGATGAAACAACAGTTACTGATGATGATTCAAATAATGCAAATGTTGAGGGGGAGCAACAGCAAAATACCATTAGTACTGAAACAACTCAAACATCAGGAGGAGAATCATCAAAAACAGATTCAAGTGATAATCCTGACAGCACTTCAGGAGGAGATATCACTATCTCAGGGGGAGTTCTAATAATTCAAGTTCTTTTGAAGATAACACCAATCAAGGGGGAGCATCCAACTCAAGAAATGATTTACCATCAGCAAGGAAATGGACCAAAAGCCATACTCCTGATTTAATTATTGGGAATCCTGATGCAGGTGTTAAAACCAAAAGTGCAACACAAAATGAATGTCTCTATAATAATTTTCTATCAAAGGAGGAGCCTAAAAAGGTTGAGGATGCACTCAAGGATGCTGATTGGGTTACAGCAATGCAAGAAGAACTGAATGAATTTGAAAGAAATGAAGTCTGGAAACTAGTACTAAGACCAAAAGGTAGATCAATTGTTGGTACAAAGTGGGTGTTCAGAAACAAGACAGATTCAGATGGCACTATTGTGAGAAATAAAGCAAGACTAGTTGCAAAGGGGTACTCTCAACAGGAAGGAATAGACTATGATGAAACTTTTGCTCTTGTTGCAAGGCTAGAAGCCATCAGAATTTTTCTGGCATATGCAGCCCAAAAGCAATTCAAAGTTTTCCAGATGGATGTTAAAAGTGCTTTTCTGAATGGAGAATTGGAAGAGGAGGTATATGTTGAACAACCTCCTGGTTTCATTGATCCTAAATATCCAGATCATGTCTATAGATTGGATAAAGCACTTTATGGACTAAAGCAAGCTCCAAGAGCCTGGTATGAAACACTAGCTCAATTCTTACTGGAAAGTGGTTTCAAAAGAGGTACAATTGATAAAACCTTGTTTTATTTGAATCATGGGAAGGACTTGCTGTTAGTTCAGATTTATGTTGATGATATCATTTTTGGGTCAAATAACCCCAAATTGTGTGAGAAATTTTCAAAACTGATGCAGTCTAGATATCAAATGAGCATGATGGGAGAAATGAGTTATTTCTTAAGTCTGCAAGTTAAATAGACTGATGATGGAATTTTTATCAATCAGTCAAAGTACACAAAGAATCTATTGAAGAAGTTTAATATGCAAGACAGTTCTACTGCTACAACTCCCATAGCTACAGCTAGAAAGCTTGATCCTGATCAAGGTATTGAGGTAGATGTAACTAACTACAAAGGTATGATAGGCTCACTTTTGTATCTAACAGCTAGCAGACCAGATATTATGTATGCAACCTGTCTATGTGCAAGATTTCAGGCGAACCCCAGAGAACCACATCTCATTGCTGTTAAAAGGATTTTCAGATACTTGAAAGGCACTCCATCACTTGGCCTTTGGTATGCTAGAGAGTCTGACTTTAATCTATGTGGTTACTCAGATGCTGATTTTGCAGGATGCAAAATAGACAGGAAAAGTACTTCGGGCAGTTGTCAGTTTCTTGGAGGAAGACTAGTTTCTTGGTTTAGTAAAAAGCAAAAGTCTATATCCACGTCAACTGTAGAAGCTGAGTACATAGCTGTAGGAAGCTGTTGTGCTCAGATCATGTGGATGAGGAATCAGCTAATGGACTATGGTTTGTCATATTCAAAAATACCTATTTATTGTGATAACCAGAGTGCTATTGCTATGACAGGAAATCCAGTTCAGTATTTTCTTACTAAGCATATCAGTATCAGATATCATTTCATAAGAGAACAAGTACTGGAAGGGACAATCGAACTCCACTTTGTTCCTACTGATCAACAGCTAGCTGATATATTCACCAAGCCACTACCTGAAGCTACTTTTACAAAATTGGTGAATGAATTAGGAATGGTAAACTATGAAAGTTTCTGAGATCAAGCGGAGACCAAATACTGATGAGTGTCAGATCCTGATGCATGTCAAATACTGACGAAAAGTCAATCCTGACGTCAGTCAAACATCAGATCCTGATGCAATGGTTTGGTTATCAGTACAATATGTATACTACAAGTAATCCCTAATTGTTCTGTTCCTAATTTAACTGTGGTTATTGTTGATGAATTTGTTACTTACATGATTACTTTAATTAGTTTTCATTTTCTTTGATTTAATTCTTTGAAGAACAATTCATAAACATAAAATTTGCAGAACACATTGAATAAGATTAGAGAAACAGGATTTTTCATTGATAATAAGAAAGAGATTACATGCATGTATTACATCTTTTTGTTCTCTCTATCTACTAATCTATTCAACAGGAAAATAAGAAGTGAAGTCCAAACCACTCCATTGTTAGCAGTCATCCCAGATCCCATCTTTGCCACTTTGTTTGGGTGGAAGTTGAAGGGATAAGGTTACTTTTGCTGACATATTCATTAACAATGGTTGGTGGTGTTGGATGAGGATGCCTTAGAGGAAAGCCATGTTAATGTTGCTTGAAGAGCAGCATCGATGTCGATCACTCTTGCAGGCTTTTCTCTCTCGATTTCTTCAAGACTGGAATCCATCTGCAGCCACAGAGTTTCAAGCTGCCTTTCCCAGTCAAAGGCATCAAACTCTTCATGAGTATAACTTAAGATATCTCTATTTTCTACGAGATGGAGATTCTTTTCCTTGGTGGTAAGGTTTGACATTGTTTAACGGTGTGTTGTGTGAAGGGTTTTTGATTTTCAGGAGAGAATGAAGGATTAAAGGGATAGTGAACAAGTCTCTAGGCGTTAAATAGAGATGGGTGAGTAACGAAGTACTAAAACACTTCGTATTTTGGTTTTTAATGGTTCCAGGTATTTTAAGAGAGTGTTATTTGGTTTTTTTTTAATCAAATATTTTATTGTTATATTCACAAATGCACTTCTTAAAATTACGAGCGCGTGTATTTCACTCACTGATACATATAGAAACACAACGTGTCATATACGGTTAACACCACTCTCTCACGTCACACAAATCGATTACTGACACCTGTTTTGAGAAATTATTAGTTGTCTAAAATCAATTTAGTTCACTAAATTGATTCATTATTCTCAAAACTATCAGTATTGTTCTCTTCTCTGCGCGAACATAAACCCTAATTGCAAGAAATTTCAATCTCTCTTTGTCACACCAAAAATGGAGAATTCATCATTTGTAAACAATAAGATTGTTATCAATGGTGTTACTTTTGCTCCCAACAATTATGTTGCTATTCTTGACCATCAGGAACTATCGAATGATTTTCATATCATTCAGGATTTCTTGGCGTCTAGTCCGATTCATTATGCTTTAACGGCACCCGCCAAAGTCTCTTTCAAGTGTGTGATTTAGGTTTGGAAGATTGCTGTCTTTGGTGTTCTTGAACCTTCAGGAAGACCTAATCTGACCTTTACGCACAATGGAGTTACACATCAAGTTACTCCAGAAGTAGTTTGTGAAGCTCTGCACTTACCTTCTCTAAATGGTAAGACTCCAGCAACAATTTCTGATGCTTCATTGTTGGAATTTGCTACGAGTCTTGGTTATAATGGAAATCCAAGAAAGTTTGGAGAGCTGTACAGAACTATGCTAAAGAAGGAATGGAATTTCTTCTTTGATACCATCAATAGGTGCTTCTTGAACAAAGTCTCTAACTTTGATGCACTACCGACGGCTTCAGTTCACATTGGGTACTCTCTAATCCATGATACTGTATTTGATTATGGGTCTTTCATATTGAGAGCATTAAATGCTAGGAAAACAGATAAATGTGGTTATGTCTGTTTTATTAGATTTTTTCAACTAATATTCTCTCAGTTATGTCCCAATGTTGATTTTGAAAATGATACAGTATTGCCTATCTGTAAGATTTCAGAAAACAATATCAAGTCTTTGATTAAATCAGATAAGGCTAATGGTTTTGAGGGAAATCCTTATATTCCTAAGGGGGTCTGGCTTCTCTTGAAAAAGAGATTGCCTGAACTTTATGGCCCAGCTACAGGTGCTATGGGACAGGACCAAACACATTCTGTTCCTAACATAAGCACACATCAGAAACAGTTACCTAAACAGTCAACCACCTATGGCGTCTCTCAAAAGACATCAGTTGTAAAAGAAAAGAAATCAGCTAGATCTGATGTGTCTGGCAGACAATCAGGATCAAAGGATTTCTCCACATCAACCCTCACTAAAAAGAAGTCACAAGGAGGTAAACAAGAAGCTCAGATTGATGAATCTTTGATGAAGGCTGGAGCATCTAAAGAAACAGGTGAAAAGAGGAAGTTTTTGCAACAGGTCTCTGATTCTGATAGTGATGATGACAAGACCATCTCTATAATCATGCAGAAAAAGGAAATTGCTGCTCCTGTTGTTGCTGAATTGGTTAAGCCAATAAAGCAAAAGAAGAGAAGAAGAATAGTCAACAAGAGTCAGTATTCTATTCCTGAAGATATGCAAAAGCTTAATGATGATATTGATCTTGATGAGTCATCAGCTCCTGACACATCTGTCATTCCTGATCTCTCAAATCCTGATACATCACCTGTGAAGACTGTTGAAATTTCTGATTCTCCAGCACCTACATCTCCTAAGAGAAGAATAATTGAGATGTCTGTGGATGAAGTAAATGTTATTGTTGCTCAGCTTGGTCATAAACCAACACCTATTTAGATTAAGAGACAAGCTGAAGCAAAGGTTTTTAGCAGACTGAAGAAACAGAGGATCACTTCACCTCTAAAAGGATCAAGCCCACAAGAACCTGAACTTCAAAGGAGTTCAGAAGCTATTGAAGATCCAGTCACACAAGAACCACCCACTCAAAGTGTGGGTGCAGACATTTCTGAAGGAATGGTCCCACAAGAACCACTTTCTCAAAGGGAAAGTGAAGACAAGAACATTCCTGCCCCACATGAACCATCTTCTCAAAGTGAAGATGCAGGCAAGCTCACATCAGCACAGGAGATTTCTAACACTGCATTTAAGGGAAGCACACAAGAACCTTTGACTCAAAGTGTTAAAGCAGCTTCACAACCTCATACTAGACAAGAACCATTGGTAGTAAATACTGATGCAAGTCATTCTCCAGTTGCAGATGTTCATCCTGATGAAAGTATTTCTGATCCAAATATTCCACTGCTCATTGAACCACTTTCTTCAAGACCAATGGAATCTATCTCAACTTCATCAGGTAATACTTCTATTTCTGCTTCTCTTACTGATAGTATGATTACAGATAGACCTGAGACAAGGGATACCTCTATCTGTATGACTTCAGTCCACTCCTCTCAGCCACCTCTTATTTCTTTGCATTTGTTGAGCCAGAACCTTTCTTGTGAGAAAGAGAGTGAACATTAAGAGAAAAAGAAGAGTGAAGAGAGGCAGTCTCCTGAACTGGCAAAATGAGAGGTAGAAAAGAGTGAGAAGTTTCAAACTTCTGGTGAGGTAGTAGTTACTATTGAAAGTAACTTAGGTAATGTTGTGAGAAGTGATGAGATCACTTTACAAAAACAGAGAGATTTAGGAATTGTTTCTACTTTGAATGCAGGTTTTCAGGATACAACAGTCCCATTTGCTGTTGATTTAAAAATGAAAGGAGTTATGAATCCTGAAGATAATGTGGATGATAAAATTCCTGAGGCTAAAGATAGCTCAGATGATGATGATGATGATGATGATGATGCTGATCATGATACTGAAGCAGCTCAGCTAAAGCTGTCATGAAAGCAAGTCTAGGCTCTACTTATGGATCATCCAGTCACTTTATGGAGTCTATGGGTAAATCTACAGCTGCTCCAGTTGAGATCATAGGAGATTACAGCAATCTTATTCCTGAACATATTCAAGCTGCTAGAAGATCTGAATGGTATACTAAGTGGAATCAGTCTTCTGCTGATATAAATTTCAATAATGCACTTTTTCACTTAGGGCATATTGCTACTAAGATTTCTGATCCTAATCACAAAGCTCATCTGAAGACAACAACTATTCTGGCAAAAGGGCTGAAGGATGAAATTAATTCTGTCAAGAGTGATAATGAAAAATTTCATTCTCGGTTTATTAAGGATTATTCTGAAATTGCCACTGCTAAACAGCTTCAACGTTTAAGCACTGTCTTCACCACAAGGATGGATACCTTGGAAGATAAGGTTGTCACTATGTCCTCTAGAATGGCAAATATTGAAGATTCTCTACAACTTATCTTATCTTTATTGACTGATCCTGATGAGGCTACTGATGTCAAAAAGGGGGAGAAGGTAGTCAAAACAAAATGCACACCTGATCTAGTTGTAAGAAAGGATGATGATACTTCTGGAAATGATGGTGGTGCTCAGTCACATGTACCAGGAACCTCTGATGCTGCTTTGGTAACAAGGAGAAGTTAGTCACAAACTCAAACCAAGCGGTCAACTCATGTTTCTGAATCTGGGAAGAAAACAGTAAGAACAATGGAGCCATCTCAAATCCTGACAGAAGAACAAGAACAATTTTTGTCACCTGGTCAAAGTCAAAGGGAAACACTTCCTACAATTCTTGAAGGTGATGAAGATTGCTAATTACTGATGTAGAAGATGCTCCTCATCTTTTTGAGAAGATTACTACTGGGACAGGTGATAGTGAAATTGTATATCACACTAGTGCTAAGGTTCATCAGTATCATGCTGAGAAGGCACTTGCTTTAACTTCTGAAGAAAATCCAAATATGACTACTGATGAGATCTTAGAAGAACAAAACAGGATTCTTGAGGAGATTGCTAGACAAAAAGAAGCTCCTGCTGCAAGAAGAGGGAGAGGCAGAGGAGATAGAAGAAGAGGAAGAGGAAGAAAGCCTACTCAAAAAAGTTCAAGACAAACAAGGACTGGTGGAATAATGATTGAGGAGATACCTGAAGATTCTCAGAAAGTAAAGAAGAAGGGTTATTATTAAATTTCTTGCAGATGAGTAATTTCTTTGTGAGAATTTCTGATACTAAGACTGAGGATTTCTCGTAATATTTTGTTTTGAGTTTTTGACATCACTGAATCAAGGAATTTGTGCTTTATTTCACAAAGTACAAATTGGGGGAGATTGTTAGATATTAATTCAAGTGATGATTAGGACCTGGACTACTGATCAGATACTGATGCTGACGTCATCAGTATTGCACCGTCAGGATTGGAAGCTGATCAGGATTTCATGAGGATATACATCAGTCCAGGAATCTAGGAAGATTGACATGTCGATTCCTGATTTATAGGAATGCAGCTATCATTCAAGATATGTATTAAGAAACGTATGTAATTGATTTGATATATCTTGTAATTGATAGTGTATCTGTGTACTGTATATAAACACAGTTTAGGTTTTACTTAAGAGTAATCGCTTACACGAATTATCTTGTAACCTAGCTGCTCTCAAGAACATAAGAATTTCTTGAGAGAGTTTGTAACAGTTTTATATCAGAGTTAATAAAGCTGTTATATATTCATACTTGTGTTATTATTTCTGTTTAAGTCGAAAATTTTATACAATTGTATTCAACCCCCCATCTACAATTGTTAATTACTGGGCAACATAATCACGTATGCGTCAAGGAAGCTAAAGGAATATGAGATTCGATATCTCACTCATGATCTAGAATTAGCAGCAATATTTTTCGCTTCAAAGATTTAGAGGCACTACTTGTATGGAGAGAAGTGCGAGATTTACACTGACCATAAGAGCCTCAAGTACATTTTCACTCAGAAAGAGCTTAATATGTGCCAGAGGAGATGGCTGGAATTAATCAAGGATTATGATTGTGAGATTCGTTATCTCCCGGGTAAAGCCAATGTAGTGGCTGACGCCCTCAGTAGGAAAGAGAAACTCAAAATGATAACCTCAGAAGACGAATTGGTGAGAGATTTCGAAAAGTTAGAAATCGAGGTCAAGATACCCGGAGATGGTCAAGAAAGGTTAATGGAAATTCGAATCCAACCCCCATTGTTAGAAAAGATTAGACTATGTCAAGAACGGATAATGAAGGAAGAAGAGAACTCCACGGAAGAGATAATGACCGGAGAAGAAATTAAGTGTGAAAGAGACAAAGGAGGTATCATGAGGTACACATACAGAATAGGGATTCCAAATGTGCGGGAGCTCCAGGACGAGATTTTATATGAGGGGCACAACTCAAGGTACTCAGTGCACCCCAGTAGCACCAAGATGTATAGAGATTTGAAAGAGTACTACTGGTGGCCTAACATGAAAAAGGACGTGGCAGAGTGGGTAAGCAGATGCTTGACCTGCCAACGAGTGAAAGCAGAGCACCAGAGACCAAGTGGACTTTTGCACCCCATAGAGATTCCCGAATGGAAATAGGAGCATATAGCCATGGATTTGGTAGTGGGTTCACCAAGGACCAAAGCTAATCATGATGCCATATGGGTAATTATAGACCAACTAACTAAGTCAGCTCACTTCCTCCCGATCAATGAAAGGTATACGGTCGGTAGACTAGTAGATATCTACTTAAAAAAGATAGTGGCGCGACATGGAGTCCCAGTCGCCATAGTGTCTGATCGAGATCCCAGATTTAACTCCAGGTTTTGGAGAAGCTTTCAAGAGTGTGTAGGAACCAGGCTAAACATGAGTACAGCCTATCACCCCCAGACAGGCGGGCAAAGTGAAAGGACCATCCAAACGATAAAGGATATGTTGAGAGTATGTGCTTTAGACTTTAAAAGAAATTGGGATGATCACTTGCCATTGATTGAGTTCTCCTACAACAATAGTTTTCATTAAAGCATAGGAATGCCGCCTTACGAGGCCCTTTATGGAAGTAAATATCGATCTCCCTTGTATTGGGATGAAGTTGGAGAGCGAAAGATGCTCGGACCCGAAATGGTCCAACGAACTAAAGATGCAGTAGATCTAATCAGAGGATGGCTGGTAGTAGCCCAAGATCGACAAAAGAGATATGCCGACTTAGCTCGGAAAGGCAAGGAATATGAAGTTGGAGACCTAGTGTTTTTAAAGGTATCTCCCCGGAAAGGTTTAATAAGGTTTGGGAAGAAGGGAAAACTGAGTCCTAGATACATTGGACCCGTTGAGATTTTAAGACGTATCGGAGAACTAGCTTACGAACTAGCATTACCCCCAAATCTGCAACAAGTACACAATGTGTTCCATGTTTCAATGCTAAGGAAATATAATCTGGATGCCAAGCATATTATGGAATACGAGCACGTGGACATGTAACCAGACTTGACCTACGTAGAGCAGCCTGTGGAAATCATAGACCAGAAAGAACAAGTGCTCCGAAACAAGGTCATCAAGCTTGTCAGAGTTTTGTGGCAGAACCACAACGTAGAAGAGTCAACATGGGAGTTAGAAAGCGCAATGATGGAAAAGTACCCCCATTTGTTTTCAGACTGATTCCGGGATGAAATCCTTTTAAGGAGGGGAGAATGTAAGAACCCAGATTTTTGATAGAATTAAAACTTTGATTATGTATTAATGTAAATATGAATAGTGGCTACAACTACGATGTAACAATTGTTCAAATGAATGAAAAAGGAATGGATTTGGATTCAAATGTTCATATGTCTTGAAGAATGCTATTGGTTGACAACTTAGATAAGAATAATCTATCTCCTGGATAAGTAAGATATGGTAATTCCAAATAGGAGAGTTATTCTCATGTCATCCAAATCGATATCTGTTATTAGTCTAGTGGTTCCGTAAAAGGGTTAAGGAACGCCCGGGAAAGCACGAGAACATTTTTCTAATTATAAGGAATAAAGGGAGAATAAGTGATTAATAGTGTTTTTGGTTGAAATAGGAATATTATTAGACGACACTATATAGAAGTACCCAGAACGGATTTCTGAGTTCGTATTAATGATCCAAGGGGAAAAAGAGTGTATGTAAAAGTTATCGGATTCTGAAAAATAGCACTTTTATTTTCCCTGAGATTTCCCTGGACACTGAAAGACTTAAGGATTTATTGAAAAGATTTAAGGAATTTGGATTCAAGAATTATTAAAGAGAATTAAGAATGGTAGTATAAATATTAAAAAGGATTCCGGTAAAACCCTAATTAGAAATCTTCGAGATATTCCTCCGAACGATCAATGAATTGAGTAATAACTGGACAAAGAAACAAGCAGGGGATCAAGATGCATGCATGTGCTAGTGGATAAAGGCAAGTAACTAAGTAGTTACATGAGCAACTAGCATACTCAGAGATTTAAACCAAGCACTTAGCTTAATCTTATCATCTTATCACCAAAACACAACACTTGTCCATTAAGTGATGCATGCAATGACATACTACCTTTATTAAAGTAGCTTTATGGCCTAGATATTATCTTAACATTAACAATAATTCATTTTATCACATGAGCCAAGCAAGAGACCAAGCAAAAACCCCATTCTCCCATTTCTAGCTCCATTCGGCCATTACCAAAATCAAAAAATCATTCAAAAATTATGAAATTTTAATAATCCCCTAGAAATGTTCCCACAGGAATGTGGTCAAAATTTCACCTTGAAATGAGTTGACCAACTATGACGTTTAAGAGACCGATAAATCAATTACGTATCGATTTAAGGGGTCCCGGAAAAAAGTCTTCCAAAATTTATGAAATTTATTCTACAATGTCATATTGGATAACTAAGGACACATTCAAAGTTTCAAGTCAAAAAGATATGTGGAAGTATTTTTTGAATGTTAAAACAGTCTTCTGGAGCGACAGAAAAATTTATTTGACTTTACCGACAACTAAGACAAAAGTTTTGACTTGATAAATATTCAAACATAATATTTCATGTAAAATAATGACTATGAGGTCCAAGGTACTGCTACATGACTATCTGTCTGTGTGATAGAAGTCTAGGTGGAATATCAAAACTTGTTTAATTGCTTGGCAAGTACAAAAGGCTGGCCCCCTTCTGTACTAACTATGCAATATAACAAATGTTCATTGACCATAGTGATATCTCAATAAATCTTTCCACCTTCTCTGTATTGATCGAGAATGCGAAGATTAAAGTAATCAGGAAATGCATAGTGCGAGTGAGGTTATCTCCGAATTCGTAGCGTGATAGTGATACCCAAGTCACTGCAGATACCAATAAGGATAGTAGTATATGACTGAGTAAGAGCATAACCCGGATAGTGTGTTATACGAAAAGTAGCAAGGTTAATGGAAAAAGGATAAAGTGTGTATTGTAACACCAGCAGATGTGCTACCAATAAGGATAGTAGTATATGACTGAGTAAGAGCATAACCCGGATAGTGTGTTATACGAAAAGTAGCAAGGTTAATGGAAAAAGGATAAAGTGTGTATTGTAACACCAGCAGATGTGCTGAGAAAGGATTGGAATGTTTAAGGATCAACCGGGGAACTGGAAAGGGAAATGAAAAACAAGTACCCAATTGACTCCTACCTGATTTCGGGACGAAATCCTCTTAAGGGGGGGAGACTGTAAGAACCAAATTTTGGTAGGAATTAAAACTTTTATTATGTAATGGAGTATGAATGAATAGTAGCTACGACTACAATGTATCAGTGGTTTAATGAATGAATATTTAACGGATTTGGATTCAAATATTTACATGCCATGAACAATGCAATTGGTTGACAACTTAGATTAGAATAATCTATCTCCTAAAAAGTAAGATAGGATATTTCAAAGAGAAAGGAAATATTCTCATGTCATCCAAATCGATATCTGGTAGCTCATGTCATCCAAATCGATATCTGTTATAAGTTGAGTGGTTCCGTAAAAGAGATAAGGAACGCTCGAAAGAGAACGAGGACATTTTTCTAAATACAGGAAATAAAGAAAGAATAAGTGATGAATAGTGTTTTTGGTGGAAATTGGAATATTATTAGACGAAACTATATAGAAGTATTTAGAACGGATTTCTGAGTTCGTATTGATGATCTATAGGCAAAATAAGTGTATGTAAACGATATCAAATTCAGAAAAATTGCACTTTTATTTTCTCCGAGATTTTCCTAGACACTGAAGGAATTAAGGATTTATTAAAGAGATTTAAGGAATTTAAATTCATGGATTATAAAGGAGGATTGAGAATGGTAGTATATATATTAAGAAGGTTTCTGGTAAAACCCTGACAAGAAATACTTGATATATTCCTCCGAACGATCAATGAAATTGAGCAATAACCGGATAAGCATGTGCATGTGATGGAGGAAGGAACTAGTCAAGTTGCCAAGAAACCAACACCAATGGAAACAAACTAAACTAGTTGGCATGAGGGTGCGTTATAAGACACCAATACATGACCACATGGAAGCATAACCTTAACCAAGCTTATCAAATACTCTTTACACAAGAACCTAGGAGCATCAAGTGGCTATACATATGATCCAAGTCCATTGCTTACATCATTTAGATCATAGTTGAATGAGTCGAAGTGGATCAAAAAGAGAGAAAATATCAAGAGCAACCAAGAACACCAAAACTGCCCAGCTTCTGTCCAGCAGGAAAAACGGGTTCAAAACCATAGCTACCAAGCTTCAAATTTGATGTTCTATAGCTTAAATCAAAGCTTATGAAGAGCCCAAAGTGTGGTAAAAATTTGAGCACGAAACTCTTATTTTTCGATTTTATATTAATTTTACAAAGTGATGATGAATAGTAACTTTATGATTTTCATGTTTTGTTTTCTTGATTGTATGGCTTCCAAAGGATGTTCTAAGCAAGGTTCAAGATTTGTGAGGCCTTAATATCATTCTTAACCTTCAAAGAAAGGTATAATCATTGAACCCCCTTTGACGAATCATGGATTTTGGATGAGTTTTAGTGATGTTATGCATATATAGAGTACTAGAGCTATGTGTGGGTTTTGTGAGATGATAATATAGTTTATATGAATGGAAAGACATTGCTTGGTCTTAGTTCAAGGATAAATAACATGTATGTGTGATTTGGAGTGGATGGTATAATTATTGGAGGGTTTTGATTTTGGAAATATCCGATTTATAGCCGCCGTAATGCCGAAATTTCGTTAACCCTTAAAATTCATGGAGAAAAGTAGCCATAAATCTCTGACCTTAATGATTATATGGACTCACCTTATAGATCTCGAGTCATAGATCGTTTTGGGGCAAGAATCGAAACAAAAGGACTTACGGTTTAGGAGATATGGCCGATTTAGTGAAAGTCGTTCGAAACCGTAAGTGCAAGTTTGTAACTGAAATTGAACCCCCTTAACATGATTAATTTAGTGGCGAATCTTGGTAATTAAATATTAGCGATCATAAGGAAGGTGTAAGAGAAAACCTCATGTCAAATGGATCGTTTTTCGATTTTATAAAAATGTTTGAATCGAGGTTAAGTACGAATGAACCCTTTAAAAGAACACTTGGTTATAACTTAGAAAACGGACAATAAATCTCGAGGTATAATCTTTGTTGGTAAACGACCGACCTTAGAACTTATATGACTTAAGAACCTACCAAGTGTAAGTGTAATGACATGCCTTGGTAATGAGCAAGTGTCGGATCACAACGGTGTTAATAAAAGTTAACTTGAAAGCATGTTTTAGCTTAAGTAAAGTATGTACTTAGCTTTTCAAATTGATAGGTGATTAACCTTGAATAAATTTTGGTTATTTATAGATCACCGGACCGATCCGAGACACACTACCCCTACCAGAGTACCAGGCAAGTTTCCAATACTTTGGAACTGTTGTTGTGATAATATAAATGATTGATTGTTGTTATACATATGCCATAGCATGCATGCCTGCTTTCGAATTATATTGTAATACTTGTTCCCTGATTTGATGTTGGCTTATAAGTTAGATACGTATTAACACAATATCACGCAAGTATACGTGGTCACAAGTAATATAGATAAAATCGAGTTCGTTCCGCAGAGATCTGGTGTAAGAACCCTAATTTTTGTAATATTTTTTTTTATATAATATCATATGACATTGTCAATTTGGAACTTTTTGAGTCACCCATGTTGTTTAATGGAATGGATTATCTGAGAAAATTATGTTGTTACATTCACTATGTAAGTAAAAGGGGAAGGTTGCTGAAGGCAAGAGTCTTATTGCTAGTAAGATTTATAAAACTTGGGATTTGAGACTTATTAGAGTATTAAAAGATTTTAAGGGATTATGACAAGGAGTTATGGATATTCGAGGAATTTACACCATTAAGTACTTAAGGAATTACGAGGGAAATCTCTACGCAATAAAATATTATTACGAGGAATTAATTAAGATACGATATGAATTTAAGATTAAGTGACAAGCATTGGTGGAGGAATAATAATACAAGGAAGGATATTACATGCAAGTCTCATGACACTAGATTGTTAGAAAAGCAAACTAGAAAATGCAAAAGCAACCAATGAATAGTAATTAGTTGGTGCATTATTCTAGGAGACAAAGTAGTATAGTGCATGCCTAGTCTACTACCTAGGGTGTCAACATGTGATACACTACCAATAAATATCAATACATAACACAATAATACATATCATAACACATTACCCAACCAAAACAACTCACCCCCCCCCCCTTTGTTCAAGAACTCTCGGCCCAAGCTCTCAAGGGAGGAAGAAGAAGAATTTTCTTCAACTTCCCCTCACTTAAAAATCAAGGAAAAAATCCTAGGTCTCCTATACACTATAAAGAAGGTATGCTATGAATTTCACACCATTTTATCCATCCAATCTTGAGATATTAATTGTTAAAGATAGAGTAAATAGTAACCAAGTGTGTTTATCTTTTAGATCTTCAAGGATTAAGGGTTGTAGGAGCTCATCTAAGTGTTCTTGAGACTTGTAAAGCTTACCCAAGGCTCCTAGATACTCAAGAAGGAATAAAACTCTAACCCCTCTTGGTTATGAATTATTTATGGTGTATAATGATAGATCCATGGATGTTAGTCTGAATCTTGGACATATAAGTTATGGATGATGTAGATCTTGAGTTTAAATGTGTGATTGTGATTTTTAAGCTTATGGTTAGTGTATGTAACTCCATGTGTGCTAGAGAGTATGATCTTGGTGGTTTAGATGATGGTTGTGATGTTTATATGGGATTCTTGAATGGTTAAGTGGGAAAAACATGCTGTGTAAATTTTCCAGGAACTTGTATTGTCTTGTAGGAGGGTTTTGAACCCCTAAACCTTGTCCCCTGAAGTCCTAATATATATTGTTGGAAAGGTATTTGAATTTAGTTTCCAGAAATATAAGGTTCATGACTAGGTGATGTATAGATTTTGAGTTATGGCCTGAGAAGTGAAAAGTGTTTCTGGAATCCGAACTGCCCTAAATGGTCCACTAGTGAACCTTGTTTAAACCCTTAAAAATTTATGTAGGATCATGGAAAAATTAGGGAAGCTAGTAAATGCAGTGGTGAAGGATACCCAAAAAGAATTGGATTAAAATATGTATTTTTCAATTTTATAAAAATATTGGAGTAAAATCCGCGCAAGTGAAAAACCACTTAGGAGATTAGTTTAAAGTAGTTTTAAGAGTATTCACTTGAGTTTCGAGTTTGAGGAATAGATTTGAGTGTAATGGGTAAAGAATGTGATAATGTGATGACATGGTCATATAGGAGGGTTAGTGGGTCAAATGGTGGAGTCGCTAAGATGGCCTTGTATTCTTTAAAACATTATGATTAAGTGGTGTTGCTAAGATACTAATTGGATATTTATAGATTGTCGCTCCACTCCACGAGCCCAACCACCCCAACCTTCCCAAGGCAAGTTTTCCAACCCTAAGCATTTATTTTCAAGATATTATGTTCCTGATTCTACCTATGCAAGTTTACTTTTCAAAACTTACATATATAAGGATTTTCACTGTTGTGTTTGTAGTTTTCAATCGTATTATGTGCTTACGCCTATTGAGGTTTTGATGAAAACTGAGATATATGCTCATATATGTTTGTACCCCCTTGAACTTAGAATGAAATATTTTCTTCGGACAACGACTCTAGCAATAGAGGTCGTAGCGGTCCAAATATACAATTGACCGGGGAGCGGTATATTATTATATCGTGATTAAATTGCGAAAAACCCGAAGGGTCATTCGGGAAGTATCGTATACTTAAGTATTTATTTTTATATTATCATAAATACTCAAAATTACCTATCTTGGATTAAAAGCTTATTTAAATAAATAATTATCTTATTAATTATTAATATTAAATCTTAAAATATCATTTATTAATTATTGTTCATTATTTTAAAGACAAAGCTAATCCAAGATACCTTTAATACTTTCAAATTCGAACTCTTTCGAACTCAAAACATTTTCGAAAACCCCCGGTCAGGTTTTGCTTTTTGTACACTTTTCAAGAATTATCGGTCGACTGAGGTCGAACTTCAACTACTTGAATTTTCCATCAAAATGATTTTTGACAAGAAAGAAAAAAAAAGGGACTCTGGCAGGTGTGGGAATCGTTGACCAACGATTCCCGGGATGTGTAAGCGGCCGTGAGCCAGGCGGTCCATCAATTATTATTCCGGCCCTGGTGTTGCCGAAGGATGATTACGGATGTAGTTTTCATCGAGGGTGATTACGGATGTAGTTTTCACCCGAGGATAGTTACGGATGTAGTTTCTATCCTTCTACCGGTAGAGAAGACCCGCGGATTATTGGACTTGGATGTGGCGACTGATCATCGTCAATCCTTGTCAGGTTTTTATGTTTTCTTCCAGTCCCATCCTCCACCTTGGAAAAATACTCAGACACTGCTTCTTGGGCCTAAGTGCCAAGTTGCCGATAGTGTGGCTTTTGATAAGAAAAATATTGACATCGTGCAGTATCTAGAACTGCAAGATTTTCTATAAAGATTGGCACGTGTTAGTGCACTCTTGCAATTATTTCAAAGAATGAAATGTTTTTGAATGAGAAACCTTCTAAGCTAATGGAAGGAAAGAGGTTTGCAAAGATGTATTCCCTGTACAGTATGTTAACCGTAGAGTGTTTTGCCGAAAATGATATACTCATATGTATATATTTTCAAACTTGTGATATATTGAAATAGGAACCTTATAAAGGGTTCATATGTTATTCTTAAAGCTCCTTAGTGAGTATAGATGTTTTATTCAAACTCGGACATATATATTGTCCAATTATGTTTTGAAATCTGAGATATATACCCATATAGTTGGGAATGTTTTCGAAATAAACCACATTATTATTTTTTCAAAATGGTGAACTTGCTGAGCATTATGTAGCTCATTCTTGCTTTATAAAAACTTTTCAGAAAGAGAAGAATTTGATCGGTTAACTCCGCACCAGCAGAAGAGGAGTAGAAGATTTACCCCTGAGATAGGTTTTCAACTGTAATAGTTAGACTTGTCTTCAAGTGTAGTTGTATAAATGGAAGTGCGCAAGATTCTAGATTGTACAGATGAATTGTAATATTTAGTGTTACTTTTGATTATCGTTTCTGAGGCTCTAACTTCTTTGTGCTTAAGATTGAGGTCTGGATGGATGTATTGTTGAGTTGTAAAGTTAATACAGGTATGATATGGTTGGATTGTGATGTGACGACCTGAATCTTTGACCTCAGATTTGGGGGTGTCACAGAAATGGTATCAGAGCGATAAGTTATAGTACTCAGAAACGAGAGTGTTGAGAGTTGAGTCTAAGTAGGAGAATGACATAAGAGATCGTAGTAAACTTATTATTGGACTTCCGGAAGAGGTACCGGTGAGTAGAATGGACTGGAGTGTTTACTGGCGGTATTATACTAGGGTCGATAGAATCCTTATAGACCTTCAGAATGATGAATAGAGGTTTGAGAGTCGTACATGACCTATCATAGGTAATGATATAGGAAGCAGAGCGAAATCTCAAGAACAACTGAGGTAGAGGCGATATTGTCAATACGATCGGATGAGTAGGCTGGCATAAATTTTGTGGCCCATGGTCCTCCACAGTTTAGGAGGCGGCATTTTAAGAATCAAGATGTTTAGACTTCCCTATATAATTAAGGGTACTTAGTACTTGGAATAATGAAAGTCTTTTACTTTGGCTATAAGATCCGATTTTCGATAAGTAACTGGTTTACCTGAAAGTTGGTCACTATGCCGTTGTGGATTTCATTACCCTTGATGGCGAATTTTACATGTGTTATACGAGAATGTTATCATAAGACGAGCGTGCTAGATAATTCCACGCATGATTCGGACACTAGAGCATGGTAGTTCAACTTAGAGGACAAACAAGTATAATTAACAAAGGGACACAAGAGAAGTTGAATATGGTTGCAATGAGCGATACAGTGATCTCAGAGTCTACCAAAAGAAAAGACCAGTGGGTAGAGTGGGATCCTTTGGTAGAGACGTTATCATGGACTACGTATATAGGTATGGTAGAAATCAATATTTTTGGTATATGTTCACATACACACACCCGCCACTGAACCTATGGACTGCACTGAGATCCCTGAGATATCTCTTTGATCTGTTCCCAGGGGGAACTGGCCACTTGTGATTCATGTCGGAAGGCATGAAGTAGGACCCTATGGACTTAGCAGGTGTCCCCGGAATGACGCGAAGCTTGGTCTTCAAGATAAAGCACGGAAATGACAGATATATTTGTCAAACCCCAACTCGATAAATGACTTTAAGATGATGATTGAGAGACGCACTAGTTGGTGTCTTGTATTAAGAAGACGAAGAGATGGAGTTACCCTCATAATGGTGATAACGAGATGCACGAATGATCATTAACTTATTTTGGTAACTACCGGCAGGTGCACTACTTCATTTTAAACTGTTCACTAACCCTGTTACCTCGATTAGTTTATATCAGGTAACCCTCCTAGCTTTCTACTTCAAACTTGTGGAATAACAACCAGTGATATACTTTCTCTAAACCGGGACTCATCCAAAGTATCTTATTTGATCCCCGAGCATTCTATTTGAAGTTTATAATTATTTTGTTCTGCTAAGGACTATTTACACTTTCTTTCAATTATCCAAGGAATGTTCAACGAATATTTCCTTAATTAATCGACGAATACTACTTAACGAATATTGATATTTGATTGCTTCTTTCATACACTCTTCAGTTGAGCTCATAAATATTTAACAAATTACTGAGGACATGGATGATCTAATGTCCAGACATCCTTCATGAATTCTTTTCTTCTATTCTAGATGAGATTGTACATCATACATTGAAATCATAGTAAGGATATCATTTTGATATTGGTATTCTGAATTTAATTCTATTGTAGGATCTGATAAAGCATATGTACGGAGGCACCCTTGGGTGGACCGTTTCACTGGTAAGTAATATTTGATGAGAGGTTATCGATTGTTCCGATACCTAGAACATTCTCTTCAGATTTTATAGTTTTCTTTTTCAAACTTAATAACTTCTTATTTCCATTCGTTGTCCGAGTAGCCTAAAGTTTCTTTAATGGCTACGATGTTGAAATTCCGTTCTAGCCAATTGAAACTGGCTAGTCGATATGTCAATATGAATGACTAGTTGATTGTTCTAACTAGTCAAAATTGTAATGTTGTGAAGAACACCTAGCTAATTGTCCTAGCTAGTGGTGATGTCTCAAACAGGTGAACTAGCAAATTTTGTCTAGCTAGTTGCTAGTGTTTCTTGAAAAGGACTAGTTATTGTTCCACTGGTCCAACTCCCAATTTAATTCATTCCGCAATGCATTTTGCATGTGGTAAAGTATGATGATGAAAGTTTTGACGAATAACTTGATTGAGACCTAGTGAGGTCGCCCACTCGACTTGAACTCTTACCCATCTTCGTATCAGACTTTATATCACTTGAATATTTTATTCTTTCATTCATACAATGAGAATTCATTTGAAACCATTGATTACTTGAATGACAAACTACTTCATTCTTTAATTGTCATGGAGTAGAATTGCTTTCTATTGGCTGACCTTCATCAATACGACTTTAGATTTCCTCTTATTATTCAGGAGGAAAAGTATCCACCCGATGTAAGAACTGTATAAAGACCGTCTTTATGACTTTTGTATCCAAAAATCATTGCCCTCGTGCAACATTCTCTATGATATCATATTACATAATTATCAGGACCTGAAGGAATGAACCTTGTTGTACTCTTTCGGTCCATCCTTACATCTCCGAAAATCGAGACTCCTAGTATTTGGAACCATCAACAATCTTGGAACATCCAATGTGGAATTCTTATTGAAATTATCTATTGGACCTTGTTATTTTGAAACCATTCCTTTCAAAGTGATTACTCTAAGGTGAACAAGAGGTACAATTATGAACCGTTACACCAATATGAGATCAAAAACCAAATGTTGTAATTGTGCAGCCAGAGCGTTATGCCGAGTAATTATTAAAGTAGAAATAACATGTCGGGGCATACCACAAGGACCTTTAATATTAGTGTGAGGAAGGTTATAAGAAATGATGAGGTGGTTGGGAGTACGCTTCTACCAACCGTTGTCAGGATGTTATATGTAAGACATATCCTTAGAGGAAACTAACATGGAAGTGAGATGGACAAGAAAGGAAGAAATATCGTGGCAAGAATGTGAAGGTTTACTTAGCTTAAAGGGATTGATGCACGTAGAGAGACATAAAGTTTAACAGGCCCCTAATAGCAAATGGATGCATGGATATATCCCAATGATCCTTCGAGATTACCACCTAATCAAGTTTATTAGGAATCGCAGCAGCATGCAGGCCTCAGACTGATTGGCGCCAGTTGTGAAAGAGGACGAGCGTATGACATCTTACATATGCCATCGAGAATCGATACCCCTAACTGGAGATGTAGGAATTGTTGACCAGTTAAAACGCGTAGTTGTTTTTCAAGGATAAGGTTGAAAGGCGGGTTTCACCAACTGAAGATCGACCTCTGTACTGTGCCAAAGTTGGCATGTCACACTAATATAAACGTTATAAAATTATGGTAGTATCATTTGAGTGGACTAGCGAGTCAGAAGCCTTTATGGATTAATGAACAAAGTTTTGGAATGAATTGAGATATTAGCAACAACCTCGTTGTTAACTATACTTAATGATAAAAAGAGGACTTTGAGAGTCACGATGATGCTTCTTTCAAGAGTTTAAGTGGTGTGCTGATGCAGTGGAAAGGGGGATGATAGCCTATACTTCTAGACAACATAAAGGTTACGAGATAGCACTAACCGTGAGTCGGGGATTAGTCATGATAGCGTTCACGCGTAAAACTGAGACGTTAACTTTATGAGAAAAGTGTGAAAATTTTTCCACAAGTGCCATAAGTATATCTTCATATTAGAACTAAACATAATAAAGAGAAGGTGACGAAAGGGAGCAGGGAGTATAATGGAGAAATCTGTTATTACCCAGGAAAGGCCAGTGTGGTAGCCGATACCTATAGAATGGATTATTCGAAATTGGAATTCAGTCAGTATTGACCGAGAAAATAGAGTATATACAATAAAGAATAATGTTAGAGGAAAATGATAAATTATGGGGAGGGACAAAGATGTACAGAGAATTAAGAGAATGTTTGGCAAACGGATGTGAAGAATGGTATTGGCAAACTATTAAGTACAAACGCAACATGTCAAAAACAAAATGATAGAGATCTAGTGGATTAATTCCGCCTGTAGAAAATCTTGAATGTGGACAGAATTATATTGAACTTCATGAGTAGGTCGCCGAAGACCGAGCCAAGAGGTGGCCCTAGTTGATTTATAATTGCTGGACCAAGTGATTTACCTACGAGAGACCTTCCATTAAGAAGATTATCGATTTATATACGGAAGAGATGGTGGTGCAATATAAAACTTCTACAGTGATTACGTCAGATAGAGACTTAAGGTTAAACTTCGAATATTGAAGGTGCTTTCAAGTATAATTAATAAAGAGATTGAGCATATGTACTAATTTGATCTGTGGCTGACAGACAGGGAAGAAGAATTATCCAGACGATCGAATTTATATTTAATGTCGTGCCTTAGATTTCACGGGGCAGTCGAGAATAAAGACCTATCCATGAAAGGAGTGTTGTTATCACGATCGTCACCATGCGAACGTAAGGACGTCTCTTATAAAGCGTACTGCGAAAGAAGAAGTTTCGCTTTTCTTGCGTTACGAAGGAGTCAATGAAAGAGGGACATAGTAGCTGAACTGGTTCGACGTATACCGAAGACTATACAGTATTCATAGCAAGTGGTAACGGCTGACGGGAGGCAACACATGCGTGCTAATCAAGCCAAGGAAAATGAGGAATACCATGCGTATTGACGTTGCCTCAGATTATAAAACATGACCACAAAGTATTCACGGGCCAACGATACAAGGACTCAACACGGATACTATGAACAAGGTAGTAGAGGAATGTATAAGTATTGGGATAGAAATTTTCATTCATAGAACAACCGATAAGGAATACAGGTCGAGGAGAGTATGCGTTGAGAAACAACATTAAAGCGTTGGTGAGACCCAGGTGAGAGAACAAAAGGGTTGAAGTGTCAACCTGAGAGTTGGAAAGGGTAAAGTTGGAATTGTATCCATAACTATTTTCCTTAGGTTCTTAAGATAGAATCCTTTTAAGGAGAGGAGACTGCATTAACCATAATTTTCGTGAATATTCAAAACCTGGACGAATAGTAATTTTATGGGTGGATGAGAAATCTTTGCGATCACGAGATGTACGAATTATTAAAGGAAGATTTCGAGTTCATATTACGTCCTTACGGTACAGACGAGTGTATGTAAAAGTCATTAGTTTTTTTTTACGAAACCCATTATTTTGAATGGTCAAATTTTTATGAGATATCAAAGGAGTATGAGGTGGGAGACTTCGTGATGCTAAAGGTATCCCCTCGAAAAGGATTGATGAGATTTGGAAAGAAAGGGAAGCTAAGTCGGAGGTTTATAGGACCTTTTGAGATTTTGAGGCGTGTTGGAAAGTTAGCCTATGAACTAGCCTTGCCCCCGAGCTTGCAGCAAGTGCATAATGTGTTTCATGTGACCATGCTACGACCCTACCACACGGACTTTCGGCATGTGATAGAATACGACCAGATAGACCTACAGCCAGATTTGATTTATGTGGAGAAACCAGTGGAAATCATGGATATGAAAGAACAAATGCTAAGGAACAACGTTGTCAAACTAGTGAGAGTTTTGTGGAGGAACCAGAATGTCGAAGAATCAACATGGGAACTAGAGAGCACGATGCGTGAAAAGTACCCCCAACTGTTTTCAACCTGATTCCAGGACGAAATCCTTTTAAGGAGGGGAGGCTGTAAGAACCCTAATTTTTGTAATATTTTTTTTTATATAATATCATATGACATTGTCAATTTGGAACCTTTTGAGTCACCCATGTTGTTTAATGGAATGGATTATCTGAGAAAATTATGTTGTTACATTCACTATGTAAGAAAAGGGGAAGGTTGCTGAAGGCAAGAGTCTTATTGCTAGTAAGATTTATAAAACTTGGGATTTGAGAGTTATTAGAGTATTAAAAGATTTTAAGGGATTATGACAAGGAGTTATGGATATTCGAGGAATTTACACCATTAAGTACTTAAGGAATTACGAGGGAAATCTCTACGCAATAAAATATTTGTAAGAACCCCAAATTTTGGATATAATTAAAACTTTTTATTAAGTACTGATAAAATGAGGAACAATGATTCCGACAACAAGGTCACCAGCTCTAATGAATGAAGGGAATGGATATGGATTCAAATACTTATATGTCATGAAGAATGCTAAAGGGTGACAACATAGGTAAGAATAATCTATCTCCTAAGGGAATAAGATATGGCAATTCCAAGCAGGACAATATTCTCATGTCATCCAGATAGATAGCGATTAATCCAGTGGTTCCGTAAAAAGGTTAAGGAACGATCGAAAGAGAATACGGACAATTGTACAACCCTAGATGAATAAGTAAAGAATAAGGATGAATAGTGATTTTGGTGTAATTGAGAATATTATTAGACGACGCTATATAGAAGTATTCGGAACGAATTTCCGAGTTCGTATTAGTGATCCAGGGGGAAAATAAGTGTATGTAAAAGCTGTCGGATTCTGAAAAACCGCACTTTTATTTTCTCCGAGAGTTCCCTGGACACTGATAGCCTTAAGTATTTAACGAATGGATTTAAGGAATATAAATTGGAAAGTTAGAATGAAAGATGGAGAATGATAGTATTAATATTAAGAGGATTCCCGGTAAACCCTAAATAGAAATCCGGGAAATATTCCTACGAACGATCAATCGAAACGGGCAATAACCAGACACAGAATCAAGCAGAGGAAGCAAGATACATGCATGTACAAATGATAAATATCTAGTAACTAGTATTGTTAGAGATTAACTAATACTTAGCAAATCAAACTACTAGTTGCATGTAAACCATCAAAATCTTAACTCATGTCCCTCCATTTTCATCATCCATTACATCACTACTTTAATAAAGTAGCTTTACACAATATCTTCCACTACACACTTGAATTATTGGATGAAAAGTAGCAAGGTAAAATACACCACAAAACCAACCAAGGCAAAGAAACTCTCCATTTTCTCTTTCCTCTCAAAATGATCAGCTAGAGCAACCATCAAAGAAAAAATCATAACTCCATTTCCAACCATGATAAAATCACCAATATTTGACCATAGCTTCTCCACTCCATGGATAACATTCGTACAAAATTTCATAATTTTTGAAGGTCGTTTGAATGGGTAAATAAATTCAAGAAGATCACCCTGTTTTTCCTCTCAAAAACAGGGCATTCGAATTTTGCATAAATTCACGGATCAAAATCAAGCTTCCACCCCTTATTTGATCTTCCAAATTTTATGGTGAGTCCTATATTTCATAAAACTAATCTCCATGAAATCTTAGCTTCAAATTCCTTTGTTAACATTTTCAAATAAATCAACAAAGATGAGCATGAATAGTGTTCTTCAAGATTTAACTTTGTTTTCTTTGATTCTTATGGTTGATCTAGCTACTCTAAGGCCACACAAGGGTAGATCAAGGCTTAGTAGGGCTTTAGAACACTCCAAGGAAGGTAATCATCACTTGAAACCCTAGGTCTTACTTTGAGATTTTGCATGCTTTGGATGGATTTAGTATAAGTGATGTTATTAGCATGATTAGTTAAGTGGTTTAGTTAATTTAAGAAGCATGATGATTTTGATGCTAAGATAAGTAGCTTCTGGACTTGTTGAGATGAAGATCATGTGTATAAGTTGGATTTGTGCCCGGTGTGGCTTGGTATTGTTGTTATGATTTTTGGAATGTTCGATTTATAGCCGTCGTAATGCCAAAATTTCGTTAACCTTAAGAAAACGATTTTGACAGAACATGTAACTCCCTGTTTGGCTTCGTTTTCTGCCATTATAGGATAGATCATGTTATAAGCTTCGTTTTGATATAAAGATCGTGTGAAACGGACTTACGGTTTAGGAGTTACGGTCGGTTTACTAAAAGTAGTTCGAAACCGTAACCGAGAATTCGTAATTAAAAATGAACCCTCGTAAAATACGTAAGTCAGTGGCGAATCTTGGTAATTAAATACTAGAGGTAAAAAGGGAGGTGTGAGAGAAAACCTCATGTGAATCGGATCATTTTTCGATTTTATAAAAATGTTCGAATCTAGGTTAAACGCGAACGAACCCCTTAAAAGTATAACTTTGGTTATAACGTAGAAAACGAGCGATAAAACTCGAGATATAATCTTGGTTCGTAATCGATCAAATTTAGAACTTATACGACTTAAGTATACACTAAGTGTGAGTACGATGACATGTCTTAATGACGAACAAATGTCAAATCGTATCGGTAATAAAAAGAGTTACACTAAAAAGGGGTATAACGAGATAATTCGAAAACATGTTTCGACTTAAGTTAATACTTAACCTGTTGAAAAATGTTAAGTGATTAATCTCGAATTTCTTGACTATTATAGATCGCCGAGCTGACTCGGGACACCCTACCACTACCCCCACCTGTGCTCAATTACCAGGTAAGTGTTCAAACCTTTGAACCTGTTGTTGTGATAATATATGTATATGATTTCTGTTTTACATATGCCATCGCATGCATGCCTGTTTCCAATTATATTGTGACTCTGGTTTTTTTGTGATACTTGTTCCCTGAATTGATATTGGCTTATAGAGTAGATACGATTTATCAGTAATAAGCCGGATTGTTTTGGTAAGACCCTTAGCGAAGGGCATAGGATATTCAGTCTAAATATAGACCGGGAGTCGGTATTTTGAGTTATAGATAGTCGTGGAAACCCGGAGGGATTCCAACGACAGATTATTATTTATCTGAGGAAGGTTATTGTTAAACGTTATTATATTCCATAAAGTATCAATTACTTGGAAATATTTCGAGGAATGTTATTCGAGTTTTATCTTAGTCGAGAGATAATAAATGAATGTTAATTTTGAATATTCATTTAGAGTTGATATTTAATGAATATTATTTTGATATTCTTTAGAATGTTATTTATTAAATGAATATTACTTTCGAATATTCATTTAAGGTTTTATGTACTTAATGAATATTATTTTAAAATATTCATTGGAAGTTCTATTTACTTAAGGAATATTATTTTGATTATTCCTTTAAAGTTTTGATTACTAAATGAATATTATTTGGATATTCATTTAGAAGATTATTTATTAAATGAATGCTATTTGGATTTTCATTTAAAAGAGTAAATATTAAATGAACATTATTTTCAAATATTCATTTAAGGTTTGACTTATTTATTGAATACTATTTAAATATTTATTGGAGTTTAATTATTTAATGAATATTATTTCGAATATTCATTTAAGGAGGGATTTATTTATTAAATAATTCCATATATTCATTCGAGGATTACTTACGAGCAATATTATGAGTTAATAATATTCCATAATTATTATTGAGTAAATAAATATTCTTGGAATATTTATTTAATTCTTTTAAAATTCTTTTTAAAATAATTTATATTATTCGGAGATTACCTTCCACCTTCAGATATTATGTAAAATATTTTGGAGTCTTTTTACGACTATTTTATCAAGGAAAGGTTCCCAACTCTTTCTTTTTCATTTAAATCTGTCTTAAAAGGATTTAAATGCTCGCTCAAACTTCCATATTATAGGGGAAGCTACTTGAGCAATGTTATTTATCTTGTTGACTTCCCGGTCATAATTTATCCTCTTCACTCGCAACTTGGTTGCTATGGACTCATTAAGTCTGTGTTTACCTTCTCATCTTTCGAGGGGTAAGATTGTTGGAACAAGTTGATGTTCGTTACCAAGCAATATCTTGGTAGTTATTGGTGAATTTTCCTTTCCAACTAGATACGACTACTTTGTAGAGTCTTATCAACAAGTATTATACTTGGGGAAAGGGGGACGAACGTTACATTCAGAATCATGAATTCTATTGGAACTAGGAGTCGTGTAAGAGGCCGAGTAGCGCCGGTCCATCCCCTTTGGCCCAACCGTTGGCCTGGGAGAGCTAGTAAGGCGGTAGACAAGTAAAGCCGTCAGTTCTTCCTTCTACCGGTAGTAAATCTAATTTGAGCTGTACGATCTTGACTGATCATCAAGATTGGAACAGCGGGCGCGGTGAATACTCCATCATTGGTTCATCATCCAAACTTATTTATTTCCTGCAACATGATTACTGTTGGCAGAGCTGGAAAAGTGTTCGTAACTGGAATTTCAAAATTTTCCTTGCATGTTCCTCTTTATAATATCTTGCTTATTTTCGACATAGCAGATATTCCCTCATATATTTACATTTTGAGTTACCTTGTAACTTCATCGTTCATATTACTGGCATCATTTCCGTAAATGCATGGCATATGGTTTAAAAGATACTTTTGAACTGTTATATATTATCGTTCAGTTAAATATTATTGTTAGTGGGCTATTGCTCACCCTTGCTTTATTATTATATCACAACAACAGCTAGACCAGATGACTCGCACAAGGCGCACTCGATGCTGGCGAGGACGATGAGACTACCAGAGCCGAAGAGAAAGCTATTGGTAGGATAAATTTATTCTTTCAGTACCAAGTATATGGTCTAGTATGACTCATGTAAATGGAAGGCAAAGAGGTTGTATTTATATTAAAATTCTTTTGGGTTGTAAGAACTCATAATGTGTTTAATAAAATTTGGTTGTTACTCTGATTTCATCTCTGGGACTATAACGGGTGTGTTTTATATTGTTGTTTTGGGTCACAAGGTTGTAATTTAAATTATGTTGGTTTTTTTTTGGATGGATATTGAGACCGTAACGACCAGATCTCTGACCCTGGATCTGGGGGTGTTACAGAAGTGGTATCAGAGCGTACGTTATAAACCCCAGAGATGAGGCGACGTTAAAACAATGAATTCACTAAGATAATTAGAACTCTTGCCAAGTTCATAGTCGGACTACTTAATGTAGTGATGACCTATAAAACTCTTATGGGAACTATTAAATATCATGATAGTAACTTAGCTCGATATCCCATCGACAAGTAAGGCAACAGACCTTGAGGCATACGAGCAGTAGCGCGATGATGCTTTATTATATGTTGAAGATCAGCGGGTAAATTCAATAGAGTACCCTACTAGAGACCCGGAAGAGGTTCCAGCAGATAAGGAAAATCTTGTTAGGATAAGGAGCTTACCCTCGAGGAATGAGGGCTGTAGCCAGAAAGTCTGAGATGATTAAGGTATAGAGCTCAGAAAAGGGAGCATAAAGAACTAAGTTATTAGCAAGAGAACTAAAGATTCGTGTTGGATTCATAGCCGGACTACTGGATGTAGTACCAGCAAGTAAGACGGATTGGAAGAATCATTTGAGATCTTATACGAGAATAGATAAGAATCCTTAGAGACTTTCATATTAACGAAGAAAGAGCTAGAGGGATATATGATTATGAAAGACATCGATATAGGACGAGGAACAGAGTCCCTAGAAATAGTTGAGTAGAGGCAGTAAGTGCCACATCATTTGATAAATGAATTAGTATGAATATTGTCAGTAATAATTCGCCATGAGAAGGCAGATGTCATATGTTGTAATTTACGGAACCAAAGTGAGGTTAATGAAGTTTTTTTATTCAGGAAAATGTCCATTTTATGAATGAATCAATTAGAAAGTGAAAACATTGGGAAGTGACAGCATGATTGGATAAAGTTATATAAGGAAGTAGTAAGCAAGACAATGATCTCAGAACCTACCGGAAGATAAGACCAGTGAGTCAAGACGAACTCGTAATGAGACTATTGTCAGAGACTAAGTATAGGGTTAATTTAACTCAGTGAAATGATGAACCAGAAACGTTAGATGCATGTGACTCAGAGGAATATTAAATTCTTTCTTTTCTTTGAATGGATTATAGTAGTTACCTTAAGTTTACTCCGACGCGGAATTATAACGGATCAAGTAATACGATCAGCAGTTAAAGAGGAAAATGTGAGAAAATCTTCCTGGAGCTAAAAGATGAAATTGGTAATGACCAAGAGTTGGCATTGTTTAATGGAATAAGGGAGACTTTGTGCTTCCAACGACGCTTCGCATAAAAGATTAGGATGTGTGCTTGCGCAGCACGACAAAGTACTTGCGGATGCATTCGGACAGCATGGTTCACCAGGTTCGGATGGCCTTAGTAGTGCCAATTTTTGTGGAACAACCAACTCCGACGGTAATGTTCCTTCTGAGACTGGTAGTCAGGTAGACTGACATTTGGTAATATTGAATATCAGGACGTTGTGACAAGTTTCAGTTTAAAACTGTTAATTCCCTTCTAAGGGATGTATATAATTGGTTCCTCTCCAGGGGTTAAATTTCCAACCCGATGACGATTATTTCGTTAATTATGACTGCTTACGGTTCTACCTACTAGGAGGTTCATAGAACTATTCTTCAGGTTTCGAAACTGGTATCCTTAGTGTTACCAGTCGATGGATAGATTGACCAAAATTTCCCTAATTCTGGGAAGAACTTCAACGAATTTTGGCAAACCTTGTCTTTCTGATTATCAGAGAACATCATGGAAGAGAGTAGAAACTGGGGCAAACCCCGTGAATTGGGTAAGGTAGCCGCTACATGGGTTGGTGGACAGACCCCGGTTATCGCGATTGATTGTAGAAATACAATGATGAAGTGAGATTGGACGAAAACAGGAAATGTAAGTAAGAAACCAGCCGGACTGAGAAACTCCGAGATTGACTTAAGTGAAAAGGCTGTTATGCCAGGAATGGTAAGCTTGCGTGGCACGTGGTAGTGATAAGAATAGTTGAAAAGATAAAAATAGAGGAAAGGTGACCAGAGACGGTGCCGAGAAGTCGATTAAGACTTATATGGAGTAAAGTTTTGGAAAAGTAGAAAGGTATCAAAGTAGAAGGCACTATGCCAGCAATTGCTAGAAAAGTAATGCTAAATTAGACAACCCCTAAAATCATATATAATTTTATTGTGGCCAGTTGAGGGCAAGTCACAAAGGATTATCAAGTGACTAGACCAGCAATGAAAGAACAAAGCAGGGTTGCTTCTAAGAAAGCACTGACTGCAAGGCCTTCTGATATAAAGGAAACATTAATGAGATCGTAGGAATCTTCTGCTGAACAGCCCATGTTTTGATTGGGAATTCACTAGACCTTTTTGGGATGGGGTCACCCGTACTAAAGTGACTCATGTGTATATGGTTGTCCAAGATTACGAGTAAAATGGAAGTATAGTGACTTGAGATGTATGATGTTAGGGTATCGTGAATACCATGAATATATTATGACGGAAGAAAGTAAACAATGAAGGTATATGAAGAGAGTATAGAAATGGTCAGAAATTGAACAGTATGCTGTAGGAACTTTCTCTGAGGCAAGTACCTTTGCGAAGAACGATAAGCACTAGGAAATTCACGTTGAACTCGACCAATATCTTTCAGAACATCCTTGCTACCATTAACAAGTTCTGTAAGAGAGCAGATAGACCTACGTTGTCTTTTGGAAGGTCAAATAGGTTGACCACTATCTGAAAGAAGAAATTAGCAGTAAGCTACCGATCGATTATCAAATGAGAACGATTGAAAAGAGACCCTTATTAAGGATACATGATTTGATTGCCAATTATAGGATGCAGGAATTCCTTGGCAGTTGAATTAAGGATAAGATATCCATAAAGTAAGGCAAACCCTGGGGAATGCACAAGGGATGGCACTAACCCTAATAAAGACATTGTTAATTCAGATGATATGAGTTGGATTTGCTAAGGCAACAATGACCTGTACAGATTATTAAAAAGAGTTCTGGAAAGAACAGAGACAGAATTATTAGGGTATTGATCAAAGACGTTTTGATGTACCCTGTACCTAGAAAATACAGGAGGAATGATGAGGACGACCTAAGAAACCTTACAAGGAAAAGCTAATATTCTGAGTTTCCAAATAGAAGTTTGGTAGAGAATGTAGGACACGATAACAATAATGCCAGCTGAGGCATGTATGAAACCATGATGAGGTATGGATGGAACCAAAGAAGGTTGAGATTATCCTAAGATAAGGAAAGAACTAAGAAAAGAAGTATCCTAAGTAGGATTGGGAATAAACGTGATAAAGTTCCCACGGGTAGTTGGAAGGAATGACTTATGGAAAAAGACTGATAGATATATTTTTCTCCTTCAGCAGAGCTGAAGGGAGAATGCTTTCACCCAACAGTGATGAGAATGAGGTAAAAAAAAATTGAATTGAAATGTATCCGGAGAACAAGGATTACCAGAAATTACTATTATTAGGAAAGGCCAATGAGGTGGCCGATAGTCTAAGTATAGAGGAATAATTACAAATGTTCATACCGAAGAAACAGAATGATATTTGGAAGGACCTTGAAGGTCATATCAGAGTGGAGGAATTGACATTCCTTCTGATGATTGTGTAAGAATCGACGGTAATAGTAGTTTAAGTAAAGATTCGATTCCTGATGAGTCTTAAGCATATTACATATCTTAGAAGGTCCCATTTTGAGGCAAACCAGGACCATGATACAATATTGACGAAGTAAACCATTAAGTTTCCAGTCTTTTATGGAAGATGCATGAGTGATAGTTTCATCAACCTGACTTAGCTGCGATGCTTGAAACTCTTCTGCAATTTTATCTACTTCATGTAATATCTACATCAAGTTCAGGAAGTGTTCCTTATGGATAAGGAATAGTGATTACTTTGTCTCCCTAAAGGATTGAAACCCGTACGGTTAGCTATTAAGGCACTACGTAAGCAACAAGCGATGGTGATTCTTCTAAGAAAGTAGATGACAACGTAAAGATAAAGAAAGTGCTGCTATTGATAAGCTAAATGGCATGTTGATGAATGACAAGCAAGTTTGTGTTAGTGTACTTCTGCGCAAACAAGATAGAGAATATGAGGTTGATGATTCATGATGCTAAATGTATTCCCGTGGAAAAAATTAATGAGACTTAGAGAGAAGGGCAGTTGAGCCCGAGACCTATTAGGCCACCTGAGGGTTTAAAGTGTTCGAAAGGTGGCATTCGAGCCAGTTTTACCCCCAAAGCTTATAGCATGGTAGTAACGTGTTTCATGTGGCAAAGCTACACTAGTAAAATGCAGATACTCAACAGATGATAAGAGTGCGAGCAGGTAGGTGTACGACCTGGCTGACTTACGAAAGACAACCTGTGAAAAACCGCGGGTAGAAAAGAATAAGTGATGAGAAACAAGTTGACAGAAGTAGATTATATTGGATCTAAGCTAAAGAAATCGGCCAGATTCATTTCGAAGGTTTTAAATTTGAAATAATGTGATGATTATAGAGTAAATGTGACGGGATACCAATAAGGAGGTGCCAAGTGCAAAAGATGCCTCAATAAAGAGATGAAGGTGGAAGTAAATAACAGAGGTAAATAAATATCAGATAATAAGAAGGATGTGATTGATAAAGAAAAGACTGGGAAAACAACTATGGAATGTGAAGTAAGGAATGTTATGAATGGATTAATAAATGGGTTTCTGATGAATTATCGGGATGACAACCTGATAGTGTTAATATAATAGATATGAAAAGCTAGTAGCGTGACATGGAATGTCAGTAACAATGATGTCCAGCGAGAAACCTAAGATTTAACCTGAGAGGTTGAAAGATTTTTCCAAAAGTGTTGCTAAGGTTGAACCAGAGTATAGGTCCATAGAATAATGGACAAAACAGCAAGATATGTTGACACGTGAAATTGCGATCAAATGGTATTGGATATAATCATGATTATTTTCTTCTTTGATGAACCTCTATAGTTCAGAGGTAAATTCTGAGTATGATATTTTACAAAAAAAAAAAAAATTTCTATAATCCTTTAGAATTCTTTTCTTTTCTTCTCTCTTATTCATCTTCTTTATGAATTGAGAAGAACAACCCTTTAAGGAGGGGAGGTACCGCTACGTGACTATCTGTCTATGTGATAGAAGTCTAAGTGGAATACCATAACTTGTTTAATTGCTTGTCAAGTACTAAAGGCTGGCCCCCTTCTGTACTAACTATGCAATATAACAAATGTTCAATTGATCATAGTGATCTCTCAATAAATCTTTCCACTTCTCTATATTGATCGAGATTACGAAGATTAAGGCGATCAGGAAATGCATAGTGCGAGTGAGGTCATCTCCGAATTCGCAATGCGATAGTGATACCGAAGTCACTGTAGATACCAATAAGGGTGA
This sequence comes from Saposhnikovia divaricata, assembly GCA_036435485.1. Lineage (NCBI taxonomy): Eukaryota > Viridiplantae > Streptophyta > Magnoliopsida > Apiales > Apiaceae > Saposhnikovia > Saposhnikovia divaricata. The sequence continues at coordinate 170,423,232 of CM071594.1, read as the reverse complement.
TATTATATGAATGAGTAAGAGCAGAACCAGGATAGTGTGATGTGCAAAAGTAGAAAAGTTGATAAAAAGGAAAAAGAGAGTACTGTAGCACTACGGAGATGTGCTGTAAACGGGTTGAAATGATTAAGGATCAACCGAGGACTGGAAAGCTAGATGACAAACAAGAACCCGATTGTTTCCTACCTGATTCCGGGACGGAATCCTTTTAAGGAGGGGAGACTGTAAGAACCCCAAATTTTGGATATAATTAAAACTTTTTATTAAGTACTGATAAAATGAGGAACAATGATTCCGACAACAAGGTCACCAGCTCTAATGAATGAAGGGAATGGATATGGATTCAAATACTTATATGTCATGAAGAATGCTAAAGGGTGACAACATAGGTAAGAATAATCTATCTCCTAAGGGAATAAGATATGGCAATTCCAAGCAGGAGAATATTCTCATGTCATCCAGATAGATAGCGATTAATCCAGTGGTTCCGTAAAAAGGTTAAGGAACGATCGAAAGAGAATACGGACAATTGTACAACCCTAGATGAATAAGTAAAGAATAAGGATGAATAGTGATTTTGGTGTAATTGAGAATATTATTAGACGACGCTATATAGAAGTATTCGAAACGAATTTCCGAGTTCGTATTAGTGATCCAGGGGGAAAATAAGTGTATGTAAAAGCTGTCGGATTCTGAAAAACCGCACTTTTATTTTCTCCGAGAGTTCCCTGGACACTGATAGCCTTAAGTATTTAACGAATGGATTTAAGGAATATAAATTGGAAAGTTAGAATGAAAGATGGAGAATGATAGTATTAATATTAAGAGGATTCCCGGTAAACCCTAAATAGAAATCCGGGAAATATTCCTACGAACGATCAATCGAAACGGGCAATAACCAGACACAGAATCAAGCAGAGGAAGCAAGATACATGCATGTACAAATGATAAATATCTAGTAACTAGTATTGTTAGAGATTAACTAATACTTAGCAAATCAAACTACTAGTTGCATGTAAACCATCAAAATCTTAACTCATGTCCCTCCATTTTCATCATCCATTACATCACTACTTTAATAAAGTAGCTTTACACAATATCTTCCACTACACACTTGAATTATTGGATGAAAAGTAGCAAGGTAAAATACACCACAAAACCAACCAAGGCAAAGAAACTCTCCATTTTCTCTTTCCTCTAAAAATGATCAGCTAGAGCAACCATCAAAGAAAAAAATCATAACTCCATTTCCAACCATGATAAAATCACCAATATTTGACCATAGCTTCTCCACTCCATGGATAACATTCGTACAAAATTTCATAATTTTTGAAGGTCGTTTGAATGGGTAAATAAATTCAAGAAGATCACCCTGTTTTTCCTCTCAAAAACAGGGCATTCGAATTTTGCATAAATTCACGGATCAAAATCAAGCTTCCACCCCTTATTTGATCTTCCAAATTTTATGGTGAGTCCTATATTTCATAAAACTAATCTCCATGAAATCTTAGCTTCAAATTCCTTTGTTAACATTTTCAAATAAATCAACAAAGATGAGCATGAATAGTGTTCTTCAAGATTTAACTTTGTTTTCTTTGATTCTTATGGTTGATCTAGCTACTCTAAGGCCACACAAGGGTAGATCAAGGCTTAGTAGGGCTTTAGAACACTCCAATGAAGGTAATCATCACTTGAAACCCTAGGTCTTACTTTGAGATTTTGCATGCTTTGGATGGATTTAGTATAAGTGATGTTATTAGCATGATTAGTTAAGTGGTTTAGTTAATTTAAGAAGCATGATGATTTTGATGCTAAGATAAGTAGCTTCTGGACTTGTTGAGATGAAGATCATGTGTATAAGTTGGATTTGTGCCCGGTGTGGCTTGGTATTGTTGTTATGATTTTTGGAATGTTCGATTTATAGCCGTCGTAATGCCAAAATTTCGTTAACCTTAAGAAAACGATTTTGACAGAACATGTAACTCCCTGTTTGGCTTCGTTTTCTGCCATGATAGGATAGATCATGTTATAAGCTTCGTTTTGATATAAAGATCGTGTGAAACAGACTTACGGTTTAGGAGTTACGGTCGGTTTACTAAAAGTAGTTCGAAACCGTAACCGAGAATTCGTAATTAAAAATGAACCCTCGTAAAATACGTAAGTCAGTGGCGAATCTTGGTAATTAAATACTAGAGGTAAAAAGGGAGGTGTGAGAGAAAACCTCATGTGAATCGGATCATTTTTCGATTTTATAAAAATGTTCGAATCTAGGTTAAACGCGAACGAACCCCTTAAAAGTATAACTTTGGTTATAACGTAGAAAACGAGCGATAAAACTCGAGATATAATCTTGGTTCGTAATCGATCAAATTTAGAACTTATACGACTTAAGTATACACTAAGTGTGAGTACGATGACATGTCTTAATGACGAACAAATGTCAAATCGTATCGGTAATAAAAAGAGTTACACTAAAAAGGGGTATAACGAGATAATTCGAAAACATGTTTCGACTTAAGTTAATACTTAACCTGTTGAAAAATGTTAAGTGATTAATCTCGAATTTCTTGACTATTATAGATCGCCGAGCTGACTCGGGACACCCTACCACTACCCCCACCCGTGCTCAATTACCAGGTAAGTGTTCAAACCTTTGAACCTGTTGTTGTGATAATATATGTATATGATTTCTGTTTTACATATGCCATCGCATGCATGCCTGTTTCCAATTATATTGTGACTCTGGTTTTTTTTGTGATACTTGTTCCCTGAATTGATATTGGCTTATAGACTAGATACGATTTATCAGTAATAAGCCGGATTGTTTTGGTAAGACCCTTAGCGAAGGGCATAGGATATTCAGTCTAAATATAGACCGGGAGTCGGTATTTTGAGTTATAGATAGTCGTGGAAACCCGGAGGGATTCCAACGACAGATTATTATTTATCTGAGGAAGGTTATTGTTAAACGTTATTATATTCCATAAAGTATCAATTACTTGGAAATATTTCGAGGAATGTTATTCGAGTTTTATCTTAGTCGAGAGATAATAAATGAATGTTAATTTTGAATATTCATTTAGAGTTGATATTTAATGAATATTATTTTGATATTCTTTAGAATGTTATTTATTAAATGAATATTACTTTCGAATATTCATTTAAGGTTTTATGTACTTAATGAATATTATTTTAAAATATTCATTGGAAGTTCTATTTACTTAAGGAATATTATTTCGATTATTCCTTTAAAGTTTTGATTACTAAATGAATATTATTTGGATATTCATTTAGAAGATTATTTATTAAATGAATGCTATTTGGATTTTCATTTAAAAGAGTAAATATTAAATGAACATTATTTTCAAATATTCATTTAAGGTTTGACTTATTTATTGAATACTATTTAAATATTTATTGGAGTTTAATTATTTAATGAATATTATTTCGAATATTCATTTAAGGAGGGATTTATTTATTAAATAATTCCATATATTCATTCGAGGATTACTTACGAGCAATATTATGAGTTAATAATATTCCATAATTATTATTGAGTGAATAAATATTCTTGGAATATTTATTTAATTCTTTTAAAATTCTTTTTAAAATAATTTATATTATTCGGAGATTACCTTCCACCTTCAGATATTATGTAAAATATTTCGGAGTCTTTTTACGACTATTTTATCAAGGAAAGGTTCCCAACTCTTTCTTTTTCATTTAAATCTGTCTTAAAAGGATTTAAATGCTCGCTCAAACTTCCATATTATAGGGGAACCTACTTGAGCAATGTTATTTATCTTGTTGACTTCCCGGTCATAATTTATCCTCTTCACTCGCAACTTGGTTGCTATGGACTCATTAAGTCTGTGTTTACCTTCTCATCTTTCGAGGGGTAAGATTGTTGGAACAAGTTGATGTTCGTTACCAAGCAATATCTTGGTAGTTATTGGTGAATTTTCCTTTCCAACTAGATACGACTACTTTGTAGAGTCTTATCAACAAGTATTATACTTGGGGAAAGGGGGACGAACGTTACATTCAGAATCATGAATTCTATTGGAACTAGGAGTCGTGTAAGAGGCCGAGTAGCGCCGGTCCATCCCCTTTGGCCCAACCGTTGGCCTGGGAGAGCTAGTAAGGCGGTAGACAAGTAAAGCCGTCAGTTCTTCCTTCTACCGGTAGTAAATCTAATTTGAGCTGTACGATCTTGACTGATCATCAAGATTGGAACAGCGGGCGCGGTGAATACTCCATCATTGGTTCATCATCCAAACTTATTTATTTCCTGCAACATGATTACTGTTGGCAGAGCTGGAAAAGTGTTCGTAACTGGAATTGCAAAATTTTCCTTGCATGTTCCTCTTTATAATATCTTGCTTATTTTCGACATAGCAGATATTCCCTCATATATTTACATTTTGAGTTACCTTGTAACTTCATCGTTCATATTACTGGCATCATTTCCGTAAATGCATGGCATATGGTTTGAAAGATACTTTTGAACTGTTATATATTATCGTTCAGTTAAATATTATTGTTGGTGGGCTATTGCTCACCCTTGCTTTATTATTATATCACAACAACAGCTAGACCAGATGACTCGCACAAGGCGCACTCGATGCTGGCGAGGACGATGAGACTACCAGAGCCGAAGAGAAAGCTATTGGTAGGATAAATTTATTCTTTCAGTACCAAGTATATGGTCTAGTATGACTCATGTAAATGGAAGGCAAAGAGAATGTATTTATATTAAAATTCTTTTGGGTTGTAAGAACTCATAATGTGTTTAATAAAATTTGGTTGTTACTCTGATTTCATCTCTGGGACTATAACGGGTGTGTTTTATATTGTTGTTTTGGGTCACAAGGTTGTAATTTAAATTATGTTGGTTTTTTTTTGGATGGATATTGAGACCGTAACGACCAGATCTCTGACCCTGGATCTGGGGGTGTTACAATATTATTACGAGGAATTAATTAAGATACGATATGAATTAAAGATTAAGTGACAAGCATTGGTGGAGGAATAATAATACAAGGAAGGATATTACATGCAAGTCTCATGACACTAGATTGTTAGAAAAGCAAACTAGAAAATGCAAAAGCAACCAATGAATAGTAATTAGTTGGTGCATTATTCTAGGAGACAAACGAGCATGGTGCATGCCTAGTCTACTACCTAGGGTGTCAACATGTGATACACTACCAATACATATCAATACATAACACAATAATACATATCATAACACATTACCCAACCAAAACAACTCACCCCCCCCTTTGTTCAAGAACTCTCGGCCCAAGCTCTCAAGGGAGGAAGAAGAAGAATTTTCTTCAACTTCCCCTCACTTACAAATCAAGGCAAAAATCCTAGGTCTCCTATACACTATAAAGAAGGTATGCTATGAATTTCACACCATTTTATCCATCCAATCTTGAGATATTAATTGTTAAAGATAGAGTGAATAGTAACCAAGTGTGTTTATCTTTTAGATCTTGAAGGATTAAGGGTTGTAGGAGCTCATCTAAGTGTTCTTGAGACTTGTAAATCTTACCCAAGGCTCCTAGATACTCAAGAAGGAATAAAACTCTAACCCCTCTTGGTTATGAATTATTTATGGTGTATAATGATAGATCCATGGATGTTAGTGTGAATCTTGGACATATAAGTTATGAATGATGTAGATCTTGAGTTTAAATGTCGTGGTTGTGATTTTTAAGCTTGTGGTTAGTGTATGTAACTCCATGTGTGCTAGAGAGTATGATCTTGGTGGTTTAGATGATGGTTGTGATGTTTATATGGGATTCTTGAATGGTTAAGTGGGAAAAACATGCTGTGTAAATTTTCCAGGAACTTGTACTGTCCTGTAGGAGGGTTTTTGTAATAACCCGGATTTTTCAAGAAATGATTTATTGTTATTTCAATAATAGTAATGTTTTTCCTAAAATGAGGAGGAATTTTTTTTTTATTTTTTTATTTGATTATTTTTGGTTAAGTGGAACCAGGACCATTTTTAAAATTTTATGGACCGAGTAGATATCTCGAGTCAATAAATTATTTGGATAAAGATTTAATTTTGGAGTGTGGAATTATTTAGTAAAGTTTTTATTTTAAATTACTGAATAATTTGGAGGTTTTAAAAATCCTTAGAAAATAATTATTTTAATTATTTGAGGATTTACAGAAATTACTCGATTAAGTTATAAATATTGAGAATTTGAGGTTTTACTAAAACATTAGTGTTTGTAGTATTTTATAAAGCCGGTAAATTATGATTTAGGAATCACAATTATTATTTTTATGATTTGATTTTATAAATTATTAATATTTGTAAAATGCATATCAAATCAGAAAATTTAGATTTAATTCTAATTCTTTCTCCAAAAGTCTTTAAAAATATTCTAGTATTTAATTATGCTAGAAATTTTATTTTTACAAACTAGATTTATTTACTCATAATATTATTTGAGATATGTAGTTATATGTATTACTTTTAAATAGGATTGGGCCAAGGCCCATTAGGTCTCTAACACACAACACAGCCATATAACATCGATACACACAAATGCAGCCGCACAAAACAGATCGGGGAAGGGGAAAGAAAAGAGATGGGAAGAGAAATTGAGAGAGATGGGTGTATATACATATATATGTGTGTGTAAGTGTGTGTGTGTAATTCGCGTGTGTGAGTGTGTGGGTGTGTGTAACTCGCGTGGGTAGTGTGCTGGGGAAGAGGCTGGGCAGTGGTGGCCGCGGGGCGCAGCGGCGGCGGGAGGCGGCCGGAGATCGCGCGGCGGCGGCGAGGTGGTGGCGTCGTGGCTGTGCGCGAGAGAGAGAGAGAGAGAGAGAGAGAGAGAGAGAGAGAGAGAGAGAGAGAGAGAGAGAGAGAGAGAGAGAGAGAGAGAGAGAGAGAGAGAGAGGTGGCCGGAGATCGCGCGGCGGCGGCGAGGTGGTGGCGTCGTGGCTGTGCGAGAGAGAGAGAGAGAGAGAGAGAGAGAGAGAGAGAGAGAGAGAGAGAGAGAGAGAGAGAGAGAGAGAGAGAGAGAGAGAGAGCGGGGGGGGGGGGAGAGAGGGAGAGAGAGAGATGGTGGAGATTTTCGTGGGGCCACCGGAAACGATAACGGTATACCTTTCGAATTTAATTTTTGATTATTTAATTATCGTAAATTTTGTTATAATTTAATTGTTGTAATTTAAATAGTTTTAAATTATGATAATAATGTTGTAATTAAATTAGAGATGAATTGCTATTTATTGTTTAATTGTAGTAATTTAATTAGTTAAGTGTTGTAATTTAATTAGATTAAATTATGAGTTAAGGTGTTAATTGTCGTATTAGATTAAGTGGCTATATGAAATTGCTATACTTAATTGATTAAATTTAATCGAGTCGATAATTAAGGTTATGTGACTTACTTGTAACATATGGTCATCAATAAATGTTTACGTGCTAAGTGCTATAAGTCGAGTCGTGGTATTTGATGGCCTTACTAATTATGAATGTTATATGTTAGATGTCAGAATTTTATAATAATTAGAACTGTGCTAGGGGTTATGAGAAGATCACAAGTTTCTAAATGTCAATATTTAAAGGACTTGTGTAATTCTTTTCGACTAATCCCTAGGGCTTACGAATGTCCATGATTAGCTATCACGGGTATAATTCATATACTTGAGTGGTGTGATCATCGATATAGTGTCAATATTTAAAACCAATGTTTATTTAATTAATAGATGCTTCTGAAAGCATTCACTAATTAAATAAGCCTCATTCGCCTAATTAAATTTATTTAATTAGACGAATATCGTTTTCAAAACGCTTTCTTAAAATCACTTTGTCCCGGGGATATAATAAAATAATTTAATGGAGTGATTCTACCTAGTATATTATTTATCGGAGATAGTTTATTTTCAATACGGATTAAAGATATTCCAATGGTTATAAATTGGTTATTTTCAGCTTAAAACAGCTAGATTGATATCGATATATGTTATTTGAATGATTATTTAAATTGATGAATATTAAGTATAATATTCATTAACAAAAAGGGAGAAAGAGAAAAAGGATTTTCAGGCTTATTAATTATTTCTCACTGACCGAGAGTCAGTAGTAGTGATTTGATAAGGTGGCTAAAGTTTGGAGACTGCCAGAGAGATTGTGTCTTGATTTTTATTAGAAACATTCCAAGAGTTGTATTTGGGTGTTTTGAGGTTATTAAATATTTCAGTGTTAATAGTAAATATTATTTGAATATTATTTAATAAATGAATATTATTTTGAGGATTCTTTTAAAAAGGGATTATTGAATGTTTATTATTTGTTACATATTAGTCGAATATTTATTAAATACTTTGAGTGTTCTGAAGATTATAAAACACTATTCAAAGGGTGTCTAAGGACTTTCATAGTCATTTAAAATATCATATTTTGATTCTATCTCGGTAAGTTACTTTTCAAGAACTCTTATATATGGAATTACCCTGTTGTGTTACAAGATTTATGCGTACCATTTTCCATATGTGAACACAAAACCCCGGTGTCGGGATTGATGTAAGTATAAGTGTATACCTATACTCGAACTCTTTCGAACTCAAAACATTTTCGAAAACCCCCGATTAGGTTCTGCTTCTTGTATGATTTCAAGAATCATAGGTCGACTGATGTCGGACCTCAACTACTCAGTTTTCAATCAAAATCAAGTTTTTAAAAGAAAAAGAAAAAGGGACTCTGGCAGGTGTGGGAACCGTTGAAGAACGATTCCCGGGATGTGTAAGCGGCCGTGAGCTAGGCGGTCCATCAATTATTATTCCGGCCCAGGTGTTGCCGAAGGATGATTACGGATGTAGTTTTCATCAAGGGTGATTACGGATGTAGTTCTCACCCGAGGATAGTTACGGATGTAGTTTCTATCCTTCTACCGGTAGAGAAGACCCGCGGATTATTGGACTTGGATGTGGCGACTGATCATCGTCAATCCTTGTCAGGTTTTTATGTTTTCTTTAAGTCCCATCCTCCACTTTGGAAAAATACTCAAACACTGCTTCTTGGGCCTAAGTGCCAAGTTGCCGATAGTGTTGTTTTCAATTATGAAAGATGATGATGAATTCATGCAGTATCTAGAACTGCAAGAATATTCTAACAATAATGGCACGTGTTTGTGCACTTTTGCAATTATTCAAAAGATGAAAGATGGTTCATCGGTTATTGATGTCAAGTCTCAAATGTTTTGCTTCAAGAGCTTTGACTCGCTTCCTATCAGTTATTTCTGAGTTTAGATTTATCAAGTGGTTAAAGAACTTATACCCGGTGCATGATGTTGATCTGTGGGGTGTTTGATGAAAATGACAAACTTATACGTATATACCTGCAGATTTGAGAAATGCTAAAATGAAACCTTCTAATGGTTTGGTTTGTATACGATGATAAACAACTGTCTTAGCAGCATATTGAACTACGTATTTTGAAAAGCTTTCTAAAAGATTAGCAATACTGTAGTGTATACTATTTCGCTAAGATATGAGGATTACTATGGTTATTATAAACTTATCTGTTCATTGGATGTTGCGTTAAACGTCATATTTTCGTTATTGAAGTTTCATAGTTATAAATGTTTCGGAAATGATGTTAAGTATTGTTGGATTTTAAAACCCCTGTGTATATTGGATTATATATTGTTAAAATCTGTTAGGTCCAAATGTGTTGTAGAGGGGGGGTGAATACAACTTTTCGAATATGAGAAGCAATAAATACGATGCAATAAACGAACACACAGATTCAAGGAATATATGTCTTATATATAACTTGAAATGGTTGCTACAACATTCATTACAAAGTATGATAGAAGTTCAGAGAGAAGTGAATGATACTAAGCTCTGTGAATGCACTCTCTCTCTTTTTCTTGTGTTTTTCTCAACTATTGCTCTCTTACTAAAAACATTACACAAGTACTTCTATTTATACTACATGTAATCTATGTCCTGTAGACTTCAAAGACTAAGATATACGTGGCCCAATGATGTCCACATAAATCTTGCCTTATCTTGAAAGCTTGGAAATCTGCCAATCAGAAGATGCCATGTGTCATTTTGAAGCTGCACTCTAAGTAGAACTTCTACTTGAGAATTTCTACTTAGCCATCTCGAATTTCTAAGTAGAACTTCTACTTAGAAACTTCTACTTGGTCATCTAGAATATTTAGTACTTAGAAAATATTCTGGTCTTCAACTTGAAACTTCAATGCACATCTTGAACTTGTGATATCTTCATGTCTTCTTTATTCTTCACTAAGCTCTTGAACATGGATCTTTATTACTGACATAAACTTGCTATCAATGTCCTGACACTTGATGCAACGGTCTGGTTCATAAGTGACTAGTCTTGATAGGGTTTTTGCTTCTTGAATAAATTACCATATCCAATTAGAAATGTGGCTTTCCAATATTTGCTTTCCTTCTTGTTCACTTGAAATCAATTAGTCTCATTGATACTGATAGTTATGATCTTGATTCTTGGTTTTTCAAATCACTGAGGCATGAATAACTTTGACTTGAACTTCTCTCAATGATTCCTTCTTGGCTTGATCATAGTTAACATGTTGAATTGTATCAATTACCTTGTCTTCATTTAGTGTTGATTTCTTTGTGACTTCTTGTTCTTGATTGTCTTCTGGTTAAGTATCTTTTCCTTTAGTTGAGTTACATTAGTTATAGTGTTACAAGTTTACACACTCTGCCTTTCAATCTCCCCCAATTTGATTGTCTAACAATGACATTCAAATTAATGAAGGATAACTCAACTAAACAATGAGACGAGAAAAGATAATTAACATTACAGTCTTGAATAATATACAATTGAAAAGTACTTGAAAACAATACAAAGAACTTAAACTAGAAACAGAATTCGAACTTCGAATTAAAGATCATTTGAGTGATTCCTATCACCTGGATTATTTCATACCTTTTAGTCAAACTTATATCACCTTATTGGATTCACTCTAAGGTGAATTTTCCTCAAGTGAGTTAAAGCAACCGAAAGACATGAAGTCTTTCCAACTTCAAGTTCACACCACTCTGACCTTTAACCCTAATTCCGTTTCCTCTTTCTAGCTTCAGCAGCTTGGTCTTTCTCTTCTTTCTGCCTTTTGCGCTTCTCCTTCTGCTGCTGTTCTTTCTTGTACACTGGATCTCGAAGCTGCTTCCACCTAGCATTCAACAGACTTACAGCTTCCATTTCTAGAGGATTCTTGGGCTCTAGATAAGGATGTTTAAAAAGCCTTCTGAGTTTGTCCACCTCCTGAGTAGTCCTGATCTTTGGAATATCCTCAAAGTTCTTCATTATGAGCTGAGGTTTCCAGTGAGATTTATCAGATTTAAACTGACAATAGATCATCTTGGGGTAGCCCTTGACACGGTCAGTATTGTGGACACTGGCCGCATCTCGCTCCATTCGCTTCCTTTCCACCACTATCTCAGACAGGTAACTCATGAGTCTCTACTTTTCTTCCACATACATATCTTCCACTTCACCCCATTTGAATACATGTAATACTCTCTCCAGAAATGCAGCATCGTGAGTCTGTAGCAGCCATTTTCTACTCATATGCAAGAATGTTTGATTCTGGTCTGCATCTATGAATACTAAGGCATCAGCTGTATCTTCAGCATAAGCGTGTATCCAGTATACACTATCACTTCCTGGAACACCAATAGCCTCCCTTATTTCTCCTTGTTCTAGTGCTCCAGAAGGAAGAGTCAGAGCTTCATCTACATTCTTCATTGCTTGAAGAATATTCCATTTCTTCTCCATCAGCTCCGGCTCAATCTTCACGTTATCAAGAGGGTTTGGAGCAATGACATCACACTTCCACACCTCATCGCTCTTCTTGAATATGACTCTTTCAATGATCTTCACGGATTTATCTTTAAGCTCAGAAGCGAATCCCTTACTCATCATTTTTCTACAGACAGCTTTGAGAGATTCCACTGAAAGCTCCATTAGATCATTTTCCTCCATGCTAACCCTCTTCATCTTTCCGTCAACTACCATCCGGACAAAATTTGGATATGCTGAGAATTCTGGACCCTTGTCCTCTGCTAGCTGCATTAACTGATCCCTATACAGAATGCTTAGCTCCTCAGAATGAGAGTATTGAATTTTTGTCGCTAGCAAAAACAACTCTGACGCAGATCTTCTCGTTATGAATTGGTCATCCACATATAGGAAAGATGTTGGGACTCCTTCTACCAAAGACAAAATAACCTGCCACTCCTTAAGTGTTGCATTATATCCAACCCTGACTTTAGAAATTAATCTCTTCAAAGCGCTTATATAGTCCCCAGTCATTGGATTCTGCAAATTCAAATTGTAGAACAGATCATCTGCATCCTTGTTATGAACTCCTTTCGCACAAGGTCCCATCATTATCTTCCTTGCTTCATCCCACTTCTGTCCTATCCTCCTCTTGTCAAGATCAACTTGAGGATCAGCTAGCCTTGCAAGCTCATGATCATACTGCTTCCCTTGGAGCTCCCCTTTCTTTTCTAGGAAGGCAGCACGTTCTTGCATCATCTTCATTTTATGGAACTGAGCTTGTTCCAAGGCTAACTGTTGAGCTTTAAGGGTTTCCTCATCAACAGGAATTTCTTCAGGCATTCCGGAAGACATCCCAGCACCTCCACCTTGTTCCTTCAAAGATCTTTTTATAGCATGTGCCAACGGTACGTCTTCCATACCAGAATCTGAGTCAAGTACCTCCTGTACTGTTTCCTGATGACTCAGGTCAACGAATGGTTCATCAACCATCATTGCCTTACCCTTTCTCCTCCTCAGAGCCTCTTCATCAACAGACGGCTCAACTTCTGGTTCCTTGACAAGATCAGCGGGTTCTTCAATTTCTTCGATGTGAACTGCCTGCTGTCTCGTCTCCTTTCCACTCTCCCCCTTAGGTGAGTTATCCTGAGCTCCACCTTGGTCTTCAGATCCACCAGCTGCATAAGAACCTCCAAAACCAGAACCGGAGGCTCCCGCTCCACTAGCACCACCTGCACCAGCATCGGGGGGAGGTTGTTGCGACTCGAAACACTCCGGGGGCACAAAACTCCTGACTGCGAACATCATTCTACTGATCTCCACAGCCATTGTATGCATGGTAGACTCCATTGCCCCCATCCTCGCATTGAGAGTGCTTCCCAAGACACCACCAGCATGGCCCAAGTCATTGACCTTATTTGTCAAAGCATCAAAAGCTGTAGCTTGACTTGCCATTCTTGCTGCGTAGTCGTCTAGAGCCCTTTGATTGTTTCCAATGTTCATCCCGAACTCCCCCATCGTCTGTCCGAACTGCCTCATCTGAGTTTCCATAGAAGTCATACGCGTATCAAGATTTTCAATGTTAAGGGACGGTGTTTGGTTTAGGTGACCTCGCTCTAATACTCGTTCTGTTGGTATTTGGCGCTCTGTTTTGGGCCTTATAAATGAAGGTCCCTCTCTCCCTAACCTCTCACACACACTCCCTGTCACACGCTCGTGTATGTCTTCAATGATTGATCCAAAATATGAAGCAGTACCTGCAGAAATTCGATAAGCAATATAATTGGCAGTTATGGGATCTATTTCTGTTATGTCCTGAGTTGGAATCTCAGGCTGAGCGGCTGCAAAGTGTTCTTGTACGACATCAGAACCGATCCTCTTTGCAGCATCAGTACGTACCGGTGAAGGTACGGCTGAAGTTGTTAAAACTCCATGTCCTTTTGAAGCAACAGGATCTTCAAAAGGTACATAATTGTCATCAAAATCCCTATGTGCAGATTGTTTAAGGGGAGAACCACTCTCATGAGGTGGAGTGGTTGCGTGTGACACACTAGGGTTTGACTGGATTTTTGAAGTAGCAGCATGAAAAAGTTTGGCTTTCTTTCGAATAAGTTGCTGCTCTTCGGGTTCACTCTCCTCATCATCTTCTACATATACATGTGCTGGCTTTCTGACTTCCGTTAACAAGGGTGAAAGAGAATAAGAATGTGTATCAGGCTCAGAAATATAGCTCTCACCCTGGGATAGATCCTGCGGGTTAGCAGTCTCTTGGGTCTCGGAATCAGATACATAGGAGGAGGAATGAATAGTATGCAGGGAGAGATTACCTGATTGATTACCTTGTGCATCATCGTTTTGCTCATCAGGAATCTCATCAAATGCCTCAGCATGAACAGATGGATTCTGAGCATGTGATGAAACTTGTGATGATGCCTCCAAATTGGTAACTCCTGCATCATATGTAAGCAACATTTGTATATTTTCAGGAATTGACACCGGTTTACCTTGATGTTTTCCTGATTAGCAATGGTTGAAAGTGACTTAGTGCCCATCCCTAGCGATGCAGATGTTGGGCTTCTGGCAAATCCCTGTCTAACAGTAAGAGCATCCTTCGGTATTAATTCATTAATCAGCATTTGTAGGAACCGAGGAAACCAGCAGACAACATCAGTTGTAGTGAGGTCTCTGCTTGCAGGAGATCCCATTGAGGCCACTATCTCAGAGAGAACTATGCGTCCATAATTTATATCCAGTTCTCTTGCTAGGGCAACTGCAAAGGTTTGCATTGGAATTGGAATTTGATGAAAATCTTTTTCGCGTGCCCGAAAACATCTTGTGATGGCCTCGAAAAAGTAATTCCATTCCACATGGAAGAATTGTTTTTGGATATTTCCTGTGATTGGGCCTTTCGGAGGATAACATCCAATTTCTTCAAAGAATCTGAGGCGTTCTGCAGCTGTAGGTTCTGGATCATAAGCATCTTTGATTGGGAATCCCAGAACCCTGTTGACAATTTCTTCAGTCACCTCATATTCCTGACCCGCTAAGGTAAACCTGAAACCGAAGGGGGTTGTTTTGCTCCAAAAAGTAACCGCACTAGTCCATAATTGCTGTAAAGCATCATGTACTAGTGTAGGTTTAGCAGTAAAAGCATGGCTAGCTTTGGAGTACAAATTAAGAAATCGTATCCAAAACTTAAACCGCGGGAGTTGATCACCAATTTCCGTAGAAATATTATAAAAATTGTTTTTAGCAAGTGAAAATTGGTGAGCCATTTTAATTAAATGTTTTTCTTTAAAAGATGTGAATTTTTTTTTTTCATTTTGAAAAACAAATAATTTACGAATTAACAGTTTTATCCCTTTTAATTTTTCGAGAATATCAAAAGACAATCTGAAAAGTTAAACTACGGGATATGAACAGTTGCCAATTACTAAATCTGAATATTCAAAGAGGATGAATATTCGTGTGTATACCAGTAAACTCGTGTGTGTATATGGATGAAGAATGTGGAAATCGTGTTTTGAACAGTTACACAAACAATATATGTTCGTGTGTATGTATATGTGCGTGTATGAATAGTCACTACACACAGTACCACAACGATTAAGGATAACACAGTGAATAGCAGTCAACAAATTGGCAGTAATTCGTGATTAGTATGAGTTTAATCACAAAAACACGGATTAATGGTATGAAGTTTGTGAAATCGCCTTGTTTTTGTGAAACGGCTGCTGTGAAAATGAAATTAGGTAAAGTGAATGATGCATCGAGTTAGAGATGTATATATAGATGATTGTGAAATGACAAAAGTATCCCTGTTAAAAAGAGTGTTAAAGTCTAAGTACACACAGGGAGAACTTAAGTCGAACTCTATCTCGAACATCTCTATCTCGAACATCAAGTCGAATTTCGAGTTGAGTTTCGAGATAGACTAAGAACTCTATCTCGAACATCAAGTCGAAATTCGAGTTGAGTTTCGAGATAGACTAACTCGAAGTTAATCTCAAATTCTTTCCAAAATACCCCCTTGAAGCAAAATGTACAGGGTAATTCAAGATATGTTTCGAGTTAGGAGTGTAACTCGAAAAAATTCCCTTTAGCTTAACTGAGAACTCTATCTCGAACATCAAGTCGAAATTCGAGTTGAGTTTCGAGATAGACTAACTCGAAGTTAATTCTCAGTTCTTTTCAAAATATTCCCTTAATGGAAACCTCATCTCAACCTTTGAGATAAAATTCGAGATAGACTTTATCTCGAATATTTTGAAGATAGAACTAGGCACACTGGTAACTCGAACTCGAACTCGAAGTCGAATTTCGAGATGAATTTCGAGATAGCCAACTCGAAATTCTTCCCAGACTTAGAATTTTCAAAACTTCACTCTGACAGCTTAAGTCGAAATTCAAGTCGAATTTCTAGATGAGTTTCGAGATAGAACCTAACTCGAAATTTTGAAGTTTTTTAATTTTAAGGCCTCTAATTACATGAAACTCATAGGTAAATTCATCTAAAAATCATGCAATATTTAGAATATTATGAATTTAACTCCCCTTATGATCATGCAATCTAACAAGCATAAATTCACAAATTTGTGCTATAAAAGACACTTAAAACACAATAAATTCATGCAAAATCACACTATATGCAACCTATAACAATCATTAATTAGGAATTTTAAAGTCTAAGCACGTAATGATTGAGTAGCTTGCACATATAAACATAAACATGGATTTTACAGATAGAAAGCTTTACTAACTTGTGTTAAGCATTTCCAATTCACCAACCAATCTATTGAATGTTACTTCATCAAGAGGTTTGGTGAATATATCTGCAATTTGTTGCATTGTGGGCACAAAATGTAGCTCCACAGTCCCCTCCTCGACATGTTCTCTTATGAAGTGATACCTGATGTCGATGTGCTTGGTTCTTGAGTGGTCTACAGGATTGTTGGTTAGGGCAATGGCACTTGTGTTGTCACACATGATAGGAATTTTCTTGTGCTCCATGCCATAATCCTTCAATTGGTTCCTCATCCACAGTATTTGAGCTACACAGCTTCCAGCAACAATGTACTCAGCTTCAGCAGTAGAAGTAGATACTGTATGTTGCTTTTTACTTTGCCAGGACACCAATCTTCTGCCAAGAAATTGGCAAGCACCAGATGTGCTTTTCCTATCAATCCTGCAACCTGCATAGTCTGAATCCGAATATCCAATAAGATTAAAACCTGTATCTCTTGGGTACCAAATCCCTAGATTTGGTGTGCCCTTGAGATACCTAAAAATTCTTTTGACGGCTACGAGATGTGATTCTCTAGGATCCTCTTGGAACCTTGCACATAAACAAGTTGCGAACATTATATCGGGTCTACTTGCAGTTAAATAAAGGAGTGAGCCAATCATACCTCGATAGCTTGTGATGTCAACTGATTTACCTGATTTGTCTTCATCAAGCTTCGTGGTTGTTGCCATGGGAGTCTTAGCTGCTGATGCATCTTCTAGATTGTACTTTTTGAGTAAATCTCTGACGTACTTGGATTGACAGATAAAGATACCATCTTTTCTCTGACTGATCTGTAATCCAAGGAAGAAGGACAGCTCTCCATCATGCTCATCTCATATTTTTCCTGCATTAGCTTGGCAAATTTCTCGCACAAGCGCTCATTTGATGACCCAAAAATAATATCGTCCACATAGACTTGAACAAGTATTAAGTCATTTCTTACATTTTTGTAGAACAATGTTTTTATCAATTACTCCCCTAACAAAACCATTTTCAATTAAGAATAAGGATAGGGTTTCATACCACCGCCTTGGGGATTGCTTGAGGCCATAGACAGATTTGAAGAGAAGATACACAAAATCTATATGTTCTGGATCAACGAAGCCAGGCGGCTGTTCCAGATACACTTCTTCTTCTAACTCTCCATTCAGGAAGGCACTTTTCACATCCATCTGGAAAACCTTGAAGTTCTTATGTGCTGCAAATGCCAAGAACATCCTGACTGCCTCAAGTCTTGCAACCGGTGCATAGGTTTCATCATAATCAATTCCTTCTCGCTAAGAATAACCTTTTGCAACCAAACGAGCCTTGTTTCGTGTTACAAGTCCGTTTTCATCCAGTTTATTTCTGAATACCCGCCTAGCTCCAATTACTGTTATGTTCTTTGGTCGGGGTACCAGTTTCCAAACTTTCTGCCTTTCAAACTTATTGAGTTCCTCTTGCATTGCAATCACCCAATCAGCATCACCAAGAGTTTCTTCTATTTCTTTAGGTTCAAGCTTGGATAAGAACCCAGAATATAAGGAGATATTAGCCATGTCAGCTCTTGCAGTTCTTCTAGTAGTCACACCAGCATCTGGATCACCAATAATTAACTCAAACGGATGGTCTCTATTCCATACCCGTTCACCTGGAAATTGTCTTGATGATTCAGCTTGACTTTCTGAGTTGGGGTGCTGACTACTTTGATTATTTTCACTAACTCCCCCTGAGTTAGTGCCAGCTCCTACAGAACTACTGTCAACTCGTCTCGAGCCTTGAATAGTTGTCATTGAGCTGCTATTTACTCCCCTTGAGTTATTGCCGGTTCGTACTGAAGAAGTCTCTTCTGATCTTGTAGAATTAGCTTGTTCACTAGACTCAGGTTCTTCACGTACACTTGGAACATTTAATGGGACAACTAACTCAGGTTCACCTTCAATTTCATCTAAGTCCAGATTCTGAAATTTTAGGGACTCAGGTTCACTAGAATCTCTAGAAATTGATGGGAGTTTGGTATCGTCGAATCTGACGTTGTAGCTTTCAGTCACTTTTCGATCATTCACTAAGAACACTCTATAAGCTGCCACCACATCTGTAGAGTAACCAACAAAGATTCCTTCACGAGCTTTTGCTGCAAACTTGCTTAGATTTTCATCATCTATAAGCACATAGCATTTTGCTCCGAAGACATGAAAGTATTTGATTGTTGGTCTTCTGTTGTTCATTAATTCACATGGTGTCTTTTCTTTATCTTTTATAATCAAGGTTCTATTTTGAGTGTAACAAGCGGTACTCACTGCTTCGGCCCAGAAGTACAAAGGAAGTTTTGAATCATACAACAAAGTTCTTGCTGCTTCAACCAAAGTTCTATTCTTCCTTTCAACTACTCCATTTTGCTGTGGAGTTCTCGGGGCTGAATACTGACGACGTATTCCTTTAGATACACAGAAGTCATTCAGCACTGCATTTTTGAATTCAGTGCCATTGTCTGATCTAATCGTCTTCACAGTAAGTGTTGAAACATTCTCAATTTGAGTGATGTGATCAATGATTAAGAAAGGTACTTCGTCTTTCGTCATTGCAAACAATACCCATGTATACTTGGAGAAGTCATCCACGATTACCAATGCATATCTTTTCCTAGACAAAGATAGGACATTCACTGGGCCAAACAAATCCATATGAAGAAGTTGCAGAGGCTCAGTAATACTAGAAATTTCTTTGCTTTTATGCGATGCTCGCTTCGACTTTCCCATTTCACAAGCTTCACAGAGTCCTTTCGGAGCGAACTCCATTTGAGGTAGATCTCTCACCAATTCTCGCCTCGCGAGAGCATTCATCGTTTTGAAGTTTAAGTGAGATAGCTTTTTGTGCCATAACCAGCTTTCATCATCCGAGGCTTTGCTGTAGAAACAGGTGACCTCATTCTGATTTGCTGAATCCATGTCTGCAACAAAAAGATCTACCTTTCGAACTCCTCTCAAAGCCAGTGAGCCTTCCTTAATGTGAGTGATTGATACACCTTTCTTGTTGAAGACAATTTCGTAACCTTTGTCACAGAATTGACTGATACTCAACAGATTGTGCTTCAGTCCCTCAACATAGGAAATATCTTCAATGATGACATTACCAGTCTTTAGTTTGCCATATCCCTTAGTCACACCTATGCTGTCATCTCCAAAGGTAACATAAGGGCCAGCTTTCATAACCAACTCTGTAAGCAGGGACTTGTTTCCAGTTATATGCCTCGATGCTCTACTGTCTAGCACCCATATAACTTTATTTCTATTCTGCTTAACGCCCTGCAATGACAGATTGGTTAGACATTCTTCGGAACCCAACTTTGATTGGGCCCGGCTTTTCGATAAGATCGAGAATCAACAGATTTAACAACAGGAGATGCACTTTTCTTAACATTACTAGAGCTTTCGACTATCTCCTTTCCTTTCTCAGACTTGACAGATTTGTCAGTCTTAGGAGAAGGTTTGTCACTCCTAACTTTAGGAGGACTGACAGTCTTGGCTCTCACATGCTTTTTCTTGATGTTTGAACTAGCAACAGTATTTGAGCATGACTGGCTAGATGCATTCATTAAATGTACAAAAGTTTGCATGATGTTAAAAGTGCATGGCATACAATTAGGTTGACCACACTGTGCATGATTCTGATGCAGATTATTCATTTTATGTGTGGTAGGCATGGCATGTGCAGCAGGAACATTTATGTTAGCTTTACATGCATAAGAAAGATGTTCAGTAGATTTACAGTGATAACATGCTTTCTTTATTCGTTCAGCCTTAACCTCTTTTATGCCTTTTTCTTTCTTTCCTTGTTGTTTAACAGCCTTAGCTCCTAATCCTAGTCTAGATTCATCTCTAGGAAAATTGATTTTAACTTGTTTGATAGGAGTTATAGGTTGTGCTTTCTGGCGATCTTCCATCTCAATCTCATATCTAGCTATCAATTCAGTCTCTTCTTCTTCTATTCTAGGAACAAGGTGTTTGTACATAGGTTTGACAGCTGATTTAAGAATGCTAGGTGTTTCCTTTTTAAGGTCACTGGAACTAGGGTCAATAGGTCTCTTTCCTTCTTTCTTAGGAAGGTCAGAATAATCAAGTCCTATACCTACTCCAGTTATCCTCTTAAATGTGTCATTATCTACATACACTTTACTAGCAGCTAGTTTTTAAGCTTCGCATTTAGTTTCTAACTCAGCTAGATTATTCCTAAGACATGCTTCTACTTCTTCCTTAAGGACGAGCTTGTGTTCTAGAGATTTAATAAAGTCTCTTAGGGAATTATCTACAGTGCAAGCAGCCTCTAGCTCTTCCACTTTTGCCTCAAGCATTCTGCATTTGGCAACAAGTGTTTTCTGTTCCTTTTGAGAAGAGTCTAGGCTTTTGCACAACATATAGATCTCTTCACTAAGATCCCCGTTCTGTTCCTTATAATCATCAATAGACATTTCTACTTTAAGAGTCAGAACTGGTACCTCTGGTTCCTCTGATGTCTCAGCCATGAGGGCAAAGTTTGCTACATGAGTAACATCTTCCTCATCTGAATCATCCCAAGCTCTTCCTTCTGTCACCAATAAAGCTCGTTTTCCATGTCTTTCCTTCACCAGCGATTCATACTTGCTTTTGAGGGCTTCATATGTCTCTTTTGGATAAGTCTGTTTAGGCTTTTTGCAGTCCGAGGCAAAATGTCCAGCTTCACCACAGTTATAGCATTTGAACTTCATTTTCAAATCCAAAGGAGATTTGTAGCTGGTATTCTTGCCTTTACCTTGGTAGCCTGACGAACTACCACCACCCTTAGCAGCCCGATAGAAAGATGAAGAATTTCTCTGTGGTCGGTTGCTCTTTCTGAATCTAATGTTGCTGAACTTCCTTGCCATGTATGCCACGACACTATCGTCCATGTTGTCCAGCTCTTCTTGGGTGTAGTAGTCATCATCACTGTTTAATGTGCACTCGTCATCATTATCAACTTGATGTGGTGCAAGTGATGATTTAGGCTTTGCTGCAACTATTGTCTTCTTAGACTCTTCCTCATCAGCAACTAATCCTGATGCAGTTTCTTTTCCTTTTGAATCATTGTCCCATGCTTGATCTTGAAGTGTTTCCAGCTCATAGGTCTTTAATATTCCATAATATTCTTCCAGAGAAGTTGTGTGCAAATCTCTGGTTTCTCTTATTGCGTAGACCCTATGTTTAATGCTTTTTGGCTGGTTCCTCAGATATCTCGTATTAGTCTCAACCATGGGGAGAGTACACCTCTCAGATTCAAATCCAATACAAACTGACTGAATCGTAGGTAGACATCTGTTATGCCTTCCCCTTTTCGTATTCTAAAGGTGTCATACTCCATCTTGAGTATGAGTGTCTTGTTACTTCTAACCTCTGCAGATCCTTCCATGACAACTTCTATCTTGTCCCAAATCTTCTTTGCTGTAGTCAAACCTTTGACTATGTTGAACATTTCATGATCAAGAGATTCCATCAAGGTTTGTCGTACGGCAGTATCACAAGATATTTGCTCCTTGTCAGCATCCGAAAAGTCCGCTGCCTTTTTGGGCTCAGACCGAGGTGCTATAACCACCCATCCTTCCGTATGTGCAGGAATAACCACCATTGGAACAAATTTACCCTTGTCAAGGACTTCCAGATATTCAGGGTTAACAATCTCTAAATATAGTCTCATTCTAAAAACCCATTCTTCATAGTGATCTCGGTTGAACATTGGGATCTTGAATGCATTTTTAGGAGCCATCTCAATTCTGGTCACTAAAAGTTTCTAAGTACCCAAGACTAGGCTATGTGGAATATTTATGTAGAACTTTTGCCTAAGTCGAAATTTCACTAAGTAGAAATTTTGCTCAAGTCGAAATTCACCAAGTAGAAATTGTCCAAGTCGAAATTCTATGTAGAAAATCTCAAGTAGAAATTCTATGTAGAACTTTTTTCCTTAGAATAAATTTTCTGCAGATTACTTTAATATTGAATAAACAATATTATCTCTTTAACACCTTTTGACTTTGAATGCTTTACTCACCTAACCCACCTAACCCACGTGCTAGGTACTGAGTATGTCTTGTTTCACTTTCGGCCGTGAATAATGCAAATCAAAAAGTCCAAAAACACCTTTTTATTCTTTTACTATTTATCTGTTTGAAAAGGAGATCAAAAAGTTGTTGGGTTGTCTTCTTTGATAAGAACAGATGATGAACACTCAAGAACACCAAATATGAAAGTACCCAGATTAATTCACAAAAATTAATTAAAATACACCCAAGCTAAATAATCACACCTGGAGTATTTAAATAATTTTTCGAATGAGTTTTCACTACCAACGAATTAAAACACACTTTTCGAGAAAATGAAAAGTAGATCTAGAAAATGAAAACTCACGATTCTTCTACTAAACACAAGGATCTATGTTTTGTATGTTAAACATATAGCTCTGATACCAATTGTTAGGTCCAAATGTGTTGTAGAGGGGGGGTGAATACAACTTTTCGAATATGAGAAGCAATAAATACGATGCAATAAACGAACACACAGATTCAAGGAATATATGTCTTATATATAACTTGAAATGGTTGCTACAACATTCATTACAAAGTATGATAGAAGTTCAGAGAGAAGTGAATGATACTAAGCTCTGTGAATGCACTCTCTCTCTTTTTCTTGTGTTTTTCTCAACTATTGCTCTCTTACTAAAAACATTACACAAGTACTTCTATTTATACTACATGTAATCTATGTCCTGTAGACTTCAAAGACTAAGATATACGTGGCCCAATGATGTCCACATAAATCTTGCCTTATCTTGAAAGCTTGGAAATCTGCCAATCAGAAGATGCCATGTGTCATTTTGAAGCTGCACTCTAAGTAGAACTTCTACTTGAGAATTTCTACTTAGCCATCTCGAATTTCTAAGTAGAACTTCTACTTAGAAACTTCTACTTGGTCATCTAGAATATTTAGTACTTAGAAAATATTCTGGTCTTCAACTTGAAACTTCAATGCACATCTTGAACTTGTGATATCTTCATGTCTTCTTTATTCTTCACCAAGCTCTTGAACATGGATCTTTATTACTGACATAAACTTGCTATCAATGTCCTGACACTTGATGCAACGGTCTGGTTCATAAGTGACTAGTCTTGATAGGGTTTTTGCTTCTTGAATAAATTACCATATCCAATTAGAAATGTGGCTTTCCTATATTTGCTTTCCTTCTTGTTCACTTGAAATCAATTAGTCTCATTGATACTGATAGTTATGATCTTGATTCTTGGTTTTTCAAATCACTGAGGCATGAACAACTTTGACTTGAACTTCTCTCAATGATTCCTTCTTGGCTTGATCATAGTTAACATGTTGAATTGTATCAATTACCTTGTCTTCATTTAGTGTTGATTTCTTTGTGACTTCTTGTTCTTGATTGTCTTCTGGTTAAGTATCTTTTCCTTTAGTTGAGTTACATTAGTTATAGTGTTACAAGTTTACACACTCTGCCTTTCAAAATCTATTAATACTTGCTGGGCAATTCTTTCGCTCATACTTGTTTGTTTTAAATGTTAATCTTTCAGAGAAAGGTAGGCGGATGATGCTTGTATGCATAGCTCGGAAGAAGCAGGTAGTATGCCCTTATGAAGACGATATGATCCAGAAAATCTATAGCTGGAGTAAGTTATATGTAATCATATTGATGTGTAATAATTATATTACTTTGTACAGGATAGCACTAGTTGCTGGTGTACTTCTCATCGAAGCTATACTAGTAGAATAGGATTTGTAATACACGATGTAATGTAATTGAATGGCTGTAATGAATCGAGTAATGTAAGGATTTTAGTTCTTGTTTCTAGCCCTATAACCCAAAAGATGCTTGGTAGTTGGGGTCTCAATTGTTGTATTTCTGTTAGTAAGTGACTACAAATGGTTTAATATTGATAAACAGGTGATGTGTTATTGAGGATTTCCGCGTGACGACCAAATCCCTGACCCCGGATTTGGGGTGTTACAGAAATGGTATCAGTGCTGAGGTTATAGTAAACTAGAAACGAGAGTGAGTAGGAGTGTGTATAGTTATGTGAGAACGTCAGAACTCATGTAGAGTTCATGTTGGACTACTGGACGTAGTGCCAATGATTAAGTTAAGATTGGAATGCCATACTGAGGAATGTGTTGGGATAGAATTCACTTCTTGTAGCGATGGATGTCTACTAAAGAATTCTTAAAGACGAGTATTGGTCGGCAGGGGCATAAATCGCCCGAGACCAAAGATTAAGATGATTCTAGGGGATTCATGGACGCAATTATTTATTCTCCGAGCTATAGGAAATTTCAATATGATGATGAAGGACAGAAAGTTGGCATCTAGTATTTTGGCAAGGATGTGTTGAGAACGTGTTCATACTGTTAAAATTCCCAAAAGGGAAATAAAACAAGATCATTATGAAAGATTATTAGTCGAAGTTGCGGATGTTTAAACCTTCTCGAGCTTAATAGAGTTTGAGGTAATATTATGAATGGATTGGTGGACAGACACCGATTGTTTCAATTGATTATAGAAGTAAAATGGTGAAGATGAAATTGGTCAATAAAGATGAAATGTTTTAAGAACGAAGACGGACTGAGAAAGTCTGAGAAAGACTAGTACGAAGGCTGTTATGCCAAGGAGAGATAAGCTTAAGTAGCACATGAAATTGTCATGAGGACAGGAACATGTGGTATAAAGATGGTTGTAATGGTGACTGGATCTAAGTGGGTATTTTCTAGCAATGATCCGGAATATCGTCCGTTCGACATGTGGAATTCGTCATTTCTAGGAGCGACACCGGTATCGAATCCTACTTAAAGAAAAGAACGCTTGCGTGAGATGCTTGCGCCGAGTGGAATAGAACTCCTTACGATTGTAAAGGTCGATGGTTGAATCTTTAGCGACTATTACGAGTCGACGATGACTTCAATTATCAAGCACCTTAGGGTGTGCATGGAAAAGAAAAGCTTTAAAATCGAACGATTATCTGTCAGAGGAGCCGATATAAAGGCATCCGTGAATCATTTGGAGTATCTCCCCAATCTGTGAATTATTTGATGTCTCCCCATTTGCAAATTATGTTTATTACCTCCCCAATCTATGAATTATTTGACACCTCCCCGTGGGTAAATTATTTTGATTACCCCCCTAATCTATGACCTATCTTGACATCTCTCCAAGAGAGAATTTTTTTTTGGAAAGAATACATTCCCTCCTCGAAGTTATTCTTTAATACTTGTGTTCAGCCATATTTAATTTCGATTATGCCAGAAGCTGTCATTATTCCTACTTTCAGGTTTCTGAAGTCCTGATGAACGACGATATTTTAAACTCCCACTTTCCTCCAATAGTGGATGATTCTATGGTGTATAGCTAGCACCACTTGCTTGTTGAATACCAGTGTCTTTCTGGTTATCCTTTTCTTTGGAAATCACACCTTTGGAATCCGTTCCATTCAACTCCGAGGTGTCCCTCTGAAAATTAATTGTCAAGATACGATAATTATTAACTTGACTTTAAATTACTTTCATACTTCTCAACTCCACTGAGACGAACAACCCTATACTTATAGGGGCCACAAGTACTTTCTGTCTGTGTGATAGAAGTCTGACGGGACGCCGTCACTTGTGAGTTGTGAAATACAAGAAGGCTAATTAACTTTAGTAATGTCTTAACTGAGACACGCAACGTGAGTTCTTATGATCATATTGATCTCTCGGTAAATCTCCTATCTCAAATAAGGTTTACTTTAACACTCATAACCTTATGATCACCAGTGTGTGGCAATATCCTTAATATGACAGCTATCTTTTCAAAGCTCCATAATTCTAGTTGTCTCTAATGAATTTCAAGGGGATGCCAACCAGGTCGGCCAAGTCAAAACTCGCTGATAGAAACTAGATTTGCAATGGAATCGCCAAGAGCAAGAGCGAACCCCAAGGCGAATAGAATATCAGTGACGCATCAATAGAATTAGTTAATTCTTTATCTCTCAATGATGTTATGTTAATGGAATTAGTGTATTCTCTCTCTCAAGGGGTTTTGTGAATAGAATCAGTGGACTTTCTCTCTCAAGGATAGTACGATAATGGAAAGTTGGTCGAGATATATGTGTGAAAGAAATAACATGGTAAGACTCAAGTGATAACTATGTCAAATAGAGATCCTATGGTTGGATTGAGGTTTCGGAGAAGTTGTTTACGAATGGACACTTTCCGGTTTGGCAGAATAAATGTTGATGATGAAAGAGTTAAGGAATCCCAGTAGTGGCCTTAGCTGATTCCGTGGACGGAATCCTTTTAAGGAGGGTAGACTGTAATAACCCGGATTTTTCAAGAAATGATTTATTGTTATTTCAATAATAGTAATGTTATTCCTAAAATGAGGAGGAATTTTTTTTTTATTTAATTATTTTTGGTTAAGTGGAACCAGGACCCTTTTTAAAATTTTATGGACCGAGTAGATATCTCGAGTCAATAAATTATTTGGATAAAGATTTAATTTTGGAGTGTGGAATTATTTAGTAAAGTTTTTATTTTAAATTACTGAATAATTTGGAGGTTTTAAAAATCCTTAGAAAATGATTATTTTAATTATTTGAGGATTTACAGAAATTACTCGATTAAGTTATAAATATTAAGAATTTGAGGTTTTACTAAAACATTAGTGTTTGTAGTATTTTATAAAGCCGGTAAATTATGATTTAGGAATCACAATTATTATTTTTATGATTTGATTTTATAAATTATTAATATTTGTAAAATGCATATCAAATCAGAAAATTTAGATTTAATTCTAATTCTTTCGCCAAAAGTCTTTAAAAATATTCTAGTATTTAATTATGCTAGAAATTTTATTTTTACAAACTAGATTTATTTACTCATAATATTATTTGAGATATGTAGTTATATGTATTACTTTTAAATAGGATTGGGCCAAGGCCCATTAGGTCTCTAACACACAACACAGCCATATAACATCGATACACACAAACGCAGCCGCAAAAAACAGACCGGGGAAGGGGAAAGAAAAGAGATGGGAAGAGAAATTGAGAGAGATGGGTGTATATACATATATATGTGTGTGTAAGTGTGTGGGTGTGTGTGTAATTCGCGTGTGTGAGTGTGTGGGTGTGTGTGTAACTCGCGTGGGTAGTGTGCGGGGGAAGAGGCTGGGCAGTGGTGGCCGCGGGGAGCAGCGGCGGCGGGAGGCGGCCGGAGCAGTGGTGGCCGCGGGGAGCAGCGGCGGCGGGAGGCGGCCGGAGATCGCGCGGCAGCGGCGAGGTGGTGGCGTCGTGGCTGTGCGCGAGAGAGAGAGAGAGAGAGAGAGAGAGAGAGAGAGAGAGAGAGAGAGAGAGAGAGAGAGAGAGAGAGAGAGAGAGAGGGAGAGAGAGATGGAGAGAGAGAGATGGTGGAGATTTTCGTGGGGCCACCGGAAACGATAATGGTATACCTTTCGAATTTAATTTTGATTATTTAATTATCGTAAATTTTGTTATATTTTAATTGTTGTAATTTAAATAGTTTTAAATTATGATAATAATGTTGTAATTAAATTAGAGATGAATTGCTATTTATTGTTTAATTGTAGTAATTTAATTAGTTAAGTGTTGTAATTTAATTAGATTAAATTATGAGTTAAGGTGTTAATTGTCGTATTAGATTAAGTGGCTATATGAAATTGCTATAC
Organism: Saposhnikovia divaricata; assembly: GCA_036435485.1. Classification (NCBI taxonomy): domain Eukaryota; kingdom Viridiplantae; phylum Streptophyta; class Magnoliopsida; order Apiales; family Apiaceae; genus Saposhnikovia; species Saposhnikovia divaricata. Next base: position 170,394,913 of record CM071594.1, on the reverse strand, counting down.
TTAATTGATTAAATTTAATCGAGTCGATAATTAAGGTTATGTGACTTACTTGTAACATATGGTCATCAATAAATGTTTACGTGCTAAGTGCTATAAGTCGAGTCGTGGTATTTGATGGCCTTACTAATTATGAATGTTATATGTTAGATGTTAGAATTTTATAATAATTAGAACTGTGCTAGGGGTTATGAGAAGATCACAAGTTTCTAAATGTCAATATTTAAAGGACTTTTGTAATTCTTTTCGACTAATCCCTAGGGTTTACGAATGTCCATGATTAGCTATCACGGGTATAATTCATATACTTGAGTGGTGTGATCATCGATATAGCGTAAGTAATAGTTAGTGCTAGGGGTTGTTCCCTAGGGCTTACGAACATCAATGATTGATTGTCACGTGTATCATTAAAATACGTGAGAAATACGATCATTGGTGTAGCGTAAGTAGTAGTGTAATATAAATCATTATGTGCTATGTGCCGCATGTCAGGGCGGATACTTTCTTATGTGTTTATTTTATGTTGCTGCAAGTTGAGGCAGCTTATTTTTGCTAAAACAGGGTTGTATTGTATTTGAGGGGCTGTGCCCATAGTCCGATAAACGAATACTTCATGCCTGTAACACCCCCAGATCCGGGGTCCGGGATCCGGTGGTTACGGTTTCCAATTCTGTCCACAACAATTGAACTTTCCTTAACATAAAATAAATTACGTCTCTATAACCCAACACAACAATATAAAACACACCCGTTGTAGTCCCAGAGATGAAATCAGAGTAACAATCAAATTTTTATTAATCACATTATGAGTTCTTACAATCCAAAAGAATTTCAATATAAATACATACTCTTTGCCATCCATTTACATAAGTCATACTAGACCATATTCTTGGTACTGAAAGAATAAATATATCCTACCAATAGCTTCTTCTTCAGCTCTGGTAGTCTCATCGTCCTCGCCCGCGTCGAGTGCGCCTTGTGCGAGTCATCTGGTCTAGTTGTTGTTGTGATATAATAATAAAGCAAGGGTGAGCAATAGCCCACCAACAATAATATATAACTGAACAATAATGTATAACAGTTCAAAAGTATCTTTCAAACCATATGCCATGCATTTACGGAAATGATGCCAGTATAATATGAACGATGAAGTTACCAGGTAACTGAAAGTATTTGTTTGAAGAAATATCTGCTACATCAAAGTAAGCGAGATATTCTTTATTATTATTAAGAAGAGGAACTTGCAAGAAAAGGTTGCAATTCCAGTTATGACACTTTTCCAACTCTGCCAACAGTAATCATGTTGCAGGAAATAAATAAATTTGGATGATGAACCAATGATGGAGTATTCACCGCGCCCGCTGTTCCAATCTTGATGATCAGTCAAGATCGTACAGCTCAATTTAGATTTACTACCGGTAGAAGGAAGAACTGACGGCTTTACTTGTATACCGCCTTACTAGCTCTCCCCGGCCAACGGTTGGGCCAAAGGGGATAGACCGGCGCTACTCGGCCTCTTACACGACTCCTAGTTCAAATAGAATTCATGATTCTGAATGTAACGTTCGTCCCCCTTTCCCCAAGTATAATACTTGTTGATAAGACTCCACAAAGTAGTCATATCTAGTTGGAAAGGAAAATTTACCAATAACTCCCAAGCTATTACTTGGTAACGGATATCAACTTGTTCCAGTAATCTTACCCCTCGAAAGATGAGAAGGTAAGCAACGACTTAATAAGTCAACAGCACCCGAGTTGCGGGTGAAGGGAATACTTTATGACCGGGAAGTCGACAAGATAAATAATATTTTCCAAGTAAGGTTCCCTTATTATTAAGGAGATAGACTCAAAGAAGAATGATGTCTGAGAACCTTTCTTGATATAAGCTTAATAATAATATGATTCCGAGGTATTTTCTGTAATAATCGAAGAAGATAAACCTTATCGAGGTTATTCTAAGTATGGAATAAATATTCAGAGAATATTTATTGAATTAAAATATTTAAAGAATATTTGGGAATATGAAAGAATATCTTTAATCAGAGTATTTCTTAAATAATCCCTGAAGAAATATCAGGAGAATATTTATTGAATAAATAAATATTTAAGTGAATATTCAAAACAATATTCATTAATTAATAAGACCTGAAAAGAATATTTAAGGTAATATTCATAATTAATTAGGAATTTAAATGAATATTCAAAAGTAATTTTTATTTAATGAATAATATCCTAAATGAATATCAAGTAATATTCATTTAGTAATCCAAGCCTTAAGGAATATTCGAGATAATATTCGATAATTAAATCAAGCTTCAGATGAATATTAAAATAATATCCATCAAGTATTTAATATCTTAAATGAATATTCAAAAGTAATATTTATTTAATAAAATAATATTCTAAAAGAATATCCAAATAATATTCATTTAATAGTCTCATCTTTAGAAGAATAATCGAAATAATAGTCGATAATCAATTCGACTCTGAATGAATATTGAGAAATATTATTCGTTGAATAGTTACGTTCAAATAATTATTTGAAGTAAGGATCGTTAAAATAATTAGTCTCGAACGAATATTCAAATAATATTCGTCGCCCAAATAATAGAAAATATTTACTTAAATATTTTCCTCCGAGGTAATCTCGATATATCAAGGAATATTGACTCCCGGTCTATTTTTGATTAATAAGATGTATACGCCCTTCTATGAGGGTCTTACAATAACCGGCTTATAACTGATATATAACTATCTAGCTTATAAGCCAACAATAACATTCAGGGAACAAGTATATCAATTCAACTTGAAAGTAGGCATGCATGCAATGGCATATGTATATCAGCAATCATATATATATATTTATTTAATCACAACAACAGCCTAAAAGAAGGGAATTGAAACTTGCCTGGTAGTCGAGTACGGTAAGGGGTAGTGGTAGCGGGTCCCGGTTCAGCTTGGTGATCTATAAATAGCCAAGGCATTCGGGATTAATCACTTAACATATTAAAAGTTAAGTTATACTTAATTCGAAACACGTTCTCGAGTTATCTCGTTATACCCCTTTTAGTGGATTACTTATTATCGCTGATCCGACCCGACATTCGTTCGTTAATACGACATGTCATTGTACTTATACTTGGGACATACTTAAGTCATATGAGTTCTAAAGTCGATCGTTACGAACCAATACTATACTCCGAGTTTTATCGCCCGTTTTCTAAGTGTTTTACCGAAGTTATAAAAGAGTCGTCTTTTAGGGGTTCGTTCGCGTTTAACCTCGACTCGAACATTTTTAATAAATCGAAAAATGATCCTTTTGACATACGGTTTTCTTTCACACCTTCCTTTTTACCTCTAGTATTTATTTACCAAGATTCGCCATGACTTTACATATTTTACGAGGGTTCAAATTCAGTTACGAATTCTCGGTTACGGTTTCGAAATACTTTTAGTAAACCGGCCGTAACTCCTAAACCGTAAGTCCGTTTCACGTGATCTTTATATCATAACGAAGCTTATAACATAAGCTATCCTAAAATGGCAGAAAAGTTTCTGGTCAGTAGGGTCTTGATGTGAAAAATGGCATACAAAACATGATATTGTAAAATCGGGCATTATAACGGCTATGTTTACGCGTTTTCCAAAGTTTTTACACTTTATCTCGATCTAACAAAGATCAATCCAACCACACAAACGCATGATAATCATCATGACTAGTCTATCAACAACTCATCTCAACCATCTCATGGATCACAATCCAAACAACAACCATAATCAACTAATAACATATATCTAAGCATAACATAGCATACTAACACTAAATCATCCATAAAACTCATAAAATCTCAAAATGGTACCAAGGGTTTTTGGAGCTTGTTACCTTCCTTGGAGAGTGAATAACACTTGGTAAGCCTTGTCTAGTCCTTAGATTACCTTAACAAAGCTTGGATCATCCAAACAAAACAAGAAATCAAAGTTAGTTTCTTAAAATCACTATTCACCCTAGGCTTGGATGATTTATTTGAAAATGGAAAACATGGATTTTGAAGCCAAGATTTCTAGGGTATCACTTTTATGAATTATAGGACTTACCATAAAAATTTGGAGATCAAACAATGGTGGAAGCTTGGACTTTGGATTTGTAATTTAGGGAGGAAGTCGAATGGAATGTTTTTGGAGGGGGAGAGAGTTGCTTGCTTGTTCTTGATCTTTTCCTTGTATTATTGTGTTGCCTTGGATAATATCTTGCTAAAGTAGCTTTATTAAAGTGCCTAGGTCATCCATGATGCAATCAAGAGACATGTGTTGCATTTTGAATGGTTTTCATGCTAAGTAATGGTTTGATATCTAAGTACTACTTCCATCTCCAAGTATGCTAGTTACTTTAAGCCACTTGGTTGCTAGATATTTATTCTAGTAGCTTACACAAGACTCTTGCTTCCTCTGCTTGTTTCTGTGTCCGGTTATTACCCGTTTCGATTGATCGTTCGTGAGAATATTTCACGGATTTCTAATTAGGGTTTACCGGGAATCCTCTTTAATATTAATACTTTCATTCTCCATCTTTCATTCTAACTTTCCAATTTTATATTCCTTAAATCCATTCGTTAAATACTTAAGGCTATCAGTGTCCAGGGAACTCTCGGAGAAAATAAAAGTGCGGTTTTTCAGAATCCGACAGCTTTTACATACACTTATTTTCCCCCTGGATCACTAATACGAACTCGGAAATCCGTTCCGAATGCTTCTGTATAGTGTCGTCTCATATTATTATATACTCCCACCAAACACTATTCATTCTGTATTCTTTACTTGTTCTCTTAGGGTGGTAGAATTGTCTGTATTCTCTTTCGATCGTTCCTTAACCTTTTTACGGAACTACTGGATTAATCGTTATCGATCTGGATGACATGAGGGTATTCTCCTGCTTGAAATTGCCATATCTTATTCCCTTAGAAGATAGATTATTCTTACCTATGTTGTTACCCTTTAGCATTCTTCAAGACATAGAAATAATAAAGTCGAATTCCATTCATTCTTTCCAAATATCAATTATTACATTGTAGCCATAACCACTCCTCAGTGGTTTCCTACCTTCATTCTTAAATCAAATATAATAACATCCCAAAATATCAAATCCTCAAAGTTAATATCTCAATTCTTGGATTATAATAATATTTAATCCACTGTCCGGTCAAATATTATACCGAAAAAGAATTTGGAATTTATGAATTCCGATCATCTCTGCATTCACTTATTTCCTCCGCGTATTACTAATATGACTTCGAAACATCCATATCACGTCCCGTACATAGGGTGGCGTGAAAAGTTTTCCAACTTACAAAATCACTATTCATCCACCAAATTACTATGCACGTACAGGAAACACTATGCACGTACGGGAAACACTATGCACGTACGGGAAATACTATGCACGTATGGGAAACACTATGCACGTATTCATTTCCCTTCAAGGATCCATTAGCTCCTTCCTGGATGGTAGATTATTCTTATCTAGGTCCTCAACCATCGAATTACTCTATTCTGACAATATACCAATGCATCAGGATCATTGTCCCAAGCAATATCCATTCATTACAATCATTGTTCTTTGAAACCACCATTCATTAGAGCCGGTGACCTTGTTGTCGGAATCATTGTTCTTCATTTTATCATTACTTAATAAAAAGTTTTAATTATATCCAAAATTTGGGGTTCTTACAGTCTCCCCTCCTTAAAAGGATTCCGTCCCGGAATCAGGTAGGAAGCAAAGAGTCGTTTGCCTGTCGTTCCCTTTTTAGCTTCCCGGTCAATTCTTAGTCGTTCTACCCTTCCTCAGCACATCTTCTAGTGCTACAATCCATACTTTATCCTTTTTCCATCAACGTTGCTACTTTTCGTACAACTCACTATCCGGGTTATACTCTTACTCAGTCTTATCCTTATTGATACCTGTAGTAACATTGGTATCACTATCACCCCACGATTCGGAGGTAACCTCGCTCGTACTGTGCATTTCCTGATCGCTTTAATCTTCGCAATCTTGATCAATATAGAGAAGTGGAAAGATTTATTGAGAGATCACTATGATCAATTGAACATTTGTTATATTGCATAGTTAGTACAGAAGGGGGCCAGCCTTTAGTACTTGACAAGCAATTAAACAAGTCATGGCATTCCACTTAGACTTCTATCACATAGACAGATAGTCACGTAGCAGTACCTCCCCTCCTAAAAGGGTTGTTCTTCTCAATTCATAAAGAAGATGAATAAGAGAGAAGAAGAGAAAAGAGTTCTAAAGGATTATAGAAAGCTTTCATGGTTGTAGAATATCATACTCAGAATTTACCTCTGAACTATAGAGGTTTATCAAAGAAGAAATTAATCATAATTATATCCAATACTATTTGATCGCAATCTCACGTGTCAAAATATCTTGCTGCTTTGTCCATTTTTCTCTGGACCTGTACCCTGGTTCCACCTTAGCAACTTACTTTTGGAAAATCTTTGAACCTTTCAGGTTAAATCTTAGTTTCTCGCTTGACACCATTGTTACTGACATTCCATGTCACGCTACTAACTTTTTCATATCTATAATATTAACACTATCAGGTTGTCATCCCGAGAATTCATCGGAAAACCCATTTATTAATCCATTCCTAACATTCCTTGCTTCCTATTTCGTAGTTGCTTTCCCCGTCCTTTCTTTATCAATCACATCCTTCTTATTATCTGATTCTTATTTACTTCTGTTATTTACTTCCACCTTCATCTCTTTATTGAGACATCTTTTGCACTTGGCGCCTCTTTATTGGTATCCCGTCACATTTACTCTATAATCATCACGTTATTTCAATTTAAACTTTCCGAAATGAATCTGGCCCGATTCCTTTAACTTAGATTCATATAATCTACTTCTGCCAACCTTGTTTCTCATCACTTGTTCTTTTCTATCCGTGGTTTTCCACAGATTGTCTTTCGTAAGTCAGACCAGGTCGCACACCTACCTGCTCCCACTCTTATCATCTGTCGAACATCTGCATTTTACTGGCGTAGCCTGGCCACATGAAAACCCGTTATGACCGTGCTATAAGTTTTGGGGGTAAGGCTGGCTCGAATACCGCCGTCCGAACACTTTAAACTCTCAGGTGGCCCAATAAGTCTCGGGCTCAACCGCCCTTCCCTCCAAGTCTCATTAATTCTTTCCATGGGAATATCTTTAACATCATGAATCATCAACCTCATATTCTCTATCTTGTTTGCGCAGAAGTACACTAACATAAAATTGTTTGTCATTCATCAACATGCCATTTAGTTAATCAATGGCAGCACTTTCTTTATCTTTACATTGTCATCTATTTTCTTAGAAGAATCACCATCGCTTGTTGTTTACGTAGTGCATTAATAGCTAACCCTACGGGTTTCAATCATTTAGGGAGACAAAGTAATCACTATTCCTTATCCATAAGGAACACTTCTTGAACTTGATGTAGATATTACATGAAGTAGATAAAATTGCAGAAGAGTTTCAAGCATCGCAGCTAGGTCCGGTTGATGAAACCATCACTCATGCATCTCCCATAAAATACTGGAAACTTAATGGTTTACTTCGTCAATATTGTATCATGGTCCTGGTTTGCCTCAAAACGGGACCTTCTAAGGTGTGTAGTTTGCTTAAGACAATATCGGGAATCGAATCTTTACTTAAACTATTATTACCTTCGATTCTTGCACAATCATCAAAAGGAATGTAACTTCCTCCACTCCAATACGACCTTCAAGGTCTTTCCAAATATCATTTTGTTTCTTCGGTATGAACATTTATAATTATTCCTTTATACTTAGATTGTCGGCCACCTCATTGGCCTTTCTTGATGATAATGATTTCTTGTAACCCATGTTTTCTGGGTACATTCCAACTCAAGTTTTTCTACCTCATTCCCATCACTGTTGGGTTAAAGCATTCTCCATTAAGCTCTGCTGAAGGTGAAAATATAACTATCAGTCATTTCCATAAGTCATTGCTTCCACCTACCCGTGGGAACTTTATTACGTTTATTCCCAATCCTACTTAGGATACTTCTTTTCTTAGTTCTTTCTTTATCTTAGGATAATCTCAACCTTTATAGGTTCAACCCATACTTCCTCAGGGTTTCATACATGCCTCATCTGGCATTATTGTTACGATGTTATACATTCCTTACCAAACTTCCATTTTTGAAGTTCGGAATATTACTTTTTTCCTTGTAAGGTTTCATAGGCCATCCTTATCATTCCTCCGGTATTTTCTGGGTACCGGGTATATCAAAATGTCATTGATCAATACTCTAATAATTCTATCTATGTTCTTTCCAGAACTCTTTTTAATAATCCTTACCGGTCATTGTTGCCTTAGCAAGTCCAGCTCATATCATCTGAAGTCATAATGTCGTTATTAGGGTTAATGCCACCCCTTGTGCATTCCCCAGGGTTTGTCTTAATTTATGGATATCCTATCCTTAATTCAACTGCCAAGGAATTCTTGCATCTTATAATTGGCAATCAGATCATGTATCCTTAATAAAGGTCTCTTTTCAATCATTCTCATTTGATAATCGATCGGTGGTTTAATGCCACCCTCTTCTTTCAGATAGTTGTCAGCCTATTTGGCCTTCCAAAAAGGCAACGTATGCCTATCTCTTCTCTTACCGAACTTGTTAATGGTAGCAAGGATGTTCTGAAAGAGATTGGTCGAGTTCAACGTGAATCTCTTAGTGCTTATCGTTCTTCGCAAAGGTACTTGCCTCAGACAAAATTTCTACAGCATACTGTTCAATTTCTGACCTTTTCTGTAATATCCGCAAATTTTCCGATGTAAAATTTTATTTTTATTATTTTCTAACTCGATATTTAAATTTTATTTACGAACGATGCATTAGAATATTTTAATTAGCGCATTTCTGTAATACTTTAAAATTTTATATATTCGTATATAAATAAACAATACATTATATTTATTTAAGTATATCTATTAAATATTTATTTAAAATTAGAAAATTTAGGAGAATAGGATTTAATTTTTGGACGGGTATTAATTTTCTTTTTTTAACGCAGAATTTATTTTTTGAGAACGACTTTTGGGTCTCGTTATAATTATCCAGCAGGAAAACGACGATATTAATGTTTCGGTTTTAACTGATCGGGTCGTTAAACACGAGGGGAGACAATATTTCTCGATCACAGAAATCGAGCAATTCTTTCACAAAGCACAATTATTCTTCGCAAAGCACGACGTTTTCCTTTCCACAAAACCAAAACATTCCCACACAATAAATTTTTATATTGTCCCCCACATTTCCGGATTTCAGAATGTAAATATATGAGGTATTAGAAAAACAATCCAGCCGGGGGGGAGTCTTATTCCATTCTCTAAAAAAACAACAAAGGACCTTTATTTGTTTTCTGCAAATACACAACCTCCGTCTCTTTCGATTTTAAACAGGAACTGAGACCACTATGTACTACTCCTCTTATTTGTGGAAACAAAAACCCAAGAGTATATCAGTGTAAATCTCCCATCTTCTTGTTAAATACCAAATAAAGACTCTCTTTTACAACCAAAAACTCGCCATCTTTACATACAAATCAGAACACACGCAGGTAGCTATTTCTTCCGTTAATTGTTTTCGTCGATTTCTTGTTCGGTTTGAAGAATCTGGTAGGCTCGATTTGGTGTTGTATTGTTGGTTGTGTTTGGATCGTAAACGGGGGGGGGACTTATTGTTAAACTCAGATTGTTGTGTAACTTGGTGTTGAACGAGATTGAGAGAGGATAGGGGTTTAGTTTTTGTGATGATTGAATTTGTGGTTTTGGGTGTTGGGCGAGCCAAACGGGACGGGATGGTGGTTTGGGGGGGAGACAGCCGTGGAGGTGGAGGGGGTTACAGCTAGAGAGAGATTGATAGAGATAGAGGGGGGAGAGGGGAGAGACGACAGGGGATTGAAGAGAGGAGTGATTAGGAGAGGGATTCGAGAGAGAGGGAGAGAGAGAGAGAGAGAGAGAGAATCGGAGTGAGAGAGAGAGGTCAGGGGAGGGGACGGTGGTGGTGGCGCGTGGGCCCCACGCGCCGTCGTGGAATTTTTTTTTCTGTCAACTGTTACGACAAAGAAAGTAAAATAATAATAATATATATTATATATGTACATATAAGAATACGAATGAGTAAATAAAATGATATTTATATATATATTATAGATTTAATAAAAAAATTATAGACTTATTAATAAATAAAGAGATGTTAATAATTGAATAAAATAGTATTATATGATACAGTGACAATAAAATTGATGAGCAATGTTATAAACGGGTTATTTAAAATTGGATTAAAATGAATAAAAAGGAGTCCGTTGTAAAATGTATTATAAAGGATTTTTTGGTAAATTAATTAAATTAATTAAGTAGAAAATAGAAAAGAAAAAGAGAAAGGAAAATGTTTAATATTTTGGATATTAATTGATTATTTGATGAACGGTGGAATGGTTAAAATTAGATTTAAATGGAATAAAAGAAATGGATACTTGGATTATTTTGTTTGGAGAATAAAATAGAGATTTATTTCTTAAAATAAATTAAATAAGAGCAATTAGAAATTTAGTGAAATGAATAATATTAAGTTTATTTCTAATAGATTTATATTTTTCTAAAAAGTTAGAGTATTAATAATGGGTTTAATGCGAATAAAATGGTTAAATGGATAAATTTTGCTGTAAGATTTAAGAGAGTTTAATAGTAATTAAATTAGGGAATTTTCGAGAATTGTAGATAATTTATAAGAGTCAATTTAAATTAGAAGTATTAATTGAATAAATGATTTTACAAATGATATAATTGTTTTATTAATCCGAATATTAGTAAAAATGTAGAAACTTAAGATTTACCTTTTACGTCTACTCGTAGACTAACTGTGGGTTTTTATTCGATTATAGAGAACCGGAGACGTGGAACAAGTTGGAGTGTCGTACCGCAGGGCTCAGGCAAGTTTACTAACTCGTACTCCATCGTTCGGAGTATTTATATTGTTATATAGTATGCTGATTAAGTTTTCCGAAATTCAAAAGCAAATATTCCTTCTAGTGGTTTATACCAGATTTTACCCCTGCAATTTACAGGCATATCTATTATTGTTGAGCTGTTTATTACACGAGATGTTTGCAATTTATTTTATAAGTTGGTTTATATTGTTGAGACGTTTATCGAAATACTTCAGTTGTATTCGTAGAAGAGATGATAAAGATATAATTAATAGTATTTTCATACTACAGAATATTTATAGTTAAAAGTGGGATTATATATATATATGGATATATATATAAAGTACGTTATGATTTATTGCTTCTAAAAGCAAAAGTGACCGGAGTAACGCACCGGCCCAACGGTTACACAAAAAGGGTGAAGGGCCGAGAAAGACGGCTCATCCTTCTGAGAAGTTATTTTTTGGGTGGTTCGAGACGTCGACCATCCTTTCTATCGATAGAATTGAGAAGTGACAATGGATTGATCATCCATTACTTGAGAAGGCGTTTCGAGAAGAAGTCCAAATCTTAGATACCTTAGACTGTTAGCGGATGCCTTTGTGGTTCTGTTAATAGTAGAGGGTATTGATCCGAGAAGTTATTAACTTATATTCGAATGGTACTTTGAGAAGTCGTTGAGATATATTTATTCCTTCATTTGAATAAGTATTCCGAGATTTGTAAAAAGTTCTGAGTTGACATCTTTTCAAAAGTATATATATATATATTATAGATTGGTAAAAAGCATATTTTGAGTGAGTTGTCGTTTTATATGTTATTTATTTATATACTTGCTGGGCATTCTTTGGCTCATTCTTGCTATTTAAATATTATTAACCAGCGGCGTCCAGAGAAGGCACTAGCATGGCGAACCGAGATAAAGGGAAGGGGAAAGGCTACTAATTCAGCATTAGCCTTTTGTATCGGAGGAGGTTACGAGCCAGGAAGAAGTTGTTTAAATTGTTATTATCTAGTATTTTGAAGTTGTAATAGTATTTTCGGAGAATCTGGGAGGTGAACTTATGTTGTAATAACTTTTAAATTATGGAACGCTCGTTCTAAGACTATAACCCGTGGAGTAAATTATGGAGTTGTTATGATTATTGTTGTAGATTATATTATGAGCAGGTGATTGAATTATTCCGCAAGAGGCGTAATGACCTAGATTCCTGTAAGGGATTTGGGGGCGTTACAGTAATGGTATCAGAGCGGTAGGTTATAAATCTTAGAACGAGAGTAGTAGGAGTTACGACTTTATAAGGGAGAGTTTAGAAGCCAAGGAACCGATAGGTATTTATAGTAGAATCATTTGGGACGAGGAAAATGCGTATCCATGATATATTTATTGGGCTTAAGATTTTTTTTATAATAAGTATATAGAGGTATATATACGTAAAAATATATACATATGGATGCATACATATGTATATATACGCATATGTACGGATATATACTATTTTGTTTTCATGATAAGCATTTCATGGATATGCAGTTTTATTGAACGAAATGGTTTTTACAGGAAAATGCCACCAAGGAGAAATAGAGATAACTCCGGAGAAGGAGAGGCTTCTACGGGGAGGAATAACCACGTAGGAGATAATCAGAATGACAACCAGAACAATCAAGGACTTAACCAACTAGTAGATCTGTTAAGGCAAACCCTAGACCGTGGCCCGCGGGGTCCTCTGCCCAATATGGGAAACCAGACCGCATCAGCTTTCAAGGCTTTTAAGTCAATTCATCCACCTGAGTTCAAAGGGTTTGGTGAACCAGTAGAGGCTAGATCGTGGCTGAAAGAGATGGAGAAATCCTTTAAAATTATCGGAGTAGAAGAGGGGCAGAAGACGATCTTTGCCACCTATTTGCTGAAGGAGGAGGCGTATTATTGGTGGGAATCTAAGGAAGCAATGGAACCTGCAGGGGTAGTAACCTGGGAGAGGTTCACTGAGTTGTTCTTGGAGAAGTATTTTCCCGAGCATATGGAAAGTAAGATGGAGATAAAGTTCTTAGAGCTAAGGCAGGGTAATAGGACAGTTGCTGAGTATGAGAAGGAGTTTACCGAGCTATCTAGGTTTGTGCCACATTTTGTAGATACTGATAAGAAGAAGGCGAGAAGGTTTCAGCATGGACTGAGACCGTGGATACAAACCAGGGTAGCCGCTTTTGAGCTTACTGAGTATGTTAAAGTGGTGAATAAGGCAGAGGTAATAGAAGCGGGAAGTAATTTTGATCCAAAGGAAAATGAAGGGAAGAAAAGAAAAGCGGAAAGTTGGGGAGGATATTCGACTAATGGGACATTTCAGAACCAACAGGGTAGGAGGCCCGGATTTCAGTCTGTAAGATTTGGAGGATCTAACCGAGCGGAAAGTGCGGGTAGTGTGCAAATAGGACCACGGGGAAATGAGAGCCAGTTTAGGCCACCACTGCAAGACTGTGAAGTGTGTGGAAAGAAGTATCCGGGTGTTTGTACACGAGGGAGGTGTCATAATTGTGGTCAAGAGGGGCATCAACGGATGAATTGTCCTAGGAAGGGGGTAGTCTGCTACAAATGTGGAAAGGAGGGTCACATCTCTAGAGACTGTAAAGTGTCAGCAGCGGGACCCGCGGCATCACGACAAAGCAGTGGAGTTAACAGCAACCACCCAACCGCTAGGATTTTTAACATGACGTTGGCCGATGGCTTAAAGGAGATGGACGAGATAGCAGGTACGCGATTACTTATTTTCGTGGATGTATTTATATAAATGTTGAGCCGGTATGATAATAGAGATATGATAAAGAATTAGAAAAGAATAACAAAGGCAGAATAGACGTATAGCATGAGAGGTTACGATCGTAATGTAAGAACATAAAACTGGTAAAAGTGACGAGGAGATATTGGAAGGTAAAGTACGAGATTAGCAACCATAATTATTACCTACGTTGATTCCGAGGACGGAATCCTTTAAGGAGGGAAGACTGTAATATCCGCAAATTTTCCGATGTAAAATTTTATTTTTATTATTTTCTAACTCGATATTTAAATTTTATTTACGAACGATGCATTAGAATATTTTAATTAGCGCATTTCTGTAATACTTTAAAATTTTATATATTCGTATATAAATAAACAATACATTATATTTATTTAAGTATATCTATTAAATATTTATTTAAAATTAGAAAATTTAGGAGAATAGGATTTAATTTTTGGACGGGTATTAATTTTCTTTTTTTAACGCAGAATTTATTTTTTGAGAACGACTTTTGGGTCTCATTATAATTATCCAGCAGGAAAACGACGATATTAATGTTTCGGTTTTAACTGATCGGGTCGTTAAACACGAGGGGAGACAATATTTCTCGATCACAGAAATCGAGCAATTCTTTCACAAAGCACAATTATTCTTCGCAAAGCACGACGTTTTCCTTTCCACAAAACCAAAACATTCCCACACAATAAATTTTTATATTGTCCCCCACATTTCCGGATTTCAGAATGTAAATATATGAGGTATTAGAAAAACAATCCAGCCGGGGGGGAGTCTTATTCCATTCTCTAAAAAAAACAACAAAGGACCTTTATTTGTTTTCTGCAAATACACAACCTCCGTCTCTTTCGATTTTAAACAGGAACTGAGACCACTATGTACTACTCCTCTTATTTGTGGAAACAAAAACCCAAGAGTATATCAGTGTAAATCTCCCATCTTCTTGTTAAATACCAAATAAAGACTCTCTTTTACAACCAAAAACTCGCCATCTTTACATACAAATCAGAACACACGCAGGTAGCTATTTCTTCCGTTAATTGTTTTCGTCGATTTCTTGTTCGGTTTGAAGAATCTGGTAGGCTCGATTTGGTGTTGTATTGTTGGTTGTGTTTGGATCGTAAACGGGGGGGGGGGGACTTATTGTTAAACTCAGATTGTTGTGTAACTTGGTGTTGAACGAGATTGAGAGAGGATAGGGGTTTAGTTTTTGTGATGATTGAATTTGTGGTTGTGGGTGTTGGGCGAGCCAAACGGGACGGGATGGTGGTTTGGGGGGGAGACAGCCGTGGAGGTGGAGGGGGTTACAGCTAGAGAGAGATTGATAGAGATAGAGGGGGGAGAGGGGAGAGACGACAGGGGATTGAAGAGAGGAGAGATTAGGAGAGGGAGAGAGGGAGAGAGAGAGAGAGAGAGAGAGAGAGAGAGAGAGAGAATCGGAGTGAGAGAGAGAGAGGTCAGGGGAGGGGACGGCGGTGGTGGCGCGTGGGCCCCACGCGCCGTCGTGGAATTTTTTTTTCTGTCAACTGTTACGACAAAGAAAGTAAAATAATAATAATATATATTATATATGTACATATAAGAATAATAATGAGTAAATAAAATGATATTTATATATATATTATAGATTTAATAAAAAATTATAGACTTATTAATAAATAAAGAGATGTTAATAATTGAATAAAATAGTATTATATGATACAGTGACAATAAAATTGATGAGCAATGTTATAAACGGGTTATTTAAAATTGGATTAAAATGAATAAAAAGGAGTCTGTTGTAAAATGTATTATAAAGGATTTTTTGGTAAATTAATTAAATTAATTAAGTAGAAAATAGAAAAGAAAAAGAGAAAGGAAAATGTTTAATATTTTGGATATTAATTGATTATTTGATGAACGGTGGAATGGTTAAAATTAGATTTAAATGGAATAAAAGAAATGGATACTTGGATTATTTTGTTTGGAGAATAAAATAGAGATTTATTTCTTAAAATAAATTAAATAAGAGCAATTAGAAATTTAGTGAGATTAATAATATTAAGTTTATTTCTAATAGATTTATATTTTTCTAAAAAGTTAGAGTATTAATAATGGGTTTAATGCGAATAAAATGGTTAAATGGATAAATTTTGCTGTAAGATTTAAGAGAGTTTAATAGTAATTAAATTAGGGAATTTTCGAGAATTGTAGATAATTTATAAGAGTCAATTTAAATTAGAAGTATTAATTGAATTAATGATTTTACAAATGATATAATTGTTTTATTAATCCGAATATTAGTAAAAATGTAGAAACTTAAGATTTACCTTTTACGTCTACTCGTAGACTAACTGTGGGTTTTTATTCGATTATAGAGAACCGGAGACGTGGAACAAGTTGGAGTGTCGTACCGCAGGGCTCAGGCAAGTTTACTAACTCGTACTCCATCGTTCGGAGTATTTATATTGTTATATAGTATGCTGATTAAGTTTTCCGAAATTCAAAAGCAAATATTCCTTCTAGTGGTTTATACCAGATTTTACCCCTGCAATTTACAGACATATCTATTATTGTTGAGCTGTTTATTACACGAGATGTTTGCAATTTATTTTATAAGTTGGTTTATATTGTTGAGACGTTTATCGAAATACTTCAGTTGTATTCGTAGAAGAGATGATAAAGATATAATTAATAGTATTTTCATACTACAGAATATTTATAGTTAAAAGTGGGATTATATATATATGGATATATATATATAAAGTACGTTGTGATTTATTGCTTCTAAAAGCAAAAGTGACCGGAGTAACGCACCGGCCCAACGGTTACACAAAAAGGGTGAAGGGCCGAGAAAGACGGCTCATCCTTCTGAGAAGTTATTTTTTGGGTGGTTCGAGACGTCGACCATCCTTTCTATCGATAGAATTGAGAAGTGACAATGGATTGATCATCCATTACTTGAGAAGGCGTTTCGAGAAGAAGTCCAAATCTTAGATACCTTAGACTGTTAGCGGATGCCTTTGTGGTTCTGTTAATAGTAGAGGGTATTGATCCGAGAAGTTATTAACTTATATTCGAATGGTACTTTGAGAAGTCGTTGAGATATATTTATTCCTTCATTTGAATAAGTATTCCGAGATTTGTAAAATGTTCTGAGTTGACATCTTTTCAAAAGTATATATATATATTATAGATTGGTAAAAAGCATATTTTGAGTGAGTTGTCGTTTTATATGTTATTTATTTATATACTTCCTGGGCATTCTTTGGCTCATTCTTGCTATTTAAATATTATTAACCAGCGGCGTCCAGAGAAGGCACTAGCATGGCGAACCGAGATAAAGGGAAGGGGAAAGGCTACTAATTCAGCATTAGCCTTTTGTATCGGAGGAGGTTACGAGCCAGGAAGAAGTTGTTTAAATTGTTATTATCTAGTATTTTGAAGTTGTAATAGTATTTTCGGAGAATCTGGGAGGTGAACTTATGTTGTAATAACTTTTAAATTATGGAACGCTCGTTCTAAGACTATAACCCGTGGAGTAAATTATGGAGTTGTTATGATTATTGTTGTAGATTATATTATGAGCAGGTGATTGAATTATTCCGCAAGAGGCGTAATGACCTAGATTCCTGTAAGGGATTTGGGGGTGTTACATTTTCTATACCCTCTTCATATCCCTTCATTGTTTACTTTTCTCCGTCATAATATATTCATGGTATTCATGATACCCTAACATCATACATCTCAAGTCACTATACTTCTGATATGGGCTGAAAATGAGCCTTAAAGACCCATTTAATGTGGCATTAACTAGGCCGAAATTAGTCCAAACGTGGGGCCCACCAGCTGGGCCCAAAACCCTGATTATAGTATTAATTTCGTAATTAATATTAAGGGTAATAAACAGCTCAGCAAATAAGAGTTGGATAAGGATAATATCCCCTTCAGACTTATCCAATAAGGCATCCAATTCAATATGGAAACTGATTCCTACAAGGAATAGATCTAGAACATTCCTCAAAGACTTGCCCACCAAGTCTCCAAATCCTACCATAATTCTAAGGCTTCTCAGCCTATATAAAGGGTCAGACCCCTCACCTCAGAACTACATTTTATTGGCTTGATTCTCTAATTTACAGAGATACGTAGGCATTCTGTGAGGACCGTTTAAGTCTCGAACGCAGAAGCAGCCATTAAAGCACGAAGCTCACGAACCCTAGCATTAAATATACAAACCCCAGCCGCAATAATTTCAACCTAGTTTTTATTCCACAACAACTTCCATTTTACTCGAAATCTTGGACACCCATATACACATGAGTCACTTCAGTATGGGTGACCCCATCCCAAAAAGGTCTAGTGAATTCCCAATCAAAACATGGGTTGTTCGGCAGAAGATTCAAACGATCTCATTAATGTTTCCTTTCATTGCTGGTCTAGTCACTCGATAATCCTTTGTGACTTGGCCTCAACTGGCCACACTAAAATAAAAAATATATGATTTTAGGGGTTGGCTAATAGCATTACTTTTCTAGCAATTGCCGGCATAGTGACTTCTTCTTTGATACCTTTCTACCTTTCCAAAACTTTACTCCATATAAGTCTTAATCGACTACTCGGCACCGTCTCCGGTCACCTTTCCTCCACTTTTATCTTTTCAACTATTCTTATCAATCCCGCTTGCCACGCAAGCTTACCATTCCTGGCATAACTGCCTTTTCACTTAAATCAATCCCGGAGTTTCTCCGTCCGGCTAATTTCTTACTTACATTTCCTGTTTTCGTCCAATCTCACTTCATCATTTTATCACTACCGTCGATTGTAATGCTCAGGGTCCGTTTACTAACCCATATCACAGCATCCTTACCCAAGTCACAGGGTTTGCTCCAGTTTCTACTCTCTTCCATGACATTATCTGATAATCAGAAAGACAAGGTTTGCCAAAATTCACCGAATTCCTTTCCAGACTCAGGGAAATTTTGATCAACCTACCCACCTACTGGTAACATTAAGGAGACCAGTTTCGAAACCTGAAGAATAGTTCTATGAACCTCCAAGCAGGTGGAATCATAAGCAGTCATAGTTAACGAAATAATCATCATTAGATTGGAAGTTTACCCACTGGAGAGGAATCAATTATATCCATCCCTTAGAAGGGAATCAACAGTTTTAAACTGAAACCTGTCACAACGTCCTGATATTCAATGCTACCAAATGTCGATCTACCTAACCCTTTATGCGAAGCGTCATTGGAAGCACAAAGTCTCCTTTTTCCATTAAGCAATGCCAGCTTTTGGTCATTACCAATTTCACCTTTTAGCTCCAGGAAGATTTTCTCACATTTTTCTCTTTAACTACTGATCGTATTACTTGATCTATTATAATTCCGCATCGGAATAAACTTAAGGTACTACTATAATCCATTCAAAGAGAAGAAGGAATTTAATATTCCTCTGAATCACATGCATCTAACGTTTCTGGTTCATCATTTAACTGAGTTGAATTAACTCTATACTCAGTCTCTGGCAGTAGTCTCATTACGAGTTCATCTTGACTCACTGGTCTTATCTTCCGGTAGGTTCTGAGATCATTGTCTTGCTTACTACTTCCTTATATAACTTTACCCAATCACGCTATCACTTCCCAATGTCTTTACTTTCTAAATGATTCATTCATAAAATGAACATTTCCCTGAATAAAACCACCTCATTAACCCCACTTTGGTTTCGTAAATTATAACCTATGACATCTGCCTTCTCGTGGCAAATTATTACTGACAATATTCATACTGATTCATTTATCAAATGATATGGCACTTACTGCCTCATTCTCAACTATTCCTAGGGACTCTGCTCCTCGTCCTATATCGCGGTCTTTGATAATCATACATCCCTCTAGCTCTTTCTTTGTTAAGATGAAAATCTCTAAGGATTCTCATCTATTTCCGTATAAGATCTCAAGTAATTCTTCCAATCCTTCTTTCTTGCTGGTACTACGTCTGGTAGTCCGGCTATGAATTCAACATGCATCTTCAGATCTCTTAATAATATTTCGGTTCTTTATACTCACTTTTCTGAGCACCATATCTTAATCATCACAGTCATTCTGGCTGCGACCCTCATTACCCATGGGTAAGCTCCTTATCCTAACAGGATTTTCCTTATCTGCAGGAACCTCTTCCGGGTCTCCAGTAGGGTACTCCATCGAATTACCCGCTGATCTTCAGCATATAAAGCATCATCGCGCTGTTGCTCGTATGCCTCAAGGTCAGTCGCCTTACTCGTCGATACGATATC
Source organism: Saposhnikovia divaricata (assembly GCA_036435485.1). Lineage (NCBI taxonomy): Eukaryota > Viridiplantae > Streptophyta > Magnoliopsida > Apiales > Apiaceae > Saposhnikovia > Saposhnikovia divaricata. The sequence continues at coordinate 170,374,833 of CM071594.1, read as the reverse complement.
GAGCTAAGTTACTATCATTATACTTAGGAGTTCCCATAAGGGTTTTTCATGTCATCACTACATTAAGTAGTCCGACTATGAACTTGGCAAGAGTTCTTATTATCTTATTGAATTTATTGTTTTAACGTCACCTCATCACTGGGGTTTATAACGTACGCTCTGATACCACTTCTGTAACACCCCCAGATCCGGGGTCCGGGATCCGGTGGTTACGGTTTCCAATTCTGTCCACAACAATTGAACTTTCCTTAACATAAAATAAATTACGTCTCTATAACCCAACACAACAATATAAAACACACCCGTTATAGTCCCAGAGATGAAATCAGAGTAACAATCAAATTTTTATTAATCACATTAGGAGTTCTTACAATCCAAAAGAATTTCAATATAAATACATACTCTTTGCCATCCATTTACATAAGTCATACTAGACCATATTCTTGGTACTGAAAGAATAAATATATCCTACCAATAGCTTCTTCTTCAGCTCTGGTAGTCTCATCGTCCTCGCCCGCGTCGAGTGCGCCTTGTGCGAGTCATCTGGTCTAGCTGTTGTTGTGATATAATAATAAAGCAAGGGTGAGCAATATCCCACCAACAATAATATATAACTGAACAATAATGTATAACAGTTCAAAAGTATCTTTCAAACCATATGCCATGCATTTACGGAAATGATGCCAGTATAATATGAACGATGAAGTTACCAGGTAACTGAAAGTATTTGTTTGAAGAAATATCTGCTACATCAAAGTAAGCGAGATATTCTTTATTATTATTAAGAAGAGGAACTTGCAAGAAAAGGTTGCAATTCCAGTTATGACACTTTTCCAACTCTGCCAACAGTAATCATGTTGCAGGAAATAAATAAATTTGGATGATGAACCAATGATGGAGTATTCACCGCGCCCGCTGTTCCAATCTTGATGATCAGTCAAGATCGTACAGCTCAATTTAGATTTACTACCGGTAGAAGGAAGAACTGACGGCTTTACTTGTATACCGCCTTACTAGCTCTCCCCGGCCAACGGTTGGGCCAAAGGGGATGGACCGGCGCTACTCGGCCTCTTACACGACTCCTAGTTCAAATAGAATTCATGATTCTGAATGTAACGTTCGTCCCCCTTTCCCCAAGTATAATACTTGTTGATAAGACTCCACAAAATAGTCGTATCTAGTTGGAAAGGAAAATTTACCAATAACTCCCAAGCTATTACTTGGTAACGGATATCAACTTGTTCCAGTAATCTTACCCCTCGAAAGATGAGAAGGTAAGCAACGACTTAATAAGTCAACAGCACCCGAGTTGCCGGTGAAGGGAATACTTTATGACCGGGAAGTCGACAAGATAAATAACATTTTCCAAGTAAGGTTCCCTTATTATTAAGGAGACAGACTCAAAGAAGAATGATGTCTGAGAACCTTTCTTGATATAAGCTTAATAATAATATGATTCCGAGGTATTTTCTGTAATAATCGAAGAAGATAAACCTTATCGAGGTTATTCTAAATATGGAATAAATAATCAGAGAATATTTATTGAATTAAAATATTTAAAGAATATTTGGGAATATGAAAGAATATCTTTAATCAGAGTATTTCTTAAATAATCCCTGAAGAAATATCAGGAGAATATTTATTGAATAAATAAATATTTAAGTGAATATTCAAAACAATATTCATTAATTAATAAGACCTGAAAAGATTATTTAAGGTAATATTCATAATTAATTAGGAATTTAAATGAATATTCAAAAGTAATTTTTATTTAATGAATAATATCCTAAATGAATATCAAGTAATATTCATTTACTAATCCAAGCCTTAAGGAATATTCGAGATAATATTCGATAATTAAATCAAGCTTCAGATGAATATTAAAATAATATCCATCAAGTATTTAATATCTTAAATGAATATTCAAAAGTAATATTTATTTAATAAAATAATATTCTAAAAGAATATCCAAATAATATTCATTTAATAGTCTCATCTTTAGAAGAATAATCGAAATAATAGTCGATAATCAATTCGACTCTGAATGAATATTGAGAAATATTATTCGTTGAATAGTTACGTTCAAATAATTATTTGAAGTAAGGATCGTTAAAATAATTAGTCTCGAACGAATATTCAAATAATATTCGTCGCCCAAATAATAGAAAATATTTACTTAAATATTTTCCTCCGAGGTAATCTCGATATATCAAGGAATATTGACTCCCGGTCTATTTTTGATTAATAAGATGTATACGCCCTTCTATGAGGGTCTTACAATAACCGGCTTATAACTGATATATAACTATCTTGCTTATAAGCCAACAATAACATTCAGGGAACAAGTATATCAATTCAACTTGAAAGTAGGCATGCATGCAATGGCATATGTATATCAGCAATCACATATATATATATATATATATTTATTCAATCACAACAACAGCCTAAAAGAAGGGAATTGAAACTTGCCTGGTAGTCGAGTACGGTAAGGGGTAGTGGTAGCGGGTCCCGGTTCAGCTTGGTGATCTATAAATAGCCAAGGCATTCGGGATTAATCACTTAACATATTAAAAGTTAAGTTATACTTAATTCGAAACACGTTCTCGAGTTATCTCGTTATACCCCTTTTAGTGGATTACTTATTATCGCTGATCCGACCCGACATTCGTTCGTTAATACGACATGTCATTGTACTTATACTTGGGACATACTTAAGTCATATGAGTTCTAAAGTCGATCGTTACGAACCAATACTATACTCCGAGTTTTATTGCCCCTTTTTTAAGTGTTTTACCGAAGTTATAAAAGAGTCGTCTTTTAGGGGTTCGTTCGCGTTTAACCTCGACTCGAACATTTTTAATAAATCGAAAAATGATCCTTTTGACATACGGTTTTCTTTCACACCTTCCTTTTTACCTCTAGTATTTATTTACCAAGATTCGCCATGACTTTACATATTTTACGAGGGTTCAAATTCAGTTACGAATTCTCGGTTACGGTTTCGAAATACTTTTAGTAAACCGGCCGTAACTCCTAAACCGTAAGTCCGTTTCACGTGATCTTTATATCAAAACGAAGTTATAACATAAGCTATCCTAAAATGGCAGAAAAGTTTCTGGTCAGTAGGGTCTTGATGTGAAAAATGGCATACAAAACATGATATTGTAAAATCGGGCATTATAACGGCTATGTTTACGCGTTTTCCAAAGTTTTTACACTTTATCTCGATCTAACAAAGATCAATCCAACCACACAAACGCATGATAATCATCATGACTAGTCTATCAACAACTCATCTCAACCATCTCATGGATCACAATCCAAACAACAACCATAATCAACTAATAACATAGATCTAAGCATAACATAGCATACTAACACTAAATCATCCATAAAACTCATAAAATCTCAAAATGGTACCAAGGGTTTTTGGAGCTTGTTACCTTCCTTGGAGAGTTAATAACACTTGGTAAGCCTTGTCTAGTCCTTAGATTACCTTAACAAATCTTGGATCATCCAAACAAAACAAGAAATCAAAGTTAGTTTCTTAAAATCACTATTCACCCTAGGCTTGGATGATTTATTTGAAAATGGAAAACATGGAGTTTGAAGCCAAGATTTCTAGGGTATCACTTTTATGAATTATAGGACTTACCATAAAAATTTGGAGATCAAACAATGGTGGAAGCTTGGACTTTGGATTTGGAATTTAGGGAGGAAGTCGAATGGAATGTTTTTGGAGGGGGAGAGAGTTGCTTACTTGTTCTTGATCTTTTACTTGTATTATTGTGTTGCCTTGGATAATATCTTGCTAAAGTAGCTTTATTAAAGTTCCTAGGTCATCCATGATGCAATCAAGAGACATGTGTTGCATTTTGAATGGTTTTCATGCTAAGTAATGGTTTGATATCTAAGTACTACTTCCATCTCCAAGTATGCTAGTTACTTTAAGCCACTTGGTTGCTAGATATTTATTCTAGTAGCTTACACAAGACTCTTGCTTCCTCTGCTTGTTTCTGTGTCCGGTTATTACCCGTTTCGATTGATCGTTCGTGAGAATATTTCACGGATTTCTAATTAGGGTTTACCGGGAATCCTCTTTAATATTAATACTTTCATTCTCCATCTTTCATTCTAACTTTCCAATTTTATATTCCTTAAATCCATTCGTTAAATACTTAAGGCTATCAGTGTCCAGGGAACTCTTGGAGAAAATAAAAGTGCGGTTTTTCAGAATCCGACAGCTTTTACATACACTTATTTTCCCCCTGGATCACTAATACGAACTCGGAAATCCGTTCCGAATGCTTCTGTATAGTGTCGTCTCATATTATTATATACTCCCACCAAACACTATTCATTCTGTATTCTTTACTTGTTCTCTTAGGGTGGTACAATTGTCCGTATTCTCTTTCGATCGTTCCTTAACCTTTTTACGGAACTACTGGATTAATCGTTATCGATCTGGATGACATGAGGGTGTTCTCCTGCATGAAATTGCCATATCTTATTCCCTTAGAAGATAGATTATTCTTACCTATGTTGTTACCCTTTAGCATTCTTCAAGACATAGAAATAATAAAGTCGAATTCCATTCATTCTTTCCAAATATCAATTATTACATTGTAGCCATAACCACTCCTCAGTGGTTTCCTACCTTCATTCTTAAATCAAATATAATAACATCCCAAAATATCAAATCCTCAAAGTTAATATCTCAATTCTTGGATTATAATAATATTTAATCCATTGTCCGGTCAAATATTATACCGAAAAAGAATTTGGAATTTATGAATTCCGATCGTCTCTGCATTCACTTATTTCCTCCGCGTATTACTAATATGACTTCGAAACATCCATATCACGTCCCGTACATAGGGTGGCGTGAAAAGTTTTCCAACTTACAAAATCACTATTCATCCACCAAATTACTATGCACGTACAGGAAACACTATGCACGTACGGGAAACACTATGCACGTACGGGAAATACTATGCACGTATGGGAAACACTATGCACGTACTCATTTCCCTTCAAGGATCCATTAGCTCCTTCCTGGATGGTAGATTATTCTTATCTAGGTCCTCAACCATCGAATTACTCTATTCTGACAATATACCAATGCATCAGGATCATTGTCCCAAGCAATATCCATTCATTACAATCATAGTTCTTTGAAACCACCATTCATTAGAGCTGGTGACCTTGTTGTCGGAATCATTGTTCTTCATTTTATCATTACTTAATAAAAAGTTTTAATTATATCCAAAATTTGGGGTTCTTACAATGCCGAAATTTTCTGAAAATTCCCTGCGATTAATTATATTTAATTTATTAAATTTCCGTGGTCTAGAGGCATGAAGTGGATGTTAACTGATTATGTGTATATGTGTTAAGTGGTTGAGTTGAGGATTAATTATATATTAAATTGGTTTAAGTCTATTAAATGGATATGAATGTGTTATGTGCATTAAGTGGTATTAGAATAGTTAACTATGGGGAAGACGCCTATAGTTTTTCTTTAAGTGACTTAGTAGTAACTCTGAGTCGGGACTACTCGAGATACGAGGGAGGACTGACACGTACTCGTAACCATTTCAGTACTATTAGGGCGTAATCAAATTGGAGCGACGTGCATCCAAAAAGGAAGATCGAGACGTCAGGTAAGGTCCATGGAATTGCTGGGACGAGGTGCGAAGGATATGTCCGCGGTTTCTATTTTCTGCTAAGGACCAGAGGCAAGTTTACTATGCATACTCTATTGTTCGGAGTATATTTACTTTAAATATATGAAATGTGTTAAATAAGTTTTCAATCCGTAATCGCGAGTTTCCAACCTTGTACTTCTTCTTCCAAATCATTGTATTCCTGGCTTTGCCAGCAATATTAACTTCTGCTCGTGTAATAACCGAAACCCCATGGCCTTTAATACTGTTGACGGGCAGTGATGTTTTTATGACTCTATATCTTGATTTATACGGTATATATATATCTATAAACTTTTCGCACTATGGTAGTGGACTATATGTTATGAGGTATGTATTTATGTATCGGAATAAGAGAGGCTCAGAGGGTAGAGCATGTATTGAGTTTTAGAACTTAGCCGCGTGTCGGGGCTATTCTGTATTGTATGTTTTCGAAAACCCGGGCAAATCTTTTAAAAAGAATTTCGCAATAATTAACCTAAAGGCAACATCACCAATAAACCAGTGTTTATTTAATTAATAGATGCTTCTGAAAGCATTCACTAATTAAATAAGCCTCATTCGCCTAATTAAATTTATTTAATTAGACGAATATCATTTTCAAAACGCTTTCTTAAAATCACTTTGTCCCGGAGATATATTAAAATAATTTAATGGAGTGATTCTACCTAGTATATTATTTATCGGAGATAGTTTATTTTCAATACGGATTAAAGATATTCCAATGGTTATAAATTGGTTATTTTCAGCTTAAAACAGCTAGATTGATATCGATATATGTTATTTGAATGATTATTTAAATTGATGAATATTAAGTATAATATTCATTAACAAAAAGGGAGAAAGAGAAAAAGGATTTTCAGGCTTATTAATTATTTCTCACTGACCGAGAGTCAGTAGTAGTGATTTGATAAGGTGGCTAAAGTTTGGAGACTGCCGGAGAGATTGTGTCTTGATTTTTATTAGAAACATTCCAAGAGTTGTATTTGGGTGTTTTGAGGTTATTAAATATTTCAGTGTTAATAGTAAATATTATTTGAATATTATTTAATAAATGAATATTATTTTGAGGATTCTTTTAAAAAGGGATTATTGAATGTTTATTATTTGTTACATATTAGTCGAATATTTATTAAATACTTTGAGTGTTCTGAAGATTATAAAACACTATTCAAAGGGTGTCTAAGGACTTTCATAGTCATTTAAAATATCATATTTTGATTCTATCTCGGTAAGTTACTTTTCAAGAACTCTTATATATGGAATTACCCTGTTGTGTTACAAGATTTATGCGTACCATTTTCCATATGTGAACACAAAACCCGGTGTCGGGATTGATGTAAGTATAAGTGTATACCTATACTCGAACTCTTTCGAACTCAAAACATTTTCGAAAACCCCCGGTCAGGTTCTGCTTCTTGTATGATTTTAAGAATCATAGGTCGACTGATGTCGGACCTCAACTACTCAGTTTTCAATCAAAATCAAGTTTTTAAAAGAAAAAGAAAAAGGGACTCTGGCAGGTGTGGGAACCGTTGACGAACGATTCCCGGGATGTGTAAGCGGCTGTGAGTCAGGCGGTCCATCAATTATTATTCCGGCCCAGGTGTTGCCGAAGGATGATTACGGATGTAGTTTTCATCAAGGGTGATTACGGATGTAGTTCTCACCCGAGGATAGTTACGGATGTAGTTTCTATCCTTCTACCGGTAGAGAAGACCCGCGGATTATTGGACTTGGATGTGGCGATTGATCATCGTCAATCCTTGTCAGGTTTTTATGTTTTCTTTAAGTCCCATCCTCCACTTTGGAAAAATACTCAAACATTGCTTCTTGGGCCTAAGTGCCAAGTTGCCGATAGTGTTGTTTTCAATTATGAAAGATGATGATGAATTCATGCAGTATCTAGAACTGCAAGAATATTCTAACAATAATGGCACGTGTTTGTGCACTTTTGCAATTATTCAAAAGATGAAAGATGGTTCATCGGTTATTGATGTCAAGTCTCAAATGTTTTGCTTCAAGAGCTTTGACTCGCTTCCTATCAGTTATTTCTGAGTTTAGATTTATCAGGTGGTTAAAGAACTTATACCCGGTGCATGATGTTGATCTGTGGGGTGTTTGATGAAAATGACACACTTATACGTATATACTTGCAGATTTGAGAAATGCTAAAATGAAACCTTCTAATGGTTTGGTTTGTATACGATGATAAACAACTGTCTTAGCAGCATATTGAACTGCGTATTTTGAAAAGCTTTCTAAAAGATTAGCAATACTGTAGTGTATAATATTTCGCTAAGATATGAGGATTACTATGGTTATTATAAACTTATCTGTTCATTGGATGTTGCGTTAAACGTCATATTTTCCTTATTGAAGTTTCATAGTTATAAATGTTTCGGAAATGATGTTAAGTATTGTTGGATTTTAAAACCCCTGTGTATATTGGATTATATATTATTAAAATCTATTAATACTTGCTGGGCAATTCTTCCGCTCATACTTGTTTGTTTTAAATATTAATCTTTCAGAGAAAGGTAGGCGGATGATGCTTGTATGCATAGCTCGGAAGAAGCAGGTAGTATGCCCTTATGAAGACGATATGATCCAGAAAATCTATAGCTGGAGTAAGTTATATGTAATCATATTGATGTGTAATAATTATATTACTTTGTATAGGATAGCACTAGTTGCTGGTGTACTTCTCATCGAAGCTATACTAGTAGAATAGGATTTGTAATACACGATGTAATGTAATTGAATGGCTGTAATGAATCGAGTAATGTAAGGATTTTAGTTCTTGTTTCTAGCCCTATAACCCAAAAGATGCTTGGTAGTTGGGGTCTCAATTGTTGTATTTCTGTTAGTAAGTGACTACAAATGGTTTAATATTGATAAACAAGTGATGTGTTATTGAGGATTTCCGCGTGACGACCAAATTCCTGACCCCGGATTCGGGGTGTTACAGAAATGGTATCAGAGCTGAGGTTATAGAAAACTAGAAACGAGAGTGAGTAGGAGTGTGTATAGTTATGTGAGAACGTCAGAACTAATGTAGAGTTCATGTTGGACTACTGGACGTAGTGCCAATGATTAAGTTAAGATTGGAATGCCATACTGAGGAATGTGTTGGGATAGAATTCACTTCTTGTGGCGATGGATGTCTACTAAAGAATTCTCAGAGACGAGTATTGGTCGGCAGGGGCATAAATCGCCCGAGACCAAAGATTAAGATGATTCTAGGGGATTCATGGACGCAATTATGTATTCTCCGAGCTATAGGAAATTTCAATATGATGATGAAGGACAGAAAGTTGGCATCTAATATTTTGGCAAGGATGTGTTGATAACGTGTTCATACTGTTAAAATTCCCAAAAGGGAAATAAAACAAGATCACTATGAAAGATTATTAGTCGAAGTTGCGGATGTTTAAACCTTCTCGAGCTTAATAAAGTTTGAGGTAATATTATGAATGGATTGGTGGACAGACACCGATTGTTTCAATTGATTATAGAAGTAAAATGGTGAAGATGAAATTGGTTAATAAAGATGAAATGTTTTAAGAACGAAGACGGATTGAGAAAGTCTGAGAAAGACTAGTACGAAGGCTGTTATGCCAAGGAGAGATAAGCTTAAGTAGCACATGAAATTGTCATGAGGACAGGAACATGTGGTATAAAGATGGTTGTAATGGTGACTGGATCTAAGTGGGTATTTTCTAGCAATGATCCGGAATATCGTCCGTTCGACATGTGGAATTCGTCATTTTTAGGAGCGACACCGGTATCAAAGCCTACTTAAAGAAAAGAACGCTTGCGTGAGATGCTTGCGCCGAGTCGAATAGAACTCCTTACGATTGTAAAGGTCGATGGTTGAATCTTTAGCGACTATTACGAGTCAACGATGACGTCAATTATCAAGCACCTTAGGGTGTGCATGGAAAAGAAAAGCTTTAAAATCGAACGATTATCTGTCAGAGGAGCCGATATAAAAAGGCATCCGTGGCGACCTTGGCAATACCCTCCCCATTCGTGAATCATTTGGAGTATCTCCCCAATCTGTGAATTATTTGATGTCTCCCCATTTGCAAATTATGTTTATTACCTCCCCAATCTATGAATTATATGACACCTCCCCGTGCGTAAATTATTTTGATTACCCCCTAATCTATGACCTATCTTGACATCTCTCCAAGAGAGAATTTTTTTTTTAGAAAGAATACATTCCCTCCTCGAAGTTATTCTTTAATACTTGTGTTCAGCCATATTTAATTTCGATTGTGCCAGAAGCTGTCATTATTCCTACTTTCAGGTTTCTGAAGTCCTGATGAACGATGATATTTCAAACTCCCAAAAACATTGTGAAAAATGTTTCTGGAATCCGAACTGCACTAAATGGTCCACTAGTGAACCTTGTTTAAACCCCTAAAAATTTATGTAGGATCATGGAAAAATTATGGGAGCTAGTAAATGCAGTGGTGAAGGATACCCAAAAAGAATTGGATTAAAATATGTATTTTTCAATTTTATAAAAATGTTGGAGTAAAATCCGCGCAAGTGAAAAACCACTTAGGAGATTAGTTTAAAGTAGTTTTAAGAGTATTCACTTGAGTTTCGAGTTTGAGGAATAGATTTGAGTCGAATGGGTAAAGAATGTGATAATGTGATGACATGGTCATATAGGAGGGTTAGTGGGTCAAATGGTGGAGTCGCTAAGATGGCCTTGTATTCTTTAAAACATTATGATTAAGTGGTGTTGCTAAGATACTAACGAGCGAATATTGGATATTTATAGATTGTCGCTCCACTCCACGAGCCCAACCACCCCAACCTTCCCAAGGCAAGTTTTCCAACCCTAAGCATTTATTTTCAAGATATTATGTTCCTGATTCTACCTATGCAAGTTTACTTTTCAAAACTTACATATATAAGGACTTTCACTGTTGTGTTTGTAGTTTTCAATCGTATTATGTGCTTACGCCTATTGAGGTTATGATGAAAATTGAGATATATGCTCATATATGTTTGTACCCCCTTGAACTTAGAATGAAATGTTTTCTTCGGACAACGACTTAATCATAATGAGGTCGTAGCGGTCAAAATATACAATTGACCGGGGAGCGGTATATTATTATATCGTGATTAAATTGCGAAAAACCCGAAGGGTCATTCGGGAAGTATCGTATACTTAAGTATTTATTTTTATATTATCATAAATACTCAAAATTACCTATCTTGGATTAAAATCTTATTTAAATAAATAATTATCTTATTAATTATTAATATTAAATCTTAAAATATCATTTATTAATTATTGTTCATTATTTTAAAGACAAAGCTAATCCAAGATACCTTTAATACTTTCAAACTCGAACTCTTTCGAACTCAAAACATTTTCGAAAACCCCCGGTCAGGTTTTGCTTCTTGTACACTTTTCTAGAATTATCGGTCGACTGAGGTCGAACTTCAACTACTCGAATTTTCTATCAAAATGATTTTTGACAAGAAAGAAAAAAAGGGACTCTGGCAGGTGTGGGAATCGTTGACGAACGATTCCCGGGATGTGTAAGCGGCCGTGAGCCAGGCGGTCCATCAATTATTATTCCGGCCCAGGTGTTGCCGAAGGATGATTACAGATGTAGTTTTCATCGAGGGTGATTACGGATGTAGTTTTCACCCGAGGATAGTTACGGATGTAGTTTCTATCCTTCTACAGGTAGAGAAGACCCGCGGATTATTGGACTTGGATGTGGCGACTGATCATCGTCAATCCTTGTCAGGTTTTTATGTTTTCTTCCAGTCCCATCCTCCACTTTGGAAAAATACTCAGACACTGCTTCTTGGGCCTAAGTGCCAAGTTGCCGATAGTGTGGCTTTTGATAAGAAAAATATTGACATCGTGCAGTATCTAGAACTGCAAGATTTTCTATAAAGATTGGCACGTGTTAGTGCACTCTTGCAATTATTTCAAAGAATGAAATGTTTTTAAATGAGAAACCTTCTAAGCTAATGGAAGGAAAGAGGTTTGCAAAGATGTATTCCCTGTACAGTATGTTAACCGTAGAGTGTTTTGCCGAAAATGATATACTCATATGTATATATTTTCAAACTTGTGATATATTGAAATAGGAACCTTATAAAGGGTTCATATGTTATTCTTAAAGCTCCTTAGTGAGTATAGATGTTTTATTCAAACTCGGACATATATATTGTCCAATTATGTTTTGAAATCTGAGATATATACCCATATAGTTGGGAATGTTTTCGAAATAAACCACATTATTATTTTTTCAAAATGGTGAACTTGCTGAGCATTATGTAGCTCATTCTTGCTTTATAAAAACTTTTCAGAAAGAGAAGAATTTGATCGGTTAACTCCGCACCAGCAGAAGAGGAGTAGAAGATTTACCCCTGAGATGATTTAGTTCCTGATAAATACTACGGAGTAAGTCTGATAGGTTTTCAACTGTAATAGTAAGACTTGTCTTCAAGTGTAGTTGTATAAATGGAAGTGCGCAAGATTCTAGATTGTACAGATGAATTGTAATATTTAGTGTTACTTTTGATTATCGTTTCTGAGGCTCTAACCTGTTTGTGCTTAAGATTGAGGTCTGGATGGATGTATTGTTGAGTTGTAAAGTTAATATAGGTATGATATGGTTGGATGGTGATGTGACGACCTGAATCTTTGACCTCAGATTTGGGGGTGTCACATCTGGTATAGGTTTTAATTCAGTAGATGTACTTATGCAACAATGAATGGCTTTAATTCACTGCGAAGACAATTAACTAATTGTGATTTTTGATTATCTAATTTAAACTAAGATGCAAATTATCAAACTAAAAATTAATTAACTAAAGTGATTTAAACTGATTTATATATAGGAGAATAAACATGAGATCCTAACTTCATTATCTACTTCACTTAGAGTCGACGCCTTTAATCAATGCATGTGATGATTTTTATATCTGACCAGACAACACGAAACAAGTAAGAGTTACCTCTCGGTATACTAATACCAAACTACACATACATCCACAAAAGAGATAGAAGATGAATAGACACCAATTATGCTTAGTCCCTATATCTCTATAAGATTTGAAAACATAACGGTTGAAGAACAAGTTGTCTATTAAGATCACATAGGGTAGCGTAATATCTCTATTTACGCCACAAATCATGATGTTAAAACATCAACCTATCCTATGCTAGCATGGCAAGTTCTAAATCTCAAGATCCACTCTCGTTTTGCAAGAGATTAACAAATTAGATGTTCACGACGCATCTAAATACATGAAACATAACCATACGAGGATGTCAAGAATTCACCACACATAAATCTTTAATGCATACAAACTACTAAGCTACATAGATAAATCCGTTAGAATCCCATGACAACGATTAGTTCATAATCGAACCACTCGTCATCATGGGATCTGATGAAACCATGATATAAAACAAGATATGAATGAAAGAAGTAATAATATTAATAAAAAAAAAGTTAAGAAAACAAATCTATAATCCAGAATAATGGAAAAGATGAAGTAGATCTAGATCTGTTGCTTGTCACTAGCGTTGAATCCTTCTCTCCTTTTCTCCCTTGCAGATCTAAGCTATGATACAATAATATAACGATACGAATTACAATGCTCAGATGAGGTTAAATAGGGTCTAGATTTCTTGCCCAGCAAGAAATTACCTTCTATTACAATTAGAATTCGATTAAGGTACTAAAACCTGCCCAAAATACAATTAGAACTTGAAAAGGGCAAAACAGTAATTTCCTGCTCCCATCAGTCTGTTTATCACGCTGTTTGCGCCCACCACACGCAGTCTGCACGTGGGAATCCTGTCCTCAGTTGTAGAAAATCTCCCAGGCTTCGTGTGGACAGTAAGATCGCTGAAAACGGACTTCTAGAACTCCAGATATGGCCAAAACAGTGTAGACTACGCAACCTTCTCAGAAATCCGAATTTTAATCAATTTATCCTCCAAAAATGATAGAAGCATCAACCATAATCGATATTCTTGCAACCCTGCACAACTACACCAAACACATCAAAACTACAACAAACTTGAGTCCAAGACAATCAATTTAAGCCGTTATGGAACGCTACAAGTGGATATAAAATCCACTTATCACACCCCCAAACTTAAACCGATTCTTGTCCTTAAGCATAAACAACTAAACACTAACTAACTAACTAACTAGTACCAATTCCGTAGGTGATCACGGTTGCATTTGGCATATGCAACAAGCCCTTTAAACCCCTAGACAGCCCAAGTGGACGAGTAAGGTCTCGTGAGGGCCTATAGCGAATGTACCCACGAAATCCAATGCAATGCAATGCATGAATGCAACTAATATGAAAATGCAATTAATCTAATACTAACACTACACCAAAACAGGCCTTTAGTACTGGATATATCCGTTACTAATGAAATTAGTAACGGATATATCCGTTACTATATGACCGTCACAATTGCTTTTTTTTAAAATTAGTAACGGATATATCCGTTACTAATTAGTAACAGACTTTTCGTATATTAGTAACGGATATATCTGTTACTAATGAGTAACGGAGTTATAACGGATATATCCGTTACTAATTAGTAACGGATTTGTTGTATATTGGTAACGGGTATATACGTTACTAATTAGTAACGGGTATTTGTAATTAGTAACAGATATATCAGCCACTAAATAGTAACGGATATTTATAATTAGTAACGGATATGTATGTTACTAATTAGCAACGGATATTTATGTTAGTAACGGATATATCCGTTACTAATTATAAAATATGATTTAAAAATTTAAAAGTGTTTTTAAAATATCTACTGCAAATAAAAATTTTAAAAAAAACCTTGCTGCAAATATTAAAAAAACCTGCTGCAAATATTTAAAAAACCTGCTGCAACTATTAAGAAAATACACCAATCTAAATTTAAATTAACAATCCAAATGTAAATTCAATACCAATCCAATAAGTTTACAAAACAAATACCAAACATACTACCAACCATTGGAAAATACAGGAAAAACCTAGTCATACTTCAATCGTCCTGCTAACCAAATAATAAACCCTCCTCCAAGCCAGCCATTTAATGTCATATTGCCATGTTGGGGACCATCATATACCGTAGCTTCAGGATCCATAATTTCTTCTATGTAAACTCTTCTTTCTCCAGGAGACACTTCCCTGCCATGGTACATTTTTAAACTGTCGTCCACAAACCCCTTAGCAACCTCTCGTTTATCTCTACTAAGCAATGTGACTTTCTGTTGGTCACTTGATGACCCAAAAGCATTAACTGTCTCACGAGGGGATTCCATTGGATTTTTACCAAAATTTGAACCGGCCTCAGTCCTTGGAGTACATTGGCTTGGAGTACACTGGATTGGAGTACATCGGGACATTGCCTGTGCAGTACAATACAATCAAATTTAGTAAATATACTCAATGTAATAATACAAAAATGCAGAAAATGTGAGTGTAGTTAAAGCATTCAGAATTCGACTTGAATCAAATTCAAACAATGTCATGAACAATGGCATGAACAATGGCAGCGAATGTAAATTTACTAGCCACAGGATACATATTTTAAACAAACAAACAAACTGACCTTGAGCAATGTTTTGACCTCTTCCATGTCTGCCTTCAGTCCTGCCATTTCCGCTCCAAGTGATTGTGATGGGCTGACCGAAGCAAGTGCAAGAGAAGCTGAAAATAGTTGTTTCTTCGTGGTACACGAACCAACTACTCGAACCCGATTTTTTTTTCCTCGCCAAGTACTTGGCTCAATGCATCGGAACTGATATCATCCGTTGGGACTCCATATTCAAGCATTTTAAGATGACTTTATTTTACTTTTTCCTGCATTTATTCAAGCAGGAAACAAGCTTACAAATTAAGTTATTTAAAGAGAAATAAACTGATGCAAAAGGACACACAAATGCTAGCTGTTAAAACGGATATATACAAATAAATGTGTTGATAATGACTACTCACGTATGTTTCCTTTGCACTTTCCAAAGGAGTTCCATCCTTCTGTTCATGTCCAGTGAGCCAATCATCAACCCGACACCGCTTCTTCGCAGGATTTTCTTTTTCCTACATATATAGACAGACAGGTAGTAATTTAGTTAATGAAGTCAACGCTAAATGGTCCAGGGTAATTAAAACTGGTTATAGATTAATTACTAGTAATCAACATAGAATGATACGTACCTTTTTGTAATGTATCTGTGAGTAAGTTTGCCTACCAACTGCCACACCCATTTCATTTAAGCTCCTATTGATCTTATTTTTTGCATTTTTTGCCTTTACTTCCGGATTAAACTCATGATCGACAAATTGGACCCAAAGATCGGCACTAACAGCAGGTCGTTTGCCTTGGCTTCTTCTATGTTCGAAGCTTTAGCCAAATATTCTGTCCGATATTTGCCTCTAACAGTCCTTAGTTTTTGTGGATAAAGTGCCTCCACAATTGGGCGAGCAACATGGCCCTCTACACTAAACTCAAACTGCTCCTGTAATTAGAACATAAACATATACAGCCAGCTGGTACATGAGAAATTTCAGATTATAAAAATTAAATTTAGCAGAGACAAATACACTGGTACATGAGAAATGATTAAAGAATCAGCAGAACAAAAACATATACAGCCAGCTGGGGGCATTTACATCCACCTATTTTACTGTCTCTATTCTAGTGTTTAAACAAGAGATTCTTGTTGACTTTTCATTACTGACTATCTTCTAACACTACACCATATATTGCCTATAGCAACACCTTGAAATTGTTGCTAAAGGGCCTAATACCGTTGCCATTGATGCTATGGCAATGCTTTTGCAAAAATTGGGCGTTAACTTTGCTTGGGTTGCAATAGGTCCCTATAGCAACGAATATAGTACCATATAGCAATGCTTCAATGTCATTGCAAATGCTTGTTATAGCAACGTTTTCCAGTCTATAGCAACAATTTAAATTCATTGCAATAGGCCATAGCAACCCTGTTTTGGATATTTATTGCAACGTTTAAGGTGGCAATGGCAACAAATTTCTGTTTAATAGCAATGCTTTTAGTAAGGAATTAATAATAAATGGCAACACATTATGAGGCAATAGCAATGCTTTTAGTAAGGAATTAACAATAAATGGCAACACATTATGAGGCAATAGCAATGCTTTTATTTAAAAAAAATGGACATGACCCATTTGTTCATATAGAAATCCACCATTAACATGGTATTTCATACACACCAAATATCCAAAACCATTCGGACTACATTGTCAACATAACCATTCAACGTCTAACAACTAAATGGAATCAAATGACGACATAAAGGTGGTAATTTACAATATTCACCAAAAGCTTAGATATGAATTAAATGAAAATGCTCCAAGTCAAGCATCTGCATTTTCTTCATCTGCCTTATCTCCATATATTAATTTAACGATCTGCAATTTCTGTCTTCATCTGCATTTCACCTTAAGTTGCTTAAAGGTGCTCTCCATATATTAATTAAGTCATTGTCATTGTTGACACATAGAGTTTTGTAATCCAGTTACAATGCTAGTTATTGGTCTCCTCATAAAATTCATTGCACCTGAATATATAAGAGGAAAAAACACCAGTAACTAGTTCAAAATATAGAGACAGATAAAACCATAGCATAAACAATTAACATTGATAAATTAATATGTAATAACTAGATTCCCTTATTTACAGCAAAGAATTGAAACCAGTAAGAAAGACATAAAAAGCGTAATATTAAAGTTCAGAAATTTACCGGATGTAAAGGAAGACCCATAGAACTGAGGATAAAATTTGTATTTAGGACACTCCATTGTGGTGGATGATGATATTTACAGGTAGAACCAAATTTACATTCCCCTATTGTCCGTGCTGATGTTTAAAAATGATTAAAACATTATAATTTTAAAAAATATGGTCAATAACTGATTATAGTACTGTGTAATAACTTATTAGTAGTGTAAGTTTCTTAATGAGACAATAAAAATAGAAAATAGAATCAAAAGAACAAGAACAATTAAATTTTTATAATTTGAAAATATTCATGAACTACACTAACATAACGACAAACTTGTTAACCAGCAGGAATTCCCTTGTCACAATTATCAAGTAAAAGTTGCATAGCCTGTGCAATTTACGGATCTTCTTTAATCTGTAGAAACAATTATTCGATTAATTGACAATGGAAAACCACTCTGATACACACCCAATTGAAACATGCAAAAGAAGATGCATGTCGGCTGTAGGTAAGCTGAAGAGAGGAAGATCAGCGGATACGAAAGAGAATAGACTTAAAGTATTTAGCTTATATTACGATCTAAGAATCAGAATGCTAGTTGTTTAATGTCAAGACTGCACAGCAACTTATCAGTTATAACGGTCGTAAACTTTGAGTAACCTCAAACTAAAATCAATTATAGTTGTTCACTTGAAGGCAAATTGCCTAGGTGATGAAACTCTTGATTAGTTGCATTGTGAAATGTGAATACATTGTGGTCTCAGCACTCACCTGCATATAGTAAATGACAGAAAGGGCTGGTAACATGTTAAGGCCTGGTAACATGTTGCCAGCAGCAGTTATTAAGCTATCTAACTGAGGTACGAACAACCTGCAACATATTCAAGCACCACTGTCATAATAGAACTTAGTTATAAATGTCACTTGCGAAAAAAAATGTACTTTCAATGGCATGAACAAAATGAATAAAATGCACCTATATATTTAAAAACAAACAAACAAAGAACCTTGCTAAACTCAGACCTCCTAGTGTCTGCATGCAGAAACCACCATGGACCATCTTTTGATAATAATCTGAAGACACAAAACAAAGATCTTCCCCGAATCACGTTAAGATATAATTACTTCCACACGGAAATCATGAGTTAACCAGTAGAGAATTAACCTGAATTAAATTAAAGATACCAAGATATACTGATATACCATTGTATTTACTCAGTCAAGAACTTAAATTACCATATACCTACTGGCAACTGTCGGAAACTACAAAAATAGCATAAGTAATTGGTTATGGTATGACCATGATGAAAATATTGAATGACGAAATCTTAGATCCAAATAATCACCTCAACATCATGTAATCAGATACAAATCATATGTCTCACATATAAAATAATTATAAAACACAATTAACACATAAAGCCTTGTTGTATTAATATTTAATTGCTCACTCGACTTTCTTTTTGTCATATAATTTAATGTTCATATGGTACAGGTGTACTAGTCTATTCAGGTAGAATTTCAGGTTTTAAAGCATTCTAAATCAGTTCCGAAGATTTTACAACTTAATCATACATAGCAGATTTTCTAATGTTTCTGGCAGTTTTGACATGTCTCGTTCCGTGGTCTATAACTCTCTCCACAGTTACTCAATCTACCTGATTCTTTTTTCTGAATATAGAAGACATTCATGACCAGCACATATCCGAAATTCACTATATAATACACCATACATGATTTATGGTATAATTTTGAAGTTTAGTATGCAGCAGATTTACAACAGGTTGAGTCAACTGCACCAAATCAATTGTAACTCAAGTTGTACTGATCTAGTGGCTACCATATTTTACACGTATGTTCTATAGGACAAATTCTAAAACTTTCATTCTTAGGCCAGCTTAAGATATAACTTTTAACCTCTTCAAATTTGCTATACAAAACAGGACATACTAACCTGAATATAGAATGCAATTACCTACACTCCGCTTAACCATTTTTAGTAATTTGAAAAATAATCCTTTGAAGGCTGAAATCTCCAGATATCATCTAAACTATCAGGACAATTATCTATAAAAATTTCAGAGTGAAACTAATAATATAACACAGCATATCAACTGTTCAAACTTGCAGTGGACCACAGAAAATTCTGCAGCGTGCTACCCTTACTAAAACGTTTATAATTTTTGACCCAATTACTCAGTCGACTTGAAATCTTCGGATGAACCAACTAGAGGTCATATAGAATAATTCATATCATATAACCACTGCCAAGAACAGATATTAATTGACTCAACCAGACTGTCCAAAACAGGGCAGAAAAATTCAGCATCTAGCAACTATAAACATTATAACATATGTATACATGATCAAGGATCATACCTTGCTCACAACTAGCTTCTCTACTCTTGAAAGTATCAAAATCAGATTTCCCCCAAACTTGAAACCAAACCCTAGCTTCTTAATTAATACCAGAATTCAGATTACTATTACATCCCATTTACATATGTTCTGATATGATTCCAGGTACCCAGGCATAATTGATAGTATGAAAGTGCCCAAGGGATTATGTACTTGTAAGACAACTGACAAAACAGTAGTTATCAATAAGCACTACAACAAATACACAATGCTATGTTTTTCCAGAAAATGAAATGATCCAGGTTTAAACCACACACAAAAGAACCTTGACAATTACAACATTCCCACTACTCGGAACAGAATAATAGGACCCCAAATTAAAAAGAAATCCAAATCCACAAATTAAACCCCAAATCTGGTACTCAAATTAAGAAAAAGAAAAAACCCCAAATCTGGTACTTAAACTAAAATCCCCAAATCCCAATTATCACTAATTGAACTCGATTTGAGCAAATACATGGAAGAATATATACAAATAAAAAGAACATTCGTAAGAAGAATATTTACCTAATATTCGAGTTTTAATCTTCGTTTTTGTTTAATCATCGATTTTAGTCTTCAATCTTCTAGCTTTAGTCGCCGATTTAGTCTTCAATCTTCGAGTACGTTTGATTTCTTCAATTTACTTTGTGTGTTTGTATTTTCGTCTGTGTGTGTTTTTGTCTGTTTGTGTCTGATTTTTATTTTCTTATGTTTTATTATTTTCATAAGCCCGGTAAATTGAGCCCGCCCATTTTTTCCTCCAATTTTGAGAAGCCCTCCAATTTTGAGGTCCAATAATGATGTCTACAGCAACGCCTTAAAAAACCATTGCAATAGATAGCAAATTTTACAATATGTAACGGTTTTTCACTTCAATTGTAACGGTTTTGAAAAGCATTACAATATGTCTAATTTTGTAAAAACTTGTCAAGCAATAGCAACGGTTTTTAACAAGTCTGGTTGCCTTAGCCAATCTATGGTGTAGTGTAAGTGCAAAGAAGGGCTACCTCTTGTTGTCAAGGGTACACGACTTGATATCTCATATTAACAGCATGTTCTACTCACTATTTTATTTTTCATGTTAAATGAGGGTGCTTCATTTTGTTCCTATGTCATTAAGACTTTTAATGTAGCTAGTTTTTTTTTTTACAAGAAAACGAGAAGTCCCCATGTCAAGACAGGAAAATGTATTAAGAAGTTGCATATATGGTCTAGTCTAATTCCCTTCATTCCAATGCATATATTGTATTAAGAAGCTCACATGAATTCAGTTTGAGTACATGCTAAAAGAAGCTCACAGAGTAGAGAAGTAAGTACCATTAATGATGTCCAAATGGCATCCTTGAAGGTAGATGGCACTTTCCGCAAATCAGGAATGTTAATGGGAATATGGAGCCTGACTTGATCTCCGACGGCAGTTTTGAATTGGACAGCATTTGGCCCAACAATATCGCCAGTACTCGGCCAGAACTCCACAAGGAGTTTTCCCCCTGGACCTATTATTGAGGTTTTCCTGGATGATTGAGAAACACTGTTCGAACCTCCAGCTTCTGCTTCCATTACTGCAGAAACAATAACAGTCAGGTTAGTTAGGTTATCTCAAACACTTCCAATCCGTAAAACATACCATACAAGAATATTAATTCCAGACCTGGCAACTATTCAGACACCTTTTTTCTTCTCCATTATAATTAAAATCTAAAGAACACGAAGATTCTATAATCTATATTTTGCTCAAACGAATTATCAACTACGTGGTTCTAACAACGATCTCAACTGAGGTTGATCTGCAAGAGTAGACTGAATGTCTTCCGGTTCTGGTGCTTTTAGCATGTCCACTTTACTAGTCATTCGCCTTGGTGAATGTATGACCACCCACCAATCGGGATTTTTCAGGTCCCTCGAATAGAACACTCGATGGGCTTCTTTTGCGCAAATGACTGGCTCATCTAAAATATTGTTGGAACTCTTGAGGTGATTAAAATTTACCACCACCAAGTTAGAGTCTGGGCATAGATTACATCCATTGGCCTTATCCTTCACTCTAACCCAATCACAATAGAACACCACTTCTTTGAAATTAGTGTAATTCACCTCAAGTATCTGTTTGATGACTCCATACCAAATAGAAGATGCATCGATAGGATTTTTATCTTTCCTACTTGATGTAAATGTAGTAATTGCATTGATACAAACACCACAATCTTGCGTAAGAACAGTCTCATCATGAGATTTTGCGGAAAATACATAACCATTGATGCGATACTTTCGAAAAGATTTACATGTGAACAATGGCCCTCTAGCAAAGAACCACAAATCATGTTTAGTGTCACCGTTCTTCAACAACTACAACGTGAAGAAATCATATTTCAGCAAGTGAAAATAACAAGTATCCCTCATAAAGTACTATTTTTTTTACAAATACCTTAGTATATAACCAGATAATAAAATCTGTTTGTATCTCTACTTCTGTCTTTGCTATCCCTTTTCCTTTGCTAGATTGCAAAGACCCGCGATACTCACTACAAGTTATTCAAATAATTTAATATATATATATATATATATATATATATATATATATATATATATATATATATATATATGTGTGTGTGAATTAATTAATGAGAAAGCAAGCACACGTGCGAAGAACAAACACCTGTAGTGATGTCAAGTCCATCGACTTCCAAACGGAAAAGTAGCCATCTACGAATTTGAACAAATTGGGCATCCGACCAAACAACATCTTTGCCTTCAAGCACAGGTCCCTCGTCGTCATCATTTCCATCTAGAAACACTTGACTTGTGGTTTTGTGTTGTGAATTTGGAATGTACTCCATTGCATACCTAACAGACTCTCTGACAAGGTATGACTCTGCAATTGATCCTTCAACATATCGTTTGTTACTGGGTATATCTTTGCACTCCTTCATTGACCTAATTAATTACTAAACTCATGAATGAATACATTTATTAATTTAAAAGTAAGGATAACAAAAAACTGGATTGGAAGAAGTAATTAATTTACCGCTCAAACGGATACATCCAGAGAAAGGGGGCTGGTCCACACATCAATGCCTCATCAGCTAGATGCACAATAAGGTGAACGATAATGTCAAAGAATGATACTAAAAAGTATTTGTTTTCCAGCACGCACAATGCCTCTACAACCATGTACTTGGCAGCTTGAATTTCTCTTCGTCTTACAACTTTCGAACACAGAAGGTTAAAAAACAGGCTTATCTGATGTAGAGCTTTCCGCAATTCAGGATGAGTTGGAAAAGCATGTTGATGTAGCACGGGCAAAAGATATTGCATAATCACATGATAGTCGTGTGACTTCATTAGAAGCAAATCGGGTGGATCAAGACTGACAATGTTACTCAGATTAGATGAAAAACCTGATGGGAGCCTCAAATTTTTCAAAGTTTTAAGGAAATCCATCTTCTCTACTTTAGTTAGGCAGAACGGTGCTATAGGCTTAACTTGTTTCCTACTTGCAGCATCACTTTGCATCCATTGATCCCGATGTATTCCAAGTTCCCTAATATCCTCTCGTCCCTGGATAGTATCTTTTGATTTGTCCTTCTTACCAAGAATCGTGTCTAGTATGTGCTCTACAACATTCTTTTCAGTGTGCATCACATCAATGACATGACGGACTTTGTGATGGATCCAGTAAGGAAGATCAAACAATATAGACTTTCTATACCATGCCGATGTAACTTCGTGGACTCTCTTCCACTTCTGACCAGGTATGTACTTCACATTACTCAACGTTTACAAAAGTTCATCGCCATTTAATCGTTCTGGAGGAGTTTGAAGCTCTTCTTTCTTGCTACCCACTAGTCTGAAGTACTTGCCTTTCCTAAATGGGTGATTAACTTTAAGGAATATGCGGTAATCTAAGTATACATTCTTCCTGCTAGACTTTAAATAAAAGGGAGGAGTATCGTCACCACAAATAGGACAAGCTTTGTAACCATGTGTAACGCAGCCCGCCAAGTTTCCATATGCAGGAAAATTATGGATCCCCCACATAAGCATAGCCCTCAAATTGAATTTTTCTTTTAAGTTCATGTCATAAGCCGGCACTCCTATCCACAACTCTTTCAACTGATCGTACAATGGTTCAAGAAAAACATCGATGTCTCCTTTTGGTGCCTTTGGACCAGGTGTAAGTAAAGACAACATCTGAAACTCTGATTTCATACACATGGAAGGGGGGAGATTGTAAGGCACAGTGATAACTGGCCAATAGCTATAACTAGTAGACTGAATGCCACGAGGATTAAAACCATTAGTTGCAATTGCAAGCCTGACATTGCGCTGCTCATTAGCAAATTCTGGCTATTTTTCATTACAAATTTTCCATTGACCTGAATCAATTGGATGGCGCATATAAGTAGCAGAAGTCTCTACTCGTGCATGCCATGTCATCTCATGCGCTATCCACGGTATAGTGTACAATCGCTTCAGTCTTGGAATTAATGGAAAATGCCTCAGTACCTTTTTAGGCTCCTTGGAATTCTTCCTCCCTTTCCCCCCGTTAACTTTAAACCTGGTTGCCTTGCACTAGGGACATTCTGTCAAATCTTTGTTGGTCTTCCAATATAGAATACAGTTGTTCTGACACGCATGAATGCAAGTAGCCTTCATCCCTAAGTCTTTCAACATCGCCTTCATTACCGGATACTTCTCAGGAAGGGTGTTACCTTTGGGCAACCATCGCCTCAACAAGGTTAAAAGTACTGTCATACTATTTCTAGACCAACCAAATTCCTTCCTCAAATTATGTAATTCTCCAAGTGCTGATAGAGTTGTCTCAAGACCCTCACATGTAGGATACAATTTTTCAGTTGCTTTTCTCTTATAATCCCAATACCTTTTTCCCAAGTCTGGTTCAGGAACATAAGGTTCATCATCAATTCCCAAACTACCATCACCCCTTATCGCATCACCGTGTAAGTCATAATCAGAGTTGACGAAATTTTCCATCCCAATCCCGACAGCCCCTATGATTTCTTCCTCGGGGTTTTCCATCCCAATCCCGACATCACTCGATGCTTTTTCCCGAATATCATTTGCAACGAATGGAGGATGAACGGCAACATTAGATGGGGTCTCACCGTGTAAATTCCATACACAGTAGTACTTATCTGTACCGGCTGAGATTAAATGATATCCCACTTCTTTATAAGTAAACCGTTTTCTATTCCGACACTTCTTGCACGGGCAACGACACTTCTCCCCACCCAATTTCCACTCTACAAATTTAAGAAATGCCTCTACTCCAAATGAATAAACTGTGTTGCCTCTGTCGGGTTCACTCATCCATGATTTGTCTATTGGTTCCGACATTCTATAATATATATAATTAAAACAATTAACTGGGCACATAGCAACTGGGATTTTTGCCATTCACGTTGGACAGGGAGCACAAGTTAAAAGGATCAGACACACACACACAAGCAAGTAAACATGTACCCACCTCATAAGAATGTAATATACATGAACAAAGATTAATACAGATTACTACTCATTACATGCCAAATGGCTACTTTAGAAGTCTGTTGAAACATTTAACAAAATAAATCCAACAAACATATATACATACATATATTGTAATAAAACTGAAAAAGATTGAAGCTTCAGAACAGTACTTCTAATCATTTGCAACGAATGGAGGATGAACGGCAACATTAGATTGGGTCTCACCATGTAAATCCCAAACACGGTAGTACTTATCTATACCGGTTGAGATTAAATGATATCCCACTTCTTTATAAGTAAACCATTTTCTATTCCGACACTTCTTACACGGGCAACGACACATCTCCCCACCAAATTTCCACTCTGCAAATTTAAGAAACGCCTCAACTCCAAATGAATAAACTGTGTTGCCTCTGTCGGGTTCACTCATCCATGATTTTTCTATTGGTTCCGACATTCTATAATATGTATTTGATAATAAAGTTTAGAATTAGAACTCAAGACCCTTAGCTAATTAGTTAACAGCTTCCAAGCAACAACCTAGCTAATTAGATAATTAAAACAAACAAAGTAATACTTTGCTAATAACAAACATAATTAGAGATGAGTTCGTTGTTTCTAAGAATCAAAATGAATCCAACAAACATATATATATATATATACATATATTGTAATAAAACTGAAAAAATGAGTTCGTAGTTTCAGATGAGTTCGTAGTTTCTTACCTAATTGAGATGAGGCAGAGGAGTCGAGGCATAATTAGAGATGAGGAGTCGCAGTTTCAGAGACAGAGGAGAGTAGACAAGTTCTCGGCGGCGAAGAGAGTAGACAGAGAGCGAAGAGAGCGAAGAGAGTATTTGGGGGTCTAGGTCTGGAAATTATTTGGGGGCAAAGTCAATTAGGTCTGATAATTATTTGGGGGGAAAGTCGATTAGGGTGTGAAAATTAAGGGGGGAAATCTCTTTGTCCTTTTTAATTGTTTTTTATATTTATTTTATTTTATTTATTTCTAAAACTTATTAATATTATCATTTTAAGTAATATAAAAACATATATAATTTTACTTAAAGACATCCATAATTTTACTTAAAACATACATAATAATATTACCTAAAATATACATAATTTTTTCCTTATTTAATCTCATTTTATTTGTTTAAAAATTTTATTGAATACAATATTATAATGATAGACCTGATTGCACAAAATAATATTTTTAAAATATTTTTTCGATGATCTAACCGTACGGATGTTAAAATCACATCATTTTAGTGATGTGAAAAAAAATTTAAAAAATTTTAAGTTTATCTTGTATGATTTTATAATATTAACCTCCAAAAAACACTACTAAAGATAACGAGTATCGTCCCGATTGCACAAAATAATATTTTAAAAATATTTTTTCAACGATTAAACCGTACGGATGTTAAAATCTCATCATTTTAGTGATGTGAAAAAAAAAATAAAAAAATTTTAAGTTTATCTTGTATGATTTTATAATATAAACCTCCCAAAAGCACTACTCACGATAACGAGTATCCTCCCGATTGCACAAAATAATTTTTTTAAAATATTTTTTCAACGATCCAACCGTGCGGATGTTAAAAGCTAACCATTTTAGTGTTATACAAAAATATTTAAAAAATTTCAAGCTTAACTTGTATGATTTTATGATATAAATATTTTAAAAACATAATTAGAAAATATATGTAACCCATTAGTAACGGATATGTCCGTTACATTAGGTATCAGCAACGGATATATCCGTTTCTAATTACTGACGGATATGACTAATTAGTAACGGATATATCCGTTACTAATTAGTGACGGATATGTCTGCTAGTAACGGATATATCCATTACTAATTACTCACGGATGTCCTACTCATTAGTAACAAATATATCCGTTACTAATAAACAACGGATATATCCGTTGCTAAAGGTATTCGTAACGGATATATCCGTTACTAATTAGTAACAGCTATAACTATTAGTGACGGACATATCCGTTACTAATCAGTAACGGATCTAGACATTAGTAACGGATATATCCGTTACACTAGTTAGTCACGGATAGCGGACTTATTAGTGACGGATATATCCGTCACTAATTAGTAACGGATATATCCGTTACTAATGTCATTTGTTACAAATATATCCATTACTAATTAGTAACGGATATATCCGTCACTAATGGGTTTTTTTTATTCGTTACTAATTTGCCAGTTTGGTGTAGTGTAATATCCTACCGTACCTTCAAATCCTCTCATGCCATAGCAACTTAAGAATCAAAGTAATAACGCAATGTCTTGGTGTTGAAAGTGCAAGTATTCACATAGTCTACTCAATGAACATGCATAAGTTCTCAAAAGCCCATGTCAAATGTAAGAATAAGTTAGTAAACATGCTAAGCCTACAAGAGTACATCTTTCAGACAAAATGTAAGAACCCCAAATTTTGGATATAATTAAAACTTTTTATTATGTACAGAGGTAATGGTGAATAGTGATTGCGACTACGATGTAACGATTGAGATAAGGAATGAATGGAATGGATATGGATTCAAATACTTATATGTCATGAAGAATGCTAATGGTTGACAACTTAGGTAAGAATAATCTATCTCCTAGGGGAATAAGATATGGCAATTCCAAGCAGGAGAATATTCTCATGTCATCTAGATCGATAACGATTAGTCCAGTGGTTCCGTGAAAAGGTTAAGGAACAATCGAAAGAGATCAGGGACAATTGTACAACCCTAAGAGGATGAGTAAAGAATAAAGAATGAATAGTGTTTTTGGTGGAAGTAAGAATATTATGAGACGACACTATATAGAAGTACCCGGAACGAAATTCTGAGTTCGTATTAGTGATCCAGGGGGAAAAAGAGTGTATGTAAAAGCTGTCGGATTCTGAAAAATAGCACTTTTATTTTCCCCGAGATTTCCCTAGACACTGAACGACTTAAATATTAAGACGGATTCCGATAAAACCCTAACCAGAAACGAATGAGTTATTCCTCCGAACGATCAATGAATTGAGCAATAAACGGACAAAGAAACAAGCAGAGAGCCAAGATACAAGCATGTGCAAGTGGAAGGAGTAAGTAACCAAGTTAGTACCAAGCCAACTAACAAGGTTAGAAACACACCAAGTGGATACAAGATTACATCACCTAAGTTCTACCACTTGCCCACTTGACTGGCATCATGCATGACCCAATCACTTTAATAAAGCTACTTTATGAAAGGTAAAGAGATATTATCCAAGAAAAACACTTTATGCAAGGAACCAAGAAAGAGACCAAGGCCAAGAACTTCATCCTCTCCTAATTGCTACCATTCGGCTTTTTCATAAAATGGAGAATCAAAATCAAACTTCCATCCATTGTTAAATCTCAAGAAAATTAAGGTGAGTCCTATAGTTCATAACTAAGATATCCTATGAATTTCATCTTCAAATTCCATACCAATATTGAGATATAAAATCATGAAGTTGATGATGAATAGTAACTCATGATTTTTCATGTTTTGTTTTCTTGATTTTATGGCTTCCAAAGGATGTGCTAAGCAAGGTTCAAGACTTTTGAGGCCTTAATATCATTTTTAATCTTCAAATAAAGGTATAATCCTTGAACCCCCTTTGATGAATCATGGAGTTTGGATGAGTTTTAGTGATGTTATGCATATTTAGAGTCCTAGATCTATGTGTGGGTTTTATGAGATAATAATATAGTTTATATGAACGGAAAGACATTGCTTGGTCTTAGTTTAAGGATAAATAACATGTATGTGTGATTTGGAGTGGATGGTATAATAACTGGAGGGTTTTGATTTTTGGAATTATCCGAGTTATAGTCGTCGTAATGCCCGATTTTCGTTAGACCTTAAAAACTCAATCATAACAGTTGATATAATTCCTGACCTTGGTGATATTATGACTGATACTTGTAGATCTCGAGCCATAGATCGTTTTGGCACAAGAATCGAAACATTCCGACTTACGGTTTAGGAGTTATGGTCAAATTACGAAAAGTAGTTCGAAACCTTAAACGAGAATTCGTAACTGAAATTGAACCCTCGTAAAATACGTAAGTCAGTGGCGAATCTTGGTAATTAAATACTAGAGGTAAAAGGAAGGTGTGTGAGAAAACCTCATGTGAAACGGATCGTTTTCCGATTTTATAAAAATGTTCGAATCAAGGTTAAACGCGAACGAACCCTTTAAAATTATAACTTTGATTATAACTTAGAAAACGAACGATAAAACTCGAGGTATAATCTCGGTTCATAATCGATCGACTTTAGAACTTATACGACTTAAGTATATACCGAGTGTGGGTATGATGACATGTCTTAATAATGAACGAATGTCGGATCATATCGGTGATAAAAAGAGTTACGCAAAAAGGTGTATAACGAGATAATTCGAAAACGTGTTTCGACTTAAGTGAAGTTTATACTTAGACTTTTAAAAGGTGTTAAGTGGTTAATCTCGAATGTTCTGATTCTTTATAGATCATCGTGCAGACCCAGGACACGCTATCTCCACCCACACCTGACTACCAGGCAAGTGTTCAAACCTTTGAACCTGTTGTTGTGATAATATATGTATATAATTTCTGTTTTACATATGCCATCGCATGCATGCCTGTTTCCAATTATATTGTGACTCTGGTTGTTGTGATACTTGTTCCCTGAATTGTCATTGGCATATAGAATAGATACGAATTATCAGTTATAAGCCAGATATTTTGGTAAGACCCTTAGCGAAGGGCAAATAACATTCATTCTTAAATATAGACCGGGAGTCGGTATTTTGAGATATAAATAGTCGTGGAAACCCGGAGGGATTCCAACGACAGATTATTATTTATCTGAGGAATGTTATTATTAAACGTTATTTAAATTTCCATAAAGTATCAATTACTTGGAAATCTTTCGAGGAATGTTATTCGAGTATTATCTCAGTCGAGAGATATTAAATGAATGTTAGTTTCGAATATTCATTTAGAGTTGATTATTTAATGAATATTATTTTGATATTCATTAGAATGTTATTTATTAAATGAATATTACTTTCGAATATTCATTTAAGGTTTATATACTTAATGATTATTATTTTAAAATATTCATTGGGAGTTCTAATTACTTAAGGGATATTATTTCGAATAAAGTTTTGACTACTAAATGAATATTATTTGGATATTCATTTAGAAGATTAAATATTAAATGAATATTGTTTTCAAATATTCATTTAAGGTTTGACTTATTTATTGAATATTATTTTAAATATTTATTGGAGTTCAATTATTAATGAATATTATTTTGAATATTCATTTAAGGAATGATTTATTTAGTAAATAGTTCTATATAATCATTCGAGGATTACTTGCGAGCAATATTATGATTTAATAATATTCCGTAATTATTATTGAGTTAATAAATATTCTCGGAATATCTATTTAATTCTTGTAAATTCTTTTAAAATGATTTATATGATTTGGAGATTATCTTTCACCTCCACATATTATGTAAAATATTTCGGAGTCTTTTTATGACTATTTTATCAAGGAAAGGTTCCCAACTCTTTATTTTTCATTTAAATCTATCTTAAAGGATTTAAATGCTCGATCAAACTTCCCTGTTATAGGGCAATGTTATTTATCTTGTAGACTTCCCGGTCATAAATCTCGTAATTTATCCTTTTCACTCGCAACTTGGTTGCTATGGACTCTTTAAGTCTGTGTGTACCTTCTCATCATTCGAGGGGTAAGATTGTTGGAACAAGTTTATATCCATTAACAATCAAGAGCTTGGGAAATGTTAGTGAATTTTCCTTTCCAACTAGATACGACTACTTTGTGGAGTCTTGTCAACAAGTATTTCACTTGGGGAAGGGAGGATAAACTATACGTTTCAATGCTGTGGATGTACTCGAACTAGGAGTCGTGTGTAAGAGGCCGAGTCGCGCGGTCCATCACAAGGCCTAATCATTGGCCAGGGAGTTACTATTAAAGGCCATTGACAAGTGGAGCCGTCAGTTCTTCCTTCTACCAGTAGTAAACTATATTGGGCTGTACCATCCCCGACTGATCATCAGGGAGTGGAACAGCTGGCGCGTGATAACTCCAATATTGGTTTATCTCCCAAATTGGGAATTCCCTGCAACACGTATCGAAGAGACTTCTTTCAGGTTGACGGTGTCTTCCGCAACACGTATCGAAGAGACACTACTAGAAATCTGTTAATAGACATCACACATTAGACATCGGTTAGAAAAGCCAATGATGTTAAAAGTCTCCATAACATCACAAATAACTAAACCGATGTCTGATTGTAATAAATACATCACTTCATCATAAAAACAATGTCTACAGATCCATTTAAAAAAAAAAGTAAATCCGTGCTTCCCCCTTTTTATTTCCCCCCTTAGCAAAATATTCCCCCCTAACCAAAATTTCCAACCTTATATCAAATATCATTCCCCCCTTAACCAAAATTTCCCCCTTCAACTTATAAACACTGAACTCTAAAAACTTAAAAAACTAAATCAAAACTCAATTTTCAATAAAAATAAAAAACATTCAGACCTCCCCCTCAAACCTACGCCCTCTCAACTAAGAACCCTAGCATTCAACCCTTTTCAAAAAAAGGTTAATTTGCAGTCAATCGAATCCATGAAATTAATGGGCGTAGTTACAACTCCCCCCTTTTTCTTCACTCTCTCAAGAACCCTAGCTTTAATTGGCTCGGGTATTAGCTTCAATCGATTCATTCCACTCGAATCTAACCTCTATTAGCTCATATCTCAACTGTTAATCGATTTATTCAACTCGATTTGATTAATTGTTCAACTTAAAAGCTCGAACCTACAGCTCGAAATCACAATTTAGTAAGTGGACAAGCTTTAATTGTATATATTGTTTCGATTTAGTTTCCAATTAGATCGATTTTTTGTAATACATTTGTTAATCTCGATTTTTTTTTCTTCTCATTTATTTTCGAATTAGTAAGTGTTTTGTTACTTGTTTCTTCTCCATTTTTGTGCAGGAGAAACTATTAGAGGGGTTTGGATCGAATTATCTCGTTAGTTATGCCTTCTTCCATTTAGTAAGTCGATTTTGATGTTTTCTCAATTTTGGGTCATTTGTTATAACTGTGTTATGATAATTTAGCATAAATATTATGTTATAATGGATTAAATCTGTTATTTATGTGCCATGTGTGTTTAAATATGTATGCAATCTCCCTGATGCCAGAGAATTGGAAGTCTTGTCACTATTACGAGCTTGTTGTATATCGAACAGTTTCTCATACTTGCTGTTCTTCGATTAGTTAAGGGCTGAATTGAAATTTCTCTTTCTAACTATTTAGTTTGTCCTGTACAATAAATGTTGTGATAGTGTTTCAGATAGAAGATTCAACTTAATGATGTTTTTAAGTCGGTGTAGATTCTGCTTTAAATTTTATTTTGTTTTTGCTAATTTTAAGGAAATTGTGTGACACATTTATGTTTTGCAGTCTATGGAGTATAATGTTACTTGTTATGGTAATGTATCACGTATCTATGTTTTTTTTTGACTTGCAAGCTTTGTTGGTACATATTAGATGGAGTCTGCTTCTGGTATTCAAGATTAGCATTAATACAATGAATATGTTGTGCCAGTTGCATACATATGTACTTGCTAATATGATGATTCTGTGAATGTAGGATATTGCAAACGCGGAGTTAGCTCCTACACATCCAATCCGTCTAGGGTTGGCACTCAACTTCTCTGTGTTTTACTATGAAATTCTGAGTTCTCCGGACCGTGCTTGTAATCTTGCAAAACAGGTAATGATGGCCTTCATAATGTCTGCATCTACTTTCTTTATAAGTCTTTAGAGTTTTATGGTTAACTCTAGCACTATAGTAGTTATATGTAAATTATTACTAAGATTATGTAGTTTTAGTGTTTTATTGTGGTTTTATGGTTATGCGGTAGGCCATGATGTTTAAAATTGCATTAGCCTGTGACTGTGCTCTATAAGAATCACATGATTTTGCGAGGTTTGAATCTGAAATTGATTTGGAAGTTAAATAGTGGTGTTATATTATTAGTACTCAATCCTCTTTATGGTAAAACAAAACTGTTATGGTCCTTGTGGCTAATGATCCCTGAATGATTTATGTTTGTTACCACTATGGAAAGGCTTTTGATGAAGCAATTGCGGAGTTGGATACTCTAAGAGAGGAGTCTTACAAGGACAGCACATTGATAATCACTAGTGGAGTTTGGGTATCCTGCATTTTGATGGCTAGCACATTGCACATGATATATGTGTGTTTGTGCAGAACACTAGTGGATAACATAGAAAAAATTCTGGAAGGTCCAGGGGGGGATTCTGTCATTTTCTGGAAGTTTGGGGTAATCTAATTTTTTTGCTGTTTATATTGGTTTTGATTATGTCATTGGTTTTGATTTTTTCGAGTGCAAATTCTGCTCCCTTTGTAATCGGTTGATTGCTGCATTAAGTTTCATATCATTGTACTTTGCTACCCTCTCCTTAAACATTATTAACTTCATTTAGACAAATCAGGTAACACAATAATTTCTTCTTGTCTGGTTGTACAAATTTAGAATCAAAAGATATCTAAGGTTTAGGCATCTTTACTGTCTTATAGTGCACATCAATGTGTAGAGTTAATTGTTGCATGATGCAGATTGTGTGCAGAGCCGACCGTAAGACTGAGAATTTAAGTTAAAGAGTTCTTTATATGTTCTTCTATACATGAAGTTTTGATCTGAACGTAGCCAGTGGAAATGCTAGAAGTGTTACTGGTATGATCATCCTTTATCTTAATCTTTAGTGCCTGATTTTTTTAACATGAATTAGAATAGTAGATTTGCTCATAGATATAGAAGTCTATCTGATATAGAAATATTTATAGGCGGCGTTGGTGCTGGTTAATAAATCTTGAAGAGTTTGTTAATAGTTATTAGTCGGGTAGATACATCTTAATTTGTTAATAAAGATATTTTATTAGTAAGCATTTTTCTTCAAGTTGCTTATTTTTTTAAAAATGTTTGCAGATTCTACAGAGTGCAGACATATATAGAAATCTGGAGTTTTTGGCAATTCAATTAGCGAAGAAAAAAGGTCATCCTATCACTTGATCATGTTCTAAAGTTATGCCCTGAGGACAATGGGAGCTAATTTGAATTTGGTTCTCGAAGGTGAGTTTATGTTTCTTCCTGTTTTAACTATGTAACAAAGATGATTGTTTAAAACATTGTTATTAGTCCTTATTAATATTTCTGAAGTTTTTTTTTGTTTATTTTTGTTTTATATAAAAGAATTTTTATTTTAATATTGTTGCTGGGATAGTGAATCAGTAAAGCGATAATCGAACTTAATCACCTGCAAATAGTTGCTAGCATGATTGTTGACGTTTCTTTCATTTTAGAAATTTAAAGATGTTGACTTTGGAATTGAGCTGGTTTTTAAACTTAATTTAGCAAAAAAAAATAAAGAAGAATCAACTTAAACAGCAGTGCATAATTTTAGATTTTGCAGATTCATTGCTGAACTTTAAAAATATATTAAATGAGCTGCATGTATCTAATTTCTAAAGTTCAAGATGTTCTACAAACCTTGTAAAATTTACTACAACCTTGTAGCTTCCCCTGTTTCAGATTACCGAATTTACTCTGTCAAAAATCTGATTCATATTTTCTACTCAGAATGTAAATTTCATCTGGACAACCTATTCTTTCTTATCACTCTTCTGATATTAATTCTGTGTCAACGAGACCAATCCAGTTACAACACCTGTTCAATCCTGCCATATGTCAAACTTGGTTATGTAAAACCTGTTAAAATTTGTTTTTGTCCAAACAATTAAATGAGCTCCCATGTATCATGGCAAACTTGTTTGTATTTAAAAAGCCTGAGGAAGTTGATGTTTGCATTGGTAGGTACCTAATGTGGGCCTCAACTTTGCTGATTGGCTTGTTTGTATGTGTAAAATATATATATTCAGGGCATTTGTGGCTGGAATATGTTTGCTGATTGAAATGACTTGCTGCTGCTATAAATGGTTATTCGTCTTGCCATCTTTCTGCTTTTCTGTTGAGTACTGAAGTTGAAATTTTGCTACTACCAGGGCACTGTCTCTGTATTTTGTGTATGATGTTTGGTCTTTAACACTGTTGTACTATAAACTAGAGCTTGTGCTTTTACTTCTTTATGCTATGTTTTTATTTATTTTGCACTCTGGCTTCTTCAGTAAATTACTGCTTATTATAATTTTCAGGTCTATTCTGTTGTCGAATACGTTTTCTGATTGGAATGGCTTGCTGCTGCTATAAAATGGTGCTGATTAGTGTAAACTCTTGCTATTATATTTTGTAACAATGTCTTTCGACAAGATTAAGATTTCTACTCTCTGGATAATGA
This sequence comes from Saposhnikovia divaricata, assembly GCA_036435485.1. Taxonomy (NCBI): domain Eukaryota; kingdom Viridiplantae; phylum Streptophyta; class Magnoliopsida; order Apiales; family Apiaceae; genus Saposhnikovia; species Saposhnikovia divaricata. The sequence continues at coordinate 170,339,010 of CM071594.1, read as the reverse complement.
TCATGGTATAAACTTGTTTTATGCAGCTTTCTAAGTGGGTGAACACCAACAATTACTGCTGAGAATCTTCTTGAAATCTTGCTGTGCAGTCAGATCTTATTGCTGTGGTTCGGGGACTTGATGCCACCGATAATTATTTCAGCAACTTGGCTGGCAGTTGTAGTTAGTTTGGTTAGTTGTAGTTGCTTAGTTTGTTTGATCGTTGTAGTTGGAGATTTTATGCTATAAGTTGGTGTACGATTTGTGGATAATGTTGTTGTTGATCTCTAGTAATTGATAATGATAGCTTCTTTAATGATTAATTTAGTTTTTGTGATGTTTACTTTTAGTGTTTGGTTTTGTTTCAAAAAATCAGACATCACTTTTGCAAAAAAAAAAACTGATGTTAAATATGACAAAGTAACAACAGCACAGCTATATGCAACGATGTAAAAAGAATAGAAACACATCAGCTTCATAAAAGAAACCGATGTAATAACATACAATAGACATCGGTTTAAAAACAGAAAACGATGTAATAATATATAATAGACATCGGTTGTTTAATAAATAATCGATGTATATTATACTCATAGACATCGGTTGATAATTAAACAACCGATGTTTATGTCTTGATTTATATTACATGTCATATGTTTAAGATGATATAAATCTTGTATAAACGTAAAATTCACATGATAGGCATGACATATTACTGCAAAAACGATGTCTAAAATTACTACAGACATCAGTTCTTTATTAGAAACGATGTCTAAAACTACTACAGACATCGGTTAAAAACCGATGTCTAAGACCCCTACCTTTCTCTACACATGCGAAGACATCGGTTCTGGATTTACATAGACATCAGTTTTTAACCGATGTCTATTGACGTTTTTCTAGTAGTGAGACTTCTTTCAGGTTGTAGGACTTCGAAAAATGTTAATAACTGGAATTGCAATATTTTCCTTGCAAGTTCCTCTTTATATGATAAATGATAATATCTTGCTTATTTTGCCTTAGCAGATATTTCCACAAAATAAATACTTTAAGTTACCCTGTAACTTCATCGTTCATATTATACTGGCATCATTTCCGTAAATGCATGGCATATGGTTTGAAAGATACTTTTGAACCGTTATATTTTATCGTTCAGTTAAATATTATTGTTGGTGGGCTATTGCTCACCCTTGCTTTATTATTATATCACAACAACAGCTAGACCAGATGACTCGCACAAGGCGCACTCGATGCTGACAAGGACGATGAGACTACCAGAGCCGAAGAGAAGCTATTGGTAGGATACATTCATTCTTTCAGTACCAAATATATGGTCTAGTATGACTTATGTAAATGCATGGCAAAGAGTATGTATTCATATTGAAAATTTCTTTTGGATTGTGAAAACTCATAATATGATTAATAAAATTTGATTGTTACTCTGATTTCATCTCTGGGACTAAACGGGTGTGTTTTATATTGTTGTGTTGGGTCATGAAGATGTAACTTATTTTATGTTGCTTTTGTGGATGGAAATTGAGACCGTAACGACCAGATCCCTGACCCCGGATCTGGGGGTGTTACACAAAACTCGGGATCTCATACGTAAAAACAAGTAAACACTCACAATCCACTCACAAAAGAATATTCACTCAAGAACAAGGGTAAGTGTATCACTCAATTCCAACAAAATCATAAGCATGCTTGACATTTGGTATCAATCTAACTCTTAACACAACATACATCAATGGCGATAATCAAAAGGTCTTTATTTGGGTTGTAACGGGGCTAGGGACAAGGTATGTCAAATAAGCCAAATCAGGTGAAGTGTCAAAAGCTAGAAAGTACCATAATAAATCATACACAACACCCTATTTTCCTCCCCTTATAATTTTTACTAAAACAAACACTCGACTAGTCGACTAAAATAGGATCACAACAAACACAAACATGCTCTCATAATATAGTTTTCTTTCTTTTTTTTCACTTTTTTCACTTTTCTTTTTTTTTTTCTTTTTTTTTCCATTTTTTTTTCCGAGAGCTAGATAAAACAATAATATAAACAATAACAATGATCCCATGAATTTATTACATATGCCGACTATCATGTAACAACCAAACCCAATTTTCAATATTTCCCCCAAAATTATGACCAACAATAAACCCCTCTTTGCACACCTTATTACTCCCTTAAGTACTCTGTAAGGAATAATTCATAAGTTGTGATGTTGAGAATAGAATTTTGCTAATACTTCTTGTATATCCTGATCTTATAAAGGATTTAGCACTTTGTATAGGATATATGTGTTAGACAGTAATCTGTGGAAGTTAGTCAGGAACAGTGCGTCAGAGACTACATTTCAGGAACTAAGAGCAGATCCTGATACAGCAAGTCAGATCTTGATCAAATATTGATGGGATGATCAGATCCTGATGCAATGGGAAATCCTGATATCAGTCGTGTTACTCATGATGTCATTATGGATGCTACAGAAACTGGCAAGTGCTATAAAACAGGATCGTTGTTTTGAAAAACAAGCAAGAAGATATCGTGAAGGAAACAAATTCTCTATTGATGGAAACTATGAACTGGATGGCAGAACATTGTCATAGATAGATTATAATTCTGTTATTAGTTGATAGGTAGCATTATAAATACTCTCTCCATATTATTGTAAAAAGAAAAAAATTGAGAATTATAGAGTGCATATCGTGTGAAGCTCTGTATAAGGTTTGTATTCGAGAGTTCGAAACAAACAGAGAGAGAGATTTGTATTGTCAGCAGCTGCTAAAGGTATTGTACACCTCTGGTAGAGTTTGTATTTGATTAATTTTAATACGAACAAAGTTTGATTCATTCGTTGTTCTTGTTCATCTAATCAAGCAAAAATCAGACACGATTATATAACTTGTATTCTACCCCCCCTTCTACAAGTTATTCGAGTTAACAATTGGTATCAGAGCAGGTTGATTTCGAATAATCATAAAGATCTGCAATCATGTTTGGTTACAAGGATGGTAATACTAAGATCCCTATGCTCAAGAGAAACGAATATACTCTATGGGAAGTGAAGATGTTGCATCACCTGGAAGCAACAGATCCTGATTATCTTGACAGAATCAGAGATGGGCCTTTTGTTCCAACAAGGCTTGTTCCTCAAGCAACTGTCGAAGGAAAAGTTGTTCCAGAACATACAGTAGAGAAGCCTAAATTTGAATGGACAGATAAGGAAAAGAAGAACGTTCTTAAGGATGCTAAAGTGAGAAACATACTATTCAACAGTCTTGATTCTGTTCTCACTAACTATGTTCTCTCTTGTAAGCCTGCTAAGGAGATATGGGACAATCTAAAGGTTCACTGTGAAGGAACAAAACCTGTCAGGAAGAATATGAGGACACTTCTCATACAACATTATGAGTACTTTGAATCCAAGTCTGGTGAGTCACTTACTGACACCTTTGATAGGTTTACTGAACTCATTAATGAGATGGCCATGCATGGTAAATATTATGACTTGGAGGATATGAATACTAAGTTCATGAAAGCTCTTCCTGATTTCTACAATGGGAAGATATCTGCAATTGAGGAAGCTAATGATCTGGATGAAATATCATTAGAAGCAGTTTATGGAAAATTGAGAGCTTATGAACTTGACAGGCAGCAGAAAAAGAGCAGGAGTGAAGGAAAGATGAAAACTGTTGCACTCACTGCTCAATCTAAATCAAAGAAGCTTCCAGAAGAAAAGTCTGAATCTACTGAAAGAGACTTGAGGAAGAAGAAGAGCAAAGAAAGTTCTGAGTCAGAGACTACAGATATAGACTCTGAAGATAATGATTCTGAATCAGAGATGCAAGAACTCTTTGCTATGTTTGCTAAAGCTTTCAAGAAAGGAAGATTCAACAGGAGAAGATTTATCAAAGGCTCTTTTCAGAAGAAAGAGGAGAAGAAGAGTGACAAAGGAAAAAGTACAATTGTTAGGCCGAATACACACTAATAATCAATATTAGATGAGAGAATAACAATTAAGATGATTATGCACTTTAAATCTTCTGGTATTAAAAACCCTCTTCGTGATGTAAACTATCACAAAGAGCTGCTAGGTTAAAATAAGAATGAATAAATCTATTGTTCTTAATCCTTCTAGGATTAACCTATCTGTATATATAAGAATACAGCTTCGATACAATCTCTAATTGATATTTCTAATAATCAGCTATACAATGATATCAATTACAGATTGTCACACGTCTCCTATGTCAACTCGATCTCTTTGATAGCTATCCAATCTCCAAAGATTTCGCTTCCATATCAATCTTCAATTGATCTCTAATATCTTCTTTTGACTTCGTACGTACTGCTTCTAGACAGACTTTACTAAACTCTGTTCAGCTTCTGTTAGTCAGACTTTACTAAACTCTGACTTCCTTCCAGTTAAACTCTGATATTTCACTGTTACACTTAAACACTGAAACATTACATCAATTATATCTAACAATCTCCCCCAACTTGTTCATCAGCAAAAATGCACAAGTTAATAGATAATTGATGATGTCAAAAACAAATAATCATATACAGTGTTTAACAACTAAACAGAGTTTAAACTGTTACTTAACAAAATTACAGAAAATATGAAAAACTTACAGAGCATAAATTACTTAATCCTTTCAACATCCCATGCTGTCTTCAAGTACTTTGTTAGCAATCTCTCTTCTGCAACTTCAAGTGCTCTTTCCATCTCTAGCTTGATTTCTCGAAGCTTAGAATCTGTACCATCTGTCTGATAAATGGCTGATCTCAGATCATAGATGCTGTTCTTCTTCATTTCATTTCCAAGTCTGATAAAGTATGACTTTGCTGATTCTGAATTAAATTCAAGCACAGTGACACCTAAATCAGTTCTCAGCTTAGCACTGTTTCTCTTCATTTCAACCATTCTTCCATTGTAATCTCAGTACTTTGGTACATATTCAGACTTGTCTTTAATTCCAAAAATCATCTTTGATCTTTCCATCTGGTATCTGAGCACTTCTGCAGCTTGATAAGTAGGACTGTTATTCACCTTGAAAATATGTAAGACATACTGCAGTTCTTCATACATTTTCAAATGAATATCATGCTCTCCAATTTTGTAGACAGTCCCATCCTCCATGAAATACAGCAGAAAGTCCTTTTTTAGACTTCTTTGATGGATCAACTGTACTGATTCCAGCTTGTCCAAATTAACTTGAGGAACACCCTTGCCTGGAGCAGCAAGTGATGAATGATCTCTAGGAGTAATATTCAAAGTCCTTTCTCTGTTTGACCCTAAACCAGCCAAATCATGAGGTTGCTTAGCAATCATTGCTCTGCTTTGAAAAATATCACCTCCTTGAACTTGCTCAGTATTATCAGGAATAGTAGGTCTCACAAAACCATGAATTGGAAGAGTAGTTTGTACAACATGTGTAGAAACAGAGGTTGTAACTTGCTTTGACTTCTTTAAACTCTTATCATCTTCAACAACTTTTCCTTTAAGCTTTAATCTAGCCTCATCTGCTGTTGGTTTTCTTGAATGAGACAATCTCTGATCAGCATTGACATTTTCATTGATCTTAATGCCTTTAAGAACAGGCCTTGATGCCTTTTCAACTTTCTTCTTGAATTTCCCAGACTTAAGCTTTTTCTCATGTTCAGCTTTAAGTCTTAGCTCTTCAGCCTTTACATCTTCTAGAGTGACATCATTTCCATGTTCTTCAAGAAACATGTTTGCAGCTAACTCTGTATCATTCTGTTGACCTCCAGTAGTGTTTTCTTTAGCAGAGTTTACTCTAGACCTTGTAATTGCTCTTTTGATTCTATCCGATCCACCTCCATCTGCAGCAGCATCCTTCCTCTCCAAGGATTGAAGTTGTTTGCAAGCAGTGTTTGCAACTTTCTCCCCCTTTTTGACATCATCAGGAATCAGGATGGAGGTTAGCAAATCCAAAGAGTTTGCAATGGAATCTATTTTGGTAGCCATCAGAGTTTGATGGCTCTAAGATTTCAATGGCAGCCATGCCATCCTTGTGTCCCTGCTGAACTTCTACTGTGTCAACAGTAGGCATCTCCTTAGAAATCACTTTAGGAGCTTCATGAGGAATGTCATCATCTGATTCATCAATCAGTGTTCTCCTTTTCTTTTTCATGGGCATCTCAGGCTCAGATTCGACATTGTCAGTGGAAGGCACCTTAGAGAGAAACACTCCTGCCCTTTGTCTCTTGCGAAGTGTTTTCTTTGATCCTCCTCCCTTCTTTCTCACAACACGAGAGAACTTAGAAATTTGCTCATTAATGTCTATGGAGGGTGCAGGTTGGGTTTGGGAGTTGACAGTGTTTGATGGTTGAGTTTGGGTTACAGGTGATTTAGGATGAGAAGTTTGTGGGTGAGGTTGAGGTTGATGTTGTGATGATGTGGCAGTGTTTGAGAGTGATTGGTGTATAGGCTAAGTGTTTGGGTTTGTAGCTGTTGATGGTTGTTGTGGTTCTTGTTGTTGTGGTTCTTGTTGTTGTGGTTCTTGTTGTTGTGGTTGTACAAGAAAGTTTGCAACGGCTATAGGATATACCATTGCGGGTAAATCAGCCTTAGCTGCATCCTTGTTGACCAAATCAGCAAATATTCGTTTTATCAACTTAAAAGGTTTGATTTCATCTGCTTCAACAACTTGTTGACCAGGCAGACAAGAATTGTATAGTAATTGACAAAAACGAGCATAGTAAACAGTAGTAGGAAAATTTGCTAATCTCTCTCCTAAATTCTTTAAGACATGAGTACCAAAATCGAAATTAGTACCGTAGAGAAGAGAGTACCCCATCCGAAGACTGTCAATTGGAATAGCATCCCAATTGGTTATTTTGTTGCCAAACGCCCGTGTGATAGAATCAAAGAAAAAATTCCACTCCTTGCGCAAGTTTGGGCGTGTAATGGACCCAAGCTTGTCCATTGAATCAGCATACCCAATCTCTGTGAGCATCGTCCTCAAGTTCACATCAGTCACAATATAATGAGAAGTGTGTGTCTCGAAACCAAGAACCTCATTCACTGTCCTTGGAGTAATAACAAAATTGTTCTCTGGAGGAGTGAAAGTGATAGACGGAGTGCCATTTTCTCCATCATCGTAACTGGAATGATGCCAAAAATAGGCAATCTGAGTGCCATACAGATGTTGTGGAGCAGTGAGAGCCGTGTCAATCTCGGAATCTCTTAGAAAGTTTTGAATCACATGGAAATCAGCAGGAGAAACATCTGTACTCAAGGGTGCAGCATAGTTATTAGTAGGATAAGCCAATCCATTATCATGAAACAGTTTAGTTGCCATTTTGAGTAAGAAAAGAGTAAGCAGGTATGGTGTTTGATGAAATGCGGGAGTTAGAATGCTAGAGAACAGAGTGGAGATGTGTGCAAAGTGAAAACCGATTAAGTGAATAAGTGAACCGTTGTGTGTCAAAAGATTAGAGAAGTAATAAAAAATAAAAACTCAAGAGTTTTAATCATTAAGGCACACAGCAGTTCTCTTGTGAAATGTGTGAGTGGGACACGTGGCACACATGCATTGATGCAGTTAAACCGCATGCGCCGTAAAAACAGTTAATGATTACCATTCACTCTCATATCTTTAACTCCTCACAACTCTCTCTCTCCTGTTTCCAATGCCAAGATTAACTTCCCATTACCAAATTACAGTTGGCAATAATATGAAACAATTTCCGAAATACTCCAAATAAATCAATTATCATGAACAAAAATTTGTACCTCCGAATAATTCACAAAATCCAACAGTGTTTATCAATTATCCAACCATATTATCATGACTTCCTCAAAAAATGTGCAGGTGTGCAAATATATGTGTGTGTAGCAGAGTTTACCGAAACAGTATTTAAAGCATCTAATATTTTATAAAATCCATAAAATAAACGAGTAAACCCTATCTGCACAAACTCTTATAGTCAACTGCTAGTATTTAATGACAGTGTATAAAATCACACAAGTCCATGTCAAATGCAGAAATAAGTTGATAAACATGCTAAATGTACAAGTATGCATTTTCGAGAAATTTCTTGGGATTTAGGAAATTGATAAGGACTCACCTTTCACTCATTGAAAATATCACTCAAGAACAAGTAAATATATCACTCAGAATCAACAACATCAGAAGCATGCTTGACATTTGATATTAATCTAACTTTGAACACAATTTACATTACAAATGATAATCAAAAGGTCTTTATTGGGTTGTAATGCAGGCTTGGGACAAGGTATGTCAAAGAAGGCTCAAACAGGTTAATGTCAAAAGCTAGCAAGTGACATCCTTATACCATCCAATTTATTGACCTCAACTAGTTGACTCTAAAACAAGGATCAGACAATAATATGCTCTCTAAATTTTTTATTTTTTTTTATGTATAGAGAGCCAAAAAAAAACATATAGTAACGCAAGATATACTGATCCTTTGTAATTTATTGCAATAGTCAACTATTAGGTACACAATCCCAAATCATAAATGAATGCCCTTTCTTAAAGATTAATAACCCTTCACCTTATTACTCCTTTTGTACAGTACTAGCCTTTGACAATTTTGGTTCAAATTTACAGATTGGCCAATAAAAAAAATTTATAGGCAGTAATATGGTGTGTCACCGAAAAATATGATTAGGCTCAATGGGTTAACTAATGGATCATGTAAACAGTGTTTGGTAAATATGGGAATTATGTGGTGTAACCTACTGCCTTTATCATTTTATCAGAATATAATGTTATGCATTTCAGGAAAGATTTCAAGCAACTGCTAGCAATGCAACTAAGCTGTGAACACTCAAGCAAATGAATAAATTGCAAAAGATATGCAATATGGCTCAAAAACTCACTAGGTTTGTAATTAGATTAATCCCAATTAAAAAATCTCTATAACACAGCTGCTTGTATCTAAAGCATATAAATCAAATCAGTATACATATATTCATGTCCTTCTAATTATTTACACAGTGTCATTTAAAACAGAGTTTGTTTTATGAGAGGCAATGCAGACAGTATTTACAGATTCAGAGTTTATGATAAAGAAACTAAGAGATGCTAAAAATAGCAGGACAGTATTATGCAGTGTAAATTTGTCTGCACAGTCTAAGATTTAATCACAAATAATTCAGAAGAATGCATGATTAATTACTGAGAATATGCTGCATACAATTTCTTCATAGGTGTAATGTTCAGACAATGACAGTATCGGAGTTTAACCAACAGTATACGAAACAGTGTTTGACAGACAGAGTATGATAGACAGTGTTTAACAAACAGAGTATGCGGAAAAGAGTTTGAGGAAAAATGAAGTTTTGAGTCTAACCACTTTCTCTAATCGAAACCAGAGATCATTCCTAACTCATTTACCAGCTTTGTGAACGTTGCCTCACTCAATGGCTTGGTGAAGATGTCTGCTAGCTGTTGGTCTGTAGACACAAAATGCAGTTCAATGTCTCCTTCTTTCACATGCTCTCTGATAAAATGGTACCTTATGCTGATGTGCTTGGTCATAGAGTGTTGTACTGGATTACCTGTCATAGCAATAGCACTTTGGTTATCACAGTAAATAGGAATTTTACTGTACCTCAATCCATAATCCAGCAATTGATTCTTCATCCACAAAATCTGTGCACAACAGCTACCAGCTGCAATATACTCTGCCTCAGCTGTTGAAGTAGAAATTGATTTCTGCTTCTTGCTGTACCATGAGACCAGTCTGTCACCCAGAAATTGACAGCTCCCACTTGTGCTTTTCCTGTCTACCTTGCAACCTGCAAAGTCTGCATCTGATTAACCAACTAGCTTGAAGTCTGTTTCCCTTGGATACCATAAGCCCAGAGTAATAGTGCCCTTTAGATACTTGAAAATTTCTTCACAGCTGTTAGATGTGGTTCTCTAGGATATGCCTGAAACCTTGCACAAAGACAGGTGGCATACATGATGTCAGGTCTGCTTGCAGTCAGATAAAGAAGAGACCCTATCATGCCTCTGTAATTTGTCATATCCACTTGTGCTCCTCTGTCTTTGTCCAATTTTGTTGCTGTTGCCATGAGAGTAGTTGCAGATGAGCATTCAAGCATACCAAATTTCTTGAGGAGATTTCTGGTATATTTTGCTTGATTAATAAGAATTCCATCATCTGTTTGCTTCACTTGTAAGCCTAGAAAATAGCTAAGCTCTCCCATCATGCTCATTTGATACCTTGACTGCATGAGCTTGGCAAACTTTTCACAGAGTTTATTATTTGTAGACCCAAAAATTATGTCATCAACATAAATTTGAACTAAAAGGAGGTCACTCCCTTTATTGAAATAAAACAGAGTTTTGTCAATTGTACCTCTATTGAATCCACTTTCTAGAAGAAATTGAGCAAGTGTCTCATACCATGCTCTTGGTGCCTGCTTAAGTCCATATAATGCCTTATCTAGCCTGTAGACATAATCTGGATATTTGGGGTCCACAAAACCTGGAGGTTGCTCCACAAACACCTCATCTTCTAGCTTTCCATTGAGAAAAGCACTTTTCACATCCATCTGACATACTTTGAATTTCTTGTGAGAGGCATATGCTAGAAAAATTCTTATCGCTTCCAATCTTGCAACTGGAGCAAAAGTCTCATCATAGTCTATTCCTTCCTGCTGAAAATAGCATTTTGACAATAATCTAGCCTTATTTCTTGTGATTACACCCTCACTGTCAGTTTTTTTCTGAAAACCCATCTTGTACCAACAACAGATCTGTTCTTTGGTCTAGGTACAAGTGTCCAGACTTCATTTCTTTTAAATTAATTTAACTCCTGCATTGCTGTTATCCAGTCAGCATCTTGAAGAGCTTCCTCAACTTTCTTTGGTTTTGTTTAAGAAAGGAATGCATGAAATAGACATTCATTAGTTGTTGCATTCCTTGTCTTTACTGTGGCATCTGGATCTCCAATAATTAAATCAGGTGTATGAGATTTTGTCCATTTCCTAGCTGAAGGTAAATGACTTCTTTCAATTGTTGATCCTCCCCCTCGATCAATGTTCTCCTGATTGTTTTGTTGTCTCTGTTCATTTTCTGAAGCTCCCCCTGAATTCGACTGCTCAGAGTTTGAACTGTCAGTGTTTGAGCTTTCAGAGTTTGCGTCAATAGTGTTTGAGCCATCAGCGTTTGACTCATCAGTGTCTGATCCAGATTCACCATGTGACTCGTTTTCAGTGTTTGAGTAATCATTTTGATCATGCTCCCCCTCAACTGGTTTTCTCCTTTACTGGGGCTGAGTAATTTCTTCAGTATTCACCAGTAGAGGCTCAGAGTATACTTCGACAGTGTTTGTTGATTCAGCTTCATCAGAGTTTATCTCATCAGAGAATAAATCTTCATTTTCAAAACGAAGTTGATCATGTTCATCCACATCTTCAAGTCCAGTTATTTTATTGTCATCAAATGACACATGAATGGACTCCATAACCACTCTTGTTCTCAGATTATAAACTCTGTATGCCTTTGTTGACAGTGGATAGCCAACAAAAATCCCTTCATCTGCTTTTAACTCGAATTTAGTCAGCTGTTCAGGATGAGTCTTCAAAACAAAGCATTTGCACCCGAAAATATGAAAGTATTTCAGGTTAGGCTTCTTTTTATTCACCATCTCATATGGTGTCTTTCCATGCTTATTGATCAGTGTAGCATTTTGAGTAAAACAAGCAGTTTGAACAGCTTCTGCCCAGAAATAAGTTGGCAATTTTGCTTCATCAAGCATAGTTCTGGTAGCTTCTATCAAGGTTCTATTTTTCCTTTCAACAACACCATTTTGTTGTGGTGTACCAGGTCCTGAAAATTCTTGCTTCACTCCATTGTTCTTGCAGAATTCTTCCATTGTTGCATTCTTGAACTCAGTTCCATTATCACTTCTGATGATTCTGACTTTGTTACTTGATCCTTTGTCCAGAAGCTTCACATGCTCCATCAGAGTTAATGCAGTTTCATCCTTCTTTGCTAGAAAATACACCCAAGTGAATCTAGTGTATTCATCAACAATGACTAAAGCATATTTCTTCCTTGCTATAGACATAACATTTACTGGACCAAAGAGATCAACATGTAGAAGATGATAAGGATCAGTGATTGAAAATTCTGTCTTGCTCTTGAAAGATGACTTCCTTTGCTTGGCCTTTTGACATGAATCACATAGGCCATCAACATTTAACAGAGCCTTTGGGAGTCCTCTTACAGGATCCTTTCTGATCAATTCATTGATGTTGTTCAAGTTCAAATGTGAGAGTTTCTTGTGCCACTTCCAACTCTCTTCACTAGACATTCTTGTAGACAGGAAAACAGCTTTTCCAACAGAGTCTGTTAAGAGCTTGATTTCATAAATGTTGTTTTGCCTATGACCAACTAGAACAACCTTTCCTGTAGATTTGCTGATAACTTTACAATATTCAGGTTGAAAATCTACATGATATCCCTTGTCACAGATTTGACTCACAGATAGAAAGTCATGCTTGAGTCCTGGGACATGAGCTACATCAGTGATGATGACATTTCCAAGATTAATATTGCCATATCCCAATGTTCTTCCTACATTGCCATCACCATAGGAAACTTTTGGGCCAACCTTCTCCTCATAGTCTGATAGCAGGGCTTTATTTCCAGTCATGTGTCCTGAGCATCCACTGTCCACGACTAGGATTGCCTCCCTGTTGCCCTGCCATCACAAGCAATTACTGAGAGTTAGATTTAAGGATCCAGACTTGCTTGGATCCTTTGACATTCTTAACTTTGTTAGCTTTAGCAGCGGAATTAACATTATCAGAGTTTGAGCTAACAGTATCAGAGTTTACACTTGCAGTATTAACTTTAACCCATTTCAGATTGGGTTTCAGTTCATAGTAATTATGATAGATAGCATGATACTCTCTGCAAGTATAAATGGAATGCCAAGTGCTTCCACAGTGTGTGCATAAAGTCTGTGGCTTAGTTCTAGCAAAATCCTTCTTTACCTCAGACTTGGAAGGTAAAGAATTTATATTTTTGTTTTTCTTGCAGAAATTTGCAAGATGCTTAGTACTACCACAGTTATGACAAGTTTTCTTGGAGCATAACTAGCAAGCATTGGTTTATTTCCGGAAGTGATGCCTACTTTTCCATTTCTGTTCTTATTTGACACTCCCTGTTTCTTAACAGATTTTAACTCCTTCAGTTTATGTTTGAGTTGTTTATCTGTCATCAAACCAATATTAACCTGTTTAGCACAAGTTTTTACTGATTTGACCTTAACAGTTTCTTTTTCATTATCAGACAAAAATTTACTGGCTCCATGTACAAAATGAGGTCTGATTTTAACTTGGCTTTGAAATCTTAGTTCATCTCCCTCATTATAACCTAGACCAACAGTGTCTATTTGAAAAACCTGTTGAGTGTCCTTTCCAGAATTAGTCCAAGTCCTAATTTTCTTATTTGCTTCCTCCAACTCAGATTCTAGTTGTTTATATTTCTGAAACAAATCCTGTTCTATAGAAACAGCATCATCTCTCTCTTTCTGAACTTGTTGCATATTTTTTAGCTTTTCTTCAACAATTTTATTTCTCTCTTTGAGTTCAGAATTCTCAGATTTAATCCTCTCATTCTCTAAAGTCTGATCCCTATAAGTTATATGAAATGACTTAAGATAAATTCTTAATTGAGAAATGTCATCAATATTATAAGCATAGGTAGTTTGAGGTACCTGATTTTCAGAAGTTTCTGATTCAGTAGTAGCCATGAGAGCATAGTTAATTTCTTCATCAGAATCTGAAGTGTCTGCCCAATTTCTGCCTTTAGTGTAGAGTGCTTTTTCAGTTTTACCTTTCTTGCACTCAGGAGCAAAGTGGCCCATCTCCTTACACTTGTAGCATTGGATTTCAGACTTGTCTTTCTTCCCCCTTGAATCTCTCTTATCAGACTTCTTGAAGCTTTTCTTGTCAGAATTGGAAACATTCCTGGAGAAATTATTTCCCTTCTTGAAATTCTTGAAGCCCATTTTCTTGAACGTCTTAACCATCAAGGCAGCCATCTGCATTATCTCTTCTTCATCACCCTCAGAATCAGATGATTCATCTGAGTTTGAGTCATTGTCAGACATTGGTGACTCACTATCAAACTGTACAGCTAGTGTCTTTCCTTTAGCTTTTCTCCTGGATGATTCTTTCTTCATAGGCTTCTCTTCAACCTTAAGAGCAACAGACTTAGCCTTTTTGCTGAATCTCCTGTTTATTTGTTCCATTTTCAATTCATGAGTTTTGAGCAACCCATAAATTTCATCAATTTGGGTCTCATCAAGTTCATAATTGTCTCTAATAGTGGTAGTTTTCACATCCCACTTTTCAGGTAGAGACAGAAGAAACTTTACATTTGAATCTTCCAAATTATATTCTTTGTCAACCAATGACAAATCATTCAACAGTTTACAGAATCTGTCAAATGTTTGTGTCATGGTCTCTTCAGGTTTAGCCTCAAAATGTTCATACTCCTGAGTGAGTATGTTTCTCCTATTCTTCTTGATAGCAGGAGTTCCCTGACATCTAACCTCAAGAGCATCCCAAATTTCTTTTGCAGTAGTCAAGTTAATAACCTTGTTAGACATAACATTATCCAAAGCACTGTGAAGTAAATGCCTCACCTTTGCATCCTTAGCAATGGATGAAAGATCTTCAGGAGTCATATCCTTCTTCTCCTTAGGAATCATTTTGGCCTCTTGACCAGTAACAGCGGGAGCCAACTTTGTAGGCAGGTGTGGCCCTTCATTAATCCTGTCAAGATATTCTACATCTATAGCTTCCAGAAACATGGTCATCTTTACCCTCCAGATGGGATACTCTGATGGCCTGAGAATAGGAACCCTAATAGCTTCATATCGACTAACAGTGGGTTTAGCATTTTCATACTCTGATGGAGGTGGAACTTCAGACATGATGATTTCTGTGTGTGTGTCGATCTTAAACTGTAATGTTTAACAGATATGGCTCTGATACCAATTGTTAGGCCGAATACACATTAATAATCAATATTAGATGAGAGAATAACAATTAAGATGATTATGCACTTTAAATCTTCTGGTATTAAAAACCCTCTTCATGATGTAAACTATCACAACGAGCTGCTAGGTTACAATAAGAATGAATAAATCTATTGTTCTTAATCCTTCTAGGATTAACCTATCTGTTTATATAAGAATACAGCTTCGATACAATCTATAATTGATATTCCTAATAATCAGCTATACAATGATATCAATTACAGATTGTCACACGTCTCCTAAGTCAACTCGATCTCTTTGATAGCTATCCAATCTCCAAAGATCTCTCTTCCATATCAATCTTCAATTGATCTCTAATATCTTCTGTTGACTTCGTATGTACTGCTTCTAGACAGACTTTACTAAACTCTGTCCAGCTTCTGTCAGTCAGACTTTACTAAACTCTGACTTCCTTCCAGTTAAACTCTGATATTTCACTGTTACACTTAAACACTGAAACATTACATCAATTATATCTAACAACAATTATCAAGCTTGATAAAGCCAAGATCAAGTGCTTTAACTGTAGTGAGCTTGGACACTTTGCTAGTGAGTGCAAGAAGCCTAGGAATTCAGGGAAGGGTAATGCACTCATGGTCACACAGAAGGATTGGGCAGACTCCAGTGATTCTGAAGATGAATTGGATTATGACAACATTGCATTGATGGCAAGTACTTCAGACAAGCCTGGATCTCTAAAGAAAACTTCTTCATCTTCTGTTAAGGTATCACTTCACTCTCTTGATTCATTTGATAGCTTAGATTATGATGATATTAGATCTATTCATGTTGAGTTTAAGAATCTTATGACTAATTTCAAAATTCTTGCTAGTGAAAAAGATGAACTTAAGGTTAAGAATGATGAATTAGTTAGTAGAAATAATTTTCTTGAATCTGAGTTAATTCAAATGGAAGAATATAGGTTAAGTTCTGATAAAGCTAAGCATGATTATGGTGTTATCCTTGAGGCTTATGACTATGTCAGAAAAGAACTAGAGGAAGAGAGAGATGTGATTAAAACCATTAACAATTCTGGTAAAAAGACTCAAGAAATCATTAAAAATCAAATTCTTAGTAAACTTAATGGTTTAGGTTTTGATAAGGCTAGGCAAGAAGATACAGTAGCTATTGTCAATGATGATAGTAAAATTGAAGCTAGCACATCTAAGTCTGAAGGTAAGAAGATAGTTTCTGAACCTAAACATGTTAAATTTGTTGATTCTAAAGGTACCCCAGTTGTGCACAAAAGAATTAACAATAGCAATTCAGATGAGAGAGTGTTAGAAAAACCTAAGAATGTCAACATAGGTTTTCTGTCTAAGTCTCAGTTGAAACAGAGACTAGAAAGTATTTCAGAGTCTAGCAAGATCAGAAGAAATAGGAATGGAAAGAAGGTATTAACAAAAAGAATAATTACAAAAATGTACATGATGCACCTAGGAAGAAATGCTATAAATGTGGAAATCATAATCATTTAGCCCTAGACTGCAATCAAAAACCTTCTTAGAAAACTGAGTCCAGATTCCCCAAGACTCAGAGAATTCAATACAAACCACAAGAACCTTGTTATCATTGTGGTAGTTTACTTCATTCCATTTATATGTGTAAGGAATATCATGAACTGTATTATGACTATTACTCTCTGAAATCTGAAACTCCTAGTCACAAACAGTTTGTGAAATCTAAGTCTAAGGTTGACTCTGCAATAGGTAAATCAAAAGCAAAATCTTCAAAGCCTGTTGGTTCAAAAGTTAGTAAGAAAGGATCCAATCAAAGTTGGGTCCTAAAAAATTCTAACTAGCTACTTTTTGTTTGCAGGGCACTGGAAAGAAGCATTCAATTATCTTGGACAGTGGATGCTCTGGACATATGACTGGAAATAAGTCCCAGCTTACAAAGTTTGAGAGGAAAGCTGGCCCAGTAATATCCTTTGGAGATGGCAACAAAGGAGAAACTCTGGGATATGGCTCAATTATTTTGGGGAATGTCATCATAGAAAATGTAGCACTAGTTGAAGGCTTGAAACACACACTTTTAAGCATAAGTCAACTGGGTGATAAGGGTTACCAATCAATCTTTGACAATGAAGGATGCAAAATCTTGAATATGAAGAATGGAGACATTGCTCTAACTGGTCAGAGACATGGTAACATATATGAAGCCAGCTTGAGTGACACATCTAAAGGAACTGTCAGATGTCTTTACAGCAAGGCATCAAATGATGAAATCTGGAACTGGCACAAGAAGCTCTCACATCTCAACTTCAAGAAGCTTAATCAACTTGTTAAGCATCATCTGGTGAGAGGCCTACCTCAGGAAAACTATGTGCAAGATGGACTTGGTGATGCTTGTCAGCTTGGTAAACAAAGAAGAACCACTTTCAAGAGCAAGACAGAAAATTCAATTACTGAACCATTTCACATGCTACATCTTGATTTATTTGGTCCAGTAAACATTATGTCTATCAACAAGAAAAGATATGCTCTAGTTATAGTGGATGATTACACAAGGTTCACATGGGTATTCTTTCTACACAAAAAGGATGAAGCTCCTCAGCAAATCATTGAACTTGTCAAGAATATTCAAAATAGCTCTGCGTACAAGGTCAAAGTGCTCAGAAGTGACAATGGTACAGAATTCAAGAATTCTACAATGGAGGAGTATTGTGCAGACAATGGAATTACACAGCAGTTTTGTGCACATGGAACACCTCAACAGAATGGTGTAGTAGAAAGAAAGAACAGAACTCTCATAGAGGCAGCAAGAACCATGCTTGCAGATGCAAAGCTTCCAACCTATTTCTGCGCAGAAGCTATCAACACTGCATGTTTCACTCAAAACTGTACCTTGGTAAATGCTCATGGTAAGACTCCCTATGAGATGATCAAAGAAAAGAAACCAAGTGTGAAATACTTTCACATCTTTGGATGTAAATGCTATGTCCTGAAAGTTCATCCAGAACAACTTGGAAAATTTGAAGCCAAATCAGATGAAGCAATCTTTCTAGGATATTCAGCATCAAAGGCCTTCAAAGTATACAATCTCAGAACTCACATTGTTATGGAATCAATTCATGTTGCATTTGATGATAAGAAGTTTGGAATTTTGCAAACTGATGAAAGCCATGACAATCTGGAATTTGAAAATCTTAAGTATTCTGAGATTCTCTCCAGTGATGATGAAGGTTCTCCAGAGGAAATCTCTATTGCTTCTCAAAGGAATGTTACTGTTGAGGGGGAGCAATTCAATCAAGGAGAACACAGTACTGGCCAGGATCAGACTAGTCTTTCACAGTCTACTTCATCAGGAACTGATCCTTCAGTGTCTAATGAACGAAGATCAGAAACTAGTAGCAGTATTGAATCCACTAATTCTACTGATCAAGGGGGAGCTTTTGAAGGAAATGAACACTCTTCTACAAGAAATACCACTAACTTAGGGGGAGAGTCTAGCAGGAACAATCTACCACCTGTTAGAAAATGGACAAGGGATCATACTGAAGATTTGATTATTGGTGATCCAAATAGTGGTGTTCGAACTAGAAGATCAATTCAAAATGAATGCTTGTACAGTTGTTTTCTCTCAAAGAATGAACCTAAGAAGGTTGAAGAAGCCTTCCAGAATCCTGATTGGGTAATAGCAATGCAGGAAGAATTGAATGAGTTTGAGAGGAACAAAGTTTGGAAACTGGTACCAAGACCTAAAGATAGATCTATTATTGGTGCTAAATGGGTTTTCAGAAACAAGGTAGATGAATCTGGTATGATTGTAAGAAACAAAGCAAGACTGGTGGCCAAGGGTTATTCTCAGGAAGAAGGAATTGAATATGATGAAACCTTTGCACCTGTAGCAAGATTGGAAGCAATCAGAATGTTTCTTGCATTTGCAGCTCATTCAAAATTCAAGGTATACCAGATGGATGTAAAGAGTGCTTTTCTAAATGGCAAGCTTGATGAGGAAGTGTATGTGGAACAACCACCTGGTTTTGTTGATCCAAAGTTTCCAAATCGTGTCTACAAACTTGACAAGGCACTCTATGGACTAAAGCAGGCACCAAGAGCATGGCATAAGACTTTATCTAAATTTCTTCTTGAAAATGGCTTCACAAGAGGTACAATTAACAAAACTCTATTCTTTAGAAAGATAAAAGGTGATTTGCTTTTAGTTCAAGTTTATGTTAATGATATTATATTTGGTTCTACTAATGGAAAGTTATGTGCTAAGTTTAGCAAGCTTATGCAGTCTAAGTATCAGATGAGCATGATGGGTGAACTAAATTACTTTTTATGCTTGAAGGTCAAGCAGACTGAGACTGGTATTTTCATTAATTAGTCAAAGTATATCAAAGATCTTTTAAAAAGGTTTGACTTTCAAAATTGTACAATTGCAAAGACACCCATGGCAACAGCCACTAAGCTAGACTCTGATTCTAAGGGAAAGAGTGTTGACAACACTAGCTATAGAGGCATGATAGGTTCACTGTTATATCTAACTGCAAGTAGACCAGATATAATATTCTCTACCTGTTTATGTGCTAGATTCCAAAGTGATCCTAAGGAATCTCATTTAATTGTTGTGAAGAGAATTTTTAGACATCTCAAGGGAACTCCAAATCTTGGTTTGTGGTATCCAAGAGAATCTGATTTCTCCCTAATTGGCTACTCAGACTCTGATTATGCAGGGTGTAAAATAGACAGGAAAAGCACTACAGGTACATGTCAATTCTTGGGAAACAGATTGATTTCTTGGGCAAGCAAGAAGCAGCAATCAGTTTCAACCTCAACTGCAGAAGCTAAATACATTGCAGCAGGCAGTTGTTGTGCGTAACTCCTTTGGATAAGAAATCAGTTGATGGATTATGGTATGACACTTAGTAATATTCCTATGTTTTGTGATAATACTAGTGCTATCAAAATTGCAGAAAATCCAGTTCAACAATCAAGGACTAAGCACATTGATGTCAGGTATCATTTTATTAGAGAACATATTAAAAATGGTACTGTGGAACTTCATTTTGTTCCTACTGACAAACAGCTTGCAGATATTCTAACTAAACCACTTGATGAGGCCACATTCATTAGATTGGTTAGTGAGTTAGGAATGTTAAATTTTTAGATCTTTAACATCTGCACAAGTAGCAAGGTATGTTGTTTCAGCTTATAGACTTGATATTTTTGTCAGGATCTATACTTGATTGTTAAATGCTTAAGCTGTAACACTTTACTTTGATAAATTACAGTATGATAGACTTGTTAATAAACATCAGGATTGCTATCAGTATGCTGACGTCATCAGTATTGATATCAGGATTGTATCGTCAGTATCAGGATTGTGAAATTTGTGTGTCTTACTGTTTCAAATTCTGAAGTTCATGTTATTTAGTGGTTCAATTCTAAGTTTTGTTAAGACTATGTTAGCAAGTTTTATTACATGCATACTGATAATTTATATCATTATTCATGACAGTCAATAAACAACGATAGACAAGTAGATATTAAGAAAACTTGTATTTTCATTAATCAAAAGCATTACGTACATGAAAATGAAATACAATTCTTCTTTTTGTCTAACTACTACTGATAATTCTATTCTTTCTAAAGTTGTTGCTGCTTCAATCCTCAATGATCGACTTCAGGACAAGGAGAATCTCAAGATTGGATTCCTTATATGGGCGACTTGAATGAGAGTAGCTGACTCATCTTCATGCTTATTGAAGAAAATGAATAGCATCTCCATCAAGATCAACCTCAGACTCTTCGCCAAATTCTTCATCCTCAAGGTGTGAAGAGATTAGAGGAGGATTGTATCCAACTGGTAGATGTTTTAGAGGAGACTCGTGGAAATCATCTAGGTTAAGATCAACCATATCTGACTTGATGAGAAAAGTCATCTCTTCTAAGAGATAGTTCACTTGCTCCTGATCATGAAGAGTAGAGAACTTCTCAGTGGTAATGAACCAAAAGCTAGGGTTCATATGAAGATTTGGGTTGAAAGCCATGATGGAAAGAGAAAAGAATGAAAAGGTTTTGGAGAATGGCATAAGACGTCGGTTTCTTTTATAGAAAGACGTGGGAAGCTGAACAGTCATTTGAGAGATATCAATGCATTCAGTCATAATTATGTGTGACTGTATTTCTTGTATTTTCAAGAAATATTGAATGAATTTAACCAATTGATTTTGTTATTTCTTTTACAGGTAAAAGAAAATGCCATGTGGAAACTTCATTTAGTCTCTGGAATCAGGATGATATTGATCAGGAATATAAGTGTGTTCACATCAGGATTAGTAATTCTTTTTATTCAGAAATCACATTGAATCGTGTGATTATCCTGATGAGAAGATCACATCAGGAAAAGGAAGCTTATCAGTATTGATTTTTATCTTGATTTTACCTTGACTTATTTACTTGAAATTATTTTTGGATTTTATTTTCCAAAAGTCGTGGGTAACTGCATTTTTCAGGGACTGACACCTGTCAGCCTACGTGTCAACGTGGGATAATGGGTCTGAAGGATTTTTGAAATATAATTATTTTGACACTTTAATCATGTAATTGTTTTCTCTAATATCATTCTCTAAAGCAAAAACACTCTCGAGTTCTCAAAATCACTAATCAATTTCAAAGATTTCTTAAGTTCTTTTCAGATCAAAATGGCAACTCAAAGAAGACTACCCAAATCAGTAGCTTCAAGTTTGGTGACTTTGATTTTATGATGAACAATCATGTTGCAGCTATCACCAACAAGGAAGGGGTGTCAACCGATTTTCACCCGATAATGGACTTTTTGGCGAAAGGACCATTAAGCTATGCCTTGACAGCATCTCCACAAATTAATCAAGTAGCTGTTTCACAAGCTTGGGAGAATGCTGAGGTAATTGATTCTACTCAGAGTCAATCAGGTAAGATTGTTCTACACTTAGGACAAGACTCATTTGATCTTACTGAATCTGTTGTTAATTCAGTACTTCGCTTACCTGTTAGTACGAATTTTGAGAATGTATTATCTGATGATGATGTGAGAACTATGTTATCTAAATTAGGTTATGATGGACCTCTAGATAACATGAGCCAGTTAAATAGATCTTTTCTTAGGAAAGAATGGTCTTTCTTCTTTGATCAAATTGCTAAATGTTTTACTGGTAAATGTAGTTCATTTCAACAAATTACTGCTGTTACATCACATATTGCATATGCCTTGCTTTATAACAGAGTAATTAATTTTGGTCACATTATCTTAAGTCAGATGTGTATTAAACTTGGGTCAAGAGATCATTGTAAGAACCCAAAATTTCGGTAGAATTAAAACTTTTCCTATTATGATGAAGTGCATCAATGAATAGTGATTTGGTGGATGAATAGTGATTTTGAGGATTAAGAAAATTTTTCATGCCACCTATGTACGAGACGTAGTGTGGATATTCCGAAGTTATACTAGTAATCTACGGAGTAAATAAGTGTATGTAAATGCGATCGGAATTCAGAAATTCCAAATTCTATTTTCGTGTAATATTTGACCGATCAATGAATTATATATCAGTAATATCAAGAAATGAGATATTTAATTTGAGGAATTGAGGAGTTAATATTTTGGAATTTTATTATAAGTGATTTGAGAATTTGGAACGAAAGCCACTGAGATAGTGAAACGAACGTTCTAGAAACCGCTGAGACTTTATAACGAGATTAAGCGATCAAGCGAGCGAATCATGAATTGAGAATAGTAAATATTAGAAGTCCAAGGAAGGATATATTATGAGAGGAAAATGGAATTGAGAATAAAATCCTAGAGTTAAAGGAAATGAGAACAATTGAGAAACCGCGAGAATTTTTTTCTGAGATAAAGTGAAAATACAAAGAAAATTGGACACAACGATTGTTTGAGGTATTGGGCCACACTATTACAATGAAGTGCAACATATAAGTTGTAACATATTGATTTAGTAAATATACAAGAAGGGAAGCCCCTTGGTGCAAATAAGAAAAGGAAGGAAGGACTTGGAAACAATATGTATAAAGCAAGGGACTTGCTTGCAATTATGGATGGATAAAGGTAATCCAAATGAACCAATAAGGAGATGACACCACATGGAAAGAAGATAAGATGCATCCAAGTGAAAATATCAAGCATTATTGATCACTTTATCACCTTAATCAAACAAAACAAACACCAAATACTCCATTCTGCCCAGCAGGAAAGGAGCTCACTAAAACGGGCCTAGAGACTTCATTACTCAATGAAATTTTTTGTTCTTTATATGGTTAGAAAGCTGTTAAGACGCTCTACAACTTTCATTCAGGAGCCTCGACCAGGAAATGGGTGCAAGGGCTTCGTTTTGGCTGATCTTTGGGGAGTGTTTTTCCAGTCAGGAAACCCACTTCCATGTTCTTGATTTCTTTGGTGAGATTGAGGATGGTGAGCATAGAGTAAGGCTTCCCCAAGGTTAACCAAGCTTGTTTGAGATTTTAAGAACATCAAGAAGGTATAAAACTCTAACCCCTCTTGGCCATGAATTATTTATGGATGATGTAGATCTTGAGTTTAATTGTTGTGGTTGTGATTTTTAAGCTTGTGGTTAGTGTATGTATCTCCATGTATGTTATAAAGTATGATCTTGGTGATTTAGATGTTGTTGGTGATGTGGATGTAAGATTCTTGGTTGGTTTAGTGATATAAGCATGCTGAGTTTTTCCTAGGAACTTGTACTGTCTTGTAGGAGGCTTTTGAACCCCCAAATCTTGTTCCCTGAAGTCCTAATATATATTGTTGGAAAGGTATTTGAATGTAGGTTCCAGAAATACAAGGTTCATGACTAGGTGATGTATAGATTTTGAGTTATGGCCTGAGAAGTGAAATGTGTTTCTGGATTCCGGACTGCACTAAGTGGTCCCCTTGTGAACCTTGTTTGAACCCTAAAAATTTATATAGGATCATGGAAAAATTAGAGAATCTATTAAATGCAGTGGTGAAGGCTAACCAAAAAGAATTGGATTAAAATATGTATTTTTCGATTTTATAAAAATGCTAGAGTAAAATTCGCGCAAGGGAAAAAGTCGTTAAGGGAGTGTGATTCAAGGGGTAATGGATATGATTCGGATGTGGTAACCAAATTAAGTCAAATAAGTGACGAGCATAATCGAGTGATGACATTAACCTATAGTGGGGCTAGAGAGTCATAAGACGAAGTCATTAAGTTAATTTTGTAACCCTAAAACCCCGCAATTAAAGAGATATTGTTAAGGTACTAACGATCGGCTATTGATTATGTATAGATCGTTCCTCTCCGCAAGCTCAACCACACCAACCTTCCCAAGGCAAGTTTTCCAACCCTAAGCATTTATTTTCAAGATATTATGTTCCTGATTCTACCTATGCAAGTTTACTTTTCAAAACTTACATATACAAGGACTTTCACTGTTGTGTTTGTAGTTTTCAATCATATCAAATGTTTACATTTATCGAAGTATCGACGAAATTGAGATGTATAAGTACATATATGTTTGCACCCCTTGAACTTAGAATGAAATGTTTTCTTCGGACAACGACTCTAGCAATAGAGGTCGCAGCGGTCCGTATATACTATTGACCGGGGAGCGGTATATTATTATATCGTAATTAAATTGCGAAAACCCGAAGGGTCACTCGGGGAGTATCGTATACTCAAGTAATTATTTTTATATCTTCGTAAATACTCAAAATACCTGTCTTGGATTAAAAGCTTATTTAATTAAATAATTATTTTATCAATTATTAATATTAAATCTTAAAATATCATTTATTAATTATTGTTCTTTATTTTAAAGATAAAGCTAATCCAAGATACCTTTAATACTTTCAAACTCGAACTCTTTCGAACTCAAAACATTTTCGAAAAACCCCGGTCAGGTTTTGCTTCTTGTACACTTTTCAAGAATTATCGGTCGACTGAGGTCGAACTTCAACTACTTGAATTTTCTATCAAAATGATTTTTGAGAAGAAAAGAAAAAGGGGACTCTGGCAGGTGTGGGAATCGTTGACGAACGATTCCCGGGATGTGTAAGCGGCCGTGAGCCAGGCGGTCCATCAATTATTATTCCGGCCCAGGTGTTGCCGAAGGATGATTATGGATGTAGTTTTCATCGAGGGTGATTACGATGTAGTTTTCACCCGAGGATAGTTACGAATGTAGTTTCTATCCTTCTACCGGTAGAGAAGACCCGCGGATTATTGGACCTGGATGTGGCGACTGATCATCGTCAATCCTTGTCAGGTTTTTATGTTATCTTCCAGTCCCATCCTCCACTTTGGAAAAATACTCAAACACTGCTTCTT
Organism: Saposhnikovia divaricata; assembly: GCA_036435485.1. Taxonomy (NCBI): domain Eukaryota; kingdom Viridiplantae; phylum Streptophyta; class Magnoliopsida; order Apiales; family Apiaceae; genus Saposhnikovia; species Saposhnikovia divaricata. Next base: position 170,313,649 of record CM071594.1, on the reverse strand, counting down.
GGGCCTAAGTGCCAAGTTGCCGATAGTGTGGTTTTTTATAAGAAAAATATTGACATCGTGCAGTATCTAGAACTGCAAGATTTTCTATAAAGATTGGCACGTGTTAGTGCACTCTTGCAATTGTTTCAAAGACTGAAATGTTTTTGTATGAGAAACCTTCTAAGCTAATGGAAGGAAAGAGGTTTGCAATGATGTATTCCCTGTACAGTATGTTAATCGTAGAGTGTTTTGCCGAAAATGATATACTCATATGTATATATTTTCAAACTTGAGATATATTGAGATGGGAACCTTATAAAGGGTTCATATGTTATTCTTAAAGCTCCTTAGTGAGTATAGATGTTTTATTCAAACTCGGACATACACATTGTCCAATTATGTTTTGAAATCTGAGATATATACCCATATAGTTGGGAATGTTTTCGAAATAAACCACCTTATTATTTTACAAAATGGTGAACTTGCTGAGCATTATGTAGCTCATTCTTGCTTGATAAAAACTTTTCAAAAAGAGAAGAATTTGATCAGTTAACTCCGCACCAGCAGAAGATGAGTAGAAGATTTACCCCTGAGATGATTTAGTTCTTGATAAATACTATAGAGTAAGTCTGATAGGTTTTCAACTGTAATAGTAAGACTTGTCTTCAAGTGTAGTTGTATAAATGGAAGTGCGCAAGATTCTAGATTGTACAGATGAATTGTAATATTTGGTGGTACTTTTGATTATCGTTTCTGAGGCTCTAACTTGTTTGTGTGTAAGATTGAGGTCTGGATGGATGTATTGTTGAGTTGTAAAGTTAATACAGGTATGATATGGTTGGATGGTGACGTGACGACCTGAATCTCTGACCTCGGATTTGGGGGCGTCACAGAAATGGTATCAGAGCGATAAGTTACAGTACTCAGAAACGAAAGTGTTGAGAGTTAAGTCTAAGTAGGAGAATGACATAAGAGATCTTAGTAAACTTATGATTGGACTACCGGAAGAGGTACCGGCGAGTAGAATGGACTGGAGTGTTACTGAAGGTATTATACTAGGGTCGATAAAATCCTTAGAGACCTTCAGAATGATGAATAGAGGTTTGAGAGTCGTACATGACCTATCATTGGTAATGATATAGGAAGCAGAGCGAAATCTCAAGAGCAGCTGAGGTAGAGGCGATATTGCCAATATGATCGGATGACTAGGCTGGCATAAATTTTGTGGCCCATAGTCCTCCACAGTTTAGGAGGTAGCATTTTAAGAATCAAGGAGTTTAGACTTCCCTACATAATTAAGGGTACTCAGTACTTGGAATAAGGAAAGCCTTTTTCTTTGGCTACAAGATCCGATTTTCGATAAGTAACGGGTTTACCTGAAAGTTGGTCACTATGTCGTTGTGGATTTCATTACCCTTGATGGCAAATTTTACATGTGTTATACGAGAATGTTATCATAAGACGAGCGTGCTAGATAATTCCACGCATGATTCGGACGCTAGAGCATGGTAGTTCAACATAGAGAACAAACAAGTGGGATTAACAAAGGGACTCAAGAGAAGTTGAATATGGTTGCAACGAGCGATACAGTGATCTCAGGGTCTACCAAAAGAAAGACCAGTAGGTCTAGAGTGGGATCCTTTGATAGAGATGTTATCAGGGATTACGTTTATATGTATTGTAGACCTCAATATTTTTGGTATATGTTCACATACATACACCCGCCACTGAACCTATGGACTGCACTGAGATCCCTGAGAGATCTCTTTGATCTGTTCCCAGGGGGAACTGGCCACTTGTGATTCATGTCAGAAGGCATGAAGTGGGACCTTGTGGACTTAGCAGGTGTCCCCGGAATGATGTGAAGCTTGGTCTTCAAGATAAAGCACGGAAATAACAGATATATTTGTGAAACCCCAACTCGATAAATGATTTTAAGATGATGATTGAGAGACGCACTAGTTGGTGTCGTGTATTACGAAGACGAAGAGATGGAGTTACCCTCATAATGGTGATAATGAGATGCACGAATGATTATTAACTTATTTCGGTAACTACCGGCTGGTGCACTACTTCATTTTAAACTGTTCACTAACCATGTTACCTCGATTAGTTTATATCAGGTAACCCTTCTAGCTTTCTACTTCAAATTTGTGGAATAACAACCAGTGATATACTTTCCCTAAAGCAGGACTTATCCGAAGCAATTTTATTTGATCCATGAACATTCTATTAAAAAATTTATGATGATCTTGTTCGGCTCAGGCCTATTTACACTTTCTTTCAATTATCCAAGGAAGGTTCAACAAATATTTCCTTAATTAATCGATGAATACTACTTAACGAATATCGATATTTGATTGCTTCTTTCATACTTGCACTCTTCAGTTGAGCTCATAAATATTCAACAAATTACTAAGGACATGGATGATCTAATGTCCAGACATCCCTCATGAATTCTTTTCTTCTATTCAAGATGAGATTGTACATCGTACATTGAAATCATAGTAAGGATATCGTTTTGATATTGGTATTCCGAATTTAATTCTATTGTCGGATCTGATAAAGCATGTGTACGGAGGCACCCTTGGGTGGACCGTTTCACTGATAAGTAATGTTTGATGAGAGGTTATCGATTGTTCCGATACCTAGAACATTCTCTTCAGATTTTATAGTTTTTTTTAAAAAAAACTTAATAACTTCTTATTTCCATTCGTTGTCCGAGTAGCCTAAAGTTTCTTCAGTGGCTACGGTGTTGAAATTTCGTTCTAGCCAATCGAAACCGGCTAGTTGATATGTCAATATGAGTGACTAGTTGATTGTTCTGACTAGTCACCAATGTGTCATTATGAAGAACATTTAGCTAACTGTCCTAGCTAGTGGTGATGTCTCAAATGGGTGGACTAGCAAATTTTGTCTAGATAGTTGCTAGTGTTTCTTAAAAAGGACCAGTTATTGCTTCACTGGTCCAACTCCCAATTTAATTTATTCAGCAATTCTGCCATGCATTTTGCCTACGGTAAAGCATGATGATGAAAGTTCGATGAATAACTTGATTGAGACCTAGTGAGGTCGCCCACTCAACTTGAACTCTTACCCATCTTCGCATCAGACTTTATATCGAATATTTTACTCTTTCATTCATACAATGAGAATTCATTTGAAACCATTGATTACTTGAATGATAAACTACTTCATTCTTTAATTGTCATGGAGTAGAATTGCTTTCTATCGGCTGACCTTCATCAATGCGACTTTAGATTTCCTCTTATTATTCAGGAGGAAAAGTATCCATCCGATGTAAGAATTGTATAAAGACCATCTTTATCACTTTTGTATCCAATAATCATTGCCCTCGTGCAACATCCTCTATGATATCATATTGCAGAATTATCAGAACCTAAAGGAATAAACCTTGTTGTACTCTTTCTGTCTATTCTTACATCTCCGAAAATCGAGACTCCTAGTATTTGGAACCATCAACATTCTTTGAACATTCAATGTGGAATTCTTATTGAAATTATCTATTGGACCTTGTTATTTTGAAACCATTCCTTTCAAAGTGATGACCCTAAGGTGAACGGGAGGTACAATTATGAACCGTTACACCAATATGAGGTCAAAAAATCAAATGTTGTAATTGTGCAGCCAGAGCGTTATGCCGAGTAATTATTAAAGTAGAAATAACATGTTGGGGCATACCACAAGACCTTTAATATTAGTGTGAGGAAAGTTATAAGAAATGATGAGGTGGTTGGGAGTACGCTCCTACCAACCGTTGTCAGGATGTTATATTAACGAATTCTGGAGTTACCAAGCCTTTTCCTGATCCAGGAAATGCAAATCGATTGCGATGTAAAGCATATCCTTAGAGGAAACTAACATGGAAGTGAGATGGACAAGAAAGGAAGAAATATTGTGGCAAGAATGTGAAGCTTTACTTAGCTTAAAGGGATTGATGCACATAGAGAGACATATAGTTTAACAGGCCCCTAATAGCAAATGGATGCATGGATATATGCCAATGATCCTTCGAGATTACCACCTAATCAAGTTTATTGGGAATCGCAGCCGCATGCAGGCCTCAGGCTGATTGGCGCCAGTTGTGAAGGAGGACGAGCGTATGACATCTTACATATACCATCGAGAACTGATACCCTTATCGGAAATGGAGGAATTGTTGAATAGTTAAAACGCGTAGTTGTCTTTCAAAGATAAGGTTGAAAAGTGGGTTTCACCAACTCAAGATTGACCTCTGTACTGTGCCAAAGTTGGCATTTCACACTAATATAAACGTTATAAAATTATGGTAGTATCATTTGAGTGGACTAATGAGTCAGAAGCCTTTATGGATTAATGAACAAAGTTTTGGAATGAAATGAGATATTAGCAACAACCTCGTTGTTAGCTATACTTGATGATAAAAAGAAGACTTTGAGAGTCACGATTATGCGTCTTTCAAGAGTTTAAGAGGTGTGCTGATGCAGTAGAAAGGGGATGATAGCCTATACTTCTAAACAACATAAAGTTACGGGATAGGATATACTAACCGTGAGTCTGGGATTAGTCATGATGGCGTTCACGCATAAAAATGAGACGTTAACTTTATGAGAAGAGTGTGAAAATTTTTCCACAAGTGCCATAAGTATATCTTCATATTAGAACTAAACATAAGAAAGAGAAGGTGACGAAAGGGAGCAGGGAGTATAATGGAGAAATCTGTTATTACCCAGGAAAGGCTAGTGTAGTGGTGGCCGATACCTATAGAATGGATTATTCGAAATTGGAATTCAGTCAGTATTGATCAAGAAAATAGAGTATATACAAGAAACGATAATGTTAGTGGAAAATGACTAAATTATGGGGAAGGACAAAGATGTACAGAGAATTAAGAGAATGTTTGGCAAACGGATATGAAGAATGGCATTGGCAAACTATTAAGTACGAACGCAACATGTCAAAAACAAAATGATAGAGATCTAGTGGATTAATTCCGCCTGTAGAAAATCTTGAACGTGGACAGAATTATAATGAACTTCATGAGTAGGTCGCGAAGACCGAGCCAAGAGATGGCCATAGTTGATTTATAATTGCTGGACCAAGTGATTTACCTACGAGAGACTTTCCATTTAGAAGATTATCGATTTATATATGGAAGAGATGGTGGGGCAATATAAAACTTCTGCAGTGATTACGTCAGATAGAGACTTAAGGATAAACTTCGAATATTGAAGGTGCTTTCAAGTATAATTAATAAAGAGATTGAGCTTATGTACTAATTTGATCTGTGGATGACAGACAGGGAAGAAGAATTATCCAGACGATCGAATTTATATTTAGTGTCGTGCCTTAGATTTCACGGGGCAGTCGAGAAAAAAAACTTATCCATGAAATGAATGTTGTTATCACGATCGTCACCATGCAAACGTAAGGACGTCTCTTGTAAAGCGTACTACGAAAGAAGAAGTTTCGCTTTTCTTGCGTTACGAAGAAGTCAATGAACGAGGGATATAGTAGTTGAACTGGTTCGACGTATACCGAAGACTATACAGTATCCATAGCAAGTGGTAACGGCTGACGGGAAGCAACACATGCGTGCTAATCAAGCCAAGGAATATGAGGAATACCGTGCGTATTGACGTTGTCTCAGATTATAAAACACGACCACAAAGTATTCACGGGCCAACGATACAAGGACTCGACATGGATACTATGAACAAGGTAGAGGAGGAACGTATAAGTAGTGGGATAGAAATTTTCATTCATAGAACAACCGATAAGGAATACAGGTCGAGGAGAGCATGCGTTGAGAAGCAACACTAAAGCGTTGGTAAGATCAAGGTAAGAGAACAAAAGGGTTGAAGTGTCAACCTTAGAGTTGGAAGGGTAAAGTTGGAATTGTATCCACAACTATTTTCCTTAGGTTCTTAAGATAGAATCCTTTTAAGGAGAGGAGACTGCAATAACCCAAATTTTATGGGTGGATGAGAAATCTTTACGATCACGAGATGTACGAATTATTAAATGAAGATTTTGAATTCATATTACATCTTTACTGTGCAGATGAGTGTATGTAAAAGTCATTAGTTTTTTTTTTCGAAACCCATTATTTCGAATGTTCAAATTTTGTGAGATATCAAAGGAGTATGAGGTGGGAGACTTCTTGATGCTACAGGTATCCCCTCGAAAAGGATTGATGAGATTTGGAAAGAACGGGAAGCTAAGTCTGAGGTTTATAGGACCTTTTGAGATTTTGAGGCGTGTTGGAAAGTTAGCCTATGAACTAGCCTTGCCCCCGAGCTTGCAGCAAGTGCATAATGTGTTTCATGTGACCATGCTACGACCCTACCACACGGACTTTCGGCATGTGATAGAGTACGACCAAGTGGACCTACAACCAAACTTGACCTATGTGGAGCAACCCGTGGAAATCATGGATAGAGAAGAACAAGTGCTGAGGAACAAGGTTTTCAAACTAATAATGAATTGTGAGAAAATCAAGATGTGGAAGAATCCACATGGAAGTTGAAAGAGTGAAACAAAGAAGGAGTAACCCCAGTGATTCCTAAACTGATTCCGGGACGGAATCCTTTTAAGGAGGGGAGAATGTAAGAACCCAAAATTTCGGTAGAATTAAAAATTTTCCTATTATGATGAAGTGCATCAATGAATAGTGATTTGGTGGATGAATAGTGATTTTGAGGATTAAGAAAATTTTTCATGCCACCTATGTACGAGACGTAGTGTGGATATTCCGAAGTTATACTAGTAATCTACGGAGTAAATAAGTGTATGTAAATGCGATCGGAATTCAGAAATTCCAAATTCTATTTTCGTGTAATATTTGACCGATCAGTGAATTATATATCAGTAATATCAAGAAATGAGATATTTAATTTGAGGAATTGAGGAGTTAATATTTTGGAATTTTATTATAAGTGATTTGAGAATTTGGAACGAAAGCCACTGAGATAGTGAAACGAACGTTCTAGAAACCGCTGAGACTTTATAACGAGATTAAGCGATCAAGCGAGCGAATCATGAATTGAGAATAGTAAATATTAGAAGTCCAAGGAAGGATATATTATGAGAGGAAAATGGAATTGAGAATAAAATCCTAGAGTTAAAGGAAATGAGAACAATTGAGAAACCGCGAGAATTTTTTTCTGAGATAAAGTGAAAATACAAAGAAAATTGGACACAATGATTGTTTGAGGTATTGGGCCACACTATTACAATGAAGTGCAACATATAAGTTGTAACATATTGATTTAGTAAATATACAAGAAGGGAAGCCCCTTGGTGCAAATAAGAAAAGGAAGGAAGGACTTGGAAACAATATGTATAAAGCAAGGGACTTGCTTGCAATTATGGATGGATAAAGGTAATCCAAATGAACCAATGAGGAGATGACACCACATGGAAAGAAGATAAGATGCATCCAAGTGAAAATATCAAGCATTATTGATCACTTTATCACCTTAATCAAACAAAACAAACACCAAATACTCCATTCTGCCCAGCAGGAAAGGAGCTCACTAAAACGGGCCTAGAGACTTCATTACTCAATGAAATTTTTTGTTCTTTATATGGTTAGAAAGCTGTTAAGACGCTCTACAACTTTCATTCAGGAGACTCGACCAGGAAATGGGTGCAAGGGCTTCGTTTTGGCTGATCTTTGGGGAGTGTTTTTCCAGTCAGGAAACCCACTTCCATGTTCTTGATTTCTTTGGTGAGATTGAGGATGGTGAGCATAGAGTAAGGCTTCCCCAAGGTTAACCAAGCTTGTTTGAGATTGTAAGAACATCAAGAAGGTATAAAACTCTAACCCCTCTTGGCCATGAATTATTTATGGTGTTTAATGTTAGATCCATGGATGTTAGTGTGAATCTTGGACATATAAGTTATGGATGATGTAGATCTTGAGTTTAATTGTTGTGGTTGTGATTTTTAAGCTTGTGGTTAGTGTATGTATCTCCATGTATGTTATAAAGTATGATCTTGGTGATTTAGATGTTGGTGGTGATGTGGATGTAAGATTCTTGGTTGGTTTAGTGATATAAGCATGCTGAGTTTTTCCCAGGAACTTGTACTGTCTTATAGGAGGATTTTGAACCCCAAAATCTTGTCCCCTGAAGTCCTAATATATATTGTTGGAAAGGCATTTTAATGTAGTTTCCATAAATATAAGGTTCATGACTAGGTGATGTATAGATTTTGAGTTATGGCCTGAGAAGTGAAATGTGTTTCTGGATTCCGGACTGCACTAAGTGGTCCACTTGTGAACCTTGTTTGAACCCTAAAAATTTATATAGGATCATGGAAAAATTAGAGAAGCTAGTAAATACAGTGGTGAAGGCTACCCAAAAAGAATTGGATTAAAATATGTATTTTTCGATTTTATAAAAATGCTAGAGTAAAATTCGCGCAAGGGAAAAAGTCGTTAAGGGAGTGTGATTCAAGGGGTAATGGATATGATTCGGATGTGGTAACCAAATTAAGTCAAATAAGTGACGAGCGTAATCGAGTGATGACATGAACCTATAGTGGGGCTAGAGAGTCATAAGACGAAGTCATTAAGTTAATTTTGTACCCCTAAAACCCCGCAATTAAAGAGATATTGTTAAGGTACTAACGATCGGCTATTGATTATGTATAGATCGTTCCACTCCGCAAGCTCAACCACACCAACCTTCCCAAGGCAAGTTTTCCAACCCTAAGCATTTATTTTCAAGATATTATGTTCCTGATTCTACCTATGCAAGTTTACTTTTCAAAACTTACATATACAAGGACTTTCACTGTTGTGTTTGTAGTTTTCAATCATATCAAATGTTTACGTTTATCGAAGTATCGATGAAATTGAGATGTATAAGTACATATATGTTTGCACCCCTTGAACTTAGAATGAAATGTTTTCTTCGGACAACGAATCTAGCAATAGAGGTCGCAGCGGTCCGTATATACTATTGACCGGGGAGCGGTATCTTATTATATCGTAATTAAATTGCGAAAACCCGAAGGGTCACTCGGGGAGTATCGTATACTCAAGTAATTATTTTTATATCTTCGTAAATACTCAAAATACCTATCTTGGATTAAAAGCTTATTTAATTAAATAATTATTTTATTAATTATTAATATTAAATCTTAAAATATCATTTATTAATTATTGGTCTTTATTTTAAAGATAAAGCTAATCCAAGATACCTTTAATACTTTCAAACTCGAACTCTTTCGAACTCAAAACATTTTCGAAAAACCCCGGTCAGGTTTTGCTTCTTGTACACTTTTCAAGAATTATTGGTCGACTGAGGTCGAACTTCAACTACTCGAATTTTCTATCAAAATTCGAACGATTCCCGGGATGTGTAATCGTTGACGAACGATTCCCGGGATGTGTAAGCGGCCGTGAGCCAGGCGGTCCATCAATTATTATTCCGGCCCAGGTGTTGCCGAAGGATGATTACGGATGTAGTTTTCATCGAGGGTGATTACAGATGTAGTTTTCACCCGAGGATAGTTACGGATGTAGTTTCTATCCTTCTACCGGTAGAGAAGACCCGCGGATTATTGGACCTGGATATGGCGACTGATCATCGTCAATCCTTGTTACGTTTTTATGTTTTCTTCCAGTCCCATCCTCCACTTTGGAAAAATACTCAAACACTGCTTCTTGGGCCTAAGTGCCAAGTTGCCGATAGTGTGGTTTTTGATAAGAAAAATATTGACATCGTGTAGTATCTAGAACTGCAAGATTTTCTATAATGATTGGCACGTGTTAGTGCACTCTTGCAATTGTTTCAAAGAATGAAATGTTTTTGTATGAGAAACCTTCTAAGCTAATGGAAGGAAAGAGGTTTGCAATGATGTATTCCATGTACAGTATGTTAATCGTAGAGTGTTTTGCCGAAAATGATATACTCATATGTATATATTTTCAAACTTGAGATATATTGAGATGGGAACCTTATAAAGGGTTCATATGTTATTCTTAAAGCTCCTTAGTGAGTATAGATGTTTTATTCAAACTCGGACATACACATTGTCCAATTATGTTTTGAAATCTGAGATATATACCCATATAGTTGGGAATGTTTTCGAAATAAACCACCTTATTATTTTACAAAATGGTGAACTTGCTGAGCATTATGTAGCTCATTCTTGCTTTATAAAAACTTTTCAAAAAGAGAAGAATTTGATCAGTTAACTCCGTACCAGCAGAAGAGGAGTAGAAGATTTACCCCTGAGATGATTTAGTTCCTGATAAATACTAAAGAATAAGTCTGATAGGTTTTCAACTGTAATAGTAAGACTTGTCTTCAAGTGTAGTTGTATAAATGGAAGTGCGCAAGATTCTAGATTGTACAGATGATTTGTAATATTTGGTGTTACTTTTGATTATCGTTTCTGAGGCTCTTACTTGTTTGTGTGTAAGATTGAGGTCTGGATGGATGTATTGTTGAGTTGTAAAGTTAATACAGGTATGATATGGTTGGATGGTGACGTGACGACCTGAATCTCTGACCTCGGATTTGGGGGCGTCACAATCATGACAGGAATATGGTTTATTATCACAGATTCATGCAACTGTTTATTAACCATTTCATTCCTGATGTTGAAGCTAGATTTGGTAGAGAGTATTGTGTTTCTTCTTATGTACAGCAAAAGAGAATTTTCTCTGACATTACAAAGAAGGACAGTGAAAAGAATCTAGATGAAATAACTGCATTACACTATCCAAATCATGTTCAGGTACTTCTAAGAACTCATCTTCCTACTATCTATAATTCTTCTTTCTTTGGTGGTGAAATGACTCAGGAATCTCAATTGGAGGAGAACCCCCCTGTGTCTACCCAAGTAGCCAAAAACATTATAGTCTCTGAAACAATTCTAGAACCAAATTTTGATCCACAACCTATTGTTTCAAAGAAGCCAACCTCTGGTGTTTCTCAAAAGACATCAGTTGTAAGGAAGAGAAGATTTATCATTTCAAGTAGTAGTTCTGGTGAAGATGATAATAATATATCTCTTGCTGAGAGAGTAGGATTGAAGGCTGCAATTCAACTTTCTAAGCTAGGACAAAGAGATGGAACATCTAGTCACAGCCAGGTTGCAGTCTCCCAAAAGGCTGTAGTTCTTAAAAAGGGAAAACAGTTACTGGATACTGTCTCTCAAAAGACTGTGTCTATTGAAAAAAGATCTCATCCCAAGATCACTTCTGTGTCTACACCTCTTGAGTCTTCTCAAGACAAATCTGTTACTCACTATACTAGGAGAACAAGGAGAAAGATTCATTTGTCACCTACACACAGTGTCAAGTCCAAATAACATTATGCAGGTCTCTACAAATAATGCTATATCCATGTCAGTATCTGGCAAGAGAGATCTGGACCTTGATTCTTCATGGGAAACTACATTGTCATACAGACTGGCTATGGAACTTATTCCTCTGAAAGTGAAGCTTTCCAGGCCTGTTCTAGATTTTCTGATTGAAAGAGTCCCCACACTTTCATTTCCTGAAGAATATGGACTGTTACATCAAAGACTTGATTTAATGAAGACGTATTTCTATGTATCAGTTAGAAAGGAGTTACACAAGAAATTTGGACTTCCTAAGCATGTTGCACTTCAATCACTTCATGTATATCTATTTGACGAGGATGTCATTGTTGAAGATGCTTCAGCTCAAGGTGAACAAGAGGAGGTAGTTGATAGAGGGAAGCAGTCAACAGAAGATACTATTGCACCAGTGGTGAATAGTGGAATAGATCAGATCACAGTCACTGCAACACAAGAACCATCTAGTCAGAGGTTGGATGACTCAGGAACTGCGATTGATGATGCTAAAAGGTCTTCTGTGATGACTGAAATTGCAAATGAGAGACCCTATGATATGGGAGGAATGACTTTGATTGATATTCCTAAAGATCAAACCAATATTGTTCTTTCAGAGTCTATCCACCTTGAGGGTGTGTCTCAGCAACCAACACTTAAAGACGGTGACATACTAGCTATGGTGTCTAATGAAGTATTACTAAAGACATCAGAGTCTAGTGTAAAACCTGAAAGTGGTATACTGGAGCCTGTAGTTTCTGGAAAGAAAGTAGATGTTTGTAAGGGTTCAAAGACTATAGCAGCTCACTCCTTGGAGAAAACCTCAAGCCCCATGCCATATGAGGAACCCTCTCTCCATGTGAGTTCAGGTATAAAAACTTCTTCTAACCCATATTTCTATGTAGGTCATGAGAGCACTTATCCAAATTTGAGTGATACACTTGAAAAGATGGATATAGATCGACACACAGAGAGGCTGGCTCCTGACCAGGCACAAGGAGAGGTAGAAAGAGTGTTGAATTTAGATAGTCAAAGTGAGAATGAGGGTATGGATGATCAACTCCATAGTGAGGGAGAGAAAGTTAGGAAACCACCATCGTTTGATTTCTGGGATCAGGTTTTTCCTGAATCTTGGTCTGAAAATCTTGGTATGGATGCTGGTACTTATTCTTTTATCAAGATGTATGAGAAGCATGACTTAGCACATCACAATGCAAAGCCAGAAGTTAAAGCTCAGAAACAGAAAGAAAGGCTTGCAGGGATCATTAACAGAAGAGGTGAAAGGCTAAGACAAACTTCTACTCAACCAGTACTAGAAGAAATTCTTAATGATCCTAGTATTCCTTTGTTTGTACTTCCAATATCAACTAGATTTGAGACATCAACAATATCTGATCAATCTAAGGAGGAGGCAGGATTTGTAGATGTTAGTACACAGAATACTGGTGAAGGACATGATGATCATACTTCAGCTTCAGATCAGAAGGATGAAGATGTTTGTACTTCTACTCAAGTATTATTACTTGACTATCGTTCTCAACAGGCAACTTCTTCTACAAGACTTGAAGATACAGTTCCATCTGCATCTGCATCTAAATCTGAAGATACAACAAGCACTTCCAACATTGAAGTCGATTCTGAAATTTTACGAAACATTCAGAAATCTCAAAATGATATTCAATCGAGACTTCAAATTCTTGAAGAAAACCAAGTCACTATTATGGATACTCAAGCAGTTCTGATGAATCTCATTTGTTCTGTTACTGAATCTCTTGGAATTAATGTTGCTGATGTCAAAAAGGGGGAGATAAAGAAAATTCAGAAACAACAACAACAGACTGGGGGAGATAAGCAGACTGGGAACAGAACCAAGGGTGACAGAGTTGGTAAATTTCATCATGGAAGTGGTAAAGGAAAAGAAGCATCAAATAGTTGAATTCTTTCTTCTAAGTACTAAATACATGTCTACATCTGAAGAAGGAGGTACTTAACTTCATGATCTTAAATTCATAAATTCTATTCAGGTTGTATTGTTATATGTTTTGACATCTACAACTTAGATTTATGCTTCAGATTCTAAAGCATAAATAGGGGGAGATCGTTAGGAATAATTCATAAGTTGTGATGTTGAGAATAGAATTTTGCTAATACTTCTTGTATATCCTGATCTTATAAAGGATTTAGCACTTTGTATAGGATATATGTGTTAGACAGTAATCTGTGGAAGTTAGTCAGGAACAGTGCGTCAGAGACTACATTTCAGGAACTAAGAGCAGATCCTGATACAGCAAGTCAGATCCCGATCAAATACTGATGGGATGATCAGATCTTGATGCAATGGGAAATCCTGATATCAGTCGTGTTACTGATGATGTCATTATGGATGCTACAGAAACTGGCAAGTGCTATAAAATAGGATCGTTGTTTTGAAAAACAAGCAAGAAGATATCGTGAAGGAAACGAATTCTCTATTGATGGAAACTATCAACTGGACGGCAGAACATTGTCATAGATAGCTTATAATTCTATTATTGATTGATAGGTAGCATTATAAATACTCTTTCTATATTATTGTAAAAAGAAAAAAATTGAGAATTATAGAGTTCATATCGTGTGAAGCTCTGTATAAGGTTTGTATTCGAGAGTTCGAAACAAACAGAGAGAGAGATTTGTATTGTCAGCAGCTGCTAAAGGTATTGTACACCTTTGGTAGAGTTTGTATTTGATTTATTTTAATACAAACAAAGTATGATTCATTCGTTGTTCTTGTTCATCTAATCAAGCAAAAATCAGACATGATTATATAACTTGTATTCAACCCCCCCTTCTACAAGTGATTCGAGTTAACATACTCTACTAGCCTTTGACAATGTTGATAAGTGGATTTTATATCCACTTGGATCGCTTAATTTCAGCTTAAATTGATTGTCTTGGGCTCAAGTTGTTGTAGTTTTGATGTGTTTTGCTTAGTTGTGCAGGATTACGAGAATGTTGACTAATATGGATGCTTTTATAATTTTTTGGGAATTAATTAATTAAAATTCGGATTTTCGAGAAGGGTTGCACAGTTTACACTGTTTTGGCCATATCTTGAGTTCTAGAAGTCCGTTTTAGGCCCGTAAGCAGTCCACGCGAAGATAACGAGATTTCCTATCATTCTAAGATAGTCCAGAGGTCCAATTACGTGGGGAACGTTCCAGAAAATCTGAAGAAAAGTCAGCCACGAATTTTCCTTACAAAACATAATCAAATTAGGAAACGTATCTTGCAGAAATTCTATTATAATTCTGTTTTGTATTTTCTTGCTGGGCAAGACTTGTAGTGCCTATATAAACACATCATACCTTGTAATTTGTATCAGATTATTATTATTGTAACGTAGAATTGCAAGAGAGAAGAGTGGAGAAGGATTCAAGCTCGGTGACAAGCAAGATCTAGATCTACTTCAACTTTTGTATACTTTGGATAATAGATTTGTTTTCTCAACTCTTGTTTTTATTAATATTATTACTTCTTTATTTTATATCTTGTTTAATATCATGTTTTCAATTAATCCCATGGTGACGAACGGTTCAATTATGAACTAATCGTTGTCATGGGATCCTAATGGATTTATCTATGTAGCTTAGTAGTTTATATGCTTTAAAGATTTATGTGTGATGAATTCTTGATATCCTTGTATGGTTGTGTTTCATGTATTTAGATGCGTCGCGAACATCTAATTTGTTAATCTCTTGCTAAACGAGAGTGGATCTTGAGATTTAGAACTTGCCATGCTAGCATAGGATAGGTTGATGTTTTAACATCATGATTTGTGGCGTAAATAGAGATATTATGCTACCCTATGTGATCTAAGTGGATAACTTGTGCTTAAACCTTTATGTTTTCAAATTCTATAGAGATATAGGGTCTAAACATAATTGGTGTCTACCCATCTTCTATCTCTTTTGTGGATGCATGCGTAGTTTGGTATTAGTATACCGAGAGGTAGCTTTTACTTGTTTCGTGTTATCCGATCAGATATCAACCCCATCACATGTATTGATTAAAGGCTGCGACTCTAAGTGAAGTAGATAATGAAATTAGGATTCCATGTTTTATCTCATATAAGTAATTCATATTAAATTCTCATTAGTTAATTATTCTTTGTTTAATAATTTGCTTCCGAGTTAATTTAGAAAATTAAAACCTCATTCTTGTTATTTGTCTTAGCAGTGGATTAAAACTAAACATTGTTGCATAGGCATATTTACTGATTGAACTTAACCAGATCTCTGCGGAACGAACCTTAATTATATTACTTGTGACTACGTGCGCTTGCGTAATTTTGTGCTAACAAGTTTTTGGCGCCGCTGCCGGGGATCATCGGTGTTTTGTTTAGTTTATGTGCTTATCATCAGTGGTCGTTAGCGTTCACTGACTCGGATTTCTTACTTAGTTGTTTGTTTCGTGGTGTTTTCAGGTACTTGAACGTGTATGCGAACACGTTTGCAGGCTCGTAAGGAAAAACTGGCAGAAGACGGTCTTGTAGTAGATAATCAGAAAGAGGAACTTGAAACTACTGTAGAGATGGCAGATTTACCAGCAGCAGTTAAGGCTTTGAAGGACTATTCGCAGCCGAAGATTACTGACATACAATCTAGTATTGTCAGGCCAGCTATTGCAGCGAATAACTTTGAGATCAAGCCGAGCACAATTCAGATGGTGCAGAATTCGGTTCAGTTTGGGGGGGCTTCGACAGAGGATCCTAATATGCACATCAGGGACTTTATCGAGATCTGCGACACTTTCAAATTTAATGGTGTGTCGGATGATGCTATCAAGTTGAGGCTTTTCCCATTCTCCTTAAGGGATAAGGCTAAGGGCTGGTTACATTCTCTACCAGCTGGTTCCATTACTACATGGGATGATCTTGCTCAGAAGTTTCTTACTAAATTCTTCCCTATGGCGAAAACTGCAGCAATAAGGAACCAGTTAACTCAATTTCAACAGCAATCTGGCGAATCTTTATGTGAGGCTTGGGAACGTTATAAGGAGATGCTACGAAGGTGCCCTCATCATGGCATGCCTGATTGGATGGTTATTAATGGTTTCTACAATGGGTTGGGAGCACAGTCTAGGCCTCTGCTAGATGCAGCATCAGGTGGAGCTCTGTGGGCGAAGAGCTATGAGGAAGCTTATGATCTTATTGAGATGATGGCTGCTAACGAATATCAGAATCCAACACAGAGGCTTTCTCAAGGTAAGGTAGCAGGTGTTCTTGAAGTTGACACAGCTTCAGCTATTGCAGCTCAGTTGAAGGCTCTTTCGATGAAGGTGGATTCTCTTGCTAATTATGGAGTTCAGCAGGTTGCTAGTGTTTGTGAGCTATGTGCGGGCGCACATGAAACGAATCAGTGTGCTATCTCTTCTGAATCAGCAAAGTTCGTAAGTAATTTTCAGAGACCTGCTGCACCAGTACCAGCCACCTATCATCCAAACAACAGGAATCATCCTAACTTCAGCTGGAGTAACAACCAAGGTGCTCAATAACCTCAGCCCTATCAGCAGTTTCAGGGTCAGCAAGCAAGGCCATTCAATCAAGGTTATCAGCAGCAGTATGCTCCAAAGCAATCATATCAACCTCCGGGATTTCAGCAGCAACAGCCCCAGGCTCAGGCGGGGCAATCTTCTAATGAAAAATCAGATGATGTGTGGTTAGCGTTAAAGAACCTACAAGCTGGTCAGAAACTCTTGGAAACTCAGATAGGACAGATTGCAAGTGCCTTACTTAGTAGGCCTCAAGGAACTCTCCCTAGTGATACGGAAGGAAATCCAGGTAGGAGAGATAGCAAGGAACAGGTGAAGGCTGTGACTTTGAGATCAGGAAAAGTTATAGCAGGCCCTAAATCAGCAGTAGAAGAAGATGAAGATATTCAGAATCAGCAGGGTGAAAAATCTGTAGTGCCCGAAATTACTCAACCTGATTTGATGGCTGATCAGCAAGGTGATGAAGTAGAGAAGAGCAAGGAACCTGTTAAAAATTCTGTGGAGCAGTCTACAAAGAACACTCAGATCTATCCTCCTCCTCCTTATCCTAGAAGACTCCAGAAGCAGCAGTTGGACAAGAAGTTTGCTAAGTTCTTAGAGGTGTTCAAGAAGTTGCAGATTAACATTCCCTTTGCCGAAGCTCTTGAACAGATGCCGAGCTATGCCAAGTTCATGAAGGGGATTCTTTCTCGTAAGTTGAAGCTTGAGGAATTAGAGACCGTTGCTCTAACGGAAGAATGCAGTGCTGTGCTGCAACAGAAATTGCCTCCAAAACTAAAGGATCCGGGTAGCTTTACTATTCCATGCACTATTGGTAATTTGTCTTTTGCGAAGTGCTTGTGTGACTTGGGAGCTAGCATCAATCTCATGCCCTTGTCAGTCTATATGCAACTTGGTCTACCGGAACCAAAGCCTACCAACATCTCTTTGCAGTTGGCTGATCGTTCAGTTACATATCCTAGAGGCATAGTGGAGGATGTGTTGGTGAAAGTTGACAAACTCATATTTCCTGCTGATTTTGTTATCTTGGATTTTGAGGAAGATAAGAAGATTCCCATAATCTTGGGAAGACCATTCTTGGCTACGGGAAAGACTTTGATTGATGTGCATAAAGGGGAGCTCACCATGAGGGTGCAAGACCAGAATGTCACTTTCAATGTTTTTAATGCAATGAAACTTCCCTCAGATGAAGAAGAATGTTTGAAAGTGGATTGGGTTGATTCTGCAGTTACCATGGAAATGGAGCAGTTACTTAAGTCAGATTCTTTGGAAAAAGTTTTAGTTGGTGACTCTGATTTTAAAGACGAGGAAATAGCCGAGCAATTGCAGCAGCTAAATTCAGCCCCTTGGAAAAGGAGATTTGATTTGCCTTTTGAATCTCTTGGGTTAGGAGAACTTAAAAATTCGGAGGGGCGCCTGAAACCATCTATTGAGGAAGCTCCTACACTTGAACTCAAACCACTTCCGGAACATTTGAGGTATGTTTTTCTTGGGGATGCATCTACATTACCTGTTATTATTGCCTCTAACTTGTCAGCCAGTGCGGAAGAAAAGCTTTTGCGAATTTTGAGGGAGTTCAAGTCAGCAATTGGTTGGACTATAGCAGATATCAAGGGAATCAGCCCTTCTTATTGCATGCACAAAATTCTGCTAGAGGAGGGATCTAAACCTACTATTGAGCATCAGCGGAGACTTAATCCGATTATGAAAGAGGTGGTGAAGAAGGAAATTCTAAAGTGGCTTGATGCGGGTATTATCTATCCTATCTCAGACAGTTCTTGGGTGAGCCCGGTTCAATGTGTGCCAAAGAAAGGAGGCATGACAGTTGTTGCTAATGAAAAGAATGAGCTCATCCCTACTCGAACAGTCACGGGGTGGAGAGTTTGCATGGACTATAGGAAGCTAAACAAAGCCACGAGAAAAGATCACTTTCCTCTGCCATTCATTGATCAGATGCTAGACAGGTTGGCGGGACATGAGTACTATTGCCTCCTTGATGGATATTCAGGCTACAATCAGATTTGCATTGCTCTGGAAGATCAAGAGAAGACCACATTCACATGTCCTTTTGGTACCTTTGCTTTCCGACGGGTTTCTTTCGGACTTTGTGGTGCTCCCGCCACTTTTCAAAGGTGCATGATGGCTATTTTCTCAGACATGATTGGCTCGAATGTGGAGGTTTTTATGGATGACTTCTCAGTTTTTGGTACTTCATATGACGAGTGCTTGCATAATCTTGGCTTGGTTTTGAAACGTTGTGTGGAGACTAACTTGGTGCTTAATTGGGAGAAGTGTCACTTCATGGTGCGAGAGGGAATTATCCTTGGGCACAAGGTATCTGGTAGAGGACTTGAGGTGGATAGGGCTAAGGTGGAAACAATCGAAAATCTTCCTCCACCTATCTCTGTTAAAGGAATTCGTAGTTTTCTTGGTCATGCGGGTTTCTATCGGCGATTCATCAAAGACTTCTCAAAAATTTCTAAACCCTTGTGCAATCTCTTGGAGAACGATGTTCCTTTCAAGTTTGATGATGAGTGTCTTGCAGCTTTTGAGCTCTTGAAGAAGAAATTGACTACTACGCCAGTCATCACTGCACCTAATTGGGAAGAACCGTTCGAACTGATGTGTGATGCTAGTGACTATGCTGTTGGAGCTGTGCTTGGTCAAAGGAAGGATAGAATTTTTCATGTGGTTTACTATGCTAGTAAAACCCTCAATGATGCACAGCTAAACTACACTACTACGGAGAAGGAGTTGCTAGCAGTTGTCTATGGTTTCGAGAAATTCAGGTCTTATTTGCTTGGTACGAAGGTGATTGTGTATACGGATCATGCTGCAATTCGATATCTCATGTCGAAGAAGGATTCAAAGCCTAGATTGATTCGTTGGGTGCTTCTTTTGCAAGAATTCGATGTGGAAATCAAGGATAGGAAAGGCACGGAAAATCAAGTAGCGGATCATCTCTCACGCTTAGAGGACCACGGTAAGGATTCGCATAACAAAGCTCTTATTAATGAATCTTTTCCAGATGAGCAGCTTTTTGGAGTGCAAGGTGAAGAGCCATGGTTTGCAGATTATGTGAACTATTTGGTGAGCAATGTTATTCCTCCGGAATTTTCTTATGCTCAAAAGAAGAAGTTTCTGCATGATGTGAAGTGGTACCGTTGGGACGAGCCATTCTTGTTTAAGCTTGGTGTGGATCAGATTTTGAGGAGGTGCATTCCGTATAGTGAAACGGAAGGTATTTTGCATGATTGTCATTCTACCACATATGGAGGCCATTACGGTGGTGATAAAACAGCTCAGAAAGTACTTCAAGCGGGATTCTATTGGCCAACTCTGTTTAAAGATTCTCATAGGTTCGTGATGAGTTGTGATCGATGTCAAAGGGTTGGTAATATTTCCAGGAGGAACGAGATGCCTCTTAGTACGATCCTTGAAGTTGAGATTTTTGATGTGTGGGGAATTGATTTCATGGGTCCGTTTGTTTCGTCTTGCAATAATCAGTACATTCTTTTAGCAGTGGATTACGTGTCTAAATGGGTCGAGGTGAAGGCTTTACCGACCAATGATGCTAAGGTGGTGCTGAATTTTCTTCACAAGCAGATTTTCACGCGTTTTGGAACTCCAAGAGCTATAATCAGTGATGAGGGGACACACTTTTGTAATCGTCAATTTACTGCTATGATGGCAAGGTATAATGTGACTCATCGTGTTGCCACAGCTTATCATCCTCAAACTAATGGTCAAGCGGAGGTTTCGAATCGCGAGATCAAGAGAATTCTCGAGAAAGTGGTAAATCCATCAAGGAAGGATTGGTCTTTGAAGTTAGACGAAGCGGTTTGGGCGTATAGAACTGCTTACAAGACACCCCTAGGTATGTCTCCTTATCAGTTGGTATTTGGTAAGGCTTGTCATTTGCCGGCAGAGTTAGAGCACAAGGCCTATTGGGCGTTGAAGAAGTTAAACTTAGATATTTCAGCTGCGGGTGAGAAACGTCTACTTCAGTTAAACGAGCTCGAGGAATTTCGTGAGCAGGCTTATGAGAATGCTAAAATGTACAAGGAGAAAGTGAAGAGGTGGCATGATAGGAAGTTGGTGCATAAGTCGTTTGTGCCAGGCCAACAGGTTTTGCTTTATAATTCTCGCCTTAAACTTTTTCCGGGTAAGCTCAAATCAAAGTGGTCGGGTCCGTTTACAGTCAAAACCGTGTTTCCACATGGGGCAGTGGAGATATTTAGGGGTTCTATTAATGATGCTTTCAAGGTAAATGGACAGAGACTTAAGCCGTATTATGGAGGAATGGTCAACCGCGAGAAGGTTGCCGCAGTTTTATCTTGTTCGTGATTTTTCGGAAGAATGTCAAGCTAATGACATTAAACGAGCGCTTCTTGGGAGGCAACCCAAGTGAGGAATTAGTTGTTGTGTGAAAAAAGGAAAAAAAAAAAAATGAGTGTTGTGAGTGTGAAAAAAAAAAAAAATTAGGTGTAACGCAGGCTGCACCTGCGTAACGCAGGCTGCGCCTGCGTTTCTGTAAGACACGCAGACTGCGCCTGCGTGACGCAGGCTGCGCCTGCGTTACTGCATTGGGCGCAGTCTGCCCTTCCCGCGCGCAGATTGCCTTTTGTGCAGATTGATCAGAACAGTTTTGTTCGATTTTTTTTTTTTTTTTGTATTTCCCTGTTGGCTGTTGTACCTTTAAAAAAAAAAAATTATTATCTCCCCAAAATTCTTTCTCCTTCCTCCCTTTTTATAACATCATCTCCTAATCAATCCTAAACCAATTTCAATTCCAAAACCTCCAAAATTTCTCCTAAAATTCTAAACCCAATTCTTTTCCTATCTCAATTCAAATTCTTTTTCCTAAATTTTTTAAATCCTATTTCTATCCTACATCAAATTCCAAATTCTACCAAAAATTTTTCCTTTTCACATTCAAATTCTTATATTCATCCTATCACTCCATGGCCTATATATACCCATACATACACACCCAATTCATTATCTTCTTCCTCTACATCTCTTAAAAATTCAAGTTTGGGGGAAAATTAGTACAAGTTCACCTCTTTGATTCGTAGTGGGATTTCTCTTCTCTATTTTATTTTATTACGAATTTGTGTTCTTGTCAATTGGGGTTTTTGTATTATTCTTGTTACTTGGGTATTTGTGGTGTGATTTTTCTTGGTGGTTTTTGGTGGGATATTTCTTGGTGGTTGTTGGTGGTGCTATTATTGAGTGGGGTTTTGGTTATTATGGCTCCTAAACGAATGAGGGGTAGTTCTAGTAGGGTGGAGAGATTTTCTTCTCCGGAGGTGGAGGTAGAGTATAATCGGTTGTTGTCAAAGCCGGTGGCGAAGGAAAGGGGGTTTTTGCCATCTCGTCATTATGGGTTGGTTGAAGTGATTAGTGAGTTACGTTGGGGAGAGATTTGTAAGGCACCTACTCCGGTTCCGGTGAATTTGGTTAGGGAGTTTTATGCTAATGCTAAAGATGAGCAGAATGGTGTATGTATGGTTCGTGGTAAACGGGTGGATTACAGATCAGATGCTATTCGTCCAATTTTGGGACAACCACCTAAGCTTGTGGGGGATGAAAATTGGGCGCTGAAGACTAGTGATGATGTGGATATGGAGGCGATTGTTCGTGAACTTTGTGTTCCCGGTACAAGTTGGAAGTATAAATTGGGAACTAATGAGCCTCTTTCTTTTCTATCTTCTGCTATGAATAAGTTTGCACGAGCATGGTATCTATTTCTTTGTGCCAATATTATGCCTACTCATACGGGTGAGGTCACAGCTGATAGAGCGATTATTCTTTGGGGCATTCTAAAGGGAAAATACATTGATGTCGCCCACATTGTTCAGCAGAATATTCGCAGGTGTTTAAAGTCTAGTGCACTGTCATCGATGCCCCATGCTTCTATCATAGTTGGGTTGTGTATGGTTAGTGGCGTTACCTGGGGTGCGGATGAGGAGTTGTAGTCACGTTTGCCGTCCATTGTTGATGTGTCTATTGATCGAATGCCGGAATGGCAAGGCGGAATCCCACATCCTAGGGGGCTTGGGTATGATGTTAGTGGTGCTGATACTAGTGGTCAGGGAGCGGGCGCTCCGCCACGTGCTAAGAGAGTTCCAAGAGTTTTAGATGCTCACTTTAGACGTTTGTACAGGCGGATGGATGCTATTCATGCTAGTAACCGAGCGTATGCTGAGGATATGGCTACAGCTTTGAGAGATGCGGGTATTCAGGCCCGGTGGCCTGTCTATGGAGCTCGTACACCTTATCCACCGCCAGGTACTGATTCATCCGAGGATGAGGACGAGTAGGTATGTTTCTGCTATCCCTCGTATTTACTTCCATTCAATGCGGACATTGAATATTTTAAGTTTGGGGGTGGTTTGAGGGATTAGTAGTTGTTGTTGTATATATGTGTTCTTGTAGGATATCATGTTTTGCATGCTTAGTAGTAATTCATTCATGTTATGTTCGTATTATCTACGTTTGTTTCATGTAGGACATCCTGTTTTTATTTATGTATACCATGTGAGTTCATTCTAGTTGCATTGTCATGGCATGCATGTTTCATGATCCCTTAGAACGAGCTAATTCTGATTGGTAGGTAGGTGTCTAATTGAGTGTGATAATGATGAGTAGAGGGTTGATTTATAGTTTCTATGAAATTGACTTGCATGCTTCAGAAACAAAATCTTTTCACAGTCTCGTTGGGTGCTTTTGAGCTAGGTTGAGATCATGCTTGTTTGGATGTTTTGAGATTTAATCACTTGATTATATTTAGAATTTTCATTATTCCCTTGATGGCCTAGAACAATTAAGTCTAAGTTTGGGGGAAAACAGGGATTTCATGCTTAAATTGTAAATAATTGTCAATAATGGCTAGGCGTCAAATGGCTAGTAGCCAGCTCATATTTATATGAGTAGTCTAGGGTTGGAATTGAGAATTCTCATTCCGGATTGCATAGAGAAAAAAAAAGCAGAAAGAAGAAAGAAAAAAAAGAGAAAAAAAAAAGAAAAGAAAAAAAAATGATGTCAATTGTTTATATGCAAAATTAATCAGGGTGAGCTCTTTAATACTCGAGCAATTAAGTTCGCGGGGACTTTGTGCCTAGTGACCTAAGGCTTTTATAGTCTGGGATCCACTAACCCAACGCTCGCTACATGGGTATTATTGTATAAGTCTTTCGGGGTCTCATCCATTGCACGGTTAAATAAGCATGTTTGTATATTATGTGTCGTAGTTGTTTAGTAATAAAAGCATGAATTTCTGTCTACCTTGGATAAGGATGGAGGTGTTCTTAGGTTATGAAGTGTCTACGGTCTATTCTATTTATAAACCTGTGATTGTCTTGACGAAAAGCATGTATGATTTTAGACCTAGTTTTGGGAGTATTTCTGATGAGCATTGCACACACGCACGTTTCTGTTCATGTATTGTTAGTATACGGGAACTTGGTCGAACTCTATTTGGATTTAGTTGCATTCTTGAAGATATTTGCTTGCTCTTTGGTTTTGGTTAGTTTGAAGGGGATCGTTGCATTTTTCATTCTAGTTGCATTCATGCATTGCATTGCATTAGGTTAAATGGATTTTGTGGGTACATTCGCTATAGGCCCTCACGAGACCTTACTCGTCCACTAGGGCTGCCTAGGGGTTTAAAGGGCTTGTTGCATATGCCAAATGCAACCGTGATCACCTACGGAAGTGGTACTAGCTAGTTAGTTAGTTGTAATTGTTTATGCTTGAGGACAAACATCGGTTTAAGTTTGGGGGTGTGATAAGTGGATTTTATAACCACTTGGATCGCTTAATTTCGGCTTAAATTGATTGTCTTGGGCTCAAGTTGTTGTAGTTTTGATGTGTTTTGCTTAGTTGTGCAGGATTACGAGAATGTTGACTAAGATGGATGCTTTTATAATTTTTTGGGAATTAATTGATTAAAATTCGGATTTTCGAGAAGGGTTGCACAGTTTACAATGTTTTGGCCATATCTTGAGTTCTAGAAGTCCGTTTTAGGCCCGTAAGCAGTCCACGCGAAGATAACGAGATTTCCTATCATTCTAAGATAGTCCAGAGGTCCAATTACGTGGCGAACGTTCCAGAAAATCTGAAGAAAAGTCAGCCACGAATTTTCCTTACAAAACATAATCAAATTAGGAAACGTATCTTGCAGAAATTCTATTATAATTCTGTTTTGTATTTTCTTGCTGGGCAAGACTTGTAGTGCCTATATAAACACATCATACCTTGTAATTTGTATCAGATTATTATTATTGTAACGTAGAATTGCAAGAGAGAAGAGTGGAGAAGGATTCAAGCTCGGTGACAAGCAAGATCTAGATCTACTTCAACTTTTGTATACTTTGGATAATAGATTTGTTTTCTCAACTCTTGTTTTTATTAATATTATTACTTCTTTATTTTATATCTTGTTTAATATCATGTTTTCAATTAATCCCATGGTGACGAACGGTTCAATTATGAACTAATCGTTGTCATGGGATCCTAATGGATTTATCTATGTAGCTTAGTAGTTTATATGCTTTAAAGATTTATGTGTGATGAATTCTTGATATCCTTGTATGGTTGTGTTTCATGTATTTAGATGCGTCGCGAACATCTAATTTGTTAATCTCTTGCTAAACGAGAGTGGATCTTGAGATTTAGAACTTGCCATGCTAGCATAGGATAGGTTGATGTTTTAACATCATGATTTGTGGCGTAAATAGAGATATTATGCTACCCTATGTGATCTAAGTGGATAACTTGTGCTTAAACCTTTATGTTTTCAAATTCTATAGAGATATAGGGTCTAAACATAATTGGTGTCTACCCATCTTCTATCTCTTTTGTGGATGCATGCGTAGTTTGGTATTAGTATACCGAGAGGTAGCTTTTACTTGTTTCGTGTTATCCGATCAGATATCAACCCCATCACATGTATTGATTAAAGGCTGCGACTCTAAGTGAAGTAGATAATGAAATTAGGATTCCATGTTTTATCTCATATAAGTAATTCATATTAAATTCTCATTAGTTAATTATTCTTAGTTTAATAATTTGCTTCCGAGTTAATTTAGAAAATTAAAACCTCATTCTTGTTATTTGTCTTAGCAGTGGATTAAAACTAAACATTGTTGCATAGGCATATTTACTGATTGAACTTAACCAGATCTCTGCGGAACGAACCTTAATTATATTACTTGTGACTACGTGCGCTTGCGTAATTTTGTGCTAACAAATGTGGGTTCAAATTAACACAATATCACGCAAGTATACGTGATCACAAGTAATATAAATAAAATCGAGTTCGTTCCGCAGAGATCTGGTATAGGTTTTAATTCAGTAGATGTACTTATGCAACAATGTATGGTTTTAACTCACTGCTAAGACAATTAACTAATTGGGATTTTTGATTATCTAATTTAAACTAAGATGCAAATTATCAAACTAAAAATTAATTAACTAAAGTGATTTAAACTGATTTATATATAGGAGAATAAACATGGGATCCTAACTTCATTATCTACTTCACTTAGAGTCGACGCCTTTAATCAATGCATGTGATGATTTTTATATCTGACCAGACAATACGAAACAAGTAAGAGTTACCTCTCGGTATACTAATACCAAACTACGCATACATCCACAAAAGAGATAGAAGATGAATAGAGACCAATTATGCTTAGACCCTATATCTCTATA
The DNA here is from genome assembly GCA_036435485.1 of Saposhnikovia divaricata. Lineage (NCBI taxonomy): Eukaryota > Viridiplantae > Streptophyta > Magnoliopsida > Apiales > Apiaceae > Saposhnikovia > Saposhnikovia divaricata. The sequence continues at coordinate 170,287,084 of CM071594.1, read as the reverse complement.
AGATTTGAAAACATAACGGTTGAAGAACAAGTTGTCTATTAAGATCACATAGGGCAGCATAATATCTCTATTTACGCCACAAATCATGATGTTAAAACATCAACCTATCCTATGCTAGCATGACAAGTTCTAAATCTCAAGATCCACTCTCGTTTCGCAAGAGATTAACAAATTAGATGTTCGCGACGCATCTAAATACATGAAACACAACCATACGGGGATATCAAGAATTCACCACACATAAATCTTTAAAGCATACAAACTACTAAGCTACAAAGATAAATCCGTTAGAATCTCATGACAACGATTAGTTCATAATTGAACCACTCGTCATCATGGGATCTGATGAAACCATGATATAAAACAAGATATGAATGAAATAAGTAATAATATTAATAAAACAAAGATTTAAGAAAACAAATCTAGAATCCAGAATAATGCAAAAGATGAAGTAGATCTAGATCCGTTGCTTGTCACTAGCGTTGAATCCTTCTCTCCTTTTCTCCCTTGCAGATCTAAGCTATGATACAATAATAAAACGATACGAATTACAATCCTAAGATGTGTTTAAATAGGCTCTAGATTTCTTGCCCAGCAAGAAATTACCTTATATTACAATTAGAATTCGATTAAGGTACTAAAAACTGCCCAAAATACAATTAGAACTTGAAAAGGGCAAAACAGTAATTTCCTGCTCCCATCAGTCTGTTTGCCACGCTGCCTGCGCCCACCACACGAATCCTACGCGTGGGAATCCTGTCCTAAGTTGTAGAAAATCTCCCAGGCTTCGCGTGGACAGTAAGATCGCTGAAAACGGACTTCTAGAACTCAAGATATGGCCAAAACAGTGTAGACTATGCAACCTTCTCAGAAATCCGAATTTTAATCAATTTATCCTCCAAAAATGATAGAAGCATCAACCATAATCGATATTCTTGCAACCCTGCACAACTACACAAAACACATCAAAACTACAACAAACTTGAGTCCAAGACAATCAATTTAAGCCGATATGGAACGCTACAAGTGGATATAAAATCCACTTATCAATACGAGATATACTAATTATAAGCCGGATATTGCTAAGACCCTTAGTGAAAGGCATATGATCTTCCTTCATTGAATATAGATCGGGAGTCGGTATTTTGTATTATAGAGATAGTCGTGGAAACCCGGAGGGATTCCAGTGACAGATTATTTGAGGAATGGTATTTATGAACATTATTTATGTTGTCATAACTATTAATTACTTGGAAATTATTCGAGGAATGTTATTTGAGTATAATCTCAGTCGAGAAATACTATTTGAATATTATTTTCGAATATTCATTTAAGACTTGATTTATTTAATGAATATTCATTTGAGGTTATTGATTTAGATGAATATTATTTTGGAATATTCATTTGAGTTTATTGATTTAATGAATATTATTTGGAATATTTATTTGAGCTTTATTCCTGTAAGGTATATTATTCTGAAAATCCATTTAAGGTCTTACTTATTTATTGAATATTATTTAGAATATTCATTCGAGGGTTAAGTATGAGCAATATTTTATGTTAAGAATATTCTAAAAATATTTATGATGTAATAAATATTCCTTGAATATTTATTTAATTCTTTTAACTAGTTCTAAACATAATTCACCTTATTCAAAAATTATCCTTGACCTTCAAATACTATGTAAATTATTTCTGAGTCTTATTATTATTATTTTTATCAAGGAAGGTTCTAAAAAACTCCATTCTTCATTCGAATTTATCTTCCAAATTATGAGGGAACCTTACTTGAGAGCTGTTATTTAATTGCTTGACTTCCCGGTCATAAATCTTTTAAAACTATTCTTTTCGCTCGTAACTTGGTTGTTATTTATCAAGATGAGTCTCTGTGTGACTCCCTCATCGTTCGAAGGGTAAGATTGTTAGAACAAGTCGATATCCATTAACAAGAAACTGCTTGGGAAATATTGGTGAATTTTCCTTTCCAACTAGATACGACTACTTTGTGGAGTCCTATCAACAAGCATTACACTTGGGGAAAGGGGGACGAACTTTATGTTTCAAAGTCATGGATTTATTCGAACTATGAGTATTTGTATAATGTGTAAGAGGCTGTAGGACAGTCCATCATTGAAACTGGTGTAAGAGGCTGTGGGACAGTCCATCCTGGAAAGTGGGTTCAAGTAGCGCCGGCCCCGACTAAGCCCAAAGATGGCTAGGGAGATCCGGCGTGTGGTGGTGTCCATATGTTCTTCCTTCTACATGTAGAGAAACAATTTTTGAGATGCACGACCTGCGACTGATCATCGTAAGGTGGTGTCATCCGGCGCGACATACTTCAGCATTGGTTCATCATCCAAATCTATTTATTTTCTGCAACATGAAGTATCACTCGTGTTGAAAGGGTTTAAAAACTGTTCAGAACTAAAAGTACTCTGAAATACCTGATAACTACATCGTTTATATTATACTGGCACTATGTTCGTTAATGCATGGCATATGGTTTCAAAAATACTTCTGAACTGTTATATATATTATTGTTCAGTATACATTATTGTTGGTGGGCTATTGCTCATCCTTGCTTTATTTATTATATCACAACAATAGCTAGAGTAGGTGGCCCGTCCAAGGTGCACTTGGCGCAAGAGCGTGGGAGCCATCAAAAAGTTACCCGCTGATGTAGCTACCATTGCTGAGGAGGAAGCTATTGGTAGGCAAGTTTTCAGCTTTTGAGCATCGAATATATTTATCCATATAACATATGTAAATGGATGGAAAAGAGTATGTATTAGTTAAATTTTAATTCGTTTGGGTTGCAAGAACTCAAACTTGTGATTAATAATATTTGGTAATTACTCTGATTTCATCTCTGGGACTATAATGGGTGTGTTGTATGTTATTGTTTTGGGTCACAGGGTTGTAATTTAGTTTATGTTGGTTTTGTGGATGGATATTGATTCCGTAACGACCGGATCCCCGGATCCGGGGCTGTTACAGAAATGGTATCAGAGCGAGAGTTATATATCCCAGAGATGATGTGACGTTATAATAATAAATTCACTAAGATAATAAGAACTCTTGCCAAGTTCACCTAAAACCCTATGGGAACTCTTAAGTATCATGATATAGTAACTTAGCTCGTTATCGTATCAACTAGTAAGGCGACAGACCTTGAGGCTTACATGCAGCATCACGAGGATGCTTTATTATATGCTGACGATCGGATTGTGGATTCCATAGAGTACCCTACTGAGGACCCGTAGGAGGTTCCAGCTAAGGAGGAGACTCCTGTTAAGGATAAGGAGTTTACCCTTGAGGAAGTGAGGGCTGCATCCAGAGGGACTGTAAGAGCTAAGGAATAGTGCTCAGAGAAGTGAGCGTAAAGAATTGAGATATTATCAAGAAAACTATAGATGCATATTGGATTCGTAACCGGACTACCGGATGTAGTACCAGCAAGTAAGATGGATTGGAAGAATTACTTGAGATCTTATATGGGGATAGATAAGAATCCTTAAAGACCTTCAGATTAATGAGAAAAGAGTTAGAGTGGTACATGATTATCAAAGACATCGATATAGGACGGGGAATGGAGTCTCCAGGAGTAGTTGAGATAGAGGCAGAAAGTGCCATATCATTTGATGAATGGATTAGTGTGAATATTGTCAATAGTAATTCGCCATGAGAAGGCAGATTTTATAGGTTATAATCTATAAAGTCAAATTGAGATTGATGAGGCGGTTTGATTCAGGGAAATGTTCATTTTATGAATGGATCAGCTTAGAAAGTAAAGACATTGAGGAGAGATGGCATGATTGGATAAAGTTATATAATGAAGTAGTAAGCGAGACGATGATCTCAGAACCTACAAGAAGAGAAGACCGGTGAGTCTATGATAAAATCGTAATAAGACTACTGTCAGGGACTAAGTATAGGTTTATTTCAACTCAGTAAAATGATGAACCAGAAACATTAGATGCATGTGGTTTAGAGGAATATTAAATTCTTTCTTTTCCTTGAATGGATTATAGTAGTTACATTAAGTTTATTCCGATACCGAATCATAATGGATCAAGTAAGGCGATCAGTGGTTGATTGAGGATGTTTTAAGAAGAAACCTGAAAGACCAAGTGTATGCCAATTTCTCGAAGTATGAGTTCTGATAAAATAAAGTTTAGTTAATAGGACATGCGATCAATAGTGAGTAGTGTTAGTGGACCCCGCCAAGTTAAAGGCAATTTCAATTGAGAAAGGCCAACCACACCGATAAAGATGAGAAATTTCATAACATTCACCAGGTATTACCAAAGATTTGTTCAGGACTTTACAAAGATTGCAGTCCCGTAACCCGACTTATTTGTAAGACTAAGAGGTTTGAATGAACAGGAAAATGTGAGAAAATCTTCCTGGAGCTAAAGAGGAAATTGGAGGCGACCCAGCGTTGGCATTTCCTAATGGAAGAAGGAAGACTTTGTGATATATTATGATGCACCTCATATAGGTTTAGGTGATGTGCTTATGCATCACGGTAGAGTAATTGCGGATGCATTCGGAAAGAACGGTTCACCAGATTCTAATGGCCTTCATAGTGCCAATGATGTGGAACGACTAACTCCGACGGTAGTATCCTTTCTGAAGCTAGTGGTTGGGTAGACTGACATTTGGTAGTATCGACTATTAGGACGTATATGTATCGGGAAGATGTGGCATGTTTCAGTTTGAAACTTTTGATTTCCCTCCTATGGGATGTATATATTTGGTTCCTTTCCAGGGGTTAAAAACTTCCAACTTTATGCCAATCATTCCGCTATTATAACTGCTTACGATTCCTGATAAGTGGATTTTATATCCACTTGGAACGTTCCATTTCGGCTTAAATTGGTGTCTTGGTCTCAAGTTTGTTATGTTTTTTATGTGTTTCGTTGAGTTGTGCAGGGTTACGAATCGTTGGTTAAAGTTGGCAATTTCGTGTTGTTGAGTGGATTTCAAGATTAGAATAAAGAATGAAGTTTTCCATACAAATCTTGGGAGAGTTTGAGACCAAGTTTCATACAAATCTTAGGAGAGTTTTGAGTTCTAGGATTGAGGATGGCATTGCTCGAAGAAAGAACAAGAGAAATCAGCAAAAGACGATGAAATGACGAAGAAAATCACTCTGGACAGCAGCAGGGGCACGCCGCGGCCTAGCAGGCGTGCTGCGGCCTAGCTAGGAAGAAATAGAAGTGCGCCATGGCCTGGAGTTCACGCCGTGGCCTGGCAGAGTTGCTTGAATTTCTGATTTTTCCTCCTAAAAACTTTATTATCTTTCCTGTTTCGATTTTAAGATGTAATTTTGGGTTTTTCTTGTTGGGCAAGACTTCTAGGGCCTATAAAAACACATTGTATCATTGTAATTTGTATCATTACTTAGAATAAACACAGAGGGAGAAGAGAGAGACTTGGAGAAGGATTCCCAACGCTTGTGGCAAGCAACGAAGATCTAGATCTACATCTTTTCATCCTTCTATTAGGGGTTTTTTTGGATTTCGGATTTGTTTTCTAAACCTTATTATTCTAGTTTTATTCATACTTTGTTTATTATCATGGTTTCATCAGATCCCATGATGATGAGGGGTTCAATTATGAACTAATCATTGTCATGGGATTCTAACCGATTTATCTATGTAGTTTAGTAGTTTTTTTGCTTTAAAGATTTGTGTGTGATGAATTCTTGATATCCTTGTATGGTTGTGCTTATTCTTCTTGGATGCGTAGCTGACATCTAAGTTGCTTTGTTAATCTCTTGTGAAGCGAGAGTGGGTCTTGAGATTTAGAACTTACCATGCTAGCATAGGTTCATGATTGTTATCAACGTGATTCGTAGTGTAAGATGAGAATACTTATACTGCCCTATGTGATCTTAATGGATAACTTATTCTTCAACCGTTATATTTTCAAATCCTATATAGATATAGGTTCTAAACATAATTGGTATCAACCCATCTTCTATCTCTTTTGTGGATGTATGAGTAGTTTGGTATTCGTATACTGAGAGGTAGCCTATACTTGTTTCGTGTTGTCTGATCAGTTATCATAACCATCACATACTTTGATTAAAGGCATCAACTCTAAGCGAAGTATTTAATGAAGTTAGGATCCCATGTTTTTATTCTCATAAGTAAATCAATTTTAAATCTCGTTAGTTAATTAGATCTAATTCTTGTTAATTTGCATCTTAGTTAATTTAGTTAATCTCAACCGAAAATTTGTTAATTGTCTTAGCAGTGAGTAAAAACCATACATTGTTGCATAGGTACAATAACTGAATTGAAACCTAAACCAGATCTCTGTGGGAACGAACTTGACTTATATCTATATTACTTGTGACCACGTACGCTTGCGTGTTTAGTGCAAATAAGTTTTTGGCACCGCTGTCGGGGATCATCGGTGTTTTATTTTTAGTTTATGTGCTTGTCATCAGTGGTCGTTAGAGTTCACTGACTCGGATTTTTTCTTACATAGTTGTTTGTTTCGTGGTGTTTTAGGTACTTGAACGTGTATGCGAACACGTTCTCAGACTCGTAAACTGGAAGAAGAACTTGTAGCAGTTAAAGATATGGGAGAACCAGCAGCAGCAGCTAAGGCTTTGAAGGACTATTCTCAGCCAAAAATCAATGACATCCAATCTAGCATTGTCAGGCCAGCTATTGCAGCTAATAACTTTGAAATCAAGCCTATCACAATTCAGATGGTACAGAATTCGGTTTAGTTTGGGGGTACTTCAATAGAAGATCCTAACATGCACATCCGAGACTTCATTGAGATCTGCGACACTTTCAAGATCAATGGGGTGTCGGAAGACGCTATCAAATTGAGACTTTTTCCATTCTCTTTAAGGGATAAAGCTAAGGGCTGGTTACACTCTCTACCAGCCGGTTCCATTACTACATGGGAGGATCTTGCTCAGAAGTTTCTCACTAAATTCTTACCCATGGCTAAAACAGCATTAATCAAGAAAACTCTAACTCAGTTTTCACAGCAGTCTGGAGAATTTTTGTGCGAGGCTTGGGAGCGATATAAGGAGATGTTAAGGAAGTGTCCACATCATGGGATGCCTAATTGGATGGTGATTAACTACTTTTATAATGGCTTGGGAGCACAATCTAGACCTTTGCTAGACGCAGCATCAGGTGGAGCTTTATGGGCAAAGAGCTATGAGGAAGCTTATGAGTTAATTGAGATGATGGCTGCTAATGAATATCAGAATCCAACTCCGAGACGATCTCAAGGTAAGTAGCAGGAATTCTTGAAGAGGATGCAGCTACAGCTATAGCAGCTCAGTTGAAAGCTTTGACCATGAAGGTGGATTCTCTTACCAACTATGGAGTTCAGCAGGTTGCTAGTGTTTGTGAGCTATGTACGGGCGCACATGAGATGAATCAGTGTGCTATCTCTTCTGAATCAGCACAGTTTGTGAGCAACTTTCAGCGACCTCCGCAGCCAGCTCCAGCCACCTATCATCCGAGCAACAAAAATCCTCCGAATTATAGTTGGAGCAATTATTAGGGTGACATGCTACCATTCCAGCAACAAAATCGGTGATTTCAAGGTCAGCAATTTGGAGCACAACCTTACAATCCTCAGATTTTCCAACAGCAGCAAGGGAAGAATTTTTGGTATCAGTATGCCCCTAGGCAATTTTCACCTCTGGGTTTTCAGCAACAACATTCATATGCCGGTTCTGGGCATTCCACTTCTGAAAAATCAGAACTAGAGGAGTTGAGATTGATGTGCAAAAGTCAAGCTATCTCACTTAAGACCTTGGAAAATCATATTGGTTAGATTGCAAGTGCCTTACTTAACAGACCGCAGGGAGTTCTTCCTAGTGACATAGAGGTAAATCCAGGAAAACAAGATGGCATGGAGCAGGTTAATTCCATAACACTCTGATCTGGAAAAGTCACGAACGATCAGAATTCAGCAATTGAGGATGAAGAAGAAATTCAAGATCAGGACCCTACATAAAAAGAAGAACATTCTGTTTTGTCAGAACATGTGGTGGATAGTGATGAGGAGGAAGAGTGTGAGTCACTAGTCTTGGCTAATCTCTGGGATTCTAAGGTGCTGATTGATGAGGTTGTTCCATGGTCGAATCTTGAGGATAGTGCAATTGAGTCTTTTCTTGAGAAAGATGTTGTTTTCGAGTATAATGGTAATAAAGATCTTCATGAGATGTACAAGAAGTTTACTTTTAATGAGATTTTAGAAGAATTGAAGGTCATTTGTTCTAAGCATGAAATTCAGCTTGAGGATAGTTCTTTTGATCCTAAGTCTGTTTTTAAGACGTCTGTTGGTGAACCACCCACTTCTGTTCCTAATCCGTCTATTTTCCCTCTTGATCAGTTTTTGGTAGTTAATAATGAAAATCATCATGTTGAAGAAGCTTCCAAACTCGAGTTTAAATCACCAGATCACTTGAGGTTTGTATACGTGGGTCAATCATCTACTTTGCCTATTGTAATGGTTGTTAACTTGTCAGGTAGTGAAGAGAACAATGTTACTGACACTTTTAAGGAGCAAAGAAGGCTGAAACTTGTCATCAAGGATGTAGCACAGGAAAAGATAATTAAATGTCCATATAGAGATACGGTGTAGAAATTTTCAAGAGAAAAGCCATTGCCATGTCTAGCTAAAGACTTTAAACAAAGGCGCTTCGTGGGAGGCAACCCACGTGTTTTGACGATTAGGTATGTTTTCTATTATCCCTTGTATTACCTTTCAATTCAATGGGAACATTGAATACTGTAAGTTTGGGGGTGATTTGGGGATAGTTATTGTGATGCATGTTTCGTTCGTGCTATGTATGTTTGTTCATATAGGACATTCTGTTATTTTGTTTTCGTAAACCATGTGAGTCCATGATAGTTGCATTTGCATAGCATGCATATTTCATGATCCCTTAGGACGAGCTAATTCTGATTGGTACGTAGATGTCTTATTGAGTGTAGTAATGATGTGTAGAGGGTTGATTTATAGTTCCTAGGAATTGACTTGCATGTTTCGGAAACAAAATTTTTACACAGTCTCATCGTTTACTTTTGGCCTGGGTTGAGGTCATGCTTGTTTAGTAGCTTTGAGATTTAATCACTTGTTTATATTTAGAATTTTCGTTATTCCCTTGATAGCGTAGGAGCATTTAAGTCTAAGTTTGGGGGAAACCAGAAATTTCATGCTAGTTGTTGGCTAGGCGTCAAATGGCTAGTAGCCGGCTCATATTTATATGAGTAGTCTAAGGTTGGAATTGAGAATTCTCATTCCAGATTGCATATATATATATGAAAAAAAGAAAAAAATGAAAAAAAAATGAAAAAAAAAAGTCAAAAGTTCAATTGTTAAATGCAGAATTAACCAGGTTGAGCTCTTTAATACTCGAGCAATTAAGTTCTAGGGGACTTTGTGCCTAGTGACCTAAGGCTTTTATAGTCTGGGATCCACTAACCTAACGCTCGCTACATGGGTATTATTGTATAAGCCTTTTGGGGTCTCATCCATTGCACAGTTAAATAAGCATGCTTGTATATGTTGTGTCGTAGTTGTTTTTTAGTAATAAAGCATGGATTTCTGGCTAACTCAGATGAGGATGGAGGTCTTCATAGGTTATGAAGTGTTTACAGTCTATTCTATTTATAAACTTGTGATTGTCTTGGCGAAGAATAGGTATGATTTTGATCTAGTTTTGGGAGTATTTCAGATGAGCATCGCACACACGCACGTTTCTGTCATGTATTGTTAGAGTACGGGGACTTAGTCAAGCTCTATTTGGATTTAGTTGCATTCTTTGAGATATTTGCGTGCTAGTTGGTTTTTGTTAGTTCGAGGGGGTCATTGCATTTTCATAGTAGTTGCATTCATGCATCGCATTGTTTTTGCATTGTTTAGTTAGATGGATTTTGCGGGTACATTCGCTATAGGCCCTCACGAGACCTTACTCGTCCACTAGGGCTACCTAGGCATTTAAAGGGCTTGTTATATATGCAAAATGCAACCGTGATCACCTACGGAAGTGGTACTAATTAGTTAGTGTTTAGTTGTTTATGCTTGAGGACAAGCATCGGTTTAAGTTTGTGATAAGTGGATTTTATATCCACTTGGAGCGTTCCATTTCGGCTTAAATTGATGTCTTGGTCTCAAGTTTATTATGTTTTTTATGTGTTTCATTGAGTTGTGCAGGGTTACGAATCGTTGGTTAAAGTTGGCAATTTCGTGTTGTTGAGTGGATTTCAAGATTAGAATAAAGAATGAAGTTTTCCATACAAATCTTAGGAGAGTTTGAGACCAAGTTTCATACAAATCATAGGAGAGTTTTGAATTCTAGGATCAAGGATGGCATTGCTGGAAGAAAGAACAAGAAATCAGCAAAAGAATGACGAAATGACGAAGAAAATCATTCCGGACAGCAGCAGGGGCGCACCGCGGCCTAGCAGGCGCGCTGCGGCCTGGCTGGGCAGAAACAGAAGTACGCCGTGGCCTGGAGTTCTCGCCGCGGCCTGGCAAAGTTGCTCGAATTTCGGATTTTTCCTCCTAAAAACTTTATTATCTTTCCTGTTTCGATTTTAAGATGTAATTTTGGGTTTTTCTTGTTGGGCAAGACTTCTAGGGCCTATAAAAACACATTGTATCATTGTAATTTGTATCATGACTTAGAATAAACACAGAGGGAGAAGAGAGAGACTTGGAGAAGGATTCCCAACGCTCGTGACAAGCAACAGAGATCTAGATCTACATCTTTTCATCCTTCTATTAGGCGTTATTTTGGATTTGTTTTCTAAACCTTATTATTCTAGTTTTATTCATACTTTGTTTATTATCATGGTTTCATCAGATCCCATGATGACGAGCGGTTCGATTATGAACTAATCGTTGTCATGGGATTCTAACGGATTTATCTATGTAGTTTAGTAGTTTGTTTGCTTTAAAGATTTGTGTGATGAATTCTTGATATCCTTGTATGGTTGTGCTTATTCTTCTTGGATGCGTAGCTAACATCTAAGTTGTTTTGTTAGTCTCTTGTGAAGCGAGAGTGGATCTTGAGATTTAGAACTTGCCATGCTAGCATAGGTTCATGATTGTTATCAACGTGATTCATAGTGTAAGATGAGAATACTTATACAGCCCTATGTGATCTTAATGGATAACTTGTTCTTCAACCGTTATGTTTTCAAATCCTATAGAGATATAGGATCTAAACATAATTGGTGTCTACCCATCTTCTATCTCTTTTGTGGATGTATGAGTAGTTTGGTATTCGTATACTGAGAGGTAGCCTATACTTGCTTCGTGTTGTCTGATCAGTTATCATAACCATCACATACTTTGATTAAAGGCATCAACTCTAAGTGAAGTATTTAATGAAGTTAAGATCCCATGTTTTTATTCTCATAAGTAAATCAATTTTAAATCTCGTTAGTTAACTAGATCTAATTCTTGTTAATTTGCATCTTAGTTAATTTAGTTAATCTCAACCCAAAATTTGTTAATTGTCTTAGCAGTGAGTAAAAATCATACATTGTTGCATAGGTACAATAACTGAATTGAAACCTAAACCAGATCTCTGTCGGAATGAACTTGACTTATATCTATATTACTTGTGACCACGTATGCTTGCGTGTTTAGTGCAAACAATTCCACCTGCTTGGATGTTCATAGAACTATTCTTTAGGTTTCGAAATTGATCTTCTTAGTATTACCAGTGGGTGGATAGATTAACCAAAATTTTCCTGATTCTGGAAAGAAATTCAACAAGTTTTGGCAAACCTTCTCTTTCTGATTATCAGAGAACGTCACTGAAGAGAGTGGAAACTGGAGTGAACCCTGTGGATTGGGTAAGGTATCCGTTATATGGGTTGGTGTACAGACCCTAATTATTACAATTGATTGAAGAGATAAAACGGTGAAGTTGAGATTGGACGGTAAGAAGGGAAATGTATTTAAGGACCAAAAAGGACTGAGAAATTCTGGGATTGACTTAAATGAAAAGGCTATTATGCCAAGAGTGTAAGCTTATGCAGCACGTGGGATTAATAAGAGAATTTGAAAAGATAAAAAAAATAAAGGAAAGGTGCCCGGAGACGGTACCGAGAAGTCGATTAAGATTTATATGGAGTAAAATTTTGGAAAGATCAGAAGGTATCGAGGAAGAGTAATGAACGAAGAGTGGTAGTGCTCGAGTTGAGTGACTATGCTACTCTGGTACCTAAGATTGCTGTGTAAAGGAAAGCAGTGAACAGATACAAAAAGAAAAGGTTTAAGAGTACGCGGGAAAAAGCATATTGATAAGCGTAACCTACCCTAGATAAGTTATCTTCGCTATGGACGAAGGAGGCACTATGCCAGGCAATTGCTAGAAAAGTAATGCCATTAGCTAACCCTAAACTCACACACTGTAGCGCGGCCACTTGAAGGCCATGTGACAAAGAATTCTAAATTGACTAGACCAGCGACGTAAGGACAAAGCGGGGTGCTTCTAACCAAGCGCCAACCACGAGGACTTTTGATATAAAGTGAAGTGATTCAGGAATATGTGATTGACCAGCTTATGAACTAGAAAGATAAGTAAAGTGAATTGAGATACATGACGATGGGATTTTACATCAATGGAGTTTTATGAAGAGTGTCAGAGATGGTGCTGTATGATGCATAAATGTTATCTGAAACAGAATATCCTCAAGAAGAGTAATAGGTACTAAGAGATTCACGTTGAACTCGACCAATATCTTCCAGAACATCCTTGCTACCATTACCAAGTTCTGTAAGAAGAGCAGATAGATATACGTTGTCTTTTGGGAGGTCATGTAGACCGACGTCAATTTGAAAAATAAAGGTTAGCATTAAGCTACCTATAGATTATCAAGATGAGAATGATTGAAAAGATACCCTTATTAAGGATATATGATTTGATTGTCAAGTAAAGGATGTAAGTATTTCTTGAAAGTAGAATTGAGGATAGAATATCCATAATTTAAGACGAACCCGGGGGATGTACAAAGGATGGCATTACCCCTAATAAAGGCACTGTGAATTCGGACGCGATAAGTTGGATTGACCGAGGCATCAATAATCTTTAGGGATTTATTGAAAAGAGTTTCGGAAAGTACATAGACAGAATTGTTATAGGACTGATTAATGATACTTTGATATACCCTGTACCTAGAAAATACATGAGGAATGATAAGGATGACCTAAGAAACCTTATAAGGAAAAAGGGTAATATTCTGAGTTTCAAAAATAGAATTCTGGTAAGGAATGTACGACAATAAATAATAATGCTAGGTGAGGCATGTGTGAGACCATGAGGAAAAGTGGATTGAACCAAATAAAGGTTGAGATTATACTAAAACAAGAAAGAACTAAGAGAAGAAATATCCTAGGTATGATTGGGAGTAACTGTGATAAATTTCGCACAGAAAGGTGGAAGTAATGACTTATGGAAAAAGACTAATAGATATTTTTCTCCTTCAGCAAAGCTTAAGGGAGAATGCTTTCACCCAATAGTGAGTTGGAATAGATCCAGAGAACATTGATTACAAGAAATTATTATTATCAGGAAAGGCCAATGAGGTGGCCGACACTTTAAGTATAGAGGAGTAATTATAAATGCTCATACCGAAGAAACAGAATGATATTTAGAAGGACCTTGAAGGTCATTTTGGAGCAGAGGAATTTACCTTCCTTCTGATGATTGTGCAAGAATCGACTATAATAATAGTTTAAGTAAAGATTCGATTCCTGATATCGTCCTAAGAAAATTACATACTTTAGAAGGTCCTATTTTGAGGTAAACCCGGACCATGATACAAAATTGGCTAAGTAAACCGTTAAGTTTCCAGTCTTCTACTGAAGAAACATGATTAATAATTTCATCGACCTGTCATAGCTGCGATGCTTGAAGCTCTTATACAATTTTATCTGCTTCAGGAAATATCTACATCAAGTTCAGGAAGTATTCCTTAGGGATAAGGAATAGTGATTATTTTGTCTTCCTAGAGAATTTTGATCTGACAATTATGAAACTCGTATGATTAGCTAGTAAAGCACTACGTAAACGACAAATGATGGTGATTCAACAATGAACTACATTAATGTAGTGGTGATTCTTCTGAGAAATTAAGTGATAACGACTGTGGAGATGTCGGAATGAAAAACAGAAATAGATTGTATTGGATCCAAGTTAGAGAAATCGTCAAGATTTATTTTGGATGGTTTAATTTCATAAAGACGTGAGGTTTGAGATAAATGATAATGCTATGATGGTTCATAAAGAGATTATAGTCGAAATAGAAACAAGATGACTGATGAAAGAAATGTAGGGTTGAGGACATAAAGGGAATAAAGTTTGAGGAACAATAAGGGAGTTAGATATGCGGACTCCTGAGAAACCCCAGCAATGAAGCTAGAAAAGTATGAAATTGACATGGAAAAGGTTGTTGGTCACAACGGAAAGTTGAAATTGAAAGTATGAATGACACACCGATTAACTCCCTTTAAGTTGGGGGAATTCGGGGAAATTGGAATAGATTGATTGAGTAATAAAGAGACTCATGGATCGAGAAAATGAGAATTTAGATGGTTGAACAAAGGAAATTTTGACCCCCCAAACTGTGATGCTTATTGAGTAAAGGTGACGGGATACCAATAAGGAAGTGCCAAGTACAAAGGATGTCTCAATAACGAGAGGAAGGTAGAGATAAATCACAGAAGAGAATAAAAATCAGATATTAAGAAGGATGTGATTGATACAAAAAAGATTGGGGAAGTGATTGTGGAGTGTGAAGCAAGGAATGTTATGAATGGATTGATGAATGGGATTTCTAAAGAACTCTCGGGATGACCTCCTGATAGTGTTAGTATTATGAATATGAAAAAGCTAGTAGTTTGGCGTGGAATATTAGTAACAATGATGTCAAGCGAGAAATCTAAGATTTAACCTGAAAGGTTGGAAGATTTTCCAAAAATGAGCGTACTAAGATTGAACAAGAATATAGGTCCATAGAATGATGGATAGAGCAGCGAGGATATGTTGACACGTGAGAACATGATAAAGTAGTATTTAATACGATTATAATTATTTTCTTCTCTAATGAACCTATATAGTTCAGAGGTAAATTCTAAGTATGATATCTTGCAATCATGAAAACTTCTATGATTCGTTGAAATTCTTTTCTTTTCTTCTCCCTTATTCATCTTCTTTTTGAATTGAGAAGAACAACCCTTTAAGGAGGGGAGGTACTGCTATGTGACTATCTGTCTGTGTGATAGAAGTCTAGGTGGAATACCATAACTTGTTTAATTGCTTGTCAAGTACTAAAGGTTGGCCCCCTTCTGTACTAACTATGAAATATAACAAATGTTCATTGATCATAGTGATCTCTCAATAAATCTTTCCAATTCTCTGTATTGATCGAGATTGCGAACATTAAAGCAATCAGGAAATGCATAGTGCGAGTGAGGTTATCTCCGAATTCGTAGCGCGATAGTGATACCCAAGTCACTACAGATACCAATAAGGATAATAGTATATGACTGAGTAAGAGCATAACCCGGATAGTGTGTTATACGAAAAGTAACAAGGTTAATGGAAAAAGGATAAAGTGTGTATTGTAACACCAGTAGATGTGTTGAGAAAGGATTGGAATGTTTAAGGATCAACCGGGGAACTTGAAAGCGAAATGACAAACAAGTACCCAATTGACTCCTACCTGATTCCGGGATGAAATCCTCTTAAGGAGGGGAGACTGTAAGAACCCAGATTTTGGTAGGAATTAAAACTTTTATTATGTAATGGAGTATGAATGAATAGTGGCTACGACTACAATGTATCAGTGGTTTAATGAATGAATATTTAACGGATTTGGATTCAAATGTTTACATGCCATGAACAATGCAATTGGTTGACAACTTAGATTAGAATAATCTATCTCCTAAAAAGTAAGATAGGGTATTTCAAAGAGGAAGGAAATATTCTCATGTCATCCAAATCGATATCTGGTAGCTCATGTCATCCAAATCGATATCTGTTATAAGTTCAGTGGTTCCGTAAAAGAGATAAGGAACGCTCGGAAGAGAACGAGGACATTTTTCTAAATACAGGAAATAAAGAAAGAATAAGTGATGAATAGTGTTTTTGGTGGAAATTGGAATATTATTAGACGACACTATATAGAAGTATTTAGAACGGATTTCTGAGTTCGTATTGATGATCTATAGGCAAAATAAGTGTATGTAAACGATATCAGATTCAGAAAAATAGCACTTTTATTTTCTCCGAGATTTCCCTAGACATTGAAGGAATTAAGGATTTATTAAAGAGATTTAAGGAATTTAAATTCATGGATTATAAAGGAGGATTGAGAATGGTACTATATATATTAAGAAGGTTTCTGGTAAAACCCTGACAAGAAATACTTCAGATATTTCTCCGAACGATCAATGAAATTGAGAAATAACAGGACAAAGAAACAAGTAAAGAACCAAGGAATGAGCATGTGCATGTGATGGAGGAAGGAACTAGTCAAGTTGCCAAGAAACCAACACCATTGGAAACAAACTAAACTAGTTGGCATGAGGGTGCATTATAAGACACCAATACATGACCACATGAAAGCATAACCTTAACCAATCTTATCAAATACTCTTTACACAAGAACCTAGGAGCATCAAGTGGTCTTGCATACATGGAAGCATAACCTTAACCAAGCTTATCAAATACTCTTTACGTTAGATGATAAGATAGTTTATATGAACGGAAAGACATTGCTTGGTCTTAGTTCAAGGATAAATAACATGTATGTGTGATTTGGAGTGGATGGTATAATTATTGGAGGGTGTTGATTTTGGAAATATCCGATTTATAGCCGTCGTAATGCCGAAATTTCGTTAACCCTTAAAATTCGTGCATAACAGTAGCCATAAGTCTCTGACCTTAATGATTAGATGGACTGACCTTATAGATCTCGAGTCATAGAACGTTTTGGCACGAGAATCGAAACAAAAGGACTTACGGTTTAGGAGATATGGCCGATTTAGTGAAAGTCGTTCGAAACCGTAAGTGCGAGTTTGTAACTGAAATTGAACCCCCTTAACATGATTAATTCAGTGGCTTATCTTGGTAATTAAATATTAGAGAATAGAGATCATAAGTAAGGTGTGAGAGAAAACCTCATGTCAAATGGATCGTTTTTCGATTTTATAAAAATGTTCGAATCGAGATTAAGTACGAATGAACCCTTTAAAAGAACACTTGGTTATAACTTAGAAAACAGACAATAAATCTCGAGGTATGTTAGGCCGAATACACAATTTAATAATCAATTTTGTATGAGAGATTAACAAGTAAAAGCGTTTATGCACTTAAAAAACTTCTTGTATTTCGAACCCTCTTCGTGATGTAAAATATCACAAAGAGCTGCTAGGTTACAATAAAGATAATTCGTTATCGATTCCCTTCTAGGGTTAACCTATCTGTATTTATATACCATACAGCTACGATACAATCTCTAATTGATATTCCTAATAATCAGCTAATACAATAATATCAATTACAGATTGTCACACGTCTCCTATGTCAACTCGATCTCTTTGATAGCTATCCAATCTTCAAAGATATCGCTTCCATAATTAATCTTCAATCATTGTTGAACAGTAGACGCGCTTCCTCCAGACACAGTTTAACAAACTCTGTCGAGCTTCCACCTGTCAGAGTTTACTCAAACTCTGACTGCTTCCAGCTAAACTCTGATAACTCCCTGTAACACTTAAACACTGATTAAAACACATCAATTATATTTAACAATCTCCCCCAACTTGTTCATTAGAAAAAATGCACAAGTTAATGACAATAATTGATGATGTCAAAAAAAATAGACAAATACAGTGTTTATACAAATTCAGAGTTTAAGCTTCTACTTAAAAACTACAGAGAATAAGAAAATTCTTATAAAACTTAATCTCTTATCATTTCAAGATCTGGCATGGTTCTGAGATAATCAATCAGCAATCTTCTTTCTGCATTTTCAAGTTCAATCTTCATTGCTTCTTTGATTTCTCTGAGCTGAAGATCACTTTCATCTGTCTGGTAGATAGCAGCCCTAAGATCATAAATCTTGTTCCTTCTCATCTCATTACCCAGTCTGATAAATCTGACTTTTTCTGCCTGTGTATTGAAATCAAGTACTGTGATTCCCAAATCAATTTTTAACTTTGCAGTACCTTTCTTCATTTCAATGAGATTGCCTTTGTAATCCCTGTACTTAGGAATATATCTGCTATTATATTTCTGTCCTCTGATTGCCAGATTCTGAGTCATTTTCTGTCTGAGCACATTAGCAACTGACTGAGTCCTTCGACTATTCACTTTGAGAAGATATAGGACATACTCTAGTTCTTCCCAACATTTCAAGCCAATATCATCCTCACCAACTTTAAATACTGTCCCATCAGCCATGAAGTATAAAATAAAATCCTTGTCTAAACTCTTCTGATGAACTAACTGCACTGATTCCAGTCTATCCAAACTCTCTTGAGGAACACCACGACCTGGAACAGCCAGTGAAGAAGGATCTCTAGGACCAGTATATTGCCTTTTGTCTCTATGTGAACCTAGTCCACCCTTATTATTACCAACCTTGCCAGATAAAGCTTTTCCATCAGAAACATTCATTGAGACTCCAGATAACACATTTGGATCATGAATTGTTCCTTTTCCAAAGACTGATTTCAACTGTGAAGAGTGTAAGGGTGTAATCATTGCTTGTGATGCAACAGAAGTTGTAACTTTCTTCTGTGAACTTTCACCTTCAATGCCTTTTAGCTTGAGTTTAGCCTCTGCTGCAATTGCTTCCTTTGAGAACCGAGAACTTTGACTAACTTCAGTCCTTTCTCTGATCACAACACCTTTAACAACAGGTCTAGGAGCTTTTCCTCTTTGTACCTTATCAGACTTTAAAGCTTTAAGATGTTCTTCTTGTAAACTCTTTTCCTCAGCTTCAATGTCCTCAATCGTAACTCCTTCCTCATTCTCTTCAATGAACAGCTTAACAGCCAATTCTTCATCAGTTTGTGGATTAGAAGATAACAGCAAACTCTTGGTCCTTGAAGTACCTTGAGTATCAGTATTTCTCCCAACAGACTGTGATTTTGATGACTTGCTAGTTCTCAGAGTTTGAACCTCTTCAGCCTTTTTCTTTCCTTTGTTACTTGCCCCTCCATCTCCAGCACTATCCCTTCTGACAACTCTCTCCCCCTTTTTGACATCATCAGGCATAAGGATAGAAGTAATTAACTCCAGGGAGGTAGCAATAGAATCAATTTTAGCAGATAAGTCAGACTGGTTCTCTTCAACTTTAGTCAGCCTGGCAAAGAGATTGTCTTGAGCTTTAGAGAATTTTGTAGTCACTAGTTTCGAATCTCTTTCCATCTTCATCTCTCTAGCTACCACCTCATGTCGCAAAGCAGTGATTGCCAAATTAGTATCATCAAATCGTCTATCCAGAGTTTTAACTTGAACTATAGTTGCTTTCAAGCAAGAAAGAATCTCTGGATTGGAGATAGTATCAGCACTTTGCTTAACAAACTTAGCTGCTCTTCCTTGTGGAAAAATACAATCTTATTTGTACCATTCAGTAGCATTCTTGGCAAATTGTGCTCTCTCAACTTCATGAGAAGTACAAGGTTGAGGGAAAGGTGTATGTTTATTATCTGTTTGTACTGGTGCACTCAGAGAAGCATCAGAGTTTGCACTACTGTCACCTTCAGCTTCAACACTTGTAGCTTTAACTGGTTCATCTTCAGCCATAGGTTTAACAATTTCTTCTGTAGGCTTGTCAAGATTGTCTCCATGTTGCTCAGACTCAGCAACAGGCATTGACTGAGAAGTGACTTTGGTTGCCTGATCAATTTCTTCACCTTCTTCAACAGTTTGGTGAGCATCAGATATTAACTCAGTATGAGATGCCACAGCTTCAGAAAGAACAGCCGTAGGTTGAGCAGCTATACCAATATCAGAGATAGGATCAGAGAATGGCATAAATGAATCAGGAATATCATTTATCGGAGATACACCATCTCTTGCATCCTCTTCTGCAGGCATTTTGTCCTCTGCAGGCATTTTGTCCTCTGCAGGCATTACATCCTCTGCAGGTATTTCATCTTTCTCAACCTCAACAGGAGGTGTTTGCTGTGAAACAACCTCTGGAGCTTCAATATCTTCATCCACAGAATCAGAGAATATCAGTTTTCTTCGTCTTGCTAGAGGTACATTATCTGAATCCTCTGCACTAGATGGTGACTTATGCATTTTTGTCCGAGCTTTCATTCTTTTCACCCTTCTAGTGTAAACAACTTCAGGAGATTTCCGTTTTGATTTTCTTTGTGTCTCTTCCGCCTGCTTTAGACTTGCATGTCGTTTAGTAATTGCCTTCTTAACTCTTTGTACTTTAGACTGTGATGCTGGTGGAGATTGTGACGAATCAGAGTTTGTGTGTGAAGTGGGTGAAGGTTGTTTTGTAGGTGCTGAGTGAGCAGGTGATGCAGTGTTTGGTTGTTCAGTGTTTGGTTCTGGTTGAGGTTCAGGGTGTGGTTCAGGTTGTTGTTGTTGTTGTTCAGGTTCATGTTGTTGTGGTTCTTGTTGATCTTGTTGTGGTTCTTGTGGTTGATTGAGAAAATTTCGTAGAGCAAGAGGCATGACAAAAGCAGGGAGATTTGCTTTACCAACATCCTTGTTAGTCATATCAGAGAATATTCTCTTATTGACTCTAAAAGGATCAATTTCATCAGTTTCATCGATTTCGAGACCAGGTACACATGCATTGAACAGCATTTGACAAAAACGAGCATAATAAACAGTAGTAGATTCTGACAGTTTATCACCTAAGCTCATCAAAACATGTCGACCAAAATCAAAATTAGTACCATATAGCAGAGAATACCCGATTTGGAGACTGTCTATTGGGATGGCATCCCAGTTTGTGACTTTCTTCTGGAATGTCCTTGTAATGCAATCAAAGAAGAAGTTCCATTCCTTTCTGAGATTTGGTCACTTTATACCGCCAAGCTTGTCAAGAGATTCCATGTAACCTATCTCTTGTAGCATCTCTCTCAGATAAGTTTCATTAACCAGAGTATAAGAAGTATGTGTGTCAAACCCCGTTGTATCTCGTACAGTCTGTGGAGTAATCACATAATCTTGGTCTTCGTAAGTGAAGATAATGGTAGGGGTTCCACTCTCTCATCCATCCTCATAAACTGAATTCTGCCAGAATGTAACAATTTGAGACGCAGAAAGAGTAGCAGGTCCAACCAGAGCCTGTCCAATCTCTGAATCCCTCAAGAAGTTCTGCATGAGATGAAACGGTTCTGGAACGCGTTGATGATAGAGTGGAGCTTCATAGTTGTTAGGAACAAACCGTAAACCAAGAGCAGTGAATGCTTTAGATGCCATTGAGTTAAGAAATTTGCAAGAATTTCCAAGAGATATGTATGTAGAAAAGGTGTTTGCGTGAGTGCCCAAGAGAAAAATAAGAAAACTGTGACATGTAAGAATAAAGCAAAATCGTTTGGACACAAAAGTGATTAAAGTAATGAAAAACTCAATCTCTTATGTAACAAACACTCAATCAGTTCCTTGATTAATGTGTAGTGGGACACGATAATAGGTAAGTGGGACACATTAAAGGGCGAGTGGGTCACGTGCGCTTATTTTTAAGAAGAGTATATTAAAAATTAAAACATTAAAATATTTGATTTAAACAAAAATCAAATAATACTCTTTTAAAAATATCTGGACCCAAGTAAAACCAGAATTTGAAGCGTTTACCTGTTGCCTTTAATAACCAGAATACGAAGCGACTAAGAACTTCGTTCTTACCCATCTCTATTTAAGGCCTAGAGACTTGCTCAGATTATTTCATTAAACCTTTAACCTTTCAGTCTCCCCTGTAAAATCACAAACCCTTCAAACCAAATACTCTTGAAAAACAATGGCCAACCTTACCATCAAAGAAAAGAACCTTCATCTTGTCGAGAATAGGGACATCTTCAGCTATACGCGTGAAGAATTTGAAGCGTTTGAGTGGGAAAGGCAGCTTGAGACGCTGTGGCTGCAAATGGATGCTGGTCTGGAAGAGCTCGAGAGAGAGAAACCTGCAAGGGTGATCGACATCGATGCTGCCCTCCAAGCAACATTGGCATGGCTCTCCTCGAAGGCATCCTCATCCAACACCACCAACCATTATTAATGAATATGTCAGCAAAAATAACCTTATCCCTTCAACTTCCACCCAAATAAAGTGGCAAAGATGGGATCTGGGAATTTTTGCTAACAATGGAGTGGTGTGGACGGACCTTTTACTTTCCTGTTGAATAGATTAGCAGATAGAGAGAACAAAAAGATGTAATATTTGCTTGTAATCTCTTTCTTATTATCAATGAAAATTTTGTTTCTCTAATCATATTCATTGTGTTCTGCAACTGTTATTTATGTTATATGAACTGTTCTTCAAGAAAATGAATCAAGAAGAGAATATGAAAACTAATTAAAGTAATCATATAAAGAACACATTCATCAACTATCCACTGATTAACAGTTGTCAAAAACCCTACTTACTCCAAGACTTTCAAATTGTCCAAGTGAAAATTTACCTTAGAGTACAAATCACGAATCAACAGCGTTTGTCAATATAAGCCTATATATACCCATCTCATGTAATGTTTTAAGAGATAATGGATGATATAAAACTTTTGTTTTGAGATAAACTATGACTAATTTTATTTATTCTAAACTTCAATTACTGGATTGTTTTGAAGGTTAAATTCAAATTACTTAGTTTCTGGATTGATCCAAGGAATTTGAGATTCAAAGTTCACGTTTTTAGATTGATCGTGTTCTTTTGAAATATCCTTTTTTTCTTGTTTTCTTTATTCGTGGAGCGATCCACATCAGTTCTCGGTTTCTATCAAGTCTGTACAAATTGACATCCGATAGGCAATATGCATCGAGAATGCCTTCAGACACATTCACGAAAAATAATGTAAGAAAGTGTAACACAAGCATGAACGGATAAAATGCCACTTGAGATTATTAAGAAAAAGAAGTGGCAACCAAATTTTTAACAGAAGCTACATAAGTGACAATTATATATCTCAAGAATGATGTCACTTGTATATTGCACAAGATCATGTACCACCTGTATCTTTTAACAAGAAATTTTAATTTTCAATCCCCATGCAATTAAATATATGTGTGGTTCTTTTGTGAGCAATTGCCAATATAGTACTAGCTAGTAATGAAACACAAAGATACGAATACAACTTAACCAAGGATATTAAGTCATAATGAAAGACATTGTACACTGTCTGGGAGAATCCTAGGCAATGGAATGGCTGTAACATATCTTTGGGGAAAGGGTTTCTGGGAATTCACAACTGCACCAAGCAAAGACGACGCATCAGCACCATCAGCTTGCAAGCGGCTGTGAAATATGGCAAACCGATTGATAATAGAAATTTTCTCCACATCTTGAACTTCCATTCTTAAGTCTGAGACAGATGCCTTCTTGTCCAGTCTGCATCATGACAATTAGACTTTTAATAATGAAGGAAGACTTAAATTGAGCAAGTAGCCTCACAACCAATAACACTGCAAAATTTAAAAACAAAATATAAATACAAGATATGTTACCTTGATAATTCTGTTTCGAGGTTCCTCACTCTAGCCATGAAGTTTTCTCTGATTTGTGAAGTGTGCTGCTCATGGTTATCTGATGTTTTACGATTGTGTCTACAGCATATATTACATGCATTATTATGGAACTGAATATATTCTAGAATAAAAAGTAAGACATGACATTCATAAAGATAGCATATAGTTTCTACAGATTCGTAAAGCTTTACTTACATGTTTGCTTGAATGGAGGGAGAATCATGACTTTCTAGGCCAGACATTAAACCGCACGTATCACCTAATGCTCGTCTCGCAGCAGAATAAACCACAGTCTCGTAGTTTGAATTGGCCTCTGCAGAGAGAATCATCGCTGGAGGTGGAGGAAATAATAGTTGCATTAGTTGCCTTGTTAAGCTCAGGCGTCTTCTCGCTCTAGGCATTAGCAACCCATCTTTATTCGTGTCAACATCATCTTCACCCTATGGGAATAATAAAATATTTCAGATAAAAGAAAACAATACTAATAGTCGCCTTAAGAATTCAATTAAAAAAAAATTGAAGAGAACAAATAGGAACACCATCACACCTTCTCACTTAATCGTTTTGCTGCTCTGGCCCAGTTTGCTTCTGCCACTCTGCAAAAAATAGAAGCAACTATGCTAAAAAGAAAACATGTAAGCATAATAGACCACAAGAGAAAAGATATAATATCCCCTTTCCCTTTTAGTTCTGTCCCTTGAATTTCAAGTTTTAGAGCATAACTATTATTTATACACATTAAAATTTTTAGAGGTTAAGTATAACACTCCTCCGTCTCAAATCGAATATAATATTTTATGTCTATTTTAAGTCTATTATTGAAACAACAATTTCTATATAAAATGAGCCATCAGGAACTACATTTTTCGTGTAGATTTTCCTCGATTTTGTTGCATTGCCCAATTTCTCTTTATTTGAACCAAATTACCAAAGGATATAATATACAGTATTGAGAATATAGTTATATGCTAATAAATAAAATAAGTATTCAACATACTTGGTCCCCATATCAAACAGAAGAGTACGATTCAATATTGCAGATAAAGATATATATGAATATTGGGGTAAAAAAAATAACAGGGAAAACCTCAAGGACAGAAAATCTTGGCAACTCTGTGACACTTCTTTCTGCCAAGATTGAATCTCAAATGCAGCAAATTTACGCTTCTTTGGCCTCGAAACCACTATATGTTCACATGCATTATCTGGCGGCAATGGTTGGAGTAATGGGAGATTCTCAATTGCTAGCAACACAGAATTCTCATTTGGGTGCTTATTATTGATTTCACTTGTATCGCCAGCAACATTCATGTGTTCCAGTGACTCAACATGCAAACTATTAAATGATTGCTTGAGTGGTGATTCGGCAGCCTTTAATGTAAAATCTTTACTTGCATCATGCACTTGTAACATCTGCCCATCTTTAAAGCTTCCACTCTGATTAAACCAAGATGAAGCCATCTGCGGACTGATGTCCGGGTGCTCAGTTCTAATAAAAGCTGCACTACTACCTTGCTGAAAATTTTTAGACTCATTTATTGCCCCATAATCCTCTTGTTCTGAAAAATCATGCATTTTGGGATCTTCAGATGGAATGGAAGTAGATGAAAGAGGAGCATCTTCCACAACAGCATCTGCTTCATATGGCTGTCCTGACCTCGAAGCAACTTGCTCGCCCAGAAGTATATTTTGGGTTCCTTTCTGTCTCTTTGGTCCCCTGTTACTTGGATCAGGCGCTACACCTTTCATGGCCCAAATTTGATTCGTCAAAGAGAAATTTTGTTGGACAAAGTTATTCGGTTTCAAAGTGCGACCAAAGGCCTCAATATCTCTCTCATTTGAAGGGGGGTTCAAGGAAGATGCACCATGGAGTTGTTGGATGCCAGGCTCTTTCCTGAATGATTCATTTACTTTATGTGTGGATTCAGAAGAGAATTTTGATTGCCTTGTGTGCCATGATGATCCAATAGCAGTCTGCCCAGGAACACTTCTAGTAGTCTTAAATTCTCCTTCACCTACTTCACGAGAAGGCAAAGATTGACCCAACGAGGTGGAATCCAACATCCTTTGACCCTGGTCTCCTCCAACTCCAGTAGCCCGAGCTGAAGAAGAATAATTACCTGTCTGAGAAGGGTTTGAAGAAAAATGGTTCAAACCTGGTCCAGTCTGTGATGGAGGAGCCAGATGTAGGCCAAAGCCTTGAGCAGCAGAGGACTGATTTTGCTGGTGGCAACCACCATTTCCATCTGAGCTTTCTGCTTCGGAAGTTTGAGATATAGGAATATATCCAGTAGAGGTACGGTGCTTTACTGCACTATGTTCCTTTGACTGATCCACCTTGTTAAGAAGCTCCAGCACACTTTCACTGCAGTAAAAAATAGAAATAGACACGTGCTGGTAAAAAAAAATCTGGTAGAAACTGTACAAGGATAAGCATATTAAAAGTAGGCAACATAACAACATTTGTTAATTCAATAAAGAGAACAGAAGACTTATTAGATATTTTTCAACCAATATTGAAAAATATTAATGAGATGCCTGAAACTCAATCAGTAAGAAAGTACACGAGCTATGCATCTCAACAAATTATTATATAGTAAAGGTTGGTACATTGGTAGAATACTGGTAATACTACATTTCCTCTACTAATTTTTAAAAGCACACTTTTTTGATAATTTTGTAAACCTTGAATGAGATGCCTTGTCCGATGCACTCGTACCAACAGATTTGTTTATGGCAGAAGACACTTCAGGCCCATTACCAGGAAGACTACCTCTGAATGACGCCTCATTTATTCTGTTAGTATCTTCTTTGTGATCAGGCAATTGCCCCTGTATATAGATAGCATTCACATTATCAAATAAAAAAGTTTGAGAAACAGTACACAAAAATCTATATTAATAATAACAATCCATCATTTACCGTCCCCTTTTCGATAAAACCCGTAGGTAACTGACCGGTAAGCTTAGACTGCCCAAAGAACCCATTATCTTGGCTTGTAAAACCTTCAGAATTGTGCAAAGGCATCATTTTAGAATGACTAGCATGCCTCATTTGATAAGAAGGCTTAACATCCTCGTCCGAGTTCCCCATAGGATGATGCTGAAAATTTTGAGGACCAGCAGATTTATGACCAACTGGGTTAGAAGATTTCTCCTTCCCACTAGCCAAACTCTGAGAATCACTAGCATCTGATAAATCAGTTTCCTTTAAACCATCAGTAAAATTGTAACAGGACACATTAGATTGGTAGCCAGCATTATAATTCTTCTTTTCAGTGAAGGTGTCCATCTCATGGGTTTTAACCCCCTCAGAACTAAAAAATGTTGATTCCATACGTAGAGGGCCATTCTTAAGAAGATGCTCCGGTTTTTGAGAGTGCTCACTCTCTTTAATTTCCACAGAGGCTTCTTCTGGTTTCCACCAATCAAGGAAATTAGCTTCCTCTCCCACCCGTGATTTGGTTGAATTTCGTACTGCAGCAGTATTCAAGCTAGATTCCCCTAGTACACTTCCAGTAGTAATAGACCTTAGCCGCTCCAATTCAGCAGATGAATTGCTTAAAGGATTCCATATGCCATCTTTCATATTCAATGACTCGTGCATAAGTTCTTTCTGACCATTCTGAGAGTTCAACACATAATCCCCCTTTCCATGGACATCAAAAGGCGTATCCCCATTGAGTGTCACACCATTGGTAACAGTCCAGCTATATGGTTCAGAGGGTTGGCCAGATCCATTTTGCAGAGGGGCCCAATGATTTGAATATCGTCTTCCATCACTATCTGCATCCACAGAAGCACTTCCATAAGTCTGATTCCCACTATTGAGCCAATTACATCCTCCAGCTGAGGACTGCTTATTGGATCTGTGAGAAGAATTGCTTTGCAGGCCTTCAATGCGTTCTCGTGACATTTTTTGTCCAGATTGCAGAAATCTTTGAGAAGTAATATGATAGCCATTCTTCAGATCAGTATTGTCGGAGAGGGGAACTGGTTTAAAAGTAGATGCCGAGACCGTTCCATTGTTACAAACCACTGAAGTACGACGTTTACCTGTGTCATAAGTTGAAGACTGGAGATGACGAGTAGGAGGATCAGGATTTTTCATTAAATTAGTCCAATCTTCCTGAATCCCTACATCGCTACTAGAAGTCTCTGCAACAGCAGACTGCATCAGAGCACTCCAACTGCCGCTTTGAATAGAAGGCAACCCATTCATATATTCTGAACAATCCAAAAGATTCGACGCTTCTCCATTTATGACGGTCTTCTCGCCAAATGCATCCCAGATACTATTATCATCAGAACCAAATAAAATCTTCTCTTCGGCAGGATCTAGGACATCTGAATTCTGTGCAGAAGGCACATGCCCAACTATTTTATCATGTGACAACCCTGATAGAACAACTATCTCTTGCTCTCCCTGGAATTCCTGTGGTGCTACATTTTTTTCCAGGGAATTCAGTTCTTCAGGGTTTTCCATATTCATCCTATCACTCGGACCTTCATGAGAAGTATGTCCAAACAAATTATGACTTTGGAAACCCAGTCTATTATTAATATGCTCATTCTGCATGTTAACCTGTTCAGGGAATGCAGCACAATTATTACCTTGGAAAGAATTATTATACGTTGCCATTTTCTGCAGAGACTTGTTCTTTGCAGATTGATACTGGTTTAAGTTGTCTCTCAACCTAGAAATAGGAACTCCTGGTAGAGACTGATAAACCTGCTGGTGGACCGAATTCCCTGCGTGTGATGCCTGACCTTGCCCTGGAGTAAACACAAGTCCACCAGGTGATCCTTGCATAGCAGAAGAAGCATGGCGAAGCCAATTTGTGTTTCCTGTTTGCAGCTCAGTTGCCCAGGGAGATGCATCAGAAACTGGTGTGCCATTAATAAAGTTATAAGAATGGTTGCCAGACACCTGTCCAGTAAAAGAGGGAACCTGTTTTAGCAAGTGTTGTTGCTGAAAAGCCTTCTGCTTTTGTAGTTCTGTCATCTTTCTAAACATCAGTTGTTGCTGCAGTTGTTGTCTGTCACTTGAATCAGATTGTTGCTCTGGTAAGAATTGACGCATATTTGGATGTTCACTCACTTTTGGCTGGCCACCAAAAAAATCATAACTAACAGGAGATTTTAAAGAATCCATTCTCATTAAAGATGCAGGATGCTCAAGACTGCTCCCTTGTGATTGTCTGTTTATAGAGAAACCTTTTCCAGTCGAATTGCTTTGATTAGATTCTATACCCATTCCCACAAGATTTGGTTCTTCCGGCTCTGTCTGCGAGGCTTGGTGCCCATATGTATAGCCATTTAAATCCTGGTGTTGGTTATGAGATCGGTTGTTAGCTGAATCAGCCCTTGTCGGAGACGGTGAGTTGAAATTATGTTGCACCTGTCGAAATTGGATATGGTGGGCCCTCTCAAGATCTGTGTATGCGCGCGAAAACAACAGAAGATTAAGAAGTGGCAAGTTCGTGGTTCAAATCATAAACTATGTGTATTCATAAACATTTTATTCACATATTAATATAACAAATACAATTTCATCAAATATAGGTATATAACTCCTGCCACAGAAGAAATAGAGCATTAATGAAGATCATACTTCGTTAATGGTATAAATCGTAAAATATATGTGGATTCATAACATTTTTATTCTCGCAATTAATGTATAACAAATACAATCTGATCAAATTTAAGTACATGACTCTTGCCACATAAGAAATAGAGTATTACTGCAGATCATACATGGAATAACTCAAACAGTGTCAAGAGCTTTAGGTACTTAAGACATATTAGACATTCAAGCTATCCCATAAACTATAAAAAAGGTGTGACCAAACTGGATGGAGAGTTAAAAAGTATAAGTCTATTAATTCTAAGTAGTGAGATCATCTTACCAGATTGCTGTGGACTGTAGTCTTTTGTCTTGGAACTCAATGCATCATAATGCCTCTGGTTATCAACCAGGAAATTGTTATTCATGGATGCCCAGTTCCCATCAGCAATCTGTGAGTAATGTTGGCCCTGAGACACATGCTCTTCTTCAAAAAAATTATGAACCCTGTCTCCAACTTCATTGCCAGGCATTAAGAATATGATCTTGGAATTCAGCAGCTAAAATTATTCCAAGCCGTGAAAAATTTAAAGGAGTAATCAATCACACTATAAAAATATGAAAAATCTAATCTAAGAATCCATTAAATGCAAAGTTGAAACCTGTAGAGAGAAGAGACCTCAAAACAGTAAGCAGTATTCTACCGGTCCACCCCTAGGACTCAAGATCAAAACTTCAAAGCCTCATCCTGGAAAAGGAGAAACCAAAGGACAAGTAAATAATATATTAATACCAGAATATACTACATACACAGAGTGAGATACATGTATTTATGTCCACCTATCTTATTCGGATGAATTAAAACGGACAACAAAAGTAAGGAACTATATTCTAATTCCATATGTTTACTTCTAAATGTTTTCTATCAGCATGATTAACCTTTTGTGAGGCATGGTCCAATATTGATAACTTAAAAGCAATATTTTTAGGAAGTACCTTACGATAATATACCGGGATAAATTAGACATAATTATTTATTTATTTTTATAGAATTTACACGTATATGAATTTTCAGGAATTAGATATTTAGTAGTTCCAGTGTACTAACTAGCATTAAAATTTGTAATATTAGTTAGTAAAATAAATATCATTCATCCTGATTGAGTATTGATTAAGGAATTGAAACCAAAAATGAAGATGCGTGTTGGCTGTATCTTCGGGCTACTCGTATTTGTCTTTTAGGGCTTTCCCTTTTCTTCACTCCGGCACTTCATTGGGCTGAATTTTAACCTCCCTTTTCCTTACATTAGTGTGCCGTGGCATCAACTCACCTATTTTGCGCCTTTCCCTTATGTCCTAAGAAGCCTCATCAAATGAGGCATTGCCTTGCCTTGCCAGGGTAAAGTTGAAAGAGCCGCGCAAGGCGCGGCTTTAGAAACCCTCATCCTCGATGGTCATAAGTATATTCTTTCAAGAAACTTGATTGTACTTTTAATACTCATTTTCATCCTAATATGTTAATCACCTGATTCCTGCAGTGCATTTATAATGCGGCTACGAAAGTAGATGCACATATAATGCGGCTAAAACTAGGTGATCAACAATGGTATAAAAATATATCTACTTAAAAAGAAATCCTCTAGATATCTAGATAGAATAGAAATAATATTCCATTGATTTTCAGTTTTGGGGATATAAAATCTCATCGACCCAACAAATTTTTCTTCTGGTCTGTCTTTGCTTCCTGCCTAGGCCCAAAAACAGCACAATGCTCACTAGCTTTACGTGTGAGAAGCCTGTGAGTCTAGGAAGGTAGTGTAGACGCATCAACTCCACTGTAATCATACAGCCTCTTTCCATACCAAGCTAGTGTGAAATATTGAATGCAAGTACATGGATCTATATCCCTGAAGCAGGTTTAATCAACAACATTGTTAAGTCCATTGATTTAGCACTCGTGGACCTAAAAAGTAAATTGACTAGTACAATTGATTATCCGGTGTAATTTAGAAACTCAAAAACACGAAGTAGCATTTACCTAATTATTAAAATATCGGAGCTTAATTTTCTCCTACACCGTGCATAACATGATTAACGGAAACACACACGAAATAATTTCAACGAATCTCACAGAAATGACCAAATCAAGGACACATAAACTAACACAAACAAGATCAAAGTCATACATATAAAAGGCAGGAATGATGTAGTATAAAATGAAGAGCAAATTAGGGTTCATTTACAGTGGAGAAAGATGTATTGACTTACATGGATCTGTATCGCAGCTTGTACATAGAACAAGAGGTGTGGAGAAATAGATATGATATTCAAAGTGCTGCAAACAAACTTAAAGTGATCTTAGGCAATATTTTCAACCCCAACTGTACAAGGACTCTCGGGTCACACCTTGTAATGCCTACTTCGGGCACGGCTAACGGGTCTCATTTTTTTTTTTTTTTTTGCCTAAATCTACTTTCGTATAAAAATATAGTATCTTCTCAATTAATAATTTTTTTTGTATTCCGATTTTTACCTAAAATAAATAAGATGGGAGTTGCTAATCAAGTTGCCAACTTTGTCAAATCATCAAAAAAAATTAATTTTTTAATTGATCTTCAATTTGGCAATTTTGAATAGAAAAATGATCCAATGGTTGGCAACTCTAAAAGTTGTATAGATGGTCCCCATATGAATAAAAAAATAATGTAAATTTGAAGGAAGACATGTAGAATAGGTATATTTGTATATTTTTTTTAAACAAAAATATGAACTTTAACCATTTGAGGAAGTTGCCAAATTTTGGCAATAATTGTTGGTAACCTTAAGGCAACCTTGGCTCTCCAATAGGAAGGCAACAAAGATTGCTTGCCACATAGATGTTGGCAACCTTCTTGGCAACTCCTATTGGAGATGCTCTAAGGGGCTTGATGTGCTTGAGGTTGGCCTCAAATTCTCCCCTCAATTTAAAAGATTTTCAGTATAAATTTAAGGATATATATGTAAATTATTGTAAAAAAAATAAAATTTTTGGTCAATTTTAGTTAATGGAATACAAAACTATCAGTGAAGTATGCACTTTTAGATACTCCTTTGAAACTACCACTGAAGTATCTTATATAAATTGAGATATCTCATTACTAATGTAGTATTCAAAAGATTAAAACTGGTCACTATTTTCAAAAAGACAATTTTTGTTTTTTGACGATTCATTATATAAAACTTATTAAATTTTTGAGATTTTTTCAAAAATATTTAAGTTTAAAAATATTTTTACAAAAATGTTATTTTTTAAAATATTCTGCAAAAATAATGATTTTTGAAAATATATTCGCAAAAATACGATATGCAACTTTGCAACCTTATTTGCAAGTAACATCAACCAAAATCAATCATAAATGTAATTTTAATAATTTAGTAATTGAAATCATTTTTCGTTGCATAATAAGTTGCTTAACGAGTTGTATTGACTAAATCAAATGCAATATCAAATACAATCGAATCATCCATAATTGCAACCAAGATCTACTCAAATCAACTTCAATTATTTTTTTAGAAAATGTAAATATAAGTTGAATTTGCTTGCAAACTATTTCTTTACAAATATTTTTAGAAGATGATAAAATTGGAAAAAAAAATAGTAATTTTGATAATATTTCTAGATTTTTTATTTTTAAATGTTTAAAGTATCTTAATAGCATGCTTTTGCATTTCTGAAATTGAAAGTAAAATCAAATTGCATAGTTTCTATGAATATGTTTATTTTAATACTTTTTCTCCCAAAAATGATTTGCACCAATTCCTTTTTATGTATTTGTGAAATTATTTTGTTTTTCCGTTTCATTCCACCTCATAAAATTTGTGTCACGTTCACGTTGTTTGTGCAAAAATTATATTATATAGATTCTTTTTTAAAATATATGAAAATGGTATCACATTAACAATTATAAATAAGTTTTAACCTTTAATCAATTGTTATAAATTTTTACAATTTTATTTGAGATTGATCTGTTAATTTGATCATGCTATATCTTTTCCATAAAAAGATGCTCTGGTTAATTTTGTAATTTATGTTAATTATTAATTCTCGCGATATGACTGGATGCGAAGAATCCATATCACCCGCAATATATATGACTAAATGTAAAGAATCCAAACCACATACACAAAAAATATGCAGGTTTTGAATTTATTTATTCGCTTTTAACTATTTTACATCTTAAAACCATTCCCTGATAATCTATAATCCGATCGATAACCTTGAATCCACCAACTCGCTACTTCCCCTTAACTACAATAATTCCATAAACACCTAGCGAAGTCTTCATCAAGTACATCCCCTTCTCTCTCTTATAAGTACACATACATCTATAAATACACACATCGAGGACCAAAAGACGGAGGGAAGGGAGGCTGAAGGGGGTCGTGACCCCCTAGATTTTTCGCAAATATTTTATGTTTCTGTACATTACACAAGTCATTGCTAGAGCACATGTGGTTTTGTTTCGCAAATATTTTATGTTTCTGTACATTACACAAGTCATTACACAAGTCATTGCTAGAGGACGATGGTTCAATCCTTTATTTATAACATTTTTACTCAAAATTTGTAATTTGAGATCTTGTTTCTCCTAATTTTTTCTAAATTTTCTTATCAATTTTCCTTCAAAATTTATCAATCTTTATGTGTATAAGCGGGAATGCATTACTATTACGTATCTTTTATGTTAGATGTAATAGTTATGTTAGTGTTGAATTAATTAATAAGTTATTTGACTCGCTAAAAAGGATCGGTTCCTAATAATTGATAGTTTAGACACTCCAAATATTAATTTGTGATATGAAAGGCATTTTTATTTATTTTTATCTAAATTTGTATGTCTTTATTTTTCCTAAGAATATTATGTAGGCCATAAATCATTTTTACAAATTATATTTATTAACTTTTTCTTTTTCTTTTTTGAAATGAAAAATCTGTTTATTGCATATCATGAAGAATTACATCGATAAGAAAGGATGGAATAGACCTCCACTCCTTATAATCAGGTAAAAGGTCATTTTCCCTACTGTACTATAGTGAAATTTCCGTATAACCTACTGTACTATCGATGGCATCACTGCACTTTCCTTTTTTTTCCATTTACCCCACCACCGTCAGTCAAAAATTCATTCCGTCTGTTTGACTGTTAAATTGATTACTGGGATGCACGATCAGCCTGTCACGTACACGCCACATCAGCACAGTCCTGATTTTTTTTATAAAAATTTAAAAATTTGTTAGTCACAGAGGCATGCCTGAATACATCTAATAACAAGCCTAAGTTATTTGTAATGCTATGCATTACTTACATGACCTCTTAACTGAGGGAACCTCTAGTTGTAGAGTTTCTACTTGTTTTGTACTTGTAATAGGCATCAAATTCTAGCTGTGTAACTGTACTTATTAAGTCAAGAATAATGCTTGAAAGAAGTTCCAAGGTTCATGCCTCAAGCAAGGAGATAAAGACTGCCAAATAATCACAGTTGGGATTTGAAGAAATGAAAAATTTGCCTAAGTACCAATTCGAGAAGTACATTTGTCTATTCGAGAAGTCTAGCATTCGAGAAGTCAGGGGTTCGATATCTCATAAGACACTATTCGATATTTCTAAATACACTGTTCGATATCTCATTCGATATCTCAGAGATTCGATATGTCTATTACTCTGTTCGAGAACTCAAGGAGTCAACAGGTCAAAGGTGATATTCGAGTTCTCAAAAGGGTCAACAAGTCAAAGCTACATTCGATATCTCAAAGACTCAAGATGCTATTCGACATCTCAGGGATTCAATATGTCAAAATGCTCTATTCGATATCTCAAGGACTCCTAGAGAAAAGAGCTATTCGAGAAGTGATTCGATATGTCAATATAACACTATTCGAGAACTCAGAGTTATCGATTAAGTCAATTCTAGTTCTCGAATCACTCACTTAGCCACTTCTCGAATACATTCTTGAAGACAAAATACTGAAGAATTGTACAAGTCAGAAACCTGCAACAAGCCAAGACGCTTTATTTGACTATGTACTATAAAGCATGTTGGAAAGCCTACAAAGAAGCTTGGAGAGATAAGTCAGGGGACAAGGAGCTAAAGAAGTGGATCTGAACAGGCTTTGCAAAGTCAAATCTATAACCGTTTGGACTCTTACTCAAATAAGATAGACAGACTGGAAAGTAATTTGTTTACCTACCTTATTTTGTAGTAAGTAGGTGTATCCATGTCTATAAGGATACAGCCTCACTTCCTTAGCAGATAAGTTTTTCAAAATACATCACAAGAAATATCTCTCTGAGAAAAACGAAGCTGAGAATACTATCATTTGTATTCACAGATTGTAGCAAAATCTTTATCTAATAAAATATTAGATTAAAGTAATATTGTGTTGTGTTTGTTTTTGTTATCCGCACTTACATTTCTCACACACTCAACACATATCTTGCTGCAAAGATTCAAGAACGAAGAAAAGTTCAAGAATCCATTCACCCCCCCTCTGTATTCTTTTACTGTATTCAATACTCAACAAGTGGTATCAAAGCAGGCTGTTTAATCTAAACAGAAAACGATCATGAGTTCGAATACACCAAAGACTACAGGTACGGTAAAGGTCCCTAAGTTCGACAAGGAGAATTACAACCTCTGGAAAATAAAAATGTTGTTGTTCATCAAAGCTGCCAATCCTCTCTACCCTAACATCCTCAAGAATGGTCCATTTGTACCACAACAAGAAATTGCTGAATCTACAATGGGCACAATAGTCATTCCTAGATCATATGTTGCAAAAGAGCCATCCAAATGGACGGATTCAGAGAAGGAAAAGGTTGCCCTAGACAGTCATCTCATGTTGCTAATCATAGACTCCATGGATATGTCGATGTTTGCCAACATAGCATCATGCACATCAGCCAGGGACATGTGGAACCACATCGAGGTGTTATGTGAAGGGACAGAGGAGGTAAGAGAGAATAGGAAACAGATACTGGTCACACAGTATGAGGCTTTCATGGCACAGTCCAAAGAAAGTATTACTGATATGTTTGAAAGATTTCACAAGCTGGTGACTGAGCTTCAAATGAATGGGAAGGTTTACAGCACTAAGGAATTAAACATGAAGTTTCTACTATCTGCACCAAACCATCTAGAGCAAAGGGTCATATCTCTAAGAGAAAGAGATTTGAACAAAGTCACATATGATGTGCTCTATGGGGTTTTATAGACTCATGAGGTTGAGCTGCTTCAGAAGAGGGCTATCCAAGCCAACCAAGGCAGAATGATAAACACATCCTGTGCCTTGATTGTCAACAAATCTGTTCAGGACCTGGAAGCATCTACAAGTCAGCTGAGAATAGAAGAGATAGTAGATGATGAAGAAACTGAAGATGAAGTGACTGAACCTGTTGATGAAAAGGAAGAAGATGAGTTCTACACTCTTGAAGAGTTGGATGCCATGGAAAACACTTCATATGCTTTTATGGCTAGAAAATTCCCAAACATCAGATTTAAGAGGAATCAGCCCTTCAAGCCTAGATCTCAAAATCATTCATTCAACAAGAGCAAGGCACCTGTGAAAGCAAACAAAAACAAATTCAAAACCAGCTATGTGGATAGGTCATCTGTGAGATGTTATAGATGCAATGACCTAGGGCATTTTTCCAGTGAATGCAAGAAGCCTAAAAAGAAGGATAAGGAGTTTCTTGAGCTTGAAGCTAAGTATGAGGCTCTGCTAATGAAGCATACACCAGGTAAGGCCTACATAGCTGAAGGGAAGTGTTGGGATGATTCTGATAGTGATGGAGAAGAACAAGAATTCTGCAACTATGCCTTGATGGCCAACTCCAAGGAAGAACCATCTGCATCAGACTCTCAGGTACCATCCCTCACTACCATAGACATGTCTGTTTCTGAATACAATTCTATGGTTGAACAACTATCTGTTGAGATGTTTAACATTCATACTAGTATGACTGCTGCTAATGAAGAAATTGTTAAACTGTCTACTAAGAATGAACTGTTGAACAAAAGAAATGAGGAACTAGAACTAACTGCTATGCAAGTAGAAAACCTTAAACAAGAAATTGAATATCTAGAGAATAAGGTTCTATGTGCTAGTCAAGTTGAGAAAGCTCTTAGGGATGAACTAGCTGAAAATGAATTTAAATTGAAAACATTTAAGAATTCCTCTAGTCTATTGCAGTCCTACCATGAGAAAAATCTAGCTAGACCTAAGGCTGCCATTGGACTTGATTATGACACTCTTAAACAGAGGAAAGGCTATGTAGTCATTGAAGATGACATTGTTGTTCAAGAGGAAGTGCCTCAGGTTTTGAAAAAGACTGAGAACCCAATATTTAAAACTCCAACACTTGAGATTGATGAGGATGCCTTACTCATTAAGCAAATGTTGGATGATGAAGATAAGGCAAAATCAAATGAACAACAAGCATCCTCTAACAGTGAGAATGTCAAAATCAAAGCCAAGGAGTCAGTAGGAGGTAGACCTAGACCTGATAAATTTGTGAAGTTTGTTTCAGCTGGGAATAATGAGTTTGAGAAGAAAGTGGCTAAAAAGAAACAAAACAGGAATGGCAAATTGGGGATTAACAAGGACTATGTGCCAAATGCCCCTAGGAAAGTTTGTCAAAACTGTTTTAGCACTAATCATTTAACTCATGCATGCAAGAAACCATCTGGTAGTGTTGTTAAACCATTCTATGATTGCTCTGTGCCTTTAAGACATAGAGACTCTCCTTTCTGTGATAAATTTGATTATATTCCATGTAACATGAATGTAATGACTAGTTGTTTTAATTTGAGAAGACAATTCATAGAAGGTTGCATCAGTCACAATGTTCACACACACTACACAAGAACAAAGTCTTCAAGTCCTCCTAAAGTTAGGAAGGTACCTCTATCACCTAAGTATAAGAACCCTGATTCTAAGACTTCTAAAAGTGACAAGAAGACTAACATCAAGAAAATTGATAAGCATGCTGTTTATGATAAAACTGTTGCTAAGCCACATGGACCCAAACTTGTTTGGGTACCAAAGGAGAAGTAATACCTTTGTGTTTGCAGGGCAAAGAAAGTGAAAAGAAGGTCATGTGGATTTTGGACAGTGGATGCTCAAACCATATGACTGGTGATATGGCCCTGCTATCACACTATGAGGAGAAGGCTGGCCCGATGGTTGCTTTTGGAGATGACAGCATTGGCAACACACTGGGATATGGCAAGTTGGAAATTGGAAATGTCATCATTGAAAATGTAGCACTGGTCAAGGGGCTCAAGCACAATCTACTGAGTGTTGGTCAATTTACTGACAGAGGCTTCAAAGTGAATTTTGACAAAGATGAATGTTTGATCACCCACAAGAAGACTGGTGACTTTGCTCTATCTGGAGTAAGGAAAGGAAGCCTGTTTGTAGCCAATATGAACTCTGCAAACAAGGACAAAATTTGTTACTTTTACTCAAAAGCATCAAATGAAGATAGTTGGTTGTGGCACAAGAAGCTGTCACACTTGAACTTCAAAGGCATTAATTCTCTAGTCAAAAGGGAGTTAATGAGAGGCATGCCCACACTTGAATTCTGTCAAGAAGGAGTGTGTGAGGCTTATCAGAAAGGAAAAATGAAAAGATCAAGCCACAAGTCAAGGACAGTGACATCAATAACCAAGCCCCTACAACTAATTCATATGGACTTGTTTGGGCCTGTCAATATTATGTCACTAGGAAGGAAGAAGTATGCTCTAGTGATGGTTGATGATTTCACAAGGTATACATGGGTAGAATTTCTGGCATCAAAGGATGAGGCTCCACAAGTAATCATTGAGCATATAAAGAAAATTGACAAGGAATCTAAGGCCAACAATGCAAGTGTGATTGCATTAAGAAGTGATAATGGAACTGTTGGAGGTCCATCTATCCAGCCCACTTATTTGAGCCCAAAGGGAAGCCCACTAATAAGATTAGTGGAAATAACGGTCAAATCATCTAATGACACATCCAACCAAAAACGGTCCAATTGGGTGTTGACACCTCATAATGGGGGACACTTCCTTCCACCTTTTCCACCTCCTAATGATTCATTACCACACTATAAATAAGAGAGGAAGCTGACCAGAGAAAAAAAAACAACTCAAGTATTCTCTAAACACAATCTCTCTATGTTTTACCTATATCTCTCAAAAATAACCGGAATACTTATTCTTACGCCGGAGGTGAATCGGGGGTCAACACCCTCGCATTCTTCTTCTTTTACAGGTCCAAATGAAGAAATTATCTGGCAGAAATCTGGTTCCAACATTTGGCGCCGTCTGTGGGAACATAGAGATACTTTAGTGAATGATGAAGACTTTGGCCGAATGATGAAGGCTTTGGCCGAATGATGAAGGCTTTGGCCAGATGAAGGCTTTGGCCGAATGATGAAGACTTTGGCCGAATGATGAAGGCTTTGGCCGAATGAAGGCTTTGGCCGAATGATGAAGGCTTTGGCCGAATGAAGAAGGCTTTGGCCGAATGAAGGCTTTGGCCGAATGAAGAAGGCTTTGGCCGAATGAAGGCTTTGGCCGAATGATGAAGGCTTTGGCCGAATGATGAAGGCTTTGGCCGAATGAAGGCTTTGGCCGAATGATGAAGGCTTTGGCCGAATGAAGGCTTTGGCCGAATGATGAAGACTTTGGCCGAATGAAGGCTTTGGCCGAATGATGAAGACTTTGGCCGAATGATGAAGGCTTTGGCCGAATGATGAAGGCTTTGGCCGAATGATGAAGGCTTTGGCCGAATGATGAAGACTTTGGCCGAATGATGAAGGCTTTGGCCGAATGAAGGCTTTGGCCGAATGATGAAGGCTTTGGCCGAATGAAGAAGGCTTTGGCCGAATGAAGGCTTTGGCCGAATGATGAAGGCTTTGGCCGAATGATGAAGGCTTTGGCCGAATGAAGGCTTTGGCCGAATGATGAAGACTTTGGCCGAATGATGAAGGCTTTGGCCGAATGATGAAGGCTTTGGTCGAATGATGAAGACTTTGGCCGAATGAAGAAGGCTTTGGCCGAATGAAGGCTTTGGCAAAATGAATGAAGGCTTTGGCCGAAGAAGGCTTTGGCCGAATGAATGAAGGCTTTGGCCGAACGAAGAAGGCATTGACTGAAAGAAGAAGGCCGAAGGCCGAAGGAAGAAGGCTGTGGCCGAAGAGAAAAAAAAAATATACACAAAGATGAAAATGAGTCTAGAGGCTCCGAATCACACCCCCGAAAAGCTAGGACGAGAACTACTGCCACGTCCGGCTCCAAAGATAAGGAGTATGAAGCATCCAAAGGGGAGAAGAGAAAGAGTCTCCTGGCGAATCAAGCTAGCTGGGGACATACAAGCTTCGGCGACCCTACCGGTAAGCTTACTAATCGCCCCAAATTTTATATTTTTGTTTTATTATATATGTTTCGGTTCGTCCAAGTACAATTAAATACGCACTACATGATCTAATATATTCATTACGTAGCTTAGTACAATGAGGCTTAAACAGACCCACATTACGGGTCGACCGAACAAAATACGCGTCCTTGCAAATACTGTAGCGACTATGACGTAATTAAGTCCGGGAGGAAAATATTTTTCGTCGACCAAACAAGAACTTAATTATTTACAATCCCCACCGGGAGCGGCTAGGTTAGGACCGAAGATGCCCAATCAATAATTAATCGGTTAGGGACAATTATTCGTCTGAACGGACCCATGTTTGGGGGCCAACCAATAAAAGCATGAGTCCTTATAATTATTTTAGTATTTAAGCTACTATGACGTAATTAAGGCCGGGAGGAAACATTTGTTCACTAACCAAACGGGACCTTAATTACTCTCAAGTCCCTTAAAAACTGGGGGCAACTAGGTTACAACCTAATACGCCAAAAATATGCTAGGCCACGGCCAAAGACGCATAATCATGCTAGGCTACGGCCGAAGACGCATAGTCATGCTAGGCTACGGCCGAAGATGCATAAAATTAAAATTAACATGCTAGGTTACGGCCGAAGACGCATAATCATGCTAGGCTACGACCGAAGACGCATAATCATGCTAGGCTACGGCCGAAGACGCATAGTCATGCTAGGCTCCGGCCCAAGATGCATAAACAGCTAGGCTCCGGCCCAAGATGCAATTGCCATGCTAGGCTACGGCCAAAGATGCACAATCATGCTAGGCTACGGCCAAAGATGCATAAACAGCTAGGCTCCGGCCGAAGATGCACAATCATGCTAGGCTCCGGCCCAAGATGCAATTGCCATGCTAGGCTACGGCCAAAGATGCACAATCACGCTAGGCTACGGCCAAAGATGCATAAACAGCTAGGCTCCGGCCGAAGATGCACAATCATGCTAGGCTTCGGCCCAAGATGCAATTGCCATGCTAGGCTCCGGCCGAAGATGTAAAAATAGTCCGAAGACGCATAAAAATAAAAATTATGCTAAGGACAATAAACAGCTAGGCTCTGGCCGAAGATGCAAAAATAGTCCGAAGACGCATAAAAGTAAAAATTATGCTAAGGACAATGCTAGGCCAAGATGCAAGAACCATGCTAGGCCGAACGAAGCCCAAGATGCATGAATCATGCTAAGCCGAACGAAGCCGAAAACGAAAAAGCATTAAGCTATACAGAAATCAGGCTAAGGTAAACAAAACGACCAAAGAAGCATAAGGCAACAAACACATAAGGGAGCCTCCCGAAGATGGACCGAAAAAGGTGGCCTTCATTCCAGCTAAGCCCGATTGAAGCCCAGGGACATGTTGGAGGTCCATCTATCCAGCCCACTTATTTGAGCCCAAAGGGAAGCCCACTAATAAGATTAGTGGAAATAACGGTCAAATCATCTAATGACACATCCAACCAAAAACGGTCCAATTGGGTGTTGACACCTCATAATGGGGGACACTTCCTTCCACCTTTTCCACCTCCTAATGATTCATTACCACACTATAAATAAGAGAGGAAGCTGACCAGAGAAAAAAAAACAACTCAAGTATTCTCTAAACACAATCTCTCTATGTTTTACCTATATCTCTCAAAAATAACCGGAATACTTATTCTTACGCCGGAGGTGAATCGGGGGTCAACACCCTCGCATTCTTCTTCTTTTACAGGTCCAAATGAAGAAATTATCTGGCAGAAATCTGGTTCCAACAGGAACAGAGTTCAGAAATGCCATGCTTGAAGCATTCTGCAAAGAGAATGGTATATCTCAACAATTCTCAGCTCCAAGGACTCCACAACAAAATGGAGTTGTTGAGAGAAAGAATAGAACTCTGATTGAGGCTGCTACAACAATGTTACTTGATGCAAAAATGCCTACATGTTTTTGGGCTGAGGCTGTGAGCACTGCATGCTATCCAAAACAGAACCCTCATCAACAAAAACACTGGAAAGACACCTTACAACTTGATGACTGGAAAGAAGCCTACTCTAAAGTATGTTCATACTTTTGGAAGCAAATGCTTTGTGTTAAAAGACAATTCAGAATATGTTGGAAATTTTGATGCAAAAACATTTGAAGGAATTTTTCTTGGCTACTCTATGGAAAGAATTGCATACAAAGTTTATGTCATCAGTCAAAAGAAAGTTATGGAAAGCACAGATGTGACATTTGATGACAGCAAACTACCTGGATTAGAAGAAGCCAATGATGAAGATAAAGATCCTTTGAAGTTTGACAATCTAGATGATTCTGATGAGGAGATTGAAACTGAATTTGAGCCCACAATTCAACAAACTCAAGTGAATGAAGAACCTGTGTCAATCAACAATGAAGAAACAAGCATCCAAGACACACCTGTGATTAGTGGCAACTTCACAGGGGGAGGAAATGT
Source organism: Saposhnikovia divaricata (assembly GCA_036435485.1). Classification (NCBI taxonomy): domain Eukaryota; kingdom Viridiplantae; phylum Streptophyta; class Magnoliopsida; order Apiales; family Apiaceae; genus Saposhnikovia; species Saposhnikovia divaricata. The sequence continues at coordinate 170,243,897 of CM071594.1, read as the reverse complement.
AAATGATCATGATCTGGATGATGAAGCAACATCAAGGCTGAGAAATCAATCTGAACATGCAAGGAAATGGGATAGATCACATACTGCAGATCAGATAATTGGAGATCCAAATACAGGAGTGAGGACAAGGAGAGCAACTCTAAATGATTGTCTCTATGGTTTCTTTCTATCCCAAGTTGAGCCTAAGAAACTTGATGATGCATTGTTGGATCCTGATTGGATAATTGCTATGCAAGAGGAGCTAAATCAATTTGAAAGAAGCAAAGTATGGGAACTTGTGCCTGCACCAAAGGATAGAACCATTGTTGGAACAAAATGGGTTCTAAGGAATAAGATGGATGAAAATGGTGTAGTCATAAGAAACAAAGCAAGGTTGGTTGCAAAAGGATACTCTCAACAGGAAGGCATTGACTATGATGAGACTTTTGCCCCTGTTGCTAGACTAGAGGCCATCAGAATTTTCTTGGCATTTGCTGCACATTCTAATTTCAAGGTTTATCAAATGGATGTCAAGAGTGCATTTCTGAATGGGGAGTTGGAAGAAGAAGTATATGTGTAACAGCCACCTGGCTTTGAGGATCCACAATTCCCTCACTTTGTCTACAGATTGCTTAAAGCATTGTATGGACTTAAGCAAGCTCCTAGGGCATGGTATGAAACACTATCACAATTTTTACTGGAGAATCAATTCACTAGAGGCACACTGGACAAGACACTGTTTTACAAGAAACATGGTGATGATATTATCTTAGTTCAAATCTATGTGGATGATATCATATTTGGCTCTACAAATGAGAAGCTGTGTGAGAAATTCTCTAAGCTCATGCAGAGCAGATATGAGATGAGTATGATGGGAGAATTAACATTCTTTCTTGGGCTGCAAGTTAGTCAAAGGAAGGATGGCATTTTTATAAGTCAAACCAAATACATCAAGGATCTATTGAAGAAATTTGACTTGGAAGAATGCTCACCTGCAAAGACACCCATGGCCACTACCACCAAGTTAGATGAAGATGTTAAGGGCAAGAAGGTAGATATTTCAATCTACAGAGGCATGGTTGGTTCTCTACTCTACCTCACTGCTAGTAGGCCAGATATCATGTTTGCAACATGCTTGTGTGCAAGGTTTCAATCAAATCCAAAGGAATCACATATGACAGCAATAAAGAGGATTTTTAAATATCTGAAGGGCACACCAAACTTGGGGTTATGGTATCCTAAGGACACAGGGTTCAATCTGGTTGGTTATTCTGATACTGATTATGCTGGATGCAGAGTGGATAGGAAAAGCACCTCAGGTAGCTGCCAGTTTCTTGGAGAAAGGTTAGTCTCTTGGTACAGCAAGAAACAACAATCTGTGTCAACTTCCACAGCTGAAGCTGAGTACATAGCTGTTGGAAGTTGCTGTGCTCAAGTGCTTTGGATCAGAAACCAACTTAGAGATTATGGACTTGTGTTGGAAAGAATTCCAATCATGTGTGACAACACAAGTGCAATCTCTATAGTTTCCAATCTTGTCAATTATTCTAGGACAAAGCACATTGACATCAGATATCACTTCATAAGGGAGCATGCAACTAATGGAACCATTGAGTTACATTATGTTCCCATAGAAAAACAACTAGCTGACATATTCACTAAGCCATTAGATGAAGCCACCTTCACAAGGTTGGTTAGTGAGACTGGAATGCTGAATTCTTCAAATTCTGGCTAAGTGAATATATCAACTAGATTGTTGCAGCAGTAAATACTTACTTTATCAAATGCTCAATATTTTTGAAGTAAGTATTGGCTGGAGTATGATTTATAAATATTCCACAATGCTGCATATGTTGAAAATCATACATCTTTAGCTTGAAATTTCTGTGAAATTTTGAGAGAATCACTATTTAATTTGGTAGAATATTCTTCAGTGAATATTTCTGGTAAATTTTAAAAGATAATGAAAATTGAATTTTATGAGTGAAAAGTATAGTTCGATAAGTCAGACTTCTCGAATGGTTCATTGTTATGTCATGGCTCGAGTTCTCGAATAGGCCTGTCTAGAACCCTCTTGAGTTCTCGAATAGTGTCTTTTGGAGAAATCGAATAGCACACTCTGAGTTCTCGAATAGAGTATTTTAGTTCTCTAATGATGGAGTTCTCGAATACTGTATTTGAGTTATCGAATCATTTGAAAAGGCTGATTTTTCGCTGACACTTAATCGCTTATTGGATTTATATTCAAAATTTAATTAGCTCATAAAAACATATTTTATTTAGCTTAGAATTATTTTCTGAGTTAAATAACTGCCAGCTGTGAGTTACAAACTGCCTGAGATATCGAATAAGCCATTCTTGACTTATCGAATAGTTGTTTTATACTTCTCGAATGACTTGTCGATACAGATCATATATCTAATCGACAACTCAAGTTATTCATATATATACAATTTCACAACTATTCAACTCATTTCGTTCGATTTCTCAAGCATCTAAACTCCCAAAACCTCTGAAAACCCTAACTGCAAATTTTTTCTTCAACCTTAATTCTCTTCTCTTCTCTACCCAAATGGCAAACACTCAACTCACCATTCCATCTCAAACCAATTTCATCGCAATTACCAGTGATGTGGAAGCACCAAATGCTAATTTCAAGTGCTTTGTTCGATGGTTGTCTGAATCTTACATCAAGGGTGCACTCTCAGCCAACCCAACCCTGTACGTAGACTTATTAGAACAATTCTGGAGGACAGCTACTGTGGAGGTCATTGCCCTTGAGAATGCTATCACCTCATATGTTGTCTACTGCAAGATTCAAGGCGAGGATATTTCTATCACTACTGCAGACATGAATCAAGCCTTGGATTTGTAGCAAGAGGCATATGACTCCCTGGCCACCGATGCTGAGTTTGAAGAATTCTTTGAATTTATCAACTACTCCGATGTTATTAAACTTGGGAAGCTGAATAGGAAGTACTTGAGGAAAGAGTGGAGCTATGCTTTTGCTACACTCCTTCATGTATTCACTGCAAGGAAATCGAGCTTTGACCAGATTAGTACACCTGTGCAGCAGCTTGCCTATGCCTTGGCTCATGGGAGAAAGATAGATGTTGGACATCTCATTTTACAAGAGCTATATGGGAGACTTGGTAAGAACACAGCCAAGAGAGGTAATGAAATTTTCTTTCCCTGCTTTATTCAATCATTACTTAATTTTAAAAATGTTTCATTGATTGAATTGCCTGGAATAGATAAAAGTAAAATAGGCTATCCTAGGTCCATGACCAAACTCATTTTTGGTAACTTGGAGACTAGGAATGATGTGGATGTAAGGCTTAAGATAACTCCCCACATGGAGGGTTTGTTTAGGTCTTACCCCCACAACATGCCAATATTTGAATCTAAGTCTCAGTTAGCACAGCCTAAGCAAGAAGAACAAAATGCTAACCCAAGGCTTGCTAACCAACCCTCTTAGACAAACACTCTACCAAACACAAAGCCAACTGCATCATCCTCTCAAAAGGGTGATGTTAGTAAAAAGAAGAGAAAACAGGTTGCTTCCGAACCTTTAAACATCTTAACTGAAGCAGCCTTAGCTGTAGAACTAGGTTTAGAATGTGAGGAACCTGAGTCACCTATCATTAGCCTAAAGAAGAAGAAGAAGTCTAAAACCACCTCTTCAGTCACCCAAATGGCTGAAGTTGTAAAATCAGGGGCACACAGCTCACTAGATGTATCCTCTCAACAGGGTGCATCTATAGAATCAAGCATCCTCCCCAATGCACCTATTTGTACAAAGTCAGCACATGGGAGTGATAAGGCTGGCACAACACTGAGTGGAGAGCACATCACAATTGAAACTCCCTCTATCTCTCAGGGGGAGTTGCCAAAATCTAATCTACAACACACTTCTCTTCCAGAATCTACCACTCATATTTCTTTGGAGCCTGCAACTCAAGCAATTGAGGAGCAAGGCAATCATCAAGAATTCTTTTCTCTTGATGAGCCAATGGATTCAAGTGACTTGGTGCATGACACCTTGCTCACCACCCAGGTACCACATTTAGATGGTCAGGGAATGCATGCTGGGGCATATCCTAATGACACCATCACAAACACAGAGGATTCACTAGTCTTCACTAGAGACTCTGTACATGTGTCACCTATTGTTGTAACTCATCCCACTCCTATGGAGACAACAGTAGTAGAGTCTTTCCATCTGGTTACAGAAGTTGCATCTGTAACTGAGGAGTCTAGCTTGCCTAGCTCTAGCTCTGACTTTCTGTCACAATGGCTGAAGCCTGTGCAACATGACAATGCTTCAGGATCAGGATCTGTTCCACCACAATTGACGGTTGAAGCACTTCAGAGCTTAGTTGTGGATCAGATTCCTGAGTTTGTAAAGATAGCCCAGAACTTGGTCACCTCCAATGTGCCAAATCCAGATTATGAAGCAATATTGCTCTGCCATAGAGATGATGTGGAGATGCAGAAAACAAAGATACTTGATGATGCTGAGAGAGATGGCAATGTAGATGCCTGGATGCAAGGAACTTATGATATCACTCTCAATGAAGCCTTACAGTATCTGAGGGAGGAGTACATCACTTCACTAGGCTCCAATGCTAAATCCTTAACTCCTGGTGAAGTGTATGAAGCCATCAATGACTCATACAAGGGATTCCTCAAGGCTGCACACTACCTGGGTAAAGGTGTCAAATCAGAAGTCAACAAGGTATGTGATGCAACAGCCCTAAAAGTGGGAGAACTAAAGAGGGACTTTGATGCCAAATTTCCTCAGTTGGAGTCTGTGATTAAGGACATTTTGGCATGCAAGGCTACATGCACCAGGATGGACAATGGTTTGGCTATTCTCAAGGATGCTGTCACAGGTCTGGGGCACAAATTTCAATCCTTAACAGATCAGAGAACTGAGGCCAATGCCATGCTCAGGACCCTCTTTGCAAATCAATATGGAGACAAGCTGGTCACTGAGGTCCTTGTGCATGAGATGTCAAGGTTTGAAGTGCAGAGACTGAAGGATCAATCCCTATCTGGTTTTAAGGCCAATGCGCTCTTCACTAAAGTGGATACTCTTGAAAAGGAGGTAGCTTCTCTCCAACAGTCTAATGCTCATCTTACAGACACTGTAACCACTCTGGCTGAGCAGCTGAACACTCAAGCCACCACCACAGCTGATGTTCTTCTTCATCAACAATCAATGTTGTCTGCAATGATGAAGCACATGGGTCTCCCTCTACCTGAAGAATCTTCAACCCCAAAGGTCACTCCTACAGCCTCTGTGCCTGACAACAATCCTAAGGGTGAGAAGAGGATTTCAAGGGACTCAAATACAAAGGGGGAGAAACCACCAGTAAAGGGCATCAAATTCAATGAACGTGGTCATCAAAGGGCTTCTAAATCTTTAACTCATGTGCCTGGCAAAGGAAAAGCCAAAGTTGGTGAGCCTACTTCTCTGTCAGTTGTCACTCTACCAACTGTGCACATCACTACTCCTAGTGGTCAAAAGCAATCTATCACAACCACAGTGGTTGCAGGGGGTATGCCATCTGAAAAACCTTCATTCTCCATATCTAAGAGTGCCAAGCCAGTAGAAGTGAAGGTGGTCACTGAGTCCAAGCTACAAGAAATTGCAAACTCAAATGTCTATCATGATGATGCATTCTTGGAGTTTCTGTAAGTCTCAAGAGAACAGGCTGGTGATACTTTATCATATCATAGGAGTTTGAAGAGTCAGATTGACTATCTCACTGTAGTACCAAGAAGAGTTGATGGCCTATGGCTCAAAGAGATAATGATGATAGGAAAGAATAAGATATGGCACTTAACCATCAACACTCTACAGGGTCTAAAGCACTCAGAAGTGGATGTGTTCCTTGGACTGATTGAAAAAAAGGATGAAAACTGCAAGAGTCTCTTTGATGAGTTAAGGGATGGTCAACCAGCAAGGCTACCTGAAGTATTCACAAATCCTAGAACCATCATCTATCATGCTGCAACAAGAATTGATGATATCAAGCAGCTGGTCATTCCTAAGCATCTAATTCCTCAGAACAAATCTCTCATTATTGCCATCATTGAGCAGCTGAACAAGAAGAAGGGTCTAAGAACAGCGGAAGAATTGGAAGCTATATCTTATCTCAGGTCATACATTGCAACTGGCATTGTACATGAATCTGCTAAGTTCAACCCAAGCAAGGATGGTGATCAAGACAAGGATGGAGACAGAAGTGATGGAAGGAGAAGACATCACAGGAGTGATAAGGGTGATGAAGATAAAAAGAAGAAGGATGATAAGGAGAAGAAGGATGATAATGACCAAGGTAAAGTCTATGAGAGGAAAAGTGGAAGACAGCAAGCCTTAGGCATTGCTAACAGTAACCTCACCACAACACAAGACTCTAAGTCTAGGGTGAATACTGTTAGTAGTGACCTACCAAAATCTGCATCTATGGCTTCTGCAACTGTCTTGCCACCTCAAGAAGAGAAGAATATTCAAGTCAAGAAACCATCTGTATGTTTCAAAAAGCAAACTGCTAATGGAATACTACAATGGTCTACAAACAAAGGTCACATGCTACTGCCAGACAACCATGTAAAAAGGATCAAATTCAAACAAGCTGCAAGGAAACCAAAGCTATCCAAATCAAGGACTCTGACAATCTATCCAGGCTTAAAACTCCAACCACTAGATGAAGATTTTGATGAAGACCAACTGCAATTCTTACAAGCTCAAAGAATCTACCATGTTGCCATTGTTGATAACTGCCTTGAGATCAAATATACTGATGGAAGGGAGGAGAAATTCAAACAAGGAGGATGTCAACACTGGGGCAAGCTACATGACATAGAAAGAATCATTGCATTGTTGAGCTCAGAAGATAAAGTGGAAAGAGTATGGAAGCTAGAGCTAATTGATTTTGTGAAGATGAAGAGAGATCATGAGGAGAGAATCAGAAAAGAGTGTCTTGAAAAATGGCTAGCAAGGGAGAAAGAAATTGAGAGACTGGAGATTGAAGCAGAAAAGCTAAGGGCAAAGGGATTGTGTAGAGTTCAGTTTAATCCCTATGTGGTGAAGTATAGGAGGAGAAATGGGGATCAGGTCCACATCAGAATGAACCTACTCAACCACTATCCTGCAAACATTCTGAAACCAGTACTTGATGATTTCAAAGACTCAATTTTGCTTGAAGAATTGGATGCTATGGCAGAAATAATAAAAGCTATGGATGAGAATACAAGGAAGGAGAAAGAAAGAAGACAGAAAGCATATGATGAGTTGCAAGCCAAAGTTATGGAAAGGGAAACAAATGACAATGGCTAGTACTTCATCATAGGCTGTAAGATTACTCACCCTGTAGTTCTATCCACATTGCTAATAAAAATTCATACATGTACTGTCAAGTTTTATCTTTATGTATGTTAGGCTTGTTATCAGACATGAAATTGTGACTAAGGGTCTTACCCACAATTTGGGGGAGATTGTTAGTCACAGAGGCATGCCTGAATATATCTAATAACAAGCCTAAGTTATTTGTAATGCTATGCATTACTTACATGACCTCTTAACTGAGGGAACCTCTAGTTGTAGAGTTTCTACTTGTTTTGTACTTGTAATAAGCATCAAATTCTAGCTGTGTAACTGTACTTATTAAGTCAAGAATAATGCTTGAAAGAAGTTCCAAGGTTCATGCCTCAAGCAAGGAGATAAAGACTGCCAAATAATCACAGTTGGGATTTGAAGAAATGAAAAATTTGCCTAAGTACCAATTCGAGAAGTACATTTGTCTATTCGAGAAGTCTAGCATTCGAGAAGTCAGGGGTTCGATATCTCATAAGACACTATTCGATATCTCTGAATACACTGTTCGATATCTCATTCGATATCTCAGAGATTCGATATGTCTATTACTCTGTTCGAGAACTCAAGGAGTCAACAAGTCAAAGGTGATATTCGAGTTCTCAAAAGGGTCAACAAGTCAAAGCTACATTCGATATCTCAAAGACTCAAGATGCTATTCGTCATCTCAGGGATTCAATATGTCAAAATGCTCTATTCGATATCTCAAGGACTCCCAGAGAAAAGAGCTATTCGAGAAGTGATTCGATATGTCAATATAACACTATTCGAGAACTCAGAGTTATCGATTAAGTCAATTCTAGTTCTCGAATCACTCACTTAGCCACTTCTCGAATACATTCTTGAAGACAAAATACTGAAGAATTGTACAAGTCAAAAACCTGCAACAAGCCAAGACGCTTTATTTGACTATGTACTATAAAGCGCGTTGGAAAGCCTACAAAGAAGCTTGGAGAGATAAGTCAGGGGACAAGGAGCTAAAGAAGTGGATCTGAACAGGCTTTGCAAAGTCAAATCTATAACCGTTTGGACTCTTACTCAAATAAGATAGACAGACTGGAAAGTAATTTGTTTACCTACCTTATTTTGTAGTAAGTAGGTGTATCCATGTCTATAAGGATACAGCCTCACTTCCTTAGCAGATAAGTTTTTCAAGATACATCACAAGAAATATCTCTCTGAGAAAAACGAAGCTGAGAATACTATCATTTGTATTCACAGATTGTAGCAAAATCTTTATCTAATAAAATATTAGATTAAAGTAATATTGTGTTGTGTTTGTTTTTGTTATCCGCACTTACATTTCTCACACACTCAACACATATCTTGCTGCAAAGATTCAAGAACGAAGAAAAGTTCAAGAATCCATTCAACCCCCCTCTGTATTCTTTTACTGTATTCAATACTCAACAAAAATCACAAAAACTTTAAAAAAAAATCATAAAAATTCATAAAAAATCATAAAAACTTTATAAAAAATCGTAAAAAAATTATAAAAAATTATAATTTTTTTTAAATTATAAAAATCGTAATTTTTTCTTTAAAAATTATAAATAATTATATACTTTTTAAAATTATTTTTTCATTAATTAATTTCTTACTCGGCCATGGTAAGAAGTAAAGGTTAAAATCACAATTATTTACCAAGTTTCCACCCAATCAGATCAAATCAAAACAATTAAAGTAAAATAAAAGAAAAATTCAAGAACATATGAATGTTCTTCCCCAAAACCCAGTTTCCCATATCCGGCCACTATTCCCAGAATCCGACGACTTCCAATACCCTTGTTTTAACTCATTTTGCATGGTTTTTCACTCTACAACTCAAACAACAGTCTCCCTAATTCCTTCTGATACCACAGCATCACGAAACAACAAAAAATAAACGAAATTCGGCGAACTCGAAGAAGGATCGGCCAAATTCCGAACTAACAATTTAGTAAACCAAATCACGCGTACAGGGTATTAAAACAAAGCCGAGGACTCATAAAATCTCACTACGGGCTCAGTTTTAACAGACAATCATCATATAAAACGGACGAATGATTCAAAGTTTCGAAGAAAACTATGAACTCGTTTTTCAACAATACGAACACAAACATTCAATTTATCTACATGAATCGATTCTAAACAGCTTAGGGAAGCTTAAGTAAGCTTCAAATTTCACAAACAACAAGTAAATCAAAATTCTCCAAATTGAATATCAAGAACCCTAAATATACGAAAATTAGCGATTTTTAATGTTTATATGAATTTTTATATTTTTTTTATGAATTTATGCTTTTTATGATTTTCATAATTTTTATAATTTTTTATGAAAAAATTACGATTTTTTAAAGTTTTTATAATTATTTTATGAATTTTTTAAAGTTTTTGTGATTTTTTAAAGTTTTTATAAAATAAATTAAGGTTGTGCTGATGTGGCGTGTACGTGGCAGGCTGACCATGCATCCCAGTCATCAATTTAACAGTCAAACAGACGGAAAGATTTTTTGACTAACGGCGGGGTGGGGTAAATGGAAAAAAAGTAAAGTGCAGTGATGCCTTCGATAGTACAGTAGGTTATACGGACATTTCACTATAGTACAGTAGGGAAAGTGACCTTTTACCCCCTTATAATCAGACAAAGAACTAGCCTCCCTAGCCACCCTATGAGCTGCTACGTTAGCTGATCTCCGAACAAAATAAACTAAATAGGACCCTAAGTCCTTAACAATAGAATAACAATCTTGAACGATTGATCCAAAATAGGAATAATCTTTAGAATTGCTACGGAAAGCCTGGATAACATTTAAAGCATCAAGTTCGATAAAAACATTGGTCACCTGCAACTTCTTAAGCCAGGATAAAGCCTCTCGAAAAGCCATTACCTCAACTAATTTTGAGTCCACGATTCCTGCAAAAGATCCACCATAACTTGCTATGAAGGAACCTATTGCATCTCTAAGAACACAACCAAAAGAGCTACGACCATTATCTACCTGAACTGCAGCATCCACGTTACAGGTTATCCACACTGAAGATGGTTTTTTCCACATTGCAACACTGTAACACCCCCAAGTCCGGGGTCAAGGATATGGGTTGCTATTACGGAAAACCTTAATAATCAAACAATCACCTGCCAATATTTAATCTAAAACATGATATCCGACCCCAACCTAACAAGATCTTTTCAGGTTATAGACTAGAAAATAAGAAATCCAAAACATAATAATATTAACTTCTTTTATTAACTCACAACTCTTAGTACAACAATCTCTTATACAATCTTATGTTGTTAGTATCACCTTGATATGTATACAACAGTCACAATATTCTAATACAACAAATATTTCAACACAAGTAATAAATACGTTACCAGTCTAACTATACATCTAGTAGACTATTTCGGAAGACAGAATGCTCTAAGCCAAAACCATCTTGATCCAAGTCCTTCCCTGCTTCGAGCTAATCTAGATCGATCACATCAACTATTTATCTCTGTAAAATAAGATTTAAAACAAAAGCAAGAATGAGCGAAAGAAATGCTCAGCAAGTTTATTAATAGAGCATACTAAGATACTTTTGGAAAAACTTTGAAGGATTTAAAATCCAACTTGTGGATGATACTATTTTTGAAATATTCATAATAATAATTTCCAAATATGAGGGAGGTTTGTAGAATTCAATAAAAGATTCACTTCCAAAGCTTTAAAACAATTTTGATACTTATCTCAACAAATCTCATAGTAGAATAGACAACTATAAAAACTTGAGGGGAATGAATAATTAAGAGGTTCACAATAACTTTATCAGGCTCAACTACTAATAATGTTATAGTTATCAAATGTAGCAAATGGGTATTCAACAAAGTTCTGATGAATAAGCAATATCCAAATCTGGTTTAAGTTCTGAAGAACTGAATCATAAGGAATGAGATATCAAGACAAGAGTTTACAACTTTAATCATCAATTTAAAAACATTATAAAAACTTGGGATTTCAACTTGAACGCTACGAGCTAGCCGGGTGATCAGCCCGTGAATAGCTCCGGATATCACACCCGTACATGTGACTCCTCCTTTATTTAGGATCCTAGTGGCTCTTATTGACATTGGCCATGGCATAAAGCCATATAATTACTGACCAGCGTCACGGTCTAAAACATTTTAATTTTTATCCCACAATTTCAAAAATCAATTTTGACAATTTTCAACTGTTTCAATATTCAAGCAATAATACATTCCCTATACTTACTGACAAAAGATCAGCCTAGTATAAGGAGATTTAAATTAAACTTGTTTACGCGTTTCAACAAGTTGAATGTAAATCTGAATAATCATTCGAAAGGGATTCAAGAACTTATCATAGGTATTAAATAAGCTCATATGGACAATCAGAATAATATTTGAGATTCGATTCAGGGTATAGCAAAGGTATTATTTCAGGAATAAAAATCACAAGGCAAATCTCAATATCAATAAGGTTCATGCTATAAGATTTTAATCAAAAGAAAAGAGTTAACACTTGCCTTAACAAGCTACTTCACTTGAACGATTTCTCGCGAATTACGAGTTTAAATAAAGCATTTGCAAAATTTTCATTTTTAAGAAAGTATAATATTTTAAAATCATGCATACTCTGTACGAAAGAGTACGGTTAATAGACTTGCCTTAGGTTGATGATTTAGAGAGAACATTCCTTCGTTTGTCCTGTGTTAACACAAAATCACGCAAGTGTACGTGGTCACAAGTAATATAGAATTCAGTTGAGTTCGTTCCCACATAGATCTGGTTTAGGTTTCAATTCAGTTAATGCACCTTTGCAACAATGTATGGTTTTTATTCACTGCTAAGACAATTAAAAAATTTGAGGGTTGATTAACTAAGATTAACTAAAAGCAAATTAACAAACTAAGAATTAATTAAATAATGAGAATTTAAATCGAATTACTTATGCAAGAGAATACATGGGATCCTAACTTCATTAAATACTTCGCTTAGAGTTGATGCCTTTAATCAAAGTATGTGATGGTTATGATATCTGATCAGACAACACGAAACAAGTATAGGCTACCTCTCAGTATACGAATACCAAACTACTCATACATCCACAAAAGAGATAGAAGATGGGTAGACACCAATTATGTTTAGACCCTATATCTCTATAAGATTTGAAAACATAACGGTTTAAGCACAAGTTGTCCATTAAGATCATATAGGGCAGCATAAAATAGTTCAAATTTCGCTACAAATCATGATGTCAAACATACATAATCCTATGCTAGCATGGCAAGTTCTAAATCTCAAGATCCACTCTCGCTTCACAAGAGATTAACAAACAACTTAGATGTTAGCTACGCATCCAAGAAGAATAAGCACAACCATACAAGGATATCAAGAATTCATCACACACAAATCTTTAAAGAAAATAAACTACTAAACTACATAGATAAATCTGTTAGAATCCCATGACAACGATTAGTTCATAATCGAACCGTCCGTCACCATGGGATCTGATGAAACCATGGTAATAAACAAAGTCTGAATAAAAATAATAGTGCTAGAGTAATATAGTTTAGAAAACAAATCCCAAAAACATCCAAGAGTTCGCCTAATAGAAGAAAACAAAAAGTAGATCTAGATCTCTGTTGCTTATCACGAGCGTAGGAATCCTTCTCCAACTCTGAATCTCTATCTTCGGCTCTCTCTCTGTGTTATGGTGAGTAGTGGTACATTCAAGGATGGTAGCACGTGTTTATATAGGCCACGGGAGTCTTGTCCAGCAAGAAACTACCAAAATAGAATTAACATAGAATTCTGCAGTTCGGCACAAAATACGTTTCCTAAACTGATTCTATTTTGAAGGAAAATTCGTAACTAACTTTTCTTCAATATTTCTGGTCCGTTCCAGTTGTATTCGCTACCATATGGCGCGGCTGCGCTACAACAATCTGCCAGAAACTGATTTCTTGCTATTTTCTTCGTTTAAACTCAGTTTTCTCCCGTTCCTTTTGCGATAGTTGCCGTTCTTCAATCCCTTGGCTTAAAATCTTCATAGTAACATAGGAAAATACTTCATTCTTCATTCCTTAGCTCAAAATCCACTCTAAGAACAATGGAATTCACCAACCCTAGCCGACGTTTTACGATCCTGCACAACTAAACAAAAACACTTCAAAAATATAACATACTTGAGGTCAAGACATCAATTTAAGCCGAAATGAAGCGCTCCAAGTGGATATGAAATCCACTTATCACACCCCAAAACTTAAACTGATGCTTGTCCTCAAGCATAAAACAGACTCAAGACTACTAATGGACTACTAATGCAATGCAATGCATGAATGCAACTAATATGAAATGCAATGATCCCCTTAAACTAACCAAAACCAACTAGCAAGAAAATATCTCAAAGAATGCAACTAAATCCAAATAGAGCTTGACTAAGTCCTCGTATACTTACAATACATGAACATAAACGTGGGTGTGTGCGATGCTTATCAGATATACTCCTAACACTAGATCAAAATCATACCTGTTCTTCGCCAAGACAATCACAAGTTTATAAATAGAATAGACGGTAAACACTTCATAACCTAAAGACACCTCCATCCTCATCTGAGTTAGCCAAAAATTCATGCTTTATTACTAAACAACAACTACGACACATAATATAACAAGCATGCTTATTTAACCGTACAATGGATGAGACCCCAAAAGGCTTATACAATAATACCCATGTAGCGAGCGTTAGGTTAGCGGATCTCAGACCATAAAAGCCTTAGGTCACTAGGCACAAAGTCCCCGCGAACTTAATTGCTCGAGTATTAAAGAACTCACCCTAGTTAATTCTGCATTTAACAATTTAAACATAACAAACAATTTTTTTTCTTTTTTTTTTCTCTTTTTTTTTTCTTTTTTTTAATATGCAATCTGGAATGAGAATTCTCATCCAACCCTAGACTACTCATAAAGATATGAGCCGGCTACTAGCCATTTGACGCCTAGCCATTATTAACAACTATTAATAATTAGCATGAAATCCCTGGTTTCCCCCAAACTTATACTTTAGTGTTCCTTCGCCATCAAGGGAATAAAGAAAATTCTATATAAACAAGTGATTAAATCTAAAACAATCAAAAAAGCATGACCTCAACCTAGCCCAAAAGCAAACGATGAGACTGTGTAAAGATTTTGTTTCTGAAGCATGCAAGTCAATTTCATAAGAACTATAAATCAACCCTCTATTCATCATTATCACACTCAATTAGACATCGACCTGCCAATCAAAATTAGCTTATCCCAAGGAATCATGAAATATGCATGCTATACAAATGCAACTAACATGGACTCACATGGTATAAAAACAAATAACTGAATGTCCTACATGAAACAAACATGCAATCATATGAACAAAACATGAATGAACTATTACTAACATGCAACATGAGTTCCTATATGAACAAAGACTCAACTAACACTACTATTCCCCCAAACCATCACCCCCAAACTTAAAATATTCAATGTCCCCATTGAAGGTAATACAAGGGATAGCAGTAAACATACCTAATCGTCGGCAGGGTCACCCTCTTCGGGTGGTACATCTGGTGGTGGATAAACAGAATGAGCTCCAAAAACTGGTCAAAGAAAACTCGCACCTTGAATCCCCCAAACTTGAATTAGAGAGTCCTTGAAAGATTGAATGGGGTGAAAGTTTTGAAGTAGAGATAGGGCTGCTCCTCACTGTTCATCATTTTTTTAACAACGAAAAACTGCCGAAACACGTGGGTTGCCTCCTACGAAGCGATGTCATTGACGTCATTTAGCCGGACGTTGCTTCCTCACTTCATGGCGATTTCAAGAGAATAATAGGATCAGCCTTACTAGAAACACCATTCACGCAAATGCTGACATCTTGTTTGCTTACTTCCAACATAACTTTTCTTTCACTCTTCATCTTGATTTTTCCACTCGTCGACTTCTTCGCCTTCTTTTTCTTCCTCACAGCTTTAAGGTGTTTATCCCTTTCAGCCGATTGAACAGAACACTCTTCTACCTCATCATCAACTATCCACCTTCTTAACACATTATCATGCCCTTCTTCAAAAATCACTAACTCATCATTCAAAAGAACATACCTCAAATGTGGTGGAAGTTTTCCGAGCTTTACATTCGAGAGATCTTGTATGGAAGGTTTATCAGCATTAATTTCCTTGAGCATCTTAACTAAATCAGAGTTCTCCGAAAAATTTGGAACACTAGGCAATGCATCCAATTTCAAATTACCTTTTTCTTCTTGGAAAGACAATGCGAGGGATTCACTAGTTTTATGCTCTAGAATATGGGTATCCGTTTCATTAGCAAAAGATTTCACAAAAAAGCACACTTATGGATCATCTGAAATCTTCGTAGGAGCAAACACATTAAAGGTTGCCTTATCATCTTGCACCCGCATAGTTAGCTCCCCTTTCTGCACATCAATCAAAGTTCGACCGGTACCTAGGAATGGCCTTCCCAAGTTGATGGGAATCTTCTTATATTCCTCAAAGTCTAGAATGACAAAATCAGCAGGAAAGATAAACTCATCCACCTTTACCAAGAAATCCTCCACTATACCTCTAGGATATGTGATCGACCGATCAGCCAGCTGTAACGAGATATTTGTAGGTTTCGGATCAGGTAGACCAAGTTGCATGAAGACAGACAAAGGCATTAGATTGATACTAGCTCCCAAGTCACACAAACACTTATCGAAAGATAAGTTGCCAATAGTGCACGGGATGGTGAAACTTCCCGGATCTTTAAGTTTAGGAGGCAACTTTTGCTGCAGAACAGCACTGCACTCTTCCGTCAAAGCAACGGTCTTTAATTCATCGAGCTTCAACTTCTTGATAAAATCCCCTTCATGAACTTAGCATAGCTCGGTATCTTTTCTAGAGCTTCTGGAAAAGGAATATTAATGGATAATTTCTTGAAGACGTCCAAAAATTTTTGAAATTGCTTTTCTTGACTTTTCTGCAAGCATCGAGGATATGGAGGAGGCGGATAAATATGCTTTTCTAGAGTCGGTGCTTTAGCTGATTCATCTTTTCTGGATTCTTCATGTACCAACTCTTGAGGCTCTTCATTAGACTCAGATTCCTTTTTAACCTCTTCATCAGCTTTCTTTGAGTTCCCCTCAGTCTCCTTACCACTTTTTAACGTTAATGCATTGCAAGTCTCCTTTCGCTCAATCTTTGGATTTGGCTCGGTGTCACTAGGAAGAGTTCCTTGCGGCCTATTTAGCAAAGCAGTAGCAATTTGCCCAATCTAATTTTCCAAGGTCTTGAGTGAGACAGCTTGAATTTTACACATCAATCTCAACTCCTCTAGTTCTGATTTTTCAGAAGTGGAATGCACAGAACCTGCATGTGAATGTTATTGCTGAAAACCCGGAGGTTGAGATTGCCTAGGGGAAAACTGTTGCTGAAAATTCTGCCCTTGCTACTGTTGAAAAATCTGGTTCTGCTGCTGCTGAAAATTCTGAGGATTGTAAGGCTTTGCTCCATATTGTTGACCTTGAAACTGCTGATTTTGTTGCTGGAATGGTAGCATGTCACCTTGATAATTGCTCCAACTGTAATTTGGAGGATTTCTGTTGCTCGGATAATAGGTGGCTGGAGCTGGTTGCTGCGGTCTCTGAAAATTGCTCACAAACTGTGCCGACTCACTAGATATGGCACATTGATTCGTCTCGTGTGCACCCGCACAAACCTCAAAAACACTAGCCACCTGTTGAACTACATAGTTAGTCAGAGACTCCACCTTCATAGTCAAAGCCTTCAACTGAGCTGCTATGGCTGTAGCTGTATCAACTTCCAGAATTCCTGCTACCTTGCCTTGAGATAGTCTCTGAGTTTGTATTCTGATATTCATTAGCAGCCATCATCTCAATTAGGACATAAGCTTCCTCGTAGCTCTTAGCCCATAAAGCTCCACCTGATGCTGCATCTAGCAATGGTCTAGACTGTGCTCCCAGACCATTATAAAAACCATTAATCACCATCCAATCAGGCATACCATGATGAGGACACTTCCTAAGCATCTCCTTGTAGCACTCCCATGCTTCACATAGAGATTCTCCCGACTTCTGAGCAAACTGAGTAAGAGCATTCTTGATTGTTGCAGTTTTAGCCATGAAGAAGAATTTAGTAAGAAACTTCTGAGCAAGATCCTTCCATGTCGTAATGGAACCGGCTGGTAAAGAGTGTAACCAGCCCTTAGCTTTATCCCTCAAAGAGAATGGGAAAAGTCTCAATTTGACAGCATCTTCCGACACACCATTGAACTTGAAAGTGTCACAAATCTCGATGAAATCCCGGATGTGCATATTAGGATCTTCCGTTGGAGCACCCCCAAACTAAACTGAATTCTGTACCATCGTAATCGTGCTAGGCTTGATTTCAAAGGTATTAGCTGCAATGGCTGGCCTGACAATACTAGATTGGATGTCATTGATTTTCGGTTGAGAATAGTCCTTCAATGCCATAGTTACTGCTACTCCTACTAGTTCGCCCATATATTTCGAAGCTGCAAGTTCTTCTTCCAATTTACGAGTTTGAGAACGTGTTCGCATACACGTTCAAGTACCTGAAACACCAAGAAACAAACAATCTATGTAAGAAAACAATCCGAGTCAGTGAACTTTAACGACCATTGATGACAAGCACATAAACTAAAAATAAAACACCGATGATCCCCGGCAGCGGCGCCAAAAACTTGTTAACACAAAATCACGCAAGTGTACGTGGTCACAAGTAATATAGAATTAAGTTGAGTTCATTCCTACAGAGAACTGGTTTAGGTTCCAATACAGTTAATGCACCTATGCAACAATGTATGGTTTTTATTCACTGCTAAGACAATTAACAAATTTGAGGGTTGATTAACTAAGATTAACTAAAAACAAATTAACAAACTAAGAATTAATTAACTAATGAGAATTTAAATCGAATTACTTATGCAAGAGAAAACATGGGATCCTAACTTCATTAAATACTTCGCTTAGAGTTGATGCCTTTAATCAAAGTATGTGATGGTTATGATATCTGATCAGACAACACGAAACAAGTATAGGCTACCTCTCAGTATACGAATACCAAACTACTCATACATCCACAAAAGAGATAGAAGATGGGTAGACACCAATTATGTTTAGACCCTATATCTCTATAAGATTTGAAAACATAATGGTTTAAGGACAAGTTGTCCATTAAAATAGTTCAAATTACGCTACAAATCATGATGTCAAACATACATAATCCTATGCTAGCATGGCAAGTTCAAAATCTCAAGATCCACTCTCGCTTCACAAGAGATTAACAAACAACTTAGATGTTAGCTACGCATCCAAGAAGAATAAGTACAACCATACAAGGATATCAAGTATTCATCACACACAAATCTTTAAAGCAAATAAACTAATAAACTACATAGATAAATCCGTTAAAATCCCATGACAACGATTAGTTCATAATCGAACCGTTCGTCATCATGGGATCTGATGAAACCATGGTAACAAACAAAGTCTGAATAAAAATAATAGTTCTAGAGTAATAGAGTTAAGAAAACAAATCCTAAAAACATCCAAGAGTTCGCCTAATAGAAGAAAACAAAAAGTAGATCTAGATCTCCGTTGCTTGTCACGAGCGTAGGAATCCTTCTCCAACTCTGAATCTCTAACTTCGGCTCTCTCTCTGTGTTATGGTGAGTAGTGGTACATTCAAGGATGGTAGCACGTGTTTATATAGGCCACGGGAGTCTTTTCCACCAAGAAACTACCAAAATAGAATTCTACAGTTCGGCACAAAATACGTTTCCTAAACTGATTCTATTTTGAAGGAAAATTCGTAACTGACTTTTCTTCAGTATTTTTGGTCTGTTCCAATTGTATATGGACATCTGGACCACTTTAGAATGAAAGAGAATTTCGTTACCTTCGCGTGGACTGTAAGATTGTCCAAAACAGACTTGTAGAACTCAAGATATGGCCCAAACAGTGAATCAGGATTTCTCCAGCGACAGGTATCGCCCCTGCGCTACAATATGGCGCCCCTGCGCTACTCAATCACTATTCTGGTGGCCCTGCGCTACCATAGGGCGTGGATGTGCTACAACAATCTACCAGAAACTGATTTCTTGCTATTTTCTTCATTTAAACTCCATTTTCTCCCGTTCCTTTTGCGATAGTTGCCGTTCTTCAATCCCTTGGCTTGAAATCTTTATAGTAACATAGGAAAATACTTCATTCTTCATTCCTTAGCTCAAAATCCACTCTAAGAACAATGGAATTCACCAACCCTAGCCAACATTTTACGATCCTGCACAACTAAACAAAAACACATAAAAAATACAACATACTTGAGGTCAAGACATCAATTTAAGCCGAAATGAAGCGCTCCAAGTGGATATGAAATCCACTTATCATCCCGCGTGTCCAATCCTCTGATTTGTTCCTCTTTCGATTCGATACACTTTCGATTTCCACCAGTCTTATTCACCACGATCGAGTCTGCACGTCGATTCTATATTTAACACAATACGGTACTTTAGTCTTCGGGATAAACATACGGTCTACCGACGCTAGTACGCACACTCTAACACGTTTATCCTAATCACAAATATTTCTATAAAACACTTCCCGGTGTATACAACACCTCACAACAACCATCAATTCAACCAATCAACATATACTTAATAACTTTATAACGTCTAATGTCTATGCCCGACAAGTCTTATATCATAAAGCAAACTCAACTCAACAACGACTATCCTTATAATCGTTAACACATAATTAGGTAAACATAAATTCATATATTTGTATATCTAGCATGCATACGACTTTCTAATCACATAACACATAACTTAATTAATATTTCCGATTAATAATAACGATTATATACAAGAGATGTGCCGGTTTAAACATAAGAGAAGTTATTTACATTTTTAGAAATTTCGGCAGCATCTCCTTTATATTATCGTCATCCCATACCGGAATACAACCGGCCCAAGCAACAAGTCATACTTATAACTTATATAACTCGACCAACAATCATTTCCAAACATAAACAAGCATTCAACTTACTTTATATTATAGCTATTTAGTATTACTTACGACTATACTCACAACAACAATTCAATATACCTCAAAATAACCCTTATAGTCAAAATTAGCTATGACCAGCCTGAAAGAAATTCATTTTACTCTATCAAGATGACTCCAAATTAAAAAATACATAACACAAAACTTGAAGAGAATTTCAAGACCTTTCCAGAATGATAAGGCTCATCAAAAACGGATAAGTAACGAATTCAGAAACCATTAATTAAAACGTGGATTGTTAAAACAGAGTCAGTCCCGGTGCACACAAGTGTTTTGAAGTTTAACCTACTAAGATCATAGAACTTGACAATGGAATGTAAACGAAAAACGTAGAGTTTGAAAAGAGCTTTCCAAAATGATATTACTCAGAATTTTTGAATAAATATTCTATTTACTATGAATTTTACAAGAAACATGGCTGTTTTAGAAAATTCAGGGGCACTCGACAAAGATTTGAAAATAAAAATTAGTAAAGGAGTGATTTGCACAAAACTCAGAGAATGAAAGTTTTATAAAAATCTGAGACCTTTCTAACCGAGGTGGAAGCACAGAGTTCCGACAATCAATGAATTAACTATGATTTTTGGAAGAGCACAGACTTAACGAAAATATAGAAGTTTTCGAAATCATCGGGGGTCACGGATGAAAACGGTTATAATTCATTCATTTTAAATCCGATTGACATGATTCAAAAGCCTATTCCATCTATTTTTTTCACAAGGAATCCAAATATGCACTTAGTTCGAAGAACCGAATTAAAATAGACACTGACTGACCAGCTTTACAGAAGCAGTTTGCATTCTCTATATCAAATATAAACATAAACATACACATACACATACACATAACCTCTAATTATTTTAATCATTAACAAAATCCTTGTAACTTGGATAAAAATCAAAGAAACCAACATGCATCTAGCAACAAAGCTTGAATATCGACATGCACTTCATATAATTCTTTAAGACTCAACATGCAACACTTAAACCTTTCAAACTTTTGAAACCCATTTTTGAAACCTTACATGCAACCCATAAATTTGACTAATCTACAAAGATAACTCATAAACAATCATTAAAAACATATAATCTAGCAAGATCATCCATTTTTATGCCAGAAAATCAAAACCCTCTTTTTGATCCTTACATGCAAGCTCTAAAACCCAATAATCTTCATAGGAAATACACAACCAATCAATGATATCACATAATCTAGCAATATCACCCATGTTTATGCAAAGAAAATCAAAGCCTCTTTTCAAGATATACATACACGCATACATACATATAAATATATATTTATACCTTGCAAAACTATGAGAATCCATTAACATAAGCTCACTAAACTAGCATAACATCAAGGAAAACATAAGTTTAAGCAAGAGAGAAGTGAGATTTTTGAGAAATGAAAATGGAGAAGGAAGCTCACGGGAGGAAGAGATGGGGAGAAGGGGTCTCGGCAAAAAGAGAAACAAAGGAGGTGGGTGGGCTTTTATAAGCCAAGAGAGGGGTAGCTTAGTAATTTGCACACCTCACTAATAATACAAATACTCTTCTCTTAACATTTAAAATGCTAATAAATGGTAATTGCTGGAAATGTAAAATTTTTATATTTTTAAAATCAAGATCTTGAAATTCTCAATCAACACATTTTTTTAAAATATTTTTGGGACTTGTAATTAAAAAGATATGGATTTTACAAAAATAGTCTTTAAAAAGAAATATCCTTGCTAAAATCATTTAAAAATCTAAAAAGCTCAAAATAAATCAAACTCTTATTTTTATAATCAAAAGTATAAAATCAGGAACACATACGTACCAAAAATATATTTTTACGACTTGTAATTATTTTATTAGAGAATGATTTACTATCTTAAAAGACGGTAAGACTTTAAAAATCAATAAAAATTATTGGTGCCCAAATTAAATAAACTTGCATTTTTAAAAAATTTCTAAATACTGAAGAAACATTGTGAAAGAGATTTCATGATTTTTCGATGCTCTCCGAGAATTTTATAAAAATTAAACAGTGCTTTAAACTAGCATTTAAATGCAATAAAAATTCATATAAGCATATTTATCATACCGACTATACATATAAGTCACTTATACAAATCGATTTAATTCAAATAACTCACATAATCACTTATGCAGTTAAGTCACATTGACTTAATTCATAAAACTTTTAATCAAATCCATTTTCCACTTAATCATACACAAACAGCATTTAATCACATAAATGCTCCACAATCGAATAAATGTTATAAAATAATATTTAACTATTCTCTTCTCTCATCATACCTATCGGTCGGCGCAAAATAATAATTATTTTATTTTGAAAATTTGGGTTGTTACAATCTTCCCTCCTTAACAGGATTCTGTCCTCGGAATCCGCAGAAGAAAGAACGGGGTTCTAGGACGCACCGCTTCCCTCCGACTGAAATTCCCAAGGCCTACGGCATTCCCCGCAACTTCGCTATCTCACGACTCATACGATTTGGTACACACATATCCAGTTCTTCATATCCATAGTTCCGACATTTCATAATAATGACGATTCCACTTTCAACGTACCATGTCGATCGAGGAACCTAACAATCGAAAGATCTCGATTCATTCCTTATTCAACTATTTACCGAGCAACAACGCTAGAACACGAACACCATGTTGCCATTCGTTAAGACACAAAAGAATAATGAAAACAACTGAAACGATGGAATCCTTGAATAAAAGAAATTCCTTATTAATCTGAATGTCACACAATGTGATCATGATTAAAAAGCTTTATATAACCATCAAAGGTTACAAAAGAATAACTGAGAGATCAATATGATCTAAGAAACTCAACGTTGCGTGGCTTAGTTAATACATTACTAAAGGTAATCAGCATTCTTGTATTGCACAACACATAAGTGATGGCATCCCATCCAACTTCTATCACACAGACAGATAGTCCTTGTGTCCCCTATATAATAGGGTTGTTTGTCTCAGTTAGAGTAAGGAGTTTTGAAAAAAAATCTGGTTAAACAAATAAATATCATCTTACAAAAAGAAACTTTTAAACGCACACCTCGGATAAAACTAAGAGAATTCGAAGGGTATTAATCCCGAAAGAAAAATTTAACGAGATATGATACTAGCACATGACGAGCAAGTAGTGCTGTACCACAAATAAATTTTATCCACCCCTAGAAAAAAATTAAGGCGGAAGTTCAATTTGAACAAACCTATCAGGGCCTCAGAAAAACCTGAAAAATAGGTATCATGACAGCCTCTGACACAATCGAAACCCAACATTCGGGTGAATGCAAGTGTTTAAAAGAAATATAACTTAAAAGACGGAATATATCTTCTAACACAATCCTCCAGTGAAGGAGTATCAAATAAATTATAGATGAAAAAGAATATTGCCCCGATCTCCACATGTGCATCCTCTGATGAACGATTGATCAATTCTAAACTCTCTACGCAACGTTTTAAGATACATGATACCCTACGTTGATAATAACTCATAGTAGTCTCTAAAGACTCTACTGCCACTATCTCAAATCACAAGGAATTCTACTCAACTCGGAACCATCATCCTAAGGTAGAATCCTAATCTCGACTTACTCATTGGAACTATATCCGATAGTCCAACACAAACTCTATGTAAGTTCAGACACCCTCACATAACTATAATATATAATCCTATGCTCTCTCTTGTTTCTAGTTTCTATAACCTTAGCTCAGATACCAAATTGTAACACCCCAAATCCGGGGTCAAGGATATGGGTTGCTAATGCGGAAAACCTTAATAATCAAACAATCACCTGCTAATATTTAATCTAAAACATGACATCTGACCCCAACCTAACAAGATCTTTTCAGGTTATATACTAGAAAACAAGAAATCCAAAACATAATAATATTAACTTCTTTTATTAACTCAAAACTCTTAGTACAACAATCTCTTATACAATCTTATGTTGTTAGTATCACCTTGATATAAGGTATAAAACAGCCACAATTTTCTAATACAACAAATATTTCAACACAAGTAATAAATACGTTACCAGTCTAACTATACATCAATCATTAGAAAAACATATGACGGTATTCTTAAACATTTCTCTTTCAATTCCCAAGTCATTTCTTCCACTCTAGGATTCCTTTAATTCAACTCATAAATCGATAGGCTCATCCTGTAAGCTTTCAAATTCCAAAATAAACTTAAACCTTTGGTTTACATATCTCGTTAATTCTAGATACTTACTAGTCGTACGTGACGATCCTTGTCTACCAAAAATCGGACATGACCTATTCGTATAATGGACTATTCCTTGTATACAACACCTCAATTACTAATCCAATCATCCATAACAATTCACATATATATATATATATATATATAATACTAAACGAAACCTGCCTCGACTTGCAGTAAACATGTAAATAAATAATTAAGTCTTTAAAACAAAATTCATTCGACTAAAACAGTCGATATAACTTCCACGCTCTCAATCGTAACCATATTCATCCTTTCTTTGTCCATCCGGTTGCACGAACTCTGGGACGATTTTCAATCTCTTCTTTGACTCCTGAAAACTTTTTCCACCTTTATCCCTTCGTTTCCTGATTTGTAGGCTTCTCCACTGCTGTAACTATCTTGGTAAAATCTTTGACAACCTTCAATATTTCCTAGCTGGTCCCTCGAAGTTTTCGATCTCTGCTGGCGTCTTAGACATTTCTCGATTCATTACTGCCTCATCATCACGGCTTCAATCCTTAAGTCATATCCTGAAAATTATACTTCTTCCAATTCCAAAGCTCGTATTTAAAAATCATATGCATGTCTTTGTCATCTGCTCCTTAACCATATGCAGTTCTCCATAGTATCGAATCTTGTACATGTGTTTGTCAATCCACTGCATAACCTAACTTGATATTTAATCTCCGCTTTAACCTAAATTCTCAAACCTGCTCATCCAATTTTCATTCAACGTAAATGTAACTTACACCACTCAAAATTTCATCATCTCCATCTTTACTGCTCTCAAACATTGATAACTTTTAGAAATCACAACGGTCTATAACAAAAAGGGATCAATAGAATAGACAGGTATTAACATGTAAGAATATAAGATGAGATTTGTTTGATAAGAATTTTATAGAAATTTTGTTTGATAAGAATTTTATAAAAGACTTTAACTGAGAGATCAATATAATCTTTGAACTACTTTCAGGTTGCATTTGTCACTTAGGTCAACCACCATAGCACAAGAAGGGGGCCAGCCTTCTGTACTTTCATGACAAACACAATCAGTGGCGTCCCACCAGACTTCTATCATATAGATAAGATGTCCCTGAGCCCCCTATATACATAGGGTTATTCATCTCAGTCGGAATAAATAAGGTTAAATATTCAGGAAAAATAGAAGAATTTCAAGAGTTCCAAAAGTTTATGAGTATAATGTTGAATTAAATAACCCCTGGAAAATAGAGGTGTCTTTGAAAGATTAGAAATGTGTGTAATCGAATCCAATATGCGAAGTTCATCATCAATTGAAGTATAATCGATTATCAATAAGATATGGTACCAACAAAACAAGTAAGAATAGAAATAAAGGTTAAACCTTCTCCGACAATAAATTAAGCGGAATCAATGGCTGGTAATGAATAGCCGAACCCTTACTCCAACACATGCCAGAACTCGCATTTCGCATCTTATTTATAGTCTTTTCGTACTCTCTATAACGTTTACAAGGTAACTAATGTCATAAAAAAAATTCTAGAAGAAACGTGAAGGTCTACGGGTAGCGTCCTTCAAGGTGGTAGCTCCGGTCGTCTATGTAACGTATGCGGCGCCGAATCAACTGCCTCGTCCAAAATCGAATCTTCGACGAATCAAACTCCTACTCGCGCAATATCGGAATACTAAATAACGTCGCAACCATCATCCTAATAACCTAAGCCGAACCTAAGCATAAATCGTTCTATCTAACGTCTAACCTAAATACGCACACCTAATCATCCTAACTTGTTTCAGTGACCATAACCTGTCGCTCTGATACCAACCTGTAACGCCCCGACTTCCCAATACCGAAAATATACTTTTCATAATAAAATAAAAATATACTTTTCATAATAAAATAAACATTGATACAGGGGAATTTTAGAAAAATTCGGCATGAAGTATTCGTAAATCGGATTATCCACCTGTATTTCAACCCAACCAAATTCCAATTTAACAAATACAATTAAAACTTAGTACACCAACGATTCCTCATCGAGGATCAATTCCAGGTTATGGTATGAAACAAGAATCTACACTATACAAATTATTACAACTTCTATTTCTGCTTCGAATACAAAATTACAATACCATCTAATTTGTAGCGCAATCCCAATCTGTGCTTCCCCGCTCTAGCTCCGAAATCTATCCTGTATAAAATGCCACATCGCTCTCATTCGCAGGGATAAATGTAGTAGATCATCCTTAATCCTAACTGTAAAGAGTTAGGTAAAACAAAGCAAGAGTGAGCGAAAGAACGCTCAGCAAGTTAATAATATAGTGAAACAACGATATTACGGTATTTCCTTGATGAACAATATCAATGAATACTTTATCTCAAGAGATCATTCAATTTAAATCATAAGGTAAAACTTTTCCATGTACTACAAACCATCCCTGTCTCAGATAAAACTTTGAGAAAAAGAATATCAAGAAATCCCCCAATTATTCCTACTCCACTTTCAACGTACAATGTTACTCGCGGAAGGAATAACTAGGAAACTTCTATCCATCCTTAATCTCATTGTTTTATTGAGTTTCCAAATTTTAATCAAGATAGGAAACGACTAACTCTGATATCCACAATTTCGAAACTAATGACCATTTACCTTGAAACATATATATCTTATCAAAACATTCTTTTCTTTAAAACCATTCCATCATTCAAACATACTTTTCATAAAACCTTTTTTTTAAGACATCTAAGTTGTTTGTATTATTATCCTGATTACGGACAATACGGGTGATTAGCCACGTAAAGTCCCCCTTCCTTTGAAATTGGGTTCCCAATTAGGCAACACATTGGCCTTTAATGTTGGACTAGGACCACCCTAGCCTCTTACGCTAAACAAAAGTGCTGGACTAGGACCACCCTAGCCTCTTACGCTTTTCCAATTTATAACTGTTTATTAATAATTTAAAACATTTCATTTTTAAGTCCTTTATACTAACTGTTAACAGATCAGCCCAGTATAAGGAATTTTTAAAAACATCTTTAATTAATTAAGCCATTTTAATGAGCAGCAATAAAAAAAATTGAAACTCAGGGTAGCAATTGATATAAGGAATCATAGACAACAAAGCAATAAGATTTAACTAAGCGTGACAAGGTTCAACAAAATTGAATCATATATCAATTAACAAGGAACATTTATCAATTAAGGAACAAAGCAATTGTTAAGATTCTAGGAATTTAACAGCAATTTATATAATAATTCTGGAATAAAGGAATCTGAAGTTCAATAGAAGATTTGAGCAATACATTGGTTATAAACAAATGAAAGGTCGTTAGTTAATAAAGAATAAAACAAGGGTTTAGGATTTTAGAATTTAATTCAAGGGTTATAAAGTCTGATTATGCTGGTATAGCTTAAAGGAGTAAGCATATGGAAAAGACCAAGTTAAAACAAGGCATAAACTATAAGTCAGGAATTATGGTTCAACAGGAAACATGGTAATTAATAGGGTACATAAGTTAAATAATGATTCATAAGGATAAGTCAGGCACGGGTGTTTCAACAATAATTTATAAGGAATGATCAGTAAGGCATAAAGGGTTCAACAATAATTAAAAAGGAATGACAGTGAAGTATAAGAGTTTAAACAACAATTCTTAAGCAGTTCAAGAAATATGAATTTCAAAACAAGGTTCGAGTCCATATAAACAAATGAAAGAGGTGTAGACTAGCAACACGAATTGGAAGAAACCTTACAATAAATAAATACTGGCTCACACCATTCAAAATAAATATGAAGGAAATAAACGCTTGCAAGAAAGGATTCGAAGGAACATATATAAATAACACAAGATGATTCACATCACTTGAACGATAAGTGAGGGATAGTACACTTGCCTCAACACGAAGTTTCCAATTCCAATATTTCAATTCTCTACTCACTTTACATCAGTCTCCACTTCTTTATACATTGACTTTTTTTTCGATCACACATCCGTCTCTCCTTTATCACTTGTCAGCTTCTATACGAGCACACTCGTCACCACCGATAATTACCTCCTTCCTTAAGCTTCCGTATACACATGCGCTGGCTCTTAGCTGATTCTCTATTCGTACATATATACAGGGAAAGTACTACTTCAGTACATTGTTAACGTTAACCATCCAACTCTATTCTACCCCATCGTGTCCTAAACATTTTACAATTTATCATACGTATATTTCATACCGATCATATTCTCAAAATAATAATGTATAATCACATAAAACATCACACAGATTATTAACGTACACTTGTATCTGTTATTACGTACATCATATCTATTTACAAATACTCCTTATCAATTTACTAGACAAATTACAAAATAATCCTAATACAAATTGGACAGCACCACCTTTGTAATATCGTCTAACTTGTTGGCATACAATTTACTTGAATACTAATTAAGCAGTCGTACAATCAATCTCAACTTCTTCTGATCTTTATAATTCACCAAATATTACACAATCATACTATTCAATCCCAATTACATATAACCGGCTACAACAATAAAATTTACCAATCCTTCATATAACTCGAATAAAAATTAAATATTCGAATGACCATAGAATTCCACACATAACCGATTTATCGAATCAAAATTAATTTTATAAATTAGAATAAATTTTATTTACAGAGAATTTTAGGAAAAATTCGACATGACTTGTTTGTAAATTTAACAAGCCAAAAACGAACCAAATCTAACAACCACCACACAGCATTCAACAAATGCAGTAAAAACCTACAGCAATCCTCAGGACAAAACATTATAAGAACACACTTCTTTACAATTCATAGTCTATAACAAGGAAAACTCGAAATCAACAACTACAATGTTTACCCCAACCGGCAATCATCAATTAAATACAATCGGATGATTTTTGTGACGCCCCTAGATCCGGGGTCAAGGATCCAGGTCATCACGGTCCAATTTCCATTCAATATCAATATCTCTTGAGTTTTTTTTATATCTAATAATTAAGCAAGTGACCCCACACTAATACACACACACACACACCAGTCATATGCTCATAGAACAACATTCACAATATTAAAAGTTTAAAGTTAACAGTTATTACAAACCCAGAATCCTACTAAGTACATTGTTGAATAATACTTCTATAGGAAGCATTTCAACAACCAAAAGTTTATTACAACTTACACACTTAATTTATATAAATCTACTAAGCCCCTTCGCTTGTCACTACCTCGGGGATGGTCGCCAGCACTCGCTCAAAAGGTCGCCTTTCCCTTACCCTCTTGCGGGGTGTAGTGCGTAGTATCGGCATGGGACCTAGCTTCTATATACATAAGTAGCAAAAGTGAGCTATAATAGCTCAGCAAGATAATATTGTAACCTAGAATTTAGAATGTGAACAGGTATACATATATGTATATGCATATATAATAGCAGAAAACAATTAAAATCCTTAAGGAAGAATAAAGCTCTTATTTAATAATACATCATCCACTTACTATTATAAGAAAGAAATATAAAATAATATAATATCAGTTTTTCTTCATCTGTAACCATAATTCCATCATCTCATATCATTATTCTGTTTTCAGTATAGAAATCTGAAAACCATTGTCTACACTTTCTTTTCAAAAACATTGGGGATATCTGTTATCGCCTGATACGTTAGGACGATGATCAGTCGCCTAATCGTACCTGCTCTCTTTTTACTACCGGTAGAGGGAATGGAGATCATCCCTGGAGGAAGGCCACCTGCTAACATCCTCCCTTGGCATCTTCGTGCCATAATAAAAATAATAAATGCTGGACTGTGTCGCACACAGCCACTTACGCAAGTCTATTGCAATCCCCCTTTTTATAACATCATTATTCCCTTTTTAAAATATCATTCCACATTTCCATTTTCTCGCTTTCATTCCCACATATCATTCACTCATATCATTTCCATTCTCGCGCATTACTTCTATAAAATATATATATAACATAATGCTTTGGTTATGATCCAGACATCTCTTTCATATTCAGGAATCAAATATACTTTTATATTCATAAATTATTCTGTCTATTTTAAGAGTAATGCATGATAATCAAATAATATTTATGAAACCACTGATACTCAAAAAGAATATTTTTAATATAGTATTATAAACCATATAACCCTAGATAACAACTGATACCATTCTCTCTTATTCTCTTAATCATAAGGCATGTTCACTTCATGCATAATCATCTCTATACATATCCATCTCATACTCATATTCATATTCATATCCAACTCATACTCGTATCCATATTCATATACATTTTCGTATATCTTTATTTTCCAATATCAATACTCAAGGAAGACAATTTCTTCACAATATAGTAATAATAGCATCACATATATATTCCATGAAATCAAGTTTCTTTGTGAAGATAAGTAGCTTTACAAGTAAGGATAGAAGAAATCTTGCCTCGGTTTCGGTATCCTGACAGTATGGTTCGTTCCTCTTCCGGAGTTTCTATAAACACAAAAGGACCGTCGTTAGAATACCACTTCTCTTACTCACTACACTCTTGCATAACATTACCTTTGAAACTTTAATATATGTTTAACGTATTACTATTACCCCAAAGGTTCAAGAACTTAGCCATTTAAAACCTTAATCGAAGTTTCAGGGGTTTTCACCATTTCCCCTAACGATCACACTTAACTGTAACAATTCTCAGAAAATATGGATTTCGAATTTTACCACAAGGTCAACTGGTAACAACTCTTTGACTACCTTACTACACTATCCCAAAGTTTCATAATTTTTAAAAATGTTTAAGTATGGTAGTCATTGCCTCAAAGTTGACACAACTACGTTTTCTCGGTTTCTGAACCGCTTTCACTAAAACTGACTTTTCTCCTAAACCGTTCATTAGACTTTAACGTACCTTATATCAAAACGATCTATGAACTAAGCTCTATCATTTCATTTTCAATTGGTAACCTAGACAGTAGGGTACCGTACGGATTCAGGGGATCAAAAACAGAGCAAATCACATCCTAACGAAAATCGGGCATTATAACTGCTATAATTTCGTACTTTCCATAAGTCCAACTCCTCCAAATAAATTATCAAACACAATAATCATCACCTACACCATGTGGTCTTCATTACCAGCCATGGTTACAATCCCAAACACTTTCATATTCAACTTTAATCACTTACAAACACATGGATCATCATAATCTTAACATTTACACTACTTAATCACTAAACCAAACAATATCCATCATAAATATAAAAGAGCAAGCATGATTATACATCCTTGAAGCTTTGATAACATTTAACAAGCCTTGGGTACACCTTAAACCACCTTGAATTAGCTTGAATCAACTAAATGAACCATTAAAACAAAGTTAATACTAAGATTTTACTATTCATTTACTATTCATCATCAACTTCACAATTTTTGTTACCTTACTAAATGATGATGGATGGCTATAAAACTTTGTATATCACTCTTTCTATCCTCCAAGATCATCCATGATTTTCCTCTTGATTTGTTATTGAAGAGAGATAGGGTTTTGGAATTTCTTTTCTCCTTTTTTTTTATGAAATTCGAATGGAGCTTGATGAAGGGGAGAGGAAGAGATTTTCTTTTGCTAATTGATCTTATCTCATTTGTATTATGCTAATATTTGTTAAATCCTAGCTTGTCCTAGAAGCCTTGGTTGATATTTTCCTTGGAAATTGACTAATTTACCCTTAATTTTGAGTTAGTGGAATGTGACATCACTAATGGTGTCATTAAGATGATCTAATATTCTCATTTCCTTATTTTCTAAGTAAAATGTTAATAATCTTAGTAAATGGTAATGTGGTATGTATCCTTGTTAGATTACTAATCTTGGTTGCTTGGTTTCCATACTCGTCTAATTGTGGTTCGTTTCGAGTATACCTCATTATCTCAGTGGTTTTCGAAATCGTTTACCAATCCAAATTCCTTTGATAATTCCTTAACTTAATAATCCTTTAGGTTACCCTAATACACCAATTTCTCAATATATAATTCCTTTAATATCTCCATGCTCCTTAATATCTGATAATACAGGAGCTCATTCGAACTCGAAATCCTCAAAAATCCATATTCAGGAATTTCTGAAATCTATCGTCATTTCGAGTCACTTATTTTCATTGTACAACACTAATATGGTTTCTGTTTACTCATTTCCTGTCTCAAGTATAGGGTACCTACATATCATTTCCCTAAATCCTCAAAATTTACTATTCATGTGATCACTGTAGCATTGCTAAATTTAGGGTTATTACAATTTTTAAAACCTCTGACTTAGCCTCTCCAAATCTCATTGCAGAACAACCATGGTACTAAAATAAAAATCATGAACAGAAAAATAAAAACCCCGACTTACTAATTAGCATGACAATCAGGAACCAAATCCCTACAAAAATTACCACATATGCCCACTGTAATACAAAGGCAGAGACGAACAGAGGAATGGGGGAGGGAAGATGGGTTTTACAAATAAAACCGAGTAAGAACAGAGCTTGCAGGAGGGGGAGATTCACGGTGGTGTTCGAACAACTCGCCAGAACTCACCTTTACAAACATACCCAGCGGTATACGCACACACACTCGACTATGTATACACACGCAGTTGATACACACTCCACAGCACTACATCCACGCACCCACTTCAGTACACAGCTCAAGGCAATAGAGAGAAAGGGGAAGAAAGAGAGGAGGGTGAGAGAGATATCCGAGAGAGACACGAGGGAGAGGGAGAGAGAGAGTTTGAGAGAGTGGGAGAGATTGCAAAAGAGAGGTTGGGAGGGTTAGAGAGAGATGTTCGAGAGAATTCTCGGGAGAAAGAGACACACCACACAGCCTCTAGAAAAATCAAGAAAAAGAAGAAGCTGGGTTTGATTAAAAAAAGAAAGGGGAAAAAAATTGTAAATTTAGCTTGCGTAAAACATAACTAAAACAATTATCTAGCCACTTTATAAATCGATATAAAACAGGTATTGAATGAAAAATTAAACTTTTCATTTTTAAAATAAAGAATATAAAATTACGAACAAAACATATTTTTAAAATATTTTTAGGACAAAAATGAATAAAATATGAATTTTACAAATTTTGAACCTTTAAATGAAATCAAACTCTTAAAATCATTCTAAAATACTTAAACATCCAAAATAGTTCACCCAATAATTTTACAAACTAAATAATATCATAAAGATAATAACACAAAAGATTTCATGATTTTTAACAACTCCGATGATTTTATAAAAATCTCATAAGATCAATAATGCATTATTAAAATAGATTCTAATCATCAAATTCAAAAAAAAATATACGAACTTACACGGCACACACAAATCATCATATAAATAGGAAACCATGATGTCACATATATTTAACCTAAAAAAAAATCACACCATATAATCCACATATAATATTAAATAATAATATTTATAATTACGATATTTTTCTAGGGCGTTATATTCACAATAACTTTATCAGGCTCAACTACTAGTAATGTTATAGTTATCAAATTTAGCAAAGGGGTATTCAACAAAGTTCTGATGAATAAGCAATATCCAAATCTGGTTTAAGTTCTGAAGAACTGAATCATAAGGAATGACATATGAAGACAAGAGTTTACAACTTTAAAACTTGTAACACCCCCAAATCCCGGGTCAGGGGTATGGGTCGCTACTGCGGAAAACCTTAATAACCAAACAATCACCTGCCAATATTTAATCTAAAACATGACATTGGACCCCAACCTAACAAGTTCTTTTCAGGTTATAGACTAGAAAACAAGAAATCCAAAACATAATAATATTAATTTCCTTTATTAACTCACAACTCTTAGTACAACAATCTCTTATACATTCTTATGTTGTTAGTATCACCTTGATATAAGGTATACAATAGCCACAATATTCTAATACAACAAATATTTCAACACAAGTAATAAATACGTTACCAGTCTAACTATACATCTAGTAGACTATTTCGGAAGACAGAATGCTCTAAGCCAAAACCATCTTGATCCAAGTCCTTCCCTGCTTCGAGCTAATCTAGATCGATCACATCAACTATTTATCTCTGTAAAATAAGATTTAAAACAAAAGCAAGAATGAACGAAAGAAATGCTCAGCAAGTTTATTAATAGAGTATACTAATATACTTTTGGAAAAACATTGAAGGATTTAAAATCCAACTTGTGGATGATACTATTTTTGAAATATTCATAGTAATAATTTCCAAATATGAGGGAGGTTTTTAGAATTCAATAAATGATTCACTTCCAAAGCTTTAAAACAATTTTGATATTTATCTCAACAAATCTCATAGTAGAATAGACAAGTATAAAAACTTGAGGGGAATGAACAATTAAGAGGTTAACAATAACTTTATCAGGCTCAACTACTGATAATGTTATAGTTATCAAATGTAGCAAAGGGGTATTCAATAAAGTTCTGATGAATAAGCAATATCCAAACCTGGTTTAAGTTTTGAAGAACTGAATCATAAGGAATGAGATATCAAGACAAGAGTTTACAACTTTAATCATCAATTTAAAAACATTATAAAAACTTGGGATTTCAACTTGAACGCTACGAACTAACCGGGTGATCAGCCCGCGAATAGCTCCGGATATCACACCCGTACATGTGACTCCTCCTTTATTTAGGATCCTGGTGGCTCTTATTGACATTGGCCATGGCATAAAGCCATATAATTACAGACCGGCGTTACGGTCTAAAACATTTTTATTTTTATCCCACAATTTCAAAAATCAATTTTGACAATTTTCAACAGTTTCAATATTCAAGCAATAAAACATTCCCTATACTTACCGACAAAAGATCAGCCTAGTATAAGGAGATTTAAATAAAACTAGTTTACGCTTTTCAAAAAGTTGAATGTAAATCTGAATAATCATTCGAAAGGGATTCAAGAACTGATCATAGGTATTAAATAAGCTCATATGGTAAATCAAAGGTACAATCAGAATAATATTTGAGATTCGATTCAGGGTATAGCACAGGTATTATTTTAGGAATAAGAATCACAAGGCAAATCTCAATATCAATAAGGTTCATGCTATAAGATTTTAATCAAAAGAAAAGAGTTATCACTTGCCTTAACAAGCTACTTCACTTGAACGATTTCTCGCGAATTACGAGTTTAAATAAAGCATTTGCAAAATTTTCATTTTTAAGAAAGTATAATATTTTAAAATCATGCATACTCTGAACGAAAGAGTACGATTAGTAGACTTGCCTTAGGTCCTAGCTAATAAGTACGCTTGACGATTTAGAGAGAACATTCCTTCGTTTATCCCGCGTGTCCAATCCTCTGAGTTGTTCCTCTTTCGATTCGATACACTTGCGATTTCCA
The DNA here is from genome assembly GCA_036435485.1 of Saposhnikovia divaricata. NCBI lineage: Eukaryota > Viridiplantae > Streptophyta > Magnoliopsida > Apiales > Apiaceae > Saposhnikovia > Saposhnikovia divaricata. Next base: position 170,207,761 of record CM071594.1, on the reverse strand, counting down.
CCAGTCTTATTCACCACGATCGAGTCCGCACGTCGATTCTATAGTTAACATAATACGGTACTTTAGTCTTAGGGATAAACATACGGTCTACCGACGCTAGTATGCACACTCTAACATGTTTATCTTAATCACAAATATTTCTATAAAACACTTCCCGGTGTATACAACACCTCACAACAACCATCAATTCAACCAATCAACATATACTTAATAAATTTATAACGTCTAAGGTCTATGCCCGACAAATCTCAAATCATAAAGCAAACTCAACTCAACAGCTACTATCCTTATAATCGTTAACACATAATTAGGTAAACATAAATTCATATATTCGTATATCTAGCTAGCATGCATACGACTTTCTAATCACATAACACATAACTCAATTAATATTTCCGATTAATAATAACGATTATATACAAGAGATGTGCCGGTTTAATCATAAGAGAAGTTATTTACATTTTTAGAAATTTCGGCAGCATCTTCTTTGTATTATCGCCATCCCATACCGGAATACAACCGGCCCAAACAACAAGTCATACTTATAACTTATATAAATCAACCAACAATCATTTCAAAACATAAACAAGCATTCAACTTACTTTATATTATAGCTATTTAGTATTGCTTACGACTATACTCACAACAACAATTCAAGATACCTCAAAATAACCCTTATAGTCAAAATTAGCTATGACCAGCCTGAAAGAAATTCATTTTACTCTATCAAGATTACTCCAAATTAAAAAATACAGAACACAAAACTTGAAGAGAATTCCGAGACCTTTCCAGAATGATAAGGCTCGTCGAAAGCGGATAAGTAAGGAATTCAGAGACCATTAAAACGTGGACTGTTAAAACAAAGTCATTCCCAGTGCACACAAGTGTTTTGAAGTTTAACCTACTAAGATCACGGAACTTGACAACAGAATGTAAACGAAAAACGTAGAGTTTGAAAAGAGCTTTCTAAAATGATATTACTGAGAATTTTTGAATGAATATTCTATTTACTATGAATTTTGCAAGAAACAAGACTGTTTTAGAAAATTCAGGGGCACTCAACAAAGATTTGAAAATAAAAATTAGTAGAGGACTGATTTGCACAAAACTCAGAGAATGAAAGTTTCAGAAAAATCTGAGACCTTTCTAACTGAGGTGGAATCACAGAGTTCCGACAATCGGTGAATTAACTATGATTTTTGAAAGAGCAAAGACTTAACGAAAATATAGCAGTTTTCGAAATCATCGGGGGTCACGGATGAAAACGATCGTAATTCACTCATTTTAAATCCGATTGACATGATTCAAAAGCCTATTCCATCGATTTTTTCGCAAGGAATCCAAATATGTACTTAATTCTAAGAATCGAATTAAAATAGACACTGACTGACCAGCTTTACCGAAGCAGTTTGCATTCTCTATATCAAATATAAACATAAACATACACATACACATAACCTCTAATTATTCTAATCATTAACAAAATCCTTGTAACTTGGATAAAAATCAAAGAAACCAAAATGCATCTAGCAACAAAGCTTGCATATCAACATGGACTTCATATAATTCTTTAAGACACAACATGCAACACTTAAACCTTTCAAACTTTTGAAACCCATTTTTGAAACCTTACACGCAACCCATAAATTTGACTAATCTACAAAGATAACTCATAAACAAACATTAAAAACATATAATCTAGCAAGATCATCCATTTTTATGCAAGAAAATCAAAACCCTCTTTTTGATCCTTACATGCAAGCTCTAAAACCCAATAATCTTCATAGGAAATACACAACCAAGCAATGATATCACATAATCTAGCAATATCACCCATTTTTAAGCAAAGAAAATCAAAGCCTCTTTTCAAGATATACATACACGCATACATACATATAAATATATATTTATACCTTGCAAAACTATGAGAACCCATTAACATAAACTCACTAAACTAGCATAACATGAAGGAAAACATAAGTTTAAGCAAGAGAGAAGTGAGATTTTTGAGAAATGATAATGGAGAAGGAAGCTCACGGGAGGAAGGGATGGGGAGAAGGGGTCTCGGCAAAAAGAGAAACAAAGGAGGTGGGTGGGCTTTTATAAGCCAAGAGAGGGGTAGCTTAGTATTTGCACACCTCACTAATAGTACAAATACTCTTCTCTCAACATTTAAAATGCTAATAAATGGTAATTGCTAGAAATGTAAAAATTTATATTTTTAAAATCAAGATCTTGAAATTCTCAATCCACACATATTTTGAAAATATTTTTGGGACTTGTAACTAAAAAGATATGGATTTTACAAAAAATAGTCTTTAAAAAGAAATATCCTAGCTAAAATCATTTAAAAATCTAAAAAGCCCAAAATAAGTCAAACTCTTATTTTTATAATCAAAAGTATAAAATCAGGAACACATACGTACCAAAACATATTTTTACGACTTGTAATTATTTTATTAGAGAATGATTTACTATCTTAAATGACGGCAAGACTTTAAAAATCAATAAAAATTATTGGAGCCCAAATTAAATAAACTTGCATTTTTAAAACGTTTCTAAATACTGAAGAAACATTATGAAAGAGATTTCATGATTTTTCGATGCTCTCCGAGAATTTTATAAAAATTAAACAGTGCTTTAAACTAGCATTTAAATGAAATAAAAATCCATATAAGCATATTTAATCATACCGACTATACATACAAGTCACTTATACAAATCTATTTAATTCAAATAACTCACATAATCACTTAGGCAGTTAAGTCACATTTACTTAATTCATAAAACTTTTAATCAAATCCATTTTCCACTTAATCATACACAAACAGCATTTAATCACATAAATGCTCCACAATCGAATAAATATTATATAATAATATTTAACTAATCTCTTCTCTCATCACACCTATCGGTCGACGAAAAATAATAATAATAATTTTATTTTGAAAATTCGGGTTGTTACAAACACCTTCTCGATCATTACTCAAAATCCCCTTTTGATTCTTGATTTGTGCTTGTTGCCATTGAAAGAGCATAACACTTGCACCATTAACTATCTAAGCAGGATTCTGGAAGCATTTTTTCCAAACCACGGAATTCCTATATGACCAGATGTTCCATGCTATACAACACAAAAGTTAAAGATCCTGCAATTTCATGACTTTAAAAGCATCCGCAAAACTCCAAAAGACCGTATCACCTATGGAATTTCTCAAACCAAGCATACTCAACTGCCAAAATTGTTGAGCAAAAGAATACGAAGTAAAATATGGTCCAGTGACTCAATAACTGAAGATCAAACAGGACATATTGGATACACCTCCACACGTTTTTTCTGAAGATTTTCTAGAGTAGGAATACAATTTCGAAACGATCTCCATACAAAATTTTTAACCTTTGGAGGAACAGCTAAAGACCAAAATTTCTTCATGTTGAGTATTAAATACACACACACACAGAGCAAAATACAGAGGGGGGTGAATGTATTTTGAAACTTTTCTTTGAATATGAATTTCAAGAACGTTTGTTTGATGTTTGTATAGCTCAGTGTGTGTTTGTATTTATCAGAATATGAATGCGAAAAATAAGAAACACATGAACACAATACTCACTTTAATCGAATATTTTATTAGATCAAGATTTGCTACAAACTGTGAATACAGAAGTTATTATTCTCAGCTTCTTTTTCTTAGAGAGATATATCTTGAGTAGTTCTCTATCTAATACTATTCTTCACACTTGCTAATGGTGGTGAGATTGTACACTTATAGAACATGTGTACAGCCCACTTTCTACAAATGATGGAACAAACAAAAATTGCTTTCTAAGGTGTCTATCCTTTTTGAGAAAGAGTCTGAACGGCATGCAATTTGACCATCTTCTTAGCCTGTTCAGTACCACTACTTTAGCAGCTATCTCTGAAATATCTCTCCAAGCTTCCTTGTAGGCTTTCCACGTACACTTACAGTTATGGTGGTCCTGTAATTGTACTGGCTTGTTGCAGGTTTCTAACTTGTACAATTTCCAGTAATTTGTCTCCAAGAATCCTTTCGAGAAGTAATTAAGTGGTTGATTCGAGAACTAGAATTGACTTAATAGATAACTCTGAGTTCTCGAATACTGAATCCTTGAGATATCGAACTACTTCTCGAAATGACTATTTCTTCAGGAGTCCTTGAGTTATCGAATAGAACATTTGACTTATTGATTCCTGGAGATGTCGAATAGCTTCTTAAGTCCTTGAGATATCGAATGTAACTTTGACTTATTGACTCTTTGAGAACTCGAATGATGTTTTGACTTGTAGACTTTTTGAGTTCTCGAATAGAGTTATAGACATGTCGAATCCCTGAGTTGTCGAATGATACTTTGACTTGCTGACTCCTTGAGTTATCGAACAGTGTCTTTTGAGATATCGAATCCCTGACTTCTCGAAAGCTGGACTTCTCTAATAGACAAAAGTACTTCTCGAATTAGTACTTAGACAAATCTTCAATCTTCAAAATTCCAACTTTGTTTATTTTGACAACCTTGTTCTTCAATCTTGAGGCATGATCTCTGGATCTTCTTTCAAGCATTATTTCATGACTTAATTTACAGTTTACACAGGTAGAGTTTTGATGCCTATTACACGTACTAAATACAAGTAGAAACTCTACAACTAGAGGTTCCCCCAGTTAAGGGGTCATGTAAGTAATGCAAAGCATTACAAATAATTAGGCTTGTTATTAGTTGCGTACAGGCATGCCTCTGTGACTAACAATCTCCCCCAAATTGTGAGTAAGACCCTTAGTCACAATTTCATGTTTGATAACAAGCCTAACAAACATAAATATAAGACTTTGAACAGTACTGGTATAATATAGATTGAATTGTGAATACAAAAAGTAGACATTCTTACAGTTGAAGATTATCCAGTGCCTTTAGCATTTTTCCCTTGAGCCTTAGCTAGATATTCATTCAGTTTCTCCTGTTGTTTCTCTTCTGCCTTCCTTTTGTTTTCTTTCATTGCATCCAGGATATCCACCACAGCATTTAGCTCCTCAATCATAGGTGAATCCTTAAAATCTTCAATTATTGAATTCAGTATGTTTGCAGGGTAATGATTGACCAGGTCCATTCTGATATTGACATTGTTACCATTTCTCCTCCTATATTTCACAACATAGGGATTGAACTTGACTCTGCACAATCCTTTTGCCCTTAGCTCCTCTGCTTTGGTTTCAAGTGCATCTAGCTCCTCCATCTTTTTCTTCAGCAATTCTTCACTCTCCTTTTTCCTCATTACCTGATGATTCCTCTTCATTTTGACAAAGTCTGCCAATTCTAGCTTCCACATTCCTTCCACCTTGTCTTCAGAGTTCAACATTGCAATTATCCTTTCAATATCATATAGTTTACCCCAATGCTGACACATCCCTTGCTTGAACTTCTTCTCTCTCCCATCAGTATATTTGAATTCAAGGCAATTGTCACAATGGCAACATGATAGATTCTTTGAGCCCTTAAAAATTGCAGTTGATCTTCATCATAGTCTTCATCTAAAGGTGGCAAGTTTAGTCCAGGTACTATTGTGATGGCTTGAGATTCAGATGTCTTCATCTTCCTTGCTTTTCTGGCCATAGATTTGATTTTTAACTTTTGTACTCTGTCACTAGGGAGAAGTTTGAAGCCTTTGCCTTTTGACCATTGAAGTACACTATTAGTAGTTTGCTTCTTGAGACATACAAATGGTTTCTTGATTTGAATCTTCTTTCCTTGAGATGGCAAAACAGTTGCAGATGCCATAGATTTAGATTTTGGTAAGTCATTACTAACTGCATCACCCATGACATACAGTCTTGTGTTGTGGTGAGGTTACTGTTAGTAATGCTTAGGGCTTGCTGTTTTCCACTCTTCCTTTCATAAATCTTCCCTCCATCTTTGTCATCATCACTTTTCTTCCCTTGATCACTCTTCTTCTTCTTCTTGTTTTCATCCCCCTTATTACTCCTGTGATGTCTTCCTCTCTTATCACTTTCATCTTTATCATCATTATCCTTGTCTCTCCTTGCCTTACCCATCTCAGGAACAGAGCCTGTTGCTATGAATGTCTTCAATATGTACAGAGCTTCCAATTCTTCAACAGTTCTGGTTCCTTTCTTTTTGGTTAGTTGTTCAATGACTGAATGAATCAACCTTATGTTCTGGGAGGTGAGATGCTTGGGAATGACCAGTTGTTTAATATCTTCAGGTTTGGTGCCAGATTGATAGATGATTGTTCTTGGATTTGTAAACACTTCTGGCAGCCTTGAGAGTTGGTCATTTCTCAGATCATCAAACAAGCTCCTAGTATTCTGATTAGTTTTCTCAATCAAATTGATGACTATATCTACTTCACTGTATTTCACTCAAAGTATCATATGAAAGATGCCATAACTTAGATTTGGACACCATCATAATCTCTTTGAGGTACACTTGATCAACTTTTCTAGGAACCACAGTGAAGTATTCAATTTTCTCATTCAATCTTCTCAGATACTTTTGAGTATCACCATTCACAGATGCCTTGGAGGCTTGCAGAAACTTCAAGAAAGCAGCATCATGATATATCTTTGAGTTTGCAACTTCTATTAGTTTGGCCCCTGTGACTACACTCACTTCAACTGGCTGATCATCTTCATGTATGGTGGCTTAAGCTTGATCAGGAGGCATAGAACCTGCCACTACTATAGACGTGATTTATTGCTTCAAACCACTTGAAGTAGTGATGTACACAGTTGGTAGAGTGACAGTTGGTAGAGAGGTGATAGGCTTGACAGGTTTAGAGGTTTGAGTCTCAGTGGCTTTAGCTTTGCCTTTCCCTTGGATTTGAACTTGAGGAGTTGTAGATTTTGAAGGTTTTGGATGATCAGATATGACAATACCCTTCTCCACCTTAGATTTAGAATTTACTTTCTCCTCCTCCTTAGGCTTGTTCTCAGACACAGGTGTCTTTGATGGGGCCCTTGGGTTTGAAGAGGTGGCTAAAAGTTTGACTAAGTAAGAATCTTCAGGTTGAGGTAGTCCCATATACTTCATCATTGCAGACAGTATCTGTTGTTGATTGAGAAGAACCTCAGTTGTGGTGGTACCCTGAGTGTCCAACTTTTCATTGAGTAGGTTGACAGATTTTTGTAGCTCAGAATTGTACTGTTTGAGGGAACTCACTTCCTTTGCCAAATTATCCACCTTTGTGAGCAATTCTATAGCTTTGAACCTGTTAGATGTTGATTCAAGTGATGATCAGGATGTGGACTACTGATCGGATACTGATGCTGACGTCATCAGTATTGCACCGTCAAGATTGTGTTGTCATCAGGATTGGAAGCTGATCAGGATTTCATGAGGATATACATCAGTCCAGGAATCTAGGAAGATTGACATGTCAGTTCCTGATTTATAGGAATGCGGCTATCATTCAAGATATGTATTAAGAAACGTATGTAATTGATTTGATATATCTTGTAATTGATAGTGTATCTGTGTACTGTATATAAACACAGTTTAGGTTTTACTTAAGAGTAATCGCTTACACGAATTACTCCCTCCGTCCCTCTTGATTGTTTACATTGGGAATCGGCACGGAGACTAAGAAAATTTTAAAAAAAATGAGTAAAGTTTGATGAAAAGTGGGTAAAGTGGTGGGACCTATCAATATTTAATAATAGATTTGAGATAGTGGAGGAAAGTAGTGGGTGTAATAGTGTTTTTTATTATTAAATATGAGATAGTGGGGAAAGTAGTGGGTGTAATAGTAGAGAAAACTTACTATTTATGGTATGTAAAGAAATAAGAGGGACACCCCAAAATAGTAACCGTAAAGAAATGAGAGGGACGGAGGGAGTATCTTGTAACCTAGCAGCTCTCAAGAACATAAGAATTTCTTGAGAGAGTTTGTAACAGTTTTATATCAGAGTTAATAAAGCTGTTATATATTCATACTTGTGTTATTATTTCTGTTTAAGTCGAAAATCTTATACAATTGTATTCAACCCCCCTTCTACAATTGTTAATTACTGGGCAACAATTGGTATCAGAGCAAACTGATTTACTACAATCAGAAACGATCTTAACATGTCGACAAGCAAGTATGAAAGTATTAAAATCCTTGTTCTCAAAAAGGCTAAATACCCCACATGGAGGGTAAAGATGTTGATGTATCTGGAGGCAACTGATCCTAACTATCTCGATCAAATATATGATGGACCATATATCCCTAAGATACTGGTTGCTAGAACAGATACTATACCTGAGCACTATGTTCAGAAGACAAAGGCTGAATGGACTCCTAAGGAAAAGGCTGAAGTACTCAGAGATGCAAAGGTGAAGAACATTCTTCATAATAGTCTTGATGCTGTCATGTCGAATAGAGTGATAACATGTAAAACTGCTAAGGAAATCTGGGAAACTTTGGAGACTCAATGCCAGGGTACTGAATCTATCAAAAGAAACAGAAGGGCTCTGTTGATTCAAGAGTACGAGCAGTTTGATGCAAAATCTGATGAGAGTCTCACTGATCTGTATGATAGATTTCTGACACTATTGAATAATCTATCTCTGGTGGGTAAAGAGTATGATCCAGAAGACTCAAATACCAAGTTTCTTAGAGCTCTGCCTGAGGAGTGGGATACTCAAACCTCTATCATTAGGCATCAGTATGATCTTAATACTATATCTCTTGATAGAGTCTATGGGATGCTAAGAACCCATGATCTTGAGGTTCAACAGAGGAAGAATAAGAAGACCAACAAAGCAAAGGTTGTTGCTTTGAATGCTGAATCAAAATCAAAAGGAAAAAACGTGGAGGTTTCAAGAAGGAGAAGTAGAGTCGTTGAGTCCAATACTGATGACTCATCATCAGATCCTGATGCAAATCCTGATACTGATACTGATTATGATTCTACTGATTCTAATATGATGGAAATGGTTGCTATGATAGTCAAGGGTTTCAAGAAGATGAAGTTCAGAAAGGCTAGGAGACAAGGCAACTTTCAGAAGAAACCTGTCAATACTGACAAGAACAGGTACAAGAAGAATGAAAGAAAAGGCAGCAAGTTTGAGAAGTCAAAAGTCAAATGCTACAATTGTGATGGAATGGGTCACTTTGCAACTGAATGCAAAAAGGCCAAAACCAAAGCTCTAATCTCATCTAACAAGGATTGGATGGACTCTTCCTCAGACTCTGAAGAAGAAAAAGTGAACTATGCACTAATGGCAAATGTGGATGAGATTGCTGCTCCTGAAAATAAGGTACCTGAAGTTGTTTTTGATTTTGACACTGATAATGTCTCTGAGTTAAGATCTTTCTTAAAGTCTCTGCATATTAGCTTTAAAAGTCAATCTCTTGAAAATGCTAAAATAATATCTGAGATGTCAGAATTGACTAAAAGAAATGATCATCTAGAAGCTGAGTTACTCTACATGGAAGAAGTACAAAATGAATGTGATAAGGCTAAACACATGAAGCTAGAAATGGAGTTTAAATGTACTGCACTTGAAAAGGAACTTAATGAAGCTAATGTGAAACTCAGAACCTGGACACACTCTGGAAAGAAAACACACGTCTTATCACAGATAAGAACTGGAAAGAAGGTCTAGGTTATAAACCAGAGGACAAAAAGAAAAATAAAGTTAAAGTTGTTACTGCTGAAACAACTAAATCAGGAAGAGTTGTTGTGAATGAGTCAACAAATCCAAAAACATATAGACATGTAATGGATAGAACAAAGACCAAATCAAAACCTGTCAAGTATGTGTATCCAGAAAATCCTAACTCTACTTTAGAAAAGGGATCTACTTCTACACAGAATTCTAAGTCTAAATCTGTCAAAAATATAGGTCTTTTGTCCAAGAAACAACTCAGAGACAGAATCTGTGAAGCGACAGATAGAGAGAAAACCACTACTGCTAAGAGGAATATAAATGGTAAAATTGGAATAAACAAAGGAAAACATGCTTTAATTGTGGTAACTCTAATCATCTTGCTATTGATTGTAGGAGGAGTAAAAAGAAGGCTACTGTAGTTCCTAAGTTTGACATTAGGAATAGATTAGTGTTTTATAAACCACAGAATCCTTGTTTTCACTGTGGCAGTAAATGGCATTCTATCTATACATATGAAGAATACCATAGTTTATACTACAACTATTATGATCCCTTGTCAAAATTTAATAAAAGTGCAAATTCTGGTAGAACAAAGAGTCTGAATACTAAGCATGCATCTATTAATTCTGATAATGACAAAGCAAATTCTGATGGATTTAAATCTGATGCTTTTGTTAAAAAAACTTCTGCTGCTAATAGTGTTAAATTGCATGCAAAAAGAACCCAACAAGTGTGGGTTCTTAAAAATTCTAACTGAGCTCTTTGTGTTTCTGATTGCAGGGTAAAAAGAAAAATGTGTTAGTCATGGATAGTGGATGCTCTGTGCACATGACGGGAAACAAAACCTTGCTATCAGAATTTGAGGAGAAAGCTGGCCCAACAGTGTCTTATGGAGATGGCAACATTGGACAAACTTTGGGATATGGCAATATAATCATTGGAAATGTCATCATTGAAAAAGTAGCTCTGGTGAACGAACTCAAACACAATCTGCTTAGTGTGAATCAAATCACAGACAGAGGTTATCATGTCGACTTTAATGATACTCACTTTGAAGTGATCAGTAAAACATCTGGAAGGATTGTCTTGACTGGTCAAAGACGTGGTAACATTTATGAAGCCAATGTCTACACCAATACTGATGGTCCCTCAACATGTCTCATCAGTAAAGCAACAGTAGATGAAAGTTGGAATTGGCACAAGAAGCTTTCTCATCTCAACTTCAACAATATCAATGAGTTGGTTAAGAAAGATTTGGTAAGAGGATTACCAAAGGCGTTATATACTCCTGATGGACTCTGTGATGCTTGTCAGAAGGCTAAACAGAGAAGGACATCATTCAAGAGTAAATCTGAATCCTCAATTGATGAACCATATCACATGTTACATATTGACTTGTTTGGACCAGTCAACGTTATGTCCATCAGTAAGAAAAGGTATACTCTAGTCATTGTTGATGAATATACTAGATTTACCTGGGTGTATTTTCTGCACAGAAAAGATGAAACTGCAGAGATACTTTTGGACCATATAAGACTCATCGAAACTGGCACAAAGTACAAAGTCAAGATTCTAAGAAGTGATAATGGAACTGAATTCAAGAATTCAGTAATGGAAGAGTTCTGCAAATACAAAGGAATAGTTCAACAATTCTCTGCTCCTGGCACACCCCAACAGAATGGAGTAGTTGAAAGAAAGAAAAGAACTCTTATTGAAGCTGGCAGAACAATGTTGGAGGAAGCAAAACTACCTACATATTTCTGGGCAGAAGCAGTCAACACAGCATGCTACACTCAGAACATTACTCTAATCAACAGACATGGTGTCACTCCTTATCAAATGATTAAAGAGAAGCAGCCGAGTCTGAAACATTTGCATGTGTTTGGTTGCAAATGCTTTGTTCTTAGACCTCATCCTGAACAGCTAGGAAAATCTGAAACCAAAGCTGTTGAGGGCATTTTTGTTGGTTATCCAACTTCAAGAGCCTTTAAAGTATATAATCTAAGAACAAGGACAGTCATGGAGTCTATCAATGTTTCTTTTGATGATAAGAAGATAACAGGAATTGTTGAAGACTCGCATGACAGTTTGATCTTTGCGAATGAAGCTACCAATAATTCTGATGAAGTAATGTCAGATACTGATACTCCATCAGATCCTGATGATCGACCAATGTCTGATGAAACAACAGTTACTGATGATGATTCAAATAATGCAAATGTTGAGGGGGAGCAACAACAAATTACCATCAGTATTGAAACAACTCAAACATCAGGAGGAGAATCATCATAAACAGATTCAAGTGATAATCCTGACAGCACTTCAGGAGGAGATAGCGCTATCTCAGGGGGAGCTTCTAATAATTCAAGTTCTTTTGAAGATAACACCAATCAAGGGGGAGCATCCAACTTAAGAAATGATTTACCATCAGCAAGGAAATGGACCAAAAGCCATACTCCTGATTTAATTATTGGGAATCCTGATGCAGGTGTTAAAACCAGAAGTGCAACATAAAATGAATGTCTCTATAATAATTTTCTGTCAAAGGAGGAGCCTAAAAAGGTTGAGGATGCACTCAAGGATGCTGATTGGGTTACAGCAATGCAAGAAGAACTGAATGAATTTGAAAGAAATGAAGTCTAGAAACTAGTACCAAGACCAAAAGGAAGATCAATTGTTGGTTCAAAGTGGGTGTTCAGAAACAAGACAGATTCAGATGGCACTATTGTGAGAAATAAAGCAAGACTAGTTGCAAAGGGGTACTCTCAACAGGAAGGAATAGACTATGATGAAACTTTTGCTCCTGTTGCAAGGCTAGAAGCCATCAGAATTTTTCTGGCATATGCAGCCCATAAACAATTCAAAGTTTTCCAGATGGATGTTAAAAGTGCTTTTCTGAATGGAGAATTGGAAGAGGAGGTATATGTTGAACAACCTCCCGGTTTCATTGATCCTAAATATCCAGATCATGTCTATAGATTGGATAAAGCACTTTATGGACTAAAGCATGCTCCAAGAGCCTGGTATGAAACACTAGCTCAATTCTTACTGGAAAGTGGTTTCAAAAGAGGTACAATTGATAAAACCATGTTTTATTTGAATCATGGGAAGGACTTGTTGTTAGTTCAGATTTATGTTGATGATATCATTTTTGGGTCAACTAACCCCAAATTGTGTGAGAAATTTTCAAAACTGATGTAGTCTAGATATCAAATGAGCATGATGGGAGAAATGAGCTATTTCTTATGTCTGCAAGTTAAACAGACTGATGTTGGAATTTTTATCAATCAGTCAAAGTACACAAAGAATCTATTGAAGAAGTTTAATATGCAAGACAGTTCTATTGCTATAACTCCCATAGCTACAGCTACAAAACTTGATCCTGATCAAGGTATTGAGGTAGATGTAACTAACTACAGAGGTATGATAGGCTCACTTTTGTATCTAACAACTAGCAGACCAGATATCATGTATGCAACCTGTCTATGTGCAAGATTTCAGGCGAACCCCAGATAACCACATCTCATTGCTGTTAAAAGGATTTTCAGATACTTGAAAGGCACTCCATTACTTGGCCTTTGGTATGCTAGAGAGTCTGACTTTAATCTATGTGGTTACTCAGATGTTGATTTTGCAGGATGCAAAATAGACAGGAAAAGTACTTCAGGCAGTTGTCAGTTTCTTTGAGGAAGACTAGTTTCTTGGTTTAGTAAAAAGCAAAAGTCTATATCCACGTCAACTGCAGAAGCTGAGTACATAGCTACAGGAAGCTGTTGTGCTCAGATCATGTGGATGAGGAATCAGCTAATGGACTATGGTTTGTCATATTCAAAAATACCTATTTATTGTGATGACCAGAGTGCTAGTGCTATGACAAGAAATCCAGTTCAGCATTCTCTTACTAAGCATATCAGTAGCAGATATCATTTCATAAGAGAACAAGTACTGGAAGGGACAATCGAACTCCACTTTGTTCCTACTGATCAACAGCTAGCTGATATATTCACCAAGCCACTACCTGAAGCTACTTTTACAAAATTGGTGAATGAATTAGGAATGGTAAACTATGAAAGTTTCTGAGAACAAGGGGAGACCAAATACTGATGAGTGTCAGATCCTGATGCATGTCGAATACTGACGAAAAGTCAATCCTGACGTCAGTCAAAGATCAGATCCTGATGCAATGGTTTGGTTATCAGTACAATATGTATACAACAAGTAATCCATAATTGTTCTGTTCCTGATTTAACTGTGGTGATTGTTGATGAATTTGTTACTTACATGATTACTTTAATTAGTTTTCATTTTCTTTGATTTAATTCTTTGAAGAACAATTCATAAACATAAAATGTGGAGAACACATTGAATAAGATTAGAGAAACAGGATTTTTCATTGATAATAAGAAAGAGATTACATGCAAGTATTACATCTTTTTGTTCTCTCTATCTACTAATCTATTCAACAGGAAAATAAAAAGTGAAGTCCAAACCACTCCATTGTTAGCAGCCATCCCATATCCCATCTTTGCCACTTTGTTTGGGTGGAAGTTGAAGGGATAAGGTTATTTTTGCTGACATATTCATTAACAATGGTTGGTGGTGTTGGATGAGGATGCCTTAGAGGAAAGCCATGTTAATGTTGCTTGAAGAGCAGCATCGATGTCGATCACTCTTGCAGGCTTTTCTCTCTCGATTTCTTCAAGACTGGCATCCATCTGCAGCCACAGAGTTTCAAGCTGCCTTTCCCAGTCAAAGGCATCAAACTCTTCACGTGTATAACTGAAGATATCTTTGTTTTCTACGAAATGGAGATTCTTTTCCTTGATGGTAAAGTTTGACATTGTTTAACGGTGTGTTGTGTGAAGGGTTTTTGATTTTCAGGAGAGAATGAAGGATTAAAGGGATAGTGAACAAGTCTCTAGGCGTTAAATAGAGATGGGTGAGTAACGAAGTACTAAAACGCTTCGTATTCTGGTTTTTAATTGTTCCAGGTATTTTAAGAAAGTGTTATTTGTTTTTTTTAAAACAAAAATCAAATATTTCATTGTTCACAAATGCACTTCTTAAAATTATGAGCGCGTGTATTTCACTCACTGATACATATAGATACACTACGTGTCATATACAGTTAACACCACTCTCTCACGCCACACAAATCGATTACTGACACCTGTTTTGAGAAATTATTAGTTGTCTAAAATTAATTTAGTTCACTAAATTGATTCATTATTCTCAAAACTATCAGTATTGTTCTCTTCTCTGTGTGAACATAAACCCTAATTGCACGAAATTTCAATCTCTCTTTGTCAAACCAAAAATGGAGAATTCATCATTTGTAAACAATAAGATTGTTATCAATGGTGTTACTTTTGCTCCCAACAATTATGTTGCTATTCTTGACCATCAGGAACTATTGAATGATTTTCATATCATTCAGGATTTCTTGGCGTCTAGTCCGATTCATTATGCTTTAACGACACCCGCCAAAGTCTCTTTCAAGTGTGTGATGCAGGTTTGGAAGACTGCTGTCTTTGGTGTTCTTGAACCTTCAGGAAGACCTAATCTGACCTTTACGCACAATGGAGTTACACATCATGTAACACCCCCAGATCCGGGGTCAGGGATCTGGTGGTTACGGTCTTACATCCATTCATAATACTTGACTTGAGTCCACAATAAATAAATCACATGCTGTGACCCCACAATAATTACCACTCACACACACAACAGTTATAGTCCCAGAGATGAAATTGAAATAAGTCTTACATTAAAGGGTTTACGAATAAAAGTTATTACAATCCCAAAAGGATAACATCATAGGTTTAAAAGTTTTGCCGTTGATTACATTAATTATACATATAGTTAAACAGGAAACAAAAGCTGTCTAACTATGCTACCTCAGCAATGGGGGCTAGCATCTCAGCGGGTAGTCCGGTGGGTCGGGTAACCTACTTGCGCCGAGTGCGCCTGACGCGAGCCATCTGTCCTAGCTGTTGTTGTGACATAATATAAACAAATCAAGGGTGAGCGAAAGCCCACCAACAAATATATAACTGAACGATAATTTGAAACAGTTCAAAGCTATCTTTTAAACCATATGCCATGCATTTACGGAAATGATGCCAGTATATTATGAACGATGAAGTTACAAGGTAACTGAAAGTATTTGTTTGAAGAAATATCTGCTACATCAAAGTAAGCGAGATATTCTTATTGTTATTAAGAAGAGGAACTTGCAAGAAAAGGTTGCAATTCCAGTTATGACACTTTTCCAACTCTGCCAACAGTAATCATGTTGCAGGAAATAAATAAATTTGGATGATGAACCAATGATGGAGTATTCACCGCGCCCGCTGTTCCAATCTTGATGATCAGTCGAGATCGTACAGCTCAATTTAGATTTACTACCGGTAGAAGGAAGAACTGACGACTTTACTTGTATACCGCCTTACTAGCTCTCCCCAGCCAACGGTTGGGCCAAGGGGATGGACCGGCGCTACTCGGCCTCTTACACGACTCCTAGTTCAAATAGAATTCATGATTCTGAATGTAACGTTCGTCCCCCTTTCCCCAAGTATAATACTTGTTGATAAGACTCCACAAAGTAGTCGTATCTAGTTGGAAAGGAAAATTTACCAATATCTCCCAAGCTATTACTTGGTAACGGATATCAACTTGTTCCAGTAATCTTACCCCTCGAAAGATGAGAAGGTAAGCAATGACTTAATAAGTCAACAGCACCCGAGTTGCGGGTGAAGGGAATACTTTATGACCGGGAAGTCGACAAGATAAATAACATTTTCCAAGTAAGGTTCCCTTATTATTAAGGAGATAGACTCAAAGAAGAATAATGTCTGAGAACCTTTCTTGATATAAGATTAATAATAATATGACTTCGAAATATTTTCTGTAATAATCGAAGAAGATAACCTTATCGAGATTATTCTAAGTATGGAATAAATATTCAGAGAATATTTATTGAGTTAAAATATTTAAAGAATATTTGGGAATATGAAAGAATATCTTTAATCAGAGTATTTCTCAAAATAATCCCTGAAGAAATATCAGGGGAATATTTATTGAATAAATAAATATTTAAATGAATATTCAAAACAATATTCATTAATTATTAAGACCTGAAAAGATTATTTAAGGTAATATTCATAATTAATTAGGAATTTAAATGAATATTCAAAAGTGATATTCATTTAATGAATAATATCCTAAATGAATATCAAGTAATATTCATTTAGTAATCCAAGCCTTAAGGAATATCCGAGATAATATTCGATAATTAATTCAAGCTTCAGATGAATATTAAAATAATATTCATAAAGTATTTAATATCTTAAATGAATATTCAAAAGTAATATTTATTTAATAAAATAATATTCTAAAGGAATATCCAAATAATATTTATTTAATAGTCTCATCTTTAGAAGAATATTTGAAATAATAGTCGATAATCAATTCGACTCTGAATGAATATTGAGAAATATTATTCGATGAATAGTTACGTTCAAATAATTATTTGAAGTAAGGATCGTTAAAATAATTAGTCTCGAACGAATATTCAAATAATATTCGTCGCCCAAATAATAGAAAATATTTACTTAAATATTTTCCTCCGAGGTAATCTCGATATATCAAGGAATATTGACTCCCGGTCTATATTTGATTAATGAGAGGTATACGCCCTTCTATCAGGGTCTTACAATAACCGGCTTATAACTGATATATAACTATCTAGCTTATAAGCCAACAATAACATTCAGGGAACAAGTATATCAATTCAACTTGAAAGTAGGCATGCATGCAATGGTATATGTATATCAGCAATCATATATATATATATATATATATATATATATATATATATATATATATATATATATATATATATTTATTCAATCACAACAGCCTAAAAGAAGGGAATTGAAACTTGCCTGGTAGTCGAGTACGGTAAGGGGTAGTGGTAGCGGGTCCTGGTTCAGCCTGGTGATCTATAAATAGCCAAGGCATTCGGGATTAATCACTTAACATATTAAAAGTTAAGTTATACTTAAATCGAAACACGTTCTCGAGTTATCTCGTTATACCCCTTTTTGTGGATTACTTATTATCACTGATCCGACCCGTCATTCGTTCGTTAATACGACATGTCACTGCACTTATACTTGGGACATACTTAAGTCATATGAGTTCTAAGGTTGATCGTTACGAACCAATATTATATTCCGAGTTTTATCGCCCGTTTTCTAAGTGTTTTACCAAAGTTATAAAAGAGTCGTCTTTTAGGGGTTCGTTCGCGTTTAACCTTGACTCGAACATTTTTAATAAATCGAAAAATGATCTTTTTGACATACGGTTTTCTTTCACACCTTCCTTCTTACCCCTAGTATTTATTTACCAAGATTCGCCATGACGTTACATAGCTTACGAGGGTTCAATTTCAGTTACGAACTTTCGTTTACGGATTCGAACTACTTTTAGTAATTTGGTCATAATTCCTAAACCGTAAGTCCGTTTCACGTGATCTTTATATCAAAACGAAGCTTAGAACATTACCTATCCTATCATGGCAGATAAGGTCTCTGGACAGTAGGGGTTCGACATGGAAAATGGCATACAAAACATGATATTGTAAAATCGGGCATTATAATGGCTGTAAATCGAATATCTATCAATTTCGAATCTTCCCATAAACATAGCATCCAACCCAAACAACATATACATGATTTATATACATGAACTGAGGCCAAGAAATGCCTTTCCGTTCATCTAGCTATTTACATCATTAATCCAAAATCCATACATAATCATGCTTATAACTTTAACATAACCATAACTAAGTTATAACTATCATAAACATGCTTAAATCTTAAACAAGGGTTAGGGTTTCAAGAGCTTTATACCTTCCTTAGATAGTGATATAGCCTTACTAAGCCTTGTATGGTCCTTAGGAGTGATTATGCTTGCTAGATTAACCATGGAAAATCAAGAAAACAAAGTTAGTATATGATGAACACTATTCACCCTCCTCTTGTTTGATTTTTTTGAAAATGGAAATGGATGAGTTTGAAGCTAAGATTTTGAGGAGATATGTTTTATGAAATGTAAGACTCACCTTAATTATTTCAAGAACAAACAATGGTGGGAAGGTTGAGTTTGGATTTTGAATTAATGGGTATAGCCGAATGGTTTCTTTGCAAGGGGGGGAGAGAGTTGCTTGGTTCTTTTGATTTTTGTGTTTTAATCTCCTTCACTCTCATCCACTTACAACATAATATCTTGTAAAAGTCACTTTAATAAAGTGATGAGGTGTTGGATGTTCAAATGGCAAGACATGTGTTGGTTTTGTGGTGGTTAAAGCCTAACTAGGTAGTTACTTGCTAAGTACTTAGTTCTTCCTCTAAGGTGCTAGTTCCTTGCTTCTAGTTTAGTCACTAGATATTTATACTAGTAGCTTGCACAAGACTCCTGCTTCCTCTGCTTGTTTCTGTGTCCGGTTATTACCCGTTTCGATTGATCGTTCGTGAGAATATTTCACAGATTTCTAATTAGGGTTTACCGGGAATCCTCTTTAATATTAATACTTTCATTCTCCATCTTTCATTCTAACTTTCCATTTTATATTCCTTTAATCCATTCGTTAAATGCTTAAGGCTATCAGTGTCCAGGGAACTCTCGGAGAAAATAAAAGTGCGGTTTTTCAGAATCCGACAGCTTTTACATACACTTATTTTCCCCCTGGATCACTAATACGAACTCGGAAATCCGTTCCGAATACTTCTATATAGCGTCGTCTCATATTATTATGTACTCCCACCAAAACACTATTCATTCTGTATTCTTTACTTGTTCTCTTAGGGTTGTATAATTGTCCGTATTCTCTTTCGATCGTTCCTTAACCTTTTTACGGAACTACTGGATTAATCGTTATCGATCTGGATGACATGAGAGTATTCTCTTGCTTGAAGTTGCCATATCTTATTCCTTTAGAAGATAGATTATTCTTACCTATGTTGTCACCCTTTAGCATTCTTCAAGACATAAACATAATAAAGTCGAATTCTATTCATTCTTTCCCAATTATCAATTATTACACTGTAGCCATATCCACTATTCATTCTTACATCATTAAATACATAAAAGTTTTAATTCCACCCAAAATCTGGGTTCTTACAGTCTCCCCTCCTTAAAAGGATTCCGTCCCGGAATCAGTTTGAAAACAAGTGGGGGTACTTCTCTTGCATTGCGCTTTCAAGTTCCCAGGTGGATTCTTCTACATTGTGGTTCTGCCACAAAACTCTGACTAGCTGAATGACCTTGTTTCGGAGCACTTGTTCTTTCCGGTCTATGATTTCCACAGGTTGCTCCACATAGGTCAGGTCTGGTTGCATGTCTACTTGCTCATACTCGACAATATGCTTAGCATCCGGATTATACTTTCTCAGCATCGAAACATGGAACACATTGTGCACCTGCTGTAGATTCGGGGGCAATGCGAGCTCATAAGCTAGTTCCCCAATCCGCCTCAAGATCTCAAATGGTCCAATGTATCTGGGACTCAGCTTTCCTTTCTTCCCAAATCTCATTAAACCTTTCCAAGGTGACACTTTCAAGAACACTAGGTCCCCTACTTCGTATTCCTTGCCTTTCCGAGCTAAGTCGGCATATTTCTTTTGTCGATCCTGGGCTGCTACCAACCGTCCTCTGATTAGATCTACTGCATCTTTAGTTCGTTGGACCACTTCGGGCCCGAGCATCTTTCGCTCTCCAACTTCATCCCAATACAAGGGAGATCGACATTTTCTTCCATAAAGGGCCTCGTAAGGTGGCATCCCAATGCTTGAATGATAACTTTTATTATAGGAGAACTCAACCAATGGCAAGTGATCATCCCAACTTCCCTTGAAGTCTATCGCGCAGACTCTCAACATATCCTCTAGCGTTTGGATGGTCCTTTCACTTTGCCCATCTGTCTGGGGGTGGTAGGCTGTGCTCATGTTCAGTCGGGTCCCTACACATTCTTGAAAACTTCTCCAAAACCTGGAGTTAAATCTAGGATCTCGATCGGATACTATTGCGACTGGGACTCCATGTCGCGCCACTATCTCTTTTAAGTAGATGTCCACTAGTTTGTCGACCGTGTACCTTTCGTTGATCGGGAGAAAGTGAGCCGATTTCGTCAGTCGATCTATAATTACCCATATGGCATCATGATTAGCCTTGGTCCTTGGTAAACCTACTACGAAATCCATGGCTATATGTTCCCATTTCCATTCTGGAATCTCTAAGGGATGTAGAAGTCCGCTGGGTTTCTGGTGCTCTGCCTTCACTCGTTGGCAGGTCAAGCATCTGCTTACCCACTCTGCTACGTCCTTTTTCATATTGGGCCACCAGTAATACTCCTTCAAATCCCTATACATTTTAGTGCTACCGGGGTGCACTGAGTATCTTGAGTTGTGTGCCTCATTTAAAATCTCATCCTTGAGCTCCTGAACATTTGGGATCCATATCCTGTATGTGTACCTCATGATCCCTTCCTTGTCTCTTTCGCACTTAATTTCCTCCCCGGTCATTAGCTCTTCTGTGGAGTTCTTTTCTTCCTCCATCATCCGCTCCTGGCACAGTCTAATCTTTTCTAGCAATGGAGGTTGGATTCTAATTTGCATTAACTTTTCTTGGCCCTCTCCAGGTAACTTAACCTCGATTTCCAACTTCTCAAAATCCTTCACTAGCTCTTTCTCTGAAGTTATCATCTTGAGCTTCTCCTTCCGACTAAGGGCGTCAGCCACCACATTGGCTTTGCCCGGGTGATAGCGAATTTCACAGTCATAATCCTTGATTAACTCTAACCATCTCCTCTGGCGCATTTTAAGCTCTTTCTGAGTGAAAATGTATTTGAGGCTCTTATGGTCTGTGTAAATCTCGCATTTTTCCCCATACAGGTAGTGTCTCCAAATCTTTAAAGCGAAGACTATGGCTGCTAGTTCTAGATCATGCGTGGGATATCTGACTTCATAATCCTTCAATTGCCTAGACGCATACGCTATTACCTTGCCGTGCTGCATAAGCACGCATCCCAGTTCTTTATGCGAAGCATCACTGTAAATCACGAAATCTCCTTTTCCATCAGGTAATGCCAGCACTGGGGCTGTCACCAGCCTCTTCTTTAACTCCTGGAAACTCTTCTCGCATTTCTCAGTCCATTCAAATTTCTCGGTTTTACGGGTAAGTCGAGTTAATGGAGCTGCGAGTTTCGCAAAGTCTTGGACAAATCTCCTGTAATATCCGGCCAGTCCAATGAAACTCCTCACCTCGGTTGGAGTAGTTGGCCGTTCCCAGTTTGAAACTGCTTCTATCTTGGAGGGGTCAACCAACACTCCTTCTCTATTGATCACGTGCCCTAAGAATTGTACCTCATTTTTCCAAAACTCACACTTGGAGAACTTGGCATATAACTGCTCTTTCCTGAGTATTTCTAAGGTTATCCTTAAATGTTCAGCGTGTTCTGCCTCTGTCTTTGAGTAGATGAGAATATCATCAATGAAAACTATCACAAATTGGTCCAAATATTCCTTGAACACTCTATTCATTAGGTCCATGAAGGCTGCTGGGGCGTTGGTCAATCCAAATGACATAACTAAGAACTCATAATGTCCGTATCTGGTGCGGAATGCAGTCTTCGGGATATCTTCAGGTTTGATCTTCAGTTGGTGAAATCCTGTTCTCAAATCAATCTTAGAGAAGTATTCAGCTCCTCTTAGCTGGTCAAACAAATCGTCTATCCTGGGCAATGGATACTTATTCTTTATGGTTAGCTTGTTCAATTCTCTGTAGTCGATGCATAACCTCATACTTCCATCCTTTTTCTTAACAAACAACACTGGTGCGCCCCAAGGCGACACACTGGGCCTTATCATGCCCTTATCCAACAATTCCTGTAATTGTTTAGCTAGCTCCTTCATTTCTACTGGGGCTAGTCGGTACGGGGCCTTCGAAACCGGCGCCGTCCCCGGGGCTAATTCGATGGCAAACTCAATTACCCTATCAGGTGGTAGTCCGGGAAGATCTTGTGGGAACACGTCTTCGAACTCATTAACTACCAGAATGTCTTGCAATCTTGGCACTTCCTTCTGAGTATCTATAACGTAGGCTAAATAAGCCTCGTTCCCTTTTCGTAACAATCTCTTGGTTTGCGCCATGGTCAGAATTTTCTGGCTCTATCGCATCCCCTTGAACACTATTTCTTTCTTCCCTGGGGTTTTTAACTTAACCTTTTTCCCTTTACAATCTATCCGCGCATCATTGCAAGACAACCAATCCATACCCAAAATGACATCGAATTCCCCTAGCTTAAAAGGAATTAAATTGACATAGAAGGATCGTCCTCCTATTTCTAGCTTACAATCGGGGTGAATTTGATTAACCGGTACGATTTCCTGATTAGCTATTTCTACTTGTAAGGAATCCTTTAGTTGCTGGGTTTTAAGTTTCAACTTATGCGCAAAATCTCTAGATATAAAAGACTTAGTTGCTCCTGAATCAAATAAGACATTTGCACTGACTGAATTGAGAGAAAAAGTACCTGCTATCACATCTGTGTCCCTCACGGCATCTTGTACTGACATATTGAAAGTCCTAGCAGTCGGTGGCCTATTTGAGGCAACCTTGCTTGCTCCTGATGCTGCTGGTTTGCTCTTTGGGCAATCCTTCCTCATGTGCCCTCGCTGTCCACACTGGAAACAGGTTGTGCTGCTAGGGATGACCGTGGTGCAAGAGGTAGTATAATGCCCAGCTCGCCCACACTTATAACAGTTTATCTGCTTCAGGTTGCACACCCCGGAGTGCCTCTTCCCACAAGTAGCACACAATGGCAATGGAGGTCGAGAAGGGTTGGAACGGGACATTCCTGATTGGTGGCCGCCCTGGCTCACACTTACGCTCGCAGATGGTTTAAACCCTACATTCCTCCCTGGTAGGGAAACCGCTCCTCGATTAAACTTGGTTGGGGGTTTTCCTCCAGCGGATCTTCCGCCCATACTAACATGCTTTCTCTTTATCCCCCCTTTCTCTCTCTCTCTCTGCATCTGATCACTACCAGCCTCCACAATGGTTGCCTTCTGCACCAAGGTGGCATAATCTGTAATCTCTAAAACAGCCACCCTATTCTGGATCCACTGTTTCAGCCCTTGTTGAAACCTGTTAGCTTTCTTCTCTTCTGTATCTACAAACTCTGGCACAAATCTCGACAGCTCAGTAAATTTAGCCTCATAGTCAGCCACTGACATATTGTTCTGTTTCAGTTCCAAGAACTTAAGTTCCATCTGGGTTTTCATGAACTTCGGGAAGTACTTCTCCAGGAATAATTGTTTGAACCTTTCCCAGGCTATGACAGCATCAGTCTCCATGTTTTTCTTGGCTTCCCACCAATAATTGGCCTCTCCCTTTAGTAGGTAAGTAGCAAAAACAGTCTTCTGAGCCTCATTGATACTCAGAATCTCAAAAGACTTTTCCATTTCTTTGATCCAGGCCCTCGCCTCAACGGGATCAGCCGATCCGTGGAACTCTGGGGGCTTAAGGGACTTAAAGGCCCTAAAGGAATTTGCCACTGAAGTGTTGTTGCTTGGTGGTGGTTGGGGGTATTGGTTCAAATTCTGCCTAAGTAGATCCATAAACTGGCCCATGGGGTTTCCGCCCTGGTTCTCCCCTTCCTGTTCTACTTCAGTTTCTCCACCCTCTATTTCCCTTTCAAATTCTTCAGAGTACAGGGGTTCATCCTCTGCTCCATACTGGGAATCTTCTTGCTCATTATAGTCCTGATCTTGTTCCTCACTACTTTCACGGTTTTCCTCGTGTTGGTTGTGACTCTCTTGGTCAGTAGATTCGCGGGGGTTAGCCCTAGTGCCCATTCGTCTTGGAGGCATTTTACTGAAAATTTGGAAAGTTATACATTAGGTTCACTAATCTGTTTTAAAGGATTTTTCCTTGCACAATTCTTTACATGATTGGGTTTAAAATCCCACAGTTTTATATCTCATGGCAACTTAATCGAAAAGTAATACATATGCTAATAAACTCGTGATCACATCCCAACAAAATTGTAATGACTGAAATGGAAACAAATATATACCAGGTACCGAAAAGGTACAACATCCGAGTTACAACGATAGTTTAAAGTACAGCCATCCTAACAATAACAACGAGTCAAAAGTGAAATATGCTGTCTATCTGTCTAGTCTGCAAAAAGGGAAAACAAGTACAAGAAAACCATCCCTACAAAAGCCGGCACTACTATGTCCGTACATGACTAGACAACTAGACCACTGCATCACTACATCTGAAATCAGCCGCCATGACGAAACATCCTCCGAACCCTCCCCATGGCGATGCGGAAAACCTCCTCAGCCTCTGCTCTGTCTACCCTACCATGCCCATCAGTAGGCAACTGTCGCACCCTCACCCGAGCCCTCAGCTCGATGCGGGTCACAGCCCTATACCCAACTCTGTCACTGATAGTCCTCCTGACCTGCACCCTCATCCGGGCGGCTCTCTCTGCTGCTAACTCACTCCTAGACTCTGCCAACCTGGCATCTGCCACAGACAACTCTCTATAAAGCCCGTTCACAATCAAGTTGTGAACACATACTGGGACTCCTCCTATCGGGGCATGAGGTGGGGTGGATGGCTCAGTTGGAGCGGCAGTCTCTGTCTGCTGGGGCTCTGGGGTAAGCTCCTCAAACTCGTCGGGGTACGGGCTCACAGGTAGTGGTGGTGGGGTAGGGGCTCCCTCAACAGGGAGGAGTGGCACAAAAAGTCCAGAACTCCCTACAGCACTAACTACTGGCTCATCTATATCTCCCTCAACACCCTCATATACCGGCACCACCTGATCCGTGGTCATGTCAGTGTCATCTCCCATAGTCCTGATCTCAGTCACAACCCAATAATCATCATCCTCAACCACTAACTCAGCATCCTGTCCTGTCTGGATCCCCTCCGGGTCCTCCTCCCCCTCAGTATCAACAACATCTGTGTCAGCATCATCCTGGACCTCCTCAGGGTCCTCCTCCTCAGACTCGATCACATCAGTATCAGCATCAACCTGGACCTCCTCAGCGTCCTCCTCCTCAGGCTCAGTATCCTCCTCAGGCAAGTGCTCATAGTATGGGTCCCTAGTCTGGAACATGTCCTCATCATGCTGTCTCGCAGCTGCCTCCTGGGCCGACAAGTCGCTCGCCTACACAAGACGAACTATGTTACTATCATGATACTTAAAAAGTTCCCGTAAGGGTTTTAGGTGAACCTGGCAAGGGTTCTTATTATATTATTGAATTTATTATTATATAACGTCGTATCATCTCTTGGGATATATAACTCTCGCTCTGATACCATCTCTGTAACACCCCCAGATCCGGGGTCAGGGATCTGGTGGTTACGGTCTTACATCCATTCATAATACTTGACTTGAGTCCACAATAAATAAATCACATGCTGTGACCCCACAATAATTACCACTCACACACACAATAGTTATAGTCCCAGAGATGAAATTGAAATAAGTCTTACATTAAAGGGTTTACGAATAAAAGTTATTACAATCCCAAAAGGATAACATCATAGGTTTAAAAGTTTTGTCGTTGATTACATTAATTATACATATAGTTAAACAGGAAACAAAAGCTGTCTAACTATGCTACCTCAGCAATGGCGGCTAGCATCTCAGCGGGTAGTCCGGTGGGTCAGGTAACCTGCTTGCGCCGAGTGCGCCTGACGCGAGCCATCTGTCCTAGCTGTTGTTGTGACATAATATAAACAAAGCAAGGGTGAGCGAAAGCCCACCAACAAATATATAACTGAACGATAATTTGAAACAGTTCAAAGCTATCTTTTAAACCATATGCCATGCATTTACGGAAATGATGCCAGTATATTATGAACGATGAAGTTACAAGGTAACTGAAAGTATTTGTTTGAAGAAATATCTGCTACATCAAAGTAAGCGAGATATTCTTATTGTTATTAAGAAGAGGAACTTGTAAGAAAAGGTTGCAATTCCAGTTATGACACTTTTCCAACTCTACCAACAGTAATCATGTTGCAGGAAATAAATAAATTTGGATGATGAACCAATGATGGAGTATTCACCGCGCCCACTGTTCCAATCTTGATGATCAGTCGAGATCGTACAGTTCAATTTAGATTTACTACCGGTAGAAGGAAGAACTGACGGCTTTACTTGTATACCGCCTTACTAGCTCTCCCAGGCCAACGGTTGGGCCAAGGGGATGGACCGGCGCTACTCGGCCTCTTACACGACTCCTAGTTCAAATAGAATTCATGATTCTGAATGTAACGTTCGTCCCCCTCTCCCCAAGTATAATACTTGTTGATAAGACTCCACAAAGTAGTCGTATCTAGTTGGAAAGGAAAATTTACCAATATCTCCCAAGCTATTACTTGGTAACGGATATCAACTTGTTCCAGTAATCTTACCCCTCGAAAGATGAGAAGGTAAGCAATGACTTAATAAGTCAACAGCACCCGAGTTGCGGGTGAAGGGAATACTTTATGACCGGGAAGTCGACAAGATAAATAACATTTTCCAAGTAAGGTTCCCTTATTATTAAGGAGATAGACTCAAAGAAGAATAATGTCTGAGAACTTTTCTTGATATATGATTAATAATAATATGACTTCGAAATATTTTCTGTAATAATCGAAGAAGATAACCTTATCGAGATTATTCTAAGTATGGAATAAATATTCAGAGAATATTTATTGAGTTAAAATATTTAAAGAATATTTGGGAATATGAAAGAATATCTTTAATCAGAGTATTTCTCAAAATAATCCCTGAAGAAATATCAGGGGAATATTTATTGAATAAATAAATATTTAAATGAATATTCAAAACAATATTCATTAATTATTAAGACCTGAAAAGATTATTTAAGGTAATATTCATAATTAATTAGGAATTTAAATGAATATTCAAAAGTGATATTCATTTAATGAATAATATCCTAAATGAATATCAAGTAATATTCATTTAGTAATCCAAGCCTTAAGGAATATCCGAGATAATATTCGATAATTAATTCAAGCTTCAGATGAATATTAAAATAATATTCATCAAGTATTTAATATCTTAAATGAATATTCAAAAGTAATATTTATTTAATAAAATAATATTCTAAAGGAATATCCAAATAATATTTATTTAATAGTCTCATCTTTAGAAGAATATTTGAAATAATAGTCGATAATCAATTCGACTCTGAATGAATATTGAGAAATATTATTCGATGAATAGTTACGTTCAAATAATTATTTGAAGTAAGGATCGTTAAAATAATTAGTCTCGAACGAATATTCAAATAATATTCGTCGCCCAAATAATAGAAAATATTTACTTAAATATTTTCCTCCGAGGTAATCTCGATATATCAAGGAATATTGACTCCCGGTCTATATTTGATTAATGAGAGGTATACGCCCTTCTATCAGGGTCTTACAATAACCGGCTTATAACTGATATATAACTATCTAGCTTATAAGCCAACAATAACATTCAGGGAACAAGTATATCAATTCAACTTGAAAGTAGGCATGCATGCAATGGCATATGTATATCAGCAATCATATATATATATATATATATATATATATATATATATATATATATATATATATATATATATTTATTCAATCACAACAACAGCCTAAAAGAAGGGAATTGAAACTTGCCTGGTAGTCGAGTACGGTAAGGGGTAGTGGTAGCGGGTCCCGGTTCAGCCTGGTGATCTATAAATAGCCAAGGCATTCGGGATTAATCACTTAACATATTAAAAGTTAAGTTATACTTAAATCGAAACACGTTCTCGAGTTATCTCGTTATACCCCTTTTTGTGGATTACTTATTATCACTGATCCGACCCGTCATTCGTTCGTTAATACGACATGTCACTGCACTTATACTTGGGACATACTTAAGTCATATGAGTTCTAAGGTTGATCGTTACGAACCAATATTATATTCCGAGTTTTATCGCCCGTTTTCTAAGTGTTTTACCAAAGTTATAAAAGAGTCGTCTTTTAGGGGTTCGTTCGCGTTTAACCTTGACTCGAACATTTTTAATAAATCGAAAAATGCTCTTTTTGACATACGGTTTTCTTTCACACCATCCTTCTTACCCCTAGTATTTATTTACCAAGATTCGCCATGACGTTACATAGCTTACGAGGGTTCAATTTCAGTTACGAACTTTCGTTTACGGATTCGAACTACTTTTAGTAATTTGGTCATAATTCCTAAACCGTAAGTCCGTTTCACGTGATCTTTATATCAAAACGAATCTTAGAACATTACCTATCCTATCATGGTAGATAAGGTCTCTGGACAGTAGGGGTTCGACATGGAAAATGGCATACAAAACATGATATTGTAAAATCGGGCATTATAACGGCTGTAAATCGAATATCTATCAATTTCGAATCTTCCCATAAACATAGCATCCAACCCAAACAACATATACATGACTTATATACATGAACTGAGGCCAAGCAATGCCTTTCCGTTCATCTAGCTATTTACATCATTAATCCAAAATCCATACATTATCATGCTTATAACTTTAACATAACCATAACTAAGTTATAACTATCATAAACATGCTTAAATCTTAAACAAGGGTTAGGGTTTCAAGAGCTTTATACCTTCCTTAGATAGTGATATAGCCTTACTAAGCCTTGTATGGTCCTTATGAGTGATTATGCTTGCTAGATTAACCATGGAAAATCAAGAAAACAAAGTTAGTATATGATGAACACTATTCACCCTCCTCTTGTTTGATTTTTTTGAAAATGGAAATGGATGAGTTTGAAGCTAAGATTTTGAGGAGATATGTTTTATGAAATGTAAGACTCACCTTAATTATTTCAAGAACAAACAATGGTGGGAAGGTTGAGTTTGGATTTTGAATTAATGGGTATAGCCGAATGGTTTCTTTGCAAGGGGGGGAGAGAGTTGCTTGGTTCTTTTGATTTTTGTGTTTTAATCTCCTTCACTCTCATCCACTTACAACATAATATCTTGTAAAAGTCACTTTAATAAAGTGATGAGGTGTTGGATGTTCAAATGGCAAGACATGTGTTGGTTTTGTGGTGGTTAAAGCCTAACTAGGTAGTTACTTGCTAAGTACTTAGTTCTTCCTCTAAGGTGCTAGTTCCTTGCTTCTAGTTTAGTTACTAGATATTTATACTAGTAGCTTGCACAAGACTCCTGCTTCCTCTGCTTATTTCTGTGTCCGGTTATTACCCGTTTCGATTGATCGTTCGTGAGAATATTTCACGGATTTCTAATTAGGGTTTACCGGGAATCCTCTTTAATATTAATACTTTCATTCTCCATCTTTCATTCTAACTTTCCATTTTATATTCCTTTAATCCATTCGTTAAATACTTAAGGCTATCAGTGTCCAGGGAACTCTCGGAGAAAATAAAAGTGCGGTTTTTCAGAATCCGACAGCTTTTACATACACTTATTTTCCCCCTGGATCACTAATACGAACTCGGAAATCCGTTCCGAATACTTCTATATAGCGTCGTCTCATATTATTATGTACTCCCACCAAAACACTATTCATTCTGTATTCTTTACTTGTTCTCTTAGGGTTGTATAATTGTCCGTATTCTCTTTCGATCGTTCCTTAACCTTTTTACGGAACTACTGGATTAATCGTTATCGATCTGGATGACATGAGAGTATTCTCTTGCTTGAAGTTGCCATATCTTATTCCTTTAGAAGATAGATTATTCTTACCTATGTTGTCACCCTTTAGCATTCTTCAAGACATAAACATAATAAAGTCAAATTCTATTCATTCTTTCCCAATTATCAATTATTACACTGTAGCCATATCCACTATTCATTCTTACATCATTAAATACATAAAAGTTTTAATTCCACCCAAAATCTGGGTTCTTACACATCAAGTTACTCCAGAAGTAGTTTGTGAAGCTCTGCACTTACCTTCTCTAAACGGTAAGACTCCAACAACAATTTCTGATGCTTCATTGTTGGAATTTGCTACGAGTCTTGGTTACAATGGAAATCCAAGAAAGTTTGGAGAGCTATACAGAACTAAGCTAAAGAAGGAATGGAATTTCTTCTTTGATACCATCAGTAGGTGCTTCTTGAACAAAGTCTCTAACTTTGATGCACTACCGACGGCTTCAGTTCACATTGGGTACTCTCTAATCCATGATACTGTATTTGATTATGGGTCTTTCATATTGAGAGCATTAAATGCTAGGAAAACAGATAAATGTGGTTATGTCTGTTTTATTAGATTTTTTCAACTAATATTCTCTCACTTATGTCCCAATGTTGATTTTGAAAATGATACAGTATTGCCTATCTATAAGATTTCAGAAAACAATATCAAGTCTTTGATTAAATCAGATAAGGCTAATGGTTTTGAGGGAAATCCTTATATTCCTAAGGGGGTCTGGCTTCTCTTGAAAAAGAGATTGCCTGAACTTTATGGCCCAGCTACAGGTGCTATGGGACAGGACCAAACACATTCTGTTCCTGACACAAGCACACATCAGAAACAGTTACCTAAACAGTCAACCACCTCTGGTGTCTCTCAAAAGACATCAATTGTAAAAGAAAAGAAATCAGCTAGATCTGATGTGTCCGGCAGACAATCAGGATCAAAGGATTTCTCCACTTCAACCCTCACTAAAAAGAAGTCACAAGGAGGTAAACAAGAAGTTCATGTTGATGAATCTTTGATGAAGGCTGGAGCATCTAAAGAAACAGGTGAAAAGAGGAAGTTTTTGCAACAGGTCTCTGATTCTGATAGTGATGATGACAAGACCATCTCAATAATCATGAAGAAAAAGGAAATTGCTGCTCCTGTTGTTGCTGAATTGGTTAAGCCAATAAAGCAAAAGAAGAGAAGAAGAATAGTCAACAAGAGTCAGTATTCTATTCTTGAAGATATGCAAAAGTTTAATGATGATATTGATCGTGATGAGTCATCAGTTTCTGACACCTCTGCATTCCTGATCTCTCCACTCCTGATACATCACCTGTGAAGACTGTTGAAATTTCTGATTCTCCAGCACCAACATCTCCTAAGAGAAGAATAATTGAGATGTCTGTGGATGAAGTAAATGCTATTGCTGCTCAGCTTGGTCATAAACCAACACCTCTTCAGATTAAGAGACAAGCTAAAGCAAAGGTTTTTAGCAGACTGAAGAAACAGAGGATCACTTCACCTCTAAAAGGATCAAGCCCACAAGAACCTGAATTTCAAAGGAGTTCAGAAGCTATTGAAGATCCAGTCACACAAGAACCACCCACTGAAAGTGTGGGTGCAGACATTTCTGAAGGAATGGTCCCACAAGAACCACTTTCTCAAAGGGAAAGTGAAGACAAGAACATTCCTGCCCCACAAGAACCATCTTCTCAAAGTGAAGATGTAGGCAAGCTCACATCAGCACAGGAGATTTCTAACACTGCATTTGAGGGAAGCACACAAGAACCTTTGACTCAAAGTGTTAAAGCAGCTTCACAACCTCAGACTACACAAGAACCATTGGTAGTAAATACTGATGCAAGTCATTCTCCAGTTGCAGATGTTCATCCTGATGAAAGTATTTCTGATCCAGATATTCCACTGCTCATTGAACCACTTTCTTCAAGACCAATGGAATCTATCTCGACTTTATCAGGTAATACTTCTATTTCTGCTTCTCTTACTGATAGTATGATTACAGATAGACCTGAGACAAGGGATACCTCTATCTGTATGAATTCAGTCCACTCCTCTCAGCCACCTCTTATTTCTTTGCATTTGTTGAGCCAGAACCTTTCTTGTGAGAAAGAGAGTGAACATTTAGAGAAAAAGAAGAGTGAAGAGAGGCAGTCTCCTGAACTGGCAAAAGGACAGGTAGAAAAGAGTGAGAAGTTTCAAACTTCTGGTGAGGTAGTAGTTACTAGTGAAAGTAACTTAGGTAATGTTGTGAGAAGTGATGAGATCACTTTACAAAAATAGAGAGATTTAGGAATTGTTTCTACTTTGAATGCAGGTTTTCAGGATACAACAGTCCCATCTGCTGTTGATTTAAAAATAAAAGGAGTTATGAATATTGAAGACAATGTGGATGATAAAATTCCTGAGGCTAAAGATAGCTCAGATGATGATGATGATGATGATGATGCTGATCATGATACTGAAGCAGCTCAGCTTAAAGCTGTCATGAAAGCAAGTCTAGGCTCTACTTATGGATCATCTAGTCACTTTATGGAGTCTATGGGTAAATCTACAGCTGCTCCAGTTGAGATCATAGGAGATTACAACAATATTATTCCTGAACATAATCAAGCTGCTAGAAGATCTGAATGGTATACTGAGTGGAATCAGTCTTCTGCTGATATAAATTTCAATAATGCACTCTTTCACTCAGGGCATATTGCTACTAAGATTTCTGATCCTAATCTCAAAGCTCATCTGAAGACAACAACTATTCTGGCAAAAGGGCTGAAGGATGAAATTAATTCTGTCAAGAGTGATAATGAAAAATTTCATTCTCGGTTTATTAAGGATTATTCTGAAATTGCCACTGCTAAACAGCTTCAACGTTTAAGCACTGCCTTCACCACAAGGATGGATACCTTGGAAGATAAGGTTGTCACTATGTCCTCCAGAATGGAAAATATTGAAGATTCTCTACAACTTATCTTTATTGACTGATCCTGATGAGGCTACTGATGTCAAAAAGGGGGAGAAGGTAGTCAAAACAAAATGCACACCTGATCTAGTTGTAAGAAAGGATGATGATACTTCTGGAAATGATGGTGGTGCTCAGTCACATGTACCAGGAACCTCTGATGCTGCTTTGGTAATAAGGAGAAGTCAGTCACAAACTCAAACCAAGCGGTCAACTCATGTTTCTGAATCTGGGAAGAAAACAGTAAGAACAATGGAGCAATCTAAAATCCTGACTGAAGAACAAGAACAATTTTTGTCACCTGGTCAAAGTCAAAGGAAAACACTTCCTACAATTCTTGAAGGTGATGAAGATTTGCTAATTACTGATGTAGAAGATGCTCCTCATCTTTTTGAGAAGATTACTACTGGGACAGGTGTTAGTGAAATTGTATATCACACTAGTGTTAAGGTTCATCAGTATCATGCTGAGAAGGCACTTGCTTTAACTTCTGAAGAAAATCCAAATATGATTACTGATGAGATCTTAGAAGAACAAAACAGGATTCTTGAGGAGATTGCTAGACAAAAAGAAGCTCCTACTGCTAGAAGAGGAAGAGGCAGAGGAAATAGAAACAAAGGAAGAGGAAGGAAACCAGTTCAGACAAGTACAAGACAGACAAGATCTAGTGGAATCAAAATAGAAGAAGTTACTGAGAACACAAAGAAGAAAGCTCCACTATTTCTTGAGAACACTCCATCATCTAATGTATTTGCTGAATCTGTTACAGTTGAAGAAGAAACTCCTTTGGTTAGAAGGAAGAAAGTTGTTGAAGAAGCTAAGGATAACATTGATGGAATAACTCAAATTATTGCTTCTGACTCTGAATCGATTAAGGATGCAACAGATGAGTACGTGAGAAGAATTTTTGAGTCTGATAAACAATTATTGTATGACAGAAATAGACTTGTTCCAGAACATCAACAGGATAATACACCAGTAATAGGGAAGAAAAGCAAGAATTGGAAGAACAGAGTAAGCAACTATAGAAAACCGGTTGTTTTCAAATCTGTTGGAGTAATTACTGGACCTTCACTGTCTGATGAATCTTCATTGGTTGCTAAAGTTGAATCTGCTGAATCTCTGCCATTGTGGACGAGTATGCAATCTAGTTTGAGGGGTTTAGAACCTGGAACGAGAGGAGGTATTGGATTTGGTAATGCAGAAGTTGTTTTTATATCTCAAACAGATCAATATTTTCTTGTTAAGAGGATTGGTGATGAACTAACTGTTGATGATCTTTGGGAACTGGAATCTGTTGCTATTGTTGCTTACAATGTGGACTCAAAGAAGTTAGAGAAATTGCTGTATTTCATGAAAGACAAAAGTGTCAAGAAGCTGTCTATTCATGAGGTGTTGTGCAAATCAACAAAAGAGTTAAAATATGTTCTCTATTTGCTTAAAAATAGACAGATCCCTGATAAAGAAGCCAGTGTTTACAATAACTGGTGTACCATGATCTTTAGAACAATCAAGTCCAGATATTTAGAAGGAGGATCAAGGTATGATGGTAATTACACTCCCATGTACTTGAATACAGAAGGACAAGAAGTTGAAATACAAAAGGGTTTAGCTATTAAAGAAGTGATATTTTATCAAGAACAATTATCTCTGAATCCTGGTGGAAGAGATCTTGCATACTTACTATTGGGAGAGTTAGATTTACCAAGAAGCTTAATTCAGAATCTTAGAGCTGGAATCTATCAGATTGGTAAAGGTGATGAAGAACTCAGAAATCTGAAGAAAAGGTTAATTCAAATTCTTTGTGATAAAGAAGAGGAGTTATTATCAAATTTCTTGCAGATGAGTAATTTCTTTGTGAGAATTTCTGAGACTAATCCTGAGGATTTCTTGTAATATTTTGTTTTGAGTTTTTGACATCACTGAATCAAGGAATTTGTGCTTTATTTCATAAAGTACAAATTGGGGGAGATTGTTAGATGTTGATTCAAGTGATGATCAGGATCTGGACTATTGATCAGATACTGATGCTGACGTCATCAGTATTGCACCGTCAGGATTGTGTTGTCATCAGGATTGGAAGCTGATCAGGATTTCATGAGGATATACATCAGTCCAGGAATCTAGGAAGATTGACATGTCGGTTCCTGATTTATTGGAATGCAGCTATCATTCAAGATATGTATTAAGAAACGTATGTAATTGATTTGATATATCTTGTAATTGATAGTGTATCTATGTACTGTATATAAACACAGTTTAGGTTTTACTTAAGAGTAATCGCTTACACGAATTATCTTGTAACCTAGCTGCTCTCAAGAACATAAGAATTTCTTGAGAGAGTTTGTAACAATTTTATATTAGAGTTAATAAAGCTGTTATATATTCATACTTATGTTAGGCCGAATACACACTTATAATCAACTAAGTATGAGAGAATAACAATAAGTTCTTTAAAAGCTTTAAAAACTGTTTGAAATTAACTTCTCTCTCAGTGATGTAAATTATCACAAAGAGCTGCTTAGGTTACAATGAATGATATGATATTACACAATCGATACCCTTCTAGGGTTAACCTAACTATATTTATAAAGTATACAGCTGCTATACAATCGATAATTGATACTCCTATAAATTAGCTATACAATTGATATCAATTACGATTGCTACTCGTCTCCTTAGTCAACTCAATCTCTTTGACAGCTATCCAATCTTCAAAGATATTGCTTCCATAATTATCTTCAATAATTCTTCAAACACTGTTGACAAGTAGACGCTTCCTCCAGACAGAGTTTAACAAACTCTGTCAAGCTTCCAACAGTCAGCGTATAGCAAACTCTGTTCAGCCTCTAACTGTCAGAGTTTAACTAAACTCTGACTGCTTCCTGTTTAAACTCTGTTTTTCCCTGCAAAACTTAAACACTGATATTAACCATATCAATTATATTTAACAATCTCCCCCAACTTGTTCATTAGTAAAAATGCACAAGTTAACAATAATTGATGATAAAACAATTTCATACAAACACAGTGTTTATTAAAATAAGCAGAGTTTAAACTTGACTTAACAAAAGTCTACAAATAACAAGAAAATTCTTACAGACTTTAATCTCTAATCTCTTCAAGATCTGGCGTTGTTCTGAGATAATCTATGAGTAATCTTCTTTCTGCATTTTTAAGCTCAATTTCCATAGCTTCTTTAATCTCTCTTAGCTGAGGATCACTCTCATCTGTCTGATAGATAGAAGATCTAAGATCATAGATTTTGTTTCTTCTCATCTCATTTCCCAATCTAATAAATTTGACTTCTTCTGACTGTGAATTGAAGTCAAGTACTGTGATTCCCAAATCAGTCTTTAATTTCGCAGTACCCTTCTTCATTTCAATAAGATTTCCATTCCAATCTCTGTACTTAGGAACATATCTGCTATTGCACTTCATCCCTCTGATTGCCAAATTTTGAAGCATTTTCTTTCTGAGCACATTTGCAACTGATTGAGTCCTTTGACTATTCACCTTGAAAAGATATAGAACATATTCTAATTCTTCCCAATATTTCAAGCCAATATCATTCTCACCAATTCTAAATACTGTCCCATCAGCCATGAAGTACAAGAGAAAGTCCTTCTTTAAACTCTTCTGATAAACTAACTGTACTGATTCCAGTCTGTCCAAACTCTCTTCAGTGACACCACGACCTGGAACAGCCAGTGAAGAAGGATCTCTAGGACCAGTATATTGCCTTTTGTCCTTGTGTGAGCCTAGACCACCCTTATTGTTTCCAACCTTACCAGACAAGGCTCTTCCATCATAAAAATCCATAGAAACTCCAGATAATAGATTTGGATCATGAAGTGTTCCTTTCCCAAAAACTGATTGCAACTGAGAAGATAAAGGTGTAGACACAACTTGTGTAGCAACAGAGGTTGTGTTTTCTTTCTTCTGTACAACTTGTGTAGAAACAGAGGTTGTAACTTTCTTCTGTGAACTTTCTCCTTCAATGCCTTTCAGCTTGAGTTTAGCTTCTGCTGCCATTGTTTGCTTTGATAACTGTGATTTTTGACTAACATCAGCACTTTCCTTGATCACAATGCCTTTAAAAACAGGCCTAGGAGCTTTTCCTTTCTTTAACGTACCAGACTTTAAAGCCTTGAGATGTTCTTCTTGTAGACTCTTTTCTTCAGCTTTAATGTCCTCAATTGTAACTCCTTCCTCATTTTCTTCAATAAACAACTTAGCAGCCAATTCTTCATCAGTCTGTGGATTAGAAGATAATAGCAAACTCTTGGTCTTTGAAGTACCTTGAGTATTAGTGTTTATCCCAACAAACTGTGATTTAGAGGACTTGCTAGTTTTCAGAGTTTGAAGTTCTTCAGTTTTGCCCCTTCCTTTATTACTTGCTCCTCCATCTCCAGCATTATCCTTTCTGATCAGAGTTTGAGATTGCTTGCATTTTTCTTTAGCAACTCTCTCCCCCTTTTTGACATCATCAGGAATCAAGATAGAAGTGATCAGCTCCAAGGAGGTAGCAATGGAATCAATTTTCCCAGACAATATATTCTGATTTTGTTCAACTTGACTCACCCTCTGAAACAGAGTTTCTTGAGCTTTAGAAATGGTCTTAAACTTTGTCTGATTATCCCTCTGCATAGTCATATCTCTAGCAACAACATCAGCTCTCAATTCATTAATAGCTTTTTGAGACTCATCAAACCTTCCATTCAGAGTTTTGACTTGAACAATGGTTGCTTGCAGACTTGAGATAATATCAGGATTTGAGATCTTCATGACAGATTGATGAACAAATTTAGCTGCTCTTTCAACAGGAAAAATACAGTCTCACTTATACCAATCCCTTGAATTCTTGGCAAAGTGCTCAGCTTCAACGTTATGTTGATCTGAAGGTTTAGAGAAAGGTGTGTGCTTAGCATCAGTTTGAACTGGTATACTCTGAGAAGAGTTTGACTCTGCACTTGCTTCATCTTCAACATCAACAGCTGTATTTTCAACTTGATCAGTATGTACTGCAACATTTTCTTCAACAATCTCTGCAGTTGTGTCTCTAGCCTCAACAGACTTTGGAACTTCAACTTGTTCAACCTCTTCACCGTGTTCAAGAACTTGGTGAGCATCAGAGAATAACTCAGTGTGTGATGCCACTGTTTCATCAAGTACTACAGTTGGCTGATCAGCTGCACCAGTTTCTTCAGAATTTGCAATGATAGGTGAAAGAGGAACATTAATGTGATCAGAGAATGGTATAAATGTTTCAACAAAATCATCCGTAGCAGCAAAACCTTCTCTGTTGTCCTCATCCATTTGTACATTGACATGTGTTTTGACAGCTTCTTCTGCAGTATATGTCTCAACAGTAGGTATATCCTTGGAAATCACCTCTGGAGCTTCAACATTAACATCTTCATCAGATTCATCAAGAATTAATCTCCTTCTCTTAGCTGGAGGACTCACTTCTGCTCTCTCTTCTGCTGAAACAGAATCATCAGGTATAGAAGGAGATTTAGGTTTGTTTGCCCGTTCCTTATACTTCTTTGGCTTAGAAGCTTCAGCCAACCTCTGTTTTCTTGATGGCCTTATAGCCTTGCTTTTCTTTGGTTTCCTAGGTTTTGATTGTGGTTGAGATTGAGGGTGTGATGAAGATTGTGGTTGTGGAGATGTAGTTGTAGTGATTGGCTCAGTGTTTATGGTTTGAGGTGGGTCAGTGTTTGTGGGTTGAGGAGGTTGTTAGGTCCAAATGTGTTGTAGAGGGGGGGTGAATACAACTTTTCGAATATGAGAAGCAATAAATACGATGCAATAAATGAACACACAGATTCAAGGAATATATGTCTTATATATAACTTGAAAGGGTTGCTACAACATTCATTACAAAGTATAACAGAAGTTCAGAGAGAAGTGAATGATACTAAGCTCTGTGAATGCACTCTCTCTTTTTCTCTTGTGTTTTTCTTAAGAATTGCTCACTAACTAAAACATTACACAAGTACTTCTATTTATACTACATGTAATCTATGTCCTGTAGACTTCAAAGACTAAGATGTACGTGGCCCAATAATGTCCACATAAATCTTGCCTTATCTTGAAAGCTTGGAAATCTGCCAATCAGAAGATGCCATGTGTCATGTTGAAGCTGCACTCTAAGTAGAACTTCTACTTGAGAATTTCTACTTAGCCATCTCGAATTTCTAAGTAGAACTTCTACTTAGAAACTTCTACTTGGTCATCTAGAATATTTAGTACTTAGAAAATATTCTGTTCTTCAACTTGAAACTTCAATGCACATCTTGAACTTGTGATATCTTCATGTCTTCTTTGTTCTTCACTAAGCTCTTGAATATGGATCTTTATTACTGACATAAACTTGCTATCAATGTCCTGACACTTGATGCAACGGTCTGGTTCATAAGTGACTAGTCTTGATAGGGTTTTTGCTTCTTGAATAAATTACCATATCCAATTAGAAATGTGGCTTTCCAATATTTGCTTTCCTTCTTGTTCACTTGAAATCAATTGGTCTTATTGATACTGATAGTTATGATCTTGATTCTTGGCTTTCCAAATCACTGAGGCATGAACAACTTTGACTTGAACTTCTCTCAATGATTTCTT
The DNA here is from genome assembly GCA_036435485.1 of Saposhnikovia divaricata. NCBI lineage: Eukaryota > Viridiplantae > Streptophyta > Magnoliopsida > Apiales > Apiaceae > Saposhnikovia > Saposhnikovia divaricata. The sequence goes on along the minus strand of CM071594.1, from coordinate 170,167,756 downwards.
CTTCGATTGATCATAGTTAATATGTTGAATTGTATCAATTACCTTGTCTTCATTTAGTGTTGATTTCTTGTGACTTCTTGTTCTTGATTGTCTTCTGGTTACGTATCTTTTCCTTTAGTTTGAGTTACATTAGTTATAGTGTTACAAGTTTACACACTCTGCCTTTCAATCTCCCCCAATTTGATTGTCTAACAATGACATTCAAATTAATGAAGGATAACTCAACTAAACAATGAGACGAGAAAAGATAATTAACATTACAGTCTTGAATAATTTACAATTGAAATTTACATGAAAACAATACAAAGAACTTAAACTAGAAACAGAATTCGAACTTCGAATTAAAGATCATTTGAGTGATTCCTATCACCTGGATTATTTCATATCTTTTAGTCAAACTTGTATCACCTTATTGGATTCACTCTAAGGTGAATTTTCCTCAAGTGAGTTAAAGCAACTGAAAGACATGAAGTTTTTCCAACTTCAAGTTCACACCACTCTGACCTTTAACCCTAATTCCGTTTCCTCTTTCTAGCTTCAGCAGCTTGGACTCTCTCTTCTTTCTGCCTTTTGCGCTTCTCCTTCTGCTGCTGTTCTTTCTTGTACACTGGATCTTTAAGCTGCTTCCACCTAGCATTCAATAGACTTACAGCTTCCATTTCTAGAGGGTTCTTGGGCTCTGGATAAGGATGTTTGAAAAGCCTTCTGAGTTTGTCCACCTCCTGAGTAGTCCTGATCTTTGGAATATCCTTAAAGTTCTTCATGATGAGCTGAGGTTTCCAGTGAGATTTATCAGATTTAAACTGACAATAGATCATCTTGGGGTAGCCCTTGACACGGTCAGTATTGTGGACACTGGCCGCATCTCGCTCCATTCGCTTCTTTTCCACCACTACTTCAGACAGGTAACTCATGAGTCTCTGCTTTTCTTCAACAAACTTATCTTCCACTTCGCCCCATTTGAATACCTATAATACTCTCTCTAGAAATGCAGCATCTTGAGTCCGTAGCAGCCATTGTCTACTCATATGCAAGATTGTTTGATTCTGGTCTGCATCTATGAATACTAAGGCATCAGCTGTATCTTCAACATAAGCATGTATCCAGTATACACTATCACTTCCTGGAACACCAATAGCCTCCCTTATTTCTCCTTTTTCTAGTGCTCCAGAAGGAAGAGTCAGAGCTTCATCTACATTCTTCATGGCTTGAAGAATATTCCATTTCTTCTCTATCAGCTCCGGCTCAATCTTCACGTCATCAAGAGGGTTTGGAGCAATGACATCACACTTCCACACCTCATTGCTCTTCTTGAATATAACTCTTTCAATGATCTTCACGGATTTATCTTTAAGCTCAGAAGCGAATCCCTTACTCATCATTTGTCTACAGACAGCTTTGAGAGATTCCACTGAAAACTCCATTAGATCATTTTCCTCCATGCTAACCCTCTTCATCTTTCCGTCAACTACCATCCGGACAAAATTTGGATATGCTGAGAATTCTGGACCCTTGTCCTCTGCTAGCTGCATTAACTGATCCCTGTACAGAATGCTTAGCTCCTCAGATTGAGAGTATTGAATTTTAGTCGCTAGCAAGAACAACTCTGACGCAGATCTTCTCATAATGAATTGGTCATCCACATATAAGAAAGATGTTGGGACTCCTTCTACCAAAGACAAGATAACCTGCCACTCCTTAAGATTTGCATTGTATCCAACCCTGACTTTAGAAATTAATCTCTTCAAAGCATTTATATAGTCCCCAGTCATTGGATTCTGCAAATTCAAGTTGTAGAACAGATCATCTGCATCCTTGTTATGAACTCCTTTCGCACAGGGTCCCATCATTATCTTCCTTGCTTCATCCCATTTCTGCCCTATCCTTCGTTTGTCCAGATCAACTTGAGGATCAGCTAGCCTTGCAAGCTCATGATCATACTGCTTCCCTTGTAGCTCCACCTTCTTTTCTAGGAACGCAGCATGTTCTTGCATCATCTTCATTTTATAGAACTGAGCTTGTTCCAAGGCTAACTGTTGAGCTTTAAGGGTTTCCTCATCAACAGGAAATTCTTCAGGCATTCCGGAAGACATCCCAGCACCTCCACCTTGTTCCTTCAAAGATCTTTTTATAGCGTGTGCCAACGGTACGTCTTCCATGTCAGAATCTGAGTCAAGTACCTCCTGTACTGTTTCCTGATGACTCAGGTCAACAAATGGTTCATCAACCATTACTGCCTTACCCTTTCTCATCCTCAGAGCCTCTTCATCAACAGACGACTCAACTTCTGGTTCCTTGACAAGATCAGCGGGTTCTTCAATTTCTTCGATGTGAACTGCCTGCTGTCTCGTCTCCTTTCCACTCTCCCCCTTAGGTGAGTTATCCTGAGCTCCACCTTGGTCTTCAGATCCACCAGCTGCATAAGAACCTCCAAAACCAGAACCAGAGGCTCCCGCTCCACTAGCACCACCTGCACCACCTGCACCAGCATCGGGGGGAGGTTGTTGCGACTCGAAACACTCCGGGGGGCACAAAACTCCTTACTGCGAACATCATTCTACTGATCTCCACAGCCATTGTATGCATTGTAGACTCCAATGCCCCCATCCTCTCATTGAGAGTGCTTCCCAAGACACCACCAGCATGGCCCAAGTCATTGACCTTATTTGTCAAATCATCAAAAGCTGTAGCTTGACTTGCCATTCTTGCTGCGTAGTCGTCTAAAGCCCTTTGGTTGTTTCCAATGTTCATCCCAAACTGCCCCATCGTCTGTCCGAACTGCTTCATCTGATTTTCCATAGAAGTCATACGCGTATCAAGATTTTCAATGTTAAGGGACGATGTTTGGTTTAGGTGACCTCGCTCTAATACTCGTTCTGTTGGTATTTGACGCTCGGTTTCGGGCCTTGAAAATGAAGGTCCCTCTCTCCCTAACCTCTCACACACACTCCCTGTCTCACGCTCGTGTATGTCTTCAATGATTGATCCAAATAATGAAGCAGTACCTGCAGAAAATTGATAAGAAATGTTGTTGACAGTTATGGGATCAAATTCTGTTTGTTCCTGAGTTGGAATCTCAGGCTGAGAGGCTGCAAAGTGTTCTTGTACAACATCAGAACCGATCCTCTTTGCAGCATCAGTACGTACCGGTGAAGGTACGACTGAAGTTCTTAAGACTTCATGTCCTCTTGAAGCAACAGTATCTTCAAGAGGTACATCATCCTCACTAAAATCAAAATCCCTATGTGCAGATTGTTCAAGGGGTGAACCACTCGCGTGAGGTGGAGTGGTTGCGTGTGACACGCTAGGGTTTGACTGTGGTTGTGAAGTAGCAGCGTGGAAAAGTTTGGTTTTCTTTCGAAAAAGTTGCTGCTCTTCGGTTTCATTCTCCTCATCATCTTGTACATATACACGTGCTGGTTTTCTGACTTCCGTTAACAGGGGTGAAAGAGAATAAGAATGTGTATCGGTTTCAGAAATATAGCTCTCACCTTGGGATAGATCCTGCGGGTTAGCAGTCTCTTGGGTCGCGGAATCAGATACGTAGGAGGAGGAATGAATAGTATGCATGGAGAGATTACCTGATTGATTACCTTGTGCATCATCGCTTTCCTCATCAGGAATCTCATCAAATGCCTCAGCATGAACAGATGGATTTTGAGCATGTGATGACACTTGTGATGATGCCTCCAAATTGGTAACTCCTGCATCATATCTAAGCCACATTTGAATATTTTCAGGAGTAGACATTGGTTTACCTTGATGTTTATCCTGATTAGCAATGGTTGAAAGTGACTTAGTGCCCATCCCTAGCGATGCAGATGTTGGGCTTCTGGCAAATCCCTGTCTAACAGCAAGAGCATCCTTCGGTATTAAGTCATTGATCAGCATTTGAAGAAACCGAGGAAACCAGCAGACGACATCAGTTGTAGTGAGGTCTCTGCTTGCAGGAGATCCCATTGAGCCCACTATTTCAGAGAGAACTATGCGTCCATAGTTTATATCCAGTTCTCTTGCTAGGGCAACTGCAAAGGTTTGCATTGGAATTGGAATTTGATGAAAATCTTTTTCGCGTGCCCGAAAACATCGTGTGATGGCCTCGAAAAAGTAATTCCATTCCACATGGAAGAATTGTTTTTGGATATTTCCCGTGATTGGGCCTTTTGGAGGATAACATCCAATTTCTTCAAAGAATCTGAGGCGTTCTGCAGCAGTAGGTTCTGGATCATAGGCATCTTTAATTGGAAATCCCAGAACCCTGTTGACAATTTCTTCGGTCACCTCATATTCCTGACCCGCTAAGATAAACCTGAAACCAAAGGGGGTTGATTTGCTCCCAAAAGTAACCGCACTAGTCCATAATTGCTGTAAGGCATCATGTACTAGTGTAGGTTTAGCAGTAAAAGCATGGCTAGCTTTGGAGTACAAATTGAGAAATCGTATCCAAAACTTAAACCGCGGGAGTTGATCACCAATTTCCGTAGAAATATTATAAAAGTTGTTTTTAGCAAGTGAAAATTGGTGAGCCATTTTGATTAAATGTTTTTCTTTAAAAAGATGTGATTTTTGTTTAATTTTGAAAAACAAATAATTTACGAATTACTCAGTTTTATTCCTTTTAATTTTTCGAGAATATCAAAAGATAGTCTGAAAATTTAAACTACGGAATATGAACAGCCAATTACTAGATCTGAATATTCAACAAAGATGAATATTCGTGTGTTTATCAGTGAAATCGTGTGTATATGTGGAGAATATGAATTCGTGTTTTGAACAGATACACAAAACTTGATGTTTGTGTGTATGTATATGCGCGTGTATATGCGGTTACAAAACACAGTATCACAATGATTAATGATAACACAGTGATTAACAGTCAAAAATTTGGCAGTAATTCGTGATTAGTATGAGTTTAATCACAAAAACACGAGTTAATTGTATGAAGTTTGTGAAATCGCACTGTTTTTGTGAAACGGCTGCTGTGAAAATGAAATTAGGTAAAGTGAATTAGGCATCGAGTTAGAGATGTATATATAGATGAATGTGAAATGACAAAAATGTCCCTGTTAAAAAGAGTGAAAATTACCAAGTCCATACAGGGAACATCTAAGTCGAACTCTATCTCGAACATTTCTATCTCGAACATCTCTATCTCGAACATCAAGTCGAACTTCGAGATAAAGTTCGAGATAGAAGTTAACTCGAACAATTAAGCACAAATGAACACTTTATCCAATTTTACAGCAGAAACTATAGGGAAATCCTATCTCGAACATTATTAACTTGTAGTAAACTTGGAAAATTCCCCTCTTAAGAAAAACAGGGAAATTCAAGATACTTTTCGAGTTAGAAGTCTATCTCGAACATCAAGTTGAAATTCGAGTTGAGTTTCGAGATAGACTAAGAACTCTATATCGAACATCAAGTCGAAATTCGAGTTGAGTTTCGAGATAGACTAACTCGAAGTTAATCTCAAATTCTTTCCAAAATACCCCCTTGAAGCAAAAAGAACAGGGTAATTCAAGATATATTTCGAGTTAGGAGTGTAACTCGAAAAATTCCCTTTAGCTTAACTGAGAACTCTATCTCGAACATCAAGTCGAAATTCGAGTTGAGTTTCGAGATAGACTAACTCGAAGTTAATTCTCAGTTCTTTTCAAAATATTCCCTTAAATGAAACCCTCATCTCAACTTTTGAGATAAAATTCGAGATAGAATTTATCTCGAATATTTTGAAGATAAAACTAGGCACTGGTAACTCGAACTCGAACTCGAAGTCGAATTTCGAGATGAATTTCGAGATAGCCAACTCGAAATTCTTCCCAGACTTGGAATTTTTCAAAAACTTCACTCTGACAGCTTAAGTCGAAATTCAAGTCGAATTTCTAGATGAGTTTCGAGATAGAACCTAACTCGAAATTTTGAAGTTTTTTAATTCTAAGGCCTCTAATTACATGAAACTCATAGGTAAATTCATCTAAAAATCATGCAATATTCAGAATATTATGAATTTAACTCCCCCTATGATCATGCAATCTAACAAGCATAAATTCACAGATTTGTGCTATAAAAGACACTTAAAACACACCGAATTCATGCAAAATCACACTATATGCAAACTATAACAATCATTAATTAGGCATTTTAAAGTCTAAACACATAATGATTGATTAGCTTGCACATACAAACATAAACATGGATTTTACAGATAGAAGGCTTTACTAACTTGTGTTAAGCATTCCCAATTCACCAACCAACCTATTGAATGTTACTTCATCAAGAGGTTTGGTGAATATATCTGCAATTTGTTGCATTGTGGGCACAAAATGTAGCTCCACAGTCCCCTCCTCGACATGTTCTCTAATGAAATGATACCTGATGTCAATATGCTTGGTTCTTGAGTGATCTACAGGATTGTTGGTTATGGCAATGGCACTTGTGTTGTCACACATGATTGGAATTTTCTTGTGCTCCATGCCATAATCCTTCAATTGGTTCCTCATCCACAGTATTTGAGCTACACAGCTTCCAGCAGCAATGTACTCAGCTTCAGTAGTAGAAGTAGATACTGTATGTTGCTTTTTACTTTGCCAGGACACCAATCTTCTGCCAAGAAATTGGCAAGCACCAGATGTGCTTTTCCTATCAATCCTGCAACCTGCATAGTCTGAATCCGAATAGCCAATTAAATTAAAACCTGTATCTCTTGGGTACCAAATCCCTAGATTTGGTGTGCCCTTGAGATACCTAAAAATTCTTTTGACGGCTACGAGATGTGATTCTCTAGGATCCGCTTGGAACCTTGCACATAAACAAGTTGCGAACATTATATCGGGTCTACTTGCAGTTAAATAGAGGAGTGAGCCAATCATACCTCGATAGCTTGTGATGTCAACTGATTTACCTGATTTGTCTTCATCAAGCTTCGTGGCTGTTGCCATGGGAGTCTTAGCTGCTGATGCATCTTCTAGATTATACTTCTTGAGTAAATATCTGACGTACTTGGATTGACAGATAAAGATACCATCTTTTCTCTGACTGATCTGTAATCCAAGGAAGAAGGACAGCTCTCCCATCATGCTCATCTCATATTTTTCCTGCATTAGCTTGGCAAATTTCTCGCACAAGCGCTCATTTGATGACCCAAAAATAATATCGTCCACATATACTTGAACAAGTATTAAGTCATTTCTCACAACTTTATAGAACAATGTTTTATCAATTACTCCCCTAACAAAACCATTTTCAATTAAGAATAAGGATAGGGTTTCATACCATCGTCTTGGGGATTGCTTGAGGCCATAGACAGATTTGAAGAGTAGATACACAAAATCTGCATGTTCTGGATCAACGAAGCCAGGCGGCTGTTCCAGATACACTTCTTCTTCTAACTCTCCGTTCAGGAAGGCACTTTTCACGTCCATCTGGAAAACTTTGAAGTTCTTATGTGCTGCAAATGCCAAGAACATCCTGACTGCCTCAAGTCTTGCAACTGGTGCATAGGTTTCATCATAATCAATTCCTTCTCGCTGAGAATAACCTTTTGCAACCAAACGAGCCTTGTTTCGTGTTACAAGTCCGTTTTCATCCAGTTTATTTCTGAATACCCACCTAGCTCCAATTACGGATATGTTCTTTGGTCGGGGTACCAGTTTCCAAACTTTCTGCCTTTCAAACTGATTGAGTTCCTCTTGCATTGCAATCACCCAATCAGCATCGCCAAGAGCTTCTTCTATTTCTTTAGGTTCAAGCTTGGATAAGAACCCAGAATATAAGGAGATATTAGCCATGTAAGCTCTTGCAGTTCTTCTAGTAGTCACACCAGCATCTGGATCACCAATAATTAACTCAAACGGATGGTCTCTATTCCATACCCGTTCACCTGGAAATTGTCTTGATGATTCAGCTTGACTTTCTGAGTTGGGGTGCTGACCACTTTGATTATTTTCACTAACTCCCCCTGAGTTAGTGCCAGCTCCTACAGAACTAGAGTCAACTCGGCTTGAGCCTTGAACAGTAGTCCTTGAGCTGCTATTTACTCCCCCTGAGTTGTTGCCGGTTCGTACTGAAGAAGTCTCTCCTGATCTTGTAGAATTAGCTTGTTCACTAGACTCAGGTTCTTCATGTACGCTTGGAACATTTAATGGAACAACCAACTCGGGTTCATCTTCAAGATCTTCTAAGTCCAGATTCTGAAATTTTAGGGACTCAGGTTCACTAGAATCTCTTGAAATTAATGAGAGTTTGGTATCGTCGAATCTGACGTTGTAACTTTCAGTCACTTTTCGACCATTCACCAAGAACACTCTATAAGCTGCCACCACATCTGTAGAATAACCAACAAAGATTCCTTCACGAGCTTTTGCTGCAAACTTGCCTAGATTTTCATCATCTATAAGCACATAGCATTTTGCTCCGAAGACATGAAAGTATTTGATTGTTGGTCTTCTGTTGTTCATTAGCTCACATGGTGTCTTTTCTTTATCTTTTATGATCAAAGTTCTATTTTGAGTGTAACAAGCGGTACTCACTGCTTCGGCCCAGAAATACAAAGGAAGTTTTGAATCATATAACAAAGTTCTTGCTGCTTCAACCAAAGTTCTATTCTTCCTTTCGACTACTCCATTTTGCTGTGGAGTTCTCGGGGCTGAATACTGACGACGTATTCCTTTAGATACACAGAAGTCATTTAGCACTGTGTTTTTGAATTCAGTGCCATTGTCTGATCTAATCGTCTTCACAGTAAGTGTTGAAACATTCTCAATTTGAGTGATATGATCAATGATTAAGAAAGGTACTTCGTCTTTCGTCATTGCGAACAATACCCATGTATACTTGGAAAAGTCATCCACGATTACCAAAGCATATCTTTTCCTAGACAACGATAGGACATTCACTGGGCCAAACAAATCCATATGAAGAAGTTGTAGAGGCTCAGTAATACTAGAAATTTCTTTGCTTTTATGCGATGCTCGCTTCGACTTTCCCATTTCACAAGCTTCACAGAGTCCTTTCGGAGCGAACTCCATTTGAGGTAGATCTCTCACCAGTTCTCGCCTCGCGAGAGCATTCATCGTTTTGAAGTTTAAGTGAGATAACTTTTTGTGCCATAACCAGCTTTCATCATCCGAGGCTTTGCTGTAGAAACAGGTGACCTCATTCTGATTTGCTGAATCCATATCTGCAACAAAAAGATCTGCCTTTCGAACTCCTCTCAAAGCTAGTGAGCCTTCCTTAATGTGAGTGATTGATACACCTTTCTTGTTGAAGACAATTTCGTAACCTTTGTCACAGAATTGACTTATACTCAACAGATTGTGCTTTAGTCCCTCAACATAGGAAATATCTTCAATGATGACATTGCCAGTTTTCAGTTTGCCATATCCCTTAGTCACACCTATGCTGTCATCTCCAAAGGTAACATAAGGGCCAGCCTTCATAACCAACTCTGTAAGCAGGGACTTGTTTCCAGTCATATGCCTCGATGCTCCACTGTCTAGCACCCATATGACTTTATTTCTATTCTGCTTAACGCCCTGCAATGACAGATTGGTTAGACATTCTTCGGAACCCAACTTTGATTGGGCCCGGCTTTTCGATAAGATCGAGAATCAACAGATTTAACAACAGGAGATGCACTTTTCTTCACATTACTAGAGCTTTCGACTATCTCCTTTCCTTTCTCAGACTTGACAGATTTGTGAGTCTTAGGAGAAGGTTTGTCACTCCTAACTTTAGGAGGACTGACAATCTTGGCTCTCCCATACTTTTTCTTGAAGTTTGAACTAGCAACAGTATTTGAGCATGACTGGATAGATGCATTCATTAAATGCACACAAGTTTGCATGATATTGAAAGTGCATGGCATACAGTTAGGTTGACCATACTGTGCATGATTCTGATGCAGATTATTCATTGTATGTGTGGTAGGCATGGCATGTGCAGCAGGAACATTCATGTTTGCTTTGCATGCATAAGAAAGATGTTCAGTAGATTTACAATGATAACATGCTTTCTTTATTCGTTCAGCCTTAACCTCTTTTATGCCTTTCTCTCTCTTTCCTTGTTGTTTAACAGCCTTAGCTCCTAATCCCAGTCTAGATTCATCTCTAGGGAAATTGATTTTCACTTGTTTAATAGGAGTTATAGGTTGTTCTTTCTGGCGATCTTCCATCTCAATCTCATATCTAGCTATCAATTCAGTCTCTTCTTCTTCTATTCTAGGAACAAGATGTTTGTAGATAGGTTTGACAGCCGATTTAAGAATTCTAGGTGTTTCCTTTTTAAGATCACTGGAACTAGGGTCAATAGGTTTCTTTCCTTCTTTCTTAGGAAGGTCAGAATAATCAAGTCCTACACCTACTCCAGTTATCCTCTTAAATGTGTCATTATCTACATACACTTTACTAGCAGCTAGTTTGTATGCTTCGCATTTAGTTTCTAACTCAGCTAGATTGTTCCTAAGACATGCTTCTACCTCTTCCTTAAGGACGAGCTTGTGTTCCAGAGATTTAATAAAGTCTCTTAGGGAAGTATCTACAGTGCAAGCAGCCTCTAGCTCTTCCACTTTTGCCTCAAGCATTCTGCATTTTGCAACAAGTGTTTTCTGTTCCTTTTGAGAAGAGTCTAGGCTTTTGCACAACATATAGATCTCTTCACTAAGAGCCCCGTTCTGTTCCTTATAATCATCAATAGACATTTCTACTTTAAGAGTCAGAACTGGTACCTCTGGTTCCTCTGATGTCTCAGCCATGAGGGCAAAGTTTGCTACATGAGTAACATCTTCCTCATCTGAATCATCCCAAGCTCTTCCTTCTGTCACCAATAAAGCTCGTTTTCCATGTCTTTCCTTCAACAGTGCTTCATAGTTGCTTTTGAGGGCTTCAAATGTCTCTTTTGGATAAGTCTGTTTAGGCTTTTTGCAGTCCGAGGCAAAGTGTCCAGCTTCACCACAATTATAGCATTTGAACTTCATTTTGAAATCCAATGGAGATTTGTAGCTGGTATTCTTGCCTTTTCATTTGTAGCCTGACGAACTACCACCACCCCTAGCAGCCCGATAATAAGATGAAGAATTTCTCTGTGGTCGGTTGCTCTTTCTGAATCTCATGTTGCTGAACTTCCTTGCCATGTATGCCACGACACTATCGTCCATGTTGTCCAGCTCTTCTTGGGTGTAGTAGTCATCATCACTGTCAGATGCGCACTCGTCATCATTATCAACTTGATGTGGTGCAAGTGATGATTTAGGCTTTGCTGCAACCATTGCCTTCTTAGACTCTTCCTCATCAGCAACTAATCCTGATGCACTTTCTTTTCCCTTTGAATCATTGTCCCATGCTTGATCTTGAAGTGTTTCCAGCTCATAGGTCTTTAATATTCCATAATATTCTTCCAGAGAAGTTGTATGTAAATCTCTGGTTTCTCTTATTGCGTAGACCCTATGTTCAATGCTTTTTGGCTGGTTCCTCAGATATCTCGTATTAGTCTCAACCATGGGAAGAGTTACACTTCTCAGATTCAAATCCAATACCAACTGACTGAATCGTAGGTAGACATCTGTTATGCCTTCTCCTTTCCTTATTCTAAAGGTGTCATACTCCATCTTGAGTATGAGTGTCTTGTTGCTTCTGACCTCTGCAGATCCTTCCATGACAACTTCTATCTTGTCCCAAATCTTCTTCGCTGTAGTCAGACCTTTGACTATGTTAAACATTTCATGATCAAGAGATTCCATCAAGGTTTGTCGTACGGCAGTATCACAAGCTATTTGTTCCTTGTCAGCATCCGAAAACTCCGAGACCTTTTTAGGTTCAGACCGAGGTGGTATAACCACTCCTCCTTCCGTATGTGCAGGAATAACCACCATTGGGACAAATTTACCCTTGTCAAGGACTTCCAGATATTCAGGGTTAACAGTCTCTAAATATAGTCTCATTCTGAAAACCCATTCTTCATAGTGATCTTTGTTGAACATTGGGATCTTGAATGCATTTTTAGGAGCCATCTCAATTCTGGTCACTAAAAGTTTCTAAGTACCCAAGACTAGGCTATGTAGAATATTTATGTAGAACTTTTGCCTAAGTCGAAATTTCTCTAAGTAGAAATTTTGCTCAAGTCGAAATCACCAAGTAGAAATTGTCCAAGTCGAAATTCTATGTAGAAATTCTCAAGTAGAAATTCTATGTAGAACTTTTGTCCTTAGAATAATTTTTCTGCAGATTACTTTAATATTGAATAAACAATATTATCTCTTTAACACCTTTTGACTTTGAATGCTTTACTCACCTAACCCACCTAACCCACGTGCTAGGTAATGAATATGTTTTGTTTCACTTTCGGCCGTGAATAATGCAAATCACAAAGTCCAAAAACACCTTTTTATTCTTTTACTAATTTTCTGTTTGAAAAGGAGATCAAAAAGTTGTTGGGTTGTCTTCTTTGATAAGAACAGATGATGAACACTCAAGAACACCAAATATGAAAGTACCCAGATTAATTCACAAAAATTAATTAAAATACATCCAAGCTAAATAATCACACCTGGAGCATTTAAATAATTTTTCAGATGAGTTTTCAATACAAACGATTTAAGGCACACTTTTCAAGAAAATGAAAAGTAGGTCTAGAAAATGAAAACTCACGATTCTTCTACTCAACACAAGGATCTATGTTTTGTATGTTAAACATGAAGCTCTGATACCAATTGTTAGGTCCAAATGTGTTGTAGAGGGGGGGTGAATACAACTTTTCGAATATGAGAAGCAATAAATACGATGCAATAAATGAACACACAGATTCAAGGAATATATGTCTTATATATAACTTGAAAGGGTTGCTACAACATTCATTACAAAGTATAACAGAAGTTCAGAGAGAAGTGAATGATACTAAGCTCTGTGAATGCACTCTCTCTTTTTCTCTTGTGTTTTTCTTAAGAATTGCTCACTAACTAAAACATTACAAAAGTACTTCTATTTATACTACATGTAATCTATGTCCTGTAGACTTCAAAGACTAAGATGTACGTGGCCCAATAATGTCCACATAAATCTTGCCTTATCTTGAAAGCTTGGAAATCTGCCAATCAGAAGATGCCATGTGTCATGTTGAAGCTGCACTCTAAGTAGAACTTCTATTTGAGAATTTCTACTTAGCCATCTCGAATTTCTAAGTAGAACTTCTACTTAGAAACTTCTACTTGGTCATCTAGAATATTTAGTACTTAGAAAATATTCTGTTCTTCAACTTGAAACTTCAATGCACATCTTGAACTTGTGATATCTTCATGTCTTCTTTGTTCTTCACTAAGCTCTTGAATATGGATCTTTATTACTGACATAAACTTGCTATCAATGTCCTGACACTTGATGCAACGGTCTGGTTCATAAGTGACTAGTCCTGATAGGGTTTTTGCTTCTTGAATAAATTACCATATCCAATTAGAAATGTGGCTTTCCAATATTTGATTTCCTTCTTGTTCACTTGAAATCAATTGGTCTTATTGATACTGATAGTTATGATCTTGATTCTTGGCTTTCCAAATCACTGAGGCATGAACAACTTTGACTTGAACTTCTCTCAATGATTTCTTCTTCGATTGATCATAGTTAACATGTTGAATTGTATCAATTACCTTGTCTTCATTTAGTGTTGATTTCTTGTTCTTGATTGTCTTCTGGTTAAGTATCTTTTCCTTTAGTTTGAGTTACATTAGTTATAGTGTTACAAGTTTACACACTCTGCCTTTCAGAGGTGACTGTGGAGGTTCAATGATTGGTTCATTTTGTGGTTCTTGTTGTTCTTGTGGTTGGTTGAGGAAGTTTCTGAGAGCAAGAGGATAAATAAACTCTGGTATTTGCTCTTTGTTAGCATCCTTATTTGTCAGATCAGAGAACATTCTCTTATGACATTGGAAAGGTTGGATAACATCCTCAACAGCAATTGTCAAATTTGGTAAACAAGAAGAGAATAAAGATTGACAAAAACGTGAGAAGTAAACAGTTGTACTAGACTCTGCAAGTTTTTCACCTAAATTCATAAGTACAAGACGACCAAAATCAAAGTTACTCCCAATAAGAAGAGAATACCCGATTTGAAGACTTTCACCAGGAATTGCATCCCAGTTAGTGACCTTCTTGCCAAATGCACGAGTAATGCAATCAAAGAAGAAGCTCCACTCCTTCCTGAGCCCTGGCCGTTTGACATCCCCAATCTTATCCAAAGAACCAGAAAATCGTATTTGTTGTAACATTTCTTTTAGTTGACCCACAACAGCCACAGAGTATGAAGTGTGGGTGTCAAAATCCAAAACCTCACGAACAGTTGCAGGAGTTATGACAAACTCTTGGTCTTCATAGGTAAACACAATTGATGGAGTCCCATTCTCTCCACCATCATCATAAACCGAGTTTTTCCAGAAGATTGAGATTTGTGTGGCTGAGAGTGTCTCTGGTTGAACAAGAGCCTTACCAATCTCAGAGTCTCTTAAGAAGTTTTGAATCAGATGAAATGATGCTGGGGCTTTAGCAGTGTCTAGAATTGCAGCATAATTGTTGGTAACAAAAGTTAATCCCTGAGCCACAAAGTTCTTGGTTGCCATTAGAACAGTATAAGACAGAAGAGAGTATATGGAAAAGTGTTTGTGAAAATGTTTAAGTGAAAGTAACAGAGAAATTGTGTGTGATGTTGTGTGTTTGTGGTTGTAAAGATGAAAAAGTGAATAATGAAATGATTTTGATTAGATCTGTAATTGAAAAACAAAACCCAATCGATTTAGACATTAAACACGCAACCAATTTCTTGTTAAGTGTGTGAGTGGGACACGTGTCACGTAAACAGTGGAACAGTTATTTACACGTGCAGTAATAATGCCTATTATTACTGCTATTCTCTCTCCTATTTCCAATAAGCTTTAACTGTCTGACACAATTAAACAACTGGCAAATATTACATGCAAATGTCAAAAACTCTTTATGTACTCCAAGTATATATTCTGTCTGAAATAAAATATTACCTTAGAGTATTCAACAAAATTCATCAGTGTTTATCAATTCTCCAACTTAATTACTGTTATCCTTTCAAACACTGCACAGTTGTGAATATACGTGTGTGTAGAGCAGAGTTTACTAGATCAGTATTTAGAGCATCTAGTATTTCATAAAATCCATAAAATAAATCAGTAAACACTGGATGCACAAACTCTCATAGTAAACACCGAATATATGATGAATGCTAAACTCTGTAGTAAACAGTTTATAGAGTAATAATTAACCTATAACCCCCAAATTTTTTTTTGTTACTTTCTCCAGTAATCAGAGGTTGAAACTAGTCACCAAAAATCCTATAATTTTAGCCCTTATCAATTTGATAAGTTCTTGGGTCTTCCTAGCTTTTGACTAGTCACCAAAAATTAGAGAATTTTAGCCCTTACTATGTACCAGTAAGTTCCTGGATCGTCCTAGTTACAAACATGATCTCAAAGGAGTTCTAAAAATCTATATAGTTTAGCTTTGGGGTTATTCTAATAACAGAATCAAATTTAACATCAGAAACGAACAGAGTTTAGAGCTCATCAACATCAGAAATTATTTATGAGAGGCAATGCACACAGTATTTACAGACTTAGAGTTTAGGATAAATAAAGTAAGAGATGCTATAAATATAGAACAGTATCATGCTGTGTTAACTTTCTGCACAGTTTAAGATTAGATCACAGATAACTTAGAAAGATTCATGACTAATTACTGAGAATAATATTTCATACATGTATCTTCATCGGTGTTTATGTTCAGAAAGAAACATTATCAGAGTTTCTCAGAGTTTATTCAACATTTGACAATGCATGACTTAAAAGCATGCTACCAGAGTTTAACATTCATTGAGCAGAGTTTGCATATCAGAGATTAACATACCACAGAAATAGTACATAAGTAGAGTTTTGAGTCTAACCAATATCTCTAGTCAAAACTAGAGACCATTCCTAGTTCATTTACCAGCCTTGTAAATACTGCTTCACTCAATGGCTTGGTGAAGATATCTACAAGCTGTTGTTCTGTAGACACAAAATGAAGCTCAATGTTTCCTTCTTCTACATGTTCTCTGATAAAATGGTACCTTATGCAGATGTGCTTTGTCATTGAATGCTGTACTGGATTACCTGTCATAGCAATAGCACTTTGATTATCACAGTAAATAGGTATTTTACTGTACCTCAATCCATAATCCAGTAATTGATTCTTCATCCACAGAATCTGTGCACAACAGCTACCAGCAGCAATATACTCTGCTTCAGCTGTAGATGTAGAGATTGATTTCTGTTTCTTGCTGTACCAAGAAACAATTCTATCACCAAGAAATTGACAACTTCCACTAGTACTTTTTCTGTCTATCTTACAGCCTGCAAAGTCTGCATCAGAGTAACCAAGAAGCTGGAAGTCTGATTCTCTTGGATACCACAAGCCTAAAGTTATGGTTCCCTTAAGATATTTGAAGATTCTCTTCACAACTGTTAGATGTGGTTCTCTTGGATCTGCCTGAAATCTTGCACAAAGACATGTTGCATACATGATGTCAGGTCTGCTAGCTGTTAGATAAAGAAGTGACCCAATCATTCATCTATAGTTTGTCATATCCACTGATGAGCCTGTGTCTCTATCCAACTTTGTTGCTGTAGCCATAGGAGTTGTGGCAGATGAGCAGTCAAGCATGCCAAATTTCTTTAGAAGATTTATGGTATATTTTGCTTGATTGATAAAAATTCCATCATCTGTTTGCTTCACCTGTAGCCCTAGAAAATAACTAAGCTCTCCCATCATGCTCATTTGATACCTAGACTGCATAAGCTTGGCAAACTTCTTGTAGAGTTTATCATTAGTAGATCCAAAGATTATGTCATCAACATATATCTGAACTAATAACAGATCACTACCAAGATTGAAATAGAACAAGGTTTTATCAATTGTACCTCTGTGGAACCCACTTTCTAAAAGAAATTGAGCCAGAGTTTAATACCATGCTCTTGGTGTCTGTTTAAGTCCATAGAGTGCCTTGTCAAGCCTGTAGACATAATATGGATACTTGGGATCTACAAATCTTGGTGGTTGTTCAACAAACACTTCTTCTTCAAGTTTTCCATTCAGAAAAGCACTCTTCACATCCATCTGAAAAACCTTGAATTTCTTGTGAGAAGCATATGCTAGAAAGATTCTTATTGCCTCCAATCTTGCAACTGGAGCAAAAGTTTCATCATAGTCTATTCCTTCTTGCTCTGAATAGCCTTTGGCCACAAGTCTGACTTTGTTTCTTGTAACAACCCCATCACTGTCAGTTTTGTTTCTGAAAACCCATCTAGTA
This sequence comes from Saposhnikovia divaricata, assembly GCA_036435485.1. Classification (NCBI taxonomy): domain Eukaryota; kingdom Viridiplantae; phylum Streptophyta; class Magnoliopsida; order Apiales; family Apiaceae; genus Saposhnikovia; species Saposhnikovia divaricata. The sequence goes on along the minus strand of CM071594.1, from coordinate 170,150,401 downwards.
CCAACAACAGATCTATTCTTTGGTCTAGGTACAAGGATCCATACTTCATTTCTCTCAAATTCATTTAAATCCTCCTGCATTGCTGTTATCCACTCAGCATCTTGAAGAGCTTCTTCCACTTTCTTTGGTTCAGATTTGGACAGAAATGCATGGAACAGACATTCATTTGTTGTAGCACTTCTTGTCCTAACTTTTGCATCTGGATCTCCAATGATTAAATCAGATGTATGTGATTTTGTCCATTTCCTAGCTGTAGGTAAATGACTTCTATCAATAGTTGATCCTCCCCCTTGATCAATGTTCTCCTGATTATCTTGATGCTTTTCTTCATTCGCTGAGGCTCCCCCTGAATTTGATCTCTCAGAGTTTGAACTGTCAGAATTTGGACTTTCAGAGTTTGAGTCATCAGAGTTTGAGTTTGATCCAGAATTTTCAGTTGACTCACTATCAGAATTTGAGTCATCACTATGATCATGCTCCCCCTCAACTGGTTCTCCTCTTTGTTCAGACTGTACTATTTCTTCTGTGTGTACCAGTAGAGGTTCAGAGTTTGCAGCAACAGAGTTTGCTGGACTAGTGTCATCAGAGTTTATTTCATCAGAGATTAGATCTTCATTTTCGAAATGCAGTTGATCATGTTCATCAACATCTTCAAGTCCAGTGATTTTTCTGTCATTAAATGACACATGAATAGATTCCATAATCACCCTTGTTCTCAGATTGTAAACTCTGAATGCCTTGGTTGACACTGGATAGCCAACAAAAATTCCTTCATCTGCTTTCAACTCAAACTTGGTCAACTGTTCAGGATGAGTTTTCAGCACAAAGCATTTGCACCCAAAAATATGAAAATATTTCAGGTTTGGCTTCTTTTCCCTCACCATATCATATGGTGTTTTTCCATGCTTGTTGATCAGTGTTGCATTTTGAGTAAAACAAGCAGTTTGAACTGCTTCTGCCCAGAAATAGGTTGGCAATTTTGCTTCATCAAGCATAGTTCTTGCAGCTTCTATCAAGGTTCTGTTCTTCCTCTCAACTACACCATTTTGCTGTGGTGTACCTGGTGTAGAAAATTCTTGCTTAACTCCTCTGTTCTTGCAGAATTCTTCCATTGTTGTATTTCTGAATTCAGTTCCATTATCACTTCTGATTATTTTGACTTTGTGTTTTGATCCTTTGTCCAGTAGCTTTACATGCTCCATCAGCGTTAATGCAGTTTCATCCTTCTTTGCTAGAAAATACACCCAAGTGTATCTGGTATATTCATCAACAATAACTAGAGCATATTTCTTTCTTCCAATTGACAAGACATTTACTGGTCCAAAAAGATCAACATGTAACAGATGACATGGATCAACAATTGAAGATTCAGACTTGCTCTTGAAAGAGGTCTTCCTCTGTTTGGCCTTTTGACATGAATCACACAGACCATCGACATTTAGTAAAGACTTTGGAAGTCCTTTAACAAGATCCTTTCTTATCAGCTCATTGATGTTGTTCAGATTCAAATGAGAAAGTTTCTTATGCCAATTCCAACTCTCTTCATTTGACATTCTTGTTGACAGGCACATTGTTTTTCCATCAGAGTTTGTCAACAAGCTTGCTTCATAGATATTGTTGCGCCTTTGTCCAACTAAAACAACTTTCCCTGTGGTTTTGCTGATAACCTCACAGTATTCAGGTTGAAAATCTACATGAAAACCTCTGTCACAGATTTGACTCACAGATAGCAGATCATGCTTGAGTCCTGGAACCAGAGCTACATTTGTGATGATGACACTTCCAAGATTAATATTGCCATATCCCAGAGTATGTCCTATGTTGCCATCTCCATAGGAAACTTTTGGGCCAGCCTTCTCCACATACTCTGATAGCAGGGCTTTATTTCCAGTCATGTGTCTTGAACATCCACTGTCCACTACTAGGATGCTTTCCCTGATGCCCTGCAATCACAAACAATTACTAAGGATTAGATTTAAGGATCCAGACTTGCTTGGATCCTTTGGCTTTCTTAATTCTGTTAGCTTTAGCAGCGGAATTTTCATTATCAGAGTTTAAGCTAACTTTATCAGAGTTTACACTTGCAGAATTAACTCTAAACCATTTCAGATTAGGCTTCAGTTCATAGTAATTATGATAAATAGCATGATAATTTCTGCAAGTATAAATAGAATGCCAAGTGCTTCCACAGTGTTTGCATAAAGTCTGTGGTTTAGTTCTAACATTATCTTTCTTTACTTCAGACTTGGAAGGTAAAGAATTAATGTCTTTGTTCTTCCTGCAAAAACTAGCAAGATGGTTAGTACTACCACAGTTATGACATGTCTTTCTTGGAGCTAAAGTAGCAAGCATTGGATAGTTGCCTTGAGTAATGCCTACTTTACCATTTCTGTTCTTTCTAGACACTTTCTGTTTCTTAACAGATTTTAACTCCTTAAGCTTATGCTTAAGTTGTTTATCTGTCATTAAACCAATATTAACCTGTTTAACATTAGTTTCTACTGGTTCATTCTTAACAGCTTCTTTTCCACCTTCAAATCTAGGTTCATTTATTCCATTAACAAATGTTCCAAATTTCTTAGGTGGAAGAGGTGGTCTAATCTTAATTGTATTCTGAAATCTAAGTTCATCTTTCTCAGAATAACATAGACCTACAGTGTCAGATTGAAAAACTTCTTGAATGTCTTTTCCTGAGTGAGTCCAAGTTTTAATAATGTGATTTGCCTTTTCCAACTCAGATTCTAGTTGTTTATACTGACTTAACAACTCTTGTTCAAGATAGATAGCATCATCTCTCTCCTTTTGAACTTGCTGCATCTTAACAAGTTTCTCTTCTACAACCTTATTTCTCTCTTTGAGTTCAGAATTCTCAGTTTTGATTCTCTCATTCTCTAAAGTCTGATCCCTATAACTGATATGCAAGGACTTAAGATAAATTCTTAATTCAGTTATATCATCAATGTTATAAGCATATGTAGTTAGAGGTACCTTGTTTTCAGAATCTACAGCTTCATCAACAGTAGTAGCCATGAGAGCATAGTTTACATCATCATCTGAGTCAGAGGTATCTGCCCAATCTCTGCCTTTAGTGAAGAGTGCCTTCTCAGTTTTACCTTTCTTGCACTCAAAAGCATTATGACCCATCTCCTTACACTTGTAGCATTGAATCTCAGACTTGTCTCTTTTCCCAGATTTGGTATCCTTTCTCTCAGATTTTCTGAAATTCTTCTTGTCAAACTTTGAATCATTCTTGGAGAATTTCTTTCCTTTCTTGAAGTTCTTGAAACCCATCTTCTTGAAAGTCTTTACCATCAAAGCAGCCATTTCCATCATTTCTTCATCATCTTCAGAATCAGATGATTCATCTGCATTTGAGTCAACATCAGAGTTTGATGACTCACTTTCAGAATGAATGACCAAGGCTTTTCCTTTTACCTTCTTCCTGAATGCTTCCTTCTTTGAGGGTCTTTCTTCAACTCTTAGAGCAATAGATTTTGACTTTCTACCTGATCTTCTGCTACTCTGTTCCATTTCTAGTTCATGAGTTTTGAGCAGCCCATAGATCTCATCAATATCAGTATCAGCCAGATCATAATTGTCTCTAATAGTGGTTGTTTTGACATCCCACTTTTCCGGTAGAGAAAGAAGAAACTTAAGATTTGAATCTTCTAGATCATATTCTTTATTAACCAGTGACAGATCATTAAGTAGCTTACAGAATCTATCAAAGGTTTCTGTCATTGATTCTTCAGATTTAGCCTCAAAGTGTTCATACTCCTGTGTGAGTATGTTCCTTCTATTCTTCTTAATTGCAGCAGTTCCCTGACATCTAACCTCTATAGCATCCCAAATCTCTTTTGCAGTTTTACAATTGATCACTTTGTTAGACATAACATTATCCAAAGAACTATGAAGGAGATGTCTAACCTTTGCATCCTTTCCAATGGATGAAATATCCTCAGGAGTCAAATCTTTCTTCTCCTTTGGAATAGATTTAGCTTCCTGTCCAGCAGCAACAACAGATAATTTTGTAGGCTTATGAGGGCCTTCATAAATTCTGTCAAGATATTCTGGATCTATAGCTTCCAGAAACATAGCCATTTTCACCTTCCAGGTTGAGTATTCTGATGGCTTAAGAATCGGAACCCTGATTGTTTCATATCGACTCACAGTTGCAGGTTGAGCCTTCTCAGCACTAGAGCCTGATGTAGGAGGAGGAATTTCTGCCATTGATTATAGTTGTGTGTGTGTGTGGATCTTAAACTGTATTAAATTAACAGATCAAGCTCTGATACCAATTGTTAGGCCGAATACACACTTATAATCAACTAAGTATGAGAGAATAACAATAAGTTCTTTAAAAGCTTTAAAAACTATTTGAAATTAACTTCTCTCTCAGTGATGTAAATTATCACAGAGAGCTGCTTAGGTTACAATGAATGATATGATATTACACGATCGATACCCTTCTAGGGTTAACCTAACTGTATTTATAAAGTATACATCTGCTATACAATCGATAATTGATACTCCTATAAATTAGCTATACAATTGATATCAATTACTATTGCTACTCGTCTCCTTAGTCAACTCAATCTCTTTGACAGCTATCCAATCTTCAAAGATATTGCTTCCATAATTATCTTCAATAATTATTCAAACACTGTTGACAAGTAGACGCTTCCTCCAGACAGAGTTTAACAAACTCTGTCAAGCTTCCAACAGTCAGCGTATAGCAAACTCTGTTCAACCTCTAACTGTCAGAGTTCAACTAAACTCTAACTGCTTCCTGTTTAAACTCTGTTTTTCCCTGCAAAACTTAAACACTGATATTAACCATATCAATTATATTTACCTTGTGTTATTATTTCTGTTTAAGTCGAAAATCTTATACAATTGTATTCAACCCCCCTTCTAGAATTGTTAATTACTGGGCAACAGAACCCAGTAAGTGATTGTTCTTTGAGTATTTCTACCTCAAATTTTGTCATTTCATGAATAGGGACATCAGTCACCAGCTTATCTCCATACTGATTAGCAAAAAGAATTTTGATATGTGCATTTGCATCAATTGTCTGTTCTCTGAGTCTGTCCATCTGAGATGTGATGTTTGTGATTGAAGCTTGTACCTGAGGGAGTCTATCATCCAGTTGAGTACAGGTGGCTTTGAATTCTTTGATATTTCTGGAAACAGACTCTAGAGATGGAAATTCCTTGGTGAATTGAGTCTGAAGCTCTCTCACTACCTTAGTTGTTTCTTTGCACACTCCTTCAATTTCAGATTGAACTCCTTTGCCTAGGTAGTGATCAACCTTCAAGCTTCCTTTGTAAGAATCATTGATAGCCTCATATACTTCAATAGGGGTAAGAGATTTGGCATTTGACCCTAATGAAGTAAGATATTCCTCCCTTAAATATTGAAGAGCTTCACTTAGAGAGATGCTACCATATCCCTTAAATGTCTTCTTTCTGACAAAGTAGAATGGCCTCATAGTCAGCATTTGGCAAGTTGGAAGTGAGGATATGTTGAGCAATCTTTGAGAACTCAGGAATCTGATCCACAATTAAGCTTTGAAATGCTTCAACCGTCAATTGTTGTGGAACAGACTCTGATCATGAGGCACTGTCATGTTGCACAGGCTTCAGCCATTGTGACATGTATTCAGAGCTAGAGCTAGACTATAACGCCCTAGAAAATATCGTAATTATAAATATTATTATTTAATATTAAATGTGGAATATATGGTGTGAATTTTTTTTTAAATATATGTGACATCATGTTTACATGTTCATATGATGATTTATTTGTGAAATGTGAGTCTGTGTATTTTTATTTGTATTTGTGACAATTTAAATCTATTTAGATTATGCATTATTGATCTTCTGAGAATTTTATAAAATCATCGGAGTGAGTAAAAATCACGAAATCTTTTGTGTTATTATCTTTATGATATTATTTAGTTTTTAAAATTATTGGGTGAATTATTTTGAGTGTTTGATATTTTAAAATGATTTTTAAGATTTTTATTGCATTTTAAAGATCAAAACTTGTAAAATTCATATTTAATTCATTATTGATCATAAAATTATTCTAAAAATGTGGGGAGGTAGCTAATTTTATTCTCTACATTTTAAAAACAATATTGAGATTTATTTTCAAATTTATTTATTTAATTTGCAAATTACAAAAGGCCGAGCTGAATTGTTTTAAGTAAAGAAAATCGAATTAGGAAATTCCTAAACTACTTTATCCCCTCCCAAATCCCTAATTTAACAGTTTGTTCCCCAAAATCAATCGGGTGCTCTGTTTTCCAATTAATATCACGAGCTCTCATCTCTTCCTCTCAATCTCTCACGCGACCTCTCCCTCAATCTCTCTCTCTCACAATCCCTCTCCTCTCTCCCTCTACACGAAACTCTTTCTCTCCCTTTCCTCTCCTACAAACTGAGCATATGGTGTATCTGCGTGTCCGAATTGGAGGATAGAAGGGCTGGGAATCGTTGTGTGTGCCACTGTAGGCGTGTGTACAAGTACGATTTGTGTGTGTTTATGTTGGTCCAGTTGATTGAAAGGAGTTTTCGAATTTCTGTAACATTTGTTTATTTTTACTGAATTGATTATGATGATGCTTACTGATTAATTGTTTGGTTTTTAACTCTAAATTGGATTGAGGTCCCTAATTTGAATAATCATTATTTAAGTTCGATTAGTAAATTTTGTGTGGAGTTTCATTATTATTCGAATTTTATGATCATATTGGAAATATATGATGGAATTGATAAATTTTATTTCGTTATTGATTCGGATTATTAAGATGTGGCATTAGGGTGACTTGGTTTGTGGATGATACGAGTATGTACGATATGTATTAAGTTTATGGATTGTCAGAGATGTACAAATGAGGTACATTAGAATAATTTGGTATGACTGTAAATTGTATTGAAGCAAGGGATGTTGGATTTTCGATTTGATAAGTTGTATTCTGACAGGTTAGGTCATATTTTAGAGGAGGTGCTGTTCGATTTTTGTTAGAATTACTTTGTGACTTTTATAGTAATTTGATAAGGATTAATTTAAATGGATATGATATATATGTAATATATATATATATATATCATATCCATTTAAATTAATCCTTATATATATATATATATATGTATTTATATATAAATGTTATAGAATAATACGTGCTAAGTGCATATGTAGATGGAATGTAGAGGAAGGAGATACTTATCGGGACTGACAAGTGATAAAGGAAAGATGGATGTGTGATCGAAGAAAGGTGAAATATAAAGAAGTAGAGACTGATTTAAAGTGATAAAGTGTTAAAGTATTGGAAAATGGAAACCCTATGCATTGAGGCAAGTTTACTATCCCTCACTTATCATTCAAATGATGTGAAACTGTTTCTATTATTTATATATATGCGTTCTTTCAATTCCTTTCTTGTAATCATCTGTACCGTTCACTTCATTTTTAAATGAAGTGAACTTGTCTTTTCAATTAAACGATGTTTCTTTCAAATCATTTTGCTAGTGCCTAAACTCTTCATTTTTATTGCCGGTGACTTTATTCTTCTATTAATTTACAAACATTCATTCTCAAATTATTCTGTCACTGTTTGTTTTCCTCACCTATCATTCAGGTGTTGATTTCTTTTCAAATTATTTTATTTCAATATTCCTCGTCTATACAGGGATTCTTCAAAATACGTTTTCTCTCAAATTGATGTAAACTAATTCGAGGTTTATATTGTCATTAAGGCATGTGTTGCTCAGTGATGGTTAAAACCGAGAATGAATTGAGATCTTCTTAATTATTTAAACTCATTATTGTCATGCCGGTTCGGCAGTTAAAGCCTATAGGTGCATAGCTGACAAGAGTGAGACCTTGGGTTATTGAGAATTTCTTAAACCTTCGGTTTAAATTATTCAACTCTTTTATGTAAATTCAAATTTTGCCATTAAGATTATATCAATTGATAATCTTTGAAATGAGTGGATTTAGGTAGTGCAGTAACTTAAATCTTCGGTTGAACTTTGAATTTTCTGTATTCCTTGCTGTCTTTATAATTGCTGTTTCATTTCCAGAATCTTAATAATTGCTCCGTTATATAATTTATTTATGCTTCCTTGTTGAATTATGACTCAATTTAATGAACCATGCCATGATTAGTTTAATCTTATTGCTTCCCTTTTTATAATTCCATATGTCGAATGCTTCCTTGACCCTCAATCTGTTATAATTGCAAATGGACAGAGTTAATTAAAGATGTTTTTTTTTAAAATTGCTTATACTGGGTTGATCAGTTATCAGTGAGTTTAAGGACTAAAAAGTGAAATGTTTTAAATTATTAATAATATTTTTTTTATAAATTGGAAAAGCGTAAGAGGCTAGGGTGGTCCTAGTCTAGCACTTTTATTTAGCGTAAGAGGTTAAGGTGGTCCTAGTCCAGCATTAAAGGCCAATGTGTTGCCTAATTGGGAACCCAATTTCAAAGGAATGGGGACTTTATGTGGCTGATCACCCGTATTGTCCGGAATCAGGAGAATAATAAAAATCAAGTTAAATGTTTTTAAAAAGTTTTATGAAAAGTATGTTTTTATGGAAAAAAATGTTTTGAGAAAAAGTTATGATTCAAAGAAAAATGGAAAGTTTTATTCTATGATAGAAATTGAGTTATTCCCTCGAGATAGTTTGATCATTGATATTGTTCATCAATGAAATATTGAAAAATTGTTGTTCACTATATTATTAACTTGCTGAGCGTTCTTTGGCTCACTCTTGCTTTGTTTTTACCTAACCCTTTGCAGTTAGGCTTAAAGATGATCTACCTACATTTTTCATTTCGAATGAGAGCGATGAGGCATTCTGTTCAAAATAGATTTCAGAGCCAGCGCGGGCAGGCACGGATTTGGTATGAGCTTCAGATTAGATGGTACAATAGTTGAGATTAGATCAGAAATAGAAGTTGTAATAATTTGTGTAATTTAAATTCTTGTTTCATACCATAACCTGGAATCGATACTCAGTGAGGAATCGCTCGTGTATTAAGTTTTATTTGTAATTGTTAATTGGAATTTGGTTTGCGTTGAAATACAGTGGATAGTCCGATTTACGAATACTTCATGCCGGAATTTTCTAAAATTCCCATGTATCAAAGTCTATTTTATTATATAAAGTATATTTTCAGTATTGGGAAGTCGGGGTGTTACAGGTTGGTATTAGAGCGGCAGGTTATGGTCACTGAAACAAGTTAGGATAATTAGGTGTACGTATTTAGGTTAGATGTTAGATTGAACGATTTAGGATAAGGTATGCTTTAGGTTATTAAAGCGACGGTTGCTACGTTATTTATTATTTTGACCTATCGCGTGAGCCGGAGTTCGATTCATTCGAAGATTCGACCCTGGATGAGGCAGTTGATTCGGCACCGTCTACGTTAAATAGACGATCGGAGTTACCATCTTGGAGGATGATACGTGTAGATCTTCGTGTATATTCTAACGACTTTAGTTACCCGGTGAACGATATAGAGAGTACGAAAAGATGGCAAACAAGATGCAAAATGTGATTTCTGGCATGTGATAGAGTAAGGACGTGGCTATTTATTACTAGCTGTTGATTTCATTTAATTTATTGATTAAGGAGATTTAACCCTCGTTTCTGTTCCTTCTCATTTGATTTAGTACCCCATCACCTTTGATAATCAACTATATTTCAATTGATGACGATTTTTCAGATTAATTTAAACACATTCCTATTTTTCAGAGACACCTCGATTTTCCAGGGGATCACTTGATTCAACATGATGCATTTAAATTATTGAGACCTTTGAATTCTTTCTATTTTCCCCGAATATTTGATATTCCTTATTCAACATTATATATATATAAACTTTTGAAACTTTTGAATTATTTTTGTTTCTCCCTGAATACTTAACCTTCTTTACTCAAACTGGGATGAACAACCCTATGTATATAGGGGATTCAGGGACATCTTATCTATGTGATAGAAGCATGGTGGGACACCACTGATTGTGTTTGTCATGAAAGTACAGAAGGCTGGCCCCCTTCTCGTGCTATGGTGGTTGACGTAAGTGACAAATGCAACCTGAAATTAGTTCAATGATCATATTGATCTCTCAGTTAAATTCTTTTATAAAAGTATCAAACAAAACTCACCTTATATTCATACTTGCTAACACCTGTTCATTTTATTGATTTCTTGTTATAAACCTTTATGATTCCTAAAGCCATCAATGATTGAATGCGGTAAATATGGAGACGATGACATTTTGAGTTGTCCAAGCTACATTTACGTAGACTATGAATTGGATGACCAGGTTTGAGAATTGATGTTAAAGTAGGGATTAATGTCAAGTTAGATTACTCATTGGATTGACGACACACGTAAAGATCTGACGGAGATTTGAATACGGATAAAGAGTAGATAACAAGGACACGAGATTATAGATTTTGTTAAAGTCAAAAGTAGAGTGATGATGGATATAATTGGTATGTGATAGTTATCTTTGACGAAAGATGGGTTATGAGTACTTGTTTATTTCATATTTTACTTTGGATATAGTAGAAGAGATATTATAAGATTCTAAATGATTTGAGACCAATTGTTGGATATGAATTTTCGAACCATAATGGGATAAATTTGAGTGAAGCAGAGTGGAGCCAGATAGTTTGTTTTAAGAAAATTCAATAGGAATTGGAGCTATGGATAAGGAATAAAGTGATTGTGTTGGAGTAACAACTCACATGGACATAGTTCGAAGGATTACGAATATTAAAAGTAAAAGAAAATTGACCAAGACGGAAGAAGACAGTAAGAAAAGGAAAATAGAGAACTAGGAAAATTGCAGGAATTGTGTTAGCAGAAGATGCGAGATTTGGCCAGAAAGGAATGTACGATCTAGGAGATTTTGAAACCATGATAACGAGATAAGGTAATTACCTACAGGATATGAATTACTGAGACTAACAGGACCACCATTATTGGAAGGTAGGATTTCAAGAGGAAGTATATAGTAATTGTACTAAGATTAATATGGAAAGATATAAGTATGAGCGGAAGGAATAGTACGGTGAGAAATAATAGAATTAGAAACTAGAAGTTCAATATGATTGTGAATGATGATATGAAGAATATGAATGTGATGGCAGTTAAAAGACCTGAGTGTGAGTTAGGATTGGATTGTATGGTTAACTATAAAGTACAGGCAATGTGTGAGGATAAGAAGGTGAATTTATGATTTTTAAGAGATATGTAAGTTGTCTTTCAAGTCAGAAAGTGGATAAAGGAGTTTTAATGGTTAAACAAACTAAGTGGTTATTATAATAAGATTTTAAGGTTATATTATATATGTGGGAGATATCGATAAAGAGATAATTAAAGTGAAGCAGATTTTAGTGGTCAAGATTTCAAGAATATGTGACGTGAGGAATTACCAGGATTATTACTTGTAAGACCTCAGATTTTTGGTAGAATTAAAACTTTTATTATGTAATGAAATATAAGTGTAACAGTCATTCTAATGAACGAATATTGAAGGGACTTGGATTTAAATGTTTATATGAAATGAAGAATACGATTGGTTGATAACTTAGATTAGAATAATCTATCTCCCAGGGAAGTAAGATATGGTAATTCCAAGGAGGAAGAATATTCTCATGTCATCCAAATCGATATTTATTATTAGTCCAGTGGTTCCGTGAAAGAGTTAAGGAACGCTCAAAAGGGGACAAGGACATTTTTACAATATATAAGGAATAAAAGAAAATAAGTGATGAATAGTGTTTTTGGTGGAAACTAGAATATTATTAGACGACACTATATAGAAGTACCCGGAACGGATTTCTAAGTTCGTATTAATGATCCAAGGGGAAAAAGAGTGTATATAAAAGTTATCAGAATTTGAAAAATAGCACTTTTACTTTTCCCGAAATTTCCAAGATACCGAAGGATCAAGGGATATAATATGGAGTTAAGGAATTGTGTCACGATAAAGTAATAGAATGCTACTTATAAGTCGTAACGTGTTGATTTTATTAACGAGATACAAAAGGAGAAATCAAATGACTTAAGTGTAAGTCAACTAATAAAAGAATGGCTTAGTTGCACTTTTACAAAATGGAGTTGCTTAATATGGTGTTGACATTTGGACCAATGGCAAGTAAACAACACATTAAAAGAAATGCATCTAGGTATATAACAATGAGAAATCAAATGACTTAAGTGTAAGTCAACTAATAAAAGAATGGCTTAGTTGCACTTTTACAAAATGGAGTTGCTTAATATGGTGTTGACATTTGGACCAATGGCAAGAAAACAACACATTAAAAGAGATGCATCTAGGTATATAACAATAATACAAGGGATTAAGAGATAGATATACAAAAACCAAACCAAGAAACTCCATTCTGCCAAAACAGAAAACAGCTCGGTAATTTGAGCATAACTCCCTCATTTATCATTAGAATTTTGTGTTCTATAGCTTGTTGGAAAGGTATTGAGATACTCTACAACTCTTCTTTAGGATCCTCATGCAGAAAAGCAAGGTAAGAACCTCGTTTTTCCAGTTCTTTCAGCTGGTGTATAGTGACTCAGAATTACTGACTTGGATTTCTTGTTTTCTTTGGATGATCTAAGCTACTATAAGGCTATACAAGGATCATACAAGGTTTATTAAGGCTTGTACAACATCAAGGAAGGTATACCACTTGAAAACCCTAGTTTGAATCTTGAGTTTATGATTGGTTTTTGAGTTAAGTTTGTATTAAGTGTGAAATCATGGTTATGTAAATGTTTAGTAGTGTTTTGATTGATTATGGAAGTGCTTTGTGTTGGAACCCATGGCTGGTATGATGACCCCATGTGTTGATTGATGAGTTGAAGGGGTGAAAATTTTGGAAAGTATGAAAGTATAGCCGTTATAATGCCCGATTTTCGTTAAAACAAAAAGCACTTGTAAAAGACAGAAATTCTTGAATCTGTTAAGGTCAGTAGGACATACCAAATGGCCATGATAATATAGATCTTGGTTCATATATCGTTTTGATATAAAGTACGTAAAAATCTGATGAACGGTTTAGGAGAAACGGCCAAAATAGTAAAAGTAGTTCGAGAGCGTAAGTGCGAGTTCGTAAATGCAATTGAACCCATGTAAAATATGTAATCCAGTGGAAAATCTTGGTAATTAAATATTAGAGATCATAAGGAAGGTGTGGGAGAAGACCTCGTGTAAAAAGTATCGTTTTTCAATTTTATAAAAATGTTCGAATCTATGTTAAGTGCGAATGGATCCCTTAATAGCGCACTTAGTAATAACATTGGAAAATCACTTAGAATACGGTCAATAACTCGCGAGGTGTAATCTTTTCTAGTAAAAGATCGACACTAGGACTTATATGAATTAAGTACCCCAAGCATAAGTACCATGCAATGCCTTGATATCGAGCCAGTGTCGGTTATAATGATGTTAATAAGGGTTATGATAGGGGGATGTCTAATGAGTTAACTTGAAAATGAGTTTAACCTAAGTAAAGTATATACTTGACTTTTCAAAAATGTTAAGTGATTAACCTTGAATAATTTTGGATTGTTTATAGATCACCGGACTGATCAGAGACACATTACCCCTACGACCCTTCCAGGCAAGAGTTCTTTTATCTTTACTTTAATAAATTATAAAATTCCTGAAAAATGATTTTGTTGAAAAATGTATATATGTATACATGATTTCATATTATCGCTTTGGCAAGGGACATGTTTCCTGATTTTCTAAAAATTATTTATGAACATGATAAATGCAAGGTACTTTATGGATAAAATGGGGTAATTTGGAAAATGGAATTACGAAAAGGAAATTTTCAGAATAAATGGAATAACAACTTGATAATGGGGATTCTATCTTTGGGCTGAGTTCAATGCAGTCCAGCTTGCCATATTTTATTCCGGCCCATGTGTTGTCGAGGGGGGATTGTGGAGAACTTTCCTCCAGGGATGATGACCGGAGAGGATCATTCCTTCTACTAGTAGTAAACAGGAACAAGTATGTATAAGGCGACTCATCATCGTCCTGCTACAAACCAAGCATAATCTAATATTTCAAGCTAATCTGATAACATGTATGAATATCTAAGATGTGTTTTGTTTGATAAGAATTTTATAAGAGAATTTAACTGAGAGATCAATATGATCATTGAACTAATTTCAGGTTGCATTTGTCAATTAGGTCAACCGCCATAGCACAAAATGGGGGCCAGCCTTCTGAACTTTCATGACAAACACAATCAGTGGCGTCCCACCAGACTTCTATCACATAGATAAGATGTCCCTGAATCCCCTATATACATAGGGTTGTTCATCCCAGTTTGAGTAAAGAAGGTTAAGTATTCAGGAAGTAACAAAAAGAATTTAAAAGTTTCAAAAGTTTATATATATATAATGTTGAATAAGAAATATCAAATATTCGGGGAAAATAAAAAGAATTCCAGGGTCTCAATAATTTATATGAATCAAGTGATCCCCTGGAAGATAGAGGTATCTCTAAAAAATAGGATTTGTGTTTAAATGAATCTGAAAAAAAAAATTCGTCATCAAGTGAAGTATAGTTGATTATCAAAGGTGATGGGGTATTATCAAAATAAGAAGAAACAGGAACGAAGGTTAAATCTCCTTAAATGAATTCAACGGCTGGTAGTACAGAATAACCACACCCTTACTCCAACACATGCCAGGAATAGTATTTCACATCTTGTTTACAATCCTTTCGCAATTTCTATATCGCTCGCGGGATAACTAAAGTCGGAAAAGAAACTCTAGAAGGTACACGAAGGTCTACACGTAGCGTGTTCCAAGCTAATAGCTCCGGTCATCTACTTAGCGTATGCTGTTCCGAATTATCTGCTTCGTCCTAAATTGAGTCTTTAGATGAATCAAATTCCTGCTCGCGCGATATGTCTAAATACCAAATAACGTCGCAGTAGTCGTCCTAATATCCTAAGGCGAATCTTATCCTAAATCGTTCCACCTAACATCTCACCTAAGAACTTACGCCTAATTATCCTAACTTGTTTCAGTGACCATAACCTGTCGCTCTGATACCAACCTGTAACGCCCCAACTTCTCAATACTGAAAATATACTTTTTATAATTAAATAGACTTTGTTACAGGGGAATTTTAGAAAATTTCGGCATGTAGTATTCGTAAATCGGACGATCCACCTGTATTTCAACCCAACCAAATTTCAAATTGACAATTACAAATAAAACTTAATACATCAACGACTCCTCACCGAGGATCGATTCCAGGTTATGGTATGAAACAAGAAACTAAACTATACAAATTATTACAATTTCTTTCACTACCCTGAATACAATCAATATACCGTCTAATCTAAAGCTTAGTTCCAATCCGTGCTTACCCGCTCTGACTTCGAGATCTATCCTGTATAGGCTGCCTCATTGCTCTCATATGATTTATAAGATGTAGACATCCACCCTTAATCCTAACTGAAAGGTTAGGGAAAATAAAGCAAGAGTGAGCCAACAATGCTCAGCAAGTTAATAATATAGTGAAACAATAATATCACAATAATTCATTGATGAACAATATCAATGATCAAACTATCTCAACGAAATAAATCAATACTCTTCATAAAATAAAACTTTCCATTTTCTTCAAACCATAACTCTTTATCAAATCATTTCTTTCCTTTGAACCATTCTATCATCAAAACATACTTTTCATAAAACTTTTAAAAAACAGTTAAGTTGATTTTTATTATTCTCCTAATTACAGACAATACGGGTGATCAGCCACGTAAAGTCCCCATTCCTTTGAAATTGGGTTCCAAATTAGGCAACACATTGGCCTTTAATGCTGGACTAGGACCACCCTAGCCTCTTACGCTATATAAAAGTGCTGGACTAGGACCACCCTAGCCTCTTACGCTTTTCCAATTTATAAACAATTTATTATTAATAATTTAAAACATTTCACTTTTAGTCCTTATACTCACTGATAACAGATCAGCCCAGTATAAAGAATTTAAAAAACACCTTTAATTAATTAATCCATTTTTATTTTCAATTATAAAAGACTGAGGTTTAGGGAAACAATTGATATGCAGAATCATGAACAACAGCAATAAGGTTAAGTTTCAAGGGAAACAGGTAATATAAGGATTCATAAACAACAAAGCAATAAGATTAGACTAAACATGGCAGGAATTCAGCAAGATAGAATCATATATCAACAAGGAAACATGATAAATCAAATAACTGAGCACTTAATTAGAATCTAGAAATGGAACAACAATTATAAAGAAAGCAGGGAATAAAGAAAGTTTGAAGTTCAACAGAAGATTTAAGAAATTCTCAATTACTCAAATCTCACTCTTGTCAGCTAAGCACTCAAAGGCTTCAGCTGCCAGAACCGGTATGACAATAATGAGTTTAAATAATTAAGAAGATCTCAATTCATTCTTGGCTTTAACCGTCCCTGAGCAACATATGCATCAACGATAGTATAAACCTCGAATTAATTTTCAATAATTTGAAGAAAACGCTCTTTGAAAAATATTAATAAAGACGGGAAATATTTATATAAAATAATTTTAAAAGAATTAACACCTGAACAATAGGTGAAGAGAATAAGCAATGACAGAATAATTTTGAGAATGTATGCTCATGAATTAATAGAAGAAGAATGTCACTGGAAATAAGAATGAAAGGTACAGGCACTAGCAAAAAAAATCTGAAAGGAATATCCTATAATTAAAAGAACAGTTTCACAATTATCCAGAATAAATATGAAGAATATAATGGCTAGCAAGAAAAGATTTCGAAAGAATAAATAAATAACACAAAAGGTTTCACATCATTCAACATAAATATGAAGGGAATAAATGCTTGCAAGAAAGGATTCAAAAGAATATATAAATAAAACAGGTGGGTTCACATCACTTGAAAGACAAGTGAGGGACAGTAAACTTGCCTCAATACACAGGGTTTCCATTTCCAATACTTTAACTCCTTTTCACTTTACACCCGTCTCTACTTGACCTTTCTTCGATCACACATCCATTTCCTTTATCACTTTGTCAATCCCGATAATTCTCTCATTCCTCTACATTCCATCTACACATGCGCTGGCTTTTAGCTGGCCTCGTATGCGTACATCAACCTATTCGCTCCAACCCTTGCTTTCAATAGGCGATCCGGCAACACCCATATGATGACTTCGACCCCCAGCTATATACACAGCCACACACTCCTTTTTACTCACACAACCTTAACAGTTGAGACCCAATACAGGGGAGGGGATAGGAAATAAACATCACCCACAACCGAAACATAACAATGAAAACCCCTAATTATCAACACAGTAATTCAACTATCTACACACAGCACACACGGGTTGCAGGGGCATGGATAGAGGAGAAGGAGAGATGAGTTGACTTGCCACGCGAACCAGCAACACGCACCCACCGAGCTTACAGACACACACCACCGTACCTACATAGTAGAACACACACTATATACACGCAGCTTTCCACACACGCACGCAGCAGAAATAAAACAACCCCCAGGACAATAGAGAAAGGGGAGAAAGAGAGGAGAGTGAAAGAGAGATCCCAGAGAGATCCCAGAGAGACGCGAGGAAGAGGGAGAGTGAGTTTTGGGGGAGAGATTAAAGAGAGAGATTGTGAGTAAGGGAGAGAGATTTGAGAGGTAAAAGAGAGAGAACTTTCCAGAGAAAATGAGAAACAATGGCGTACTAAAAAAAACCGTGGAAAATATCGACTAAGCTGTTTAAGGCCCAAGGGGAATCTGGTAAATACACAATTGTTAAATACTTTCCTAAAATAACTAATTTTTAATCAATTTAAAAATCAAATTTCAACATAAAATAATTTTAAAATAATTTTAAAAATTCTAAAATAATATTTAGGAAATTATAAACATCCCCATATTTTTAAAATATTTTTAGGATAAAAAATGAATTAAATATGGATTTTACAAGTTTTGATCCTTGAGATATAGTAAAACTCTTAAAATCATTTTAAAGTACTAAAACATCCAAAATAATTCTCCCGAAATTTTAAAACTAAATAATTATACAAAAATGATGTTACAAAAGATTTCGTGATTTTTAATAACTCCGATGATTTTATAAAATTTCAAAGATCAATAATGCATAATTTAAATAAATTTTCAATCACAAAAATTCAAATAAAAATACATGGACCTACACGACACACATACATCACCATATAAATATGTAAACATGATGTCACACATATTTAATCCTAAAAAAAAATTTACCTAATATAATCCACATTTAATGTTAAATAATAATAATTATTATAAATACGAAATTTCTAAGGCGTTATATCCTTCCCCCTTAATAGGATTCTGTCCTCAGAATCAATCGTAAGAAAACGTATGACGGTATTCTCAGACATTTCATTTTAATATTCAAGTCATCTCTTCCATTCTAGACTCCTTTATATCGATTCATATTTCGCTAGGCTCGTCCTATAAGCCCGTAAATTCTATCATAAACTTAAACCTTTGGTTTACATGTCTCGTTAATTCTAGATACTGATCACTCGCACGTGACGATCCTTTTCTACCGAAAATCGAACATGACCTATTCATATAATGGATTATGCCCTGTACACAACGCTTCAAGTACTAACTCAATCATCCATAAACAATTCATTCATATACAATACTAAAACAAAACCCGCCTTTACTCGTAGCAAACATATAAACGAAGAAATCCTCCTTGTCTCGCAATAAACAGGTAAATAATTAAATCTTTAAAACAAAATCCATGTGATTAGGACAATTGATGCCACTTCCACGCTCCTACTCATAATTCAGATTTCCCTAAATAAAACTGTGAGAAAAAGAATATCAAGAAATCCCCCAATCATTCTTACTCCCCTTTCACGTACAATGTTACTCGAGGAGGGAATAATTGGAAAACTTCTATCCATTCTCAATCCCATTGTTTTACTGAGTAACCTTTTCGAAATAATAACCATTTACCTTGAAACGTATATATCTTATTCGCAATTCAAACTATTCCCGGGGTATTTTAAATCTTTCCTTGTTCGTCCGGTTGCACTTACATTGGGACGGTTTTCAATCTCTTCCTTAACTCCTGAAAGCTTTGTCCACTTTTATCCCTTTGTTTCCTGATTGGTAGCCATCTACTATTGTAACTATCTTGGTAATATCTTTGACAACCTTCGATAATTCCTAGCTAGTCCTTCAAAGTTTTCGATCTCCGCTAGCATCTTAGGCCTTTCCTGATTCATTACTTCTTTGTCGTCACGACATTCATTTCGATCCTTTCGTCATATCCTAAAAATTATAATTCTTTCAAGTCCAAAGCTCGTACTTAGAGATCATACACATGTTCTTCTTATATTCTTAAATTTCTTGAGATGTCTTCCGATCTTGAATTCTTGAAACTCATTACATACTTGATAGTAAATGAATAACCGAATTTATATCTCCGTCTGGTGAAAATCTTAGTAATTCATCCATATATACATCGAAAAGTTTACACGGGGATTTTCTCCAACCTAATCGTCTCCTTACTAGTATTTCTCACATGTATAAGATAATCATAAATCTTGTCAGAATAACCTCTTAGTCTGCACGATCGTTAGGACTCCTTTGTCAGCTTTCGACTTCACAATACAACTTATATATCTGACTATTTATCTCAACATCCAAATTCTTGTAATATTTTATCTACTGTATCCACCTTCACTCTACTTTCCACTTAGACAGAATTAATGATCTCGTGTCCTTGTCATCTGTTGCTGATCCATACTCAATCTTTCGTATTATCGAATCTTGTACATGTGTTGTCAATCAAATGAGTAATCTAATCTTGATATCCAATCCCTGCTTTAACATCAGTTCTTCAAACCTGATCATCCAATTCTTTGTCGATGTAAATGTACCTTGTACCACTTAGATGTCATATCATCTCCATTTTTACTGCATTCAATTACTGATAGTTTTAGGAATCATAAGGGTCTATAGCAAAAAAAATCAATGAAATAGACAGGTGATAACATGTATGAATATCTAAGATGAGTTTTGTTTGATAAGAATTTTATAAGAGAATTTAACTGAGAGATCAGTATGATCATTGAACTAATTTCAGGTTGCATTTGTCAATTAGGTCAACCGCCATAGCACAAAAAGGGGGCTAGCCTTCTGTACTTTCATGACAAACACAATCAGTGGCGTCCCACCAGACTTCTATCACATAGATAAGATGTCCCTGAATCCTCTATATACATAGGGTTGTTCATCCCAGTTTGAGTAAAGAAGGTTAAGTATTCAGGAAGTAACAAAAAGAATTTAAAAGTTTCAAAAGTTTATATATATATAATGTTGAATAAGAAATATCAAATATTCGGGGAAAATAAAAAGAATTCCAGGGTCTCAATAATTTATATGAATCAAGTTGAATCAAGTGATCCCCTGGAAGATAGAGGTATCTCTGAAAAATAGGATTTGTGTTTAAATGAATCTGAAAAAAAATTCGTCATCAAGTGAAGTATAGTTGATTATCAAAGGTGATGGGGTATTATCAAAATAAGAAGAACCAGGAACGAAGGTTAAATCTCCTTAAATGAATTCAACAGCTGGTAGTACTGAATAACCACACCCTTACTCCAACACATGCCAGGAATAGTATTTCACATCTTGTTTACAATCCTTTCGCACTTTCTATATCGCTCGCGGGATAACTAAAGTCGGAAAAGAAACTCTAGAAGGTACACGAAGGTCTACACGTAGCGTCTTCCAAGCTAATAGCTCCGGTCATCTACTTAGCGTATGCTGTTCCGAATTATATGCTTCGTCCTAAATTGAGTCTTTAGATGAATCAAATTCCTGCTCGCGCGATATGTCGAAATACCAAATAACGTCGCAGTAGTCGTCCTAATATCCTAAGGCGAATCTTATCCTAAATCGTTCCACCTAACATCTCACCTAAGAACTTACACCTAATTATCCTAACTTGTTTCAGTGACCATAACCTGTCGCTCTGATACCAACCTATAACGCCCCAACTTCTCAATACTGAAAATATACTTTTTATAATTAAATAGACTTTGTTACAGGGGAATTTTAGAAAATTTCGGCATGTAGTATTCGTAAATCGGACGATCCACCTGTATTTCAACCCAACCAAATTTCAAATTGACAATTACAAATAAAACTTAATACATCAACGACTCCTCACCGAGGATCGATTCCAGGTTATGGTATGAAACAAGAAACTAAACTATACAAATTATTACAATTTCTTTCACTACCCTGAATACAATCAATATACCGTCTAATCTAAAGCTTAGTTCCAATCTGTGCTTACCCGCTCTGACTTCGAGATCTATCGTGTATAGGCTGCCTCATTGCTCTCATATGATTTATAAGATGTAGACATCCACCCTTAATCCTAACTGAAAGGTTAGGGAAAATAAAGCAAGAGTGAGCCAACAATGCTCAGCAAGTTAATAATATAGTGAAACAATAATATCACAATAATTCATTGATGAACAATATCAATGATCAAACTATCTCAACGAAATAAATCAATACTCTTCATAAAATAAAACTTTCCATTTTCTTCAAACCATAACTCTTTATCAAATCATTTCTTTCCTTTGAACCATTCTGTCATCAAAACATACTTTTCATAAAACTTTTAAAAACAGTTAAGTTGATTTTTATTATTCTCCTAATTACAGACAATACGGGTGATCAGCCACGTAAAGTCCCCATTCCTTTGAAATTGGGTTCCCAATTAGGCAACACATTGGCCTTTAATGCTGGACTAGGACCACCCTAGCCTCTTACGCTATATA
Organism: Saposhnikovia divaricata; assembly: GCA_036435485.1. Taxonomy (NCBI): domain Eukaryota; kingdom Viridiplantae; phylum Streptophyta; class Magnoliopsida; order Apiales; family Apiaceae; genus Saposhnikovia; species Saposhnikovia divaricata. Next base: position 170,128,477 of record CM071594.1, on the reverse strand, counting down.
AAAGTGCTGGACTAGGACCACCCTAGCCTCTTACGCTTTTCCAATTTATAAACAATTTATTATTAATAATTTAAAACATTTCACTTTTAGTCCTTATACTCACTGATAACAGATCAGCCCAGTATTAAGAATTTCAAAAACACCTTTAATTAATTAATCCATTTTTATTTTCAATTATAAAAGACTGAGGTTTAGGGAAACAATTGATATGCAGAATCATGAACAACAGCAATAAGGTTAAGTTTCAAGGGAAACAGGTAATATAAGGATTCATAAACAGCAAAGCAATAAGATTAGACTAAACATGGCAGGAATTCAGCAAGATAGAATCATATATCAACAAGGAAACATGATAAATCAAATAACTGAGCACTTAATTAGAATCTAGAAATGGAACAACAATTATAAAGAAAGCAGGGAATAAAGAAAGTTTGAAGTTCAACAGAAGATTTAAGAAATTCTCAATTACTCAAATCTCACTCTTGTTAGCTAAGCACTCATAGGCTTCAGCTGCCAGAACCGGCATGACAATAATGAGTTTAAATAATTAAGAAGATCTCAATTCATTCTTGGCTTTAACCGTCCCTGAGCAACATATGCTTCAACGATAGTATAAACCCCGAATTAATTTTCAATAATTTGAAGAAAACGCTCTTTGAAAAATATTAATAAAGACGGGAAATATTTATATAAAATAATTTTAAAAGAATTAACACCTGAAAAACAGGTGAAGAGAATAAGCAATGACAGAATAATTTTGAGAATGTATGCTCATGAATTAATAGAAGAAGAATGTCACTGGAAATAAGAATGAAAGGTACAGACACTAGCAAAAAAAATCTGAAAGGAATATCCTATAATTAAAAGAACAGGTTCACAAATATCCAGAATAAATATGAAGAATATAATGGCTAGCAAGAAAGGATTTCGAAAGAATAAATAAATAACACAAAAGGTTTCACATCATTCAACATAAATATGAAGGGTATAAATGCTTGCAAGAAAGGATTCAAAAGAATATATAAATAAAATAGATGGGTTCACATCACTTGAAAGATAAGTGAGGGACAGTAAACTTGCCTCAATACACAGGGTTTCCATTTCCAATACTTTAACTCCTTTTCACTTTACACCCGTCTCTACTTGACCTTTCTTCGATCACACATCCATTTCCTTTATCACTTTGTCAATCCCGATAATTCTCTCATTCCTCTACATTCCATCTACACATGCGCTGGCTTTTAGCTGGCCTCGTATGCGTACATCAACCTATTCGCTCCAACCCTTGCTTTCAATAGGCGATCCGGCAACACCCACATGATGACTTCGACCCCCAGCTATATACACAGCCACACACTCCTTTTTACTCACACAACCTCAACAGTTGAGACCCAATACAGGGGAGGGGATAGGAAATAAACATCACCCACAACCGAAAAATAACAATGAAAACCCCTAATTATCAACACAGTAATTCAACTATCTACACACAGCACGCACGGGTTGCAGGGGCATGGATAGAGGAGAAGGAGAGATGAGTTGACTTGCCACACGAACCAGCAACACGCACCCACCGAGCTTACAGACACACACCACCGTACCTACATAGTAGAACACACACTATATACACGCAGCTTTCCACACACGCACGCAGCAGAAATAAAACAACCCCCAGGACAATAGAGAAAGGGGAGAAAGAGAGGAGAGTGAAAGAGAGATCCCAGAGAGATCCCAGAGAGACGCGAGGAAGAGGGAGAGTGAGTTTTGGGGGAGAGATTAAAGAGAGAGATTGTGAGTAAGGGAGAGAGATTTGAGAGGTAAACGAGAGAGAACTTTCCAGAGAATATGAGAAACAATGGCGTACTAAAAAAAACCGTGGAAAATATCGACTAAGCTGTTTAAGGCCCAAGGGGAATCTGGTAAATACACAATTGTTAAATACTTTCCTAAAATAACTAATTTTTAATCAATTTAAAAATCGAATTTCAACATAAAATAATTTTAAAATAATTTTAAAAATTCTAAAATAATATTTAGGAAATTATAAACATCCCCATATTTTTAAAATATTTTTAGGATAAAAAATGAATTAAATATGGATTTTACAAGTTTTGATCCTTGAGATATAGTAAACCTCTTAAAATCATTTTAAAGTACTAAAACATCCAAAATAATTCTCCCGAAATTTTAAAACTAAATAATTATACAAAAATGATGTTACAAAAGATTTCGTGATTTTTAATAACTCCGTTGATTTTATAAAATTTCAAAGATCAATAATGCATAATTTAAATAAATTTTCAATCACAAAAATTCAAATAAAAATACATGGACCTACACGACACACATACATCACCATATAAATAAGTAAACATGATGTCACACATATTTAATCCTAAAAAAAAATTTACCTAATATAATCCACATTTAATGTTAAATAATAATAATTATTATAAATACGAAATTTCTAAGGCGTTATACCTCTAGGGTGAGGCCAGAGGTTCCGGAGGAGGATGTTCCAGCACCTAGACATCCTAGGATTGAGACTGAGGTAGAGGAGCAGTCGGTGTTTAGAGATATTCAGATGATTCCTGTTCCACCTGCTCCAGTGCCATCACTGGCGCTGAGTCCAGACCCATTGGACGACCCTGAGGAGGAGGTAGACCCTTTGGAGGATTCAGATCCTTCGGAGGATTCAGAGGCAGATCCAGCCCCCTTTGATGATCCACCCCCACCTGTAGCTTCACCCTCACCCGTAGAGGCACCCCCACCAGAGGCCCACCCACCAGCAGGAGATGTTATTCATGTTACTCTATTGACAGATTATCAGCTTTTGGAGGGACAGTTGGCAGAGTCCTGTCGTATGGTGGATATGTTATTACAGAGGTTGGCTTGACCTTCGGGCAGGACAGCCCAGATTCCGGAGGGGATATCTGTAGGACTGATCAGCGTAGAGATGCGATCACTTGCTCGCATTAGGGAGTTGACAGCAGGGAGAGGGGCACCAGAGTGGAGACATGAGGTAGACCAGGTTATTACGTCTGCTATGGTTCAGCTGAGCGATATCATATGAGTAGGATTGCCATGATCTATAGTTAGTAGATCTTAGTCACTAATCAGACTATAGTCACCTCTGTGGTGTCATTTTCGAGGATTAGCCTAGTGTTTACTGTATTAATCCTAGTTTGATTAGAGGAATGTTGGTAGTACTTTTGTTGTATCAAATTAACACGTATCAGTATCTTTTGAGGGTCAAACTGTATACATTATGAAGCATATATATTAATTAATGAAAAATGTTATTCGCAGGTTGTGATGTATTTATCTTAACCAGTGTAGTTTACTCATATTTTGTTGAGCTGTCTTATATCTGGATATTGATTAAAATGGTGTAAGACCTCAGATTTTTGGTAGAATTAAAACTTTTATTATGTAATGAAATATAAGTGTAACAGTCATTCTAATGAACGAATATTGAATGGACTTGGATTTAAATGTTTATAGGCAATGAAGAGTACGATTGGTTGATAACTTAGATTAGAATAATATATCTCCCAAGGAAGTAAGATATGGTAATTCCAAGGAGGAAGAATATTCTCATGTCATCCAAATCGATATTTATTATTAGTCCAGTGGTTCCGTGAAAGAGTTAAGGAACGCTCAAAAGGGGACAAGGACATTTTTACAATATATAAGGAATAAAAGAAAATAAGTGATGAATATTGTTTTTGGTGGAAACCAGAATATTATTAGACGACACTATATAGAAGTACCCGGAACGGATTTCTGAGTTCGTATTAATGATCCAAGGGGAAAAAGAGTGTATGTAAAAGTTATCAGAATTTGAAAAATAGCACTTTTACTTTTCTCGAAATTTCCAAGATACCGAAGGATCAAGGGATATAATATGGAGTTAAGGAATTGTGTCACGATAAAGTAATAGAATGCTACTTATAAGTCGTAACGTGTTGATTTTATTAACGAGATACAAAAGGAGAAATCAAATGACTTAAGTGTAAGTCAACTAATAAAAGAATGGCTTAGTTGCACTTTTACAAAATGGAGTTGCTTAATATGGTGTTGACATTTGGACCAATGGCAAGTAAACAACACATTAGAAGAGATGCATCTAGGTATATAACAATAATACAAGGGATTAAGAGATAGATATACAAAAACCAAACCAAGAAACTCCATTCTGCCAAAACAGAAAACAGCTCGGTAATTTGAGCATAACTCCCTCATTTCTCATTAGAATTTTGTGTTCTATAGCTTGTTGGAAAGGTATTGAGATACTCTACAACAATTCTTTAGGATCCTCATCCAGAAAAGCAAGGTAAGAACCTCGTTTTTCCAGTTCTTTCAGCTGGTGTATAGTGACTCAGAATTACTAACTTGGATTTCTTGTTTTTTTTGGATGATCTAAGCTACTATAAGGCTATACAAGGATCATACAAGGTTTAGTAAGGCTTGTACAACATCAAAGAAGGTATACCACTTGAAAACCCTAGTTTGAATCTTGAGTTTATGATTGGTTTTTGAGTTAAGTTTGTATTAAGTGTGAAATCATGGTTATGTAAATGTTTAGTTGTGTTTTGATTGATTATGGAAGTGCTTTGTGTTCGAACCCAAGGCTGGTATGATTAACACATGGTGTATGGATTGATATATGTGTTGATTGATGAGTTGAAGGGGTGAAAATTTTGGAAAGTATGAAAGTATAGCCGTTATAAAGCCCAATTTTCGTTAAAACAAAAATCACTTGTAAAAGACAGAAATTCTCAAATCTGTTAAGGTCAGTAGGACATACCAAATGGCCATGATAAGATAGATCTTGGTTCATAGATCGTTCTGATATAAAGTACGTAAAAATTTGATGAACGATTTAGGAGAAACGGCCAAAATAGTAAAAGTAGTTCGGGAGCGTAAGTGCGAGTTCGTAAATGCGATTGAACCCCTGTAATATATGTAATCCAGTGGAAAATCTTGGTAATTAAATATTAGAGATCATAAGGAGGGTGTGAGAGAAGACCTTGTGTAAAAAGGATCGTTTTTCAATTTTATAAAAATGTTCGAATCTAAGTTAGGTGCGAATGGATCCCTTAAGAGCGCACTTAGTAATAACATTGGAAAATCACTTAGAAAATGGTCAATAACTAGCGAGATGTAATCTTTTCTAGTAAACGATCGACACTAGGACTTATATGACTTAATTACCCCAAGCATAAGTACCATGCAATGCCTTGATATCGAGCTAGTGTCGGTTATAATGATGTTAATAAGGGTTATGTTAGGGGGATGTCTAATGAGTTAACTTGAAAATGAGTTTAACCTAATTAAAGTATATACTTGACTTTTCAAAAATGTTAAATGATTAACCTTGAATAATTTTGGATTGTTTATAGATCACCGGACTGATCAGAGACACATTACCCCTACGACCCTTCCAGGCAAGAGTTCTTTTATCTTTACTTTAATAAATTATAAAATTCCTGGAAAATGATTTTGTTGAAAAATGTATATATGTATACATGATTTCATATTATCGCTTTGGCAAGGGACATGTTTCCTGATTTTCTAAAAATTATTTATGAACATGATTAATGCAAGGTACTTTATGGATAAAATGGGGTTATTTGGAAAATGGAATTACGAAAAGGAAATTTTCTGAATAAATGGAATAACAACTTGATAATGGGGATTCTATCTTTGGGCTGAGTTCAATGCAGTCCAGCTTGCAATATTTTATTCCGGCCCATGTGTTGCCGAGGGGGGATTGTGGAGAACTTTCCTCCAAGGATGATGACCGGAGAGGATCATTCCTTCTACTAGTAGTAAACAGGAACAGGTACGTAAAGGGCGACTGATCATCATCCTGTCGTATCTGGCTATGGTGAAGATCCCCTAAATTCTTAAAAGAAATTGATAACAATTTGATTTCCTTAATATTTTTGAAAGGAAGGAAATGATATGGAACAATGAATGGTATTAAGGGAGTTGAAGAGAAACTGATATTATATTTTCATAAAAAGGGAAGTGATTTCATAATGAATAATAAGAAAGTTTATGTTGATGTATTGCTGCACAAACAAGATATAAATGCTTATAGGAAATGTTTTCTTCACTTACCTTGTAAATTCATCATTTATATTTTTATTGAGCAATGTTCATTAAATACATAACACATATTTTCAAAGTTTTCTGTAATAAATTGTTTTATTTCAAACCGGGTTTTTAAAATGTTATCTTGCTGAGCTATTTTAGCCCACTCCTGCCTATGTTTATATAATAGCTATAGCAGATGCCGCGGATACGTCGCACCACACTCCGGAAGCGGGTAATGGCGGGGATATATGATAGGGATCTGTCGCCTATTCCTGAGGTAGCTTATATATATATATATATATTCAGGGTATGAGTAGACGTGTGTAAGTTAAATCAGAAGGTTGTTGTAATATATTTTGGTTGTTGATATGCTTCTTGTAGAAGTATTTTCAGCAATGCTACTTAAATATTCTTGGTTTGTAATAATAACTTTACTTTAACTTTTTTTTAATGATGGATGTTGTTCTCTGAGCATATGATTGGTGTGTGTTGTTATAAGTGTGGGTCAATAGTGTGCGTATATAATGTCATTAAATTATTCAAGTATCAAGAGTATAATATGTTTAAATGGAAATTGGACCGTGATGACCTGGATCCCTGACCCCGGATCTAGGGGTGTCACATTACTAGACAGAGATATAAAGTTGATTAATTAATTACAACCAGGAATGTAATGAGTTTCGAGGGTTCAAGATCTGAAGACATATTAAGATATCTGAGGATATAATAAGAACATGCATAAGATTTCTAAGTACGAGCTTTGGAATTGAAAGAATTATAATCTTTAGGATATGACGAAGGGATCAAAGTGCACTACGAGAAGAGGAAGCAGTAATGAATTGGGAAAGGCCTAAGATGCCAGCAGAGATCAAAAGTTTTGAAGGATCAACTAGGAATTTCCTTAGATAGTTAAAGATTTTATCAAGCTAGTTATAGCAGTGGACAAGACTATAAGTCAAGAAATGAATGAATAAAGGTGAAGAGAGCTTTTAAGAGTCAAAGAAGAGATCAAAAACCGCTCAAGTGTCAATGCAACCGGATGAACCAGGAAAGATTAAATAGGCATACAATGCTCAAGGAAATGTTCAAAGAATTTAGGAAGTTATAGATGGAAGATCCAATGGTCTAGATTGGTGTGAATGGTATTGGAAGGTTGTGACCCCGGGTAGTTTGTATCGCAAATAAGATAAATACGTTTCAAGGTAAACAATTATTAGTTTCGAAAAGGTTACTCAGTAAAACAATGGGATTAAGGATGGATAGAAGTTTCCCAGTTATTCCCTCCTCGAGTAACATTATACGTGAAAGGGGAGTAAGAATGATTGAGGGATTTCTTGATATTCTTAATCTTAAAGTTTTGTCTGGGATAATCTGAATTATGAGTAGGAGTGTGGAAGTTATATCAATTGTTTTAGTCACGTGAATTTTGTTTTAAAGATTTAATTATTTACCTGTTTACTACAAGTAAAGGCAGATTCTTCGTCTATATGTTTGCTACAAGTCAAGGCGGGTTTTGTTTTAGTATTGTATACGAATGAATTGTTATGAATGATTGGATTAGTAATTGAGGTACTTTCATACAGGGCATAGTCCATTATACGAATAGGTCATGTCCGATTTTTGGTAGAAAAAGATCGTCACGTATGAGTGATATATATCCAGAATTAACAAGACATGTAAATCAAAGGTTTAAGTTTATGTTGAAATTTGCGGGCTTATAAGATGAGCCTATTGAGATATGAATTGATGTAAAGGAATTCCAGAATGAAAGAAATGACTTGGAAATTGAAAGAGAAATGTTTGTGAATACCGTCATGTGTTTTCTTACAATCGATTCTGAGGACAGAATCCTATTAAGGGGTGGGGGGAGGATATACGCCCTTGGAAAATATCGTAATTATAAATATTATTATTTAATATTAAATGTGCAATATATGGTGTGATATAATTTTTTTAAAATATATGTGACATCATGTTTACATTTTTATATGATGATTTATTTGTGAAATGTGAGTCCGTGTATTTTTATTTGTATTTGTGACGATTTAAATCTATTTAGATTATGCATTATTGATCTTCTAAGAATTTTATAAAATCATCGGAGTGAGTAAAAATCACGAAATCTTTTGTGTTATTATATTTATGATATTATTTATTTTTTAAAATTATTCGGTGAATTATTTTGAGTGTTTGATATTTTAAAATGATTTTTAAGAGTTTTATTGCATTTTAAAGATCAAAACTTGTAAAATTCATATTTAATTCATTATTGATCGTAAAATTATTCTAAAAATATGGGGAGGTAGCTAATTTTATTCTCTACATTTTAAAAATAATATTGAGATTTATTTTCAAATTTATTTATTTAATTTACAAATTACAAAAGGCTGAGCTGAATTGTTTTAAGTAAAGAAATTCGAATTAGGAAATTCCTAAACTACTTTATCCCCTCCTAAATCCCTAATTTAACAGTTTGTTCCCCAAAATCAATCAGGTACTCTGTTTTCCAGTTAATCTCACGAGCTCACATCTCTTCCTCTCAATCTCTGACGCGACCTCTCCATCAATCTCTCTCTCTCACAATCCCTCTCTCCCTCCACACAAAACTCTTTCTCTCCCTTTTCTCTCCTACAAACTGAGCATATGGTGTATCTGCATGTTCGAATTGGAGGATAGAAGGACTGGGAATCGTTGTGTGTGCCACTATAGGCGTGTGTACAAGTACGATTTGTGTGTGTTTATGTGGGTCCAGTTGATTGAAAGGAGTTTTCGAATTTCTGTAACATTTGTTTATTTTTACTGAATTGATTATGATGATGCTTACTAATTAATTGTTTGGTTTTTAACTCTAAATTGGATTGAGGTCCCTAATTTGAATAATCATTATTTAAGTTCGATTAGTAAATTTTGTGTGGAGTTTCATTATTATTCGAATTTTATGATCATATTGGAAATATATGATGGAATTGATAAATTTTATTTCGTTATTGATTCGGATTATTAAGATGTGGCATTAGGGTGACTTGGTTTGTGGATGATACGAGTATGTACGATATGTATTAAGTTTATGGATTGTCAGAGATGTACAAATGAGGTACATTAGAATAATTTGGTATGACTGTAAATTGTATTGAAGCAAGGGATGTTGGATTTTCGATTTGATAAGTTGTATTCTGACAGGTTAGGTCATATTTTAGAGGAGGTGTTGTTCGATTTTTGTCAGAATTACTTTTGTGACTTTTATAGTAATTTGATAAGGATTAATGTAAATGGATATGATATATATGTAATATATATATATATATGTAAGAGAATAATACGTGCTAAGTGCTTATGTGTTTATGTGATTATATATTACTATTTCGAGAATATGATCTGTGTGAACTATATGTCTTAATTGTAAAGCGTACTAGGACGTGTTCTGGTAGAACAGAGTTAGACGGTTACGGTTATGAGCGTACTGAAGTAGTACTTTACCTGTATATAGGTACGCATAGGAGGCCAGCTAAGAGCCAGTGCATATGTAGATGGAATGTAGAGGAAGGAGATACTTATCAGGACTGACAAGTGATAAAGGAAAGATGGATGTGTTATCGAAGAAAGGTGATATATAAAGAAGTAGAGACGGATGTAAAGTGATAAAGTGTTAAAGTATTTGAAAATGGAAACGCTGTGTATTGAGGCAAGTTTACTATCCCTCACTAATCGTTCAAGTGATGTGAAACTGTTTCTATTATTTATATATATGCGTTCTTTCAATTGCTTTCTTGTAATCATCTGTACCGTTCAATTTCATTTTTAAATAATGTGAACTTGTCTTGTCAATTAAACGATGTTTCTTTCAAATCATTTTGCTAGTGCCTAAACTCTTCATTTTTATTACCGGTGACTTTATTCTTCTATTAATTTACAAACATTCATTCTAAAATTATTCTGTCACTGTTTGTTTTCCTCACCTATCGTTCAGGTGTTGATTTCTTTTAAAATTATTTTATTTCAATATTCCTCGTCTATACTGGGATTCTTCAAAATATGTTTTCTCTCAAATTGATGTAAACTAATTCGTGGTTTATACTGTCATTAAGGCATGTATTGCTCAGTGACGGTTAAAACCGAGAATGAATTGAGATCTTCTTAATTATTCAAACTCATTATTGTCATGCCGGTTTGGCAGCTGAAGCCTATAGGTGCATAGCTGACAAGAGTGAGACCTTGGGTTATTGAGAATTTCTTAAACCTTCGATTTAAATTATTCAACTCTTTTATGTAAATTCCAATTTGCCATTAAAATTATATCAATTGATAATCTTTGAAATGAGTGGATTTAGCTAGTGCAGTAACTTAAATCTTCGGTTGAACTTTGAATTTTCTGTATTCCTTGCTTTCTTTATAATTGCTGTTTCATTTCAAGAATCTTAATAATTTCTCCGTTATTTAATTTATTTATGCTTCCTTGTTGAATTATGATTCAATCTTATTGAACCATGCCATGATTAGTTTAATCTTATTGCTTCCCTGTTTATAATTCCATATGTCGAATGCTTCCGTGACCCTCAATCTGTTATAATTGCAAATGGAATGAGTTAATTAAAGATGTTTTTTTTTAAATTCTTATATCGGGCTGATCTGTTATCAGTGAGTTTAAGGACTGAAAAGTGAAATGTTTTAAACTATTATTAATAATTTTTTTTTATAAATTGGAAAAGCGTAAGAGGCTAGGGTGGTCTTAGTCCAGCACTTTTATTTAGCGTAAGAGGCTAGGGTGGTCCCAGTCCAGCATTAAAAGCCAATGTGTTGCCTAATTGGGAACCCAATTTCAACGGAATGGGGACTTTACGTGGCTGATCACCCGTATTGTCCGTAATCAGGAGAATAATAAAAATCAACTTAAATGTTTTTAAAAAGTTTTATGAAAAGTATGTTTTGATGGAAAGAAATATTTTGAGAAAAAGTTATGATTTAAAGAAAAAATGGAAAGTTTTATTTTATGATAGAAATTGAGTTATTCCCTCGAGATAGTTTGATCATTGATATTGTTCATCAATGAAATATTGAAAAATTGTTGTTCACTATATTATTAACTTGCTGAGCGTTCTTTGGCTCACTCTTGCTTTGTTTTTACCTAACCCTTTGCAGTTAGGCTTAAAGATGATCTACTTACATTTTTCATTTCAAATGAGAGCGATGAGGCATTCTGTTCAAAACAGATTTCAGAGCCAGCGCGGGCAGGCACGGATTTGGTATGAGCTTCAGATTAGATGGTACAATAGTTGAGATTAGATCAGAAATAGAAAATGAAATAATTTGTGTAATTTATATTCTTGTTTCATACCATAACCTGGAATCGATACTCGGTGGGGAATCGCTGGTGATCAATGCCTTGCTCCTCAATTACTTGAGTTGCAGGCTGCAAAGAAATTTGAGATGTAGATTCTAGAATAGGAGTGTCTTGTAGAGTAGATTTTGGCAACTCCCCCTGAGAGATAGAGGGAGTTTCAATTGTGATGTTCTCTCCACTCAGTATTGTGCCAGCCTTATTACTCCCATGTGATGACTCTTTACAAGAAAGTTCATTGGGGGGAATGATTGATTCTATAGATGAACCCTGTTGAGAGAGTACATCTAGTGAGCTGTTTGCCCCTGATTGTACAACTTCAGCCATTTGAGTGACTGAAGAGGTGGTTTTCCTAGACTTCTTCTTCTTTAGCCTTTGTAAGGGTGAATCAGGTTCCTCACTTTCTAAACCTAGTTCTACAGCCAAGGCAGCTTCAGATAATATGGTCAAGGGTGCAGAAGCAACCTGTTTTTTCTTCTTCTCCTTTTTACTAACATCACCCTGTTGAGAGGATGATGCAGTTGGCTCACTGTTTAGTAATGTTTTTGGTTGAGGAGGTAAGTTAGCAGACCCTGGGTTAGCATTTTGTTCTACTTGCTTGGGCTGTGCTAACTCAGATTTTGATGCAAATGTTTGCATGTTGTGAGGGTAAGACTCAAATAACCTCTACATATGAGGGGTTATTACAAGTCTCACATCCACATCATTCCTAGTATCCAAATTACCAAAAATGAGTTTGGTCATGGACTTAAGATAGCCTATTCTTGTTTTATCTAAATTCAATCAAATTTTTATCTAAGTAATTAACAAGGTTGTAAAAATTGGAACTCGGTTCGACTCAGTCTTGTTCCGGAAAAACGAGTATTCGGAAACTCGGAGAGTACTCGTTTTGAGTACTCGGAGAACAAATAGGATATTTTTTTAAAATTGTTTTCTCATATATTAAATCCATTCATTCATATTTTAATGTACATGTGTTAAAATTTAGAATTTAACGGTAATATATATTATATATATATATATATATATATATATATATACTAATAATAATAATTTAATAATATTAAAACCAATAAATAAACATTAAAAATACGATAAGTCTAATTCGATTTGACTCTGAAACTTGGATCGGATGAGGGGTTAAAAACGAGTACTCGGAATGAGTACTCGGCTGACTCGACGATTTTTATAACCCCGGTAATTAAGAAAAGACTGAATAAACCTGGGAAAGAAGATATCATTACCTCTCTTGGCTGTGTTCTTACCAAGTTTTCCATAGAGCTCCTGCATTATGAGCTTTCCAACATCTATCTTTCTGTCAAAGGCCAATGAGTACCCTATCTGTTGAGCAGGTGCATTCAATTGGTCATAGCTGGACTTCCTTCCACTGAATACTTGCAGAAGGGTTGCAAACACATAACTCCATTCTTTCCTTAGGTGCTTCCTATTCAGGTTCCCAACCTTGATAGTGTTTGAGTACCTTATAAGTTTAAAGAACTCCACCACTTGATCATCTGTTACTAGACTGTTATATTCATCCTGGTGAAGATCCAAGGACTTGCTCATATCCTCAGAAGTGATGTTGAACTCTTTACCCAGAACTTTGCAATTTATGACATAGCCCAAGCTGCCATCTTCAAGAGCAATAGTTTCAGTAATTGCAGTGCTCCAAAACTGTTCTAGAATGTCTAGATACAGAGTTGGATTGGCCGTAAGTGCTCCCTTGATATAGGATTCAGACATCCATTTTACAAAACACTTGTAATTAGCATTTGGAGCTTCGACATCACTTGAGAGAGCGATGAAGTTGGTGTTGAATTTCATGGTTTCCATTGATACAGAGAAGAGGGAGAAGAGAATGAAGGTTGAAGAAGAAATTTAGCTTTTGAGATTAGGGTTTTAGCTTGAGAAATCTAATGAAATGAAAGAAGTAGTTGTGGAATTGTATAAGTATGAAGTACTTGAACTGTCGATTAGATATATGTTTTGTATCGATAAGTCAGGCATTCGAGAAGTGTAAAACAACTATTCGATATGTCAAGAAAGGCTTATTCGATAACTCAAGCAGGTAGAAACTCACAACTGGCAGTTTATCCAATTTAAAATTGAATAAAATATGTTTTTATGAGCGAATTGAGATTTTAGACAAAAATCCAAAAACGATTGAAATTCAGCGATAATTCAGCTTTTCAAAATGATTCAAGAACTCAAAATATGATATTCGAGAACTCAGACAATTAGAGAACTCAAGTACCATTTTTGAGAAGTCAAGTATATCTCCATTCGATATCTCTAAAAGACTCTATTCGAGAACTCAAAAGTACTCTAAGGGGACTTGTTAGAGAAGTCGAACAGTAACACATAATGAATCATTAGAGAAGTCAGACTTCTCGAAATAAGCTTTCACTCATAAAATTCAATTTTCACTATCTTTTAAAATTTACATGAAATATTCGGTGAAGAATATTCTAACAAATTAAATAGTGATTTTCTTGAAATTTCATAGAAATTCCAAGTTAACAAAATATGATTTTTCACCATATGCAACAGAATTGAAATATTTATAAATCATATTTCAGCCAACACTTACTTCAAAAATATTGAGCATTTAAATAAAGAAAGTGTTTACTGTTGCAACAATTTTGTTGATACTTTCACTTAGCCAGATTCTGAAGAATTCAGCATTCCAATCTCACTAACCAACCTAGTGAAGGTGGCTTCATCCAATGGCTTAGTGAATATATCAGCTAATTGTTTATCTGTGGGAACATAATGTAACTCAATGGTTCCGTTAGTTGCATGTTCCCTGATAAAATGATACTAATGTCAATGTGCTTTGTCCTAGAATGATTGATGGGATTGGCAACTATAGAGATTGCACTTGTGTTGTCACACATGATAGGAATCTTTTCCAACACAAGCCCATAATCTCTAATTTGGTTTCTAATCCAAAGCACTTGAGCACAACAACTCCCAACAGCTATGTATTCAGCCTCAGCTATGGAAGTTGATACAGATTGTTGTTTCTTGCTGTACCAAGAGACTAACCTTTGTCCAAGAAACTGGCAGCTTCCTGAGGTGCTTTTTCTATCCACTCTACATCCAGCATAATCAGCATCAGAATAACCAACCAGATTGAACCTTGTGTCCTTAGGATACCATAAACCCAAGTTTGAAATGCCCTTTAGATATCTAAAGATCCTTTTAATAGCAATCATGTGTAATTCCTTTGGATTTGACTGAAACCTTGCACACAGACATGTAGCAAACATGATGTCTGGCCTACTTGCAGTGAGATAGAGTAGAGAACCAACCATGCCTCTGTAGACTGAGATATCTACCTTCTTGCCCTTAACATCTTCATCCAATTTAGTGGCAGTGGCCATGGGTGTCTTTGCAGGTGAGCTTTCTTCCAAGTCAAACTTCTTCAATAGGTCCTTGATGTACTTGGTTTGACTAATAAAGATACCATCTTTCCTTTGACTAACTTGCAGTCCAAGAAGGAATGCCAACTCTCCCATCATGCTCATCTCATATCTGCTTTGCATGAGCTTATAAAACTTTTCACACAGTTTCTCATTAGTAGAGCCAAATATGATATCATCCACATAGATTTGAACTAGGATAATATCATTACCATGCTTCTTGTAAAACAATGTCTTGTCCAATATGCCTATAGTGAACTGATTTTCAAAAAGAAATTGTGATAGAGTGTCATACCATGCTCCTGCTTAAGTCCATACAATGCCTTAAGCAATCTGTAGACAAAGTTTGGGAAATGTGGATCCTCAAATCCAGGTGGTTGTTGCATATATACTTCTTCTTCCAACTCTCCATTCAGAAATGCACTCTTGACATCCATTTGATAAACTTTGAAATTTGAGTGTGCAGCAAATGCCAAGAAGATTCTGATGGCTTCCAGTCTGGCAACAGGGGCAAATGTCTCATCATAGTCAATGCCTTCCTGTTGAGAGTATCCTTTTGCAACCAACCTTGCTTTGTTCCTTATAATTACACCATCTTCATCCATCTTATTTTTCAGAACCCATTTTGTTCCAACAATGGTTCTATTCTTTGGTGCAGGCACAAACTCCTATACTTTGTTTCTTTCAAATCGATTTAGCTCTTATTTCATGGCAATAATCTAGTCTGGATCCAATAGTGCATCGTCAAGTTTCTTAGGCTCAACTTGAGACAGAAAGCAACCATAGAGACACTCATTTTGAGTTGCTCTCCTTGTTCTCACTCCTGCATTTGGATCTCCAATAATTTGATCTGCTGTATGTGATCTATCCCATTTTCTTGTATGCTCATGTTGTTTCATTAAATGAGATGTTGCTTCATCATCCAAGTTGTGATCAAATTCATTTCCTCCCCCTGTGAAAGTGCTCTCATTCACAAGTGTGTCTTGGATGCTTGTATCTTCACTGTTGATTGGCACAAACTCTTCTCTTGCTTCATCATTCACTGGAGTTTGTTGTGCTGTAGTCTCAACTTCAGTTTCAATCTCTCCATCAGAATCATCCATATCTTTAAACCTTAATGGATCCCTATCTTCATCATTGGCTTCTTCTAGTCCAGGTAGTTTGCTGTCATCAAATGTCACATCCGTGCTTTCCATAACTTTCTTTTGATTGATGACATAAACCTTGTAAGTTGTTCTCTCCAATATAAACCTTGTAAGTTGTTCTCTCCAATGAATAGCCAGGAAATATTCCTTCAAATGCCTTTGCATCAAATTTTCCAACATATTCTGAATTATCCTTCAACACAAAGCATTTGCTTCCAAAAGCATGAACATGCTTAAGAGTGGGTGTTAAATATAATTGATGTGTTTTAATCAGTGTTTAAGTGTTACAGGGAGTTATCAGAGTTTAGCTGGAAGCAGTCAGAGTTTGCGTAAACTCTGACAGTTGGAAGCTCAACAGAGTTTGTTAAACTCTGTCTGAAGGAAGCGCGTCTACTGTTCAACAGTGATTAAAGATTAATTATGGAAGCGATATCTTTGAAGATTGGATAGCTATCAAAGAGATTGAGTTGACATAGGAGACGTGTGACAATCTGTAATTGATATCATTGTATAGCTGATTATTAGGAATATCAATTAGAGATTGTATCGTAGCTGTATGTTATATAAATACAGATAGGTTAACCCTAGAAGGGTATCGATAACGAATTATCATTATTGTAACCTAACAGCTCTTTGTGATATTTTACATCACGAAGAGGGTTTGAAATACAAGAAGTTTTTAAGTGCATAAACGCTTTTACTTGTTAATTTCTCATACAAAGTTGATTATTATTTGTGTATTTGGCCTAACAAGTGGTATCAGAGCCAATCTGTTACTTTATTACAGGTTAAGATCCAAACACAACAATAATCATGTCAGAAATTCCTCCACCAACACCTACTGTTTCTGAAAAGGCTCCTACTACTGTGAGTCGTTATGAACCAATCAGGGTTCCTATTCTGAGGCCATTAGAGTATGCAATGTGGAAGGTCAAGATGACTATGTTTCTGGAGGCTACAGATCCAGAATATCTTGACAGAATTTATGAAGGCCCTCATAATCCTACAAAACTATCTGTTGCAGTTGCTGGTGAAGCAGCAAAAATGGTTCCAAAGGAAAAGAAGGATATGACTCCTGAAGATCTATCACCAATTGCTAAGGATGCAAAAGTTAGGCATTTACTACATAGTGCCTTAGACAATGTTATGTCTAACAAAGTCATTAACTGCACCACTGCAAAAGAGATATGGGATGCACTTGAAGTCAGGTGTCAAGGAACTGCAGCTATTAAGAAGAATATGAGAAACATACTCACACAAGAGTATGAGCATTTTGAGGCTAAACCTGAAGAGACCATGACAGAAACATTTGATAGATTCTGTAAACTGATTAATGATTTGTCATTGGTCAACAAAGAGTATGATCTAGAAGACTCGAATCTCAAGTTTCTTCTTTCTCTACCTGAAAAGTGGGATGTGAAAACAACCACTATTAGAGACAACTATGATCTTGCTGAAACAGAGATTGATGAAATTTATGGACTGCTCAAAACTTATGAATTGGAAATGGAGCAGAGAAACAGGAGATCAAGTAGAAAAGGAAAGTCTGTTGCTCTTAATGTTGAAGAGAAGCCTCAGAAGAAAGAGGCAACAAGAAGGAAAATGAAGGGAAAAGCTTTGGTCATACATTCAGAAAGTGATTCACCAAACTCTGATTATGATTCAAATTCTTCTGAATCATCTGACTCTGAGGATGATGAAGAAGAAATGAGAAAAATGGCTGTGCTGATGGTGAAGACTTTCAAGAAAATGGGCTTCAAGAATTTCAAGAAAGGAAAAAGGTTTTCTAGGGATTCAAATGAAGACAGGAAAAACTACAGGAAGTCTGATAAGAGAGATTCTAAAGGGAAGAAGGATAAGTCTGAAATTCAATGCTACAAGTGTAAGGAGATGGGTCACTATGCTCCTGAGTGCAAGAAGGGTAAAACTGGAAAGGTACTCTACACTAAAGGCAGAGATTGGGCAGATACTTCAGATTCTGATGAAGAAGTGAACTATGCTCTCATGGCTACTACTGAATCAGAATCCTCTGAAAATCAGGTACCTCCAACTACCTATGCTTATAATATTGATGACATTGCTCAATTAAGAATTTTTCTTAAGTCATTGCATATAAGTTATAGGGATCAGACTTTAGAAAATGAGAGGATAAAAGCTAAAAATTCTGAACTTAAAGAGAGAAATAAACTTGTTGAAGAGAAACTTGAAAACATGCAACAAGTTCAGAAAGAGAGAGATGATGCTGTTTCTATAGAACAGGATTTGCTTCAGAAATATAAACAACTAGAATCTGAGTTGGAGGAAGCAAATAAGAAAATTAGGACTTAGACTAATTCTGGAAAGGACACTCAACAGATTTTTCAAACAGACACTGTTGGTCTAGGTTATAATGAGGGAGATGAACTTTGATTTCAAAATCAAGTTAAAGTCAGAACTAAATTTGTTCATGGAACCAGGAAATTTTTGTCTGAGAATGAAAAAGAAGCTGTCCAAAGAAAACCAGTAAAAACTAGTGTTAATCAGGTTAATATTGGTTCAATGACAGATAAACAACTCAAACATAAACTGAAGGAGTTAAAATCTGTTGAGAAAAAGAAAGTGTCAAACAAAAACAGAAATGGAAAAGTAGGCATTACTTCAGGAAATAAACCAATGCTTGCTAGTTATGCTCCAAGAAAGACATGTCATAACTGTGGTAGTACTAAGCATCTTGCAAATTTCTGCAAGAAAAATAAAAATATAAATTCTTTACCTACAAAGTCTGAGGTAAAGAAGGATTTTGCTAGAACTAAGCCACAGACTCTATGCACACACTGTGGAAGCACTTGGCATTCCATCTATACTTGCAGAAAATATTATGCTATCTATCATAATTACTATGAACTGAAACCCAATCTAAAATGGGTTAAAGTTGATACTGCAAGTGTAAACATTGATACTGTTAGCTCAAACTCTGATAATGTTAATTCCGCTGCAAAAGCTAACAAAGTTAAGAATGCCAAAGGATCCAAGCAAGTCTGGATCCTTAAAACTAATCCTCAGTAATTGTTTATGATTGCAGGGTAATAGGGAGGCAACCCTAGTCGTGGACAGTGGATGTTCAGGACACATGACTGGAAATAAAGCCCTGCTATCAGAATATGAGGAGAAGGCTGGCCCAAAAGTTTCCTATGGTGATGGCAATATAGGAAGAACATTGGGATATGGCAGTATCAATCTTGGAAATGTCATCATCAACAATGTAGCTCATGTCCCAGGACTCAAGCATGACTTGCTATCTGTGAGTCAAATCTGTGACAAGGGATATCATGTAGATTTCCAACCTGAATATTGTGAAGTTATCAGCAAATCTACAGGAAAGGTTGTTCTAGTTGGTAACAGGCAAAACAACATTTATGAAATCAAGCTTTTGATAGACTCTGTTGGAAAAGCTGTTTGCCTGTCTACAAGAATGTCTAGTGAAGAGAGTTGGAAGTGGCACAAGAAACTCTCACATTTGAACTTGAACAACATCAATGAATTGATCAGAAAGGATCTTGTAAGAGGACTCCCAAAGACCCTGTTAAATGTTGATGGCCTATGTGACTCATGTCAGAAGGCTAAACAAAGGAAGTCATCTTTCAAGAGCAAAACAGAATCTTCTATCACTGATACCCATCATCTTCTTCATGTTGATCTATTTGGTCCAGTAAATGTTATGTCTATTGCAAGGAAGAAATATGCTTTAGTCATTGTTGATGAATACACTAGATTCACCTGGGTGTATTTTCTAGCAAAGAAGGATGAAACTGCATCAACTCTGATGGAGCATGTGAAGCTTCTGGACAAAGGATCAAGCAACAAAGTCAGAATCATCAGAAGTGATAATGGAACTGAGTTCAGAAATGCAACAATGGAAGAATTCTGCAAGGACAATGGAGTGAAACAAGAATTTTCAGCACCTGGTACACCACAACAAAATGGTGTAGTTGAAAGGAAAAATAGAACCTTAATTGAAGCTGCCAGAACTATGCTTGATGAAGCAAAATTGCCAACTTATTTCTGGGCAGAAGCTGTTCAAACTGCTTGTTTTACTCAAAATGCAACACTGATCAATAAGCATGGAAAGACACCATATGAGATGGTGAAGAAAAAGAAGCCTAACCTGAAATACTTTCATATTTTCGGGTGCAAATGTTTCGTTTTGAAGACTCATCCAGAACAGTTGACCAAGTTTGAGCTAAAGGCAGATGAAGGAATTTTTGTTGGCTATCCGCTGTCAACAAAGGCATTCAGAGTTTACAATCTGAGAACTAAAGTGATCATGGAATCTATACATGTTTCTTTTGATGATAAGAAGATAACTGGACTTGAAGACAAAGACGAATATGATCAACTGAACTTTGAAAATGAAGTTTTAAACTCTGATGAAGGAAACTCTGAAGAAACAATTCTGACAAACTCTGTTGAAACAAACTCTGAACCTCTACTGGTAAATTCTGGAGAAACTTCTCAGTCACAACAAAGAGGAGAACCAGTTGAGGGGGAGCATGATCAAGATGAAGACTCAAACACTGATACTGAGTCAACTGAAAAATCTGGATCAAACTCTGATGCTTCAAACTCTGAAAATTCAAATTCTGACTCTGGAGAGTCTCAGAAAACGAAAATAGATCACAACAGAATCAGGAGAGCATGGATCAAGGGGGAGGATCACATGCTGATAGAAGTCATTTGCCTTCTGCTAGGAAATGGACTAAATCACATACACCTGATTTGATAATTGGTGATCCAGATGCAAAAGTAAAGACAAGAAGTGCTACTGCAAGTGAATGTCTGTTTCATGCATTCTTGTCTAAAAATGAACCAAAGAAAGTGGAAGAAGCTCTTCAAGATGCAGACTGGATAACAACAATGCAGGAAGAGTTAAATGAATTTGAAAGGAATGAAGTTTGGACCCTTGTACCAAGACCAAAGAACAGATCTATTGTTGGTACTAAATGGGTTTTCAGAAACAAGACTGACAGTGAAGGTGTTATCACAAGGAACAAGGCTAGACTGGTAGCAAAAGGTTATTCACAGCAGGAAGGAATAGATTATGATGAAACATTTGCTCCAGTTGCAAGATTGGAGGCAATCAGAATTTTTCTAGCATATGCCTCTCACAAGAAATTCAAAGTGTTCCAGATGGATGTGAAAAGTGCTTTTCTGAATGGAAAGCTTGAAGAAGAAGTGTTTGTTGAACAACCACCAGGATTTGTATACCCCAAATATCCAGATTATGTCTACAGGCTAGATAAGGCATTATATGGACTTAAGCAGGCACCAAGAGCATGGTATGAGACACTTGCTCAGTTTCTTCTAGAAAGTGGATTCAACAGAGGAACAATTGACAAAACTCTGTTTTATTTCAATCAAGGAAGTGACCTCCTTTTAGTTCAAATTTATGTTGACGACATCATCTTTGGGTCTACTAATGATAAACTCTGTAAGAAGTTTGCCAAGCTCATGCAGTCCAGATATCAAATGAGCATGATGGGAGAGCTTAGTTACTTTCTAGGCCTACAGGTGAAACAAACAGAAGATGGAATTTTCATTAATCAAGAAAAATACACCAGAAATCTTCTCAAGAAATTTGGTATGCTTGACTGTTCATCTGCATCAACTCCCATGGCAACAGCAACTAAATTGGACAAAGACACAGGAGTTTCAGTGGATATGACAAACTACAGGGGCATGATAGGATCTCTTCTATACTTGACAGCTAGTAGGCCTGACATCATGTATGCAACCTGTCTTTGTGCAAGGTTTCAGGCAGATCCTAGAGAGCCACATCTGACAGCTGTGAAAAGAATCTTCAAGTATCTCAAGGGCACCATATCATTAGGTCTGTGGTACCCCAGAGAATCAGATTTTAAGCTACTTGGGTATTCTGATGCAGACTTTGCAGGCTGTAAGGTAGACAGAAAGAGCACTAGTGGAAGTTGTCAATTTCTTGGTGACAGACTTGTTTCCTGGTACAGCAAGAAACAGAAATCAATCTCCACATCTACAGCTGAAGCAGAGTATATTGCAGCTGGTAGCTGTTGTGCACAGATCTTATGGATGAAGAATCAATTGCTGGATTATGGATTGAGGTACAGTAATATCCCTATTTACTGTGATAATCAAAGTGCTATTGCTATGACAGGTAATCCAGTACAGCATTCAATGACCAAGCACATCAGCATAAGGTACCACTTCATCAGAGAACATGTGGAAGATGGAAATATTGAACTACATTTTGTATCTACAGAACAACAGCTTGCAGATATCTTCACTAAACCATTGAGTGAAGCTACATTTACAAGACTGGTAAATGAACTAGGAATGGTCTCTGGTTCTGACTAGAAATGTTGGTTAGATTCAAACTTTACTTATGTGATGTATTAATCATATTTCCTGATTGGTTAAATGCTAAGTGTACTTTGTTGATTAAACTCTGTTATGCATACTCTGTTAAACTCTGTCAGACAACTTGTCATCCGTTGATTGTAGGTTGCATCAGTTGATGACTAACTGAAATGTATCCGTTGATATTATATGGTCTTATCCGTTGATATTATATGGTCTTATCCGTTGATGGTTGTACAGTCTTATCCGTTGATGGTTGTACGGTCTTATCCGTCGATGGTTCTGTTATGCAGTCTCTAAACTTTGTCAGCATGTCTGTATATCATACACTGTTAATAAGTTTGATAAACTCTGTGAACTTTGAGTTGATTTTTGTCTGAATGAAAACACCAATGAAGAAATATGTATGAAGCATGATTCTCAGCAATTAATCATGAATCTTTCTGAGTTATTGAGATCTAATCTTAGATTGTGCAGAAAGTTAACACAGCATGATACAGGATCATATTTATAGCATCTCTTAGTTTATTTTGTCCTAAACTCTGAGTCTATAAATACTGTATGCATTACCTTTCATGAAGAACTACTGATGTTGATGAACTCTAAACTCTGTTAGTTATACTCTGATAAAATAAAATGTTTACTGCAATACCCCAAAGAAAATGTATATAGGTTATTGTACTCCTTTGAGATTATGTTGGATACTAGGATGACCCAGGAACCTATTGGTATATAATATGTGCTAAAATTCTCTGATTTTTGGTGACTAGTTAAATACTAGGATGACCTAGGAACTTATCAAAATGATAAGGGCTAAAATTTTTGAATTTTTGGTGACTGGTTCCAACCTCTGATTACTGGAATGAAAAATAAAAAAAAATGAAATAAAAAAAAAATGAAAAAAAATGTGTATATAAAGGGGGTATAAAATAAAAATTACTGTATAAAGTTCGATTACTTCAGAGTTTAGCTTTCATCATACAGTCAGTGTTTACTATGACAGTTTGTGCATCTAGTGTTTATTGATTTACTTTATGGATTTTATGAAAAATTAGATGCTCTAAAAATTGACTTAGTAAACTCTGCTTCACACACACAAATATTCACAACTGTGCAATTTATGAAAGGGTTTCGATGATAAAGTTGGAGAATTGACAAACGTTGTTGATTCGTGATTTGTACTCTAAGGTAAATTTTCACTTGGACAATTTGAAAATCTTGGAGTAAGTAGGGTTTTTTGACAACTGTTAATTAGTGGATAGTTGATGAATGTGTTCTTTATATGATTACTTTAATTAGTTGTCATATTTACTTCTTGATGCATTTTCTTGAAGAACAGTTCATATAACACAAATAACAGTTGCAGAACACAATGAATATGATTAGAAAAACAAAATTTTCATTGATAATAAGAAAGAGATTACAAGCATATATTACACCTTTTTTGTTCTCTCTATCTGCTAATCTATTCAACAGGAAAGTAAAAGGTTCGTCCACACCACTCCATTGTTAGCAAAAATTCCCAGATCCCATCTTTGCCACTTTATTTGGGTGGAAGTTGAAGGGATAAGGTTATTTTTGCTGACATATTCATTAACAATGGTTGGTGGTGGTGGATGAGGATGCCTTCGAGGAGAGCCATGTCAATGTTGCTTGGAGGGCAGCATCGATGTCGATCACCCTTGCAGGTTTCTCTCTCTCGAGCTCTTCCAGACCAGCATCCATTTGCAGCCACAGCGTCTCAAGCTGCCTTTCCCACTCAAACGCTTCAAACTCTTCACGCGTATAGCTGAAGATGTCCCTATTCTCGACAAGATGAAGGTTTTTCTCTTTGATGGTAAGGTTGGCCATTGTTTTTCAAGAGTATTTGGTTTGAAAGGTTTGTGATTTTACAGGGGAGACTGAAAGGTTAAAGGTTTAATGAATAATCTGAGCAAGTCTCTAGGCCTTAAATAGAGATGGGTAAGAACAAAGTCCTTAATCGCTTCGTATTCTGGTTTTTAAAGGCAACAGGTAAACGTTTCAAATTCTGATTTTACTTGGGTCCAGATATTTTTAAAAGAGTATTATTTGATTTTTGTTAAAATCAAATATTTTAATGCTTTAATTCTAATATACTCTTTTTAAAAAAATAGGCGCACATGACCCACTCGCCTTTAATGTGTCCCACTTACCTATTATCGTGTCCCACTACACATTAATCAAGGAACTGATTGAGTGTCTGTTACATAAGATATTGAGTTTTTCTTTAATTTAATCACTTTTGTGTCCAAACGAGTTTGTTTACTCTTACTCTCACAGTTTTCTTAGTTTTCTCTTGGGCACTCACGCAAACACCTTTTCTACATACACATCTTTTGGAAATTCTTGGAAATTCTTAAGTCAATGGCATCTAAAGCATTCACTGCTCTTGGCTTACGGTTTGTTCCTAATAACTATGAAGCTCCACTCTATCATGAACGCGTTCCAGAATCGTTTCATCTCATGCAGAACTTTTTGAGGGATTCAGAGATTGGACAAGCTCTGACTGGACCTGCTACTCTTTCTGCGTCTCAAATTGCTTCATTCTGGCAGAACTCAGTTTATGTGGATGGAGGAGAAAGTGGAACTCCTACCATTATCTTCACTTATGAAGATCAAGACCATGTGATTACTCCACAGACTATACGAGATACAATGGGGTTTGAGACACATACTTCTTATACTCTCGTTAATGAAACATATCTGAGAGAGATGCTACAAGAGATAGGTTACATGGAATCTCTTGACAAGCTCGGCAGTATAAAAAGACCAAATCTCAGAAAAGAATGGAATTTCTTCTTTGATTGCATAACGAGGACGTTCCAGAAGAAAGTCACAAACTGGGATGCCATTCCAATAGACAGTCTTCAAATCGGGTATTCTCTGCTCTATGGTTCTAATTTTGATTTTGGTCGACATGTTTTGATGAGTTTAGGTGATAAATTGTCAGAGTCTACCACTGTCTATTATGCTCGTTTCTGTCAAATGTTGTTCAATGCATGTGTACCTGGTCTTGAAATTGATGAAACTGATGAAATTGATCCGTTTAGAGTCAATAAGCGCATATTCTCTGATATGACTAACAAGGATGTTGGTAAAGAAAATCTTCCTGTGTTTGTCATGCCTCTTGTTCTACGTAATTTTCTAAATCAACCACAAGAACCACAACAAGACCAACAGGAACCACAACACGATGCATCACAACAAGATGAACCTGAACAAGAACCACAACAACCTGAACCACACCCTGAACCTCAACCAGAATCAAACACTGAATCACCTGCAAAGCAACCTTCACCCACTTCAAACACAAACTCTGATTCGTCACAATCTCCACCAGCATCACAGTCTAAAATGCAAAGAGCTAAGAAGGCAGTTACTAAACGACATGCAAGTCTAAAGCAGGAAGAAGAGACACAAAGCAAATCAAAACGGAAATCTCCTGAAGCTGTTTACACTAGAAAGGGGAAAAGAATGAAAGCTCGGGCAAACATATCTAAGTCACTTTCAGTGGTACAACGAACTCCACCAACTAGCGAAGAGGATTCAGATAATGTACCTCTAGCAAAACGAAGAAAAATGTTATTCTCTGATTCTGTGGATGAAGATATTGAAGCTCCAGAGGTTGTTTCACAGCAAACACCTCCTGTTGATGTTGAGAAGGATGTAATACCTGCAGAGGATGTAATATCTGCAGAGGATGTAATACCTGCAGAGGATAGAATGCCTGCAGAAGAGGATGCAAGAGATGGTGTTTCTCAAATAAATGATGTTCCTGATTCATTTATGCCACTCTCTGATCCTATCTCTAATATTGGTGTAGCTGATCAACCTACTTCTGTTCCTTCTGAAGCTGTGGCATCTCATACTGAGGTAATATCTGATGCTCACCACACTGTTGAAGAAGGTGAAGAAATTGATCAGGCAACCAAAGTAACTTCTCAGTCAATGCCTGTTGCTGAGCCTGAGCTTGCTAAACCTATGGCTGAAGATGAACCAGTTAACGCTACAAGTGTTGAAGCTGAAGGTGATAGTAGTGCAAACTCTGATGCTTCTCTGAGTGCACCAGTACAAACTGATGATAAAAATACACCTTTTCCTCAACCTTGTACTTCTCATGAAGTTGAAAGAGTACAATTTGCCAAGAATGCTGCTGAATGGTACAAAGAAGATTGTATTTTTCCAACAGGAAGAGCAGCTAAGTTTGTTAAGCAGAGTGTTGATACTATCTATAATCCAGAGATTCTTTCTTGCTTGAAAGCAACTATAGTTCAAGTTAAAACTCTGGATAGACGATTTGCTGATACTAATTTGGCAATCACTTCTTTGCGAAATGAGGTTGTAGCTAGAGAGATGAAGATGGAAACACATTCAAAACTAGTGACTACAAAATTCTCTAAAGCTCAAGACAATATCTTTGCCAGACTGTGTAAAGTTGAAGAAAACCAGTCTGATTTATCTGCTAAAATTGATTCTATTGCTACCTCCCTGGAGTTAATTACTTCTATTCTTATGCCTGATGATGTCAAAAAGGGGGAGAGAGTTGTCAGAAGGGATAGTGCTGGAGATGGAGGGGCAAGTAACAAAGACAAAGGAAAGAAAAAGGCTGAGGAGGTTCAAACTCTGAGAACTAGTAAGTCATCCAAATCACAGTCTGTTGGGAGAAGTACTGATACTCAAGAAACTTCAAGGACCAAGAGTTTATTGTTATCTTCAAATCCACAAACTGATGAAGAATTGGCTGCTAAGCTATTTATTGAAGAGAATGAGGAAGGAGTAACGATTGAGGACATTGAAGCTGAGGAAAAGAGTTTACAAGAAGAACATCTTAAAGCTTTAAAGTCTGATAAGGTACAAAGAGGAAAAGCTCCTAGACCTGTTGTTAAAGGTGTTGTGATCAGAGAGAGGACTGATGTTAGTCAAAGTTCTCGGTTCTCAAAGGAAGCAATTGCAGCAGAGGCTAAACTCAAGCTAAAAGGCATTGAAGGTGAAAGCTTACATAAGAAAGTTATAACTTCTGTTGCATCTCAAGCGATGATCACACCTTTACACTCTTCACAGTTGAAATCTGTTTTTGGCAAAGGAACAATTTCTGATCCAAATGTGTTATCTGGAGTCTCAATGAATATTTCTGATGGAAAAGCTTTATCTGGTAAGATTGGAAATAATAAGGCTGGACTAGGTTCACATAGAGACAGAAGGCAATATACTGGTCCTAGAGATCCTTCTTCACTGGCTGTTCCAGGTCGTGGTGTTCCTCAAGAGAGTCTGGATAGACTGGAATCAGTGCAGTTGGTTCATCAGAAGAGTTTAGACAAAGATTTTCTTCTTTACTTCATGGCTGATGGGACAGTATTCAAAGTTGCTGAGGATGATATTGGCTTGAAATGTTGGGAAGAACTAGAGTATGTTCTATATCTTCTCAAGGTGAATAGTCGAAGGACTCAATCTGTTGCTAATGTACTCAGACAGAAGATGACTCAGAATCTGGCTATTAGAGGACAGAAATACAATAGCAGATACATTCCTAAGTACAGGGATTACCAAGGCAATCTCATTGAAATGAAGAAAGGTACTGCAAAGTTAAAAACTGATTTGGGAATCACAGTACTTGACTTCAATACTCAGGCAGAAAAAGACAGATTTATCAGACTGGGTAATGAAATGAGAAGAAACAAGATTTATGATCTTAGGGCTGCTATTTACCAAACAGATGAAAGTGATCCTCAACTCAGAGAAATCAAAGAAGCAATGAAGATTGAACTTGAAAATGCAGAAAGAAGATTGCTGATTGATTATCTCAGAACCATGCCAGATCTTGAAATGATTAGAGATTAAGTTCTGTAAGAATTTTCTTATTCTCTATAGTTTTTAAGCTTAAACTCTGAATCTGTATAAACACTGTATTTATCTATTTGTTTTGACATCATCAATTACTGTCATTAACTTGTACATTTTTGCTAATGAACAAGTTGGGGGAGATTGTTAAATATAATTGATGTGTTTTAATCAGTGTTTAAGTGTTACAGGGAGTTATCAGAGTTTAGCTGGAAGCAGTCAGAGTTTGCGTAAACTCTGACAGTTGGAAGCTCAACAGAGTTTGTTAAACTCTGTCTGAAGGAAGCGCGTCTACTGTTCAACAGTGATTAAAGATTAATTATGGAAGCGATATCTTTGAAGATTGGATAGCTATCAAAGAGATTGAGTTGACATAGGAGACGTGTGACAATCTGTAATTGATATCATTGTATAGCTGATTATTAGGAATATCAATTAGAGATTGTATCGTAGCTGTATGTTATATAAATACAGATAGGTTAACCCTAGAAGGGTATCGATAACGAATTATCATTATTGTAACCTAGCAGCTCTTTGTGATATTTTACATCACGAAGAGGGTTTGAAATACAAGAAGTTTTTAAGTGCATAAACGCTTTACTTGTTAATTTCTCATACAAAGTTGATTATTATTTGTGTATTTGGCCTAACAGTGGGCTTCTTTCCAGTCATCAAATTGTAAGGTGTCTTTCCAGTGTTTTTGTTGATGAGGATCCTGTTTTGAATATAGCATGCAGTGCTCACAGCCTCAGCCCAAAAACACATAAGTATCTTTGCATCAAGTAACATTGTTCTTGTAGCCTCAAATAGAGTTCTATTCTTTCTCTCAACAACTCCATTTTGTTGTGGAGTCCTTGGAGCTGAGAATTGTTGTGAAATACCATTCTCTTTGTAGAATGCTTCAAGCATGGTATTTCTG
This sequence comes from Saposhnikovia divaricata, assembly GCA_036435485.1. NCBI lineage: Eukaryota > Viridiplantae > Streptophyta > Magnoliopsida > Apiales > Apiaceae > Saposhnikovia > Saposhnikovia divaricata. The sequence goes on along the minus strand of CM071594.1, from coordinate 170,099,317 downwards.
AACTCTTTTCCATTGTCACTTCTCAATGTAATCACACTTGCATTGTTGGCCTTAGCTTCTTTATCAACTTTCTTTATGTGCACAATGATTACTTGTGGAGCCTCATCCTTTGAAGCTTGAAATTCCACCCATGTATACCTTGTAAAGTCATCAACCATCACCAAGGCATACTTCTTTCTTGCAAGTGACATAATGTTGAAAGGCCCAAACAAATCCATATGAATTAGTTGTAAGGGCTTGGTGTTTTATGTCACTGTCTTTGTCTTGTGGCTTGCCCTTTTCATCTTTCCTTTCTGGCAAGCCTCACACACTCCTTCTTGAGAGAATTCAAGTGTGGGGATGCCTCTCACTAACTCTCTTTTGACTAAAGAGTTAATGGCCTTGAAGTTTAAGTGGGATAACTTCTTATGCCATAACCAACAATCTTTATTTGATGCCTTTCTATAAAATAAATAAATTTTGTGCTTGTTTGCAGAGTCCATATTGGCTACAAACAGGCTTCCTTTCCTGACTCTAGTTAGAGCAAGATCACCAGTCTTCTTCTGAGTAATCAAACATTCATCTTTGTCAAAATCAACTTTAAAACCTCTGTCAGAAAACTGACCAACACTTAGTAGATTATGCTTGAGTCCTTTAACCAGTGCTACATCTTCAATGATGACATTACCAACTTTTAGTTTGCCATATCCCAATGTGTTACCAATGTTGTCATCTCCAAAAGTAAGCATAGGGCCAACCTTTTCTTCATAATGTGATAGCAGGGCCATATCACCAGTCATGTGGTTTGAGCATCCACTGTCCAACACCCAAATGACTTTATTTTCTTTCTCTTTGCCCTGAAAACACAAATGTATTACTTATTCTTTGGTACCCAAACAAGTTTGGGTCCACTTGGCTTAGAAACAGTCTTATCATAAACAGCATGCTTATCAACTTTCTTAGGACTGGTCTTCTTATTACAGCTAGAAGTCTTAGAACTTGAGTTCTCAGACTTGGGTGACAGAGGTGCCTTCCTGGATTTAGGAGGACTTGAAGACTTTGACCTTGTGTAGTGTGTGTGAGTGTTGTGACTGATACAACCATCAATGAATTATCTTCTCAAATTAAAACAACTAGTCATAACATTCATATTGCATGGCATACAGTCAAATTTATCACAGAATGGAGAATCTCTATGTTTTAAAGGCATAGAACAATCATAGAAAGGTTTAGGCACACTACCTACAGGTTTCTTGCAAGCATGAGTTAAGTGATTAATGCTAAAACAGTTTTGACAAGCTTTCCTAGGGCCATTAGGCACATAAGCATAGCTGTTATCTTTGTTGATCCCTAGTTTGCCATTCCTGTTTTGTTTCTTTTTAGCCACATTCTTCAAAGATTCATTCCTTTTAGCTGGTTCAAACATAACAGATTTTTCAGTTTTAGGTTCAACTCCAACAGGCTTCTTGGCTTTCACTTTGGTACTCTCATTCTTAGAGGATGCTGGTTGTTCACTTGATTGTGCTTCATCTTCATCAATCAACATTTGCTTGATAAGTAAGGCTCCCTCATTAATTTCAATTGTTGAATCTTTAAAGATAGGTGCCTTAGCATTTTTCAAAACATGAGGCACATTATCATGAACAGCCTTGTCATCTTCAATGACAACACAGCCTTTCCTCTTCTTGAGAGTATCATAATCAAAGCCAATAGTAGCCTTTGCATTCTCCTGATATTTCTCATGATAGGACTGCAATAGGCTAGAGGAGTTCTTAAAGGTCTTTAGCTTGAACTCATTTTCAGCTAATTCAGCCCTAAGAGCCTTTTCAATCTGACTAGCGCATAGAACCTTATTCTCTAGATATTCTATAACGCCCTAGAAATATCGTACTTATAATTATTATTATTTAATATTAAATGTGGATTATATGAGGTGAATTTTTTTTAGGATTGAATTTATGTGACATCATGTTTACATGTTGATTTATGTGTGCCATGTAAGTCCGTGTAATTTTATTTCTATTTTTGATGTTTTAAATCTATTTAAATACGCATTATTGATCTTGTGAGATTTTGATAAAATCATTGGAGTTGATCAAAATCATGAAATCTTTTGTGTAATTATCTTTATGATATTATTTTGTTTGTAAAATTATTGGGGGAAATATTTTGTGTATGTAAGTATTTTAAAATGATTTTAAGAGTTTCATGGAATTTAAAGGATTCAAACTTATAAAAGTCATATTTAATTCATTTTTTATCCTAAAAATATTTTAAAAATATGGGGGAGAAGATATTTCTATGATCTTTATTTTAAAAATATAAATATTATTTTTTAGTAATACCCAGCCTTAAATAATAATATAAATTGTATCTAGATTTGAAAAAAAAAAAGCAATTTTGTTTTAAATCACCCACACCCCCTATTTTCCAAAACACTCGAGAGCCCTCTTCTCCTTTCTTTAGAACTCTCGGCTGTCTCTTTCTTCAACTCTCCCTGTCTCTCTTCAATCGCTCTCTCTCTTGAACTCTCTTTCTCTCCTCTCCAGTAACTATAAGCATGTGTGTATGCAAGAACATAGATATACGGCTGAGTTGGGCTATAAATTTGAGGGTTTATGGAGGAAAAATGAGGAAAAATGGCTACTCATCACTTCCACTCATTCATAATTCATGTAATATAGCTTAAAAGATTGGGTAAAGAAGGAGGAATCAAGATTAAGGTTATATAAGGTTAAAGATGGATACTACAAGCTTTTACAGGTCTTAATCAGTGGTATAGCAAGCTCAAGAAGGTATAACCATGATCTCACTCTCTTGATATAGCTTGGTTTTGAGTTAGGAATGATTTAGTGATTTTAAGTGTTAGTATTTGGTTATTAAACTTTAAAGTTATTTGTTTGGTAAAATTGTGATTGTGTTGGTTTGGAGGAGGTGTGGGAGTTTGTATGACTTGGTTTAATTGTTATATAAGGGTGGATTGAATTGGTTGATTGTTTTGATGATAATTAAATTTTTGGGAATGTTAAGTTTATAGACGTAGTAATGCCCGATTTTCGGTAACCAAAGTTTGAGCAGAAAATTCGAGTAAACGTAAGGTCTGCCCTATATCGTCTCTGACCATAAGCATATAGAGCTTGATTTCTAGTTTATTTTGGCGCTTGAATGATGTTAATCGGATTTACGAGTAAGGAGAAAATGATGTTTCAATGAGGAGTGTGCAGGACACTCGAACCTCTCGGGAATCCAGCTTTAGAGCCCTATTTCATCTTGTTAAACCAAATGAATTGGATTGAAAATTTTATTTAGAGCCCTATTTAGTGATCGAGGGTGCTTTTCATCACTATTTTTCTGCAATCACAAGCTTTATTAAGGTAATTATTCTTACTACCATGATTATCGATTTATTATACATGGATCCGGGGCTTGGTTTCGATTTTATATACTGTTTTTCGCTGCGTGTTGATGATCGAAACCAACAATGGCATCAGAGCTGCTTCTATAATATGATAATCTGGTTATATATGATGTATACGATCTGTTTTAATGATTACCAGTTCTGAATTTTGTTTATGTTCATTAAGTACGTAGGGATCTGCATGTTTCGTTTTCTTCTATTTTGTTACGTTAAGATGATTTGTTCTGTATTAATGGGATTAAATCGTAACATTAACATCTAAAACTCAGTTGGAATCGAATCAGATAGGCAGAAAATCAGTTCATGCATATTAAACCTATACATACGTGTTTATATGACTAGGTTTAGTTTTTAAAACATTCATGAATCGGTGATGTGTGATTGTCTGAGTGCTGCTGTGTAATCGTGGGTCTGTAAACTTAGTCTGGAATCAAAAATCGCGACTAACAATGATGACATGATCGAACTGGGTTTCTGGAAAAACTGCAGAAGATATGCATGAACAGGCGATGCGCATACTGTAGATGCGTATCACCTAGGGTTTAAATCATACACGCATACGTGGAATGCGTGTCTGATAGAATTAACAGAATAGGTCATATGCGCATACTGTAAATGCGTATCTGCTGTTTTAATTAAAAAAATTAAAAAAAAAAATTTTTTATTTTTTTTAGCCAGGTTTTGCATGCTAAGATTAAATTATAAATGTTAATGTTTAACTTGGAGTATGCAAAATTTTATTAATTAGTAATTTTGATTACTAAGTTAATATTTAAATTATTTTTATTATTTATGATTTGATCATATTTAATTTATGTTGTATAAAATTGTGATTATACAATATGTGATGTTTTTAATTGTTATGTGAGCATGATGCATGGTTATGGCCCCAAGACCTAGTTTTCAATTTATTTTATTAATTTTAATTTATTGTTTGTAATAATTAAATACGACTTGCATGTCGTTTTTCCTTTTTTGTAATTAATTTATCTCGAATGCAACTCGAGTTCTTTTGTAAAATGTTTCAAGAGGAGCTTGGAGGCAATCAAGGCAGCTTTGGAAGCGAAGCAAGAGATTTTGTAATAATTAGTTATTACCACCATAGATTGACCTTGATTTTTCCATTAGCTTGGAAAAATCGCATAGGATTGGGCCATAACCATAGCATATTAATTTATGTGATGCACTTTACATATGATGCATGTGTAGAGTAGCAAATGTATGCATGTTTTAATTAGATTAATGATGTATGCATGTATTAGATACGTCACCCATACCATGCTTGCCATGCTAAACAAGATAAAATCTGTAACGATTCGAGATTTTAAAATGAAAAAATGATCATGAGATTTCTGTGTTTATGAAACACGGAATTAAATACGAATTTTCAATTATTTAGATATGGGGAGATTTTGTCAAAAACGGGTTTTACCTGTAAGGAAGTTGGGTATTAAGTGAGGCCACTTGTGACTCCTCCAACAACCTGGAAATCAAACTATTGATGAATATTGATTTGAAGTATTTAATTCAAGGAAAAATTGGGAATCTCTTTATGATGGGATCATGGTCATTTTAATTCAAAACCCCTTAACAAAATATTAAGTTTTAATCGGATGCTTTCCAATGAATGAACACTCATTGAATCCTAGATCGATAAGGGGAATGACTGCCAGTGGCAGGGGACTCTTGTCTATCGTGGTGAGATGTGACGAATATAAGCAATAATATTCGACCGTTGTATCATTGGGTTTAACTTAACTGAGTCGTCATAATAAGGTGAAAATAAACGGTTATATTCAATTATTATGAACTTAGAAGCATAGAGTTTGGTTCAAAATCTATTAGATAGACAAGAACAATTGTTGTTCACCAAACTATCCAAGAATTATATATGATATAATTGACAACTGTTGTCTACCTAAATAATCATGTTTTAAGGACTACCAGTGGTTGACTTAGGATATGGCGAAATATGGATCTTGGCTCACTAGAAAGATTTATGGGATATTCTTTCCGATTTAATAGTAAGGGCTATTAATTTGATAAAAATAGTGGGAGATATATTATGAATATGTCATAATCACTTGAACATAATTAATGTAACAATCTAACTTATCTTATGCATTTTATCATTGTAGAAAACAAATGGCACAAAATACAAACAATACTTTCTCTGTGCGATCAGTCCTTGAGAAGGACAAGCTGACAGGATCGAACTTCCTCGACTGGTCTAGGAATTTGAGAATTGTTCTCATGCAGGAAAAGAAATCTTATGTGATTGATATTCCTCCACCGGCAGCCCCTGCTAACAATGCCACTACTGCTCAACGAAATGCTTATCAGAAGCATATTGATGATGCAACTGATGTGGCTTGTCTTATGCTTGCTACTATGGATGCTGAGCTTCAGAAGCAGCATTTTGATATGAATGCTTATACTATGTTTGAACATCTTTCAACGATGTTTCAATCACAAGCTCGTGTTGAAAAGTTCAACACAAGCAAAGCACTCTTCTCATGCAAGCAGGGCAATGGACCAGTCGGACCACATGTTCTAAAGATGCTTGGGTATTGTGATTACCTTGATCGTTTGGGTTTCCCGCTTCAGCGAGAGGCTCAAGTCGATATAATCTTGCAATCTTTGAACAGCGACTATGCTCAGTTCATAATGACTTTTAATATGACTGAGTAAGATAAGACTCCTACGGAATTGTTGGCCATGCTGAGGACCACTGAAGCAAATCTGGTCAAGGCACCTGAGAAAGCTCCCATAATGATGGTGGGCAAGAAATGTGCTAAGGGAAAGGGGAAATGGAAGGGCAAGAAAAAGGTTACACCGAAAGATCTTGGTCCTTCTAAGCCCTCTTTCAAAAAGGCTAAAAAGCCAAAGGGAGATGTCGCAAAGGCTGACAAAGGTGATTGTCACTATTGTCACAAGCCTGGTCACTGGAAGAGAAACTGTCATGCTTACTTGGAGGATCTGAAGAAAATGAAGGGTGTTCAGATTTCTGGATCAGGTATTTATGTTATAGAAGTCAATCTGTCTATTTCTACATCTTGGGTATTGGATACTGGATGTGCTTCTCACATTTGTATAAATGTGCAGGAACTGCAGAGAAGTAGGACTTTGGCTAAGGGAGAAGTGGACCTACGAGTAGGCAATGGAGCAAGAGTTGCTGCTTTAGCCGTAGGAACTTATTATTTATCTTTTCCCTCTGGGCTTGTTTTAGAACTTGAAGACTGTTTTTACGTGCCTGCGATTCGCAGAAACATTATTTTTGTTTCTTGTTTGGACAAGAAAGGTTTTTCGTTTATAATAAAGAACAATAGTTGCTCTTTTGCTTTGAATGATTTAACCTATGGTGTTGCGCATTTATTTAATGGTTTATATGTTCTTGATTTAGATAATCTTGTCTGTAACATAGAAAACAAACGACTTAAAGTTAATGACTCAAATCAAACATACCTCTGGCATTGTCGTCTAGGCCATATAAATGAGAAACGCATATCCAAATTACATAAGGATGGATACTTGGATAAGTTTGATTTTGAATCATACGAAAAATGCGAATCTTGTTTGCTTGGTAAAATGACAAAAGCCCCTTTTACTGGTAAGGGTCAAAGGGCCACTGAATGTTTGGAGCTAATACATAGTGATGTATGTGGCCCAATGCGTGTGATGGCTAGAGGAGGCTACTACTACTTCATAACATTTACTGATGACTTCAGTAGATATGGATATGTATATCTTATGAAGAACAAATCCGATTCTTTTGAAAAATTCAAAGAATATAAGGCTGAAGTAGAGAAGCAAATAGGCGGAGGTGCAAGTATTAAAATCTTACGATCCAATCGTGGGGGTGAATACTTAAGCATCGAATTTAAAGAGTATCTAAAAGAGTGTGGTATTGTATCACAACTCACTTCGCCAGGTACACCTCAATGGAATGGAGTTTCAGAGAGGAGAAATCGTACCCTGTTGGACATGGTACGATCGATGATGAGTCATGCAGATCTTCCAATAAGTTTCTGGGGTTATGCTCTAGAAACAGCAGCTTTCACACTTAACCGTGTTCCAACCAAGAAGGTTCAAAAGACTCCATATGAGATATGGGAGGAGAAACGGTCAAGCATGAACTTTATGAAAGTTTGGGGATGCAAGGCGTTTGTAAAACGTCAAGTATCTGACAAGCTTGGACCTAAATCCGAAGAGTGCAATTTTGTGGGATAACCTAAAGAAACAAAGGCGTATTATTTTTATAGTCCTTCTGAGTAGAAAGTGTTCATTGCTCGAGATGCTGTCTTCATGGAAAGAGATTTTGTTTCCAAAAGAAACAGTGGGAGGACTATAGATCTCGATGAAGATCGAGAACCACAAAATAGCATTGAACCTGAGGTGGAACAAGAGCAGAATAATGATAATGCTCAAGAAACACAGGTTGTTCGTAGATCTGGTAGAATTCACCATGAGCCAGAGAGATATGGATTTCTTTTGACTCAATGTGGGGATTTGATGCTCATAGATGAAGATGAGCCTCTCACATATCAAGATGCTATGAACAGTCCAGACTCTAAGAGATGGCTTGAAGCCATGAAATCCGAGATGGATTCCATGTACGAAAACCAAGTTTGGGATATGGTTGATCCACCTGAAGGGGTAAAACCCGTAGGGTGCAAGTGGGTTTTCAAGAAGAAAACTTACATGGAAGGAAATGTTCAGACCTATAAAGCAAGACTGGTTGCGAAAGGGTTCAAAAAATTCATGGTATTGACTATGATGAAACTTTCTCACCAGTTGCCATGGTCAAGTCCATACGGATTTTGCTTGCAATTGCAGCATTCCATGATTACGAAATTTGGCAAATGGATGTCAAAACAACTTTCCTTAATGGGAGCCTAGAAGAGGATGTGTACATGACACAACCTGAAGGTTTTGTCGATCCAAGGAATGTTGGCAAGGTATGTAAATTACGTCGATCCATTTATGGATTGAAGCAAGCCTCTAGGAGATGGAATATTCGTTTTGATGAAACAGTCAAGGAGTATGGCTTTATTCAAAACGAGGATGAACCTTGTGTTTACAAGAAGGTTAGTGGGAGCCATGTGGCATTCATAGTACTCTATGTTGATGACATACTACTAATGGGGAATGACATACCTTCTCTAAAGGCTGTTAAGACTTGGTTAGGGAGCAATTTCTCTATGAAAGACTTAGGAGATGCAACCTACATTCTAGGAATGAGGATCTATAGAGATAGATCTAAAAGGATGATCGGTCTAAGTCAGAGTACATACATTGATAAGGTTTTGCATCGTTTTGGTATGCAAAATGCTAAAAGGGGATATGTCCCTGTGTCTCAAGGGATAACGATCTCTAAAGACCAGTGTCCGAAAACATTAGATGGGAAGGACCACATGAATAAAGTTCCATATGCATCAACAATTGGATCTATCATGTATGCAATGGTATGTACTCGCCCAGATGTTTCGTATACTTTGAGCATGACGAGCAGATACCAGTCTAATCCAGGTGAAGGTCACTGGATGGAAGTCAAGAATATTCTAAAGTACCTGTAAAGGACTAAAGATTCATTCTTGGTGTATGGAGGAGAGGAGAAACTGGTTGTAAAGGGTTACACCGATGCAAGTTTCCAAACAGACAGGGATGATACTGTATCACAGTCTTGTTTTGTGTTTTGTCTAAATGGAGGTACTGTAAGCTGGAAGAGTTCAAAGCAAGAAACAATAGCTGATTCTACAATGGAGGCTGAGTACATTGCAGCTTATGAAGCGGCTAAGGAGGCTGTTTGGATTCAAAAATTCATTTCTGATTTGGAAGTGGTTCCGTCGATTGCAGATCCCATTGATCTATACTGCGATAATAATGGGGCCATCGCACAGGCTAGAGAGCCTAGATCGCACTCCCGATCCAAACATATACTCAGGAGATATCACCTCATACGAGAGATTAATGAAAGGGGTGAAATACATATATGTAAAGTGCATACAAATGATAACATTGCAGATCCACTGACCAAAGGCCTGTCGCAGCAGAAGCACGACGGTCACACTAGTTCCATGGGTATTAGATACATAGGTGATTGGCTCTAGTGCAAGTGGGAGATTGTTAGTGTAGGTGCCCTAGAGGCAATACATTGTTTCTTAAATAAATCTTATGTCATTTGATTATTAAATAAATGTATTTATTATGACTTTAATTACTGCGATATATATTTGTTAGCATAATAAATGTCCTTAGAATAATGATACACATTATATAGTTTAAGCATATAACTTGAATTTGAGATTATATAATATATCATATTCTTAAAGGTCCCTAGTCGAGTATTATTATACAGGACAATAATAATACATAAATAGACTAGTATGTTTTTGACTGATAACCACATCTCATTGGTTATAAGTATGGAGATACAAAAGTCAATACATAGGTACATGTAGGAGTACATGGTACTGGACAGACCCAAAGTGAGATTCTTCATGTTTAATAAAGTCATAAGAATTACTCACAGTGGTAATGGTGTAATGATCCTTTGACTTGAGATCATTATATTTCTATACGAGGATTAATATACTTTGACTACATTAAAAGTTACCTTTGACCGGGTGATGATAAAAGTGGACATCGAGTATATTATGAGTCGTATGAGAAATATGAATGATAGATAAAGGATTTAACCCTCCTATAATTAGGAGAGATATTATTGGCCTCTTGATTGAGTGAGACTATAAAATGCATGGCCGTGCTCAAATAATGATTTGTTATTAATAGTCTACTCATGGATCAAGTAAACCTGGATTAAATTATGAAGAGGATGACAATAAACATGTCTCGAGTTTAATCTATAATATTTGGTTAAAGGGATTATATTACACGGAGACATTAATCACAAAGGTATTATCGAATCACGATTTAATTATTATTCAATTGGGTAGCAATGATGTATTACTAGATGCCGCTCATTGTTTATAATTTTATTGAAGAATAAAATTATTGCCAATTAAATAATAACCTACAGGGTCACACACATAGAACACTTAAAGGAAGAATTAATTTAAATTATGAATTTAAATTAATTAATGATACGTGGGATTTTATTATATTTAATTAAGTGGGACTTAATTAAACTATAATAAAATGCAAAGATATATGAGATATGTTTTTATGATTTTAATAATTGAGTATGACTTAATTATTATTTATTTAAATAATAGGATTTTATTCTATTATTTAATAAATTAAATATGGGCTAGGTTTTGACATGGGTTTTTGGGCTCTTCACTATCCTATATATAAATATATGGGGTGAAAGTTTTTTTTTACGTGAAAAAGAAAAACACAAGCAAGAGTAGTCCAAAACCCTAAACCTAAATCATATTTTTCATTAGAGGCTAGTACCTCTCTTCCGGACAAGATCGTGAGGCGTTCTTGAAGGTGTTCGTGTGGATACCGTAGAGGAGGTTTCGAAGAGGAACACTCAGTGATCGAAGGTGCTTTTCATCACTATTTTTCTGCAATCACAAGCTTTATTAAGGTAATTATTCATACTACCATGATTATCGATTTATTATACATGGATCCGGGGCTTGGTTTCGATTTTATATACTATTTTTCGCTGCGTGTTGATGATCGAAACCAACACCACCTACGTTAAATAGACGACCGGAGTTATCAGCTTGGAGGGTGCTACGTGTAGACCTTCGTGTATGTTCTAGAATTTCTTTTGCGACTTTAGTTACCCCGTGAACGATATAGAAAGTGCGAAAGGACTGTAAACAAAATGCGAAATGTGATTTCTGGCATGTGATGGAGTAAGGACATGGTTATTCATTACTAGCAGTTGATTTCATTTAATTTATTGATTAAGGAGATTTAACCTTTCTTTCTGTTTCTTCTTATCTTGATAATACCCCATCACCTTTGATAATCAACTATATTTCAATTGATGACGAATTTTTCAAATTCATTTAAACAAATTTCTATTTTTCAAAGATACCTCTATTTTTCAAGGGATCACTTGATTCAACATGATGCATATAAATGATTGAGACCCTTGAATTCTTTCTAATTTCCCCGAATAATTGCTATTCCTTATTCAACATTGTGTAGCTATAAACTTATTGAAACTTTTGAATTATTTTTGTTTCTCTTTGAATACTTAACCTTATTTATTCTGACTTGGATGAACAACCCTGTGTATATAGGGGATTCAGGGACATCTTATCTATGTGATAGAAGTCTGGTGGGATGCCACTGATTATGTTTGTCATGAAAGTACAGAAGGCTGGCCCCCTTCTTGTGCTATGGTGGTTGACCTAGGTGACAAATGCAACCTGAAATTAGTTCAATGATCATATTGATCTCTCAGTTAAATTCTTTTATAAATTTTTTTTATCAAATATAACTCATCTTGTACTCATACATGTTAATATTTGTCTATTCTATTGATCCCTTTTGTTATAAACCCTTGTGATTTCTAAAAGTTATCAATGATTGTGAGCAGGAAAGATGGAGACGATGAAATTTTGAGTGGTGTAAGCTACATTTACGTCGAATGAAAAATTGGATGAGCAGGTTTGAGAATTGAGGTTAAAGTAATTGTGGACAAGGAGCAGATAACAAGGACACGAGATTATTAATTTTGTTAAGGTCAAAAATTGAATAATAATGGATATAGTTGGTATGTGATAGTTATGTTGAGCAAAGACTTTTGATGAACCCTTGCTTATTACATATTTCATTGTGGATGTAGTAAATGGAATAGTACGAGATTTTAGATGTTTCGACACTAATTGTCAGATACAAAAGTTTTAGAACCGGTACGAGATAACTTGAGCAAGACAAGGTAGAGTAGGATGGTTCTTTTTTTTAAGGAATTTTAGAAAGAATTGAAGCTTTGAATAAAAAAGTAAAGTGGTTGTGTGGAATTAATAACTTGTGTGAATATAGTTAGAGGATCCATAAAATTTAGAATAAGAGTGAGTTTACGAAGATGGAATGAGATGGTAAGAAAAGGAAGACAGAGAACCAGGAAATTTTCAAGAATGGTGTTAATAGGATATGTGAGATTTAACTAGAAAGGAATTTGGGATCTAGAATATTTTGAAAACCAGGATAACAAGACATGATAGCCACCCAAGGAATATGAATTACTGAGACTAACAGGACCGCCACTGTTAGAAGACGGGATTTCCAGAGGAAGTATATTGTAATTGTAGTAGGATAAAGATGGAAAGCTATGAGGGTAGGTGGAAAGAATAGTATTGTTGGTAGTGACAGAACTAGAAGCGACAAGTTTAATATAATGATGAATGATAAAATTGTGGATATAAGAGTTAGTTGTCTTCTACATCTGATAAAATTTGGAACTTAGTAAAATAATGGGATTAAGGATGGATAGAAGCTTCCCAGTTATTCCCTTCGCGAGTAACTTAGTACGTTGAAAGTGGAGTAAGAATGATTGGGGAATTTCTTGATATTCTTTTTCTCAAAGTTTTATCTGAGGCAGTATAGATGAAGAAAATGGAAAAGTTTTACTCTATGATTGAAATTGAATGATCTCTTGAGATAAAGTATTCATTGATATTGTTCATCAATGAATTATCGTAATAACGTTGTTTCACTATATTATTAACTTGATGAGCGTTCTTTGGCTCACTCTTATTTTGTTTTACCTAACCCTTTGTAGTTAGGTTTAAGGATGATCTACTACATTTATCCCTGCAAATGAGAGCGATGAGGCATTCTATATGGGATAGATTTCGGAGCTAGAGTGGGTAAGCACAGATTGGGATTGAGCTACAGATTGGATGGTATAGTAAATTGTATTCAGAGCGGTGATAGAAGTTGTAAATAATTTGTATTAGTTAGATTCTTGTTTCATACCATAACCTGGAATCGATCCTCGGTGAGGAATCATTGGTGTATTAACTTTTAATTGTATTTGTTAAATTGGAATTTGGTTGGGTTGAATTACAGGTGGATAGTCCGATTTACGAATACTTCATGCCGAAATATTCTAAAATTCCCCTGTATCAAAGTCTATTTTATTATAAACAGCATATTTTCAGTATTGGGAAGTCTGGGCGTTACAGGTTGGTATCAGAGCGATAGGTTCAGTTAGGATGATTAAGTATACGTATTTAAGTGGGACGTTAGATAGAACGATTTAGGATAAGATTCACCTTAGGTTATTAGGACAACAGTTGCGACGTTAGTTAGTATTTTAACATATCCCGCGAGCCAGAATTCGATTCATTCGACGGTACGACTTTGGACGAGGTAGTTGATTCGGTGCCGCCTACGTTAAATAGACGACCGGAGTTATCAGCTTGGAGGGTGCTACGTGTAGACCTTCGTGTATGTTCTAGAATTTCTTTTGCAACTTTAGTTACCCCGTGAACGATATAGAAAGTGCGAAAGGATGGTAAACAAGATGCGAAATGTGAATTCTAGCATGTGATAGAGTAAGGACATGGTTATTCATTACTAGCAGTTGATTTCATTTAATTTATTGATTAAGGAGATTTAACCTTTCTTTCTGTTTCTTCTTATCTTGATAATACCCCATCACCTTTGATAATCAACTATATTTCAATTGATGACGAATTTTTCAAATTCATTTAAACAAATTTCTATTTTTCAAAGATACCTCTATTTTTCAAGGGATCACTTGATTCAACATGATGCATATAAATGATTGAGACCCTTGAATTCTTTCTAATTTCCCCGAATAATTGCTATTCCTTATTCAACATTGTGTAGCTATAAACTTATTGAAACTTTTGAATTATTTTTGTTTCTCTTTGAATACTTAACCTTATTTATTCTGACTTGGATGAACAACCCTGTGTATATAGGGGATTCAGGGACATCTTATCTATGTGATAGAAGTCTGGTGGGATGCCACTGATTATGTTTGTCATGAAAGTACAGAAGGCTGGCCCCCTTCTTGTGCTATGGTGGTTGACCTAGGTGACAAATGCAACCTGAAATTAGTTCAATGATCATATTGATCTCTCAGTTAAATTCTTTTATAAATTTTTTTTATCAAATATAACTCATCTTGTACTCATACATGTTAATATCTGTCTATTCTATTGATCCCTTTTGTTATAAACCCTTGTGATTTCTAAAAGTTATCAATGATTGTGAGCAGGAAAGATGGAGACGATGAAATTTTGAGTGGTGTAAGCTACATTTACGTCGAATGAAAAATTGGATGAGCAGGTTTGAGAATTGAGGTTAAAGCAATTATGGACAAGGAGCAGATAACAAGGACACGAGATTATTAATTTTGTTAAGGTCAAAAATTGAATAATAATAGATATAGTTGGTATGTTATAGTTATGTTGAGCAAAGACTTTTGATGAACCCTTGCTTATTAGATATATCATTGTGGATGTAGTAGATGGAATAGTACGAGATTTTAGATGTTTCGACACTAATTGTCAGATACAAAAGTTTTAGAACCGGAATGAGATAACTTGAGCAAGACAAGGTAGAGTGGGATGGTTCTTTTTTTTTTTAAGGAATTTTAGAGAGAATTGAAGCTTTGAATAAAAAAGTAAAGTGGTTGTGTGGAATTAATAACTTGTGTGAATATAGTTAGAGGATCCATAAAATTTAGAATAAGAGTGAGTTTACGCAGATGGAACGAGATGGTAAGAAAAGAAAGATAGAGAACCAGGAAATTTTCAAGAATGGTGTTAATAGGAGATGTGAGATTTAACTAGAAAGGAATTTGGGATCTAGAAAATTTTGAAAACCAGGATAACAAGACATGATAGCCACCCAAGGAATATGAATTATTGAGACTAGCAGGACCGCCACTGTTAGAAGACGGGATTTCCAGAGGAAGTATATTGTAATTGTACTAGGATAAAGATGGAAAGCTATGAGGGTAGGTGGAAAGAATAGTATCGTTGGTAGTGACAGAACTAGAAGCGACAAGTTTAATATAATGATGAATGATGTGATGGCAGTTAAAAGAGTTAAGTGTGAGTTAGGACTGGATCGGTTAGTTAACCACTAAGTAGAGACCAAGTGTGAAGATAAGAAGGTGAAATTATGAACTACAAGAGATATGTAAGTTGTGTTTCGAGTCAGGAGGTGGATAAAAAAGTTTTAACGGTTTTGAAACCTAAGTGGTTATTATAATAAGATTTTTAAGTTATTGTATAAGATTTTAAGGTTATTGTATACATGTTGGAGATATCAGTAAGGAGATAATTAAAGTGAAATAGATTTCAGTGGTCAAGACTTCTCGGATATGTGGCTTGATGAATTACCAGGATTATCGCTAGATAGAGAGATAAAGTTGATTAATTTATTTTACAATCAGGAATGTAATCAGTTTCGAGGATTCAAGATCGGAAGACATAGCAAGATATTTGAGGATATAAGAAGAACATGCATGAGATTTCTAAGTACGAGCTTTGGATGAGATTTCTAAGTACGAGCTTTGGAATTGGAAGAAATATAATATTTTTCAGGATATGACGAAAAGACCGAAGTGAATGCCATGAAGACGAAGAAGTAATGAATCGGGAAAGGCCTAAGACGTCTACAGAGATTGAAAACTTTGAAGGACCAGTTAGGAGTATTAAATTTCGGTTATTCAGTTGTTGATAAATGTTAGAATTAAAATGTGCAGAGTTTAAATAAGTTTTGAAGGTTTTAAGCTAATTATTGAAGAAGTATACTTGGGTTTACGTATGTCAAGTTAAATGTTGATTTTATCAGATGCTAGAATTATTAGAGTTTAATTGGATTGAAAGTTTAATTTGTGAATGGTATTGGAGGGTTGTGACCTCGGGATAATTTGTGTTCCAAATAAGATATATATGTTTTAAAGTAAATGGTGCATCAGTAAAACAATGGGATTAAGGATATATAGAAGTTTCCTAATTATTCCCTCCTCGAGTAACATTGTACGTTGAAAAGGGAGTAAGAATGATTAGGGGATTTCTTGATATTCTTTTTCTCAAAGTTTTATCTGGGGCAACCTGAGTTATGGGTAGGAGCGTGGAAGTAGTATCAATTGTTTTAGTCTCGTGGAATTCATTTTAAAGATTTAATTATTTATCCGTTTACTTAAAGTCAAGGCAGATTTTTCGCTTATATGTTTGCTGCAGGTTAGGGCAGGTTTTGTTTTAGTATTGTATATGAATTATTATGGATGATTGGGTCAGTAATGGAGGCGTTGTGTTCAGGGCATAGTCCATTATACGAATACGTCATGCCCGATTTTCGGTAGAATAGGCCTTCACCTATGAGTAGTAAGCGTATAGAGTTAATGAGACTCGTCACCAAAAGATTTAAGTCGTAATGGTATATGATGATTGGTAGGATATAGCCTTATAAATATGAGTTGATATAAAGGAATCCTAGAGTTGAAGAAATAACTTGGGATATTGAAAAGAAAAATATTTGAGAAATACCGATATATATTTTCTTACGGTCGATTCTGAGGACAGAATCCTATTAAGGGGGGAAGGATATAACGCCCCAGAAATATCATATTTATAATTATTATTATTTAATATAAAATGTGGATTATATGAGGTGAATTTTTTTTAGGATTGAATTTATGTGACATTATGTTTACATGTTGATTTATGTGTGTCGTGTAAGTCCGTGTAATTTTATTTGAATTTTTGATGATTTAAATCTATTTAAATAAGCATTATTGATCTTGTGAGATTTTAATAAAATCATTGGAGTTGATCAAAATCATGAAATCTTTTGTGTAACTATCTTTATGATATTATTTTGTTTTTAAAATTATTGGGGGAAATATTTTGTGTGTGTAAGTATTTTAAAATGGTTTTAAGAGTTTCATGGCATTTAAAGGATTCAAACTTATAAAAGTCATATTTAATTCATTTTTTATCCGAAATTTTTTTAAAAAATATGGGGGAGAAGATATTTCTATGATCTTTATTTTAAAAATATAAAAATTATTTTTTAGTAATACCCAGCCTTAAATAATAATATAAATTGTATCTAGATTTGAAAAAAAAATCAATTTTGTTTTAAATCACCCACGCCCCCCCTGTTTTCCAGAACACTCGAGAGCCCTCTTCTCCTTTCTTTAGAACTCTCGGCCGTCTCTCTCCCCAACTCTCCCTGTCTCTCTTCAATCTCTCTATCTCTCTTGAACTCTATTTCTCTCCTCTCCAGTAACTATAAGCGTGTGCATGTGCAAGAACATAGATATACGGCTGAGTTAGGCTATAAATTTGAGGGTTTATGGAGGAAAAAGGAGGAAAAATGGCTAGCTTCATCACTTCCACTCATTCGTAATTCATGTAATATAGCTTAAAAGATTGGGTAAAGAAGGAGGAATCAAGATTAAGGTTATATAAGGTTAAAGAAGGATACTACAAGATTTTACAAGTCCTAATCAGTGGTATAGCAAGCTCAAGAAGGTATAACCATGATCTCACTCTCTTGATATAGCTTGGTTTTGAGTTCGGAATAATTTAATGATTTTAAGTGTTAGTATTTGGTTATTAAACTTTAAAGTTATTTGTTTGGTAAAATTGTAATTGTGTTGGTTTGGAGGAGGTGTGGGACTTTGTATGACTTTGTTTAATTGTGATATAAGGGTTGATTGAATTGGTTGATTGTTTTGATGATAATTAAATTTTGGGAATGTTAAGTTTATAGACGTCGTAATGCCCGATTTTTGGTAACCAAAGCTTGAGCAGAAAATTCGAGTAAACATAAGGTCCACCCTATATCGTCTTTGACCACAAGCATATAGAGCTTGATTTCTATTTTATTTTGGCGCTTGAATCATGTTAATCGGATTTACGTGAAAGGAGAAAATGATGTTTTAGTGAGGAGTGTGCAGGACACCCGAACCTCTAGGGAATCCAACTTCAGAACCCTATTTTATCTAGTTAAACCATATCAACTGGTTTAAAAATTTTATTTAGGGTAAAGGAAGGAATTATAAAGATTACAGAAAAGGTTTCGTGTAAAAATATCGATTTTTCAATTTATTAAAAATGCTAGAGTGCGAGTGGTATGAAACAGAACCCTCTGTCCATGAGTCAAGTTCGGGAGGGTGTTTGGTTTAGATGAACTGGTCGTTGTAAATTGAAATTTTTATGATGGAAAGACAAAATTCTTAAGTTTGTAATGAAAGTGGTTTAGTGCACAAACAATGATTTTTCGATTTATGGAAATTGTTAGAAGACGAGATGCGCAGAATCGGCAAACTGTGTTTGCAATAACTTTGGATTGGTTACCCACCTGGTTATATGGATTTTATTGAATTAAGAATCTTATGTCAGTAATGCTTTCTTTGGGCTGTGCCACGAAAGCCTCATACTGTGTTACCGATATCTGTTTCCTGTTTTCTCTAACATCATTTGTTCCTTCACATAGAATTCCAAGGTGATCCCACATCTCTTTTACTGTTATGCAAGAGGCAATATTAGCAAATATTGACATCTCCGTTGAATCTATGATTAACAGCATTAGATGACTGTCAAGGAAAACCTTCTCCTTCTCTGTGTTTGTCCATTTGGATGGATCTTTAGCAACATAAGATCTTGGGATGGTTATGGTTCCAACAGTTGACTCAGCAATCTCTTATTGTTGAACAAATGGACCAATCTTGAGAATCTCAGGGTATAAAGGGTTAGCAGCTTTGATGAACAACAACATCTTAATTTTCCAGAGGTTGTAGTTATCCTTATCAAACTTGGGGACTTTCACCGTTCCTGTTGTCTTTGGTGTATTCATAATGATCTTTTTCTGTTTTGATTAACAGCCTGCTCTGATACCACTTTTTGAGTATGAAATACACACACACAGCAAAATACAGAGGGGGGTGAATATATTTTGAAACTTTTCTTTGAATATGAATTTCAAGAACGTTTGTTTGATGTTTGTGTAGCTCAGTGTGTGTTTATGTTTATCAGAATATGAATGCGGAAAATAAGAAACACACAAACACAATACTCACTTTAATCTAATATTTTATTAGATCAAGATTTGCTACAAACTGTGAATACAGAAGTTAGTATTCTCAGCTTCTTTTTCTTAGAGAGATATATCTTGAGTAGTTCTCTATCTAATACTATTCTTCACACTTGCTAATGGTGGTGAGGTTGTACGCTTATAGAATATGTGTACAACCCACTTTCTACAAATGATGGAACAAACAAAAATTACTTTCAAAGGTGTCCATCCTTTTTGAGAAAGAGTCTGAACGGCATGCAATTTGACCATCTTCTTAGCCTGTTCAGTACCACCACTTTAGCAGCTGTCTCTGAAATATCTCTCCAAGCTTCCTTGTAGGCTTTCCACGTACACTTACAGTTATGTGGTCCTGTAATTGTACTGGCTTGTTGCAGGTTTCTGACTTGTACAATTTCCAGTAATTTGTCTCCAAGAATCCATTCGAGAAGTAATTAAGTGGTCGATTCGAGAACTAGAATTGAATTAATAGATAACTCTGAGTTCTCGAATACTGAATCCTTGAGATATCGAACTACTTCTCGAAATGACTATTTCTTCAGGAGTCCTTGAGTTATCGAATAGAACAATTGACTTATTGAATCCTGGAGATGTCGAATAGCTTCTTAAGTTCTTGAGATATCGAATGTAACTTTGACTTGTTGACTCTTTTTGAACTCGAATGATGCTTTGACTTGTAGACTTCTTGAGTTCTCGAATCGAGTTATAGACATGTCGAATCCCTGAGTTGTCGAATGATACTTTGGCTTGTTGACTCCTTGAGATATCGAACAGTGTCTTTTGAGATATCGAATCCCTGACTTCTCTAAAGCTGGACTTCTCTAATAGACAAAAGTACTTCTCGAATTAGTACTTAGACAAATCTTCAATCTTCAAAAATCCAACTGTGTTTATTTTGATAGCCTTGTTCTTCAAGCTTGAGGCATGATCTCTGGATCTTCGTTCAAGCATTATTCCATGACTTAATTTACAGTTTACACAGGTAGAGTTTTGATGCCTATTACAAGTACTAAATATAAGTAGAAACTCTACAACTAGAGGCTCCCCCAGTTAAGGGGTCATGTAAGTAATGCAAAGCATTACAAATAATTTGGCTTGTTATTAGTTGCGTACAGGCATGCCTCTGTGACTAACACTTCCAATTAAAATCTGTCCCCAAATTTTGAGGCTGGTAAAACATATTACACATCAGTCGGTAACCACTCTTCACCTCATAAAACCCTTTTTCTCCCTGAAGCCAAAACCAAGAATCCTCCCTCGTTGACTGACTAAGAGGAATAGAAAAAATTTTCTTTACATCACTTTCATTGAAAATGTCTCGAACCAGATCATGGTCCCATTGCCTACTTTCATTCGTAAAGAGATTACTTACCGTTATCTCTTCCAATCCTTGTATAACTGGAGTAGTAATCTTTGTATTATTAGCATCAGGAATCCAAGGATCTGTCCATACTTTAATAGACTCCCCCGTCCCCACATTCAACAGACTCCCTTTCAAAATCAAATCTTTTACAGCTAAGATACTCCGACAAACATAGCTTGGATTGTTTCCCAGCCCAGCCTCCCTAAACGAATAAGATGGAAAATAACAAGTCTTTAAGATCTTTGCTATAAAAGACTGAGGTTCCGTCATCACCCGCCAAGATTGTTTCCCCAACATTGCTAGATTAAATTCTCTCATTCTCCTAAAACTCATGCCTCCCATACTTTTAGGAAAACACATATTGTTCCATGACATCCAGCGAATGTCATTTCTCCTTTTCATATTTGACAACCAGCAAAACTATTCATTAAATTTTATAAGTCATCGCAGAGTTTTTGAGGCAATAAGAACACACTTGATGCATACATGGGAATAGCTTGGATAACAGATTTGAGCAACACCTCCATACCAGATCGAGCTAACGTTCTACCCTTCCAGCTTTGCATACGACCCCAAACCTTTTCTTTTATATAATGAAAAACCTCCCATCTATTTCTGGCAACTACTTTTGGCAACCCAAGATACAAAGCATCATTCCGAATCAGAACTTGCAGACATTGACTAACTGAGTCAACAACTTCTGAGGATATATTCCGACTGAATTGGATACTTGATTTCTGGAGATTTATCTGCTGTCCCGAAGCTATCTCATATGTCTTTAAGCAATCTTTAATACAAAGAGCTTCTTCCACCGTTGCCCTAAAAAAAAGATATCTATCTTCTGCAAAAAATAAATGAGTAACAATGGGGGCTCTGTTAGCTATTTTGCAGCCATGAAGCATTCCTCTAACCTGATTTTGCTGAATTATTGCTGATAATCCCACTGTACACAGGAGGAAAAATAAGGTGAATTGGGATCACCTTGTCGAAGCCCCCTTCCTGGTAACACTGGACCCACTTCATGCCCAGAAGTCAAAAAGCTATATTTAACCATCGAAATACACATGTAAATCAAATCCAACCATTTATTATTAAAACCCATTTTTCTCATAATTCCCATAACGAAATTCCATTCCACCCTATCATATGCTTTACTCATATTAATCTTTAAAGTTGAATAACCCATTTTTCCTCGAGTTTTTCTATTCAACAAATGGTTTATTTCAAAAGAGGCTATCACGTTATCCGTAATTAACCTACCTGGTATAAAGGCACTCTGAGTTTCTGAGATGATATGAGGAAGAAAAATCTTAAGCCTATTTGCAAGCATATTCGTAATAATTTTCATCAAGACATTGCATAAAGAGATCAGACGTATGTAAATCATTATATTCGGGGAGCTCTTCCTCGGAATCAGAACCACAAGTGTGTCGTTCAAATGTGGAGGAATGTGTTGTGGTGATAAAATAGTAAAATAAGCTTTGGAGACATCATTACCTATAATATTCCAAAAATGTTAGAAGAAGGCCGGATTCATGCCATCCAGACCCGAGCTCTTGTCGGGATGCATTGAGAAAATGGTTGCCTTGACCTCTTCTGTTGTGAAGTCCTTCGTTAACATTTGATTTTGTTCAGAACTTATTCTTGCTTCAACATAATTTAACACCCCATCCATCTCCACATCCTTAGCTGCAAATAATTGTTCATAAAAAGATTCAATAAGATTACCCAATTCGCTTGCCCAGGATCTCCATTGGCCACTATCATCTTTTAGTTGAAAAATTTGATTCTTTTTCTTCCTAGCCAACGCATAGGCATGATAAAACTTTGTATTACAGTCCCCTGCTTGCAACCAGTGCTATTTCGCCCTTTGTTTCCAAAAATCTTCCTCTTGACTAAGCAACTTAGCATATTCTTTTGTAGCTTCTCTATAACACTAAATAGAAAAATGGTCTGGTTTACCTCGATATCGTTCCATTTGACCTCTACATTTGCCAAGTCGTTCCTTAAAATTTCTTCCCATCCTTTCTCCCCATTCCTTCAGCTCCTTAGCTTATCTTGTAAGAACCCAAATTTTTGGTAGAATTAAAACTTTTCTTATTATGATTAAGTGCATCAGTAAATAGTGATTTCAATGAACAGTGGTTTTAATGAATGGATATTTCTATGGACAATGATCCTAGTGCATATGTGTATTTTCTGAATAGTATAATTCAGAGATTGACCGACTTAAAAAAGAATAATCTATCGTCTAGGAAATGAGTTGGAATACCCTGCAGAGAATTTGTGAAGTGAGTTAGAGTACACTATAGCGGAGTTGAGAAATGAGGAAACCAAGTATGAACTAGGGAAGTACAGAGAGAATAAATGTATGTAAACGTGGACAAAATTCAGAGAATCCAAACTTTATTTTATTCCGACTTTGACAATGGAGTCAGGAATATAATAATTGGATTATTAATGGAGGAAAGGGAATATTAGAAGTCCAAGGGAGGATATATTATGAGAGGGGAATAGAATTGAGAATAAAATCCTAGAGTTAAAGGGATCAAGAACATTTGCTGAGAATAAAAAATAAAAGGTGTACGAGGAATATTGGAGTGAATATTTGTTCGAGGAATTGTGCCACACAAGAGCAATGAAATGCAACATAAAAGTTGAAACATATTGATTTTATTAAATAGACAAAGGGGAATCCAATTGGTGGAAGAAGGAGAAACCAAAGTAACATGCAAGCAAGTCAACTACAAGATGATTGGTGTAATTGCACTTTAACCAAAATGGAGCTACATGTTTTAGAGCCAACACTTGGCCAAGTAGAAGAGCAATAAGTGGCACCAATGGATTGCCAACAACACATTAAAAACAAGATGCATCCAAAATGTGAGATATAATACATGTATTAAGCCATAAGCAGAACAAAAACAAGAAGAAAGAAAGCTCTCCAAAACTGCCCAGCAGGAACAGCAAGGAAAGAAAAATTCATATCCCTATCTAGAGCTTTAAAAATCACCATATTTTAACTATAGCCTCTCCACTCCATGGGTACGGTTCCTTCAAAATTTCATGGCAATCCAAGTAGTATAGCCTAGTCAAATCCATTCACAAAGTTGGGGATGAATAGTAACTCCGAAATTACTAACTTGTTTTCTTGTTTTGTTCTTAAGGTTTAAGCTATATAAGGACTATCTAAGCCTTTTTAAGTGTTTATAAACACTTGATAGTGTTTCTAAAGCTTCCAAGAAGGTAAACCCTTAACCCACCCTTGAGTTTTATATGAGATTTGATGGTGTTTATGAGTTGTATGCATGATTTAGAGCATGTATGTTATGTGGGTGTTATGAACATGTACAAATAATTTTTGTAGCTCCAAGACCTGTTGAGGCAGTGAGGAAGATGATGAATAGTGTCCATGAGTGTTGTGTAGTGATTGAATGTTTATTTGGGTTGTTGGAAAATTGGGTTATTCATTTTTTTAAGCCATCGTAATGTCGAAATTTACTTAGGTCTTAAAAACAGAGCATGTCCGGGATATTAGCTTTCTGTCAAGGTCGAGCACCTACCATGAACTTGTAGATCTTGATTCATAGATCATTTTGGCGAAAGAATCGTAGCATTCTGATTTACGGTTTAGGAGATATGGTCAAAATCGTAAAAGTGGTTCGTAAACGCAAGTGTGAGTTCGTAACTTCAATTGAACCCCCTTAAAATGAGATATTCGGTTACGAATATTAGTAATTAAATACTAAAGGTCATAATGAAGATGTGAGAGAAGACCTCATGTCGAAAGGATTATTTTTCGATTTTATAAAAATGTTTGAATCAAGGTTAAGTGCGAAGGAACCCCTTAGAGAAGTACTTGGTTATAACTTTGAAAACCACATAGTAAAATAGGAGAACGAGACGAGACTCGATTTCTAAAACGAACTCTTGATATAAGTGTTTGTCAACTAACATGGACTTAGTGTGAGTCTAAAGCGAGCTAGTAATGCCTTGGTTGTGTTTCACTTACGTGTTTAAGCATTGAGTTATAAGTGGATTATCCAGGGGATTAATCGTATGTTTTTCATTTGACTTTGTCTAGATCATCCGACACTGTCACAAGCCCCTACCACTTCTCGAGCATCAGGCAAGTTTTCTAAATGTATACTTTTGAAGTATTGCTGTATAATACTGCATTTGCTAGGTAAAGTGTTATACAGCTTGCGATAATCTTATTTCATGTTGAAATAGAATTTGAATTTTAGATTATATACGAGCTTTTGAGGTAAAGTATTTATAAACCGGTGTATCTTGTAGCTCTAGAGACAAGAGCATATTTATTGTTTCGACTCTAGATCGGGAGTCGGTATTTTGAGATATAGAGATAGTCGTAGAAACCCGGAGGGATTCCAGCGGCAGAGTACTATTTCTTTTGAGCAATGTAAGAGTTTCATTCCGAATCATCTGTAAAATCAGAATTTTGATCAAATCACACATCGCAGTATACTAGGCCTTCTAATTCTTTAAGAGGTTTATCGAAAAGATTCGCAATATAACTAGGAAGACGTTTTAAATACCACACGTGGGTTACTGGGTATTGCGAGTTTGATGTAGCCCATTTGATATCTTCGTATCCGAGAATCAATAAACTCGACCCCGCATTGTTCATAAAATTTCCGGTATTTTTTTTTCTCTGATTACTTGATAATTTCTACAAGCACAAATTCCACTTTTGATAGGCTCAAAAATTCTTTCGCAAAATAATCTATCTTTTTCGGGTTTATTGGTTTTATAATGAAAAGTATAAGGTTTTGTAACCTCTCCAACTCTCTCTCCATTCGGGAGGATTTTATTCGCCCAAGTACTTATTTGTTGAGGAGAAACTGATAATAAGCATTAATTATATTTCCAGAAAGTATTAATTACTTGGAATATGATATCATTCGAGGAATATTATTTGAATATTATCTCATTTGAGAATATTATGGAATATGATATCATTCGAGGAATGTTATTTGAATATTATCTCATTCGAGAATATTATGGAATATGATATCATTCGAGGAATGTTATTTGAATATTATCTCATTCGAGAATATTATGGAATATGATATCATTCGAGGAATGTTATTTGTAGAATTATTTATTCATAGACGGTTACTTACCTACGAGGTATGAACCAGGAGTATAGATAAGTATGTATATGTTTGTATATATAGGTGTATGTATACATGTAAAGGCTCTGGAGGTGAGCACACTCTTAGTTCAGATCTAAAGCGGGGGTCGGAGATATTTTATTATAATCCTGTCAGTAAAACCCGGGAATTGACGGAGATAGATATTTATTTGAAATGTGATTTAAGAATATTCCAATTAATTAAAAATTGGAGATATTTGGGTTTAAAATATTTTATATTTCATTAATTAATATTATTTGAATATTTATTAATAAAATGAATATTTATTTGAATATTCTTTTAAGAGTAATTTATTAAGGATTTATTTCCTGATAAATATTATTTAAATATTTATTAAATATTCCAAATTATTTAAAAATAATATTAATTATTTAAAAATGTACTTAAGGGTTTAAAGATTATTCTAAATATTTCCGACCTTCAGAAAATCATTTTAAAGATTATTATCCCAATGAGTAATTATGAATAAACCACTAGTCAGTAAAGGCTTCGATTTTCCTTCAAAACGTGGGGACTAAGGTTTTTGGAGTAAAAATAGTGATTTCTCCCTTCCGTCATTACTCGAATGACTTCAAAACTCCGACTAATTCCCCCACATGTTTTCAAAATGAGTTCAATGTCAAAGAGAATCTGTTGACTAAGGTCAACCCACATGATGAGCTTGCTTCCTGAAATACTTCCGGAAGTAATGATTAAAAAGTTTTGTTCCGAATCTGGATAAGATGACTCTTGGGACTGGAGGGTTATGTAGGTGTAAGAGGCTTGCAGGTTGGTGAGTCCATCCAGTTATACATATATCGAAGTGTAGGAGGCTTGCAGGTGGGCGAGTCCATCAAGATATATGTACAAGTGTAAGAGGCTTGCAGGTGGACAAGTCCATCATAAGACCCGAATGCGGTCAGGGCCACGATCTCGAAGGAAGGATCGCTTCCCGTCAACTAGTAGGGAAGTTTTGTACGATATAATGGCTGATGACCTTGTATAGGTGTGTACTCCAAAATAGTCCCATTCTTCCAAGTGGAATTGTACTGCAACACTGTAATGAAAGCCCAGGTGCTCAATTATCGATAGTGTTGTCAGGATATTGCATTTTATCGAGTAAATTATTTTATTTTAATAACCTTCTCAGTTAATAGAAGGAAGATGATTGGAATAGAATAACGTAAGGGCATGTATGTGAAATTACTGTACACTATCTCCTATTAAAGTGTCATGGTTGCAAATGTTTCAAGGATGTCATTAAGTATATATTGCTACGACAAGTATGAGTTGCATATATCGTTCATAAAAAGACAGTAAATGATATTTGGAGTACTATGATAGTACTATTTTGAATATATCCCGGTAAGGAAATAATTTTAGTATTGAGATATTTTGACAATTATTGTTTTATACCCGCTTCATTCTGGGTTTGAGTTAAAGGCGGATTTATGCCATTATTTTATTACCTTGCTGAGCTTTCGCTCAATCTTGCTATTATTTTAAATATTTTATAGCAGCTAAGCAGGATGCCAACGACACGACACACACCCCGCAAGTGAGTGGTAAGCGCAAGGCTTTTCCCTGAGCTGTTTCTAGCAGTGATCTCGGAAGTAGTAAGGACTAGTCGGATCAGGCTACAGTTCTTCTATTCACTTTATGTATAAGTATGAATTGTGTAAGAGGATCATGAGAACCAGCGGGTTATGTTGTTAATGTGCCTTCACTTAGAGGTTGCATCGATATCAGATTTAACAAGACATTTGGGTATTGTAATAATAACGTTTTATTCCGCAGATATTTTAGTGTGTAGTTTCTGAGACTCTAACCTGTATGTGTGTATGAGATGTATATTGTGGGGTCATAAACAAGCGGATTGTGTATATTGTGAGTAATACAGGTATAACGTGGAATAATGGATTGTGACTACCCTAGATCCCTGACCCCGGGTCTGGGGGTGTTACAGAAGTGGTATCAGAGCGTCAGGTTACAGTCCTCATAAATGATAGGAGATCGAGTCTTACAATTCCCTTAATTATAAGGATAATACCTAGAGCTCAGAGCGAGTTCGTAATCGGGTTATAGGATGTAACCCTGACTGTTATAGATTAAGCCCGCGAGGGGACTTCTTCTGGGAAACCATACTTAGGACTTCTTGGTTAGTAACCTCGATTCGTATGATTATAGATGGATGGGATTCTGAGATACCAGACCCCGAGGCCTTCGAGTAGGCCTGTGATGATGTGTTCCTTGAGATGGATGAATACCCAATAGAGGAGGATCTAGAGGAGAACCCCATGGAGGGTCATGGGAAGAATCTTTAGAGGTCGATTAAGTGACGAGATGAGAATTTAGAATCGTTTATGATTCATCAAGAGATATGACAAAGAGAATGGAGTAGAGTCTCCAAAGTAGATGAGATAGAGGCGGTATAGCCAGTATTAGTGGATTGATTCGACTTGAACGAGACCTGTTACTCGTAGTCGGTTATAGTTGCCCATAAGGAAGCAGCATATGTAAGAACCAAGATGTTCAAATTTTCACGTACGATTAAAGGAACTTAGTTACCTGGAATAGTGGAAGGAATTGCTTTGGCTATGAGGTTTCAATCCCCCATGACCAGCGATTCCACCGGAAATAGTGTCTATTATATCATTTAGGGATTTTATTATCTCGAGGAGTATTTGGGGTATATGTACCACACAAATGTTATTGTAAGACAAGCACGCTAAGACGGGATCGCGAACGAGATTTACCACCCTCAGGAAACCAAGAGGGAAATTATGAGGATAGAACTGAGAGGCCAGAAGCAGATGCGGGTATTGACAGTTTTGATGAATGACTAGTTATATAGTAATGTTCCTTCTGATTTGGTGGATAGGTAAACTAACTTATGATAGTACGGACTATTCGGTCGAATATGTATCAGGATGATGTGGCATATTTCAGTCGAAACTTTTGATTTCCCCTTCTGTGGGACGTATATATTTGTTTCCTTTCCAGTTGTTAAAATCCTAGCTTTGCTTCAATTATTCCGTCATTACAACTATTTACGATTCTAATTGTTTTGATATTCCATAAATGTTTCTTCAGGTTTCGAAATTGATTTCCTAGTATTACCAGTGGGTAAATAGATTGATCAAATTTCCCTATTTCTGAAAATTTAATAAATTCTGACAAACCTTGTCTTTCTAATTACCAGAGGATGTCATCAAAGAGAATGGGAACTAGAGCGAACCCTGTGGATTGGATGGAACAAGGTAGCCGCTATATGGGCGGTGGACACCTGAACTACTGTGATCAAGAAGATAACCCAGTAGGGAATCTCATGGACCAGTTTATGCCTCTGCTTAGACAGAACCTGAACCAACACCCAAGCCTGCAGTAATCCGGCGATCCAGTTTCGGATACCTTTAGAGCTTTTCAATAAATTAAGCCCTCAGAGTTCCAAGGAACTACTGACCCCGTAGAAGCTAGAGCCTGGCTAAGAGAAATGGAGAAATGCTTTGAGATGTTTATGATTGCTGAAGAACAAAGGACTATTTTCGCCTCCTACCTTCTAAAAGGATAGGTAAAATGCCGGTGGGAAGCCAGGAGGGAATTGGAAGGGAGAGGTGTTGTGACGTGGGAGAGGTTCAATTATTTATTTCTGGACAAGTATTTCCTGAGATTCATGGAAGCCGGATGGAGTTAGAGTTTCTGGAACTGAAGCAGGGTAATATGACCGTACTGGAATATGAGGCAAAATTTTCTGAACTATCTAGATTTGTACCAGAGTTCGTTAATACGGAAGCTAAGAGAGCCCGAAGGTTTCAAAAAGGGCTAGGACAGTGGATTCAGAATAAGGTGGAAACACTTGAGTTGACCAACTATGTAACACCCCCAGATCCGGGGTCAGGGATCGGGTCGTTACGGTCTCATAATTCATACATAATACTTGACTTGAGTCCAAAATCAATAAGTAGCATGCTGTGACCCTACAATAATATCCACTCACACACACACAGTTATAGTTCCCAGAGATGAAATTGAAATAAGTCTTACATAAAGGGGTTTACGAATAAAAGTTATTACAAGCCGAAAGGATAACATCATAAGTTTAAAAGTTTTGCCGTTGATTACATTAATTATACATATAGTTAAACAGGAAGCAAAAGCTGTCTATCTATGATATCTCAGCAATGGCGGCTAGCATATCAGCGGGGAGTCCGGTGGGTTGGGTAACCCGCTTGCGCCGAGTGCGCCTGATGCGAGCCATCTGCCCCAGCTGTTGTTGTGACATAATAAATAAGCAAGGGTGAGCAATATCCCACCAACAGCAATATAACTGAACAGTGATGATATATATATATATATATATATATATATATATATATATATATATACAACAGTTCAAACAACTTTGAAACCATATGCCATGCCTTAGCGAAGATAATACCAGTATAAGGTAATTGATGAAGTTACAAGTAACTCAAAACATATATATTCCAATTACGAATACTTTTCCAATACTGCCAACAATAATAATGTTGCAGAAAATAAATGAATCTGAATGATGAACTAATGCTGGAGTATTCACCGCGCCCGCTGTTCCAATCCTTACGATGATCAGTCACAGATTGTACAGCTCAATTTAGATTTACTACCGGTAGAAAGAAGAGCTGACGGATTTACTTGTCTACCGCCCTGTTAGATCTCCCTGGCCAACGGTTGGGCCAATGGGATGGACCGGCGCTACTCGGCCTCTTACACGACTCCAAGTTCGAAAAGAAGTTCATGACTCTGAACGCAAAGTTCGTCCCCCTTTCCCCAAGTATAATACTTGTTGATAAGACTCCACAAAGTAGTCGTATCTAGTTGGAAAGGAAAATTCAACTTTTATCTCCCAAGCTGCTGCTTGTTAGAGGATACCATCTTGTTCCAATAATCTTACCCCTCGAATGATGAGAGGGTACACAGATGCAATAGATAGCAATTCTAGTTGCGAGTGAAAAGAATACTTTTCGAATGATTTATGACCAGGAAGTCAACAAGATAAATAACATTTTTCAAGTAAGGTTCTCTTATTATTTGGAAGATAGATTCGAAGGAAGAACGAAATTTTGAGAACCTTTCTTGATATAATATTAATAATAATCCGACTCCAAAGGAATTTTATAATAATCGAAGGTCAACGACAATATATGAAGTCATTTCAGAGTATTAGATAAATACTCAGAGAATATTTATTGCATCCGAAATAATTACAGAAGGCTTATGACTACGAACGAATATTTAAATCGAAGTATTTCTTAGAATACTTCTCAAATAAATAAGGAGAAAATATTTATTGAATAATTAAATATTTAATGAATATTCAAATAATATTCATTCAAGTAATAAGACTTGAAAGGAATATTGAAATAATATTCGATAAATAAATAGAACATTAGATGAATATTTAAAATAATATTCATTAAGTAAATAGGAACTTAAATGAATATTCACAAAGTAATATTCATTTAATGAATAATATTCTAAATGAATATCAAAATAATATTCATTTAGTAATCCAAGCTTTAAAAGAATATTCGAAATAATATTCGATAAATGAATCGACTTTAAATGAATATTGAAAAATAATATTCATTGGATAGATAACGTTCAAATAATTATTTGAGCTAATGATCGTTAATTAAATGATCTCGGACGAATATTCAAATAATATTCGTCAACCAAATAATGGAAAATATTTACTTAAATATTTCCCTCGAAGGTAATTACGATATATCAAGAAGTACTGACTCCCGGTCTGTTGGGACAATCAGATCTTGGCACTGCGATATTTGATACAATACTAACGAGTACGAATAGAAAAATCACCTTGTTAACGGTTGATTCCATGCTCTTCTATTGTATTCCCAAATTCCCTTGAGCGAAGTGTGACCTTCGTCTTCTCAAGTTAACCTCTCTTCTTGCTCCTGGGTGGCTATCAAATTTTTTCGACCAGCCTTCGCAAGAAGAGAATAAGAATATATATAGGCTACAATAGGGATCATGGACAATTAGGTTGGGCCTTCTAATTACATCTTGGGCATGGCCCAATGTAATTAAATATTAATTCAATACACTAAAGAATTAATATTTGCACTACCTTTCCTAATACCGTAATTTAATTAATTAATTCGGTTCCAATATTATTTGCTTATTAAATTCCTCATGTTTAAAATATCGCATGTCCATTAATTAAATAAATTACTGATAATTCATTTAATTAATATCTTTTATCCTTGATCATCCACTCAACCTTTATTTAATTATGCCGGAATAAATCCACCTGCAGGGTTTCACATAATTAAATCTTTGTGAGCTTTCAAGGGGACATCATTAACCCGAATATTATCAGGACATGGATTCCTTCAATAAATAATATTCACCATATATATTATTTCATCACCCAAAATATAATGAAATAAATAAAAAGAATTATTTCATATATAAATCAAAGCATGTAAATAATATACACGTGTCAATTACTATATCTGGATTAAAAACCTAAGCATTAATAATAACATAGAATCTTAGTTCACCTTCTTAATCAGTATAAGGGAAAAATTCTAAATTTGATCCTGTTCAATATACACAAAGTATACTAGTATTATTTAATAGTCAATATAAACTATTCTAAATAATACTACAGCCATTCCAGTGGATTGTCTAACACCACCTGTGCTGTGAACCTTATTATATTATATAAACCGTATTTAATAATCTAATATTCTGTATCCCATTTGATACTAGATTATTCACAATATATAATATTTAGACAACATGTAAACATTTAAATGATTCTCAATAAAACTGGGCCAGAAATAAATGTATATACTTTAAATAAATATTTTCAGTATACACCAACACGGTCTACATTCAACGAATACGATATATATGCCCTTCTCTAAGGGACTTACCAACAACCGGCTTATAACTGATTATTCAATATCTAGCTTATAAGCCAACAATAATTCAAGGAACAGGTATCACAATATATCTTGAAAGTAGGCATGCATGCTATGGCATATGAAACACAAAATCGAATCATATATATATATTCACAACAACGGCCTTTAAAAGGATTTAGAACTTGCCTGGTAATCGAGTACGAGTAGGGATAGTGGTAGTGTGTCCCGGGTCAGCTCGGCGATCTATAAATAGTCAGAAGATTCGAGATTAATCACTTAACACTTTTTAAAAGGTTAAGTATCAACTTAAGTCGAAACATGTTTTCGAATTATCTCGTTATACCCCTTTTAGTGTAACTCTTTTTATTATCGATACGATCCGACATTTGTTCGTCATTAAGACATGTCATCATACTCACACTTAGTGTGTACTTAAGTCGTATAAGTTCTAGAGTCCATGGATTACGAACCAAGATTATACCTCGAGTTTTATCGCTTGTTTTCTAAGTTATACCCAAAGTTATACTTTTAAGGGGTTCGTTCGCGTTTAACCTTGATTCAAACATTTTTATAAAATCGAAAAACGATCCGATTCACATGAGGTTTTATCTCACACCTTCCTTTTTACCTCTATTATTTAATTACCAAGATTCACCACTGACTTACGTATTTTACGAGGGTTCAATTTCAGTTACGAATTCTCGTTTACGGTTTCGAGCTACTTTTAGTATACCGGCCATAACTCCTAAACCGTAAGTCCGTTTCACACGTTCTTTATATCAAAACGAATCTTGGAATATTATCTATCTTATCATGGCAGATTACGAAGCTAGGTAGTGAGTTACATCTACTGTCCAATTCTTTTTTCTTAAGGTTAACGAAATTTCGGAATTACGACGGCTATAAATCGAATATTTACCAATTCCAAACCTTCCCATAATCATAGTATCCACTCCAAACAACATATACATGATTTATAACCATGAACTGAGGCCAAGAAATGCCTTTCCGTTCATCTAACTATTTTTTTTAACATTTATTAAGATCCAATCATAATCATGCTTATAACCCATTAACAACATAACTACCTTAGATCACTCAAGAACATGCATAAAACTCAAAGTAGATCTAGGGTTTCAAGGGCATTATACCTTCTTGAGAATGTGTACTAGCCTCACAAAGCCTTGTATGGTCCTTAGGAGTGCTTAAGCTTGCTAGATCAAACAAAAGATTCAAGGAAAATAAAGTTAATACATGAAGAACACTATTCATCATCATTTTCTTAATTTGTTTGAAAATGGAAACCATGGAATTTGGACTTCAAATTTCTAGGAGATTAGTTTCTTGAATTATAGGACTCACCTTAAAAATTACAAGATCAAATGATGGTTGGAAGTGGGATTTCCCCCTTGGAAATTAAGAAAAGTCGAATGGAATAAGGCTAGAGAGAGTTTGATGTGTTCTTGTGGTTTTGCTTGGAATAATGCATAAAGTGGATGAGCCTTGGATAATATCTCATCTCTTTTGCTTTATTAAAGTGATGATGTAAGGAATGATCCAAATAGATGGACAAGTGTTGGAGATTGGATGGTGTTAAGGCTTAACCAAGTGGTTGCTTGCTAAGTACTAGTTTAAATCTCTAAGCATGCTAGTTACTTGAGTCCACTTGGTTGCTAGATCTTTTCTAGTGGCTTATGCATGACTCTTGCTTCCTCTGCTTGTTTCTTTTGTCCGATTATTGCTCGTTTCGATTGATCGTTCGTAGGAATATCTCACGGATTTCTAATTAGGGTTTACCGGAAATCTTCTTAATATTAATACTATCATTCTCCATCTTTCTTACTAACTTTCGAATTTATATTTCTTAAATCCTTTCGTTCAATCCTTAAGTCTATCAGTGTCCAGGGAACTCTTGGAGAAAATAAAAGTGCGGTTTTTTAGAATCCGACAGCTTTTACATACACTTATTTTCCCCCTGGATCACTAATACGAACTCGGAAATCCGTTCCAAATACTTCTATATAGTGTCGTCTCATAATATTCTTACTTCCACGAAAACACTATTCATTCTTTATTCTTCCTTTATTCCCTATATTTATGACAATGTCCTTGTTATTTCTCGGGCGTTCCTTAACCCTTTCACGGAACCACTGGACTAATCGTTATCGATCTGGATGACATGAGAATATTCTCCTGCTTGGAATTGCCATATCTTATTCACCTAGGAGATAGATTATTCTTACCTAAGTTGTCAACCATTAGCATTCTTCAAGACATATAAATATTTAAATCGAATTCCATTCATTCATTCAGAAGATCAACTTTACATCGTAGCCGTAACCACTATTCATTCTTACATCATTAAATAAATAAAAGTTTTAATTCTACCCAAATTTGGGTTCTTACAGTCTCCCTTCCTTAAAAGGATTCCGTCCCGGAATCAGTTTGAAAACAAATGGGGGTACTTCTCTTGCATTGTGCTTTCAAGCTCCCAGGTTGATTCTTCTACATTGTGGTTTTGCCACAAAACTCTGACTAGCTGAATGACCTTGTTTCGGAGCACTTGTTCTTTTCGGTCTATGATTTCCACCGGTTGCTCTACATAGGTCAAGTCTGGTTGCATGTCCAGTTGCTCATACTCTACAATGTGCTTGGCATCAGGATTATACTTTCTCAATTGCACCTGCTGTAGATTCGGGGGCAATGCCAATTCATAAGCTAGTTCCCCAATCCGTCTTAAGATCTCAAATGGTCCAATGTATCTAGGACTCAGCTTTTCTTTCTTTCCAAATCTCATTAAACCTTTCCAAGGTGACACCTTTAAGAACACTAGGTCTCCCACTTCGTATTCT
Source organism: Saposhnikovia divaricata (assembly GCA_036435485.1). Classification (NCBI taxonomy): domain Eukaryota; kingdom Viridiplantae; phylum Streptophyta; class Magnoliopsida; order Apiales; family Apiaceae; genus Saposhnikovia; species Saposhnikovia divaricata. Next base: position 170,063,591 of record CM071594.1, on the reverse strand, counting down.
TTGCCTTTCCGAGCTAAGTCGGCATATTTCTTTTGTCGATCCTGGGCTGCTACCAGCCGTCCTCTGATTAGATCTACTGCATCTTTAGTTCGTTGGACCACTTCAGGCCCGAGCATCTTTAGCTCCCCGACTTCATCCCAATACAAGGGAGATCGACATTTCCTTCCATAAAGGGCCTCATAAGGTGCCATTCCTATACTTGAATGGAAACTGTTATTGTAGGAAAACTCAATCAATGGCAAGTGATCATCCCAATTTCCTTTAAAGTCTATAGCACAGACTCTCAACATATCCTCTAGCGTTTGGATGGTCCTTTCACTTTGCCCGTCTGTCTGGGGGTGGTAGGCTGTGCTCATGTTCAGCCGGGTCCCTACACATTCTTGAAAACTTCTCCAAAACCTGGAGTTAAATCTAGCATCTCGATCGGATACTATTGCGACTGGGACTCCATGTCGCGCCACTATCTCTTTTAAGTAGATATCCACTAGTCTGTCAACCGTGTACCTTTCATTGATCGGGAGAAAGTGAGCTGACTTCGTTAATCGATGTACAATTACCCATATGGCATCATGATTAGCCTTGGTCCTTGGTAAACCTACTATGAAATCCATGGCTATGTGTTCCCATTTCCAGTCTGGAATCTCTAAGGGGTGTAGAAGTCCGCTGGGCCTCTAGTGCTCTGCTTTCACTCGCTGGCAGGTCAAGCATCTGCTTACCCACTCTGCTACGTCCTTTTTCATATTGGGCCACCAGTAATACTCCTTCAAATCCCTATACATCTTGGTGCTACCGGGGTGCACCGAGTATCTTGAGTTGTGTGCCTCGTATAAAATCTCATCCTTGAGTTCCTGAACATTTGGGATCCATATTCTGTACGTGTACCTCATGATCCTTTCCTTGTCTCTTTCACATTTAATTTCTTCCCCGGTCATTATCTCTTCCGTGGAGTTCTCTTCTTCCTCCATTATCCGTTCTTGACATAGTCTAATCTTTTCTAACAATGGAGGTTGAATTATAATTTCCATCAACTTTTCTTGGCCCACTTCGGGTAGCTTAATCTCAATTTCCAACTTCTCAAAATCTTTCACTAACTCTTCTTCTGAAGTTATCATTTTGAGCTTCTATTTCCTACTAAGGGCATCAGCCAGCACATTGGCTTTGCCCGGGTTATAACGAATCTCACAATCGTAATCCTTGATTAACTCTAGCCATCTCCTCTGGCGCATGTTAAGCTCCTTCTGAGTGAAAATGTACTTGAGGCTCTTATGGTCAGTGTAAATCTCACACTTTTCCCCATACAAGTAGTGTCTCCAAATCTTTAAAGCAAAGACTATGGCTGCTAGTTCTAGATCATGCGTGGGATATCTGACCTCATAATCCTTCAATTGCCTAGATGCATATGCTATTAACTTGCCGTGCTGCATAAGCACGCATCCCAATCCTTTATGTGAAGCATCACTGTAAATCACGAAATCTCCTTTTCCATCAGTAACGCCAACACTGGGGTCGTCACCAACCTCTTCTTTAGCTCTTGGAAACTCTTCTCGCATTTTTCAGTCCATTCAAATTTCTCAGTTTTACGGGTAAGTCGAGTTAATGGAGCTGTGATTTTCACAAAATCTTGGAAAAATTTTCTGTAATATCCGGCTAGTCCGATGAAACTCCTCACCTCGGTTGGAGTAGTTGGCCGTTCCCAATTTGAAACTGCTTCTATCTTGGAGGGGTCAACCAACACTCCTTCTCTATCGATCACGTGCCCTAAGAATTGCACTTCATTTTTCAAGAACTCACACTTTGAGAATTTGGCATATAACTGCTCCTTCCTGAGTATTTCTAAAGTTATCCTCAAATGTTCAGCGTGTTCTGCCTCTGCCTTTGAGTAGATAAGAATATCATCGATGAAGACTATCACAAATTTGTCCAAATATTCTTTAAACACTCTATTCATTAAGTCCATGAAAGCTGTCGGGGCATTGGTCAATCCAAATGACATCACCAAGAACTCATAATGACCATATCGGGTACGGAATGTAGTCTTCGGGATATCTTCAGGTTTAATCTTCAGTTGGTGATATCCCGTTCTCACGTCAATCTTAGAGAAGTATTCAGCGCCCCTTAGCTGGTAAAACAAATCATCTATCCTGGGTAGTGGATACTTATTCTTTATGGTCAGCTTGTTCAACTCTCTGTAATCGATGCATAACCTCATACTCCCGTCCTTTTTCTTAACGAACAACACTGGTGCACCCTAAGGTGACACACTGGGCCTAATCATACCCTTATCCAACAATTCCTGTAACTGTTTAGCTAGCTCTTTCATTTCTACCGTGGCTAATTGGTACGGGGCCTTCGAAACCGGTGCCATCCCCGGGGCTAACTCGATGGCAAACTCAATTACCCTATCACGTGGTAGTCCGGGAAGATCTTGTGGGAACACGTCCTCGAACTTATTAACTACCGGAATGTCTTGCAATCTTAGCGCTTCCTTCTGAGTGTCTATAACGTAAGATAAATAAGCCTCTGTTAGGTCCAAATGTGTTGTAGAGGGGGGGTGAATACAACTTTTCGAATATGAGAAGCAATAAAAACGATGCAATAAATGAACACACAGATTCAAGGAATATATTTCTTTATATATAACTTGAAAGGGTTGCTACAACATTCATTACAAAGTATAACAGAAGTTGAGAGAGAAGTGAATGATACTAAGCTCTGTGAATGCACTCTCTCTTTTTCTCTTGTGTTTTTCTCTAGAATTGCTCACTAACTAAAACATTACACAAGTACTTCTATTTATACTACATGTAATCTATGTCCTGTAGTCTTCAAAGACTAAGATGTACGTGGCCCAATGATGTCCACATAATTCTTGCCTTATCTTGAAAGCTTGGAAATCTGCCAATCAGAAGATGCCATGTGTCATGTTGAAGCTGCACCTAAGTAGAACTTCTACTTGAGAATTTCTACTTGGCTATCTCGAAATTCCTAAGTGGAACTTCTACTTGGCTATCTCGAAATTCCTAAGTAGAACTTCTACTTGAGAATTTCTACTTAGCCATCCAGAACATTTAGTACTTAGAAAATATTCTGGTCTTCAACTTGAAACTTCAATGCACATCTTGAACTTGTGATATCTTCATGTCTTCTTTATTCTTCAACAAGCTCTTGAACATGGTTCTTTATTACTGACATAAACTTGCTATCAATGTCCTGACACTTGATGCACTGGTCTGGTTCATAAGTGACTAGTCTTGATAGTGTTTCTGCTTCTTGAATAAATTACCATATTCACTGAATAACTTGGCTTTCCAATATTTGCTTTCCTTCTTCTTCACTTGAAATCAATTGGTCTTGTTGATACTGATAGTTATGATCTTGATTCTTGATTAATCAAATCACCGAGGCATGAACAACTTTGACTTGAACTTCTCTCAATGATTTCTTCTTGGCTTGATCATAGTTAGCATGTTTAATTGTATCAATTACCTTGTCTTCATTTAGTGTTGATTTCTTGTGACTTCCTGTTCTTGATTGTCTTCTGGTTAAGTATCTTTTCCTTTAGTTTGAGTTACATTAGTTATAGTGTTACAAGTTTATACACTCTGCCTTTCAATCTCCCCCAATTTGATTGTCTAACAATGACATTCAAATTAATGAAGGATAACTCAACTAAACAATGAGACGAGAAAAGATAATTAACATTACATTCTTGAATAATATACAATTGAAAAGAACTTGAAAACAATACAATGAACATAAAAACTAGAAACAGAATTCGAACCTCGAATTAAAGATCATTTGAATGATTCCTATCACCTGGATTATTTCATACCTTCTAGTCAAACTTATATCACCTTATTGGATTCACTCTAAGGTGAATTTCCTCAAGTGAGTTAAAGCAACCGAAAGACATGAAGTTTTTCCAACTTCAAGTTCACACCACTCTGACCTTTAACCCTAATTCCGTTTTCTCTTTCTAGCTTCAGCAGCTTGGTCTCTTTCTTCTTTCTGCCTTTTGCGCTTCTCCTTCTGCTGCTGTTCTTTCTTGTACACTGGATCGTGAAGCTGCTTCCACCTAGCATTCAACAGACTTACAGCTTCCATTTCTAGAGGGTTCCTGGGCTCTGGGTTAGGATGTTTGAAAAGCCTTCTGAGTTTATCAACCTCCTGAGTAGTCCTGATCTTTGGAATTTCCTCAAAGTTCTTCATTATGAGCTGAGGTTTCCAATGAGATTTAGTGGCTTTGAGATAACGATATATCATCTTGGGGTAGCCCTTGACACGGTCAGTATTATAGACACTAGCCGCATCTCGCTCCATTCGCTTCTTCTCCACAATTACTTCAGACAGGTAACTCATGAGTCTCTGCTTTTCCTCAACAAACTTGTCTTCCACTTCGCCCCATTTGAACACATATAACACTTTCTCTAGAAATGCAGCATCTTGAGTCTGTAGCAGCCATTGTCTACTCATATGCAAGAGTGTTTGTTTCTGGTCTGCATCTATGTATGCTAAGGCATCAGCTGTATCATCAGCATAAGAGTGTATCCAGTATACACTATCTTTCCCTGGAACGCCAACTGCCTCCCTTATTTCTCCTTGTTCCAGTTCTCCAGAAGGAAGAGTCAAAGCTTCATCTACATTCTTCATTGCTTGAAGAATATTCCATTTCTTTTCTATCAGCTCCGGCTCAATCTTCACGTTGTCGAGAGGGTTTGGAGCAATGACATCACACTTCCACACCTCATTGCTCTTCAAGAATATGACTCTTTCAATGATCCTCACGGATTTATCTTTAAGCTCAGAGGCGAATCCCTTACCCATCATTTGTCTACATACAGCTTTAAGAGATTCCACTGAAAGTTCCATTAAGTCCTTTTCCTCCATGCTCACCCTCTTCATCTTTCCTTGAACCACCATCCGGACAAAATTTGGATATGCTGAGAATTCTGGACCCTTGTCCTCTGCTAGCTGCATTAACTGATCCCTGTACAGAATGCTTAGCTCCTCAGATTGAGAGTACTGAATTTTAGTCGCTAGCAAGAACAACTCTGACGCAGATCTCCTCATTATGAATTGGTCATCCACATATAGGAAAGATGTTGGGACTCCTTCTACCAAAGACAAGATAACCTGCCACTCCTTAAGATTTGCATTGTATCCAACCCTGACTTTAGAAATTAATCTCTTCAAAGCATTTATATAGTCCCCAGTCATTGGATTCTGCAAATTCAAGTTGTAGAACAGATCATCTGCATCCTTGTTATGAACTCCTTTTGCACATGGTCCCATCATTATCTTCCTTGCTTCATCCCATTTCTGCCCTATCCTTCTTTTGTCCAGATCAACTTGAGGATTAGCTAGCCTTGCAAGCTCATACTCATACTGCTTCCCTTGTAGCTCCACCTTCTGTTCTAGGAACGCAGCATGTTCTTGCATCATCTTCATTTTATGGAACTGAGCTTGTTCCAAGGCTAACTGTTGAGCTTTAAGGGTTTCCTCATCAACAGGAAATTCTTCAGGCATTCCGGAAGACATCCCAGCACCTCCACCTTGTTCCTTCAAAGATCTTTTTATTGCATGTGCCAGCGGTACGTCTTCCATGTCAGAATCTGAGTCAAGTACCTCCTGTACTGTTTCCTGATGACTCAGATCAACAAATGGTTCATCAACCATTACTGCCTTGCCCTTTCTCATCCTCAGAGCCTCTTCATCAACAGACGGCTCAACTTCTGGTTCCTTGACAAGATCAGCGGGTTCTTCAATTTCTTCGATGTGAACTGCCTGCTGTCTCGTCTCCTTTCCACTCTCCCCCTTAGGTGAGTTATCCTGAGCTCCACCATGGTCTTCAGATCCACCAGCTGCATAGGAACCTCCAAAACCAGAACCAGAGGCTCCCGCTCCACTAGCACCACCTGCACCACCTGCTCCAGCATCGGGGGGAGGTTGTTCCGACTCGAAGCACTCTGGGGGCACAAAACTTCTGACTGCGAACATCATTCTACTGATCTCCACAGTCATTGTATGCATTGTAGACTCCAATGCCCCCATCCTCTCATTGAGAGTGCTTCCCAAGACTCCACCAGCATGGCCCAAGTCATTGACCTTATTTGTCAAATCCTCAAAAGCTGTAGCTTGACTTGCCATTCTTGCTGCGTAGTCGTCTAGAGCCCTTTGGTTGTTTCCAATATTGATCCCGAACTGCCCCATTGTCTGCCCGAACTGCCTCATCTGATGTTCCATTGAAGTCATACGAGTATCAAAATTTTCAATATTAAGGGACGGTGTTTGGTTTAGGTGACCTCGCTCTAATACTCGTTCTGTTGGTATTTGGCGCTCGGTTTCGGGCCTTAAAAATGAAGGTCCCTCTCTCCCTAACCTCTCACACACACTCCCTGTCTCACACTCGTGTATGTCTTCAATGATTGATCCAAATAGTGAAGCAGTACCTGCAGAAAATTGATAAGAAATGTTGTTGACAGTTATAGGATCAAATTCTGTTTGTTCCTGAGTTGGAATCTCAGTCTGAGAGGCTGCAAAGTGTCCTTGTACGACATCAGAACCGATCCTCTTTGCAGCATCAGTACGTACCGGTGAAGGTACGGCTGAAGTTCTTAATACTGCATGTCCTCTTGAAGCAACAGTATCATCAAGAGGCACATCATCCTCACCAAAATCAAAATCCCTATGTGCAGAATGTTCAAGGGGTGAACCACTCGCGTGAGGTGGAGTGGTTGCGTGAGACACGCTAAGGTTTGACTGTGGTTGTGAAGTAGCAGCGTGGAAAAGTTTGGCTTTCTTGCGAATAAGTTGCTGCTCTTCGGGTTCAATCTCCTCATCATCTTGTATAAATATACGTGCTGGTTTTCTGACTTCCGTTAACAGGGGTGATAAAGAATAGGAATGTGTATCAGACTCAGAGTCAGAAATATGGCTCTTACCCTGGGATAGATCCTGCGGGTTAGCAGTCTCTCGGGTCGCGGAATCAGAAACGTAGGAGGAGGAATGAATAGTATGCAGAGAGAGATTACCTGATTGATTACCTTGTGCATCATCGCTTTCCTCATCCGGAATCTCATCAAATGCCTCAGCATGAACAGATGGATTTTGAGCATGTGATGAGACTTGTGATGATGCCTCCAAATTGGTAACTCCTGCATCATATCTAAGCCACATTTGAATATTTTCAGGAGTAGACATTGGTTTACCTTGATGTTTATCCTGATTAGCAATGGTTGCAAGTGACTTAGTGCCCATCCCTAGCGATTCAGATGTGGGGCTTCTGGCAAATCCCTGTCTAATAGCGAGAGCATCCTTCGGTATTAAGTCATTGATTAGCATTTGAAGAAACCGAGGAAACCAGCAGACGACATCAGTGGTAGAGAGGTCTCTGCTTGCAAGGGATCCCATTGAGGCCACTATCTCAGAGAGAACTATGCGTCCATAGTTTATATCCAGTTCTCTTGCTAGGGCAACTGCAAAGGTTTGCATTGGAATTGGAATTTGATGAAAGTCTTTTTCGCGTGCCCGAAAACATCTTGTGATGGCCTCGAAAAAGTAATTCCATTCCGCATGGAAGAATTGCTTTTGGATATTTCCCGTGATTGGGCCTTTTGTAGGATAACATCCAATTTCTTCAAAGAATCTGAGGCGTTCTGCAGCAGTAGGTTCTGGATCATAGGCATCTTTAATTGGGAATCCTAGAACTCTGTTGACAATTTGTTCTGTCACCTCATATTCCTGACCCGCTAAGGTAAACCTGAAACCGTAGGGGGTTGATTTACTCCCAAAAGTAACCGCACTAGTCCATAATTGCTGTAAAGCATCATGTACTAGTGTAGGTTTAGCAGTAAAAGCTTGGCTAGCTTTGGAATACAAATTGAGAAATCGTATCCAAAACTTAAACCGCGGGAGTTGATCACCAATTTCCGTAGAAATATTGTAAAAATTGTTTTTAGCAAGGGAAAATTGGTGAGCCATTTTGATTAAATGTTTTTCTTTAAGAAGATGTGAATTTTTATTTTAATTTTGAAAAACAATTAATTTTCCGAATTACAAAAGAGAATTGTAACCCTTTTAATTTTTCAAGAACACCAAACGGAATCTGAGAAATCAAACTACGGGATTCAATTCAACAACCAATTACTATTTCGTGTGTATACCAGTGGAATCGTGTGTGTTTATAGATGGAGAAAATGAATCGCGTTTATGAACAGTACACAAACAATATGTGTTCGTGTGTATGTATATGCGCGTGTATGGATGTTCACAAAACACACTAACACAAAGATTAAGGTTAACACAGACAATAGCAGTCAACAAATCGGCAGTAATTCGTGATTAGTACGAGTTTAATCACAAAAACACGGATCAAAGGTATGTAATTAGTGAAATCGCACTGTTCTTGTGAAACGGCTGCTGAAAATTAGAATTAGGTAAAGTGAATTAGGCATCGAGTTAGAGATGTATATATAGGTGAATGAGAAATGACAAAAATGTCCCTGTTAAAAAATGTGAAAAGTACTAAGTCCATACAGGGGACATCTAAGTCGAACTCTATCTCGAACTTTTCTATCTCGAACTTTTCTATCTCGAACATCAAGTCGAACTTCGAGATAAAGTTCGAGATAGAGGTTAACTCGAACAATTATGCACAAAGAAGCACTTTAACCAAAATTACAGCAGAAACTATAGGGAAATACTATCTTGAACATTATTGATTTGTAGTAAACTTGGAAAAAAAAATTCAAGATACTTTTCGAGTTAGAGTCTATCTCGAACATCAAGTCGAAATTCGAGTTGAGTTTCGAGATAGACTAAGAACTCTATCTCGAACATCAAGTCGAACTTTGAGATAAAGTTCGAGATAGACTAACTCGAAGTTAATCTCAAATTCTTTCCAAAATATTTCCTTGAATCAAAAAGTCCAGGGTAATTCAAGATATGTTTCGAGTTAGGAGTGTAACTCGAAAAATTCCCTTTAGCTTAACTGAGAACTTTATCTCGAACACCAAGTCGAAATTCGAGTTGAGTTTCGAGATAGACTAAGAACTCTATCTCGAACATCATGTCGAACTTCGAGATAAAGTTCGAGATAGACTAACTCGAAGTTAATTCTCAGTTCTTTTCAAAATATTCCCTTAATGGAAACCTCATCTCAACCTTAGAGATAAAATTCGAGATAGACTTTATCTCGAATATTTTGAAGATAGAACTAGGCACACTGGTAACTCGAACTCGAACTCTAAGTCGAATTTCGAGATGAATTTCGAGATAGGTACTAACTCGAAATTCTTCCCAGACTTAGAATTTTCAAAAACTTCACCCTGGAAGCTCAAGTCGAAATTCAAGTCGAATTTCTACATGAGTTTCGAGATAGAGACTAACTCGAAATTTTGAAGATACTTAGAATAATTTGACAATTTTTCTTTGAAAAACTCAACAATTAATTTTGCCAAATTAATATAAATATCAATTCAAGGATTTTAATATATGACATAATTAAAACATTCCTTGATAATTCTAAGGCCTTTAATTACATGAAAAACACAGGTAAATTCATCTAAAAATCATGCAATATTTAGACTATTATGAATTTAACTCCCCCTATGATCATGCAATCTAACAAGCATAAATTCACAGATTTGTGCTATAAAAGACACTTAAAACACAATGAATTCATGCAAAATCACACTATATGCAACCTATAACAATCATTAATTAGGCATTTTAAAGTCTAAGCACATAATGATTGATTAGCTTGCACATACAAACATAAACATGGATTTTACAGATAGAAGGCTTTACTAACTTGTGTTAAGCATTCCCAATTCACCAACCAACCTATTGAATGTTACTTCATCAAGAGGTTTGGTGAATATATCTGCAATTTGTTGCATTGTGGGCACAAAATGTAGCTCCACAGTCCCCTCCTCGACATGTTCTCTTATGAAATGATACCTGATGTCAATATGCTTGGTTCTTGAGTGATCTACAGGATTGTTGGTTATGGCAATGGCACTTGTGTTGTCACACATGATTGGAATTTTCTTATGCTCCATGCCATAATCCTTCAATTGGTTCCTCATCCACAGTATTTGAGCTACACAGCTTCCAGCAGCAATGTACTCAGCTTCAGCAGTAGAAGTAGATACTGTATGTTGTTTTTTTACTTTGCCAGGACACCAATCTTCTGCCAAGAAATTGGCAAGCACCAGATGTGCTTTTCCTATCAATCCTGCAACCTGCATAGTCTGAATCCGAATAGCCAATAAGATTAAAACCTGTATCTCTTGGGTACCAAATCCCTAGATTTGGTGTGCCCTTGAGATACCTAAAAATTCTTTTGACGGCTACGAGATGTGATTCTCTAGGATCCGCTTGGAACCTTGCACATAAACAAGTTGCGAACATTATATCTGGTCTACTTGCAGTTAAATAGAGGAGTGAGCCAATCATACCTCGATAGCTTGTGATGTCAACTGATTTACCTGATTTGTCTTCATCAAGCTTCGTGGCTGTTGCCATGGGAGTCTTAGCTGCTGATGTATCTTCTAGATTATACTTCTTGAGTAAATCTCTGACGTACTTGGATTGACAGATAAAGATACCATCTTTTCTCTGACTGATCATCGCCTTGGGGATTGCCTGAGGCCATAGACAGATTTGAAGAGTAGATACACAAAATCTGTATGTTCTGGATCGAAGAAGCCAGGCGGCTGTTCCAGATACACTTCTTCTTCTAACTCTCCGTTCAGGAAGGCACTTTTCACGTCCATCTGGAAAACTTTGAAGTTCTTATGTGCTGCAAATGCCAAGAACATCCTGACTGCCTCAAGTCTTGCAACTGGTGCATAGGTTTCATCATAATCAATTCCTTCTCGCTGAGAATAACCTTTTACAACCAAACGAGCCTTGTTTCGTGTTACAAGTCCGTTTTCATCCAGTTTATTTCTGAATACCCACCTAGCTCCAATTACGGATTTGTTCTTTGGTCGGGGTACCAGTTTCCAAACTTTCTGCCTTTCAAACTGATTGAGTTCCTCTTGCATTGCAATCACCCAATCAGCATCGCCAAGAGCTTCTTCTATTTCTTTAGGTTCAAGCTTGGATAAGAACCCAGAATATAAGGAGATATTAGCCATGTCAGCTCTTGCAGTTCTTCTAGTAGTCACACCAGCATCTGGATCACCAATAATTAACTCAAACGGATGGTCTCTATTCCATACCCGTTCACCTGGAAATTGTCTAGATGATTCAGCTTGACTTTCTGAGTTGGGGTGCTGACTACTTTGAATATTTTCACTAACTCCCCCTAAGTTAGTGCCAGCTCCTACAGAACTAGAGTCAACTCGACTCGAGCCTTGAACAGTAGTCCTTGAGCTGCTATTTACTCCCCCTGAGTTGTTGCCGGTTGGTACTGAAGAAGTCTCTCCTGATCTTGTAGAATTAGCTTGTTCACTAGACTCAGGTTCTTCATGTACGCTTGGAACATTTAATGGAACAACCAACTCAGGTTCATCTTCAAGATCTTCTAAGTCCAGATTCTGAAATTTTAGGGACTCAGGTTCACTAGAATCTCTTGAAATTGATGAGAGTTTGGTATCGTCGAATCTGACGTTGTAACTTTCAGTCACTTTTCGATCATTCACCAAGAACACTCTATAAGCTGCCACCACGTCTGTAGAGTAACCAACAAAGATTCCTTCACGAGCTTTTGCTGCAAACTTGCCTAGATTTTCATCATCTATAAGCACATAGCATTTTGCTCCGAAGACATGAAAGTATTTGATTGTTGGTCGTCTGTTGTTCATTAGCTCACATGGTGTCTTTTCTTTATCTTTTATGATCAAGGTTCTATTTTGAGTGTAACAAGCGGTACTCACTGCTTCGGCCCAGAAATACAAAGGAAGTTTTGAATCATACAACAAAGTTCTTGCTGCTTCAACCAAAGTTCTATTCTTCCTTTCAACTACTCCATTTTGCTGTGGAGTTCTCGGGGCTGAATACTGACGACGTATTCCCTTAGATACACAGAAGTCATTTAGCACTGCGTTTTTGAATTCAGTGCCATTGTCTGATCTAATCGTCTTCACAGTAAGTGTTGAAACATTCTCAATTTGAGTGATGTGATCAATGATTAAGAAAGGTACTTCGTCTTTCGTCATTGCGAACAATACCCATGTATACTTGGAGAAGTCATCCACGATTACCAAAGCATATCTTTTCCTAGACAAAGATAGGACATTCACTGGGCCAAACAAATCCATATGAAGAAGTTGCAGAGGCTCAGTAATACTAGAAATTTCTTTGCTTTTATGCGATGCTCGCTTCGACTTTCCCATTTCACAAGCTTCACAGAGTCCTTTCGGAGCGAACTCCATTTGAGGTAGATCTCTCACCAATTCTCGCCTCGCGAGAGCATTCATCGTTTTGAAGTTTAAGTGAGATAGCTTTTTGTGCCATAACCAGCTTTCATCATCCGAGGCTTTGCTGTAGAAACAGGTGACCTCATCCTGATTTGCTGAATCCATATCTGCAACAAAAAGATCTGCCTTTCGAACTCCTCTTAAAGCTAGTGAGCCTTCCTTGATGTGAGTGATTGAGACACCTTTCTTGTTGAAGACAATTTCGTAACCTTTGTCACAGAATTGACTTATACTCAACAGATTGTGCTTTAGTCCCTCAACATAGGAAATATCTTCAATGATGACATTGCCAGTTTTCAGTTTGCCATATCCCTTAGTCACACCTATGCTGTCATCTCCAAAGGTAACATAAGGGCCAGCCTTCATAACCAACTCTGTAAGCAGGGACTTGTTTCCAGTCATATGCCTCGATGCTCCACTGTCTAGCACCCATATAACTTTATTTCTATTCTGCTTAATGCCCTGCAATGACAGATTGGTTAGACATTCTTCGGAACCCAACTTTGATTGGGCCCGGCTTTTCGATAAGATCGAGAATCAACAGATTTAACAACAGGAGATGCACTTTTCTTCATATTACTAGAGCTTTCGACTATCTCCTTTCCTTTCTCAGACTTGACAGATTTGTCAGTCTTAGGAGAAGGTTTGTCACTCCTAACTTTAGGAGGACTGACAGTCTTGGCTCTACCATACTTTTTCTTGATATTTGAACTAGCAACAGTATTTGAGCATGACTGGCTAGATGCATTCATTAAATGCACAAAAGTTTGCATGATATTAAAAGTGCATGGCATGCAATTAGGTTGACCACACTGTGCATGATTCTGATGCAGATTATTCATTGTATGTGTGGTAGGCATGGCATGTGCAGCAGGAACATTCATGTTAGCTTTGCATGCATAAGAAAGATTCTCAGTAGATTTACAATGATAACATGCTTTCTTTATTCGTTCAGCCTTAACCTCTTTTATGCCTTTCTCTCTCTTTCCTTGTTGCTTAACAGCCTTAGCTCCTAATCCCAGTCTAGATTCATCTCTAGGGAAATTGATTTTAACTTGTTTGATAGGAGTTACAGGTTGTTCTTTCTGGCGATCTTCCATCTCAATCTCATATCTAGCTATCAATTCAGTCTCTTCTTCTTCTATTCTAGGAACAAGATGTTTGTAGATAGGTTTGACAGCCGATTTAAGAATTCTAGGTGTTTCCTGTTTAAGGTCACTGGAACTAGGGTCAATAGGTCTCTTTCCTTCTTTCTTAGGAAGGTCAGAATAATCAAGCCCTATACCTACTCCAGTTATCTTCTTAAATGTGTCATTATCTACATACACTTTACTAGCAGCTAGTTTGTAAGCTTCGCATTTTGTTTCTAACTCAGCTAGATTGTTCCTAAGACATGCTTCTACCTCTTCCTTAAGGACGAGCTTGTGTTCCAGAGATTTAATAAAGTCTCTTAGAGAAGTATCTACAGTGCAAGCAGCCTCTAGCTCTTCCACTTTTGCCTCAAGCATTCTGCATTTGGCAACAAGTGTTTTCTATTCCTTTTGAGAAGAGTCTAGGCTTTTGCACAACATATAGATCTCTTCACTAAGAGCCCCGTTCTGTTCTTTATAATCATCAATAGACATTTCTACTTTAAGAGTCAGAACTGGTACCTCTGGTTCCTCTGATGTCTCAGCCATGAGCGCAAAGTTCGCTACATGAGTAACGTCTTCCTCATCTGAATCATCCCAAGCTCTTCCTTCTGTCACCAATAAAGCTCGTTTTCCATGTCTTTCCTTCAACAGTGCTTCATAGTTGCTTTTGAGAGCTTCAAATGTTTCTTTTGGATAAGTCTGTCTAGGCTTTTTGCAGTCCGAGGCAAAGTGTCCAACTTCACCACAATTGTAGCATTTGAACTTCATTTTGAAATCCAAAGGAGATTTGTAGCTGGTATTCTTGCCTTTTCCTTTGTAGCCTGACGAACTACCACCACCCTTAGCAGCCCGATAATAAGATGAAGATTTTCTCTGTGGTCGGTTGCTCTTTCTAAATCTCATGTTGCTGAACTTCCTTGCCATGTATGCCACGACACTATCGTCCATGTTGTCCAGCTCTTCTTGGGTGTAGTAGTCATCATCACTGTCAGATGCGCACTCGTCATCATTATCAACTTGATGTGGTGCAAGTGATGATTTAGGCTTTGCTGCAACCATTGCCTTCTTAGACTCTTCCTCATCAGCAACTAATCCTGATGCACTTTCTTTTCCCTTTGAATCATTGTCCCATGCTTGATCTTGAAGAGTTTCCAGCTCATAGGTCTTTAATATTCCATAATACTCTTCCAGAGAAGTTGTATGCAAATCTCTAGTTTCTCTGATTGCGTAGACCCTATGCTCAATGCTTTTTGGCTGGTTCCTCAGATATCTCGTATTAGTCTCAACCATGGGGAGAGTTACACCTCTCAGATTCAAATCCAATACCAACTGACTGAATCGTAGGTAGACGTCTGTTATGCCTTCTCCTTTTCGTATTCTAAAGGTGTCATACTCCATCTTGAGTATGAGTGTTTTGTTGCTTCTGACCTCTGCAGATCCTTCCATGACAACTTCTATCTTGTCCCAAATCTTCTTCGCTGTAGTCAGACCTTTGACTATGTTGAACATTTCATGATCAAGAGATTCCATCAAGGTTTGTCGTATGGCAGTATCATAAGCTATTTGTTCCTTGTCAGCATCCGAAAACTCTGAGACCTTTTTAGGCTCAGATCGAGGTGGTATAACCACTCCTCCTTCCGTATGTGAAGGAATAACTGCCATTGGGACAAATTTACCCTTGTCAAGGACTTCCAGATATTCAGGGTTAACAGTCTCTAGATATAGTCTCATTCTGAAAACCCATTCTTCATAGTGATCTTTGTTGAACATTGGGATCTTGAATGCATTTTTAGGAGCCATCTCAATTCTGGTCACTAAAAGTTTCTAAGTACCCAAGACTAGGCTATGTAGAATATTTATGTAGAACTTTTGCCTAAGTCGAAATTTCTCTAAGTAGAAATTTTGCTCAAGTCGAAATCACCAAGTAGAAATTGTCCAAGTCGAAATTCTATGTAGAAATTCTCAAGTAGAAATTCTATGTAGAAATTTTTGCCTTAGAATAATTTTTCTGCAGAATACTTTAATATTGAATAAACAATATTATCTCTTTAACACCTTTTGACTTTGAATGCTTTACTCACCAAATCCACCTAACCCACATGCTAGGTACTGAGTATGTCTTTTACTTTCGGCCGAATAAAGTAAATCAAAAAGTCCAAAAACCACCTTTTTATTCTTTTACTATTGAAAAGGAGATCAAAAAGTTGTTGGGTTGTATTCTTTGATAAGAACAGATGATGAACACTCAAGAACACCAAATATGAACTAACCCAGATAAATTCACAAAAATTAATTAAAATACACCCAAGCTAAATAATCACACCTGGAGTATTTAAATAATTTTTTCAGATGAGTTTTCACTACCAACGAATTAAAACACACTTTTCGAGAAAATGAAAAGTAGATTTGAAAAATGAAAACTCACGATTCTTCTACTCAACACAAGGATCTATGTTTTGTATATTAAACATAAAGCTCTGATACCAATTGTTAGGTCCAAATGTGTTGTAGAGGGGGGGTGAATACAACTTTTCGAATATGAGAAGCAATAAAAACGATGCAATAAATGAACACACAGATTCAAGGAATATATTTCTTTATATATAACTTGAAAGGGTTGCTACAACATTCATTACAAAGTATAACAGAAGTTGAGAGAGAAGTGAATGATACTAAGCTCTGTGAATGCACTCTCTCTTTTTCTCTTGTGTTTTTCTCTAGAATTGCTCACTAACTAAAACATTACACAAGTACTTCTATTTATACTACATGTAATCTATGTCCTGTAGTCTTCAAAGACTAAGATGTACGTGGCCCAATGATGTCCACATAATTCTTGCCTTATCTTGAAAGCTTGGAAATCTGCCAATCAGAAGATGCCATGTGTCATGTTGAAGCTGCACCTAAGTAGAACTTCTACTTGAGAATTTCTACTTGGCTATCTCGAAATTCCTAAGTGGAACTTCTACTTGGCTATCTCGAAATTCCTAAGTAGAACTTCTACTTGAGAATTTCTACTTAGCCATCCAGAACATTTAGTACTTAGAAAATATTCTGGTCTTCAACTTGAAACTTCAATGCACATCTTGAACTTGTGATATTTTCATGTCTTCTTTATTCTTCAACAAGCTCTTGAACATGGTTCTTTATTACTGACATAAACTTGCTATCAATGTCCTGACACTTGATGCACTGGTCTGGTTCATAAGTGACTAGTCTTGATAGTGTTTCTGCTTCTTGAATAAATTACCATATTCACTGAATAACTTGGCTTTCCAATATTTGCTTTCCTTCTTCTTCACTTGAAATCAATTGGTCTTGTTGATACTGATAGTTATGATCTTGATTCTTGATTAATCAAATCACCGAGGCATGAACAACTTTGACTTGAACTTCTCTCAATGATTTCTTCTTGGCTTGATCATAGTTAGCATGTTTAATTGTATCAATTACCTTGTCTTCATTTAGTGTTGATTTCTTGTGACTTCCTGTTCTTGATTGTCTTCTGGTTAAGTATCTTTTCCTTTAGTTTGAGTTACATTAGTTATAGTGTTACAAGTTTATACACTCTGCCTTTCAGCCTCGTTCCCTTTTCGTAGCAATCTCTTGGTTTGCGCCATGGTCAGAATTTTCTGGGTCTGTCGCATCCCCTTAAACACTATTTCTTTCTTCCCTAGGGTTTTCAACTTAACCTTTTTCCCTTTACAATCTATCTGCGCATTATTGCGAGACAACCAATCCATTCCCAAAATGACATCAAATTCCCCTAGCTTAAAAGGAATTAAATCGACATGGAAGGATCGTCCTCCTATTTCTAATTTACAATCGGGGTGAATTTGATTAACCGGTACGACTTCCTGATTAGCTATCTCTACTTGTAAGGAATCCCTTAGTTGCTGGGTTTTAAGTTTCAATTTATGCGCAAAATCTCTAGATATAAAAGACTTAATTGCTCCCGAATCAAATAAGACATTTGCACTGACTGAATTGAGAGAAAATGTACCTGCTATCACATCCGTGTCCCTCACGGCATCTTGTACTGACATATTAAAAGTCCTGGCAGTTGGGGGTCTATTGGAGGCAACCTTGCTCGCCCCTGATGCCGATGGTTTGTTCCTTGGGCAATCCTTCCTCATGTGCCTTTGCTGTCCGCACTGGAAACAAGTGGTGCTATTAGGGATGATCGTGGTGCAAGAGGTAGCATAGTACCCAGCTCACCCACACTTATAGCAGTTTATCTGCTTCAGGTTACACACCCCGGAATGCCTCTTCCCACAGGTAGTACATAATGGTAAGGGGGGTCTAGACTAATGAGAACAGGACACTCCTGCTTGCTGGCCGCTCTGGCTCACTGTTGCGCTCATAGATGGTTTAAACCCTTCTCTTCTCCCAGGTAGGGAAATGTTTCCTCTGTTAAACTTGGTTGGGGGTTTTCCTTCAGTGGACCCTCCGCCCATACTGGCATACTTTCTCTTTATTCCCCCTTTTTCTCTTTCTCTCTACATTTGATCACTTCCAGCTTCCACAATGGTTGCCTTCTGCACTAAGGTGGCATAATCCGTAATTTCTAAAATCGCCACTCTATTCTGGATCCACTGTTTTAACCCTTATTGAAACCTGTTAGCCTTCTTTTCTTCCGTATCCACAAATTCCGGCACAAATCTCGACAGCTCAGTAAACTTGGCCTCATAGTCAGCCAGTGACATATTGTTCTGTTTCAGTTCTAAAAACTTAAGTTCCATTTGAGTTTTCATGAACTTCGGGAAGTATTTCTCCAGAAATAACTATTTAAACCTCTCCCAGGTTACGATAACATCAGTCTCCATGTTCTTTTTGGCCTCCCACCAATAATTGGTCTCTCCCTTTAGTAGGTAAGTAGCAAAAACAGTCTTCTGAGCCTCGTTGATACTCAGAATCTCGAAAGATTTTTCCATTTCCTTGATCCAGGCCCTCGCCTCAACGGGATTAGCTGATCCGTGGAACTCTGGGGGCTTAAAGGACTTAAAGGCCCTGAAGGAATTTTCCACTGAAGTGTTGTTTCCTGGTGGTGGTTGGGGGTATTGGTTCAGATTCTGCCTAAGCAGATGCATAAACTGGCCCATGGGGTCTCCGCCCTGGTTCTCCCCTTCCTGCTCCACTTCAGTTTCTCCACCTTCTATTTCCACCTCAAAGTCTTCAGAGTACATGGGTTCATCCTCTGCTCCATACTGGGAATCTTCTTGCTCATTATAGTCCTAATCTTGTTCTTCATTATATTCATGGTTTTCCTCATGTTGGTTGTGACTCTCTTGGTCAGTGGATTCACGGGGGTTAGCCCTAGTACCCATTCGTCTTGGAGGCATTTTACTAAAAATTTGGACAATTATACATTAGGTTCACTTACCTGTTTTACATGATTTTTCCTTGCATAATTCGTTACATGATTGGATTTAGGATCCCACAGTTTTATATCTCATGGCAACTTAATCGAAAGCAGTACATATGCTAATAAACTCGTGATTGTGTCCTAACAAAATTGAAATAACTGAAAGGGAAACAAATATATACCAGGTACCGAAAAGGTACAACATCTGAGTTACAACGATAGTTTAAATTACAACCATCCTAACAACGATAACAAGTCAAAAGTGAAATGCTGTCTATCTGTCTAGTCTGCAAAAGGGAAAATAAGTACAATGAAACCATCCCCACAAAAGCTGGCACTACTACGTCTGTACATGACTAGACAACTAGACTACTGCATCACTACATCTGAAATCAGCCGCCACGACGAAACATCGTCCGAACCCTCCCCATGGCGATGCGGAAAATC
Organism: Saposhnikovia divaricata; assembly: GCA_036435485.1. Taxonomy (NCBI): domain Eukaryota; kingdom Viridiplantae; phylum Streptophyta; class Magnoliopsida; order Apiales; family Apiaceae; genus Saposhnikovia; species Saposhnikovia divaricata. The sequence goes on along the minus strand of CM071594.1, from coordinate 170,044,218 downwards.
TCCTCGGTGTCTGCTCTGGCTACCATACCATGCCCATCAGTAGGTAACTGTCGCACCCTCACCCGAGCCCTCAGCTCGATGCGGGTCACAGCCCTATACCCAGCCCGATCACTTATCGTCCTTCAGCCCTGTAACCTCATCCGGGCAGCACTCTCCGCTGCTAGCTCCCTCTTAGACTCTGCCAATCTGGTATCCACCACTGACAATTCTCTATAAAGCCCGTGTTGGGTTCCGAGGCATAAAACGCAGCGGATAAACGTAAATAAAACAATAAATTTTGGAAACCCAAACTAGGATCCATGTATAATTATGGATAGATTATGGAGATTACGAATCATACCTTTAAAAAAGATTTACTTTCACGAACTCAACGGAGATCCTAGCTTTCACGACCTGTGTCTACCTCTCGGAAAACACCTCTATGGTATCCACGCGAACACCTTCAAGAACGACTCACGAACTTGACTACGGAATGGATGTACTAGCCTCCTTATTGATGATTCGATTTCTACCTTTTGTTGCTGCCTTCTCTAGGGTTTTTCACCAAAACGTAAAACACTCTTAACCTATCATTATCTATTTATAATGACTGGTTAATAGGCCCTCAACAGCAAAAGCCCAACCCTTTTAGGTATAGGATTAAATAATAAAACGAAATTCTATTATTTAATTAATAACTAAGTAACACTTAATTATTATGGGCAGAAATACTCCTCTAATTCGAATTTATATATTATCTCAATTAATTAAGTCTCACTTAATTAACATAATAAAAATTCAAATAATCACCAATTAATTTAAATCCATAATTTAAATTAATTATTCCTTTAAGTGCTCTATGTGTGTGACCCAATAGGCTATTATTTAATTGGCAATAATTTTATTCTCCAATAAAATTATAAACAATGAGCGGTATCTAGTAATACATCATTGCTACCCAATTAAACAATAATTAAATCGTGAATTGATAAAACCTTTCGTGATTAATGTTTTCGTGTAATATAATCCCTTTAACCATATATATTATAGATTAAACTTGAGGCATGTATTTAGTCATCCTCTTCAACATTTAATCCGGGTTTACTTGATCCATGAGTAGACTATTAAAAACAAATCATTATTTGAGCACGGCCATGCATTTTATAGTCTCACTCAATCAAGATGCCAATAATATCTCTCCTAATTATAGGAGGGTTAAATCCTTTATCTATCATTCATATTTCTCATGCGACTCATGATATACCCGATGTCCACTTTTATCATCACCCGGTCAAAGGTAACTTTTAATGTAGTCAAAGTATATTAATCCTCGTATAGAAATATAATGATCTCAAGTCAAAGGATCATTACACCTTTATCACTGTGAGTCTTTCTTATGACTTTATTAAACATGAAGAATCTCGCTGTGGGTCTGTCCAGTACCATATACTCCTACATGTACCTATGTATTGACTTTAGTATCTCCATACTTATAACCAATGAGATGTGGTTATCTGTCAAACAACATACTAGTCTATTTATGTATTATTATTGTCCTATAATAATAATACTAAACCAGGGACCTTTTAAGAATATGATATATTATATAATCTCAAGTTCAAGTCATGTACTTAAACTATATAATGTGTATCATGATTCTAAGGACATTTATTATGCTAACAAATATATCGCAGTAATTAAAGTCATAATAAATACGTTTATTGAATGATCAAATGACATAAAGGTTTATTCAAAGAAACAATGTATTGCCTCTAGGGCACCTACACTAACAATCTCCCACTTGCACTAGGTGGGTCTGCAATGTTATCATTTGTGTGCACTTTACATATGTGTATATCATCCCTTTCATTAATCTCTCGAATAAGGTGAAATCTCCTGAGTATATGTTTGGATCGGGAGTGTGTGATCTAGGTTCTTTAGCCTGTGCAATGGCTCCATTATTATCGCAGTATATATCAATGGGATCTGCGATCGATGGAACCACTCCCAAATCAGTAATGAATTTTCGAATCCAAACAACCTCCTTAGCTGCTTCACAAGTTGCAATGTACTCAGCCTCCATTGTAGAATCAGCTATTGTTTCTTGCTTTGAACTCTTCCAGCTTACAGGACCTCCGTTTAGATAAAACACAAAACCAGACTGTGATAGAGTATCATCCCTGTCTGTTTGGAAACTTGCATCGGCGTAACCTTTTACAACCAGTTTCTCCTCCATACACCAAGAATGAATCTTTAGTCCTTTTCAGGTACTTTAGAATGTTCTTGACTGCCGTCCAGTGACCTTCACCTGGATTAGACTGGTATCTGCTCGTCATGCTCAAAGCATACGAAACATCTGGGCGAGTACATACCATTGCATACATGATAGATCCAATTGCTGAGGCATATGGAACCTTACTCATTTGATCCTTCTCATTCAATGATTTCGGACACTGGTCTTTAGAGATCGTTATCCCTTGAGACACGGGGACATATCCCCTTTTTGCATTTTGCATACCAAAACGATGCAAAACCTTATCAATGTATGTGCTTTGACTTAGACCGATCATCCTTCTAGATCTATCTCTATAGATCCTCATTCCTAGAATGTACGTTGCCTCTCCTAAGTCTTTCATAGAGAAGTTGCTCCCTAACCAAGTCTTAACAGCCTTTAGAGAAGGTATGTCATTCCCCATTAGTAGTATATCATCATCATATAGTACTATGAATGCCACATAGCTCCCACTAACCTTCCTGTAAACACAAGGTTCATCTTTGTTTTGAACAAAGCCATACTCTTTGACTGTTTCATCAAAACGAATATTCCATCTCCTAGATGCTTGCTTCAATCCATAAATGGATCGACGTAATTTACATACCTTGCCAACATTCCTTGGATCGACAAAACCTTCAGGTTGTGTCATGTACACATCCCCTTCAAGGCTTCCATTAAGGAAGGCTGTTTTGACATCCATTTTCCAGATTTCATAATCATGGAATGCTGCAATGGCAAGCAAAATCCTTATGGACTTGACCATAGCCACTGGTGAGAAAGTTTCATCATAGTCAATACCAAGAATTTTTTTGAAACCTTTTGCTACCAACCTTGCTTTATAGGTCTGAACATTTCCATCCATGTCAGTTTTCTTCTTGAAAACCCATTTGCACCCTACGGGTTTTACCATTTCAGGTGGATCAACCAAAGTCCATACTTGGTTTTCGTACATGGAATCCATCTCGGATTTCATGGCTTCAAGCCATCTCTTAGAATCTGGACTGTTCATAGCATCTTGGTATGTAAGAGGCTCATCTTCTTCTATGAGCATCAAATCACCACATTGAGTCAAGAGAAATCCATATCTCTCTGGCTCATGGCGAATTCTACCAGATCTACGAACAACCTGTGTTTGTTGAGCATTATCATTCCTAAGTCTGTCACAGAGAAGTTGCTCCCTAACCAAGTCTTAACAGCCTTTAGAGAAGGTATGTCATTGCCCATTAGTAGTATATCATCATCATATAGTACTATGAATGCCACATAGCTCCCACTAACCTTCCTGTAAACACAAGGTTCATCTTTGTTTTGAACAAAGCCATACTCTTTGACTGTTTCATCAAAACGAATATTCCATCTCCTAGATGCTTGCTTCAATCCATAAATGGATCGACGTAATTTACATACCTTGCCAACATTCCTTGGATCGACAAAACCTTCAGGTTGTGTCATGTACACATCCTCTTCAAGGCTTCCATTAAGGAAGGCTGTTTTGACATCCATTTTCCAGATTTCATAGTCATGGAATGCTGCAATGGCAAGCAAAATCCTTATGGACTTGACCATAGCCACTGGTGAGAAAGTTTTATCATAGTCAATACCATGAATTTGTTTGAAACCTTTTGCTACCAACCTTGCTTTATAGGTCTGAACATTTCCATCCATGTCAGTTTTCTTCTTGAAAACCCATTTGCACCCTACGGGTTTTACCCTTTCAGGTGGATCAACCAAAGTCCATACTTCTTTTTCGTACATGGAATCCATCTCGGATTTCATGGCTTCAAGCCATCTCTTAGAATCTGGACTGTTCATAGCATCTTGGTATGTAAGAGGCTCATCTTCATCTATGAGCATCAAATCACCACATTGAGTCAAGAGAAATCCATATCTCTCTGGCTCATGGCGAATTCTACCAGATCTACGAACAACCTGTGTTTGTTGAGCATTATCATCATCCTGCTCTTGTTCCACTTCAGGTTCAATGTTGTTTTGTGATTCTCGATCTTCATCGAGATCTATAGTTCTCCCATTGTTTCTTTTGGAAACAAAATCTCTTTCCATGAAGACAACATCTCGAGCAATAAACACTTTTCTGCTCAAAAGGACTATAAAAATAATATGCCTTTGTTTCTTTAGGGTATCCCACAAAATTGCACTCTTCGGATTTAGGTCCAAGCTTGTCAGATACTTGACGTTTCATAAACGCCTTGCATCCCCAAACTTTCATAAAGCTCATGCCTGACCGTTTCTCCTCCCATATCTCATATGGAGTCTTTTGAACCTTCTTAATAGGAACACGGTTAAGTGTGAAAGCCGTTGTTTCTAGAGCATAACCCTTGAAACTTATTGGAAGATCTGCATGACTCATCATCGATCGCACCATGTCCAACAAGGTGCGATTTCTCCTCTCTGAAACTCTATTCCATTGAGGTGTACCTGGCGGAGTGAGTTGTGATACAATACCACACTCCTTTAAATACTCTTTAAATTCGGTGCTTAAGTATTCACCCCCACGATCGGATCGTAAGATCTTAATACTTGCACCACCGCCAATTTGCTTCTCTACTTCAGCCTTGTATTCTTTGAACTTTTCAAAAGAATCGGATTTGTTCTTCATAAGATATACATATCCATATCTACTGAAATCATCAGTAAATGTTATGAAGTAGTAGTATCCTCCTCTAGACATCACACGCATTGGGCCACATACATCACTATGTATTAGCTCCAGACGTTGAGTGGCCCTTTGACCTTTACCAGTGAAAGGGGCTTTAGTCATCTTACCAAGCAAACAAGATTCGCATTCTTGGTATGATTCAAAATCAAACTTATCCAAATATCCATCCTTATGTAATTTGGATATGCGTTTCTCATTTATATGGCCTAGACGACAATGCCAGAGGTATGTTTGATTTGAGTCATTAACTTTAAGTTATTTGTTTTCTATATTACAGACAGGATTATCTAAATCAAGAACATATAAACCATTAAACAAACGCGCAACACCATAGGTTAAATCATTCAAAGCAAAAGAGCAACTGTTGTTCTTTATTGTAAACGAAAAACCTTTCTTGTCCAAACAAGAAACAGAAATAATGTTTCTGCGAATCGCAGGCACGTAAAAACAGTCTTCAAGTTCTAAAACAAGCCCAGAGGGCAAAGATAAATAATAAGTTCCTACAACTAAAGCAGCAACTCTTGCTCCATTGCCTAATCGTAGGTCCACTTCACCCTTAGCCAAAGTCCTACTTCTCTGCCTTTCCTGCACATTTATACAAATGTGAGAAGCACATCCAGTATCCAATACCCAAGATGTAGAAGTAGACAGATTGACTTCTATAACATAAATACCTGATCCAGAAATCTGAACAGCTTTCATTTTCTTCAGATCCTCCAAGTAAACAGGACAGTTTCTCTTCTAGTGACCAGTTTTCTTACAGTAGTGACATTCACCCTTAGCAACCCCACCTTTAGGGTTTAAAGCCTGTTTGGGACCTGACTTTGGCTTGGGTGTAGAATCAGATCCAGTCTTCTTCTTACCCTTCCACTTGCATTTCCCCTTGGCCTTACCTTTATTGCCCACCATCAGTATGGGAGCGGGTTCAGCTGTCTTCATGTTGGTCTCATATGTTCTCAACATATGCAACAATTCAGTAGGTGTTTTGTCAAATTCATTCATATTGTAGTTCACAACAAATTGAGTGAATTTATTATTCAAAGAATTCATGATTAGGTCAATACCAGTTTCCGCAGCAATCGGGAAACCCAAAGTAGCAAGGTACTCAATGTAACCAATCATCTTCAGAACATGTGGGCCAACTGGTTCACTTGCCCCTTGTTTGCAATTAAAGAGTGACTTACTCGTGTTGAACCTTTCTTGACGAGTTTGGCTTGCAAACATGCTTTGCAAGTGCTCATTGATAGTATATGCATCCATATGCACATGCTGTCTTTGAAGCTCAGCACTCATAGTTTCCAACATAAGACATGGAACATCATTCACATCATTCTCATCCCTTGCATGGGCCGATATTTCCTCAGCAATAGCGCCCTCAGGAGGGGGACCTGGCGGAGGGATATCAATTCAATGAAGCTTACGCTCCTACCTGAGGACAATCCTCAAATTCCTCTGCTAGTCTAGGAAGTTGTTTCCTCCTGTCAGCTTGTCCTTCTCAATGACTGATCGTACGTATAGTGTGTTTGTGTTGTTTGCCATTACTTAGTATCTACAATGATAAAATCATAAAATAAACATTAGATTGTCTGAATTTATAAATTATTATGTTCAAATGATTATGATATATATTCATAATATATCTCCCACCATTTTTATCAAATCAATAGCCGTTACTATTACTTCGGAAAGTATATCCCATAAATCTTTCTAGTGAGCCAAGATCCATATTTCGTCATGTCCTAAGTCAACCACTGGTAGTCATTAAAACATGATTATTTAGGTAGACAACAGTTGTCAATTATATCATATATAATTCTTGGATAGTTTGGTGATCAATGATTGATCTTATCTATCAAATAGATTTTCAACCAAACTCTATGCTTCTAAGTTCATAATAGTTGAATATAACTGTTTATTTCCACCATATTATGATGACTCAGTTAAGTTAGACCCAGTGATACAACGGCCGAATATAACCGTTTATATTCGTCGCATCTCACCACGATAGACAAGAGTCCCCTGCCAGTGACAGCCCTTCCCCTTATCGATCTAGGATTCGATGAATGTTCATTCATTGGAAAGCATCTGATTAAAACTTAATATTTTGTTAAGGGGTTTAGAATTAAAAACGACCATGATCCCATCATAAAGATGTAAGAACCCCAAATTTTGGATATAATTAAAACTTTTTATTAAGTAATGATAAAATGAGGAACAATGATTCCGACAACAAGGTCACCAGCTCTAATGAATGGTGGTTTCAAAGAACAATGATTGTAATGAATGGATATTGCTTTGGACAATGATCCTGATGCATTGGTATATTGTCAGAATAGAGTAATTCGATGGTTGAGGACCTAGATAAGAATAATCTACCATCCAGGAAGGAGCTAATGGATCCTTGAAGGGAAATGAGTACATGCATAGTGTTTCCCGTACGTGCATAGTGTTTCCCATACGTGCATAGTATTTCCCGTACGTGCATAGTGTTTCCCGTACGTGCATAGTGTTTCCTGTACGTGCATAGTAATTTGGTGGATGAATAGTGATTTTGTAAGTTGGAAAACTTTTCACGCCACCCTATGTACGGGACGTGATATGGATGTTTCGAAGTCATATTAGTAATACGCGGAGGAAATAAGTGAATGCAGAGACGATCGGAATTCAGAAATTCCAAATTCTTTTTCGGTATAATATTTGACTGGATAGTGGATTAAATATTATTATAATCCAAGAATTGAGATATTAACTTTGAGGATTTGATATTTTGGGATGTTATTATATTTGATTTAAGAATGAAGGTAGGAAACCACTGAGGCAGTGAAACAAGCGTTCTAGAAACCGCTAAAACGTTATAACGTGATTAATCAATAAAGCGAACGAATCCTAGATTACGGATTAAGTTCGTATTGAGATTAAATATCCTACATGGTCATCACGAGGATTATATTAAGGATTGGGGAAGGTATTATGAATATCGAGAAATTTCCCGGTAAACCCTAGAGGTGAAACTACTTAGTTATTCGCCCGAACGATCAATCGAAACGAGCAATAACCGGACAAAAGAAACAAGCAGTGGAAGCAAGAGTCATGCATAAGCTACTAGATAAATATCTAGCAACCAAGTGGGCTAAGTAACTAGCATGTTAAGGATTGAACTAGTAGTTAGCCAAATCAAACTCTAGTTAGCCATAAATCAATCCAAGTGCTACACATGCTTTCAAATCTCACCATTCATTACAAAAGCACTTTAATAAAGTAAAAAGAGATGAGATATCATCTAAGGCTCATCACTTTATGAATTATTATCAAAACAACCAAGCAAACACAAAGAACTCTCCATTTTCCTTTCTTCCTTGAAAAATTCTGCCAAGGTGCTAGAAGTAAGGCTTCCAACCATCATTTGATCTTGAAATATTTATGGTGAGTACTTCATATCATAGCTTAGATCCCCTAGAAATTTCAGCTTCAAATTCATCTTTTTCCATTTTCAAATAAATCATCAAATATGATGATGAATAGTGTTTTCAAGAACTAATCTTTGTTTTTCTTGTTTTCATGGTTGATCCTAGCTAACTTAAGGCTATCCAAGGACCATACCAAGATTTGTGAGGCTAGTACATACTCCAAGAAAGGTATAAGAATTGAAAACCCTAGATCTACTTTGAGTTTTAAGCATGTTCTTGATGGATCCAGCTTAGTTATGATTATGTTCATGTTATAAGCATGCTTAGTTAGTGATTTGATTAACATGATGATTTTGATGCTAAGATCAGTAGCTTCTGGACTTGTTGAGATGCTTATTATGTGTATAAGTTGTTTAGATGCCCGGTGTGGCTTGGGTTGTTGATTACGATTTATGGAACGTCCGATTTATAGCCGTCGTAATGCCCGATTTTTGTTAACCTTAATAAATCGTGTTTGACAGTAGCCATTAGTCACTGTCCAGTATCATGTTCTGCCATGGCAAGATAGATCATGTTATAATCTTCGTTTTGATATAAAGATCATGTGAAACGGACTTACGGTTTAGGAATTATGGCCGATTCACTAAAAGACGTTCGAAACCGTAAGTACGAGTTCGTTATTAAAATTGAACCCTCGTAAAATACGTAAGTCAAGGGCGAATCTTGGTAATTAAATACTAGAGGTAAAAAGGAAGGTGTGAGAGAAAACCTCATGTGAAATGGATCGTTTTCCGATTTTATAAAAATGTTCGAATCAAAGTTAATCGCAAACGAACCCCTAAAAACCCGCTTGATTATAACTTCGGTAAAACACTTAGAAAACGGGCGATAAAACTCGGAGCATAATATTGATTTGTAACGATCGACTTTAGAACTTGTATGACTTAAGTATGTCCCAAGTGTAAGTACAATGACATGTCGTATTAACGAACGAATGTCGGGTCGGATCGATGATAAAAGGAATCCACTAAAAGGGGTATAACGAGATAACTCGAGAACGTGTTTCGATTTAAGTATAACTTAACTTTTAAGATGTTAAGTGATTAATCCCGAATGCCTTGGCTATTTATAGATCACCAAGCTGACCCGGGACCCGCTACCACTACCCCTTACCGTACTCGACTACCAGGCAAGTTTCAATTCCCTTCTTTTAGGCTGTTGTTGTGATTGAATATATATATATATATATGTTTTCTGTTGTACATATGCCATAGCATGCATGCCTACTTTCAAGTTATATTATTATGCTTGTTCCCTGATTGTTTATTGGCTTATAAATTAGACAGCTAACGTATCAATTATAAGCCGGTTATTGTAAGACCCTCAGAGAAGGGTGTATATATCTTATTCATCAACTATAGACCGGGAGTCAATATTTCTTGATATATCAAGGTTACCTCGAAGGAAAATATTTAAGTAAATATTTTCCCTTATTCGGGCGACGAATATTATTTGAATATTCGTTCGAGATTATTTATTTAACGATCCTTACTTCAAATAATTATTTGAACGTAACCATTCGACGAATAATATTTCTCAATATTCATTCAGAGTCGAATTGATTATCGATTATTATTTCGAATATTCTTCTAAAGATGAGACTACTAAATGAATATTATTTGAATATTCATTTAGAATATTATTTTATTAAATAAATATTACTTTTGAAAATTCATTTAAGTTATTAATTACTTGATGAATATTATTTTAAATATTCATCTGAATCCTGATTTATTTATCGAATACTATCTCGAATATTCCTTTAGGGCTTGGATTACTAAATGAATATTACCTGATATTCATTTAGAATATTATTCATTAAATGAATATTACTATTTGAATATTCATTTAAATTCCTAATTAATTATGAATATTATCTTAAGTATTCCTTTTAGGCCCTATTAATTAATGAATATTATTTTGAATATTCATTTAAATATTTATTTATTCAATAAATATTCTCCTGATGTTTCACCAGGGATTATTTTGAGAAATACCCTGATTAAAGATATCCTTTAATATTCTTAAATATTCTTTAAATATTTTTAATTCAATAAATATTCTCTGAATATTTATTTCATACTTAGAATAACCTCAATAAGGTTTATCTTCTTCGATTATTACAGAAAATACCTCGGAGTCATATTATTATTAATCTTATATCAAGAAAGGTTCTCAGACATCATTCTTCTTTGAGTCTACCTCTCTAATAATAAGGGAACCTTACTTGGAAAATGTTATTTATCTTGTCGACTTCCCGGTCATAGAGTATTCTCTTCACTCGCAACTCGGGTGCTGTTGACTTATTAAGTCGTTGTTTACCTTCTCATCTTTCGAGGGGTAAGATTGTTGGAACAAGTTGATATTCGATACCAAGCCACAGCTTGGAAGTTATTGGTGAATTTTCCATTCCAACTAGATACGACTACCTTGTAGAGTCTTATCAACAAGTATTATACTTGGGGAAAGGGGGACGAACGTTAAATTCAGAATCATGAATTCTATTTGAACTAGGAGTCGTGTAAGAGGCCGAGTAGCGCCGGTCCATCCCCTTTGGCCCAACCGTTGGCCGGGGAGAGCTAGTAAGGCGGTAGACAAGTAAAGCCGTCAGTTCTTCCTTCTACCGGTAGTAAATCTAATTTGAGCTGTACGATCTCGACTGATCATCAAGATTGGAACAGCGGGCGCGGTGAATACTCCATCATTGGTTCATCATCCAAATTTATTTATTTCCTGCAACATGATTATTGTTGGCAGAGCTGGAAAAGTGTTCATAACTGGAATTGCAATCTTTTCATGCAAGTTCCTCTTTTTAATGACAATGAGAATATCTCGCTTACTTTTGATGTAGCAAATATTTCTACAAACAAATACTTTGAGTTACCTGGTAACTTAATCCTTTATATTATACTGGCAATAACCTCATTAATGCATGGCATATGGTTTCAAAGGATATTTTGAACTGCTGTATATATGTATCACTGTTCAGTTATATTATTGTTGGTGGGTTTCGCTCACCCTTGCTTTGTTCATATTATGTCACAATAACAGCTAGGACAGATGGCTCGCATCAGGCGCACTCGGCGCAAGCGGGTTACCCGACCCACCGGACTCCCCGCTGAGATGCTAGCCGCCATTGCTGAGGTAGCATGGTTAGACAGCTTTTGTTTCCTGTTTAACTATATGTATAATTAATGTTATCAATGGCAAAACTGTTAAACTTATGATGTTATCCTTTTGGGATTGTAATAACGTTTATTCGTAACCCTTTAATGTAAGACTTATTTCAATTTCATCTTTGGGACTATAACTGTTGTGCGTGTGAGTGGATATTATTGTGGGGTCACAGCATGTGATTTATTTATTGTGGACTCAAGTCAAGTATTATTAATGGATGTAAGACCGTAACCACCAGATCCCTGACCCCGGATCTGGGGGTGTTACAGAAGTGGTATCAGAGCGTACGTTATAAACCCCAGAGATGAGGTGACGTTAAAACAATAAATTCAATAAGATAATAAGAACTCTTGCCAAGTTCATAGTCGGACTACTTAATGTAGTGATGACATATAAAACCCTTATGGGAACTCGTAAGTATCATGATAGTAACTTAGCTCGATATCGTATCGACGAGTAAGGTGACAGACCTTGAGGCATACGAGCAGCATCGCGATGATGCTTTATATGCTGAAGATCAGCGGGTAATTCGATGGAGTACCTTACTGGAGACCCGGAAGAGGTTCTAGCAGATAAGGAAAATCTTGTTAGGATAAGGAGCTTACCCTCGAGGAATGAGGGCTGTAGCCAGAAAGACTGAGATGATTAAGGTATAGAGCTCAGAAAAGTGGGCATAAAGAACTAAGCTATTAGCAAGAGAACTGAAGATTCATGTTGGATTCGTGGCTGGACTACTGCAGGTAGTACCAGCAAGTAAGACGGATTGGAGGAATTACTTGAGATCTTATACGGGAATAGATGAGAATCATTAGAGATTTTCATATTAACGAAAAGAGTGCTAGTATGATGTATGATTATCAAAGGCATCGATATAAGGCGAGGAGCAGAGTCCCTAGGAATAGTTGAGAAGAGGTAGTAAGTGCCATATCATTTGATAAATGAATAAGTATGAATATTGTCAGTAATAATTCGCCATGAGAAAGCAGATGTCATAGGTTGTAATTTATGGAACCAAATTGAGGTTGATGAAGTTGTTTTATTCAGGAAAATGTCCATTTTATGAATGAATCAGTTAGAAAGTGAAAACATTGGGAAGTGACAGCATGATTGGATAAAGTTATATAAGGAAGTAGTAAGGAAGACAATGATCTCAGAACCTACCGGAAGATAAGACCAGTGAGTCAAGATGAACTCGTAATGAGACTATTGTCAGAGACTAAGTATAGGGTTAATTTAACTCAGTGAAATGATGAACCAGAAATGTTAGATGCATGTGACTCAGAGGAATATTAAATTCTTTCTTTTCTTTGAATGGATTATAGTAGTTACCTTAAGTTTACTCCGACACGGAATTATAATGGATCAAGTAATACGATCAGCAGTTAAAGGGAAAAATGTGAGAAAATCTTCCTGGAGCTAAAAGATGAAAGTGGTAATGACCAAGAGTTGGCATTGCTTAATGGAAAAAGGAGACTTTGTGCTTCCAACGACGCTTCACATAAAGGATTAGGATGTGTGCTTGCGCAGCATGACAAAGTACTGGCGGATGCATTTGGACAACACGGTTCACTAGGTTCGGATGGCCTTAGTAGTGCCAAATTTTTTGGAACAACCAACTCCGACGGTAAGGTTCCTGCTGAGACTAGTGGTTGGGTAGACTAACATTTGGTAATATTGAATATCAGGACATATAGGTATCAGGATGTTGTGACTGGTTTCAGTTTGAAACTGTTGATTCCCCTCTAAAGGGATGTATATAATTGGTTCCTCTCCAGTGGTTAAACTTCCAACCTGATGACGATTATTTCGTTAATTATGACTGCTTATGGTTCTACCTGCTTGGAGGTTCATTGAACTATTCTTCAGGTTTCGAAATTGGTCTCCTTAATGTTACCAGTAGGTGAATAGATTGACCAAAATTTCCCTGATCCAAAAAAAAAAAAGGAATTCATCGAATTTTGTAAATCTTGTCTTTCTGATTATCAGAGAACATCATTGAAGAGAATGGAAACTGGAGCGAACCCTGTGGATTGGGTAAGGTTGCCGTCATATATGGGTTAGTAGACAGACCCTGAGTATTACAATCGATGGTAGAGATAAAATGATGAAGTGAGATTGGACGGAAACAGGAAATGTAAGTAAGAAACCAGCCGGACTGAGAAATTCCAGGATTGACTTAAATGAAAAGGCTGTTATGCCAGGAATGGTAAGCTTGCGTGGCACGTGGTAGTGATAAGAATAGTTGAAAAGATAAAAATAGAGGAAAGGTGACCAGAGACGGTGCCGAATAGTCGATTAAGACTTATATGAAGTAAAGTTTTAGAAAGGTAGAAAGGTATCAAAGAAGGCACTATGCCGGCAATTGCTAGAAAAGTAATGCTATTAGCCAACCCCTAAAATCATATATATATATATATATATATATATATATATATATATATATATATATATATATATATATTTTTTGTGGCCAGTTGAGGCCAAGTCACAAAGGATTATCAAGTGACTAGACCAGCAATGAAAGGACAAAGCAGGGTTGCTTCTAAGAAAGCACCGACTGCAAGGCCTTCTGATATGAAGGAAACATTAATGAGATCGTAGGAATCTTCTGCTGAACAGCCCATGTTTTGATTGGGAATTCACTAGACCTTTTTGGGATGGGGTCACCCGTACTAAAGTGACTCATGTGTATATGGTTGTCCAAGATTACGAGTAAAATGGGAGTATAATGACTTGAGATGTATGATGTTAGGGTATCATGAATACCATGAATATATTATGACGGAGGAAAGTAAACAATGAAGGTATATGAAGAGAGTATAGAAATGGTCAGAAATTGAACAATATGCTGTAGGAATTTTCTCTGAGGCAAGTACCTTTGCGAAGAACGATAAGCACTAGGAAATTCACGTTGAACTCGACCAATATCTTTCAGAACATCCTTGCTACCATTAACAAGTTCTGTAAGAGAGCAGATAGACATACGTTGTCTTTTGGAAGGTCAAATAGGTTGACCACTATCTGAAAGAAGAAATTAGCAGTAAGCTACCGATCGATTATCAAATAAGAATGATTGAAAAGAGACCCTTATTAAGGATACATGATTTGATTGCCAATTATAGGATGCAGGAATTCCTTGGCAGTTGAATTAAGGATAAGATATCCATAGAGTAAGGCAAACCCTGGGGAATGGACAAGGGATGGCATTACCCCTAATAAAGGACATTGTGAATTTGGATGATATAAATTGAATTGATTAAGGCGACATCAAACTTTGAGGATTTATAAAAAAATAAGCTGTTTTGAAAGGTATATAGACAGAATTATTATATGATTAATTACTGATATTTTGATGTGCCCTGTACCCAGAAAATACAGGAAGAATGATGAGGATTACCTAAGAAACCTTACAAGGAAAAAGGTAATATTCTGAAGTTCAAAATGGAAGTTTGGTAGGGAATATATGACATAGAAATAATTATGCCAGACGAGGCATGTGTGAAACCATGGGAAAGTATGGATTGAACCAACAAAGGTTGAGATTATCCTAGAACAAGAAAGAACTAAGAGAACAAATATCCTAGGTATGATCAAGAGTAACTTTGATAAAGTTCCCACGGGAAGGTGGAAGCAATGACTTATGGAAAAAAAAGACTGATAGTTATATTTTCTCCTTCAGCAGAGCTTAACGGAGAATGCTTTAACCCAACAGTGATGGGAATGAGGTAGAAAAGTTTGAGTTGGAATGTATTCAGAGAACATGGATTACAAGAAATTGTTAGTATCAGGAAAGGCAAATGAGGTGGCCGACAATCTAAATATAAAGGAATAATTACAAATGTTCATACCGAAGAAACAGAATGATATTTGGAAGGACCTTGAAGGTCATATCGGAATGGAGGAATTTACATTCCTTCTGATGACTGTGCAAGAATTGACGGTAATAATAGTTTAAGTAAAGATTCGATTCCTGATGGAGTCTTAAGCATATTACGTACCTTAGAAGGTCCCGTTTTGAGGCAAACCAGGACCATGGTACAAAAATTGATGAAGTAAACCGTTAGGTTTCCAGTCTTTTATGGAAGATGCATAAGTGATAGTTTCATCAACCGGACCTAGCTGCGATGCTTGAAACTCTTCTGCAATTATATCTACTTCATGTTATATCTACATCAAGTTCAGGAAGTGTTCCTTATGGATAGGAATAGTGATTACTTTGTCTCCCTAAGGGATTTGAAACCCGTAGGGTTAGCTATTAACGCACTACGTAAACAACAAGCGATGGTGATTCTTCTAAGAAAGTAGATGACAACGTAAAGATAAAGAAAGTGCTGCTATTGATAAACTAAATGGCATGTTGATGAATGACAAGCAAGTTTGTGTTAGTGTATTTCTGCGCAAACCAGATAGAGAATATGAGGTTGATGATTCATGATGCCAAATGTATTCCCGTAGAAAGAATTAATGAGACTTGGAGGGAAGGGCAGTTGAGCCCGAGACTTATTGGGCCATTTGAGAGTTCAAAAGTGTTCTCGAGCCAGCCTTACCCCCAAAACTTATAGCACGGTCATAACGGGTTTTCATGTGGCAAGGCTACGCCAGTAAAATGCAGATGTTCAACAGATGATAGGAGTACGAGCATGTAGATATACGACCTGGTCTGACTTACGAAAGACAACTTGTGGAAAACCACGGATAGAAAAGAACAAGTGATGAGAAACAAGGTTGGCAGAAGTAGATTATATGAATCTAAGTTAAAGGGATCGGGCCAGATTCATTTCGGAAAGTTTAAATTGGAATAACGTGATGATTATAGAATAAATGTGACAGAATACCGATAAGGAGGTACCAAGTGCAAAAAGGTGTCTCAATAAAGAGGTGAAGGTGAAAGTAAATAATAGAAATGAGTAAGAATCAGATAATAAGAAGGATGTGATTGATAAAGAAAAGGCTGGGAAAGCAACTATGGAATGAGAAGCAAGGAATGTTATGAATGGGTTTTCTAATGAATTCTCAGGATGACAACCTGATAGTGTCAATATTATAGTTATGAAAAAGCTAGTAACATGATATGGGATGTCAGTAATAATGATGTCAAGTGAGAAATCTAAGATTTAACCTGAAAGGTTGAAGGATTTCCCGAATGTGAGTATCGCTAAGATTGAACAAGAGTATTTGTCCATAGAATAATGGACAAAGCAGCAAGATATGTTGTCACGTGAGATTGCGATCAAATAGTATTGGATATAATTATGATTAATTTCTTATTTGATAAACCTCTATAGTTCAGAGGTAAATTCTGAGTATGATATTCTACAATCATGAAAGCTTTCTATAATCCTTTAGAACTCTGTTCTCTTCTTCTCTCTTATTCATCTTCTTTATGAATTGAGAAGAACAACCCTTTTAGGAGGGGAGGTACTGCTACGTGACTATCTGTCTATGTGATAGAAGTCTAAGTGGAATACCATAACTTGTTTAATTGCTTGTCAAGTACTGAAGGCTGGCCCCTTATGTACTAACTATGCAATATAACAAATGTTCAATTGATCATAGTGATCTCTCAATAAATCTTTCCACTTCTCTATATTGATCGAGATTGCGAAGATTAAAGCGATCAGGAAATGCACAGTACGAGCGAGGTTACCTCCGAATTCGTAGGGTGATAGTGATACCAATGTTACTGCAGGTATCAATAAGGATAAGACTGAGTAAGAGTATAACCCGGATAGTGAGTTGTACGAAAAGTAGCAACGTTGATGGAAAAAGGATACAGTATGGATTGTAGCACTAGAAGATGTGCTGAGGAAGGGTAGAACGACTAAGAATTGACCGGGAAGCTAAAAAATGAACGACAGGCAAACGACTCTTTGCTTCCTACCTGATTCCGGGACGGAATCCTTTTAAGGAGGGGAGACTGTAAGAACCCCAAATTTTGGATATAATTAAAACTTTTTATTAAGTAATGATAAAATGAGGAACAATGATTCCGACAACAAGGTCACCAGCTCTAATGAATGGTGGTTTCAAAGAACAATGATTGTAATGAATGGATATTGCTTTGGACAATGATCCTGATGCATTGGTATATTGTCAGAATAGAGTAATTCGATGGTTGAGGACCTAGATAAGAATAATCTACCATCCAGGAAGGAGCTAATGGATCCTTGAAGGGAAATGAGTACGTGCATAGTGTTTCCCGTACGTGCATAGTGTTTCCCATACGTGCATAGTATTTCCCGTACGTGCATAGTGTTTCCCGTACGTGCATAGTGTTTCCTGTACGTGCATAGTAATTTGGTGGATGAATAGTGATTTTGTAAGTTGGAAAACTTTTCACGCCACCCTATGTACGGGACGTGATATGGATGTTTCGAAGTCATATTAGTAATACGCGGAGGAAATAAGTGAATGCAGAGACGATCGGAATTCAGAAATTCCAAATTCTTTTTCGGTATAATATTTGACCGGGTAGTGGATTAAATATTATTATAATCCAAGAATTGAGATATTAACTTTGAGGATTTGATATTTTGGGATGTTATTATATTTGATTTAAGAATGAAGGTAGGAAACCACTGAGGCAGTGAAACAAGCGTTCTAGAAACCGCTAAAACGTTATAACGTGATTAATCAATAAAGCGAACGAATCCTAGATTACGGATTAAGTTCGTATCGAGATTAAATATCCTACATGGTCATCACGAGGATTATATTAAGGATTGGGGAAGCTATTATGAATATCGAGAAATTTCCCGGTAAACCCTAGAGGTGAAACTACTTAGTTATTCGCCCGAACGATCAATCGAAACGAGCAATAACCGGACAAAAGAAACAAGCAGTGGAAGCAAGAGTCATGCATAAGCTACTAGATAAATATCTAGCAACCAAGTGGGCTAAGTAACTAGCATGTTAAGGATTGAACTAGTAGTTAGCAAATCAAACTCTAGTTAGCCATAAATCAATCCAAGTGCTACACATGCTTTCAAATCTCACCATTCATTCCAAAAGCACTTTAATAAAGTAAAAAGAGATGAGATATCATCCAAGGCTCATCACTTTATGAATTATTATCAAATCAACCAAGCAAACACAAAGAACTATCCATTTTCCTCTCTTCCTTGAAAAATTCTGCCAAGGTGCTAGAAGTAAGGCTTCCAACC
Source organism: Saposhnikovia divaricata (assembly GCA_036435485.1). Lineage (NCBI taxonomy): Eukaryota > Viridiplantae > Streptophyta > Magnoliopsida > Apiales > Apiaceae > Saposhnikovia > Saposhnikovia divaricata. The sequence continues at coordinate 170,025,480 of CM071594.1, read as the reverse complement.
ATCATTTGATATTGAAATATTTATGGTGAGTACTTCATATCATAGCTTAGATCCCCTAGAAATTTCAGCTTCAAATTCATCTTTTTCCATTTTCAAATAAATCATCAAATATGATGATGAATAGTGTTTTCAAGAACTAATCTTTGTTTTTCTTGTTTTCATGGTTGATCCTAGCTAACTTAAGGCTATCCAAGGACCATACCAAGATTTGTGAGGCTAGTACATACTCCAAGGAAGGTATAAGAATTGAAAACCCTAGATCTACTTTGAGTTTTAAGCATGTTCTTGATGGATCTAGCTTAGTTATGATTATGTTCATGTTATAAGCATGCTTAGTTAGTGATTTAGTGATTTGATTAACATGATGATTTTGATGCTAAGATCAGTAGCTTCTGGACTTGTTGAGATGCTTATTATGTGTATAAGTTGTTTAGATGCCCGGTGTAGCTTGGGTTGTTGATTACGATTTATGGAACGTCCGATTTATAGCCGTCGTAATGCCCGATTTTTATTAACCTTAAGAAATCGTGTTTGACAGTAGCCATTAGTCACTGTCCAGTATCATGTTCTGCCATGGCAAGATAGATCATGTTATAAGCTTCGTTTTGATATAAAGATCATGTGAAACGGACTTACGGTTTAGGAATTATGCCGATTCACTAAAAGATGTTCGAAACCGTAAGTACGAGTTCGTTATTAAAATTGAACCCTCGTAAAATACGTAAGTCAGTGGCGAATCTTGGTAATTAAATACTAGAGGTAAAAAGGAAGGTGTGAGAGAAAACCTCATGTGAAATGGATCGTTTTCCGATTTTATAAAAATGTTCGAATCAAAGTTAATCGCAAACGAACCCCTAAAAACCCGCTTGATTATAACTTCGGTAAAACACTTAGAAAACGGGCGATAAAACTCGGAGCATAATATTGATTTGTAACGATCGACTTTAGAACTTGTATGACTTAAGTATGTCCCAAGTGTAAGTACAATGACATGTCGTATTAACGAACGAATGTCGGGTCGGATCGATGATAAAAGGAATCCACTAAAAGGGGTATAACGAGATAACTCGAGAACGTGTTTCGATTTAAGTATAATTTAACTTTTAAGATGTTAAGTGATTAATCCCGAATGCCTTGGCTATTTATAGATCACCAAGCTGACCCGGGACCCGCTACCACTACCCCTTACCGTACTCGACTACCAGGCAAGTTTCAATTCCCTTCTTTTAGGCTGTTGTTGTGATTGAATATATATATATATATATATATATATATATGTTTTCTGTTGTACATATGCCATAGCATGCATGCCTACTTTCAAGTTATATAATTATGCTTGTTCCCTGATTGTTTATTGGCTTATAAATTAGATAGCTAACGTATCAATTATAAGCCGGTTATTGTAAGACCCTCAGAGAAGGGTGTATATATCTTATTCATCAACTATAGACCGGGAGTCAATATTTCTTGATATATCAAGGTTACCTCGAAGGAAAATATTTAAGTAAATATTTTCCCTTATTCGGGCGACGAATATTATTTGAATATTCATTCGAGATTATTTATTTAACGATCCTTACTTCAAATAATTATTTGAACGTAACCATTCGACGAATAATATTTCTCAATATTCATTCAGAGTCGAATTGATTATCGATTATTATTTCGAATATTCTTCTAAAGATGAGACTACTAAATGAATATTATTTGAATATTCATTTAGAATATTATTTTATTAAATAAATATTACTTTTGAAAATTCATTTAAGTTATTAACTACTTGATGAATATTATTTTAAATATTCATCTGAAGCTTGATTTATTTATCAAATACTATCTCGAATATTCCTTTAGGGCTTGGATTACTAAATGAATATTACCTGATATTCATTTAGAATATTATTCATTAAATGAATATTACTATTTGAATATTCATTTAAATTCCTAATTAATTATGAATATTATCTTAAGTATTCCTTTCAGGCCCTATTAATTAATGAATATTATTTTGAATATTCATTTAAATATTTATTTATTCAATAAATATTCTCCTGATGTTTCACCAGGGATTATTTTGAGAAATACCCTGATTAAAGATATCCTTTAATATTCTAAAATATTCTTTAAATATTTTTAATTCAATAAATATTCTCTGAATATTTATTTCATACTTAGAATAACCTCAATAAGGTTTATCTTCTTCGATTATTACAGAAAATACCTCGGAGTCATATTATTATTAATCTTATATCAAGAAAGGTTCTCAGACATCATTCTTCTTTGAGTCTACCTCTCTAATAATAAGGGAACCTTACTTGGAAAATGTTATTTATCTTGTCGACTTCCCGGTCATAGAGTATTCTCTTCACTCGCAACTCGGGTGCTGTTGACTTATTAAGTCGTTGTTTACCTTCTCATCTTTCGAGGGGTAAGATTGTTGGAACAAGTTGATATTCGATACCAAGCCACAACTTGGAAGTTATTGGTGAATTTTCCTTTCCAACTAGATACGACTACCTTGTAGAGTCTTATCAACAAGTATTATACTTGGGGAAAGGGGGACGAACGTTAAATTCAGAATCATGAATTCTATTTGAACTAGGAGTCGTGTAAGAGGCCGAGTAGCGCCGGTCCATCCCCTTTGGCCCAACCGTTGGCCGGGGAGAGCTAGTAAGGCGGTAGACAAGTAAAGCCGTCAGTTCTTCCTTCTACCGGTAGTAAATCTAATTTGAGCTGTACGATCTCGACTGATCATCAAGATTGGAACAGCGGGCGCGGTGAATACTCCATCATTGGTTCATCATCCAAACTTATTTATTTCCTGCAACATGATTATTGTTGGCAGAGCTGGAAAAGTGTTCATAACTGGAATTGCAATCTTTTCATGCAAGTTCCTCTTTTTAATGACAATGAGAATATCTCGCTTACTTTTGATGTAGCAGATATTTCTACAAACAAATACTTTGAGTTACCTGGTAACTTCATCCTTTATATTATACTGGCAATAACCTCATTTATGCATGGCATATGGTTTCAAAGGATATTTTGAACTGCTATATATATGTATCACTGTTCAGTTATATTATTGTTGGTGGGCTTTCGCTCACCCTTGCTTTGTTCATATTATGTCACAATAACCGCTAGGACAGATGGCTCGCATCAGGCGCACTCGGCGCAAGCGGGTTACCCGACCCACCGGACTCCCCGCTGAGATGTTAGCCGCCATTGCTGAGGTAGCATGGTTAGACAGCTTTTGTTTCCTGTTTAACTATATGTATAATTAATGTAATCAACGGCAAAACTGTTAAACTTATGATGTTATCCTTTTGGGATTGTAATAACGTTTATTCGTAACCCTTTAATGTAAGACTTATTTCAATTTCATCTTTGGGACTATAACTGTTGTGCGTGTGAGTGGATATTATTGTGGGGTCACAGCATGTGATTTATTTATTGTGGACTCAAGTCAAGTATTATTAATGGATGTAAGACCGTAACCACCAGATCCCTGACCCCGGATCTGGGGGTGTTACAAAAGAGATTCCCAATTTTTCCTTGAATTAAATACTTCAAATCAATATTCACCAATAGTTTGATTTCCAGGTTGTTGGAGGAGTCACAAGTGGCCTCGCTTAATACCCAACTTCCTTACAGGTAAAACCCATTTTTTGACAAAATCTCCCCATATCGAAATAATTGAAAATTCGTATTTAATTCTGTGTTTCATAAACACAGAAATATCATGATCATTATGTTTAATTTTAAAATATCGAATCGTTACAGATTTTAACTTGTTTAAGCAGGCATGGCATGGGTGATGTATTTAATACATACATGATTAATCTAATCAAACATGCATCTTTATCTCTACACATACATTATATATTGCATACATTCATATATATGTAAAGTGCAGTAAGTAAACGTGCTTGGTTATGGCCTTTATCCTAAATGATCCCTTTCAAGCTAATGAAAGGATCAAGGTCAATCTATGGTGGATAAATATAAATACAATTACAAGTCTTCATTCTTCTCTTTCTCCTTGGTTGCTTCTCCTCATTGATCGTCCTTCAATCTTCAAGTACATTACATTGAATAATTGAATACCACCTATACTAATGTACTTACATAATAAAACTCGAGTTACATTCGAGGTTAAACAATTACAAGAATGAAGAAAATGACATGCAAGTCGTATTTATAAAACCACAAACCATTAAACTAAGGGTCTTAAGGCCATAACCAGCACCATGCTCAAATAAAAAATTAAGAACATATAAACAAACACTACGGGGGTCCGGGGGCGGCAGCCCCGGGCGGGGTCCGGGGGCGGCAACCCCGGGCGGGGTCCGGGGGTGGCAGCCCAGGGCGGTGCCCGTGTTGGGTTCCGAGGCATAAAACGCAGCTGATAAACGTAAATAAAACAGTAAATTTTTTAAACCCAAACCAGGATCCATGTATAAATGGACAGATAATGGAGATTACGAATCATACCTTTAAAAAAGCTTTACTTTCACGAACTCAACGGAGATGCTAGCTTTCACAACTTGTGTCTACCTCTCGGAAAACACCTCTATGGTATCCACGCGAACACCTTCAAGAACGACTCACGAAATTGACTGCGGAATGGATGTACTAGCCTCCTCTAGGGACTGCGGAACGAACTTGTGTCTGCCCTTTCTTGCTGCTTTCTCTAGGGTTTTTCACCAAAACGTAAAACACTCTTAACCTATCATTATCTATTTATAATGACTGGTTAATAGGCCCTCAACAGCAAAAGCCCAACCCTTTTAGGTATAGGATTAAATAATAAAATGAAATTCTATTATTTAATTAATAACTAAGTCGCACTTAATTATTATGGGCAGAAATACTCCTCTAATTCAAATTTATATATTATCTCAATTAATTAAGTCTCACTTAATTAACATAATAAAAATTCAAATAATCACCAATTAATTAAAATCCATAATTTAAATGAATTATTCCTTTAAATGCTCTATATGTGTGACCCAATAGGCTATTATTTAATTGGAAATAATTTTATTCTCCAATAAAATTAAAAACAATGAGCGGTATTGATATGGGCTGAAAATAAGCCCTAAAGACACATTTAATATGGTATTAATTAGACCCAGTGTGGTCCAAACGTGGGGCCCATTGATGAGGTCAGAATCCCTATTTTAATATTAATTTCGTAATTAATATTGGGGGAAATAAACGACTCAGCAATAAGAGTTGGATAAGGATAATATCCCCTTCAGACTTAGCCACCAAGGCATCCAATTCGATATGGAAACTGATTCCTATAAGGAATAGATCTAGAACCTTCCTCAAAGACTTGTCCACCAAGTCTCCAAATCCTACCATAATTCTAAGGCTTCTCAGCCTATATAAAGGGCTTGACCCCTCATTCTCAGAACTACGTTTTATTGGCTTGATTCTCTAATACAGAGATACGTAGGCATTCTGTGAGGACCGCTTAGTCTCGAACGCAGAAGCAGCCATTAAAGCTCGAAGCTCAACCACCCTTGCATTAATTACAAATCTTAATCTAGTTTTTATTCCATAACATTTGGCGCCGTCTGTGGGAAGAAGACATCAACCATGGTTACCACTCGAAGAACAACACCGGTCTCAACCGAGGCTACCTCTGGAACCATCGTCCCACCAATTACTGCTCCTCCTGTTGGTACGGAGCAAGGGTATGTACCCCCATTGACGGAAACAAACCCTCATACTCAGACCTCTCAACCACAAGGGACGAATCCCCATGCTGAAGGACCTCAACCAGTAATCGTCCCTCTAGGACAGGAGACTAACCCGCTCCAGATGATAGTCTCTCCTCTCCCTCTGAGTAGCCGCCCGCCGCTTCACAGCCTCTCCACTTCTTCGCTCCCTGTCAACACCAACCCATTGTATGGGCTGCCTAACTACCCCCAGGATCCAAGGGATCCTGGACCAAGCGGTCATGCTCGGCTAATCCATGGGCAACAATAACCCCCCTATCTTAGAGGCCCGGCCCCTCCTGAACTAGGATACTATGATTACTCTGGTCCTTATACTGAAGATTCGTCATTTGAAGATGATGATCGAGACGAAGCCCCAAGGAGGCGACGTGCTAGTAAGGAACCTCTAAGGAGGAATCCAGCAAACCGTGATGGTCCTTTAACAATTGTAGAGAGAATTAAGGCTTATGAAGCCGAGATTCAGAAGTTGAAGGACGACCAAGCAAGGGAGCAAGAAAGACAGAACCCTAACCAGACTCGACCTCCTCCGACTTCAGGAGGGATTCCCTTCATAGATCTGGAGAGGTCTTCAAGGAGACACCGAAGGGCTGAAGCCCTAACCAGAGGAACTACAAGGGTGGAACTCCCCAAGAGTAACCCCAAAGACCTGATGCTACAAGGAGATCTTGATGATCCAACCCCTCCATTCACTGAGGAGGTGATGAACGCACATATCTCCCGAAAGATTAAGATGCCCACAATCAAAGCTTACGATGGAACGGGGGATCCCGCAACTCATGTGAGAACGTTTACAAGCGCATTGTTACTGCAGCCTGCTAACGACGCCCTTAAGTGTAGGGCGTTCCCCCAAAACCCTGTCGGGCATGGCGCAACGATGGTATAGTCGTTTACCTCCAAACTCGATTAGCTCTTTCAAGGAGTTGAGTACCGCTTTTGTCAGTCAATTCATTAGCGGAAGAATTAATGAGAAAAGCTCTGCATCCCTTATGTATGTAACACAGGGAAAGAATGAGAACTTAAGAGATTATATCAAGCGATTCACTAAGGAGACCCTGAACATCACTGATTTGGAAAATAAGGTGGCTATGGTAGCCTTGCAGCATGGAACCACGGATCTCTTTTTTAAGAGGTCGTTGGCAAAACACCCCCCTGAAAGCATGGATGAACTCCAACGAAGGGCGGACAAGTATATAAAAGCTGAGGACAGCATGAAAAAGGAAGCCGCATTGGGCAATGGAGGGAACAACAAGCGGAAGCAAGAACAAGAGTACGATGCTAGGGACACGTATCCCCGAACTAGCAGAGACTCTTAATCTGCTCCAAAAAAGAACTCGGGTCCAAGGTTTTCCGAATATGCCAGGCTTAATGCTCCAAGAAGCCAGATCTTGTTGGACATTGAAAAGGAAAAGGACTTCCGATGGCCAAAGCCACTCAGGGGAGACCCAGCCAAGCGGAACAAGGAGCAGTATTACCGGTTCCACAAAGATGTGGGACATGACACCGATGATTGTAGGCAACTCAAGGATGAGATTGAGTTCTTGATACGAAGAGGAAAACTAAGTCAGTTCACCAAGGGTGATGACCGTGGGAACCAGAGAAGGGACAATGACAGAAGGGACAATGAAAGGAGAGATAATAACATGAGGGATGACAACCATGACCGCAATCCACAGCCCCGAAGGGCAGTTATCAACATGATCTGGGGAGGCCCGACAGCAGCTGGCACAACTAAGAATTCTCGAAAGGCTTATGCTAGAGAAGTAATGCACATTGTGGGAGAAGCCCCGAAGCGTGCTAAAACTGAGATGGTAATTGGTTTCGATGATTCAGACTTGGAAGGGGTGAAGTTCCCTCATGACGACCCGCTGGTCATAACTCCTGTGATTGGAAACTCAGAAGTAAAACGAGTCTTGATAGACAATGGGGCTTCTGTGGATATTTTGTTTCATGATGCATTTGTAAAGATGGGGTACAACGACTCGCAGTTGACCCCTACAAACATGCCTATATACGGGTTTAACGGAGTGGAGTCCAACGTTGAAGGGACTATTCAGTTACCCGTGACTATTGGGCAGGAGCCTAAAGAGGCGACTCAGATGCTGAACTTCTTGGTGATCAAGGCAGCCTCAACATACAACGCAATCCTTGGAAGGACTGGACTTCATGCGCTTAAGGCTGTGGCCTCTTCCTATCATATGAAGATTAAGTTTCCGACACGGAATGGTGTCGGAGAACAGAAGGGTGATCAGAAGATGGCAAGAAGTTGCTATGTAGCCGCGCTGAGGGCCGATGGAGTCGGGGGGCAGGTCCTTCCGATTGAAGACATGGATGTCCGCGATGATGAAGAGCATAGAGGGAAGCCAGCAGAGGATTTGATTCCCATACCTCTAGAGCCGAATGATCCTGAAAAAGTTACTTATGTTGGAGCATCTCTGAAAGAACCCCTGAAGGGCAAGTTGATAGAGTTCTTACAAAAGAATAGCGACGTGTTCGCTTGGACGGCAGCTGATATGCCAGGGATTGACCCCCCAACTCATAACTCACAAGTTAAATGTTGATCCCAAAAGGAAGACAATAAAGCAGAAGAAGAGAAACTTTGCTCCGGAAAGGCGATAAGCTATTAGGCAAGAGGTGGATAAGCTCTTGGAAGCCGGTTTTATTGAAGAGATTCAGTTTCCCGAATGGTTAGCAAACCCTGTGATGGTCAAGAAAGCGAATGGGAAGTGGAGGATGTGTATAGACTTCACTGACCTGAATGATGCATGTCCAAAAGATTGTTTTCCCCTGCCAAGGATTGATATGTTGATAGATGCCACAGCTGGACATGAGATGTTAAGCTTCATGGATGGATTCAGCGGCTATAATCAGATTAAGATGTACAAGGATGACATCCCTAAGGTATCTTTCATAACTGACTTTGGTATCTTCTGTTATCTTGTTATGGCTTTTGGTCTAAAGAATGCAGGAGCTACTTATCAACGATTGGTGAATAAGATATTTGCCCATCTGATTGGAAAAACCATGGAGGTATATGTTGATGACATGTTAGTCAAGAGCCTACTCAAGGCTGATCATGTTGAGCACCTCGGGGAGGCATTTGAAGTGCTGAGGCACCATAAGATGATGTTGAATCCCGCCAAGTGTGCCTTTGGCGGTTGATCTGGAAAGTTTTTAGGATTGATGGTTTCAAAGAGAGGCATTAAGGCCAATCCTGACAAGATCAAGGCGATTTTAGACATGGAGCCACCACGCTCTATAAGAGATGTGCAGAAGTTGACAGGCCGAGTTGCAGCTTTAGGAAGATTTATCTCCAAGTCTGGAGACAAATGCTTGCCTTTTTTCCAAGCGTTAAAGAAGGTGAAAAATTTTGAGTGGACACCTGAGAGCCAAGAGGCCTTTGAGCAACTGAAGAAGTACATGGTTGAAGCCCTGTTGTTGACCAAACCAAGTCCTGGGGAGATTCTTTGTCTATACCTGGCGGTATCCGAACAAGCCCTGAGTGCTGTCCTTATTCGGGAAGAGGAGAAAGTCCAGAAACCTATCTACTATGTGAGCAAAGTGTTGCATGGGGCTGAGTTGAATTACTCACCCATAGAAAAGTTTGCTTTGGCATTAGTAACTGCCTCAAGGAAGTTACGGCCTTACTTTCAGACACATAAGATTCAAGTTCTGACAAACCAGCAGTTGAGGAACATATTGCATAGCCCTAAGGCCAGTGGAAGGCTAATCAAATGGGCGATTGAGTTAGGAGAGTTTGATATCACATACAAGCCTCGGACAGCTATCAAGGCTCAGGCATTGGCTGACTTCGTGGTTGAATGCACTATTAACAACCAAGAAGTCGGGGGGCAAGAGATAATGACTACCCCTGGGCAAGAGAAAAAAGAAGAAGAACTTACACCTGATTTGAAGGAATATTGGGTGCTCTATTTTGATGGAGCATCAAAACCAAAATCTAGTGGTGCAGGTTTGGTTTTGCAAAGCCCCGATGGGTTCACAGTTGAGTACACTTTAAAGTTGGATTTTCCTACTACCAACAATGAGGCGGAATATGAGGCATTAATAGTTGGTTTGGGTTTGGCCAGAATCATGAGGATAAAAAATCTCAAAGTTTGTGGAGATTCAAGGCTTGTGGTATCACAAGTAAATGGTGAATTCGAGGCTAAGGATGAGACTATGGCGAAATACCTGAGAGTAGTAAAGGCTGTTATGTCCCAGTTTGAGGAGTGCTATGTTGAGCACATTCCAAGAGAGGAAAACATTAAGGCCGATGCCCTGTCTAAATTTGCTTCTTCCGAGATAGAAAATTATGCTGGGAGTGTCTATTTTCAGGTCTTGAAGGCCTCGACCGTTAACTCAAAGCTATTGGCACCAATTGATATAGGATGCTCTTGGATAGACCCTATCAAGGCACACCTTGAGACCGGATGGCTCCCAGACAATGCCTCAGAGGCACGAAAACTTTCAGTAAGGGCATTGAGATACACTTTGATTGAAGGCATTCTGTACAAAAGGTCGTTTGTCATCCCATACTTGAAGTGTTTAAGGCCTCAAGAGGCAAGAGAAGCATTGGAGGAAGTTCATGAAGGGATCTGTGGGCAACACTTGGGGGGCAGAGCCCTAGCTCACAAGATAATTCGTTTAGGGTTCTATTGGCCGGAGATGTTGGCTGATGCACAAAACTATGCCAGGAGATGTGAGAGATGCCAGAAGCATGCCCCAATTGTGAGGCAACCGCCTGAGATGTTAACTTCAATTAACTCTCCCATTCCATTTGCGATGTGGGGGATGGATATACTTGGACCTTTTCCCATGGCTTCAGCACAAAGGAAATTCCTAATAGTGGCCATTGATTACTTCACTAAGTGGATTGAGGCTAAACCTCTGGCCAAGATAACCACCAAGCAAGTTTCCCAGTTCTTTTGGAAGAACATAATTTGCAGATACGGAATCCCACGAATCCTTGTAACAGACAATGGGACACAGTTCAATAATGAAGAGTTCAAGAAGTATTGTGAAGAGAATGCGGTTGAGCTCCGTTTTACCTCAGTGGCACACCCACAAGCCAATGGGCAAGCTGAGGTAGCTAATCGTATTATCCTTGATGGACTGAAAAAGAGGGTCGAACGCTCTAGGAACACTTGGGTAGATGAATTGCTGCCCATACTTTGGGCATATCGTACCACTTATAAGGTAACAACTGGAGCAACCCCATTTTTGCTGGCTTATGGAGCTGAGGCAGTTGTACCTTTAGAGATCATGCAAGCATCACCTCGAGTTGAGGCATATGAGCCAGAAACTAATGACGAAGGAATGAGACTTGCCCTTGACTTAATTGACGAGGTTAGAGATGAAGCTAATGCAAGGAATGCTGAATATCAGAAGAGAGCCTCTTTTCACTACAACCAGAGAGTTAAGGAAAGATTCTTTCGACAAGGCGACATGGTTTTAAGGAAGATTGAAGCCTCAGGAGTTGGCCAGAAAGGAAAGTTAGCACCAAATTGGGAAGGACCATATCTAGTCAGAAAGGTGTTAGGACGAGGATCCTACAAGTTAGAAACCTTGGACGGGGTTGAGGTGCCCCGAACTTGGCATGCTGTGAACCTCAAAGTTTATTATGTTTAAGTTCTTTTGACAAAGGCTTGGACTTTTATCTATTTATTAGGAATAAAGTTCGAATGAAACCATTATAGAGCATGTTGCTCCCAGTAGGAGATAGAGTATTTATGTAAGGGTTGAACCCATTCTATTGATATCCTTTGACAGCATAATGGAATTTATTCTGTTTTCTCTATGAGTTATTCCTCCTTGTTAAAATAAACACGAAAGGCAAACGTTGAACTAGCTTGTGAGTTTAGTACCAGCCAGGGGGCCAAGTACTCGAAAAATTCTAAAGTTTAACGAACTATAAGCAAAAACGAGAATATGGAAACAAAAGAAACTAACTGCATAGATAAGTTAAGTCATAAACCCCGAAGGGCAAAAGTTCAGAATAAATAAAGATAAAAAGCAGAAATAAGCCACGCAGGGCCATCTACGCATCTAGGTCATCAACTACAACATCTCCTTGGGTAGAAGGAGGATCTGCTGCCTCTATCCCAGGAGAAGAAGGTGGATCCTGAGTGGGCTGAGAGTCCCCATCCACAGCTGTCTCTGTAGCAACCTCCATAACAGCTGTCACTCCAGGGATAGCAAGAACCGGGAACCTCTCCAGGGACACCCCCTCAATCTTCCCACTCAGTTCCTCGATAATCTCCTCCCAACACTCCTTGAAGGTACCAGGAAAGTTTGCATCATACTCGGCATTCAGGACATCTTGAAAGTCCTTAGAAGCCTTGTAATCAGCAATGATGTGTTCCCTGTTCTGCTGCACCTCCAGCTGTAGCTTCCTGTTCTTCTCCTTCTCAGCAGCCAGCTCCTTCTCCACCTCCCTAAAATGAGCAAAGTTTGCCTCAGAGGAGTCAAAGTATCTGTCTCTGTCCCTCTCAGCTATAGTCTTGTCAACACGTACCTCCTTCAGGTTATGAACAGCGGCCTGAAGGTAGGCGTTCATCTGTAAAGAAAACAAGTGAATAAGGGAAACGGAAATACAATTAAATTAAAGAAGTTGAACAAGAAATTACCGAAGCAACAGCTTGGGCCCCAAGAAGCTCAATCTGCAAATCATCAGAGGACTCCACAATGTGGACCCTATCTCGTGGAGTAACCACGCTCCTAGACCACTCAGCTGCAGCCCTAGAGTCACCTACAGCTGTGTCCCTATTGCATAAACCCCATCCCACTGTGAAGGGAGTGAGGTCTTCCTCAATGGGAACTGGCTTTTCTTGAAGAAAAGCAGGAACACGCTCCACTGCAGGAGAAGCATCATCAGTCCTAGCCCTTTTGGCCCTAGGGTTCTCTGTTACTACCCTAGCAGCAGCAGCAGCCTCCCTCTGCTTAAAAATTGCTCCCAGAGCAGCTTTGGCTGCAAAATGATTACAAAATGTTAGAAATTTATATCTAGCATAAAATGTTAATAAGGCAAGAGGTGAGGATTTCAAGTTAATTACCCTCAGGGCCCAAATCGCTTAGCCCATGGGCCTGCAACGAATCTTCAGAAATCAAATTTGCATATTGATGCAAATTATCAGACGTTAACAAAGCTATGGCAGCCTCTTCTTCCACACCCAATTTTATACTCCTGACAGGCCCATCAACGGCTCTGCAGAAGTTGGGCCGAAAATAGTTGTCCCAATCATCCCCATCCAAAAAGACATAAAACCACTCCCTCTTCCAATCAGGAAGGGAATCAGGAGCGGAATCCGAAACAAAACAAGAACGGGCTAAAGAACGATGTTGGATTTTGACCCAGCCCGAATTGTCAGAAGAATTGACAAATTTGAATAAATATCGAAAAACAGAAATACTGGGCTCAAGCCCATGTTTCTTACATTGGACAATGAAACAATAGATAAAACGCCATGCATTTGGCATAAGTTGGGTTGGACAAACCCTGGCTTCAGCCAAAAGACGGCAAACAAAAGGAGGAGGTGGAAGGCGGAAACCAGCATAAAAAGTCTCTTTGTAAACCCTAATTGCCCCAGGCTTTGGGTGACAAGCCCTTTCATTTGAGGCCGGAACAACGGCCCTATAAGGCCCATTAATATGAAAAAGTTGGGCTAAAATATCTACCCTATGCTGTTTGTATTTTGATTTATACTCATAAGCATCTAAATGAAGCATATTGGGAAAAGCTTGACCAAACTCGTTTAAAAGATCTCTAAGGGAAAAAACACTGGCATGGACAAGAGATGTTTTAGGGTTCTTACCCCTTGAAAGCCGTGGAGCAGTGGTAGAGGTATTAGCGAGTTGAGACTGGCCTGAAGAGCTGGAATCCTCCATTGAAATGCTTCCCTTGAAGGCTTGAACCCAGAAAAGTTGAAAAAAGAAGTTGGGGAAGATGAAGATTCAACGATCTTCAAACGGAAACTGGAGAATAGGGCGGAGGAAAGACGCCGGAAATTGCCTCGCGACAGAACCCTAGCAGAGCTTTTTGGAAAGTATTTGTGGGATAGTAAGAAATAATTTTTGCTGAATAGTGAGATGTGAAGTGAGGGACGCACACTACTCTTTTATAGAGTTCATGGTTGGTCACTCAACTGGTTATAGCAAGTAAATGGGCTGTCAATAGGTGACTGGGCCTTTGAATAGGCGGGAAGCCCATGAAATTCAAATTTTGAATTAATTCTAGAATGTTCTATGACATTTTTAGAAAATTGGATAAAAGCCCATCAGAATTTAAAGGCAGGAGGCCCAATTAAAAGAGCCACGCCCAGGAGACCAAACTTCCTAGGCGTGCCTAAGGAAAGTGTCTCCTTGGCGGGGATACCCACGCCCAACCTGATTTTTCTTAAAGAAGGGTATACCCACGCCCAAGAGACCAAACTTCCTAGGCGTGCCTAAGGAAAGTGTCTCCTTGGCGGGGGTACCCACGCCCAACTTGATTTTTCTTAAAGAAGGGTATACCCACGCCCAGGAGACCAAACTTCCTAGGCGTGCCTAAGGAAAGTGTCTCCTTGGCGGGGGAACCCACGCCCAACTTGATTTTTATTGAAGAAGGGTATACCCACGCCCAGGAGACCAAACTTCCTAGGCGTGCCTAAGGAAGTTGTCTCCTTGGCGGGGGTACCCACGCCCAAGATGATTTTTAAAGGACGAAGGTACACCCACGCCCAGGAGACCAAACTTCCTAGGCGTGCCTAAGGAAAGTGTCTCCTTGGCGGGGGTACCCACGCCCAGGGTGCCTTTTTGGCAGGATGTCTTTTTAAAGTTAATCCTTTAAAAATTCTGAAAAATGATGATTGGGAAATTGAAAAATAATTTCCAAAAAATCCAGAATAACAGAAAAATTATTTTATGCTTGAAAGTACTATTGATTATTTTTGGTAAAATATCCAAAAATAATTAAAATACCTGTTGGTACATAAAAATTCCTAAATTATTAGGAAAAATTACGAAAAATACCTGTGAGTACATAAAAATTCCTAAAATATTAGGAAAAGTACAGAAAAATACGAGAAAAATTATAGAAATATTTTCTTGACAAATTGAGCAATCATTTATGCTAATAATGCATAAAAGCTATATAAAAGTGCCAAAATTGCTAAAAGCAAGCACAAGTTAAAGCCTCGAATAAGGCAAATCGTCGTAAATGTGTAGGTTGCTCCACACTTTACAATCAAGACGATACTCGTGAAACACTAGTGTAAACCAAAATTCCCATATAAGGGTAGGAAAATTAAGAAGTCCCAGGTAAGGGATAAAAACGACCCCGAGTCTCGATTAAGGCAAATATAACTTCTACGAAAACCTGATCAGTTTTCCTAGAAGTTGGGGGGCAAATGATATGGGCTGAAAATAAGCCCTAAAGACACATTTAATATGGTATTAATTAGACCCAGTGTGGTCCAAACGTGGGGCCCATTGATGAGGTCAGAATCCCTATTTTAATATTAATTTCGTAATTAATATTGGGGGAAATAAACGACTCAGCAATAAGAGTTGGATAAGGATAATATCCCCTTCAGACTTAGCCACCAAGGCATCCAATTCGATATGAAAACTGATTCCTATAAGGAATAGATCTAGAACCTTCCTCAAAGACTTGTCCACCAAGTCTCCAAATCCTACCATAATTCTAAGGCTTCTCAGCCTATATAAAGGGCCTGACCCCTCATTCTCAGAACTACGTTTTATTGGCTTGATTCTCTAATACAGAGATACGTAGGCATTCTGTGAGGACCGCTTAGTCTCGAATGCAGAAACAACCAATAAAGCTCGAAGCTCAACCACCCTTGCATTAATTACAAATCGTAATCTAGTTTTTATTCCATAACAGGTATCTAGTAATACATCATTGCTACCTAATTAAACAATTATTAAATCGTGAATTGATAAAACCTTTCGTGATAAATGTTTCCGTGTAATATAATCCCTTTAACCATATATATTATAGATTAAACTCGAGGCAAGTATTTAGTCATCCTCTTCAACATTTAATCCGGGTTTACTTGATCCATGAGTAGACTATTAAAAAAAAATCATTATTTGAGCACGGCCATGCATTTTATAGTCTCACTCAATCAAGAGGCCAATAATATCTCTCCTAATTATAGGAGGGTTAAATCCTTTATCTATCATTCATATTTCTCATGCGACTCATGATATACCCGATGTCCACTTTTATCATCACCCGGTCAAAGGTAACTTTTAATGTAGTCAAAGTATATTAATCCTCGTATAGAAATATAATGATCTCAATTCAATGGATCATTACACCATTATCATTGTGAGTCTTTCTTATGACTTTATTAAACATGAAGAATCTCACTGTGGGTCTGTCCAGTACCATGTACTCCTACATGTACCTATGTATTGACTTTAGTATCTCCATACTTATAACCAATGAGATGTGGTTATCTGTCAAACAACATACTAGTCTATTTATGTATTATTATTGTCCTATAATAATAATACTAAACCAGGGACCTTTTAAGAATATGATATATTATATAATCTCAAGTTCAAGTCATGTACTTAAACTATATAATGTGTATCATGATTCTAAGGACATTTATTATGCTAACAAATATATCGCAGTAATTAAAGTCATAATAAATACGTTTATTGAATGATCAAATGACATAAAGGTTTATTCAAAGAAACAATGTATTGCCTCTAGAGCACCTACACTAACACCCCGTTCACAATCAAGTTGTGAACACATACTGGGACTCCCCCTATCGGGACATGGAGTGGAGCGGATGGCTCAGCTGGAGCTGCAGTCTCTGTCTGCTGGGGCTCTGGGGTAGGCTCCTCAAACTCATCGGAAAATGGGCTCACAGGTAGTGGTGGTAGGGGCTCTCTCAACAGAGAGGGGTGGCACTCGTAGTCCGGAACTCCCTACAGCATCATCCACTGGCTCATCCTCATCTACAGCCTGTCCAATAACAACAGCCATGACCTGCTCAGTGGTCATATCGGTGTCCTCCTCCATGGTCCTAATCTCAGATACAACCCAAAAATCCTCATCCTCAGCAACTTACTCAGCGTCCTACCCTGTCTGGACCTCCTCCGGGTCCTCCTCCCCCTCAGACTCAATAGCATCAGTATCAGCATCAACCTGGACCTCCTCAGGATCCATAACATCAGTATCCTCATCCGGAAAGTGCTCATAATACGGGTCCCTAGTCCGGAACATTCTAGGGAGCGGCTCAGTAGTTGAGAGCCTCAGAGTTGGGTTGTCCCGGTTAACACTATCTTAGAAGTCCGGCCGTCTCGCGCGCAGTCGCTGTTTTCAGCGTTCCCCTTTTTTCTGGTCTTATAGTTGTTGTTTTATATTTGTTGTTTTAATAATGTTGTTTTTCTTGCCGTGCAGGGATTTTTGGAGCGGAGGTATCATCTCACAACGGAGAGCAAACTCTCGCAGATATGTTTATCCCATGTGTAGGACGCCATGGGCTCAGGTATCATGCAGATCTTTTCACGCACAAAGCCGAGGGTCTTCACGGAAACAGCCTCCCCACTCTAAAGGTGGGGGTATGGTCTGCGTACATCCTACCCTCCCCAGACCCTGCCCTGAGCGGGATATACTGGGTATGTTTGGTTTGGTTTGGTTTTTATGCTGTCTCGCAGCTGCCTCCTGGGCAGACAAGTCGCTCGCCTACACAAGATGAACTATGTTACTATCATGATACTTAAAAAGTTCCCGTAAGGGTTTTAGGTGAACCTGGCAAGGGTTCTTATTATATAAGTGAATTTATTATTATATAACGTCGCATCATCTCTTGGGATATATAACTCTCGCTCTGATACCATCTCTGTAACACCCCCAGATTCGGGGTCAGGGATCGGGTCGTTACGGTCTCATAATTCATACATAATACTTCACTTGAGTCCAAAATCAATAAGTAGCACTACACCATAGATTGGCTAAGGCAACCAGACTTGTTAAAAACCGTTGCTATTGCTTGACAAGTTTTTACAAAATTAGACATATTGTAATGCTTTTCAAAACCGTTACAATTGAAGTGAAAAACCGTTACATATTGTAAAATTTGCTATCTATTGCAATGGTTTTTTAAGGCGTTGCTGTAGACATCATTATTGGACCTCAAAATTGGAGGGCTTCTCAAAATTGGAGGAAAAAATGGGCGGGCTCAATTTACCGGGCTTATGAAAATAATAAAACATAAGAAAATAAAAATCAGACACAAACAGACAAAAACACACACAGACGAAAATACAAACACACAAAGTAAATTGAAGAAATCAAACGTACTCGAAGATTGAAGACTAAATCGGCGACTAAAGCTAGAAGATTGAAGACTAAAATCGATGATTAAACAAAAACGAAGATTAAAACTCGAATATTAGGTAAATATTCTTCTTACGAATGTTCTTTTTATTTGTATATATTCTTCCATGTATTTGCTCAAATCGAGTTCAATTAGTGATAATTGGGATTTGGGGATTTTAGTTTAAGTACCAGATTTGGGGTTTTTTCTTTTTCTTAATTTGAGTACCAGATTTGGGGTTTAATTTGTGGATTTGGATTTCTTTTTAATTTGGGGTCCTATTATTCTGTTCCGAGTAGTGGGAATGTTGTAATTGTCAAGGTTCTTTTGTGTGTGGTTTAAACCTGGATCATTTCATTTTCTGGAAAAACATAGCATTGTGTATTTGTTGTAGTGCTTATTGATAACTACTGTTTTGTCAGTTGTCTTACAAGTACATAATCCCTTGGGCACTTTCATACTATCAATTATGCCTGGGTACCTGGAATCATATCAGAACATATGTAAATGGGATGTAATAGTAATCTGAATTCTGGTATTAATTAAGAAGCTAGGGTTTGGTTTCAAGTTTGGGGGAAATCTGATTTTGATACTTTCAAGAGTAGAGAAGCTAGTTGTGAGCAAGGTATGATCCTTGATCATGTATACATATGTTATAATGTTTATAGTTGCTAGATGCTGAATTTTTCTGCCCTGTTTTGGACAGTCTGGTTGAGTCAATTAATATCTGTTCTTGGCAGTGGTTATATGATATGAATTATTCTATATGACCTCTAGTTGGTTCATCCGAAGATTTCAAGTCGACTGAGTAATTGGGTCAAAAATTATAAACGTTTTAGTAAGGGTAGCACGCTGCAGAATTTTCTGTGGTCCACTGCAAGTTTGAACAGTTGATATGCTGTGTTATATTATTAGTTTCACTCTGAAATTTTTATAGATAATTGTCCTGATAGTTTAGATGATATCTGGAGATTTCAGCCTTCAAAGGATTATTTTTCAAATTACTAAAAATGGTTAAGCGGAGTGTAGGTAATTGCATTCTATATTCAGGTTAGTATGTCCTGTTTTGTATAGCAAATTTGAAGAGGTTAAAAGTTATATCTTAAGCTGGCCTAAGAATGAAAGTTTTAGAATTTGTCCTATAGAACATACGTGTAAAATATGGTAGCCACTAGATCAGTACAACTTGAGTTACAATTGATTTGGTGCAGTTGACTCAACCTGTTGTAAATCTGCTGCATACTAAACTTCAAAATTATACCATAAATCATGTATGGTGTATTATATAGTGAATTTCGGATATGTGCTGGTCATGAATGTCTTCTATATTCAGAAAAAAGAATCAGGTAGATTGAGTAACTGTGGAGAGAGTTATAGACCACGGAACGAGACATGTCAAAACTGCCAGAAACATTAGAAAATCTGCTATGTATGATTAAGTTGTAAAATCTTCGGAACTGATTTAGAATGCTTTAAAACCTGAAATTCTACCTGAATAGACTAGTACACCTGTACCATATGAACATTAAATTATATGACAAAAAGAAAGTCGAGTGAGCAATTAAATATTAATACAACAAGGCTTTATGTGTTAATTGTGTTTTATAATTATTTTATATGTGAGACATATGATTTGTATCTGATTACATGATGTTGAGGTGATTATTTGGATCTAAGATTTCGTCATTCAATATTTTCATCATGGTCATACCATAACCAATTACTTATGCTATTTTTGTAGTTTCCGACAGTTGCCAGTAGGTATATGGTAATTTAAGTTCTTGACTGAGTAAATACAATGGTATATCAGTATATCTTGGTATCTTTAATTTAATTCAGGTTAATTCTCTACTGGTTAACTCATGATTTCCGTGTGGAAGTAATTATATCTTAACGTGATTCGGGGAAGATCTTTGTTTTGTGTCTTCAGATTATTATCAAAAGATGGTCCATGGTGGTTTCTGCATGCAGACACTAGGAGGTCTGAGTTTAGCAAGGTTCTTTGTTTGTTTGTTTTTAAATATATAGGTGCATTTTATTCATTTTGTTCATGCCATTGAAAGTACATTTTTTTTCGCAAGTGACATTTATAACTAAGTTCTATTATGACAGTGGTGCTTGAATATGTTGCAGGTTGTTCGTACCTCAGTTAGATAGCTTAATAACTGCTGCTGGCAACATGTTACCAGGCCTTAACATGTTACCAGCCCTTTCTGTCATTTACTATATGCAGGTGAGTGCTGAGACCACAATGTATTCACATTTCACAATGCAACTAATCAAGAGTTTCATCACCTAGGCAATTTGCCTTCAAGTGAACAACTATAATTGATTTTAGTTTGAGGTTACTCAAAGTTTACGACCGTTATAACTGATAAGTTGCTGTGCAGTCTTGACATTAAACAACTAGCATTCTGATTCTTAGATCGTAATATAAGCTAAATACTTTAAGTCTATTCTCTTTCGTATCCGCTGATCTTCCTCTCTTCAGCTTACCTACAGCCGACATGCATCTTCTTTTGCATGTTTCAATTGGGTGTGTATCAGAGTGGTTTTCCATTGTCAATTAATCGAATAATTGTTTCTACAGATTAAAGAAGATCCGTAAATTGCACAGGCTATGCAACTTTTACTTGATAATTGTGACAAGGGAATTCCTGCTGGTTAACAAGTTTGTCGTTATGTTAGTGTAGTTCATGAATATTTTCAAATTATAAAAATTTAATTGTTCTTGTTCTTTTGATTCTATTTTCTATTTTTATTGTCTCATTAAGAAACTTACACTACTAATAAGTTATTACACAGTACTATAATCAGTTATTGACCATATTTTTTAAAATTATAATGTTTTAATCATTTTTAAACATCAGCACGGACAATAGGGGAATGTAAATTTGGTTCTACCTGTAAATATCATCATCCACCACAATGGAGTGTCCTAAATACAAATTTTATCCTCAGTTCTATGGGTCTTCCTTTACATCCGGTAAATTTCTGAACTTTAATATTACGCTTTTTATGTCTTTCTTACTGGTTTCAATTCTTTGCTGTAAATAAGGGAATCTAGTTATTACATATTAATTTATCAATGTTAATTGTTTATGCTATGGTTTTATCTGTCTCTATATTTTGAACTAGTTACTGGTGTTTTTTCCTCTTATATATTCAGGTGCAATGAATTTTATGAGGAGACCAATAACTAGCATTGTAACTGGATTACAAAACTCTATGTGTCAACAATGACAATGACTTAATTAATATATGGAGAGCACCTTTAAGCAACTTAAGGTGAAATGCAGATGAAGACAGAAATTGCAGATCGTTAAATTAATATATGGAGATAAGGCAGATGAAGAAAATGCAGATGCTTGACTTGGAGCATTTTCATTTAATTCATATCTAAGCTTTTGGTGAATATTGTAAATTACCACCTTTATGTCGTCATTTGATTCCATTTAGTTGTTAGACGTTGAATGGTTATGTTGACAATGTAGTCCGAATGGTTTTGGATATTTGGTGTGTATGAAATACCATGTTAATGGTGGATTTCTATATGAACAAATGGGTCATGTCCATTTTTTTTAAATAAAAGCATTGCTATTGCCTCATAATGTGTTGCCATTTATTGTTAATTCCTTACTAAAAGCATTGCTATTGCCTCATAATGTGTTGCCATTTATTATTAATTCCTTACTAAAAGCATTGCTATTAAACAGAAATTTGTTGCCATTGCCACCTTAAACGTTGCAATAAATATCCAAAACAGGGTTGCTATGGCCTATTGCAATGAATTTAAATTGTTGCTATAGACTGGAAAACGTTGCTATAACAAGCATTTGCAATGACATTGAAGCATTGCTATATGGTACTATATTCGTTGCTATAGGGACCTATTGCAACCCAAGCAAAGTTAACGCCCAATTTTTGCAAAAGCATTGCCATAGCATCAATGGCAACGGTATTAGGCCCTTTAGCAACAATTTCAAGGTGTTGCTATAGGCAATATATGGTGTAGTGTAGCATGTTGTGACCCCACAATAATATCCACTCACACACACACACAGTTATAGTTCCCAGAGATGAAATTGAAATAAGTCTTACATAAAGGGGTTTACGAATAAAAGTTATTACAAGCCAAAAGGATAACATCATAAGTTTAAAAGTTTTGCCGTTGATTACATTAATTATACATATAGTTAAACATGAAGCAAAAGTTGTCTATCTATGCTACCTCAGCAATGGCGGCTAGCATATCAGCGGGGAGTCCGGTGGGTCGGGTAACCTGCTTGCGCCGAGTGCGCCTGACGCGAGCCATCTGCCCTAGCTGTTGTTGTGACATAATAAATAAGCAAGGGTGAGCAATAGCCCACCAACAACAATATAACTGAACAGTGATGATATATATATATATATATATATATATATATATATATATATATATATATATATATACAGAGCAGTTCAAACAACTTTGAAACCATATGCCATGCCTTAGCGAAGATAATACCAGTATAGGTAATTAATGAAGTTACAAGTAACTCAAAACATATATATTACAATTATGAATACTTTTCCAATACTGCCAACAATAATAATGTTGCAGAAAATAAATGAATCTGAATGATGAATTAATTGGAGTATTCACCGCGCCCGCTGTTCCAATCCTTACGATGATCAGTCGCATATTGTACAGCTCAATTTACATTTACTACCGGTAGAAGGAAGAGCTGACGGATTTACTTGTCTACCGCCCTGTTAGGTCTCCCCGGACAATGGGATGGACCGGCGCTACTCGGCCTCTTACACGACTCCAAGTTCGAAAAGAAGTTCATGACTCTGAACGTAAAGTTCGTCCCCCTTTCCCCAAGTATAATACTTGTTGATACGACTCCACAAAGTAGTCGTATCTAGTTGGAAAGGAAAATTCAACATTTTATCTCCCAAGCTGCTGCTTGTTAGAGGGATACCATCTTGTTCCAATAATCTTACCCCTCGAATGATGAGAGGGTACACAGATGCAATAGATAGCAATTCTAGTTGCGAGTGAAAAGAATACTTTTCGAAAGATTTATGACCGGGAAGTCAACAAGATAAATAACATTTTTCAAGTAAGGTTCTCTTATTATTTGGAAGATAGATTCGAAGGAAGAACGACATTTTGAGAACCTTTCTTGATATAATATTAGTAATAATCCGACTCCAAAGGAATTTTATAATAATCGAAGGTCAACGACAATATATGAAGTCATTTCAGAGTATTAGATAAATACTCAGAGAATATTTATTGCATCCGAAATAATTACAGAAGGCTTATGACTACGAACGAATATTTAAATCGAAGTATTTCTTAGAATACTTCTCAAATAAATAAGGAGAAAATATTTATTGAATAATTAAATAATTAAATGAATATTCAAATAATATTCATTCAAGTAATAAGACTTGAAAGGAATATTGAAATAATATTCGATAAATAAATAGAACATCAGATGAATATTTAAAATAATATTCATTAAGTAAATAGGAATTTAAATGAATATTCACAAAGTAATATTCATTTAATGAATAATATTCTAAATGAATATCAAAATAATATTCATTTAGTAATCCAAGCTTTAAAAGAATATTCGAAATAATATTCGATAAATGAATCGACTTTAAATGAATATTGAAAAATAATATTCATTGGATAGATAACGTTCAAATAATTATTTGAGCTAATGGTCGTTAATTAAATGATCTCGGACGAATATTCAAATAATATTCGTCAACCAAATAATGGAAAATATTTACTTAAATATTTCCCTCGAAGGTAATTACGATATATCAAGAAGTACTGACTCCCGGTCTACATTCAACGAATACGATATATATGCCCTTCTCTAAGGGACTTATCAACAACTGGCTTATAACTGATTATTCAATATCTAGCTTATAAGCCAACAATAATTCAAGGAACAGGTATCACAATATATCTTGAAAGTAGGCATGCATGCTATGGCATATGAAACACAAAATCGAATCATATATATATATTCACAACAACAGCCTTTAAAAGGATTTAGAACTTGCCTGGTAATCGAGTACGAGTAGGGGTAGTGGTAGTGTGTCCCGAGTCAGCTCGGCGATCTATAAATAGTCAGAAGATTCGAGATTAATCACTTAACACTTTTTAAAAGGTTAAGTATCAACTTAAGTCGAAACATGTTTTCGAATTATCTCGTTATACCCCTTTTAGTGTAACTCTTTTTATTACCGATACGATCCGACATTTGTTCGTCATTAAGACATGTCATCATACTCACACTTATTGTATACTTAAGTCGTATAACTTCTAGAGTCGATCGATTACGAACCAAGATTATACCTCCATTTTCCCCTGCTCCATTTTCCCACTAACTACTCTCCCCTGCTCCATTTTCCCTTCCTCAATCCTCCCATTCTTACCTCTTCCTCCTACCAGCACTACACAAATAGAGCCTCGACACATACATTTTAACCATACTCTCGCAATGTTACATATTCCTAACTACACTTCAGCCCACGACCATCAACAATTTACTATCCAACATAAACAAATTCAATCAAACATATCTAGACATTAATCACATAAATATACAACCCAACACTACGGTCAGGGGTATAATTCCTCTTAAAAAAACATGACCATATAGAATTAAAAACAACTCAGTTTAACACAATTAATCAAAACCGAAATCAAATACCAAGAATCTGAAACCCATTTCAGTTCTTAATTCTAATTAGCCAAATATTCAAAATATAAATATGCAGTAACATTTACTATCACAACAGCTTCAAGAAACTCAGGAAAGTCTAAGAAAAGCCTTAATTCGACCAACAGCAACCACAATCAGGAATTGAAGTTAAGCAGCAAAGAAATCCCCAAAATCTGAGTGCCCAAACTCACACCACACTCATACACGCCCGTACACAGAGACGCACCACAGTTCGATAAAACACACACAACCACACGACCTGGGCTCTACACGCACACACACACATATTATATATATACAAATACAACAACTCGCAAATGCAAGGCAAAACATAGGGGGAGAGGTGGGCTTTACCGAAAAATCGAATAGACACCAGTCAAGAGATATTAAAACGGGAAAAATGAGAGAGAGAGATTTGCTAGAGGGAGAGATTGAGAGAGATTTTGTGAGGGAGAATTGAGAGCTCAAGATTTTTGTGAGAACTCCCGAGAAGGTTCGAGAGACAACAACTGAACAAGATAGAGGAAAAATGGGAAAGAAAAGGGACTGGCTTTTGATTAAAATGACATGGGAAAAATTGTAATCTCAAAATGCTGAAAATCATTTTAAAAAAATCAATAAACAGTCTTTAATAATTCGAAATTAAATGGGAAAAATTGTGAAAAATTAAAGTTTTCATTTTTAAAATAAATAGTATAAAATTACGAATGCCCACATATTTTCCAAATAATTTTAGGATCACAAATGAATTAAATATGAATTTTACAAGTTTTGATCCTTTAACTACAATAAAATCCTTAAAATCATTTTAAAATACTAGAACACCAAAATTAATTCTTCCAATAATTTTTTAAATACAAAATAATATTATAAAGAGGATAACACAAAAGATCTCGAGATTTTTAAATACTTCAATAATTTTATAAAATTTTTCAAAGATCAATAATACATAATTTAATTAGATTTTAATCATAAAAAAATTCAAGTAAAAATACACGTACTCACGTTTCACATATACATCATCATATAAGCATGTGAACATGATATCACATATATTCAATCCTAAAAAAATTCACCTCATATAATCTACATTTAATATTAAATAATAATAATTATAAATACGAAATTTCTAAAGCGTTATATCTTGCCCGCAAGCGGTTAGTGTCAGCCAGAAATGATAGAGAAAGTATGCGGACCAAGCCGCAAGGATAGATAGTACTGCTATTGATAAGCTAAATGGCATGTTGATGAATGACAAGTAAGTTTATGTTGGTGTATTTCTGTGCAAACAAGATAAAGGATATGAGGTCGGAGATTCGTGATGCTAAAGTATCCCTATGGAAAGAATTTATAAGACTTGGAAAGAAAGGGTAGTGAGCCCGAGATTCATTGGACCAATTGAGATTCTAAGACGCGACAGGGAGGTGGCCTACGAGCCAGCCTTACCCCCAAAACTTATAGCATGATCATAACGTGTTTCATGTGGAAATGCTACACCAATAAAACGCAGATGCTCGACAGATGATAGAGTACGAGCAGGTAGATATACGACCTGATCTGACTTATGAAGGACAACCTGTGGAAATCACGGATAGAAATGAGCAAGTGCTAAGGGAGAAGGTTGTCAAGCTAGTGAGGGATTTATGGAAAAAAATCAAGAAGTGGAAGGATCCACCTGGGAGTTAGAAAGTGCAATCAGAAAGAAGTACCCCCAGCTATTCCTAAACTGATTCCGGGACGGAATCCTTTTAAGGAGGGGAGACTGTAATAACCCAATTTTTTGGTAGAATTAAAACTTTTCTTATTATGATTTAGTGCATTAGTGAATAATGATTTAAACAAACCATGGTTGTAATGAATGGATGTTGCTTTGGATGATGATCCCGATGCATATGTGTATTTCCATAATAGAGTAATTCAATGGTTGACGACATAGATAAGAATAATCTATCGTCCAGGAAATGAGCTGATGTACCCTAGAAGGGAGATGAGAAGTGAGTTAGAGTACTCACAATAATAATTACAAAACAAAAAGAGCAAGTATGTACTAGTGAAGTACAAGAGAGAATGAATGTATGTGAACGAAGTTAGAATTCAGAGAATCCAAACATTGTTTATTCCATCATTGACAGGGAAGTCAGGAATATAATAACTAGATTATAAATTGAGGATATTAAATATTAGAAGTCCAAGGGAGGATATATTATGAGAGGGAAATAGAATTGAGAATAAAATCCTAGAGTTAAAGAAATTGAGAACGCTTGAGAAACCGGGAGAACAACTCTGAGATAAAGAGAATATGCAAAGGTTATTGGATTTAATACCTACTTGAGGATTAGAACCACACTAACACACTAATATATGATGTGGGAGAGGATAATATGTATCCAAGAGGTTTACAGAGGAGAAACCACTGAGACGATCACAGAAAGCTTTCGATGAATCAATCGACGAGAGAACCTTGCACAAAGCCCAAACAAAAAGCCCTAAGATCATTAAAGTAAGCCCAATCATGACCCAAGCACTTCATGGAGCAGAAATTACATGTAATTAAGTGAAGTGGCTCATGGAAATTGTGAAGGGGCAAGGGTATAAGAGAAATTAGAACCAAGGGGCAAGGACATGCTAGTAACTTACCAAAACAAATGGATTACTCATTCAAACTCATCCACATGCCTTGATTTCATTGGTGAACTTCAAACACACTTAATTAAGTTATAAGTAACTGATGCGAAGGGATAGAAACAAGAGGATACATCATTATCCAAGATAGAAATAAAGCAAAACACAAAGAGATGCAAACTGCCCAGCAGAAATACCACTCAAAGAAAAATTTATATCTCCACTTCTACCCATTCATAAATCACCAAATTCGAACCATAGCTTCCTCCATATATGTAGAACATTCATTCAAAATTTCATGGCTAAAAAAGGAGTATAGCCTAGTCAAATCTCTCTCCCAAGTTGAAGAAGCCGAACTGTCCTGTTCTTGGTAGTTTCTGCACCAATTTTTAAACGCCAATAAGTAGAGCTTCAAGCATCCCCTAGTGATGAGCTAGGACTCAAACGAAAGCCCTTGAAGTGTAGAAGGTGTGGTAAAAATTTGAGAGCCAAACTCTTATTTTTCGATTTTATATGAAATTTACAAGATGATAATGAATAGTAATGAATAGTGTTTTAAGTTGTTTCCATGTTTTGTTCATGGCTTTTAAGCTTTGTTGAAGCTAACCAAGACCATACCAAGGTGTGACAAGCTCTGTTAGTGTTCCTAGAGTATCAAGGAAGGTAAAACCCTAACCCACCCTTTGAGTTTTCATGAGTTTTTAATGTGGTTTTAATGTTATGTAAAGATAAGTGCATATTAAGGAGTTTTATGATTGTTTGGTTGTATAAATTGTGTAAAATGATTGGGTATTGGATTTGAGCATGACCACTGACCCTAGGGATGTAAAAAGGATGTTGGTTGATGTTGATTAGATAGGGGTTGCTTTGGTTGGTTGTTTGGAGTGTTATAAAATGGAAACACCCGAGTTATAGTCGTCGTAATGGCGAAATTTCGTTAACCCTTAAAAATAGTAAATGTCCGAGACCATAAAGTCATTTTTAGCATCACCACTGCCTACTGTTACAAAGATATGGTTTTCTAGTTTGTTTTTCCGAAATAATAAAGTTAAAAGAGTTTACGGTTTAAGAGTTATGCTAGTTTTAGTGAAAGTGGTTCGAAGGATTTTATCGCAGAAATGTAACCACTTTGATGATGAGTTCGAGACCCTTAATTGTCGAATTAAGATGTGAAATTTTGTGATAAAAATCTAAGGATAGTTAGAAAGGTGTGTTTGAAGGTTTCAAGTCAAAAAGAATATTTTCCAATTTTATAAAAATGCGTAAACCGAGGTTGCGCAAGTGAAAACCCCTAGGAACGTGACTTTGAAATCAACTTTATAAGTGATTAAGTATAACTTGAATTCGAGGACCGGTTTCGAACCCAACTTATGACTTAAGTATTTGATGAGTAACATGGACTTAGTATGAGTCTAGATGATGCCATTAAGTGCTTTGATCACGATTTGTTTAAGTACACGAGCATTATTAATAAGTGGATCGTCTAGGGGATTAACCGTATGTTTTTGACTTTATTTAGATTATCAAACATTGTCACAGACCCCTACTACGACCAAAGCATCAGGCAAGTTTTCTAAACTTGTACTTTTGAAGTATTTTTGTATAATACTGCTTTTTGCCATATATAGTATTATACTATTTTGCGATAAATGTTATATCGTGTTGACTTTGAATTTGATTTTGGTTTATATACT
This sequence comes from Saposhnikovia divaricata, assembly GCA_036435485.1. Taxonomy (NCBI): domain Eukaryota; kingdom Viridiplantae; phylum Streptophyta; class Magnoliopsida; order Apiales; family Apiaceae; genus Saposhnikovia; species Saposhnikovia divaricata. Next base: position 169,996,342 of record CM071594.1, on the reverse strand, counting down.
AGCTTTGAGATAAGTAGTTATAAACCGGTATACCTGGTAGCTCTAGAGATAAGAGCATACTTGTTGTTGTGACTCTAGACCGGGAGTCGGTATTTCGAGATTGTAAGGGAAACCCGAGGGATTCCAGGGACAAGAGTACTATTTATTTTGAGAATTGCTTTGATAAACAGTATTTATATTTGCAGAAAGTATTAAATACTTGGAAATGATTTAAGAAATATTATTTGAATATTTCTTTTATTATCGGAGGATTATTTTTAATTATTGTTTAATTATAGAGATTTATTTAATAAATATTATTTAAATATTTATTTAAATCTCTTTAATTGATTTAAAAATTATATTATTTATTTAAAAATCATTTGAGGTCTTTAAAAATTAATTATATTTTTCTAACCTTCAAAAATACTTACAAAAATTAATGGGATTCCCAAATATTTGTTCTTGATTATTATCAGCTCTCTGGAGCCGTCTAATCGTTTCAAATTCATCGAGAGTTGGGAATCCAGAGTTTCGGGAATCGTTATTATTGGTTTCCCTTCATTGATATCAAAAAGGGTATTCTGGGATTATAACCCTACTACTAAGGGTTCCCGTTTCATCAAGCGAGTATAAAGATCCAGTCTTGATTTCATGAGGACTATTCGTCGCTCAAACTGAGATTTCGGCTAAAGGCCAATGATTAATTATCGGTTAGCTTCCATTTGATTCCGGAAGTATCCAAACCATACTAGTAAGATCTTCGAATGGACGTTTACCCAGGGTACTCTGGCAGTGCAGGACCGTCAACGAATGATCCCAAGCTTAGAATAAAAGACCGTTAGCCAGGTGGTCCATTAATTATTATTATTTGGCCCAACTTGTGCGAGGATGATTGCGGATGGAGCTTTCATTCAGGATGATTCCGGATGGAGCTTTCATCTAGGGTAATTACGGATGGAGCTTTACCTAGGGTAATTGCGGATGGAGCTTTACCCATAGTAATTGCGGATGGAGCTTTTACCTAAGGGTAATTACGGATGGAGTTTTACCCTTCTACTATTAGAGAAGACCCGCGGTGGACCTGGAAGCGGCGACTGATCAACGTCGATCCACGTCTAGAATTAGTATATTGTGAGTAAGTCCCCACTCCTTCCATTTTGGAATTGATTGAGCACTGTAATAAAAGCCCAGGCGCTGAGTTACCGATAGTGTTTTCAATGAACGTAAAGTACGTGTGCCGTTGTTTCAATATCTAGAACTACTGTTTTTCCTTCCCCAAGAAGAGTCTTTGCATCCAGATTCTATCCCATCCCGGTAAGGATAAATATTCTAATTTTTCAATAAAGGGTGCATGTCATTACAAATTGTTTCGGCAGATATAAGTTTCATATATCTTCGTATAAGATCGTAATTGATTATTTTAGTATAGATAGCGCAGATTGATAAAACTGGGCTGGTATAAACTCCGTAGTTAATTCGTTATTTATTGAACCATTGTTAGTTAACATCTATTAGAAAGGTCTTGCAATTATCTTTAACTATCATTCTTTGAGTTTTATGCAGTTCGGTTTCGAAATATTTGTATTTTCATGATTTTATCAAGTATGCGCTGAATTTCGAAAACGGTACCCTTTTTTTAAAAAAATTCGTATTAAATTCATTCCTTTGGCTGTGACGTTGATCTTTATCATTCTGAAAAGCTATTTTCGATCTCAAGAATTGTTGTTTACATTCCATTAATCAATTATGTGACTTAAGAGTCACAAATTCTAAGTTACTTGCGAAAGCAGGGATGAGTCTGCTTGGGCAGCTGCTCGTTTTAAAGTTTTCGAATTTGTTACTTGGTCATTTTTAGCGAGCCTTACCATTCTGGAAAGGTCTCGAATCTGCAACTTTTATGTTTTAAACTTTTCTGTTTGAGTCCATCTGGGTGTCGTAAAATGTCATTCTTTTGAAACTGGTCAAACTTTAATTTTAGGTCCGATAGCTATTTTGTATGTTATGACTAAACGTATGGTTTTTGTACTAATATAATTGATCACTAGATTATTTGTGGTATGTTACATGTATTATTACATGCTACGTGTTATGTGCTAAATATTATATGTTACGTGTTTAGTATTAAGTCGTGTAACGAGTTGTATACGTACTTTAGCCGGATTATGTGTAGTAAAGGTATATACGTCGATTAGGTGGAGTATCAGAATTTTGTGAATGGTTTAAATGGAGTAATTGATTGTAATCTTAAGTTGAATTCAAGGTGATATTATATAAAAGGATTGCTTGAGTGCTTGTTTGGGTCGGTTGTATTCCGACATGTTATGTGATTTTATAGAGGAGGTGCTGTCGAATTTTTGTTAGAATTATTATGTAATTCCTATAGTATTTCGATAAGAATTACCTGTATATCTATGTTATATGTGGTTATAATTTATAAGTGCTAATTGGAAATACTTGTTAGGTGTTGATGTGGCTTATCTGATTAAACTACACTGTTCTGTAAGTATGATCAATATGTATTATACGTGTTATGTTTGTAAGACGTAATAGGAATCGTTGGGTAGAATAGAGTAAGATGTTTCTATAGGTACGAGTAGGAGGCCCGGCTAAGAGCCAGTGCACGTGTAGAAGGAATTTTGAGAAGAAAGATATTTATCGGAGTTGACAAGCGTATTGGTATTGAGACTGACGAGTCATAGAAGAAACACCGGTGTATAGTCGAGTAGAGACCAGCGTATAAAGAAGTAGAGACTAACGTAAAGAGAGTAACGAATCGATTGATAGTGTTAGTGCCCTAGAGACAATGTAGTTGTTCTTCTGGGAAATACTATTCCATCGATTATTCTAAGTTGATTTATTACGTCTTTAATAACTGCGAAATAAATGTTAGAATAATAAATGTTCTTGGAATATGTAACACGTATTCTATATCTTTAAGTATGTGACTTAAAAATGAGATTATATAAACAGTGCTTGTATTCCTAAATATCCTTAATTGAGCATTAATAATATGGGATAATTATAATGCATAAAGATTAGTATGTTTGTTGATTGATGACCACATCTCATTGGTCATAGGTATAGTGATACTAAATTCAAGAATATAGGTGCATGTAATATTTTACGTGGCACTGGATCAACCCACAGTGAGATTTTACATGTTGATAATGTCATTAGAAAGACTCACAGTGATAATGGTGTAATGATCCTTAGACTTGAGATCATTATATTTCTATACGAGGATTAACATACTTTGACTACATTAGAAGTTACCTTTGACCGGGTGATGAAAAAAGTGGACATCGGGTATATTATGAGACATATGAGATATATGAATGATAGATATAGGATTTAACCCTCCTATTATGTGACGCCCCTAGATCCGGGGTCGGAGACCTAGGCGCTCACGGTCCATTTTCCATTAATAACATACCTGTTCTTGCACAGAATATATAAAACAGCCATCGACCCCACAATAAAACTCACACCGCACACACACACACAGGTTAGAGTCTCAGAAACGTCACACAATTGATTAAGCAAAAGTAAAAGTTTCAGAGTTATTACAGACCGAATTAAATAGCATTTATGCTACCAGCAACACATCGATATGAAGCGGAGTTGGCGGCTTAAAGGTTTGTTTCGGTACACTGCTTTGCACAGGTCATACTTATAAATAGAACGTACTAACAAAAGTTGCCAACCAATTCGGCTAATGGGGCCTACCGGTGGAATCTCAACTGCTGCCTCGGGTCTAGTCACCTGCTTTCGGGCAGTCTGTCTGGGTCTTGCCATTTCTCTTAGCTGTTGTGTTTGTAAATTTGAAAATAAGCAAGAGTGAGCAACTATAGCTCAGCAAGAAATATATGTATAAGGTAAGCAATATAACATTACATATGTTTAGCAGTTATTAAACTCGTTTGTGTCAAGCAGTTATAAAATCACTTGTCATTGTTGATAAATTTCGAAGGTGCACCAATACGTGCCCTTGTTTTCAAAATAAAATTGCAGTTCTAGATACTGCATAGAGTCAACATCTTTCTCATCAAAATAGAACACTATCAGCAACTTGGCACATAAGCCTAAGAAGCAGTGTCAGAGCATTTTTCCAAAATGGAGGAATGGGACTTAAAGAAAACATAAAACCTGACAGGGATTGACGATGATCAGTCGCCATATCCAAGTCCAATAATCCGCGGGTCTTCTCTACCGGTAGAAGGATAGAAACTACATCCGTAACTATCCTCGGGTGAAAACTACATCCGTAATCACCCTCGATGAAAACTACATCCGTAATCATCCTTCGGCAACACCTGGGCCGGAATAATAATTGATGGACCGCCTGGCTCACGGCCGCTTACACATCCCGGGAATCGTTCGTCAACGATTCCCACACCTGCCAGAGTCCCTTTTTCTTTTTCTTTTAAAACTTGATTTTGAATGAAAACTGAGTAGTTGAGGTCCGACATCAGTCGACCGATAATTCTTGAAATCGTACAAGAAGCAAAACCTGACCGGGGGTTTTCGAAAATGTTTTGAGTTCGAAAGAGTTCGAGTTTGAAAGTGCTAAAGATATCTTGGATTAGCTTTGTCTTTAAAATAATGAACAATAATTAATAAATGATATTTTAAGATTTAATATTAATAATTAATAAAATAATTATGTAATTAAATAAGCTTTTAATCCAAGATAGGTATTTTGAGTATTTATGATGATATAAAAATAATTACTTGAGTATACGATACTTCCTGAATGACCCTTCGGGTTTTCTTAATTTAATTACGATATAATAATATACCGCTCCCCGGTCAATAGTATATATATGGACCGCTACGACCTCTATTGCTAGAGTCGTTGTCCGAAGAAAACATTTCATTCTAACTTCAAGGGGTGCAAACATATATGTGCTTATACATCTCAATTTCATCAATACTTTAATAAGCATAAACATTTGATACGATTGAAAACTACAAACATAACAGTGAAAGTCCTTGTATATGTAAGTTTTGAAAAGTAAACTTGCCTTGGTGAGGTTGGGGTGGTCGAGCTTGCGGAGTGGAACGATCTATACATAATCAATAGCCGATCGTTAGTACCTTAACAATATCTCTTTTAATTGCGGGGTTTTAAGGGGTACAAAATTAACTTAATGACTTCGTCTTATGACGCTCTAGCCCCACTATAGGTTTATGTCATCACTCGGTTACGCTCGTCACTTATTCGACTTAATTTGGTTACCACATCCGAATCATATTCATTACCCCTTAAATCTCACTCCACTTACGACTTTTTCCCTTGCGCGAATTTTACTCTAACATTTTTATAAAATTGAAAAATATATATTTTAATCCAATTCTTTTTGGGTAGCCTTCACTACTGCATTTACTAGCTTCCCTAATTTTTCCATGATCCTACATAAAATTTTAGGGGTTTAAACAAGGTTCACAAGGGGACCATTTAGTGCAGTCCGGATTCCAGAAACACATTTCACTTCTCAGGCCATAACTCAAAATCTATACATCACCTAGTCATGAACCTTATATTTCTGGAAACTACATTCAAATACCTTTCCAACAATATATATTAGGACTTCAGGAGGCAAGATTTAGGGGTTCAAAACCCTCCTACAAGACAGTACAAGTTCCTGGAAAAATACTCAGCATGCTTTTACCACTTAATCATTCAAGAATCTTATATAACCATCACAACCATCATCTAAACCACCAAGATCATACTCCATAGCATACATAGAGTTACATACACTAACCACAAGCTTAAAAATCACAACCACAACATTTAAACTCAAGATCTACATCATCCATAACTTATATGTCCAAGATTCACACTAATAACCATGGATCTAACATTAAACATCACAAATACTACATGGCCAAGAGGGGTTAGGGTTTTTATACCTTCTTGAGTATCTAGGAGCCTTGGGTATGCCTTACAAGTCTCAAGAACACCTTAGATGAGCTCCTACAATCCTTACAACTCAAGATCTAAATGAAAACTCAACATTGTTACTATTCATCAAAACTTCAACAATTAATAACTTGAAAACTAATGGATGAAAAGGGTTGGAATTCATAGTATACCTTCCTTATATGATGTAGAGTACCTAGGATTTTTGCCTTGAATTAAGAGTGAAGAGAAGTGGAAGAAATAAAATTTCTTTTCCCCTTTCTAGAGCTTGGCCGAGAGCAATATTGAACAAGGGGGGGAGAGAGAGTTTTTGTTTTGCTTTTGGTGTTGGTTGAAATAAAGTAAGGTGTGTTGGTATTATGTATTAGGTGTATGTATATGTATCACATGTTGCAAGTCTAGTGTCTAGACCACCATACCTCCTTGTCTCCTTGGACAATGTACCAACTAGTTACTATCCCTCTTGTCAACTTTATATTACTAGTTTGCTTTCCTAACTACTTAGTTGCATGGGACTTGCATGCAATGTCATTCCTTGTATCATTATTCTTCCACCAATGCTTGTCACTTAATCTTTAATTCGTATCGTATCTTAATTAATTCCTCGTAATAATATTTTGTCACGTAGAGATTTCCCTTGTAATTCCTTAAGTACTTAATTGTGTAAATTCCTCGAATATCCATAACTCCTCGTCATAATTCCTAATAAATCTTTTAATACTCCAATGACTCTCAAGTCCCAAGTTTTATAAATCTTACTAGCAATAAGATTATTGCCTTCAACAATCTTCCCTTTATCTTACATAGTGAATGTAACGACATAGTTTCTCAGACAATCAATTCCATTAAACAACAGGGATGACTAAAAAGGTTCCAAATTGACAATGTCATATGATATTATATAAAAGAAAATATTACAAAAATTAGGGTTCTTACATATTATTAGAAGAGATATTATTGGCCTCTTGATTGAGTGAGACTATGAAAATGCATGGCCATGCTCAAATATTGATTTGTTTTTAATAATCTACTCATTGATCAAGGAAACCCGGATTAAACGTTGAAGAGGATGACTAATAACATGTCTCGAGTTTAATCTATAATATTTGGTTAAAGGGATTATATTACACGAAAACATTATATCACAAAAGGTTTAATTGGATCACCGATTATTATTATTACTTGGGTAGCAATGATGCATTACTAGATGACGCTCATTGTTTATAATTTTATTATTAGATATTAAAATTATTGCCAACGTAATAATAATCTAAAGGGTCACACACAAAGAACGTTTTAAACGGAGCCTTATTTTTATGAATTTAAATAAATTATTATTATTATTTCAAATTATAGAATTGATTAAGTAGGACTTGATTAATTACAATATAATTCGAATTAATATTAAAACCAAAATTAGATTGGGTCTTAGAAAGCCCAAAATGGATTTAGGGTTTTAAGCCCAAACTCTTTCTCTATAAATACATAAGGATGTATTGTTATAGGGTTATCTTTGCAAAATTCTTTTTTTAGCAAAAACCCTAGTAGCTCTACATCAAGAGAGGCTAGAGAGAGAGAGAGAGAGAGAGATTGAGGGCTATTTTCAGCTAGTATTGACTCCGGTGATTGTTGGACAATCGGGTATTCTTGTGGACTGATTAGAGATGCAGATCTTGCATCAAGGGCTGCGTGGTGATTGCATCTAAGGACCTCCATCTTTCTGAATCGTAAAGCTCATAAAAGGTACGATCTCGTTTCTCCATAATCAGCCATGTCTTTTACACGAATCCTAGGGTTAGGGTTTCGAATTTTTTATTGTTTTACTGCTTTTTCCCTGCGTTTTATGCCTCAAAACCCCAACAATGGTATCAAAGCTACGTCTATAAGGGGCTAATTTGGTTATGTGTTTACTGTATTCGATGCATGTATTCATGTTTTAAGAATCTACCTTGATACGGTTATGTGATGTCGATTATAATAAGTTATATCGCTCATATGTGATTCTGTTATGCTATATATTGTGATATAAAATGATTCAAGCATGTTTACAATCTGCCATGACTGATTAATATGCGATTTTGTATGTTATGCATGCTGTATGGTTTATATAGTGATATAAGTTGTTAGACAGATTGTGTATGGACACGATCTGTAAAATGGGATATGATATGAATTTATATGATACATGCTTCCGGAACTGTATAACCAGCCTGGGGCTACCGCCCCCGGACCCCGCTCGGGGCTGCCACCCCCGGACCCCCGCAGTGTTTTTATATGTTCTTCATTGTTTACTTGAGCATGGTGCTGGTTATGGCCTTAAGACCTTTAGATTAATGGTTTATAGTTTTGGTTTTATAAATACGACTTGCATGTCGATTTCTTCACTCTTGTAATTGTTTACCCTCGAATGTAACTCAAGTTTTATTATGTAAGTATATTAGTATAGGTTGTATTCAATTATTTAAAGTAATGCACTTGAAGATTGAAGGATGATCCAAGAGGAGGAGCAACCAAGGAGACAAGAAGAATGAAGACATGTAATTGTATTTATATTTTTCCACCATAGATTAACCTTGATCCTTCCATTTGCTTGAAAGGATCATATAGGATAAAAGCCATAACCAAGCACGTTTATATACTGCACTTTACATATTGATGTATGAATGTATGTGTAGGATACATAATGATGCATGCTTTAATTAGATTAATCATGTATGAATGTATGTATTTCATACATCACCCATGCCATGCCTGCTTAAACAAGATAAAATCTGTAACGACTCGAGATTTTATAATTAAACAGAACGATTATGAGATTTCGGTGTATATGAAACACGGAATTAATTACAGATTTTCAATAATTTCGATATGGGGAGATTTTGTCAACAACGAGACATGCCTGTAAGGAAGTCTGGTATTAAGCGAGACCACTGTGTCTTCTCCGACAACATAGAAATCAAACCTTTGAGAATATTGATTTGAAGTATTTAATTCAAGTAAAAATTGGGAATCGCTTTATGATGGGATCATGGTCGTTTTTAATTAACAAACCCCTAAAGAATAAATATTAAGTTTAAGATGCCTTCCAAATGGGAAACACTCATCAAGATGATCGACAAAAGGTGGGTTCGCCAATGCGAAGTACCCTCATCTATCGTGGTAAGGCGCGATGGAGTAAATTACACTACAAGAAAACAGTTAATAGACATCACCCCTTTAACATCGGTTACATTTTTGACCGATGTTAAAGGTATGTTTTACATCGGTTTGACTATAACTGATGTTAAAGTATGTTTTAAACATCAGTTGCACTTTAAACCGATGTCTTAACTACTTTTTAAAAAAATAAAAAAACACACGAATCCTTTTTTCCCTCTAATAAAGTAAATTTTCAGCCCGCTTTCCCTTAGAAACTTTTCCCCCCTTCAGACCATTTCATTTCCCTCACTCACACTGAAACCACACACCCGCTCCTCACACTCAAACCTCACTCAAATCTCACTCAAACTCAAACTCACTATCACTAATTTCACTCACAAACCCCCAAATTTGAAGAACCCTGGATTAAAACCCTAGATTACAAACCCCCAAATTAAAACCCTTGATTTCAAAACCCCCATTTCGAATCCCAATTAGGTCGAACCCTACCTTTCGATTTCTGTTAATTGGTACTCTTGGAGGCTATTAATTAGGTCGAATCTTAATTAGTAAGTAAGTATTTTTGATTTCGATTAGTAAGTATTTTTCGATTTCAATTTTTGTTTGAAAAATCAAAGTTTGATTTCATGTTGAGTTGTATCTGTACTCTCTCTCTCTCTCTCTCTCTCTCTCTCTCTCTCTCTCTCTCGGATAATGTGTTTGATAATTTGAATCACGAGGATGATTCGGTTGAGCATAATGTAGGTGAGAGTAAGGTTAAGAGACGGAGGGTCGGGAGCAGTGAGCTGAGTAAATTGGGAGTGGATTCGAGTATTTTGAAGAGTATGTGTTCGGATCGAGAAGAACGGGGTAGTCAGAGGAGGAGTGGGATGGTAGTAGTAATGGTGGTGGTCAAGTGATAGCCAAAGGGGAGAATTCTAGACAGAAGGGTTCGAGTTCGGGTTTAATTGATCAGAAGAAGTGGACTTTGGTACGTATAATTGTGCCTTTTCTGCGAATTTTGAATTTTATGTTCTCGTAATTAATGTGCTTTTTATGTTCTGGTAATTAATTGTGTTTTTTCTGCTAATTTTACTTTTGTATGTTCTTGTAATAAATTGTGCCTTTTCTGAAAATATTTGAGTTCTTGTAATTAATTGTGCTTTCCCGCGAATATTGGATTTGTATGTTCTCATAATGCACGTTGATTTAGTTTCGTATACGAGGGAGGGAAATTACTATATATGTTCATTTTTTTATTAGCATTTATAGGAAAGTTTTTATTGTTGAATCCAGCTTGGTTAGTTTTTACGGAAATGAGACTTCTTTAATTTGTTGTGTAATATCGCTGAATTTGGTAATATGAAATAAATTGTTTATTGTTCCACTAAATCTATCTGGGAGAAGCGGAAGTGATAACATTTCTAGTAATTATACACTAGTAGAATTTTTAATAGATAATTGTTTGAATACGTGAATCGATTAGGTATGTTGACATGTACTCTTTAATGAATGAACTTGTGAACATCAAAATTCTATTTTGTCATAAATTTAGGGTTACTAAATTTTGGAAATTATTTATCACCTGGCTCTGGAAAATATTAAAAGGAGCAATCCCGATTGCGTGCTTTCCTAATAATTAAACACAATCATATGTCTATCATTATAGATTGGACAGAAATTATATTGTTTTTAAAGTTTATGTTGGTGAATACAGGCTGAGTTACATGTGCGACCCTACGAGTTTTATTGGATTACAATGCAAGGCAAGCTCTTTGTTTTTTAGAATTTCGATGTTGTAAGGGTTCATATTTTTAATGTCATTAGATTTCTAAGCTTAAACATTGGTATGCACTGGTATGGCCTCTGGATGATGATGATTTCTAACCAAGGACAGAATAAATAAATCCCAGCACCATAGTAATGTCCTATAGTAATCTCTCCTCTATGCAAGTTTGTCTCGATTGGATTAATTCACTAATATTTGTCATTGGTAAATACAGTGCTCAAACAGTAGTTGTTATGTAGCATATCATCCTCTGTGTGCACGGGCTGCTGGATTTTGTGTTAAGGTATGTTTATATAGTCGCTATTTTTTTTTTATATTTCCTCGCTCTCTTGTTTTGTTGTTCATGTGTTATTAGTTTACAAGTGCATAAAACAGCTATCAATTATATCAATCTAGCCCGAGGATGAGGACAGGTTACCTATAATTCCTTTAGATGAGGATGAAGACAACAAATAGATACGTTTGCTCTCCTTCTGCAAGAGGCATAGGCCATCATCTCAGGATAGTTTGTTTGCTGGGTACAGAATCAATAGAATTGCCTGCCAACACATAGATTACACTCCTCCAGCGAATTCATCTTAAGACAATGTGAGTTGTTTACTTGTTTCATTAGTACTTGGGATTGAACTGATTTCAGATCTTGCAATATATAACCGAGTTTGCTCTGTCGTGTCTAGTTGTTCGTCTAATACGTCTATGACATTAAAAGTTTCTAGAAGGCTTCATGTTTCTGAATTATCGGAAAAAAATTCTGTTAGGCCGAATACACAATTATAATCAACTAAGTATGATTGAATAACAATAAGTTCTTAAAAAAACTTTAAAAACTGTTTTGGAATTAATTCCTCTCTCAGTGATGTAAAATATCACAGAGAGCTGCTTAGGTTACAATAAAATGATATTTCGTTACACTATTCCCTTCTAGGGTTAACCTAACTGTATTTATAAGATATACAGCTACGTACAATCGATAATTGATTCTCCTATAAATCAGCTATACAAATATTATCAATTACGATTGCTACACGTCTTTCTAGTCAGCACGACTTCCTTTGACAGCTATCCAATCTTCAAAGATATCGCTTCCATAATTATCTTCAATAATTCTGTTACTGACCAGCAAACGCTTCTCTTCAACAGAGTTTAGCTACTTCCTCTTGTCAGCGTTTAGCAGACTCTGTCGAGCTTCCAACTGTCAGAGTTTAACTAAACTCTGACTGCTTCCAGTTTCAAGTTAAACTCTGTTTTTCCCTGTAAAACTTAAACACTGATATTAACCACATCAATTATATTTAACAATCTCCCCCAACTTGTTCATTAGTAAAAATGCACAAGTTAACAGTAATTGATGATGTCAAAACAATTTTATACAAACACAGTGTTTATTCAAATAAGCAGAGTTTAATCTTGACTTAACAAAATTTACAGAAAATAAGAATTACTTACAGACTTTTTCTACCTAACCTCCTCAACATCTGGTGTTGTTCTAAGGTAGTCTATAAGCAGTCTTCTTTCTGCATTCTCGAGCTCTCTCTGCATTATCTCCTTGATCTCTTTCAACTTAGGATCATCTTCTCCAGTTTGGTAGATAGCAGCTCTCAGAGAATAAATTTTGTTTTTCCTCATTTCGTTTCCAAGCCTGATAAAATATGCTTTCTCAGATTCAGAATTGAAGTCCAGAACAGTTATACCCTAGTCAATCTTCAGTTGAGCACTATTCCTCTTCATTTCAACAAGATTTCCATGATAGTCTATGTACTTAGGAACATACTCTTCTGTAGTCTTTGAACCAGCAAGTAATTTGGCTTTCTTCATATATTCTCTTATAGAATCAGCAATAAGTGCTGTTCTTCGATTTATAACCCTGAATAAGTACAGAACATATTGAAGTTCTTCACACAGCTTCAGCTTGATGTCATCTTCATTCACCCTATACACTGTTCCATCCTCCATGAAGTACAGTAAAAAGTATCTGTCCAAACTCTTCTGATGAACCAGCTGAACTGACTCCAGTTTGTCTAGATTTTCTTGAATTATACCAGTTCCAGGAGAAATAAGTGATGAAGGATTTCTAGGACTGTTGTTTATTCTGACATCTTTGTGAGAACCCAAACCAGATGTGTTCTTACCAGGAGGCTTTCCTAAGAAAGCTCTGTCATGCTGAAAAGTACCAACTCCTTTCTTCTGAGCTTGAACAGGAATTGTAGGCTTGGAGAAAAATCTTTGCATTTGAGCAGACAATGGATTATTTTGAACAGGTAGGGATTCACTCACAACATGTGTAGCAACAGAGGTTGTATCTACCTTTTTCCCTTTGTCTTCTTGACCCATTATACCTTTAAGCTTCAACTTGGCATCAAGTGATGATTTTCTTGTCAATTTTCCTTCTTCTTCTTCTTGACTACCAGCAAGATTTTCTTTGATCACTATCCCTTTTAGAACAGACCTGGGGGCTTTAGCACTTTTCTTGGCCTTTCCAGATTTCATAGCTTTCAAATGCTCTTCTTGCAAGAGTAATTCTTCAGCATGAACATCTTTTAAGGTAGCTCCCTCAGCATTCTCTTCCAAGAAAATCTTAGCAGCAAGCTCTTCATCAATTTGTGGATTGTCAGAGAATAACAAATCCTTTTACCTTGAAGTACTTTGTACATTTGTATTCACTGCTGTACTTGATCTTGTAGACTTGCCAGCTTTCAGATTAACACCAGACTTCGATCTCAGCCTCCTCTCTGAATTAGTTCCTTCATCATCAAGATCATCTTTCTTTGAGAAAGTTTGAGGCTGCTGCTTACACTTGGATCTAGCAACTCTCTCCCCCTTTTTGACATCATCAGGGATCAAGATTGAAGTAATTAACTGAAGAGAGTTGGCAATGGATTCGATCTTGTCAGCTAACAAAGTCTGATTTTCTTCAACTTTGCCCAATCTTTGAATCAGAGTTTCCTGAGTCTTTGAGAAGGTTTGAAACAACTTGTTGTTGTCTCTCTGTAGACTCATCTCTCTTTGTACAACTTCATTTCTCAGATCTACAATTGACTTCTGATTTTCATCAAATCTATGATTTAAGGCCTTAACCTGAATCACTGTGCCTTGCAAGCATGTCAGAATGTCTGGATTTGAAATCTTCTTAGAATTATCCTAGAGAAAATCAGCTGCTCTTCCAGTAGGAAAGATGCAGTCTTCTTTGTACCACTCTGCAGTTTGTTTTGCCAGATAAGCATTTTCAATATCTTTTACAGAAGGTCCATCAAAGTCTGTCTTCTCCCCTGTTTTCAATCCATTAGTCTGAACTTCAACATTTGGAGCAGATCCAGCTTCTGCACTCACTTCTTCAGAAAGATCTTTTTCAGAATCATCTGCATCTGCAACTGAGGCAGTTTCTTCATTAAGTTCAGGAACAGGTTCTTCTTGAGCAACTTGTTCTTCTTGATTAGCAGAGTTTATCATGACAATATCTGAAGAGAGAAATTTGACAGGCTGATCTATTTCCTCACCATGGTCAGAGACTTGATTTGCATCAGAGAATAACTCTGTGTGAGATGTAACCTCTGTTTCTTCTAGCACCACAGTAGGTTGATCAACAACACCAGTATCAGCAGAGTTTGCAGCCATGGATGTTGGAGTAGGATCTTCAACTTCAACAGAGAATGACATGAAATTTTCATCAAACTCTTCCATTGCAGGTAACTCAGTTCTAGCATCTTTTTCAATCTGAACCTCAGCAAGTACCGGTGCATCAATTCTTGGTTCAGGTTCTGCTACAGTAGGTTCTAAGATAACCTCTGTCTCAACAGCAGGAGTCTCCTTAGAGATATCCTCTGGAGCTTCAATTTGAGCTTCTATCTCATCATTAGATTCATCAATTAATACCCTTCTTCTCTTGGGCCTAGGAACTTCAGCCTCATCATCTTTTGGCCTGTTGGCTCTTTGCTTTCTTGGTGGTCTTATAGCCCTGTGTTTCTTAGGCTTAGCAATTGGTTTGGATTGTGGTTGAGATTGAGTTTGAGATGGAGGTTGTGATTGAGGTGGAGGTTGAGTTTGTGTTTGGGATTTAGGTTGAGGTTGTGAAGTAGTAGCAGCAGTGGATGGAATGGATGTAAATGTAGGTTTAGAGGTAGGTTCAGGTGTGGGTTCTGATGTAGGTTCAAGTGCAGGTTCAGGTGCTTGTGCTTGTGGTTCCTGTGGTTGATTGAGAAAATTTCTGAGGGCAAGTGGGAAAATAAACTCTGGAACTTGACCCTTGTTTGCATCTTTGTTGGTCAAGTCAGAGAACATTCTCTTATGGACTTGGAAGGGTTGGATGACATCTTCATCAGAAATTTCCACATTAGACAAACAAGCAGAGAATAGACTTTGACAAAAATGTGAGAAATAGACAGTTGTATCAGACTCTGCTAGCTTTTCACCTAGATTCATAAGAACTAGTCTACCAAAATCGAAATTACTTCCATTGAGAAGAGAATACCCGATTTGAAGACTGTCAGTGGGAATGGCATCCCAGTTGGTGACTATCTTCCCGAACGCTCTAGTGATGCAGTCAAAGAAAAAGCTCTACTCTTTCCTGAGCCCTGGCCTTTTAACATTACCAAGCTTGTCTAAAGGACCAGAAAACCTCAGTTGCTGTAACATCTCCTTCAATTCATTCTCACCAGCAACAGCGTATGAGGTGTGAGTGTCAAAGCCCATAGTATCTCTAACAGTTGCCGAGGTAATCACATACTCTGTCTCCTCATAAGTAAAAATAATCGATGGATTCCCATTCTCTCCACCATCATCATAGACAGAGTTATTCCAAAAGGTAGCAATCTGCGTGGCAGAAAGCGTTTGTGGTTCGACAAGAGCTATTCCAATCTCTAAGTCTCTCAAAAAGTTCTGAAACAAGTTAAACGCCTCTGGAGCTTTTTCATTGTTCAATGGAGCTGCATAATTGTTAGAAACAAACGATAATCCCTGAACAACAAAAGGCTTGGATGCCATTAGAACAGTTTAGACATTTTGAGAAAAGAGAATGTGTAGAAAAGTGTTTGTGAAAATGATTAAGTGAGAATAACAGGGAAATTGTGTGTAAAGTTGTGTGTTCGTGGGTGTAAAAGTGAAAAAGTGAATAATTAACCGAGTTTGATTAGATCTGTAATTGAAAATTAAAAACCCAATCGTTTTAGACATTAAACACGCAACCAATTTCTTGTTAATTGTGTGAGTGGGACACGTGTCACGTAAATAGTGGAACAGCCGTTTACACGCGCAGTAATAATGGCTATTATTACTGCTATTCTCTCTCCTATTACCAATACACTTTAACTGTCTGACACCAATAAACAGTTGGCACATATCACATGCAAATTTCAAAAACTCTTTGTACTCCAAGTATATACTTTGTCTGAAATAAAATATTACCTTAGAGTACTCAACAGAATCCAATAGTGTTTACCAAGTCTCCAACTTTATTACTGTAATCCTTTCAAACACTGCACAGTTGTGAATATGAGTGTGTGTATAGCAGAGTTTAGTAAATCAATATTTAGAGCATCTAATATTTCATAAAATCCATAAAGTAAATCAGTAAACACTGGATGCACAAACTCTTATAGTAAACACTGAATGTATGATGAATGCTAAACTCTGTAGTAAACGATTTATATACAGTAATATTTAATTAATTCTATAACCCCCTATTTTTTTTTTGGTTTCTCCAGTAATCAGAGGTTGGAACTAGTCACCAAAAATCCTATAATTTTAGCCCTTATCAATTTGATAAGTTCCTGGATCTTCCTAGTCTTCGACTAGTCACCAAAAATTAGAGAGTTTTAGCCCTTACTATATACCAGTAAGTTCCTGGGTCGTCCTAGTTACAAACATGATCTCAAAGGAGTGCTAACAGTCTATATACATAAGCTTTGGGGGTATTCTAATAACAGAATCTAATTTAACAGTGTATTACTAACAGAGTATAGAGCTCATCAACATCAGAAATTATTCATGAGAGGCAATGCACACAGTATTTACAGACTCAGAGTTTAGGATAAATAAACTAAGAGATGCTATAAATATGAAACAGTATCATGCTGTGTTAATTTTCTGCACAGTCTAAGATTAGATCATGACTAACTTAGAAGGATTCATGATTAATTACTGAGAATCATGCTTCATACAGATTTCTTCATTGGTGTTAACATTCAGACAAAAACATTATTAGAGTTTCTTAGAGTTTATCCAACATGTCAACAGTGTATGACTTACAGAGCATGCTAACAGAGTTTAACAGTAAATGAATAGAGTTTGCATAGTAGAGTTTATCAACAGAGTTCACATAGCAGTTAACATACCATAGAATTATGAGCAACAAATTACATGAGTAAAATTTTGAGTCTAACCAATATCTCTAGTCAAAACCAGAGACCATTCCTAGTTCATTTACCAGCCTTGTAAATACAGCTTCACTCAATGGCTTTGTGAAGATATCTGCAAGCTGTTGTTCTGTAGACACAAAATGAAGCTCAATATTCCCTTCCTCTACATGTTCTCTGATAAAGTGGTACCTTATGCTGATGTGCTTGGTCATTAAATGTTGTACTGGATTACCTGTCATAGCAATAGCACTTTGATTATCACAGAAAATAGGTATTTTGCTATACCTCAATCCATAATCCAGTAATTATTCTCCATCCACAGAATCTGTGTACAATAGCTACCAGTAGCAATATACTCTACTTCAGCTGTAGATGTAGAAATTGATTTCTGTTTCTTGCTGTACCAAGAAACAAGTCTATCACCAAGAAATTGACAACTTCCACTGGTACTTTTTCTGTCGATCTTACAGCCTGCAAAGTCTGCATCAGAGTAACCAATTAGCTTGAAGTCTGATTCTCTTGGATACCACAAACCTAAAGTTATGGTGCCCTTAAGATATTTGAAAATTCTCTTCACAGCTGTTAGGTGTGGTTCTCTTGGATCTGCCTGAAATCTTGCACAAAGACATGTTGCATACATGATGTAAGGTCTGCTTGCTGTTAGATAAAGAAGAGACCCAATCATCCCTCTATAGCTTGTCATATCCACTGGTGAACCTGTGTCTTTGTCCAACTTTGTTGCTGCTGCCATGGGAGTTGTTGCAGATGAGCAGTCAAGCATGCCAAATTTCTTGAGAAGATTTCTGGTATATTTTGCTTGATTAATAAAGATTCCATCATCTGTTTGCTTCACCTGTAGGCCTAGAAAATAACTAAGCTCTCCCATCATGCTCATTTGATACCTGGACTGCATGAGCTTGGCAAACTTTTTACAGAGTTTATCATTAGTAGACCCAAAAATTATGTCATCAACATATATCTGAACTAAAAGCAAGTCATCACCATAATTAAAATAGAACAGTGTTTTATCAATTGTACCTCTGTTGAACCCACTTTCTAAAAGAAATTGAGCCAGAGTTTCATACCATGCTCTTGGTGCCTGCTTAAGTCCATAGAGTGCCTTGTCAAGCCTGTAGACATAATCTGGATACTTGGGATCTACAAATCCTGGTGGTTGTTCAACAAACACTTCTTCTTCAAGTTTTCCATTTAGAAAAGCACTTTTCACATCCATCTGAAAAACCTTGAATTTCTTGTGAGAATCATATGCTAGAAAGATTCTTATTGCCTCCAACCTTGCAACTGGAGCAAAAGTTTCATCATAGTCTATGCCTTCTTGCTGTGAATAGCCTTTGGCCACAAGTCTGGCCTTGTTTCTTGTAATAACCCCATCACTGTCAGTTTTGTTTCTGAAAACCCATTTAGTACCAACAACAGATCTATTCTTTGGTCTTGGTACAAGGGTCCAGACCTTATTTCTTTCAAATTCATTCAACTCCTCCTGCATTGTTGTTATCCAGTCAGCATCTTGAAGAGCTTCTTCCACTTTCTTTGGTTCAGATTTGGACAGAAATGCATGAAACAGACATTCATTTGTTGTAGCACTTCTTGTCCTGACTTTTGCATCTGGATCTCCAATTATTAGATCAGGTGTATGAGATTTTGTCCATTTCCTAGCTGAAGGTAAATGACTTCTGTCAACAGTTGATCCTCCCCCTTGATCAATGTTCTCCTGATCATCTTGTTGCCTTTCTTCATTCTCTGAGGCTCCCCCTCAATTTGATTGCTCAGAGTTTAAGTTGTCAGATTTTGAACTATCAGAGTTTGAGTCATCAGAGATTGATCCAGATTTTTCAGTTGACTCACTATCAGAATTTGAGTCATCACTATGATCATGCTCCCCCTCAAGTGGTTCTCCTCTTTGTTCTGGCTGAGAAGTTTCTTCAGTGTTTACCAGTAGAGGTTCAGAGTATGCTTCAACAGAGTTTGTTGGACTGGTTTCATCAGAGTTTATTTCATCAGAGATTAGATCTTCATTTTTGAAGTGCAACTGATCATGTTCATCAACATCTTCAAGTCCAGTTATTTTCTTGTCATCAAAATGACACATGAATAGATTCCATAATCACCTTTGTTCTCAGATTATAAACTCTGAATGCCTTGGTTGACACTGGATAGCAAACAAAAATTCCTTCATCTACTTTCAACTCAAATTTGGTCAACTGTTCAGGATGAGTTTTCAACACAAAGCATTTGCACCCAAAAATATGAAAATATTTCAGGTTTGGCTTCTTTTCCCTCACCATCTCATATGGTGTTTTTCCATGCTTGTTGATTAGTGTGGCATTTTGAGTAAAACAGGTTGTTTGAACTGCTTCTGCCCAGAAATAGGTTGGCAATTTTGCTTCATCAAGCATAGTTCTAGCAGCTTCTATCAAAGTTTTGTTCTTCCTCTCAACTACACCATTCTGCTGTGGAGTGCCAGGTGCAGAAAACTCTTGTTTGACTCCTCTATTTTTGTAAAATTCTTCCATTGTTGCATTCCTGAATTCAGTTCCATTATCACTTCTGATTATCTTCACTGGATTCTTTGATCCTTTGTCCAGCAACATTATATGCTCCATCAGAGTTAATGCAGTTTCATCCTTCTTTGCTAGAAAATACACCCAAGTGTATCTGGTATATTCATCAACAATGACTAGAGCATATTTCTTCCTTCCAAGAGACATAACGTTTACTGGTCCAAAAAGATCAACATGAAGAAGATGATAAGGATCAACAATTGAAGATTCAGACTTGCTCTTGAAAGAAGTCTTCCTCTGTTTGGCCTTTTGACATGAATCACACAGACCATCAACATTTAACAAAAACTTTGGAAGTCCTCTAACTAGATCCTTTCTTATCAGCTCATTGATGTTGTTCAGATTCAAATGAGAGCGTTTCTTATGCCACTTCCAACTCTCTTCACTGGACATTCTTGTTGACAGGCACATAGTTTTTCCATCAGAGTTTGTCAACAAGCTTGCTTCATAGATATTGTTGCGCCTTTGTCCAACTAAAACAACTTTCCCTGTGGTTTTGCTGATAACCTCACAGTATTCAGGTTAAAAATCTACATGAAAACCTCTGTCACAGATTTGACTTACAGATAGCAGATCATGCTTGAGTCCTGGAACCAGAGCTACATTTGTGATGATGACATTTCCAAGATTGATATTGCCATATCCCAGAGTACATCCTATGTTGCCATCTCCATAGGAAACTTTTGGGCCAGCCTTCTCCTCATACTCTGATAGGAGGGCTTTATTTCCAGTCATGTGTCCTGAACATCCACTGTCCACGACTAGGATACTCTCCCTGATGCCCTGCAATCACAAACAATTACTGAAGATTAGATTTAAGGATCCAGACTTGCTTGGATCCTTTTGCTTTCTTAATTTTGTTAGCTTTAGCAGCGGAATTTACACTATCAGAGTTTAAGCTAACTTTATCAGAGTTTACACTTGCAGAATTAACCCTAACCCATTTCAAATTGGGTTTTAGTTCATAGTAGTTATGATAAATAGCATGATAATCCCTGCAAGTATAGATAGAATGCCAAGTACTTCCACAATGTTTACATAAAGTCTGTGGTCTAGTTCTAACATTATCTTTCTTTACTTCAGACTTGGAAGGTAAAGAATTAATGTTTTTGTTCTTCCTGCAAAAACTAGCAAGATGATTAATACTACCACAATTATGACATGTTTTTCTAGGTGCAAAAGTAGCAAGCATTGGATAATTACCTTGAGTAATGCCTACTTTACCATTTCTGTTCTTCCTAGACACTTTCTGTTTCTTGATAGATTTTAACTCCTTAAGCTTATGCTTGAGTTGTTTATCTGTCATTGAACCAATATTAACCTGTTTAACACTAGTTTTTACTGATTCTTTCTTAACAGCTTCTTTTTCAGCTTCAGACTTAGGTTCATTTATTCCATGAACAAATTTTGTAGATGGGAGATGTGTTCTTATTTTGACTTTGTTTTGAAACCTAAGTTCATCTCCCTCACAGTAACCTAAACCAACTGTGTCTGACTGAAAAACCTCTTGAGTGTCTTTTCCAGAATGAGTCCAAGTTTTAATTATGTGATTTGCCTTCTCCAACTCAGATTCAAGTTGCTTATATTTTCCTAGAAAATCCTGTTCTAGATAAACAGCATCATCTCTTTCTTTCTGAACTTGTTGCATGTTTTCAAGTTCTCTTCAACAATTTTATTTCTAAATTAAGTTCAGAATTTTCAGATTTGATTCTCTCATTCTCTAAAGTCTGATCCCTATAACTGATATGCAAAGCCTTAAGATAGATTCTCAATTCAGTTATATCATCAGTATTATAAGCATAGGTAGTTAGAGGTACCTTGTTTTCAGAATCTTCAGCTTCATCAACAGTAGTAGCCATGAAAGCATAGTTCACATCCTTATCTGAGTCAGAGGTATCTGCCCAATCACTGCCTTTAGTGAAGAGTGCCTTCTCAGTTTTACCCTTCTTGCACTCAGGAGCATAGTGGCCCATCTCCTTACACTTGTAGCATTGAATCTCAAACTTGTCTCTCTTCCCAGATTTGGTATCCTTTCTCTCAGATTTGCTGAAATTCTTCCTGTCAGACTTTGAATCATTCTTGGAGAATCTCTTTCCCTTCTTGAAGTTCGTGAATCCCATCTTCTTGAAGGTCTTTACCATCAAAGCAGCCATTTGCATCATTTCGTCATCATCTTCAGAATCAGATGATCCATCTGTGTTTGAGTCAACATCAGAGTTTGATGACTCACTTTCAGAATGAATGACCAAAGCTTTTCCTTTTGCTTTCTTCCTTGATGCTTCCTTATTTGAGGGTCTTTCTTCAACTCTTAGAGCAACAGACTTTGACTTCCTGCCTGATCTTCGGTTTCTCTGTTCCATTTCCAGTTCATGAGTCTTGAGCAGCCCATAGATCTCATCAATATCCGTGTCATCCAGATCATAGTTGTCTCTAATAGTGGTCGTCTTAACATCCCACTTTTCAGGTAGAGAAAGAAGAAACTTGAGATTTGAATCTTCTAGATCATATTCTTTATTAACCAGTGACAGATCATTGAGTAGCTTACAGAATCTGTCAAAGGTTTCTGTCATTGATTCTTCAGATCTAGCCTCAAAGTGTTCATACTCCTGTGTGAGTATGTTCCTTCTATTCTTCTTGATTGCAGCAGTTCCCTGACATCTAACCTCCAGGGCATCCCAGATCTCTTTTGCAGTTTTACAATTGATCACTTTATTAGACATAACATTATCCAATGAACTATGAAGTAGATGTCTAACCTTTCCATCCTTAGCAATGGATGAAATGTCCTCAGGAGTCAAATCTTTCTTCTCCTTTGGAATAGATTTAGCTTCTTGTCCAGCAGTAACGACAGATAATTTTGTAGGCTTATGAGGGCCTTCATAAATTCTGTCAAGATATTCTGGATCTGTAGCCTCCAGAAACATAGCCATTTTCACCTTCCAGGTTGAGTATTCTGCTGGCCTGAGAATAGGAACCCTTATTGTCTCATATCGACTCACAGTTGTAGGTTGAGCCTTCTCAGCACAAGAGCCTGTTGTTGGAGGAGGAATTTCTGCCATTGATTATAGTTGTGTGTGTGTGTGGATCTTAAACTATATTAAATTAACAGATTGGCTCTGATACCACTTGTTAGGCCGAATACACAATTATAATCAACTAAGTATGAGCGAATAACAATAAGTTCTTAAAAAAACTTTAAAAAATGTTTTGGAATTAACTCCTCTCTCAGTGATGTAAAATATTACAGAGAGCTGCTTAGGTTACAATAAAATGATATTTCGTTACACGATTCCCTTCTAGGGTTAACCTAACTGTATTTATAAGATATACAGCTACTTACAATCGATAATTGATTCTCCTACAAATCAGCTATACAAATATTATCAATTATGATTGCTACACGTCTTTCTAGTCAGCATGACTTCCTTTGGCAGCTATCCAATCTTCAAAGATATCGCTTCCATAATTATCTTCATTAATTCTGTTACTGACCAGCAAACGCTTCTCTTCAACAGAGTTTAGCTGCTTCCTCTTGTCAGCGTTTAGCAGACTCTGTCGAGCTTCCAACTGTTAGAGTTTAACTAAACTCTGACTGCTTCCAGTTTCAAGTTAAACTCTGTTTTTCCCTGTAAAACTTAAACACTGATATTAACCACATCAATTATATTTAACAAATTCTTTGATAAAATACTATCAGGACTTGTAGAGTACCCCTGAAGTGCTAATGCATGAAATCTTTTATGATTGTCAGAAATCTAATTACCTTGTAAACTTAAATGTAACTCTTACTGATAGAGTCAAATCTACAGAAAAACATTATTTAAATTACGTCTCCCCATGCAAAGAATCAAGCAGTTTGTTACATCTTAATACTCTTAATACATGTACTCAAGTGAACTGCACTATGTGAGTTGTTAAAGTCGGGTCAGTCAGCCTCCTATATTTTCAATACATCGGCATATTTAAATTTGAAGCCTTCTCATTATGGTACTCACAATAGAGACTCCTATGCTGGAGAAGTTGCATGCGAGACAATGGCAGAGGAGAATGTGTTGTTCTTCTTGTATATGTAGCGATTACTTCTGTAAAATTTCTGTACTGTCCTATAGATATTGACTGAGAAAATAGCATGCATGCCATCAAGCTTCATGATATTGAACCCTTTTACTAATATTTTGTCAATCAATTCCAAAATAGATTTTTGAATTCTATGCGACTGCAAGTAAGAATGCAGGGAGCCTTTTTTTTTCTTGATTTAGTTTTTTAAGTAAGAATGCAGGGAGCCTTCTTTTTTGTGATTAAGTTTTTTAATTAAGAATTCAAGGAGCCCTTTTTATCTTTTTGTGTTGCAACCAATCAGGACATGTCACCTAGATGGCAGGAATCGGTTTTAAGAACTATTTTGGTACTCAACTGTTTTGGTTATTCATTTTTTTAAACACTTCACTAAATTTACTGGATATAAAGTAATAAAAAATTTATGGACTATTGTATCTGTTGATCAACAGCTAAAAGAGACCGTACTGATGGGAAAACAGCCTTTGGTTTTGGGATCCTTGTTGACAATGTTAGAGAAGCTAGGTATGTTGTTCAGTACTTAAATTCATTTCCTTAAAAACTTGATACCAGTGAAACTGCAAATTCACCTACTATTTGTTTGCTCTGCATGCAGTTACCATAGGGCTGATCCAAATTTTGTAATGCTGAAGCCAAACAAGGAGCATCTAGCAGAGGGCATCCAGTGGAAAATAGGGGAAAGACCAATGCTGTTTGAAGTTTATATAGTATTGTTAAAGTTTCAAATTATTAGTAGTTGAGGAGTTTGTTTGTTATTGTGAACTTAAGAATATATTTGTAGTTGAGGTAGTTGTGGATATGGAGTTTGGTGTAGTAGTATATTGTTAATGAATTATGCTTTTGGGTGATTGTTTTGTATTGTTAACTTTGATGGTATATAAATGTATTTGAATGCAATGTTGATTTTGGTAAATTTTTTGGCACAGACATCACTTTTGAAAGCAAAACTGATGTTCTTGCAAAAAACAGACATCAATTTGAGCCTTTAACACATCACCTAAAAACTGATGTCTTATTTGGCAAATTTGTGGAGCTATTTGACACCGGTTAAGAACCGATGTGGTATACACTTTACAACATCAGTTTTTTATTTAAAACCGATGTAATATACCAATTACAACATCTGTTTTCTACTTAAAACCGATGTAGTACATGAGTTTAGACATCGGTTCTTTTCTATAAACTGATGTTGTTGACCACTATTTTACATTGGTTATGAATTGATGTAATACGTCATTTTTAACATCGGTCCAGAACCGATGCAAAACACATGGACTTTTAACAACACCCACCTAGACATCGATTTTTGAAACTTTTTACATCAGCCTAGAAACTGATGTCTATTGACTTATTTCCAGTAGTGTTAGTGATACTTAACTGTTAGGGGTTCGACTTAACTAAGTGACCACAATAGGATTGTGAACTTAGTGGCATAGAGTTTGGTAAGATTTATTGGATATGTGACGCCCCCAAATCCGGGGTCCAGATTTGGTGCCACAAAACCAATACAAAGAAATATAACTTTAAATAAAGCATAAATACACAATTGACCCCTCAACAAGGATCAATCACAGGTCATGGTATGAAACAAGAACCTAAACTATACAAACTATTAAAAAATCTCTTTCCGATCTAGATAAATCCACTATACCATTAAGTCTCTCGCTTAGTCCAAAACTGTGTCCGTCCATGCTGGCTTCGAAATATATCTTGAATAGAACGCCTTGCCACACTCGTTCGACTTATAAGACGTAGGTAGACCATTCTTAAGCCTAGTTGAAAGGTTAGATGAATAAAATAAGAGTGAGCCAAAAATGCTCAGCAAGTGTATAGTGAAGCAACAACTTCTAGATAAACTATTATTAAACAATCAATGATAAAATTATCTCAGAAGAGTAAATCAATCTCAGTTTTAAAACATATATCGTTTTAACTCATTTTCAAAATGGATTGGAGTTTTTACACGACAACGGATAGTACGGGTGATCAGCCACGTAAAGTCCCCAAACCGGACACGAAGTCCCGTTGGACATTAATCCTTTCATTAGGATAGCTTGGGTTCCCAAGAGGTACACATTGGCCTATAAAAGTGTTGGACTGGTCCCACCAGAACTACAGCATAATACAATATAGAAAAATGGCTGGATCGGCATCACCCGATCTCTTACGCCTCTCCAAGCTTTAGGAATCCGTAGAAACCATTTGACGGAGTTCCTAACAGTTTATAAATCATACTTTAAAACATAAAAGCGTAGGAAAACATTCAAATCTGTAAAGAATTCAAGTAATCAAATCATTTTGATGAGCAATGGTAAGAGATTATGGGTCAGAGCATATGTGATATAGATTTGCAATATTTGAAAATACAAGGTAAAGCATTTAAGTACTCGAAGCAATCAAAAATCTTTACCTTGAAGTACATTAAACTCATTGATAATAGATCAGCCCAGTCTAAGTAGCTTTAAAGTACTTTTAAGAAAATAACTCATTTTGTTTGGAAATGATGATAGTTTAAGGGTGTAATCATCTTCCAGATCTGAGTTGCACAAAGTGGTGGTTGAGGAAACTTGAGTATAAACTTTAAAACATTAAAGCAGGTTAATATATCAGTGTATAGTGATAAGGGTCTGGTATAGATGAAAAAATGGCTAGACCGGGTGATAGGTCCATAATTCATCATATTTTTAATACTTATTTTATGTCCATTTTCGTAATTTATTATTTAATAAATTGTTTTATTTTTTTGTAGGAAAATAAATAAAATCAAATTTCAAGCAAAAAAAGGTGAAAAAAGTCAAGGAGGTGGAAAATACTTGAAGCCAAGGAAGTTGGAGGAAAAATCGATTTATCGGAGAAGAAAAGGAAACTAAAGAAATTATATTCAAGATCGGATTATAATTTAGGAGTAGTATTAGATTTTCATTGTTCGCTTTTCCTTGCAAACAATTTATACATTATTATATTATTTTGAGCAATTTATTTCTCATTCCTTTTTTCGGTGTTGGCGTACTTTTTCGGCATTTAACTTTCTTTTTGCGGCTATAACTTGACAACGTTTCTGTCCAGGGAGTTTATGTTTATTTCATTACCTTGATTCATTCTGTTTACTTCACGTGATCCATAGCCTATATATTTATATTATATTAGTTAATCATTCCTTTAATATTAATAATGCATGTTAGATATTTAATTTGTTTTGTTTGTATTAAAATCATGTGTAGATAATTTTCTTACCCCAAGATGAAGATGAAGTTAATTTAATTACTTTTGATTTCTCCTCGTTCCTTTTAATTAATTCTCATAATTTTTCTTGGTGCTTAATTGATCAATTGACAAAGTGATTTTGATATATTATTGTTACTGGATTTTTTTTCATAGCCTATGCTTGCTCATTGAAGTTTTGATAGGTTATTGTTAGATAACAAGTTTCATAGTATATGCTTGGCTCGTTAATTGATATATCTTATTTGTGAAGGAAAGAGAAATTGATTTTAGGGCGAGTTGATATTAATTGTGATTGATTAACGGATTCGGATTCCTAGGTTTTCCATATTATTTGATAATCTTTGCTAATTAGGTTAATTAAATCTCATCTCAAATCTTGTTGTCTAGTTCGCCTGAGTTAATTGTTAGGGTTTTGAAAATTCATAGTCTCTGAGGATCGATCTGTGATTGCTACAACTAAACACTGTGCGCTTGCAGTTATTTTACACACCAAGTTTTTTTGGCGCCACTGCCGGGGACTATTGGTATTGTTCACTCCTTGATATTAATTCTTCGGATTAGTTTTTTGTTTTCTTTTGTTTTTTTAGGGAATAGTGAAGCGGAGAAAAGCTTGGACAAGAAGATCGTTGGAAGGCCTCGTTATCTCTTTTGAAATCCTTGGAAGCGCTTTTCGGTATTTCGTATTACCTCTCTCTATTTTTCTTTCTTCATCATTATTGAAAAAACATAAAAAAAATATTTGAAAAACCCAAAAATATTAGTTAGTTAATTTTTTATTAAAAACTAATTTTTGCTGCATCATTCATTCTTTCACATAGGATCACATCATCTAGATTTCTTTATTGTATTTATTGTTTTCCATCCAATATAACTGTGGTGATTGCTAGAGGAAAGAGGTGCGTACAATTTAGAATAGAACACGTAATGTAGTGCATCCATAAGTGTTTATTTTCTTGTTCTTTGTGTGTTGCATCATTCAATCAATCTTAAGGGTGCCACCCAATTACAAGATAAGGTGAGGGATTTCATCACCCTTTCCTTGGCCCACAAATCATTAATTCGTTCATCCTGCATACCCTTTTCCTAAATAAAATTAAGTAGACCTTGGCCCCTAAGATTTTGCGCTCAATTAGGAAGAGAATCTAGGAGGAACAAATCACTAAGTATTCTTTCGTTTTGTGTCTAGGCAAGCGTGACGCTTTATAACGCCCTAGAAAATTTCGTAATTATAAATATTATTATTTAATATTAAATATGGATTATATGAAGGGAATTTTTTTTAGAAGGTTAATTATATGTGATATCGTGTTTACATGATTATATGATGATTTATATGTGTCGAGTAAGTCCGTGTATCTTATCTGCATTTTTGATTGTTAAAATCTATTTTAATCATGCATTATTGATCTTTTGAGAATTTTATAAAATCATGGGAGTTATTATAAATTATGAAATATTTTGTAATATTATCTTTGTATAATTATTTAGTTTTTAAAAGTATGGGGAGAATTATTTTGGTTGTTTAAGTATTTTAAGATGATTTTAAGAGTTTTATTGCTATTTAATGATAAAAACTTGTAAAATCCAAGATAGTAGCATGATAAATTTACGAAAAAAATATGGTTTTCTCTCTGCAGCCTCTCTTTCCACCTAACGAAAAACTCTACCTTAATCTCCGTTGACCAACCATTTTCTCCTTCCATCCTCAACTCTCTTATCTCACGCTCTTGATATCCTGGTTCATCTTTCTCTCCTCTATTCACCCATACTACTTTCTAGCTCGATCTGTTGAGTTTACTTTTATAGATGGGCTCTCGTAACTCAGAACACTCGGGTTCTATGAACTCTGACGAGTTTGAAGTTCTTAATGGGCACAACTATGCAGTCCCTGCCAATAATTTGCTACCTCTCATGCATTTTGAGGTGGATAATGAGTCTGATAACACCGATGCGGTTATGGGAGAACCTCTCTCTCCTGGAGCCCAAACTCGTATGGGAAATCAAATTAATCTCATTTTGAATGATGGGACAGAGCAAAATGCTTCGGGGTGCTTCTCATGGAGGTTCAAATGCTAATTCCCCATTAGAAATCACCTCAGCTCTTGTTAATCAGGTTCTTACTCATGATAGAAAGGAAAGTACTCAAGATGGTAAGCTCAATCCAACTGAAATTTTTAATGATAATATCCATACTGTAACCTCAACTGTCGCAAAAAAAATGGTCACTTGGAGCTCAATTGTTGCCAAATCTGTTCCAGATCCTACCCCTTGTATGGATAACAATGATACTGTTATTACCTATAATGAAGATGGTACTACTGTAGTCAAATTCTCTAGAGAATATATGGTTAAGGCACACAAAAAATGGGACACTAGTATTAGTGGTCATTTCATTGGGGGAGGCTTTTCGTTTAAATTTGTTCGTGAGCAAGCTCATCAAATATGGAGGAATAAGGGTTTGACTGGGGTTTTTTATAGCTCTAAAGGATACTATACATTTCGTTTTGGCACAATGGAAGAAAGAAATGTGGCTTTGAATCTAACTATAGTCCAAATGGGTGGAAAAACTCTCTATCTAATGTCATGGATGGAGGGCTCGACATTCAAGAGAAATGTTGTTGAGAAGGTCCCTTGCTGGATTCGATTGGTAGACGTCCCTTACTCTCTTTGGTCTAAAGATAGTCTATCTGCAATCGCTCATTCTGTAGGAAGACCATTGAAATTCGATGATGCAACGGCTAAATTTGAACCTTTGAAATATGCTAATATTCAAGTGGAACTGGCTTACTCTGCTCCAAGACCAGATTACGTGTGGGTAACTGTGCTAAATACAGATGGGGTGGAAGAACAAGAAAGGGTCGAGATTCAATACCCACAACTCCCTTATTCTTGCAGTCTATGTAAAGCTTTTGGTCACTCTCTTGTTAGATGCTTTAATAACCTAGACCGAGTAACAAAGAAACGGAAGATGGCTAATGCTGATTTAGGAGAGCAATCTGCCTATCATAAAATGGATTATTTACAAAATATGGAATTGGTTCCTTATACTATTGGGAAGTTCTATGGATGTGATGTGGTTATGGATGAAGATGAGATCATTAATGAAATAAAAAAAGGAGATGATAACTTGGAAGAGGGTGAATATCAACAACATCAAGGAAACAAGGATAACTTAGAGGAATTTGACAGGTTGCCAGAAGTTCCAAGGTGCTCGAATGAATTGGTAATGTGGAAGGTGATAAGTGCATATTTTTGCATATTTTTATTACCTATTTATTGCTTGAACTCGTATTTTAATAAATTATTTTGTTGCATTTCAGGAAATTCGTAAATAAATAAAGAAATGACAAAATAAAGAAATAAAGAGCAAGGAAGGGAAAAAGAGGAAGAAAAAGGACCAAAAATGCAAGAAGGAAAAGAATTAGGAGATTGGAGCAAAAGGAATATTTCAAGACAAGTGGAAGGTGGAGATCATCCCAACACATTACATAAGTGTATGGCCAAGATCAACTCTTCAAAGCTTAAGGGGGAAGGAAACAAATAGATGGGTAGGATTTCACCACCACACCAAAAATGTATGGTAGGGATTTACCCAACACCCCCCTTAACCCTAATTTATATCCTATAAATACCCCCTCACCCCCTTGTATTGGGTAGTTTTAATTTCTTGTACTTTTTTTTAGTTTCAAATCTTGTAAACACTCTTTTTAATTTTAATGCAATTTCATTTCCTTTAATTTCTTGTCTTGCTCTTTCGTTTATTTTACTTTGCTTTCGTTATTTTCGTAAATCCAAGTAGTGGACAAAGTAGCGAAAAACTAACCACTATGGGTTGAAATTATACATGGCCACGGTTCATGAACCGCCGGTTCCGGTTCGTGAACCGCCGGTTCCGGTTCGTAAAAATCTTGAACCGGAACCTAAACCTTAACAGGATATAAACCGCCGATTCCGGTTCAGACGGTTCAGGTTCAGGGTTTGACCCGGTTTTGACCCGGTTCAAGACCCGGTTCCGGTTTCGGTTTGAACCTTATATATACATTATACTTGAAATTTAATTTAATTTCTTGTTCGTAGTTTTAATTCGTAATTTTCCCCCTTTAAATCTCAATTTTATTGTGGGCCATTTATTTTAAATCATTGTTGTAGCTTAATTTTTATTTCGTAGTTAATTTCGTTATTTAAAAAAAAATTAGTTTTATAAAAGTTTCATTACGAATTTTCTATTTTTAAATCTCTTTTTTTTTTGTGTTAATTCGAAAGCTTCCCTTGTGCTCTTTTCTTCTAAATCGAAGTATTACTCTGTTTTCTTGCTCGAACAAAAAAAAAACCAGCCCAATAATTTCTTTCCTCCTCAATCCAATAAAACCCATCTCTACATCTCTCCCCTATTCTTCGACACAATCTCTCTCTCTCTCTCTCTCTCTCTCTCTCTCTCTCTCTCTCTCTCTCTCTCTCTCTCTCTCTCTCTCTCTCTCTCTCTCTACTTCACCTTCTCTCTTTCTTTCCCCACATTCGCTGCAAACCAAACCCAAGACCCTTTCCCCTTATTAGTATTGAATTCGCTGTATTCTGATTTTCTTGTTCTAAGCTTCATTTTCATTTTTTTTGATAATTACTATCGAACTTTAGTGTAATGGATTGAACGATTTTAAGTTAGTAATGATGTGTCGCTGGTTGTTTCGTGGCCGAGTACAGTTTTGAATTATAATTTTCGCTGAGTTTACTGGTTGGTGTTGAATCGAGTCGTCCAAGGTGCTGTATTGAGTTTTGTAGCTGCTGAGTTTTGCTATTCTCTGAGTTGTTTTCTCTTTTTCTTCTGTTTTGTTTTGTAGTTCGAGTTTCTAATTATTGTTGAATCGTGATTTTAATTATCGTTTGTTTGTGAGTCTACTGGATTTGAGGTTCTATGTCGCGTATTTGTGTTGCTTGAGTCGAAATATTGAGTTGTTGTATGAGGTGTGTACTGAGTTCATTGTAATTAGTTGAGTTGGGCTTAGTTTAGAATTTGTTGCTGTCTTGTTGAATGCTGCGTTTCGAGTCCTTTGCTGCATTTTGTGTTTGTCATTCGTTTTGTTGCTCGAGTATTAGTGTGGTTTCAGAATTTCGAGCCCCAAGTTAAGTTCTGAGTCGAGTGTTTTGCTTGCCAAGTAGTATGCATTTTGTATTGAGTCGTTTTGCGAGTTCAGTTGAGTTGAGTTCTGTCAAATCAGTTTAATTCGCGAGTCTGTTAATATGTGTGCTGCGGGTTGGGATTCAACATTGTTTACGTTTCTGTTTTTCCGTCGAGTTCCATGTCTGGGTTGTTTTTGTAATGAGTAGAGCTATTGTTTTTTTTTCTGAGTCAAATGAGTATTGTTTGTTTGCGATTTGCTGCTCCTGGGTCTAGCTGTGTTCGTTTTCTTTAATTGTTTGATTGTTAATTTAGCTTGTTTCTATTCTTAACTAGATTGTTGTTTCTAGTACCTAGTCTGAATTCGGTGTTGTTTGTGTCGAGAATCGTTTTCGAGTTTTCAATTCCCTTGGCTACTGAGTTAACTGTTTTTGGACTTTTGGCTAGCCAAATTTACAATTAGGACATGCCAAATTTTAATTAAAAATTTTCTGTAAATAAAATCATTTTTAAATTTTAAATAGTGATAATTCAAAAATAAGTTTTCTGTAAATAATTTCCAATAAATAAAATCTAGTTTTAATTCTACTTTAATTTTTTTAGAATAATTTAATTCTTGTTTAGCTAGTTTAAAATTAGAATAAATTTAATTTTTTTAATAGTTTTAGGAATTAAATAGTATAAAATCCAATCAAATTCTCAAATATCCACTTGTTCTAATTCGATTAAATTAAAAATTAAGGTTTGCGAAAATATTATTCTCTGCGGAAAGAATCATAAATTTTACAACAAAACAAATTGTGCGCTTGCGATTTGAATGTTTATATTTCTAGCACAACAAGTTTTTGGCGCCGCTGTCGGGGACTAATTATTTTTCGTGCCTTAATTTTTAATTTTTCGAGTTAGTTTTATTTCTTGTCTTATTTTTATTTCGTTCTTTTTAGGAAATTGTGAGATTTCAGAACTCTTCTCAAGAAGCGTGGAAAATTGGAATTTATGGAAAGCTTGCTTCGGTAACCGTTTCTCACTCTTTTCGCCCTTTTTATTTTTAGAAAAACACAAAAAAATCAAAAAAAAATTCAAAAATCACAAAAAATTGAAAAATCTAAAATCCACAAAAAAATTAGTTGTAAATGCATAATTGTTGCATCATGCATTCATCACGTAGGTGCACATCATGCTAGATTTTATTTTTTGTTTTTAATTTTTCGTTCCTATAATTGTGGTGATCGCTGGAGGACCCCAAGGTACGTTAAATTCTTTCTTTTCTTTAGTTAGAGCACGTAGTTTAAAGCATCCATAAATGTTTATAGTTTTTTATATCTCGTTGTTTGTTGCATTCATTTGTAAATAAATCTTAAGGGCAAATCCTCTTGCAACATGGGGGAAGGGATTTAATCACTCCTTCCTTGGCCCACAACAATTAATTTTCAACATTTTGCATCCCCTAGCCTTTTAATAAAATTAATTAGACATTTGCCCCTAGGATTTCGCGCTCAATTAGAAAGGTGCCTAAAAATAAACGTAATTAAGATTCGGTGTCTAAGTGACGAGTTTGGCCTCTTAGCAATGCCTGCTCTAATCTGGCCGAATCGGTCTGAATAATTCTTAATTTACGAAATTTTTAGTGTGTCTTAACGTTATGAGCAATGTCTAGTTATTTTATTTAGGGAACCTAGGTTAGATTTTTCTTTTGATTTTCACCATTTATTTTGTGTGTTTCATTTTCGCACTTACGTGCTACGTGGTTTTATCCTTGATCAATCTTTACCATGTCCGTAGCATTTAGGGAGCGTTATTACCAAGGTTGGGATTTTGACGAGGAGTTAGCGGATAATACGATGTGGTGTGAGTCAACTAGGGAACCTAGTGTATATAACGAGTCGTCTAGTACTTTTAGTGATTTGCATTATAGTGAAAACGATATTGCAATCGATTTTGAATTAGATGCTCTTACTAGACGACTCGAAGACTTAGAAACCCTTAGTGGCCCTTCACACACATCTTGGGACCCAAATTTCAACTCTCCGAGTCTCGATTTTCAACATGGCCCCGACTCTCAACAAGTCAACGCCATGTTTCAACCAACCTCTCGAAATGGCCACTTAACATCGTCTTCTAATTCCGGTTGGAGAGATTATCCTGATCTCTCATGAAACCAAGGTCATAGCTATCAAACTCCGCCTCCACATTTTCAAGAACCGAACTCTTATCCAATTCCGAGTCAAGTTCTTTATTCGAGTTCAATTCAAACACCCGCCCACCCTGTAACACCCCGACTTCCCAATACTGAAAATATATTTTTATTATAATAAAATAGTCTTTGATACAGGGGAATTTTAGAAAATTCCGGCATGAAATATTCGTAAATCGGATTTCCACCTGTATTTCAATCCAAACCAAATTCGAATTCACAATCACAAATAAAACTTAATACACCAACGATTCCTCACCGAGGATCGATTCCAGTTTATGGTATGAAACAAGAATCTATACTATTCAAATTATTACAACTTCTATCTCAATTTCAATTACCAACCTTTACACCGTCTAAACCATAACGCAAGCCCATTTAGCATATGCCCGTGCTAGCTCTGCATTTAACTTTTAAAGAATGCTCCATCGCCCTCACTTGAATTATGAAGCATAGGTATCCAA
This sequence comes from Saposhnikovia divaricata, assembly GCA_036435485.1. Taxonomy (NCBI): domain Eukaryota; kingdom Viridiplantae; phylum Streptophyta; class Magnoliopsida; order Apiales; family Apiaceae; genus Saposhnikovia; species Saposhnikovia divaricata. The sequence goes on along the minus strand of CM071594.1, from coordinate 169,961,502 downwards.
CTTCTTAACCCTAACTGAAAAGGGAAGGTAAAACAAAGCAAGAGTGAGCCAAAAATGCTCAGCAAGTGCAAATAGTGATACAATATCAACAACAGTAATAAGTTCTGATAAGTCAAGAAGAATTATCATATGCTTCGAAAAGTATCTACTGAGTCAAATATTTTTATCACCATGAGGGATCAACATTGCATCACTGGAATGGGGTGTATCAACAATTAGAACTGATAAAAGTTTTGATAGCAAAGTCTAATTGAAATAAACCTCAAGGGAATTGAGTATCAAAACAACCCAATCTCAACATATAGATTAGAATTGGAATTTTTTTTTTATATATATTTAAAAGAAATAGTAAGGTTAGGCTGCTGATCAGTCACGCACTAACCCCGGACAAACGCACACAGCAATGTCCTTATTTGGATCCATGGCACACATTTGCCTTAACTTCCGACCATAATATGGTCCCACCCCGAAGGGTTTTACGCCCCAAGGGCCACTTTTAAAAACATTTCCAATTCTATATCAAACGCACTAGGTGTCGGGACAATCGACAACCTTTGCTAACCAAACAACTGGAAAACTCACGTTCCAGAACGACTCTTCATAATCCATGAATCAATGGTGGATTCAATATCAACAAGTGTCGACAAGTTCGACAAAACAATTGGGTAATAATTAAATAGCAACAAAATCAACTGGTATGACAAGTTCGATACAACAACAGGGTGTGAAATGAAAAACAACAGTATCAACCAGTATCGACGAGTTCGACAAGACAAATAGAGTAATAAATTGAAAACGACAATCTCATAAGGAATCAATAGGTTCAATATAAGCAATGGGGGTGATATCGCCATTAAAGGAATTAAGGAACAATCTCACTTTAACGAGAAGCGAAAGTAAATACTGGAAATTTGATTAACAACAATTGAGACTACAAGATAAAGGACATAGTCAAGTGCTAACATCTAATAAAATTTTCTAACATATTTTAAGTTTGCACCAACATAAGTGAAATAAGCGGTTTAAAATGAACGTGTATAGGATAATCTCGAAATTGTTAATTTGTATATCAATATGAAGAAAACACTCCTTAACGAGGGTCTATCGGGTGAAATATGTTAAAATTAGAAATTATTCTAACGGATTTTTATAAGAATTTAAACAACAATTTCATAAGCAGTTCAAGCAATCTGAGTTTCAATAAAGAGTTCGAGTCACTTGGAACAAAAGGAAGGGGTATAGACACAAGTAGAATGATTTAAAGAACATCGTATAAATAATAGAAACAATTTCACATCACTTGAATGATAAGTGAAGGGTAGTATACTTGCCTCAATACATGAAGTTTCCAATTCCAATATCTCGATTCTTTACTCACTATACATCAGTCTCTATTCCTTATTCGTTGGCTTTTACCCGATCACCCATTCATCTTTCCTTTATCAGTTGTCAGCTTCTACACGAACACACTCGTTTACTCCGTTAATCGTTCCATTCCTCAAGATTCCATCTACACTGGCACTGGCTCTTAGTCGATCTCCTATTCGTACCTATAGAAAGGTAAAGTATTGCTTCAGTATGCTTACAACTTTAACAGTCTAATTCTGCTCTACCCAGACGCGTCCTATACGCTTTACCACGTAACACATATAGCACATACTGATCATATTCTTAAAATATTACAACATAACCACATGAACCACATAGGCACTTAGCACGTATTACCAACTTACACTTATATCATATCGATTTACAAACAATTCTTATCCGCAAAATTATTTTAACAACACTTGGACAGTACCTCCTTTATAATATCATCTAACCTATCGGAATACAACCGACTTAAACGCACTTAAGAAATTTTCACACAGTCTGACAATCAACTTACAATCCCAACTATTCATGTAACTAATACATATTATGCTCCAACTTACCAGAATTCTCGAGTTCTTCATTTAGTCGCTTACATAATTCTTCATTTATGTCTTCTATTTTCAAAAATCTCATGGTATTTGCATATGCACCCTATGACTTGGTGTAGGTTAATCACAATAAGCAAAAGCTCACTTATGCTCTATAATTAATTTATATGATCGTCTTCATGATGTCTCAGGCCATTAATACTACTAAAAATGTTACAAGAACCTAAATAAAACAATACAATACATAATCGCCCTTCTAATGCTCTAAAACATTATGCTCTTCCATTGAAAACCGATAATCAGCAATTTAACTCTCTGATTATATTTTCGTCCACATTGTTCAACTCTATCCTTTCAAAGGCTACATCACCATTGCTTGCTCGTCTAATCATAAAGTCTGTATCAACAAAAGAAGAAATATTCAAAAAGAGGTGTTCAAAACAGGGAGTCTCGAACGAGGGAAACACGATCTACAAATGCTATTCAATCATGGAAGATGCACACACATGGTCTCAGTTAACTGATACCAATTGCACAGAAACTATGGTAATTGAATTTTTGCATTAGTCGAAAACCTTAGTACAACCAGACCCAAGATGCATACCTCTCATGTCTATATTCTCATGATACCTCAAAATTTAAAACAGTTTCCGATTAACTTCTTAATTACATTTCCAAAACACCGAGGCCGTGAGCTATTCCTTCTCAGTATCTAAACAAACTTCCGGAACCAATATAAGGTATCCATGTACATACCAATATTCACTTCTTCTAATAGATTATCACTTCTTGCTAATATTTCCTGATTCTTCATCACCTTGTTTTCGTCGAGGCACATGGCTCAGAATCATACCCAACTACAATACTCTAACTTCCAAACCCAATAACAACACTCCTGCCTCCTTCCTTCTTTAACATCACAACCCAATACATAAATATTCCTCCCTGCAACAACATCATTGTAATCTCTCAGCTCCTTACTAGTCCAACCACAAACACGAGACTACGCACCAAACCCAAACACGCTGCAGAAAACATCACCGCAATAGCTTAACTGAACATGGTTTTCACTAGAAATTGAAGAACCCCTTTACGTCTTTACCATATAACCAGCTGCTTCGACTTATCTTCCACTGTTTTTGATATACTAACAGCTTTACTATCCTTTGGCATGGCTATGTCTCTGTTCTTCCTACCACAGTGACACCGATGAACCCAACCATTTCCTCTCGATGATTCACCCCATTAACAACCAGAACAATTAGTACTTAAATAAATACACTCACTCAATTACTTACCCACACATACACGAATGAGTACACACACACCCACCTGACTGAAACGTACACACACACACCTGTTACTATCACTGCGAGGAGTTGTAAAAGAGAGGAAAGGAAAGACCAGTATGCATAGAATTGCTAAGAAGAGGATGAAATCATCCTTACTCGGGAGAGAGAGAGATCGATAGTGATAGAGGGAAAGAGATTGAGAGAGATTAGAGGGAGAGAGAGAACTCGTGAATATTCTAGAGTGAGCTAGCAACCGAGACTGAAAAAAAATGGGGATAAGAACTGGGTTGTGCGTATAGAGGAAATCAAGAACCGTTTGGTAATTTACATATCTAATAAACAACTTTAAAAAAATCCATTAAATTATCATTTTTTTTAATCGAAATTAGATGAAAAATGGTTAAAACATTAAAATTTAAATTTTAAAATAAAGAGTATGAAATTACGAACACACTCATATTTTTAAAATATTTTTAGGATAAAAAACGAATTAACTGTGAATTTTTTGAAGTTTTGATCCTTTAAATGCAATAAAAATCTTAAAATCATTTCAAAATACTTAAACACCCAAAATAATTCTCCCAATAATTTTAAAAACTAAATAATTTCATAAAGAAGATAATACAAAAGATTTCGTGATTTTTAATCACTCCGATGATTTTATAAAATTTTCAGAAGATCGATAATGCATATTTAAATAAATTTTTAATCACAAAAATTTGAATAAAATAAAAAAATACACAGGCTCACATTTCACATACACATCACCATACAAACATGTAGACATGATGTCACATATTTTTATCTAAAAAAATTCACACCATATATCCCACATTTAATATTAAATAATATTATTTATAATTACGAATTTTCTAAGGCGTTATATCCTTCCCCCCTTAATAGGATTCTGTCCTCAGAATCAACCGTAAGAAACCTATGACGGTATTCTCAAACATTTCTCTTTCAACTTCCAAGTCATTCTAGAATTCCTTTATATCAATTCATATCTCGTTAGGCTAATCCTGTAAGCCTGCAAATTCCAACATAAATTTAAACCTTTGGTTTATATGTCTCGTTAATTCTAGTTACTGATCCCTCTTACGTGACGATCCTTTTCTACCGAAAATTGGACATGACATATTCGTATAATGGACTATGCCCTGATATGAAAGTACCTCGATTACTAATGCAATCATCCATAAACATTTCATTCATATGCAATACTAAAACAAAACCTAACTTAACTTGCAGCAAACATATAAGTGAAAAATCTGCCTTGACTTGTAGTAACAAGTAAATAATTAAATCTTTAAAACAAAATCCATGTGACTAAAACAATTGATACAACTTACCCGATCCTACTCATAACCATACTGCGCCTCAGCTAAAACTTTGAAAAAAAAAAGAATATCAAGAAATCCCCCAATCATTCTTACTCAACTTTCAACGTACAATGTTACTCGCGAAGGGAATAACTGGGAAGCTTCAATCTATCCTTAATCCCATTGTTTTGGTGAGTAACAATTTCGAACTACTAACCATTTATCTTGAAACATATATATCTTATTTTCAATATAAACTATCCTGGGATCATCGCCCCTCAATACCATTCCAAATCAAACTTTCAATCCAATTGAGCTCTAACAACTCTAACATCCACTAATATCGAAACTCGAATTAACATACGTAAACCCAATTATACTTACCAATAATGAACTTACAACCTTCAAAATTCATTTGCAATAATCTAAACTATGAATTGTCTATCTATAACTTTTCACATTCTTTGAGCAACAGAAGTATATTCGATCTTTTTTCACGCCTTCGGTTGCCCTAGCACTGGAGCGGTCCTAAATCTCTTCGTTGACTTCTGAAAGCTTTCTTCACCTTTATCCATTCGTTCCTGATTAGTAGGCTTGTCTATTGATGTAACTTTCTTGGTAAAATATTTGACAATCTTCGGTAATTTCTAGCTGGTCCTACAATTTTTTTTCTGTTGGCATCTTAGGCCTTTCCTGATTCATTACTGCTTCCTCTTCACGAAGTTCACTTCGATCCTTTCGTCATATCCTGAAAATTATAGTTCTTCTAATTATAAAGCTCGTACTTAAGAACCGTATTTATGCTCTTCTCGTGACCTTGAATTTCTTGAGATATCATCCACTCTTGACTTCTTGAAATTGATCACATATCTAGTAGTAAATTTTTAATTGACTTTATGTCCTTGTCTGGGGAAAAATCCTAGTATTTCATTCATACATACATCCGAAAAATTTAACACTGGAATCTGCTACACTCTAATCATCTCCTTACTGGTATTTCCCACATGTACGATAAACTTTAAAATCTTGACAAAATATTCTCCTTATCTACACGATCGTTAAAACTCCAAACTCCGTTGTCTGTCCTTAGTCTTGAAACACAACTTCTACATTCCTTGGGAATCATAACTCCACTTTCTTGTCCTTATACTTTGCTTGCACCTCGTAATCGGTAAATCAATTCGATCCTAGAACCACACCTTATTCTCTTAACTGTAACCATATCCACACTTAATAGCATCATTTCTAATCTTTTGCGAAACTTCTAGCTCCTGAGTGATTTATAGCGGAGGGTCCTTTTACTCTTGTCGTGTATTCGTTGGGACTGACATGATGAAATCCTCGACAATACGTCTTATTTTCTCGCACTTCTAACTCTGTCGTTCACTACCAGACCATTCTTTCCACTTACACTCATAGCTTTCCATATTTAGCCTAGTACAACTTCAGTATGATTCCTCTCGAATTCCTTCCTTCTGAAAATGGAGGTCCTGCTGGTCTCAGTAATTCATATCCTGTGGGTGGTTATATTGACTCGTTATCCTGGTTCCCAAAATCTTCTAAATCCTACATTGCTTCCTAGCCAAATCTCACATTTACTGTTAACACAATTCCTGAAAATTTCCTGGTTCTCGGCCTTTCTTTTCTTACCATCGTATTCTGTCTTGGTCAGATCTCTTTTATTCTTGACATTCGTGATTCTCCGAACTATGTCCATATAAGTTGTTAATCCTAACACAATCGCTTTACTCCTTTATTCAAAACTTCAATTCCTATTGACATATTCCAGAAACAACTATCCAGCTCTATTCTGCTTCGCTCAAACCTTTCCCACTTCGATTCTAAAATTTCTATATCTGACAATTAATCTCATACCCTTCAAAATCTTATGGTACTCCATCTACGGCATTCAAAATCATATATACGATAACCAAGTGCTCCTCAACAATCTTTTCGCAACTAACTATCACATACCGATTATATCATCATCACTCTAGTTGCAACTTTAATAAAATTAACAATCTCATATCCCTGTTATCATTTCATTAACCATACTCAGTTTCCCGTATTATCGAATCTTGTACATGTATTGTCAATCCAATGAATAATCTAACTTGATATTCAATCCTTGATTTAACGTCAATTCACAAACTTGATTAATCAATTCTTCATTGACGTAATTGTAACTCAGACCACTTAGAATTTCATTGTCTTCCTCTTTGCTGCTTTTCATCACTGGTAACTTTAGAAATCATAAGGGTTTATCGTGAAAGGAATTAATGAAGTAGATAGGCGTTAACATGTATGAATATAAAATGAGTTTGCTTGATAAAATTTTTATAAAAGAATTTAACTGAGAGATCAATATGATCATTGAACTAATTTTCAGGTTGCATTTGTCACTTAGGTCAACCACCATAGCACAAGAAGGGGGCCAGCCTTCTGTACTTTCATGACAAACACAATAAGTGGCGTCCCACCAGACTTCTATCACATAGATAAGATGTCCCTGAATCCCCTATATACATAGGGTTGTTCATCCCAGTCAGAATAAATAAGGTTAAGTATTCAGAGAGAAACAAACAGAATTCAAAATTTCAAAAAGTTTATAGATATACAATGTTGAATAAAGAACAGCGATTATTCGGGGAAATTAGAAAGAATTCAAGGGTCTCAATATTTATATGCATCATGTTGAATCAAGTGATCCCCTGGAAAATGGAGGTATCTTTGAAAAAAATAGAAACGTGTTTAAATGAATTTGAAAAATTCATCATCAATTGAAATATAGTTGATTATCAAAGGTGATGGGGGTATTATCAAGATAAGAAGAAACAAAAAGAAAGTTTAAATCTCCTTAATCAATAAATTAAATGAAATCAATGGCTAGAAATGCATAGCCTTGTCCTTACTCCATCACATGCCAGAATCACCCTTCACATCTTGTTTACCATCTTTTCACACTTTCTATATCGTTCACGGGATAACTAAAGTCCCAAAAGAAATGCTAGAATATACACGAAGATCTACACGTAACATGCTCCAAGCTGGTAACTCCGATCGTCAATTTAAGGTAGACGGCGCCGAATCAACCGCCTCGTCCAAAGTTGAACCTTCGAATGAATCGAACTCCTACTTGCGCGATATGTCGAAATACTAAATAACGTCGCGATCGTTGTCCTAATAACCAAAGGCGAATCCTATCCTAAATCGTTCTATCTAACGTCCCACTTAAATACGTATACTTAATCATCCTAACTTGTTTCAGTGACCATAACCTGTCGCTCTGATACCAACCTGTAACACCCCGACTTCCCAATACTGAAAATATATTTTTATTATAATAAAATAGTCTTTGATACAGGGGAATTTTAGAAAATTCCGGCATGAAATATTCGTAAATCGGATTTCCACCTGTATTTCAATCCAAACCAAATTCGAATTCACAATCACAAATAAAACTTAATACACCAACGATTCCTCACCGAGGATCGATTCCAGGTTATGGTATGAAACAAGAATCTACACTATTCAAATTATTACAACTTCTATCTCAATTTCAATTACCAACCTTTACACCGTCTAAACCATAACGCAAGCCCATTTAGCATATGCCCGTGCTAGCTCTGCATTTAACTTTTAAAGAATGCTCCATCGCCCTCACTTGAATTATGAAGCATAGGTATCCAACTTCTTAACCCTAACTGAAAAGGGAAGGTAAAACAAAGCAAGAGTGAGCCAAAAATGCTCAGCAAGTGCAAATAGTGATACAATATCAACAACAGTAATAAGTTCTGATAAGTCAAGAAGAATTATCATATGCTTCGAAAAGTATCTACTGAGTCAAATATTTTTATCACCATGAGGGATCAACATTGCATCACTGGAATGAGGTGTATCAACAATTAGAACTGATAAAAGTTTTGATAGCAAAGTCTAATTGAAATAAACCTCAAGGGAATTGAGTATCAAAACAACCCAATCTCAACATATAGATTAGAATTGGAATTTTTTTTTTATATATATTTAAAAGAAATAGTAAGGTTAGGCTGCTGATCAGTCACGCACTAACCCCGGACAAACGCACACAGCAATGTCCTTATTTGGATCCATGGCACACATTTGCCTTAACTTCCGACCATAATATGGTCCCACCCCGAAGGGTTTTACGCCCCAAGGGCCACTTTTAAAAACATTTCCAATTCTATATCAAACGCACTAGGTGTCGGGACAATCGACAACCTTTGCTAACCAAACAACTGGAAAACTCACGTTCCAGAACGACTCTTCATAATCCATGAATCAATGGTGGATTCAATATCAACAAGTGTCGACAAGTTCGACAAAACAATTGGGTAATAATTAAATAGCAACAAAATCAACTGGTATGACAAGTTCGATACAACAACAGGGTGTGAAATGAAAAACAACAGTATCAACCAGTATCGACGAGTTCGACAAGACAAATAGAGTAATAAATTGAAAACGACAATCTCATAAGGAATCAATAGGTTCAATATAAGCAATGGGGGTGATATCGCCATTAAAGGAATTAAGGAACAATCTCACTTTAACGAGAAGCGAAAGTAAATACTGGAAATTTGATTAACAACAATTGAGACTACAAGATAAAGGACATAGTCAAGTGCTAACATCTAATAAAATTTTCTAACATATTTTAAGTTTGCACCAACATAAGTGAAATAAGCGGTTTAAAATGAACGTGTATAGGATAATCTCGAAATTGTTAATTTGTATATCAATATGAAGAAAACACCCCTTAACGAGGGTCTATCGGGTGAAATATGTTAAAATTAGAAATTATTCTAACGGATTTTTATAAGAATTTAAACAACAATTTCATAAGCAGTTCAAGCAATCTGAGTTTCAATAAAGAGTTCGAGTCACTTGGAACAAAAGGAAGGGGTATAGACACAAGTAGAATGATTTAAAGAACATCGTATAAATAATAGAAACAATTTCACATCACTTGAATGATAAGTGAAGGGTAGTATACTTGCCTCAATACATGAAGTTTCCAATTCCTTATTTGTTGGCTTTTACCCGATCAGTCTCTATACATCAGTCTCTATTCCTTATTTGTTGGCTTTTACCCGATCACCCATTCATCTTTCCTTTATCAGTTGTCAGCTTCTACACGAACACACTCGTTTACTCCGTTAATCGTTCCATTCCTCAAGATTCCATCTACACTGGCACTGGCTCTTAGTCGATCTCCTATTCGTACCTATAGAAAGGTAAAGTATTGCTTCAGTATGCTTACAACTTTAACAGTCTAATTCTGCTCTACCCAGACGCGTCCTATACGCTTTACCACGTAACACATATAGCACATACTGATCATATTCTTAAAATATTACAACATAACCACATGAACCACATAGGCACTTAGCACGTATTACCAACTTACACTTATATCATATCGATTTACAAACAATTCTTATCCGCAAAATTATTTTAACAACACTTGGACAGTACCTCCTTTATAATATCATCTAACCTATCGGAATACAACCGACTTAAACGCACTTAAGAAATTTTCACACAGTCTGACAATCAACTTACAATCCCAACTATTCATGTAACTAATACATATTATGCTCCAACTTACCAGAATTCTCGAGTTCTTCATTTAGTCGCTTACATAATTCTTCATTTATGTCTTCTATTTTCAAAAATCTCATGGTATTTGCATATGCACCCTATGACTTGGTGTAGGTTAATCACAATAAGCAAAAGCTCACTTATGCTCTATAATTAATTTATATGATCGTCTTCATGATGTCTCAGGCCATTAATACTACTAAAAATGTTACAAGAACCTAAATAAAACAATACAATACATAATCGCCCTTCTAATGCTCTAAAACATTATGCTCTTCCATTGAAAACCGATAATCAGCAATTTAACTCTCTGATTATATTTTCGTCCACATTGTTCAACTCTATCCTTTCAAAGGCTACATCACCATTGCTTGCTCGTCTAATCATAAAGTCTGTATCAACAAAAGAAGAAATATTCAAAAAGAGGTGTTCAAAACAGGGAGTCTCGAACGAGGGAAACACGATCTACAAATGCTATTCAATCATGGAAGATGCACACACATGGTCTCAGTTAACTGATACCAATTGCACAGAAACTATGGTAATTGAATTTTTGCATTAGTCGAAAACCTTAGTACAACCAGACCCAAGATGCATACCTCTCATGTCTATATTCTCATGATACCTCAAAATTTAAAACAGTTTCCGATTAACTTCTTAATTACATTTCCAAAACACCGAGGCCGTGAGCTATTCCTTCTCAGTATCTAAACAAACTTCCGGAACCAATATAAGGTATCCATGTACATACCAATATTCACTTCTTCTAATAGATTATCACTTCTTGCTAATATTTCCTGATTCTTCATCACCCTGTTTTCGTCGAGGCACATGGCTCAGAATCATACCCAACTACAATACTCTAACTTCCAAACCCAATAACAACACTCCTGCCTCCTTCCTTCTTTAACATCACAACCCAATACATAAATATTCCTCCCTGCAACAACATCATTGTAATCTCTCAGCTCCTTACTAGTCCAACCACAAACACGAGACTACGCACCAAACCCAAACACGCTGCAGAAAACATCACCGCAATAGCTTAACTGAACATGGTTTTCACTAGAAATTGAAGAACCCCTTTACGTCTTTACCATATAACCAGCTGCTTCGACTTATCTTCCACTGTTTTTGATATACTAACAGCTTTACTATCCTTTGGCATGGCTATGTCTCTGTTCTTCCTACCACAGTGACACCGATGAACCCAACCATTTCCTCTCGATGATTCACCCCATTAACAACCAGAACAATTAGTACTTAAATAAATACACTCACTCAATTACTTACCCACACATACACGAATGAGTACACACACACCCACCTGACTGAAACGTACACACACACACCTGTTACTATCACTGCGAGGAGTTGTAAAAGAGAGGAAAGGAAAGACCAGTATGCATAGAATTGCTAAGAAGAGGATGAAATCATCCTTACTCGGGAGAGAGAGAGAGATCGATAGTGATAGAGGGAAAGAGATTGAGAGAGATTAGAGGGAGAGAGAGAACTCGTGAATATTCTAGAGTGAGCTAGCAACCGAGACTGAAAAAAAATGGGGATAAGAACTGGGTTGTGCGTATAGAGGAAATCAAGAACCGTTTGGTAATTTACATATCTAGTAAACAACTTTAAAAAAATCCATTAAATTATCATTTTTTTTAATCGAAATTAGATGAAAAATGGTTAAAACATTAAAATTTAAATTTTAAAATAAAGAGTATGAAATTACGAACACACTCATATTTTTAAAATATTTTTAGGATCAAAAACGAATTAACTGTGAATTTTTTGAAGTTTTGATCCTTTAAATGCAATAAAAATCTTAAAATCATTTCAAAATACTTAAACACCCAAAATAATTCTCCCAATAATTTTAAAAACTAAATAATTTCATAAAGAAGATAATACAAAAGATTTCGTGATTTTTAATCACTCCGATGATTTTATAAAATTTTCAGAAGATCGATAATGCATATTTAAATAAATTTTTAATCACAAAAATTTGAATAAAATAAAAAAATACACAGGCTCACATTTCACATACACATCACCATACAAACATGTAGACATGATGTCACATATTTTTATCTAAAAAAAATTCACACCATATATCCCACATTTAATATTAAATAATATTATTTATAATTACGAATTTTCTAAGGCGTTATACACCCACCCGGATTTCATGATTCGAGTAGGAAACTTGACACCTTAGAAAAGAGTATCGAGGCTTTATTGATTTCTCAAGAAAACTTCATGCGAACCATAACTTCTGATAGGCAAATTTTGAACTCTAATGTTCAAGCCTTATCTAAGTTAGAATTTCAAGTGAATCAATTAGCCACCATGTGCGAGCGTGAGACGATAACCACCCCGAATCCACCCGAGGTCAACCCTAAATTTCTTATCACTCAAAGACCTATCAATACTTTCGATGATATCATTTCTCCTAGGTCTAATGTTCAAGTTGACACTCCTTTCGGTGGTGATTCACACGAAGAAGATTCTAATGTTGACATCATTCTTTCTCTAGGTCAAACGAAGAATCCCGATGATTCTGAGTTTGTGGCTTCACCTAGACAACCATCATCTTCTTCTAGTGAACTTTTCCTTTCATCTTCCAAACCTCTTCCTGAAAAACCTAAAGAACTTCATACTCAACCAATAGGATCTAATCCAGTTAAGGAGGTTGTTTCAAGGTCAAATTTGGACGATCATAAGATTGAGTCTCTTCTTAAACAAGATTTTCAATTGCATTACGAGACCAATCGAGAGCTTCACAAATCTTTTAATGATTTGACCTCGGAAGAGATGTTTGGGGAGATGAAGAATATTTGTTCCAAATGGGAAACCCAACATAAGGATAGTTCTTGTGATCCTAATTCTGTTGGTAAAACATTTTTCGAAGAGCCATCCCCACTCGTTTCTATTTCTTCATTTTCCACTCGTGCTCCATCTTTCATCGAAACTCATGATATTCATGACCAACATCTTATCGTAATTAATTTGCTTAAACAACAAAAAGAAGCATCCTCATGGTCTATGCATGAAGTTAGGAATATAAGTTTTATTCTTGCGCCTAATCGGATCGTTCGAGTGATCTATGCTATTTTCGTGGGTGAGTTTCTGAAATATGTTGGTTGTATAACAAAAATAGTTTTTCCGAGAGCAGGTATTGGTTAGTAAATATTTGTTTTGTACCTCCCATAGTAGAATGTAGGTATGGGGGAGGAGTTGTGTGTGTGAGTTGTTTTCTTTCATAATTTCTAGTAGTTTTCAGTCTCCGTCATCCCTTATCAGGTATTTCCTCACCTTTCTTCTTTCTCATTTCTCTTTCATTTGCATACATTGAGGACAATGCATGATTTAGGTATGGGGGGTTTTTAATGTAAATAGTAAAAATTGAAAAATCCAAAAAAAATTAAAAAATGAAAAAATCACAAAAAGAGTTCTTTTCGTATTCTAGTCTTGTTAATTGATTGCTAGTTGCTTGATGCACCCTTGCATGCTATGATAATTTAATGATCCATTAGCTTTTGTTTGAGAAGTGATTTGCTAAAGTTCTTGTTCACACACTTACACTAGCAAGGAAACTAGTAGACTTATTTGAATTGTGCATGAAATTAGAAGGGCATGATTAGGTGTAAGATGATTTGGTTTTCATGCTTTGAGTACAAGTAGGTGCATTGAGGATACCATTTCTTGAGATTAATTATGTTTTACTACACCAAGTGAGATTTTGAGCCTATATGCATATCTTTTGCATTTATATTCTTTTGCTTGAGTGTCCACTTGTCATTTGCATAGCTAGCACTTGTTTGGATTCCTTCTTGAAGCGCATGACATTGATTGATGATAAAATGATAAAGGCATTTAGGAATAACTTATATTTCCAAAAATATCCACACCATGCTTATGTGATCAATTAGTTAACCCTTTGAGCTTAATCATATTATTTCGGTGACACACCACATTACTCGCCTAAGACCTTTTTCTTGTTTAGCCTTACGTATTCTTGATCCCATTATGTCAAAGGCTAGTAGGAACTTGATGGAGCAATAAGGTGTGTGAAATAGGGTTTACTATTGTTCATAACTTTCGAGGAAATATTTGTTGTTACCTTACTAGTCGATGTTCAAGTTAAATCTAAGTGAGGATTATTGTTACATTTATCTTAGCTCTCATAAAAAAAATAAAGGAAAAAAAATAATAATAAAGAAAAAGAAAAAAAAATTAAAAAAAAGAAAAAAAAAAGAAAAAGAATATATATACATGAGAGCATACTTATGTTTTTTGTAATCTTCCTTCATTGCGACTATTCAAGGCTTTTTTTTTGAAAATGAAAATAAATTATGTGGGGAGGAAGTTTGGTGTTGTGCATGATATTCATGGTGACTACTAGCTTTTGACACTTCACCTTATTTTGGCCTTTCTTGACATACCTTGTCCCTAGCCCCATTACAATCCTAATAAAGACCTTTTGATTGTCATTATTAATGTATGTTGTGATTTAAGTTGGAATGATACCAAGTGTCAAGCATGCATTTGATTTTGTTGGAATTGAGTGATAAACTTACCCTTGTTCTTGAGTGAATATTCTTTTGTGAGTGAAAGGTGAGGTATTGCTTATTTGTTTTTTTTTTGCATAAGAGATCTCAAGTTTTGACTCTGAGGTGTGCTCTTGTAGACTTAGCATGATTACCAATAATTTTTGCACTTGACATGAACTTGTGATCAATCTTGCATGGTTCTTTGAGTAGACTATGTGAATCCTTGCACTTTCTACACCAAGACTTTGCAAATTCATTTTGATTCTTAAGTTGATGTGTCATGAGAGGACATGTATGTGTGGTGTGCATTGCCATGTGATCTTTTATACAAGCTAGATGGATTTTGTGGGTACATTCACTATAGGCCCTCACGAGACCTTACTCGTCCACTAGGGCTGCCTAGGGGTTTAAAGGGCTTGTTGCATAAGCCAAATGCAACCGTCACACCTACGAAAAGGAGTATAGGACCTTTTATCTAGATTTTCTTTTTTGTTTTTACTCGAGGATGAGCAAAAGATAGGTATGGGGGCATTTGATAAGTGCATATTTTTGCATATTTTTATTACCTATTTATTGCTTGAACTCGTATTTTAATAAATTATTTTGTTGCATTTCAGGAAATTCGTAAATAAATAAAGAAATGACAAAATAAAGAAATAAAGAGCAAGGAAGGGAAAAAGAGGAAGAAAAAGGACCAAAAATGCAAGAAGGAAAAGAATTAAGAGCTTGGAGCAAAAGGAATATTTCAAGACAAGTGGAAGGTTGTAAGAACCCTAATTTTTGGTAATATTTTCTTTTATTTAATATCATGTGGAATTGTTAATTTGGAACCTTTCTAGTCATCCCTGTTGATTAATAGAATTGATTGTCTGAGAAACTATGTTGTTACATTCACTATGTAAGATAAAAGGAAGATTGTGAAGGCAAGAGTCTTATTGTTAGTAAGATTTATAAAACTTGGGATTTGAGAATGATTAGAGTATTAAAAGATTTATTAAGGATTATGACGAGAAATTGTGGACATTCGAGGGATTTACACAATTAAGTACTTAAGGAATTATAATGGAAATCTCTACGCGACAAAATATTATTACGAGAGATTAATTAAGATACGATACGAATTAAAGATTAAATGACAAGCATTGGTGGAAGAATAATGATACAAGGAGTAGTATTGCATGCAAGTCCCATGCAACCAAGTGGTTAGAAATAAGCAAACTAGTTAACCAAATGGAAGGGGAATAGTAACTAGTTACATGGCTTTTCAAAAAGAGGAGACAAGAAGTACAAGGAGCCATACCATGCTAGTACCTTGCCTATACATACAACATATGTATCACCCAACATCACTTTATCACTTATTCACCCAACAACAACAAAAAATCAAAAACACTCTCCCTCCCCCCTTCTAAGGAGCTCTCGGCCAAGAACAAAAAAGGAAGAAGAAAATTCTTCCTCCCCCATTTTTCATCACTCATAAATCAAGACATAATTACTAGGCCCTCTACATCATCTAAGCAAGGTATGTTAAGAGTTTCAAGCCATTTCATCCATCCAAATTCAAGTTATAAATTGTTAAAGATTTGGTGATTAGTAACCATGTTTGGTTTTTCTTTTAGATCTTGGATTGTAAGGGTTGTAGGAGACCATTCAAGGTGTTATTGAGTTTTGTAAGGCTTATCCAAGGCTCCTAGGTGCTCAAGAAGGTATAAAAATCACAAACCCTTTTGGCCATGTAGTGTTTATGATGTTTGGTAGTAGATCCATGTATATATGTGTTAATCTTGGTTGTATAAGTAATGGATGACATGGATCTTGAGTTTTGATGTTGTGATTGTGATTTTTATGATTGTTGATAGTATATGTATCTCCATGAGTGATATAAAGCATGAACTAAGTAGATTAAGTGTTGGTTGTGTTGTGGAATTGAGAAAATTGGTTGATCTAAGTGAATACATGCTTGCTGAGTTTTCCAGGAACATTGACCTGCCTTGTAACATGGTTTTGAACCATCAAATCTTGTCCCCTGAGGTCCTACCATATATTGTTGGAAAGATAATTGAATGTAGTTTCTGGAAATGTAAGGTTCATAACTAGGTGATGTATAGATTTTAAGTTATGGCCGGAGAAGTAAATTGTGTTTCTGGATTCCGGGCTGCACTAAGTGACCCCCTTGTGAACCTTGTTTAAACCCCTAAAAATATATGTGGGATCATGGAAAAATTTCAGAAACTAGGAAATGCAGTGGTGAAGACCACCCAAAAAGAATTGGATTAAAATATGAATTTTTGAATTTTATAAAAATGCTAGAGTAAATTTCGCGGAAGGGAAAAAGTCGTTAGTAGAACATGATTCTAGGGGTAATGGTTATGATTCGAATGTGGTAACTAAATTAAGTCGAATAAGTGACGAGCGTAATCGAGTGATGACATGAACCTATAGTGGGGCTAGAGTGTCATAAGACAAGGTCATTAAGTTAATTTCGTACCCCCCTAAAACCTCGTAATTAAAGAGATATTGTTAACGTACTAACGAGCGGTTATTGCTTATGTATAGATCGTTCGACTCCGCACGCTCGACCACCCCAACCAAACCAAGGCAAGTTTACTTTTCAAAACTTATACATATACAAGGACTTTCACTGTTGTGTTTGTAGTCTTCAACTATATCAAATGTTATGTTTATCGAAGTATTGATGCAATTGAGATTGTATAAGTACATATATGTTTGTACCCCTTGAACTTAGATTGAAATGTTTTCTTCGGACAACGACTCTAGCAATAGAGGTCGTAGCGGTCCGTATATACTATTGACCGGGGAGCGGTATATTATTATATCGTATCTAGATTGCGAAAACCCGAAGGGTCATTCGGGGAGTATCGTATACTCAAGTAATTATGTTCATATCTTCGTAAATACTCGAAACCCTATCTTGGATTAAAAGTTTATTTTATCGAATAATTATTTTATTAATTATTAATATTAAATCTTAAAATATTATTTATTAATTATTGTTCATTGTTTCAAAGATGAAGTCAATCCAAGATACCTTTAATACTTTCAAACTCGAACTCTTTCGAACTCAAAACATTTTCGAAAACCCCCGGTCAGATTCTGCTTCTTGTATGATTTCAAGAATCATCGGTCGACTGATGTCGAACCTCAATTACTCTGTTTTCAATCAAAATCAAGTTTTCAAAAGAAAAAGAAAAAGGGACTCTGGCAGGTGTGGGAACCGTTGACGAACGATTCCCGGGATGTGTAAGCGGCCGTGAGCCAGGCGGTCCATCAATTATTATTCCGGCTCAGGTGTTGCCGAAGGATGATTACGGATGTAGTTTTCATCGAGGGTGATTACGGATGTAGTTATCACCCGGGGATAGTTACGGATGTAGTTTCTATCCTTCTACCGGTAGAGAAGACCCGCGGATTATTGGACTTGGATGTGGCGACTGATCATCGTCAATCCTTGTCAGGTTTTATGTTTTCTTTAAGTCCCATTCCTCCATTTTGGAAAAATGCTTTGACACTGCTTCTTAGGCTTATGTGCCAAGTGGCTGATAGTGTTCTATTTTAATGAGAAAGATGTTGACTCTATGCAGTATCTAGAACTGCAAGTGTATTTTGAAAACAAGGGCACGTATTGTTGCACATTCGGAACTTATCAACAATGACAAGTGATTTTATATCTGATTGACACAAACAAGTTTAATAACTGCCAATCATATGAAATGTTATATTTCTTACCTTATACATATATTTCTTGCCGAGCTATAGTTGCTCACTCTTGCTTGTTTTCAAATTTTACAAACACAACAGCTAAGCGAAATGGCAAGACCCAGACAGACTGTTCGAAAGCAGGTGACTAGACCCGAGCCAGCAGTTGAGATTCCACCGGTAGGCCCCATTAGCCGGATTGGTTCGCTGCTTTTGTTAGTTCGTTTTATTTATCAGTATGACCTGTGCAAGGCAGTGTATCGTAACAAACTTTCAAGCCGCCAACTTCGCTTCATATCGAAGTGTTGCTGGTAGCATAAATACTATTTAATTCGGTCTGTAATAACTCTGATACTTTTATTACTGCTTAATCAATGTTGTGACCATTCTGAGGCTCTAACCTATGTGTGTGTGTGTGCGGTGTGAGTTATTATGGGGTCGATGGCTGTTTTATTTATATTATATGCAAGAACAGGTATGTTATTAATGGAAAATGGACCGTGAGCGCCTAGATCTCTGACCCCGGATCTGGGGGCATCACAGAAATGGTATCAGAGCGAGGTTACAGTTCTCAGAAACGATAGTAATTTAAGAAAGCAACCCTAATAATAATAACAATAATAATAACCCTAATAACAACCTTAATAATACTTAGAACTCTCATCGAGTTTGTAGTCGGGTTATCGGATATAGCCCTGACTTTAAGGCCCGTGAGGGAACTACTCCTAAACCTTTCTTTTTGGTTAGTGACCCTCCTTATTTCCCTTGTGTAGATGGAGGAGATACCAGACCCTGAGGCTTTCGAGAGAGAGCATGATGAGGCACTGATGCGAGATACCGAGGATCCTGAGGAGGACATGGGTGCTGACTCTGAGCTCGGCCCCTGGATTACGCTGATAAGAGATACTGATGATGAGGATCCCGTTGAGGAGCCCTTTGAGCCAGAGCCTGAGCCAGAGCCTGTTACCCCATCTCCTGTAGCTACTGATGAGGAGAGTGTGAGATCCGGTGAGGGTCGTGTTGTGTCACCCCCACCTTCTCCACAGACATCTAGCCCTGTTTCATCGGATGGTGACTCCGAGGATGATACTTCTGGCGAGGAGGAGCTTGACCCTACCCCTGCTACTGCTCCTGCTCCTACTACTGCTGCTGCACCTGCTCCTGTTCCTATCATACCACCTCCACCGATGGACCTACCCCCAGTGTCGGGTACTGAGCACGCTTACGTGGTACAGTTCCTGACCCGAGACTTACTTTCTGTGGAGGCCCGACTTAACGAGGCGAGGCGGGCACTAGTGGAGGAGCGCGAGGCGCGCTTGAGGATCCAGGCTGAGATGAGGACCGTTGTTGCTCGGAGGACTAGGGATCGACTCCATAGGATTGAGATGAGGAGTCGCGAGAGGATTCTTGGATTAGGGATCCGCGGGGACGGAGTGATCCAGGCTAGGGATGCTAGGCGTGTTGTGCGTCGTGCATTTGCCCGAGTGAGGACCTTGCTCCGCCGCGGTGCGGCCCCGTGATGTGTTACTGATAGCTCAGTCCCCTAGGTTCAGATGACATTAGTGTGTCGATTTTGTGGTATAGTTGACTTGTGCAGTGGTATCCTTTCTGACCAGTGGATGAGTAGACTGACCTACAGATATGTAGATGTGATTTCGGGTAGTATGTACGGATGTAGCCCTACTTTTGTGTAGCCCTGACTATTCGGATGATGTACTTGTATTTGTTCCACTTTTGCTAGACTTTGACATCGGAACTATGTATTTTGCTCTAACATCCAAACTTTGTGACAACCCTTGTACCGTACTTATTTAGTTTCAATTTCCTTGATATTGTCTCAACTGCCTTACTTTCCGATGCCATGCTCTACTGTTTTGATATACAACTGTGATTATACAATTGCTACAAGCCACAAATACAACCATGCTGTTTCAAATTTACGATATGCGATTTCAAATTGTTCTCTACCTTTTCCAAAAATGTTCCTACGATTATTTTAAAATAAATTTAAAATAATAATAATAATAATAATAATAATAATATATTTTGAGGTTTCGAAATTTTGAAAACTCTTGCAAATGTTTTCGCATCCCATAGAGATTTTTCCCAAAAATGTTTTGACGTTTTATCTCCAGCATCGGGTTATTAAAACTTTTGCAACTTCCACCCTTATGAGAAGGAACGATACGTTCCTGACCCGTGCAAACGCTGTCAGGTAATTGGAAAACCCTAGCCCATTTCTTGTTTTATTATCAGAATCATGCCACCCAGAAGAATGAACACTCGAGCTTACCCGATCAGTTCTGAGGGCCAGGGTAGCCACCATGGAACCGGAGGCCACCAGAACCGTGAAGAGGAGAATGTCAACCTGAGTGAGAGTGAGGGCAACGATCATAACTTGTTTGATGACTCTGAGTATGAAGAAGAAGAAGCTGGTGATGACACCCGAGAGGCAGAACATCCTAGGGGAGGCCCTATGGAACAGTTCATGGAGTTACTTAGGCAGAACTTGGACCGTCCCCCAGTTCAGCAACCACCCCAAATTGCTAATGCAAATGCTTTCCGGAACTTCAAATCCCTGAAACCCCCAGAATTTAAAGGAACTGCCGATCCGGTCGAGGCAAGAGCCTGGCTGAAGGAAATGGAAAAATCTTTTGACATACTAGGTGTCGCTGAGGAGCAGAAGACTGTTTTCGCCACTTACCTTCTGAAGGGTGAGGCGAACTATTGGTGGGAAGCTAAGAAGAATTTGGAAGGAAGAGGTGTGGTGACTTGGGAGAGGTTTAGCGAGCTGTTCTTGGAAAAGTACTTTCCTAGGTTCATGGAGACACAAATGGAGCTGAAGTTTTTAGAACTAAAGCAAGGTAACATGACGGTGGCCGAGTATGAGGCCAAATTTACTGAGTTGTCGAGGTTTGTGTCGGAATATGTGAACTTTGAGGCAAAGAGGGCCCGAAGGTTTCAATTGGGGCTAAAGCAATGGATTCAGAATCGTGTGGTGGTTCTTGAGCTGACAGACTATGCCACCCTGGTACAGAAAGCATCAATCGTTGAGGCTGGGAGTGAACAGATGCAGAAGGAGAGGGAAGGAAAGAAGAGGAAGCTTGATAGTCGGAAGGAAAATTCTGCGGGAGGGAGCTTTCCGAGCAAATTTAAGCGAGGAACGATGTCCCAACCCAACGGAAACTTTGGAACCAAGAGAGCTGAAAGTTGGAGTGTGGGCCAGAGCGGCCGACCACAGGGATCGTCTTACTCTACCCCATCCCGAGCCCAACCCCTAGAATGTAATAAATGTGGAAGGAAACATGCGGGCGTGTGTAACCTGTAAGATGTGAAGTGCTTCAAGTATGGGCTGACAGGACATTATGCTAACGCCTGTCGAGGAATTAGTAACAACACCAGTGCCGGGGGTAACTGCTTCAAGTGTGGGAAACCAGGGCACCGAATGAAGGAATGTATGTCCTCTGGGCCAGCTGCATCAAGAGTGAGTGGAACTGCTTCTAACAAGGCCCCTACTGCAAGAACTTTTAACATGACGGTGCAGGATGCCGTGAGGAACACGGATGTGATTGTAGGTACTCTACTACTCAACTCAGTTAAGGCAAATGTTTTATATGATTCGGGAGCTACCAAGTCTTTCATATCTCTAGATTTTGTATGTCAGTTAGGCCTTAAGACTGAACCATTGAAAGACAGACTGCAAATAGAGATAGCTAATCATGAAATTATTCCCGTTAGCCACGTATGTCCAGGATGTGACCTAGAAATAGAAGGGCGACACTTTCGGGTAGACTTAATACCTTTTAAACTAGGAGAGTTTGACGTAATAGTAGGAATGGATTGGTTAACAACCCACGGAGCCCAGATTGATTGCGTGAAGAAGAAAGTAAGTTTGAAACTGCCAGGGGACGAAGAAGTAGTGTTTAGTGGGAAATGGCAAAACCAAAAGTTCCTGACTATGATTCAAGCTAAGAAGCTGTTACGTAAAGGATGCGAAGCCTATTTAGCCTATATGAAGGATACCAAGAAAGAGGCACCAAACCTACAGGAAATCCCTGTCGTTAATGAGTTCGCGGACGTATTTCCGGATGATCTTCCAGGACTACCACCTGATAGAGACATCGAGTTCACTATAGACTTAGTCCCGGGCACGGCCCCAATTTCGAAAGCCCCATATCGGCTAGCCCCAGTGGAGATGAAAGAGCTAGCCACTCAGTTACAAGAGTTGTTGGATAAAGGGATGATAAGACCTAGTGTGTCACCGTGGGGAGCCCCGGTGTTATTCGTGAAAAAGAAGGATGGTAGTATGAGATTATGTATAGACTACAGGGAGTTGAACAAGGTGACTATAAAGAATAAGTATCCCTTGCCCAGGATAGATGACCTGTTTGATCAATTAAAGGACGCAGTTTATTTTTCCAAAATTGATTTGAGAACCGGGTATCAGCAGTTAAAGATTAAGCCAGGAGATATACCAAAGATGGCCTTTCGCACCCGGTACGGACACTATGAGTTCCTAGTGATGTCATTTGGGTTAACGAATGCCCCTGCAGCTTTCATGGACTTAATGAATCGAGTCTTCAAGAAGTACTTGGACAAGTGTGTTATAGTCTTCATCGATGACATCTTGATTTATTCCAAGACGAAGGAGGAACATGTAGAGCACTTGAGGATTGTATTGGGAGCATTGAGAGAAGAAAAGTTGTACGCTAAGTTCTCGAAGTGCGAATTTTGGTTGAAGGAGGTTCAGTTTTTAGGGCATGTGATTAGCGAACAAGGCATTCTAGTGGACCCAGCCAAAATAGAGGTTGTATCCAATTGGGAGAGACCAACCACTCCGACAGAGGTGAGAAGTTTTATAGGGTTGGCTGGCTACTATAGGAGATTTGTCCAAGACTTTGCAAAGATAGCAGCCCCTTTGACCCGACTAACTCGCAAGACCGAGAAGTTTGTGTGGACTGAAAAATGCGAAGAGAGCTTCCAAGAGTTGAAGAAGAGGTTGGTGACAACACCAGTACTAGCCCTACCTGATGATAAGGGAGATTTTGTGATTTATAGCGACGCATCCCATAAAGGTTTAGGGTGTGTGCTTATGCAGCACGGTAAAGTGATCGCGTATGCATCCAGACAACTTAAGGAGTACGAGATGAGATACCCCACCCATGATTTGGAATTAGCAGCGATAGTTTTTGCTTTGAAGATTTGGAGACATTATCTTTACGCAGAAAAATGTGAAATCTACACGGATCACAAGAGCTTAAAGTACATATTCACTCAGAAGGAGTTAAACATGAGGCAGAGGAGATGGCTAGAGCTAATTAAAGATTATGATTATGAGATTCATTATCACCCAGGGAAGGCCAATGTGGTGGCCGATGCACTTAGCCGAAAGGAGAAACTCAAGATGATAACGTCAGTGGACGAGTTGATCAAGGACCTTGAGAAACTGGAGATTGAAGTGAGGTTACCAGGAATTGGACAAGAGAGTCTAATGGAAATAAGAGTCCAACCACCGCTATTGGAAAAGATTAAGTTATGCCAGGAAAAGAAGATAGAAGAAGAAAAGAATTCGATGGAGAAAATTTTGACTGGCGAGGAAATTAAGTGTAAGAAGGACGGGAATGGAATTATGAGGTACGTATCTAGGATATGGATCCCGAACGTTCAGGAATTAAAAGACGAGATTTTGCAAGAGGCTCATAGTTCGAGGTACTCAATTCACCCTGGAGGCACTAAGATGTATAGAGATCTGAGAGAATACTATTGGTGGCCAAATATGAAGAAGGACGTGGCAGAGTGGGTAAGTAAATGCTTGACATGTCAAAGAGTAAAGGCCGAACACCAGAGGCCCAGTGGATTGTTGCAACCCTTGGAGATACCCGAGTGGAAGTGGGAGCAAATTGCGATGGACTTTGTGGTCGGATTACCAAGGACCAAGACTAATCATGATGCCATTTGGGTAATTATCGATAGATTGACCAAGTCAGCACATTTTCTTCCAATCAACGAGAGATACACTGTCGACAAGCTGGCAGATATTTACTTAAAGGAGATTGTGGTTAGGCATAGGGTTCCTGTGAGCATTGTATCAGATAGAGACCCAAGATTCAACTCCAGGTTCTGGAGAAGTTTTCAGGATTGTGTGGGGACCAAGTTAAACATGAGTACTGCATACCATCCCCAAACCGAAGGACAGAGTGAGAGAACCATCTAGACCATCGAGGACATGTTGGGGGTATGTGCCATTGATTTTAAGGGAAGTTGGGATGACCACTTGCCGTTGATCGAATTTTCCTACAACAACAGTTACCATGCGAGTATAGGCATGCCCCCATATGAAGCTTTGTACGGACGAAGATGTCGGTCTCCCTTGTGTTGGGAAGAGGTAGGAGAGCGGAAGATTTTAGGACCTGAACTGGTCCAACAGACAAGAGAAACTATCGAACTCATAAGAGGACGGCTGGTAGCGGCCCAAGACAGACAGAAGAAGTATGCGGACCAGACCCGCAAGGACAAAGAATATGAGGTAGGAGAGTTTGTGATGTTAAAGGTATCACCGTGGAAGGGATTGATGAGATTTGGTAAGAAGGGGAAGCTAAGCCCAAGATTTATTGGACCTTTTGAGATCTTGAAACGAGTTGGAAAGTTAGCCTATGAATTGGCTTTACCCCCGAGCTTGCAGCAAGTACATAATGTGTTCCATGTGTCCATGCTACGACCCTACCATACCGACTTCCGACATGTGATAGAACATGATCAAGTGGATCTGCAACCAGACTTAACATATGTAGAGCAACCCGTAGAAATCATGGATAGAAAAGAACAGGTGCTGAGGAACAAGGTTGTCAAACTAGTGAGAGTCTTGTGGAGGAATCAGAATGTTGAAGAATCAACATGGGAACTAGAGAGCGCGATGCGTGAAAAGCTCCCCCAACTGTTTTCAACCTGATTCCGGGACGGAATCCTTTTAAGGAGGGGAGGCTGTAAGAACCCTAATTTTTGGTAATATTTTCTTTTATTTAATATCATGTGGAATTGTCAATTTGGAACCTTTCTAGTCATCCCTGTTGATTTATAGAATTGATTGTCTGAGAAACTATGTTGTTACATTCACTCTGTAAGATAAAAGGAAGATTGTGAAGGCAAGAGTCTTATTGTTAGTAAGATTTATAAAACTTGGGATTTGAGAATGATTAGAGTATTAAAAGATTTATTAAGGATTATGACGAGGAATTGTGGACATTCGAGGGATTTACACAATTAAGTACTTAAGGAATTATAAGGGAAATCTCTACGCGACAAAATATTATTACGAGAGATTAATTAAGATACGATACGAATTAAAGATTAAATGACAAGAATTGGTGGAAGAATAATGATACAAGGAGTAGTATTGCATGCAAGTCCCATGCAACCAAGTGGTTAGAAATAAGCAAACTAGTTAACCAAATGGAAGGGGAATAGTAACTAGTTACATGGCTTTTCAAAAAGAGGAGACAAGAAGTACAAGGAGCCATACCATGCTAGTACCTTGCCTATACATACAACATATGTATCACCCAACATCACTTTATCACTTATTCACCCAACAACAACAAAAAATCAAAAACACTCTCCCTCCCCCCTTCTAAGGAGCTCTCGGCCAAGAACAAAAAAGGAAGAAGAAAATTCTTCCTCCCCCATTTCTCATCACTCATAAATCAAGACATAATTACTAGGCCCTCTACATCATCTAAGCAAGGTATGTTAAGAGTTTCAAGCCATTTCATCCATCCAAATTCAAGTTATAAATTGTTAAAGATTTGGTGATTAGTAACCATGTTTGGTTTTTCTTTTAGATCTTGGATTGTAAGGGTTGTAGGAGACCATTCAAGGTGTTATTGAGTTTTGTAAGGCTTATCCAAGGCTCTTAGGTGCTCAAGAAGGTATAAAAATGACAAACCCTTTTGGCCATGTAGTGTTTATGATGTTTGGTAGTAGATCCATGTATATATGTGTTAATCTTGGTTGTATAAGTAATGGATGACATGGATCTTGAGTTTTGATGTTGTGATTGTGATTTTTATGATTGTTGATAGTATATGTATCTCCATGAGTGATATAAAGCATGAACTAAATAGATTAAGTGTTGGTTGTGTTGTGGAATTGAGAAAATTGGTTGATCTAAGTGAATACATGCTTGCTGAGTTTTCCAGGAACATTGACCTGCCTTGTAACATGGTTTTGAACCCTCAAATCTTGTCCCCTGAGGTCCTACCATATATTGTTGGAAAGATAATTGAATGTAGTTTCTGGAAATGTAAGGTTCATAACTAGGTGATGTATAGATTTTAAGTTATGGCTGGAGAAGTAAATTGTGTTTCTGGATTCCGGGCTGCACTAAGTGACCCCCTTGTGAACCTTGTTTAAACCCCTAAAAATATATGTGGGATCATGGAAAAATTTGAGAAACTAGGAAATGCAGTGGTGAAGACCACTCAAAAAGAATTGGATTAAAATATGAATTTTTGAATTTTATAAAAATGCTAGAGTAAATTTCGCGCAAGGGAAAAAGTCGTTAGTAGAGCATGATTCTAGGGGTAATGGTTATGATTCGAATGTGGTAACTAAATTAAGTCGAATAAGTGACGAGCGTAATCGAGTGATGACATGAACCTATAGTGGGGCTAGAGTGTCATAAGAGAAGGTCATTAAGTTAATTTCGTACCCCCCTAAAACCCCATAATTAAAGAGATATTGTTAAGGTACTAACGAGCGGTTATTGCTTATGTATAGATCGTTCGACTCCGCACGCTCGACCACCCCAACCAAACCAAGGCAAGTTTACTTTTCAAAACTTATACATATACAAGGACTTTCACTGTTGTGTTTGTAGTCTTCAACTATATCAAATGTTATGTTTATCGAAGTATTGATGCAATTGAGATTGTATAAGTACATATATGTTTGTACCCCTTGAACTTAGATTGAAATGTTTTCTTCGGACAACGACTCTAGCAATAGAGGTCGTAGCGGTCCGTATATACTATTGACCGGGGAGCGGTATATTATTATATCGTATCTAGATTGCGAAAACCCGAAGGGTCATTCGGGGAGTATCGTATACTAAAGTAATTATGTTCATATCTTCGTGAATACTCGAAACCCTATCTTGGATTAAAAGTTTATTTTATCGAATAATTATTTTATTAATTATTAATATTAAATCTGAAAATATTGTTTATTAATTATTGTTCATTGTTTCAAAGATGAAGTCAATCCAAGATACCTTTAATACTTTCAAACTCGAACTCTTTCGAACTCAAAACATTTTCGAAAACCCCCGGTCAGATTCTGCTTCTTGTATGATTTCAAGAATCATCGGTCGACTGATGTCGAACCTCAATTACTCTGTTTTCAATCAAAATTAAGTTTTCAAAAGAAAAAGAAAAAGGGACTCTGGCAGGTGTGGGAACCGTTGACGAACGATTCCCGGGATGTGTAAGCGGCCGTGAGCCAGGCGGTCAATCAATTATTATTCCGGCCCAGGTGTTGCCGAAGGATGATTACGGATGTAGTTTTCATCGAGGGTGATTACGGATGTAGTTTTCACCCGGGGATAGTTACGGATGTAGTTTCTATCCTTCTACCGGTAGAGAAGACCCGCGGATTATTGGACTTGGATGTGGCGACTGATCATCGTCAATCCTTGTCAGGTTTTATGTTTTCTTTAAGTCCCATTCCTCCATTTTGGAAAAATGCTTTGACACTGCTTCTTAGGCTTATGTGCCAAGTGGCTGATAGTGTTCTATTTTGATGAGAAAGATGTTGACTCTATGCAGTATCTAGAACTGCAAGTGTATTTTGAAAACAAGGGCACGTATTGTTGCACCTTCGGAACTTATCAACAATGACAAGTGATTTTATATCTGATTGACACAAACAAGTTTAATAACTGCCAATCATATGAAATGTTATATTGCTTACCTTATACATATATTTCTTGCTGAGCTATAGTTGCTCACTCTTGCTTGTTTTCAAATTTTACAAACACAACAGCTAAGCGAAATGGTAAGACCCAGACAGACTGCTCGAAAGCAGGTGACTAGACCCGAGCCAGCAGTTGAGATTCCACCGGTAGGCCCCATTAGCCGGATTAGTTGGCAGCTTTTGTTAGTTCGTTTTATTTATCAGTATGACCTGTGCAAGGCAGTGTAGCGTAACAAACTTTCAAGCCGCCAACTTCGCTTCATATCGAAGTGTAGCTGGTAGCATAAATACTATTTAATTCAGTCTGTAATAACTCTGATATTTTTATTACAGCTTAATCAATGTTGTGACGTTTCTGAGGCTCTAACCTGTGTGTGTGTGCGGTGTGAGTTATTGTGGGGTCGATGGCTGTTTTATTTATATTATGTGCAAGAACAGGTATGTTATTAATGGAAAATGGACCGTGAGCGCCTAGATCTCTGACCCCGGATCTGGGGGCGTCACAAAGGTGGAGATCATCCCAACACATTACATAAGTGTATGGCCAAGATCAACTCTTCAAAGCTTAAGGGGGAAGGAAACAAATAGATGGCTAGGATTTCACCACCACACACCACAAATGTATGGTGGGGATTTACCCAACACCCCCCTTAACCCTAATTCCTATCCTATAAATACCCCCTTACCCCCCATGTATTGAGTAACTTAGATTTTAGGGTAGTTTTAATTTCTTGTACTTTTTTTTAGTTTCAAATCTTGTAAACACTCTTTTTAATTTTAATGCAATTTCATTTCCTTTAATTTCTTGTCTTGCTCTTTCGTTTATTTTACTTTGCTTTCGTTATTTTCTTAAATCCAAGTAGTGGACAAAGTAGCGAAAAGCTAACCACTATGGGTTGAAATTAAAGAAATTTAATTTCTTGTTCGTAGTTTTAATTCGTAATTTTTCCCCTTTAAATCTCAATTTTATTGTGGGCCATTTATTTTAAATCATTGTTGTAGCTTAATTTTTATTTCATAGTTAATTTCGTTATTTTTTAAAAAAAATAGTTTTATAAAAGTTTCATTACGAATTTTCTATTTTTAAATCTTTTTTTTTTGTGTTAATTCGAAAGCTTCCCCTATGCTCTTTTCTTCTAAATCGAAGTATTACTCTGTTTTCTTGCTCGAACAAAAAAAAACCAGCCCAATAATTTCTTTCCTCCTCAATCCAATAAAACCCATCTCTACATCTCTCCCCTGTTCTTGGACACAATCTCTCTCTCTCTCTCTCTCTCTCTCTCTCTCTCTCTCTCTCTCTCTCTCTCTCTCTCTCTCTCTCTCTCTCTCTCTCTTTCTCTCTTTCTCTCTCTCTCTCTCTCTCTCTCTCTCTCTCTCTCTCTCTCTCTCTCTCTCTCTCTCTCTCTCTCTCTCTACTTCACCTTCTCTCTTTCTTTCCCCACATTCGCTGCAAACCAAACCCAAGCCCCTTTCCCCTTATTAGTTTTGAATTCGCTGTATTCTGATTTTCTTGTTCTAAGCTTCATTTTCATTTTTTTTTATAATTACTATCGAACTTTACTGTAATGGATTGAACGATTTTAAGTTAGTAATGTTGTGTCGCTGTTTGTTTCGTGGCTGAGTACTATTTTGAATTATAATTTTTGCTGAGTTTACTGGTTGGTGTTGAATCGAGTCGTCCAAGTTGCTGTATTGAGTTTTGTAGCTGCTGAGTTTTGCTATTCTCTGAGTTGTTTTCTCTTTTTCTTCTGTTTTGTTTTGTAGTTCGAGTTTCTAATTATTGTTGAATCATGATTTTAATTATCGTTTGTTTGTGAGTCTGCTGGATTCGAGGTTCTTTGTCGCGTATTTGTGTTGTTTGAGTCGAAATATTGAGTTGTTGTATGAGGTGTGTACTGACTTCATTGTAATTAGCTGAGTTGGGCTTAGTTTAGAATTTGTTGCTGTCTCGTTGAATGATGCGTTTCGAATCCTTTGCTGCATTATGTGTTTGTCATTCGTTTTGTTGCTCGAGTATTAGTGTGGTTTCAGAATTTCGAGCCCCAAGTTAAGTTCTGAGTCGAGTGTTTTGCTTGCCAAGTAGTATGCATTTTGTATTGAGTCGTTTTGCGAGTTCAGTTGAGTTGAGTTCTGTCAAATCAGTTTAATTCGCGAGTCTGTTAATATGTGTGCCGCGGGTTAGGATTCAAGATTGTTTACGTTTCTGTTTTTCCGTCGAGTTCCATGTCTGGGTTGTTTTTGTAATGAATAGAGTTATTGTTTTTTTTTCTGAGACAAATGAGTATTGTTTGTTTGCGTTTTGCTGCTCCTGGGTCTAGCTGTGTTCGTTTTCTTTAATTGTTTGATTGTTAATTTACCTTGTTTATATTCCTAACTAGATTGCTGTTTCTAGTACCTAGTCTGAATTCAGTGTTGTTTGTGTCGAGAATCGTTTTCGAGTTTTCGATTCCCTTGGCTACTGAGTTAACTGTTTTTGGACTTTTGGCTAGCCAAATTTACAATTAGGACATGCCAAATTTTAATTAAAAATTTTCTGTAAATAAAATCATTTTTAAATTTTAAATAGTGATAATTCAAAAATAAGTTTTCTGTAAATAATTTCCAATAAATAAAATCTAGTTTTAATTCTACTTTAATTTTTTTAGAATAATTTAATTCTTGTTTAGCTAGTTTAAAATTAGAATAAATTTAATTTTTTTTAATAGTTTTAGGAATTAAATAGTATAAAATCCAATCAAATTCTCAAATATCCACTTGTTCTAATTCGATTAAATTAAAAATTAAGGTTTGCGAAAATATTAGTCTCTGCGGAACGAATCATAAATTTTACAACGAAACAAATTGTGCGCTTGCGATTTGAATGTTTATATTTCTAGCACAACAGAAGGATTCGCCGGAATCTAATACAATACATGAAGATAATCTTGAAGTTGGGCTTATGGTTGAAACTATTGCACCTCTTGTTACTAAGAACGGGTTTGAAGCTCTAAATGAGATTCGTGAAGACCAACTTATGTTGCCAATTGTAGATTCCCTAGGAAAGAAGCGGAACAAAAACAAATCTCCAGTTCAACTAGAGAAAGAGATTCTATATCTCTCATTGTGGATATTGGTCCAAATTCAACTGGTCCTTTGTGTCAAGGAACAACAGTCATAGATGAGGATGGCTTCACTAAAGTCACTAGAGTTTCTAACAGGAAAAGCTCCAGGTTGACAGGTACGCCAACGATCCTAAAACGTTAATCATGAACTTCGCAGTTTGGAATGTGAGAGGTGTCAATAAAAGTCCTCATCAACAAGAAGTGACAAAATTTATTTCTACTAACCATATCTCTCTTATGGGATTAGTTGAAACGAAGGTTCGAATTCAGAATTCTAATGATATTTCAAGACGTATTAACAAAAAATGGAAGTGGATTTTTAACTATGAGGAGCATGATTATGGTCGTGTGTGGGTTGGATGGGATCCTTCTATCTGGTCGGTCCATGCTCATGTCAAATCTTCGCAGCATGTCACCTGTTTTGTGACGTTTCTGGAGAAGCAGATCACGTTTTGTGTTACTTTTGTTTACGCCCTGAATCAGCCTCATGAAAGGGAGTCATTCTGGAGAGACCTTGAAAATCTTGGTCAGTCTATTAAAATGCCGTGGTGTATAAATGGAGATGTCAACTGTATTTTGGCATTAAACGAGGTGAAAGGAGATCGCGAACAGTGGACGAATGGTATGCAAGCTTTCCTTGATTATGTCTCTAATGCGGCTCTGGGCCATATTAAAATGGTTGGGCCACTCTACACTTGGACTAATAAACAATCGTCTCTTATTCGGAAATGCCTAGATCGTATGCTAGTCAATAAGGAATGGTTCAACCTTTATACTGAAGCTATTGTTATGGTTAAAAATAGGGGAATCATGGATCACTGCCCCCTAATTTGCTTGGTTCCAATGCAGATAGAAAAAATCTCCAAACCTTTTCAATTTCATAACTACATGACTGGGATTGATGGTTTCTTGTCAACTGTCTCCAGAATATGGGATAATCAATGGTATGGGGACCCTATGGCCATCCTGGTTCGAAAATTGAGAGAAGTTAAAAGCGCTTTGGTGGTTCTAAATAAAAACCATGGTAACGTGTGTAACAACGTTTCTATGGCCTGTGATGCCCTGTCTCAAGTGCAGGATCAGTTGCTTAATGATTGTGAAAATACAAACTTGCTTCATTTACAAAAACAAGAATGTCATAAGGTGCAGGTTGCCTTATTAGAAGAAGAACATTTCCTTCTTCAAAAATCGAGGGTTAGGTGGCTTACATGTGAGGATGGCAATAATGCCTACTTCTTTAATAGGATAAAGGCAAATTGGAATGTCAATAAGATCCTAGCTATTGAGAATGAAGAAGGGGTCTTGGTCTCTGGTCACAAAGATGTATCTACAGAGGCTGTTAAATTCTTTTCATCAACTCTGGGCACTAACTCGGACCTGGAACCTTGTGACTTCGATCGCTTTGTTTGTAATCAAGTCACTTCTGCTCAGGCTATAGCTCTTGAAGCACCAGTTTCTAATGATTTAATTTTGGCTACTCTGAAGGCCATGAAAAAAAGAGGCCCCGGGCCCGGATGGTTTCATGGTTGAGTTTTACTTGGCTTCTTGGGATATTGTGGGAAACACCTTTTTTGAGGCTGTAAAAAGTTTTTTCTCAAATGATTCGTTGCATAAATCTTTTAACGCCACAAGCATTGCTCTTATTTTTAAGGTACCAACTCCTTCCACCATGCGTGATTTTTGTCCTATCTCTTTATGCTCCATCCCATATAAGTGTATTGCTAAGATTATTGCATCTCGCCTTAAGCTGGTTATGCCTAGTATTATTAATATTTCACAGTCAGCGTTTATACCAGGACGGAGTATCTCTGACAACATTCTTATGGCTCAAGAGTTATTTCGAGGTTACCATCGTGACATAGGTGTATCCAAATGTGCGTTAAAGCTTGACCTTCGTAAAGCTTTTGATTCAATTCATTGGGACTTTATCATAGGTGCACTTCGGAAATTAAATTTCCCTTCAAAATTTTTGAGGTGGATTTTTTTATGCATATCAACGACCTCGTACTCTGTCAAGGTCAATGTATCTTTATGTGGTTTTTTCGAAGGAAGAAAGGGGCTGCGTCAAGGGGACCCTATTTCTCCATATTTATTTGCGGTTGCTATGAATGTCCTATCTTCAATGCTTGCGCAAATTCCAGAAAACTTTAAATTTCATTGGAAATGCAAAGATATGAAGCTTACTCATCTTTTTTATGCTGAAGATGTTCTGTTGTTTTCTAATGGTGACATTGCTTCTCTCTAGCATCTTATGGACTGTGTTTTTCACTTTTCAAATGCTAGTGGATTACGTCCAAGCATTGCCAAAAGCACTGCTTATTTTGGAAACTACACAGAAGACTTTACTAGCTGGGTGGACACTACTTATGGTCTTGCTCATGGAGAGTTACCTATCCGTTTCTTAGGAGTTCCTCTAATTTCTTCGATGCTCAGACATAACGACTGCATGCC
This sequence comes from Saposhnikovia divaricata, assembly GCA_036435485.1. NCBI lineage: Eukaryota > Viridiplantae > Streptophyta > Magnoliopsida > Apiales > Apiaceae > Saposhnikovia > Saposhnikovia divaricata. The sequence continues at coordinate 169,927,547 of CM071594.1, read as the reverse complement.
TCTTCTAGACAAAATAACGGCTAGGATTTCTTGCTAGACGTCTGCTATATTATCTTTGGCTGGTAGAGTGTTACTTATTAAATCGGTTCTATACGCAGTGCAAGCGTATTGGACTAATCATTTCATTCTTCCTGCTTCGGTGCATAGTAGACTTCGAACAATCTTCATGAGGTTTATGTGGAAAGGGGATGTCAATACTAAGGGGGGCAAAGATTAGCTGGGATTCTATTTGCTTGCCATATGAAGAGGGAGGTCTTGGCTTTAAACACTCAAAAGAGTGGAACCAAGCTCAGATTATTACTCATCTCTGTAAGGTTGTGTGTAAGAGTCCGGCTTTGTGGCCTCAATGGGTAAACAAAACGGCATTAAAGAGACAACACTTCTGGACTATGCAAATGCCGAGTGACTGTTCCTGGATCTTCAGAAATGTTCTCAAACTTCGTTCCGTGGCACGCCAGTGTATCTCTTTCAGGATTGGAAACGGTCTTCGGACATCTCTTTGGTTTGATCCCTGGTGGCACCATATCTGCTTGGCTGATAATAATTATGATCGCACTATTGCTCAAACAGGTAGCTCGAGTGAGGCCACTGTGCATTGTCTTCTTACCACTCGTTCATAGGTTCTTCCGTGACCGTCTACCAGACTGCATCACCTTCATCCTGGTTTGGTGCAGTGGACTCAAAATTTCGATTACCCATGCTTCGCCTCAGTTGTTCAGACGTCATCTTATGGGACGGGTTGCCTCTTCGTAAGGTCAAAGCTCGGACTATATGGAAATCCATTCGAATATCTTCTCCTCAAGTTACTTGGTATAAGCTTGTCTGGAACAAGTTTAGGATCATGCGGTATGCTCATCTCGAATGGATTTTATGCCATGGCCGGCTTCCAACCTCGCACAGGCTAGCTTCGTTTGGCTTAGATGTTTTACAGTATTGTCACCTTTGTGTAGGGGGGATTGAAACAGATTCTCACCTGTTTATCTCATGTCCTTACAGCAGCTTCATTTTAGCTAAATTAGCTGGCATTATTAAGTTTGATATTGTGGGGACGAACTGGGTTGAGATTCTTCTTTCCCTGGGCAACATTTCGAACCACATTCATAGGAACATTGCGCTCCTTACTATTCAGATCTTCTCTTATCACCTATGGCGGGAAAGGAACACTAGATTACATGATAAAGGGGCATTTGGTCCGAATAAGCTGATCCAGGGTATCATGGCCGATCTTAAGGCGAAGCTTATTAACACAAAATGGTTCATCAAGCATGCTACTTTAGAGCTATATAGGTGGATTTTTATTTGATTCTTGTTTGGGTGCTTCCCTTTTTGTTCTTTCTACCTCCAATCTATTTCTTATGGTAGATTGGTTGTAGACAACTTCTCTCTTTGCTTTAGCTAAGAGCAAGGGTTAACCCCTGTATATTTTCTTTCTTTAATATAATATTAATTTAGCAAAAAAAACCTTGTAAAATCCATATTTAATTTTTTTTGACCCCAAAAATATTTTAAAAATATGGGGAGATAGCTAATTTCATTTTCTACATTTTAAAAATGATTTGTGATTTTTCTCAAATATTACCTATTTAATTACTATTTTGTAAGAAGGTTTAAACTGTTTTTAAATTAAAAATTAGTTATGAAATCCCTAATTTAACAGTTGATTAACCCCAATTCCATTTCAGTCGATTGTTTCTTTTTCAGAACTCTCTCGAGTTTTCTTCATCTCTCTCTAAACTCTCACAATCTCTCCCACTCGCTAGTCTCTCTCTCTCTCTCTCTCTCTCTCTCTCTCTCTCTCTCTCTCTCTCTCTCTCTCTCTCTCTCTCTATACCGTGGCTAAATCTCTCTATCCCTCTCACTTTCTCCCTCAATCACTCATCTCTCCCTCTCCTCTTTTAATATGTGTGTGCATGAGTGCCCAAAAGGGGTATGTGTGGCTGCGTGCTGGTATGTAAGTATATGGCTGGTGTGACTCTATTGCTGCGAATTGATATCATCCTCTCCTCTGTTCATCACTTCTAGCTGTTGTTGTTGTGTTCCTATGGCTGTGTGGGTGTATGAATCATTGTGTGCGTGTGTATACATAGTGGGTGCGTGTGTGTCTTGCCGAGTAGTGAGTGAGAGTTCGATTTCGAGCTTGTATTTTATGCTGTGATGTTGTGGGATTGTAGGTGTTGCGTGTATTTGTCACCGTGTGCATGTATATGCAAATTGCTGTGTTAAATTTTGGGGCTTTTCTGTTATAATAATTTGTTGGTTGTGTTGTTGTTAGTTGGGGGAGGATTCCGGTGTTGAAGCTTCCGAAAGGGAGCTCCACCGTGAGCTCTCTCTTGGCCAGTGATGACCTGTTAGATTTTATTTAATTGGCTCTGGGGAATTTCGTTGTTAATTTGATTAATTGCTAAAGATATGTAGTTATTGTTATGCAAAAATCTTAGGGAATGCTATGTTAAGAATTAGGAGGTGTTTTGGTTGGAAAACCCAATTTTCGGGGCACCCTCGAACATTTCCACCGTCGGCGATGAGCTTCGGTGAGCGAACGGGGGACGATGATGATTGATTTTGAGTCCGAATAAATTATGTAATATATTATTTCAGATATAATTTTTATTAAATGTTGGGAAAAGTTTAAGTGCAAAATTGTTAGTGTTAAATATTAATGGTATTAGTAGTTCGAACTGTTAAAGTGTAGTAGGTTTTGGTATAATGTACAGAACGATGTGGTTGTTATTGAAACTGTGTCGGCTATGTCCGACTGATAGTATACCCGTACAAATGGGATGTCGTCAAAATTTTCTAAAAATTATAAATTTTCTAAAAATATTATTTTCACCTTTCTCGAGTATATATATATATGTTACTAGTGGTATAGTATTCGAATTATGTGAAATGTTATAATTATGTAGTGCTAATTAAATGTTAATTAGAGGATTGTTAAATGGAAATTAGAGTGAGCATGTGTAATTAGAAGCTAATGATGTTAAAGTGGGACGTACATACTATGAATTGGTTTGTGAAGGGTTCAAGAATATATTGAATTCTGAATTGTTGATTCTGATTTGGTAAGTTTTGTTTAGACAGGTTAGACGTTATTATAAAGGAGGTGCTGTCCAATTTTCTTTGCAATTATTTTTTAATTCTTATAGTAATTAGACAAGAGTTATTTGTGAACCAATGTGCTATGTGAATTATAGGGTATAAGTAAGCTAATATTATGTGCTAAGTGTTATGTGATTTATGTGGTTATATATATTACTTTTTTAAGAATATGATCAGTGTGTGGTTTATGTGTTAAATGGTAAAGCGTAATAGGACACGATTGGGTAGAATTGAATTAAATGGTTAAGGTTATACGCATACTGAAGTACTACTTTACCTGTATATAGGTACGCATAGGAGGCCAGCTAAGAACCAGCGCAGATGTAGATGGAATGTAGAGGAAGGAGATAATTATCGGGACTGACAAGTGATAAAGGGAATGTAATAACCCAAATCTGTACTTGAGAAAAATTTTCATTTTAGGGATGAATAGTGATTTGCATGGATGAATAGTGAAATTATGGATGAATAGTGAATTTTGAGGATTAAGAAATTTTTCATGTCACCCTATGTACGGGATATGAAATGGATATTTCGAAGTTATATTAGTAATCTACGAGGTAAATAAGTGTTTGTAAACGCGATCGGAATTCATAAATTCCAAACTTTATTTTTATGGAATATTTGACCGAGCAGTGAAGAGCATATCAATGCGATCAAGACAAGTGAGTTATTTAAATCAAGGATTCAAGGATTTGGTATTTTAGTATTTTATTAAAGGTGATTTAAGGATATAGAACGAAAACCCCAGAGTTAGTATAATTTAAGAATCGTTAGAATTTTACAACGAGATTAAGAGAACGCGAAACAAATTAGGGATTAAATAACTTAACGAGATTAGAAACCATGCATGATCATCTAGGGCCTTGTATTAAGTGAATTTTGGTGGAAAAGAAATCAAGAAAAGAAAAAGAAAAAGAATTGATGAGGTGTGTGAAGGAGAGCAAGACAACAAGGCTACACATCACCATTTTTCTAACACACCACACAATAATTACAAGTGTAACAAGGGGGAGTATAGGCTGGTTATACATCATAAGTATCTCACAAAATTCAATCACCAACTAGTCAAAGTAGAGCAAAAGCAAAAGAAAGCCAAGAACACCATTTCCTTAACAAAAATTCTGCTCCTTTTAGCAAAACCATCGGGCCACTTCCAGCCACTCAAATATGATGATCTATAGCTCAAAAGAAAGCCATTGAAGAGTATAAGGTGTGGTAAAAATTTGAGAACCAAACTCCTATTTTTCGATTTTATATGAATTTTACAAGATGATGATGAATAGTGGTGAATAGTAACTTAACATTGTTTTCTTGTTTTGATCTTAAGGTTTAAGCTTTATAAAGGCTATCCAAGGCTTGTTAAGTGTTTACAAACACTTGTTAGTGTTGCTAGAGCTCCCAAGAAGGTAAAAAACCTAACCCACCTTTGAGTTCATATGAGTTTTTGATGTGGTTTTTATGTTATATAAAGGGGGTGTTTGGGGGAACTTTTTTTCAGAATAAGTCAACTTATTTTAAGACAAAGTTAGAGATTCCTAACTTTTTCCTAAAAAAGTTAACTTTTTTTTTTTGCAACTTATAGAATCTCAAACTTACATTAAATACACTCATAAATTTTTTTTATCAAAATATGAAATTTTTACCCGAAAATAAGTCCATAAGGACTTAATTTAAGGTTTTCCAAATAGGCCAAAAGATAGGTTCATATTAAGTAGTTTTATGATTATTTGGCTTTATAAAAATATGTAAAATTATGGGTGATGGATGTGAGCCTCACCACTGACCTTAGAGGAGTATGATAGATGTTGGTTGATGTTGGGGATGTATGGTATGCTTTGGTGATTGATTTGGAGTGGGCGTAAAATGGAAATGTTCGTTTTATAGCCGTCGTAATGACGAAATTTTGTTAGCCCCTCAAAACAGTGAACCCCGAGACCATATAATTGATTTTAGAATCACAACTGCATATGGTTGTGTAGGTATAGTTGTCTAGTTTATTTCGCTGCAAGAATCATGTCAAAAGAGTTTACAGTTTAGGAGATATGACCATTTTAGTGAAAGTTGTTCGAGGAATGGAACTGCAGAAATGTACCAAGTTTGTGGCTATAATTGAGACCCTTAATAGTCGAATTATAATGTGAAATATTGAGGATAAATACTAAGGTCAGTTAGTTAAGTATGTGCAGAGGTTCCGAGTACAAATCATTATTTTCCGATTTTATAAAAATGCGTTAGCCCAGGTTGCGCAAGTGGAAAAGCCCTTTTAGGAGACAGTACTATTCATTGCAAACCACTGCCCTGTTTTGGTAAATTTCGAAAAATACATCTTCTGTCTAGAGCCATGTCTTGAGTTGGTTACCTTCTAGACATTCTCTAGATTGTGCACGCGAAAATGGTGCGTCATTTGAGTTAGCCGTTATCGAGTTATGAAGGTTTTAGTAAAAGGGGTGCAAATAGTAAGAATCCGCAGTTAACCAAACTTCGAAAATACATTTCACCTATCTAGACCCATGTTTTCGAATCAAGATTTTTATGATAAATATTACAAATACCAAAGATTATTTTAGAAGTGGTTTCATATTTTAATATGTTTCCAGTGATTTATTAAAAGTGTTGGAGTGCGCGTCAAGGAATAGTAATTTTCAGGAAAGTCAACTCTTGAGATGCTACCTTGGCCATCCGTTTTGGCTAAGTTAATAGAGGAATTTCGAGTTGACTAAAACACGGAACTTGTTAAGATTATCAAGGCAACATATTGGTGTAATGAACGAGGTTATAAATGGTCAAGTATAACTTGAATTTAGGGAGCGATTTCGGACTAAAATTATGACTTAATTGTTTATTGATTAACATGGACTTAGTATGAGTCTAGAGGGACCCCTTAGTGCCTTGTTTGTGATTGGCTTAAGTGTCTGAGCATTGAGTTATAAGTGGATCGTATAGGGGATTAATCGCATGTTTTCTTGACCTTGTTTAGATTGTCGGATTCCGCTACGAGCCCCTGCTACATCAGGAGTACCAGGCAAGTTTACTTATGCATACTCTATCATTCAGAGTATATATATATATATATATATATAAATGCAGGAAATATATTGATTAAGTTTTTTATCCATATTTGCTAGTATTCTATCTAGTTGTTAAATTCCGATATTGATGAAATTAAACGCATGTATTTTATTTATTGTTCAAACTGTTCATCCGGATAATATAGATGATAGTAGTATATCTTAGGGTGAGGAGGCATACTCATCCTCTACCGATAGCAAACATAATAATTAGCGTAAGAAATAGGAGACGGCCGAACCAGTATATCTTAGGGTGAGGAGGCGTACTCATCTTCTACCTGTATATCTTAGGGTGAGGAGGCGTACTCATCCTCTACCAGTATAACTTAGGGTGAGGAGGCGTACTCATCCTCTACCAGTAGAACTTAGGGTGAGGAGGCGTACTCATCCTCTACCGGTAGCATACAGCAGCTGTAATAGGACTGATCATCCTTTACGGATAGATGACGAGGGAAATCTCCTGAATATGATCCATCAGTAGTAATGGAAGTATATAATCGCCCAATGTATATGGGTAATATTCAGTATGGTGGAGAACCCAATGGTTCATTTCTTAAGAAGTATTGATGTATATATATATATATACATATATATATATATATATAGGTAGTATTCAAAAAGGGTGGAGAAGATAGGAGTGCATTATGCTACCTGCGAATGCAAATGAATGAATTTTTTTCTAAATAGCATCTTTTGGAAATTAAGTTGTTGGTAATCAAAATATACGATTTATATATATATATATATATATATATATATATATATATATATTCTGGTGATATAAAACTTGCTGGGCATTTTTGGCTCATTCTTGCTATTTTAAATATTCTAAAACAGCGGCGTCCGGAGCTGGAACTAGTGTGACGAACCGAGATAAAGGAAAGGGGAAAAGCAACTAATTTAGCGCATTAGCCTTATAGTATCTGAGAAGGGTGTGAGCTGGAAAGTAGTTGTTTAATGCTCTATTATCTAGTATTTTGAAGTTGTATTAATGTTTCAGAGATTCTGGGAAGTGAACTTGATATGTAATAACTTTTGGATTATTAAGTACTTGTTCTAAGACTATAACCCGTGGATTAATTGTGGAGTTTATTATTAATATTGTTGTAGATTATATTGTGAGCAGATGATTGAATATTTCGCAAGAGATGTGACGACCGGGATTCCTGTAGGGGATTTTGGGGCGTTACAAGGAAAATGGATGTGTGATCGAAGAAAGGTCAAGTAGAGACGGATATGAAGTGATAAGAAGTTAAAGTATTGGAACTGGAAACCCTGTGTATTGAGGCAAGTATACTATCCCTCAATTATTGTTCAAGTGATGTGAACCTGTCCCGTTAATTCTATGATGTTCTTTCAAATTCCTTTTTGCAAGTATCTGTATGCTTCATTTTCATTCTGAATGATGTAAGTATGTTTCTATTAATTGTGAGTTTTCTTCCAAATCAAGTTGCTAGGGTCTGCACCCCTTTCTTTTGTTTAAGTGACTCGAACCTTGTATTGAAACTTTATTACCCAATTGCTATTCCTTTTTAAATATTCTTGAACCCTTTATACCTTATTGATTATTCCTTATAAATTTTTGTTAAAATACCCGTGCCTTACTTATCCTTATGAACCATTATTTAAACTCATGTGCCCTATTAATTACCCTGTTCCCTGTTGAACCATAATTCTTGACTTATAATTTATGCCTTGTTTTAACTTAGTCTTTTCATTATGCTTACTCCTTTAAGCCATACCAGCATAATCAAACTTAATAACCCTTGAATTAAATTCTAGAATCCTAAACCCTTGTTTTATTCTTTATTAACTAACGACTCTTCATTATTTATAACCAATGTATTACTCAAATCTTTCTTTGAACTTCAGATTCCTTTATTCCAAGATTATCATATAAATTGTTGTTAAATTCCTAGAATCTTAACAATTGCTTTGTTCCTTAATTGAGAAATGTTTTCTTGTTGATATATGATTCAATTTTGTTGAACCTTGCCATGCTTAGTTTAATCTTATTGCTTTGCTGATTTTGATTCCCTATATCAATTGCTTCCTTGATTCTTAATCTTTTAATGTTACTCCCTAAAATGGCTTAATTAATTAAAGATGTTTTTTTAAAAATTCCTTATACTGGGCTGATCTGTTATTAGTGAGTATAAAAGACTTTTAAAAGTGAATTTTTAAAGATTTTAATGTGGGTCATTCCGTCAAAATGTTTTCTACGGATTCCTTCAGATTGGAGGCGTAAGAGGCCGGGTGACGCCGGTCCAGCATTTTTTTTTAGCGTAAGAGGCTAGGGTGGTCCTAGTCCAGCACTTTTATTAAAGGCCAATGTGTAGCCTAATTGGGAACCCAATTTTAATGTCCAGAGGGACTTCGTGTCCCGTATGGGGACTTTACGTGGCTGATCACCCGTATTGTCCGGAGTCGTGGAAAATCTCCAATCAACTTAAATGTTTTCAAAATGGTTTTAATGAACAGAATGTTTTGATGAGAAGCTGTGACTAAAGAAAATGAAAAGTCTTATTATGTGATGGAAATTGAGTTATTTCTTTGAGATAGTTTGATCATTGATATTGTTCATCAATGAAATAATGTAAAATCGTTGTTCACTATACTATGTACTTGCTGAGCGTTCTTTGGCTCACTCTTGTTTTGTTTTACCTAACCCTTTGCAGTTAGGTTTAACGAGGATCTACTACATTTATCCCTGTGAATGAGTGCGATGAGGCATTCTATACAGGATAGATTTCGAAGCTAGAGCGGGTAAGCACAGATTTGGATTGAGCTACGAATTAGATGGTATAGTAATTTGTATTAGAGCAGAGATAAAAGTTGTAATAATTTGTATTAATTAGATTCTTGTTTCATACCATAACCTGGAATCGATCCTCGGTGAGGAATCGTTGGTGTATTAAGTTTTATTTATATTTGTTAAATGGGAATTTGGTTTGGGTTGAATTACAGGTGGATAGTCCGATTTACGAATACTTCATGCCGAATTTTTATAAAATTCACCTGGGTTACCGGGTTTTTGTATTTGTTATTGGTTGGGGGTGTTACACGCTTACCTGGCTAATTTGGATTGGTGTCTAGAAAGGTGTTTAACTTCTTGGCAATGCTTGCACCTGCCTGGCCAATCAGGACTAATGCTTTTTGAGTTGTGACTTTTAGTAGTATCTTATTGTTAGGAGCAAGGTCTAGATTTAAGACAATTCGAGTTCTCTTCATCAACTAGGATTGAGTCAAAAGAAGTAGAAGTTCCATTAGTTATCATGTCTATTGTATCTATAGGAGTTAATTTGATAGATGAGGTTGTTTCGTGGTCAACTCTTGAGGATAGTTAAATTGAGTCTTTTCTTGAGGAAGATGTTTTGTTAGAGTATGAGAGTACTAAAGAACTTCATGAGCTTTATCAAAAAATTTCTTCTGATGAGATGTTAGATGAATTGAATGCCATTTGTTCTAAGCATGAAACCCAACTTTAGGATAGTTCTTTTAATCCTATGTCCGTTGTTAAGACTTCTGTTGGTGAGCCACTTACATTCGTTCCTAGTCCATTTATTTCCACTCTTGATGAGTCTTTTGTAGTTGATAATGAAACTCATGTTGTTATCTCTAGTGACATAGTTCATAACCAAGAATTTCAAGTGATAAATTTGCTTTAACAACATAAAGAAGCTTCTAATTGGTCTATGAATGATGTTAGGGGTATGAGTTTTATTTTGGTGCATGATCATATATCTTTACTAGATAATCATGTATTTGTGGGTGAGTTTCAAATGCGTGTTGATAGTGTTACGAATGTTGTTTTCCCTCGATCTGTTATTGGTTAGTAAGTGTTTTCGTATGTATCTCAAATAGTGAAGTGTAGGTATGGGGGAGCGTGTGTGTGTGCATTATAGGTAATAATTAATCTCCATCATCCCTTATCAGGTATTCTCGTCCTTTTACTTTGTCATTTTTCTCTCATTTGTATACATTGAGGACAATGCATGATTTAGGTATGGGGGAGGAATTTAGTAGTATTATAATAAAAAAAATCAAAAAAATACAAAAATAACTCTAGCCTTGTAAAATGATTACTTGTTATAAGTAGGCATGATCCACCCTTACATGCTATAGTACTCTTGTGTTTCTGATGCTTTTGATTGAGAAGTGATATGCTAAGTTCTTGTGCACACACTTACACTAGCGAGTTGAAACTAGTAGACTTATTGAATGTTTTAAGTAACTAAAAGGACATGAATATGTTCAAGAAGATTTGGTTTGCATGCTTTGAGTACAAGTAGGTGCATTAAAGAGATTTTTGCTTGTGATTGATTATGTTTTGCCACCAAGTGAGATTTTGAGCCTATATGCATATCTTTTGCATTTTATATTCGTTTGCTTGAGTGTCCACATGTTGTTTGCATTGCTAGCACTTGTTTTAGATCTTTCTTGAAACGCATGACATTATTTGATGATAAGATAATAAAGGCATTTAGGAATAACCTATTATTATCCAAATTACCACACCCTTTATATATGATCAATTAGTTACCCCTTTGAGCTTTATCCTATTTTTTCGGTGACACATCACATTACTTGCCTAGACCTTTTTCTTGTGTAGCCTAAGTATACTTGATCCCAATTGTCAAAGGCTAGTAGGAAGTTGAAGGAGTAATAAGGTGTGTAAGATGGGGTTTACTTCTGTTCATTAATTTTGGAGAAATATTGGATTTTGTTGCTTACTTGTTAGTCATTAAAGAAATTTTTGAAGAAGGATTGTGGTTGCTTATATATTTATATTATCTATCTTAGCTCTCCAAAAAAAAAGAAAAAAAAAAAGAAGAGAAAAAAAGAGAAAAAAAAGAGAAAAAAAGAGAAAATAAAAAGAAAAAAAAAAGTTATATGAGAGCATACTTATGTTTTTGTGCGATCTTTCTTCATTCGACTATTCAAGCATTTTGTTGGAAGAAAATTAGAAATCCATGTATGGGGAGGAAGTATGGTGTTGTGTATGATTTATTATGGTTCCTGCTAGCTTTTGACACTTGACCTTATTTTGCCTCACTTGACATACCTTGTCCCTAGTCCCGTTATAACCCAAATAAAGACCTTTTGATTATCATCATTAATGTATGTTGTGTTAAAATTAGATTGATATCAAGTGTCAAGCATGCTTATGATTTTGTTGGAATTGAGTGATACACTTACCCTTTTTTTGAGTAAATATTCTTTTGTGAGTGAAATGTGAGTTATTACTTGTTTCTGCATATGAGATCCTAATTTTTGACTCTAAGATGTACTCTTGTGGGCTTAGAATGGTTACCAACTTATTTTCATAGTAAATGTGTCTTACTTTCTAAATCAAGGTTCATTTGATTTCGAGTTTTAAAAACAAGCTTTAATAGCATATAGTTTCTTAAAACAAGGTTCGCTGAGGTAAAGTTCATTAAAAGCCAAGTTCAATAAGATATGATTCCTTAAAACATGGTTCATTAAAACCTGGTTCTTTAAAAAATAAAGGTTCAGTAACACTTAATTGGTTTACTAAAACAATATTCGGTAGGATAGAAGTTAAGGAAACATGAGTGAGTAATACTAGAGTTAATAAAACATGATTTAGTAAACTGGAAGAAAGTTATCAATCAATAAATTGTAAATTAGGTGTTAAGTTGTCAAAATTGTATTTAAGATTTAAAAGCTTAATTGGGTTCACAAGGTATAAGGTGACAGATGTAATGAAGATTGAAATTTAAAGCAGGGTACATGTTATAGAATCAAAGTTCACTGTTAATCTAAAGTGTATATCAAAAGATAGTCCTCAAGATAACTTAATAGAATAGTACATGAAGGTACAGGTTACAAGAAAATTGATTTGAAAGAAACATGTGATAAACAACAGAGGCAAATATACTTCACTTGAACAATAAGTGAGGAATAGAAACACTTGCCTTAATATACATAGTTCTGATTCCAACACATCGATTTGTTATTCAACTTTACGTCAGTTTCTACTTCCTTATACATCAGTCTCTACTCGACTATACTTTCGTCTTTTCTCCACAATTTGTCAGTCTCTACCTCAACGTACTCGTTAACATCGATAACGTCTCACTTCAAAGATTCCATTTACACACGTACTGGCTTTTACCGGCCTCCTACTTGTAGCTATATACAGGTAAGGTACTACTTCAGTACACAACTAACCAAACCCTTATTGTTTAATCTAGTCTACCCAGATGATTCCTATAAAGCTTTACAATTAGAGCGCACACACACACACACACATATAATATATATATATATATATATATATATATATATATATATATATATATATATATATATATATATATATATATATATATATATATATATATATATATGGGAAAAGAGTATCTAAAGTACACAATAGAGAAGTTCTCTATTAGTGCGGCTTAAAATATGATAAATTAATTATTATTTGAACAATCGAACCGTACGGATGTTAAATTCATACAAAAATACGCGAATGTACAAATTTTCATGTAATTTAATTATTTGGAACTATAAATTTATAACAATAAGATTATGAGAAATCTGTGTCGTTGAATATATATAGAAAATAGTATTATTATAAAAGTGATGCTCCACTATTTCAAATATAATAAAAATTTGTATACAATGTTATTTCGACATAAACTTTTCATCCGTACGGTTGGATTATCAAAAATAATAATAAAATACAAGATTTAAGGTGCACTAATAGGGAACTTCTCTATTGTGTGCTTTAGAAACTCCATGCCCTATATATATATATATCATAGGTTATACCTATAAAACTTTCATAGCACAACCGATTCAACTAAATAGGAATATTTAATCACTTAGCACTTAGCATGTATAACACACATTGATCATACTAGCAAAGTTGTGTAGTATAATTAGATAACCCACAGAAACACGTGGCACATATTGTCAATTTACACTTATAACTTATAACACACATATAACATATATACGAATAATCCTTGTTGAAAAACTATAAGAATTATAAAATAATTCTAACAAAAATTGAGCAACACTTCCTTTATAAAATGGACTAACCTGTCGGAATACAACCGACTCAAAAGCACTTAAGCAATCTTTAGCTCATATATCATTTTAACTAACCAAGTTAATATCAAATTCTAAGGAATCAGGTTAACGTACTAAATCATACTTTCAACACTTAATCAATCAAGCCTTTAATCCAATATCTTGCACATAAACTATTAAAGACAAAAATCTGAACCGATCAGTCACAAAGAATGTCACTTTACTGCAAAAAGATAAATTCAAATGAAAAAGTATAAAACACGAAAATCGTAGACAATTTCAAGAACTTTCTAGAATGATATAGCTCAAAATTTTTGAAAATATTTTCAATTTAATAGGAATTTTCAAAGATGGAGGTTTAGAATTCGGAATCATACTGGTAGGTTTTACAAATCACAGAAATACTCATACTTCCAAGTCAAATCTCAGAAAATGTAAAGAACGAAAGTTGAAGATAATTGAATTACCTTTCCAGAAAGTCTAGAACCGTTATCATACGATAAACAAGGAATGAGATACGAATTTAACAAGGATTCAGCAGCGCTAACTATTCTACCATTACAAACAATTCATCAAGACACCTACACAAACCATATCACATACATGGATCACACACACATTCACTTCACTCCCTCCTTTAGCCCTCTTCACCAACACCAAAAACACAAGACAAACACCCGCACAACTAACAACAAATATACATACATATAATTATACAACTAACACAAGTTCAAAGCCCACTTCATTAATTTACAAACCCATTCCAAGAACTCAACTAAAATTCATTAAAAACTCACATGCAAGGATTTATTTATATACTATCGTCATTGTTAAAACATGAATATATACATAGAAACCATTAAAACAAACCCATGAGCTCACTTTGAGTTCATTGCACATGGATGAGTTGTCTTGGATGAGCCCAAATTTCATGGGTCTTCATCAAGAACAACCTCCCAAACCCTTAACCACTCTTGCATGCCACAAAAGAGGTCAAGAACTCCTACTTTGAAATTTTCGGATTTTTGGACTTTAACTAAACTTAAAAATATGATCAAGAATAGATAGATATTTGACTGAGGATCATTTTGGTTATTAGAACACAAGATTTGGTGAAGAAATCACTTATTAATAGGTGTTTAAAGTTTGTAAAGCTTGAGGTTTAATGGTGGTTTGGGAAGAAGAAGAAGACCACGGGAGAGAGAGAGAGAGAGAGAGAGAGAGAGAGAGAGAGAGAGAGAGAGAGAGAGAGAGAGAGAGAGAGATAGTAAGTGGCTGGCGAATGAAATAAAAAAAGGGGTGGGTTTGCCCTTTTATACAAGCTTGCACACAATTTGTCACTTTAAATCAATTTCACTTATTAATTAGATTTAAAAATCCTACTTATTAAATATATTGGATTAAATATACAAATCTTCACATATATATTTAAAACACAAAATTACCTTTCTGTAGGTATTTTTAAAATATTTTTGAGATCATTATTTAAGAAGATAATGATTTTACAAGTTTTGATTATTTAAAAGAATAAGTATTGTAAAATCACTATAAAATACTTAGGTTAAAAAATAAATTAATCCTATATTTTTAAAAAGTCTCTAAATATGAGAGGATGATAACATGGAAAGTTTCATGATTTTTACTCACTCCAATGATCTTATAAAAATCTTAGAAGATTACTAATGCATGTTTTAAATAATTTTTAATGCTAAAAAATGTAAATAAAAATATACGAACACATACGACACTTGCAAATCATCATATAATCACTTAAACATGTATTCAAACATACTTTATCTTTAAAAAAAATATTCACACCACATAATTCACATTTAACAATTAAATAAACACTTAAATAATTACGAAAATTTCTAGGTCGCTATATTCTTCCCCCCTTAAAATGATTCTGTCCTCAGAATCTCACCTAAGTAAACAAATGAGGTTACTTTGCGAGCATCTCCCTTTCAAATCCCAAGTTGTGTCTTCAACTTTAGGATCCCTCCACAATAACTTAACCAAACTAATAGTCATATTCCTGAGCTTCTTATTTGTCCTATCTTGAATTTCTATCGGTTGCTCCTCGTAAGATAGATCTGGCTGAATCTAGATAGGGTCATACTCAATCACATGACTCGAATCTCGATTATATTGCTTTGGCATAGATACATGAAAAACATTGTGTATGTGATACATGTGCGGAGGTAAAGTTATCTTGTATGCGACTTTTCCGACTCGTTTCAAAATTTCAGAGGTCCAGCATACCTCAAACTCAGCTTTCCTTTCTTACCAAATGTTGTTACTTCTTTCTAAGGTGATACCTTTAACAACTCTTAATCTCCCACTTCAAAACTCATGTCTTTCCTATCTTGATCAGTATACTTTTGTTGTTAATCCTGAGTAGTAATCAATCTCTTTTGTATAATCTCAATCTTTTTCTTCGTCCGTTGAATCATCTCTGGTCCTAAAATCTTCCTCTCACCAACTTTTTCCCAATACACAGGTGATCTACACTTTTTTTCATACAAGGCTTTATATGGTGGCATCCCAATACCTGCCCTGCGTGATAGCTGTCAGTATACGAAAACTCAACCAATGGCAAATGTTTATCCCAACCTCCTTTAAAATCTAACGCACAGGCTCTCAACATGTCTTCTATAGTTTCAATTGTCCTTTCACTTTGTCCGTCCGTATGTGGATGATAAGTTGTACTTAATTTGAGTTGGGTTCCTAAACACTCTTGATTCGCCAAAATCTTGAATTGTGTTAGGTCTTGTATGATGGCTATATTAAGCTAGAAGGGGGGGTTTGAATAGTTTAATTACCAATTTAAAAATTATTATGGCGTTTTAAAAATATTTTTCCCTTTTTAAATATTTTACCGAGTCGTTAACAGTTTATAAGTGCTGAAATAAAAGATAAGGGAAGAAAATACCACACAGGAGTTTTTATCCTAGTTCGCGATGGCGCAACCTCTAATAGATTCGCTCGCCCCTACTCCAGTCCCCGAGCTCCTCTCCGGACTGGAGATTTCCTTATAAAATAAACTCGCTCCTTTAGTAAGGGGAGAAGCCTTTACTATAACACCCCTATACCCAGTATCCCGGATAGGGCGCCACCCAAACATTAACATATAAGAATACCTGTAATAATAAAACTTAATACACCAACAATTCCTCTCCGAGGATCGATTCCAGGTTATGGTATGAAACAAGAATCTAAATTATACAAATTATTATAACTTCTATCACTACTCTGAATACAAACCACTATACCGTCTATTCTGTAACTTAATCTCAATCGTGCTTACCCGCTCTGGCTTCGAACTTTATCCTGTATAAACTGTCTCCTCGCTCTCATATGATTTGTAAGGTGTAGGTATCCATCCTTAATCCTAATTGAAAGGTTACGGAAAATAGAGCAAGAGTGAGCCAACAATGCTCAGCAAGTGCAAAGTATAGTGAAACAACAATTTATCAATATATTTCATTGATGAACAATATCAATGATCAAACCATCTCGAGGAAACAACTCAATTTCTATCATAAAATAAAACTTTCCATTTTCCTGTAATTCATAACTTTTTCTCAAATCATTTCTTTCCTTTAAATCATTCTATCAACAGAACATAATTTTCATAAAACTTGTTAAAACATTTAAGTTGATTAGAGTTTCTCCACGACTCCGGACAATACGGGTGATCAGTCACGTAAAGTTCCCATACCGGACACAAAGTCCCTCTAGACATAAAATTGGGTTCCCAAATAGGCAACACATTGGCCTTTAAAAAAAGTGTTGAACTAGGACCACCCTAACCTCTTACGCTAAAAAAAAATAATGGACCGGCATCACCCGTCCTCTTATGCCTCAAATCTGAAGGAATCCGTAGAAAATATTTTGCCGGAATCCCCCACAATAAAATCTTTAAAACATTTCACTTTTAAGTCCTTTATACTCACTGATAACAGATCAGCCTAGTATAGGGAATTTTAAAAACATCTTTAATTAATCATTTCATTTTCATTTGCAATAATAAAAGACAGAGGATCAGGGAAGCATTTGATATAAGGAATCAATAACAGCTAAGCAATAAGATTGAACTAAACATTGCATTATGCACTAAAATATGATCATATCTCAATAAGCACTACGCCAAAAAAGCTCATATGCAACGCCATGTTTACTGTTGCTTTAGGCCAAAAAAGCGTTGCATTAGACCAAATGCAACACCAGGGGGCATTGCATCCGCGACCGTTGCGTTTAACCCCATAATGCAACACTTTTTGGTATCTAAAGCAACAGTAATAAGCGTTGTATCTGACGTGTAATGAAACACCACAGCAAGCGAATGCAATACCAAAAAGGCGTTGCATTTGACATTAGACATAATTCCAATTCCACGTCACGAAAGTGTGTCCCACTAGCATGCCACGTCAGCAATGGGTCCAGCTGGCATGCCACGTCAGTAACAGTCCAGCTAGCATTCCACGTCATCAACAGTACAGCTGGCATGCCACGTCAGCATGTGGGGCCCACTTGCCATGTCGACTGTGGGGTCTGCCATGCCACGACATCTATGGGTCCCACATGCCACGTCAGTAGTGGGTCCCACGAGCCACATCAGTACAAGGTCCCACGTGTCACATCACCACTAGGGGCTACAGCTATGTAATGCAACGCTTTTATTTGCTTTTTAAAACACTAGTATCTTATCAAAGGCAACACTATATTTACCAAATGCAACACTAAAATATCTAATGCAACACAGGAAATATCAAATGCAACGCTTTAATTAAAATTTCTGCAATATTCTCTTTCTTACATAAAGAAACCCATCAAAATACATTCAAAGGCATTCGAAGCCATCCAAAACATTCAACCAACCACCAAATAGTTACAATCATCCACACCAACATCTTACTAATACCTAATAAAACCATTACTAATACATCCAAAAGGAATCCAACATATTCTAAACCAACAAGCACATACGATTAAGTCTAAATTAATGTGCACAAAGGCATTAATATGTTTACCAGTACTCTCCATCCATGCCCATTGCAATGACAAGACATCCTGATCCATACTTAAAAAGCCGCCCAATGTAACATGCTCCATACCTGAAGATTGAGCCATTGCGAACTTTTCCAACGAGTGGCATCCAGATCACTGATGCCTGTGATGGTACCCATGTATCTGCGCACTCCTGACTCTTTTGTCTCAAACATCATTCTAAACCTCATTCCAAGTGAAACTTGAGCATACATTGCTTTGTTATACTTGGCTAAAGGAATCACAAACTCAGCTGGGCTAGCCCTGTGTAAATTTACTACAGTAAGTATTTGATATTTCGAAAATTCCAATGTCATAATAGAAAGTATCAACATCTGCAGTACCTTGGATTGTAAAATATAGTGAATGGGCTGTTATTAGCAGTAGCATGAGCAGCTGCAGCCAGAATCCCGATGTGCATGCTGTCACTGGATATAACGGATGAGGAGAGAGCAGACAGCTGTCGATTGCAGCTTAATTAGCATCATGTTGTTCTTTTCGCTTCTTTCCTATAGAAACAACAAGAATATTAGAATTCCAAGAGAATACGCGAAAACCAAACATCAAATTAGAGAGTTAGATCCACATGTCAAAAACTACCACTTGTAAATTCTTTAACTTTTTGTCCTAATTATAGAACAATTAATGGCAGATCTGAAACAATTTCATGAGATCCTTCGGCCTCCAGTGAAAGTTTACCCACTGATTGAATCTTCATCTCGCCTCAATTGCAAGAACATTAACAAGGCACTGATTACCTTCCAAAGACCTTCTTATTGTAATTAACAACTCGCCTCAATTTGCCAATATATGTGTTGCTGGATCAATCAGCTTAAAAGTTATACAGTAAAGAAGGTCAAATGCACAATCCTTTTCTGTCGGAAAAAGAATTATCAGTTAGAACTAATATATGTACGACAAATATCTCGGAACTTAAAACTAAAGATGAACTAAAATACAAATCCAGTATTACTAAAAGATGAAATAAAGAAGACATAAACCTGCAATATAAAGGTACAACATAGTGCCTGGAAGAAACTTCAAAAAGGTAGCTCCAACCAGTGTCCGCGGCTTAACTATAAAAAAAATAGTACAGAATTAGATAGACACGTCAAAGTAATAAATATCGACCAGCGGATATATGAGGGGGGGAGAGAGATAGAGAGAGAGAGAGGGAGAGAGGGGGGGGAGAGAGAGAGAGAGAGAGAGAGAGACTTTCCATAAGTGAGAGCATGAACAATAGTGTTACGGCGAGAATTGTAATCCTTGAATATTTCTTCAACAATGTGGGGATTCGAAGCTATATCCATGTTTTTCCTCACTACAAAACACAGATCTGAGGGTAAATTTGAAATCTTCACAAGAATTAATAGTACAGATCGAAACTTTATGCAAATTAAACAGAATTAAATCGAAAAAGTTGTGTAATTAAATTAGGGTTTGTGAAAGAAATGATACTTACATGGAAATTGTAGGGAGTATTCGATGGTTCTCTAGTTTTCAGTAACAACGGCAGTTTTCAATTTGTAAAAAAATTGTCAATTGGAGGTGTGGAGAGAGTTTGAAGAGAGAGGGCTTGTCGAGGGAGAGAGTAGAGTAGAGAGGGAGAGAGTGTTTTTGGGGGAATTATAGTAAGTGTTTTCGTAACACTGTTTTGGTTAACACTGTGTCTAAAAATTTCATTTTGGGGGGAAAATTGCCAGCCCAAAATTTTACCCCAATCTAGCTGTTCACATACTAACACAAACTATTTTGGGTATTTTATTTTATTTTTCTTTTTTTTGAACATCAATTATATTGTTTTAATTTTAAATTTATAAAATTTTGGAAAACCTAAAAACATGAATGATAAAAATGAAAAATCCATGCAAAAATAAAAAAAAAATTAAAATAAATTATTTATCAAGGAAATGTGTACTTTGACCGATTTGACTATTAAAAAATCTAACCAAATAAATCTAGGATTTTTTTAAAAAATTACCACATCAATAAAACTGTTTTACCTTGGCATCCGTACGATTGGAACGTCGAAAACCAAACCAAATACATCTAGCAAATTTTTTAAGAAATTACCACATCAGTAAAATCGTTAGATCTTGACATCCATACGTTTGGAACGTCGAAAAAATAATTTAAAAAAATAGATTCATCATTCGGGACAAGACTAGTTAAAAGAAATGTCCACTTTGACCGGTTCGACCGTTATAAAATCAAACCAAATACATCTAGAATTTTTTTTTAAAATTTACCACAATCGCTAAAATTGTTAGATCTTGACATCCGTACGATTAGAACGTCGAAAAAATAATTTTAAAACATAGATTCATCATTCGGGACAAGACTAGTTAAAAGGAAAGTCTACTTTGACCAGTTTGACCGTTATAAAACAAAACCAAATACATCTAGCAATTTTTTTAAAAATTTACCGCTTAACTAAAATCGTTATATCTTGCCATCCGTACGATTGGAACGTCGAAAAAATAATTTTAAAAAATAGATTCATCATTCGGGACAAGACTAGTTAAAAGGAAAGTCTACTTTGACCGGTTTGACCGTTATAAAACCAAACCAAATACTTCTAGAAAATTGTTTAAAAATTTACCACATCACTAAAATCGTTATATCTTGACATCCGTACGTTTAGAACGTTGAAAAAAAAAGATTCTTCATTCAGGACAAGACTAGTTAAAAGGAAAGTCTACTTTGATCGTTAGAAAACCAAACCAAATACATCTAGCAAAATTTTTAAAAATTACCACATCAATAAAATCGTCAGATCTTGACATACGTACATTTGGAACGTCAAAAAAATAATTTAAAAAAAATAGATTCATCATTCGGGACAAGACTAGTTAAAAAGAACGTCCATTTTGACCGATTTGACCGTTATAAAATCAAACCAAATACATCTAGCAAATTTTTTAAAAATTTACCACATCACTAAAATCGTTAGATCTTGACATTCGTATGATTGGAACAAGACTAGTATATACCACAAGGGTAAGGCTTATTCGGAGTATGAATTTAAGTCAGCATAGGTGGGCCTCCCGCCACATCACCCTTGTGGATCCCACACTAACATGTCAGCATGGTGGGCCCCGCGCCTGCCATTTCAGCATTTATTAAAATTAAAAGTATTAGCTAATGCAACACTTCAAAATAGCAAATGCAACACTGTTGTCACCTAATGCAACGCTTCTGCCACGTTAGCAAATGCCACGTTAGCATAGGTGGGTCCCACTGATGCCATGTCAGTAATTGTGGGCCCCACACTGGCCACGTCAGCATCAGTGGGCCTCCTGCCACATCACCCTTTTGGGCCCCACACTAACATGTCAGCATTGGTGGGTCCCACAACTGCCACGTCAGCATTTATTAAAATTAAAAAATAGCTA
Organism: Saposhnikovia divaricata; assembly: GCA_036435485.1. Classification (NCBI taxonomy): domain Eukaryota; kingdom Viridiplantae; phylum Streptophyta; class Magnoliopsida; order Apiales; family Apiaceae; genus Saposhnikovia; species Saposhnikovia divaricata. Next base: position 169,905,868 of record CM071594.1, on the reverse strand, counting down.
GTGCAACACTTCTAAACAGCAAATGCAACACTATTTCCACCTAATGCAACACTTCTGCCACGTCACCAAAGGCCACGTCAGCACATGTGGGTCCCACTTCTGCCACGTCAGCAATTCTGGGCCCCACAATTGGCATGTCAGCAAATGCCATGTCAGCACATGTGGGCCCCACTTGTGCCACGTCAGCATTTTTTAAAATTAAAAAATATCTAATGCAACGCCAACAGTTAGTGTTGCATTATGTGAAACACCGTGGGTAATAGGCAACACTAAATTATATGTTATGTAACACCAGTTCAAGTTCTGTTGTAATAGAGCCAAAATTTCATATCTAACGCAACACTTTCACTAAAACACTTTCTAAAAGCATTGCATATGAGCATTTATGGCGTAGTAAAGGAAATATTAATCAATTCAAGAAATGAAGCAACTGTTAAGATTCTAGAAATTTAACAACCATTTATAGAATAGACAAGGGATAGAGGAATATGAAATTCAAGGAAAGATTTGAGTAATACATTGGTTATAAACAATTGAAGAGCCGTTAGTTAAGAAGGAATAAAACGAGGGTTAGGGTTCTAGAATTTAATTCAAGGGTTATAGAAATCTAGTTTTGCTAGTATGGTTTAAAAGAATAAGCACAAGGTGAAAGGCATATGACACAGCCTATTTGTAGTTCGAGGACTCAACTCAAGTTAAACTTAGATTATAATAAGTAAATAACTTTAACTGTCACAGGAATCTCAGGAGGTACTATCTGTCAGAAGAAAAACCCTAAAGTCAATCTATAGTTTTGATGTTTTACACTGGAAGAAGCTCAGATTGCTGATCAAGCCTCAGTATAGCATCAAAGAAATGGATTTATTTATAAGACAGAGATTTCTAGAGTGACAGGTTCAGACAGAATACAGTGAAGTACAAGAATGAGAAAGAAATGAGAAGAAAAATGAATCACATTTTTAATGTGAAAATTAAAGGACAGTCATTGAAGTTAGTCGTTCATGAACCAGACCGTGCATGGAACGTCAACAAAATATTCAGTGGTATTCCTTTATTACTTTCAGTTATTCAGAAAAGAATTAAGACAATCCAAGGATATATAATTATTCTTCTTTAATTAATTTAAACCAAGTAGTCAATTTAATTAATTAATTAATTCATCCTGAATTAATTCTTTAATTAAATTAATTATTAGATTAATTAAATCTGATTAATTATTTAAGTAAGGTTAAATTAAAATGATTATTTGTTAATCAATTTAATTTACTCTGAAAAATGAACTAGCAAGACAATCCCTGATTGTCTTGCCGATTGTCTTGGAGAAGGGATTTAGAGAAACAAGACAATCACTGATTGTCTTGAAGAAGAAAATCAGCAAAGCAAGACAATCTCTGATTGTCTTGCCGATTGTCTTGGTAATGATAAATTCTGAACAGCTTTTAAAAAGTAGAATAAAAATCTAATTTGATTGTCTTGACGATTGTCTTGACAGTTCAAATCAGATTGTCTTGATAATGATCAAAAAGAAAAAGCTTCAGACAGAATGATAATTTTTGATAAAGCAAGACAAAGATCTCAGAATTTGATTGTCTTGCCGATTGTCTTGGAAGAACCTGATTGTCTTGACGATTGTATTGCCTATTGTCTTGGCAGTACAAAATTGGTTGTCTTGGAAGAATAAATTGTATTGCCGATTATCTTGACAGTTATATTTGAAGATAAAGAGGCAGTGAATATTATATATCAAGACTGAATCGACAGAAAACAGATCAGATTGAAATATTACATTCACGGCAGTTTGCTCTCTTCTCTCTCATCAAGAACACAGCACAAGAAGCAGAAAAATTCATAGAAAATCAAGTTCATCTTATTTTTAATATCTGATCCGATAGAACTTGTTTACTTGATACTCTTGTACTATTAGCGAGTTTTTACTCCTAATCTATATCTTGATTTTTATTAACAAATCTAGAAAAATTCATGTCGAATTTTCTAATTTGTTTTTATTAACTAGATATAAATTCTGTACTGTATTTGTAACAAACCCCTCAAGTTAATATAATTTTATATTCAACTTGAATTTTGTTTCATTTAATTCCGCTCAAATTTGTCAAAATATAAATTAAATTATCCGGACAAATTTCGATTAAACAGTACTGTTTGTATTCAACCCCCCCTTCTACAAACATATTAGACCTAACAATTGGCATCAGAGCCTATTGATTGATATACAAATCAAGATCCTAATTTTATTCCGCCAAAAATCTATCTCGAATTTTTAACTCACTTAAAAATTCATCATGTCGTTAAAAAGCATTGTTAAAATTCCCATGTTTAACAAGGACAATTATACAATGTGGAAAAATAAAATGGAGTTGTTTCTTGATGTCGTAAATTCTAAATATTTGAGTGTTCTACAGAACGGACCTATAATTCCACTCGAACATGTACCTGCATCTGTTGTTGGAGGAAGTGTTGTAACACCTGCATCATATGTTCCAAAGCATGCTGATTCTTTTACTCCTGTTGAAAAAGAGGACGCATGACTAGATAAAAATTTGAGACTTATTTTAATAGATTCCCTGGATCCTGTGATGTACAGTCAAGTGATAAATTGTAAAACTGCAAAACACATGTGGGAAACTATTGAGACTATCAATGAAGGAACTGATGAAGTCAGGGAAAACATACTTCAGATTTTAACCTCTGAGTATGAACACTTTAGAGCTGGCCCTAATGAAGGCATTCAGGAAGTGTTTGAAAGGTATAACAAAATTATCAACAACTTGCAAGTCAATGGCAAGCAATATACACAGAAGGAGATTAATATGAAGTTTTTGTTGACAATGCCCACTCATCTTGAACATAGGATAACAGCCATCAGAGAATCAAGGGATTTGAATAAGATTGCTCTTGACAGATTGTTTGGTGTTCTGAAAACCTATGAACTGGAACAAGTACAGCAGAGGGAGGTCTCTGGTAAAGGAATAGTGCCAAGTTCATCTACAGCTCTTGTAGTTGAGGCACCTAAGGAAGTGGAAGCTAAGGTTGTTCTACCTTACAGCTCAGACAAGGAAAAGACTGAAGTAGAACTTGGTCAAACACCACCTACTCAGGATGGTGGAGATTTCTATTCATTGGAAGAGTTAGATCAACTGGAAGATGAATCCCTGGCATTGATGGTAAGACAATTTGGCAACTTCAGATTTAGAAGAAATCCAAAGTACAGGTTTAAGTCAAATAACAGATTCCAAAGAGGAGGCTCTTCTTCCTCTAGTAACAGGGGAGGATACAAAACTGGATCTGTTGACAGAAGTAAGATTCGTTGCTTTGACTGTAATGAATTAGGGCACTTTACCACTGAATGTCAGAAACCCAAGCAAACTCAAAGAAGAGATTTTGCTGCTGAGAAGAAGAAACCTGGAAAAGCCTATGTTGCGGCTGGTAAGAGTTGGGATGACACGGACAACGAAGATGAGGAATACGGAAATCTTGCGTTGATGGCAAATGATCAAGCATCTGATTATTATAACAAACCGGTAACTCTTACTAACACTGAGTTGATTCGTAGTCTTCATAATTCATTAGGTAATGCACAAACTGAATATAAAAGACTAGATCTGTTAAGCACTAATCTTGGCAATGAAGTGTCTGAATTGAAAAAGGTGCATATTAATCAAGATCAACAAAGAGATGAAATAACAATGCTTAATAAAAAGGAAAAAGCTATTCTAGAAGTTGTAGGCAAACAAATGGCTAGAATTACTGAACTTGAAACACAAGTCAGGGCTTGTTATAATTCAGTTAAAGTTTCCAAAGAGTTCTTTAACAATCAAATTGTAGAACGAACAACAGGTATAGGGTATGGTTACAATGAAGCTGTTGGTTCATTGGGCATAAATTCCCCTAACCCTGTTAGTGCTAAAGAAAGGGAAATACCACATGTGCTCAAAAATGTTAAAGAACCTCTGTTTAAAAAATCTGATGTTGGCCCACCAGATATTCTTTCTATAGTTATCCAAGAAGAAATGAGAAATGAGGATAGTGCAAATGGCACAGTCTTTGTTAAGGATAAATGTGTTAAGGATAAAACTGTTAAGAACACTAATACAAAGAATGTTTCATCCAAGAAAAATGTCACAGTCTTTGGTAAGGCTAAATCAGTTGAGGACGCTAATACAACGAATGTTTCATCCAAGAAAGATGTACCTGAAGTGCCAGTCAAAGTTGTTGAATCAGCTAGTTCTTCTAAGACTGGATTAGGTAGTAATAAGTTGAAACAGAAAAATACCATGCCTACCATTGATTCTAATCATAAAGCATGTGGTGTTATCAATTGTATGTCTTGTGCTTTTAACCGTATGCGTGCTTATTTTAATGGTAATTATGCATGTGTTAAACAGAATGCTCCTCGACAGCACATGAACAGGAACAATAATGTTCGATCAAAGACTGCTTTTCCTCCTCAAGTTAGGAGAGAGACATTTGCACCTAAGACTAAACAAAAGGTTACCAAGAATGTTTACCAGGTCAAATGTCCAGTCAATGACACAAGTGTTATTGCTGCTATAGAAACATGGATACCCAAGATAAAACAAAAGATTTTCAAATCTGTTTATAAGGTTAAATGTTTATTGACTAAAGATGTTAAAATTAAAAATGTTGTTTTGCCTGATAAAGGTCAATACTTTAAATTCGCAGGACCCAATCAAATTTGGGTCCCGAAGAAGGTTTAATTCATTTGTCATTGCAGGGTATTGAACAGGTTGAACGAGTAACCTGGATCTTGGACAGTGGATGTTCAAGGCATATGACTGGAGACAGAACCCTGCTGACAAATGTGGCAGAGAAGGCTGGCCCAGTAGTTACCTTTGGAGATAACAGCAAAGGTAGAACTGATGGATATGGCAGACTTGAAGCTGGAAATGTTATCATTGAAGAAGTGTCCTTTGTAAAAGGACTTGAGCATAATTTGCTCAGCATCAGTCAATTCTGTGACAAGGGATTTGAAGTCCACTTTAACAAAATGAATTGTCTGATTTCACACAAAAGAAATGAACAACCATCTCTGACGGGAGTCAGAAAAGGAAACTTGTATGTAGCCAACATGAACACTAGAAGCACTCAAGAAATCAATTGCTTCTATTCTAAAGCATCCACAGATGAAAGCTGGCTATGGCACAAGAAACTTTCTCACCTGAATTTCAAAACAATGAATTATTTGGTTAAGAGGGAAATGGTGAGAGGTTTACCCCCTATGGAATTCACACAGGAAGGACTATGTGATGCCTGTCAAAAAGGCAAACTAAAAAGGGCAACTCACAAAAGCACTGATATATCTTCAATAACTGATCCTTTACAGTTACTTCACATGGATCTATTTGGTCCAGTGAATGTGATGTCTATGTCAAAGAAAAGATATGCTCTTGTGATTGTTGATGATTTTTCAAAGTACACATGGGTTTTGTTCCTGAATTCTAAAGATGAGACTCCACAACTGGTGATTGATCACATCAAGTTAATTGAGTTGGATTCCAAGTATCCAGTGAGGGCTATAAGGTCAGACAATGGAACTGAATTCAAGAATGCAGTTCTGAATGACTTTTGTACTGAAAAAGGAATAACCAGACAATTCTCAGCTCCAAGAACTCCTCAGCAAAATGGGGTAGTTGAAAGAAAGAATAGAACCTTGATTGAAGCTGCACATACTATGTTAAGCGAATCAAGGCTTCCATTATATTTTTGGGCTAAAGCTGTCAACACTGCTTGCTATACTCAGAATCGAACTCTTATCAACAAAAACTTGATGAAGACACCCTATGAAGCCTTGAATGAAAAGAAACCAACACTAAAATACTTCCATGTATTTGGAGCTAAATGCTTTGTACTTAAAGAAGGAGACGATCAAGGTGGAAAATTTGAAGCCAAAGCACATGAAGCAATTTTTGTTGGTTATGAAAGAAGAGCTTATAAGGTGTATTTGATTGAACATCAGAAGATGATGGAAAGTGTCAATGTAACATTTGATGACACTAAACTCTCTAGTATCCAAACTGAAGATTCATCTGAAAAGCTATCTTTTGAAGATATGAAAGATCTAGATTCAGATGATGATAGTCCACCTGATGTTTTTGCTGATGCTAATGACAACAATGTCAATGATGAGTTCAATCAGAATAATGATGGTGATAATAATGATAATATTGAAAACACCACTCATGCCTCTGAACACTCATCTAATCATCCTGGCAACAACTCAGGGGGAGTTAGTGAAGGATCAACAAGTCATACTCAACAACACAATTTAAATCAAGGGGAATCATCAAGAATTAATCTACCCAGACAAACTGTTTGGAATAGAACTCATCCTTTTGAGTTAATTATTGGTGATCCAGATGTTGGAGTAAAGACTAGAAGAGCTTATCAGAATCAATGCAATTTTTCAGGGTTTCTATCTGAAATGGAACCTAAGAAAACTGAAGAAGCTCTTTCTGATCCTGATTGGGTGATTGCTAAGCAAGATGAACTCAATCAATTCAAACAACAAGAAGTATGGAAGCTGGTACCCAGACCTTCAAATAGAACAGTGGTTGGCACTAGATGGGTATTCAAAAACAAACTTGATGAAGATGGCACAGTCACAAGAAATAAAGCGAGACTGGTAGCAAAGGGTTACTCACAAGCTTTAATGTTTATCAAATGGATTCAAATCAGATTCTCTTGATAATGATCAAAAAGAAAAAGCTTCAGACAGAATGATAATTTTTGATAAAGCAAGACAAAGATCTCAGAATTTGATTGTCTTGCCAATTGGCTTGGAATAACCTGATTGTCTTGACGATTGTATTGCCTATTGTCTTGGCAGTACAAAATTGGTTGTCTTGGAAGAATAAATTGTATTGACGATTGTCTTGGCAGTTATATTTGAAGATAAAGAAGCAGTGAATATTATATATCAAGACTGAATCGACAGAAGACAGATCAGATTGAAATATTACGTTCAAGGCAGTTTGCTCTCTTCTCTCTCATTAAGAACACAGCACAAGAAGTAGAAAAATTCATAGAAAATCAAGTTCATCTTATTTTTAATATCTGATCCGATAGAACTTGTTTACTTGATACTCTTGTACTATTAGCGAGTTTTTACTCCTATTCTATATCTTGATTTTTATTAACAAATCTAGAAAAATTCATGTCGAATTTTCTAATATGTTTTTATTAACTAGATATAAATTCTGTACTGTATTTGTAACAAACTGTAAGAACCCTAATTTTTGTAATATTTTCTTTTATATAATATCATGTGACATTGTCAATTTGGAACCTTTCTAGTCATCCCTGTTGTTTAATGGAATTGATTGTCTGAGAAACTATGTTGTTACATTCACTATGTAAGATAAAGGGAAGATTGTTGAAGGCAAGAATCTTATGGTTAGTAAGATTTATAAAACTTGGGACTTGAGAGTTATTGGAGTATTAAAAGATTTATTAGGAATTATGACGAGGAATTATGGATATTCGAGGAATTTACACAATTAAGTACTTAAGGAATTACAAGGGAAATCTCTACGCGACAAAATATTATTACGAGAAATTAATTAAGATACGATACGAATTAAAGATTAAGTGACAAGCATTGGTGGAAGAATAATGATACAAGGAATGTTATTGCATGCAAGTCCCATGCAACTATGTAGTTAGGAAAAACAAACTAGCAATGCAAAGTGGACAAGAGGAATAGTAACTAGTTGGTACCTTTTTCCATGGAGACAAGAGGGTATGGTGGCCTATACACTAGGCTTGTACCATGTGATACATATACACCAATACATATCACCCAACACTTTACACATTATTCAACCAACAACCAAAAAGCAAAACAAGAAACTCTCTCCCCCCCCCCCAAGCAATATTGCTCTCGGCCAAGGCTAGAAAGGAGGAAGAAAAATTTTCTTTCTTCCATTTATCTTCACTCTTAATTCAAGGAAAAATTCCTAGGCACTCTACATCATATAAGGAAGGTATACTATGAATTCCAACCCTTTTCATCCATTAGTTTTCAAGTTATAAATTGTTAAAGTTTTGATGAATAGTAACAATGTTGAGTTTTCTTTTAGATCTTGGATTATAAGGAGTGTAGGAGCTCGTCCAAGGTGTTCTTGAGACTTGTAAGGCATACCCAAGGTTCCTAGATAATCAATAAGGTATAAAAACCCTAACCCCTCTTGGCCATGTAGTATTTGTGATGTGTAATGTTAGATCCATGATTATTTGTGTGAATATTGGACATATAAGTGATGGATGATGTAGATCTTGAGTTTAAGTGTTGTGGTAGTGATTTTTAAGCTTGTGGTTAGTGTATGTAACTCCATGTATGTTGTAAAGTAGGATCTTGGTGGTTTAGATGATGGTTGTGATGTGTATGTAAGATTCTTGGTTAGTGAAGTTGTAAAAGCATGCTGAGTATTTTCCAGGAACTTGTACTGTCTTGTAGGAGGGTTTTGAACCCCTAAATCTTGTCCCCTGAAGTCCTAATATATATTGTTGGACAGGTATTTGAATGTAGTTTCCGGAAATATAAGGTTCCTGACTAGGTGATGTATAGATTTTGAGTTATGGCCTGAGAAGTGAAATGTGTTTCTGGAATCCGGACTGCACTAAATGGTCCCCTTGTGAACCTTGTTTAAACCCCTAAATATTTATGTAGGATCATGGAAAAATTAGAGAAGCTAGTAAATGCAGTGGTGAAGGCTACCCAAAAGGAATTGGATTAAAATATGTATGTTTCAATTTTATAAAAATGTTAGAGTAAAATTCGCGCAAGGGAAAAAGTCGTAAGTGGAGTGTAATTTTAGGGGTAATGGATATGATTCTGATGTGGTAACCAAATTAAGTCGAATAAGTGACGAGCGTAATTGAGTGATGACATTAACCTATAGTGGGGCTAGAGAGTCATAAGATGAAGTCATTAAGTTAATTTTGTACCCCCTAAAACCCCGCAATTAAAGAGATATTGTTAAGGTACTAACGATCGGCTATTGATTATGTATAGATCGTTCCACTCCGCAAGCTCGACCACCCCAACCTCACCAAGGCAAGTGTACTTTTCAAAACTTACATATACAAGGACTTTCACTGTTGTGTTTGTAGTTTTCAATCATATCAAATGTTTATGTCTATCAAAGTATCGATGAAATTGAGATGTATAAGTACATATATGTTTGCACCCCTTGTACTTAGAATGAAATGTTTTCTTCGGACAACGACTCTAGCAATAGAGGTCGTAGCGGTCCGTATATACTATTGACCGGGGAGCGGTATATTATTATATCGTAATTAAATTGTGAAAGCCCGAAGGGTCATTCGGGGAGTATCGTATACTCAAGTAATTATTTTATATCTTCATAAATACTCAAAATGCCTATCTTGGATTAAAAGCTTATTTAATTAAATAGTTATTTTATTAATTATTAATATTAAATCTTAAAATACCATTTATTAATTATTGTTCACTATTTTAAAAACAAAGCTAATCCAAGATACTTTTAGCACTTTCGAACTCGAACTCTTTCGAACTCAAAACATTTTTGAAAACCCCCGGTCAGGTTCTGCTTCTTGTGTGATTTCAAGAATCATCGGTCGACTGATGTCGGACCTCAATTACTCAGTTTTCAATCAAAATCAAGTTTTTAAAAGAAAAAGAAAAAGGGACTCTGGCAGGTGTGGGAACCGTTGACGAACGATTCCCGGGATGTGTAAGCGGCCGTGAGCCAGGCGGTCCATCAATTATTATTCCGGCCCAGGTGTTGCCGAAGGATGATTACGGATGTAGTTTTCATCGAGGGTGATTACGGATGTAGTTTTCACCCGAGGATAGTTACGGATGTAGTTTCTATCCTTCTACCGGTAGAGAAGACCCGCGGATTATTGGACTTGGATGTGGCGACTGATCATCGTCAATCCCTATCAGGTTTTATGTTTTCTTTAAGTCCCATTCCTCCATTTTGGAAAATGCTCTGACACTGCTTCTTAGGCTTATGTGCCAAGTTGCTGATAGTGTTCTATTTTGATGAGAAAGATGTTGACTCTATGCAGTATCTACAACTGCAAGTTTATTTTGAAAACAAGGGCACGTATTGGTGCACCTTCGAAATTTATCAACAATGACAAGTGATTTTATAACTGATTGATACAAATGAGTTTAATAACTGCTAAACATATGTAATGTTATATTGCTTACCTTCTACATATATTTCTTGCTGAGCTATAGTTGCTCACTCTTGCTTGTTTTCAAATTTACAAACACAACAGCTAAGAGAAATGGCAAGACCCAGACAGACTGCCCGAAAGCAGGTGACTAGACCCGAGGCAGCAGTTGAGATTCCACCGGTAGGCCCCATTAGCCGGATTGGTTGGCAACTTTTGTTAGTACGTTTTATTTATAAGTATGACCTATGCAAGGCAGTGTACCGTAACAAACTTTCAAGCCGCCAACTTTGCTTCATATCGAAGTGTTGCTGGTAGCATAAATGCTATTTAATTCGGTCTGTAATAACTCTGAAACTATTAGTTCTGCTTAATCAATTGTGTGACGTTTCTGAGACTCTAACCTGTGTGTGTGTGTGTGCGGTGTGAGTTTATTGTGGGGTCGATGGCTGTTTTATATATTATGTGCAAGAACAGGTATGTTATTAATGGAAAATGGACCGTGAGCGCCTAGATCTCCGACCCCGGATCTGGGGGCGTCACACAAACCCCTCAAGTTAATATAACTTGAATTTTGTTTCATTTAATTCCGCTCAAATTTGTCAAAATATAAATTAAATTATCCGGACAAATTTCGATTAAACAGTACTGTTTGTAAACCCCCTTCTACAAACATATTGGACCTAACACAAGGACAAGACTAAAATAAAGCAAGGCATAAATTATAGATCAAGGGTTATGGTTCAACAGGAAACAGGGTAAATAATAGGGTATATAAGTTTAATAATGATTCATAAGGATAAGCAAGGCACGTGTGTTTCAACAATAATTTATAAGGAATAAACAATCAGGTATAAGGGATTCAACAATAATTAAAAAGGAATAGTAGTAAGGTATAAGGATTTAAACAACAATTCATAAGCAATTCAGGGAATCTGAACTTAAATAAAAGGTTCTAGTCACTAGAAACAAAAGAAAGGGGTATAGACCCTAGAAAAACAATTTGGAAGAAAATCTTATAAATATTATAGACAGATTCACATCATTCAAAATAAATATGAAGAATACAATTGCTTGTAAAAAGGAATTTCGAAAGAACAATAAATAATACAAAAAGTTTCACTTCCCTTGAACAATAAGTGAGGGATAGTAAACTTGCCTCAGTACATGAAGTTTCTAATTCCAATACATCAACTCGTTATTCTTTATACATTTGCCTCTACTCGTTCGTATTCGTCATATCCGATACTTGTCTTTCTTTTCCAACTTTCCTTTTTTACACTTGTACTAGCTCGTAATCGACCTCTCACTGGTACCTATATAAAGGTAAAGCACTACTTCAGTCCACTATAATCCTTAACCGTCTAACTCTAATATACCAAAATGCGTCCTATAACACTTTACAATTAATATATATAGTACATATTGGTTATACCCATAAAATAGTTTAGTATAATTAGATAAACCACATAAACACTTAGCATGTATTATGACTCGATATCATATATTAATCACGTAAATATGAGTCACGTATACCCATAAACTATTAACAATCATACCATATTTTCAGATCATTTGAAATTGAATATGTTAAATAAATTTAGATATCGGGGATTTTTAGAAAATTTTGGCATGAAGTATTCGTAAATAGGACTATCCACCTATTTTTTTTTCAATTCAATAATTTAACCCTATGTACAATAAAAGAAAAATAAAGCTACTCCATCTTGCAGCAAATAATTAAGAAAATAACTGCCTTGACTTGCAGCACCCAAACAATTAAGAAAAATAACTGCCCTAACTTGCAGCACCCAAACAATTAAGAAAAATATCTTCCCTGACTTGCAGCACCCAAACAATTAAGAAAATAAAACTAACAGTTATCCAAATAAATTAGTTAGAACTTGACAATTTATAATATTTGAACTTTCATCCCTTTTAAAACATTAATCCACACAAGCAAATTATAATTCTACATAAACACTAGTACCCTTGTACGATTTACAATTCAATTAACCAATTATATAATTTATTAACTCAAATTAAATTAACAATTGAAACTTATATCGGAAACCCATATAAACATTTAAAATCGAACATTTCATATAATCGGAATATTATTCCACTAATAATATACATATTATACTCGAGGAAAGTGTAAATATTCTTTCTAGAAACTTTACAAATTTTTAGAAAATTTGGATAACATCCCCTTTGTATTATTACGCTATCCGTCAGAATCAAACCGACAAAACCAATCAACAATCATCACATCAAAATCATAATTGCAACTACGTTAGAAATAAACAACTTAAATATGATTTCTCCGAGACCGAACCAAATATCATCACCCAACAGTGAATCATCATCAAAATAATTCGAAACAACTCAGATTTTTGCAAAATTCGAGGAACCCATTTCAATCAACCAACTCGCATAATCACATAGGATCAAGACAAAAAGGGTAACAAGCAATTTCCCACAACTATTCAACTGTAACACCACACCCAGACTTTCGACCCTTACACACACACACACACACAACCACTGAACACATGCACACACAGTGACAGGCACACACACTCACACCCACCACGATTTACACACACAACTCTCACACCTATACATACACGACAACATGTATACTAGTCCATTCAACCCACAACAGCAGAATCGAGCTCAAAATCGAACCCATACCAAGATGAATAAGGGATTCGCGGCAGTTATTCACTGGAATCGCAAGGAAAGAACACACACACAACTGCATATACCCATTGGTTCGCGAATTGCAGGGGAAGAGGGAAGAACTGCAGGGGAGAGAAATAAAAATGCGAGAGAGATATGCTCTGAGAGAGAGAGAGATGAAAGTGCGAGAGAGAGGGGGAGATGGGAGAGATTATTGAGAGAGATTTTGAAAGAGGGAGAGAGAAGTATCGAGAGAATTCTCGAGAAAAAAAGAAAACAGAGCTGGGATCGATTTTTTTTTTGGGAAAATAAACTGGCAATTTAGGGATTTAGAAGACATGGGCAATTTCTTAATTACATATATCTGAAAATCTGTTAGGAATAATTCATGAGTTGTGATGTTAAGAATAGAATTTGCATATACTTCTTGTAAGAACCCCGATTTTTGGTAGGAATTAAAACTTTTATTATGGGATGAATATGGATTCAAATACTTATGTGTCACGAAGAATGCTATTGGTTGACAATCTAGATAAGAATTATCTATCTCCTAGGAAGTTAAGATTTGATAATTCCGGGGGAAGGTTATTCTTATGTCATCCAAATCGATATCTGTTATCAGTCCAGTGGTTCCGAAAAAGGGTTAAGGAACGATCGAAAGAGAACCGGGACATCTATATAGCCCTAAAAGAATAATAAGAGAATAAAGAGTGAATAGTGTTTTTAGTGGAAATGAGAATATTATTAGACGACGCTATGTAGAAGTATTCAGAACGGATTTCTGAGTTCGTATTAGTGATCCAGGGGGAAATAAGTGTATGTTAAAGCTGTCGAATTCTGAAAAACAGCACTTTTATTTTCTCTAAGATTTTCTTGGACTCTGGAAGACTTAAGGATTTATTAATAAGAATTAAGGAATTTAATTTGGGAATTATTGAGAAATACGGAGAATAGTATTATAAATATTTAGAAGGTTTCCGGTAAAACCCTAACTAGAAATTCTTGAGATATTCTTACGAACGATCAATGAAATTGAGCAATAACCGGACAAAGAACAAGCAGAGGATCAAGATGCATGCATGTGCAAGTGGATATGACCAAGTAACTAAATAGTTACAAGAGTAACTAGTACACTTAGAGAGCAAGCCAAGCACTTAGCTTCCTCACCACAATTCATCAACACTTGTCCACTCCAAGAACCTCATCCATGACCTCATGCCTTTAATAAAGTGGCTTTATGGCTTAGATATTATCTTACTCTCATCAATAATTCATTTTATTACACAACACCAAGCAAGAGAAGCAAAGAAACTCCATATCTCTCTCATTCTCCACAAAATTCCCAGCAGAATACCCTCAAGGAAGAAAATTCATATCTCCATTTCTATCCATGATAAAATCACCAAATTTTTACCAAAGCCTTTACACTCCATGGGAAATATTCTCTCCAAATTTCATAGCAATCCAGGTAGTATAGCCTAGTCAAATCACCTCCCCAAGTTGAAGAAGCAAACTGTCCTGATGCTTGACAGTTTCTGGACTGATTTTCAAACGGCCATATCTCCTTCATTTCTCAATGAAATTTGGTGTTCTTTAGCTTGTTGGAAATCTGGTTAGATGCTCTACAACTCTCCTTTAGGAGCCTCGTCCAAGAAAGCATGGTAAGGGCCTCGTTTTTGTAGATCTTTGAACTAATGAATAGTAATTTTTAAGAACTAACTTTAGTTTTATTGTTTCTTTGGATGATCCAAGCTTGTTTAAGGTGTTCTAAGGGCTATACAAGGTTTTATAAGGCTAGTACATACTCCAAGGAAGGTATATCTAACCTAAACCCTAGATCTTATGTTGTGCTAAAATAAATGACATTTGAATCGCAAGCGCACAATTCGTTTCGTTGTAAAATTTGATGATTCGTTCCACAGGGACTAACACTTTCGCAATCCTTAATTTTTAATTTACTCGAATTAGAACAAATTTGGGTTTTGGAGAATTTTGGAATTTTTTTTTATGCTATTTAATTACCAAAAGAAATTAAAAGAAAATTAAATTTATTCTAATTTTAAACTAACTAATCAAAAATGAGAGGAACAAAAACTAAATTATTCTAAATTCGAAATAAAATTAGATTTTATTCTAAAGATTTATTTATAGAAAATTTACAGAAAATTCGGACATGATTCGTTTGTAAATGTAGCTAGCCAAAAATCAATCCACACAAGAAATAAAATCCCAGCAAAAGATCACTGCATAGCCAGAATTCGTAAAAAAAATAAAAATAAAAAAATATCACACAATGAACTCAAAATTCAATAAACCAATGACAAATAACTTAACAAAAACTCAACCTGGTCAGGACAAAGACTCAGTGACAGCAAAATGAACGCGTAATGCAACTAGAACTCAGCTACAACTTAAATGAAAAACGAACTCAGATTACAAATCAAAACAGCAAAAGCCAGCCGACTCAGTGATCAAAACGAGTCAACTCGGCAGCAATTTCTCAACAAACTCGGAACAGTCACTCGGCATTGTAACTCAGAAAAAAAACAGCAATGAACTTTGTTTAACTTGGCTTAAAATTCGTAGCAAACATCACAGATAAACATGCAGGAGAAAATAGAAACAAAAGATAAACCCGACTCAAGGACTCACAGTAAATTACTCAACTACATAACAAACAACGAAAATAGCAACCAATCTACCAAATTACACAATAAACAAACTCAGTAATTCGTCCGCAATCTGGACTGAACTGCAAACTGGACTCTTTAACAAGAATTTAGACACAAGGCAAGAGAAGAAAACAAAAACAGAACAGGGGTTGGGGGTTTGATCTATTCGAAAAAGACGGGAGAGAGTTTTGCGCGTTTTGAGAGAGGGAAGGGATGTGGGTTCTTGAATTAAAAGAAAAAAGGGAAGGGGGAGACTAAAAAAAAGAATAGGGGAAAGGGGAGATGCAGGCTTGCAGCTTCGATTTTTAACAAAAGAAAACAGAGTAAAATAACCAAAGCTTCGAATCAAAGAAGTAAAAACAAGTAAATGATTAACAAAACTATATATTTTTTTTATTTTTTTATTTTTAAAGAAAAACTAAATTTGGAAATAAAATTTAACTACGAAATTAAACTTACATTAAAATGAGAATTTGATTTTTAATGGCCCACAATAAAATTAATTTTTAAAGGGGCAAACTACGAATTAAAAAGTAAAACGGTAATTTAAAATTTTGAACCCACCATAAAACTGAGATTTAAAGGGGCTCAAAATTAAAAATTATAACAAGGAGCAAGAAATTAAAGTTTCGTTACTTTCAACCCCAAGTGGTTAGCAACGGGATTTACGAAAATAACGAAACAAGGCAACAATAACGAAAGAGCAAGACAAGAAGTAAAGAAAATAAAAATTGCATTAATTATAATAGGAGTGTTTACAAGATTTGAAACTAAGAAAAATACAAGAAATTAAATCTACCCTAAAATCTAAGTTACTAAATACAAGGGGGGTAAGGGGGTATTTATAGGATAGGAATTAGAGTTAAGGGGGGTGTTGGGTAAATCCCCACCATACATTTGGGTTGTGTGGTGGTGAAATCCTAGCCATCTATTTGTTTCCTTCCCCCTTAAGCTTTGAAGAGTTGATCTTGGCAATACACTTTTCTAATGTGTTGGGATGATCTCCACCTTCCACTTGTCTTGAAATATTCCTTTTGCTCCAAGCTCCTAATTCTTTTCCTTCTTTCATTTTTGGTCCTTTTTCTTCCTCCTTTTTCCCTTCCTTGCACTTTATTTATTTATTTTGTCATTTCTTTATTTATTAACGATTTACCTGAAATGCAACAAAATAAATTATTAAAACACGAATTCAAGCAATAAATAGGTAAATAAAATATGCAAAAATTTGCACTTATCAAATGCCCCCATACCTATCTTTTGCTCGTCCTCGAGTAAAACAAAAACAAAAAGAAAATCTAGATAAAAAGTCCTATACTCCTTTTCGTAGGTGTGACGGTTGCATTTGGCATTTGCAACAAGACCTTTAAACCCCTAGGCAGCCCTAGTGGACGAGTGAGGTCTCGTGAGGGCCTATAGTGAATGTACCCACAAAATCCATCTAGTTTGTATAAAAGATCACATGGCAATGCACACCACACATACATGTCCTCTCATGATACATCAACTTAAGAATCAAAATGAAGTTGCAAAGTCTTGGTGTGGAAAATGCAAGGATTCACATAGTCTACTTAAAGAACCATGCAAGAGTGATTACAAGTTCATGTCAAGTGCAAAAATTATTGGTAACCATGCTAAGTCTACAAAGGCACACTTTAGAATCAAAACTTGAGATCTCATATGCAAAACAAGCAATACCTCACATTTCACTCACAAAAGAATATTCGCTCAAGAACAAGGGTAAGTGTATCACTCAATTCCAACAAAATCAAATGCATGCTTGACACTTGGTATCATTCCAACTTAAATCACAACATACATTAATAATGACAATCAAAATGTCTTTATTAGGGTTGTAATGGGGCTAGGGACAAGGTATGTCAAGAAAGGCCAAAATAAGGTGAAGTGTCAAAAGCTAGTAGTAACCATGAACATCATGCACAATCACCAAACTTCCTCCCCACACAATTTATTTTTATTTTTTTCAACAAAAAGACTTGAATAGTCGAATGAAGGAGGATTACAAACTCATAAGTATGCTCTCATATGTATATTTTTCCTTTTTTTTCTTTTTTTTCATTTTCAATTTTTTTTATATAAAGGAAAATGATAAATGTAACAATAATCCTCCTTTAGATTTAATTTTGAAAATCGACTATCAAGGTAACAACAAATATTTCCTCAAAAGTTATGAACAAAAGTAAACCCTATTTCACACACCTTATTGCTCCCTTAAGTTCCTACTAGCCTTTGACAAAATGGGATCAAGAATACGTAAGGCTAAACAAGAAAAAGGTCTTAGGTGAGTAATGTGGTGTGTCACCGAAAGAAAATGATTAGGCTCAAAGGGTTAACTAATTGATCATATAAGAATGGTGTGGATATTTTTGGAAATATAGGTTATTCCTAAATGCCTTTATCATTTTATCATCAATCAATGTCATGTATTTCAAGAAGGAACTCAAACAAGTGCTAGCGATGCAAATGACAAGTGGACACTCAAGCCAACGAATATAAATGCAAAAGATGTGCATATAGGCTCAAAACTCACTTGGTGAGGTAAAACATAATCAATCTCAAGTAAAGGTATCCTCAATGCACCTACTTGTACCCAAAGCATGAAGACCAAATCATCTTACACCTAATCATGTCCTTCTAATTTCATGCACAATTCAAATAAGTCTACTAGCTTCACCTTGCTAGTGTAAGTGTGTGAACAAGAACTTTAGCAAATCACTTCTCAAACAAAAGCTAATGGATCATAAGATTATCATAGCATGCAAGGGTGCAGCAAGCAACTAGCAATCAATTAACAAGACTAGAATACGAAAAGAACTCTTTTTGATTTTTTTGATTTTTTAATTTTTTTGGATTTTCTGATTTTTATATTTACACTAAAAACCCCCCATACCTAAATCATGCATTGTCCTCAATGTATGCAATTGCAAGAGAAATGAGAAAGAAGAAAGGTGAGGAAATACCTGATAAGGGATGACGGAGACTGAAAACTTCTAAAAATTACAAGAGAAAACAACCCACACACGCACACACTCTTCCCCCATACCTATCTTACACGAGGGGAGGCAAAAGAACAAAATCGAATTAGCCGATACCGGTAGGATAATTAGGATGAAACTTTGAGAAAATAACAAGAAATTTGTGAAAATTTTTATTAGCACAGATTTTCTCAATTAAGATTGAATCATTCAACCCTAAAGAGCAATTGTCACTAATGTTCTCCCTAAACCAACTTAAGGCTTCTTTATTTTGTTTAAGCAATTTAGAGATAATGAAAGTCTGGTTAGGGTTAGAATCACTAGGAATAACATGAGACAAGGGTTCCTCTTTCCCTAACGGCTTTTGATCAAATTCGGGATGATAAAGAGTTAAGGCAATTGCAGGTGGTGTACCCACGGAACTCGTAAGAACGGAAGTGTTAAGAACGGGCTCACTACTAACAACCTCGGGTGGGGTCACATACTTGGAACGAATTTCTAACAAATCCCCTAAGAACTCACCGAATGTAGGTGGTTCACCAACGGAAGTTTTGACAATGGGTTCAACAATAGCTACCTCGGGTTTGGTCTCCCACGGGGAACAAATGGCATCCAACTCTCTCAACATCTCTTCCGAAGTCATGTCCCTTAACGAATCAGAGTACTCTCGATTAGACTCATGGTTGACTTTAAAATCCTCAACGAGAACAGACTCAATCTCACTATCCTCGAAGCTAGACCAAGTGGAAAACTTATTGACCACGTTAACCCCTGTTGACTGCTCATAAAGCTCATTGGGTTCTTTTTCTACATTGAAAATGTTAAGGTCCAAGGTCATGTTACCAAATGTGAGTTTCATAGAACCATTCCTACAGTTGATCAAGGCATTAGATGTAGCAAGAAAAGGTCGTCCTAGAATGGTCGAAATTTGGTTCTTAGGATTCGTGACAGGTTGAGTCTCGAGGACAACAAAATCAACTGGGAAGAAAAAATCACCAATTTTGATTAAAACATCTTCAATTAATCCCTTAGGCATTTTAACAGAACGATCAGCTAATTGAAGGGTCATATTCGTTTACTTCAGCTCACCTAACCCTAGGGCTTGGTAGACAGAAAATGGAAGGAGATTGACACTAGCACCTAAGTCGAGTAAAGCTTTATCCACGAAAGTATTGCCTATGACACATGAAATAGTAGGACAACCGGGGTCCTTATATTTCACAGGAATTTGATTTGAAGGAATTGAACTGACATGAGATGTCAAAAAGGCTTTTTTAAGAACGTGGGTGGATCACTTGTGAGTAGATAAATCTTTTAGACACTTGGCATACGAAGGAATTTGTTGAATGGCATCTAAAAGAGGAATGTTAATCTCGACTTGTTTGAAAACTTCCATAATCTTCTCTACTTGAGGTGACTGTTTGCGAGGGATGAGTCGTTGAGGATAAGGAGCTTTAGGCTTAAAGACTCGTTCGTTAGACACATCGGGAAGAGAAGTGGAAAGTGGAACGATATTCGAAGATTTGTTAGGTGGTGAGGATGATTGAAGAGAAGAATTTGATGACTCGCGAGTGGATTTCGATGATGAAGGTTCGAGTGGTGAAGGTGTGGGAATAGATGACTCGAGAGGTTCGGAAGTTGGAGTAAGGTTTGAATGATCAAGTGTAGGGTTCGGTTCAACATTTGACTCTTCTTCTTCTTCTTCTTCCTTGGAAGACTCGACACCTACTCGGTTGTCAACTCGATTTCCCGATCTTAAAGAGATGACGACATTCACATCTCATGAGGGTGTTGATTGAGAGGAAACTTAGGATTGACCTCAGGTTGACTCGGGAACTTATTCTTCTCTTTCTCACACATGGCGTTGGATAATTGACTCACTTGGACCTCTAACTTAGATAAGGCTTGAGTACTAGCATTTAAAATTTGCCTGTCTTGAGTCATGGTTTGCATGAAGGTCTGTTGAGATTGAGCCAAATTAGTTGTTGATTTTAAAAGCGCATCAAGAGTCTTTTCCAAAGAATTAAGTCTCTTATCCGACTCATGAAAGCCGGGTGGGTGGGCGGTTGCTTGATTTGAATAAGAAAGTTGAGTAGGATAAGGACCGAGATTTTGAGTAGGGTTTGGAAAGGGACCTTGATTTGGAGTCGAGAAAGAATTTTGTTTGGGTTTTTGGAAAGAAGGAGCATTTTGAAAAGGAGGTTGAAAAGAAGATGACGGAGCTTGGTAGCTTTGCCCTTGATTCCAAGAGAAATTCGGGTGATTCCTCCACCCGGGATTGTAAGTAGGAGCAAACGGGTCGTTCCTAGTGGGTGGTTGAGTCACCGCATTAACTTGATCAAAAGCGGAATAGTCCGAAAAACCTTGACTAAAATTAGGGCACATAGACACATTTGAGGGGGCCTTACTAGTTTCTAGGGCTTCGAGTCTCCTAGTTAGAGTGGCTAATTTGGCATCGGCTGCAATCGAACTCCCAATCGAATGCAAACCCTTAGATGAACTAGATGACTCATTAGACTTGTTAGGTTCCCTAGTAGACTCCCACAACATGGTCTTCTCGGCTAATTCTTCGAAAAATTTCCAACCCTCGTCCTCATCTTTCTCCATGAATTTTCCTTGGCACATAGATTCCAACAACGCGGTTGTTGGTCCATCTAAGGCCTCGTAAACGATCTTACAAAGCCTCCATTTTTCTATTCCGTGGTGGGGGCATTGTGATAGAAGATTTTTAAAACGATCAAAATATTTCCAAAAAGACTCATTTTCCTTTTGATGAAATTGATTTATTTCGTTTGTAATTCTCGTAGTCTTATGGTTTGGAAAATATTTTTTTAGAAAAATAACCACAAGTCCCTCCCACGTGGAAATAGAATTAACGGGTAGACTATACAACCATTTTTTTGCATTTTCTTTTAAAGCGAAGTTGATAAGTCTTAGCCTAATGGAGTCCTCGGAAAGATGTTGGAGTTTTTGCAATACGCAAACCTCCTCAAATTCATGAAGAAAGAGATACGGGTCCTCACCCTCGCTCCCGTTAAATTTAGGTAACATACTGATGTGGTGAGCTTTAATTTCGAAATTATTACCATTAACGGGAGGAAGGGTGATACACGAAGGTTGGGCGGAACGAGTAGGATAGCAACGGTCCCTAAGAGACATGGCCATGTTTACTAAGGGTTCGGAATAATCCAAAGAGTCGGAATTAGACGATGAAGAAATCTCAAACGATCTCACTAGTCTAGAAGAGTTATCCCTAATCCAAATAGTTCGCATAAACCATGTAAGGAAACACGTAGCAAATAAGTGCGATAAAATAAACACATAAAAAGAAAGGGGTATAAAATTAAAAGAAAATCCTAAACCTAGGGTTCCCTAATAAAATAACTAGACCTTGCTCCTAACTGTAAGGGCTACCAAAAACTAGGTAAATCAATAATTATTCGAACCGGCTTGGCTAGGTATGTGCAAGCATTGCCAAGAGGCTAAACACCAGCCTAGACACCAAAACCTTAATTGGCCAGGTCAGCTTTCGCTTTCCTAGACACCAAAAAGTAGGAATAATTAAAGATTACTTCGTTTCTTAAGCACCTTCCTAATTGAGCGCGAAATTCCTAGGGGCAAACGTCTAATTAATTTTATTAAAGGCTAGGTATGCAAAATGAGGGATTAAATTGTTTTTTGGCTAAGGAAAGAGTGATGAAATCCCTTCCCTTATCTTTTAAGAGGTTTTGCCCTTAAAGTTTATTTAGAAAATGATGCAACAAACAAAGAGGTATAAAAAACTATAAACATTTATGGATGCTTTAAACTACGTGTTCTAACTAAAGAAAAGAAAGAATTTAACGTACCTTGGGGTCCTCCAGCGATCACCACAATTATAGGTACGAAAAATTAAAAACAAGAAAATAAAAAATCTAGATGATGTGCCCTAAGTGATTAAATGCATGATGCAACAATTATGTATTTACAACTAATTTTTTTGGATTTTTGATTTTTCAATTTTTTTTGTGATTTTTTTGAATTTTTTTGATTTTTTGTATTTTTCTAAAAAAAAAATCGAAAAGAGTGAGATACGGTTACCGAAGCTTGCTTTCCATAAATTCCAAATTTTCCACGCTTCGTTGAGAAGAGTTCCGAAATCTCAAGCTTTCCTAAAAAGCACGAAATAAAAAAAAAATAAGACAAGAAATAAAACTAACTCGAAAAATTAAAAATTAAGGCGCAAAAAATAATTAGTCCCCGATAGCGGCACCAAAAACTTGTTGTGCTAAAATAAATGACATTTGAATCGCAAGCGCACAATTCGTTTCGTTGTAAAATTTGATGATTCGTTCCACAGGGACTAACACTTTCGCAATCCTTAATTTTTAATTTACTCGAATTAGAACAAATTTGGGTTTTGGAGAATTTTGGAATTTTTTTATGCTATTTAATTACCAAAAGAAATTAAAAGAAAATTAAATTTATTCTAATTTTAAACTAACTAATCAAAAATGAGAGGAACAAAAACTAAATTATTCTAAATTCGAAATAAAATTAGATTTTATTCTAAAGATTTATTTAAAGAAAATTTACAGAAAATTCGGACATGATTCGTTTGTAAATGTAGCTAGCCAAAAATCAATCCACACAAGAAATAAAATCCCAGCAAAAGATCACTGCATAGCCAGAATTCGTAAAAAAAAATAAAAATAAAAAAATATAACACAATGAACTCAAAATTCAATAAACCAATGACAAATAACTTAACAAAAACTCAACCTGGCCAGGACAAGGACTCAGTGACAGCAAAATGAACTCGTAATGCAACTAGAACTCAGCTACAACTCAAATGAAAAATGAACTCAGATTACAAATCAAAACAGCAAAAGCCAGCCGACTCAGTGATCAAAATGAAGCAACTCGGCAGCAATTTCTCAACAAACTCGGAACAGTCACTCGGCATTGTAACTCAGAAAAAAAAACAACAATGAACTTTGTTAAACTTAGCTTAAAATTCGTACCAAATATCACAGATAAACAGGCAAGAGAAAATAGAAACAAAAGATAAACCCGACTCAAGGACTCACAGTAAATTACTCAACTACATAACAAACAACGAAAATAGCAACCAATCTACCAAATTACACAATAAACAAACTCAGTAATTCGTCCGCAATCTGGACTGAACTGCAAACTGGACTCTTTAACAAGAATTTAGACACAAGGCAAGAGAAGAAAACAAAAACAGAACAGGGGTTGGGGGTTTGATCTATTCGAAAAAGACGGGAGAGAGTTTTGCGCGTTTTGAGAGAGGGAATGGATGTGGGTTCTTGAATTAAAAGAAAACAGGGAAGGGGGAGACTAAGAAAAAAAGAATAGGGGAAAGGGGAGATGCAGGCTTGCAGCTTCGATTTTTAACAAAAGAAAACATAGTAAAATAACCAAAGCTTCGAATTAAAGAAGTAAAAACAAGTAAATGATTAACAAAACTATATATTTTTTTTATTTTTTTATTTTTAAAGAAAAACTAAATTTGGAAATAAAATTTAACTACGAAATTAAACTTACGTTAAAACGAGAATTTGATTTTTAATGGCCCACAATAAAATTAATTTTTAAAGGGGCAAACTACGAATTAAAAATTAAAACGGTAATTTAAAATTTTGAACCCACAATAAAATTGAGATTTAAAGGGGCTCAAAATTAAAAATTATAACAAGGAGCAGGAAATTAAAGTTTCGTTACTTTCAACCCCAAGTGGTTTGCAACGGGATTTACGAAAATAATGAAACAAGGCAACAATAACGAAAGAGCAAGACAAGAAGTAAAGAAAATAAAAATTGCATTAATTATAATAGGAGTGTTTACAAGATTTGAAACTAAGAAAAATACAAGAAATTAAATCTACCCTAAAATCTAAGTTACTAAATACAAGGGGGGTGAGGGGGTATTTATAGGATGAGAATTAGGGTTAAGGGGGGTGTTGGGTAAATCCCCACCATACATTTGGGTTGTGTGGTGGTGAAATCCTAGCCATCTATTTGTTTCCTTCCCCCTTAAGCTTTGAAGAGTTGATCTTGGCCATACACTTTTCTAATGTGTTGGGATGATCTCCACCTTCCACTTGTCTTGAAATATTCCTTTTGCTCCAAGCTCCTAATTCTTTTCCTTCTTTCATTTTTGGTCATTTTTCTTCCTCCTTTTTCCCTTCCTTGCACTTTATTTATTTATTTTGTCATTTCTTTATTTATTTACGATTTACCTGAAATGCAACAAAATAAATTATTAAAACACGAATTCAAGCAATAAATAGGTAAATAAAATATGCAAAAATATGCACTTATCATCTTACTTTAAGTTTTATGATGTTTTGATGAGATCTTAAGTGGGTTGCAAGATGAGTTCTTGATTGTTGTGTTAATAGTTGTTTAAGACTTGATTTGTTATGTTTATGTTGTGTGGTGGTCATGAGACCTTACCACTGGCCTTAGAGCCTCTTGACAGTAGTAAATGATGTTGTTAATCCATGAGTTGCTTTGATGATGTGCTTGAGGCATGTACGAATTTGGATCGTTCGAGTTATAGCCGTCGTAATGCCTTATTTTCGATAACCTTAAAGAATTCGTGCATCACAGTGGGGTTAATTCTCTTAACTTTTTATGAACATGACATTTCCTTGTAGATCTCGAGCCATAGATCGTTTTGGCGCAAGAATCGAAACATTCCGACTTAGGGTTTAGGAGTTATGGTCAAATTACTAAAATTGGTTCGAAACCTTAAGTAAAAGTTCGTAACTTCAATTGAACCCTCGTAAAGCATGTTACTCAGTGGCGAATCTTGGTAAATAAATACTAGAGGTCATAAGGAAGGTATTAGAGAAAACCATATTTCAAACGGATTTGTTTTCCGATTTTATAAAAATGTTTGAATCAAGGTTAAACGCGAACGAACCCCTTAAAAGTATAACTTTGGTTATAACTTAGAAAAAGAACGATAAAACTCGAGGTATATTCTCGGTTCGTAATCGATCGTCTTTAGAACTTATACGACTTAAGTATATACCAAGTGGGGGTATGATGACATGTCTTAATAACGAACAAATGTCGGATCGTATCGGTGATAAAAAGAGTTACACTAAAAGGTGTATAACGAGATAATTCGAAAACGTGTTTCGACTTAAGTGAAGTTTATACTTAGACTTTTAAAAGGTGTTAAGTGGTTAATCTCGAATGTTCTGATTGTTTACAGATCATCGAGCAGACCCAGGACACGCTATCTCTACCCACACCCGATTAGCAGGCAAGTTTCCAATACCTTGGAACTGTTGTTATGATAATATATATGATTGTTGCTATATATATGCCATAGCATGCATGCCTACATCAAGTTAATACTGTAATACTTGTTCCCTGAATTGATATTGGCTTATAGACTAGATACCAATTATCAGTTATAAGCCGGATTGTTTTGGTAAGACCCTTAGCGAAGGGCATATGATATTCATTCTTAAATATAGACCGGGAGTCGGTATTTTGAGATATGGATAGTCGTGGAAACCCGGAGGGATTCCAACGGCAGATTATTATTTATCGTGAGGAATGTTATTATTAAACATTATTTATATTTCCATAAAGTATCAATTACTTAGAAATCTTTCGAAGAATGTTATTTGAGTATCATCTCAGTCGAGAAATATTAGGTGAATATTATTTTTGAATATTCACTTAGAGTTTGATTATTTAATGAATAATTACTTTGATGTCCATTGGAATTTTATTTATTAAATGAATATTAATTTCGAATATTCATTTAAGGTTTTATGTACTTGATGAATATTATTTTAAAATATTCATTGGAAGTTCTATTTACTTAAGGAATATTATTTTGAATATTCCTTTAAAGTTTTGATTACTAAATGAATATTATTTGGATATTCATTTAGAAAATTATTTACTAAATGAATATTATTTTCAAATATTCATTTAAGGTTTGACTTATTTATTGAATATTATTTTTAATATTTATTGGGGTTAATTATTTAATGAATATTATTTTGAATATTCATTTAAGGAGGGATTTATTTAGTGAATAATTCTATATATTCATTCGAGGATTACTTACGAGCAATATTATGATTTAATAATATTCCGTAATTATTATTGATTTAATAAATATTCTTGGAATATTTACTTAATTCTTTTAAATTCTTTTTAAAATGATTTATATTATTCGAATATTATCTCTCACCTTCAGATATTATGTAAAATATTTCGGAGTCATTTTACGAATATTTCAACAAGGAAAGGTTCCCAACTCTTTATTTTTCATTTAAATCTATCTTAAAAGGATTTAAATGCTCGCTCAAACTTCCATATTATAGGGGAACCTTACTTGAGAAATGTTATTTATCTTATTGACTTCCCGGTCATAAATCTTGTAAAACTATTCTTTTCACTCGCAACTTGGTTGCTGTTTATCAATTGAATCTTTGAGTAACCTTCTCACCATTCGAGGGGTAAGATTATTGGAACAAGATGGTATCCTCTAACAAGCAGCAGCTTGGGAGATATGATGTTGAATTTTCCTTTCCAACTAGATACGACTACTTTGTGGAGTCTTACCAACAAGTTCATACTTGGGGAAAGGGGGACGAACTTTACGTTCAGAGTCGTGAACTTCTTTTCGAACTTGGAGTCGTGTAAAAGGCCGAGTAGCGCCGGTCCATCCCATTAGCGCAACCGTTGGCCGGGGAGATCTAACAGGGAGGTAGACAAGTAAATCCGTCAGCTCTTCCTTCTACCGGTAGTAAATCTAAATTGAGCTGTACAATCTGCGACTGATCATCGTAAGGATTGGAACAGCGGGCGCGGTGAATACTCCAGCATTAGTTCATCATTCAAATTCATTTATGTTCTGCAACATTATCATAGTTGGCAGTATTTGAAAAGTATTTATAATTGGAATTGCAATATTTTCCTGCAAGTTCCTCTTTTATGATAAATGATAATATCTTGCTTATCTTTGACATAGCAGATATTTCCACCTATATATGCAATTTGAGTTACCTTGTAACTTCATCGTTTATGTTATACTGGCATCATTTCCGTACATGCATGGCATATGGTTTGAAAATTACTTTTGAACTGTTATATATTATCGTTCAGTTATACATTATTATTGGTGGGCTATTGCTCACCCTTGCTTTATTATTATATCACAACAACAGCTAGACCAGATGACTCGCACAAGGTGCACTCGACGCTGGCAAGGACGATGAGACTACCAGAGCTGAAGAGAAAGCTATTGGTAGGATAGATTCATCCTTTCAGTACCAAGTATATGGGCTAGTATGACTTATGTAAATGGATGGTAAAGAGTATGTATTCATATTGAAATTCTTTTGGGTTGTAAGAACTCATAATGTGATTAATAAAATTTGATTGTTACTCTGATTTCATCTCTGGGACTATAACGTGTGTGTTTTATATTGTTGTGTTGGGTCATAAAGATGTAATTTATTTTATGTTGAAGTAAGTTCAAGTATTGTGGACCGAAATGGAGACCGTAACGACCGGATCCCGGACCCCGGATCTGGGGGTGTTACAGAAATGGTATCAGAGCGTACGTTATAAACCCCAGAGATAAGGCGACGTTAAAACAATAAATTCACTAAGATAATTAGAACTCTTGCCAAGTTCATAGTCGGACTACTTAAGGTAGTGCTGACATATAAAACCCTTATGGGAACTCTTAAGTATCATGATAGTAACTTAGCTCGATATCGTATCGACGAGTAAGGTGACAGACCTTGAGGCATACGAGCAGCAGCGCGATGATGCTTTATACGCTAAAGATCAGCGGGTAAATTCGATAAGAGTACCCTACTGGAGACCCGGAAGAGGTTCCAGCAGATAAGGAAAATCATGTTAGGATAAGGAGCTTACCCTTGAGGAATGAAGGCTGCAGCCAGAAAGATTGTGATGATTAAGGTATAGTGCTCAGAAAAGTGAGCATAAAGAACTGAGCTATTAGCAAGAGAACTGAAGATTCATGCTGGATTTGTAGCCGGACTACTGGATGTAGTACCAGCAAGTAAGACGGATTGGAAGAATCACTTGAGATCTTATACGGGAATAGATAAGAATCCTTAGAGACTTTCATATTAACGAAGAAAGAGCTAGAGGGATGTATGATTATCAAAGACAGCGATATAGGACGAGGAGCAGAGTCCCTAGGAATAGTTGAGAAGGAGGCAGTAAGTGCCATATCATTTGATAAATGAATTAGTATGAATATTGTCAGTAATAATTCACCATGAGAAGGTAGATGTCATAGGTGGTAATTTATGGAACCAAATTGAGGTTAATGAGGTGGTTTTATTCAGGAAAATGTTCATTTTATGAATGAATCAGTTAGAAAGTAATGACATTAGGAAGTGACAGCATGATTGGATAAAGTTTAAAGGAAGTAGTAAGCAAGATAATGATCTCAGAACCTACCGGAAGATAAGACCAGTGAGTCAAGATGAACTCGTAATGAGACTACTGTTAGAGACTGAGTATAGGGTTATTTCAACTCAGTTAAAAGATGAACCAGAAACGTTAGATGCATGTGATTCAGATGAATATTAAATCCTTCTTTTCTTTGAATGGATTATAGTAGTTACCTTAAGTTTACTCCGACACGGAATTATAATGGATCAAGTAATACGATCAGCAGTTAAAGAGAAAAATGTGAGAAAATCTTCCTGGAGCTAAAAGGTGAAATTGGTAATGACCAAGAGTTGGCATTGCTTAATGGAAAAAGGAGACTTTGTGCTTACAACGACGCTTCACATAAAGGATTAGGATGTGTGCTTGCGCAGCACGACAAAGTACTTGCGGACGCATTCGGACAGCACGGTTCACCAGGTTCGAATGGCCTTAGTAGTGCCAATTTTGTGGAACAACCAACTCCGACGGTAATGTTCCTTCTGAGACTAGTGGTTAGGTAGACCGACATTTGGTAGTATTGAATATCAGGACGTATAGGTATCAGGACGTTGTGACAGGTTTCAGTTTGAAACTGTTGATTCCCTTCTAAGGGATGTATATAATTGGTTCCTCTCCAGAGGTTAAACTTCCAATCTGATGACGATTATTTCGTTAACTATGACTGCTTATGGTTCTACCTGCTTGGAGGTTCGTAGAATTATTCTTCAGGTTTCAAAACTGGTCTCCTTAATGTTACTAGTAGGTGGATAGATTGACCAAAATTTCCCTGATTCTGGAAAGGAATTCGGCAAATTTTGGCAAACCTTGTCTTTCTGATTATCAGAGAACATCATTGAAGAGAATGGAAACTGGAGCGAACCCTATGGATTGGGTAAGGTTGCCATAAAATGGGTTAGTAGATCGACCCTGAGTATTACAATCGATGGTAAAGATAAAATGATGAAGTGGGATTGGACGGAAACAGGAAATGTAGGTAAGAAACCAGCCGGACTGAGAAACTCCGGGATTGACTTAAGTGAAAAGGCTGTTATGCCAGGAATGGTAAGCTTGTGTGGCACGTGGGATTGACAAGAATAGTTGAAAAGATAGAAGTAGAGGAAAGGTGACCGGAGACGGTGCCGAGTAGTCGATTAAGACTTATATGGAGTAAAGTTTTGGAAAGGTAGAAAGGTATCAAAGAAGAAGCCACTATGCCGACAATTGATAGAAAAGTAATGCTATTAGCCAGCCCCTAAAATCATATATTTTTATTTTAGTGTGGACAGTTGAGGCCAAGTCACAAAGGATTATCAAGTGACTAGACCAGCAATGAAAGGACAAAGCAGGGTTGCTTCTAAGTAAGCACCGACTGCAAGGGCTTCTGATATAAAGGAAACATTAATGAGATCGTAGGAATCTTCTACTGAACCCTTTGCAACCCATGTTTTGATTGGGAATTTACTAGACTTTTTTTGGAATGGGGTCACCCGTACTAAAGTGATTCATGTGTATATGATTGTCCAAGATTACGAGTAAAAATGGAAGTATAATGACTTGAGATGTATGATGTTAGGGTATCATGAATACCATGAATATATTATGACAGAGGAAAGTAAACAATGAAGGTATATGAAGAGAGTATAGAAATGGTCAGAGATTGATCAGTATGTTGTAGAAATTTTGCCTAAGGTAAGTACTGTAAGAACCCTAATTTTGGTAATATTATATTTTATATAATATCATATGACATTGTCAATTTGGAACCTTTTTAGTCATCCCTGTTGTTTAATGGAATTGATTGTCTGAGAAATTATGTTGTTACATTCACCATGTAAGATAAAGGGAAGGTTGTTGAAGGCAAGAATCTTATTGTTAGTAAGATTTATAAAACTTGGGACTTGAGAGTTATTGGAGTATTAAAAGATTTATTAGGAATTATGACGAGGAGTTATGGATATTCGAGGAATTTACACAATTAAGTACTTAAGGAATTACAAGGGAAATCTCTACGCGACAAAATATTATTACGAGAAATTAATTAAGATACGATGCGAATTAAAGATTAAGTGACAAGCATTGGTGGAAGAATAATGATACAAGGAAAGATATTGCATGCAAGTCCCATGCAACTAAGTAGTTAGGAAAACAAACTAGCAATGCAAAGATAGCAAGAGGAATAGTAACTAGTTTGGAACATTGTCCAAGGAGACAAGGAGGTATGGTGGTCTAGACACTAGACTTGCAACATGTGATACATATACATACACCTAATACATAATAGCAACACACCTTACTTTATTTCAACCAACACCAAAAGCAAAACAAAAACTCTCTCTTCCCCCCCCAGCCATTGTTGCTCTCGGCCAAGGTAGAAAGAAGGGGAAGAAAAATTCTTTTCTTCCACTTCTCTTCACTCTTAATTCAAGGCAAAAATCCTAGGTACTCTACATCACATAAGGAAGGTATACTATGAATTCCAACCCTTTTCACCCATTAGTTTTCAAGTTATTAATTGTTGAAGTTTTGATGAATAGTAACAATGTTGAGTTTTCATTTAGATCTTGAGTTGTAAGGATTGTAGGAGCTCATCCAAGGTGTTCTTGAGACTTGTAAGGCATACCCAAGGCTCCTAGATACTCAAGAAGGTATAAAAACCCTAACCCCTCTTGGCCATGTAGTATTTGTGGTGTTTAATGTTAGATCCATGGATATTAGTGTGAATCTTGGACATATAAGTTATGGATGATGTAGATCTTGAGTTAAATGTTGTGGTTGTGATTTTTAAGCTTGTGGTTAGTGTATGTAACTCCATGTATGTTATAGAGTATGATCTTGGTGGTTTAGATGATGGTTGTGATGTTTATATAAGATTCTTGAATGGTTAAGTGGTATAAGCATGCTGAGTAATTTTCCAGGAACTTGTACTGTCTTGTAGGAGGGTTTTGAACCCCCAAATCTTGCCCCCTGAAGTCCTAATATATATTTTTGGAAAGGTATTTGAATGTAGTTTCCATAAATATAAGGTTCATGACTAGGTGATGTATAGATTTTGAGTTATGGCCTGAGAAGTGAAATGTGTTTCTGGAATCCGGACTGCACTAAATGGTCCCCTTGTGAACCTTGTTTAAACCCCTAAAAATTTATGTAGGATCATGGAAAAATTAGAGGAGCTAGGAAATGCAGTGGTGAAGGCTACCCATAAAGAATTCGATTAAAATATGTATTTTTCAATTTTATTAAAATGTTAGAGTAAAATTCGCGCAAGGGAAAAAGTCGTAAGTGGAGTGTGATTTAAAGGGTAATGAATATGATTCGGATATGGTAACCAAATTAAGTCGAATAAGTGACGAGCGTAATCGAGTGATCACATGAACCTATAGTGGGGATAGAGGGTCATAAGACGAAGTCATTAAGTTAATTTTGTACCCCCTAAAACCTCGCAATTAAAAGAGATATTGTTAAGGTACTAACGATCGGCTATTGATTATGTATAGATCGTTCCACTCCGCAAGCTCGACCACCCCAACCTCACCAAGGCAAGTTTACTTTTCAAAACTTACATATATAAGGACTTTCACTGTTGTGTTTGTAGTTTTCAATCGTATCAAATGTTTATGCTTATTGAAGTAACGATGAAATTGAGATGTATAAGTACATATTTGTTTGCACCCCTTGAACTTAGAATGAAATGTTTTTTTCGGACAACGACTCTAGCAATAGAGGTCGTAGCGGTCCATATATATACTATTGACCGGGGAGCGGTATATTATTATATCGTAATTAAATTGCGAACACCCGAAGGGTCATTCGGGAAGTATCGTATATTCAAGTAATTATTTTTATATCATCATAAATACTCAAAATACCTATCTTGGATTAAAAGTTTATTTAATTAAATAATTATTTTATTAATTATTAATATTAAATCTTAAAATACCATTTATTAATGATTGTTCAGTATTTTAAAGACAAAGCTAATCCAAGATACTTTTAGCACTTTCAAACTCGAACTCTTTCGAACTCATAACATTTTCGAAAACCCTCGGTCAGGTTTTGCTTCTTGTACTATTTCAAGAATCAATCGATCGACTGATGTCGGACCTCAACTACTCAGTTTTCATTCAAAATCCAGTTTTAAAAGAAAAAGAAAAAGGGACTCTGGCAGGTGTGGGGACCGTTGACGAACGATTCCCGGGATGTGTAAGCGGCCGTGAGCCAGGCGGTCCATCAATTATTATTCCGGCCCAGGTGTTGCCGAAGGATGATTACGGATGTAGTTTTCATCGAGGGTGATTACGGATGTAGTTTTCACCCGAGGATAGTTACGGATGTAGTTTCTATCCTTCTACCGGTAGAGAAGACCCGCAGATTATTGGACTTGGATGTGGCGACTGATCATCGTCAATCCCTGTCAGGTTTTATGTTTTCTTTAAGGCCCATTCCTCCACTTTGGAAAAATGCTCTGACACTACTTCTTAGGCCTATGTGCCAAGTTGCCGATAGTGTTCTATTTTGATGAGAAAGATGTTGACTCCATGCAGTATCTAGAACTGCAAGTTTACTTTGAAAACAAGGGAACATTTTGGTGCACCTTTGAAATTTATCAACGATGACAAGTGATTTTATAACTGATTGATATAAACGAGATTAATAACTGCTAAACACATGTAATGTTATATTGCTTACCTTATACATATATTTCTTGCTGAGCTATAGTTGCTCACTCTTTCTTGTTTTCAAATTTACAAACACAACAGTGAAGAGAAATGGCAAGACCCAGACAGACTGCCCGAAAGCAGGTGACTAGACCCGAGGCAGCAGTTGAGATTCCACCGGTAGGCCCCATTAGCCGGATTGGTTGGCAACTTTTGTTAGTACGTTTTATTTATAAGTATGACCTGTGCAAGGCAGTGTACCGTAACAAACTTTCAAGCTGCCAACTCCGCTTCATATCGAAGTGTTGCTGGTAGCATAAATGCTATTTAATTCGGTCTGTAGTAACTCTGAAACTTTTACTTTTGCTTAATCAAGTGTTTGACGTTTCTGAGACTCTAACCTGAGTGTGTGTGTGTATGTGTGTGTGTGTGCGGTGTGAGTTTTATTGTGGGGTCGATGGCTATTATATATATTGTGTGCAAGAACAGGTATGTTATTAATGAAAAATGGACCGTGAGCGCCTAGGTCTCCTACCCCGGATCTAGGGGCGTCACAAGTACCTTTGAGAAGAATGATAAGCACTAAAAGGTTCACGATGAACTCGACCAATATCATCCAGAACATCCTTGCTACCATTACCAAGTTCTGTAAGAGAGCAGATAGACATACGTTGTCTTTTGGAAGGTCAAATAGGCTGACAACTATCTGAAAGAAGAGGTTAGCATTAAGCCACCGATCGATTATCAAATGAGAATGATTGAAAAGAGACCTTTATTAAGGATACATGATCTGATTGCCAATTATAGGATGCAAGAATTCCTTGGCAGTTGAATTAAGGATAGGATATCCATAAATTAAGACAAACCCTGTGGAATGCACAAGGGATGGCATTAACCCTAATAAAGACAATGTGAATTCAGATGATATGAGTTGGATTTGCTAAGGCAACAATGACCGGTAAGGATTATTAAAAAGGGTTCTGGAAAGAACATAGATAGAATTATTAGAGTATTGATCAATGACGTTTTGATATACCCTGTACCTAGAAAATACAGGAGGAATGATGAGAACGACCTAAGAAACCTTACAAGGAAAAAAAAGTTAATATTATGAGTTTCAAAATAGAAGTTTGGTAGAGAATGTAAGACACAATAACAATAATTCCAGATGAGGAATGTATGAAACCATGATGAGGTATGGATGGAACCAAAGAAGGTTGAGATTATCCTAGAACAAGAAAAAACTAAGAGAACAAATATCCTAGGATGATTGAGAGTAACTTTGATAAAGTTCCCACGGGAAGGTGGAAGCAATGACTTATGGAAAAAGACTGATAGATATATTTTTCTCATTCAGCAGAGCTTAAGGGAGAATGCTTTCAGCCAACAGTGATGGGAATGAGGTAGAAAAATTTGAGTTAGAATGTATCCAGAGAACATTGATTACAAGAAATTATTATTATCAGGGAAGGCCAATGAGGTGGCCGACAGTCTAAGTATAGAGGAACAATTACAAATGTGCATACCGAGGGAACATAATGATAATTGGAAGGACCTTGAAGGTCATACCGGAGTGGAGGAATTTACATTCCTTCTGATGACTGTGCAAGAATCGACGGTAATAATAAGTTTAAGTAAAGATTCGATTCCCGATATCGTCTTAAGCAAACTACACACCTTAGAAGGTCCCGTTTTGAGGCAAACCAGGACCATGATACAAAATTGACGAAGTAAACCATTAAGTTTCCAGTCTTTTATGGAAGATGAATGAGTGATAGTTTCATCAACCGGACATAGCTGCGATGCTTGAAACTCTTCTGCAATTTTATCTACTTCATGTAATATCTACATCAAGTTCAGGAAGTGTTCCTTATGGATAAGGAATAGTGAATACTTTGTCTCCCTAAAGGATTTGAAACCCGTATGGTTAGCTATTAACGCACTACGTAAACAACAAGCGATGGTGATTCTTCTAAGAAAGTAGATGACAACGTAAAGATAAAGAAAGTGTTGCTATTGATAAGCTAAATGGCATGTTGATGAATGACAAGCAAGTTTGTTTTAGTGTACTTCTGCGTAAACAAGATAGAGAATATGAATTTGATGATTCATGATGCTAAATGTATTCCCGTAGAAAGTTAATGAGACTTATTGGGCCACCTGAGAGTTTAAAAGTGTTCGGAAGGTGCCATTCGAGCCAGCTCTACCCCCAAAACTTATAGCATGATCGTAACGTGTTTCATGTGGCAAGGCTACGCCAGTAAAATGCAGATGCTCGATAGATGAAAAGAGTACGAGCAGGTAGATATACGACCTGGTCTGACTTACGAAGAACAACCTGTGGAAAATCACGGGTAGAAAAGAACAAGTGATGAGAAACAAGGTTGGCAGAAGTAGATTATATTGGATCTAAGTTAAAGGGACCGGCCAGATTCATTTCGGAAAGATTAAATTGGAATAATGTGATGATTATAGAGTAAATGTGACGGGATACCAATAAGGAGGTACCAAGTACAAAAGATGTTTCAATAAAGAGATGAATATGGAAGTAAATAACAGAATTAAATAAGAATCAGATAATAAGAAGGATGTGATTGATAAAGAAAAGATGGGGAAGATAATTATGGAATGTGAAGCAAGGAATGTTATGAATGGATTAATGAATGGGTTTTTTAACAAACCTTTGGGATGACCACCTGATAGTGTTATTGTTATGAATATGAAAGAGCTAGTAACATGATATGGAATGTCAGTAATAATGATGTCAAGTGAGAAATCTAAGATTTAACCTGAAAGGTTGAAGGATTTCCAGAATGTGAGTATCGCTAAGATTGAATAAAAGTATTTGTCCATAGAATGGTGGATAGAGCAGCGAGGATATGTTGACACGAGAGGTTATGATAACATAGTATTTGATACATTTGCGATTATTTTTTCTTCTTTGATAAACCTCTATAATTCAGAGGTAAATTCTAAGTATGATATTTTGCAATCATGAAAACTTTCTATAATTCTTTGAAATTCTTTTCTTTTCTTCTCCCTTGTTCATCTTCCTTTTGAATTGAGAAGAACAACCCTTTAAGGAGGGGAGGTACTGTTACGTGACTATCTGTCTGTGTGATAGAAGTGTAAGTGGAATACCATAACTTGTTTAATTGCTTGTCAAGTACTAAAGGCTGGCCCCTTTCTGTACTAACTATGCAATATAACAAATGTTCATTGATCATAGTGATCTCTCAATAAATCTTTCCACTTCTCTATATTGATCGAGATTGCGAAGATTAAAGCGATCAGGAAATGCACAGTGCGAGCGAGGTTACCTCCGAATTCGCAGTGTGATAGTGACACCAATGTTACTGCAGGTATCAATAAGGATAAGACTAAGTAAGAGCATAACCCGGATAGTGTGTTGTACGAAAAGTAGCAAAGTTGATGGAAAAAGGATAAAGTACGTATTGTAGCACCAGTAGATGTGCTGAGAAAGGGTAGAACGACTAAGAATTGACCCGGAACCTGAAAGGTGAAATGACAGACAAACGACTCTTGTTTCCTACCTGATTCCGGGACGGAATCCTTTTAAGGAGGGGAGACTGTAAGAGAACCGGGACATCTATATAGCCCTAAAAGAATAATAAGAGAATAGAGTGAATAGTTTTTTTTAGTGGAAATGAGAATATTATTAGACGATTCTATGTAGAAGTATTCAGAACGGATTTCTAAGTTCGTATTAGTGATCCAGGGGGAAAATAATTATATGTAAAAGTTGTCGGATTCTGAAAAACAACACTTTTATTTTCTCCGAGATTTCCCTGGACACTGGAAGACTTAAGGATTTATAAATAAAGAATTAAGGAATTTAATTCGGGAATT
Organism: Saposhnikovia divaricata; assembly: GCA_036435485.1. NCBI lineage: Eukaryota > Viridiplantae > Streptophyta > Magnoliopsida > Apiales > Apiaceae > Saposhnikovia > Saposhnikovia divaricata. Next base: position 169,868,333 of record CM071594.1, on the reverse strand, counting down.
ATTGAGAAAGATGGAGAATAGTATTATAAATATTTAGAAGATTTCCGGTAAAACCCTAACTAGAAATTCTTGAGATATTCTTACGAACGATCAATGAAATTCAGCAATAACCGGACAAAGAACAAGCAGAGGATCAAGATGCATGCATGTGCAAGTGGATATGACCAAGTAACTAAATAGTTACAAGAGTAACTAGTACACTTAGAGAGCAAGCCAAGCACTTAGCGTCCTCACCACAATTCATCAACACTTGTCCACTCCAAGAACCTCATCCATGACCTCATGCCTTTAATAAAGTGGCTTTATGGCTAAGATATTATCTTACTCTCATCAATAATTCATTTTATTACACATCACCAAGCAAGAAAAGCAAAGAAACTCCATATCTCTCTCATTCTCCACAAACTGCCCAGCAGAACACCCTCAAGGAAGAAAATTCATACCTCCATTTATATCCATGATAAAATCACCAAATTTTAACCAAAGCCTCTCCACTCCATGGGCAATATTCGCTCCAAATTTCATAGCAATCCAAATAGTATAGCCTAGTCAAATCTCCTCCCCAAGTTGAAGAAGCAAACTGTCCTGATGCTTGACAGTTTCTGGACTGATTTTCAAACGGCCATATCCCCTTCGTTTCTCAATGAAATTTGGTGTTCTTTAGCTTGTTGGAAAGCTGGTTAGATGCTCTACAACTCTCCTCTAAGAGCCTCGTCCAAGAAAGCATGGTAAGGGCCTCGTTTTTGCAAATCTTTGAATTGATGAATAGTAATTTTTAAGAATTAACTTTAGTTTTATTTTTTCTTTGGATGATCCAAGCTTGTTTATGGTGTTCTAAGGGCTATACAAGGTTTGATAAGGCTAGTACATACTCCAAGGAAGGTATATCTCACCTAAACCATAGATCTTACTTTGAGTTTTACTAAGTTTTGATGAGATCTTAAGTGGGTTGCAAGATGAGTTCTTGATTGTTGTGTTAGTAGTTGTTTAAGACTTGATTTGTTATGTTTATGTTGTGTGGTGGTCATGAGACCTTACCACTGGCCTGAGAGCCTCTTGACAGTAGTAAATGATGTTGTTAAGCAATGAGTTGCTTTGATGATGTGCTTGAGGCATGTACGAATTTGGATCGTTCGAGTTATAGCCATCGTAATGCCCGATTTTCGATAACCTTAAAGAATTCGTGCATCACAGTAGGGTTAATTTTCTTAAATTGTTATGAACATGACATGTCCTTATAGATCTCGAGCCATAGATCGTTTTGGCACAAGAATCGAAACATTCCGACTTACGATTTAGGAGTTATGGTCAAATTACTAAAATTGGTTCGAAACCGTAAGTAAAAGTTCGTAACTTCAATTGAACCCTCGTAAAACATGTTACTCAGTGGAAAATCTTAGTAAATAAATACTAGAGATCATAAGGAAGGTATGAAAGAAAACCACATGTCAAACAGATCGTTTTCCGATTTTATAAAAATGTTTGAATCAAGGTTAAATGCGAACGAACCCCTTAAAAGTATAACTTTGGTTATAACTTAGAAAACGAACGATAAAACTCGAGGTATAATCTCGGTTTGTAATCGATCGACTTTAGAACTTATACGACTTAAGTATATACCAAGTGGGGGTATGATGACAAGTCTTTTTTGTTGTAATTCATGTATATCTGCATCCTTTACCTTTATCTGCATTCTTAATTCATATATCGCCATTCATGTATATCTGCACTCTTATAGGCTATCTCATTTAAATACCAATATCTAATGGCTTTACATTGTATCATACAGATTAAAGGAGTAAAATGGGGAAGAACCGGAAGAGTAATAGGGCAAAATCTACTGAGCCTATCGAAGGTAATGAGGGATCTAAAGATGCCAATCAGATGTTGCCGGAGGAGAAAGAGTCTGCAGAGCCTTGTGATCAGTTGGATGTGCGACAAGCTACAGAACCTCAATCTCAAAGATCAGACTCTGCACATGCAACAACGACTACTTCTGAATCTACAAAAAAGAGGCTGGGAGCTGCTCGAGGTGTTTCTGCTCTTCACAGAGTAGTGGTGAAGAAAGCTCAGGGAAAAAAATATAAAATTAGAGTTAATCAATTTGGAGTTCATACTGGAAGTAATAGGTGTACCTTACAGTCCTATATAGGAATGTTAGCCAGGAGTATGATTCCAATTGACATTTCAAGTTGGCCACATGTAGATCCCGGTTTGAAACAAAAGTTATGGCTTGATATTCAGGTATAATATAACTTATAAATTTATGAGTTATATCCACTTGATCTTAGGTACTATATATCCACACATTTATGAGTTATGTCATTTTTATTTATTAGGGTACATTTAAAGTTGCTCCAGAAAGTGAGGGGATGGTGCTGAAGTCTGCAGCTAATAAATGAAGGCAGTTTAAAACTAATCTAACTACTAAACATGTGATGCCATATATTGGATCGAAGAAAAAATTGAAGAAGCCTCCGAAGCAATATGAGTTTGTGGGTAAAGAAAGTTGGAAGAGATTTGTTGAGCAGCGGACACCCGATAAATGGCTTGTATGGATATATTTCTTGCAGAATTTATTATGTTTGGTAGAATTAATTTTGTTATGTATTTTACTTTGATAGAATTTATTATGTATGGATTATGCCTCGTAATGACTCCAACGATCTTTTTTTTGCAGTCACTGCGTAGTTTGCAGAGCCAAAGAGTGCGTAAGCGGAAATATCATCACCGCTTGTCCAGAAAGGGGTACATTGGTTTGGAAGAAAAAGAAGAAGTAAGAACCTATCTAATGTTAATGTAAATTTCAGTTTTTAATGGCTTTTAATATTTTTTTGCATTTTAAACAGATAAAAAAGGGGAACATGAAGCGTGGAGAGCAACGTGATCGAGCAATTTTTTGGAAGAAGGCTCATATACCAAAGGATGCGAACTAGGAGATTGATGACAGGCCAAAATATTCTCAGTTATTGTAAGCTTTTTTTTTTTGCTAGAATCACCAAGAATTTATGCCCTAAATAATGCCAAGAATTTAATATTCACTTGGATCCTGGTGCTAAAAAAATTATTTTCTTGTTTTATATATTGACAGGATGAATTACTAGAAAAGAAGGAGAAAGGTGAATTCCAGCCATCTGGAAGTGATGATGTGTTGAGTACGGCACTTGCAACTGTGGAGCATCCCGGAAGAGTTCGAGGAGTTGGAGGTCATGTCACCCCAACAATGTTCTTTAATTTGCCGAAAGAGAAAAAATGTAGAATTACAAAGGGAGAATTACAAAGGGAGGTGTGTAAATCTTTGGCTAAGGATCGACTTAATCAATTAATGGAATAAATAAGTTAATAATATAGATAAAGAAAATCAGTATCTGCTAAGGGCTAGGAAACGTTATGAAAAGAAAAGTAGGAGTGTTTTGGGAAAACACAAGCTCGTTGAGACGAACAGGAAATATATGTTATAGGTAGTATTTTATTACAATTGTTTTAAAGAATATTATTAGAGCTTATTTTCTGGAAAATTTTACAGAGAGGAACTATGGGGAAATTGAGGAATTAATATTTATGTCATGATAGAGATCAGAAGATGGTCAAACCATAAGTGAGATACACTACCATTCAGAAAAGGTCAATGTAGTGGCGGATATCTTCGTCAAAAGAGGAAGGAGAGACGAGATAACCTGGAATTACTTGAAACAGGAGGGGGAATTGTGAGGAAAAGACAGTAAAAAGGACTGCTATTGATAAACTAAATGGTATGTTGATGAATGACAAGGAAGTTATGTTAGTATATTTCTGCGCAAACAAGATAGATATATTATAGAAGGAAAAAGGATAAAGGAAATAGTGTGGAAGTTAGAAGGTGTGAATGAGAAAGATACTTATGGACATTTCCAACATGATTCCGGGACGGAATCCTTTTCAGGGGGGGAGACTGTAATAACCCTAACTTTAGAAAGGCTACAGTGCCCAAATGAATAGTGATCTTGAGGAATCCAGGGAAATGGTGTGTAGGTACTCTATACTAGGGATGGAAAATGAGTCAACAAAAACTATATTAGTGTTGTACATTGAAAATAAGTGACTCGAAATGACGATGGATTTTAGAAATTCCTGAATTTTGATTTTGAGGATTTTGATTTCGAATAAACTTCTATTGGACATTAAGGAGCATGGAAACATTATAAGAATTATATATTGAGGAATTAGTGAATTTAGATTTAACCTAGGGATTATTAAGTTAAGAGAATACCAAAGGAAATTGGATTGTTAAATGGTTTCAAAACCACTGAGATAATGAGGTACATTCGAAACGAACCACAATTAGACGAGTATGGAGATTAAGCAACCAAGATTAGTAATATAACAAGGACACATACCACATTTTTACTTACCAAGATTACTAACATAATATTTAGAAAAACAAGAAAAGAGATTATGAGGTCATTAGGGTGATGTCACATGCCACTAACTTGTTTTAAGGGGTAAATTAGTAATTTAATATGGTTTTAACCACAAATATCTTGCAAGCTTCTACAAGACTCTAAGTTAACAAGTAATTAGGAGATAAGATCAAAGAAAGAACACAAAAACTCTCTCCCCTTCCTTAGAACACCCATTCGGCCAAAAAGAGAAAAACAAGAAAAAAAAAAATCAAAACCCTAGTTCTCTTCAAGATAAAATCAAGAGAAAATTTATGGAGCTTCTTGGAGGTTAGGAAGGATCACCTACAAAGTTTCATATCAAACTAACATCAATTGGCAAGGTAATAAAATCTCCAAAGTTGATGATGAATAGTGATGAATAGTAGTTTTCTAAGAACTAACTTGATTTTCATGGTTCTTTTAGTTGATTCAAGCCATTGTAAGGTTGTTTAAGGGCTAGCTAAGGATTATTAAGTGTTGATAAAGCTTCAAGAAGGTATAAACATGCTTGCCCTTTTGTATTTATGATGGATATTATGGTGTATAGTGATTAAGGGGTATAATGGTTATGTTTATGATGTTATAAGTGTTTGTAAGTGATTTAAAGTTGAATATGGAGGTGTTTGGAATTGTAACCATGGCTGGTAATGAAGACCACATGGTGTAGGTGATGATTATGGTGTTTGATAATTGATTTGGAGGAGTTGGATTTATGGAAAGTACGAAATTATAGCCGTTATAATGCCCGATTTTCGTTAGGATGTAAATTGCCCTGTTTTGGACCCCCTGCATCCGTATGGTACCCTACTGTCCAGGTTCCTAATTAACTATGAAATGATAGAGCTTAGTTCATAGATCGTTTTGATATAAGGTGCGTTAAAATCTGATGAACGGTTTAGGAGAAAAGTCAGTTTTAGTGAAAGCGATTCAGAAACCGAGAAACTGTAAATGTATCAAACTTGAGTTTACAATTACCATACCTTAACATTGTTAAAAGTCACGAAATTTTGGGAGATGATAGTAGTGTGGTCAAAGAACTATTTCCAGTTGACCTTACATTAAAATTCGAAATTTAAAAATTATAAGAAATTCTACAGTCGAGTGTGGTCGTTAAGGGAAATGGTGAAAAACCCTGAAACTTCGACTTAGGTTATAAATGGTTAAGTTCTTGAACCTTTGGGGTAATAAGAATATGTTAAACATATATTAAAGTTTCAAAAGGTAAGGTTATACAAGAGTGTAGTGAGTAAGAGATGTGGTTCTAACGACGGTCCTTTTGTGTTTATAGAAACTCCGGAAGAGGGACGAGCCATACCGTCAGGATATCGAAACCGAGGCAAAATTTCTTCTATCCCTATTTGTAAAACTACTTATCTTCACAAAGAAACTTGATTTTGTGAAATATATATGTGATGCTATTATTACTATATTGTGAAGAAATTGTCTTCCTTGAGTATTAATATTGAAAAGAAAGATATACGGAGATGTGTATGAATATGGATATGAGTATAAGATGTATATGAATATGAATGAGAGTATGAGATGGGTATGTATAGAGATGATTATGCATGAATTGAACATGCCTTATGATTAAGAGAATAAGAGAGAATGGTATCAGTTGTTATCGAGGGTTATATGGTTATAATATTATATTAAAAATGTTCTTATTGAGTATCAGTGGTTTAATAAACAATATTGGATTAACATGCATTACTCTTAAAATAGATGGAATATTTTACGAATATAAAAGTATATTGATTTCTGAATTTGAAAGAGAGGTCTGAATCATAATCAAAGCCATATGATATATATATATTTTATAGAAGTAATGTGCGAGAATGGAAATGATATGAGAGAATGATATGTGAAAATGAAAGTGAGAAAATGGAAATGTGGAATGATATTTTAAAAAGAGAATAATGATGTGATAAAGAGGGGGATTGCAACAGACTTGCGTAAGTGGCTGTGTCAGGGCTGTGTGCGACACAGTCCAGCATTTATTATTTTTATTACGGCACGAAGATGCCAAGGGAGGATGTTAGCAGGTGGCCTTCCTCCAGGGATGATTTTCATTCCTTCTACCGGTAGTAAAAAGAGAGCAGATACGATTAGGCGACTGATCATCGTCCTAACGTATCAGGCGACAGCAGATATCCCCAATGTTTTGAAAAGAAAGTGTAGACAATGGTTTTCAGATTGCTATACTGAAAACAGAACAATGATATGAGATGATGGAATGATAGTTACAGATGAAGAAAAACTGATATTATATTATTGTAGATTTCAATACTGAAACCAGAATAATGATATGAGATGATGGTATTATGGTGGCAGATGAAGAAAAACTGATATTATATTAATATAGATTTCTTTCCTATAATAGTGAGTGGATGATGTATTATTAAATAAGAGCTTTACTCTTCCTTAAGGATTTTAATTGTTTCCTGCTATTACATATGCATATACATATACGTATACTTGTTCACATTTTAAATTTTAGTTACAGTATGATCTTGCTGAGCTATTATAGCTCACTCTTTCTACTTATGTATATAGCAGCTAGGTCGCATGCCGATACTACGTACCACACCCCGCAAGAGGGTAAGGGAAAGGCGACCTTTTGAGCGAGTGCTGGCGACCATCCCCGAGGTAGTGACAAGCGGAGAGGCTTAGTATACTTATGTAAATTAAGTGTGTAAATTGTAATAAACTTTAGTTGTTGAAGTGCTTCATGTAGAAGCTTTGTTCAACAATGTACTTAGTAAATTCTGGGCTTGTAATAACTGTTAACTTTAAAACTTTTAAATATTGTGGTTGTTGTTCTATGAGCTTATGACTGGTGGGTGTGTGTATTAGTGTGGGGTTAACTGCTTATTTATTTAATTATTTATTGAAAAAAAAAAAAAAGATTACAGAGATATTGATATTGATCGGAAATTGGACCTTGACGGCCCGGATCCTTGACCCCGGATCCCGGGGCGTCACACTTACACAGCGCAGGAGTTGGATGAGGTGCGCATGGAGATTGTCCGGTTCATCCAGGATAAAATGTGAAACATTTGGCAATATTGATAAGTTGTTTTAGGTTTGGTTTTGATCAGTTGGCAATATTGTTACCTTTTATCTCGTAGTTTTGTTTTGATCAGTTGGAATATATGTTTTGATCAGTCGGATGTTTTAGGTTTGGAATATATGTTTTGGTAATTAGTTATCGATGGTAACCTTGAATTGTAGCCGTATGAGCTATTTTGTGAATTCATTGTGAACTTTGAATTTGGTAATGATGAATATTAGTTATCATGTGGCATTTTTGGTTGAGATTTCTGGAAATGTCTATATATATTGTAGCCCTGCACAGACAATTAACATTCACATTAACATCACAGACAACTAAAAGCGATGTCTTAAAACCGATGTGGACAATTCAAAAAAACCGATGTTAATAAGGGCATACAACATTGCTTAATTTGAAAAATCGATGTTAATACCATGCATTCAACAACAGGTATTGCTAATAAACCGATGTGAAAGGTATTATTCGTAAAAAAAATAGCTAGTTAAACCGATGTCTTTGAAGTATCTTACATCGGATACATAAAATATCTGATGTCTAAGAGTATCTTTAGCATCGGTTCTAAAAAATGAACTGATGATACTTAATCTATTAGACAACGTTTATGTTTTAGTTATCGATGTCAATGTCTATTTCTAGCTTGTGTGTTACATGCTTAAGTGACTCTAACCTTGATAATATAACAATATTGAAGTTGCCAATATATCAGATTATCATAAATTAGTAAAAGATTCAGGGCAAAGACATCAGAAATGCACTGAAAAACGATGTGTAAACTCGTATTAGACATCGGTGAAAAACCGATGTCTAAACTTCAGACTTTTAACATCACACGCGAAGACATCGGTTTGGTTTAATAATAGACATCGGTTTTTACCCGATGTCTATTGACATAATTTTAGTAGTGTGTAGATATTCGAAATGGCAAACAACTCAAATAACTTCTCTGTACGATTAGTCCTTGAGAAGGACAAGTTGACAGGAACTAACTTCCTAGACTGGCAAAGGAATTTGAGGATTGTCCTCAGGCAAGAGCGAAAGCTCTATGTCATAGATATTCCTTGCCCTGGACCTCTCCCTGAAGGTGCAACGGAGGATCAACGAAATGCTTATCAGAAGCATTTGGATGATGACACCGATATCACCTATTTGATGCTCGGGACTATGAGTCTTGAGCTGCAGAAACAGCATGAGAATTTTGATTCTTATATCATGATCGAGCACCTTAAACGTATGTTTGAAGGTCAGGCTCATCAAGAGAGGTTTGATACAAGCAAGGCCTTATATGCATGTAAATAGGGTGAACGTGATCCGGTAGCACCGCATGTTCTAAAGATGATTGGATATATGGAGTACCTTGCTACTCTGGGTTCTGCGATTAGTCCGGAAGGCAAGATAGATCTGATCTTGCAATCTTTGAACAGCAGCTATGCTCAGTTTGTAATGAATTACAACATGAATGAGATAGACAAGAACCCCACCGAATTGTTGGCTATGTTGAAAACTGCTGAGACCAACATTCAGAAGGCATCCTCTGCACCCATAATGATGGTCAACAAGGGGAATGCCAAAGGAAAGGGTAAATGGAAAGGCAAGAAGAAGACTGGATCTAAATTTGCTAGTCCAAAACCCACGACAAGGAAGGCATTAAAGCCTAAAGGTGGTGTTCAAAAAGCAAAGGGTGATTGTCACTATTGCAAGAAGTCGGGTTATTGGAAGAGAAACTTTCAAGCTTATTTGGAGGATCTGAAGAAACTGAAGGTTGTTCAGATTTCTGATTCAGGTACTTATGTTATAAAAGTCAATTTATCTCCTTCTACATCATGGGTATTAGATACTGGATGTGGTTCTCACATTTGTATAAATGTACAGGAACTGCGAAGGAGTAGAGATTTGGAAAAAGGAGAAGTCAACCTACGTGTTGGCAATGGAGCAAAGGTTGCTACTTTAGTTGTAGGGACTTATCATTTATCATTGCCCACTGGGCTCATTTTAGAACTTGAGAACTGTTTTTATGTGCCTGCAATTCGCAGAAACATTATTTCCGTTTCTTGTTTGGACATGATTGGTTTTTCCTTTTTGATTTAGAACAATAGTTGTTCCTTTTCATTGAATAATGTTACCTACGGGGTTGCACGTTTGTTTAATGGTTTATATGTTCTTGATCTTGATACACCTGTGTATAATATAAATAACAAACGTCTTAAGACAAATGACTCAAATCATACATACCTCTGGCACTGTCGTTTAGGCCATATAAATAAGAATCGCATTTCCAAGTTACATAAGGATGGATACTTGGATAAGTTTGATTTCGAATCATATGAGGAATGTGAACCATGTCTCATTGGCAAGATGATTAAAGCTCCTTTTATCGGACAAGGTGAGAGGGCCACCAAATGATTGGAACTGATACATAGTGATGTATGTGGTCCAATGCCTACGATGGCAAGAGGTGGCTTTTATTATTTCATAACCTTTACTGATGATTTTAGTATACACATATCCGTATCTACTAAAATCATCAATAAAGGTTATGAAATAATAAAAGCCACCTCTTGCCATCGTACGCATTGGACCAGATACATCACTATGTACCAGTTCCAATCGTTTGGTGGCCCTCTCACCTTGTCCGGTAAAAGGAGCTTTAGTCATCTTGCCAATGAAACATGGTTCACATTCCTCGTATGATTCGAAATCAAACTTATCCAACTATCCATCCTTATGTAACTTGGAAATGCGATTCTCATTTATATGGCCTGGATGACAGTGCCAGAGGTTTATATGTGCTTGATCTTGATACTCATGTCTATAATATAAATAACAAATGTCTTAAGACAAAAGACTCAAATCATATGGGAATGACATGTGGCATTCCTAGTATTATATGTAGATAACATATAACTAATAAGGAATGACATTCCTTCTCTACAAGCTGTGAAGGGCATTCCTAGTATTATATGTAGATGACATATAACTAATAAGGAATGACATTCCTTCTCTACAAGCTGTGAAGACTTGGTTGGGAAAAAGTTTCTAGATGAAAGACTTAGGCGATGCTACCTATATCTTAGGGATCAGGATCTATAGAGATAGATCTAAAAGATTAATCGGCTTAAGTCAGAGTACATACATTGACAAAGTGTTTCATCGTTTTAGGATGCAAGAGGCAAAGAGAGGCTATGTCCTAGTGTCTCATGGGATATCAATCTCAAAGGAAAACTATCCTAAATCATCAAATGATCAGGACCATATGAGTAAAGTACCATATGCTTCGGTAATTGGTTCAATAATGTATGCAATGATATGTACTCGTCCTAATGTTTCGTATGCTTTAAGCATGACGAGCAGGTACCAGTATAATCCAAGTGAGGGTCACTCGACAGCTGTCAAGAATATTCTTAAGTACCTTAAATGGACTAAAGATTCATTCTTGATATATGGAGGAGATGAGAAGATGGTTGTAAGAGGTTACACTAATGCCAGTTTCCAGACAAATAGGGACAATTCTGTGTCCCAGTCTGGATTCGTGTTTTGTCTAAATGGAGGTGCTGTAAGTTGGAAAAGTTCAAAGCAAGAGACAGTAGCTGATTCGACAATGGAAGCTGAGTATATTGCTGCCAGTGAAGCAGCCAAAAGGGCTGTTTGGATTCAGAAGTTTATTACAGGACTTAGTGTGGTTCCATCGATCGCAAATCCAGTTGAACTGTAATGCAATAACAATGGAGCCATTGCGCAGGCTAAGGAACCATGGTCCCATTCCAAGGCAAAACATATACTTAGGAGATATCATCTTCTTCGAGAGATAAATGAGAGAGAAGATATACATATATGTAAAGTGCATACTAATGATAATGTTGCGGACCCACTGACTAAGGCTTGTTGCAGCAGAAGCACGAATGTCACACTAGTTCCATGGGTATTAGATACATGGGCGATTGGCTCTAGTGCAAGTGGGAGGTTGATAGTGTTAGTGCCCTAGAGACAATGTAATTGTGCTTCTAGAAAAGACCATTTTGTTACTTAATGATTATGTTCCATCGATTATTTCTATGTTGATTTATCATGTCTTTATTTACTATAAAATAAATATTAAAATAATAAATGTCCTTGGAATATGTGATACGTATTCTATATCTTTAAGTATGTGACTTAAAAATGATATTATAAGAATAGTGTTAATATTCCTAAATATCCCTAATCGAGCATTAATAATATGGGACAATTATAATGCATAAAGATTAGTATGTTTGTTGACTGATGACCATATCTCATTGGTTATAGGTATAGTGATTGTAACACCCCCAGACCCAGGGTCAGGGATCTATGGTAGTCACAATCCATTATTGTACGATGTACCTGTATTACTCACAATATACACAATCCACTTGCTCATGACCCCACAATATACATCTCACACACAGGTTAGAGTCTCAGAAATGAAACACTAAAACATCTGCGGAATAAAATGTTATTCTTACAATACCCAAATGTCTTGTTGAATCTGATACCGATGCAACCTCTAAGTGAAGGCACATTAACAACTTAACCCGCTGGTTCTCATGATCCTCTTACACAATTCATACTTATACATAAAGTGAATAGCAGAACTGTAGCCTGATCCGACTAGTCCTTACTACTTCCGAGATCACTGCTATAAACTACTCAGGGAAAGGCCTTGCGCTTACCACTCGCTTGCGGGGTGTGTATCGTGTCCTTGGAATCCTGCTTAGCTGCTATATAATATATAAAATAATAGCAAGAGTGAGCGAAAGCTCAACAAGGTAATAAAAGTATGGCATAAATCCGCCTTTAACTCAAACCCAGAATGAAGCGGGTATAAAACAATATTTGCCAAAATATCTCAATACTGAAATTATTTCCTCATCGGGATATATTCAAAACAGTACTATCATAGTACTCCAAATATCATTTACTATCTTTATATCAAAGATATATGCAACTCATACTTGTCTTAGCAATATATACTTAATGACATCCTTGAAACATTTGCAACCATGACACTTCAATAGGAGATAGTGCATAGTAATTTCACATACATGCCCTTACGTTATTCTGTTCCAATCATCTTCCTTCTATTAACTGAGAAGATTATTAAAATAAAATAATTTACTCGATGAAATGCAATATCCTGACAACAATATCGATAACTTTGCACCTGGGCTTTCATTACAGTGTTGCAGTACAATTCCAATTGGAAGAATGGGACTATTCTGGAGTACACCCCGATACAAGGTGATCAGCCATTGTATCGTACAAAACTTTGCTACTAGTAGACGGGAAGCGATCCTTCCTTCGAGATCGTGGCTCTGACCGCATTCGGGTCTTATGATGGACTTGACCACCTGGAAGCCTCTTACACTTATACATATATCTTGATGGACTCGCCCACCTGCAAGCATTCTACACTTCGATATATGTATAAATGGATGGACTCGCCCACCTGCAAGCCTCTTACACCTTCATCACCCTCCAGTCCCAAGAGGCATCTATCCAGACTCGGAACAAAACTTTTTAATCATTACTTCCGGAAGTATTTGAGAAATCAAGCTCATCATGTGGGTTGACCTTTGTCAACAGATTCTCTTTGACATTGAACTCATTTTGAAAACATGTGGGGGAATTAGTCGGAGTTTTGAAGTCATTCGAGTAATGAGTGAAGGGAGAAATCACTATTTTTACTCCCAAAACCTTGGTCCCCACGTTTTGAAGGAAAATCGAACCCTTTACTGACTATTGGTTTATTCACAATTACTCATTGGGAACCTTTAATAATCTTTAAAATTATTTTCTAAAGGTCAGAAATATTTAGAATAATCTTTAAACCCTTAAGTACATTTTTAAATAATTAATATGATTTTTAAATAATTTGGAATATTTAAAAAATATTTAAAAAATATTTATCAGGGAATAAATCCTTAATAAATTACTCTTAAAAGAATATTTAAATAAATATTCATTTTATTAATAAATATTCAAATAATATTTATTAATAAAATATAAAATATTTTAAACCCAAATATCTCCAATTTTTAATTAATTGGAATATTCTTAAATCACATTTCAAATAAATATCTGTCTCCGGCGATTCCCGGGTTTTACTGACAGGATTACGATAAAATATCTCCGACTCCCCGATTTAGATTTGAAATAAGAGTGTGCTCACCTCCAGAGCCTTTACATGTATACATACACCTATATACACACACATATACATACTTATCTATACTCCTGGTTCGTACCTCGTAGGTAAGTAACCGTCTATGAATAAATAATTCTACAAATAACATTCCTCGAATGGTATCATATTCCATAATATTCTTGAATGAGATAATATTCAAATAACATTCCTCGAATGATATCATATTCCAAGTAATTAATACTTTCTGGAAATATAATTAATGCTTATTATTAACATTCCTCAAAAGAAATAGTACTCTACCGCTGCCTTCCGAGTTTCCACGACTATCTCTATATCTCAAAATACCGACTCCCGGTCTAGAGTCGAAACAATAAATATGCTCTTATCTCTAGAGCTACAAGATACACCGGTTTATAAATACTTTACCTCAAAGCTCGTATATAATCCAAAAGTCAAATTCTATTTCAACATGAAATAAGATTATCGCAAAGCTGTATAACACTATACATGGCAAATGCAGTATTATACAACAATACTTCAAAAGTATACATTTAGAAAACTTGCCTGATGCTCGAGAGTTCGTTTTAGAAATCGAGTATCGTTCGCCCGATTTACTAAGTTGTTTTCAAGTTATAACCAAGTACTTCTCTAAGGGGTTCCTTCGTACTTAACCCTGATTTAAACATTTTTATAAAATCGAAAAATAATCATTTCGACATGAGGTCTTCTCTCACATCTTCATTATGACCTCTAGTATTTAATTACTAAGATTTGTAACCGAATATCTCATTTTAATGGGATTCAGTTGAAGTTACAAACTCACACTTGCGTTTACGAACCACTTTTACGATTTTGACCATATCTCCAAAACCGTAAATCAGAATGCTACGATTCTTTCGCCAAAATGATCTATGAATCAAGATCTATAAATTCATGGCAGGTGATCGACCTTGACAGAAAGTTAATATCCCGGACATGCTCTGTTTTTAAGAACTAAGTAAATTTCGACATTATGACGGCTTAAAAAAATGAATAATCCAATTTTCAAACAACCCAAATAAACATTCAATCACTACCCAACACTCATGGACACCATTCATCATCTTCCTCACTGCCTCAACAGGTTTGGAGCTACAAAATTTATTTTTACATGTTCATAACACCTACATAACATACATGCTCTAAATCATGCATACAACTCATAAACACCATCAAATCTCATACAAAACCCAAGGGTGGGTTAAGGGTTTACCTTCTTGGAAGCTCTAGAAACACTATCAAGTGTTTATAAACACTTAACAAGCCTTAGATAGTCCTTATATAGCTTAAACCTTAAGAACAAAACAAGAAAAGAAGTTAGTAATTTCGGAGCTGCTATTCATCCCCAACTTTGAGCATGGATTTGAATAGGCTATACTACTTGGATTGCCATAAAATTTTGAACGAACCTTACCCATGGAGTGGAGAAGTTATGGTTAAAAATTGGTGATTTTTAAAGGTCTGGATCGGGAGATATGAATTTTTCTTTCCTTGCTGTTCCTGCTGGGCAGTTTTTGGAGAGCTTTCTTTCTTCTTGTTTTCTTATGCTTAAGGCTTAATACATGTATTATATCTCACATTTTGGATGCATCTTATTTTTAATGTGTTGTTGGCAATCCATTGGTGCCACTTGTAGCTCTTCTACTAGGCCAAGTGTTGGCTCTAAAACATGTAACTCCATTTTGGTTAAAGTGCAATTACACCAATCTTGTAGTTGACTTGCTTGCATGCTACTTTGGTTTCTCCTTCTTCCACCAATTGGATTCCCCTTTGTCTATTTAATAAAATCAATATGTTACAACTTTAATGTTGCATTTCATTTCTCTTGTGAGGCACAATTCCTCGAACAAATATTAACTCCAATATTCCTCGTTTGTTCCTTTTATTTCTTGTTCTCAGCAAATGTCCTTGATCCCTTTAATTCTAGGATTTTATTCTCAATTTTATTCCCCTCTCATAATATATCCTTCCTTGGACTTCTAATATTCCCTATCCTGCATTAATAATCCAATTATTATATTCCTGACTCCTTTGTCAAAGTTGGAATAAAATAAATTTTGGATTCTCTGAATTTTGTCCTCGTTTACATACACTTATTCTCTCTGTACTTCCCTAGTTCATACTTGGTTTCCTCATTTCTCAACTCCTCTATAGTGTACTCTAACTCACTTCACAACTTCTCTGCAGGGTATTCCAACTCATTTCCTAGACGATAGATTATTCTTTTCTAAGTCGTCAATCACTGAATTACACTATTCAAAAAATACACATATGCATTGGGATCATTGTCCATAGAATATCCATTCGTTAAAATCACTGTTCCTTGAAATCACTATTCACTGATGCACTTAATCATAACAAGAAAAGTTTTTTTTTAATTCTACCAAAAACTTGGGTTCTTACAGTGATACTAAACTCAAGAACATAGGTGCATGTAATACTCTACATGGCACTGGATAGACCCACAATGAGATTCTACATGTTAATAATGTCATTAGAAAGACTCACAGTGATAATGGTGTAATGATCCTTAGACTTAAGATCATTATATTTCTATACGAGGATTAATATACTTTGACTACATTAAAAGTTACCTTTGACCAGGTGATGATAAAAGTGGACATCGGGTATATTATGAGACGTATGAGAAATATGAATGATAGATAGAGGATTTAACCCTCCTATTTGTAGGAGAGATATTATTGGCCTCTTGATTGAGTGAGACTATGAAAATGCATGGCCATGCTCAAATATTGATTTGTTTTAATAGTTTACTCATTGATCAAGGAAACCCGGATTAGACGTTGAAGAGGATGACTGATTGCATGAAAACATTAATCACAAAAGGTTTAATTGGATCACCAATTATTATTATTACTTGGGGAGCAATGATGTATTACTAGATGCCGCTCATTGTTTAATTTTATTATTGGATATTAAAATTATTGCCAACGTAATAATAACCTAAAGGGTTACACAATAAGAACGTTTAAAAGGAGTTTTAATTTAAATTACGAATTTAAATTAAATCATTAAATTCGAAATTAGTTATTTAATTAATTTTGCTGGTCTTAATTATTTTTCAAAAGGAATTCGAAGTTAACATTAAAACCTAAATCAGATTGGTTTAAAAAAGCCCAAACGATTTATGGTTTTAAGGCCCAACTCTCTCCCTATAAGTACATAATGATGTATTGTTTAGGATATAACTTGGCAAAAATCATTTTTAGCAAAACCCTAGCTGCTCTATACTTTTGAGAGGCTAGAGAGAGAGAGAGAGGCTTCGGCTAGTACCGGCTCCCTTGATCGTTGGACGATCGGACATTCGTGTGGATTACTTTAAAGACGCAGATCTTGCTACAAGGGCTGCGTGGTGATTGCAACTTTGGACCTCCATCTTTCATACGTTTTAAAGCTTCGAAAAGGTACTGATTCTAATCTCCATAATCAGCCACGACTTATAAATGGATCATGAGTTAGGGTTTCGTAATTTTTATTATTTTACGACTGTTTTTTGCTGCATTTTTGCCCCGAAACCCAACAAGTGTATTATCAAATCACAATTAGGGAGTGGCTCATGAGCCAGTTAAGACAGAATCTTTCTATGTTTTTAAATATCGATCTAAACAATATATATAGGCCATTACTCCATGAAGAACACCGTTATATAAAGAACAATAAAGAACATCATATTACATAAAATCGCATTTAGGTTTTAATTTTCACATCCAAAATGATTCTTTATGAGTAAATATAGATTCTAACAAAAAATTAGGATCAACTATAACATGATTACACATAATTTTATTGTTAAAATATATATATAAGACTCTATAGTGGATTCTATGTACCATGTGATTTTGAAATTTAGATAAGATTCCACGTCAGATTCGATATGTTAAGTTTTATTATTGTTAAAATTTATGATTCTTATCGTAACAAATCAATTTTTATGAAAAATAAAGTTTTATGATGGTGTTCTTTATTGTTCTTTATATAAGTTGTTCTTCCTAGAATGCAACTATATATATATATATATATATATATAAATATATATATATATATATATATATATATATATATATATATTGTTGGTCCCGGTGTATATTGCAGAAGGGGGGGTTGAATGCAATATAGATAATTTCAAATCTTTAGCTCAACAACAATGATAAAGATTGTAAACTATCTACACAAGAATTGCAAACACAAGTAGTAATTCAAGATGTTCTCACAAAATAAATATTTTATTTATTTTGTAATGTGTTGCTACAACCTCGAGAAAAATGGTTTTCTCAAGCTTCGACTTCTTGAAAGAAATCACTACAGAAAGAATGAGAGATGTGTCTCTATATAGACTAATCTTTCTCTAGCATCTCAGTCACATGGGTCGCGGAGCTGTTGTCATTTTCAAGTGACAACTCCTCACAATTTGCCCACCCATGTGACATTTCCTAAAATGCTATACAAACAGAGTTATCATTAAGCATAAGGCATTCTGGGTTCTTTCCAAAATTAGCTATAACAATTCTAGTAGATGCAGACTTGTCATACTCTTGAATTGTCGAGCCTCGTCTTGTGATCTTTCAAGCTTCTGTCGTAGTCTTACAGGTCTGCTACAATCTTTGACGAATTGCAGCAAATCTGTTTCTCGAACATCTAAACTGTCACGGGGGTTTGACTGAGATAAAATCCCCAAATCAAATAATTCAGTGAGACAGTAACCCTTGCCGTCAAGTTTGCTGTCATAGGAATATTCAGTAGTTGACAGTATGAGCTCCCGCCAATGTTGTTGTCGGAACTCCAAACTTGCTGTCAAGTGTGAGAATGTTGCTGTCCCCTGCTTCAGCCAATGTTGTTGTCAAATGAAACTTGCTGTCGTGACCTTGCAACATGCATTCTTCTTGTAACGTTACCATCAATGTATTGACAGTAACTTTATTATTGTTGTCGAACTGATGTATTCTCTTGAGTCTTGAACATATCAATGAACTTCTTCCAAGATACATACTTATTACATTTCAGCAATTATTTGATTACAAGAACACACTCTGGCTGTGACAGTATGTTCTACTTAGCCTATACAAATAAACTAAGTACTAGTTAAGTTGTCTCTACGCTATCACCCATAAATCTTAACAATCTCCCCCAATTTGTTTTATGGACAATAACAACAAATTCTCAATATAAGCATGCTAACAACTTAACTAACATGGATCATAATAGGATTCTAGAACATTTCCAAGCATTTAGCATTACATAGGACAATGATCTAAAGCAAAACAAGTACTCCTCGAGGTTGAGTAGATATGAGATTTACTTATCTTGTTATTAAGCTTTACAGTTCTGTTTGTTCTCTCTCTTTCTGTGGAGAGCTTCTTCCAAGTACTTTCTGAGATCTTGCACTAGCTTCTTTTCATCAGCAGATACAGCATCATCTTCAATCTCATCAATGTACTGTTGGATTTGTTTAGAAGAGACATTTTGAACATCTTTCAGATCAAACCATGATTCAAAATCATAGGTGTAAGTTCTGAATTTCAAGATGTTGTTCTCAATCTTGAATATTCTGCCAGGAAAAGAATTCAAGGTCACTCTTCTGTTTCTGTCAAGTTTTAGATTTTCATCTCTCCTACTATCAAAAATAACTTCTAATTCCCATGCACACAACATTTCCAGTTTGTGAGATGATCCAACAACTTTCCAGTATAGACCTTTCAGTACACACATCCTCATCTATACTCACATCATCGATATTTCTCCAGTCACCATATCTCTCATAAAGTTTAGCATATATTTCAGCATGGTACTTTTGGATGTGTTCCATGGCTTTCTTAGGAACATTTTCATACGTCCCCATAAGCTCCACCATTCTTTCAAGCACAAAGTAATTAACTCTACGCCTTACTTCTTGTGATGTTTGTTTGAAAGTGTATCTGTCTATTGTTGTTGACGTATTCAGCATAGTGAAATCCTTCTCAACAAACATGACTTTTGCTTTATCTTTCCAAAGAATGTATCTGGATGCATATTCCTTAGAATTATCCAGCTCCAATTCGACGGAAGTGATATCTCGTGTCACAGCTCCCTTCTGGATTTCGAACCTGTTTGTTTCTCTTCTTCGAATAGGCTTCTTAAGAAACACCACTCCATGCTTCTTTTTCCTTGCTGCAACCTTTGTCTTGCCCTTTCTTGGAACTGTACACTAGGCTTTTGCTCTTTGTTTTGTCTTCCTAGACTAGGATGTCTTGACAGTTTTGCCTGTGACAGCTTCTTCATTCAAGCTCTTGACAGTGTCTTCTTTGACAGCAGCTTCTGCGACAGTAACTTCATCATTCTTGACAGCTTCCTTGTTGACAGTATCTTTTTCAGCATCAAAACAGTCAATAACAAATCTTAAGATACTTCCTTTCAGTGTGTCAAGAATGTCTGTCTGTCCCTCATCTTTAGCTTCACCATCTTTCTTATCATCCTTGGGAGCTTCTTCCTTTGCTTCCTCCTGAGTCTGACTTCCAGTAATCTCAGCAGTTTCTTGACCATTTCCACTTGCACCAGATCCTTCAGTTCCATCAAGATCATTATCATCAAGGGTGTCATCATATGTGTAGCTTTCACCTCTTTCACTTCTTCTGGCATTAGCTTCAGAAATCAATTTCTTCACTTGAGAACTAAGACTTTCATCTCTCTTTGCCAGCAGTTTGTGAATATCTTTGACAGCCTTGACTTTGTCTTTGTTTATCTTAGATTTGAGGATCAGTTTCAGCACTCCCATAATTGTGTTAGAGTGCAATCTGGGTTCTTCACTTAGGATTAGAAATCCAAACCTTTCAGCTCATGTGCTTGTGGTTGTTCTGTAGCAAATACCATAGAGTTCTTCAATCACTTCTGGTAGCTTTTCTTCAACAAGACCTTTAATTTGTGCTAGCAGATCGTTATTGAAGATTGTAGAATTGTCTTTCACTTTCGTTCCCATGGCATTTAGTACTCTAGCTTGTAGACTTTGCAGTAGTTGCATTGTAATGAATATAGAGATGCCAGTTTTCAGATAAACATCAACTGTCCATCTTTTCTCCGGATTGACCTTCACAGAGATAGTTGTTATTTTGTCCTTCAGTGTTAGTGACAGTTTTGTATATACTCCTACTGCCTCTTTTATGGCACTATTCACCAATGCACTGAATTCTTCATCTTTGTTCTGCAAAGTACTCTCCATGTAACTAACCATCATCGTTTCTGCCTCTTCTGGACTATATTCACTTCCATCAGACCAAATGTATCCTGTTGTAGGATTTACTATTTCAGGCATTTTGTCTTTGCCTTTGCCGAGTCAATTGGATTCTTCCATTTCTCTCCAATGTTTCTGTAGTGGAGTTTCCATGACTTCAGGAGCTGGTTCATTGATTTTCAGAGGAGGCAATATTGATGTTTGAGCCATTTATAATTGCTCCAATATTTCTTTAATCACCAACATTGGCTCACCATCTACTTCAACAGATTCACCAATTCTACTAGCTCTCAACTCTTCACCAAAGATTCTAACTTCATTTGCATTTTTCTCCCCCTTACTTCCATCTCCATCTTCTTCCATTTGCTCCCCCTCTCTTCTAGACTCCCCCTTGCTTGTTGCTCCACCTTGTGTCTCCTTCTCTACTGGACTTACAATATTCTGATTTTGCACTTTATTCTGATCTACCACTTTCTCCCCCTTAGTTAAGTTGACAACACTAAGGACAACAGAAAACGAGAACAGATTTTGCTTCCATGGATGCACATCTACCCTCAAGGGATTTCAACCTTGGTTCAGCTTGTTTAGAAGGACCATCAGACCTGAACCTTTTTGATGAGAAAGGAAAAGGCTGAGGCAAGGAGGCTATGGGGTGTCTCACACTCTCATTGTTTTTTTGAGTGATCTCATCACTCCTCACAGAATGACTCTCAAGGCCTAGTGCCTTTTTATGTGGGGTTCCCTCAAATTCACTCTGGACATGCCAAGTCCATCTCCTTTTGCCAGCTCATTTGGCTGCCTCTCATTTTTATGCTCACCTCTCTTTTCTTTTATCTTTCTTTTCTTTTGCACTCCCTTACTCATCATAGATGCATGGGTATGAGCAGTACTTACATGCATTGAAAGAGAAGGTTTAGATTTTACCTTTTCGAAAGTAGAGATTAGCACATGATCATTATCAGAAGCATCTTCAACAATTACTGAATCTTGATCAAACTGTGAAGAGGTGATAGCATCTTTGCCCAAAATGTTACTGTCCACAGGTGGGTTGACAGTAACTTTTGTGGTGTCTTGGACAGCAGCTGAGGCTGTGACAGTAACTTCCTGAAGGTCAGTTGCTTTTTGGAGGTCGACCAAGATGTTGGTTGTTTCATTTTCTAGCAGATTGTCATCTTGATCTAGCTCAGTGTTTGAGGGAGTGGTATCCATTTCACTTTGAGAAATGGGTTCTTGTAGACCACTTGATGGGGGCTCATCCATGACTTGAGATGGATGATCAAAACCTGAAGGGTTGGGACTGTCCCCTTATCTAGGTTGTTGAGAAGAAACAATTGATGGATTAGAGAATAAAGAAGGTGATGGTATAGAAGAGATTTCTGGCTGTTCCACAAAGATAACTTGTGGAACATCAAGAGTAGAAGTTTCATGACCCTCATTGTACCCTAACTCCATGTGCATTTCTACAAGTGTAGGCTCCTCATGAGTGAGTAATGAGGTTGTGCAGACTCTTTACAGGATGCCTTGGGAGACAGGCCAGTTTCAATAGATACTTCTTATTAAGAAGAAGCACCTAGGGATGTGTTTGATTCCCTTTTATCCTCCACAGCCTTTTGTGAGACTGAGGGGTGGCTGCCAGTGATTTTGTCCCTCTTAGACTCAAGAGGAACCACTGTGGGTTCACTTTTACTAACATCCTTCTTTGCAGCACCAGGTGCAGTTTCTCCCTCAACATTCTCAGAACTACCACAAACTCCAGTTTCCAAGGGTCTTTTCTTGGATTCTTGCAAGGCTATTTTTGTGGCTTTTGTTTGTCTGGAAGGTCTGATTGGAACGAATGGTGTAGAATGTGGGTTAACTAAATTTGGGTCTAATTCAGCTTCATTCTCAAGGGAGAAATTAACATACCCAGCAGATAGTTCAAAATCAAGATTAGGCTCTTGATCAGCCATGTGTTTGGTGAAACAGAGTGGAATATGTGCTTTCAAATTTTGTGAATTGAGTGATGTGTGTGTATTTCTTTTCAAAACATTGCACTCCATAGTTAGAGATGCATTATCATCAGTACCACATAATGAATTTAAACACATTGTAAGAAAGCGAGGATAGACATGTACCTTCCTGCTCAGAGCTAACTTGAGTTGACTCATAAGCAGCTTTCCAACATCCACTTTGTAACCATGGACTAGAGAGTGAGTGAGCTTCTTGATGTAGGAGGGAATTCCATTCCAGCCAGTGGTTTTGGATGAGAAAACCTTCACCATGACATCAAAAATCATGCTCCATTCTTTTCTCAAAAACTTTCTGTCCATTTCACCAGTTGAGTACCAATTTGTTGTACCCTCTTCAAGAACAGGACCAGAATACCCAATTTTCAAGAAAAACTTATAATGCCCTAGAAAATTTCGTATTTTTTTAAATATTATTTAATACTAAATGTGGATTATATGAGGTGATTTTTTTTAGGATTGAATATATGTGACATCATGTTTACGTGTTTATATGATGGGTTATGTGTGCTATGTAAGTCTGTGTATTTTTATTTGTATTTTTGAGGATTAAAATCTATTTTAATTATGCATTATTGATCTTCTGAAAATTTTATAAAATCATTGGAGTATTTAAAAATCCCAAAATCATTTGTGTTATTCTCTTTATAATATTATTTAGTTATTAAAATTATTGGGAAAATTATTCTGGGTGTTTAAGTATTTTAAAATGATTTTAAGAGTTTTATTTCATTAAAGGATCAAAACTTGTAAAATTCATATTTAATTCGTTTTTGTGATAGAATATATTTTTATAAATATTTTAGATGATTTTATTCTCATATTTATTGTGTTTTGCATTGATTTGGATTTTTATTTAATAGATTTGATTGTTTTATTGTAGGAAATAAAGAATTCATGACTTGGAAGGATTTGGAGCAAAAAGAGCTATTTTGGAGTCTAAATAGGAGAAAATTCGTATTATTGGGCTACACGGGCTGTCTATATTGTTTGGGCCGTATCTTGAGTTCCAGAAGTCAGATTTGGACGATCTTACAGTCCACGCGAAGCTTAGGGAATTTTCTTTAATTCTGAGGTGGTCCAAAGATCAGTGTCCAACTGGAAGAGCCCAGAAACATAGTAGCAAAATCAGTTACGAATTTTACAAGAAAATCCTATTCAATTATGGATATCTTTTTGTAAATTTATTAGAATATTAAAAATACTTTTATTAAGGGATGGAAATCAGATTTTATTATTAGTTTTTTTATTAGAACGTGGGGGGAGAGAAGAGATACGTACTTTTTACATTTTACAAAGCTAGGGTTTGTTCTTCACCTCTTCCATTGTAAGTACTTGGCTAAGTTTGGATTGATTGTTCTTGGTTAATACAAAGTTTAAGGTATTCTTTATCAACTTGCTTTATTATTATATGTTTTACATGGCTTCTTTCATTGTTCTTATTGCTTTTACTTCTAATATGAGTGAGTAGGTTACTTCTAGGGTATAAAGGGGAGCCATGTTTGCACCATGATTAAGCTTTAATTTGATTAGTAGTTTAATGGGTAAAGAGTAATTCTAATTGATATGTTTTAATTCTTAATTTATGTAATTGGCCAATATCATGGATTAATTCTTTGCAAATAGGAGTAATATATCGAGAGATTTTACTCACTAGAGGCACACATACGATCAGCAGAATTGAAAGTGAGTGCGAGAGCATCATGGGATTTCTAAAAGTGTTAATGCTTGAGAGAGATTAACCATTACTTTAATTACTTGACCCATTGAATTGCTTTACTTTTGTGATTGTTTGGTGTAAGCATGGTGAACCTGAATTGCCCTAGATCCCTTAATTAATTGATTTAAAACCTTTGTTAAATTTGTTTTATTAGTTAATAAAATCCTCTAATAATCATTTGTGACTAAAAGCAATTGATAATAGTTGAATTGAAATTGAAACTGTCTCCTTGAGGAATCGACCCGTATTTGCTAGTATCTACTACAATTGATACCGTGCGCTTGCGGTTAGACATAATTTGACACATCAAGTTTTTGGCGCCGCTGCCGGGGAGACGCCTAGTTTCTATAATTTTAGTTCGATTGTTTTATATTGTTTCTCTTGTCTCTTTGGAACTCTTGTTCCAACTGAGACCGATCTTACTACTTTTCCTTGTTTAGTTGTTGATGCCCAGGACCAGGTCTCAAACGAAAGAAGATCAAGCGAAGGAAGATATAACTCTTCTTAGTCCAGATTCTGAACTTTCTTGTCAACAATACATAGATCTACAAAGGAAAGAGAAGCAGCAAGAGATACTTGAACCAAAGATTGAGATGGCGGACCCTCCCAAATCTTTGAAGAACTACTCACAGCCCTCTCCGAGTGGGGTACCTACTGGCCTTGCTATGCCAGCGATTCAAGCAGCAAATTTCGAGATCAAGCCTGCTTTGCTCACTATGATCCAACAGAATCAATTTGCTGGGCTTGCCTCTGAAGACCCTACAAACCATCTGCAACGGTTTCAACAGCTCTGTTCTACAATTAAACATCAGAGAGTCACTCCAAACCAGATGAAAGTCATGTTGTTCGGTTTCTCTCTTCGTGACAAAGCTCAAAAATGGTTGAATGATATTGACTTGACCGAGTGGAATGAGATTTCTCAAGCCTTCTTAACTGAGTTCTTCCCTCCTAAAAGAACCGGCGATTTGATCGACAAGATGATGGGTTTTAAGCAAGATTATGGCGAATCTCTTCGGGATGCTTGGGACAGATTCAAGGATTATCAACGTGCATGCCCTCACCATGGTCTTGAGAAGTGGTTTCTGCTTAAACGCTTCTACAATGGTCTTGATCCAGAAACAAAAGGGATGGTTGATAACGCTGCATGTGGCGTGTTTTTAGACAAAGGAGTTGATGATGCTCATGCTTTTCTTTCAAATTTGGCTGCCAATCACTTCAGTAATCCGATAGCAGCCAAGAAAGGGGGTAAACTTGAAGTGGATGCTTACTGTCTATTATCATCTCAACTCGCTGCATTAACTCAGGAGATCCATTCATTGAAGACATCTCAGCCCTCTACTCCACCAATGAGTATCAATGCATTGTCATCCATGGCTCCTATGAATAATCCTGTTTGTGAAGTCTGTGGCATCCAAGGCCACTATGGTAGCGATTGCCAATACAATACTCAAAATTCACAAAATTTTCAGATGGAGCAAGCAAATGTTTTCCAACAGAGGCAGCAGTACAATCCGTACTCCAACACTTACAATCCTGGTTGGAAAGATCATCCGAACTTCTCATATAGGAACAACAATGCTCAGAATTCAAATGTTCCTAATCAGCAGCAGCAATATCAGCAGTCGTATCAGCCTCCTCCACAACAGCAGTATAGGCCTCCTCAAGGACTTATGAATCCCCCTGCATTCCAGAGGCCTCCTCAGAATTATGCTCCTCAAGCCAATCAAGCTGCACAGGCTAATAATCACGGTGACATGATGAAGATATTGTTACAAATGCAAAAGAATATGGAGGATACCAATAGGAAGATGAACCAGATGGAGATTCATAATAAGATGCTGGAAACTCAGATTGCTCAAATGGCTAGTTCTTCATCTACAAGGCAACAAGGCTCTCTACTAGCACAACCAACTCAGCCAAAGGAAAATGTGAATGCCATTGCTCTTAGAAGTGGTCGTACATATGATGCTCCTCCAATGCCTACTGACGATGTTCCTACTGAGAATGAAAAAGAAAATTCTGAGGAAGACAAGATAGAGGAAGTTGTTGAAGATGCAAATGAAGGTGAAACTGAGGAAAGCAAGAAAAAGGACAAAGAGAAGACTGCAGTTACTCCTCCACCATTTGTGCCAAAGCTCCCATTCCCTAGCAGGATGAACAGAACTAAGGTGGACCAGCAGTTTGGTAAGTTCATGACACTTGTCAAGAACCTTGAGGTAACAGTTCCTTTCACTGATTTAATTTCTCAAGTTCCATCATATGCAAAGTTTCTTAAGGATATTCTCACTAAGAAAAGGTCATTTGGTGAGGTGGAGACAGTAGCTTTTACTGAGGAATGTAGTGTTGTTCTACAAAATAAGTCTCCACCTAAGCTTAAAGATCCTGGTAGTTTTTCGATCCCGTGTCATTTAGGTGCATTGTTTATTGATAAAGCTTTATGTGATTTAGGCGCTAGCGTCTCAGTCATGCCTCTCTCGGTTTTTCAAAAACTAAATATGGGAGAATTAAAATGTACACAGATGACTTTGCAAATGGCCGACCGTTCGATAAAATATCCCATTGGAATTTTAGAGGATGTGCCTGTTAGGGTTGGAAAATTATATATTCCTGTAGACTTTGTAGTTCTAGATATGGAAGAGGACAACCAAATACCTATTATTTTGGGTAGGCCATTTCTCTGTACTGCAGGTCCTGTTATTGATGTTAAAAGTGGGACTCTCATATTGAGTGTTGGTGATGATAAAATTACTTTTACTCTAACCTCTCCTCTTAAATCCCCTTTACTTGAGAATACTTGCTGCAGGATTGATGTTCTAGATGAAATTGTCCAAGATGAGATACCTCAGATTCTATTGAATGATGCATTGGAAGCAGTTCTCATGCTTGAAGCTTACGAAGGAGAAGGACATGCTGAAGTCGATTCATTGATTCTTGAGTTGGATGGTGTAGCTGATCCGAATTGTGAGGTAACCAACACTGTCACTTCTTGTGGTGAACCTCAGGTAAATAAGTTAGAGTTAAAACCTTTGCCATCTAATCTCAAATATGTGTTTCTTGATGATGAAAAGACTTGTCCTGTGATTGTTAGCTCTAGTCTTGATGATAACCAGGTTTTTAAGCTTCTTACTGTTTTGCGTGCGCATAGAAAATGTAAGAACCCTAATTTTTGGTAATATTTTCTTTTATTTAATATCATGTGACATTGTCAATTTGGAACCTTCCTAGTCACCCCTGTTGTTTAATGGAATTGATTGTCTGAGAGATTATGTTGTTGCATTCATTATGTAAGATAAAAAGGAAGATTGTGAAGGCAGGAGTCTTATTGTTAGTAAGATTTATAAAACTTGGGATTTGAGAATGGTTAGAGTATTAAAAGATTTATTAAGAATTATGACAAGGAATTATGGACATTCAAGGATTCCCCCAATTAAGTACTTAAGGAATTACGAGGGAAATCTCTACGCAATAAAATATTATTACGAGGAATTAATTATGATACGATATGAATTAAGGATTAAGTGACAACCATTGGTGGAGGAATAATAATACAAGGAAAGAAATTACATGTAAGTGTCATGTAACTAGCTAGTTAGGAAAAGAAACTAGAAAAGCATAAAGTAGAAGTGAATAGTGACATGTGTGATGGGTGTTGCAACCTAGGGGACAATAGGGCATGGGGAGACAACCTAGACCCCTAGCTTGGCAACATGTGAACCTTATCCAACCCCCACAATAATACATATCACCCATCTCATTTTATTTCCTTTCAAACAAAACACAAACAAAACACTCCCCCCCCCCCCATTGAAGCTCTCGGCCGAAGCAAGAAGAGGAGGAGGAGAGAGATTTTCTCTCCATCTTTCCCTCACCTACAAATCCAAGCAAAAATCCTAGGGCTTCCTTACATTATAATAGAGGTGTGGTATCAATTTCATAGCATTTCATCCATTGAATCTTGAGATAAAAATTGTTGAAGGATTGGAGGAGTGTTAACCAAAGTTGTTCATCTTTTAGATCTTGAAGGATTAAGGTTTGTAAGGGCTCATCCAAGTGTTCTTAGTTGTTGTAAAGCTCACCCAAGGTCTTTAGCTACTCAAGAAGGTATAAAAATCATAAACCCTTTTGGTTGTGTAATATTTATAATGTTTGGTAGTAGATCCATGTATATATGAGCTAATCTTGGTTGTATAAGTATTGGATGACATGGATCTTGAGTTTTGATGTTGAGATTGTGACTTTTATGATTATGGTTAATATATATATCTCCATGAGTGTTATGAACCATGAACTAAGTGTATTTAGTGTTGATTATGTTATGGAAGTATGAGAAATGGTTGATCTAAGTAGTTTGAGCTTGCTGAGTTTTGTCCAGGAACATTGACCTGTATTGTAGCACGATTTTGAACCCCCAAATGTTGTCCCCTGATGTCCTACCATATATTGTTGGAAAGATAATTGAATGTAGTTTCTGGAAATGTAAGGTTCATGGCTAGGTGATGTATAGATTTTAAGTTATGGCCGGAAGAGTGAATTGTGTTTCTGGACTATGGACTGCACTAAGTGACCCCCTTCTGAACCTTGTTTAAACCCCTAAAAATATATGTGGGATCATGGAAAAATTTGAGAATGTAGGGAATGCAGTGGTGAATACCACCCAAAAGGAATTGGATTAAAATATGAAATTTTGGATTTTATAAAAATGCTAGAGTAAAATTCGCGCAATGGAAAAAGTCGATTAGTGGAGCAAAATTCTAGGGTTAGTGGTTATGAATCGAAAGTGGTAACTAAATTAAGTCGATTAAGTGACGAGCGTAATCAAGGGATGACATGAACCTATATTGGGGCTAGAGAGTCATAAGACGAAGTCGTTAAGTTAATTTCGTACCCCCCTAAACCCCGTGATTAAAGAGATATTGTCAAGGTACTAACGAACGATTATTGCTTATGTATAGATCGTTCGAATCCGCAGGCTCGACCACCCCAACCAAACCAAGGCAAGTTTACTTTTCAAAACTTATCCCTATACAAGGACTTTTACTGTTGTGTTTGTAGTTTTCAAATTTTATCAAATGCTATGTTTATCGAAGTATTGATGCAATTGAGATTGAACAAGTACATGTATGCTTTTACCCCTTGAACTTAGATTGAAATGTTTTCTTCGGACAACGAATCTAGTAATAGAGGTCGTAGCGGTCCGTATATACTATTGACCGGGGAGCGGTATATTATTATATCGTATCTAGATTGCAAAAACCCGAAGGGTCATTCGGGTGGTATCGTATACTCAAATAACTATTGTTATATCTTCGTAAATACTCGAAACCCTATCTTGGATTAAAAGTTTATTTTATCGAATAATTATTTTATTAATTATTAATATTAAATCTTAAAATACTATTTATTAATCATTGTTCATTATTTAAAGACAAAGTTAATCCAAGATACTTTTTAATACTTTCAAACTCGAACTCTTTCGAACTCAAAACATTTTCGAAAACCCCCGGTCAGATTCTGCTTCTTGTATGATTTCAAGAATCATCGGTCGACATATGTCGAACCTCAATTACTCTGTTTTCAATCAAAATCAAGTTTTCAAAAGAAAAAGAAAAAGGGACTCTGGCAGGTGTGGGAACCGTTGACGAACGATTCCCGGGATGTGTAAGCGGCCGTGAGCCAGGCGGTCCATCAATTATTATTCCGGCCCAGGTGTTGCCGAAGGATGATTACGGATGTAGTTTTCATCGAGGGTGATTACGGATGTAGTTTTCACCCGGGGATAGTTACGGATGTAGTTTCTATCCTTCTACCGGTAGAGAAGACCCGCGGATTATTGGACTTGGATGTGGCGACTGATCATCGTCAATCCTTGTCAGGTTTTTATGTTTTCTTCCAGTCCCATCCTCCACTTTGGAAAAATACTCAAACACTGCTTCTTGGGCCTAAGTGCCAAGTTGCTGATAGTGTGGTTTTGATGAGAAAATATTGACATCGTGCAGTATCTAGAACTGCAAGATTTTCTATAAAGATTGGCACGTGTTAGTGCACTCTTGCAATTGTTTCAAAGAATGAGATGTTTTTGTATGAGAAACCTTCTAAGCTAAAGAAAGGAAAGAGGTTTTCAATGATGTATTCCTTGTACAGTATGTTAATCGTAGAGTGTTGTGCCGAAAATGATATACTCATATGTATATATTTTCAAACTTGAGATATATTGAAATGGGAACCTTATAAAGGGTTCATATGTTATTCTTAAAGCTCCTTAGTGAGTATAGATGTTTTATTCAAGCTCGGACATATACATTGTCCAATTATGTTTTGAAACCTGAGATATATACCCATATAGTTGGGAATGTTTTCGAAATAAACCACATTATTATTTTGCAAAATGGTGAACTTGCTGAGCATTATGTAGCTCATTCTTGCTTTATAAAAACTTTTCAGAAAGAGAAGAATTTGGTCGGTTAACTCCGCAACAGCAGAAGAGGAGTAGAAGATTTACCCCGGAGATGATTTAGTTTTTGATAAATACTACAGAGTAAGTCTGATAGGTTTTCAACTGTAATAGTAAGACTTGTCTTCAAGTATAGTTGTATAAGTGGGATTGCGTAAGACTCTGATTTGTATAAATTAATTGTAATATTCAGCGGCACTTTTGATTATCGTTTCTGAGACTCTAACTTGCTTGTGTGTAAGATTGAGGTCTGAATGGATGTATTGTTGAGTTGTAAAGTTAATACAAGTATGTTATGGTTGGATGGTGACGTGACGACCTGAATCTCTGACCTCAGATTTGGGGACGTTACAGAAATGGTATCAGAGCGATAAGTTACAGTACTCAGAAACGAGGGTGTTGGGAGTTAAGTCTAAGTAGGAGAATGACATAAGAGATCGTAGTAAACTTATGATTGGACTACCGAAAGAGGTACCGGTGAGTAGAATGGACTGGAGTGTTACTGAAGGTATTATACTAGGGTCGATAGAATCCCTAGAGACCTTCAGAATGATGAATAGAGATTTGAGAGTCGTACATGACTTATCATAGATAATGATATAGGAAGCAGAGCGAAATCTCGAGAGCAGCTGAGGTAGAGGCGATATTGCCAATATGATTGGATGACTAGGCTGGCATAAATTTTGTGGCCCATATTCCTCCACAGTTCAGGAGGCGGCATTTTAAGAATCAAGAAGTTTGGACTTCCCTACATAATTAAGGGTACTTAGTACTTGGATTAATGAAAGTCTTTTACTTTGGTTATAAGATTCGATTTTCGATAAGTAACGGGTTTACCTGAAGGTTGGTCACTATGCCGTTGTGGATTCCATTACCCTCGATGGTGAATTTTTCATGTGTTATACGAGAATGTTATCATAAGACGGGCGTGCTAGATAATTCCACGCATGATTCGGACGCAAGGACATGGTAGTTCAACTTAGAGAACAAACAAGTAGAATTAACGAAGGGACTCAAGAGAAGTTGAATAGGGTTGCAACGAGCAATTCATCGATCTCGGAGTCTACCAAGAGAAAGACCAGCGGGTCTAGAGTGGGATCCTTGGATAGAGATGTTATCAGGGATCACGTATATATGTATCGTAGACCTCAATATTTTTGGTATATGTTCACATACACACACCCGCCACTGAACCTATGGACTGCATTGAGATCCCTGAGAGATCTCTTTGATCTGTTCCCAGGGAGAACTGGCCACTGGTGATTCATGTCGGAAGGCATGAAGTAGGACCCTATGAACTTAGCAGGTGTCCCCGGAATGATGTGAAGCTTGGTCTTCAAGATAAAGCACGGAAATGACAGATATATTGGTGAAACCCTAACTCGAGTAATGACTTTAAGATGAGGATTGAGAGACGCACTAGTTGTTGTCTTGTATTACAAAGACGAAGAGAGGGAGTTACCCTCATAGTGGTGATAATGAGATGCACGAATGATTATTAACTTATTTTGATAACTACCGGCTGGTGCACTACTTCATTTTAAACTGTTCACTAACCATGTTACCTCGATTAGCTTATATCAGGTAACCCTCCTAGCTTTCTACTTCAAACTTGTGGAATAACAACCAGTGATATACTTTCTCTAAACCGGGACTCATCAAAAGTATCATAACTGATCCCCGAGCATTCTATTTGAAGTTTATAATTATTTCTGCCCAGGACTATTCACACTTTCTTTCAATTATCCAAGGAATGTTCAACAAATATTTCCTTAATTAATCGACGAATACTACTTAACGGATATCGATATTTGATTGCTTCTTTCGTACTTGCACTCTTCAGCTGAGCTCATAAATATTCAACAAATTACTGAGAACATGGATGATCTAATGTCCAGACGTCCCTCATAAATTCTTTTCTTCTATTCAAGATGAGATTGTACATCGTACATTGAAATCATAGTAAGGATATCATTTTGATATTGGTGTTCTGAAGTTAATTCTATTGTCGAATCTGATAAAGCATGTGTGCGGAGGCACCCTTGGGTGGACCGTTTCACTAATAAGTAATATTTGATGAAAGGTTATCGATTGTTCCGATACCTAGAACATTCTCTTCAGATTTTATAGTTTCTTTTTCAAACTTATTAACTTCTTATTTCCATTCGTTGTCCGAGTAGCATAAAGTTTCTTCGATATCTACGATGTTGAAATTCTGTTCTAGCCAATTGAAACTGGCTAGTCGATATGTCAATATGAATGACTAGTTGATTGTTCTAACTAGTCAAAATTGTAATGTTGTGAAGAACACCTAGCTAATTGTCCTAGCTAGTGGTGATGTCTCAAACAGGTGAACTAGCAAATTTTGTCTCGTTAGTTGCTAGTGTTTCTTGAAAAGGACTAGTTATTGTTCCACTGGTCCAACCCCCAATTTAATTCATTCTGCAATGCATTTTACATGTGGTAAAGTATGATGATGAAGTTTTGACGAATAACTTGATTGAGACCTAATGAGGTCGCCCACTCGACTTGAACTCTTACCCATCTTCGTATCAGACTCTATATCACTTGAATATTTTATTCTTTCATTTCATACAATGAGAATTCATTTGAAACCATTGATTACTTGAGTGACAAACTACTTCATTCTTTAATTGTCATGGAGTAGAATTGCTTTCTATTGGCTGACCTTCATCAATACGACTTTAGATTTCCTCTTATTATTCAGGAGGAAAAGTATCCACCCGATGTAAGAATTGTATAAAGACCGTCTTTATGACTTTTGTACCCAATAATCATTGCCCTTGTGCAACATTATCTATGGTGTCATATTACAGAATTATCAGGACGGGAAGGAATAAACCTTGTTGTATTCTTTCTGTCCATCCTTACATCTCCAAAAATCGAGACTCCTAGTATTTGGAACCATCAACATTCTTGGAACATCCAATGTGGAATTCTTATTGAGATTATCTATTGGACCTTGTTATTTTGAAACCATTCCTTTCAAAGTGATTACTCTATGGTGAACGGGAGGTACAATTGTGAACCGTTACACCAATATGAGATCAAAAACCAAATATTGTAATTGTGCAACCAGAGCGTTATGCCGAGTAATTATTGAAATAGAGATAACATGTCAGGGCATACCACAAGACCTTTAATATTGGTGTGGGGAAAGTTATAAGAAATGATGAGGTGGTTGGGAGCACGCTCCTACCAACCGTTGTCAGGATGTTATATTAATGAATTTTGGAATTACCAAGCCTTTTCCTGATCCAAGAAATGCAAATCGATTGCGATGTAAAACATATCCTTAGAGGAAACTACCTGGAAGTAAGATGGACAAGAAAGGAAGAAATATCGTGGCAAGAATGAGAAGCTTTACTTAGCTTAAAGGGATTGATGCACATAGAGAGACATATAGCTTAACAGGCCCCTAATAGCGAATGGATGCATGGAGATATGCCAATGATCCTTCGAGATTACCACCTAATCAAGTTATTGGGAATCGCAGCCCCATACAGGCCTCAGGCTGATTGGCGCCAGTTGTGAAGGAGGACGAGCGTATGACATCTTACATATACCATCGAGAACTAATACCCTTATCGGAAATGGAGGAATTGTTGACTAGTTGAAATGAGTAGTTGTTTTTTTCAAAGATAAGGTTGAAGAGAAGGTTTTACCAACTCAAGATCGACCTCTGTACTGTGCCAAAGTTGGCATTTCACACTAATATAAACGTTATAAAATTGTGGTAGTATCGTTTGAATGGACTAATGAGTCAGAAACCTTTATGGATTAATGAACGAAGTTTTGGGATGAAATGAGATATTAGCAACAACCTCGTTGTTAGCTATACTTGATGATAAAAAGAGGACTTTGAGAGTCATGATGATGCGTCTTTCAAGAGTTTAAGAGGTGTGCTGATGCAGTAGAAAGGGGATGATAGCCTATACTTCTAAACAACATAAAGGTTACGGGATAGGATATACTAACCGTGAGTCGGGGAATTGTCATGATGGCGTTCACGCATAAAACTGAGACGTTAACCTTATGAGGAAAGTGTGAAAATTTCTCCACAAGTGCCATAAGTATATCTTCATATTAGGACTGAACATAAGAAAGAGAAGGTGACGAAAAAAAAGCAGGGAGTATAATGGAGAAATTTGTTATTTCCCAGGAAAGGCCATTGTGGTGGCCGATACCTATAGAAGGAATTATTCGTAATTGGAATTCAGTCAGTATTGACCAAGAAAATAGAGTATATACAATAAAGAATAATGTTAGAGGAAAATGACTAAATTATGAGAAGGACAAAGATGTACAGAGAATTAAGGGAATGTTTGGTAAACTGAAATGAAGAATGGTATTGGCAAACTATTAAGTACGAACGCGACATGCCAAAAGCAGAATGATAGAGATCTAGTGGATTAATTCCGCCTGTAGAAAATCTTGAACATGGACAGAATTATAATGAATTTCATAAGTAGGTCGCCGAAGACCGAGCCAAGAGATGGCCCTAGTTGATTTATAATTGTTGGACCAAGTGATTTACCTATAAGAGACTTTCCATTTAGAAGATTATCGAATTATATACGGAAGAGATGGTGGTGCGATATAAAACTTCTGCAACAATTACGTAAGATAAAGACTTAAGGTTAAACTTCGAATATTGAAGGTGCTTCAAGTATATTTAGCCAGAGATTGAGCGTATGTACTAATTTGATCCGTGGCTGACGGACATGGAAGAAGAATTATCCAGACGATCGAATTTGTATTTAGTGTCGTGCCTTAGATTTCACAGGGAAATCGAGAATAAAAACTTATCCATGAAATGAATGTTGTTATCACGATCATCGCCATGCGAACGTAAGGACGTCTCCTGTAGAGCGTGCTACGAAAGAGGAAGTTTCGCTTCTCTTGCGTTACGAAGAAGTCAAGGAACGAGGGACATAGTAGCTGAACTGGTTCGACGTATACCGAAGACTATACAGTATCCATAGCAAGTGGTAACGGCCGACGGGAGGCAATACATGCCTGCTAATCAAGCGAAGGAATATGAGGAATACCGTGCGTATTGACATTGCCTCAGATTACAAAACACGGCCACAAAGTATTCACGGGCCAACGATACAGGAACTCAACACGGATACTAGGAACAAGGTAGAAGAGGAACGTGTAAGTAGTGGGATAGAAATTTTCAATCATAGAACAACCGATAAGGAATACAGGTCGAGGAGAGTATGCGTTGAGGAACAACATTAAGGCGTTGGTGAGACGAAGGGAGAGGACAATAGGGTTGAAGTGTGAACCTGAGAGTTGGAAAATGTAAGGTTGGAATTGTATCCACAACTATTATCCTTAGGTTCTTAAGATAGAATCCTTTTAAGGAGAGGAGACTGCATTAACCCTAACTTTCGGGAATATTCGAAACCTGGACGAATAGTAATTCTATGGGTGGATGAGAAATCTTTGCAACCACGATATGTACGAATTATCAAACGAAGATTTCGAATTGATATTACGTCTTTACGGCACAGACGAGTGTATGTAAAAGTCATTATTTTTTTTACGAAACCCATTGTTTCGAATGGTCAAATTTTATGAGATGTCTAAGGAGATCGTGGTAAGGCATGGGGTTCTTGTGAGCATTGTATCTGGTAGAGACCCAAGGTTCAACTCCAGGTTCTGGAGGAGTTTTCAGGATTGTGTGGGGACCAAGTTAAACATGAGTACTGCATACCATCCCCAAACAGACGGATGGAGTGAGAGAACCATCCAGACCATCGAGGACATGTTGAGGGTATGTGCCATTGATTTTAAGGGAAGTTGGGATGACCACTTGCCGTTGATCGAATTTTCCTACAACAACAGTTACCATGCGAGTATAGGCATGCCCCCATATGAAGCTTTATACGGACGAAGATGTCGGTCTCCCTTGTGTTGGGAAGAGGTAGGAAAACGGAAGATTTTAGGGCCTGAACTTGTCTAACAGACAAGAGAAACTATCGAGCTCATAAGAGGACGACTGGTAGCGGCCCAGGACAGACAGAAGAAGTATGCGGACCAGACCCGCAAGGACAAAGAATATGAGGTAGGAGAGTTTGTGATGTTGAAGGTATCGCCGTGGAAAGGATTGATGAGATTTGGTAAGAAGGGAAAACTAAGCCCGAGATTTATGGGACCTTTTGAGATCTTGAAACGAGTTGGGAAGTTAGCCTATGAATTGGCTTTACCCCCGAGCTTACAGCAAGTACATAATGTGTTCCATGTGTTCATGCTACGACCATACCATACCGACTTCCGACATGTGATAGAACATGATCAAGTGGATCTGCAACCAGACTTAACATATGTCGAGCAACCCGTAGAAATCATGGATAGAAAGGAACAGGTGCTGAGGAACAAGGTTGTCAAATTAGTGAGAGTTTTGTGGAGGAATCAGAACGTCGAAGAATCAACATTGGAACTAGAGAGCGCGATGCGTGAAAAGCACCCCCAACTGTTTTCAACCTGATTCCGGGACGGAATCCTTTTAAGGAGGGGAGGCTGTAAGAACCCTAATTTTTGGTAATATTTTCTTTTATTTAATATCATGTGACATTGTCAATTTGGAACCTTCCTAGTCACCCCTGTTGTTTAATGGAATTGATTGTCTGAGAGATTATGTTGTTGCATTCATTATGTAAGATAAAAAGGAAGATTGTGAAGGCAGGAGTCTTATTGTTAGTAAGATTTATAAAACTTGGGATTTGAGAATGGTTAGAGTATTAAAAGATTTATTAAGAATTATGACGAAGAATTATGGACATTCAAGGATTCCCTCAATTAAGTACTTAAGGAGTTACGAGGGAAATCTCTACGCAATAAAATATTATTACGAGGAATTAATTATGATACGATATGAATTAACGATTAAGTGACAACCATTGGTGGAGGAATAATAATACAAGGAAAGAAATTACATGCAAGTGTCATGTAACTAGCTAGTTAGGAAAAGAAACTAGAAAAGCATAAAGTAGAAGTGAATAGTGACATGTGTGATGGGTGTTGCAACCTAGGGGACAATAGGGCATGGGGAGACAACCTAGACCCCTAGCTTGGCAACATGTGAACCTTATATAACCCCCACAATAATACATATCACCCATCTCATTTTATTTCCTTTCAAACAAAACACTCCCCCCCCCCATTGAAGCTCTCGGCCGAAGCAAGAAGAGGAGGAGGAGAGAGATTTTCTCTCCATCTTTCCCTCACCTACAAATCCAAGCAAAAATCCTAGGGCTTCCTTACATTATAATAAAGGTATGGTATCAATTTCATAGCATTTCATCCATTGAATCTTGAGATAAAAATTGTTGAAGGATTGGAGGAGTGTTAACCAAAGTTGTTCATCTTTTAGATCTTGAAGGATTAAGGTTTGTAAGGGCTCATCCAAGTGTTCTTAGTTGTTGTAAAGCTCACCCAAGGTCTTTAGCTACTCAAGAAGGTATAAAAATCATAAACCCTTTTGGTTGTGTAATATTTATAATGTTTGGTAGTAGATCCATGTATATATGAGCTAATCTTGGTTGTATAAGTATTGGATGACATGGATCTTGAGTTTTGATGTTGAGATTGTGACTTTTATGATTATGGATAATATATATATCTCCATGAGTGTTATGAACCATGAACTAAGTGTATTTAGTGTTGATTATGTTATGGAAGTATGAGAAATGGTTGATCTAAGTAGTTTGAGCTTGCTGAGTTTTGTCCAGGAACATTGACCTGTATTGTAGCACGATTTTGAACCCCCAAATGTTGTCGCCTGATGTCCTACCATATATTTTTGGAAAGATAATTGAATGTAGTTTCTGGAAATGTAAGGTTCATGGCTAGGTGATGTATATATTTTAAGTTATGGCCGGAGGAGTGAATTGTGTTTCTGGACTATGGACTGCACTAAGTGACCCCCTTGTGAACCTTGTTTAAACCCCTAAAAATATATGTGGGATCATGGAAAAATTTGAGAATGTAGGGAATGCAGTGGTGAAGACCACCCAAAAGGAATTGGATTAAAATATGAAATTTTGGATTTTATAAAAATGCTAGAGTAAAATTCGCGAAATGGAAAAAGTCGATTAGTGGAGCAAAATTCTAGGGTTAGTGGTTATGAATCGAAAGTGGTAACTAAATTAAGTCGATTAAGTGACGAGCATAATCGAGGGATGACATGAACCTATAGTGGGGCTAGAGAGTCATAAGACGAAGTCGTTAAGTTAATTTCGTACCCCCTAAACCCCGTGATTAAAGAGATATTGTCAAGGTACTAACGAATGATTATTGCTTATGTATAGATCGTTCGAATCCGCACGCTCGACCACCCCAACCAAACCAAGGCAAGTTTACTTTTCAAAACTTATCCCTATACAAGGACTTTTACTGTTGTGTTTGTAGTTTTCAAATTTTATCAAATTCTATGTTTATCGAAGTATTGATGCAATTGAGATTGAACAAGTACATGTATACTTTTACCCCTTGAACTTAGATTGAAATGTTTTCTTCGGACAACGACTCTAGTAATAGAGGTCGTAGCGGTCCGTATATACTATTGACCGGGGAGCAGTATATTATTATATCGTATCTAGATTGCAAAAACCCGAAGGGTCATTCGGGTGGTATCGTATACTCAAATAACTATTGTTATATCTTCGTAAATACTCGAAACCCTATCTTGGATTAAAAGTTTATTTTATCGAATAATTATTTTATTAATTATTAATATTAAATCTTAAAATACTATTTATTAATCATTGTTCATTATTTAAAGACAAAGTTAATCCAAGATAATTTTTAATACTTTCAAACTCGAACTCTTTCGAACTCAAAACATTTTCGAAAACCCCCGGTCAGATTCTGCTTCTTGTATGATTTCAAGAATCATCGGTCGACATATGTCGAACCTCAATTACTCTGTTTTCAATCAAAATCAATTTTTTAAAAGAAAAAGAAAAAGGGACTCTGGCAGGTGTGGGAACCGTTGACGAACGATTCCCGGGATGTGTAAGCGGCCGTGAGCCAGGCGGTCCATCAATTATTATTCCGGCCCAGGTGTTGCCGAAGGATGATTACGGATGTAGTTTTCATCGAGGGTGATTACGGATGTAGTTTTTACCCGGGGATAGTTACGGATGTAGTTTCTATCCTTCTACCGGTAGAGAAGACCCGCGGATTATTGGACTTGGATGTGGCGACTGATCATCGTCAATCCTTGTCAGGTTTTTATGTTTTCTTCCAGTCCCATCCTCCACTTTGGAAAAATACTCAAACACTGCTTCTTGGGCCTAAGTGCCAAGTTGCTGATAGTGTGGTTTTGATGAGAAAATATTGACATCGTGCAGTATCTAGAACTGCAAGATTTTCTATAAAGATTGGCACGTGTTAGCGCACTATTGCAATTGTTTCAAAGAATGAAATGTTTTTGTATGAGAAACCTTCTAAGCTAAAGGAAGGAAAGAGGTTTGCAATGATGTATTCCTTGTACAGTATGTTAATCGTAGAGTGTTGTGCCGAAAATGATATACTCATATGTATATATTTTCAAACTTGAGATATATTGAAATGGGAACCTTATAAAGGGTTCATATGTTATTCTTAAAGCTCCTTAGTGAGTATAGATGTTTTATTCAAACTCGGACATATACATTGTCCAATTATGTTTTGAAACCTGAGATATATACCCATATAGTTGGGAATGTTTTCGAAATAAACCACATTATTATTTTGTAAAATGGTGAACTTGCTGAGCATTATGTAGCTCATTCTTGCTTTATAAAAACTTTTCAGAAAGAGAAGAATTTGGTCGGTTAACTCCGCAACAGCAGAAGAGGAGTAGAAGATTTACCCCAGAGATGATTTAGTTTTTGATAAATACTACAGAGTAAGTCTGATAGGTTTTCAACTGTAATAGTAAGACTTGTCTTCAAGTATAGTTGTATAAGTGGGATTGCGTAAGACTCTGATTTGTATAAATGAATTGTAATATTCAGCGGCACTTTTGATTATCGTTTCTGAGACTCTAACTTGCTTGTGTGTAAGATTAAGGTCTGAATGGATGTATTGTTGAGTTGTAAAGTTAATACAGGTATGTTATGGTTGGATGGTGACGTGACGACCTGAATCTCTGACCTCAGATTTGGGGGCGTTACAGAAAAGCTATTGGGTATAGTATTGATGATCTTACAGGGATTAGCCCAGACTTTTGCATGCATAGAATTCACTTAGATGATGACCATAAGCCTTGCATACAGGGACAACGTCGCTTGAACCCTAACATGCAAGAGGTTGTTAAAAAAGAAGTTTTGAAATTGTTAGATGCGGGCATCATTTACCCGATTTCTGATTCTAAATGGGTAAGCCCAATTCAGGTAGTCCCTAAGAAATGAGGAACAACGGTAATTAAGAATGATAAAGATGAATTAATTCCCACTCGAATTGTCACCGGTTGGCGAATGTGCATAGATTACCGTAAGTTAAACACTGCTACTAGAAAAGACTATTATCCTCTCCCTTTCATTGATCAGATGTTAGAAAGACTTGCTAAGCATAAGTACTTTTGTTATTTACACGGATATTCAGGGTTCTTTCAGATCCCTATACATCCTGATGACCAAGAAAAGACTACATTTACTTGCCCATATGGTACTTTTGCATATCGTAGAGTGCCTTTTGGATTGTGCAATGCCCCTGCTACTTTTCAGCGTTGCATGACTGCCATATTTTCTGATTTCATAGAGTCTATCATGGAAGTATTTATGGATGATTTCAGTGTT
The DNA here is from genome assembly GCA_036435485.1 of Saposhnikovia divaricata. NCBI lineage: Eukaryota > Viridiplantae > Streptophyta > Magnoliopsida > Apiales > Apiaceae > Saposhnikovia > Saposhnikovia divaricata. The sequence goes on along the minus strand of CM071594.1, from coordinate 169,826,421 downwards.
TATGGGTCTGATTTTGATGTATGTCTGCATAATCTTTCTAAAGTGCTTTAACATTGTGAAGAGGTGAATTTGGTTTTGAATTGGGAAAAGTACCACTTCATGGTCAATGAAGGAGTGGTACTTGGTCACTTGATTTCTGAACGTGGCATCCAGGTTGACAAAGCAAAAATTGAGGTGATTGAGAAACTTCCTCCTCCTGTTAATTTCAAGGGAGTGAGGAGTTTCCTTGGTCATGCGGGTTTTTATCGTCATTTTATAAAAGATTTTTCAAAAATTGCAAAACCCCTCACTCAATTGTTGCTTAAGGATGCCACCTTTGTGTTTACTAATGCTTGTTTGGAGTCTTTTAACAGGATTAAGGAAGCTTTGATAAGTGCACCAATCATTCAATCTCCAGATTGGAATCTTCCATTTGAAATCATGTGTGATGCAAGTGATTATGTTGTTGGAGCAGTTCTCGGTCAAAGGAAAGACAAGGTATTGCACGCCATCTACTATGCAAGTAAAACCTTGGATGGAGCTCAAGTCAATTATGCTACTACTGAGAAAGAACTTCTAGCTGTGGTCTACGCTCTTGACAAATTCCGAGCCTATCTCATTGGCTCCAAGGTCATTGTTCACACTGATCATTCGGCACTTAAATATCTCTAAAAAAGAAGCAAAGCCAAGGCTTATTCGTTGGATTCTGTTACTCCAAGAATTTGACTTGGAAATCAAAGACAAGAAGGGTGCTGAGAATGTGGTTGCGGATCATCTTTCACGGTTGCGTTTCAAATCTGATATTGCGTCAAGTACTCCTATTGACGATTCTTTTCCAGATGATCACCTGTTTTCGGTTGCTACTCAAACTCCATGGTATGCAGATTTTGCAAATTTCTGTGTTAGTGGATCTCACCCTCCAGAATTGACTTATCAGCAAAGAAAGCGGTTCTATCATGATGCTAAACAATATTTTTGGGATGACCCTTTCTTGTATCACAAGTGTGCTGATGGAATCTTTCGTAGATGTGTCCCTGAGTTCGAAGTACATGACATTCTCAAGCATTGTCATTCTCTCGCATGTGGAAGGCACCATGGTCCTTCCAAAACAGCTGCTAAAGTACTTCAATCCGGGTTCTTCTGGCCGTCTCTATTTAAGGATGCTCGTGCTTTCTATTTGGCGTGTGATGCATGTCAAAGGACGGGTAATATTTCTAAATGCCATGAGATGCCTCAAACCGGTATTCTTGAGGTCGAGATATTTGACGTATGGGGTGTTGATTTTATGGGACCTTTCCCAACTTCTTGTGGGATGAGATACATCTTAGTTGCTGTCGATTATGTGTCCAAGTGGGTTGAAGCAGTTGGATCAGTAACAAATGATTCCAAGGTAGTAATGAAGCTTTTCAAGAATATCATCTTCCCACGTTTTGGAGTTCCAAGGACAATGATAAGCGATGGTGGTTCTCATTTTCGCCATCGACAGTTTGAAACTTTGTTGAAGAAATATGGCGTTACTCACAAGGTCGCTCTTGTATATCACCCTCAAACAAGCGGCCAAGTGGAGGTTTCCAATCGACAAATCAAAAGCATCTTGGAGAAAATAGTTACAAAATCGAGGAAAGATTGGTACTTGAAACTAGATGATGCTTTGTGGGCCTATCGGACGGCATATAAGACACCTATTAGAACCACTCCCTATCGGTTGGTTTATGGTAAAGCATGTCACTTGCCAGTGGAGTTGGAATATCGCGCTTTTTGGGCTATTAAAGAACTCAATATGGATTTAAAAGCTGCGGGGCAAGCAAGACTTCTTCAACTTAATGAGTTAGATGAGCTTCGATTTGATGCTTATGACAATTCTCGGCTTTACAAGGAAAGAACGAAAAAGATGCATGACAAGATGATCCAGAGAAGAGAATTTCAGGTTGGTGATAAGGTATTGTTGTTCAATTCCAGACTTTGACTTTTTCCGGGGAAACTCAAATCAAGATGGTCCGGACCTTTCACTGTAACTGGAGTTAAATTTCATGGTGCTATTGAGATCATGGGACAAGATGGAGCAAAATTTAAGGTAAATGGTCAACGCCTTAAATTATATGTGGATGGCGCATTTGTTAGAAAATTGGAGACGATTCGTCTCGACAACCCTTCCACGGACATTTAAATCGAGGTTAGAAGTCAAGCTAAAGACTCTAAATAAGCGCTTCTTGGGAGGCAACCCAAGCTTATTGTAAGTTTTGTATTATTATTATTATTATTATTATTATTATTATTATTATTATTATTATTATTATTATTATTATAGGTAGATAATTTTTTATTTCATTTTTTTTATTTTTTTTACTCCCACAAGGTGCCTTGATGAATTTGTTGAAGTGTTTCAGCATTTAATTTTTTCGAATTTTAAAAATCTCGAAAAAGGAAAAAAAATGAAAGCTATGATTTTGTGATTTTCAGCACAGTAATACTGATGCTGGAGCAAGGGATTGAACACCATACTTCGCACATGCACGTACAAGTGGTCAGCCACTCCACCAACTCTCTCAGTGGGTTATATTCTGATTTGGTAATTAATAAACATAAGCCTGGACCAGAAATTTAGCAAGGAGCAAGGGCATTTTATACAATTTTCAAGGACACTTCATGGCTACTAGGGGAGTATTTCTAACCTTTATTTGTATTTTTTTTATTATTCTTTTTGTTTTTATTCTTAGAATTGTTAGATTTTTATTTTTATTTTTTTATTTTTTTTTCTTTTATTAAATTATTCATTGGGGACACTGAACCGCTTAATGTGGGGATGAGTTCTCAATGTTTAAAAAAAATCAAAAAATAAATATAAATTTAAAAATCCAAAAAAATTAAAAAAATTGAAAAATACAAAAATTAATTCTAGCCATGCAATTTGATTCGTTGTTGTATTTTGCTTGATACACCCATGCATGCGTAGAATTCTTGTGTTCTTGACGCTTTTGTATGAGAACTGACGTGCTTTGTTCTTGTGCACACACTTTCACTAGCAAGTTGAAACTGGTAGACTTAATTGAATGTGGTAAGTGATTAGAATGACATGAATATGTGAAAATGACTTGGTTTCCATGCTTTGAGTACAAGTAGGTGCGTTAGAGAGTCTTGTTACTTGGGATTGATTATGTTTTGTCACACCAAGCGAGTTTTGAGCCTATATGCATATCTTTTGCATGATTTTTCGTTTGCTTGAGTGTCCACATGTTGTTTGCATTGCTAGCACTTACTTGATATCTTTCTTGAAATGCATGACATTACTTGATGATGAGATGATAAAGGCACTTAGGTTTAACCTCGTATTTCCCATATTTCCACACCTTTTAAACATGATCAATTAGTTAACCCGTTGAGCTTAATCCTATTCTTTTGGTGACACACCACATTACTTGCCATTATCCTTTTTATTCTATTGGCCTTACATTTAATTTGAACCTAAATTGTCAAAGGCTAATATCGTGCTTAAGGGAGTAATAAGGTGTTCATAAAAGGGGGGGTTATTGATGATCATACCATTGGGGAATATTGATTTTGGTTGATTCTTGTTAGTCGAAATTCATAATAATATCTTTTGATCATTGTGCTTATTCCTTAGCTCTCAAAAAAAAGGAAAAAGAAAAAAAATAGAAAGAAAAAAAAATTAAATAAATTTTAAGAGCATTCTTATGTTTGTATGATCCTTCTTCATTCGACTAGTCAAGTTATTATGTAAGGGTTATTGAAAAATCCAAGTGTGGGGAAGTATTTGTTTTAATAGAAAGGGAATTGCATAATGATTTTTGTTGGGTACTAGCTTTTGACATTTAACCTGTTTTAGCTTTACTTGACATACCTGGTCCCTAGCCCACGCTACAACCCGAATGAAGACCTTTTGATTGTCATCAGTGATGTATGTTTTGTTGAGAGTGAGATTGATTACGAGTGTCAAGTTGTGTTTATGATTTTGTTGGAAATGAGTGATACACTTAACCTTGTTCTTGAGTGAATATTCGTTTTTGAGTGAAAGGTGAGTTATTACTTGTTTTGGCATAGGAGATCCCAGGTTTAGACTTAAAGATGTATTTCTTGTGGGCTTAGCATGATTACCAACGATTTTTACACTTGACATGAATTTTTATGACCTTCTGCATGTTGGTTGAGTAGACTACGTGAATACTTGCACTTTCGACACCAAGACATCGTATGTTTACTTTGATTCTTAAGTTGATGTGGCATGAGAGAACTTGTGTGTGTGGTGTCGTGTTAGCATTGATCTTTTGCATGGTTAGATGAATTTTGTGGGTACATTCACTATAAACCCTCACGAGACAACACTCGTCCTACTAGGGCTGCCTAGGGGTTTAACGGCTTGTTGCATATCCTCAATGTAATCGTGACATCTACGAAAATGATGTTAGTTAGTTGGGACTTAGTTTTATTTTGCTTATTTGCCCGAGGACGTGCAAATGTTTAGTGTGGGGATGTTTGATAGAATATATTTTTATATATATTTTAGATGATTTTATTCTCATATTTATTGTGTTTTGCATTGATTTGGATTTTTATTTAATAGATTTGATTGTTTTATTGTAGGAAATAAAGAATTCATGACTTGGAAGGATTTGGAGCAAAAAGAGCTATTTTGGAGTCTAAATAGGAGAAAATTCGTATTATTGGGCTACACGGGCTGTCTATACTGTTTGGGCCGTATCTTGAGTTCCAGAAGTCGGATTTGGACGATCTTACAGTCCACGCGAAGCTTAGGGAATTTTCTTTAATTCTGAGGTGGTCCAAAGATCAGAGTCCAACTGGAAGAGCCCAGAAACATAGTAGCAAAATCAGTTACGAATTTTACAAGAAAATCCTATTCAATTATGGATATCTTTTTGTAAATTTATTAGAATATTAAAAATACTTTTATTAAGGGATGGAAATCAGATTTTATTATTAGTTTTTTTATTAGAACGTGGGGGGAGAGAAGAGATACTTACTTTTTACTTTTTACAAAGCTAGGGTTTGTTCTTCACCTCTTCCATTGTAAGTACTTGGCTAAGTTTGGATTGATTGTTCTTGGTTAATACAAAGTTTAAGGTATTCTTTATCATCTTGCTTTATTATTATATGTTTTACATGGCTTCTTTCATTGTTCTTATTGCTTTTACTTCTAATATGAATGAGTAGGTTACTTCTAGGGTATAAAGGGGAGCCACGTTTGCACCATGATTAAGCTTTAATTTGATTAGTAGTTTAATGGGTAAAGAGTAATTCTAATTGATATGTTTTAATTCTTAATTTATGTAGTTGGCCAATATCATGGATTAATTCTTTGCAAATAGGAGTAATATATCGAGAGATTTTACTCACTAGAGGCACACATACGATCAGCAGAATTGAAAGTGAGTGCGAGAGCATCATGGGATTTCTGAAAGTGTTAATGCTTGAGAGAGATTAACCATTACTTTAATTACTTGACCCATTGAATTGCTTTACTTTTGTGATTGTTTGGTGTAAGCATGGTGAACCTGAATTGCCCTAGATCCCTTAATTAATTGATTTAAAACCTTTATTAAATTTGTTTTAGTAGTTAATAAAATCCTCTAATAATCGTTTGTGACTAAAAGCAATTGATAATAGTTGAATTGAAATTGAAACTGTCTCCTTGCGGAATCGACCCGTATTTGCTAGTATCTACTACAATTGATACCGTGCGCTTGCGGTTAGACATAATTTGACACATCATTTTGATCCTAAAAATATTTTAAAAATATGGGGACATAGATAATTTCAATTTCTATGATTTAAAATTTTATTTGAGATTTTCTCAATTAATTCCTATTTAATTTCTATTTTATAAAGTCATTTAAAATTGTTTTTAAATTAGAATTTTGGTTTAGTTAATTACAAAATTTCCCCCTTTCCCTTTTAAATCCCTAATTCACTAGTTTCTCCCCAAAATCAGTTTCTTAGTCGGCTGTCTCTCGAAAATTCTCGAACACCCTAGTCTTTTCTCTACAAATCTCTCTCAATTCCCTCTTCATTATCCCAAAAGTCCTCTCTCATTCTTTTTCTTTTCTTCCGTTTAATTACTTCCGACAATTGCTAGCTCGGTGGATTGTGGGTAAAGCCCACTTATTTCCTCCTCCTCTGTTCTCTTTTGAAACCTCGTATGTATGTATGTATGTATGTATGTATGTATGTATGTATGTTTGAATTTGAGATTTAATCGTTATTTTGGTTCAGGCCGTGCGTGAATGTGTTATTATGGCCGTGTACTACGTGCATTGCTTTATGAGGTTGCTGGGTGTGTATAAGTGAGGGTATGTGTGTGTATATGCTGGGCAGCAGGTGTGGGTGAGTTGTGATGTTCTTGTGCGTTATGTTCTGGATTTCCTCTGTTTTGTTGCTGCTGCGGATGAGTCTTAAGCGAATGTCTGTGTGTTGCTGCGACTAAGGACAGTAGTATGCTGGTGTGTGTGAGTAAGCAATGGATGTGTGAGTGTGTGGCAGTTGTATGTGTGTGTTTTAAATTTCGAATTTTGGGATTATATGAAGATTTTGGTTCGTTAATTAGAAATTTAGTTGCTTAGGTTCTTGGTATATAATTATGTCTCTCTTTGATTTTTATTTCGAATATATGATTGTATACATGAGTTTTTGTAGGAATTAAATTGAATTTATATTAGGTAATTGGAATTCTTCGAATTAAATTACATGATTTAAATAAATTATTACATGCTTAAATTTTTGTAATTTGAGATATTAGAAATGTTAATGATATTCTAATAGTATATTGTGAATTGTGGGATATGAATTAAGTTAGTTGTTTATTGTTAGTGGTGATCGATGCGTGTTAAACTGGAATTGTCATTGATAAATAGAAATTATATGATTTAGAATGGATTAGTATGATTGGGCTTGTAGGTGGATTTGAAATCCATCGGATGGTTTTAATTGTGATTTGAGTCGAATGTTTTCGACGGGATGGTCTATTTTATAAAGGAGATGCTGCCCGATTTTCGTTAGAATAATAAGTTATAAAGTCTATAATATTTGGTTATAAGCTGATTTCAAGTAAGTTGGTATTATGTGTTAAGTGTTTAAGTGACTTACGTGATTTCATGTTATAGATGCAATGTGGTTATGTGCTTAGTTATTTTAGTTAGTTAGTTGGTAAGTAATATGTATTAAGTATTGTCATCGATATATGGATCGTTTGGGTAGATTAGGATTAGACGTATAAGGAATATAGAATTCTAAAATAGTATTTTTATATGTGTAGATTCGAAGGACATAGACTCAAGAGATAAAGGAAAAACAAAGGTGGAAGGTTTTTGAGCTAGGCGACTAGAGTGAAAGTACCTTATTAAGGCCAGTGATTTGAACCCTGAATTTAAGTTCAGATTCCTTCAACTGCTTATGAATATCTGTTTAAACTTTTATTGCTTAGTGTAACTCCTTTTAAATTATTGTTAAACCTTTTGTACCTTACTGCTTATTCCTTATAACTTGTTGTTTACCTCTTGTACCCTGTTATCTAACTTTGTGAACTAATTGTTAAACCCTTGTACCTTCTGATTTATGCCATGATTATTTGTTTAAACTTTCTGCACCCCACTATCACACTAAATACTTGCTAAACTATAAACCTTATATTATAATTCATGCCTTGCTCAGTCATAAACTTTTTCTTTACAATTAGATCCTAAAATACACAAATAAAATCATGCTTATAATTCCATGGAACCTTATGACTAAAACCCTAACCCTTACTTAATTTCCTTATTAGTTAATGACCCCTTTTTGCTGATATAATCCTGTTTACTGAAACCTATCAGATTTAATTAAATATTTATTTTACATCAACCCTTTTTAATACCAGGTGCTTGGCAAACATTTATCCTAAAAAAATCATACTTGAATCCCCTACCTTGTGTATATTATGAAATTACTCTTAACTGCTTCCCTGACCCGTAATCATTTATAATTGCAAATCAAAATGGCTTATTTATTAAAGATGTTTTTTAAAAAAAATTCCTTATACTGGGCTGATCTGTTATCAGTGAGTATAAAGGACTTGAAAATGAACGGTTTTAAAAGTTTGAAGATTTATTGTAAGGGATTCCGTCAAAAATATTTTCTACGGTTTCCTTCAGATTGGAGAGCGTAAGAGGCCGGGTGACGCCGATCCAGCATGTTTTATTTTATGCTGTAGTTCTGGTGGGACCAGTCCAGCATCTTATAGGCCAATGTGTTGCCTAATTGGGAACCCAATTTTATGTCTAGACGGACCGAGTGTCCGGGCTAGGGACTTTACGTGGCTAATCACCCGTATTGTCCGGAGTCGGGGAAAAACCTCCAATCAAATTTTATACGATTTAAAAATGAATGTTTATTTAAAAAAATTTTTTGATGAATCTCTGCTTTAAACGAAAGATTTTAGAAATTTTCAAAGGATGGTTTTGAAATGTCATAAACAGAGTACAGTATTGCCAGACAGTTTTATCTTGAGATTATGAATTAAAATCTGAACATCCTAAATATTCTTTGGTACCTTTATATTGTTGTAGTCAGCATACAGTTGTGGATTCTTTATTTCTATTTTTATCACTTGCTGAGCATTTGGCTCACTCCTTACTATTGTTTCTAACCCTTTTTCAGTTAAAGGAGAAAAAGATATGAAGTAGGAGCTATATCCGAGAAGAACTTGTTGTGGACCTTAGGCAGCCTAGTTGCACTCTGCTAGAAGGTTGGACTTTTGGGTATCAGTAAAAATTAGTGTAATAGTTCTAGTTGGTTGTATTTATTTCTTATTATTTTGTTATCAAGGTTTATGTTTTTTGTTGGTATTGTGATGCCCCGATCTTTGCTCTGATCGGGAGGGCATTTTGGTATGGTTCACCTGATCAGTTAGGACAGGTTGAACATGTGTTTGTATTATTTCTTTAGTAGTTGAAATTGTTGGTGTTAGAATGAGTTGGGTTGGATTCAAATTACAGGTGGATAGTCCGTATTACGAATACTACATGCCAAAATTTTCCAAAATTTCCCTGTATTAAAAATCCATTTTATCTAATTAAATCCAATAATTTATTATAAAAGTATATTTATAGTATTGGGAAGTCGGGGCGTTACATGTTGGTATCAGAGCTGTCAGGTTTTGGTCACTGAAACAAGCCAGGATTAGGTATAGGATAGGTGTAGGATAGGATTAGAACTTTTATAGACATAGGATAGGAGCGATAGGTGTTGGTTATCATTGGGATAGTAGGTGATAGGTTTAGGATATTCTTTTATCGCTTTAGTACTTTCTTTTGCGCTATCTCGTTATCACAGGTGGTGGATGTTTCTGTAGACTCACCCATTTCCCGATGCATAATTACTTGAGTTCGACCTAGAATAAGACCCGAGGAGTTAGTGAGCGACACTATCCGGTTTATTGCGCTTTACCAGTATTTGTACCAGTCCACGCAGAGACGTTCTTATATGTTGTTGATGATAGGGATTAATTTCAGCATTTACTTTTTGTAGTTGGATTGTTAATAGTGTACCTTAAACTCTAAAATTGTTGTGTATTTTATTCACTCTGTTGGTACCATGACCTTTGTTTTCTTATTAATTACTCATTTTTCATTATATTTTTTAGTTATCTAAATATCTCCTGTTAAAATTACTTGTTTAAGATAATACCTATGTTTCCCTGTTCCTTTACACCGTTATAACTTTTGTGATCACGGACAACTCCAAATTTCAGGATTTGTAAACCCTATTTCTGTACATATTAGCCCGTTGTTTAATAAGCTACTTGTTTTCTTATAAGAATCATGCCTCCAAAGAAGAAAACACATAATGCAAATCCCGAAAACCAGAACACTGGCAATAAAAATCCAAGTGACCCGACTATGACACAAATCCTTTAACTCCTTCAACAACAAACAGCCGCACTAGATCAACAACAACCCACTCAACCAATTGTGACATTTAAAGCTTTTCAAGCTGTGCACCCTCCAGAGTTTAAAGGTACTATTAACCCAATAGAAGCTAGGGGATGGCTAAATGAGATGGAGAAAGCTTTTGCGTTGGTAAGGGTATGAGAAGATCAGAATACGGAATATGCTAGCTATTACCTGAAAGCTGAAGCAAACTATTGGTAGGAGTCAATGAAGTTGCTGGAAGGTGGAGGAGTGATCATATGGTAGAGATTTACAGAGCTATTTCTCGAGAAGTATCTTCCAAGGTATATGCAAGATCAGTTGGAGATTCAGTTTCTAGAGTTAAAGCAGGAGAATATGAGTGTGGCGGAATATGAGGCAAAATTCACCGAGTTAGCAAGGTTCGTTCCTGAATATGTCAATACTGAAGCAAAGAAGACCAAGAGATTTCAACAAGGTCTAAAGCCATGGATACGTAGTAAGGTGGCATTATTTCAGTTAGAGAATTACGCAATGGTGGTGGAGAAAGCTATGATTGTTGAAGGTGAAAGCGAATTGTATCAGAAGGAGAGAGCGGGAAAGAAAAGAAAGATAGAAAGTACCGAAGGAAGTCAGAACCCAAGGAATAAGGGTCAGTTTGATAGGAACAGAGGTTTTCAGAAGCTAAAGAATGGAAATGGTGGTCAAGGCACACGTTTTCAGAATACCAATCAGCAGCTTGTAATCAGACCACCCTTACCTGAATGTACAACTTGTGGGAAGAAACACTCGGGAGTTTGTCGCAGACTAAGTGTTACATGCTTTAAGTGCAACAAGAAGGGACATTATACAGAAAATTGCACGACTTCAAAACCGTTGATAATATGCTACAACTGCGAGAAACTTGGTCATATTGCTAGGGATTGTAAGCAGCCAATTTGGTCAGCTAATGCTTTGAGGATAGCTGGACCTCCATCCCAGACCCAGATATCTCAACCTAGAGCCAGAACTTTCAACATGACAATGGAGGATGCTGTTCAGGAAATGGATGTTGTAGCAGGTACGCTTCCTATGAACTTAGTAGAGGGTAAAGTTTTAATTGATTCTGGTGCTACCAAGTCTTTCGTTTCCAACAAGTTTGTTAATGAACTGCAATGTGAAATGCGATTACTGGCAGGGGTTGGAGGAATGGCGTAGTTATTCATTACTAGCCGTTGATTTCATTTAACTTATTGATTAAGAAGATTTAACCTTTCTTTCTGTTTCTTTTTATTTTGGTAATCCTTCATCACCTTTGATAATCAACTATTCTTCAATTGATGATGAATTTTTCAGATTCATTTAAATACATTCCTACTATCCAGAGATACCTCTATTTTCCAGGGGATCACTTGATTCAACATGATGCATATAAATTATTGAGACCTTTGAACTCTTTCTATTTTTCTCGAATATTTGTTGTTCCTTATTCAACATTGTATATATATATATATATATATATATATATATATATATATATATATATATATATTTATATATAAACTTTTGAATTCTTTTTGTTTCTCTCTGAATACTTAACCTTCTTTATTCAAACTGGGATGAACAACCCTATGTATGTAGAGGACTCAGGGACATCTTATCTATGTGATAGAAGTCTGGTGAGACGCCACTGATTGTGTTTATCATGAAAGTACAGAAGGCTGGCCCCCTTCTTGTGCTATGACAGTTGACCTAAGTGACAAATGCAACCTGAAATTAGTTCAATGATCATATTGATCTCTCAGTTAAATTCTTTTATAAAATTCTTATCAAACCAGAACTCACCTTATATTTATACCTGCTAACACCTGTCCATTGTATTGATTTCTTTTGTTATAAACCTTTATGATTCCTAAAGTTATCGGTGATTGTATGCGGTAAAGATGGAGATGATGACATTTTGAGTTGTCCAAGCCACATTTACGTAGACTATAAATTTGATGATTAGGTTTGAGAATTGATGTTAAAGCAGAGATCGAAAGTTTTGTAGGACCAGCCATGAATTATCGAAGGTTGTCAAAGATTTTACCAAGATAGCTACAGCAGTGGACATGCTTACCAAGAAGGAAATGCAGAACTCAACGTGAAGAAAGCTTTCAGAATTCAACGAAGAGATTTAGAACCCCTCTAGTGCAAGGGCAACCGGACGAATAAGGAAGGATCGAATGTGCTTACAGTGCTCAAAGAAATGTTCAAAGAATGTGAAACGTTATTGATACAGGATTCAAAGGTCTAGATTATTGCGAATGAATTGTTAGAGGAAAGTAGGAAGTACCAATCGGAGTTGACGGAAGCAGAAGGTGAAGTTGACGAATGTGGAAGAATGAAATTGTTCAAGGAAATGAGTTATTGATATGGGAGTTATAATGTTTAGAGTTTAAATTTTAACGATTTGTAAGATATGTAGAGTAATGGTTCGGAAGTCGAGTTTTGATATTAGGGGATATTAGAGTTGGAGTTTGATTTTGAGTGGTATTGAGGGGCAGTGACCCCAGAATAGTTGTATTACGAATTAGATGTATTCGTTTCAAGGTAAATGGTTATTAGTTTCGTAAAGATTACTCAGTAAAACAATGGGATTGAGGATGGATAGAAGTTTCCCAGTTATTCCCTCCTCGAGTAACATTGTACGTTGAAAGGGGAGTAAGAATGATTGGGGGATTTCTTGAAATTCTTTTTCTCAAAGTTTTATCTGAGCCAATCTGATTATGTGTAGGAGAGTGGAAGTTGTACCAATTGTTTTAGTTGCGTGGATTTTGTTTTGAAAGACTTATTTAGTAATCATGTATTTTCAGTCGAGACAGATTTCGTTTTAGTATTATATATATGCGAATTATTATGGATGATTGGGTTAGTACTTGAGGCGTCGTGTACAGGGAATAGTCCATTATACGAATCGGTCATGTCCGATTTTCGGTAGAAAAGGGGATCGTCACGTGCGAGTGATCAGTATCTAAAATTAACGAGACATGCAAACCCCAGGATTAAGTTTATGTTAGAAATTCGAAGGCCTACAGGATGAGCCTATCGATATGTGAATTAATATAAGGGAATGCTAGTGTGGAATGAATGATTTGGAAATTGAAAGGGAAATGTTTGAGAATACCGTCATCTATTTTTTTACGGTCGATTCTGAGGACAGAATCCTATTAAGAGGGGAAGGATATAATGCCCTAGAAAATTTCGTATTTTTTTTAATGTTATTTAATACTAAATGTGGATTATATGAGGTGATTTTTTTTAGGATTGAATATATGTGACATCATGTTTACGTGTTTATATGATGGGTTATGTGTGCCGTGTAAGTCTGTGTATTTTTATTTGTATTTTTGAGGATTAAAATCTATTTCAATTATGCATTATTGATCTTCTGAAAATTTTATAAAATCATCGGAGTATTTAAAAATCCCGAAATCATTTGTGTTATTCTCTTTATAATATTATTTAGTTATTAAAATTATTTGGAGAATTATTCTGGGTGTTTAAGTATTTTAAAATGATTTTAAGAGTTTTATTTCATTAAAGGATCAAAACTTGTAAAATTCATATTTAATTCTTTTTTTATCCTAAAAATATTTTAAAAATATGGGGACATAGATAATTTCAATTTCTATGATTTAAAAATTTATTTAATATTTTCTCAATTAATTCCTATTTAATTTCTAATTTATAAATTCATTTAAAATTGTTTTTAAATTAGAATTTTGGTTTAGTTAATTACAAAATTTCCCCCTTTCCCTTTTAAATCCCTAATTCACTAGTTTCTCCCCAAAATCAGTTTCTTAGTCGGCTGTCTCTCGAAAATTCTCGAACACCCCAGTCTTTTCTCTACAAATCTCTCTCAATTCCCTCTTCATTATCCCAAAAGTCCTTTCTCATTCTTTTTCTTTTCTTCCGTTTAATTACTTCCGACAATTGTTTGCTCGATGGATTGTGGGTAAATCCCACTTATTTCCTCCTCCTCTGTTCTCTTTTGAAACCTCGTATGTATGTATGTATGTATGTTTGAATTTGAGATTTAATCGTTATTTTGGTCCAGGCCATGCGTGAATGTGTTATTGTGGTCGTGTACTACGTGCACTGCTTTATGAGGTTGCTGGGTGTGTATAAGTGAGGGTATGTGTGTGTATATGCTGGGCAGTAGGTGTGGGTGAGTTGTGATGTTCTTGTGCGTTATGTTCTGGATTTCCTCTATTTTGTTGCTGCTAGGGATGAGTCTTAAGCGAATGTCTGTGTGTTGCTGCGACTAAGGACAGTAGTATGCTGGTGTGTGTGAGTAAGCAATGGAGGTGTGAGTGTGTGGCAGTTGTATGTGTGTGTTTTAAATTTCGAATTTTGGGATTATATGAAGATTTTGGTTCGTTAATTAGAAATTTAGTTGCTTAGGTTCTTGGTATATAATTATGTCTCTCTTTGATTTTTATTTCGAATATATGATTGTATACATGAGTTTTTGTAGGAATTAAATTGAATTTATATTAGGTAATTGGAATTCTTCGAATTAAAGTACATGATTTAAATAAATTATAACATGCTTAAATTTTTGTAATTTGAGATATTAGAAATGTTAATGATATTCTAATAGTATATAGTGAATTGTGGGATATGAATTAAGTTAGTTGTTTATTGTTAGTGGTGATCGATGCGTGTTAAACTGGAATTGTCATTGATAATTAGAAATTATATGATTTAGAATGGATTAGTATGATTGGGCTTGTAGGTGGATTTGAAATCCATCGGATGGTTTTAATTGTGATTTGAGTTGAATGTTTTCGACGGGATGGTCTATTTTATAAAGGAGATGCTGCCCGATTTTCGTTAGAATAATAAGTTATAAAGTCTATAATATTTGGTTATAAGCTGATTTCAAGTAAGTTGGTATTATGTGTTAAGTGTTTAAGTGACTTACGTGATTTCATGTTATAGATGCTATGTGGTTATGTGCTTAGCTTATTGTAGTCAGTTAGTTGGTAAGTAATATGTATTAAGTATTGTCATTGATATATGGATCGTTTGGGTAGATTAGGATTAGACGTATAAGGAATATAGAATTCTAAAATAGTGTTTTTATATGTGTAGATTCGAAGGACATAGACTCAAGAGATAAAGGAAAAACAAAGGTGGAAGGTTTTTGAGCTAGGTGACTAGAGTGAAAGCACCTTATTAAGGCAAGTGATTTGAACCCTGAATTTAAGTTCAGATTCCTTCAACTGCTTATGAATATCTGTTTAAACCCTTATTGCTTAGTGTAACTCCTTTTAAATTATTGTTAAACCTTTTGTACCTTACTGCTTATTCCTTATAACTTGTTGTTTACCTCTTGTACCCTGTTATCTAACTTTGTGAACTAATTGTTAAACCCTTGTACCTTCTGATTTATGCCATGATTATTTGTTTAAACTTTCTGCACCCCACTATCACACTAAATACTTGCTAAACTATAAACCTTATATTATAATTCATGCGTTGCTCAGTCATAAACTTTTTCTTTACACTTAGATCCTAAAAAATCCTGCTTATAATTCCTTGGAACCTTATGACTAAAACCCTAACCCTTACTTAATTTCCTTATTAGCTAATGACCCCTTTTTGCTGATATAATCCTGTTTACTGAAACCTATCAGATTTAATTAAATATTTATTTTACATCAACCCTTTTAATACCAGGTGCTTGGCAAACATTTATCCTAAAAAAATCATACTTGAATCCCCTACCTTGTGTATATTATGAAATTACTCTTAACTTCTTCCCTGACCCTTAATCATTTATAATTGCAAATCAAAATGGCTTATATATTAAAGATGTTTTTTAAAAAAAATTCCTTATACTGGGCTGATCTGTTATCAGTGAGTATAAAGGACTTGAATATGAATGGTTTTAAAAGTTTGAAGATTTATTGTGAGGGATTCCGTCAAAAATGTTTTCTACGGTTTCCATCAGATTGGAGAGCGTAAGAGGCTGGGTGACGCCGGTCCAGCATGTTTTATTTTATGCTGTAGTTCTGGTGGGACCAGTCCAGCATCTTATAGGCCAATGTGTTGCCTAATTGGGAACCCAATTTTATGTCCAGACAGACCGAGTGTCCGGGCTGGGGACTTTACGTGGCTGATCACCCGTATTGTCCGGAGTCGGGGAAAAACCTCCAATCAAATTTTATACGATTTAAAAATGAATGTTTATTTAAAAAAAAAATTGATGAATCTCTGCTTTAAACGAAAGATTTTAGAAATTTTCAAAGGATGGTTTTGAAATGTCATAAACAGAGTACAGTATTGCCAGACAGTTTTATCTTGAGATTGTGAATTAAAATCTGAACATCCTAAATATTCTTTGGTACCTTTATATTGTTGTAGTCAGCATACATTTGTGGATTCTTTATTTCTATTTTTATCACTTGCTGAGACTATTGTTTCTAACCTTACCAGACAAAGCTCTTCCATCAGAGAAATCCATAGAACTCCAGAAAATAGATTTGGATCATGAAGTGTTCCTTTACCAAAAACTGATTGCAACTGAGAAGATAAAGGTCTAGACACAACTTGTGTAGCAACAGAGGTTGTGTTTTCTTTCTTCAGTACAACTTGTGTAGAAACAGAGGTTGTAACTTTCTTCTATGAAATTTCTCCTTCAATGCCTTTCAGCTTGAGTTTAGCTTCTGCTACTGTTGATTTCTTTGATAACTGTGATCTTTGACCAGCATCAACATTTTCCTTGATCACAATGCCTTTAAGAACAGGCCTAGGAGCTTTTCCTTTCTTTAACTTTCCAGACTTTAAAGCTTTGAGATGTTCTTCTTGTAAACTCTTTTCTTCAGCTTTAATATCTTCAATTGTAGCTCCTTCCTCATTTTCTTCAATAAACAACTTAGCAGCCAACTCCTCATCAGTCTGTGGATTAGAAGATAATAGCAAACTCTTAGTCTTTGAAGTACCTTGAGTATCAGTGTTTATCCCAGCAAACTGTGATTTAGAGGACTTGCTAGTTTTCAAAGTTTGAAGTTCTTCAGTTTTGCCCCTTCCTTTATTGCTTGCTCCTCCATCTCCAGCATTATCCTTTCTGATCAGAGTTTGAGATTGCTTGCATTTGTCTTTAGCAACTCTCTCCCCCTTTTTGACATCATCAGGCATAAGAATAGATGTGATTAACTCCAGGGAGGTAGCAATAGAATCAATCTTTAAGGACATAACATTTTGATTTTCTTCAACTTTGCTCAGCCTGTGAGACAAAGTTTCTTGATTCTGAGTAAGATAGTGAAATTTGTTCTTGTTGTCAAGTTTAAGCATATCATCTCCTCTAACAACATCACCTCGAACATCAGAGATTGCCTTTTGACAAAGATCAAACCTAGAATTGAGAGTCTTCACTTGTACAACTGTAGCCTTGAGACAAGATAGAATCTCTGGATTTGTAATTGTTCAGGAGGTTCTCTTGACAAATTCAGCTGCTCTTGCAACAGGAAAGATACAAGTGTCCTTGTACCAGTCATTTGAGAATTGTTCATAGTGTTCTTCTTTAGCATCTGCTTGATTTGAAGGACCAGCAAAATCCTTAACCTTAGCATCAGTCTGGACTGGTAAACTCTGAGAAGAGCTTGACTCAGTATTCCCTTTAGTTTCATCTTCAATCTCAGCTTCAACATGATGAGTGGATTCAGGAATTGAAATAGATGCATCAACAGTTTCTACAACATCCTCTGCAACAGTTTCAGCAGTAGGTTCAACAATAGGCTGTATAACAGGCTGTACAATATCCTCTGCAGATTGCACAATAGGCTCAGAGTTTATCTCCTTAGGTGGTTGATCAATTTCCTCACCCTGTTCAACAGATTGATGAGCATCAGAGATTAACTCAGTATGAGAAGCCACTATTTCTTCATGTACCAAGGTGGTTTGATTGACTGCATCAATGGCCTCAGAGAATACAGCAGGTGAAGAGATTGGAATGTCCATGTTCTCAGAGAATGGGAATAATGGTTCAAGAATTTCATCCATTTGAGCATCAGCATTTCCATCTCTTTCTATCTCAACAGCAGGTATTTCCTTAGAAATATCCTCTGGAGCTTCAACATTCACATCTTCATCAGATTCTTCAATAATTAATCTCCTTCTCTTAGCTGGAGGATTCACTTCTGCTCTCTCTTCTTCTAAAACAGAATCATCAAGTATAGAAGGAGACTTAGGTTTGTTAGCCCTTTCCTTTCTAACCTTCTTTGGCTTAGAAGCTTCAGTCATCCTCTGTTTTCTTGTTGGCCTTATAGCCTTGCTTTTCTTTGGCTTCTTTGGTTTTGATTGTGGTTGAGGTTGAGGGTGTGATGAAGATTGTGGTTGTGAAGTAGTAGTAATTGTGGGTGGAGATGTAGGTTTAGTGATTGGTTCAGTGTTTATGGTTTGAGGTGGGTCAGTGTTTGTGGGTTGAGGTGGTGACTGTGGAGGTTCAATGATTGGTTCGTGTTGTGGTTCTTGTTGTTCTTGTGGTTGGTTGAGAAAGTTTCTGAGGGCAAGAGGATAGATAAACTCTGGTACTTGCTCTTTGTTAGCATCCTTATTTGTCAAATCAGAAAACATTCTCTTATGACATTGGAAAGGTTGTGTAACATCCTCATCAGCAATTGTCAAATTAGGTAAACAAGTAGAGAATAAACACTGACAGAAACGTGAAAAATAAACAGTTGTACTAGACTCTGCAAGTTTATCACCTAAATTCATAAGTACAAGACGACCAAAATCGAAGTTACTCCCATTAAGAAGAGAATACCCGATTTGAAGACTTTCACCAGGAATTGCATCCCAGTTGGTGACCTTCTTGCCAAATGCGCGAGTAATGCAATCAAAGAAGAAGCTCCACTCCTTCCTGAGCCCTGGCCTTTTGACATCCCCAATCTTATCCAAAGAAGCAGAAAACCTTATTTGTTGTAACATTTCTTTTAATTGACCCACACCAGCCACAGAGTATGAAGTGTGAGTGTCAAAATCCAAAACCTCACGAACAGTTGCAGGAGTTATGACAAACTCTTGATCTTCATAGGTAAACACAATTGATGGAGTCCCATTCTCTCCACCATCATCATAAACCGAGTTTTTCCAGAAGGTTGAGATTTGTGTGGCCGAGAGTTTCTCTGGTTGGACAAGAGCCTTACCAATTTCAGAGTCTCTTAAGAAGTTTTGAATCAGATGAAATGATTCTGGGGCTTTAGCAGTGTCTAGGATTGCAGCATAATTGTTTGTAACAAAAGTTAATCCCTGAGCCACAAAGTTCTTGGTTGCCATTAGAACAGTATAATAGAGAAGAGAGTGTATGGAAAAGTGTTTGTGAAAATGCTTAAGTGAAAGTAACAGAGAAATTGTGTGTGATGTTGTGTGTTCGTGGTTGTAAAGATGAAAAAGTGAATAATGAAATGATTTTGATTAGATCTGTAATTGAAAATCAAAACCCAATCGTTTTAGACATTAAACACGCAACCAATTTCTTGTTAAGTGTGTGAGTGGGACACGTCTCACATAAACAGTGGAACAGTTATTTACACGCGCAGTAATAATGCCTATTATTACTGCTGTTCTCTCTCCTATTTCCAACAAGCTTTAACTGTCTGACACAATTAAACAACTGGCACATATTACATGCAAATGTCAAAAAACTCTTTGTGTACTCCAAGTATATGTTATGTCTGAAATAAAATATTACCGTAGAGTACTCAACAAAATCCAACAGTGTTTATCAATTCTCCAACTTAATTACTGTTATCCTTTCAAACACTGCACAGTTGTGAATATACGTGTGTGTAGAGCAGAGTTTACTAGATCAGTATTTAGAGCATCTAGTATTTCATAAAATCCATGAAATAAATCAGTAAGCACTGGATGCACAAACTCTCATAGTAAACACTGAATATATGATGAATGCTAAACTCTGTAGTAAACAGTTTATATACAGTAATAATTAACCTATAACCCCCAAAAAAAAAAAATTTCTCCAGTAATCAGAGGTTGAAACTAGTCACCAAAAATCCTATAATTTTAGCCCTTATCAATTTGATAAGTTCTTGGATCTTCCTAGCTTTTGACTAGTCACCAAAAATTAGAGAATTTTAGCCCTTACTATGTACCAGTAAGTTCCTGGATCGTCCTAGTTACAAACATGATCTCAAAGGAGTTCTAACGATCTATATATTTTAGCTTTGGGGTTATTCTAATAACAGAATCTAATTTAACAATGTATAACTAACAGAGTTTAGAGCTCATCAACATCAGAAATTATTTATGAGAGGCAATGCACACAGTATTTACAGACTCAGAGTTTATGATAAATAAAGTAAGAGATGCTATAAATATAGAACAGTATCATGCTGTGTTAACTTTCTGCACAGTTTATGATTAGATCACAGATAACTTTGAAAGATTCATGACTAATTACTGATAATAATGTTTCATACATGTATCTTCATCGGTGTTTATTGTTCAGAAAGAAACATTATCAGAGTTTCTTAGAGTTTATTCAACAGTTAACAGTGTATGACTTAAAAAGCATGCTAACAGAGTTTAATAGTCATTGAGCAGAGTTTGCATATCAGAGATTAACATATCACAGAAATATGAGCAACACAGTACATAAGTAGAGTTTTGAGTCTAACCAATATCTCTAGTCAAAACTAGAGACCATTCCTAGTTCATTTACCAGCCTTGTAAATACAGCTTCAGTCAATGGCTTGGTGAAGATATCTGCAAGCTGTTGTTCTGTAGACACAAAATGAAGCTCAATATTCCCTTCTTCTACATGTTCTCTGATAAAATGGTACTTTATGCTGATGTGCTTGGTCATTGAATGCTGTACTGGATTACCTGTCATAGCAATAGCACTTTGATTATCACAATAAATAGGTATTTTACTGTACCTCAATCCATAATCCAGTAATTGATTCTTCATCCACAGAATCTGTGCACAACAGCTACCAGCAGCAATATACTCTGCTTCAGCTGTAGATGTAGAGACTGATTTCTGTTTCTTGTTGTACCAAGAAACAATTCTATCACCAAGAAATTGATAACTTCCACTAGTACTTTTTCTGTCTATCTTACAGCCTGCAAAGTCTGCATCAGAGTAACCAAGAAGCTTGAAGTCTGATTCTCTTCACAGCTGTTAGATGTGGTTCTCTTGGATCTGCCTGAAATCTTGCACAAAGACATGTTGCATACATGATGTCAGGTCTGCTAGCTGTTAGATAAAGAAGTGAACCAATCATTCCTCTATAGTTTGTCATATCCACTGGTGAACCTGTGTCTCTATCCAACTTTGTTGCTGTTGCCATAGGAGTTGTTGCAGATGAGCAGTCAAGCATGCCAAATTTCTTTAGAAGATTTCTGATATATTTTGCTTGATTGATAAAAATTCCATCATCTGTTTGCTTCACCTGTAGCCCTAGAAAATAACTGAGCTCTCCCATCATGCTCATTTGATACCTAGACTGCATGAGCTTGGCAAACTTCTTACAGAGTTTATCATTAGTAGATCCAAAGATTATATCATCTACATATATTTGAACTGATAACAGATCACTACCAAGATTGAAATAAAACAAGGTTTTATCAATTGTACCTCTGTGGAACCCACTTTCTAAAAGAAATTGAGCCAGAGTTTCATACCATGCTCTTGGTGCCTGTTTAAGTCCATAGAGTGCCTTGTCAAGCCTGTAGACATAATCTGGATACTTGGTATCTACAAATCCTGGTGGTTGTTCAACAAACACTTCTTCTTCAAGTTTTCCATTCAGAAAAGCACTTTTCACATCCATCTGAAAAACCTTGAATTTCTTGTGAGAAGCATATGCTAGAAAGATTATTATTGCCTCCAATCTTGCAACTGGAGCAAAAGTTTCATCATAGTCTATTCCTACTTGCTGTGAATAGCCTTTGGCCACAAGTCTGGCCTTGTTTCTTGTAACAACCCCATCACTGTCAGTTTTATTTCTGAAAACCCATCTAGTACCAACAACAGATCTATTCTTTGGTCTAGGTACAAGGGTCCTTACTTCATTTCTCTCAAATTCATTTAACTCCTCCTGCATTGCTGTTATCCAGTCAACATCTTGAAGAGCTTCTTCCACTTTCTTTGGTTCAGATTTGGATAGAAATGCTTGGAACAGACATTCATTTGTTGTAGCACTTCTTGTCCTAACTTTTGCATCTGGATCTCCAATGATTAAATCAGGTGTATGTGATTTTGTCCATTTCCTAGCTGTAGGTAAATGACTTCTGTCAACAGTTGATCCTCCCCCTTGATCAATGTTCTCCTGATTATCTTGATGCCTTTCTTCATTCTCTGAGGCTCCCCCTGAATTTGATCTCTCGGAGTTTGAACTGTCAGAATTTGGATTTTCAGAGTTTGAGTTATCAGAGCTTGAATTTGATCCAAAATTTTCAGTTGACTCACTATCAGAATTTGAGTCATCACTATGATCATGCTCCCCCTCAACTGGTTCTCCTCTTTGTTCAGACTGTACTATTTCTTTTGTGTGTACCAGTAGAGGTTCAGAGTTTGCATCAACAGAGTTTGTTGGACTAGTGTCATCAGAGTTTATTTCATCAGAGTTTAGATCTTCATTTTCGAAATGCAACTGATCATGTTCATCAACATCTTCAAGTCCAGTGATTTTCCTGTCATCAAATGACACATGAATAGATTCCATAATCACCCTTGTTCTCAGATTATAAACTCTGAATGTCTTGGTTGACACTAGATAACCAACAAAAATTCCTTCATCTGCTTTCAACTCAAATTTGGTCAACTGTTCAGGATGAGTTTTCAACACAAAGCATTTGCACCCAAAAATATGAAAATATTTCAGGTTTGGCGTCTTTTCCCTCACCATCTCATATGGTGTTTTTCCATGCTTGTTGATCAGTGTTGCATTTTGAGTAAAACAAGTAGTTTGAACTACTTCTGTCCAGAAATAGGTTGGCAATTTTGCTTCATCAAGCATAGTTCTGGCAGCTTCTATCAAGGTTCTGTTCATCCTCTCAACTACACCATTTTCCTGTGGTGTACGAGGTGCAAAAAATTCTTGCTTCACACCTCTATTCTTGCAGAATTCTTCCATTGTTGTATTTCTGAATTTAGTTCCATTATCACTTCTGATTATTTTGACTTCGTGTTTTGATCCTTTGTCCAGTAGCTTTACATGCTCCATCAGAGTTAATGCAGTCTCATCCTTCTTTGCTAGAAAATACACCCAAGTGTATCTGGTATATTCATCAACAATAACTAGAGCATATTTCTTTCTTCCAATTGACAAGACATTTACTGGTCCAAAAAGATCAACATGTAACAGATGATATGGATCAACAATTGAAGATTCAGACTTGCTCTTGAAAGAGGTCTTCCTCTGTTTGGCCTTTTGACATGAATCACACAGACCATCAACATTTAGTAAAGACTTTGGAAGTCCTCTAACAAGATCCTTTCTTATCAGCTCATTGATGTTGTTCAGATTCAAATGAGAGAGTTTCTTATGCCACTTCCAACTCTCTTCATTTGACATTCTTGTTGACAGGCACATTGTTTTTCCATCAGAGTTTGTCAACAAGCTTGCTTCATAGATATTGTTGTGTCTTTGTCCAACTAAAACAACTTTCCCTGTGGTTTTGCTGATAACCTCACAGTATTCAGGTTGAAAATCTACATGAAAACCTCTGTCACAGATTTGACTCACAGATAGCAGATCATGCTTGAGTCCTGGAACCAGAGCTACATTTGTGATGATGACACTTCCAAGATTAATATTGCCATATCCCAGAGTATGTCCTATGTTGCCATCTTCATAGGAAACTTTTGGGCCAGCCTTCTCCACATACTCTGATAGCAGGGCTTTATTTCCAGTCATGTGTCTTGAACATCCACTGTCCACTACTAGGATGCTTTCCCTGAAGCCCTGCAATCACAAACAATTACTGAGGATTAGATTTAAGGATCCAGACTTGCTTGGATCCTTTGGCTTTCTTAATTCTGTTAGCTTTAGCAGCGGAATTTTCATTATCAGAGTTTAAGCTAACTTTATCAGAGTTTACACTTGCAGAATTAACTCTAACCCATTTCAGATTAGGTTTCAGTTCATAGTAATTATGATAAATAGCATGGTAATTTCTGCAAGTATAAATAGAATGCCAAGAGCTTCCACAGTGTTTGCATAAAGTCTGTGGCTTAGTTCTAACAGTAACTTTCTTTACTTCAGACTTGGAAGGTAAAGAATTAATGTCTTTGTTCTTCCTGCAAAAACTAGCAAGATGGTTAGTACTACCACAGTTATGACATGTCTTTCTTGGAGCTAAAGTAGCAAGCATTGGATAGTTGCCTTGAGTAATGCCTACTTTACCATTTCTGTTCTTTCTAGACACTTTCTGTTTCTTAACAGATTTTAACTCCTTAAGCTTATACTTAAGTTGTTTATCTGTCATTAAACCAATATTAACCTGTTTAACACTAGTTTTTATTGGTTCTTTCTTAACAGCTTCTTTTCCACCTTCAAATCTAGCTTCATTTATTCCATTAACAAATGTTCCAAATTTCTTAGGTGGAAGAGGTGGTCTAATCTTAACTGTATTCTGAAATCTAAGTTCATATTTCTCAGAATAACCTAGACCTACAGTGTCAGATTGAAAAACTTCTTGAGTGTCTTTTCCTGAGTGAGTCCAAGTTTTAATAATGTGATTTGCCTTTTCCAACTCAGATTCTAGTTGTTTATACTGACTTAACAACTCTTGTTCAAGTAGAAAGCATCATCTCTCTCCTTTTGAACTTGCTGCATTTTAACAAGTTTCTCTTCTACAACCTTATTTCTCTCTTTGAGTTCAGAATTCTCAGTTTTGATTCTCTCATTCTCTAAAGTCTGATCCCTATAACTGATATGCAAGGACTTAAGATATATTCTTAATTCAGTTATATCATCAATGTTATAAGCATAGGTAGTTAGAGGTACCTTGTTTTCAGAATCTACAGCTTCATCAACAGTAGTAGCCATGAGAGCATAGTTTACATCCTCATCTGAGTCAGAGGTGTCTGCCCAATCTCTGCCTTTAGTGAAGAGTGCCTTCTTAGTTTTACCCTTCTTGCGCTCAGGAGCATAATGACCCATCTCCTTACACTTGTAGCATTGAATCTCAGACTTGTCTCTTTTCCCAGATTTGGTATCCTTTCTCTCAGATTTTCTGAAATTCTTCCTGTCAAACTTTGAATCATTCTTGGAGAATCTCTTTCCTTTCTTGAAGTTCTTGAAACCCATCTTCTTGAAATTCTTTACCATCAAAGCAGCCATTTCCATCATTTCCTCATCATCTTCAGAATCAGATGATTCATCTGCATTTGAGTCAACATCAGAGTTTGATGACTCACTTTCAGAATGAATGACCAAAGCTTTTCCTTTTGCCTTCTTCCTTGATGCTTCCTTCTTTGAGGGTCTTTCTTCAACTCTTAGAGCAACAGATTTTGACTTTCTACCTGATCTTCTGCTTCTCTGTTCCATTTCTAGTTCATGAGTTTTGAGCAGCCCATAGATCTCATCAATATCAGTATCAGCCAGATCATAGTTGTCTCTAATAGTGGTTGTCTTGACATCCCACTTTTCAGGTAGAGAAAGAAGAAACTTGAGATTTGAATCTTCTAGATCATATTCTTTATTAACCAGTGACAGATCATTAAGTAGCTTACAAAATCTATCAAAGGTTTCTGTCATTGATTCTTCAGATTTAGCCTCAAAGTGTCCATACTCCTGTGTGAGTATGTTCCTTCTATTCTTCTTAATTGCAGCAGTTCCCTGACATCTAACCTCTAGAGCATCCCAAATCTCTTTTGCAGTTTTACAATTGATCACTTTGTTAGACATAACATTATCCAAAGAACTATGAAGGAGATGTCTAACCTTTTCATCCTTTCCAATGGATGAAATATCCTCAGGAGTCAAATCTTTCTTCTCCTTTGGAATAGATTTAGCTTCCTGTCCAGCAGCAACAACAGATAATTTTGTAGGCTTATGAGGACCTTCATAAATTCTGTCAAGATATTCTGGATCTGTAGCTTCCAGAAACATAGCCATTTTCACCTTCCAGGTTGAGTATTCTGCTGGCTTAAGAATAGGAACCCTGATTGTTTCATATCGACTCACAGTTGCAGGTTGAGCCTTCTCAGCACTAGAGCTTGATGTAGGAGGAGGAATTTCTGCCATTGATTATAGTTGTGTGTGTGTGTGGATCTTAAACTGTATTAAATTAACAGATTAAGCTCTGATACAAATTGTTAGGCCGAATACACACTTATAACCAACTAAGTATGGGAGAATAACAATAAGTTCTTTAAAAACTTTAAAAACTGTTTGAATTAACTTCTCTCTCAGTGATGTAAATTATCACAGAGAGCTGCTTAGGTTACAATGAAAGATATTGTATTACACGATCGATACCCTTCTAGGGTTAACCTAACTGTATTTATAAAATATACAGCTGGTATACAATCGATAATTGATACTCCTATAAATTAGCTATACAATTGATATCAATTACGATTGCTACTCGTCTCCTTAATCAACTCAATCTCTTTGACAGCTATCCAATCTTCAAAGATATTGCTTCCATAATTATCTTCAATAATTCTTCAAACACTGTTGACAAGTAGACGCTTCCTCCAGACAGAGTTTAACAAACTCTGTCGAGCTTCCAACTGTCAGCGTATAACAAACTCTGTTCAGCTTCTAACTGTCAGAGTTTAACTAAACTCTGACTGCTTCCTATTTAAACTCTGTTTTTCCCTGCAAAACTTAAACACTGATATTAACCATATCAATTATATTTAACAAATACTACATGCCGAAATTTTCCAAAATTTCCCTGTATTAAAAATCCATTTTATCTAATTAAATCCAATAATTTATTATAAAAGTATATTTATAGTATTGGGAAGTCGGGGCGTTACAAAACTTCTTCAGGGTTTCATCACTTGCAAGTTCCTTGTATGATTCTTTAGCTTGCAGTCCAGTTCCCAAAGCTTCGTTAATACCTTTTATTGTGAGGATGCAGGTAACCCCTTTGATTTTGCAGTTTATGGTGTCTTTACCTGCACCTCCTGGAACAAAGGCAGATTCCCAGAATTCTTCAAGTCTTTCTAGGTCCAAAGATGGAGTAGAGGTTATAGCATGACCTAGATAGGACTTGTTTAAGAAGGATACGAGTCCTTTGAAACCTTCACCAGCATCTCCAGCAGAGAGAATACCAGCAAAGTTTATTTGAGAAGAGGATTGTTTGGATGCCATTTTTTTGCTTTGAGTTTTGGGAGAGAGAGATTTTTTTTTGAGAGAGAGAGAGGTTATGTTGAGTGTTGTGTGTTTGATAGTTGCTTACATGAAAATAGCAAATGTCTTACTGAAGAATGGAAAGTAGCAATGTCTTAGCCCATTAATCAGTCACGTGGTGTTGTGGATGGTTACTTTTTAGTGGCTGTAAATCGTGGAGGTAAAATCCCAATTAAATTGGTCCACTAATCTTGACAGTAACCTGTGCGCTGTAACAAATTCATTATTAATTTAGGAGGATGACAGCAAGTTTTGCTTGATAGTAACATCGGCGCAAGAACATGCTGTCATCATTAAGCAATTTATGCAATTTCCTTTAAAATTTCATGAAAGAAACTTTTTCCGTTGCTGATAAGGAACTTGCTGTCAAGGCACATCATGACAGCATCTTCACTTATTGACAGCAACTTGTGCGGAAATAATTTGTGTCATGAATTTTAATCGACTTCGCCCATTGCTTAAGAGTAAAATTACCAATTAGCATTTTCATCGATTTAAGCACATATTTGTTAAGCAAGCACATATCCACACACATAAACATACATGCATACAACAATAGTTGGCTAAGATGAGAAGATAAAGGTAAATAAGACATGCAAGAACACTGGAAAGACGAAGCGATAATCTTTTCATTTAAAAAAAACTTAAAACAATACATAAAAGTTCTTAAGAACTAAACATTATTTTAAGTTTGGAAAAGCTTCCAGCAGCAGCCCTTCCACAACCTTCTCGATCTCCTTCTCATCGGAGACCCCCAGCATGTCTAGATAAGCTTGAAGCTTATCAAGGACTGGATCAAGGGGGTTCTCATCAGCAGCAGTAGTCTCCTCCGTTTGCTTAAAACAAGCATGTAATTTGAGTTTAGCATAGTCATAGCAAACATGCTGTCAATTAAACAAGTAGCACATACGACAATAACTTCTCATGACAGTACATTGAAAGCTACAGTCACAAGCTGCAATTTAACCACTTTGAAAATGTAAAAAACTAGTAAGTTAACATACCGGATTTAGCATTCCCAATTCACTTACCAACTTGTTGAAGGTTGCTTCATCTAGTGGCTTCGTGAAGATGTCTGCAAGTTGCTTTTCTGTTGGAACATAAACCAGCTTCACAGTTCCCTTTTCAACATGCCCTCTGATGAAATGATGTCTAATATCAATTTGCTTCATCCTGGAGTGTTGAACTGGATTATCTGAGATGGCTATGGCACTGGTGTTATCACAATAAAAATATTGGACAACTCCACACCATAATCCATTAGCTGATTTTTCATCCAAAGAATTTGAGCACAGCAACTTCCAGCTGCAATGTATTCAGCTTCTGCAGTTGAGGTAGACACAGAATGCTGCTTCTTGCTAAACCATGACACTAATCTTCCACCAAGAAATTGACAGCTTCCTGTTGTACTTTTTCTGTCAATCTTGCATCCAGCATAGTCTGAATCTGAATATCCTATCAGATCAAATCCAGAATCTTTAGGATACCAAAGGCCTAAATTTGGAGTACCTTTTAGATATCTAAAGATTCTCTTGATTGCTACCAAGTGTGACTCTTTTGGATCAGCTTGAAACCTTGCACAGAGACATGTAGCAAACATAATATCTGGTCTGCTAGCAGTTAGATACAACAATGATCCCACCATGCCCCTGTAGGTACTAGAATCCACTTTCTTTCCTTTAGGATCAAAATCCAGTTTGGTTGCAGTAGAGATAGGTGTCTTGGCAGGTGATGCATCTTCCAAGTTGAACTTTTTGAGAAGTTCCTTGACATATTTCTCTTGGCAAATGAAGATGCCATCATCCTTTTGATGAATTTGTAAACCTAGGAAAAATGACAGTTCTCCCATCATACTCATCTCATATTTATTCCTCATAAGAGATGAAAACTTTTCACACAGCTTCTCATTTGTAGAACCAAAGATTATGTCATCAACATAGATCTGCACCAGAATGATGTCTTTGCCATGATGCTTGTAGAACAGTGTCTTATCCACAACACCTCTTACAAATTGATTCTCCAGCAGAATGGTAGAGAGAGTATCGTACCAATCTCTAGGGGCTTGCTTCAATCCATAAAGTGCTTTGAACAGTTTGTAGATAAAGTCATATAATTCAGCATCTTAAAATCTAGGTGGCTGTTCAACGTACACTTCCTCCTCTAGCTCTCCATTGAGAAAAGCACTTTTGACATCCATTTGGAACACTTTGAAGTTACACTGTGCAACATAGGCTAGGAAAATTCTTATGGCTACAAGTCTGGCAACAGGTGCAAATGTTTCATCATAGTTTATTCCTTCCTGTTGATAATATCCTTTGGCCACTAGTCTTGCTTTGTTCCTTGTCACGTTTCCATCTTTATCCAGTTTGTTTCTGAAGACCCACTTTATGTCAACAACTGATTTCCCTTTAGGTCTAGGGACTAGCTTCCATACATTGTTTCTTTCAAATTGTTGAGATCTTCTTACATGGCTATCACCGAATCTGAATCCAACAATGCTTCATCAATTGACTTTGGCTCAGTTTGAGATAGAAAGCAAGAGAACATGCTGTCAGCAGAAACATTTCTCCTTGTCCTTATACCAGTAGTAGGATCACTAATGATTAGATTGCTGGTGTGATCTCTATTCCACTTAGTGGTTCTAGGCAAGCTTCTTTCTTGATCTGCTTGATCAGTTCCTATTTGAGGAGTTGATTCTCCACCATTGATGGTTTCTCCTTCATGTTCTTCAACATCTCCAGACTCATTCTCATTCTGATGATTGGGAGTTATTGTTTGAGACTGAGCTGGATTTTGAGTAACATCATTGGTGTTGACAGCATCTCTTCCAAACTCAATGGACTGAGTGCAAGTAGGTTCATCAGCAACAACTTCTTCTTCCTCCAAGTAGCCTTGATTTTCAAATCTAAGAGACTCCATTTGACCATCTTCTTGTAATCCAGGGAACTTGGTTTCATCAAATGTGACATTTACATTTTCTTCAATGACTTTGTGATCAATGACATAGACTCTGTACGCAGTCCTTTCCAATCCATATCCCATGAAAATGCCTTCATAAGCTTAGCATCAAACTTTCCTTTCCTTTCATGGTTGTCAATCATCATGAAAAACTTACTCCCAAATACATGAAAATATTTGACAGCTGGTTTCTTTCCTGTTAACAGATAGTAAGGAGTGTTTCCATGAGTCTTGTTGATCAAGGTTCTGTTCTGTGTGTAGCAAGCTGTGTTAATAGCTTCTGCCCAGAAATATGTTGGTAATTTAGAATCATTCAACATAGTTCTCGCATCTTCAATGAGAGTTCTATTCTTCCTTTCGACAACTCCATTTTTTGTGGTGTCCTGGTAGTGGAGAATTATTGAACAATGCCTTCTTCCTTGCAGAAGTTTCCCAAAGTGGCATTTCTGAACTCAGTACCATTGTCACTTCTCAAATATTGAATGTTTGCATTCGGGGTTCTATCAAGAACTCTTATGTGATCAATGATTTCTTGATCAGCTTCGTCCTTTGTCTCTAAGAACTTTACCCAAGTGTACCTCGAGTAATCATCAACCATTACCAGGGCATATCTCTTTCTTTCAAGAGATTGAACATTTACTAGACCAAACAAATCCATATGAATTAATTTGAGTGGCTCAGTGTTGGTATTCACTTGCTTTGACTTGTGCACTGATCTTTTCAATTTACCCATTTGACAATCCTTGCACAATCCTTCTTGACAGAATTCCTGTTGAGGTAGTCCTCTCACCAAATCCTCCTTCATCAGAATATTCATATTCTTAAAATTGAGATGGGAGAGCTTCTTGTGCCAAAGCATGCTTTCACCAACTGATGCTTTACTGTAAAAACAGTAAGCCTTGTCTTTCTTCACAGAATTTAAGTCTGCAACAAACAAGCTTCCTTTCCTGACTCCTTTCAAGGAGAGGCTTCCACCCTTCCTGTGATAGATATTGCAAACCATCATATCAATGTCAACCTTGAATCCCCTGTCACTGAACTGGCTGACACTGAGTAGGTTATGCCTCAATCCATCCACAAGAGCAATGTCTTCAATGACAACATTTCCAATTTCCAAACAGCCATATCCCACAGTGTAACCTTTGCTGTTGTCTCCAAAAGTTATGATTGGGCCGGCTTTCTCCATAAAATGTGATAGCAGGGCTATATCACATGTCATGTGTCTGGAACATCCACTATCAATGATCCACATGACTTGCTTCTGCTTTTTGCCCTACAAAATAGATGATTTTAATTTGCATCTGGTACCCAAACTCTGTTGGGTCCTGCAGTTACAGCATTATCATTCATATCATTCTGTTTCACATTTGAATCAACACTAGAATCCTCCTGTTTGACTTCTTTCACAGTCCACTTAGGCTTAGAGTTAGACTTGGTCTTTCTCTTGGTGGATGTTGCCTTTTTACCAACATAGGCAGGCTTAGAAGTCTTAGCAGTTTGCATATAGGAATATCTTTCAGTAGATAGAATAGGCAAATTGAAACAAGTACTCATAACAACAATCTTGCATGGCATACAGTCAATATTATTACAGACATCCACTTCTCTTTGCATGATGGGGGTTCTATGTAAGTTACCACTAACATTGGTCGCATTAACCTTGTTCTTGTTGGGTTTCTTACAAACAAATGTTAAATGTTGAGATGAGCCACAATTATTGCAAAGCTTCCTAGGAGCGTCTTTAACATGAGCATAGCCATTCTTTTTGTCAATTCCTAACTTGCCATTCCTATTCTTAGGCTTGTAGGAATTTGCCTTGACAGTATGTTCTGAAGTTGCTGTCGAGCTACCTTTGACAATACCTTTCTTTCCCTCTGTCTTGACAGTAGGTTTGAAAGTTGCTGTCTTGGGTTCTCTCTTGACAGTATCTTTTGAAGTTTCTGTCATATAAGGACAGCTACTTTAGAACATTCTGTCTGATTGCTTGGCAAAGTTTCTATCACGGGAGACTTGACAGTATCTTTCCCTACATCTAGTGTGCTGTCAATGTACTCATCCTCATCAAGAAGCTCTTGTTTGATGAACAGGGAGGTTTCATCAAAATCAGCTTGAAGATTTTTGAAAATCGGTTTGTAAACTCTTTTGAGAATATGAGGTTTAACGGCATCACTATCATCAATAGCAATTGCCTTTCCATGCCTCCTACCATACTCGAAGCCTATACCTATCTTTTGATTCTCAGTGTTATTATCATGATATTCCTGGACTAACTTAGAAGAGTTTCTAAATGCTTTGAGTTTAAACTCATTTTCTGTAATTTGATTCCTGAGAAATTCTTCTATTTCCTTAGCACAGACAATATCATTTTTCAATCTAGTATTCTCTTGAGCTAACGAATCTAGAGGACTGGTTCTAAGCAATAACATTTCATTTTCAGGTTTGAGAGTTTCATTTTGTTTAGTTAACTTATCAATTTCTTCGTGAGCAGCAGATAAACTAACATGAATGTTAAACATCTCAGCACTTAAATCTTCAATGGTATGCTTGTATTCAGTTTTAGACATATCAAGTAAGACTAGAGATGGTACCTGAGTTGAGGAACTAGAAGCTTCATCATCAGATTTAGCCATGAGGGCCAAGTTTACAAACTCTTCTTCTTCCTCATCTTCAGAATCATCCCAGCATTTTCCTTCAGCCATATAGGCTTTACCTTGATTCCTCTTAAACTGATTTCCAAATCCTTTTCCTTGATTCTGTTTTGGTCTTCTGCATTCAGTAGCAAAATGACCTAGCTCATTGTAGTTGTAACACCTAAACTTCGACCTATCCACCATCCCGGTATTGTATCCACCCTCGTGGCACCACCAGTAGCTTTTGAAAACTCCCCTTGTTGAACTTAGATGTTTGACCCTGTGGCTTGTATGACTTGTCCCTTCTGAACTTGATGTTCTTGAATCTCTTAGCCATATAAGCCATGGTTGGATTATCCATGCTTTCAATCTCTTCTATTGTGTACAAGTCTTCATCTTCAACGTCTTTGAGCTACAGAACCACCTTCTCCTCGTCATCCAACACCTCTTCAATCTTCAATGGAAGTACTTGTGTTGGTTGTGAACTTTGTGAGGATTCACTTGGACAAGCTACTTGTGGTTCATGAGCTACAAGGGCTCCTGACATGTTTGCCAACTTTCCTTTGGTTCCAGTTTGAATAGCTCTCTTTTGAAAGAGTTCGTACGATTTGAGCACACCATAAAGAGTTTCTAGAGAGACATCGCTCAAGTTTCTTCCTTCTCTTATGGCAGTGACTTTGTGCTCAAGATGCTCAGGGAGAGTGAGCAGAAATTTGATGTTGATCTCCTTTCTGTCATAGAACTTCCCATGAATTTGTAACTCAGCTATTATCTTACTGAACCTTTCAAACATGTGTGTGAGTTCTTCGCTTGGCTTGGCCATGAAGGCTTCATACTGTGATACAAGGATTTGCCTTTGATTTTCTCGGACCTCTTCACTTCCTTCACACAGCAGCTCTATCTTACACCACATCTCTTTTGCATATGAACATCCCATGACATTACCACACATGGCTTTGTCTAAAGTGAGAGAGTCGAGCAAGATAAGTTGTAAGTAGTCATCCAAGGCTACTTTCTCCTTTTTGGTCTCTGTGTATTCTGAAGGCCTCTTGGCAACCCAATGTGCTGGAATGACTTCGTCATTTACAATAGCAGCAACTACTTCCTTTTGAGGAATGAAGGGGCCGTTCTCAAGGATTCCCATGTATAGTGGATGGGCAGCTTTGATAAATAACAAGATCTTTCTTTTCCAGAAATTGTAGTTCTCTTTATCAAAGACTGGAATCTTGATACCACTTGACTTCTGAACACTCGTCATGATCTTCAGATTTATATATCAATCTGTAGCTCTGATACCAGTTGTTGGTCCCGGAGTATATTGTAGAAGGGGGGGTTGAATGCAATATAGATAATTTCTAATCTTTAGCTCAACAACAATGATAAAGATTGTAAACTATCTACACAAGAATTGCAAACACAAGTAGTAATTCAAGATGTTCTCACAAAATAAATATTTTATTTATTTTGTAATGTGTTGCTACAACCTCGAGAAAAATAGTTTTCTCAAGCTTCGACTTCTTGAAAGAAATCACTATAGAAAGAATGAGAGATGTGTCTCTATATAGACTAATCTTTTTCTAGCATCTCTGTAACACCCCCAGATCCGAGATCCGGTCGTTACGATCTCCATTACTGTTCACAATACTTGAACTTACTTCAACTCAAAATAAATTACATCTTTATGACCTAACACAACAATATAAAACACACCCGTTATAGTCCCAGAGATGAAATCAGAGTAACTACCAAATTTTATTAAGCACGATATGAGTTCTTACAATCCAAAAGAATTTCAATATGAATACATACTCTTTGCCATCCATTTGCATAAGTCATACTAGACCATATACTTGGTACTGAAAGAATAAATCTATCCTACCAATAGCTTTCTCTTCGGCTCTGGTAGTCTCATCGTCCTCGCCAGCGTCGAGTGCGCCTTGTGCGAGTCATCTGGTCTAGCTGTTGTTGTGATATAATAATAAAGCAAGGGTGAGCAATAACCCACCAACAATAATATTTAACTGAACGATAATATATAATAGTTCAATAGTATCTTTCAAACCATATGCCATGCATTTACGGAAATGATGCCAGTATAATATGAACGATGAAGTTACAAGGTAACTCAAAAGGAAAATATATGTGGGAATATCTGCTATGTCGAAAATAAGCCAGATATTATCATTTATCATATAAAGAGGAACTTGCAAGGAAAATATTACAATTCCAGTTATTAACATTTTTCGAAGTCCTACAACCTGAAAGAAGTCTCTTCGATACGTGTTGCGGAAGACACCGTCAACCTGAAAGAAGTCTCTTCGATACGTGTTGCAGGGAATTCCCAATTTGGGAGATGAACCAATACTGGAGTCATCACGCGCCAGCTGTCCCACTCCCTGATGATCAGTCGGGGATGGTACAGCCCAATATAGTTTACTACCGGTAGAAGGAAGAACTGATGGCTCCACTTGTCGATTGCCTTTAATAGTAACTCCCTGGCCAATGGTTAGGCCTTGTGATGGACCGCGCGACTCGGCCTTTTACACACGACTCCTAATTCGAATAAATCCACAGCATTGAAACGTAGAGTTTGTCCTCCCTTCCCCAAGTGAAATACTTGCTGATAAGACTCCACAAAGTAGTCGTATCTAGTTGGAAAGGAAAATTCACCAACATTTCCCAAGCTTTTACTTGTTAATGGATATCAACTTGTTCCAACAATCTTACCCCTCGGATGATGAGAAGGTACACACAGACTTAATGAGTCCATGTGACACCCCCAAATCTGAGGTCAAAGATTCAGGTCGTCACATCACCATCCAACCATATCATACCTGTATTAACTTTACAACTCAACAATACATACATCCAGACCTCATTCTTACGCACAAACAAGTTAGAGCCTCAGAAACGATAATCAAAAGTAACACTAAATATTACAATTCATCTGTACAATCCAGAATCTTATGCACTTCCACTTATACAACTGCACTTGAAGACAAGTCTTACTATTACAGTTGAAAACCTATCAAACTTACTCTGTAGTGTTTATCAGGAACTAAATCATCTCCGGGGTAAATCTTCTACTCCTCTTCTGCTGGTGCAGAGTTAATCGGCCAAATTCTTCTCTTTCTGAAAAGTTTTTATAAAGCAAGAATGAGCTACATAATGCTCAGCAAGTTCACCATTTTGAAAAATAATAATGTGGTTTATTTCGAAAACATTCCCAACTATATGGGTATATATCTCAGATTTCAAAACATAATTGGACAATATATATGTCCGAGTTTGAATAAAACATTTATACTCACTAAGGAGCTTTAAGAATAACATATGAACCCTTTATACGGTTCTCATTTCAATATATCTCAAGTTTGAAAATATATATACATATGAGTATATCATTTTCGGCAAAACACTCTACGGTTAACATACTGTACAGGGAATACATCATTGCAAACCTCTTTCCTTCCCTTAGCTTAGAAGGTTCCTCATTCAAAACATTTCATTCATTGAAATAATTGCAAGAGTGCACTAACACGTGCCAATCTTTATAGAAAATCTTGCAGTTCTAGATACTACACGATGTCAATATTTTTCTTATCAAAAATCACACTATCGGCAACTTGGCACTTAGACCCAAGAAGCAGTGTTTGAGTATTTTTCCAAAGTGGAGGATGGGACTTGAAGAAAACATAAAAACCTGACAAGGATTGACGATGATCAGTCGCCACAACCAAGTCCAATAATCCGCGGGTCTTCTCTACCGGTAGAAGGATAGAAACTACATCCGTAACTATCCTCGGGTGAAAACTACATCCGTAATCACCCTCGATGAAAACTACATCCGTAATCATCCTTCGGCAACACCTCGGCCGGAATAATAATTGATGGACTGCCTGGCTCACGGCCGCTTACACATCCCGGGAATCGTTCGTCAACGGTTCCCACACCTGCCAGAGTCCCTTTTTCTTCTTCTTTTAAAAACTTTATTTTGATTGAAAACTGAGCAGTTGAGGTCCGACATCAGTCGACCGATAATTCTTGAAATCATACAAGAAGCAAAACCTGACCGGGGGTTTTCGAAAATGTTTTGAGTTCGAAAGAGTTCGAGTGTGAAAGTGCTAAAGGTATCTTGGATTAGCTTTGTCTTTAAAGTAATGAACAATAATTAATAAATGATATTTTAAGATTTAATATTAATAATTAATAAAATAATTATTTAATTAAAATAAACTTTTGATCCAAGATAGATATTCTTGAGTATTTATAATAATGTAAAAATAATAAATACTTAAGTATACGATACTTCCCGAATGGCTCTTCGGGTTTTCGCAATTTAATCACGATATAATAATATACCGCTCCCCGGTCAATAGTATATTTGGACCGCTACGACCTCTATTGCTAGAGTCGTTGTCCGAAGGAAACACTTTCATTCTAAGTTCAAGGGTGTACAACACATATGCATAAATCTCAAACTTCAACATAATCTCGTAAAGCTTAAGCATATAATACCTTTGAAAGCCACAAACAATACAGTGAAAATCCTTATATATAAGTTTTGAAAAGTAAACTTGCCTTGGTACGGTTGGGGTGGTCGAGCTTGCGGAGTGGAATGATGATCTATACATAACCAATAGTCGTTCGTTAGTACCTTAACAATACCCTCTTTAATTACAAGGTTTTAGGGGACACAAAATTAACTTAGTGACTTCGTCTTATGACTCTCTAGCCCCACTATAGGTCCATGTCATCACTCGATTATGCTCGTCACTTATTCGACTTAATTTGGTTACCATATTCGAAGCGTATCAATCCCCCCTTAAATTCATACTCCACTAACTCCTCGTACGACTTTTTCACTTGCGCGAATTTTACTCTAACATTTTTATAAAATTGAAAAATACATATTTTAATCCAATTCTTTTGGGTAGCCTTCACCACTGCAATTACTAGCTCCCCTAATTTTTCCATGATCCTACATAAATTTTTAGGGGTTTAAAGAGGGCTCCCAAGTGGACCATTTAGTGCAGTTCGGATTCCAGAATCACTCTTCACTTCTCAGGCCATAACTCAAAATCTACACATCACCTAGTCATGAATCTTATATTTCTGGAAACTACATTCAAATACCTTTCCAACCATATGCATTAGGACCTCAGGGGACAAGATTTAGGGGTTCAAAACCCTCCTACAAGACAGTACATGTTCCCAGAAAATTCACACAGCTTGTTATCATGCTTAACCATTCAAGAATCCTATGTATACATCACAACCATCATCTAAACCACCAAGATCATACTCTATGGCACGCATGGAGTTACATACACTAACTTCAAGCTTAAAAATCACATCAACAACATTTAAACTCAAGATCTTCACCATCCATAACTCTTATAACCAAGATATGCACCAATACTCTTAGATCTAACACTATAAACCATAAACACTTCATGACTAAGAGTGGTTAGAGTTT
Source organism: Saposhnikovia divaricata (assembly GCA_036435485.1). Lineage (NCBI taxonomy): Eukaryota > Viridiplantae > Streptophyta > Magnoliopsida > Apiales > Apiaceae > Saposhnikovia > Saposhnikovia divaricata. Next base: position 169,788,095 of record CM071594.1, on the reverse strand, counting down.
TATACCTTCCTTGATGTGTATAATAGCTTTCTAAACCTTGTATAATCCTTGTATAGCCTTGGGTAAGCTTGAATGATCAAAAGAAATGAAGAAAACAAAGTTAGTAATTCGGAGTTATTAGAACCCGACTGAAAGATCATGGAAAACGAGGCCCTTACCGAGCTTTTCTGATCAAGACTTCTAAATGAGAGTTGTAGAGCATCTTCACAGCTTAAAAACCATATAAAGAACACGAAATTCCATTGAGTAATGAAGGAGATACGTCCGATTGAAAATCGTCCCAGAAACTGTCAAGCACCAGGACAGTTTGCTTCTTCAAATTGGGGAGGAGATTTAACTAGGCTACACTCATTAGAATGCCATGAAATTTTGAGCGAATATTGCCCATGGAGTGGAGAGGTTGTGGTTAAAATTTGATGATTTTATCATGGATAGAAATGGAGATATATATTTTTCTTTGAGGGTTGGTTCTGCTGGACAGCTTGTGGAGAAATGGAGAGATGGAGTTTTCTTTGTGTTTTGTTATGTGTAATGACTTAATACATGTAATATCTATCTATATTTGGATGCATCTTCTTGTAATGTGTTGTCAACACCTCATTGGCTCACTTGGATTTCCTTATCCACAACAATTGCAACAAAGTCCTCATCTTTTATTTCTTTCATATTAGTCCCTTGGTTTGTTTCCTTTTCCAACAATTTGATTTCCTTGTTGTCTCGTGAATAAAATTAATACGTTACAACTTATACTTTGCATATTATTGCTCTAATATGGCACAATACCTCGAATGAATATTAATTCCAACATCCCTTGTTTATTTCTCTTTATCTCAGAAAACGTTCTCCCGATTTCTCAAGCATTCTCTATTTCTCAATTCTAGGAGTTTATTCTCAATCCTCTTTCTTTCTCATAATATATCCTTCCTTGGACTCTTAATATACCATATCCTTAATCCATGCTTCGTTCGCTCAATCGCTTAATCTCATTGTAAAGTTTCAGCGGTTTCTAGAACGTTTGTTTCACTTCCTCAGTGGTTTTCGTTCCAAATTCTCAAATCACTTATAATAAAATTCCAAAATATTAAATCCTCAATTCCTCAAATTAAATATCTCATTTCTTGATATTACTGATATATAATTTACTGCTCGGTCAAATATTACACGAAAATAGAATTTGGAATTTCTGAATTCCGATCGCATTTACATACACTTATTTACTCCGTAGATTACTAGTATAACTTCAGAATATCCACACTATGTCTCGTACATAGGTGGCATGAAAAATTTTCTTAATCCTCAAAATCACTATTTATCCACCAAATCACTATTCATTGATGCACTTCATCATAATAGGAAAAGTTTTAATTCTACCGAAATTTTGGGTTCTTACAGTCCATAGCAACCAAGTTGCGAGTGAAAAGGATAAATTATGAGATTTATGACCGGGAAGTCTACAAGATAAATAACATTGCTCAAGTAGGCTCCCCTATAACATGGAAGTTTGAGCGAGCATTTAAATACTTTTAAGATAGATTTAAATGAAAAATAAAGAGTTGGGAACCTTTCCTTGATAAAATAGTAGTAAAAAGACTCTGAAATATTTTACATAATATTTGGAGGTGAAAGATAATCTCCAAATAATATAAATCATTTTAAAAAGAATTTAAAAGAATTAAATAAATATTCCAAGAATATTTATTAACTCAATAATAATTACGGAATATTATTAAATCATAATATTGCTCGTAAGTAATCCTCGAATGAATATATAGAATTATTTACTAAATAAATCACTCTTTAAATTAATATTAAAAATAATATTCATTAATAATTAGACTCCAATAAGTATTTAAAATAATATTCAATAAATGAGTCAAACTTTAAATGAATATTTGAAAATAATATTCATTTAATAAATAATCTTCTAAATGAATATCCAAATAATATTCATTTAGTAATCAAAACTTTAAAGGAATAATCGAAATAATATTCCTTAAGTAAATAGAACTTCCAATGAATATTTAAAATAAAATAATATTCATCAAGTACATAAAACCTTAAATGAATATTCGAAAGTAGTATTCATTTAATAAATAACATTCTAATGAATATCAAAATAATATTCATTAAATAATCAACTCTAAGTGAATATTCGAAACTAACATTCATTTAATATCTCTCGACTGAGATAATACTCGAATAACATTCCTCGAAATATTTCCAAGTAATTGATACCTTATGGAAATATAAATAACGTTTAATAATAACATTCCTCAGATAAATAATAATCTGTCGTTGGAATCCCTCCGGGTTTCCACGACTATCTATATCTCAAAATACCGACTCCCGGTCTATATTTAAGAATGAATATCATATACCCTTCGCTAAGGGTCTTATCAAAACAATCTGGCTTATAACTGATAATTCGTATCTAGTCTTTAAGCCAATATCAATTCAGGGAACAGGTATCATAAACTAATTTGACAATAGGCATGCATGCTATGGCATATGTAAAATGGCAATCACATATATATATATTATCATAACAACAGGTTCAAAGTTTTGAACACTTGCCTGGTAATCGAGTGTGGGTGGAGATAGCGTGTCCTGGGTCTGCTCGATGATCTATAAACAATCAGAACATTCGAGATTAACCACTTAACACGTTTTAAAAGTCTAGGTATAAACTTCACTTAAATCGAAACACGTTTTCGAATTATCTCGTTATACACCTTTTAGTGTAACTCTTTTTATTACTGATACGATCCAACATTTGTTCGTTATTACAACATGTCATCATACCCACACTCGGTATATACTTAAGTCATATAAGTTCTAAAGTCGATCGATTACGAACCGAGATTATACCTCGAGTTTTATCGTTCGTTTTCTAAGTGTTTTACCAAAGTTATAACCAAGCGGGTTTTTAGGGGTTCGTTCGCGTTTAACTTCGATTCCAACATTTTTATAAAATCGAAAAATGATCCGTTTGACATGTGGTTTTCTTTCATACCTTCCTTATGACCTCTAGTATTTATTTACCAAGATTCGCCACTGAGTAACATGCTTTACGAGGGTTCAATTGAAGTTACGAACTTTTATTTACGGTTCCGAACCAATTTTAGTAATTTGACCATAACTCCTAAACCGTAAGTCGGAATGTTTCGATTCTTGCGCTAAAACGATCTATGGCTCAAGATTTACAAGGACCAGTTATAATATTATCAAGGTCAGGAATTTATATTTACTGTCATGCTCGGTTTCTAAGTGTTGACAAAAATTCGGCATTACGACGGCTATATATCGAACGTTCTAAAAATCATAACAATTCAACCAAGCCACACCGGGCAAACCAAACATCTTACATTCATGATATACACCTCATAAGTCCAGGAACATCTCAACTCATCCTCTTAATCATTATATGGCTAAATGAACTCAATCAACTACATAATCATGCTTATATGCTTAAAACCACATCATCATCAAAACTAATCCAATAATCACAAAAACTCAAAATAAATTCTAGGGTTTCTTGTAACACCCTCACTAGCCAACAATAATATTATAAACTCTTATATTCAATTAAACATTGGTATAGGAGAAATTTTAGAAATTTCGGCATGATGTAATCATAAACCGGACTAATCACCTGCTCAAGCAACTAAGTATAACTGAAACAGTCCACAAGCACAAGTTATACTAAACCATAAGAAAATAAAACCATAACAACCCAGACCGCACACAGGTCACTGTATGAAACAACTATCAATAGCTATTACAACCCAGAACTGAATTAAATAGTATACAACCCATCAAATATGATAATCTGCCTACAAATACAGATATAATATAAACAAAGATATATGTCACTACCCAACCAACCGCCTCGACCCTCTGACTGCCTCGGTGACTACCCCAACCCGACGGGCCACTTCTTCTAGACATGCTCTGGCTTAGCTGAGGAAACAGAATTAGCAAGCAAGTGAGCCAAAACGCTCAGCAAGTATATATGTATGAAATTAAAACATCAACAACTGATATGTCTGCAAGATTTTCAAGAATTAACAATCAACAATATATATCTCAATTAAAGGTTCATCTTTTATCTGAATCATAGAATAGAAGCGGATTGGACTATCATGCATTTTATAAATAAAAAAAAACATTTATAAGGTTAGGCTGCTGATCAGTCACGCACTAACCCCGGACAAACGCACACAGCAATGTCCTTAATGGATCCACGGCACACATTGGCCTTACTAATTTCTGACCACGAATCTGGTCCGACCCTTACGGTCCACATTTTAAAAAAACCAACAGTCCAATCCTATAACTAGACATCAGGTGTCGGAACAATCGACCACCTCAACTGCCAAACACTCTGGACACTTTCGTTCCAGGTCAACATCTCAAATCACACCAAATAGAACAAGGTCGGGTAATCTCTGAATTAAATATCGACAAGTTCGATATGGCAAAAAGGGGTATTGACTTGAGTCAAGTCACAAAAAGGATTAACAAAAACGATATAGTCAACTTGGGGTATAACAATTGAATATTCATAATTAATGGAAATTATCAGAGCAATTATATCAAGGATAATTCAATTACATAAGAATCAAGTTATGATAATCATAATTCGCTGGAAATATAAGTGAAGCGGTTTACTTGAAAGAGAGGTGGAACAATATGCTTGCAAGGGATATGGATGTAACCAATTCACTAAAAGAATCAACAATTCAGTAGAATCAATTTGGGGTATAACCATTAAGTATTCGCAATTTCGGGAAATTAACAGAACAATTATAGCAAGAGTAATTTAAACAAACATATGAATCAGGTTTTTATAATCATAACTCATTTGAAAGGTAATTGAAGCAATTTACTTGCCTTAAATAGAAAATCACAGAATCCGAAGCGTCTTTACGTCCTCAGCTTTAGCCTTCCCTTTATCCGCGGAATCTACACACAATATAACACTATTTTAGAATCCTGCTCAATATTCACTAAACAACGTAAACATTCCACTTAGTCTACCCCTGCGAATAGTTCCCTAATTTATGCTTATTTAATCGTATAATATCAATACATAAACTACAGACAAAAGTATTTAATCACATAGCCACATAAGCACATACCATATAGATTTTAAAATATGAAGCCCGACTCACAACTCGTATAAGTTAAATAATTATACATACTCATCATCAAGAAATGATTTTAATATTTTAGAAAAATTTTGACGGCATCCCCTTTATACGGGGGACTGCCAGTCGGGATACAGCCGACACAACCAACACAAATCTCAATTGACAATTAAATCCATATTTCAAATAACGTTCCCAATTCATTATAATCTCAATCCATTACAGATTAAATAATTAATACTAAATCGATAATAATAGCAATTTATTAGATAATTAACAATTATTATTAAATATTAAACAATTTTTGGCTCAGAAAATAATCATCATCGCCAAATTCCATCGACTCAATTTATTATTAATATCATTGTCGATGGGGCAAAGTCCCGGAGGTACCCTAATTCGGGTTTCCAATCACGAAACTCTACCAAATTTTATACAAACAATTTACAACTAATAATTCGGAACAAATCACATAGAGCATTAGCTTGTAATTTACAAAAGTCACAACAGGAATTTAACAAAGCACCAATTCGAAACATCACTGAGTCACAAGGATTCCCAGCTGAATCCAACAAACATATGCGGCCTATACACACGGCCACACTCGCATCACAGTACACACTTCTCACTACAACATTCGACCACAACACACATATATTGCAGGAGACGCAGTCGACTCAATACCATAGTACTTCTGCAAACACTCGATACAACACAATATTAAAACTTTACACATACACGCACACAGCACAGAGAGCAGGTAAAGGACAAGGAAGAGGGAGGGATTCGATCTTTTTATGTGATGATAAACATCAACACACCCGGTTAACAAAACCCACACAACTCGACACACATCATAATCAGGCATACACACGCAAGAAGCAACACAGACAGGGCAAACGGAGGAAGGACAACAGCGGCGAGAAACACAGAGTGGAGGGAAAGACTACAAAAGAGGTTGAGTGAGAGAGATTAATAACGGGAGAGAGATGAGGGATCTTTACCAAGAGAGAAATGAGAGAGATTGAGCTGTCGGGAGAAAAAGAGAGGAGAGTTCTAGAGTTTACCCGACTGAAACAAAGTCCAGGCAAAGAAATGTAATTAGGGATTCATTCATATAGCAATTGGGGGAAACGGTTTTAAAAGGGGAAAAACTAATTTTCATTCCACATTTAACCAAATAAAAAAAAACAACTCGAAAAATATGGAATAAATAAACAATATCTGGAAAAATCAAATTTTCATTTTTAAAACGTAAAGAATAAAATTATCTACCTCCCCACATTTTTAAAATATTTTTAGGATCAAAAACGAATTAAATATGGATTTTACAAGATTGAATCCTTAAATTGAAAAATAATTCATAAAATCATTTTAAAATCCTTGAAACCCAAAAATAATTCGCCAAATATTTTTAAAAGTCATCTAAACTAATAAAGTTAATAATGAAGAAGATTTCAGGATTTCTGCTAATCCCGAAGATTTAATAAAATTCACAGAAGGTAAATATAACGATATTAATTAGGAAATAAATCCCAAAAATATAATTAAAATAGTCGGGCTTACATAACACACATAAAATATCAATCTGACCTCCAAATATTATTCCACAATATAATACTTCCTCAACCAATTCACACACCACATAATTTTTATTTAATATAAAATAGATAACTTTTAGTAATTAAATATTCTGAAATTTTTAAGGCGTTATAACCTTCCCCCCTTAAAAGGATTCTGTCCCCAGAATCTCACCTAAGAGAATAATTGAGGATACTTCTCCAACATATCGCTTTCCAACTCCCAAGTTGATTCTTCCACCTTGGGGTTTCTCCACAAAACTCTCACTATAGGAATTGTTTTATTCCTCAAAACCTTTTCTTTTCGATCTAGTATCTTGATAGGCTGCTCCACATAAGATAGATCTGGCTGAATCTCTATCGGCTCATATTCAATGACATGTTTAGAATCCAGATGGTACTTCTTAAGCATGGATACATGAAACACGTTATGGATATGCTGCATATGAGGCGGTAAAGCTAGCTCGTAGGCGACTTTCCCGACTTTCTTCAATACCTCGAAAGGCCCCACAAATCTTGGACTTAATTTTCCTTTCTTGCCAAATCTTACCAATCCTTTCCACGGAGACACTTTCAACAGTACTTGTTCTCCTTCTTCGAACTCCACATTCTTTCTGGCCAAATCAGCATACTTCTTCTGTCGGTTCTGAGCTGTCACTAACCGTTTCTGAATAAGTTGAACTACTTCCTTGGTTTGTTGAACCAACTCAGATCCGAGTATCTTTCGCTCGCCAACTTCTTCCCAGTATACTGGAGATCGACACTTTCGTCCATATAACGCTTCATATGGTGGCATACCGATACTAGCATGAAAGCTATTGTTGTATGAAAATTCCACTAACGGCAAGTGTTCATCCCAACTTCCTGCAAAATCCAATGCACAAACTCGGAGCATGTCTTCAATTGTTTGGATCGTTCTTTCACTCTGACCGTCCGTCTGAGGATGGTAAGCAGTACTCATTTTTAATTCGGTGCCCAAACATTCTTGAAAACTTCTCCAGAATCTCGAATTAAATCTTGGATCTCGATCTGAGACTATTGATACTGGAACTCCATGTCGCACCACAATCTCTTTTATGTATAAATGAACCAATTTGTCTAATGAGAACCTCTCGTTTATCGGAAGGAAGTGTGCAGATTTCGTTAAGCGATCAACAATTACCCAGATAGCATCATGATTAGCTCTCGTCCTTGGCAATCCAACCACAAAGTCCATTGCAATATGTTCCCATTTCCACTCGGGAATCTCTAATGGTTGTAGCATCCCACTTGGCCTTTGATGTTCTGCTTTTACTTTCTGACAGGTCAAACACTTACTCACCCATTCAGCAATATCTCTCTTCATATCCGGCCACCAGAAGTTTCTTTTCAAGTCTCGATACATTTTCGTACTTCCTGGATGAATCGAATATTTCGAACTGTGGGCTTCCTGTAAGATCTCATTCTTCAACTCTGTCACATTGGGTATCCAGATACGTGAAGAAAATCTTAATATCCCCTTGTCATCTACCTGTGTGCATATTTCCTCACCTGTTAACTTGTTCACATCTCCGCTCATGACTTCCTCCTGGCATCTGCGAATCTTTTCTAATAATTCTGGCTGAAACGTCATAGTGTACACCGTATCTGTACTACTTGCAGGCATACACACCTCTATCTCCAATCTTTCAAACTCTTTGTATAATTCCTCAGGCATTGTCAACATACTGATTTTCTCCTTCCTACTTAAAGCGTCCGCCACCACGTTCGCCTTCCCAGGATGATAGTTGATAGTACAATCATAATCCTTGAGTAACTCCAACCATCTCCTCTGTCTCATATTTAACTCTTTCTGGGTGAAAATATATTTTAAACTCTTGTGGTCCGTGTAAATTTCACACTTTTCCCCATACAGATAATGTCTCCAAATCTTCAAGGCGAAAACAATCGCGGCTAATTCTAAGTCATGAGTAGGATATTTCTGCTCGTGAGGTTTCAATTGTCTCGAAGCGTAAGCAATTACCTTTCCGTGCTGCATTAGTACACATCCCAAACCTTTGTGAGATGCATCACTGTAAATCACAAAATTTCCTTTTTCATCTGGAAGTGTCAACACAGGTGCAGTCACCAATCTCTTCTTCAATTCCTGGAAACTTTCTTCACACTTCTCATTCCACACAAACTTTTCATTCTTCCTTGTCAACTTTGTTAGTGGGGTGGCTATCTTCGCAAAGTCTTGAACAAATCTTCGATAATATCCCGCCAATCCTAAGAAACTTCGAACCTCTGTGGGTGTTTTAGGTCTGTCCCAATTCATCACGGCTTCAATTTTAGCAGGATCCACCTTAATCCCTTCACTGCTGATGACATGCCCTAAAAACTGCACTTCTTTCAACCAAAACTCACATTTGGAAAACTTCGCATACAGTTTCTCTTTCCTCAACGTTTCTAAGGCTATTCTCAAATGCCCTGCATGCTCTTCTTCGGTCTTCGAGTATATCAGAATATCATCTATAAACACAATCACAAACTTATCCAAATACTTCTTGAAGACTCTATTCATTAGGTCCATGAATGCTGCTGGTGCATTAGTTAGCCCAAAGGCCATTACTAAGAACTCGTAGTGCCCATACCTAGTTCGAAACGCTGTTTTTGGAACGTCTTCCGGTCTAATCTTTAATTGAAAATATCCTGACCGCAAATCAATCTTCGAGAAACAAGTTGCTCCTTTCAGTTGATCGAATAAATCATCAATTCTTGGCAAAGGGTATTTATTCTTAATGGTCAACTTATTTAGTTCCCGATAATCGATACACAGTCTCATACTTCCATCCTTCTTCTTTACAAATAATACCGGAGCTCCCCACGGCGATACACTAGGCCTAATAATACCTTTCTCCAGAAGATCTTGCAATTGGACTGCCAATTCCTTCATCTCTATAGGTGCCATTCGATAAGGAGCCTTTGACACGGGTTCAGTTCCTGGGGCTAAATCAATGGTAAATTCTATTTCTCTATCCGGAGGTAATCCGGGAAGTTCATCCGGAAAAACATCAAGAAATTCATTCACCACTGGAATTTCCTCTATTTTAGGCACCTCTTGACTAGTATCCATGACATAAGCCATATAGCCCTCGCATCCTTGCCTCAACAACCTCTTTGTCTGAATGATCGTTAAAAATCTCCTATCTTGCCTCTGACCCCTAAAGGTAACCTCTACATTATCAGAGGGTTTAAGAATCACCTTCTTATTCTTACAATCAATTTGGGCATTATTCTCTGTTAACCAATCCATTCCTAAGATAACATCAAATTCACCTAACTGAAAGGGTATCAAATTAGCGTAAAAACAATGCCCTGAAATATCAATCTTGCAACGAGGACACACTTGAGTAACCGGAATTCGTTCTGAATTAGCTATTTCTATAACTATAGCTTCACGTAACATGCATACCTCACAATTTAACTTTTGAACAAATTCTTTGGATATAAAGGATTTCGTAGCCCCGGAATCAATTAACACCTTAGCTTGAACAGAATTTACAGGGAGCGTACCTGCTACCACATCCGAATTCTTAATAGCTTCGTTCAGAGTCATGTTGAAAGTCCTCGCCACTGGTCTGATACTTGATGTTGGGGGTGCTTCAATTGCTTGCAGTATTGGATTAGCCAGAACTGGAGGTTTCACTACAGGTACTTTACAGTCTTTCATTATATGCCCTGGCTTCCCACAACGGTGACACACAATTCCTGCCTTGCATTCCCGTGCATAATGACCTTTTTGATTACATTTGAAACACGTCACCTCCAACTTTGTACACACCCCCGGATGCCTCTTCCCACAAGTTTTGCATTCTGCCAAGGGTGGCCTAACCAATTTCTGTTGACTCGCATCTTGAATTCTATTTCCTTGGCCCCCATTCCCTGATCCCGGCTTCTTAGGGTTCCCATACCTTTCTGGCTGGAATCCTGGCTTTTTATTTGGCACATTATGAGAACTGCCTTGCTCTTGTCGTTCCCCCATTGACCCAGCCTTCCTTTTCTTTCCTTCTTTTTCCTTGAAGTATAATTCGCTTTCCCCTTCAGCTATCATGGCCTTTTGCACCACTGCTGCATAAGTCTCCAACTCCAAAACTGCTAGTTTAGTACGAATCCACGGTTTCAATCCTTGTTGAAACCTCTTAGCCTTCTTCCTCTCCGTATCCACATAGGCCGGAGCAAACCTAGCTAGTTCCGTAAACTTGGTTTCATATTCTGTCACCGACATTTTCCCTTGTTTCAGCTCCAAAAACTTCATCTCCATCTGGTCTTTCATATAGTCGGGGAAATACTTTTCCAAAAATAGCTCTGTGAACCTTTCCCAAGGAATCACCTCAGTAGCTTCCAACATCTTCACCGACTCCCACCAGTAAGTAGCTTCATTCTTCAAGAAATAACTTACATATTCAGTTTGTTTGTCTGCTGGGACCCCCACCAGTGCAATGGCTTTTTCCATCTCTTTTAACCAAGACCTCGCCTCCACCGGGTCCGCTGTCCCTTTAAACTCAGGAGGTTTTACTGCCTGGAAAGACTTAAAAGTAACCACCGGAGGAACAGGTGGCTGCTGCTGCTGCTGTTGTTGCTGCTGTTGCTGTTGTTGCTGTTGTTGCTGTTGTTGCTGTTGAGCCAACAACTGCTGCTGTAATTGCTGCTGTTGCTGTGCCAGAGTAGCAGTCTGCTGAACAAGAGTTTGTAATATTTGTGCTAAGGCAGGGTCCATCTGACCAACAGGAGGTGGATTAGCTTGTTCACCCTGTTCGGGGGTTCGGGTATTTTGTTTCTTCTTTTTGGGTGGCATATTTCTGAAATCAATGAACAATTATATTAGATTCAGGTTCAGAAAATAATAGCTCAAAATGATCCAACTTAAACAAACAATGCATATATTACTGAAAGGTAATTCGAGGTCTCCAACCAATATTCCGGTCAACAATTGATTCACAGGGTGCAATAGGATATTAATCCAAGGTTACACAAGGTATTCACAAACGTTCAACAAGTGCTATAAAGAAACAATAGTCATAATGCTAAGGTCAAACATAGTATCGAAAGTAAAAACTATGCTAGAAGGAAATGATGCTGAAGGTAAATATGAAACGAGCAGTAAATAAGATGCTTAAATAAATGACAGTATAAAGGAATTTAACACAGTTCTGCGAAAATGATAATGACATATATAGATAGATCTGATACAAGCGTAAGAACAACGCTTCGATAAGGGTACAACATAATACTAAAAGAGAAGACTACTAACATCTAGTCACAGTACAACAGATATATACAACAAAACTGGTCGTACTGCAAATCCTGACGTACTACTACCACCATAACGTGCCTCTAAATACCACATCATCATACTACCCTAATCATCACTGGTCATCATCGTCATCCGACTCTCCCCGCCAAGCTGATCCCAAAATGCTCTCCAGCTCTGCCGTCACCAGACCTAGGGTCACCTGCTGTGTCACAAATGCCGGCTCATCTCGGGATCTCATCCATCCCCGCCTAATAACAACACGTCTAAGAGCTCGTACTCGCCTCCGGACATCCTCCAGCTCAGCCACCACTCTATCTCTATCTCTAGCCCGCTCCTCCTCCCCAGCCCTCATAGCCCTCCACTCTGCCATCTGCCCCAAGAGATAGTCCCTCTCGCGGGCCACTCGCTCGTACACATGGTATGGTACAGGCTGAGGAGTATACTGGTATGCTGGCCCATTCACTGAGCCCTGCGATCCCACGAACGGCTGCATAACCCCTGGGGAAATCTGCTGCGGTACAGAAGCCCCTCCTTCCGGATCCTCGTCCGGGTCTGAATCGGAACCAGAAGCAGGTGCCTGAAGTATACATATATATATATATAATTAGACTTCCTATCTCTCACGACACCATCCTAACCTTTCTTATAACTCTACCCCGACTCCCCACCTAATTGTTTCAGTGACTGTGACCTGTGGCTCTGATACCAACTTGTAACACCCTCACTAGCCAACAATAATATTATAAACTCTTATATTCAATTAAACATTGGTATAGGAGAAATTTTAGAAATTTCGGCATGATGTAATCATAAACCGGACTAATCACCTGCTCAAGCAACTAAGTATAACTGAAACAGTCCACAAGCACAAGTTATACTAAACCATAAGAAAATAAAACCATAACAACCCAGACCGCACACAGGTCACTGTATGAAACAACTATCAATAGCTATTACAACCCAGAACTGAATTAAATAGTATACAACCCATCAAATATGATAATCTGCCTACAAATACAGATATAATATAAACAAAGATATATGTCACTACCCAACCAACCGCCTCGACCCTCTGACTGCCTCGGTGACTACCCCAACCCGACGGGCCACTTCTTCTAGACATGCTCTGGCTTAGCTGAGGAAACAGAATTAGCAAGCAAGTGAGCCAAAACGCTCAGCAAGTATATATGTATGAAATTAAAACATCAACAACTGATATGTCTGCAAGATTTTCAAGAATTAACAATCAACAATATATATCTCAATTAAAGGTTCATCTTTTATCTGAATCATAGAATAGAAGCGGATTGGACTATCATGCATTTTATAAATAAAAAAAAACATTTATAAGGTTAGGCTGCTGATCAGTCACGCACTAACCCCGGACAAACGCACACAGCAATGTCCTTAATGGATCCACGGCACACATTGGCCTTACTAATTTCTGACCACGAATCTGGTCCGACCCTTACGGTCCACATTTTAAAAAAACCAACAGTCCAATCCTATAACTAGACATCAGGTGTCGGAACAATCGACCACCTCAACTGCCAAACACTCTGGACACTTTCGTTCCAGGTCAACATCTCAAATCACACCAAATAGAACAAGGTCGGGTAATCTCTGAATTAAATATCGACAAGTTCGATATGGCAAAAAGGGGTATTGACTTGAGTCAAGTCACAAAAAGGATTAACAAAAACGATATAGTCAACTTGGGGTATAACAATTGAATATTCATAATTAATGGAAATTATCAGAGCAATTATATCAAGGATAATTCAATTACATAAGAATCAAGTTATGATAATCATAATTCGCTGGAAATATAAGTGAAGCGGTTTACTTGAAAGAGAGGTGGAACAATATGCTTGCAAGGGATATGGATGTAACCAATTCACTAAAAGAATCAACAATTCAGTAGAATCAATTTGGGGTATAACCATTAAGTATTCGCAATTTCGGGAAATTAACAGAACAATTATAGCAAGAGTAATTTAAACAAACATATGAATCAGGTTTTTATAATCATAACTCATTTGAAAGGTAATTGAAGCAATTTACTTGCCTTAAATAGAAAATCACAGAATCCGAAGCGTCTTTACGTCCTCAGCTTTAGCCTTCCCTTTATCCGCGGAATCTACACACAATATAACACTATTTTAGAATCCTGCTCAATATTCACTAAACAACGTAAACATTCCACTTAGTCTACCCCTGCGAATAGTTCCCTAATTTATGCTTATTTAATCGTATAATATCAATACATAAACTACAGACAAAAGTATTTAATCACATAGCCACATAAGCACATACCATATAGATTTTAAAATATGAAGCCCGACTCACAACTCGTATAAGTTAAATAATTATACATACTCATCATCAAGAAATGATTTTAATATTTTAGAAAAATTTTGACGGCATCCCCTTTATACGGGGGACTGCCAGTCGGGATACAGCCGACACAACCAACACAAATCTCAATTGACAATTAAATCCATATTTCAAATAACGTTCCCAATTCATTATAATCTCAATCCATTACAGATTAAATAATTAATACTAAATCGATAATAATAGCAATTTATTAGATAATTAACAATTATTATTAAATATTAAACAATTTTTGGCTCAGAAAATAATCATCATCGCCAAATTCCATCGACTCAATTTATTATTAATATCATTGTCGATGGGGCAAAGTCCCGGAGGTACCCTAATTCGGGTTTCCAATCACGAAACTCTACCAAATTTTATACAAACAATTTACAACTAATAATTCGGAACAAATCACATAGAGCATTAGCTTGTAATTTACAAAAGTCACAACAGGAATTTAACAAAGCACCAATTCGAAACATCACTGAGTCACAAGGATTCCCAGCTGAATCCAACAAACATATGCGGCCTATACACACGGCCACACTCGCATCACAGTACACACTTCTCACTACAACATTCGACCACAACACACATATATTGCAGGAGACGCAGTCGACTCAATACCATAGTACTTCTGCAAACACTCGATACAACACAATATTAAAACTTTACACATACACGCACACAGCACAGAGAGCAGGTAAAGGACAAGGAAGAGGGAGGGATTCGATCTTTTTATGTGATGATAAACATCAACACACCCGGTTAACAAAACCCACACAACTCGACACACATCATAATCAGGCATACACACGCAAGAAGCAACACAGACAGGGCAAACGGAGGAAGGACAACAGCGGCGAGAAACACAGAGTGGAGGGAAAGACTACAAAAGAGGTTGAGTGAGAGAGATTAATAACGGGAGAGAGATGAGGGATCTTTACCAAGAGAGAAATGAGAGAGATTGAGCTGTCGGGAGAAAAAGAGAGGAGAGTTCTAGAGTTTACCCGACTGAAACAAAGTCCAGGCAAAGAAATGTAATTAGGGATTCATTCATATAGCAATTGGGGGAAACGGTTTTAAAAGGGGAAAAACTAATTTTCATTCCACATTTAACCAAATAAAAAAAAACAACTCGAAAAATATGGAATAAATAAACAATATCTGGAAAAATCAAATTTTCATTTTTAAAACGTAAAGAATAAAATTATCTACCTCCCCACATTTTTAAAATATTTTTAGGATCAAAAACGAATTAAATATGGATTTTACAAGATTGAATCCTTAAATTGAAAAATAATTCATAAAATCATTTTAAAATCCTTGAAACCCAAAAATAATTCGCCAAATATTTTTAAAAGTCATCTAAACTAATAAAGTTAATAATGAAGAAGATTTCAGGATTTCTGCTAATCCCGAAGATTTAATAAAATTCACAGAAGGTAAATATAACGATATTAATTAGGAAATAAATCCCAAAAATATAATTAAAATAGTCGGGCTTACATAACACACATAAAATATCAATCTGACCTCCAAATATTATTCCACAATATAATACTTCCTCAACCAATTCACACACCACATAATTTTTATTTAATATAAAATAGATAACTTTTAGTAATTAAATATTCTGAAATTTCTAAGGCGTTATATTTCTTAATAGTTATACCTTCCCTGGAGTATCCTAATACATGAATAAGCCTTGTTTTGTCCTTGTATAGCCTTAGGATTGCTTAGATCATCCAAACAAAACAAGAAATCAAAGTTAGTTCATGAAGGTTATTATTCATCAGTTCAAAGATCTTCAAAAACAAGGCCCTTACCATGCTTTTCTGGACAAGGCTTCTAAAGGAGAGTTGTAGAGCATCTAACCAGATT
The DNA here is from genome assembly GCA_036435485.1 of Saposhnikovia divaricata. Classification (NCBI taxonomy): domain Eukaryota; kingdom Viridiplantae; phylum Streptophyta; class Magnoliopsida; order Apiales; family Apiaceae; genus Saposhnikovia; species Saposhnikovia divaricata. The sequence continues at coordinate 169,771,824 of CM071594.1, read as the reverse complement.
TCCAACAAGCTAAAGAACACCAAATTTCATTGAGAATCGAAGGAGATATGGCCGTTTGATAATCAGTCCAGAAACTGTCAAGCATCAGGATAGTTTGCTTCTTCAACTTGGTGAGGTGATTTGACTAAGCTATACTACTTGTATTGCTATGAAATTTGGAGTTAATATTGGCCATGGAGTGGAGAGGCTTTGTTTAAAATTTGGTGATTTTATCATGGATAGAAATGGAGATATGAATTTTTATTTCAAGGTAGTTCTTGCTGGGCAGTTTTGAGAAATGGAGAGAAATGGAGTTTCTTTGCTTTGTTGCTTTGTTTTGCTCTCATCCAATGAATTATTGTGGTGTCTTAAGAAAATATCAAGCTTAAAGTAGCTTTAATAAAGTGATTTGCTCATGGATGATGTATTGAAAGTGGACAAGTATTGAATTCTTGTGGTAAGGTGTGTGTTGTAAGCTAAGTGTTTGGTTAGTTTTGTAATGATGCTAGTTAACTTGTAACTAGCTTGGTTACTAGCCTTTATCCACTTGCACATGACTATATCTTGACTCTCTGCTTGTTTCTTTGTCCGTTTATTGCTCAATTCTTTGATCGTTCGGAGGAATAACTCATTCGTTTCTAGTTAGGGTTTTACCGGAATCCGTCTTAATATTTATACTATCATCCTCCATTCTCTTTAATAATTCTTGAAACTATTTTCCTTAAATCCCTTCAATAATTCCTTAAGTCTTTCAGTGTCCATGGAAATCTCGGGGAAAATAAAAGTGCTATTTTTCAGAATCCGACAGCTTTTACATACACTCTTTTTCCCCCTGGATTACTAATACGAACTCAGAATTTCGTTCCGGATACTTATATATCGCGCCATCTAATAATATTCCTATGTCCACCAAAATCACTAATCATCCATTTTTCTTTACTTATTCTCTTAGGGTTGTACAATTGTCCCTGATCTCTTTCGATCGTTCCTTAACCATTTTACGGACCCACTGGACCAATAACAGATATCGATTTGGATGACATAAGAATAATCTTCTCCTTTAGAATTATCAAATCTCAATTCCCTAGGAGATAGATAATTATTATCTAAAGTGTCAACCAATAGTATTCTTCATGGCATATAAACATTTGAATCCAAATCTATTCCTTTCATTCATTATCTCAATCGTTACCTCGTAGTCGTAATCACTATTCACCATTACCTCAGTACATAATAAAAAGTTTTAATTCTATCCAAAATTTGGGGTTCTTACAATCTCAGTCATATGGGTCGCGGAGCTGTTGTCATTTTCAAGTGACAGCTCCTCACAATTTGCCCACCCATGTGACCATTCCTAAAATGCTATACAAACAGAGTTATCATTAAGCATAAGGCATTCTGGGTTCTTTCAAAAATTAGCTATAACAATTCTAGTAGATGCAGACTTGTCATACTCTTGAATTGTCGAGCCTCGTCTTGTGATCTCTCAAGCTTCTATCGTAGTCTTGCAGGTCTGCTACAATCTTTGACGAATTGCAGCAAATCTGTTTCTCGAACATCTAAACCATCACGGGGGTTTGACTGAGATAAAATCCCAAAGTCAAATAATTCAGTGAGAGAGTAACCCTTGCCGCCAAGTTTGCCGTCATAGGAATATTCAGTAGTTGACAGTATGAGCTCCCGCCAATGTTGCTGTCGGAACTCTAAACTTGATGTCAAGTGTGAGAATGTTGTTGTCCCCTACTTCAGCCAATGTTGCCGTCAAATGAAACTTGTTGTCGTGAGCTTGCAACATGCAGTCTTCTTGTAACGTTACCATCAATGTATTGACAGTAACTTTATTATTGTTGTCGAACTGATTTATTCTCTTGAGGCTTGAACATATCAATGAACTTCTTCCAAGATACATACTTATTACATTTCAGCAATTATTTGATTACAAGAGCACACTCTGGCTGTGACAGTATGTTCTACTTATCCTATACAAATAAACTAAGTACTAGTTAAGTTGTCTCTACGCTATCACCCATAAATCCTAACATATATATATATATATATATATATATATATATATATAAGGGGTTGATTCAAATGAGAACTGGAGAACCATTGGATCCTACTGCAGAACCTATTTTGTTTCGTAATAAGAATTTAGTGTCCTGCTATTGAATTTCAAAGTTATGAACATGAAATTAAAATTTCTACAATTGAACTTGCTTCTTCTACAAAGTTCTACAACTGAACTTACTTATCATTGAGTTCTACTGCAAATCTATTTTGTTTCGTATTAAAAATATAATGTTCTGCTATTGAATTTCAAATTAGCACATGAAATTAAAAGTTCTACAATTGAACTTGCTTTTTCTACAAAATTCTACAAATGAACTTACTTTTTTAACAAACATTCTGCTGCTAAACTTAAAAGCCTGAATTTAAAGTTATGCACATGAAATTATAATTTCTACAAATGAACTTGCTTCTTCTACAAAATTCTACAACTGAACTTACTTACCATTGAGTTTTAGTGCAGAATCTATTTTGTTTCGTACTAAAAATATAGTGTTCTGTTACTGAACTTCAGAGTTATGGACATGACATTAAAAGTTCTACAACCGAACTTACTTTTTTCAACAAATATTCTGTTGCTGAACTTAAAAGTTATGCATCTGAATTTTGAAGTCAAACACATGAATTCTAATGTTCCGCTACTAAACTTATTAGAGTTCTCTGGTTCTCAGTTTAGTGTGGTTCTCTATAGAACGTGACCCTATATATATATATATATATATATATATATATATATATATATATATATATACTAGCCTATAACCCGTGCGATGCACGGTTGCCTGTAAACTTTTTAATTATATTTTATTGATAAAGTTATAAATTGTATATATATTTTTATTATTAAAATAATTTTTAACTTTGTAAATCTCATGTATAAAATAATTATCGTAATTATTTGTTTTGAATTGTTATTTTAAAATACATACATATGTATATAAATATTACATAAAAATTGTTTTTTTAACTTTTATTTAATAGGAAAAGTGAAATTTATCTAATCATGTGGACCATTTTTGATTTTTATACAAAATTTTCTAAATTGTAAATATTTTTTAGATTTTGTGTAATTTTTTACTATATAGCTTATTACTCGTGTGATGCATGGATGTTTTTTTTTTAATATTTTTTGTTTTATTACCCATTATTTCATATATATTTTTTAATTATTAGAAAAATAAATTATAGAAGATAATAAAATATTATAATACATGTCTGACAGTATTTTTAACATTAGTGTTTTAATTTATAATATGTTGTTAACGGGAATTAAATCTTAAATTCGTGAGAGTAATTTATAAAATAACTGGTTGACTAAGCTGCGCTTCGCGGTAGCCTTGTAATATTTTATAAAAAAATTCATAATATAAATTTAAGAAAGAAATCAAAAAGAAAATATCTATAAATAAATTAATGAACACAATATTATATATATATATATATATATATATATATATATATATATATATATGTATATATATATATATGTATATATATATATATATACAAAACTAAATAAACTGTATACTTATTTTTTATGTCGATTTTGTATCACGTTTTCTTAGACCGACACCCGTTATAATAAATACATATAAGCCGTGTGTCGCGGCAATCTTGTAATGTTTTTTAAAAAATTTCAAAATATAGACTATTTAAAAAAGAAATAGAAAAGACAATATCAATAAATAAATTAGTGAACATCGATTTTGTATCACATTTTTTTAGGCTGAGACCCGTTGTAATAAATACATATAGATAAAAAAGAAGATTTGATTTAATAAATTAAAAGAAGACGTTGGAATATTATGATCAAGAACAATGAGAAGATAATAACGATAAATTATCAATTAACAGTAAATAAATAAAGAGGGAATGGTAAAAGTTCAAATCTTTTGTGCCAAGTTTCACAAGTGTTTCTACTTCTCAAACAGAGAAACATTTCCTAATTTTTGTTCACACGATCAGGTGTTTCTGTACCGATATCATTAACAAAAAAAAGTACAAAAGCCAAAGTAAAGAACAACCAATGGTTACTAATAATTCATAATTATAACAAAAATTATAACAAATCTTAAATTTAAAAATAAAACAATTAAAATAAATGTTAAATTAGTAAATTCAAACCTTAAAAACCAAACAAAAAAAACAACTTGAAAATCACTAAATAGAAGCCATATACATTGAGAATTAAACAAAATAAGAATAAATTAAAAAAACCAAAAGAAAGTAGACGAAGACAAAAGTAAACAAAACCAAGAAAAGGGTTACAAACATGGTGATAAAATTTGATCGTTAGAAGCAATGATTGTATATATATATATATATATATATATATATATATATATATATATATGAATATAAAATTTCTTTTATATTTTGAATATGTAAATTTGAATTATTCTTCCCTCCAAATTCAAAAACCTAGTCTATTTCGAAGATGATAATGTTAATGTTAATGTCAAAAAGGAGGCTTTGATTTTTTTTTCTAAAAAATTGGAATTAAAGAAGAAAAATTGATTTTAATTATTTAAAATAGAGGAACTCTAGAAAAATAAATAAATAAATAGGATTTCGACGATTTTAGAGCTCCTGAAGATCTCATTTATATAATTTAAAGATAAAGATAAGGATAAAGATGAAGATAAAGAATCTTTGATTGAATTTCAAGAAAAATTACATCGGACATAATGAATTTCTCAATAATAATTGTGTCTAAGATAATGAATTTCACGGTCAATGTGCAAAAAAAGAAAAAGAATATCATATGTAGTTGATATAGGTATATTATCAATCAAAAACTAAATTAATGACAAACTAAGATGAATATACAATAGGCTCTAACCCGCCAGGCCGCCACACATGAACTACTTTTATGTTAATAATAGCTTCGTTTTGAATTAGAGAAAGGATCGTCTGCAATGGTTTCGAATGTGTTGTGACCGATGCATATGTTACTGATATCATATAGAAATAGCAAAAACCTAAAGATTGTTGCAAACTATCCCAATAGTTCCATAAGCAATTTTGGTAGTCAAAGAGTGAAACAGATTACAAACATGTTGATAAAATTTGATCGTTAGAAGTAATGATCGTTAGAATATAATTTTTTTTCTATTTCGAATATGCAAATTCAAAAACCTTTTCTATTTCGAAGATGTTAATATTAATGTTAATGTCAAAAAAGGAAGTTTTATTTCTTTTCTAAAAACTAGGACCTAAAGAAGGAAATTTGATTTTAATTATTTAAAATAGAAGAGCTCTAGAAAAATAGATAAATAGGATCCAAGCGTTTCTAGAGCTCCTAGGGGTTTTCTTTTATATATATATATATATAGGGAGATGCTCAAATGAGACCCCTCTTATAATGAGACCCTCTCTTATAATGAGTCCACCTCATATTTTATCTATTTTAAAGGGGCCCGCCAGGTGCACCCAATACAAAAAAGTTTTATAATTCTACCCTCTATTCATTCATCAAAAAAATTAAAAAGAAATAAAAATAAACTACTGCCACGTCATCATTTTTTTGAAAACAAAATAATTTTTTTTTGAGGAATGGATAGAAGGTAGAATTATAAAAAAATTTTGTATTGGGTGCCCCTGGCGGGGCCCTTTAGAATACAAGAAATATGAGGGGGACTCATTATAAGAGTGGGTCTCATTATAAGAGGGGTCTCATTTGAGCAGCCCCCTATATATATATATATAGTCTTACTCCAATAGAAACCAGATTATAATAGAAACTAGAAACTAACAGCCCAATACAACAAAATAAAAAAGTCCGGCCCAAAACTCAAAAATAGCTCGGCAAAATCTGAAAATTAAAAATGTGCAACAGATACATACAATATATACGAGCTCATATATACACGGAACTCACCATCTCACCGACGATAAAATCACTAAATATTTGAACAATAATCTATTTTCCATTAGGAATTTTACAGATTTGAGCTACAATACATCAAGATTCAGAAGATAGCGAGCAAAAAAGCAGGTTGATTTGAAGCTTACAAGTTGAATCAACACAAAAATCAATAGTATTTTGGAGAAGGTACATTAATTTATGTATATAGTTATTTTCGCCTATGATCTTCTATATATAAATGTATGTTGATTGATGAATGTTAGTATTTTTTTGAGTTTTAGGGTTTCATAGTAATTTCTTCTTAAAATAAATAATTATTTATTTATAATTCTATGTACATATGCTAAATTACTTATAAACATATGTTTTATGGTTTTTTTAGTGATTCTGATGAATTAGGTCAATATGATTTATTATGAGAGTTTATTTAGGTCACTATGATTTAGTGATAAGTCATTATAATATAATTTATTGATATGTTTTAGTGATTGATGTAGATGCATAATGGCAGTAATTTGTTGGATCTACTTGCAATAGAGAAACTTATTTAAAATGAATTTTTATTTATTTTGGTAGATCAGAAACTTGGCTTAGATTTCATTATAGGCAGAGTAGTAATTTGCACCAGATTCGGATATTAGATAATGGTGATACTATGATTAATGAGTAGTGATATGTGCTTATTGTGTAGCATTGTAAGTACAAGCTCGTTTGAACCTTGTCTCGTTGGTTGTTAAGATACATGTTTATGTTTGTTTTTTATATTGTGGTTTGTGCGCTTTTGTGATTTTACTTTAGTCACTTAACACACGAGAAAATGCTTATATATTTAAGTTACTTCTTTATGTCCCGTCTAATTTCTATTTATTTTGAATTTGAGTTTTTTTTTACAATTAACATGTGTAATTTTCTGCAAAGATTGAGTTTATAGCGACCTTCATTGAATGCCAAATTGAAAGGAGCATTTTGCTATAGTACTTATCATGTGTGAGATATATGGCTATTTCTACCTGTGCAATTCAATTTGTAATTTCCACTTGATGAATTCTTTTTTGTGGGAAATTTTTGAGCCCAATATTCTTTTGTAAATATTTAATTCATTTGTTGGTATACTCTGTTTGTCTAAGAACTGTATGCGTTTTACACATAAACTCATCATACATAAATAAAAACTTCATTATCTTAGTTATCATTTAAGATACTAATTCATGTACTCAAGTTCAAATTAACTTATGTTAATACTTTTAAAATAAATTTCTTTCTAACTCTGACTACAAATTATGAGCTATTCGTATATGATTCTCTACTGGATAATTTGACAAGTTACTTTATAAATTTAAAATTAAAGATTTTTACCTTTTATCAGGAATTTTTACATAAATATTTGTACATTTGTTATTTTTATCTTCAGGGATGCTTTTTCCTATGTGCACAAGCACAAGAACTACTAATTGGTTTCTCACATTCTCAAGAACCTTGCATACCTGGATCATTGATAATGTAAAGCGGGAAAAAGATCCAAAGATGTACCATGACAGAGTACCTAATGTTCTGGTAAAGAAAAAAACTCACCAAACACTATCATATTTAAATCGCTTGAACACTACTCGTATCACTAGATTACACTACTCATATCACTAATTTTAGTTATAGTAATCACTAAAATGATTATAAAAATCACCAATATAAAACATGTCTCATCTCTTTATTTTACCCATATTTTCCCTATTGTTTACTGTAAATTTATAGATGATCACATGTGGGATTTAACAAGGTGCGAGAGGGAGGGTGTAAGCGTAGGAAAAAAGGAAGTTATATACGTCCTAGCTTTGTTTCTATAATAATTTAAAGTGAGTTGAGTTCTTACTTGATACTTAATACAATAACTTAAATTATAATGCTTAACAAACACACAAGGAAATATCACCAGAAATTTCAATTTATAAGCAATCTTTTTTATTTCGACAACTAGTTGGTCAATACTTTATTTTTCTTCTATTTTATATAGGTCTTGGATTTTGCAACAAAACTGGAAATTAGATAATTTTGTCCAAGGTAAGATCTCTTTTGTTTCTCGTTTATGTTTCTCGTATAGATTCTTGTGTCGAATGCATTATAGTTTTTGTTTCTTATCTATTAAAAGTAATGCCAGATTCTGGACCTAATGATGTGATACTAGATATATAAAATTTGTGTCTCACTTTATACTTAATTATGATGCGGCATTATTTGATAAACATATTCTTAATAGTATATCACACACAGTTACATTACATTAATATGAGTATACTGTAATCAAATTTTAAAATCTCTGTTGTCTTCCAGTATGCAAATTCCAATTGTACCACCTACTTATTGGCTTGATAACCTATTAATTATGATTACTATATACTAGCAGAAGGGGATATTCAAATAGATTACTTTTTTAAAAATGTAAAAGCAATAAATTTGAAATTTATGCTTTTATAATGAATTAATTTATCTTCATCTGTTATTTATTTATTTATTCAATACAACTAACTGTAAAGATTCTTGTTTCTTCTTTCTAAACTTTCTTTTTTATAACCGGCCATATACGCGATATGGACATCGGCGGAGGAAAAGATGTAGGGAGATTATAAGACTATAGTATAAACAAAATGATAATAGAATCTAGAAACTAGAAGTTCACCCCAACAGAAATAAGATAGTCTGGTCCCAAAACTCAAAACACGATACAAATCACTGTTACTTACTGTGCGCAAATCACCAATATTTGTAATAGTAATCACTAAAAATTATTACAAAAATCAATATTTTTCCAAGAATATAACCGTGTAACATCCTTTAATATTATCAATTTTTCCCCAATTGTTTGTAGCATTATCACTTTTCCAAATACTTGCAACCAAAGGGTTTTCAAAATCTAGATAAAATAATTCGCAAATTCAAGCCTTCTTACTTGAGAGTGACGTGACGTGGCAAACTCAGGAAATGACAAGGATTGTGGTATATTCCTAACATATGGAAGCATATAAAGGAGATGTCATAACGTGAAATACTAATTTCCAGAACGGAAGAGGTAAGCAAATCAGATAATTACTTACCTATTTTTTTAAAATGTTAAAGTAACTATATTTTACTTGACTGTATAATTCAATTCTCTATACATATTCTCTCTTTATAATTTGTATTGTAGATTGGCCATCCTATTAAGATCATTAAGCTAAGAGCAAAGTATAACACTGTTATTCTATCATCACATATCAATGAAAGAATAGATCAAATTGTCAAGGTCAAAAATTTGGCAACAAGGCTGCAGTACGGAGGCCCCAGCTTAATCATCGAAGCACCATCAAGAAGAAAGGCAAACGTTGAATCAAGTAAAAATGCCATAAAGAATGGGCAAGGGCATCCCGTCAAAACAAAAATTGTGACGTTTGCAACACAATTGACCAACACATTTAAAGAAACATATTTTCTTTCTAATTCGAATACATATTTTACCTACAGTTAATGTATATCTACTTTAAGCAATGATGTTTTTGAAATTTAAATGATTCATATAATATCCATTCCTTTTTTAAGGAGATTTTCCATTGGCAATATCATAGGACTTCAATTTTATGTATGATTTTCAAATTATAAGGTGGTGGTGTCGTTTCCCTGTCAATTGGTTAATTTTAATATTTTTTTTTGTGTTGTATACAAGTAATTCTCTTTGCTGATTGATTTTTATGGTGTTTCTCACAATACACTTGTCAAATCTTGTAATTTTATAATAATTGACATGAATAATGTTGTTTGTAGTATTTTTGAAATTTAAGGCTTCACATTTAAATTTATGCTAAAAGCCAATATTAGAAAGAAAAAAATAATAAAGTAAATTTATACATTTAGTTAGAAATAACAAATATTCATGTCATATGCAGCCCTATGAAAAAGTAACAGGATGCAAACAATATTTTAAATTCAAAATACTAAATTAAAATTTACTATATGAAAATTCATTTTACTAGATAATTTCAAATGAAGCAACTCTTTTAGATAAGATAAAAATAAATGTCCAAAATACTAAAAAGAACATCATTTAAAATTTTAAAATCAATAGAAATATTATTCTCAAACATTTGCTTCCGTGCATGGTTTCTTGTTCTCTGGATTAGGAACAAGACTTCCCGAAAACTTCGTAACTTCTATTTTCTTCAAACCACAAAATGCATGTCGAACACTATACCGCACATAACAAATTTCTTTCAAGAATATACATCATGATTTTTACTCCTAGACACCTGCAAAAAATATATATAGACAACCACATTCAGAAATCACCAAATATAACCACTATTAAATTGAACCTTAAAAATCACAAAATTGTTCCACATAAATCACTAAAATATACTTCACAAACCACTAGTATATGTATAGTTGAACCAAAAACTACCGCCTAACTGTAAAATGTAAGAAAATTACAAGTTATATGTGTGTGTGACCGTGATGAAAATTATTAGCTTTCTTTTGGCTTTAAAAATTGAAGTTTGCAAAAAAACTTGTCATATAAAATTTCTTTACGTATTGCGTTAAATAGTATTTTCGCTAGCTCAAGCATTTCACACTACTGTTATCAACATCACCATACAATAATTATATCTTGAAAGTGAAAAGGCACATTTGACATTAGTAATACTTGCAAGATGATGGACATCAACAAGGTCTAACTATTTTCTATATCCCAAGGCAACTAAACAACCAATCTAAAACAAAGTGAAAATACATAACATAGTATCACTTGTATAAGGATTAAGGGATCACCATTTCACACCCCCCTCCAAAACTTTACAATCTTCATCATTACTTAACCAATATAATCACTCCAAAGGGCTTCTTGTGAAAAAACTATTTTTTGTCGCTTAATTTTTTACTAGAAATCCCAGCACAACAGAAAAAATACGCTATAACTATATATAAAGAATCAAAAATCACAAATTGAATTGAAAAAACATGGCATGTATGTAATAGGCATGATACATAACAAAGACAACAAACGCCACCACGCCCTTATTAACAAAGGGTACTTGGCATTACTTATGTTTGGCACTTAGATATGTAGAGAAACTGAAATAGTTAACTAAAAGTGCTTTCGTAACTGAAACAGAAATCACTCAAATCATCATTTTGGATCGGCTTATAATATACATAAACAAGAATTAAGAAGTGCCAGAATTAACCTAATGTAATAAACCAAAAGATCCTAACATCAAAATCTCTCTTCTCTGTCATTTTCCTAACATCAGATCCATCCAATATACCATACACATTATAAAAAACGGAACCTTGATCCATACTTCAAAATCTGATCTAACCAGCACAAATAGGAACATAGTATTACCGACCACTAGTTGACACCCTTAAATTTGTTACTTAATCATCATTATCACTACAACCAAGCTCGTCAATAGCATTAAAAACTACATCATCAAACAAATGGTTAACATGCAACAAATCACCACAATAGAACCACACGCCTAACAAACGACAAATCACCACAACTTGAACCTATAACTTAACAAAAAATGATAGGAAAACTAATATAATTAAATAATCCATAGATGGAAAATAATATCACGTACTAACATTGTTAGACTAATACTTGTTCCCAAAAGAAAATAGTCCACCCATGAAAGTCAAACAAAGCATTGTATAAAATCAGCTAAATGGGAGTGGATTCCCCACCGACAGGCTAATCTCAAAAAGAAAGACACTTCATCACACTTGCTTAATTATATGCTTCTTTAGTTAAGTGTGTCTTTTCAAAGTAATACAACATTGTTATAATATTGTTCTAAGATTCTGTTGACACGAAATATTTAGGTTTCACATTGGAACAATTAACTTATATTGTTATTCATGTTTTGTTTCGGAAACATAATTCACAGAAAGTATACAATTGACTGTACAGGGTTCTGCTAATATACAAACTGTTCATTCATGTTCATTCCTGAAAGGCACAAATGATTAAAACATAACTATTGATAACTGCATATTTTTGCATATTTTTATTACCTATTTATTGCTTGAACTCGTATTTTAATAAATTATTTTGTTGCATTTCAGGAAATTTGTAAATAAATAAAGAAATGACAAAATAAAGAAATAAAGAGCAAGGAAGGGAAAAAGAGGAAGAAAAAGGACAAGGAAAAGAATTAGGAGCTTGGAGCAAAAGGAATATTTCAAGACAAGTGAAAGGTGGAGATCATCCCAATACACTACATAAGTGTATGGCCAAGATCAACTCTTCAAAGCTTAAGGGGGAAGGAAACAAATAGATGGCTAGGATTCCACCACCACACACCACAAATGTATGGTGGGGATTTACCCAACACCCTCCTTAACCCTAATTCCTATCCTATAAATACCCCCTCACCCCCCTTGTATCTATGAACTTAGATTTTAGGATATCTTTAATTTCTTGTTTTTTTTAATTTTAAATCTTGTAAACACCTTTTTTATATTAATGCAAACCTTCTCTATTTCTTTACATCTTGTTTCTCCCTTTATATTTTGGCTATGAAATCTTTTTTTATTACAAAGAAGTTTACACTTCTTGTATGAAAGGAGCCTAATTTTATTTTAATTTTAGATCTACTTTTATGTTTTGTTTGTCTTTTTAATTTTCCGCCGGTTACATCACCATTTTCCGACAAGAGCTTGCGAGTCCTGCATCAACTCGTTTGATGTTGGGGTTCCCACTCGTTTTTTAGTCATGATAAAAACAATGATTTTGTCTTTAGTTTAATTAGTCGGCTCGTTTATTTCATTTCCTTTTAAAGCTGTTGTCACTACTCTTGCAATTTGAGTTTGAAAAATATAGTCTTGAACATTGCAATCTATTCGACTATTTCTACTTAATTATATGTTTGATTTTCTTCACTGCATGTGTCCCCTACCTCACTTTATTTACATATTTTGTGCAGAAGGTCAGGCCTGCCAACTCCATTAATCTAGTTTTTTTTTTATTATTTGATTTCTGTTTTTTTTTAATAATCTGCCATGCTTATTATAGTTTAATTTTTAGTAATTCTCGTGATTTGTTCTTGCTATAAAAGTTACAATTTCTAGCCCATTACACATTAAGTATTTAAGTAGTTAAAGTTTCTTTAAAAATTTTGTTTATTATTTTCTTTTTAGTAACATTTATTAGATCTAGTTATTAATTAAGTAGACTTTAATTTGATCACTAAATTCTTATTTAATAGCATTTGATTTTTTTAGCCTTATTGTACTTCATTTCGTTTACTTTTATTTTGAATTTTGTTTCTTGATCCATGAATTGCTTCTGGCCAATTTTCTTTGTATCTAGTTAAACCACTTCTAGCCCAAAGTCAAGTCTTAATTCATGTCTATGTTAATTTGAAATTTATGGCCCAAATCTCAATTCGAGCCCATTTCTACTTCCAGCATTTTCACTTGTTTTTTTTTTGTTCATCACTAGCATAGCTTCGTTCTTGTTTCACTGTAGTGTTAATTTTAGGAATGTATAGTTGATCTTCTTTTTTATTAATATTTTCGAAGCCTGCTTGAATGTTTCCATGATCTTTTATGCATAATAAATGTGTACTTCGGTTTTTGTTTTTGAGTGAGTAGTCTTAATTTTGTTTTCTGTAGATTAACCTTTTAGATTCTGTTAAATTTAGATCTTCTATCGTGTTATTTAATTTAATTTTCTTAGCTAATTGTTAATTAGTAAAATAAAATCATCTCAAATAAATTATTCTAGTTTGATTAAATTAAAAATTAAGTTTTTGCGAAAATGTTAGTCTCCGAGGATCGATACCTAAAATATTTCATCGATTGAATCGTGCGTTTGCGATTTAAAATTGGATTTATTTTAGCACAACAACTATCTCATCGTAAATAAATATCCAGAAAAAAAGTAGTTCACGAAACTACAAAATTATCATTGATCGCAAGTAATCTTCGATAAATATTTTGTAATCATTGTACAATCATCAATCACTCATCGAACAAAGAAAAATATACAAATTCAAAACAATCCAACAAGTTACAATCACAAAAATTAAAAATAAAAATTGAAAATAATGCAAACAGCTAGAGAAATTGATCGGAATCAAATACCAAATGAATCAAAACAACTACAATTAACTAAACTAAACGAAATCAAAATTATAATTTTATAAAGATAGAGATCGAAAGATAGCAATTCAGAGATAGAGATAGACAAAGAACGAAGCACATACATAAAAAAGAGAGAAAGATGGGAGATGGAGAGAGATAACTTACATACAACAACACCGCGCAAGGAAGAGAGAAGATAAAGCGAGTGAGAGAGATGACAAGAGAGAAAGATTTGTAAACCGGAGAGAGAGGACTAGAGAGAGAGAAAGAAAGAAAGATAAGAACATACTTACGTAATTAAATGAATATATAAAATGGGTGGCCAGGATAATTCGTAATAATAATGGAATGAAAGATTAAGATAAGTTTCTAGTTTCTATTTTAATTTTGGTTTCTATTTGATCATTAGTCTATATATATATATATATATATATATATATATATATAGGTTTTTGCTCAAATACAAACCACTCTTAAAATGAGAACTACAAACCAACACAAAATATATTATATTTCATATATTCTAAGGGCCCCGCCAGGGGCACCTTCACAAAAAGTCTTATAATTCAACTCTCTATCCATCCATAAAAAAAAATAAAAAATAACTGCTGCCACGTCATCATTTTTTAAAAAAAAAATATTTTTTTTAATTTTTTTTAGATGAATGGATAGAGGATAGAATTATAAGACTTTTTCGTATTGGAGTACCCATATTTTAGTCATTAGATTAGCTTAAATATTGGATTGGAATTTGGTTTTTAGGTTTGTATTGTAGCCCCTATATATATATATATACATTATAAAAAAAATTCATGATTCTAAAGGTTGTAATAATGTTCATTATTTGTTTTTACATTTATCTGGACTGTTAAAAAAAAAAAAAGGCGGGGAGAGAGACAGAAACTGACAGTTGAGCGGTAGTGGCGCGGGAACAACCCCTCCCGAGACAGAGATTAGATTACTTAACCGTGTACCCAACGCGGCGTTTCTTTGAAAATCCACCTCTTTTTTCTCTGTTTTCATTTCCCACAACTAACTTGCTTGTTTGTTGTATCATAAATCAAAATAATAATAATGTCTTCTCAAAACCCTAATTACAAGCCTTCTTCACGCACCCCAATGTACCCCCAAATCGATCCTGATCCTAACCCTAACCCTAATCCTAATCCTACGAATTCATCTTCATCTTCTTCATTATATCCATCTCTCGACATGAAACATCTTATTGAAAATCTGTTCCCAGATGATCTAAATTCACCCACTAATCCCTCTGCGCCACCGCTGTCGCTTGAAGAGACTCTCATCTCCATTCCCGGAGCTGTGCTCCACTTGATCGACCAGCAGCACAGCGTCCAACTCGCTTCTGGTGATTTCTCCATTGTAAAGCTCAGTCAGGGAGAGCATGTTGTCGCGGTTATCGCCAAAGTGTCTGATGACATCCAGTGGCCTTTGATCAAAGACGAGGCCTCAGTTAAGCTTGATCAGGCTCATTACTTCTTTTCCTTCCGTCCTCCCGCTGAGAATGAAAGTGAGGTTAATGATTTGTTGAATTATGGATTGACGTTTGCGTCCAGAGGCCAGGAGAGTTTGTTGGGGAAGTTGGATGAGGTCTTGGAGAGGTTTAGTAGTTTTTCGGTGCACAAGGTGGACAAGAAGGAGATAATGGATGGAAATTTGGCCAAACACTTGTCTCCTTCGGATTTAAAGTCAGAAAAGAAAAAGAAGGTCATGGAGAAGAATTGTCAGGCTTATTGGACGACCTTGGCACCTAATGTGGAGGATTATAGTAGTAGTGCTGCCAAGTTGATTGCTGCAGGGTCGGGACATTTGATTAAGGGGATTTTGTGGTGCGGTGATGTTACTATAGATAGGTTGAAGTGGGGGAATGAGGTTTTGAGTAAAAGGATGGGCCCTAGTACTGAAGCCGAGATTAGGCCTGAAACTTTGAAGAGAATCAAAAGGTGATTTTGCTTGCTTGCTAGTTATTATTGTGTTATCCTGTTGTGTTTTGGACTTCTTTTCTTTTGAATTGTGTTTGGTGCTATAATGCTATTAGTTAGATACTTAGTGTGTGTTTGGGTTATCTTAAATTGAGTAGCTTTTAACTTAAAATGAATAACCTAAAATGAATAAGCATATATAAGTGATAAGTAGAAGAATACTTATAAGTTATATCGGTGTTTGGATGAATTTACTTATAAGTTAGTGAAGTATTTTGTTAAATTAAATTACAAATTTATTATTTAATAGAATAATCTCTATAAATTCATTTTGAATTAAAAAGATATTTAAAAACACACATTTAAAAATTATATTACTAAGAAATAAGTTGGGAAAAAAGTACATCATTACTAACATTCAACTTATATAAGTTATAAGTTGAGTTGGCTAACATCCCTCATAAGTTCTTACGGGCTTATAAGTCATAAGCCAACTTAAAAAAGATTGGCCAAACAGGCCCGTAAATTTACAAGTTAAAGTGTATCCTGACTTAACAGTTCTATTAATTGAGGACTTTCTGATAAAAACTCATGATAGAAATATGTTTTGAAGGCTATAAATTAGAAGACTCCTGCATAAAGAAGCTGATGACAGAAATAGGTTTCCAAGGCTATGACAATGATGAGTAAAATAAATGCAAAGCACACTATCGTGTTTTGCACAATGTTTAGTTCTAGCAATCATTGATTGATCCACAGATTTTATCAAATTTCTATAACCGTAAGAAATAGATATCAAATACATCTCATGGGAACTAGACAATACTTTTGAGATGAGAATTGTTTAAGCTGATTAGCTAACGATATGGCTAGGAATCCGAGTATATTAATGGATTAAAAAAATATTTAGGCTATGTTTGGTATGGCTGTTAAAAACTGTTGTGCTGTTAGAAAAAGTGTTGGTGAAAAAAGTGCCGTTGTAAAAAGCTAACGACTGTTTGGTAATATTTTATTTTTTTCAAAAGTATGGGGGTCTGCTTTATCTAAAAGTAACTTTTAGGCTAAAAACACTTTTCAGAAAAGCAGCTTTTAAATTTTACCAAACACGTTTTTAGCTGATGTTGCTGTCTACAACAGCAATGCCAAACACACCCTTAACTTGCCCTAAAATCAATTATCTCCTTCAAAATAATAAATGCTAAATAACGAGACAATCATTTATTATGAAATCGTTATTTAATAACCTATTTAAACCTCGTGAAAAATAAATTTGGTAACAATTATATATGAAAATCAAATAAGCACCAAGAACATATATGAGATTGTTAAATCGTTCCAAGAATCAGTTAAACTGGAACGAGAAGCGACTAAAAATAATTAATCAATTTCATCTTCATCTTAGGAAACCAATTTAGCTAGAAATGAGTACTAATAAATACTCATAATCTAACTAGAAACATGCATCAAATAAATACTCATACAGTTTACATGATGTTTAAATATTAATGTGTGTGTTACAAAAGAGCACGTGGGTAAAACAACATGTAAAAGTAAGATACTAAACTTTGTAATCAACTGAATGAATTAAAAACTACTCTTTGTCGTAAGAAAAATAGAGGAAGAAACAAAAGCTGCTGAAGTGAAATAATGAAACAAAATTGGGGAATAAATAATGGAAAAAGTGTTTAAACAAAATTTTTCAAAAAACTGTTTGTATATAAATACAATAAAATAAATTTTTTTCTATTCTTCTAAATATTGAATTTTATGTGTGTGAAAATACAAGAGAGGAGCCCATATTTATAGTAGAAACAATTAGGAGTTTGGGCTTTTCAATTTATATTTGAATTTAAATCTTTTCTTTTTCCTTCTCTAAAAAGCTTTGACCACCTCCTTGATTTTAGTTTACTAGATTATTCCAATTATTTATTTTCCCACAAGATAAAAACAGTTATTAAGTAAAAATAAGAAAACAAACAAAAATAGGTATTAAATAGGAAACTTGATTGTTTTTTATTTCTCTTTATAATTGGAGGATTTTTCTTTTTCAGAATGAAAATTTGTGATTATGAATGAGATTTCTGGTAGAGGCATACCCTAATTTCTACAAAGTGTTTTGCAGGTCTAGGCGTTGAGATGCCTTTTAGTAATTAGTCCGATTTTGGATGATTAATTGGAGCATTTATTCAGATATTTTTTTTAATAGTGTAGTATGATTGATTATTTAGATGTATACTTAAGCAAGGAGTACATATATTATTGAGAAAAAGGAGCCTGAGATAATCTCAGGAAAATTCCCTAAGATACTTAAAATATAAGCTTTAAAATTCATTGGGCCCGCAGGGCTAATTAAGTAATTTTGCAAAATTTTAAACGAATTCTGATTTTACAAAATTGTCCATCCTATATTTACATATAAAAGCTATGTATCTTAGGGAACTTACCTCAGACATATCTTAGGCTCCCTAATCCCTATATTATTACTTTATTTTATATTTGTTATATTAATCGATGTATATTATTACAATGTATGATAGTAATTTATGCTAAAATCAAATAATTTAATCTTGTTTGATATATATATATATATATATATATATATATATATATATATAATGTCTGTTTTCGGTGATTTTTGTAGGGTGAAAAGGGTGACAAAAGTGACCGAAAATGTAGCACTGGGAGTCCTCTCTGGGACTGTTAAGGTTTCTGGATTCTTCACAAGTTCAGTTGCAAACTCCAAACTGGGAAAGAAGTTATTTGGTCTCTTGCCGGGACAAATTGTTCTTGCTTCCTTAGATGGATTTAGTAAGTAAACAATACTCTACCTTTTGATAATGGGAGATAATGTAAATGAGCTTTTTGCATATCCCATCCTGTACAGAAGTCCTAAGATATCTGTGTGGCCCTCCTGTTAAGCTAGATTTCCCTGGTTCTTTCTGTCTGCAGTTTATTTTCTGACTTAACTGCAGTTTCATATAAATTAAATCTAATAATAGAAGCCTTCTTGTGTATAGATAAGGTTTGCGATGCCGTTGAAGTAGCTGGGAAGAATGTTATGTCAACTTCATCAACTGTTACCACTGGACTTGTCTCCCAAAAGTAAGTTAATCCCTATGACAAGACTTGCGTACTTAAGTGATAAATCAATGTAAAGACGAGTAAAAAATTATGCAGCAAGAAGAATTGATACTAACACTAGAAGGCAACTTTTTAGAACAACCAGTTGCATGGTTACACATGAATTTTTGGTTGAACTCTAAGGCCATTGATTTCTAAACTAAATACAAATGAAGAAAGAGAAATTGATAAGGCGGTTTGCTTGCAAGTTGCCATCATTTTACTGATTTACTTGGTATACCTAATATTTAGCTGTTTCTTTCTCTTTTGTTGATTTGCTCTGTTCTTTCTTGCCTTTTTTCCTCGCTTTTTTTCATGGAACTCAGTAAGGGACCAGGGGGGGAACTAATGGGAGGTAAGACTTTATAATGTTTGTTCAAATTAGTGGAGGTTTGAACTAATTGATACAAGAAACTTTTATGTCCTGGTTATTGACTTGATTCTGTTTGAATAACAGTAATTGCTCAAAGGTTTTTTACTGTTTCTTAGCGTCAGATTATGCTCTTATTACTTACTTAATTTTGATATTGCTGTTGATCAATCATTGTACAACTTATATTTAAGTGCAGCTTTGGAACCAAACTTATAGGATCTTGTTATTGTGCTTCTACACAGGTATGGGGAAGAAGCTAGAAAGGCGACTAACGAAGGGCTTGATGCTGCAGGACATGCAATCGGGACGGCATGGGCTGTCTTCAAGGTTAGAAAGGCACTTAATCCAAAAAGTGTCATGAAACCGTCTGCCTTGGCCAAGTCTGCTGCTAGAACTGCTGCTGAAATGAAGGCTAAGAGTTCCAAGTGACAGATGACGTGCATAGGACAATTAGAAGAAGTATTTCTAGACATTTATGTTGGGTTATCTTGTCACTCTGTTGTATTGTGTAAGAAAATTGGGTTATGTGTGCTGCTTTCATATGATGAAGAGTTGTTTGGCTGCAGAATTTATCCTCCGTCTTGATGGTGTATCAAATGAACTGTAGGTGTCAGGAGATTGATTACACATTAAAAACTCTTTCCAGAGACACATGTGTAGGTTATATTATTTGTAATTAATGCCACCCAATCCGTTTTCCAGATATCATTCAGCTTAATATGTTGATGTGTGATATGATGTTTTCCATCTTAATTCTTACATAATTTTGTAAGGTTTGTGCCCTTGACTATAAAAAGGCGGGAGTTGATAATCTCTAATAGGGAATGCTTGCAAATGGCTTTACAATCAGATGAAAGAGATGGTTAATTACTATATGGGATGGAGCTTGTAACTTCGAAGCAAGGCTGTAAGTAGGCTGGTTTGGTTTCCAAGTGGTGAATCAAATGTTAAGCTCACTTCCATGCTTTCACAGTCAGGGGTGGACAGGCGCCATCTGGCAGCAGGTTGCATATTTGCTAATTTTGGTGGTTTATAAATTTTAGCTTGCATCTGGTTAGCGTCAAGAGGCTTCTAAGTAAGTAGTTTGGTTTTTCTCTAGCCTCGTTGATTTGTTTTTATTCTATATTATAGTATGAAATTTTAAACTTTAAACTGACATGACTTAAATTAACTAGTGTTCATTTTGTTTTGGGCTGAACTTTGTTGTTGCCTTATTGATTGGGTTAGTCTATAATAGACTCGTAGTCTGATTTCCATTGATGAAAAGTGGCTGCCTTATTGATTAGGTTAGTGTATAATAGTTTCCGACTCTTGTGTGTTTTTTCGTTTCTGGGAATACTTGACACATATTGATGGCAATTGCAAAATTTGATGGTGGTAATAGTTCGCTCGTAGCACTTATATATGGCTAACTTGAGAGAGAATGGAAGTACAGTGTCATCTAAAGGCAGTTAATGCTATTATCGACCTAAATGACTCCCAATGAAGTGTTGATTACACATTTGCTCTAGTCTTGTAACTATATATCTATAGGCTAGCGTTTAAATAAAAACCAAAGTTACAATAAAAACTAGAAACCAACAGTAAATAAATTATATTTCATTCATTCTAAGGACCCCGTCAGGGGCACCTTCACAAAAAAATGTTATAAATTAACTCCCCAATGCTCAGCAAAAAAAAAAAAAACATGTTCACGCGATGACGTCACCGCCATGTCATTAGCGTGAACAGTAATTTATATTATACTTTTTTTGTATTGGGGTACCCCTAGTTTGATCATTATATTAACTTGAAATGTTAAATTTTTGGTTTGGTTTCTAGTTTCTAGTTTCTATTCTAATTACCCTATATATATATATATACATCAAGGACATCAGAAGTTTACCACACAAGATTTGCTTCCCCTTTGGTCTGTACCTAATTTATAATTTTATCATCTTGATTGTAGTTGATCACTAAGATACGAATATATCTCCAGTCTCCACTTTCTGTTTCTAGAGGCTGGTCATCAAAATATATCATTAGTATCATATCTTTTATGTCTTTATACTTTATTCTAAATTCTAATCCTTGCAGGGTTTATATAATAAAGATCACTTCCCTGCATATTAAACGAGCTAGATAAAACACTCTTAGATACGCATTCTAGCATGCTCAAGCCAACTTATAATAAACTAGTTTATATAAAGTTACAAGATTCTCTAGAATAAAATAGATTTTCAAATAAATTCATAAACTTTTGATGACTGGAACTTTTCTCCAACTGTTTTTAAAGGTCTAATAGACTAGCATTACTTCTGAAATTGAATGGAAAAAACAAACTTAAATGCTATAGAGGCTGGAAAGCAGTACAGAATTTTATTTTATTTTTTAGAAAAAGAAAAAAAAAACAGATTGTAATTATCCTTATTAGTTATTCCGTTAGCTAAAAGAATTTTATAAAGGGACCAAGGAATGTTATGTACAGATAAAGGACACAGAACGACGGAACAAAGGAAATTAACGAGGGTTAGCCCTTAATCATAAATCATAATAAGACATGTGCCTGCAGTGACCTGATTGCAATTCATCGATCAACAGGACTTGACTTCCAGGGTATTAAACAGTTGCACAAGTCATTTATTTGATGTTGCTTAAAGATACTAAATCTGGGGTTGAACCTCTCCAAGCTAGTGGTAAGGGTTTGAGGACAAGAACTAGAAGCCAAATATCTCAGTATATTGTTTCCAGTACACAAATCAAATATAGTGCCACGGGTTTTACAACAATTTCAATTCATAACTTAATAATTAGAAGGGGATGCATAAACCAGCAACTTGTCTTGGAATTTCGTGCTCATACATCAAGAAAAAAGGTCTGCTCTTTATCCACCACTGGGTTGGCAAACATAGAAGGCAGTACAAAGATTTATAAAGGCATTAACAGCAACAAGTGTCACTCAATATATACAAGATTTCAGAGTTCCTGGTCACAACAGACTAGAGTCCACAGTTCCTGATCACTACCATTTTTAACCGGTAGAGACTATTTGGAAATCACTCAATCAGAATAATCTAAGGCTCTGTCTACCTTGCCTTATTTGACCAAAAAAAAATTGTCCAATTAACAACTTTGTAGAGGAATTGTATACAGATACAAGGGGAGTAGGAAACGTTCGTGGCATATTCAATAGTTATACAAGGAAGAAACAGCAAGAGATAAGAGAAAATATATATATATATATCTTTTTAGGGTTAATTATCATATAGATCACTTATTACACGCTAATGTATCAAGCGGATCATCGAGTTTTTTTGGTCTCATTTAAACCACTCAATACAAGAAATGTTACACTCCGTTAACTTTCGAAAAATAAAATTAATCTTTCGTTGATTCTACACATTTTTCTTGGATGCTACCGTAACCAAATGAATAATTGTTAAATTCTAGTATTTAGATAATATATTTAGATTTTTAAAAAATCATTTATTATTTATTTTTAATTTTATAGTTATTTTCCTTATTTTAATTAAAAATAAATAGTAAATGAACTTTTTAAATTTTAAATATATTATCAAAAATACTACAATTTAAGAATTGTTCATTTGGTTGCGGTAGAATTCAAGAAAAATGTATAGATTCAACAAAAGATTACTTTTATTTTTTGAAAGTTAACGGAGTGTAACCTTTTTTGTATTGAGTGGTTTAAATGAGACCAAAAAAACCCGAGTGATCCGCTTGATATATTGGCGTGTAATAAGTGACCTATATGATAATTAACCCTATCTTTTTACTCAAATACAAACCATTCTTAAAATGAGAACTACAAACCAACACAAAATATATTATATTTCATATATTCTAAGGGCCCCGCCAGGGACACCTTCACAAAAAAGTCTTATAATTCAACCATCTATCCATTCATCAAAAAAAATAAAATAAAATAAAAAAATTGTTGCCACGTCATCATTTTTTTAAAAAAAATTATATTTTTTTTATTTTTTCCGATGAATGGATAGAGGGTAGAATTATAAGACTTTTTCGTATTGGGGTACCCCTATTTTGGTCATTAGATTAGTTTAAATGTTGGATTGAAATTTGGTTTTTAGGTTTGTATTCTAGGGAGGTTTGTATTGGAGTAGCCCCTATATATATATATAGGGAACGGGTCACCAGCCACAGTTGGATATTTTGTAATATCCAACCAACCCATCTTATACCATTAAAACATCCAATCAACGGCCAGGATGAGGGGACTTACGCTCTATTATATATAGCGTATACGCTATATAATAGAGCGTAAGTTAAAACCCTCATTTAAATTGTGTCGAAATATATCAAATATGGTATGCAAAATGATCGTTGTGAGGTGTAGAAAAATACAGTGAAGTCGGATTTCAAAAATATCTCACCAGTTGACGGAAAAAATCAAATTAGAAACGGAGGGATTTTGGTATAAGTTTACGCTATATTATATAGCGTATTGCGCTATATTATATAGCGTAAGCTTTTCCGATCCTAGCCGTCCATTAGTTTACTGGATGGTCACAGATGGGTTGGTTGGATATTAGATTATATCCAACTGTGGCTGTAGAAGGGATCCCATATATATATATATATATATATATATATATATATATATATATAATATTTAAAGCTAATCTAATGACCAAATTATGGGTACCCCAATACAAAAAGTTTAGGGAAATTCTCAAAGGTACCACTGTACTTTTGGCTTTTATCAATGGTACCATTACGTTTTTGACTCCTCTTAACGGTACCCTTATCAAATTGACTTTCTAAAAGAAATATCATTCTGTTAAAAAAATGTTCTAGAAATGTTAAGTAAGGTTAAAAGGACATGGTACCACCGGCAAAAACCAAAAGTACGGTGGTACCATTGAGAATTTCACTAAAATATATTTAAAGAATATTGGTTGGTCCCAAACCTGTTAAAAAAATATAAGAATAATCTTGGCCATGTGTTGCAGTATGCAATAAGAAAAAAGGTTGAATATTCGCCGCAAACCCTACTTAACGTTTCTATAACGTTTTTCTAACAGAATGGTATTTCTGTTAAGAAGTCAATTTGTTAAGGGTACCGTTTAGTGGAGTCAAAAACGTAATGGTACCACTGGCAAAAGCCAAAAGTACAGTGATACCATTGAGAATTTCCAAAAAGTTTATAATATTCTAGGCTCCATTCAGCAAAAAAAAAAAAAAAAATTACTGTTCACGCTGATGACGTGGCAGTGACGTCATCGAGTGAACATTATTTTTTTTTTTTGTTGCTATGTATTGGTAAGTTAATTTGTGACATTTTTTGTGAAGGTTCCCCTGGCGGGGCCTTAGAATAAATGAAATATAATATATTTAGTGTTGGTTTCTAGTTTCTATTTGAAGGGTGGTTTCTATTTGATCACTAGCTATATATATATATATATATATATATATATATATATATATATATATATATATTTTACGAACAAGAAGCTTTTAGCATTTATTCATGTAGTTAACCAATCAAAAAAGAGGAATTATTTTAGGACCAATCAAAGACCATCACTAAATTTTAGACCAATAATATTCATTCTTTAACTTTCCTTCTATTAAATTTTAACCAAAGTATTGACCACACACAAGTTAATCATGAGTTAACCAATACAATTTTTTAGTATATAATATAATTAATCGATTGATATGCTCAATTGGCTTTAACACAGACTTTTACCATATTTACACAAAATTGCTACTCCCTCCGTCCCTCTAGGTTGTTTACATTGGGGATGGGTACGGAGACCAAGAAAAGGTATAAAAAATGAGTTAAGTTAGATGAAAAGTGAGTAAAATGGTGGGACCTGTTAATATTTAATAATATATTTGAGATAGTGGATGAAAGTAGTGGGTGTAATAATGTTTTTTATAATTAAAAAGATAGTGGGGAAAGGTAATAGGTGTAATAGTGGGGGAAACTTACTATTTATGGTAACGTAAAGAAATGAGAGGGACATGCCAAAATAATAACTGTAAAGCCAACATCAAACGAAAGGAAAAAGTATGTCATTTGAATTTTTATTTCTTTTTTGAAAATTGTTCCTTAAAACACAAAAAATGTAATCGAATTCTTTTTATTTTAACCAAAAAAATAATAAAAAATAGTTAAAACTCATCTTTTCCCTAATGTTACTTGATTTAATTTTATTTTTTATATACAAAACACAAAACATAATACAAATTGCACGTGATATTTCTACTTTGATTCAATTTTTCATGTGCCAAGGATAATAAAATTTTGGGTTTATCGTTGAGTAACCAAAAATCTAAATTTATCCGTGTTTCTAAAATTAATTAATAAATATATCCTTCCTTTATTATAATACATGAGTCTTCCCAAGTATACAGTTAGATGCAGTTAGCAAATCACAAAATTATTAATTATTTTAGTATCAATCAGGGGTTATTTTTCATAATTACATTATCATATATTACGGATTATTTTTCATAAATATATATATAAGAGCCAACAAGAATTTACCACTAAAATTAAATTAATCCATACCATTCTCATCCTAATTTACTTATCGTGGTTATTTAATATTTTTTTTTGAAATACAAAAGTTATTTTATTTAGTATATGCATAAGACACGTATTTTTTAAAGTAATATAAGGTTTACTAACTTATCAGTCTTTTAATTTAAAGTCAATCAAAATTATACTATTATATATTACAAGGTAATTTTCAGAAATATCAACTACAATCACACTATAATATATAGTTATATATAACAGATTAATTTTCATAAATACTTATTAACTAATTAATCATAATTTAAAATCAATCACAATTATATTATTATTTATTGGCACATCTATTCTTTGCACCTCTCTTTATGTATAGAGCTATTTTCCAAAATTGCCTATTTATTAATTGATTTAAATACAAATATAGTATTTTCATACATGAGTCTATTTTATCAATATTATATAATTTAATATTACAAACTCTCGATCTACAATCATAAGATGCAATCAAATTTGAGTAAATCTACTATCATTGAATTAATTATTTTTTAAAATTAAAAAATATTTACCACATTATTCTAAATACACCAATAAAGGGCATATGACATTTACAAAAATAATCAAAATTTCAAATTTTCTTATAAATCATAATTTTTTATAGGTAATTAATTCATAAATAAAAGGTCATACAACATCTAAAAATATAATCAAGATCGGACAAACACATAATAAATAGATCGTATCAAGGTTTTCTTCAACCAAACTACGATCATTGATCAAATCTTAAATTGTTGTACACCCATCGCTTATATCACTAAAATATATAGTCTTTTTGGCAAGATAATCCAATAATTCATTGTAATCGTGAGAAAAATATATATCTGATTTGAGAGAACGTATTCGAATAACCAACCATAACTGCAATTTTTTACTATCTAAATCAATGAACTAATATAATAAAATCCTGTAGATCTAATATCCCGGATGCTAGAATAAAAGTTTCTAATAAAGAGAAAGAACAGAACCCAATATGGGTAGACAAAATCCATTAATAGGGTACTAGACTCTCAATAAAGAGATATATTTATTGAAAAATAAAGTAAAATCAAGGAAAAGAAACTGGAGTTATCATTCACAAGGAGAAAGTACAACATCCAATATATCAGTAGATAAAATCCACCAACGGGGTACTGGATTATATTGGATGAGTAGATAAGTCGATACATATAAAAATATATACTGTTTCCAATAAAAGGTGCCTTTTTTAATTTTGTATTCTTGAATAAAAGTAATAGTATTCAATTCTCATATCTTTATCGAAGAACAGACATATCAAATTTGCTTGGTTGGTTGATAATATTTATTTTTTAATATCAACAAAACCTTAAATTCAGGTAAAAAAAAACTTAATAACTTGGTAGATAAATTCTAAACAAATATAGATATTTATTAACAATAAACAAAATTTAAAAAAAAAAAGAGCGCTTCATTTTATGTACTCTACTCTTAGTTCTGTTTTGTAGCATTTCAATGTTGTTTTCAGTTATGTAGTAACATACATAGATAACTTGGGCAGAAAGTAATAATATATGTGTAGTTTAGTAGCGTTTTGTGTTCGAATTTTGGGTACACAAAAAAATTTCATGTCATTTTGATACAAGATCTCAAAGACAAGTCATGAATTAGATCATTTTCATATAAAATAATATGAGTTTTGTAAAATATAAACCCATAGCCAAATATTTTTGGGTTTTAAATATAAATTCAAATTCAAATCCAAAACTCAATATCCAAAATCAAATCCGTCGAATTTCGAATTAGATCAGATTTTTCATGTATCCAAAATTAATAATTATGTAGTCAAATTTAAAAAATTGCTACACGCAAACAATAACTATTTTATTTATAAAATACTTAAAAATTAAAATATTTAAATTAGGTAAATAGTTAAATGTAACATATTGTACAAATGAAATGACATACTAAGTAAAATATAAAATATGTTAAAAAAATAATTCTTCTTATACAACACAAATGAAAATTTTTTGTAAATTAAAGAAAATTACATCTTAAATATTTAAATAAAACTTGAGATTGAAAAATAGAAGTTCTATTTACTAAATTAGTATTGACTATTTCTAATGAAATATTTGAATAATTATATGTCTTATATCTAAAATATTACATATAATAATTTCAAATTATGATATTATATTATTTATGTATCGGCTTTCGATATTGGATCGTATTTCGGATTTCAGATTTCGGATCAGTACAATTGAAATCCAAATCCAAATCGAAACTATTTCGGTTTTAAAATTTAAATAATCCAAAAATTTGGGTTCGGTATATCCAAATTTTTGGGTTTCAGATTGGGTACCATCAGATCGAATTAATTTGTCATCCCTATTTATGGATATATGAAAACAAATATTTTTATACCATATTCTTTGTTTTTGCCAAAATTAAAGCAGATTTCATTAATAATTTGAAAGAGGCGCAATTGGGACAAACCCCCAACTAACCATGCAACCAGGTTGAAAACAAATAAACGAGCTAAACAATTAGCCGTTTTGTTTCTGGATCGCTTAACAAACTGAATACAAATATTCTAACAATTAAAAATGACTTCAAAAGTCTCCCGAGCAATCCAGCCTACATCTCCCCTGAAAACAGTAGCTTCACAATTAACCCTCACAATAATTCTATGGATAGTATGAGGTTCAGATGACTCAGTTGCAAAAACTGAGTTAAGAGGCCACATGTTATGAATAAACTTTTTTTGTGAGAGGTGAGCACATGCAAATTTCTCCGTCCCAAGCGCACCCCAACTATCTACATGCCGGACACCAGCTATAGACATGCCGAAAGTGTTGTCGATAGGGGATATCCAGATTTCTTTATACACCATATAATTCATTTTCAATGCATCAAACATAAGGGCACTCGCATAAAGTGATACAACCAATAACATAAAAAACAAACTTGCACAAAGCGATATGAAAATTCTAAGAATTCAAAGGATGTTATTTCGAAACTTTTGGATCAAAAGCTCGATTTTATTGAAAAAACTAGAAACTAGAAGAGAGGGTGGAAGAGCGAAGGGGCTTAATTGATGAAGGGAATGGAAGAGAATGAAGAATGGAAGAAGAGATGGTTACAACCCTAGATCTGAAAATGGGTGTCGACTCTCATTGAGAGAGTAATTGTAATGCAGGGATTATTCTAATTATTCAAAAAATAATATATATACATTTTCTAATAGAAAAGAATAAAAAATTTAACATACAAAATCCCAAAATGAATATACAAATTTTAAGTTGTCATTAAAAACAATCGAGGGCAATCACCATAAATTCTAACAATCATATCTTACTCTAAGAACGAGATATATTTGATATGTTTGGTTGGTTGATAATGTTTTTTTTGTATAGTAAATCAATTCAGTAATAAAAGAATACACAATTTGTAATAATGAAATTGAATAAACACATAGGAAACTAGATTAGAAGAAAGTTTTCTTCATCATATCTACATTCATTGTGACGCCCCCAAATCCACCCTGTCCGGGTACCCGGGTCGTCACATCAGGTCTCTGTATCCTGCAGCACACGTTAGCTCAATAATACTAAAATATTTATTACAATGGAGCGGAGCAGTCCCACTCCACAGATCCAAGATCGCCCTCACATCATTATTATAATACGATTTATTACATCTCTGAATGATATCTTACACAAGTCTAAAAATTAGAAGAGGTAACAGGATTTCAACTAGTTTCAGTAGTCCTTGTCACCATAGCCCGGAGCTTTTTCCTTCCCTTTATTCTTCTGGCTGGACGTCTTGCCTTTTTCCTTCTTGACAGCTGAACAAATGTTGTAAAGCAAGAATGAGCAACTATGGTGCTCAGCAAGTTCTCTCCTTGCTCGGTACATAAATATAATAAAATTTACCAAAATAATTACTCGAAATTAAATGAATAACTGGATATCAAAATCTGACACTTTGACTCAAGACTCATCTCGAAAATAGATTACTTGAAAGACTCAATTGGTGAAACTCTGATGACTCGTGATAATGAATAACTGGTCTTCCATCCTTTCGGTATTTCAGCGGGGCGATCAACTGTCCTCCAATGACACTGCACTTCGCCCGATCACGGCTACAATACGATATCAACGAATATAATATATAGTATGAATGCTAGCATCATAGTGGGTTATTATATCAACCCTGGCATCATAGTGCCTAAAATATTCTCGTGTCCATATAAAGGTCCACAAGTCTCTCTTTCTCTATAATGGGCCTCTTTCCCAAAATTGACCAGTAGAATATCGAAGTCCCTAACATTTAATGAACTGATAATTTGAGATAAACTTCACAGGAAAATATTTGATTGATCTGGCGGACTGCCAGTTTTACTCAAATGTGCCATCAATCCGAACAATAAATTAATACGACTCTCAATAAACATATTTTAAATGGTTGACACGAACAAAATGTCAACCCTTGACAAGAAAGGTAACTATCTCGAAATAATGAGAATAGTCTCAAAACAAAATATGATGAGTTGTACTGAACAATTAGTACCACTCGAATATTTATAATACTCACAATTGATGAACGCTAAGTAGAGTGCTTTTGACTTGACCGACGAGTGCAACTCTAATGATACTACTTTTGTAACACTAAATTGTTGGTTCGAAAGATGAACCAATTGAAAGGTAATCAATAAATATTGTCGAATTAGTACAATAAATCCGACTGAATAGAATGAATTCAACTATCTCGAACGAATGAGATTAGTTTCATTGAATCAAAATAATAGTCGTCCCGAAATAATGAGATCGACCCGATAGCAACGAAATTGTTTCTACGCTTATAGGGAATATAATTCGCAAGTAAACTAAATCAACAGGAACGTATGATAAGTGGACTTTATATCCACTTGGAGCATTCCATATCGGCTTAAATTGATTGTCTTGGACTCAAGTTTGTTGTAGTTTTGATGTGTTTCGCCTACTTGTGCAGGTGTGCAAGAATGTTGCTTAAGGATGGCATTTCCGTCGATTTTGGTGATGAATTCGAGCATAGGAGTGATGAATCAAGACTTGCTTGGGTATACCATGATGATTTGAAGGCTAAAGGATTGAAGACGGAAGTGAGTGCAAAAGAAATGAGAGCAAACGGAGAAAAAATGAAGAAAAATAAGCAATTTCAGCAACCGGCAGATTTTTGGATGCTGGCAGCATGCAAATGGATGCTGGCAGCGCCCAAATAGTGACAGAACAGGGAATTGGATGCTGCCAGCGAGCTATAGGATGCTGGCAGCGCGCAAATAGTAAAAAAAAATGCTGAAAAAGTCTGTTTTGCCCTAATTCGAATTCTGATTGTATTTTTGGTATCCAAACCTATTCCTAGTTGTATTGAAGGTTAATTTTCTTGCTGGGCAAGATATCTAGGCCTATAAAAACACATCCTACCATTGTAATTTGTATCACCATTACATATCAATTACTTAGGTTTATTTGTATCTTTTCATACTTTGTTTTTATCATGGTTTCATCAGATCCCATGATGACGAGAGGTTCGTTTATGAACTAATCGTTGTCATGGGATTCTAACTGATTTATTTATGGAGCTTTAGTATTTTTATTGCTTTAAAGATCTGTGTGTGATGTATATCTGATATCCTAGTATGGTTATGCTTAATTGTTAGATGCGTAGCAAACATCTAATTTGTTAATCTCTTGTGAAGTGAAAGTGGATCTTGAGATTTAGAACTTTCCATGCTAGCATAGGTTCATGATTGTTTATCAACATGATTCATAGTATGAGATGAAAATACTTATATTTCCCTGTGTGATCTTTATGGATAACTTGCTCTTCAACCGTTATGTTTTCAAATTCTATAGACATATAGGGTCTAAGCATAATTGGTGTCTATTCATCTTTTATCTCTTTTGTGGATGTATGTTTAGTTTGGTATTCGTATACTGAGAAGTAGCGTATACTTGTTTCTTGTTGTCCGATCAGATATCATAACCATTGCATATAGTGATTAAAGGCGTCAGATCTAAGCGAAGTATTTAATGAAGTTAGGATCCCATGTTACTCTTGTAGAAGTAATTCGATTCCAATTCTTGTTAGTTAATTAATTCTTAGTTTGTTAATTTGTTTCTTAGTTAATTTAGATAATTACAAACCCAAATTTGTTACTTGTCTAAGCAATTGAAATTGATCATACATTGTTGTTTGAGCATATTTACATAGAAATAACCAGTCTCTGTGGGAACGAACTTAAGTTATCGCATATTACTTATGACCACGTGCACTTGCGTGATTTTGTGCTAACAACGTAATATTTGACGAGAAATAATGCTCAAAATAAATAATTTCATCACGAGAAGCAACAGATAAGTCTCATAATTTAAAGCTCGAAAATAAATAAGGGATAAAATAATATGAACAGAAATACAGAATTTCCGAGAGTTAGGGTAGGAATGAACTTGCCTCTGTCTCGACGTTAAACGTTTACCAAATAAATAAGAGAGTGCTAACCGCGAGCAAACGTCTCGATTCTCGAAAAGGGGAAATGATAAGTGCATATTTTTGCATATTTTTATTGCCTATTTATTGCTTGGATTCATATTTTAATAAATTATTTTGTTTTATTTCAGGAAATTCAAGAAAAAATGAAGAAATTGCAAAATAAAGAAAATAAAGGTCAAGGAAGAGAAAAAGAAGAAGAAGAAGGACCAATACAAGAAGAAAATGGAAAGCTAGGGGTGGTGGTGCATTTTGTTATCAAAAAAAATGGATGGCCAAGATTTAGCCAACACTAAACTAAATCAAGGGCCAAGATTAGCTCTCACCAACCAAAACCCTAATTATTTCCTATAAATAGGCCTCATCTTCACTTGTTAAAGACCAATTACCTTACATCCTAGAATTATAGTAGTAGTAGCTCATCTCCCAAAATTTTAGTTGTAATATTTTTCTCTTGTAAACACTTTTTATTTGTATGAAATTTCAAGTTTCATTTTAATTCTTGCATCCCTCTTTCATTTTATTTTCCTTGTTCTTCATTTCGTTATTTTCGTAAATTCTCGGATGGATAAAGTAGCGACGCTAACCACACGGGATTGAAAGTATCGATTTAAAGAAATTGGTTCCGTAGTTTTAATTTCCGTTTTTAATATTAATTGTAGTTAAGCCCTTTTAAATTTCAATTTTATTGTGGGTTACATAATTTTAATTGTAGATATAATTTTTATGTTTTATGTATTAGTATAATTAAAAAAAATATTAATTTTATCAAAATTCATGAAGTACTTTTAGTGTTAATATCTCCCTTTATTTGCTTAATTCGAACCGAAACATTTCCCCTGCTTTTGCTTCTTGTTCAAATCACTCCCTTGTTTCTTTTTTTTTTTGCTCGAACAAATCTAAAACCCATCCCATTTCTTTCCTATTTTTTTCTCGGTTAAACCACACCACCCATCTATTCCTTTCTTCTCTCCACAAAATCAAAACTCTCTCACTTCCATGTTCTTCTCTTATTCAACACCCCTTTTCTTTCATTCCGACAATTTAGATTCCCTTTTAATCCTTTCTAATTTTGTTTTGTTTTTTTTTTTTGCATTTGAAATTACATACCCAATTCAATGTTTTTCTTGAATATATATTTATAAATATTTATGGGTCTTTATTTGTATATCTAAAAAGTGAGATTTACCCCAGTTTTGTTACTGTTTTTTTTGTGAAGAAAATTGGTCTGTATCTATTAATCTTTAAGCCCTTTTTTGTGTTTTGAGTATGGTGGTTGTATTTTCGTGGGTTTTTTTTTTAGCTGAGAAGTTGAAAAAGATTGGATTTTTTTTTTTGACATGGCTTGCATTTGATTTCCTTGTGTTTGCGTCGTTATTGAGTTGTGCTGCGTTTTGATCTAAAATGTTTCCTTTGCTGTCAAGGCTGCCGAATTTTATGGTTTAATTGCCAAGTACATGTTGCTGAGTTGATTGTGTTTGCAATGAGTCGTTGAGTTCGTAGTTTATTTTGTGATTTTAAGTTTTGGTTTCAAGCCGATTTTTGAGTTTGTTGCAGTGTATCTGAGTTCTTAGTGTACTGATTTCGAGTTTTTAGTCATGCTCCCATTTTCAGTAGTTACAATATAAGCTTTTAAATAATAAATGTAATGGGTCTTATTTTTAATCCACTCATCTGGCACAGTTCTTAGTTCTAATTTTATTTACATGAACTTGTTTTGGTTGATGATGGTTTCGAATTTTATATTAGCTTTATTGCTAGAATAAATGTTCCATATAAATGCACCCCATTTTCCATGTTTTAATTAGTTGTAATTAGCTTTATTAGTTCATATTAATTAGTTTGTTTTCATTTATGGCCCTGCAATAAATTATGCTAGTGTAGTTTTTTTTTTTTTCCCCAAGTTCAGCTCGTATGTATAAAGTTGTCTCTGGCCCAACATCATTTGAAGCCCATTCCATTTTTAGTCCATTTATCCATCTCGTTTTAGTTGCCAGCTTTTATTTGTTTCTGAATAATTTAGATTTAATTAATTAGTTTTTAAATAGAAGGATAAATTTAGCTTTCTTTTAAAATTTAATTTAAATTAAATAGTAAAATTCAGAATAGATTAATTTTCTCTAAAAAAAAGTAAAAATGCAAAATTCAGTTTTTTTTTAAAAATAGATTAATTTCATTTTTTCTTTTAAATAGTGGGTAAATTTTCTTTTAGAAATTAATTAATTTAAAATCTAAATTTTCCAAAAATTTCCAATTGTTCTAATTCGATTAAATTAAGAATAAAGGTGGCGAAATAAATATTATTCCCTGTGGATCGAATCATAAATACTAAAACGATGATCGTGCGCTTGCGATATTTAAATTGTACACATTTCTGCCACATCAAGTTTTTGGCGCCGCTGCCGGGGATTATAATTATTTTTCGTGCCATAATTTTTAATTTTTCGAATTAGTTTTACTTGTCTAATTTTTTATCTCATTTTTTTTAGGAAAGTTTGGAATTACGGGAATCTTTTCACGGAGCTTGGGATTAATCGGAATTTTTGGAAAGCTTGCTTCGGTAACCCGTATCTCACTCTTTTCGCATTTTTATCACAAAAAAAAATCAAAAAAATTGAAAATCAGAAAAATTTGAAAATTGAAAAAAAATCCAAAAAAATTAGTTATAAATACATAATTGTTGCATCATGCATCTAATCACTTAGGGCACATTATCTAGATTTTTATTTTCTTGTTTTTAATTTTTCGTACCTTATAAATTGTGGTGATTGCTGGAGGACCCAAAGGTACGTTAAATTTCTTCTTTCTTTTAGTTAAAACACGTAGTGTAAGCATCCGTAATTGTTTACCGCTTTCGTATATATCTCATTGTTTGTTGCATGCATTCTAATAAATTTTAAGGGCAAAACCCATCCAAAGATAAGGGAAGGGATTTCATCACTCTTTCCTTGGCCCAAAAACAATTTAATCCATCATTTTGCATACCAAGCCTTTAATAAAATTAATTAGACGTTGGCCCCTAGAAATTTCGCGCTCAATTAGGAAGGTACCTAAGAAACGAAGTAATCATTAATTATTCCGACTCTTTGGTGTCGAGGCAAGCGAAAGCTTACCTGGCCAATTAAGATTTGGTGTCTAAGTGACGAGTTTGGCCAATGCCTGCTCTAATCTGGCCAAATCGGTCCGAATAAATTCTGATTTACCGAGTTTTTGGTGGTCCTTACAGTTAGGAGCAAGGTCTAGTTATTTTATTAGGGAACCTAGTTTTAGAATTTTTCTTTTGATTTTACACCCTTACTTTTTGTGTGTTTTAACCTTTCGTACTTACTTGCTACGTGTTTCCTTTCGTGGTTCATGCGCACTACTTGGGTTAGAGATAATTCTTCTAGGTTAGTGAGACCAATTGAGTGTTCATCCTCTTCGGAATCCGAACCCGTCGAAATTCTTGACCCCGTAGTAACCATGGCCATATCTCTTAAGGACCGTTGCTATCCCACCCGCTCGGCTCAACCCTCGTGTATCACTCTTCCACCGGTTACTGGTAATAATTTTGAGATTAAAGCCCATCACATTAGCATGTTACCAAAATTTACCGGGAGCGACGGTGAGGATCCCTATCTTTTTCTTCATGAATTCGAGGAGGTTTGTGCCTTACAAAAACTCCAACAATTAACCGAGGACTCAATTAGGCTTAGGCTCATTAATTTCGCGCTTAAAGAAAATGCTAAGAAATGGTTGTATAGTCTTCCCGTTAATTCTATTTCCACGTGGGAGGGATTTGTGGTAATGTTTCTAAAAAAATATTTTCCTAATCACAAGACTACGAGAATTACAAATGAAATAAATCAATTTCATCAAAAAGAAAATGAGTCTTTTTGGAAATTATTTGATCGTTTCAAAAGTCTTTTATCACAATGCCCCCACCACGGAATAGAAAAATGGAGACTATGCAAAATTGTTTACGAAGCCTTGGATAGCCGAACCACTGCCTTATTAGAGTCAATGTGTCAAGGTAAATTCATGGAAAAAGATGAGGACGAAGGGTGGGAATTTTTTGAAGAGTTAGCCGAAAAGACAATGTTGTGGGAATCCACTAGGGAACCAAATAAGTCTACCGAATCGTCTAGTTCATCTTCTAGGGGTTTGCATTCAATTGGAAATAACATCGCAACCGATGCCAAGTTAGCCACCCTTACTAGACGACTCGAAGCCCTAGAAATGCATAGTGGTCCCTCACACATGTCTACGCACCCGAATCAATGGATGCAAAGTTTCCAAGATTTTCAACAAATCAATGCGGTGTTTCAACCCAACCCTAGGAATGACCCTTTTGCACCTACATACAATCCCGGTTGGAAGAATCACCCAAATTTCTCGTGGAACCAGGGCCAAAATTTTCAATCTCCGCCACCTTCTTTTCAACCTTCTTTTCAAAGGCCCAATCAGAATTCTTACTCACCTCCAAACCAAGGACCTTTTCCAAACCCAACTCAAAATCATGGTCCTATTCCGACTCAAACACCCGCCCATCCTCCCGGCTTTCATGAGTCAGATAAGAGACTTAATTCCTTGGAAAAGAGCCTTGATGCGCTTTTAAAATCAACAACTAATTTGGCTCAATCTCAACAAGCCTTCATGCAGACCATGACTCAAGATAGGCAAATTTTGAACGCTAGTACTCAAGCCATATCTAAGTTGGAAGTTCAAGTGAGTCAGTTAGCCAACACCATGAATGAGCGTGAGAAGAATAAATTCCCAAGTAAACCTGAGGTAAACCCTAGATTCCCCCTTAACCAAAGACCTCCTGAAAGTATTAATGCCATAATTTCTTTAAGGTCGGGGAATCAAGTTGACAATCAAGTAGGTGTCGAGTCTCCAGAAAAAGAGGAAGAGTCAAATGTTGAATATGACCATAACATTAATCACTCAACTCCTGATTCAACAGAATCTTCTCATAAACTTTCCTCATCTTCCCAAATACCTTCTTCCTCTTCACCTAACAAATCTTCATCTGATACTCCACTTCAAAAATCCCTTCCCGATGTGTCTAATGAGCAAGTCTTTAAGCCAAAAGCTCCGTATCCTCAAAGACTCCTCCTTCCCAAGCAATCGGCTCAAGTAGACAAAATTCTGGAAGTTTTCAAGCAAGTCGAGATAAACATTCCTCTTTTAGATGCCATTCAACAAATTCCTTCATATGCCAAGTGTCTAAAAGATTTGTGTACGCATAAGCGAACCACCCAAGTACCTAAGAAAGCCTTCCTGACGTCCCAAGTGAGCTCAATTCTTTCTAACCAAATTCCCGTGAAGTACAAGGACCCCGGTTGTCCAACTATTTCATGTGTCATAGGTAATAATTTCGTGGACAAGGCTTTACTTGACTTAGGCGCTAGTGTGAATCTCCTCCCATTTTCGGTCTATCAATCCCTAGGGTTAGGCGAGCTCAAAAAGACCAATATGACACTTCAACTTGCCGATCGTTCTATAAAAATGCCCAAGGGATTAATTGAAGATGTCTTGATTAAAATTGGCGATTTTATCTTTCCGGTTGATTTTGTTGTCCTCGAGACTCAACCCGTTTCGAATTCCAAGAACCAAATTCCTGTCATCTTAGGAAGACCTTTTCTTGCTACATCTAATGCCTTAATCAATTGTAGGAATGGTTCGATGAAACTCACTTTCGGTAACATGACCATTGACCTTAATATTTTCAATGTAGGGAAATAACTCAATGAGCTTTATGAACCATCAATAGGGGTTAACGTGGTCAACAAGTTTGCCACATGGTCTAGTTTCGAGGATAGTGAAATTGAGTCTCTTCTCGTTGAGGATTTCATAGTCAACCCTGAGTCTAATCGAGAGTATGCTGATTCGTTAAGGGATACGACTTCGGAAGAGATGCTGAGAGAGTTGGATGCCATTTGTTCCAAGTGGGAGACCCCACCCGAGATTGTTAGTAGTGAGCCTGTCGTTGAGAATCCCGTCGCACCGCATCCACCTGCATTTGACTTGATTGTTTATCATCCCGAGTTTGATCAACAACCTTTAGGAGGAACCGTACCCTCATCTTTTGTCATTCCTAGTGATTCGACCCCTAGCCAAACTTTCATTGTCCGTAATATGCTTAAACAAAATAAAGAAGCCTCAAGTTGGTTTAGGGTGAACACTAGTGATTCTTGTTCTAATAG
This sequence comes from Saposhnikovia divaricata, assembly GCA_036435485.1. Taxonomy (NCBI): domain Eukaryota; kingdom Viridiplantae; phylum Streptophyta; class Magnoliopsida; order Apiales; family Apiaceae; genus Saposhnikovia; species Saposhnikovia divaricata. The sequence continues at coordinate 169,733,123 of CM071594.1, read as the reverse complement.
GTTGCATGATCCCACACTGATTGAGAAAGACTGTTCTAATCAAAATTTTCAAATATGTCTTGATCTTTTCTCACAGCTTCACCCAAAGTTTCCTACCGGCATCGGCTAATTCGGTTTTGTTACTTTGCCTCCTCTCGTGAAGTCCAGGTATGGGGGAGGAATTGTTTGCGTAAGTTAGTTGCTTTTAATATCCGTTCAGTCTCCATCATCCCTTGTTAGGTATTATCTCCTCATTTCTCTTGCATTTGCATACATTGAGGACAATGCATGATTTAGGTATGGGGGAGGGTTTTAGTGTAAATACATAAAATTGAAAAATCCAAAAAAATTGAAAAATTTTAAAAATCCAAAAATAGAGTTATTTTAGCTTAGTTGTCCTTCCCACTCTTTAAATTCTAGAACTAGTTGGTGTTGATTTTTTTTTTTTTTTCGAAAATTATATGTATAATGCCTGTAGATAATTTGAACGTAGTCAGGTAAGGTTTTCCTCATGAAACTTTTGTCGAACAAATTTTTGCTTAAAAGACCAAGACGGCACATTTGCACAAGACCTTTGATGGAAGAATTGTATAGGAATGTTATTCGATACCTGAGAGAGAACCCACATGTTAAAACAATGTCGAATCAAACCTTTGCGAGATTCTGTTCCTATAGTAAAAAAAAAAAAAAGAAAGAAGAAAGAAAAAGAGTCAATAATAGTTGTAGTTATAGAATGCTAGTGTATTTTGTAATAAATTCTTAGTAGGGAAATCGGCTAGGTTGGGCTCATTGATAACCCGAGTAAGTAAGTCTGAGGGGACTTTGTGCCTAGCAACCTAAGGTCCCTTGTGATCTGGGATTGTTGACCCAAAACTCGCTAAATGGGTATTGATGCAAAAGTCTTTTGGGACCTCAACCATTGCACAGTCGGTCTAACTACTAAGAACGTGAAGTTTGGCTAGAACCTTGTTTTGATAGAGATTGGGTCAGATCAATATTGGTTGAAAAAGAGAAAATGTTCGTATGCAGTTAATCCATCAAAAGCCTTAAATTCAATACACACCTTGGGATTTTTTTTGTAAATTTTTAGTCTAATCATGTGGATTGTGGGAACCTATAACTTGGCTATTATTAGAATAATCTTTCAGGCATATATTTTCCTACAAAATTGTTTTGTTGACACCAATGAAAGCTAGAGTAAAAGAGGAAAGTTGGATACCTGCTGACTTATCTCAAAGATTTTATGGGTATATCTTCTGTAAACCCTTAGGAGACAACACTCCTCCTGTAGAGATCGTCTATAGGTTTAACGGGTTGGTAAACCTAAAATTACCCGTGATTCCTACGACAGTGAGTATAGGTTTTTAATTCTGCATTTTTCTTTTTGTTTTACTCGAGGACGAGCAAAAGATAGGTATGGGGGCATTTGATAAGTGCATATTTTTGCATATTTTTATTGCCTATTTATTGCTTGGATTCATATTTTAATAAATTATTTTGTTTTATTTCAGGAAATTCAAGAAAAAATGAAGAAATTGCAAAATAAAGAAAATAAAGGTCAAGGATGAGAAAAAGAAGAAGAAGAAGAAGGACCAATACAAGAAGAAAATGGAAAGCTAGGGGTGGTGGTGCATTTTGTTATCAAAGAAAATGGATGGCTAAGATTTAGCCAACACTAAACTAAATCAAGGGCCAAGATTAGCTCTCACCAACCAAAACCCTAATTATTTCCTATAAATAGGCCTCATCTTCACTTGTTAAAGACCAATTACCTTACATCCTAGAATTATAGTAGTAGTAGTAGCTCATCTCCCAAAATTTTAGTTGTAATATTTTTCTCTTGTAAACACTTTTTATTTGTATGAAATTTCAAGTTTCATTTTAATTCTTGCATCCCTCTTTCATTTTATTTTCCTTGTTCTTCATTTCGTTATTTTCGTAAATTCTCGGGTGGATAAAGTAGCGACGCTAACCACACGGGATTGAAAGTATCGATTTAAAGAAATTGGTTCCGTAGTTTTAATTTCCGTTTTTAATATTAATTGTAGTTAAGCCCCTTTAAATTTCAATTTTATTGTGGGTTACATAATTTTAATTGTAGATATAATTTTTATGTTTTATGTATTAGTATAATTAAAAAAAATATTAATTTTATCAAAATTCATGAAGTACTTTTAGTGTTAATATCTCCCTTTATTTGCTTAATTCGAACCGAAACATTTCCCCTGTTTTTGCTTCTTGTTCAAATCACTCCCTTGTTTCTTTTTTTTTTGCTCGAACAAATCTAAAACCCATCTCCATTTCTTTCCTATTTTTTTCTCGGTTAAACCACACCACCCATCTATTCCTTTCTTCTCTCCACAAAATCAAAACTCTCTCACTTCCATGTTCTTCTCTTATTCAACACCCCTTTTCTTTCATTCCGACAATTTAGATTCCCTTTTAATCCTTTCTAATTTTGTTTTGTTTTTTTTTTTTTTGCATTTGAAATTACATACCCAATTCAATGTTTTTCTTGAATATATATTTATAAATATTTGTGGGTCTTTATTTGTATATCTAAAAAGTGAGATTTACCCCAGTTTTGTTACTGTTTTTTTTTTGTGAAGAAAATTGGTCTGTATCTATTAATCTTTAAGCCCTTTTGTGTGTTTTGAGTATGGTGGTTGTATTTTCTTGGGTTTTTTTTTAGCTGAGAAGTTGAAAAAGATTGGATTTTTTTTTTTTGACATGGCTTGCATTTGATTTCCTTGTGTTTGCGTCGTTATTGAGTTGTGCTGCGTTTTGATCTAAAATGTTTCCTTTGCTGTCAAGGCTGCCGAGTTTTATGGTTTAATTGCCAAGTACATGTTGCTGAGTTGATTGTGTTTGCAATGAGTCGTTGAGTTCGTAGTTTATTTTGTGATTTTAAGTTTTGGTTTCAAGCCGATTTTTGAGTTTGTTGCAGTGTATCTGAGTTCTTAGTGTACTGATTTCGAGTTTTTAGTCATGCTCCCATTTTCAGTAGTTACAATATAAGCTTTTAAATAATAAATGTAATGGGTCTTATTTTTAATCCACTCATCTGGCACAGTTCTTAGTTCTAATTTTATTTACATGAACTTGTTTTGGTTGATGATGGTTTCGAATTTTATATTAGCTTTATTGCTAGAATAAATGTTCCATATAAATGCACCCCATTTTCCATGTTTTAATTAGTTGTAATTAGCTTTATTAGTTCATATTAATTAGTTTGTTTTCATTTATGGCCCTGCAATAAATTATGGTAGTGTAGATTTTTTTTTTCCCAAGTTCAGCTCGTATGTATAAAGTTGTCTCTGGCCCAACATCATTTGAAGCCCATTCCATTTTTAGTCCATTTATCCATCTCATTTTAGTTGCCAGCTTTTATTTGTTTCTGAATAATTTAGATTTAATAAATTAGTTTTTAAATAGAAGGATAAATTTAGCTTTCTTTTAAAAATTAATTTAAATTAAATAGTAAAATTCAGAATAGATTAATTTTCTCTAAAAAAAAAGTAAAAATGCAAAATTCAGTTTTTTTTAAAAATAGATTAATTTCATTTTTTCTTTTAAATAGTGGGTAAATTTTCTTTTAGAAATTAATTAATTTAAAATCTAAATTTTCCAAAAATTTCCAATTGTTCTAATTCGATTAAATTAAGAATAAAGGTGGCGAAATAAATATTATTTCCTGTGGATCGAATCATAAATACTAAAACGATGATCGTGCGCTTGCGATATTTAAATTGTACACATTTCTGCCACATCAGGAAACTCTATCATAATTATCAAAATAATTTTAGTACTCGGGTAAGACTTTAATCACGAAATGTCAAAGTAGTTCGACAATCATGTCGTTGAATAACCAATAATTCTCGAACAAATAATTGGGAAATATTCTCAAAATTTTAAAATCTCATTAATGCCTTATTCGTATGGTAAAATAAATTGAATGGAGGCTCTAATTTAATTTTCCTATGAATTTTTAATATATTAGTTTTATGCAAATCACTTATAATGATACGTAAAAGTCTCGCTCTATTTATTAGCAAGAGAAAAACTCGTCTAAAAGGGTCTCTAATAAATTTATAAATTGTCGCTAATTTAATTATTAATCAACATATCTCGAATAGAATAAATGAAAAAGATTTGTATAAGATCAACAATAATTATCTATACCTCTTATTTTATAACAAAATTCTTTACTTAAATAAAGTATTTAATTAGCACTTCTAAATTAATTCGGCTCGTATCAGTTCTCTATACTTTTTAAATTATCGAAAATTACCTAATTCCATTAAGTCCATTTTAAAGGAGCAATAATATAATTCACTATTTATTCTCAAAATAAGCAATTCACGAATCCAATATTTATCCGAATTCAAATCCCATAAATATTATTTTAGCAACAAGGAAATTTTATTGAAACAATTATATTTATAAATCTTAAAATTGCTAATTTCCTTCCTATTTTAATAATCATCTTAATTTAAAAATGGTGCAAGCACCCGTTTTCATCCGACTAAATCCGTTAATATTATTACACTTTTAACGAAACATAAGTCCTTTAATAAAATTCTACTTTAATAGCCTCATCGTTTTTAAATTCCTTTTTGCCCATCCTAAATCTCCAATATTTTTATTATTAAATCAATCCGTAAAAAAAATATTTATTCTCCCATTTATTGCTTAGTAAATAATTACAACACAATATAAGTCCAATTTAAGGAATCTCTATTAAACAAAATTTCTCTTTCTTTTTTTTTTATTTTAAAGAAACCAAACTGAAATTTATTCTTTTTATTACAATTAATCATATTTATCACTTAAATTCTAAATAAATCAATACAACAAAAATTAATCATACATCAATTAATTAAAATTAACAACAACACCCAATACCCCCCTTTCATCACCACCGTCGGGACGCCGGCCAGACGCCATGGCGGTGCCGGCGGCTCCTCCTCCCCCCGACTTCCTCCTCTCTCTCTCTGCTCTCTCTCTCTCTCTCTCTCTCTCTCTCTCTCTCTCTCTCTCTCTCTCTCTCTCTCTCTCTCTCTCTCTCTCTCTCCATCTCTCCCCCTCTCGAACTCTCTCTCGATCTCTCGCTCTCCCTCCGTCTCTCGTTCTCTCTCAATTCTCTCATCTCTCTGTCTCAATCTCTCACTCTCTCTCCGCCGCCCTCTCCCTCTCCTCTCCACCGTCCTTCTCTCCCTCTTCGATCTCTCTCTCTTTGCCTCTCTTTCTCCCTCACTGAAACCATCTCTCCACCTCTCCCTGCTCTCGCCATCTCCGTCCCCTCTGCACCCTAACCGGCGACACCCACCACCGCCGGTCGCCCCCGCCGCCGCGGTGGTGGTCTCAAAATCACAAACCCCTCTCTTAATTCCCCTAAATCAATTACGATCCATACCAAAATTCATCACAAGATTAAAATCACAAAATTTTTAATTAATAATTTCAATCCCTAATTTAAAACATACAATACATCAACAAGATCGTACAATTATGATTACAAAAAGAAGGAAAAGGATTTATAGGGGTATAAGATCATACCCTTTTTGTGAAAAATCAAGTTTTGAGCTTGCTTTGAAAATCAACTTTTGAAACCCTTAAGTCTAAATATCAATTTGTAGAGAATAATATGGGCTATCTAATTCTTTAAATGCATGTAACGATCGGCCAAGATCCTTGTGGCTTGGAGCTTGAATGGTGGGGCTTCAATGGAGGTGAATGTGTGTGTGTGTGTGTGTGTTTTTCACCGAGAAAAATAAGAGAGAAGTGATGTTCTCCTCTTTTTTTTTTATTCTTATACACTTTATCAACTAGTTGGGCCTTAAATGGGCTAGCATAATAATTGGGCTCATAATCACAATTCATATAATACTTATAATTTCACTTGATCCAAATTTATAAATTTGCTAACACAAAATTAATAACCTAAATTTTACTTATAAATCCTAAAATAATTATAGGTTGTAAAACGATAGCAATATTATTAATAGTAATAAGGAACCGCTATTAATAATAAAGTAGTGCCGTACTAAATAAATAAATATTTGAACACATACCTAAAATTTATAAAGAATATTAAATTACCAAATGATTCTTAGGGGGCTCGTCATCGATAAAATATTTATAAATTTACGGTTATTACAGTCTCCCCCCTTAAAAGGATTCCGTCCTCGGGATCAACCTTCTTAGCTAAACAATTCAGGGTATTTACTTCGCATTTCATTCTCAAGCTCCCAAGTGGCTTCCTTAATTTGACGGTTCCTCCAAATTACTTTTACTAAATTTATTTTCTTATTCCGTAACTCATGCACTTTGTAGTCGACCACTTCCACTGGCTGCTCTACGTAGGTCAGATCAGCTTTGACATCGATGGGTTCATACTCTAATATGTGTCGATGATCAGGATGATAAGCTCTCAATATTGATACGTGGAATACATTATGAACGTGCTGGAGATCTGGCGGTAAGGCCAGTTGATAGGATACGGTTCCAACCTTCTTGAGGATCTCAAAAGGTCCAATATACCTGGGACTCAGTTCCCTTTCTTTCCAAATCTCATCACCCTTTCCACGGGGAAATTTTCAACAACACTTTGTCTCCTGTCTCAAATGATTTATCTTTTCTCTTCAGGTCTGCATACTTTCGCTGACGGTCTTGAGCAGCAACTAATCTTTTTCGGATCATCTCTATGGATTGCTTTGTTTGATGGACCATTTCCGGCCCGAGTAACCTCCCTTCACCAACTTCATCCCAACAAAGTGGAGATCTGCACTTCCTTCCATATAAAGCTTCATAGGGGGCCATGCCAGTACTGGAATGATAATTATTATTGTAAGCGAACTCTACTAACGGCAGATGATCATCCCAACTTCCCTTGAAATCCAAGGCGCAGGCTCGTAACATATCCTCTATCGTCTGAATCGTCCTTTCGCTTTGTCCGTCTGTCTACGGATGATAGGCTGTGCACAGATTTAGCTTGGTACCAAGGCATTCCTGAAAGCTTTTCCAGAATCTAGATGTAAAGCGGGCATCTCTGTCTGACATAATTGACACGGGCACTCCATGACGAACTACTACTTCCTTCAAATACAAACCTACCAGTCTTTCCACTGAATACCTTTCACTGATCGGCAGGAAATGCGCAGACTTCGTAAGTCGGTCAACTATAACCCATATGGCATCGAAATTCGCTCTGGTTCGAGGTAAACCTACTACAAAATCCATGGTGATGTGCTCCCATTTCCACTCTGGAATCTCTAATGATTGAAGTAATCCACTGGGTCGTTGATGTTCTGCCTTCACTCTCTGACATGTCAAACACTTGATTACCCATTCTGCAATCTCTCTCTTCATGTTAGGCCACCAATAATTCTGTTTGATGTCTTGATACATTTTTGTGCTCCCTGGATGAATGGAATATCTCGAGTTATGCGCTTCGCTCATGATTTCTTCTTTCAAATCTATAACATTAGGAACCCAAATTCTCGACGCAAATCGTTAATTCCCTTATCATCTCTAGGGCTCAAAAACTCTTCTCCGGTCAACTCTGATCTTCTTTCTTCCATTACTTGCTCCTGACAATGACGAATCTTTTCTAGCAACTCTGGTTGAAAATGAATGGTATAAACTCTTTCATTGTTTTGGACTGGGTCCTTGACTTTTAACTCCATCTTCTCAAAATCTCTGACTAACTCCTTTGAGGTTGTTAATAGGTTAAGTCTCTCCTTTCTACATAAAGCATCAGCTACAACATTAGCCTTCCCTGGATGATAGTTTATCGAACAGTCGTAGTCTTTGATCAATTCCAACCATCTTCTCTGTCTCATGTTCAACTCCTTCTGCGTGAATATGTACTTTAAACTCTTGTGGTCCGTGAAGATCTCACATTTCTCTCCATAAAGGTAGTGTCTCCAAATCTTGAGTGCAAATACAATAGCAGCAAGTTCCAAATCGTGAGTAGGGTATCGGGATTAATATTCCTTCAGTTATCGAGAGGCATAAGCTATTACCTTCCCGTGTTGCATCAGTACGCATCCTAAACCCTTGTGAGAAGCATCGCTGAAAACCACGAAATCGCCTTTTTCATCAGGTAAGGTCAGAACTGGGGTAGTAGTTAGTCGCTTCTTCAATTCATGGAAGCTGTCTTCACATTTGGAGGTCCACTCAAACTTTTCACTCTTCCTGGTAAGTCGAGTCAGTGGCGTAGCTATCTTTGAGAAATCTTTCACGAATCTGCGATAATAACCAGCAAGTCCAAGGAAATTTCTAACCTCTGTTGGAGTCTTAGGTCTCTCCCAATCTGCTACGGCTTCTATCTTAGCGGGGTCTACAGCAATTCCTTCCCGCTCACAATATGTCCTAAAAATTGAACTTCTTTCAGCCAGAACTAGCATTTCGAAAACTTTGCATACAACTTTTCCTTCCTCAAGGCTTCTAGAACCAAACGGAGGTGTTCAGCATGTTCCTCAGGAGACTTAGAGTATATGAGGATGTCATCAATAAATACAATCACAAACTTATCCAAGTATCTCTTGAATACACGATTCATTAAATCCATGAAAGCAGCTGGAGCATTCGTCAATCCAAAAGACATCACTAGGAACTCGTAATGTCCATATCGAGTCCTAAAGGCAGTCTTAGGAATGTCCTCAGGCTTGATCTTTAGTTGATGATAGCCGGATCTCAAATCAATTTTCGAAAAATGCGTAGCTCCCTTAAGTTGGTCGAACAAATCGTCGATTCTAGGCAGAGAGTACCTGTTCTTGATGGTCATCTTGTTTAGTTCACGATAATCAATACATAGTCGCATAGATCCGTCTTTCTTCTTTACGAACAACACTGGAGCTCCCCATGGGGATACACTAGGTCTGATTACACCTTTGTCAAGTAACTCTTGCAGCTGTGTTGCTAATTCCTTCATTTCCACTGGTGCCATTCTGTAAGGGGATTTTGAGATAGGTGCGGTTCCTAGTGCTAGATCAATTATGAATTCTATCTCTCGATCCGGTGGCATTCCAGGCAACTCATCAGGGAAAACATCTTTAAACTGATTAACGACAGGAATCTCATCAATTGTAGGGGTCTACTTTTCTTTATCTATCACATGAGCCAGGTAGGCTTGACATCCATGTCGAAGTAATCTCTTGGCTTGAATTATTGACATAAAATCTTTAGCTAATTTTCGTCCATGAAACGGGATTCTTATACCATTAGGTCCACTTAAGCTAACCTTCTTCCGACGACAATTTATTTGAGCATCGTAATGTGCTAACCAATCCATTCCTAGGATTACATCGAATTCCCCTAACTTAAAGGGAATGAGGTCTGCGTCAAAACGTTGACCCTGTAACTCTATAGAACAATTCGGGCACAATCGGCTCACTGGAATGACTTCCTGATTTGCTACTTCTATATTCAGAGTTCCCTCTAAGGGCACGGAATCAAGACTAAGCTTATTCATGAAGTTCTCAGAAATAAAAGATTTGGTAGCTCCAGAATCAACTAGAACACACGCATCCTCAGAATTTACTAGAAGCGTACCTGCTATCACATCGCTATTATCAATGGCATCTCTCACTGTCATGTTGAAGGTCCTTGTTGTCGGCTTGTTGCTGGGAGGTGCTGGAAGTCAAGGCACTGGATTTTTCTTTACAGGCTGTCGACAATCTCGGGACACGTGACCTTTCTTCCCACAATTGAAGCAGGTGACAGATTTGTCCTTGCAACTCGAAGCATAATGACCCTTTTGCCCTCCGTTGTAATAGTTCACACTAGCTTGATGGCAGGGTCCAGGGTGTTTCCTCCCACATGTCTTGCATTTTGGCAATGGTGATCTTCCTTTCATCATGTTCACGGTTTGCTGAGGTTTGGATCTCTGATTACTTCCTCTGGTGTCATGGTTCCCAATCCTTCTATTATTTGAGCTTCTACTCTCCCTCTTCACAAACGGCCTCTTGTCACTACGATTATCAGATCTCTTCACAAAATTGCTTCCACCACTCTGAAATTTTCTTTTCGTACCATCTCTGTCCTTCGGGTTAAATTCACTTCCACTCTCAACTATCGCCGCTTTCTGGACTAAGGTTGCATAATTGGTAATTTCAAACACAGCGACTCGATTCTGTATCCAGGGCTTCAATCCTTGTTGAAAACGCTTGGCTCTCTTTTCCTTGGTGTCTACATGATAGGGTACGAACCTTGAGAGTTCTGTAAACTTGGCCTCGTAGTCTGCAACAGTCATCGTCCCTTGCTTGAGTTCCAAAAACTTGATTTCCATTTTATTCTCCAAATACTTGGGAAAATACCTTTCTAGAAACAACGCTGTAAATCTGGCCCACGGTATAACTGCTTTACCCTCCATGGCTCTCTTCGCTTCCCACCAGTAATTAGCTTCACCCTTCAACATATAAGCTGCGAACACTGTCTTCTTATCTTCTTCTACTCCCACAATCTCAAAAGTCTTCGCTATCTCTCGTAGCGAGATTCTAGACTCCGCTGGGTTAGTGGTACCTTTAAACTCAGGTGGATTCAAAGATTTGAACGATTTAAAAGTCACCGTAGTTTGGGTCAATTGAGTTGGAGGTGGATTTCTTCCTACTGGGTTTTGGTTCTGCTGAGGTTGAGGGTTCTGGGCATATTGAAGAAGAAAATCCAGAAGTAGGTTCATCGGGTTATTATTCTGGTTCAGATTTTGAGCGGGTCCTGGTCCCGGGTTTGGAACTGGGTTCCGAGGTGGAACCTCTTTATCTTGATCCACTTCGGGTTGAGGACGAGGGTTTCATGGGGGTCTTCCTCTTCTAGGTGGCCTCTTTTTCTATTAAGAGCGAAAACAATAAGGCAAGTTATATCACAGGTATGCAGTTATATGACACCATTGCTGGCACAGTTATGACAGGCATTCATAAATATTTACTCTGGTCAAAATTTCTGGTTTCTCAAAATAAACCATACTCAAAGTCATGATTTCTCTCTCTTGTCTCTTGGTAAAACAATTACTCTTTTTTTTTTATAAAAAGGTTCATGGTACTCGTAAAAAGAAAGAAACTAATTCAGGTTTTACTGGTGATTCTTATAAAATATTTAAGTTCCAAAACTCAATCGTCGTTTTGATCCTTGGTTTTCGAAAACCTTTCTCTCTTTTTTTTAAACTCATTTTGAGTCGTAGTATCTGAAAAGAATCTGACTATTTCAAGGGTAACATGGGAAATTAATATAACATGTTGTTCTATGCTAACACAGTTCTATAACAGATAAATGAGATAACAGTACTGCTAGCAGATCATAATATAATACTAATAAGGTACCATACTGGTACAATCCATATCACGATACTGAATACATCCGTAATAGTACAGACCGACAATATGAAGATAAATACATCGTGGAACATCTACTATCATGCTAGTGCACGGAGATAATAAAGATAACTACCCAACAGGCTGGGCATAAAGTCTACTACATCTAGTCAAATACATCGATCATTATGATATGTGCACCCTAGTACAGAAAGATCTATCGCGATGCCATACAAAAAGCGGGTCACCACTAGCTATAATATACATGCTAACCAAAAGATGGGAATGTGCAAGCATACATATATGTCATCCCCTGAAACCAAAAAGGACTATACTAAGTCAACAGCAGCAGCATCAAGTCGAGTCAGCACAGGCGAAAATCTCACCCACTCTCCTATGGAACTCTGTAATGATGTCTGAGATCATGGTAGCAACTCTGGTCCGATCAATCTACCCGGTACTGGATGATGGCAAGGCAGCAAGGTCAGTCTGAAGTTCGGTCAAAACAGTCAGGGCAATCTGATGCACAATCTCCATAGGCACGTCTCTCACTAACAAACTACCTCCATGATGCACAGCAATAGGATCTGGAACAGACAAAAGTCAAAGAATACCATCCCTCATAGCAAAGTTCTCCTCATAACGAGACCACAACCATCTGTAGTGCTGGAACAGGGTATAGTGGATATTCCATGGAACCATCTCTTCGGTCACAATTGGATGCTCAGAAGGAGCAGGTGGCATAGCAGCAGTAGTAGCAGCCACAAGGGGCTGAGCAGGAGCGGGTGCAGATATGGTAGGTGCAGATGGAGCTGTATCACAAGCAGGAGTAACACTGATAAGCGGTAACATGAAGTCAGGTATAGTAGGGACTGTCGGAGCCGAAGCATACACTGGAACGGGAGCAACAAACAAGTCAGCAAAAGCTGATACTCTGGTAGGTATATCAAATCTGGACACTGGAGCAGTTAAACTAGGCTGAATCTCAGTACGGACAGGTGAGAGCTGGCCCTCATCAATCGGCTTAGAAGTAATGGGCTCTAGGGTCTCATATCTGAACATCTCAGGAGTATACAGGAGTGTCAATCACTGGCATAGGAGCATCAGCTACCTCTACAATCTGGTCAGCAGAATACACCAAGTCTATCACGTGTGGTGGAGAAGGTGTAATAATTCGGATAGAAGAGTCCTATGAATCATTGTCCATGGGTACAATCTCCTCAGACGGGTCACTGTCTGAACCTGAGCTGGGATCTAGGGGTCCCTGAGGGTAAGGTGTAGGAGATCTGTCTCTGACTGAGTGGAAATCATCTAGTCCTAAAGTAGACATCTACAAAAGTACAAGGAATACTGATCACAACAGGTTCTAATAGACTAGATACATATATGGGTATATAAGGTGTAAAGCACTTAGTGCTAAAATCTCACCATCGAATTATATCTCTAAACTCTCACATCGCATTATAATTCAAGGCTCGTACGATTCCTAAAAATATAACTAACGCTTTGATACCAACGCTGTGACGCCCCCAAATCCACCCTGTCCGGGGACCCGGGTTGTCACATCAGGTCTCAGTATCCTGCAGCACACGTTAGCTCAATAATACTAAAATATTTATTACAACGGAGCGGAGCAGTCCCACTCTACAGATCCAAGTCGGTCTCACATCATTATTACAATACGATTTATTACATCTCTTAATGATATCTTACACAAGTCTAAAAATTAGAAGAGGTAACATGATTTCAACTAGTCTCAGTAGTCCTTGTCACCATAGCCCGGAGCTTTTTCCTTCCATTTATTCTTCTGGCTGGACGTCTCGCCTTTTTCCTTCTTGACAGCTGAACAAATGTTGTAAAGCAAGAATGAGCAACTACGGTGCTCAGCAAGTTCTCTCCTTGCTCGGTACATAAATATAATAAGATTTACCAAAATAATTACTTGAAATTAAATGAATAACTGGATATCAAAATCTGACACTTTGACTCAAGACTCATCTCGAAAATAGATTACTTGAAAGACTCAATTGGTGAAACTTTGATGACTCATGATAATGAATAACTGGTCTTCCATCCTTTCGGTATTTCGGCGGGGCGATCAACTATCCGACCGGGAATACTGTCCTCCAATGACACCGCACTTCGCCCGATCACGGCTATAATAAGATATCAACGAATATAATATATAGTATGAATGCTAGCATCATAGTGGGTTATTATATCAACCCTGGCATCATAGTGCCTAAAATATCCTCGTGTCCATATAAAGGTACACAAGTCTCTCTTTCTCTATAATGGGCCTCTTTTATTTATTTGATAATTTGAGATAAACTTCACAGGAAAATATTTGATTGATCTGGCGAACAGCCAGTTTTACTCAAATGTGCAATCAATCCGAATAATGGATTAATGCGACTCTCAATAAACATATTTTAAATGGTTGACATGAACAAAATGTCAACCCTTGACAAGAAAGGTAACTATTTCGAAATAATGAGAACAGTCTCAAAACAAAATATGATGAGTTGTACTAAACAATTAGTACCACTCGAATATTTATAATACTCACAATTGATGAACGCTAAGTAGAGTGCTTTTTACTTGATCGACGAGTGCAACTCTAATGATACTACTTTTGTAACACTAAATTGTTGATTCGAAAGATGAACCAACTGAAAAGTAATCAATAAATATTGTCGAATTAGTACAATAAATCCGACTGAATAGAATGAATTCAACTATCTCGAACGAATGAGATTAGTTTCACTGAATCAAAATAATAGTCGTCTCGAAATAATGAGATCGAACCGATAGCAACGAAATTGTTTCTACGCTTGTAGGAAAAATAATTCGCAAGTAAACTAAATCAACAGGAACGTAATATTTGACGAGAAATAATGCTCAAAATAAATAATTTCATCACGAGAAGCAACAGATAAGTCTCATAATTTATAGTTCGAAAATAAATAAGGGATAAAATAATATGAACAGAAATACAGAATTTCCGAGAGTTAGGGTAGGAATGAACTTGTCTCTGTCTCGATGTTAAACGTTTACCAAATAAATAAAAGAGTGCTAACCGCGAGCAAACGTCTCGATTCTCGAAAAGGGGAAACTCTATCATAATTATCAAAATAATTTTAGTACTCGGGTAAGACTTTAATCACGAAATGTCAAAGTAGTTCGACAATCATGTCGTTGAATAACCAATAATTCTCGAACAAATAATTGGGAAATATTCTCAAAATTTTAAAATCTCATTAATGCCTTATTCGCTAGGTAAAATAAATTGAATGGAGGCTCTAATTGAATTTTCCTATTAATTTTTAATATATTAGTTTTATGCAAATCACTTATAATGATACGTAAAAGTCTCGCTCTATTTATTAGCAAAAGAAAAACTCGTCTAAAAGGGTCTCTAATAAATTTATAAATTGTCGCTAATTTAATTATTAATCAACATATCTCGAATAGAATAAATGAAAAAGATTTGTATAAGATCAACAATAATTATCTGTACCTCTTATTTTATATCAAAATTCTCTACTTAAATAAAATATTTAATTAGCACTTCTAAATTAATTCGGCTCGTATCAATTCTCTTTACTTTTTAAATTATCGAAAATTACCTAATTCCATTAAGTCCATTTTAAAGGAGCAATAATATAATTCACTATTTATTCTAAATAATTCACGAATCCAATATTTATCCGAATTCAAATCCCATAAATATTATTTCTACTTTTAGCAACAAGGAAATTTTATTGAAACAATTATATTTATAAATCTTAAAATTGCTAATTTCCTTCCTATTTTAATAATCATCTTAATTTAAAAACGGTGCAAGCACTCATTTTCATCCGACTAATCCGTTACTATTATTACACTTTTAACGAAACATAAGTCCTTTAATAAAATTCTACTTTAATAGCCTCATCGTTTTTAAATTCCTTTTTGCCCATCTTAAATCTCCAATATTTTTATTATTAAATCAATCCGTAAAAAAAATATTTTTTCTCCCATTTATTGCTTATTAAATAATTACAACACAATATAAGTCCAATTTAAGGAATCTCTATTAAACAAAATTTCTCTTTCTTTTTTTTTTATTTTAAAGAAACCAAACTGAAATTTATTCTTTTTATTACAATTAATCATATTTATCACTTAAATTCTAAATAAATCAATACAACAAAAATTAATCATACATCAATTAATTAAAATTAACAACAACACCCAATACCACCCTCCCATCACCACCGTCTGGACGCCGGCTAGACGCCATGGCGGCCCCGGCGGCTCCTCCTCCCCCCGACTTCCTCCTCCTCTCTCTCTCTCTCTCTCTCTCTCTCTCTCTCTCTCTCTCTCTCTCTCTCTCTCTCTCTCTTTCGATGCCATATCTCCCCCTCTCGAACTCTCTCTCAATCTCTCGCTCTCCCTCCGTCTCTCGTTCTCTCTCAATTCTCTCATCTCTCTGTCTCAATCTCTCACTCTCTCTCCGCCGCCCTCTCCCTCTCCTCTCCACCGTCCTTCTCTCCCTCTTCGATCTCTCTCTCTTTGCCTCTCTTTCTATCTCACCGAAACCATCTCTCCACCTCTCCCTGCTCTCGCCATCTCCGTCCCCTCTGCACCTAAATCGGCGACACCCACCACCGCCGATCGCCCCTGCCGCCGCGGTGGTGGTTTCAAAATTGACATGCATCCACAATCATAACCCCAAATCACAAACCCCTCTCTTAATACCCATAAATCAATTACGATCCATACCAAAATTCATCACAAGATTAAAATCACAAAATTTCTAATTAATAATTTCAAGCCCTAATTTAAAACATACAATACATCAACAAGATCGTACAATTATGATTACAAAAAGAAGGAAAAGGATTTATAGGGGTATAAGATCATACCCTTTTTGTGAAAAATCAAGTTTTGAGCTTGCTTTGAAAATCAACTTTTGAAACCCTTAAGTCTATATATCAATTTGTAGAGAATAATATGGGCTATCTAATTCTTTAAATGCATGTAACGATCGGCCAAGGTCCTTGTGGCTTGGAGCTTGAATGGTGGGGCTTCAATGGAGGTGAATGTGTGTGTGTGTGTGTGTGTGTGTGTGTGTGTGTGTTTAACCGAGAGAAATAAGAGAGAATTGATGTTCTCCTCTTTTTTTTAATTCTTATACACAATTCATATAATAATTGGGCTCATAATCACAATTCATATAATACTTATAATTTCACTTGATCCAAATTTATAAATTTGCTAACACAAAATTAATAACCTAAATTTTACTTATAAATCCTAAAATAATTCTAGGTTGTAAAACGATAGCAATATTATTAATAGTAATAAGGAACCGCTATTAATAATAAGGTAGTGCCGTACTAAATAAATAAATATTTGAACAAATACCTAAAATTTATAAAGAATATTAAATTACAAAATGATTCTAAGGGGGCTCGTCATCGATAAAATATTTATAAATTTACGGTTATTACATTCATTTAATGGATCTTGCATGATAGATTTCCTTTCTCATATTGCTGAAGCATGCAAACTTTTTTTGGAAGACGATCTAATGATTTATAACGGTCATGAGAAATAAGTGTTTGTGAATTTTTAATATGTATTCAAAAAATTAATCGCGACCCATACAATTTTTTTGAATGAATTAATATAAAAAAATTATAGAAACCCACAGTACTACACATTTAAATATACCAAATTTTCAAAAGAATAAAACTTAAAATATGGGTAAAAAAAACTTATGAACTTCGTGGAAAGATTCTAAATAATGAGATAAATCAAATGAAAAGAAAAATTAAGAAAAAACAATAAAGAGGGGTTTAGAACGTTTCAGCGGGGGATTTGATTGTTATGATAATTGTTCGATAATATTATTAATGCAATTGGTCTAAATCGACGAATAGGTAATTTTATACTTAACTTAACTGTATTCTAATTTAATTACCTTTTTTCTAAATAATGTTTGAAATAACATTTTTATATTAATTAATTAATTAATTTTATCGTTCGGTGCGTAGCACGGGTAGAACGCTAGTTAACATTCAAACATTGGAATCCTGGCCGGAATAAACCCCTCAATTGTCAATTACAACCTGATTGTGAAACAAAAAATGAGCTAAAAAATAACCATTTTGTTTTCATATCATTTAACAAAAAGAATATCCAAATTCTTTAATCTAAAAAGTATTACAATGACACCTCGAGTAATCTAACCTACATCAGCTGTGAAACTAGTACCATCGCAATTGACCTTCACATAAGCACCATCTGTAGTCCAATGTTCAGAACTATCAATTACATCAATTGATATTGGAGCAACGAATGTCCCCAAAATATAAACAATTTTTTGTTGTGAAAAATGAGCTCTTGCGGTATCTACCACCATCCTAGATTCGATGTGAGCCTTACGGATCTCCCAAAATACCATATAAATCCTTCTTAAGAAAACCCATAACAAAACACACAAAAACATCAAAACATAACACACTAACATCCCAAAAAGATGTACACGACTAACAACCTTGATAACAGGTACTCAACAAGATCTCAACCAAAAAGGATTAGATCTCGATTTTATTGAAAAATTGGTAAATAGAAGAGAGGATGGGAGTACGAAGGGGCTTAATCGATGAAGGAGGATGAAGGTCCAGAAGGTGGAGAAGCGACGGCTAGAACCCTAACTATGGTAGTCAACTCTCAAAACAGCGAATGGAGATTTTTAAAGATTAATTAGCAATTTGGATCCCTATACTTAAGCAAAAATTTATTTAGCACTCAAAAGTTCAACAAGCAACACTTTGCATCCAAATAGCTTGCTATTTTTTCCACCCTTTTGATGATTTTTCGTTAAATTTGACCGTTAATGTTAAATAAAATGAAGGTATTTCAGTTATTAATTATTATATTAAATAAAAAATTTAAAAAATAAAAAGCAAAATTTTAAAATTGATTTTTTGAAAAAATTGAAAAAATGAAACATATTTCAAAAATCTTAAATTTATGATATATATCTTATAAAGAATATTTTAAAATTATAGAAATAATAGTTTATATTTTAAATAATAATTTACGAGAATTTAGTTTTGTATATTTTTTTCTTAAAGATCTGAATTATAAATTATATTTTAAAATATCTGTAAATTATAGATAAAATTTGGTTAAATCTAAAAATCTAATAACTATAATAGTAAGAGAACTAGTTCAATTTCAAAAATTATTATTGGTTAAAATGACTCATTTTGATGAACGATAATAGCCAAATTTAACGAAAAATCGTTAAAGGGGTGCAAATTGCACCAGGTTCAAAATTTTGAGGATGCATAGTGCCAATTGAAGTTTTGAGTGGAAAATGGATTTGGACTAAATATAAGGATGCAAAGTGCTAATTAATCTATTAAAAAAATACTACCGTAAAAGCACGTGCAATGCACGGTATTGAACAAATTTCTCAGCCGAAACTGTATATATTGAAATAGTTTTGTAATTAAAAAGTGGTAAACAATAAGATTTCGATCTATCGAATATTTTGATAGTTATTTTGTAATATTGCATACCAATTTTTTGAACCATATATTTTATAATTTGATTAGATTTCATAAAATTTGGGTAGATATTCATACGATAATAAGCACATGAATACTTATGATTGTTAAATTATTAATTTAGTTTTCAATTGCGTAAAATGAACTTTATCAAATTGAACATTTGAGTATAATATAAATAATTAAGTTACTAAAATTATCTGTTTATAATAGTGACGTATGTAAACTCATTGATATTGTAAAAAATTGATCGTATATGTAAGACTATATTTTGAGACATATAACAAAATCTCTTAATATTGAATAAAATCATCCTTATGCTTGGGTCAATCATTTTTTCTAAACATATATATTTATAAACTTTTAAACTTAAATGTTTAGTTTTAGTTTAATATTTGTTACACTATATAGAAGTCAATAAAAAATTGGGTAAATTGAATTTTTTTTTATATAATAATTTTGAATTATTTTTTAACTCAAATTTAAATTTTTTATATATAAAAAAAACTCAATTTTAAATTTTTCTAAATATTTTAATCGATGTAAAATATGACAAGCTTAATGACCCGTATATGAATATGAAATCTAAGATCAAATTTATTTATTTTATCATATATTGATCTAAATATATGTTATAACTCAACCATTATATATCATATTGATCAATATACTATATGAAAATTCATATATAACATACTTTATAGTCGAGTTATAATCTAATTCATTATTTTAAATATTGTAATTTTGTAATATTTATGATTCAAAATTTTAAATCTTTTTGATTTTAATTTGAATGTTAATTATATAATATTTTATATATAACATAGATCATATTTTTAGATTTTCATCTTTTTAGCATAATTTCAATTATTTTTCGTATATATTTAAATTTTTATGTTTTTAGATCAATCATGTATTTAAATCGTTGAAAGTCTAGATAGTTGGTCGACCAAAACCCTCTAATATAACTCACATATTTAAAATTTTATATACGTAAAAGTTATGTGATGCAATTATTAATTATGTATGATTTGATAACTAAAATTGACATATTTCTTAAAACCAAATCTTATTTCTAAGTATTTCAATCGATGTAAAATATGACAACCTTAATGACCCGAGCGTGCATGTATATGAAATCTAAAATCATTTTTTTTGATTTTATCGTATATTGATCTAAATATATGTTATAATTCAATCATTATATATTATATTATATATTATGTTGATCAATATGTTATATAAAATTCATATGTACCTTACTTTATAATCGAGTTATAATTTAATTGATCATTTTAAATATTGTACTTTTGTAATATTTATTCTTTAAAAATTATATCTTTTTTATTTCAATTTGAATGTTAATTATATTATTTTTCATATATATAACGTAGATTATATATTTAGAGTTTTCATCTTTTTAACATAATTTCAATTATTTTTTATATATATTTAAATAATTATATTTTCAGACTAATCATATATTTAAATCTTTGAAAGTCTAAATAGCTGGTCGACCAAAACCCTCTAATATGATTCATATATTTAAAATTTTATATACGTAAAAGTTATTTGATGTAAATATTAATTATGTATCATTTGATAAGTAAAATTGGCATATTTCTTAAAACCAAAACTTATTTTTTATTTAAATAATTTAACATCAATATGGAGATTTATGTAAATAAATTTTTTTATTTTTGGACTCGGTTAAATTATGTATAATCTAATTTTTTTTCTATATCAATTATTTAAAATTGCAAAATAAAATTGTAGAGTATGCTCAATCGATTAAAATATTTTTTATAATTTTATCTATCCCATATTTCTGAAATAATATGAACCAAAATTTCATTTACTCTAAAAAAAGAAGAGGATAAGACAAAAGGAGAAGAGATGTGGTTTATCTTACAGGATTTTTAAGTAAAACTTAGTATCAAGTGTAGCATAATTGGTTAAGGCATGAGTTTGAGAATGGGATTATGGCTTGACCTTCGGGGAAGAAGCCCGCGGGACCCCTCCTTCTAGGGCACCTATATATTGAAAGATTATCCCTTTGCAACGCTGGAAGCTAAGCAAAGTCACGAAGCTGGCTGACTACGCTCGAGCGGAGCTTAGGCTCGGGGGTGGTGGTTGAACGAGCTAGGTTCTCGATTTCCGGACCGGGCGGGAGGTGAGGCCATAAGAGAAGATTGCACTCTCGAAACTACGCCATAAACTCTCATATGCAATGCTTTTAAAAAGCGTTTCACTGAAAGTATTTCGTTTGATATGAAATTTTGGCTCTTTTGCAACAGAGCTGAAATAGTGTTGCATTAGATGTAACGTGGTGTTGCATATTACTCACGGTGTTGCACATAATGCGACCTTAACAGATGGTGTTGCATTAGATATATTTATTTTTTGATTTAAAAAAAATTGCTGATGTAGCATGTGGGACCCACTGCTGACAAGGCAAGTGGGGCCCACTATTGCTGATGTGGCATGTGGGCCAAGCTTTGTCCCGAATAATGAATCTATTTTTTTAAATCATTTTTTTGATGTTCCAATCGTACGGATATCAATATATAACGATTTTAGTGATGTGATAATTTTTTAAAAAATTTCCTAGATGTATTTGGTTTGGTTTGTAACGGTCAAACCGGTCAAAGTAGACTTTCCTTTTAACAAGTCTTGTCCCGAATGATGAATCTATTTTTTTAAATTATTTTTTTGGCGTTCCAGATGTACGGATGTCAAGATCTAACGATTTTAGTGATGCGGAATTTTTTAAAAAAATTTCCTACATTTATTTGGTTTGGTTTTAAAACGGTCAAACCGAACAAAGTAGACTTTCCTTTTAACTAGTCTTGTCCCGAATGATGAATCTATTTTTTTAAATTATTTTTTTAAAGTTCCGGACGTACGGATGTCAAGATCTAACGATTTTAGTGATGCGGTATTTTTTTAAAAAAATTCCTAAATTTATTTGGTTTGGTTTTAAAACGGTCAAACCGAACAAAGTAGATTTTCCTTTTAACTAGTCTTGTCCTGAATGATGAATCTATTTTTTTAAATTATTTTTTTGACTTTCCAGACGTACGGATGTCAAGATCTAACAATTTTAGTGATGCGCAATTTTTTTTAAAAATTTCCTACATTTATTTGGTTTGGTTTTAAAACGGTCAAACCGAACAAAGTAGACTTTCCTTTTAATTAGTCTTGTCCCGAATGATGAATCTATTTTTTAAAATTATTTTTTTGCCGTTCCAGACGTAAACGATTTTAGTGATGCGGTAATTTTTTTAAAAAATTCCTAAATTTATTTGGTTTGGTTTTAAAACGGTCAAACCGAACAAAGTAGACTTTCTTTTTAACTAGTCTTGTCCTGAATGATGAATCTATTTTTTTAAATTATTTTTTTGACGTTCCAGACGTACGGATATCAAGATCTAATGATTTTATTGATGCGGTAACAAATATTCTAAAAATTAAAAATGACTTCAATAGTCTCCCGAGCAATCTAGCCTACATCTCCCCTAAAAACAGTAGCTTCACAATTAACCCTCACAATAATTCTATGGATAGTACGAGGTTCAGATGGCTCAGTTGCAAAAACTGAGTTAAGAGGCCACATGTTATGAATAAACTTTTTTTGTGAGAGGTGAGCACATGCAAATTTCTCCGTCCCAAGCGCACCCCAACTATCTACATGCCGGACACCAGCTATAGACATGCCGAAAGTGTTGTCGATAGGGGATATCCAGATTTCTTTATACACCATATAATTCATTTTCAATGCATCAAACATAAGGGCACTCGCATAAAGTGATACAACCAATAACATAAAAAACAAACTTGCACAAAGCGATATGAAAATTCTAAGAATTCAAAGGATGTTATTTCGAAACTTTTGGATCAAAAGCTCGATTTTATTGAAAAAACTAGAAACTAGAAGAGAGGGTGGAAGAGCGAAGGGGCTTAATTGATGAAGGGAATGGAGGAGAATGAAGAATGGAAGAAGAGATGGTTACAACCCTAGATCTGAAAATGGGTGTCGACTCTCATTGAGAGAGAAATTGTAATGCAGGGATTATTCTAATTATTCAAAAAATAATATATATACATTTTCTAATAGAAAAGAATAAAAAATTTAACATACAAAATCCCAAAATGAATATACAAATTTTAAGTTGTCATTAAAAACAATCGAGGGCAATCACCATAAATTCTAACAATCATATCTTACTCTAAGAACGAGATATATTGGATATGTTTGGTTGATTGATAATGTTTTTTTTTTGTATAGTAAATCAATTCAGTAATAAAAGAATACACAATTATAATGAAATTGAATAAACACACAGGAAACTAGATTAGAAGAAATTTTTCCTCATCATATCTACATTCATTGTGACGCCCCAAAATCCACCCTGTCCAGGTACCCGGGTCGTCACATCAGGTCTCTGTATCCTGCAGCACACGTTAGCTCAATAATAATAAAATATTTATTACAACGGAGCGGAGCAGTCCCACTCCACAGATCCAAGATCGCCCTCACATCATTATTATAATACGATTTATTACATCTCTTAATGATATCTTACACAAGTCTAAAAATTAGAAGAGGTAACAGGATTTCAACTAGTTTCAGTAGTCCTTGTCACCATAGCCCGGAGTTTTTTCCTTCCCTTTATTCTTCTGGCTGGACGTCTTGCCTTTTTCCTTCTTGACAGCTGAACAAATGTTGTAAAGCAAGAATGAGCAACTATGGTTCTCAGCATGTTCTCTCCTTGCTCGGTACATATATATAATAAAATTTACCAAAATAATTACTCGAAATTAAATGAATAACTGGATATCAAAATCTGACACTTTGACTCAAGACTCATCTCGAAAATAGATTAATTGAAAGACTCAATTGGTGAAACTCTGATGACTCATGATAATGAATAACTGGTCTTCCATCCTTTCGATATTTCAGCGGGGCGATCAACTGTCCTCCAATGACACCGCACTTCGCCCGATCACGGCTACAATACGATATCAACGAATATAATATATAGTATGAATGCTAGCATCATAGTGGGTTATTATATCAACCCTGGCATCATAGTGCCTAAAATATTCTCGTGTCCATATAAAGGTCCACAAGTCTCTCTTTCTCTATAATGGGTCTCTTTCCCAAAATTGACCAGTAGAATATCGAAGTCCCGAACATTTAATGAACTGATAATTTGAGATAAATTTCACAGGAAAATATTTGATTGATCTGGCGAACTGCCAGTTTTACTCAAATGTGCCATCAATCCGAACAATAAATTAATACGACTCTCAATAAACATATTTTAAATGGTTGACACGAACAAAATGTCAACCCTTGACAAGAAAGGTAACTATCTCGAAATAATGAGAATAGTCTCAAAACAAAATATGATGAGTTGTACTGAACAATTAGTACCACTCGAATATTTATAATACTCTCAATTGATGAACGCTAAGTAGAGTGCTTTTGACTTGATCGACGAGTGCAACTCTAATGATAATACTTTTGTAACACTAAATTGTTGGTTCGAAAGATGAACCAATTGAAAGGTAATCAATAAATATTGTCGAATTAGTACAATAAATCCGACTGAATAGAATTAATTCAACTATCTCGAACGAATGAGATTAGTTTCATTGAATCAAATAATAGTCGTCTAGAAATAATGAGATCGACCCGATAGCAACGAATTGTTTCTACGCTTATAGGGAATATAATTCGCAAGTAAACTAAATCAACAGGAACGTATGATAAGTGGACATTATATCCACTTGGAGCATTCCATATCGGCTTAAATTGATTGTCTTGGACTCAAGTTTGTTGTAGTTTTGATGTGTTTCGCCTACTTGTGCAGGTGTGCAAGAATGTTGCTTAAGGATGGCATTTCCGTCGATTTTGGTGATGAATTCGAGCATAGGAATGATGAATCAAGACTTGCTTGGGTATACCATGATGATTTGAAGGCTAAAGGATTGAAGACGGAAGTGAGTGCAAAAGAAATGAGAGCAAACGGAGAGAAAATGAAGAAAAATAAGCAATTTCAGCAACCGGAAGATTTTTGGATGCTGGCAGCATGCAAATGGATGCTGGCGGTGCCCAAATAGTGATAAAACAGGGAATTGGATGCTGCGAGCGAGCTATAGGATGCTGACAGCGCGCAAATAGTAAAAAAAAGTTGAAAAAGTCTGTTTTGCCCTAATTCGAATTCTGATTGTATTTTTGGTATCCAAACCTATTCCTAGTTGTATTAAAGGTTAATTTTCTTGCTGGGCAAGATATCTAGGCCTATAAAAACACATCCTACCATTGTAATTTGTATCACCATTACATATCAATTACTTAGGTTTATTGGTATCTTTTCATACTTTGTTTTTATCATGTTTTCATCAGATCCCATGATGGCGAGAGGTTCATTTATGAACTAATCGTTGTCATGGGATTCTAACTGATTTATTTATGGAGCTTTAGTATTTTTATTGCTTTAAAGATCTGTGTGTGATGTATATCTGATATCCTAGTATGGTTATGCTTAATTGTTAGAAGCGTAGCAAACATCTAATTTGTTAATCTCTTGTGAAGTGAAAGTGGATCTTGAGATTTAGAACTTTCCATGCTAGCATAGGTTCATGATTGTTTATCAACAAGATTCGTAGTATGAGATGAAAATACTTATATTGCCCTGTGTGATCTTTATGGATAACTTGCTCTTCAACCGTTATGTTTTCAAATTCTATAGACATATAGGGTCTAAGCATAATTGGTGTCTATTCATCTTCTATCTCTTTTGTGGATGTATGTTTAGTTTGGTATTCGTATACTGAGAAGTAGCGTATACTTGTTTCGTGTTGTCCGATCAGATATCATAACCATTGCATATAGTGATTAAAGGCGTCAGATCTAAGCGAAGTATTTAATGAAGTTAGGATCCCATGTTACTCTTGTAGAAGTAATTCGATTCCAATTCTTGTTAGTTAATTTATTCTTAGTTTGTTAATTTGTTTCTTAGTTAATTTAGATAATTACAAACCCAAATTTGTTACTTGTCTAAGCAATTGAAATTGATCATACATTGTTGCTTGAGCATATTTACATAGAAATAACCAGTCCCTGTGGGAACGAACTTAACTTATCGAATATTACTTGTGACCACGTGCACTTGCGTGATTTTGTGCTAACAAGTTTTTGGCGCCGCTGCCGGGGACTCGGTGTTATTTTGGTGTTTATGTGCTTGACATCAGTGGAAGTTAAAATTATTTGACTTAGACACTTCTTTTCTTATCACTTTTCTTTTTTATTTGTTTCTTTTTGTTGGTTTCAAATGGCAGGCGAGGAGTTGCCATGGTGGGCATATTCGAGGACATCCATGCCTCAGCAATGTGAGCTATGTTCAGGCGTTCATGAGACCTCACAATATTGTTACTACAAAGGAGTTGATCCATATGTCATTTATGAGGAACAACCATATTTTCAGTACCATCCTCAACAGTACCAGCAAGATGTTCCAAATATGTCATATTTTTTGGGTAATGAAGAGTTTCAACATCAGCAACCTACTCCTACTTTTCAAACAGACGAGGTTGATGCTATGGAGGAGATTAGGAGGCTTGTAAAGAGTAACGAGGAGTATTTAAAATCCATGGAGACACTAGTTGCTCAAGCTGTGAGATCATTGGAACAAGAGACTCTGGAGGAGATTAGGATGCGTGTAAAGAGTTCGAGGCGTCTATCAAATCTTTGGAAACAATAGTTGCACAAGTTGGGAGTGCCTTGGAACAAGAGAATCAGCAATTCATACCAGAGGGAATTCCAGAAAATAATGGTGAATTGGAGCAAGGTACTGCATGTATAATTGAGGAAGACAAATTCCAAAATGAGGTGATCATTCACAAGCCATGTGAGGAATTTGATCATGCTAGAATGGTGGATGATTTGGAAAGGGCACTATTTGGGACAGACACTGGTGAGCTACGCAAATTTCGAGAATTGGTATGTGAGTACCAAGAGGCAGATGACCATGGGAAAGATTCAGGTCTTCTACTTGTCTCAGATTATGAAGATGGAGGTAGCGCATTAGAGCCAATGGAGGAAGTTCTCGTTGAGTAACCAATGGCTTCAACAACTTACATTTACCCTCCTCCATTATATTCAAGCGAAGCTCGTGAATGTGTGTTGTTCTACAAATTGACAGATTTTGGGTCAACCGATGAAGGCATTGGAATAGGACATAGTTGTTATACGAATAGGCCAAGCGAGGAGAAGGGGCAGAAAGTGTGCCGCCGTGATGATGATGAAGTCTCACGAAGAGAAGACTAGGCCAACTATTATCATCCTTAATGGAAGCATGGCGTAGTCAAGCTAATTGACTCTAAACAAGCGCTTCGTAGGAGGCAACCCACGCATTTGTGTTGCATTTTGTTTTGCATATTCCGACAAGTAGGTATGTTTTTCTACTTTTCCTTATATTACCTTCAATTCAATGGGGACATTGAATATTTTAAGTTTGGGGGTGGTTTGGGGATAAGTAGTATGTAGTAGTTGTTTGTGGTAGTTATTTTGTTCATATAGATATCATATTTTTCATATTAGTGGTAGTTCATGCATATATGTTCGTAATATTTATGTTTGTTTCATATAGGACATTCTGTTTTTATTTTTCGTATACCATGTGAGTTCATATTAGTTGCATTTTCATGGCATGCATATTTCATGATCCCTTAGAGCGAGCTAATTCTGATTGGTAGGTAAGTGTCTAATTGAGTGTGGTAATGATGAATAGAGGGTTGACTTATAGTTTCTATGAAATTGGCTTATGTGTTTCGGAAACAAAACTTTTACACATTCTCATCGTTTGCTTTTGGGCTAGGTTGGGGTCATGCTTGTTTAGTAGCTTTGAGATTTAATCACTTGTTTATATTTAGAATTTTCGTTATTCCCTTGATGGCGTAGGAGCACTAAAGTCTAAGTTTGGGGGAAAACAGAGATTTCATGCTTAATTGTAAATAATTGTCAATAATGGCTAGGTGTCAATTGGCTAGTAGCCGGCTCATATTTATATGAGTAGTCTAGGGTTGGAATTGAGAATTCTCATTCCAGATTGCATAAAAAATAAAGTTGGAAAAAAAAAAGGAGTCAATTGTTAAATGCAAAATTAACCAGGGTGAGCTCTTTAATACTCGAGCTATTAAGTTCGCGGGGACTTTGTGCCTAGTGACCTAAGGCTTTTATAGTCTGGGATCCACTAACCCAACGCTCGCTATATGAGTATTATTGTATAAGCCTTTCGGGGTCTCATCCATTGCACGGTTAAATAGCATGCGTTGTTGTGTATATTATTATGTGTCGTAGTAATAAATCACGAATTCTTGTCTAACTTGAATGATGATGGAGGTGTTCTTAAGTTATGAAGTGTTTACAGTCTATTCAATTTATAAACCTGTGATTGTCTCGGCGAAGGATGAGTATGATTTTTGATCTAGTGTTGGGAGTATTTATGATGAGCATTGCACACACGCACGTTTCTGTTCATGTATTGTTAGTATACGGGGACTTAGTCGAGCTCTATTCGGATTTAGTCGCATTCTTTGAGATGTTTGCTTGCTAGTTGGTTTTGGTTAGTTTGAAAGGGATCGTTGCATTTCATATTAGTTGCATTCATGCATTGTATTGCATTGGATTTTGTGGGTACATTCGCTATAGGCCCTCACGAGACATCACTCGTCCACTAGGGCTACCTAGGGGTTTAAAGGGCTTGTTGCATATTCCCAATGCAACCGTGATCACCTACGGAAGTGGTATTAGTTAGTTGTATATAATATATTTGTTATGCTTGAGGACAAGCATCGGTTTAAGTTTGGGGGTGTGATAAGTGGATTTTATATCCACTTGGAGCATTCCATATCGGCTTAAATTGATTTTCTTGGACTCAAGTTTGTTGTAGTTTTGATGTGTTTCGCCTACTTGTGCAGGTGTGCAAGAATGTTGCTTAAGGATGGCATTTCCGTCGATTTTGGTGATGAATTCGAGCATAGGAATGATGAATCAAGACTTGCTTGGGTATACCATGATGATTTGAAGGCTAAAGGATTGAAGACGGAAGTGAGTGCAAAAGAAATGAGAGCAAACGGAGAAAAAATGAAGAAAAATAAGCAATTTCAGCAACCGGCAGATTTTTGGATGCTGGCAGCATGCAAATGGATGCTGGCAGCGCCAGCATCCAGTGCCCAAATAGTGACAGAACAGGGAATTGGATGCTGCCAGCGAGCTATAGGATGCTGGCAGCGCGCAAATAGTAAAAAAAATGCTCAAAAAGTCTGTTTTGCCCTAATTCGAATTCTGATTGTATTTTTGGTATCCAAACCTATTCCTAGTTGTATTGAAGGTTAATTTTCTTGCTGGGCAAGATATCTAGGCCTATAAAAATACATCCTACCATTGTAATTTGTATCACCATTACATATTAATTACTTAGGTTTATTTGTATCTTTTCATACTTTGTTTTTATCATGGTTTCATCGGATCCCATGATGACGAGAGGTTCGTTTATGAACTAATCGTTGTCATGGGATTCTAACTGATTTATTTATGGAGCTTTAATATTTTTATTGCTTTAAAGATCTGTGTGTGATGTATATCTGATATCCTAGTACGGTTATGCTTAATTGTTAGATTCGTAGCAAACATCTAATTTGTTAATCTCTTGTGAAGTGAAAGTGGATCTTGAGATTTAGAACTTTCCATGCTAGCATAGGTTCATGATTGTTTATCAACATGATTCGTAGTATGAGATGAAAATACTTATATTGCCCTGTGTGAACTTTATGGATAACTTGCTATTCAACCGTTATGTTTTCAAATTCTATAGACATATAGGGTCTAAGCATAATTGGTGTCTATTCATCTTTTATCTCTTTTGTGGATGTATGTTTAGTTTGGTATTCGTATACTGAGAAGTAGCGTATACTTGTTTCTTGTTGTCCGATCAGATATCATAACCATTGCATATAGTGATTAAAGGCGTCAGATATAAGCGAAGTATTTAATGAAGTTAGGATCCCATGTTACTCTTGTAGAAGTAATTCGATTCCAATTCTTGTTAGTTAATTAATTCTTAGTTTGTTAATTTGTTTCTTAGTTAATTTAGATAATTACAAACCCAAATTTGTTACTTGTCCAAGCAATTTAAATTGATCATACATTGTTGCTTGAGCATATTTACATAGAAATAGCCAGTCCCTGTGGGAACGAACTTAACTTATCGAATATTACTTGTGATCACGTGCACTTGCGTGATTTTGTACTAACAACGTAATATTTGACGAGAAATAATGCTCAAAATAAATAATTTCATCACGAGAAGCAACAAATAAGTCTCATAATTTATAGCTCGAAAATAAATAAGGGATAAAATAACATGAACAGAAATACAGAATTTCCGAGAGTTAGGGTAGGAATGAACTTGCCTCTGTCTCGACGTTAAACGTTTACCAAATAAATAAAAGAGTGTTAACCGCGAGCAAACGTCTCGATTCTCGAAAAGGGGAAACTCTATCATAATTATCAAAATAATTTTAGTACTCGGGTAAGACTTTAATCACGAAATGTCAAAGTAGTTCGACAATCATGTCGTTGAATAACCAATAATTCTCGAACAAATAATTGGGAAATATTCTCAAAATTTTAAAATCTCATTAATGCCTTATTCGTATGGTAAAATAAATTGAATGGAGGCTCTAATTGAATTTTCCTATGAATTTTTAATATATTAGTTTTATGCAAATCACTTATAATGATACGTAAAAGTCTCGCTCTATTTATTAGCAAGAGAAAAACTCGTCTAAACGGGTCTCTAACAAATTTATAAATTGTCGCTAATTTAATTATTAATCAACATATCTCGAATAGAATAAATGAAAAAGATTTGTATAAGATCAACAATAATTATCTATACCTCTTATTCTATAACAAAATTCTCTACTTAAATAAAGTATTTAATTAGCACTTCTAAATTAATTCGGCTCGTATCAGTTCTCTATACTTTTTAAATTATCGAAAATTACCTAATTCCATTAAGTCCATTTTAAAGGAGCAATAATATAATTCACTATTTATTCTCAAAAAAAGCAATTCATGAATCCAATATTTATCCGAATTCAAATCCCATAAATATTATTTCTACTTTTAGCAACAAGGAAATTTTATTGAAACAATTATATTTATAAATCTTAAAATTGCTAATTTCCTTCCTATTTTAATAATCATCTTAATTTAAAAACGGTGCAAGCACTCATTTTCATCCGACTAAATCCGTTACTATTATTACACTTTTAACGAAACATAAGTCCTTTAATAAAATTCTACTTTAATAGCCTCATCGTTTTTAAATTCCTTTCTGCCCATCCTAAATCTCCAATATTTTTATTATTAAATCAATCCGTAAAAAAAATATTTATTCTCCCATTTATTGCTTAGTAAATAATTACAACACAATATAAGTCCAATTTAAGGAATCTCTATTAAACAAAATTTCTCTTTCTTTTTTTTTTATTTTAAAGAAACCAAACTGAAATTTATTCTTTTTATTACAATTAATCATATTTATCACTTAAATTCTAAATAAATCAATACAACAAAAATTAATCATACATCAATTAATTAAAATTAACAACACCACCCAATACCCCCCTCTCATCACCACCGTCGGGATGCCGGCCGGACGCCATGGCAGTGCCGGCGGCTCCTCCTCCCCCCGACTTCCTCCTCTCTCTCTCTGCTCTCTCTCTCTCTCTCACTCTCTCTCTCTTTCTCTCCATCTCTCCCCCTCTCGAACTCTCTCTCGATCTCTCGCTCTCCCTCCGTCTCTCGTTCTCTCTCAATTCTCTCATCTCTCTGTCTCAATCTCTCACTCTCTCTCCGCCGCCCTCTCCCTCTCCTCTCCACCGTCCTTCTCTCCCTCTTCGATCTCTCTCTCTTTGCCTCTCTTTCTCCCTCACTGAAACCATCTCTCCACCTCTCCCTGCTCTCGCCATCTCCGTCCCCTCTGCACCCTAACCGGCGACACCCACCACCGCCGGTCGCCCCTGCCGCCGCGGTGTTGGTCTCAAAATCACAAACCCCTCTCTTAATACCCCTAAATCAATTACGATCCATACGAAAATTCATCACAAGATTAAAATCACAAAATTTTTAATTAATAATTTCAATCCCTAATTTAAAACATACAATACATCAACAAGATCGTACAATTATGATTACAAAAAGAAGGAAAAGGATTTATAGGGGTATAAGATCATACCCTTTTTGTGAAAAATCAAGTTTTGAGCTTGCTTTGAAAATCAACTTTTGAACCCTTAAGTCTAAATATCAATTTGTAGAGAATAATATGGGCTATCTAATTCTTTAAATGCATGTAACGATCGGCCAAGATCCTTGTGGCTTGGAGCTTGAATGGTGGGGCTTCAATGGAGGTGAATGTGTGTGTGTGTGTTTTTCACCGAGAGAAATAAGAGAGAAGTGATGTTCTCCTCTTTTTTTTTTATTCTTATACACTTTATCAACTAGTTGGGCCTTAAATGGGCTAGCATAATAATTTGGCTGATAATCACAATTCATATAATACTTATAATTTCACTTGATCCAAATTTATAAATTTGCTAACACAAAATTAATAACCTAAATTTTACTTATAAATCCTAAAATAATTATAGGTTGTAAAACGATAGCAATATTATTAATAGTAATAAGGAACCGCTATTAATAATAAGGTAGTGCCGTACTTAATAAATAAATATTTGAACACATACCTAAAATTTATAAAGAATATTAAATTACCAAATGATTCTAAGGGGGCTCGTCATCGATAAAATATTTATAAATTTACGGTTATTACAGTCTCCCCCCTTAAAAGGATTCCGTCCTCGGGATCAACCTTCTTAGCTAAACAATTCAGGGTATTTACTACGCATTTCATTCTCAAGCTCCCAAGTGGCTTCCTTAATTTGACGGTTCCTCCAAATTACTTTTACTAAATTTATTTTCTTATTCCGTAACTCATGCACTTTGTAGTCGACCACTTCCACTGGCTGCTCTACGTAGGTCAGATCAGCTTTGACATCGATGGGTTCATACTCTAATATGTGTTGATGATCAGGATGATAAGCTCTCAATATTGATACGTGGAATACATTATGAACGTGCTGGAGATCTGGCGGTAAGGCCAATTGATAGGATACGGTTCCAACCTTCTTGAGGATCTCAAAAGGTCCAATATACCTGGGACTCAGTTCCCTTTCTTTCCAAATCTCATCACCCTTTCCACGGGGAAATTTTCAACAACACCTTGTCTCCTGTCTCAAATGATTTATCTTTTCGCTTCAGGTCTGCATACTTTCGCTGACGGTCTTGAGCAGCAACTAATCTTTTTCGGATCATCTCTATGGATTGCTTTGTTTGATGGACCATTTCTGGCCCGAGTAACCTCCCTTCACCAACTTCATCCCAACAACGTGGAGATCTGGACTTCCTTCCATATAAAGCTTCATACTGGGCCATGCCAGTACTGGAATGATAATTATTATTGTAAGCAAACTCTACTAATGGCAGATGATCATCCCAACTTCCCTTGAAATCCAAGGCGCAGGCTCGTAACATATCCTCTATCGTCTGAATCGTCCTTTCGCTTTGTCCGTCTGTCTACGGATGATAGGCTGTGCACAGATTTAGCTTGGTACCAAGGCATTCCTGAAAGCTTTTCCAGAATCTAGATGTAAAGCGGGCATCTCTGTCTGACATAATTGACACGGGCACTCCATGACGAACTACTACTTCCTTCAAATACAAACCTACCAGTCTTTCCACTGAATACCTTTCACTGATCGGCAGGAAATGCGCAGACTTCGTAAGTCGGTCAACTATAACCCATATGGCATCGAAATTCGCTCTGGTTCGAGGTAAACCTACTACAAAATCCATGGTGATGTGCTCCCATTTCCACTCTGGAATCTCTAATGATTGAAGTAATCCACTGGGTCGTTGATGTTCTGCCTTCACTCTCTGACATGTCAAACACTTGATTACCCATTCTGCAATCTCTCTCTTCATGTTAGGCCACCAATAATTCTGTTTGATGCCTTGATACATTTTTGTGCTCCCTGGATGAATGGAATATTGATAAGTGGATTTTATATCCACTTGGAATGCCTCAGTTCGGCTTAAATTGATTGTTTTGGACTCAAGATGTTGTAGTTTTGATGTGTTTTGCTTAGTTGTGCAGATTTACGAGAATGTTGATTAAAGTTGATGCTTCTATTGCTTTTGGAGATTTATTTCATTAAAATTCGGATTTTCCGGGAAGGCTGCGCAGCTTATACTGTTTTGGCCATATTTGGAGTTCTAGAAGTCCGTTTTCAGCGTTCTTACTACCCACGCGAAGCTTGAGAGATTTTCTAAAACCTGGGATAGATAGCACGTGAAAAGAATATGCTGAATGAAATCGCGCACGTGATCTTGTAAAAGAAGGCTAGGAATTTACTGTTTTGCCCTTTTTCTAATTATAATTGTATTCTGGGCAGTTTTTGGTACCTTCTTTAAATTCTAATTGTAATAGAAGGTAATTGCTTGTTGGGCAAGATTAGGAGTATCTATATAAACACATCTAGGGATGGGAAAAAGGGGGTTCATTGTTAGAGAGATACAATTTGTACGCAGCTTTTAGGATTTTTTCTGGAGAACCATTATTTTCTTTGAAGATTGAAGTTAAAAGGTTTCTTTTCTATATTCTTCTAATTATGATTTCTTCTATTAATTCTTGTTTTGTTAATTTAATCATGTGTAACTAATTCTCTAATCTGAGAATTGGGTAGTATTCCTTGGTATTCATGCCTGTTTAATTATCTGTGATTTTCTTACTTTGCTGATCTGTTATTGAGGGCTTAACACAATTAGGGGAGTCATGAACCTTTGATTGGATTTTAGGGATTGTAATAACTTGGAAGAGGAGTTGCAATTTTAGTACAGGATTTAACAGACATAACTCGAATATTTGATTGGAAGATTAATAGGAGAGTTGTGAGACTTATAATTCTTGGTGCGTAATAGTTTATGATTGTACTTTGATTGTATCACGGAAGTGACAATTAAGGTGTAGTTGTAGACACTATATTGTATCTTGGAAGAGAACATTATAACCTTAGAAGAATTGTTTTCAGCAGAGTAAGAACGTAGATGTCACATAGATATTGAATGTGTATTGAAGCCAAGTGAAGAACCCCAGTTCTTGGATTGTTTTCCTCATATATATTCTATTCTCGATTGATAATTAGTTTAATTTAGTTTATAAACAAACCAAACATTCTTTTACACTTCTAAATTGTGAGAGATAAGATACTTGAACTTGATATTACATTCAGTCCTTCCCTGCGAACGAACAACAAAAATACTATTAACAAATTGGCGCCGCTGCCGGGGAAGGTAGCAATATTGATTTTGAGTTAATTGTTTCTTGTAGTTTGGATTTTTATCTTTGTATATATTTTTATTTTCTTTCTTTTTGTTTTTCTTTCTTTGGTGTGTCTACAGGTTCTTTTAGGTAGACAACCTAAACAGGTTTTGAGGAGAGAGACTAGATGGAGTACAACTTTGGTTGGAACAACGCCCAGAATTTGTACAACTGTCAAGAACGATATCAAGACTTCAATCCTGACCCACAATTCAATGCTTATGAGGATTGTAATGCATATCAGGTGAATTCGTTCTATTCTGAGAACTCATTTTATGCTCCATATCCCCCTAGCAATGACTTTTCATTTGCCTTAGAAAATCAATATCATGATGATCTTAATCCATATATGTGCAATGATGTTGATACGAGTTTAATTCAATCTGATCCTTCTTTACTTTCGATGGGAGTTTTTAATCACTTTGAGGACCCACCTTTAGAAATTGCTAGTGATAATGATATTCCATGTGATTCAATAGCTTGGTACGAGGAGAATGCTAAACTAAATAATTTTATTTTGGAAGTTCGTAAAGTGTGGCATGACGGCTGTTATCGAACTCCCCCTTGTGTCAATTTTCCTCTATGCCATGATTCTTGTTTAGCAATTAATGATAATGTTGTGTCTGATGAGTCTACTTGTGTAGTTGATAATTGTCCCATGCGCATTAATGATAATTTGGATGCAATTGAAATTCTACCAAATCTAGAAAATTTTGAGCTTAATACATTGGTAGACGAGATTAAAATTGATGAGTGTCCAATTATGAAAGAGAAGGAAGTTAAGATTGATGAAATTGAAAATCTTGCTTTAGAGTATAAGGATCCGATTTGGGAGGAGTACATGAGTCGTACTTATAATGATTATTTTGACGACTTTTCTAGCTATTTGGATGTTTCCAAGTCTCTTGAATATGATAGGTTCTTGAAAGTTTTCGTACATTTCAATGAAGCTAAGGTTTATTTGCACAATATGCTTATATTAGGAATTCGTAGATATGTGTATCTGTTTGCTTTTTCTCCTCATTGAAGATTTTATGTATGAATAAGTCGGGCTAACGACATTAAACAAATGCGCTTCGTGGGAGGCAACCCATGCATTAGTGTAGAAAAAAAAAAAGAGTGTTGAAAAAAAAAAATCTGAGTGTTATTAAAAAAAAAAAAATTTGAACAGTGTTTTTCTCGCGCAGGCAGCAACCTGAAATGCAGGCTGCGCCTGCGTTACACCCTCTAACACGCAGGTTGCGCCTGCGTTACTGACTGTCGCGCAGTCTGCGCACCTGTAACGCAGGTTGCACCTGCGTGACAGCCCCCCAGAATTTTTTTTTCCCCCCGAAAATCAGTGGTCTGCGCGTGTAACAGTCTTGTGAGATGTTTTTTTCAGCTGTTGTGTTATATATATATATATAAAAAAAAAGGGTTTTCCTCTCTTATTCTATTTATACCCCTATTTTATCTAATTCTTTTCCTATTTCAATTCCAAAACCCTCCATATTTCCTTCAAAATTCTAAACCTATATCTATTCTAATTCATATTTTTTATTATTATTATTATTATTATTATTATTATTATTATTATTATTATTACTATTATTATTATTATTATTATTTTTTCTATTTCTATCATACATCAAATTTCATACCTACTCAAATTTCTCCTTTACACATTCAAATTTTTATTTTCATCCTTTCACTCCATTATATTTATACCACCTATACATACAAATCCAATTCCTCTTATATTTCTTTAAATCTCTAAAAATTCAATTCTAAAGAGGAATTAGTTGCAAGTTCACCTCTTTGATTCGTATTGGGTTTTTCTCTAATCTTATTTTTTTATTACGAATTTGTGTTCTTGTCAATTGGGGTTTTTGTAGTATTCAGGTTCGATGGCCAGTTTATGGAGCTCGTACACCTTATCCACCGCCAGATACTGATTCATCCGAGGATGAGGACGAGTAGGTATGTTTTCTACTTTCCCTTGTATTTACTTCCATTCAATCCGGACATTGAATCTTTCAAGTTTGGGGGTGTTTTGAGGGATTAGTAGTTGTTGTATTATTATGTGTTCATGTAGGATTTCATGCTTTGCATATTAGTGATAGTTCATGCATGTATGTTCGTGTTATCTACGTTTGTTTCATGTAGGACATTCTGTTTTTATTTATGTATACCATGTGAGTCCATTTTAGTTGCATTTTCATGGCATGCATATTTCATGATCCCTTAGAACGAGCTAATTCTGATTGGTAGGTAGGTGTCTAATTGAGTGTGGTAATGATGAATAGAGGGTTGACTTATAGTTTCTAAGAAATTAACTTATGTGTTTCAGAAACAAAATTTTTACACAAACTCATTGGGTGCTTTTGGGCTAGGTTAAGGTCATGCTTGTTTGGATGCTTTGAGATTTAATCACCTGATTATATTTAGAATTTTCGTTATTCCTTTGATGGCGTAGGAGCATTAAAGTCTAAGTTTGGGGGAAACCAGGGATTTCATGCTAGTAGTATTAATTGTTAAATAATGGCTAGGTGTCAAATGGCTAGTAGCCGGCTCATATTTATATGAGTAGTCTAGGGTTGGAAATGAGAAAGGCTCATTCCAGATTGCAGAAAAAAAAAGCAAAAAAAAAAAAAAGAAAAAAAAGAGTCAATAAATTGTTTATATGCAAAATTAACCAGAGTGAGCTCTTTAATACTCGAGTAATTAAGTCTGAGGGGACTTAGTCCTAGTGACCTAAGGCTTTTATAGTTCGGGATCTACTGACCTAACACTCGCTACATGGGTATTATTGTATAAGCCTTTTGGGTTCCAATTTGTTAATAGTATTTTTGTTGTTCGTTCGCAGGGAAGGACTGAATGTAATATCAAGTTCAAGTATCTTATCTCTCACAATTTAGAAGTGTAAAAGAATGTTTGGTTTGTTTATAAACTAAATTAAACTAATTATCAATCGAGAATAGAATATATATGAGGAAAACAATCCAAGAACTGGGGTTCTTCACTTGGCTTCAATACACATTCAATATCTATGTGACATCTACGTTCTTACTCTGCTGAAAACAATTCTTCTAAGGTTATAATGTTCTCTTCCAAGATACAATATAGTGTCTACAACTACACCTTAATTGTCACTTCCGTGATACAATCAAAGTACAATCATAAACTATTACGCACCAAGAATTATAAGTCTCACAACTCTCCTATTAATCTTCCAATCAAATATTCGAGTTATGTCTGTTAAATCCTGTACTAAAATTGCAACTCCTCTTCCAAGTTATTACAATCCCTAAAATCCAATCAAAGGTTCATGACTCCCCTAATTGTGTTAAGCCCTCAATAACAGATCAGCAAAGTAAGAAAATCACAGATAATTAAACAGGCATGAATACCAAGGAATACTACCCAATTCTCAGATTAGAGAATTAGTTACACATGATTAAATTAACAAAACAAGAATTAATAGAAGAAATCATAATTAGAAGAATATAGAAAAGAAACCTTTTAACTTCAATCTTCAAAGAAAATAATGGTTCTCCAGAAAAAATCCTAAAAGCTGCGTACAAATTGTATCTCTCTAACAATGAACCCCCTTTTTCCCATCCCTAGATGTGTTTATATAGATACTCCTAATCTTGCCCAACAAGCAATTACCTTCTATTACAATTAGAATTTAAAGAAGGTACCAAAAACTGCCCAGAATACAATTATAATTAGAAAAAGGGCAAAACAGTAAATTCCTAGCCTTCTTTTCCAAGATCACGTGCGCGATTTCATTCAGCATATTCTTTGCAAATATCTCGAGTTATGCGCTTCGCTCATGATTTCTTCTTTCAATTCTATAACATTAGGAACCCAAATTATCGACGCAAATCGTTAATTCCCTTATCATCTCTAGGGCTCAAAAACTCTTCTCCGGTCAACTCTGATCTTCTTTCTTCCATTACTTGCTCCTGACAATGACGAATCTTTTCTAGCAACTCTGGTTGAAAATGAATGGTATAAACTCTTTCATTGTTTTGGACCGGGTCCTTGACTTTTAACTCCATCTTCTCAAAATCTCTGACTAACTCCTTTGAGGTTGTTAATAGGTTAAGTCTCTCCTTTCTACTTAAAGCATCAGCTACAACATTAGCCTTCCCTGGATGATAGTTTATCGAACAGTCGTAGTCTTTGATCAATTCCAACCATCTTCTCTGTCTCATGTTCAACTCCTTCTGCGTGAATATGTACTTTAAACTCTTGTGGTCCGTGAAGATCTCACATTTCTCTCCATAAAGGTAGTGTCTCCAAATCTTGAGTGCAAATACAATAGCAGCAAGTTCCAAATCGTGAGTAGGGTATCGGGATTAATATTCCTTCAGTTATCGAGAGGCATAAGCTATTACCTTCCCGTGTTGCATCAGTACGCATCCTAAACCCTTGTGAGAAGCATCGCTGAAAACCACGAAATCGCCTTTTTCATCAGGTAAGGTCAGAACTGGGGTAGTAGTTAGTCGCTTCTTCAATTCATGGAAGCTGTCTTCACATTTGGAGGTCCACTCAAACTTTTCACTCTTCCTGGTAAGTCGAGTCAGTGGCGTAGCTATCTTTGAGAAATCTTTCACGAATCTGCGATAATAACCAGCAAGTCCAAGGAAACTTCTAACCTCTGTTGGAGTCTTAGGTCTCTCCCAATCTGCTACGGCTTCTATCTTAGCGGGGTCTACAGAAATTCCTTCCCGCTCACAATATGTCCTAAAAATTGAACTTCTTTCAGCCAGAACTAGCATTTCGAAAACTTTGCATACAACTTTTCCTTCCTCAAGGCTTCTAGAACCAAACGGAGGTGTTCAGCATGTTCCTCAGGAGACTTAGAGTATATGAGGATGTCATCAATAAATACAATCATAAACTTATCCAAGTATCTCTTGAATACACGATTCATTAAATCCATGAAAGCAGCTGGAGCATTCGTCAATCCAAAAGACATCACTAGGAACTCGTAATGTCCATATCGAGTCCTAAAGGCAGTCTTAGGAATGTCCTCAGGCTTGATCTTCAGTTGATGATAGCCGAATCTCAAATCAATTTTCGAAAAATGCGTAACTCCCTTAAGTTGGTCGAACAAATCGTCGATTCTAGGTAGAGGGTACCTGTTCTTGATGGTCATCTTGTTCAGTTCACGATAATCAATACATAGTCGCATAGATCCGTCTTTCTTCTTTACGAACAACACTGGAGCTCCCCATGGGGATACACTAGGTCTGATTACACCTTTGTCAAGTAACTCTTGTAGCTGTGTTGCTAATTCCTTCATTTCCACTGGTGCCATTCTGTAAGGGGCTTTTGAGATAGGTGCAGTTCCTAGTGCTAGATCAATTATGAATTCTATCTCTCGATCCGGTGGCATTCCAGGCAACTCATCAGGGAAAACATCTTTAAACTGATTAACGACAGGAATCTCATCAATTGTAGGGGTCTACTTTTCTTTATCTATCACATGAGCCAGGTAGGCTTGACATCCTTGTCGAAGTAATCTCTTGGCTTGAATTATTGACAGAAAATCTTTAGCCGATTTTCGTCCGTGAAACGGGATTCTTATACCATTAGGTCCACTTAAGCTAACCTTCTTCCGACGACAATTTATTTGAGCATCGTAACGTGCTAACCAATCCATTCCTAGGATTACATCGAATTCCCCTAACTTAAAGGGAATGAGGTTTGCGTCAAAACGTTGACCCTGTAACTCTATAGAACAATTCGGGCACAATCGGCTCACTGGAATGACTTCCTGATTTGCTACTTCTATATTCAGAGTTCCCTCTAAGGGCACGGAATCAAGACTAAGCTTATTCATGAAGTTCTCAGAAATAAAAGATTTGGTAGCTCCAGAATCAACTAGAACACACGCATCCTCAGAATTTACTAGAAGCGTACCTGCTATCACATCGTTATTATCAATGGCATCTCTCACTGTCATGTTGAAGGTCCTTGTTATCGGCTTGTTGCTGGGAGGTGCTGGAAGTCGAGGCACTGGATTTTTCTTTGCAGGCTGTCGACAATCTCGGGACACGTGACCTTTCTTCCCACAATTGAAGCAGGTGACAGATTTGTCCTTGCAACTCGAAGCATAATGACCCTTTTGCCCACCGTTGTAATAGTTCACACTAGCTTGATGGCAGGGTCCAGGGTGTTTCCTCCCACATGTCTTGCATTCTGGCAATGGTGATCTTCCTTGCATCATGTTCACGGTTTGCTGAGGTTTGGATCTCTGATTGCTTCCTCTGGTGTCATGGTTCCCAATCCTCCTATTATTTGAGCTTCTACTCTCCCTCTTCACAAACGGCCTCTTGTCACTACGATTATCAGATCTCTTCACAAAATTGCTTCCACCACTCTGAAATTTTCTTTTCGTACCATCTCTGTCCTTCGGGTACAATTCACTTCCACTCTCAACTATCGCCGCTTTCTGGACTAAGGTTGCATAATTGGTAATTTCAAACACAGCGACTCGATTCTGTATCCAGGGCTTCAATCCTTGTTGAAAACGCTTGGCTCTCTTTTCCTTGGTGTCTACATGATAGGGTACGAACCTTGAGAGTTCTGTAAACTTGGCCTCGTAGTCTGCAACAGTCATCGTCCCTTGCTTGAGTTCCAAAAACTTGATTTCCATTTGATTCTCCAAATACTTGGGAAAATACCTTTCTAGAAACAACGCTGTAAATCTGGCCCACGGTATAACTGCTTTACCCTCCATGGCTCTCTTCGCTTCCCACCAGTAATTAGCTTCACCCTTCAACATATAAGCAGCGAACACTGTCTTCTTATCTTCTTCTACTCCCACAATCTCAAAAGTCTTCGCTATCTCTCGTAGCGAGATTCTAGCCTCCACTAGGTTAGTGGTACCTTTAAACTCAGGTGGATTCAAAGATTTGAACGATTTAAAAGTCACCGTAGTTTGGGTCAATTGAGTTGGAGGTGGATTTCCTCCTACTGGGTTTTGGTTCTGCTGTGGTTGAGGGTTCTGGGCATGTTGAAGAAGAAAATCCAGAAGTAGGTTCATCGGGTTATTATTCTGGTTCAGATTTTGAGCGGGTCCTGGTCCCGGGTTTGGAACTGGGTTCCGAGGTGGAACCTCATTATCTTGATCCACTTCGGGTTGAGGACGGGGGTTTCATGGGGGTCTTCCTCTTCTAGGTGG
Organism: Saposhnikovia divaricata; assembly: GCA_036435485.1. Taxonomy (NCBI): domain Eukaryota; kingdom Viridiplantae; phylum Streptophyta; class Magnoliopsida; order Apiales; family Apiaceae; genus Saposhnikovia; species Saposhnikovia divaricata. Next base: position 169,690,567 of record CM071594.1, on the reverse strand, counting down.
CATCTTTTTCTATTAAGAGCGAAAACAATAAGGCAGGTTATATCACAGGTATGCAGTTATATGACACCATTGCTGGCACAGTTATGACAGGCATTCATAAATATTTACTCTAGTCAAAATTTCTGGTTTCTCAAAATAAACCATACTCAAAGTCATGATTTCTCTCTCTTGTCTCTTGGTAAAACAATTACTCTTTTTTTTTATAAAAAGGTTCATGGTACTCGTAAAAAGAAAGAAACTAATTCAGGTTTTACTGGTGATTCTTATAAAATATTTAAGTTCCAAAACTCAATCGTCGTTTTGATCCTTGGTTTTCGAAAACCTTTCTCTCTTTTTTTTAAACTCATTTTGAGTCGTAGTATCTGAAAAGAATCTGACTATTTCAAGGGTAACATGGGAAATTAATATAACATGTTGTTCTATGCTAACACAGTTCTATAACAGATAAATGAGATAACAGTACTGCTAGCAGATCATAATATAATACTAATAAGATACCATACTGGTACAATCCATATCACGATACTGAATACATCCGTAATAGTACAGACCGACAATCTGAAGATAAATACATCGTGGAACATCTACTGTCATGCTAGTGCACGGAGATAATAAAGAAAGCACGGAGACTTTCCTTTTAACTAGTCTTGTCCCGAATAATGAATCTATTTTTTTAAATTATTTTTTCGACGTTCCAGATGTACGGATGGCAAGATCTAATGATTTTAGTGATGCGGTAATTTTTTAAAAAATTTCCTAGATTTATTTGGTTTGGTTTTATAACGGTCAAACCTGTCAAAGTAGACTTTCCTTTTAACTAGTCTTGTCCCGAATGATGAATCTATTTTTTTAAAATATTTTTTCGACGTTCCAGACGTACGGAGGTCAAGATCTAACGATTTTAGTGATGCGGTAATTTTTAAAAAAAATCCTAGATTTATTTGATTTGGTTTATAACGGTCAAACCGGTCAAAGTAGACATTCCTTTTAACTAGTCTTGTCCCGAATGATTAATCTATTTTTTTAAATTATTTTTTTGACGTTCTAGACGTACGGATGTCAAGATCTAACGATTTTAATGATGTTTTAATTTTTTTAAAAATTCCTAGATTTATTCGGTTTGCTTTTGTAATGGTTAAACTGATCAAAGTAGACTTTTCCTTTTAACTAGTCTTATCCCGAATGATGAATCTATTTTTTTTTTTTTTTTTTTTGACATTTTAAATGTACGGATGTCAAGATCTGAGGATTTTGGTGATGTGGTAATTTTTTAAAAAATTTCTTAGATGTATTTGGTTTGGTTTTGTAACGGTCAAATCGGTCAAAGTAGACCTTCTTTTTAACTAGTCTTGTCCCGAATGATGAATCTATTTTTTTTAAAAAAAAATTCGACGTTCCAATCGTACGAATGTCAAGATCTAACGATATTGGTGATGTGGTAAGTTTTTAAAAAATCTCCTAGATGTATTTGGTTTGGTTTTGTAACGGTCAAACCGATCAAAGTAGACCTTCATTTTAATTAGTATTGTCCCGAATGATGAATCTATTTTTTTAAAATTATTTTTTCGACGTTCCAAATGTATGGATGTTAATTATTTTTTTAACTGGTGCTTTCGTAATTTTTAAAAAAATTCCAAAATTAATTTGGTTTGATTTTATAATAGTCAAATAGTTCAAAGTAGACATTTTTTTCTAAATAAAAAAATTATTTTTTTAAAAAAATAAAAATATAATTTAAATTTTTGCTATTTTTGCATAGATTTTTTTTATTTATCTATCATGTTTAATTTTTTTTAAATTTTATAAATTTAAAATTAAAACATTAAAATTAGTGTTCCAATTTTTTTTTTAAATACCCAAAATAATTTAAGTTAGCAAGTGGACAGGTGGACAATGAGGTGAAATTTTGGGCGGACAATTCCCCCCAAACGAAATTTTCAGACACACCCAAAACACTTATTATACTTTCCCCGAAAACACTCTCTCCCTCTCAATCTCTCTCGACAAACCCTCTCTCTTCATACTCTCTGCACAAATTCTCTCCACAAACTCAATTTAGGAACTCTACACCTCAGATTGGTAATTGAATAAACATTTCTTTTTTTTTTTGACACAATGATAAAGCTTCATTAATTTCAATAAATACACAGCTGAGACAAACCCCCAACCGGCAGCACGACCAGATTGAAAAACAAAAATAAGCTAAAACACTTAGCTGATTTGTTTTCTGACCGTTTAACAACATAGAATTGAAACATTCTTAGAACTGAAAATGAATTCAAAGACGACCCAACAAATCCAAAATGCACCAACATCCCTGAAAACAGTAATATCGCAATTGACCTTAACACATAAAAACCGTTGGTAGCCCAATGTTCAGAAGGAGCACCCCAGCTATCTACTTGCCGGTAACCAGCTATAGACTTACTTGCCGTAAGTGAAAACTAAAACTCCCCGAGGTTGAACAATATCCCGTTGTGAAAGGTGAGCTTTTGGAATAATTATCACTATCCCAGCCTCGATGCGGTTTTTCCAGATCTCCCGAAATCTCAATTGAAACATTCTCATCGTACGAACATAACGAAGCACAACACAACAAAACATATTAAAATATACAAACAACATACGCATAAAGCGTTATTTCGCCCAAAGCGATACACTTCAAAAAGTCAAAGATCTCGGATTGACACCAAATTTTGATATGGTGTTAGTGAGGAGATTTTGAGTCCAAGAAATGTGTTTATTTGATATTTCGAGTTCTAAATCAGGGCAGATCTGAAACAGAAACTCGAACGGGTTTTTCGAAATTTTTGGAAAAATTCCGATTTATGGAGGAAATGAAGGAGATTTGAGAAGGTGGATGAAGGTTTGGTTGGAGAAGGAGGAATGAGGAGGAAGAGGAGACCTCCGGCCGGTGGATAAATCACCGCCGGAGGGGAATAAACCACCGGACTGAACTTTGGACGAAGAGAGAGAGAGACTAGGAGACAGAGAGAATATATTGACCAAGCCTTAAGTTGCTTTGTATTAGGCGAATAAACATTTCTTATTTCCCATTAGTTAGATACTTGACTCATTTCAAATTTCTTTTTTTAAAATTGCAGGCAATTAGGCTTCAACTTTTGGATTTTTATAGGTAAATCATCTCTAACTTATTTCGATTTACATTCAAAGTGTTTATATGTGTATTTTGGCAACAGAAAAAAGTATTTATATGTGTGATTTTTGTATACCCATTTCCTTGATTTAGGGATTTGGATATTTAGGGATTTTCTACTCATTTTTTGTATTCCCATTTCCTTGATTTATGTGTGTATTTTTGTATATTTGATGCTTTCCTGTAATTATACCCAAGTACCCGAAAAACTGTTCCTAGAGACTCACCTCCTCAGCTCAATCTATCGCGGTGTGACTAGGTATTTTATATTATCTCCAATTTTCTTTAGTTATATCTTTTACCGATTTTGTTCTAATAAGGATATATACTTGTATGTTGAACATGTATGATCAGACATAGATGGACAGGGAGATATGAAGCTCATTTGTGGGATAAGAATTGATGGAATGAATCTCAAAACAAGAAAGGCAGCTAGACAAGGTAATTTATCATTACATTGTCAGTGCTACGTTTTCCTTTCTTCCTTTAAATTTCATGTTTCTTTCGTGATAATAAAACTCTTTTTTTTTTACTTGCTTCTGTACGTTGGCTGGTCTTGCTATGCGGAACCCTTATGGCATGCAGTTTATCTTGGTATGTGTATAAGTTTTTGGCTCTTTGTTTAGCTGATTAAAGCTCTGTGGCAGAATTAGGGTCTGATTTGTTTAGTACATACAGTGAAAGTCAGTCCTGCAAGGAATAAAACAGCTTAACAGTTAGTCCCCTCTTAGTTTACAAGTTGCACCATCTTTCCTTAAAGTCCCTTTGTAGAATCGATTCTTAAATCTTACTTAGCCGCACATATATTCTATGCCCATCTATCATGTTATGCCATCACATCCAATCACCAAATCTCCAATGTACATAAAACACACACAAAAAGTAGTAAGAATAATAGTAATAACAATAATAAAACTGAATTGCAGAAGCAGCTTGACATGAAAAATGGGGAAAGCATTTTCTTCATCTACTAAAAAAAGACGTTATTAGTGAAGCTCCATCTGTGCAAAACAAGTCTTCGTTATCATCCTGGAAAGCTAGTAGTAAGAGTTTCTCATACAAGAAGAGCAACAAGTACGCGTTCATCCCCGATAATTTTTCCACTCTTGAACAGGTTGGTTTTGTACTTGTATCAGTATATACAATCTATTTTACGCATTCATATAAGTTATTTCAATTAGAATCTCTGCAAACTGTAGTTATAAAGTAAAGGTTCTTACCCTGTCCAATTTTTTGTATTATTTTACGAAGAAATTTATGAAGCTGTTTGCTTGAATTAGTTTTTTGGACTAATTAGGAGCTATTACAGTTGGTTCAGTAATCTAATTATAAGACTGTTTAAAGGTCTTTCTTAATATTTTTGCCACCACTGCTTTGATGACTTCTATGAATATGCAATCGAGCTGAAAGAGAGAAGAAAGGACAGAGCGGAACTTGATTTTCTTTCATTCAAGATAGATTGCAATTTACCCCCATACGGTGTTCATAAACTAAGATTGAACTCTAACAAACTTGTAACAAACTTAGGTGATGTGACAAGATTAGTGACAGCAAACTCTTAAACAAGCAGGCAAGCTGTTTCCCACTTATTCTCTAACATGCTTGAGGCTTAGAATCTTTGTAGGAGGATGAGATCATCATGTCATCGTGATTTGGACAACTGATGCATTTAAATGTTCATGATTTGTTTCGTGCACTTGTTATTTTTTGCTTAGATATATAGTAGAGTTGTATTTGTTTATGATTGAAGCAAAAAATTTGAGTAAGAGGTAGGAAACTAGGAATGGGCATTCGTTGCTAGACTGGCAGGTTGTAGAGTTTAGATTTGGACATCAACACTTACTAGCTCGTGGAAGTCGGATGTTAGACTTGCAAATTACAATCATTAATTTACTGTTAGTAATAGCATATGAATAGTAGCATGTGCGTGGCTATATCTAATTTTGGCTCTTTGTTTAGCTTATTAAAGCTTTTTCTAATTTTATGCATGCATTAATGAAGAATTTTTTTGTTTCATTTTCTCTGGCTTTTTTCGAAGGCAAGTTGAGATGTAAAGGTGTGCAAACTAGAGATGTTCAAAAAGCCTAAAACCCGAAATCCGGCTCGGCCCGATCCGGAAAAATCCCGAAAAAAGCCCGGCCCGAGGGCCTAAGACGGGCCTCCTATTTCTCATCAAGCCCGGCCCGGCCCGAACCGAAGCCCGAAAAGCCCGGTTTGGCCCGGATAAAAGCCCGGGCTTTTTTAAATATCCGGATAAAATTTTGATTTTTTATAGATAAAATCTAAAGTTATATAATATTTTTGATTAATTTTAAGAATATTAAACTTAGAAATAGAGGGAATGTGATTGATCATGAGGCAAGGAAGAATCAACAATATACAAGATAAACTCTTCTTTAAAGAAGACTAATTGAGTGTAGAGGATGTGCTTCTCGAAATAGTCATATGCGAGAAGATTTATATGGCTAATGGTTGCCTTAAGTCATAACGCAGATTATGAGTAAAAAATTCTTGAGTTGCAGTGATGTTTTATGATAAACAAGTATTATGCTAGTAATTTTTTAGTATTAGGTTTCGTGGTCTCTTTTTATGTATTCTAGATTATAGAAGTTCAAGGACGTAAATATTTAGAGATTGTTTCTTTAGTAAGATTTTATTTTTTTGTATATTAATATATTAGCTTTGCAAAAAAAAGAGAAAAATTACATATATATAAATTTTAAAAAAAGCCCGAAAAAAGCCCGGCCCGATTTTTTAAAAAGCCCGGCTCGATTGTTAAAAAGCCCGGATAAAGCCCGGCCCGAAGGGATTTTTGTGCATCTCTAGTGCAAACAACATCAATTCTAATGCTGGCCAACGCAGCTTCACTCTCACATGAGATACACATACGTAGAAATTGAATATTAGACTTTTTCTTGTATTATGTTATGTGGTTAGTTTTGGTAGTTAGTTATATTTTGAGAAGTATTTGTATGGTGTGGATGGGATGAAAACTATTTGGACGGCTAGTAGGATGGGTTTGAATGTATGTTGAATGTTTTGGATGGGTTTCTTTATGTATGAAATTAAATATTGCAGAAATTTTAATTACAACATTACATTTGATATTTTTAGTGTTGCATTTCTACTGGTGCATAAGGAATACAGCGTTGCATTTGATATTTTATTGTTGCATTTCGTAAATATAGTGTTGCATTTGATAAGGAGCTAGTGTTTTAAAAATCTAATGAAAGCGTTGCATTACATAGCTGTGGGCCCCACTGCTGAAGTGGCACGTGGGCCCCACTGCTGACGTGACAAGTGGACCCACTGTTGACATGGCATGCTAGGCCCTACTACTGACATGGCACGTGGGCCCCATTATTGACGTGTCACGTGGGCCCCACTACTGACGTGGCATGCTCGGCCCCACTGTTGACGTGGCATATGGGCCCCACTGCTGACATGGAATGTGGGCCCCACAGTTGACGTGGCATGCCAAATGGACCCACGACTGACTTGACATGCTGGTGGGACCCACTTTCGTGACCTGGATTTTGGACTGTAGCTAATGTCAAATGCAACATTTCACTACGCCATAAATGACTTTACACAACATTTTTGCATGGTGTTGTCGTCTTAAAAAGTGATGCTGTAGCTATTTTCATCTTTACCTATTACAACACCTAGTATTTATGTTAGCCTAGACATGATAAGTGTTGGCGTAGATGTTGTATAAACAAAAATTTTATATTATTAATTAAATATTCATTTTACATAAAAGTAATAAAATTCTTTAAAAAATGATTTATTTATTTTATTAGAATTTGAATTGGAGTAAGTGATGCTTCTTTTTTAAAGTAATGTATTTTTCAATAATTTTAAAATTAACAAATTTTAAAAAAAGAATATGTTTTTCAAGAAATTATATAAATTAAAAATAATTAACATTAAATAACACTTTACATAAAGAGTAAAAAAAATTTGTGAAAATGAATTTGTTTATTATGTATAGAATATTAATTAAAATAGTAGTGAATGATAATTTTTTTTAATAATTTTAAAATGAACAAATTTTGTAAAAAAATTTAAAAAATTGAAATTATTAAAATACTAAGAAAACTGTTGACAAAATTTTGATGAAAGAACTTGAGCGGCAAATTTACTGCCTCCCAGCCCTTTACCCAAATTTTATACAATTATTATCTGAAGTCAAGTGTCAAAAATAGATACACCCACTCTCTCATTGCAGGCTTGCAGCGCTCAACTAGGGTTTTGCGAGTAATGGGTTTCAGCTCAGTTAGATTCAATTAGAGCTTCAAGATCCATTTACAACTTTGGAAAATCAAGATTAGGGATCGAATTTCAATTCAAGGCTTCATACCGGTTCAATCAGAGCTTATAAATTTGGGTTTAAACTTAAGGTAGTTCTCCCCAACTTTAATTTGCTACATGTAATTCTTTTTGTTAATTTGTGTTGTTAGTTTTGTGTATTGTATATGTATATGTATATGCATGTGTATGTTAATTGGTGTTCTAAATTTTGTATATAGGTGTATCTGTTATATATAGGTGTATCTGTCTCTGTTTCTCTTCTCTATCCGTCTCCCTCCCTCTTTCACTCTCTTTTTTATTTTCTCTCCCTCCCTCTGTGCATCTCTCTCTCCGTCTGCATCTCTCTCTGTGCATCTCTCGTGTGAATCTGATTCTGCTAATGGTGTTCACCCTGTTGATTTCATTCGCTGTCGGATTGACTTGCTCTATAAATTCTGGTATGTTTCCTTCCGGGTTTACAGAATTTGTTTTATGTTTTCTTCCAGGTTTTCTGTTTTAAAATTTCTTTAACATTGTAAAATTTCTGTAAATTTCTTTGTTTATGCGTGCTCGTGTCTATTTATTTATGTAGTGTTATGACTAATAACGTACCATTTGCAATTGGTGATATAATAGAAGTCATTTAATTTGTAAATTTATGTATATTGTATTTAGAGGATAAGACATATCGTCACTGTAAATTGTCTGCTGTTTCCAAAATAATTGTCCTGTTCAAATAGATTTACAATGTTAAAGAAATTTTACATGTTTTATCGAGATGAGCAAAGAAGATTTTTAGGACTTTATAAGCAGGGAATGAAGTTGTAGAAGATTAGATTAGACATATTTGGTTGCTAATAAGAATTAAGGCAAGGAGAGGGGTATTCCTATGCAAGGAGAGGGGCATTCCCTACATTCAAAGCCAAGGGATAATTACAATAACTAAGATTTTAAATCTCTTCTTCAGCTTTGTTAGTGAATGGAGGCAATGCATTTGATTTGTTTCTGTTGACTTTGTATACACAAAGGTAGTTGTCAGAGGAACTTACAGAGAATGGAATATTATCCTTTTAACTTTTATTATCCTTTTACTGACAGCTTTCAGAGGAAGTCCTCTGATTCTGAATCTACACTCAATGTGTCCTCTCTTGGACATGCTTTACATGCATATGTGAATGGAGTATTTGTAGGTAAGCATCACTTTCAGACTTGCGTTCATATCCAATGTTCATACTCAAACATCTGATTATACATTCATATCCAATGTTCTTCACGTCCTGAGAATAAATCCCACTAAATCTGCTTTATTTTACTTGGTCCTTTATTGACAGAAAACATTTGATGCCACTGTACGTTATTGTAGTAATATCCAAATGAATGATGGCTTGTCCTTTATTAGTTGTTGTCTCAAGAGTATTAAGCTGTGACAAAAGAATGCTAACTTGTCTTTTATAAGTTTCATGTCAGGCTGCTGATCTGGTAAACATCGTTAATCTGCTTTTGCAAAATATTTTCATCTCAAAATTTTTTTTTTCTACTGAAATTTTATTATTGCCTTGAGATTTTGATCCTCAGGTTGCTAGGTGGTGTTGTGGTCATAGCGGCAAATGCTGGTGGAGCATGGACTCCAATTGGTGATGTTACAACTATTATGCTCTGGATACATGGTCAAATATCCACGTTGTAGACTAGGAAAGTATTCTCATCCTTTTTCATATCTAGACAAAGATTGTTTTTCCAGTACGATTATATGATGCATAATGTCATAATTGTGTAAGGAAGGTAGAGAGTCCAATAGATAGCACCACAGACTTGCATATGATAAATCATTTCTGTACCTGGATGGCTTGATACTTCACTCAGTTATTAAGTTTGAGATGGATAATTGACTAGCATAAGTGCACATTTTGTAGAACCACATTAAGGTTGTTACTTGTGTTTAATGCTGAAGTTTATATATATAAATGTGAATGAGAGCAAATTTAAAGAAAATTCTTAGACATTGACATATTTTTGTAGTTTAAAAATAGGAGGACAATATGATAATATCCATATAAATCTAACATCTGTACCCTGCAATTCGTAATTTATCTTAAGGTCCTGGTTAGAATTAAGATTTCTAATCTTACGAGATTCGCCGTGTTGTTAGGATAAATTGTCACTGCATTTTTGTATTCCTACAGGACTTGTTTATTCCATCAGTGGTTTCTCTGGCTGTGCCCATGACTCTATTGTCCTTCACCAGGTACTCTTCTTGCAATTACAACTACATTCGGAGTCTTTGTGTAACTGTTCAGTGCTTGATTGATAAATCATTTGAAAAGTAAAGCATCTATTATGGCCTTTCAGTGATGTTAATGGGAATGGGAAGGATCCTAAAAGTTCACAGGGATGTTATATGTGAAAAGTTTCAACTAATAAAATTGTGGAACAGTTGGTGATAGTTTTTTTATTTACACCTTGTAGGATTTGAGAAGGCAATGTTTAGGAGAATGAATGAGAAGAAAAATGGGGCAAAGCAAAGTTAATGAAATTGAAGGTCCAAGATGAAGTCGATACAAATGTGAAAAAGGTCCGGAGGAACTTGACATGGATACATAGACTCTCTAGTGTTAGACATACTTTTTTGTATTTTCATTTCCTTAAGTAAGGATATTTTCCAAACTTGTAAACCTTCCTTTGATGTTCTTGTTTTGTTTTAGAGTTGTGGATTATAAATTTTGTAATGGCATAAATGATTATGTTTGGTCATGAAATGAAAAGAACATACTTTAGCTATTATTGCATTTATTATTGTGGAAGATGAATATATATATATATATATATATATATATATATATATATATATATATATATATATATATATATCTGGATTATTGGACTGTAAGCCCACTTCCTTCTGTAAGCAGGTATTGGGCCGTAAGTACGAGGCCCAACACGACGCAATGGACGAGGGTTGTACCTGGGCCAGGAATATCTGGGTCTTCTTAACATATTGAATTTCTTTGTCCAAACAAATTAATCCAATGCTGACGATGTATTATAAATAGATATTTATATTACATCAAACTTGGGGACCAAGTTTATTACAGTGACTCCATATATTAAATTATTAAATATATTATTACTAACAGTGGGTGAAGTCGATAATTATCCCAGATAAAGTGAGATGACTATTCTAAATTTCAATTAATTCCATTTATTTTTTACTGCGTAATCCCATTTTCAAAATTTTACAAGCCATATATTTTTCTTTAAGTAAGCTACCGACTAAGACGGGTGGTAATTTTTCCGAATTTAAATTCGCAAAAATATTCGAAGTCAACGGCGCAAACCACGGTCAAGGGGGCGAAGGCGGCGGCGGCCCCTGTAATATTATAGGGGCCGCCTGTCACGTGAGGACACGTGTCCTCAAAAGCTTAAAGCCTTCTAGTATAAATTGTACTCTTTTACTCCAATTATATCACCCAGTTTTGAGGGAGCTCTCTAGCGGAGTACCTGGGCCCACAAAAACATTAAAACACACCCCCTACCCCTGAATTAATTCCAAACAGTTTAAAAACCAGGGGTATTTTAGACATTTCACTAGGGGGACAATAAAGTAAAGTGCAATCATTACGCTAACAGTGATCAATATCAGCCGTTAGATCAAGTGTACTCCGATCGATATCACCGTTGGATTAATCTAAACAACAACTGCATAACATAATATATATACTCGCCCACACCTGATTAATTCCATTACTAATTTTCATTTAAATTAGTTATATTTCAAAATACTATTGGCTGTAATCGAATACGATGAATACGGACTACGAAGGACGATACCACAAATCAAAGAGGAACCAATACAGGCTAACAAATACAAGCCAAGAAATACAGATGCAGTTCCCTTCCTTGAAGGACTACGCCATCAGCAAATTCAAAGGGAACTGCAGGAAGATCGACCACTGCCAAATCGAATACAGACCCCTCACACCACACAACGCACAAGGGATAGTAGACATCGAGATACATGATGGGAGACTGGACATCGACCAATCAAGACAAGCATGGTACAGACTGCCAATATATGGACACTTCCAGCTAAATTTCTTCTCCAACTCCTTCTTCTCGCTGAACGATGATATACCATGGAAGGCAAAGATAAAAACAAGCCACACAAACATGAAGACGGGGATTACTTTTTGCAGCATCAAAGCTCGATTAAAACTATCAACAGAGAAACACTCCGTACAAATAAGCTGGAAATCCCCCTCAGTAAAAATATTAACTGCGCATGTGACACATGACCAAATCGACTTCGGACACGTAGACAGAGCCCCACCGCTGTTAATTGAACCCGAGAGAGAAGCAATTACAATGGAGGAAAACGACAGGAACAAGGGCACATTCCTTCCACTGACAATTGGACAGGGAGAGACATACCAACAGACATTAAGATCAGCATCCTCGAGACACAGCACATGCGAAGACACCAGAAGCAGGAAAGACGAGGATATAACTAACACCCTATCACACAGGCGGGCAGAATCAGCAGCGGATAGGTTCATACACCTCACACCGAACGTACTCGCAGATATCGTGAAGAATACAACAACTCCAATAATCCAGAGAAAGAAAAATGTCTTTCGTTGGGCTCGATATTCGTTCAGGGTCCGTAGGTTGAATGAGGCTTTTCTTGATGGATCGGCGTTGCCCAATGGACATGTGACCAAGGGCTATGTGTCCATGCCGAAATATGGGCCTGGTTTGTTGGATCGTCGTGGAAAATATGTCCTCCTCAAGGGAATCCGTTTTTTTGGCACTTACCGTGTGTATTGTGCATTTGTGCCTGTAAAGGCCGAGGGTGCTCCGTCGATGTCGGATGTGGTGATGGAGAGTGCCTCTGTATGCTTGCAGGGCGTTGTCAATTTATCTGTCGTCCTCGATAGGAAACCCCACGGGGATGCTATTCCCGATTATGGGGATGTGTTTGACACCAGTAAGGGTGCGTCTCCCGTGGATGCGTGTCCACGGAATGATCAGGTCGGTAGGTTTCAGCTGTTGTTGCGCCGGAAGGTTGTTTTGAAGTCATCTACTGCGATGCAAGTATGTGCTTTCGACTATGCCGTCAATTTCTTCCATCGAACCTGGGTGGAATTGCATGATTATGACGAGGAAAAACGTGGAGGGAATTATAGGAATCTGGCTTCGAATGCCATCCGGTACTATGTATCATACGATAGCTCTCCGGAGAGCTACTGTATTCCTAATTTGAATTGTTGTATATCTTTTTAATAGATATTATTTTTATGAACTCCTGGGCTCTTTTCACTAACGCTTAATATATATATATATATATATATATATATATATATATATATATATATATATATATATATATAGTAAAGTTCTATGGAGTACTGTTTTAATTGGAGTACTTGGAGTACATATACGTTCTGCATTCAAAATATTTTAAAATTTATTATTTTGCAAACCTTGTTATATGAATATCATAATTTCATTGATAATCTTGAAAATCATATATGTTTTTCAATATGTTCATCTTGAAATTTTTTTATATTTTGCAATCGGAATATATATGTTTTGCAACACAAATGTGTTTCGCAGAACAATTCATTTTGCAATATTTAGTTAGCAAAACATACAAAATTTTTAATATTTTCGATGAAATAGTGAAGGTAGTGTTTTTCGTAGTTCGTTCACAGGGAAGGACTCTCAATATTGATTTCGAGTAGATTATCTCTTACAATCTAGAAGTGTGAAAAATGGGGGGGGGGGGTTTGATTTGGTTGTGGTGTTTTATCAAACACCTTGAACACAAGAAATAAATTGCTACAAATATACAACTAAATGAATGGCAATCACCCAATTTTTACCAACACAACAACACAATGATTAAATTAGAAAGATATAGGGTTATTTGGCCCAAGGATAATGCAAATCAAGCATTTCAACCCAACAACCAAAATATATCCAACTCTACCTAACCAAGATAATTGGTGAAGCACACAATCACTTATTTCTCTTCTATTATAAACACTAATTTAGTGAAGCACATAAATTAGTTCTCTTGATACTAGCAACCAATAGTGAAGCACTACCAATTTAACCAAATCAAGGAATCAATCAAAGAGAGGTTAGGACAAACCCAAGGATGAGAAGCTCAACCTAGGTATTTGCACTTAAAGCTTGAGAATTTAGGTACACTAAACTTGTGCTACTATAATGAATGTACTAACAATTACGGATTAGCACAACAATTAGCAATTGATATTACAAGAAGAGCAAATTGAAGCAACTTACAATTCTCCAAGCAAAATCATAAACAATACAACTCAAGAATTCAAGATAGAGTGAAATAGATCTTACTTAAATTGAATGGGTTTAGTACAAGAGATGCTTCCTTGAGCCAAATAAATGGAGTTAGTTACTCATAATCAATGCTAGATTATGAGTAATTGATGTTTCTCTCTCTACTCTACTAACCCTAATTTTGTTCTTGAAGAGGCAAAAAAAAGATGAAGAAGTTAGATGTTAAGGATAAGATATATGGTTGTGTTTGGTTACATTTCTTTTTAATACACAGCAGGACTTGTACGGCCTGTTGAACGGCCGTGCAGCAACCCGTACAGAAAAACTGCTCCTTTGAAAGGCCTGTCGAACGGCCGTACAGTAGCCCGTACGAGATAAAATCTTCAAGATAATACATTAAACACCTCCCGACATCGCGAGCTTTCATCTTCTAACTTCCCTCTTGAATAATCTTCGCTTTCATGCCCAAATTAAGCCATCTTTTCAACAATTAAGCACGAGGCACTGAAAGATGAAAAACATAATTAATATCGATAAAACAACATTTGAAACTAACAAAAATGCAAGAGAATAAAAGACAAAACGTGTATAAAATACACATTATCAAATCTTCCCCCACTTAAACTTTGCTAGTCCCAAGCAAACTAAATTTAACATAACCATATACTCCTAACTAGTACCACTTCCGTAGGTGATCACGGTTGCATTTGGCATATGCAACAAGCCCTAGGAACCCCTAGGTAGCCCTAGTGGACGAGTGAGGTCTCGTGAGGGTTTATAGATGATGTACCCACAAAATCACAAAAATCACCCATAAACAAAAAACTAACAATACCTACTAATTAAACTTACTACTACAATCACATGTCCGAGTCGTCTACTTGTAACTAAAATCAAACATATAGAGCTATTCACCTTGTCATCCACTATAACGAGCTAACAACCAATTCAAGAATCAAGATAACACACCTTGTGCAAAATGTAACCATGACATTAAAGCTAGAATGAATGCACTTCAATCGTGAACACTAGACAAGATTATCACAAAGCATACACGGCTTCGCATTAAGAAGATGAAATTATATGGTGAAAAATCTCACATCTCTCAATTATGCATCACACAAGTATGGGCTAGAGATTTCACTCAACTCCAAGTCTAAATGCATGCGCTCTACTTGACCTTGCATGTTCACCTAAATTCAGTATTGCACCAAAAATAAGGAATTCATAAAATGGGTTGTAATGAGGCTTGGGTGAAGGTGTGAAAATTTAAGTTCAAGGGAGGCGTAAAAGTCTCGCTAGTTGAGTCAAAATGACGCTTGCTCGCTTCATCCACCAAATTCTCAAACTAAAGAATGTCTTCACTCATTTACAATTACAAAACATAACCACATTTACCAAGAAAATTGAAACAAAATAAAGTACAAAGATTTATTGCTTTTTTTTCTCTTTTTTTTTACATCCCCTTTATTATTATTTTTTTAGCAAAGGGAATGCATAACATACAAAAATACTACAAAGAACTTTGAACCACATCTAGATATACACATCAAACTAGTTCCCACTTACAATAATTAACATTCTTCCTCTTCACAACATCTCCAAATTCTCATGCTCAACAATCAGTTCTTTCCAAGACTCAACTAGCTCAATTAGGTCGAGAGTGAAGTATTTGGCTTTGACACATGTATAAAAGGAGAAAGTGACGAAGAAAAATATTGATATAAGCTTCAAAGGGGTAACTAGGGATTATTTTCATGGTTCACAACCTAAAAAGGTCAAAAAAATTATCCTAAATAGAATTTCCTTATTATGGTGCACCCATGAATGAAGGTTTAATGCAAGCTCTAGAGCAACAAACACACATAAAGAGGGAGCAACACACAAGCAAAAGAATCATCGTTTAAGGCCTCACAAGGTTTAAATTGTAATAACATCTTCTCGATTTGATTCCATGCATTCTAAGAGATAATCGTCATGTTTACAATTTAATTACGACAATCTAGACTTTTCATGCCAGTTTAAGTGAGTGTGTGCAATAAGGTGCATCAAACTTATAGATTCACATCAAATTGATAATGCTAGGCACGAAATAGGAGAAAACAAGACTACAAGCTCACAATGTCTTAAATTTCACAAACAAGTAAACACGCTCATGACTAAACTTATTTCCCAAATGCAAACAAAACGGGCATCAAATGAAACAAAAGAGATTACTAATACTATCTACATATTATATTACAAAGATATACAAAAACAATCCTTCCCCCACTTAAAACATGGCATGTCCTCATGCATGACAAATAAAAATGAGGGAGAAACAAAGTGAAAGAAAACTCCCCTAAAAATGAGCAACGAGGATCGGGAGCACCATCATATTTGCCAGACTCCAACTCCGCAACTGGAAGCCACGAATTGAATGAACGCCACATACCACAATCAACCTAACAAAAATAGCCGACAAGCCAATATCCAACTCCCCTCAAAGCCCTGCAATACACTAATTAAGGAAATAGAAATAATAAAAATATTTGTTTTTTTTAAAAAAAATAAAATAAAATAAAATACAATAAACTAGCTAACCAATTAATAATAAAATCAAAAATTAAATCTTAAAATGAAATAATAATAAAATCAAAAATCAAATTTAAAACTAAAATAAAATAAAATAACTAAGCAATTAATAAAAAAAAATTAAAATCAAAATTCGAAAATCAAATTTAAAGTAATTTAAATTGATTCTTGAATATATAAATTATTTAGTTTTAGAAAATGAAAAACAAAAATCAAAATTAAAAAGAATTAAAAATTTTGGTTCTTGATTTATTTATTTATTTTTTTTAAAAAAAGTAAAAATAAAATAAAACAAAAATAAAATAAACTAGCTAACTAATTAATAATAAAATCAAAAATTAAATTTAAAATTAAATCTTAAATTTATAAAAATTGTTTAGTTTATAAAATTAAAAACTAAAAATCAAAATTAAAAATAATCAAATTTTGGTTTTTGATTTTCTGATTATTATTTTTTTAAAAAAAATAAAATAAAATAAAATAAAATAAATCACTACCTAATTAAAAATAAAATCAAAAAACAAAATAAATTAAATATAAATTCATTTCTGAATTTATAAAAAAAATTAGTTTAGAAAATAAAAAAATTAAAATCAAAATTAAAATGAAAGAAGTAGTGAATAAAAGTAAATAAAACAAAATAAAATAAAATAAAACAAAAAGAACTAAACAATTAATAATAAAATCAAAAATAAAATTTAAAATAAATATAAATTGATTCTATATAAAATTAAAATAAAAACTAAAATCAAAATTTAAAAAGTGAATAAAAGTAAACAAAATAAAAATAAAACAAAACACAAAAAAGAATACAAAAACTAAACAAAGAAAAAAAAACAAAAAACAAAAACAAAAAAAAGAAAAAGGGGGGGTTGCGGTCGTGAAGAGTGGGTTTGAAAATGGAGGCGTTGGAGTAAAGGGAATAGACAGGGGAGATGGCGATGGGTTGGTTCGGAGTGGTGGCGCAGGAAGTTGTGGATGCGGCTGTTGGGCGGATAGGTGGTGTCGAGCAGCTGGTGTGGATGTGGGTGAAGGATGGTGGAGATGGGTCGGAGGGTGTTGAAGAAGATGAAATGGTGGTGGAGAGTGGTAATGGAGGATGGAGGTTGAATTAGGGAGGAGGCGTGGTGGTGTTAAATGGAGTTGTGTTGATGGATGGCGGGATTGAATGGTGAAGAGTGTTGGACAGTGGTGCGGTGGTAGGAGGAAAGGAGACAAATGTGTAAGATTGTGGTGGTTGCAGGAAGGGGGTAGTGGTCGAAAGGATGTTGTGAAGGGAGAAGACGAACGAGAATGAAGGTGTTGCAGGGGACGGTGGCGGAAATGGTGGACTGCGGGTGGTGTTGATAACGGAGGGAGGCTCTGCCGTTTTATTCTTTTTTTTTCAAAGAGTTGCACGGGCTGTACAACAAGCGGGTGAGGGGTCCAAAATTTCACTCATTTTGAACTAGAACTTGGATAGACGCCAAAAAAATTTGCACGGGCTTGTGCACGGTCTGTTGAATGGCTTGCACCCCGTACGGTAGCCTGTACAGAAAATTTCCACAAATCCTTGAATGCTTGAATAAAATACTAATTCCTGAAAACATGAAACAAACAAATCAAGGTACGAGTGGAATAAACATAAAAATTATAAAAATTAGAATTAACGATACTAAATATTATTGAGAGGGGCGTAATTATTACATTTTTTTTAAATCTATTATAAAATTCATTAATCGCACCACAAAAATACATAATTTTTTTTTGGGTTATTTTCATAGAATTAAAATAGATGAAAAATGGAATCCCCACTCACTAATATTTAGATCAATCCTCAAATCCACAATATGCATAACATCATCCATAAATGCAAGCGAGGAACAAAATCTAACACACGCATAAAAATATATAAACACATGCGTACCTTGGGTTGCCTCCTAAAAGTGCTTTGTTTATTGTCGTTGGCTCGACTTATTTATACAACTATTCTAACTAATGAGGTGAAAAAGCAAATAAATGCACATACCTACGAATCAATAATAAGAACAAGGTGTGCAAATATACCTTTGATCCATAAAAGTATAAAAATATTTTTATGATCTTCACATCTTCAAGAGACTTTGAAAAAGAAAAGTAGTTAGAAAAATCGTCAGAATAATCATTATAACTACGACTCAAAAATTGTTCCCAAATTGGATCCTTATATACCCAAGCAAAAATTTCAACCTCATCAATCTTAAGCTCAAATTCCTTCTCAATTTTAATTGGACATTCATCAATTTTTATCTCATCTACCAATTCATTAAGCACAAAAGTATTTTCTATGTTTGGTAGATCCTCAACTACATCCAATTTATCATTGTCAAGCTTAGGGCAATCGTCAACTAAACAAGAAAATTCATCATGCACAACATTTTCATTAATTACAAAACAAGAATCGTGATTAGTAGGAGAATTGACCTCCTCTAATCGACTCACGGTTTCGGCTAGTTGGCTCATTTGCTTTTCTAAGTTGGATATGATTTGAGAAGTGTTCTTTTCCAAGTTGGATATACTTTGATAAGTGGTGTTTTGGAATTGGAGGTTGTTTGCCGCCATTTGTTTAATCATCTCCTCTAATGATGATAAGGAAGATGAAGAAGACCCTTGATGGTCTTGGGAATTATATTGCGGATCATAGCATTGATTTTCACAAGCATATGAATAATCGATGCTAGGAGGGTAAGGAGCATAGCATGATTTTGTAGAATATAAAGAATTCACCTGATACGCATTAAAATTCTGATAAGAATTAAAATCTTGATATCGTTCTTGATCATAGGTGAAATCTTGAGCGTTATTCCAACCAAAATAGTTATCCATCGTCTCTTGAAAGAGTTAGTTCATGTTTATGTACAATAAACATGAAGACACACTAATAAAAAAAACAAGAAGAAATTATATACAAAGATAAAATCTAAAATATAAGAAACAATTAACTCAAAATTAATATTGTTGCCTTCCCCGGCAGCGGCGCCAATTTGAAGGTAGTGTTTTTCGTAGTTCGTTCACAGGGAAGGACTCTCAATATTGATTTCAAGTAGATTATCTCTTACAATCTAGAAGTGTGAAATGGGGGGGGTTTTGATTTGGTTGTGGTGTTTTATCAAACACCTTGAACACAAGAAATAAATTGCTATAAATATACAACTAAATGAATGGCAATCACCCAATTTTTACCAACACAACAACACAATGATTAAATTAGCAAGATATAGGGCTATTTGGCCCAAGGATAATGCAAATCAAGCACTTCAACCCAACAAGCAAAATATATCCAACTCTACCTAACCAAGATAATTGGTGAAGTACACAATCACTTATTTCTCTTCTATTATAAACACTAATTTAGTGAAGCACATAAATTAGTTCTCTTGATACTAGCAACCAATAGTGAAGCACTACCAATTTAACCAAATCAAGGAATCAATCAAAGAGAGGTTAATACAAACCCAAGGATGAGAAGCTCAACCTAGGTATTTGCACTTAAAGCTTGAGAATTTAGGTACACTAAACTTGTGCTACTATAACGAATGTACTAACAATTACGGATTAGCACAAACAATTAGCAATTGATATTACAAGAAGAGCAAATTGAAGCAACTTACAATTCTCCAAGCAAAATCATAAACAATACAACTCAAGAATTCAAGATAGAGTGAAATAGATCTTACTTAAATTGAATGGGTTTAGTACAAGAGATGTTTCCTTGAGCCAAATAAATGGAGTTTGTTACTCATAATCAATGCTAGATTATGAGTAATTGATGTTTCTCTCTCTACTCTACTAACCCTAATTTTGTTCTTGAAGAGGCAAAAAAAAGATGAAGAAGTTAGATGTTAAGGATAAGATATATGGTTGTGTTTTGTTACATTTCTTTTTAATACACAGCAGGACTTGTACGGCCTGTTGAACGGCCGTACAGCAACCCGTACAGAAAAACTGCTCCTTTGAAAGGCCTGTCGAACGGCCGTACAGTAGCCCGTACGAGATAAAATCTTCAAGATAATACATTAAACACCTCCCGACATCGCGAGCTTTCATCTTCTAACTTCCTCTTGAATAATCTTCGCTTTCATGCCCAAATTAAGCCATCTTTTCAACAATTAAGCACGAGGCACTGAAAGATGAAAAACATAATTAATATCGATAAAACAACATTCGAAACTAACAAAAATGCAAGAGAATAAAAGACAAAACGTGTATAAAATACACATTATCAAAATAGTGATATTCACGTAATTAGTTTTTCAAAATAATAAAGTTTACAAAATTTTAAATGCAGAACGTATATGTACTCCAATTAAAACAGTACTCCATAGAACTTTACTTATATATATATATACGAATTTAATTTACAACAAATGTGTATTCTATGGCAACACAATTAATCATGTTGGCGTAGGTGTAAAAAATTTGCAAATGACCCATTTTACAACAAATGTGTATCCTATGGCAACACATTTGATCATGTTGCTGTAGGCGTAAAAGGTGTTGCAACTGATCCTACGCCAACGTCGAAAAAGCTAACACCCGAAAAGTGTTGCCGTAGAGATTTTTGTGGCTACGCCAACAGTTTTTGGGCCTTCGGCAACAGTTTTGAAGTGTTGCTGAAGGCCATCTATGGCGTAGTGTTTTTTGTGTTGCATTTACCTGATATGGTGTTGCAATACATATATAATGCAATGCTTATTGTTGTTGCTATAGATGTCAAAAAAGCGTTACGGCCGCAGATGCAATGCCCCCTGGTGTTGCATTTGGTCTAATGCAACGCTTTTTTGACATAAAGCAACAGTAAATGTGGCGTTGCAAAGGAGAGTTTATGGCGTAGTGCAATAAGGAAGAGGAGAAAAAGAAGGTTAGTGGTTCGAATCCTGAGAATTATGAGTTTGAAACTAGAAGGATAGTGGTTCGAATCTCAACGCAAGTATAATTTATTATTTTTTACATAATTATTAAAATATGGTATTTTTGTAATATTTTAAAAAATAAGGATAAAATTGTAATTTCACACCTATTAAAATGGCAATCAATTATTCTTGTGTTGAAGTTTAAATATAATAATAGATAATATGATAGTATAGAGTTCAGTTCGAATGACTTTATATAACAGTTTATTAGTTGAGAAAAAGGACCCTGAGAACTTTTGCTGAGATACTTAATAATATACTATAAATTTAACTGGGCTCGCAGAACTAATTAAAAATTATAATTTTACAGAAATGTCCATCCTATATTTGCATACAATATTCTATTTATCTCAGATAACTTTCCTGAGATACATTTCAAACTCCTAAACGAGTTATTAGTTTGCAAATATATATTTATAATTAGTTTGCAAATATATATTTATAGAATTTACAACTACGGGACTCGAGGTAAACAGCCTCTCTTCTCCTTGCACTGGACTTCATATTTAGTTGCATGGGATATTAAAAAATATCTTCATCTTATCTGAATTTTTTTTTATTACAGTTGTATGCCAAGTATTCAAAATAATAAATTGCATTGCATGCGCACAAAGTACAAATCTATACCATAATATTATATTGGTGGTTAGTTTAGTACATTTTTTTGGTACACTCAATAACAACCGTTAGATTTTAAGATAAATAAATGAGAATTGTTGGATCTAATGCTAAATGAATATTCCTTTTTTAATATTTAAAATACTCTTATAAGTTCCAAGTTCGAATCCACCAATAACATATCTCTATTAAACATATATATTATTTTATAAACTACTATAACGAGTTTAAGATTCAATTCCCGTCAACAACATATTATTAATTAAAATAACGTCGTTAAAAATACTATCAAACATGTATTATAATATTTTATTATCTTTTATAATTTATTTTCCTACTAATTAAAAAATATATCTAAAAATATGGGTAATAAAAAAAATATTAAAAAAAAATATTCGTGCATCACACAAGTAATAAGCTATATAGTAAGCATAAAATCTGGAAAACACTTACAATATAATTTTTTTTTATAAAAATCGAAAAAAGGTATAAATGATTAGATAAATTTCACTTTTTCTATTAAATAAAAGTTAAAAAAATAATTTTTATGTAATATATATATATATATATATATATTTTAAAATAACAATTCAAAAAAACAATTACGGTAATATTTATATTTATATACATGAGATTTATAAAGTTGAAAAAGTATTATAATAATAAAAATATATATACAACTTAAATTTTAACAATAAAATATAATTTATAAAATTACTATATTTATAAAATTACAAGTACATGTTATAATGGATATCAAGCAAGATTTACACACAAGCAAAAGCATAGTTGAATAATAAAAAAATCCAGAAGCTACCCTAAAGTTATGTATGATGGAAGAGTGAGGGTGGATTCACTAGTGAGTCCGAGCCTGTTATAAGAGGAGATCAATATCCATTAGTGCACTCTTGAGGACCCACCCTATCCTTTGGATTGGCTTTAATATTTTACCCACTTGGGTTCTTTTCAACCTAATTTTAGGTGATGGTATATATTAGTATTATTGTTAGGTAGCTACCCCACTATCCTCCAAATTCAATATTTTTCTACAAATTTTCATACCTAATCTTGCATCCCAGAGCTGTTTTTAATCTCAACAATCATTCCACAGTCAGTCTTATCAAGTAACCTTTCTACCTTGAGAATCATTTAACTTTCGAACCTTCTTCAAGGAACCAACAGACTATTGTAGATTATAATCCAAGACCCTTATTGCATAACAAACATGATCAGCATTTTCCAACATTCTGATCAGGATGTACATACATGTTCTGTTTGGTTTGGAATGAATGGAATAGAATAGAATGAAATGAGATGAGATTTGAAGTATAAAATGAATGAATCTTGAACTCTCATTCCATTCCATTCACTTCAACTAAACACAATATTACTAATATTATATTAGTGTGTACTGAATGATTGCCTGAATTATATTGTAAATGCAAATAATGATAATGTGAAAGCTAGATAATGGGGGTGTTTGGAGGAATTTTTTGCCAGAATAAGTCAACTTATTTTAAGACAAAGTTAGAGATTCCTAACTTTTTTCTGAAAAAAGTTAATGTTTTTTTTGTAACTTATAGAATCTTAACCATACATTAAATACTTGTATAAAAAAAATTATCAAAATATGAAATTTTTATCCGAATTTTGGACTTATTAAGTCTGGCCAAACAGGTCAAATGTTAAGATTGCGATGCTTTTTACACTTAAACATTGTACAAGGTAAAGATAGGCTTAATTATAACATGAACCATGACTCTGTGTACACATTAAATCCTGAAAAAAATGCGGTACATATCAATCCTTTAAGTATCAGTTATGTATATCCACACCCTTGCTCCGAATACACTACTAAATCAAAAATTTTACATTTTCAGGCTGCATATAAAGGGCAGAAGTTATTATTTTTCCCTCCAAAGTTGTAACTCGTTCTTCAAGGTTTATACCTTACAACTTTGGAAGGAAAAAAAATTAATTTCCGCCTTTTATAGTTTATACCCTAACCTTAAATTGTAACAATTTCTGATTCAATAATATTTTTTAGAAGAAGGGTCTAGATGTACATAATTTCTCAGGTTTAATTTATAATTAAGCCGTAAAAATATAATTTCCTACTTAACCTGTGAAAGAGGCATCTATATGGGACAAGGAGTCAAGGATAAAAGTGTGCCACTAGTAGGATCTTGGTAGATCTGAGAGCTGTGTTTTTGACTACTACAAGTCTTGCAGTAACTTTATTCTTTTGCTTTCCTTTGGATGAATCCACTTAATGATCACAATTTTGTAATTCATGCGTTGTGGTGGTTGAATAGATCATACGGATTCTAAAATAGATCACAGCAATCTTACTTTAAGATAGACCTGACAATATGGGTCCAAAACCATATAGCCAGTCCAAGCCAAGCCATTTTTTAAAATTTGGTCCAATAAAAAATCACACATTTTAAATGGATTTGGACTGGTTTAAAGTCACATATTTTAACCCAAATATGGATCTAATTTGGATCAAATAAGTGATATCCACATTTTCAGTGCTTTCTTGTTTCAGCTTTGTTCTCCTCTTCGTTTGCTCTGCCTTTTAAAAAATAAACTAATAGCAACAAATTTCAGCTTCACTAATCTAAGGTAGCTACATGCTGTCCTTTCAGTCATTTAGAAAACGAAGGTCGAGTCAAAGTAGGTGGTGAAATACGCAACTTAAATAATAAGGTCCGGAATGTATGATAGGTACAGGATTTCGAAAATATTATTAATTGACAAATCCTGCAAAAAATTATTAAACTCATCAACTTCTTCTTTAATATTAGTAGTCTTGAGTAGATGAAATGCTGGAACAAAGGCAAGGCAACGCCTTTGACTGGAGAGTTGCAGAGGCTCTAAATTTGTATTTTACGATACTAGCACCTACGATGATCCATAAAGTTTCCTTAATATCTTTATTAATTTCATATTTCCAGTATGAAAAAAAGTTAGAAAAAATATTCATTTAAAAAAATGGTTAATCCATATTTCAATCCAAATCCATAGAAACCAAACCAAATCCAAAACCAAATTTATAGAAATATGGGTTTTAAATGGATTTGGATCAAGAACCAATCCAAAACCTTATTATTCGAACCAAAACCAAACCAATCACACATTTTGCCAGCTCTACTTTAAGATCGTATAACTTTTCTGAATAGATTAACCAGGACTTGTGTTTCTTAAGGTTTTCAGCACTTGTCAAATGTCACATATGTCCCAAAGTGGTTTTTAACTCTGCAATGCACCACTGTTTACTGTTTAGTGCTAGTCCTTGAGTTTACCGTAAACATAGATCCTTAGAGTTCTTGTCTTTGATTCAAGGAGAATTTGGCAATTTTACCCAAAGGGTAGCTATCATGTGTGGATAGAACAATTATTAAATATACAACACATTTCCCTCCACTTTTCTAATATATATAATTAAATGTCTGGAAAACTGATACCGAGTAACAATTTATTCTGTGTGTCTCTGGTGTTTATCTAGTTGCTTAGTGCTTTCTTACAATCCCATCAGTCAGAAGAGTAAAATTATTGTGGAAGCAAAAAAGAATCACTCATTAGGTTCCAGTTTTGAGGATTTAGCAGCAACAACAGAGCTGATGGTGTCTTTGTTGAGAAAGATCTTCATTAACTTTCCTAGCTTTGCCAAGTCATGGGGAACATATAGACAATCTCCTCGAAACCAAAGACCCTTCCTTAGAGATGCTGAACATGGAAATCTTCGTTGCGCAAGTTCCGAGTGTCTTTCTTCGTACTATAGTGTTTTTGTTGCTCGCCTTGCCATAATGGTATGTAATTCTCTTATGCATTGACTTTGAAAACATACTTGAAATAGGGCAGTAATTTCTTTGCATGCTTTTGATATATAGAATTGAAGATGACATAAAATGTAGAACTGAAGCAATCAAATAAAATATATAACCAAGACATTCAAGTGTATGTAAACAAACAAAATGTCAAGCCTTTAGAACTGAAGCAATCAAATAAAATATATAACCAAGACATTCAAGTGTATGTAAACAAACAAAATGTCAAGCCTTTAACTGAGATTCAGGAAAACATAAGAAACATCTCTGTCCTAGATTATATAGGGCATGATTTTGCAATTTGAAAATAGCTGACACTTGGGTTCATATGTAAATGGCATTTTGCAGGCCATGCTTGCAATTCTGATAGGGCTTCTGACCTTACTGACTTGGCATTTCACTAAGGTGTACACAAATAAGTCACTAGAGACTTTAGCCTACGGACTTCGCTATGAACTCTTACAGCGTCCCATTTTACGAATGTGGAATATCTTTAACTCAACTGTTGAAATAACAACTGCTCAAGTTAAGCTGTCAGAGTTTTTGATAAAAAAGTACAGCAATCCTGTTAATCAAGCAGATCAAGTAGAGGTTATCTTCTTCCCATTGCTCTTTTATGATTTTTTTTTTTAATGTGTAGATATTATAATTTCTTCATATATTTTAATTTTTTGACTCCCAGCTGTATTATTTCTTACTAAAAAGTAACATTTAGGATTTTAACTCCCAGCTATATCAAGCAATGAAGGACATAACATGGGCTCTGTTTGCGAGTCACAAAGCTCTCAAGTCTATCACCATGAATTACAAAAATGGATTTGTCCAGGCTTTTCATAGAGATCACAGGAGTAATAATACATTCTATATATACTCTGACCTGGTCAACTATTCCATAAGTGGAGCTTATGATATGGACATGCTTTCTGCTCATCGAGGGTGGAATGATCAATCTGTACACAATAATATATCTGCAATTTGGTACCGTGAACCACTAGATTCTCTCACCGGTGAAAAGACCGGGAAAGGAATGCCAATTCCACCAGATGATCTAATTAACATTGCAGGAATTTCACAAGTACCAGATGGTGTAGCTTCGTGGCATGTAGCAGTAAGCAAATATTCAGATTCACCCTTGCTTTCAGCAGCATTGCCAGTTTTAGACTCATCCAAGCAAAAAAGTATAGTGGCTGTTGTGGGTGTAACCACTGCACTATATAGTGTAGGTCAGTTAATGAAAGAACTAGTTGAGTTCCACACTGGACACATATATTTGACATCAAAGGAGGGTTGGTTGCTCTCTACTTCCACAGACACTCCTCTTTTGATGAACTCAACAACAGGGCCAAAACTTATGATGGCTGTTGATTCTGAGGATGAGGTAATATGTTCAGGAGCTAAGTTGTTACAGAAAAGTTATGGTACTGAGACTCCCACAAATCACACAGTTCACATAAAGGATGCTAAGCTTGGAAATCAGCTCTATTACATTGATTCATTTATCCTAAACTTAAAAAGGCTTCCCATGGTAAGTTTATATTTTTGGCAGTACATATAGTACAATGTTGAGAAATTCTCTTAGAGTTGAGGAGGCTGCTTAGATAGAAGTGGACTTGCATTTTATCTTTCAAAGCTAGGATTCTTAAATCTATAATTATTCAATAACTTATCATTCAGATTAGACCAGATTAGACATCTGATGTAGCCATCTATAATTTCGCAGGTGGGGGTTATTATCATTCCAAGAAAGTACATTATGGGGAAGGTGGACAGGAGAGCCAAGAAAACATTGGTGATACTGATATTAGCTTCTTTTAGTGTACTGGTCACTGGATGTGTTTTTATATTCATATTGACAAATGGAGTGTCAAAGGGGATGAAATTAAGAGCAGAACTGATATGCCATTTAGATGCCAGAAGGAAGGCAGAGGCCTCAAGCAATTACAAAAGCCAGTTTTTAGCAAATATGAGGTGACTATGAATTTTAACTCTTAATGGTACAGACTTTGGGAATAGGTAACTCTTTGTCTTGCACCCTCATTGAGATGGGACACAGAAGAACCAAAAGCCTCACCAGTTTAAGATTTATTAACCAATATTTATTCATTTTACAGGTATATATGATCTAATCAGTTTCTGGAACTGGATCTATGAAACTTGACTAAAGTTTAGGCAATTGGAACAAAGTATATAATATAGCTTACATTGTATTATTATACCCATTACTAAAGACTTATATCTAAACAGGATGCTTATATATCATGTTGGTAGATAATTGTCACGGCCTTAGAATTCGTCCCCTTTCTAAGCCAACCGTGCCGGCGTCTAGCTCTTGTCGATCCCCGAACGAACTACTAGACCAGCCTTGTTAGGTCCGATAAGATTGTAGAAGGGGGGTTGAATACAATCTTTACCTTTTTATCGAAATTTGTCAGTTAGATAAAATTTATTAAAGACAAATTTATGCGTAATTATTTAACACAATTTTTCAAGTTGAATATAACTGTATATTAACTTGATGTGGTGTTACAAAATCAGTATAACAACTTATCAAGATGTTAATAACTAATTAGAAAAATTCGACATGAACTTTTCTAATTTAGTTAATAATAATCAAGATAAGAACTAGGAAACTTAATTCGCTAGTAGTACAAGAATCACAAATAGACAAGTTCTAGCGGATAGAATATTACAAAGATGAAGAACTTGAATTTCTGGGAATTTTTTAAGCTTTGGTGTTCTTGAGAGAAAATTCTATTCTGCTGGATATTATGTTTTCTGCTCTGTTTCTCAGTTATGACTTAATCTGCTGTGTTCTATTCTTTTGTATCAGTAATAAGTCTTGCTAGCTTTCTGTAGGATATTTAACTGCTCCAGCATGACTTAAACTGCTTCCAAGACTTAATTTTTCTTCATTAAGACTTACACAAACCTCCATTAAGACATAAACCTGGTCGGTATGACTTAATAAAAGTTCGGTATGACTTAAAACAGCTGGCAGGTGGTCGGTATGACTTAATCAGGATATTTGCTTCGGTAAGACAAAATCTTGAATTCTGTCGGTATGACATAATTTAGGTCATACCGAATTTAGCTTCACCAAGACATAATCCAACCTTCTTTCTTTAAGTCATATTGATCCATTTAATTAATTAATGATTAACCAATTCATATTTAATTGATATAGTAATTAATTTAATAAATAAATTAATTCTTCTAGAATTACTTCATTTAATTAAATCAACTAAATGATTTATATCAATTATAAATGAATTTAATTAAATCAATAAATAATTAATTTAATTCTTACAAACCACTGAAGGTAGTAAAGAATTACCACTGACTTGTGTTGACGTTCGATGTACTGTCTGGTTCATGAACGACTAACTTCAATGATGCTTCTTCATTTTTGACTTTAGGTTGTGGTTTATTTCTTTTCTCAATTCTCTTGTACTTTGACTGACTTTCAAACTATCACTCGAAAAATCTCTGTCACTGTTCAAACGAATCCATTCACTTCAATGCTATACTGGGGCTTGATCAGATAACTGAATCGTCTTCCAGTGTATGACATCAAAACTATAGATTGACTTTTCTTCTTTCTTCTGACAGATAATACTTCTTGAGATTCCTGTGACAGTTCATATGTATATTTACTTATTACAATTTGGTTTAAGTTGATTAGGATCCTCTAACTACAAATAGGCTGAGTCATATGCCTTTCAAGCCTCAACCTCAAGTGTCACCCACATTTGTGCAGCGGATGTAAGAGAAATATAAGAGTAGAAGACAACCACACTTACTAACAAAGACCCTTTCTTTATTAGTAATCCCAATATTACAAGAGTTGGATCCCCTTGATCCACACTAGCCCCTTGCTAGTTACAAGACAACCTCTATATTCCTCTCTCACTTTCTATATCACCTTCTATCTCTCTATCTCCCTCTCCAAATGAGGGGTCTCACCTATTTATAGGCTCCTCCAACACTTGGAGAGAATTCTAGAACATGTACATCCCACATGGTTCTAGATTATTCCCCCAACAATCTATACAAGATATTTCTAGATCCTACCATATCTAGAATATACAAGTATTTACATAACATCTAGGATTTCTCTAGAAAGCTCCCAAGCTCCTGAAGGTTCCGGAAGGTTCCGGAAGGTTCCACGAGGTTCCACCATGTTCCGCCACCTTCTGGACTTCTCTTGAATTCCAAGCACCTCCTAGAGAACTCCACAATGTTCCACTATATTCTAGAGTCATCTGGGCCCTCCCGGTCTTCTCTAAAATCTCCCGCACTTAGAGAGGTTAAATGTTGGCGGGGCGTGACACTCTCCCCCACCGAATCTGTCGACGCCTTCGTCGACGTTGTGGCCTCCCAATAGCGCTCCAACGCCTCTTGGTGTTGCTCCAAGCTCGGCTCCAACTCCCACGTTGCCTTACTCGGTGCTACACCCTTCCACCTCACCAAGTATTGCCTACTCGGTGCCAAACCCTTCAATTTCACGAGCCGCTCCCCAAGTATTTCCTTGACCTCCTTGTGCCGCCCCTCGGCCCTTGTCGGAGATACCCGTTGCGACTCCTGCCTTGCAATGTCCCCACGTTGCCCCTTTTTGCTTGGCGACACACGCCTCTCGTCCTTGGCTCCATTTCCCCTAGGAGACTTTGGACATCCCTTAGTTATGCCGCCTTTAGCCCCATTCATGGTCGCCTTGCCCACACCCTTGGCTTTATGACCCTGCTTTTCCTTCGTTGAGGGTAGTCCCTCCTCAACTATCCTCATATCCCCAAGGTAAGTCACCATGGGTTCTGATGGCGACTCCACCCTCTCCATGATAGATAGCCTCCTCGGCTCTTCTTCTTTTTGGATCATTGCACTCAATGACCCCAATTTCGGGCACTTTGCCATCACGTGTGGCCCCTTGCACACGTAGCACCCCTTCTTCGGCACATAGCCTTTTGGTTTTGCCTCACTCGGGCCATGGCTTGTTGATGCCCCCGCATCCCTCTTCCTTCGTGGACTTCCATTCCTCGAGCTAACACTACCCTCGTCACCCACGCTATCATCCCCATCACTCTCCTCGTGATGCTCCCTTAGCTTTCGCAACTCCCTTTGGAACTCCGTCAAGGATTCTGCCACGGTTATAGCTTCGTCCACATCCTTAACATTCCTTCGTTGTAGCTCTTGCTTGGCCCAATTTTGTAGTCCATCCACAAAGCAAAACAGGAAATCCTCATTCGTCATGCTCGGGATTTGCAACATCAAGGTGGTGAACTCGTTCACGTAGTCCCTTATGTTGGCCCATTGTTTCAGCTCCCTCAATTTCTTCCTTGCCATGTAGACTACGTTCTCGGGGTAGAATTGCTTCTTAATTTCCCGTTTGAAGTCTCCCCAAGAATCTATATGGCAAAGCCCCTTCTCCATGTCGGCATGCTTCCTACGCCACCACAAAGTCGCATTATCACTAAGATATCGGGTAGCCGTACGTACCTTTGTGGCCTCATCAACAATGCCGACTGCCTCAAAGTAATTTTCCACGTCCCAAAAGAAGTTCTCCACAACCTTGGCGTCCCTTACGCCATTGAACTCCTTGGGCTTAGGTGTCTCAATTTTTCGCGCCTCGAGCGCCCCAAAACCTCCACCAAGCATACCAGCCTCGATCCTAGCCAGCTGTGCCCTGACGACGGTGCATGCTTCGGTGACCATCTTCTCCAAGTTGGTGACCCGCTCCTCTCGTGCCACCTCCTTCATTTGCAAGTCTTGGACCTCCTCCTTTACACGTCCAAGATCCTCAAATACATGGCCTTCTAAGGTCTTGAAATTTCTCTCGATCTGCTCCATGCGTGCCTCCAATTTCTCCAAGCCCATGCCGAGTGCCACGAGAACTTCGTCAACCTTCTTCACCATGATTCTTGTCCAGATTACGCCCTTCGTAACCTTTGGCTCTGATACCACTTTGTCACGGACTTAGAATTCGTCCCCTTTCTAAGCCAACCGTGCCGGCGTCTAGCTCTTGTCGATCCCCCGAACGAACTACTAGACCAGCCTCAACCTCAAGTGTCACCCACACTTGTGCAGCGGATGTAAGAGAAATATAAGAGTAGAAGACAACCACACTTACTAACAAAGACCCTTTCTTTATTAGTAATCCCAATATTACAAGAGTTGGATCCCCTTGATCCACACTAGCCCCTTGCTAGTTACAAGACAACCTCTATATTCCTCTCTCACTTTCTATATCACCTTCTATCTTTCTATCTCCCTCTCCAAATGAGGGGTCTCACCTATTTATAGGCTCCTCCAACACTTGGAGAGAATTCTAGAACATGTACATCCCACATGGTTCTAGATTATTCCCCCAACAATCTATACAAGATATTTCTAGATCCTACCATATCTAGAATATACAAGTATTTACATAACATCTAGGATTTCTCTAGAAAGCTCCCAAGCTCCTGAAGGTTCCGGAAGGTTCCACGAGGTTCCACCATGTTCCGCCACCTTCTGGACTCCTCTTGAATTCCCAAGCACCTCCTAGAGAACTCCACAATGTTCCACTATATTCTAGAGTCATCTGGGCCCTCCCGGTCTTCTCTAGAATCTCCCGCACTTAGAGAGGTTAAATGTTGGCGGGGCGTGACATAATGCTTCATGTATAAACATATCAGAGAGTTGTAAATTTTCTTAGATTTTGTCTAGTGTAAATTATGGACTCTTTTATGAAATATCATCCCTCCAGAATTCCAAAATACGTATTTCCTAGCTTCTTACAATTAAAGTGTGAACCTATCTCTGTTTCTATAAAATTGTTACTAGGTTTTTTTTTAGAAGTACAACTTGTCCCTTGTTCTTGTAAGAAAAATAGATAAGCCCTCATAGTAAATTTTATACATGTTCGCCACTAAGTTGTCTGCATTTTTAAATAATTATTGGTTTTTTTATGCAACAGTCATGAATTGCGAACACCTATGGCTGCAGTGATTGGATTATTGGACATCCTCATGTGTGATGATTGCCTCACTAACGAGCAATATTCAACAATTGCCCAGATTCGTAGATGCTCAACTGCCCTATTAAGACTTCTTAACAACATTCTGGATCTCAGTAAGGTGCCAATTCAAACGCCAATTCAGACTTATAAGTGCCTCGTTTATGAATCATTAGTACTAGTAACATTAATGTCAATGAACTTACCTGCCTAAGAACGTAACATAGTACTCCAAGAAAAGCTAGTATACAAATATGAAATATCAGTAGTATGCCTTTAAGCTTCCAATATCAGGGTGTTTGGGGTAACTTTTTTCAATAATAAGTCAACTTATTTTAAGACAAAGTTAGAGATTCCTAACTTTCCAACTTATTTTTGCAACTTATTGAATCTCAAACATACATTAAATACTTGAATAAAAAAAATTATCAAAATATAAAATTTTTACCCGAAAATAAGTCCATAAGTTCCTAAAAAAAGTTTTCCCAAACAGGCACATCATATTATCGTGGATGATTACTACAAGCTTAGAGCATCTCCAATAGGGGTTGCCAAAATATCATTTTTTTTGCACTATTTTCATTTAATCAAATGAAAATATCTTATATTGATGTAAAGATAATATATTTTATATTTAAAAATTTAAATTATTTGATATTTTATATTAATGTAATGTCGAAAAAAGGAAAAAAATCATTACGGAAGGTAAAAGTATTTTAAATATCCAAATTTTCAATTTTATTTAGAATATATAATATGTGTTTATAAGATAATATAAAATTGATATATGGGACTACATTGACAACTTTTAAAATTGCCAACTATTGGAGTAGATTTGTAACAAAAGTTTACAAAAGTTGCCGAGATGGAGGAGAAAAGAAATAAAAAAGTAATATATGTTGGCAACTTTCATCGGATATGCTCTTAGAGTATCGGCGTGTAGCTGCATTAAATAATGTTCCTTCTTATTTTTGTAGCTGCATTTTTCGATCAACTATATATCCAATATTTTATACAGGTTGAATCTGGAAAGCTGGTGCTGGAAGTAGCAGAATTCAATTTGGAACAAGAACTCGAAGGACTTGTTGATATGTTTTCCGTCCAGTGTATTAACCACAAAGTTGAGATTTTTCTAGATCTTTCAGGTATAACCAAATTATTTGTTACTCTTCATATTACTGCAAAAGAACTGAAAAACCCACTTTCATGTCTCTGAAGTTTAATTCTTTCTCACGGTATCAAATCGGTCTATTTTCTGTTCAAACTCTTGGTATGAATGGACTCTTATTCTACTGATGCAGATAGCATCCCAAAGTTAATTCAAGGCGACTCTGGCAGAGTAGTGCAGATTTTTGCAAACCTCATCAGCAATTCTATCAAGTTCACAACATGTACGTTTCCCCATCTCCTTTCTCAGTGTAAAAAGAAAAAGAGTACAATTATACACACAATTACAGCAAACAAGGCACTGCATAATCGAAGAATGGAGAATACAAAATCTAGGAAAAGTTATATACAGATTTTACAATACGTTATTATAGTTATCTGGGCATACATATCCTGAGTTTATGCTATTTTAAACTTCCCTTTGACTATAGGAAAGCAAAATTTTACTAGTAGACTCAATAATTTATAAATTTGAAATGTAAACAATTAATCAATAATGCAAGCAGATCAATTTTAAAATTACTAGTTCTCTGGGAAAAGTTAATGTAGCTTGGTTAAGGTTTTCTGGCTTGCAGCGGGATATGTTGTTCTCCGAGGTTGGTGTGAGAATCCAAGTACTTCTAGTAATGCCAGGCAGGTTTCCTTTGCTCAGACAAATTCAATATTACCTAAGACAACACACAACGAAAACTTCTGCAAAAAAGACAAGCAATTGATTCTCTGTTTCGAAGTTGAAGACACTGGATGTGGTATAATTCTTACTCTTAAAAACAAAACTGATGTTAACATAGCCTGATTGAATTTATCATCCAAGTAATGCAGGTCATCATTTATACCCACATAGGTGTATATGTATATGTAATTATTTAGTTCTTTTCATAGGCATTGATCCAAGCAAATGGGAATCTGTGTTTGAAAGCTTTGAGCAAGCCGATCCTTCAACAACTCGATTGTAAGCTATCTTAGAATTTCGATTACATATGATAGGACCATCTCGTAAATAATGCTGCAACATGTAATGTACTAGTTGTCAATTTTGTCATCATCTTGCTGAAGGTTCCCAATAGTTCTGAAGCTTCATAATTTTCAGGCATGGTGGAACTGGGCTTGGTCTATGCATTGTCCGGACCTTGGTGAGCTCTTAATTTCATGCTTTTGTCCTGACAAATTTTTTTGCAAGAAATAAGAATAGAGTCTTTGCACTAAGTTGATTAGGAGGGATTTATTACCCTCCCTGTATTAATCATCATAACCATAGATTACCCTTGGTTAATTTAGGTTTTTTGAAAGTTATACATTATTTGTACAAGATACAATTACTGTAAGCTGTTTCCTTATATTATGACATTTAAATACGTTCCTTCACATAGAGGTGAGAAAGAAATATTCTCGATTATGAGTAACAATGCATCTTTTCAAAAAG
This sequence comes from Saposhnikovia divaricata, assembly GCA_036435485.1. Lineage (NCBI taxonomy): Eukaryota > Viridiplantae > Streptophyta > Magnoliopsida > Apiales > Apiaceae > Saposhnikovia > Saposhnikovia divaricata. Next base: position 169,655,265 of record CM071594.1, on the reverse strand, counting down.
TATTTGCAATTTGGCATACTCTTACTGCAGCGAGGTTTACAGGTGAATCAGATGGGTGGAGAAATTAAATTTGTTAACAAAAATGGACCAGGGAGTCTCATGCAACTTTATCTGCTTCTCAGGACTCCTATAGATGGGACAACAGAACACCGGAATTTGAACTATTCAGAACAAAACCTGACAGTAAGTGCAACTAATTATTGATTTGAGGGGGCTTTACCATGTGTCCTAAAACGACTGCTACAGTAGAAAACCCATCTTTATACAATATTAAGCTTATTCATGTTATAGGGAATTATGGCATCTACCAATCATGGTGTACAATGCAAGAAACTCTACTTAACTATGTGGATTCATCAAACAAATTGATGTTTATAACTATTTTCTCCTTGACCTCTCATCTGTACAAACACAGTAGCATTAAACAAGAACGAGCAGAAGAACAATCTATCTATCTATACATTCAGTTTTTATCAGTTTATACATTTGATTAATCTAGTTCTGATGCAAGATTTTGGATATACAGTCTAATCTTGTAAAATTTTAATGCAGGTTTTACTTGCAATTAGTGGGAAAATGGGTAGCTTGATTATGTCCAGTTGGCTACAGCAACATGGTATGCACACCTATGAAGCATGTGACTGGAACGAACTCGCAGCAATTCTTCAGGAACTCTTTCAAGATGGGAGTTACCTACAAAGTTCACCAAATTATTCTTCAATAGCTAAAAAACATAATACTGGAAACACGAGGACAGCAATTGTCATCATACTTATTGATGTAATTTTACTTGACCTGAGCACTGACATATGGAAGGAACAATTAAATTTTTTGGATAGATATCGTGGTAGTGCCAAGTTTGCCTGGATATTGAATCATGACATCTCCAGTAACATCAAGAAGGAGCTTTATAAGAAAGGGCATCTATTAATGGTAAACCGACCACTGTACAAAACAAAGATGATCCAAGTAATAGAATCTGCTATAAGAGATAGTGAACTGCATAAGACAATTAATCCTCTGATATCTAAAATTGTTGACAAGGAAATGCATAAATGTCTTGATATGGATCCTATTCAGTCTGATGGCAAGTTGGGGGGGAAGTACAATACTAGTGATGCATTTGTTGAGCATTTCAATAAAAACTTTTTGTCACAAAATGAAGCAGTTAATAATTGCGTTGTGGAGTTAACAGATGTTCACTCAGACGGAAACGAGTTGAGAAGACATGAGCACAATCAAACTGGTGCAGCAAATGACATCCGATCTGCCACAAGTTCAAAGACAACGGATAAAGAAACTTCTCTTAAAGGTCTACGTATACTTCTGGCAGAAGATACACCGGTACTCCAGAGAGTTGCAACCATAATGCTTGAAAAGTTGGGTGCAAAAGTTGTAGCTGTGGGAGATGGTCTGCAGGTAGTTAATGCATTACACTTTCAACCCAAGCCAGAGAAATATGAAAATGAATCTTTCCAGGCAGATAAGAAACCAAGTAATCAAACAGAAGAATCTGACTTCTCCATGTACGATTTAATCCTTATGGATTGTCAGGTAAAATTTGACCTACATGCCTACATTTACTTTTTCCCTTCAAGAAGCAGTCCAATTATGTAAAATTTTGATATAATCTAGTAATGCAACATGGAGTCGAGATGGCTAGGTTTTAATTAGTTTAGAAGACTTGCACTAACATGGAGTCGAGATGGCTAGGTTCTAATTAGTTTAGAAGACTTGCACTATTTTCACTTTCATGAGCATCTAGTGAGGCCTATATATAAACATTGGATCATTCTTTTAGACTAACACTTATATTGTATAACTTCTGTCTATGCTACCTCCAGATGCCAAAGATGGATGGATATGAAGCAACAAAAGCTATAAGAAGATCAGAAATAGGAACCACTTTGCACATTCCTATAGTCGCACTGACTGCCCATGCAATGTCATCAGATGAAGCCAAGTGCCTAGAAGTTGGCATGGATGCATATCTAACAAAACCGATCGATCGCAGGTTGATGGTATCCACCATTCTTTCTTTGACCAGGAGAGCAACTTAGTTCAAACATCAAGCTATGTAATAACCAGAAAAGGTCTCACACCAATACAGATCATATCTCTGCAGAGGCTTGACGTAAAACACACAGAGCAAAAACAGTCATATCTATAACCTTTATTAATAAGCAAAACTCTACTTACTGATTTTTTTTATATCATATAATTTTTATTTAATTTGTCATTTAAAATGTTAAGATATGAATTTTTTAGACTTAAAATTTTTAACTGATATAATTTAATTATAGTATATATATATATATAGGTTTTTAGAATATATATATGAGTTGCACTCCATGAAGAATACCTTATATAAAGAACAATAAAGAACACCTCATATTTAATTCAATATAAGAGTTCCGTCATGACACCCAATACAAAAAGTTCTTATTTTTTTATCTTCTATCCATTTAGCAAAAAAAAAAAAATTTTTAAATTTTTTTTGAAAAAATCACTGTTCAGGATGACATCAGCAGTGACGTCATCATGAATAGTGATTTTTTCAAAAACTTTTTTTTTAATTTTTTTTTTTTGCTGAATGGATAGAAGATAAAAAAAATAGGAACTTTTTGTATTGGGTGCCCCTGGCGGGGCCAATGGATCTATTGGAATAAATGATTTTATAGTGTTCTTTATTGTTTGTTATATAAGAGTGTTCTGTATGGAACAAAGGCCTATATATATATATATATATATATATATATATATATATATATATATATATATATATATATTGACCATGATACTTTTAGAAAATGAAATATTTTAGTTAAAAAATATGGAAAATATATTATGCGATATTACGTTTTAACTGAAAAAGGTAATAAGTTAGTTATTAGTAATTTTAATATTAATAGTTTATTTCATTATATAAAACGGTCCATGATATTTTTGGAAAAGGAGAGATTTTAGTTAGAAAAGATAAAATATAAAAGATAATATATTTTAAGTGAAAAAAAATTGATTAATTATTGAAATAAAAAAGTTAACATGTTTTAACTGAAAAAGGAAAGTTATCCGTTATTCGTAATTATAATTAATTAAGTAAGGATAATTAAGTAAAAATAACATGTACCGTTAAGAAAGGATAAATAAGTAAAATCAACAAGTACCAACCGACCAACCAAACTTTTAATATTTTGGCTATTATATAATAGTATAGATGTAGTTTTTTACAAAAAAAAAAATGACAAAATCGAAATCCTACTTAGACTCCAAAGAGAATATGGTTTTATACGTAGAATTCTCTCTTCCCTACACTTCTATGTTATTTTCTAAAAAGAATAATAAAACTGAAATCCTAATATAATTATAATTATACAATTTAGAATAAAAAAAAGATTACGATCAATTCTCCAAAAAATTTATCAATAAGAACGTGTTTTCATGCATTTTTTTAGACAATCTAAGGTTACGTTAGTTGATCGCATAATTCTTTTATATGTAGTATTTTTTTTATAATTTTATAATTACATTTTATAAAGTAATTTTTATTTTCTGAATTTTTATTTTTATATTATATATAATTTCGATGTTATGTTTCATTACATTACAAATAAATAAAATAAAAAAATTCATTTTTTATTTGATAAAACTGATAACATTTCACTTCGTAATATACTTGAAAAAAATCAGTTATTAATTATATACAAAAACATAATGGAACTATAAAAAAAATTAAGGGCTTTTTTTATAAATACCTTGTCTAGAAATTCTTTTACAAAAATACTTGTCAAAAAAAAAATTGCAAAAATACTATCTTAAACATGTTAAGATTTGGGGATGTCCAGCTTATGTCAAGAAACTTGAACCTGACAAACTGGAATCTAGATCCGTAAAATGTTGGTTTGTGGGATATCCTAAGGAGACTTTGGGATATTACTTCTACACCGATCAAAGGGTGTTTGTTTCTAGACATGCGACCTTCTTGGAAAAACAGTTTATCCTTGAAGGAAATAGAGGGAGTAAAATTGAACTTGATGAAGTTCAAGAAGAACAAACTACTCCCTCCGTCCCTTTTTAGTTGGCACATTTGTAAAAAACACACATATTAAGAAAGCTTTAATTATGTAATTTGTTTCCATGTTTGCCCTTAATCTTTACATTAAATGATAAGTTATGAGTGTGTGTATTAAATATAAAGTCAAACATTGGTATTAGAAATAAAGGGGTATATATGGAAATATTGGTAAAAAAGTGTATTGGAACAATGAATGTGACAACTATTCAGGGACAATTTTTTTTTGCAAATGTGCTAACTAAAAAGGGACGGAGGGAGTACTACGGTTCAAGAGGAAGTACCTGTTCAGAAAGAACAACCTTCTGTAGAACAGCCTGTGCGTAGGTCAAATAGAGTGTCTCGTCAACCTGAGAGGTATTATGGCCTTGTAATTGAGAATGACAATGAGTTGACGCTCGTTGATGATAAAGATTCTATGACCTACAATGAGGCTATGAGTTGTGAAGACTCAAAGAAATGGCAGAGTGCCATGAAACCCGAAATGGAATCTATGTATGCCAACCAAGTGTGGACTTTGGTTGAGGCACCTAAAGGTGTAAAGCCTATCGGGTGTAAGTGGGTATATAAAAGAAATATTGGAGCAGATGGCCAGGTGGAGACCTATAAGGCCAGGCTTGTGGCAAAAGGATTCAAACAAAGACAAGGGATTGACTTTTATAAAACCTTTTCGCCTGTAGCCTTGCTTAAATCCATTCGGATTTTGCTTGCAATTGCGGCTTACTATGACTACGAGATCCGACAAATGGACGTGAAGACGGCCTTCCTCAATGGGAAACTTGAAGAGGATATGTATATGACACAACCAGAAGGTTTCGTTTCTAAAGGAAATGAACATCTAGTTTGTAAACTGCATCGATCCATTTATGGATTGAGGCTAGCTTCTCGCACATGGAACTTCCGTTTTGATGAGATAATCAAAGCGTTTGATTTTATCAAAAACATGGATGAACCATGCATCTACAAGAAGGCTAGTGGGAGCGCGGTGACATTTCTTATTTTGTAAGTGGATGACATACTTCTTATAGGAAATGATATACTGATGCCACAATCAGTCAAGGTGTGGCTATCTAAGAACTTCACCGTGAAGGACTTGGGAGAGGCCTCTTACATTCTTGGAATGAAGATCTATAGAGATAGATCAAAGAGAATGTTAGGCCTGACCCAAAGTACATACATCGAAAAATTTCTAAAGAGGTATAGCATGGAAAACTCCAAAAGTGGTCTCATTCCAATGAGCCATGGAGTTTCTCTTTCCAAGAAATGTGTCCATAGACATCTGAGGAGAGAGAGCGTATGAATAAGATTCCTTATGCTTCTGCAATAGGATCTATCATGTGCGCGATGTTCTGTACTCGGACTGATGTTGCTCACTCACTTAGTGTGACAAGCATATTTCAGTCCGATCCTGGTGAAAAACACTGGAAAGCAGTGAAGAACATCCTTAAGTACTTGAGAAGGACTAAGGATATTTTTTTTATTTATGGTGGATCTGAGTTGAAAATAGAGGGTTGCATAGACTCTAGTTTTCAATCAGAATATGATGATAGTAAATCCATGTCAGGGTATGTGTTTACTCTAAATGGTGGAGCTGTTAGTTGGAAGAGTTCCAAACAACCCACAACGGCTGACTCTACAGTGGAAGCAGAGTATATAGCTGCAAGTGAGGCTGCAAAAGAAGCTGTTTGGATGAAGAAATTTATTTCTGAGTTGGGAGTTGTTTCTAGCATAGGGGAGCCCATAATGTTGTATTATGACAATAATGCGGCAATAGCACAAGCTAAGGAACCAAGATCTCACAAGAGTTCCAAGCATGTCCTGCGGTGCTTTCATCTAATTAGGGAGATTGTTGAAAGAGGAGATGTCAATTTCGAGAGAGTTGACACACATAACAACATAGCAGACCCATTAATAAAGCCACTTTCTCAAAATTACTTTGATCGTCATAAAGAAAAGATGGGTATTAGATAGCAGAGTGATTGGCTTTAGTACAAGTGGGAGATTGAAAGTGAAAGTGTCCTAAACCAATCATGTATGATAAGTTAGGAAGAACTTTTATGTAATCTACTTAATTTCATTTATATTAATAAAAGACTTGTTTGTTTTTATTACGGGCTTTATCTATTTAAAGTGTTTGAATTAGATGTACCACAGTTTTGAGTAAAGATTTTAGAGTTATAATGAGATTGTAATAGTGAGATCTAAAAGATGATAACTCTAAACTTAAATAGTTCCTGGTCGTAGGATAACTATAGTTAGTTATTCCGTAAAGATCGGTACATACTATGCTTGCTTCAATATGAAGGATGTCTATTCTCATAGGCATTTGTGTGGTGACACTATAGCTAGTATATAGGTGCTTATTAGAGAATAAGTTCACTGAACATGACTCGAATAGTTGAACAACTAATGGAGTTCACTCACGTGTCAGTAGTTGTTTATATATTGATGGTTGTACAAGTGTCCTCAGACTTGAGATAATCATAGCCATCTTGTGTACATTGAACTATACTTTGGTTTATTTCTTAGTCTCTAGGGACAATAATTAGGGCTCTTCTGGTCATAGGAATTTGTACACGAAGATAGTGATTGATCAATAGAGGATCTGCCCCTTCGAGTGAAGGAAGTGAATGTCTTATGTTATTCCACTTATGCTCACTACGGCATAGATGGCTTGCAGCAACCTTTTCAAAATGTTGCAGCAAGCCAAAAAAATGTTGCTTTAGCGCAAAAAAAAAGAAGCGGCAACACTTTTTCAGCGTTGCATTTTTCATAGCTGCCATAGGGGTCTATGGCAACGCTTTTGTTCACTACAGCAACACCAATACTTTTATTACCAGAAATTTCTATGGCATCATTAAACATGGTATACTGCAACACTAAACTAGTGTTGTAGTAGCTGTTAACATTTAGCAAAATTGGGACCCACATGTGGGTCCTACATATAGGCCCTCCTGTGGCCCTCTTTTAAATGCACCATGGATAAGCATATTTAGCAATTAGTGGCAACATTATATTAAACCTACCACAAAATGTTCCAAATGAAAATTTAGCAGAAACTATTTTATATATTTGCATTTCCCAAAAATTAAAATATGTATCATTACATCAATACTGCAAGTTAATACAAGTTAATGGGATTCATAACCCTTAACCCAAAAAAATAAAAAATTACAATACAATACTACAAGAAAACAAATAAAATCCTTCTCCATTTCATAGTTTCTCCATTTCTGCGCACAAAGCTTCTTAGTTTCTCCATTTCTACGCACAAAGCTTCTGCACAATTTCCACCTGCCTAATACACCAAGATATTTATCACATATAACCATCTGCAATTCATCATTTCAACAATCAATGTGACAACTAATCTAGTACCTCAGGATTTGTAAATTGGTGTAGTTGAGTTTTGAGGTTGGCAATCTCCTCCTCAGCTGCCTTTCACATAGAAGATTCATTTTGAAGAAATTTTTTAAGCTCTATAATTTTAGCACGATCAAATCCTGCGTTCCCTTGCAAAAGCCAAGCAAATGATTATGTTAACAAAAGCAAAAGCACAAATTGTTTATCACTAGTAGAAAAAGTAGTCCAATATTTGACAATAATGCGGAAGAAAATGGAAAGTGACAGAGGAGCATGATGTTAGGCTAGAGTCACAGAAAATATTAAGGTGCTGTGCATATTGCATAATTTTGCTTAAATGTGAAGTTTTAATATTAAACTTATTCCTATATATAGCCTACTTAAATTACAACAGAAGCATTGTATTGGTCCCAGAGTATATTGCAAAAGGGGGGGTTGAATGCAATATAGATAATTTCAAATCTTTAACTCAACAACAATGATAAAGATTGTAAACTATCTAGATAAGAATTGCAAACACAAGTAGTAATTCAAGATGTTCTCACAAAATAAATATTTTATTTATTTTGTAATGTGTTGCTACAACCTCGAGAAAAATGGTTTTCTCAAACTTCGACTTCTTGTGAGAATCCACTACAGAAAGAATGAGAGATGTGTCTCTATATAGACTAATCTTTCTTTTGCATCTCAGTCACATGGGTCGCGGATCTGTTGTCGTTTTCAAGTGACAGCTCCTCACAATTTGCCCACCCATGTGACCTTTCCTAAAATGCTATACAAACAGAGTTATCTTTAAGCATAAGGCATTCTGGGTTCTTTCCAAAATTAGCTATAACAATTCTAGTAGATGCAGACTTGTCATACTCTTTGAATTGTCGAGCCTCGTCTTGTGATCTCTCAAGCTTCTATCGTAATCTTACAGGTCTGCTACAATCTTTGACGAATTGTAACAAATCTGTTTCTCGAACATCTAAACTGTCACGGGGGTTTGACTGAGATAAAATCCCCAAATCAAATAATTCAGTGAGACAGTAACCCTTGCTACCAAGTTTACTGTCATAGGAATATTCAGTAGTTGACATTCTGAGCTCCCGCCAATATTGTTGTCGGAACTCCAAACTTGCTGTCAAGTATGAGAATGTTGCTGTCCCCTGCTTCAGCCAATGTTGCTGTCAAATGAAACTTGCTGTCGTGACCTTGCAACATGCAGTCTTCTTGTAACGTTACTATCAATGTATTGACAGTAACTTTATTATTGCTATCGAACTGATGTATTCTCTTGAGGCTTGAACATATCAATGAACTTCTTCCAAGATACATACTTATTACATTTAAGCAATTATTTGATTACAAGAACACACTATGGCTGTGACAGTATGTTCTACTTAGCCTATACAAATAAACTAAGTACTAGTTAAGTTGTCTCTACGCTATCACCCATAAATCCTAACAATCTCCCCCAATTTGTTTTTATGGACAATAACAACAAATTCTCAATACAAGCATGCTGACAACTTAACTAACATAGATCAGATAGGATTCTAGAACATTTCCAAGCATTTAGTATTCCATAGGACAATGATCTAAAGCAAAACAAGTACTCCTCGAGGTTGAGTAGATATGAGATTTACTTATCTTGTTATTAAGCTTTCCTGTTCTGTCTGTTCTCTCTCTTTCTGTGGAGAGCTTCTTCCAAGTACTTTCTGAGATCTTGCACTAGCTTCTTTTCATCAGCAGATACAACATCTTCCTCAATCTCACCAATGTACTATTGGATTTGTTTAGAAGAGACATACTGAACATCTTTCAGATGAAACCATGATTCAAAACCATAGGTGTAAGTTCTGAATTTCAAGATGTTGTTCTCAATCTTGAATCTTCTGCCAGGAAAAGAATTCAAGGTCACTCTTCTGTTTCTGTCAAGTTTTGGATCTTCATCTCTCCTACTATAAAAAATAACTTCCAATTCCCATGCACACAGCATTTCCAGTTTCTGAGATGATCCAACAACTTTCCAGTATAGACCTTTCAGTACACTGGTCCTCAGCTTGTGAAAACTATCTGCATAGATTTCTTCTTTGCCATCTATGATCCTGAGAGGATTTTCCAGTGCACATGGCTGATAGTTTGGAGCTTCACTGTTCATCTTGTTGGCTTTCTTGCATTTTTCTTTCAGCTCAGCTTCCACTGCCTCAGCAGTCTGTTTACCAAAATTAGCTTTTCTCCTAGCAGCTTCAGCAGCTAATTCGGCTTCATAGGTAGCCACAACTTCAGATGTATAGGAGGGCATCCTTTCTGTCCAATCATACTTAGACACAAGTTCTTCCTCATCTATACTCACATCCTCATTCGCATCATCGATATTTCTCCAGTCACCATATCTCTCATAAAGTTCAGCATATCTTTCAGCACGGTACTTTTGGATGTGTTCCATGGCTTTCTTAGGAACATTTTCATACGTCCCCATAAGCTCCACCATTCTTTCAAGCACGAAGTAATTAACTCTACGCCTTACTTCTTGTGATGTTTGTTTGAGAGTGTATCTGTCTATTATTGTTGACATATTCACCATAGTGAAGTCCTTCTCAACAAACATGACTTTTGCTTTATCTTTTCAAAGAATGTATCTGGATGCATATTCCTTAGAATTATCCAGCTCCAATTCGACTGAAGTGATATCTCGTGTTGCAGCTTCCTTCTGGATTTCTAAGCTGTTTGTTTCTCTTCTTCGAATGGGCTTCTTAAGAAACATCACTCCATGATTCTTTTTCCTTGCTGCAGCCTTTGTCTTGCCCTTTCTTGGAACTGTACGCCAGGATTTTGCTCTTTGTTTTGTCTTCCTAGACTTGGATGTCTTGACAATTTTGCCTGTGACAGCTTCTTTATTCAAGCTCTTGACAGTGTCTTTCATGACAGTGTCTTCTTTGACAGCAGCTTCTTCGATAGTAACTTCATCATTCTTGATAGATTCCTTGTTGACAGTATCTTTTTCAGCATCAAAACATTCAATAACAAATCTTAAGATACTTCCTTCCAGTGTGTCAAGAATGTCTGTCTCTCCCTCATCTTTAGCTTCAACATCTTTCTTATCATCCTTGGGAGCTTCTTCCTTTGATTTCTCCTGAGTCTGACTTCCAGTAATCTTAGCAGTTTCTTGACCACTTCCATTTGTACCAGATCCTCCAGTTTCATCAAGATCATCATCATCAAGGGTGTCATCATATGTGCAGCTTCCACCACTTTCACTTCTTCTGGCATTAGCTTCAGAAATCAATTTCTTCACTTGAGAGCTAAGACTTTCATCTCTCTTTGCCAGCAGTTTGTGAATAGCTTTGACAGCCTTGACTTTGTCTTTGTTTATCTTAGATTTGAGGATCTGTTTCAGCACTCCCATGATTATGTTAGAGTGCAATCTGGGTTCTTCACTTAGGATCAGAAATCCAATCCTCTTAACTCCTGTGCTTGTGATTGTTCTGTAGCAAATACCATAGGGTTCTTCCATCACTTCTGGTAGCTTTTCTTCAACAAGACCTTTAATTTGTGCTAGCAGATCATTATTGAAGATTGTAGAATTTGCTTTCACTTTCGTTCCCATGGCATTCAGTACTCTAGCTTGCAGACTTTGCAGTAGCTGCATTGTAATGAATATAGAGATGCCAGTTTTCAGATAAACATCAACTGCCCATCTTTTCTACAGATTCACCTTCACAGAGATACTTGTTATTTTGTCCTTCAGTATTGGTGACAGTTTTGTATATACTCCCCCTGCCTTTTTTATGGCACTATTCACCAATGCACTTAATTCTTCATCTTTGTTTTGCAAAGTACTCTCCATGTAGCTAACCATCATCGTTTCTGCCTCTTCTGGACTATATTCACTTCCATCAGACCAAATGTATCCTGTTGTAGGATTTACCTTTTCAGGCTTTTGTAATTGCTCCAATATTTCTTTAGTCACCAACATTAGCTCACCATCTACTTCAACAGATTCACCAATTCCACTAGCTCTCAACTCTTCACCAAAGATTCTATCTTCATTTGCATTTTGCTCCCCCTTACTTCCATCTCCATCTTCTTCCATTTGCTCCCCCTCTCTTCTAGACTCACCCTTGCTTGTTACTGCACCTTGTATCTCCTTCTCTACTAGACTTACAGTATTCTGATTTTGCACTTTATTCTGATCTACCACTTTCTCCCCCTTAGTTAAGTTGACAGCACTAAGGATAGCAGAAAATGATATCAGATTTTGTTGAATCTTAGCAAAGCCAGTAGCTACCATGGTGGACAGAGCATCAAGTTTAGCTTCCATGGATGCACATCTGCCCTCAAGGGATTTCAACCTTGATTCAGCTTGTTTAGAAGGACCATCAGACCTTAACCTTTGTGATGAGAAAGGAAAAGACTGAGGCAAGGAGGCTATGGGGTGTCTCACACTCTCATTATTTTTCTGAGTGGTCTCATCACTCCTCACAGAATGACGCTCAAGGCCTAGTGCCTTTTTGTGTGGGCTTCACTCAAATTCACTCTGGACATGCTCAAGTCCCTCTCCTATTGCCAGCTCATTTGGATGCCTCTCATTTTTATGCTCACCTCTCTTTTCTTTTATCTCTCTTTTCTTTTGCACTCCCTCACTCATCCTAAATGCATGGGTATGAGCAGTACTTACATGCATTGAAAGAGAAGGTTTAGATTTTACCTTTTTGAAAGTAGAGATTGGCACATGATCATTATCAGAAGCATCTCCAACAATTACTGAATCTTCATTAAACTGTGAAGAGGTGACAGCATCTTTGCCCAAAATGTTACTGTCCACAGGTGGGTTGACAGTAACTTTTGTGATGTCTTTGACAGCAGCTGAGGCTGTGACAGCAACTTCCTGAAGGTCAGTTACTCTTTGGAGGTCGACCAAGATGTTGGCTGTTTCATTTTCTGGCAGATTGCCATCTTGATCTAGCTCAGTGTTTGAGGGAGTGGTATCCATTTCACTTTGAGAAATGGGTTCTTGTGGACCACTTGATGGGGGCTCATCCATGACTTGAGATGGATGATCAAAACCTGAAGGGTTGGGACTGTCCCCTTCTCTAGGTTGTTGAGAAGAAATAATTGATGGATTAGAGAATAAAGAAGGTGATGGTATAGAAGAGATTTCTTGCTATTCCACAGAGATAACTTGTGGAACATCAAGAATAGAAGTTTCATGACCCTCACTGTGCCCTAACTCCATGTGCATTTCTACAAGTGTAGGCTCCTCATGAGTGAGTACATGAGGTTGTGCAGACTCTTTACAGGATGCCTTGGGAGACAGGCCAGTTTCAATAGATATTCTTGTTGAGAAGAAGCACCTAGGGATGTGTTTGATTCCCTTTTATCCTCCACAACCTTTTGTGAGACTGAGGGGTGGCTGACAGTGGTTTTGTCCCTCTTAGCTCTCTTCTTCTTAGACTCAAGAGGAACCACTGTGGGTTCACTTTTACTAACATCCTTATTTGCTGCACCAGGTGCAGTTTCTCCCTCAACATTCTCAGAACTACCACAAACTCCAGTTTCCAAGGGTCTTTTCTTGGATTCTTGCAAGGCTATTTTTGTGGCTTTAGTTTGTTTGGAAGGTCTGATTGGAACGAATGGTGTAGAATGTGGGTTAACTGAATTTGGGTCTAATTCAGCTTCATTCTCAAGGGAGAAATTAACATACCCAGAAGGTAGTTCAAAATCAAGGTTAGGCTCTTGATCATCCATGTGTTTGGTGAAACAGAGTGGAATATGTGCATTCAAATTTTGTGAATTGAGTGATGTGTGTGTATTTCTTTTCAAAACATTGCACTCCATAATTAGAGATGCATTATCATCAGTACCACATAATGAATTTAAACTCATTGTAAGCAAGCGAGGATAGACATGTACCTTCCTACTTAGAGCTGACTTAAGTTGACTCATAAGCAGCTTTCTGTAAGAACCTAGATTTTTGGAAGAATTAAAAACTTTTATTATGTAATGGATTATCAGTGTAACGGTGGTCATAATGAATGATTATGGAATGGATTTGGATTCAATTGCTTATATGCCATGAACCATGCAACGGACTGACAACTTAGGTAAGAATAATCTATCTCCCAGGGAAGTAAGATATGGTAATTCCAAGGAGGAAGAATATTCTCATGTCATCCAAATCAATATCTATTATTAGTTCAGTGGTTCCGAGAAAGAGTTAAGGAACGCTCGAGAGGGGACAAGGACATTTTTACAATATATAAGGAATAAAAGAAAATAAGTGATGAATAGTGTTTTTGGTGGAACTAGAATATTATTAGACGATACTATATAGAAGTACCCGGAACGGATTTCTGAGTTTGTATTTATGATCCATGGACAAAATAATTGTATGCAAATGATGTCAGAATTTGAAAAATAGCACTTTTATTTCTCCCTAAATTTCCAAGATACTGAAGGATCAAGGGATATAATATGGAATTAAGGAATTGTATCACAGTGAAGCAATGGAGTGCTACTTATAAGTCGTAACGTATTAATTTTATTAAGGAGACACAAAGGAAATCGAATTGGTGGAAAAAGGAGAAACCAAATGACTTAAATGTAAGCCAACTAATAAAGGAATGGTTTAGTTGCATTTTTTACAAAATGGAGTTGCATAATTTGGTGCTAACACTTGGACTAATGACAATTAGCCAACACAAAAGTAAGAGATGCATCCATTATTTAGATAAATATTACATGAATTATGTCATTATATTAAAACAAAAACAAAAACCAAACCAAGAACACCACAAAAGTGATGCTCTTGGCCTAACATCAAGAAAAGAAGGTATAACACTCTTGAAACCCAAGCTCTTACTTTGAGTTTTGATGATTTAGATGAGTTATAAAGATTTGATGCATGTTTGGAGCATTATGATTATGATTGGGCTTTGGTGAAAGGCATATGACTTAGCCTATTTGTAGTTCGAGGATCCTAATCCAATTAAACTAGATTGTAATAAGTAAATAATATCAACTGTCACAGGAATCTTATAAGATGATAGCTGTTAGAAGAAAAATCAACAAGTCAATCTATAGTTTTGATGTTTTACACTGGAAGAAGATTCAGTTATCTGATCAAGCCTCAAGGTAGCATTGAATCACATGGATTCATTTAAGGGACATAGATTTCTATAAGTGATAAGAAACAATATCAGTACCAGATGATTGAAGAGAGTGAAGAATAGAAAAAGACCACAGTTTTAAAGTCAAGATGAAGAACAGAGATTGGAGTTAGTCGTTCATGAACCAGACAGTACATCGAGCGTCAACATCGATCCAGTGTATGTTCTTTATTATAATTACGTGGTTCACAGTGAAGTATTGACTATTAAAGGATTTGTATTAATTCTACTTTAATTAATTAAATCAAATAATTAATTTAAATAAATTAATTAATTCTATCAGAATTAATATATTTATTAAAGTAATTATTAGATTAATTAAATCAGAATTAATATGAAAAAGAAATAGTTATTCAAATGATTTTTCTAAATCATTTGGTTAATTATAAGCTGAAAAATAAGATAATATAACTATCAAAGGATAGTTATACCGATAGTCATATTCAGTTCAAAGTGTGACAGTCATATTCAGTTCAAGTGTGACAGTCATATTCAGTTCAAACTGGATAGTCATATTTCATTCAAGGAGACAGTCATACCAAATGTTATATTGGATTGGACAGTCATACCGAATGTTATATTGAATTGGACAGTCATATCTCATTCAAGGAGATAGTCATACCGAAAGTTATATTTAAAGAGACAGTCACATTACTTTCATTGGATAGTCATACTGAATGTAATATTATTGTTAACTGATTGTTATATCAGTTGAAACAAAACAATATGACTATGGTTGTGTTATAAAAGGCAGCAGTTTGCAGAAGAAGAAGCAGTCAGTCGAACACAACATAAGAAAAATATACAACAGCCTATATCTCTCTCTCTCAAGCTCAAGAACACTTACAAATTAAATTAGGTAAATTCAAGTTCATCTCAGTTGTAATATTCTATCCATTGGAACTTGTTTACTTGTGATTCTTGTACTACTAGCGAATTAAGTTTCCTAGTTCACAAATTGATATCTTGATTTTTATTAACTAAATTAGCAAAGTTCATGTTGAATTTTCTAATTAGTTATTAATTACTTGATAATCATTTGGACTGATTTTGTAACACCCATAAAGTTAATATATTGTTATATTCAACTTGAAATTTGTGTTATATTATTCCGCACAAATTTGTTTAAAATAAATTTTATTTAAAGAACAAATTTCGAGAAAATGATATAGATTGTATTCAACCCCCCCTCTACAATCTTATCGGACCTAACAATTGGTATTAGAGCCTATTGATTGATACACAAATCAAGATCCTAATTTTATTCCGTCAAAAATCTATCTCGAATTTTTAACTCACTTAAAAATTCATCATGTCGTCAAAAAGCATTGTTAAGATTCCCATGTTTAATAAGGACAATTATGCAATGTGGAAAAATAAAATGGAGTTGTTTCTTGATGTCGCAAATTCTAAATATTTGGGTGTTCTACAGAACGGACCTATAATTCCAAAAGAATATGTATCTGAATCTATTGTTGGAGGAATTGTTGTAACACTTGCATCATCTTTTCCAAAGCCTGCTGCTTCTCTTACTACTGATGAAAAAGAGGACGCAAGACTAGATAAGAATTTGAGACTTATTCTAATAGATTCCCTGGATGCTGTGATGTACAGTCATGTGATGAATTGTAAAACTGCAAAGCACATGTGGGAAACTATTGAGACTATCAATGATGGAACTGATGAAGTCAGGGAAAACAGACTTCAGATTTTAACCTCTGAGTATGAACACTTTAGAGCTGGCCCTAATGAAGGCATTCAGGAAGTGTTTGAAAGGTATAAAAAAATAATCAACAACTTGCAAGTTCATGGCAAGCAATATACACAGAAGGAGATTAATATGAAGTTTTTGTTGATAATGCCCACTCATCTTGAACATAGGATAACGGCCATCAGAGAATCAAGAGATTTTGATAAGATTGCTCTTGAAAGGTTGTTTGGTGTTCTGAAAACCTATGAACTGGAACAAGTACAGCAGAGGGAGGTCTCTGGTAAAGGAAGAGTGCCAAGTTCATCTACAGCTCTCGTAGTTGAGGCACCTAAGGAAGTGGAAGCTAAAGTTATTCTACCTTACAGCTCAGACAAGGAAAAGACTGAAGTAGAACTTGGTCAGACACCACCTACTCAGGATGGTGGAGACTTTTACTCATTGGAAGAGGTAGATAAACTCGAAGATGAATCCCTGGCATTGATGGTAAGGCAATTTGGCAACTTTAGATTCAGAAGAAATCCAAAGTACAAGTTCAAGTCAAATAACAGATTCCAGAGAGGAGTCTCTTCTTCCTCTAGTAACAGGGGAGGATACAAAACTGGATCTGTTGACAGAAGCAAGATTCGTTGCTTCAACTGTAATGAATTGGGGCACTTTGCCACTGAATGTCAGAAACCCAAGCGAACTCAAAGAAGAGATTTTGCTGCTGAGAAGAAGAAACCTGGAAAAGCCTATGTTGCGGCTGGTAAGAGTTGGGATGACACGGACAGCGAAGATGAAGAATATGGAAATCTTGCGCTGGTGGCAAATGATGAAGCATCTGATCATCATAACAAACCGGTAATTGTTACTGACACTGAATTGATTCGTAGTCTATATAATTCCTTAGATAATGCATAAATTGGATATAATAGATTAGATCTGCTAATCAATAAACTTTGAAATGAAGTGTCAGAATTGAAAAAGGTGCATATTAATCAAGATCAACAAAGAGATGAAATAACAATGCTTTATAAAAAGGAGAAATCCATTCTAGAAGTTGTAGGCAAACAAATGGCTAGAATTACTGAACTTGAAACACAGGTCAGGGCTTGTTATAATTCTGTTAAAGTTTCCAAAGAGTTTTTAACAAACAATCCGTAGAACGAACAACAGGTATAGGTATGGTTACAATAAAGCTGTTGGATCATTGGGCATAAATTCCCCTAACCCTGTTACTGTTAAAGAAAGGGGAATACCACATGTGCTCAAGAATGTTAAAGAACCTCTATTTAAACAATCTGATGCTGGACCACTAGATATTCTTTCTATGGTTATCCAGGAAGAAGTGAGAAATGAGGATAGTGCAAATGGCACAGTCTTTGTTAAGGATAAATCTGTTAAGAACGCTAATCCAAAGAATGTTTCATCCAAGAAAGATGTCACAGTCCTTGTTAAGGCTAAATCTGTTGAGGACACTAATCCAAAGAATGTTTCATCCAAGAAAGATGTACCTAAAGTGCCAGTCAAGGTTGTTGAAACAACTAGTTCTTCTAAGACTGGATTAGGTGGTAATAAGTTGAAGCAGAAAAATAACATGTCTAACATGAGTACCATGCCTACCATTAATTCTAATCATAAAGCATGTGGTGTTATCAATTGTATGTCTTGTGCTTTTAACAGTATGCGTGCTTATTTTAATGGTAGTTATGCATGTGATAAACAGACTGCTCCTCGACAGCATATGAACAGGAACAATAATGTTCGATCAAAGACTGCTTTTCCTCCTCAAGTTAGGAGAGAGACATTTGTACCTAAGACTAAACAAAAGGTTACCAAGAATGTTTACCAGGTCAAATGTCCAGTCAATGACACAAGTGTTATTGCTGCTAAAGAAACATGGATACCCAAGATAAAACAAAAGATTTTCAAATCTGTTTATAAGGTTAAATGTTTATTGACTAAAGAGGTTAAAATTAAAAATGTTGTTTTGCCTGATAAAGGTCAATACTTTAAATCCGCAGGACCCAATCAAATTTGGGTCCCGAAGAAGGTTTAATCCATTTGTCATTGCAGGGTATTGAACAGGTTGAACGAGTAACCTGGATCTTGGACAGTGGATGTTCAAGGCATATGACTAGAGACAGAACCCTGCTGACAAATGTGGTGGAGAAGGCCGGCCCAGTAGTTACCTTTGGAGATAACAGCAAAGGTAGAACTGATGGATATGGCAGACTTGAAGCTGGAAATGTTATCATTGAAGAGGTGTCCTTTGTAAAAGGACTTGAGCATAATTTGCTCAGCATCAGTCAATTCCGTGACAAGGGATTTAAAGTCTACTTTAACAAAAAGAATTGTCTGATTTCACACAAAAAAAGTGAACAACCATCTCTGACGGGAGTCAGAAAAGGAAACTTGTATGTAGCCAACATGAACACTAGAAGCACTCAAGAAATCAATTGCTTCTATTCTAAAGCATCCACAGATGAAAGCTGGCTATGGCACAAGAAACTTTCTCATCTAAATTTCAAAAACAATGAATTATTTGGTTAAGAGGGAAATGGTAAGAGGTTTACCCCCTATGGAATTCACACAAGAAGGACTATGTGATGCCTGTCAAAAAGGCAAACTAAAAAGGGCAACTCACAGAAGCACTGATATATCTTCAATAACTTATCCTTTACAGTTACTTCACATGGATCTATTTGGTCCAGTGAATGTGATGTCTATGTCAAAGAAAAGATATGCTCTTGTGATTGTTGATGATTTTTCAAAGTACACATGGGTCTTGTTCCTGAATTCTAAAGATGAGACTCCACAACTGGTGATTGATCACATCAAGTTAATTGAATTGGATTCCAAGTATCCAGTGAGGGCTATAAGGTCAGACAATGGAACTGAATTCAAGAATGCAGTTCTGAATGACTTTTGTACTGAAAAATGTATAACCAGACAATACTCAGCTCCAAGAACTCCTCAGCAAAATGGGGTAGTTGAAAGAAAGAATAGAACCTTGATTGAAGCTGCACGTACTATGTTAAGTGAATCAAGACTTCAATTGTACTTTTGGGCTGAAGCTGTCAACACTGCTTGCTATACTCAGAATCGAACTCTTATCAATAAAGACTTGATGAAAACACCCTATGAAGCCATGAATGAAAAGAAACCAACACTCAAATACTTTCATGTATTTGGAGCAAAATGCTTTGTACTTAAAGAAGGAGATGATCAAGGTGGAAAATTTGAAGCCAAAGCACATGAAGCAATTTTTGTTGGTTATGAAAGAAGAGCTTATAAGGTGTATTTGATTGAACATCAGAAGATGATGGAAAGTGTCAATGTTACATTTGATGACACTAAACTCCCTAGTATCCAAACTGAAGATTCATCTGAAAAGCTATCTTTTGAAGATATGACAGATCTAGATTCAGATGGTGATAGTCCACCTGATGTTTTTGCTGATGCTAATGACAACGATGACAATGATGAGTCTAATCAGAATAATGGTGATGAAAATAATGATAATATTGAAAACACCACTCATACTTCTGAACACTCATCTAATCATCCTGGCAACAACTCAGGGGGAGTTAATGAAGGATCTACTAGTCATACTCAACATCACAATGAAGAACAAGGTGAATCATCAAGACTAAATCTTCCCAGACAGACTGTTTGGAATAGAGCTCATCCTTTTGAGCTAATCGTTGGTGATCCAGATGTTGGTGTAAAGACTAGAAGAGCTTTGCGAAATCAATGTAATTATTCAGGGTTTCTATCTGAAATGGAACCTAAGAAAACTGAAGAAGCTCTTTCAGATCCTGATTGGGTGATTGCTATGCAAGATGAACTCAATCAATTTAAACAACAAGAAGTATGGAAGCTGGTACGGTGACCTACAAATAGAACAGTGGTTGGTACTAGATGGGTATTCAGAAACAAACTTAATGAAGATGGCACAATAACAAGAAATAAAGCAAGGTTGGTAGCAAAAGGTTATTCACAATCTGAAGGCATTGACTATGATGAGACCTATGCTTCAGTGGCTAGACTTGAGGCCATTAGGATATTCTTGGCATTCGCAGCCTTTTCTAACTTTCATGTTTATCAAATGGATGTCAAGAGTGCCTTTCTGAATGGTAATCTGGATGAAGAGGTATATGTAGAACAACCACCTGGTTTTGAAGATCCAGATCTATTGGGTTATGTCTACTTTCTCTTCAAGGCTATTTATGGTCTTAAGCAAGCACCAAGGAAATGGTATGACACTCTCTCTGAATTTTTACTTTAAAATGAATTTACTAGAGGTGTCATAGACAAAACTCTCTTCATAAAGAAACATAAGAATGATACAATATTAGTCCAAATCTATGTGGACGATATAATATTCGGGTCTACTAATGATCTTCTTTGCAAGAAATTTGCTAAGTTAATGCAGGGTAAGTTTGAAATGAGCATGATGGGTGAGCTGAAGTTCTTTCTTGGATTGCAAGTAAGTCAAAGGACAAATGGAATATTTATCTGTCAATCCAAGTATGTCAAAGAGCTTCTCAAGAAATATCAAATGGAGGACTCATCTTCAGCAAGAACACCATCATCCACAGCGGTCAAATTTGGAGCATGTGAAAATTCTGCCAAGGTAGATATCACAAGCTACAGAGGTATGATAGGCTCATTACTTTACCTTACTGCAAGTAGACCTGATATTATGCATGCTACGTGCTTATGTGCAAGGTTCCAATCGGATCATATAGATGTTCATCTCATTGCTGTTAAACGAATCCTGAGATATCTTAAGGGTACGCCTAACTTAGGCATCTGGTACCCTAAAGATTCTGGTTTTAACCTTGTTGGATATACAGATTCAGATTATGCAGGAAGTGTTGTAGACAGAAAAAGCACATCTGGGAGTTGTCAATTCCTAGGTGGAAGACTTGTTTCCTGGTAAAGTAAGAAACAACAGATAGTTTCCAACTCAACAGCCGAAGCTGAATACATTGCTGCTGGAAGCTGCTGTGCTCAGATCTTATGGATTAGGAATCAACTTAGAGACTATGGCTTTGTATTAAACAATATTCCTATTTTGTGTGATAATACAAGTGCCATAGCAATCTCCAACAATCCTGTGCAGCATACGAGAACAAAGCACATTGACATCAGGTATCATTTTATTCGAGAGCATGTCATGAATGGTACCGTGGAGTTACTTTTTGTACCTACGGAAGAACAAACAACATATATTTTTACTAAGTCTCTTGACGAATCCACATTTACCAGACTTGTTGGTGAATTGGGTATGTTATATAGTCCTAGTAATTAAACTAGTTAATATCTGAGGTTTGATCTTTAATAATTTACAAGTGATTGATGTGTTAATATTTGTTATTGAAATCACTTGTATAATTATTTTATCAACTTACTTTTGCTTGTTTCTTCTTAAATCATTGTCATTATCTTCTTTATATATTTCTAATTACTTCTTGTAATTTTAGAGTAATTCACTTTCCTTAAAAATATTTTTCTCGAATTTTACAAGCTGTAATTTATGAGAAATCTATTTTTCTTGAAAATGTTATTATTTTAGAATCAGTTTAATTATTTTTTATTTTTAATAAATTATAGTTTCTTTTTGAATAATTTTCTATATGCAAATTATTTTATTAGAAAATTTATAGATTTATTAATTCACCAGAAATATTTATGTAAATATTTAGTATTTTATTTTATTTTGATTTGTAGTGTTTGTCCTTTTGTTATTAATGTTTGATTTCGTAAAAAGGACTACCTATGATTGTTTTTATAACTTTTATTAGGTTTGCTAATTTTAGTGTAAATTATTTTGCTATTTTGTAGCTTGTTTTTTAATAATAATTAAATTGCTTTATTGTTAGAATTTGCTACTTGTAAATATTCTGTTAATATTTGGATTTTAGAATAGTTATATTATTGTTATTGCTCGAAATATGACTATCGATATAAAAATTTTACTGATTGTCATATTCTTTGTTTTTTCGATAGTAATATTGTTATTTAAACTGTCATATAACTATTTATATAGAATAGTCATATTACGTTTACACGTAATATAACTATCGGTATGACTATCAACCGATAGTCATATTAGAACTGATTTGTATATAAATTGATAGTTATATCCAGTAGTCATATCTGTTTTATTTCTCTCCAATTAGCGTGTTAAGTCACCTAATTCTATTTCGTCGATACATACATATATACACACACCACTGTCAAATTGCTGTCCAATTTTTGTCTAAAATCACACTCCAATCACAATTCTAAGAACAATAATCTATTACCCAGTCGATTATCTTTAAAACAACGGTTTAAATGTAAGATTTGGTTGAGTTTTTGTGATTTTGAGTTTAAATCTTTCGAATTTTCGATTTGAAATTCAAGAAGATTGGTTGTGATTTTTCAAAAACTAAAAATATACTTGTGTTTGTACTGGTATCAAGATCTTTGCCTCAAATTTTCAGAATTTTTGGTGAAGAATTCAGTTTTTCGAATTTTTAATTAATTATTAATTCGAATTTTATGAATTAATTGGGTTAATTGTTGAATTTTGCAGATTCCTTAATTTTAATACCTGATTTGGAATGGCTGGTGCATATAATAATTTTGAGATTGTTAATCACAATTTTATTGGATATTTTAATCCCGAGGATTGCTCGGTGGATCGGTTCAAGCCCTGGATAAATTTTCTGAACGAACAAAATATCTGTAGCCATGCTATAACTGCAAATATTCCCATGAAATTTGGTCCACTTAAACTAATGTGTACTACAGCTGTCACAGATGGAAGATCGTTTTCTTTCAACTTTAATGATAAGACATATACAGTGGATGAATCTATCTTCAATGCTGCTCTGAAACTTCCTACTGAACAATTTGCTGAAGCGCCATCAACTGATGAGTTGAATCAATTCTTTACACATCTGATGTGACGCCCCTAGATCCGGGGTCAAGGATCCAGGTCATCACGGTCCAATTTCCATTCAATATCAATATCTCTTGAGTTTTTTTTATATTTAATAATTAAGCAATTGACCCCACACTAATACACACACACACCAGTCATATGCTCATAGAACAACATTCACAATATTAAAAGTTTAAAGTTAACAGTTATTACAAACCCAGAATTCTACTAAGTACATTGTTGAATAATACTTCTATAGGAAGCATTTCAACAACCAAAAGTTTATTACAAACTTACACACTTAATTTACATAAGTCTACTAAGCCCCTTTCGCTTGTCACTACCTCGGGGATGGTCGCCAGCACTCGCTCAAAAGGTCACCTTTCCCTTACCCTCTTGCGGGGTGTAGTGCGTAGTATCGGCATGGGACCTAGCTGCTATATACATAAGTAGCAAGAGTGAGCTATAATAGCTCAGCAAGATAATATTGTAACCTAAAATTTAGAATGTGAACAGGTATACGTATATATGCATATATAATAGCAGAAACCAATTATAATCTTTAAGGAAGAATAAAGCTCTTATTTAATAATAATTATCTACTTACTATTATAAGAAAGAAATCTAAAATAATATAATATCAGTTTTTCTTCATCTGTAAACATAATTCCATCATCTCATATCATTATTCTGTTTTCAGTATAGAAATCTGAAAACCATTGTCAACACTTTCTTTTCAAAAACATTGGGGATATCTGCTGTCGCATGATACATTAGGACGATGATCAGTCGCCTAATCGTACCTGCTCTCTTTTTACTACCGGTAGAAGGAATGAAGATCATCCCTGGAGGAAGGCCGCCTGCTAACATCCTCCCTTGGCATCTTCGTGCCGTAATAAAAATAATAAATGCTGGACTGTGTCGCACACAGCCCTGACACAGCCACTTACACAAGTCTGTTGCAATCCCCCTTTTTGTCACATCATTATTCCATTTTTTTAAAATATCATTCCACATTTCCATTTTCTCGCTTTCATTTCCACATATCATTCACTCATATCATTTCCATTCTCGCACATTACTTCTATAAAATATATATATAACATAATGCTTTGATTATGATCCAGACATCTCTTTCATATTCAAGAAATCAAATATACTTTTATATTCATAAAATATTCCGTCTATTTTAAAAGTAGTAAATAATAATCAAATAATGTTTATTAAACCACTGATATTTAAAAAGAATATCTTTAGCAAAATATTATAAATCATATAACCCTAGATAACAACTGATACCATTCTTTTATTTACTTTAGATAACAACTAATACCATTTTCTCATATTCTCTTAATCATAAGAGATTATCGCACATTTTCTCATGTTCACTTCATGCATAATCATCTCTATACATATCAATCTCATACTCATATTTCATAATTTCTATCCATTTCTCTTTAATTCCAATATCAGGGAAGTAATTCTTAGCAATATAGCAAACATAGAATAACATATGTATTCCATGAAATCATTTACTTTGAAAATAAAAATAGTTTTCCAAGGTAAGGATAGAAGAAATCTTGCCTCGGTTTCGGTATCCTGACAGTATGGCTCGTCCCTCTTCCGGAGTTTCTATAAACACAAAAGGAACGTCGTTAGAATACCACATCTCTTACTCACTACACTCTTGTATAAAATTACCTTTGAAACTTTAATATATGTTTAACGTATTACTATTACCCCAAAGGTTCAAGAACTTAACCATTTAAAACCTTAATCGAAGTTTCAGGGGTTTTCACCATTTCCCCTAACGATCACACTTAACTGTAAAAATTCTCAGAAAATATGGATTTCGAATTTTACCACAAGGTCAACTGGTAACAACTCTTTGACTACCTTAATACACTATCCCAAAGTTTCATAATTTTTAAAAATGTTTAAGTATGGTAGTCATTGCCTCAAAGTTGACACAACTACGTTTTCTCGGTTTCTGAACCGCTTTCATTAAAACTGACTTTTCTCCTAAACCGTTCATCAGATTTTAACGTAACTTATATCAAAACGATCTATGAACCAAGCTCTATCATCTCATGGTCACTTGGGAGTCTGGACAGTAACCTACCGTATGGGGATAGGGTCCAAAAACAGGGCAGATTCTTGGTCTTACGAAAATCGGACATTATAACGGCTATATTTTCGTACTTTCCAAAATCAAACTCCTCCAAATCAACATCCACCTTATACACCACCACCTACACCATGTGGTCTACATCCCAACCATGGTTACAAGTCCACAACACACAATTTCCATATCAAAACAAACCATTTATAACACATAATCATCATAAACTAGACATTAACATCACTTAACTACTAACCAACTCAATTTCCACCATAAATACAAAGAGGGCAAGAGTAGTTATACCTTCTTGAAGCTTTGACAACACTTAACAAGCCTTGGTAACCCTTAAACAACCTTACACTAGCTTGGATTAACTAAAAGAACCATGAAAATCAAGTTAGTTTCTTGAAAACTACTATTCATTACTATTCATCTTCAACTTCTATGATTTTATTACCTTGCTAAATGATGTTGGTTGGCCTTGAAACTTTGTAAATGATCCTTCCTAACCTCCAAGAAGCCCCATGAATTTCCTCTTGATTTTATCTTGATGCTAGCTAGGATTTTTGTTTTTATTTTCTCTTTTTTTTCCTATTTGGCCGAATGGAGTAAAGTGGGTGGGGATGAGAAATTTTTGTGTTTACTTGCTCTTATCTTGGCTTAATCTTGATTATTCTAGTGTCTTGTGGAAGCTTGGAAGATATTTGTGGTTAAAACCATGCAAAAGTACTAATTTGCCCCTTAAAACAAGTAATGGAAAGTGATGTCATCTTGATGACCTAATAATCTCTTTTTCTTGTTTTTCTAAGTATTATGCTAATAATCTTGGATAATAATAATGTGGTATGCATCCTTGTTAGATTACTAATCTTGGTTGCTTGGTTTCCATACTCGTCTAATTGTGGTTCGTTTCGAGTATACCTCATTATCTCAGTGGTTTTCGAAATCATTTACGAATCCAATTTCCTTTGGTATTCTCTTAACTTAATAATCTCTTGGTTTAATCTAAATTCACTAATCCCTCAATATATAATTCTTATAGTGTTTCCATGCTCCTTAATATCAAATAGAAGCTTATTCGAAATCAAAATCCTAAAAATCCATGTTCAGGAATTTCTGGAATCCATCGTCATTTCGAGTCACTTATTTTCAATGTATAACACTAATATGGTTTCTGTTTATCCATTTTCCGTTTCCATTATAGAGTACATATACACCATTTCTCTAAATCCTCAGATTTTACTATTCATGTGATCACTGTAGCATTGCTAAAGTTAGGGTTATTACATCTGAACTATCAAGGTCAACTGGACCTTAAACGTCCACTCAAAAGCAACCTTGTTCAAGAATGGAACATTTTCTTAGAGATCATAGCAAAGGTTTTTGCCAATTCCACCAAGAGTAACAATACCGTCATCACAGGTATGTTACAGTCAATTGGTTTCTCAATTGCTCATAATAGAAGGATCAACTTTGGCAGCTTGATATGGCCTATATTGTTAAATCGTGTAAAGAAGGCTAGAAAGAACTTTGGGAAAGGTAAAATGGTTAAGTGTCATTACCCTCGATTTTTGACATTAATATTTAATCATCTAATGCCTAAGGATCAACCTGCTCCTTTTCCAAATGATCGAGTTCAATGGTCTGGTAAACCAAACAAGAAGTTCTACACTAGGTTGGATACTTCTAAGGCTCTGTTGCATGTTCCAGTGGTCATAACACCATATATGTCTACATTCATAAATTTGCCAAATGTTATGCCTCAACCAGTTGTTGGGATACTTGCAATTGAACAAGCTCCAGAACATGAAGCAGAACAAGCTCCTGAACATCAACCAGAATCAGAACCTCAACCTGATCCTGAAACCTTAACTGCTCCTGAACCTCAACTTCCAGTGGATCAACCCACTCAGAGTGAAGATGCTGCAAATGTTAATGATCAGGTATTTGACTCAACTACTTTGCAATCTCAATATCTTTCTGATAGTCAATTAATTGTGAGAAGTGACCAAGGGGCTGTAGAACCACAACCCTCAACTCAGGTCAATGCACCAAACACCAATCCTAAATTCTCCAAACACTATCGAAGAAAGAAATTGTCAGTCAAAAGATCTAACCCTAGTAGTGATATCTTGAGTGAAACAACAGATTTGCTTTTACAAAAGAGAAGTAAAACTATATCTAAGGCAACTGTAAGCCCTTTCATTTCTTCAAGAACACCCCTGTTACTCACAATGGGGGAAGACATTTTCTTAAATGAAGCAGAAAACATTGTCATGCAAGGAGAGCAAGTTACAGTGCCTGCCATTGTTACGGCAGAAGAACCCTCACAGGTTGATAGGGATTTGCGAACTCCCATTGCACCACCACTGACCTTCCAAGAGGAGGCTAGGGTGATTTCTAATGCAGGTACAATGAATGCAGCTTAGGAATATGAGAAGAGTGATGTAAGGATTACCCCAAATCTGAGTGAAACACTAGCACGTGAGGTGAGTGATACTCATAGAGCTATTGAGGTGAGCGCACACAATGACACATACACTCTATCTCTCATGGCACAACTTGATCAAATGAAAGAAAGTCTTGCTCAAGCTGAAAAAGATAATAAACACCTAAGGCTTGACATGGATAACATGAGAACTATCTTCAACAACAAGATCAATGCACTCAAACTCTCTCAACAACAAGCAATTGTAGACTCTAGAGATGTCACAGTGGCTCAAGATCTCATTATAACTTCTATGTCGAATCAGATTGAAGATCTTCAGAATAACATAAATGAGAATCACTTATCCACTGAACATCGTCTCAGTCAAATTGAAAGGCAAAATGATCATCAAGCAAAGGGGTTGAGACACTTATATAATATCATAAGCAGAACTCACTCACTTACAGCAGAAGAGAAGAAATTCTTTGGAAGTAGTGATGAAAGTGGCCCTGGAGCTGGTACAAGCCATAAAGCTATAGAGGACTCCTCAACTAAGAGGGAGAAATCTAGAAGGGAGGAAGTGTGAGTAAAGAAAAAGATGAAGATAGGAGTGAGGGGAAGAAGATAACTCAAGCAGCAGCAGAACAGGAGGATGATGATGCTGTAGAAGGTTATTACTATACAGGTGAACCTGATAACCTTGATCTTTTTGCTGACTTGCAGTTTCCTGATGTTGGTGAAGAATTTGATGAACCGGATCTCAGTTTTTGGGATGATGAAGAGCCAATAATTCCTGATTCTGTTGAAACACAAAGAATGAATTTTGAATCAAATAAAGAACTTGAATAGAATGATGCTAATCTGTCTATGAGAGAAGAAAGACTCAAGAAGACACTAGAACAGATAGCTCATAATGAAAGGCTTCAAAAGGCTGAACAGGAAGTACTTCAAAAGCAACATGCTCAAAATCTGGAGGCAAGGAAGATGTACATCAAGTACAAAAGTGGTGATAAATGGGAACGTGCTCAAAAGGTAATAGACTCACCACAAACTTCTGACTATGATGATCGTCGGGTGATTGCTATTTTTGAAAGCTTTAAAAAGAAGAACCCTGTACATGACATGTACTTAAAAGCTTTGAAGACAGAAATTGTGAGAATAACTACTGCATCTGATCCGAAGAATGGTGAGCTACTAATCTATGTTGAATGTCATAAGCTTGGATCTCATAAAGTATCTCTTCAGTTCTTCTATGATAGATCTCTGTCAGAGCTTTGGGTGCTGAGACCAAAAGTCAGAACATCTTCTGAGCTAGGTATACTACTTCATGAAAAATTTCAAGAATTTGTTGAAAGAGCTGGTCCTGAAGTAATAGATAACCTTCCACAAGTTAAAATTGTTAAGGGAGAAGTTATTCACACTGTTAATCTTCAAACAAAGGAATTATATACACATCTTGACAGACATTTGGTGTATGTTGAATATTCTCTTCGAAATCATGGTTTTGCATCTCAAGAAAAAATTGAAGCTGCAGATCATATAAGATCCTATGCTCAGACCAACATGAAGAAGTATAAGCAGTACCAAGGTGAGTTGAGAAAGAAACTTGGAATACCACTAGTTTATCCTACAGATGTGTCGTCTAGAAGAGAGTTACTTGTTGACTCTGAATTGATCAAGAATCTACTTGATATGGATGAACAAGAAGAAGGAGAAATCAACGAGGAAGAAGGTGGTAAATGAAGATTAGCTCTACAAGTTATATCATTAGAGCTTTGATAGAACAAGATAGGATAATTGTCTTATATGATCAGTCTAGAGGATCATCTATCTTGTATTTATCTTTTCTGTTTGAATCTGGATAATGTTAAATATTAACCAGAACTTTTCCATTATTTACTTAGCATTTAAAGTTTTTTTCTTTACTTGTTTAATTGGGATTAGTTGAAGAATCCTCTAGGTATTGGCTTGTTATTGTCTCACAAACAAATAGGGGGAGATTGAAAGGCATATGACTCAGCCTATTTGTAGTTCGAGGATCCTAATCCAATTAAACTAGATTGTAATAAGTAAATAATATCAACTGTCACAGGAATCTCATAAGATGATAGCTGTTAGAAGAAAAATCAACAAGTCAATCTATAGTTTTGATGTTTTACATTGGAAGAAGATTTAGTTATCTGATCAAGCCTCAAGGTAGCATTGAATCACATGGATTCATTTAAGGGACAAAGATTTCTGTAAGTGATAAGAAACAATATCAGTACCGAATGATTGAAGAGAGTGAAGAATAGAAAAATACCACAGTTTTAAAGTCAAGATGAAGAACAGAGATTGGAGTTAGTCGTTCATGAACCAGACAGTACATCGAGCGTCAACATCGATCCAGTGTATGTTCTTTATTATAATTACGTAGTTCACAGTGAAGTATTGACTATTAAAGGATTTGTATTAATTCTACTTTAATTAATTAAATCAAATAATTAATTTAAATAAATTAATTAATTCTATCAGAATTAATATATTTATTAAAGTAATTATTAGATTAATTAAATCAGAATTAATATGAAAAAGAAATAGTTATTCAAATGATTTTTCTAAATCATTTGGTTAATTATAAGCTGAAAAATATGATAATATAACTATCAAAGGATAGTTATACCGATAGTCATATTCAGTTCAAAGTGTGACAGTCATATTCAGTTCAAGTGTGACAGTCATATTCAGTTCAAACTGGATAGTCATATTTCATTCAAGGAGACAGTCATACCGAATGTTATATTGGATTGGACAGTCATACCGAATGTTATATTGAATTGGACAGTCATATCTCATTCAAGGAGATAGTCATACCGAAAGTTATATTTAAAGAGACAGTCATATTACTTTCATTGGATAGTCATACCGAATGTCATATTATTGTTAACTGATTGTTATATCAGTTGAAACAAAGCAATATGACTATGTCTGTGTTATAAAAGGCAGCAGATTGCAGAAGAAGAAGCAGTCAGTCGGACACAACATAAGAAAAATACACAGCAGCCTATATCTCTCTCTCTCAAGCTCAAGAACACTAACAAATTAAATTATGTAAATTCAAGTTCATCTCAGTTGTAATATTCTATCCATTGGAACTTGTTTACTTGTGATTCTTGTACTACTAGCGAATTAAGTTTCCTAGTTGACAAATTGATATCTTGATTTTTATTAACTAAATTAGCAAAGTTCATGTTAAATTTTCAAATTAGTTATTAATTACTTGATAATCATTTGGACTGATTTTGTAACACCCATCAAGTTAATATATTGTTATATTCAACTTGAAATTTGTGTTATATTATTCCGCACAAATTTGTTTAAAATAAATTTTATTTAAAGAACAAATTTCGAGAAAATGATATAGATTGTATTCAACCCCCCTTCTACAATCTTATCGGACCTAACAATTTATGATTGTTAAAATGGTTTTGATGGAGGTAAAGGCAGTGTTTAGCCTTGGTTAAATGTTAAATAACATGCATGAGTTGTTGGAATGGAAACTATGATATTTGGAGGTTATAAATTTTGGGAATATCCGATTTATAGCCGTCGTAATGCCGAAATTTC
The DNA here is from genome assembly GCA_036435485.1 of Saposhnikovia divaricata. Taxonomy (NCBI): domain Eukaryota; kingdom Viridiplantae; phylum Streptophyta; class Magnoliopsida; order Apiales; family Apiaceae; genus Saposhnikovia; species Saposhnikovia divaricata. The sequence goes on along the minus strand of CM071594.1, from coordinate 169,623,887 downwards.
ATTAACCTTTAAAAAAGAGCTTACCCGAGATAAACAACCTCTGACCTTAACAAGAACCTGACCTATCCTTATAGTTCTCGAGTCATAGATCGTTTTGGCGAAAGAATTGAAACAAACGGAGTTACGGTTTAGGAGTTATGACCGAATTACTAAAAGTGGTTCAAAACCGTAAGTACGAGTTCCTAACCGGAATTGAACCCCCTTAATATGTATAATTTGGTTGTGAATCATGGTAGTTAAATACTAGATACCATAAGGAAGGTGTGAGAGAAAGCCCCATGTCAATTGGATCATTTTTCAATTTTATAAAAATGTTCGAATCTAAGTTAAGTGCGAACGGATCCTTTAAGAGCGTACTTAGTAATAACATTGGGAAATCACTTAGAAAATGGTCAATAAATCGCGAGGTGTAATCTTTTATAGTAAACGATCGACACTAGAACTTATATGACTAAAGTACCCCAAGCATAAGTACCATGCAATGCCTTGATATTGAGCCAGTGTTGAATTATAATGATGATAATAAAGAGTTATGATTAGGAGGATGTCCAATGAGTTAACTTGAAAATGAGTTTAACCTAAGTAAAGTATATATTTAGCTTTTCATAAATGTTAAGTGATTAACCTTGAATAATTTTGGGATTGTTTATAGATCACCGGACTGATCGGAGACACGTTACCCCTACGACCCTTCCAGGCAAGAGTTCTTTTATCTTTACTCTATTAAGTTATAAAATTTCAGGAAATGGTTTTGTTGAAAATGTATATATGTACACATGATTACATATTATTGCGATGCAATGGACATGTTTCTGATTTTTGAAATTATTATGAATACCAATAATGCGAGGTACTTTGTGGATAAAAAAAGAGGGGTAATTTGGTAAATGGTATTATAAAAAGGAAATATTTTTCGGAATAAATGGAATAAGAACTTCGATAATGGGGATTCTATCTTGGGGCTGAGTTCAATGCAGTCCAGCTTGCAATATTTTATTCCGCCTCATGTGTTGCCGAGGGGGGGGGGGGATTGTGGAGAACTTTCCTCCAAGGATGATTACCGGAGAGGGTCATTCCTTCTACTAGTAGTAAACAGGAACAGGTACGTATAGGGCGACTGATCATCGTCCTGTCGTATCTGGCAATGATGAAGATCCCCTAAACTCTTAAATAATTGCTGAAAATTTCATTGCACTATTATGTTGGAAAAGAATGAAACGGTATGGAACAATGAATGGTATCAAGGAATTAGAAGAGAAACTAATATTATATCTTTATAATGAATAACAAGCAAGTTTATGTTGGTGTATTTCTACGCAAACAAAATATAGATATTTCTGAAAATGTTTTCCCTACTTTACTTTGTAACTTCATCGGTTATTCTTTATTGAAACAACTTTGTTAAATGAACAACCAACACTTCCAAAGCTTTTATAAATTGTTTTACTTCAAACAGGATTTAAATATTTATCTTGCTGAGCTATTTTAGCTCACTCTGGCCTATGTTTATATCACAGCTATAGCAGATGCCCCCGATACGTCGCACCACACCCCGGAAGCGGGTAAGGGCGTGGATATATGATAGTGATCTGTCGCCTATTCCTGAGGTAGCCTATATATATATATATATCCAGGGTATGAGTAGACGTGTGTAAGTTAATCAAAAGTCTGTTGTAATATATTTTAGTTGTTGATATGCTTCCTGTAGAAGTATTTTCAACAATGCTACTTAAACATTCTGGGTTTGTAATAATAACTTTACATTAACTGTTTTGATGATGGATGTTGTTCTCTGAGCTTATGACTGGTGTGTGTTATTATAAGTGTGGGGTCAATAGTGTGCGTATATAATGTCATTAAATTATTTAAGTATCAAGAGTATAATATGTTTAAATGGAAATTGGATCGTGATGGCCTGGATCCCTGACCCCGGATCTAGGGATGTCACAGAAATGGTATCAGAGCTCAGAGTCATACTGCTCAGGAACTAGAGTGTTAATACGGTAAAGATATAGATATATATATTTATATGATAAAATGCGTGAACTCATATCGAGTTCAAGGTCGGTCTATCGGATATAGTACTGACCCTAAGTAGGGATTAAGATTTTATATATTATTACTAATAAGAGTTATGTTTTATTATAGGAGGAGGCGCGGACTGGTGAGGCGAGTCATGATGGGTGGTGAGGGATTACAGAGGAGGAGGCTGTAAAGTTAGAGGAGCGCGGTATTGAGATTCCCTCGCATGTCGTAGCAGGTTTGAGGAGGAGAGTCCGGGTCGGACATAGGAAACAGTATTTGGAGGCTATGGAGTAGTGCCATATGTGAGGGGACAGAGACCAGCAGTCGGGTCGGGTGAGGCAGGTCTCTCTAGGGTGAGGCCAGAGGTTCCGGAGGAGGACGTTCCACCAGTAAGACGACCTAGGATTGAGACTGAGGTAGAGGAGCAGCCGGTGTTTGGAGATATTCAGATGATTCTTGTTCCACCTGCTCCACTGCCATCACCGGCACTGAGTCCAGACCCAATGGATGACCCTGAGGAGGAGGTAGACCCTTTGGAGGATTCAGATCCTTCAGAGGATTCAGAGGCAGATACAGTCCTCTTTGATGATCCACCCCCACCTGTAGCTCCACCTTCACCTGTAGAGGCACCCCTACCAGAGGCCCACCCACCAGCAGGAGGTGCTATTCATGTTACTCTATTGCCAGATTATCAGCTTTTGGAGGGACAGTTGTCAGAGTCCCACCGTATGGTGGATATGTTGTTACAGAGGTTGGCTGGACCTACGGGCAGGGCAGCCCAGATTCCAGAGGGGATATCTGTAGGGCTGATCAGTGTAGAGATGCGGTCACTTGTTCGCATTAGGGAGTTGACGGCAGGGAGAGGGGCACCAGAGTGGAGAGATGAGGTAGACCGGGTTATTAAGTCTGCGATGGTTTAGCTGAGGGATATTATCAGAGCAGGATTGCCATGATCTGTAGTTCGTAGTTCTCAGTCACTAATCAGACTATAGTCACCTTAGTGGTGTCATTTTGGAGGATTAGTCTAGTATGTTTACTGTATTAATCCTAGTTTGATTAGAGGACTGTTGATAGTACTTTTTTTTGTATCAGAATCAGCATGTATCAGTATCTTTTGAGGCTTAAACTGTGTACATTATGAAGCATATATGGTAATGAAAATGTTATTCGCAGGTTGTGATGTATTTATCTTAACCAGTGCAGTTTACTTATATTCTGTTTAAGTCCTCTTATACCTTGTTGTTAATTAAAATGGCGGTATATAAATTTGTTAATTAGTGATATATTATGGAATATGGGAATAATGAATATTGTGCCCCAATGTGGGTAATTAATGGAGAATATTGTTATTTACAGAATCATGCCGCCTAGAAGAAATACAAGATCAAATCCAAATGCTGCGGACCAAGGCAGCCATACCATAGAGAATATTAGACAAAATAAAAGGGCTATTGATGAATCAGATTATGAAGAAGAAGAATATGAATTTGCTGATCAAGAAGGGGACCAGGGAGGAGATCCCTTAAATCAATTTATGGACTTATTAAGGCAGAATTTAGCTATGCATCAGAACCCTCAACCAGTACCAGTTCCACCAAATCCTATAGCCAATTCATTCCGTGATTTTAAGTCATTGAAACCCCCTGAATTTGAAGGAACTACCGATCCAATTGCAGCCAGGGCATGGTTGAAAGAAATGGAGAAAGCTTTTGAAATACTGAATGTAGATGAAGGACAGAAAACGATCTTTGCTGCATATCTCCTAAAAGGAGAAGCTAATTATTGGTGGGAGGCAAAAAGGAACTTAAAAGGACCAGGAGTAATAACTTGGGAGAGATTTACCAGGATGTTTCTAGACAAGTATTCACCTAAATACCTGGAAAACCAAATGGAGACAAAATTCTTGGAGCTAAAGCAGAATAATCTATCAGTGGCTGAATATGAATCTAAGTTTACGGAACTGTCTAGGTTTGTATCGGAGTTCGTAAATTCCGAAGAGAAGCGAGCAAGAAGATTTCAGTTAGGGTTGAAACCGTGGATACAGACTCGGGTGGCAGCCTTCGAATTAACTGATTATGCCGCGATAGTTCAGAAGGCATCGATAATAGAGGCAGGAAGCGAACAAGTGCAAAGAGACCGAGAGAATAGGAAAAGGAAAGTTGAAAGTCAGAAAGGAAGTTCAAGCGGAAGGAATTTTCCTAGCAAATTCAGTAAAGGACAGGGGTCTCAAATCGCAAGGAATCCAGGATTTAGTAGAAGTCAAGGTGAGACAGTCAATCAGGGAAGTAAACCATCGGGAATATCCCAGCCTAATCAATCAAGGCCACCTCTACCTGATTATAATACTTGTGGTAAGAAGCACACGGGCATCTGTAGACTACCAGGAATAACTTGTTACAAGTGTGGACAGAAAGGGCACTATTCTGACAAATATCAAGAAACTAACACCAATGCCAAGAGAGACCTCAAATGTTTTCAATGTGGAAAATTGGGACACATGGCTAGAGATTACCGTTCTGGTGGTTCATCTGCAACAAGGCAAAGTGGTAGTGCTTCGAATAGACCTCCTACTGCCAGAACATTTAATATGACATTGAGGGACGCGGTGAGGCATCCAGATGTGGTTGCAGGTACGCTCCAACTCAACTCTTTAAGTGCAAATGTTCTATTCGACTCGGGGGCGACCAAATCTTTTATATCTCAAGACTTTGCTAGTAAACTGAAACTTAAGGCAGAATTATTACAAGAACCCTTACGGGTAGAGATAGCTAATCAGGAAGTCATTCCAGTTAAACAACTATATCCAAACTGTGACCTAGAATTCGAAGGATGTCAACTTCAAGTAGATTTGATTCCTCTGAAATTAGGAGAGTTTGATGTTATCTTAGGAATGGATTGGTTATCAAAGAATGAAGTTAATATTGACTGCAAGGGAAAGAAAGTAAGGATAAGGTTACCTGAAGGTAAAGAGTTGGTGTTCAAAGGGCATAGACAAAGTAAACAATTTTTGATTAGCATACAAGCTAAAAGATTGATACGCCAAGGATGTGAGTCGTACTTAGCTTATGTGATAGATGCCACTAAGAAAGCACCTGACTTAAGTAGGATTCCTATAGTTAATGAGTTTGCGGATGTATTCCCAGAAGATCTTCCTGGATTGCTACCTGATAGGGAGATAGAGTTTGCTATAGTCTTGGTGCCAGGAGCAGCACCAGTTTCAAAAGCCCCGTATAGGCTAGCCCCGATTGAGCTAAAGGAATTATCCTCCCAATTTCAAGAACTTCTTGATAAGGGCTTTATTCGACCTAGTGTATCTCCGTGGGGAGCACCTGTTTTATTTGTTAAGAAGAAGGACGGGAGTATGAGGCTGTGCATAGATTATAGAGAGCAGAACAAGTTGACGATCAAGAATAAATATCCATTACCGAGGATAGATGATTTGTTCGACCAATTGAAGGGTGCCGAGTACTTTTCGAAAATAGACTTAAGATCCGGATATCACCAACTAAAGATTAAACCTGAGGATATTCCCAAGACTGCATTTTGCACACGTTATGGGCATTATGAGTTCTTGGTAATGTCTTTCGGCTTAACTAATGCGCCAGCAGCTTTCATGGACTTAATGAATAGGATCTTCAAGAAATATCTGGATAAGTTTGTTATAGTCTTCATTGATGATATATTGGTTTATTCAAGGACTCAGAAAGAACATGGGGAGCATTTGAGGATAGTCTTAGAAACGTTGAGGCAACAGCGGCTGTACGCTAAATTTTCGAAGTGTGAATTTTGGTTACGAGAAGTCCAGTTTCTAGGACACGTGATAAGTAAGGAAGGAGTGTTAGTTGATCCCGCGAAGGTTGAAGCAATTTCAAATTGGGAAAGGGCAATTTCAAATTGGGAAAGACCAAAGACTCCAACGGAAGTAAGAAGTTTTGTGGGATTGGCTGGATATTATAGGAGGTTTGTTCAGGATTTTTCCAAGATAGCGGCACCATTAACCCGACTCACTCGTAAAACTGAGAAGTTCGTGTCGACGGATAAGTGTGAGGAGAGTTTCCAGGAGCTAAAGAAAAGATTAATGACATCTCCAGTATTAACCTTACCAGATGAAAAAGGGAACTTTGTAATTTTAAGTGATGCATCCCATAAGGGCTTAGGTTGTGTACTTATGCAGCACGGCAAGGTGGTTGCATATGCATCGAGACAATTGAAGGAGTATGAGTTAAAGTACCCTACCCATGACCTGGAGTTAGCTGCCATAGTATTCGCGTTAAAAATCTGGAGACATTATTTATATGGACAGAAGTGTGAGATTTACACTGACCATAAGAGCCTTAAGTATATCTTCACCCAGAAGGAGCTTAACATGTGCCAGAGAAGATGGCTAGAATTGATCAAAGATTATGATTGTGAGATCCGTTATCACCCGGGTAAGGCCAATGTGGTGGCTGATGCCCTTAGCAGGAAAGAGAAGTTAAAGATGATGACTTCAGAGAAAGAGTTGATAAAAGACTTCGAGAAGTTGGAAATCGAGGTAAGGATACCAGGAGATGGTCAAGAAAGGTTGATGGAAATTCGAATTCAACCCCCATTATTAGAAAAGATTAGACTATGCCAAGAACGAATAATGGAGGAAGAAAAGAACTCGAAGGAAGAGATAATGACTGGAGAAGAAATTAAGTGTGAAAGAGATAAAGAAGGGATCATGCGGTATGCATGGAGGATATGGATCCCAAATGTTCAGGAACTCAAGGATGAGATTTTATATGAGGCACACAACTCAAGATACTTAGTACACCCCGGTAGTACTAAGATGTATAGAGATCTGAAGGAGTACTACTGGTGGCCCAATATGAAAAAGGACGTAGCAGAGCGGGTAAGCAGATGCTTGACCAGCCAGTGAGTGAAAGTAGAGCACCAAAGGCCCAGCGGACATCTACACCCCTTAGAGATTCCAGAATGGAAATGGGAACACATAGCCATGGATTTCGTAGTAGGTTTACCAAGGACCAAGGCTAATCATGACGCCATATGGATAATTGTAGATCGACTGATGAAGTCAGCTCACTTTCTCCCGATCAATGAAAGGTACACGGTCGACAAACTAGTGGATATCTACTTAAAAGAGATAGTGGCGCGACATGGAGTCCCAGTTGCAATAGTATCCGATCGAGATCTTAGATTTAACTCCAGGTTTTGGAGAAGCTTTCAAGAATGTGTAGGAACCCGGCTGAACATGAGCATAGCCTACCACCCCCAGACAGATGGGCAAAGTGAAAGGACCATCCAAACGCTAGAGGATATGTTGAGAGTCTGTGCTATAGACTTTAAAGGAAATTGGGATGATCACTTGCCATTGATTGAATTTTCCTACAATAATAGTTTTCATTCAAGTATAGGAATGCCACCTTATGAGGCCCTTTATGGAAGGAAATGTCGATCTCCCTTGTATTGGGATGAAGTTGGGGAGTGAGAGATGCTCGGGCCCGAAGTGGTCCAACGAACTAAAGATTCAGTAGATCTAATCAGAGGACAGCTGGTAGCGTCCCAGGATTGACAAAAGAAATATGCCGACTTAGCTCGGAAAGGCAAAGAATACGAAGTGGGAGACCTAGTGTTCTTAAAGGTGTCACCTTTAAAAGGTTTAATGAGATTTTGAAAGAAAGGAAAGCTGAGTCCCAGATACATTGGACCATTTGAGATCTTAAGACGGATTGGGGAACTAGCTTATGAACTGGCATTGCCCCCGAATCTACAGCAGGTGCATAATGTGTTCCATTTTTCGATGCTGAGAAAGTATAACCCGGATGCCAAGCATATTGTAGAGTATGAGCAAGTGGACATGCAACCAGACTTGACCTATGTAGAGCAACCTGTGGAAATCATAGATCGAAAAGAACAAGTGCTCCGAAACAAGGTTGTCAAGCTAGTCAGAGTTTTGTGGCAGAACCATAATGTGGAAGAATCGACTTGGGAACTAGAGAGCGAAATGTTGGAAAGGTACCCCCATCTATTTTCAAACTGATTCCGGGACGGATCCTTTTAAGGGGGGGGGGAGACTGTAAGAACCTAGATTTTTGGAAGAATTAAAAACTTTTATTATGTAATGGAGTATCAGTGTAACGGTGGTCATAATGAATGATTATGGAATGGATTTGGATTCAATTGCTTATATGCCATGAACCATGCAACAGACTGACAACTTAGGTAAGAATAATCTATCTCCCAAGGAAGTAAGATATGGTAATTCCAAGGAGGAAGAATATTCTCATGTCATCCAAATCAATATCTATTATTAGTTAAGTCGTTCCGAGAAAGAGTTAAGGAACGCTCGAGAGGGGACAAGGACATTTTTACAATATATAAGGAATAAAAGAAAATAAGTGATGAATAGTGTTTTTGGTGGAAACTAGAATATTATTAGACGATACTATATAGAAGTACCCGGAACGGATTTCTGAGTTTGTATTTATGATCCATGGACAAAATAATTGTATGCAAATGATGTCAGAATTTGAAAAATAGCACTTTTATTTCTCCCTAAATTTCCAAGATACTGAAGGATCAAGGGATATAATATGGAATTAAGGAATTGTATCACAGTGAAGCAATGGAGTGCTACTTATAAGTCGTAACGTATTAATTTTATTAAGGAGACACAAAGGAAATCGAATTGGTGGAAAAAGGAGAAACCAAATGACTTAAATGTAAGCCAACTAGTAAAGGAATGGTTTAGCTGCATTTTTTACAAAATGGAGTTGCATAATTTGGTGCTAACACTTGGACTAATGACAATTAGCCAACACAAAAGTAAGAGATGCATCCATTATTTAGATAAATATTACATGAATTATGTCATTATATTAAAACAAAAACAAAAACCAAACCAAGAACACCACAAAAGTGATGCTCTCGGCCTAACATTAAGAAAAGAGGAAAAAGAGAGATTCAAACCATCCAAATCCTACCAACTAGAGCTTAAATCAAAGAGGAAGAAGAGTAGAAGGTATATCTTGAATCTCATCATCATTCATTAAGTTTATCATGATCAAAATCCAAGTTAAAGATGATGATGAATAGTGTTCCTTATGAACTAACTTTTATTTCTTGATTTTCTTTGATCATCCAAGCTATACTAAGGCTAGATAAGGGCTAAACAAGGCTTAATAAGTACATACATACATCAAGGAAGGTATAACACTCTTGAAACCCTAGCTCTTACTTTGAGTTTTGATGATTTAGATGAGTTATAAAGATTTGATGCATGTTTGGAGCATTATGATTATGATTGGCCTTTGGTGATTGTTAAAATGGTTTTGATGGAGGTAAAGGCAGTGTTTAGCCTTGGTTAAATGTTAAATAACATGCATGAGTTGTTGGAATGGAAACTATGATATTTGGAGGTTATAAATTTTGGGAATATCCGATTGACAGCCGTGTAATGCCCAAATTTCATTAACCTTTAAAACAGAGCATACCCGAGATCAAAACCTCTCACCTTAACAAGAACCTGACCTATCCTTATAGTTCTCGAGTCATAGATCGTTTTGGCGAAAACATCGAAACAAACGGACTTACGGTTTAGGAGTTATGACTGAATTACTAAAAGTGGTTCAAAACCGTAAGTACGAGTTCCTAACCGGAATTGAACCCCCTTAATATGTATAATTTGGTTGTGAATCATGGTAGTTAAATACTAGATACCATAAGGAAGGTGTGAGAGAAAACCCCATGTCAATTGGATTGTTTTTCAATTTTATAAAAATGTTCGAATCTAAGTTAAGTGCGAACGGATCCTTTAAGAGCGTACTTAGTCATAACATTGGGAAATCACTTAGAAAATGGTCAATAACTCGCGAGGTGTAATCTTTTATAGTAAACGATCGACACTAGAACTTATATGACTTAAGTACCCCAAGAATAAGTACCATGCAATGCCTTGATATTGAGCCAATGTTGAATTATAATATTGATAATAAAGAGTTATGATTAGGGGGATGTCCAATGAGTTAACTTGAAAATGAGTTTAACCTAAGTAAAGTATATACTTAGCTTTTCATAAATGTAAAGTGATTAACCTTGAATAATTTTGGGATTTTTATAAATCACCGGACTGATCGGAGACACGTTACCCCTACGACCCTTCCAGGCAAGAGTTCTTTTATCTTTACTCTATTAAGTTATAAAATTTCAGGAAATGGTTTTGTTGAAAATGTATATATGTACACATGATTACATATTATTACGATGCAATGGACATGTTTCTGATTTTTGAAATTATTTATGAATACCAATAATGCGAGGTACTTTGTGGATAAAAAAAGAGGGGTAATTTGGTAAATGGAATTATAAAAAGGAAATATTTTTCGGAATAAATGGAATAAGAACTTCGATAATGGGGATTCTATCTTGGGGCTGAGTTCAATGCAATCTAGCTTGCAATATTTTATTCCGGCCCATGTGTTGCCGAGGGGGGGATTGTGGAGAACTTTCCTCCAGGGATGATTACCGGAGAGGGTCATTCCTTCTACTAGTAGTAAACAGGAACATGTACGTATAGGGCGACTGATCATCGTCCTGTCGTATCTGGCAATGATGAAGATCCCCTAAACTCTTAAATAATTGCTGAAAATTTCATTGCACTATTATGTTGGAAAAGAATGAAATGGTATGGAACAATGAATGGTATCAAGGAATTAGAAGAGAAACTGATATTATATCTTTATAATGAATAACAAGCAAGTTTATGTTGGTGTATTGCTGCGCAAACAAAATATAGATATTTCTAAAAATGTTTTCCCTACTTTACTTTGTAACTTCATCGGTTATTCTTTATTGAAACAACTTTGTTAAATGAACAACCAACACTTCCAAAGCTTTTATAAATTGTTTTACTTCAAACAGGATTTAAATCTTTATCTTGCTGAGCTATTTTAGCTCACTCTTGCCTATGTTTATATCACAGCTATAGCAGATGTCGTCGATACGTCGCACCACACCCCGGAAGCGGGTAAGGGCGGGGATATATGATAGGGATCTGTCGCCTATTCATGAGGTAGCCTATATATATATATATATCCAGGGTATGAGTAGACGTGTGTAAGTTAATCAAAAGTCTGTTGTAATATATTTTGGTTGTTGATATGCTTCCTGCAGAAGTATTTTCAACAATGCTACTTAAACATTCTGGGTTTGTAATAATAACTTTACATTAACTGTTTTGATGATGGATGCTGTTCTTTGAGCTTATGACTGGTGTGTGTTATTATAAGTGTGGGGTCAATAGTGTGCATATATAATGTCATTATATTATTTAAGTATCAAGAGTATAATATGTTTAAATGGAAATTGGACCATGATGGCCTGGATCCCTGACCCCGGATCTAGGGATGTCACACTTTCCAACATCCACTTTGTAACCATGGACTAGAGAGTGAGTGAGCTTCTTGATGTAGGAGGGAATTCCATTCCAGCCAATAGTTTTGGTTGACAAAACCTTCACCATGACATCAAAAATAATGCTCCATTATTTTCTCAAATACTTTCTGTCCATTTCACCAGTTGAGTACCAATTTATTGTACCCTCTTCAAGTACAGGACCAGAATACCTAATTTTCAAGAAAAACTTCTTCAGGGTTTCATCACTTGCAAGTTCCTTGTATGATTCTTTAGCTTGCAGTCAAGTTCCCAAAGCTTCGTTAATACCTTTTATTGTAAGGATGCAGGTAACCCCTTTGATTTTGCAGTTTATGGTGTCTTTACTTGCACCTCCTGGAACAAAGGCAGATTTCCAGAATTCTTCAAGTCTTTCTAGGTCCAAAGATGGAGTAGAGGTTATAACATGACCTAGATAGGACTTGTTTAAGAAGGATACGAGTCCTTTGAAACCTTCACCAGCATCTCCAGCAGAGAGAATACCAGCAAAGTTTGTTTGAGAAGAGGATTGTTCGGGTGCCATTTTTTGCTTTGAGTTTTGGGAGAGAGAGATTTTTGCTTTTGAGAGAGAGAGGTTATGTTGAGTGTTGTGTGTTTGACAGTTGCTTACATGAAAATAGCAAATGTTTTACTGAAGAAGGGAAAGTAGCAATGTCTTAACCCATTAATCAGTCACGTGGTGTTGTGGGTAGTTACTTTTTAGTGGCTATAAATCGTGCAGGTAAAATCTCAATTAAATTGATCCACTAACCTTGACAGTAACCTGTGCGCTGTAACAAATTCATTAGTAATTTAGGAGGATGACAGCAAGTTTTGCTTGACAGTAACATCGGCGCAAGAACATGTTGTCACCATTAAGCAATTTATACAATTTCCTTTAAATTTCATGACAGAAACTTTTTCCGTTGCTGATAAGGAACTTGCTGTCAAGGCACATCGTGACAGCATCTTCACTTATTGATAGCAACTTGTGCGGAAATAATTTGTGTCATGAATTTTAATCGACTTTACCCATTGCTTAAAAGTAAAATTACCAATTAGCATATTTATCGATTTAAGCACATATTTGTTAAGCAAGCACACATCCACATACATCCACACACACAGGTATACACATGCAAACAAGAGCAGATAACCAAGATGAGAAGATGATAATGAAAGACATGCAAGAACATTAAGAAGATGGAACGGTCTTTTCATTAAAAAAAACTTAAAATAATACAAATAGTTCTTAAGAACTGAAAATTATTTTAAGTTGGGAAAGGCTTCCAACACCAGCCCTTCCACAATCTTCTCAATCTCCTTTTCATCGGAGATTCCCTGCTCATCCAGATAAGCTTAAAGCTTATCGACCCAGAGATTAAATGATTCATCAGAGGCTTCGATCTCCATCTTCTTTTTCAAGCTTGGCATTTCCGGCTTGACTCCTTCGGTGGCTGGAGCTTTGGATGTAGACATCTCAGACGCCTTCCTCTTACTCATACTTTTATCTAGAGTTCTTTGAGTGTATTAAGTGAGAAATAAGGGGTTGGCCTCGGTCTTATTTATAACACATTAAGTGACTCTAGAGCTTCCTACACGCTTCCTTTTAATAAAGTATTAAACTTTAAACTAAAATTCTGACAAATACTCGGGTACATTTCAAATGACACGACTTCTCATCACTTACACGCGTGTGAATTAAGTTAATGTCACGTGACTACTCATTACATAAGTTAAAATAGGCTTGTAATTTGAATTTAGCATAGTCATAGCAAACATGCTGTCAATAAACAAGTAGCACATAAGACAGTAACTTCTCATGACAGTAACATTGAAAGCTACGGTCACAAGCTGTAATTTAACCACTTTGAAAATGTAAAAACTAGTAAGTTAACATACCAAATTTAGCATTCCCAATTCACTTACCAACCTATTGAAGGTTGCTTCATCTAGTGGCTTCATGAAGATGTCTGCAAGTTACTTTTCTGTTGGAACATAAACCAGCTTCACAGTTCCCTTTTCAACATGCTCTCTGATGAAATGATGTCTAATATCAATGTGCTTCATCCTGGAGTGTTGAACTGGATTATCTGAGATGGATATGGCACTGGTGTTATCACAATAAATGGGAATATTGGACAACTCTAAACCATAATCCATTAGCTGATTTTTCATCCAAAGAATTTGAGCACATCAACTTCCAGCTGCAATGTATTCATCTTCTGCAGTTGAGGTAGACACAGAATGCTGCTTCTTGCTAAACCTTGACACTAATCTTTCACCAAGAAATTGACAGCTTCCTGTTGTACTTTTTCTATCAATCTTGCATCCAGCATAGTCTGAATCCGAGTATCCTATCAGATCAAATCCAGAATCTTTAGGATACCAAAGGCCTAAATTTGGAGTACCTTTGAGATATCTAAAGATCCTCTTGATTGCTACCAAGTGTGACTCTTTTGGATCAGCTTGAAACCTTGCACAGAGACATGTATCAAACATAATATCTGGTCTGCTAGCAGTTAGATATAGCAATAATCCCACCATGCCCCTGTAGGTACTAGAGTCCACTTTCTTTCCTTTAGGATCCAAATCCAGTTTGGTTGCAGTAGAGATAGGTGTCTTGGTAGGTGATGCATCTTCCAAGTTGAACTTTTTGAGAAGTTCCTTGACATATTTTTCTTGGCAAATGAAGATGCCATCATCCTTTTGATGAATTTGTAAACCTAGGAAAAATGGCAGTTCTCCCATCATACTCATCTCATATTTGTTTCTCATAAGACACTATACCATATATTGGATATTGCAACGCCAAAAAAGTGTGGTATAAGACCCCAAAAGTGTTATAATAGAGGTTTTTGCAACGTTTTTGCCAAAATTCAGTGTTGCATCTGCTGCCGTTGCAATAGACCCCTATAGCAACGTTTTATGTACATATTGCAACATTTTTCAAGTATTACAATATCTCCTTTAGTGCAACACTTTTATCTTGTTTAGTGACACTTTTATGATGTTGCAATAGACTATTGCAACACCATTTTGTAACATATTTTAGTTAAAAATGTTACAAAGTCAATTTATTGCAACATTTTCATGTAACATTTTATCCTCTATTGTAATACTTTTGGTTTTTTTAGAAAAATTAATATGCAACACTTTTGTTCATATTGTAATACATTTAAATTTTTTTTAGCAACATTTATGTGCAACACTTTGTAATATTAGTCCAATTTGCAATATCCTGTTTGAAATGTCAATAAACCAACACAAAAGCATATCAAACCAGAAATCACATTTCCAATTTTCCAGATAGCAAATCCAACAGAATATGTCAATAAAGCCCAAAAAAAGTCGGCTTATACCATTAGATCGTCTTACATCTAGTACATAAATCCAAAGTCCAAACACATAGTCGACTTACACACCAATATCTAAAATAAAACTTAGTATTTCCTATTCTTGTCAAAATGCCTATAATAACCAACCTCCCAGTTAACAATGTCCATTTCGACCTTTTTTGCATCAAGTGACAGCTTTTGGTTTCATCAATTTCGTGAACTGCAGGGCAAATCATGATATTGGAAAGTAGCTTTTAGATCTTCAGTTCCAGTTCTTCCCACTCTTGAGATGAGTTAATTCCTTCAACAATCCCAGTACCAGCATAAAATCTTGTACCATGTCCCTATAATATCCACATTGTTTCAGTAACAAGATTGCTGAGAAAGTGTACTTGGCGAAATCATAAAACACTATGAACAAAACATCCACTACGCCATAGATGGGCATATGTAACGCCTCTCTGATGTTACAATAGGCCCGAAAAACGTTACATTAGATCTATTGTAACACCAGGAGGCGTTACGTTTACGAGCATTACAATAGATACCCTAATGTAACACTTTTCTTCTCTATTGTAACAGTAGCAAAAGTATTACAATAGGCACCTATTGTAACACCAGGGGCCCAATTGTAACACATTTTGAGTGTTACAATAGCTCAGTTCAATTTTTTCAGACGTGGCACCATGTGCATACGTGGCATTACGTGGCACCACGTGGCCACGTGGCAACACATGTGGCGCCACGTGGCACACTGTGTACACGTCACCAGCCTCTATTGTAACACTATACTGGGCAATTGTAACACATATTAAGTGTTACATTTGACTTAGTAAATATTTTATAGGGGGCCCACATACCCTATTGTAACACCATTTTTATCTGTTGTAACATTATTTTCTATTTATTGTAACACTGTATATTAACAAATGTAACACTACAATAAGCAAACGTAAAGATAAATTTTAGAAATTTTGAAATGTAGGCTCTGCATTAATAATATTCCCTGACGACATGGTAGCCGAACCAAATGGCCACGACACCCTATAAATTTATTATTCCTATAAAAGAATCAATGATAACCAGCCAGGCATTTGGCCAGTAACACTTCGAGGTATCTGAATACATATCCTGATATGCTGGCCATGTATATGCTGATGTGTCCTTTGACATATCCTGGCCATGTATATGCTGATGTGTCTAAAAGGTTCCTAGCAATACATGCCTCAACAATTAGATGGCGCATGTTTCCAGCTGCATGGGATCACAGATAGACATGGATGTCAGATAAATATGCAGACAAATATGAAAAGAACAATTTAACTGTCACCTAAGGTCAATGCGTTTCTGTTACTGTGTAACATATTCACATAAACATGCACATACACATACACAACTACAAATCATATTTATATAAAGACCTACATATATATATATATATATATATATATATATAATGTGAAACCTAACTTAGGAAAAACAAATGGAAAACTCAAAGGGCAATGTATTCCTTAATCAAAGTTTTAGCGAGACAGGGAAGAATTAATTCTTGTAATAACAGTACAGGGGAGATGAATTGTCTGTCTGAACAATGTCAATACTTTTTGCTAGTTAATATATAGAAAATGGTAGGTTAGGTTAAGACTTCTGCAAATGTAACAAAACTAGAGAAAGGAAACGGAGAAGATTAGCTTATGAGACAGAAGGGAATAGAAATTCCTCCGGTTGTAGTCTAATATCATTTTCACAGTAGATTTTTGAATCCATTATGGTATCTTGCAATTTGTGTGTTCAACATTAGATATTAGTGTCCTCTTAACTATTTGTTGTTTGACAGTTCTATAAATATTAAGGCATAGAGCAAACTAAATATAATTCACATAGCTACGAGCAGATTAATCTTGACAAAGAAATCTCCGTTAAAGTGGCACACAAGGTACGTTTCACTATTTCAGCACACTTTTTTTTGAAAAGAATCTCAGGACACTTATCTTACAATGATCTACGATTTCAACATTTTAAAAAACTCACCGCAGTTTACTGGCTTGTCACACAATGTTATACCATCAAGGTACCCACTACCCACTGATAATCCTGAGAGATACATCATTGCTTTTGTAGCAGCTTGGTTTGCAACTGAACTCACTGATCCTGGTGGAGTTAGCAATCCTTCATAATCACCCAATTGCTGCACGCTGGAAACCAAGTCACTTCGAAGTTCTCCAGAAAATTTTTTGCCTTTCTTTTGATTTTCGGAACAGTGCTCAGCTTCATCCATAAGAAGATTCTCCTCAATAATATTTACAATAGCCAGCGGTGTTATCGACAATAACAAGCATAAGCATGTGTCGAGTCGAGGAACTGGACCCTCACTTGGGTCTCTTTCCTTAAAACCAAGAAAATTAGACAAGAATGTCAACAATAATAATGCAGAACAGATAAACTTGGACTCACAAAAAAATAAAAAATACTCATATTTACCACCTGCACAAGGAGGTTGCTAATGCTTTCGGCAATAAAAGTAGTTTAAGAAACTTTTAATATACTCTTGGACACACACTATCAAAAAATTACTACATTGCAACCCACTGATTTTCATATATTACTAATAATGCTGTTAAATAGATCTTGTATGGCTTAAATTCTTGCCAGCTTTTGATGAAAAATAATAGAAAGGACGGGTCGAGATACGGCATAATATCCTACGACGATTATTATTAATAAATATGTTACAGTTTTGCATCAAAATTGTTTTTTCATTCAATCACATAACTTGATAATGATGTCTTCTAGTCTCCCCTGATATTTGACAGAAACTGAAAAAGAACCAAGAGTCTACCCTTTGAACAAGACGTAAAGCTGCAAGCCACAGACCAAGGAATGCATCCTGCCATGTTGTCTGATTAACTGCCTTAAGAGCCTTCACCATACCTGCAACAGTATAGTGGTTCAGTATTACACAATCGTTTTATTTTTTTTGAAAAGAAAAAACATATTGAGTAAGTAAAGCTGAAGTTTGGAATGGTATGGTCCATAATAGAGAGACTTAGTGTGGGGATGGTGTTTTGGGTTTAAAAATCATGTCTGACATGGAGTATCCCAAACCACAGAGAAGGTACAATCTGAATTTTGTAAGAAGCTGGACAAAGTTTTGAACTTGTGACATATATACTCTAAAAAACAAAAAATACCGATGAGAGTTTCAGTGGCGCTTCTAGCCACGACTTGGGACCCATCCATAGTATCCGCTAGAAACATATCAATAGGGAGCCAAAGTGCAGAATGCCTAGCACCACGACATTGTGCAGAAGATGATATAAGTGAACCAGAAGCCATTACACCACGAAACTGTTGGTGTGAACTTTTGTTGGAATCCCCGGAGAAGACACTATGTGCATCAGATGTCAGTATCAAAAGAGCATCTGCCGTAATATTTTTAGAATTTCTCAATGCTGACGAGTTCACTGCAAGTATTTGCAAGCCCTCTATGAAAGACTCCCAACTGGCTGGCCTATGAGAGAATCACATTCAGTTAAAAAAAAATGACACCTAAGTACTAAAATCAGATTTGATATAGAATGAATTTCAACATGTCAAAAATTACTTTGTGTTGCCATGCCGTTGCAGATCAAAATAAATACACTAGAAAGAACAAAGAAGAAAAGGAAAAGCAAAAATTTTACACACACATATAGACTTTAATGTCAATTCTAATACTTAATGAATAAGTCCCAACAGAAACAGACACACACACACACATATCGTGAAATATTCAAGATTTGGGTACCTTGGAATGTATTTCTAGAAGTAACTTATCTTATTGCACAAGTACAAACACCTAGGATGGGAACAGTTTTGATATAATCTAAAACTGATTTCAGACCTCCAGAAGTTAACACAAAACGGACTAACAATGCAAGTACATATATCGACCGAGTATAGCACAAAATCTTCTAATCTTCCTTAGTATTCTGGATCTGTACTCACTTTTCCCAGATTCTTTAAACAAATCCTTCTTTGCAGAAGCCTTATAAGAAGAGAGGTGATGTCTAAAGGTCATCAAATAAGGATCAATATGTACCTGTATGTAAAATCAGAAACACCAGAAGCCAAAAGGGCACTATAATCAAAATTATAGTAAAAAACCTCCAATTAAAAACATACAAAATGCCAAAAACGTCAAAAACCCAAACAAAGTACCGTATAAAATTGAAAACCCCAAGTAAATACCATTAGATACGGGTATGCAAAAGAAAAACCCCCAATTTTACCTTAATAAAATCTCTAAACTCAAACCCCCAATTTCTAACCCCAATTTTGAAGCCCTAATTTTGAATCTCCATTTTGTTCTTCAATTCATCCTTCAGAAAAAGTGTATTCAGAGAGACGGAGATTGTGGAGAGAGTGTGGTGAGTGAGTGTGGTGGAGAGAGATAGAGATGGTGAGTGTGTCGAGAGAGATTTAGGTTGAGAGAGATTAGGTGAGTGTTTTATTCAGGGTCAACGCCTAGTGCTAAGTTTTCATTTTGGGGGGAAGTATTTCACTACTCAAAAAAGACCCGGTGCTTTCAAATTTTTCATTAAATTTTTTTAAGGGGAAAAGGGAAAATGCAATTTCGGTTTGGGGGGAAAATTGCTGCCATAACGTTTTATCCTTTTCATTTTTTTTGCTAATTAAAAATTAAATAAGTAGAAAAAAATAATTTATTTGGATAATTTGGGTTGTAATTTTTTTTAAATAATTTGGGATTGGACTACAGTTGAATCTCGATAAATGAATATTCGATAAAAAATAATCTCATAAAATGTATAATTTTTTCCGGTCCCGACAAAATAGAGATAGTGTATTTTTGACCTCGATAAATGAATAATCTCGATTAATGAATAAAATTTTCCAGCCCCAAGCGTATTCATTTATTGAGGTTTAACTGTAATTTGTTTATTGTGTAAGTTTTCATATTTTGATTTTAGAATTAATTTTCTTTAATTTTTTAAAAATTAATAATTTTTTTATAAAAAAACTAGTGCATAATTTTGTCGATTTGTATAAATTAAATTAAATTTTTTAATTCATATATAAACATTCTAAATTTTTTACTATATTAATTCTTATATTTTAGTGAGAGAAACCATCTAAATATATTATATTATTTTCATAACATATTTATTTTATTTAGTACTTATTATTATTATATGAATTTCTAAAATTAATATTTAATCCAAATAAGGAGTTCGTTAATTTAAAATCAAAGAGGGTTTTCATTTTCCGGAAATTGGGTTAAAGAGTAATAGATTTATTAATTAAAAGTTATTAAAAAAATAAATATTAGTATTAAAAATTTTAAAAAAATAGTAAAATTCAAAAACTAGTATTACCTATTGTAACACCACGGTGTGGTGTTACATTTCACGTAACACCGTAATTTCAGAGTAACACTAGATATATGGCTAATGTAACACCAATCGAGCGATGTTACAATAGGTATGAACTTTACTAGCTATTGTAACACTATTTGTGTAACGCTTACAAAAAAGCATTACAGTAGCCCACTTATGGCGTAGTGATCTTAGTTCCCTAGATTATGAAAAAAATCTCAACAGAAGCGAACTTTTATCTGTAATTTGGCAATTGATAGGGTCTCATATTGAACTACATTACAAGAGAGACTGAAAGTTCAAAGCAAACAATTTGTTATTTCCTAGCTCAGCTTATCTACCAAGGCTGACCTTATACCGACTGCAAACTCGGTCTCTCCTCCTCCAAACCAACCAACAGGACCGGCATACATTCCTCGGTCAAACATTTCTGTACAACATTGTGTCTGATTAGAAGAACATAGTACTAGGTATCTTCTCTACTTCAGATATGT
This sequence comes from Saposhnikovia divaricata, assembly GCA_036435485.1. NCBI lineage: Eukaryota > Viridiplantae > Streptophyta > Magnoliopsida > Apiales > Apiaceae > Saposhnikovia > Saposhnikovia divaricata. The sequence continues at coordinate 169,603,241 of CM071594.1, read as the reverse complement.
TTCATTATGCATTTAAGAGATATAGTATGTTTTCTTAAGTGAACTGGAATAAATTAAGCCTAAAATGATTGAAAATTAGAAAGACTACAAGCTGATAAAAAAAACATACACACCAGTTTCTGTTATTAAGAGTCTGGACTTTTCTGTCGGAATCCACAAAATGCAGGAGTGGATGAAGAGAGGACAGAATATAGAACTGAAAAAAAAACAATTCATAAAAATGTCACACAAGTAAATTGCTAAAGTTTGTAACATCAAATATCCTATCCAGTAACAATATAAGCAAGAAAGAGTACAGTGTATATTATTAATCGAAAATAAGTTTATTAGGTTGATAATTAATACCGGAAGAAATGCAAGTAAATTGGATCATAGAACTATCGACACTTGAAATTCTCTCTCATCGTCTTCACTTCTGAGTCTCCCAGTCAAATGAGCATAAAGATGTTGAGCTCTTCGAAGTTTTCGTAAAGCTTTATTTCGTTCAATAAGGAGTACTCACATTGACTTCTAAAGTTTTACCATTAACTTAATCCATCTAAGTAATACATCAGCAGGTTATTTAAACTTTGCTCCAGTAATCCAGCATATCTTGATCTCTAAGATCCCAAAATATGGGTGACTTGAAAAACATTTATGATGAATTTATGTTAATGCAGTTGAATGTCACGTATTTAACAATAGTAAAGTATTCACTAGATTTCAACAAACCTGATTTACTATCACTACACCATACAATCCTATGAAAAAGCTAGAGAATATAGCCATGATAATGCTTCAGAGTCAGAATTATCAACCCAATGATAGGGATACAAGCTGTTTCCATAAATGGGCCTTCTCTGCTAATCAAATCATGTACAAGTCTTTGCCATCCCTTGAACAACAAGTATGGGCTCTTGACTATGGCTATAGCAGTAAAAAGGGGAATTTCCAAAACAAGTCCCATAAGCCCGACAATGACACAATCAGGAACATGAATCAACCTGTCACATTGTTTCCAAGTGAATAACATCTTTCAAAAAGTGGTTCTCTTTATTGTGCAGGCCAAGTATCAGTTGTCAATTAAAGAAAATAATTAAGAAATTATGACCTGTTGACGAGCTGCAACAAGCTTTGATAGTTCATCCCCCTCTGAGAAATTTTTGAACCAGAATGAGTTTTCATGTAGTGGACCTAATTTTTGTTGTATTTTAAAATGTATCAGTGTATGGTGATTACATAAACAAAAGTTCTACTTTAGATCGCAATCATTTCTTGTAGACAGGTTTTTTACTGAAGCAGATGGGAATTAACAAATAGATGCAGATTATTTATATGCAGTGGACCTAATTTTTGTTGTATTTTCATTCTTTCTGCTTTTTTTTCCAAGTCTAATTCTTTAAAATGTATCAGTTTATGGTGATTACATGAAAAAAAGTTCTACTTTAGATCACAATCATTTCTGAAGACAGGTTTTTAACTGAAGTAGATGGGAACTAACAAACAGATGCAAATTCTTTATATGCCCCACAAGACCACTAATAGAGCTAAACTTCTGAATATAGAAGAATAAAGGCAATGCCCACAATCAACCACAGTCCACAGAACTACTGTGAAGACAAATTCAATGTGCAACATATGGATATTAACAAAATAAAAGTATCAACATACTAAACATATCCGACAGGGAGGAAGGGAGAAGATAGAAACAACGCTCAAAGAAGAAATCGAGCTTTGCAAAAGGGCGTGAGGATATCGCAAGTAAGAAGCACGGTTCAACTAAAGAATATATACTAAAACCTCAAAACAAGATACATACAAAGCTATAAACAATCAGGATTCAGGACCAAATGCAAGGTCTACATTTTTTAGCCACACCCAGTTAGCACAAAACACAACATTCTAACATTTATCAGATTATCGTTGTAACTCATTCCAATATTTTTTTAGACTCAGCATTCGTTCAGTCAAGCAACATCATCTCAGATCAAGTTCCATGCCAAAAGACTAAAATAAGCTAAGTTCCTCTCCAAGATATATACTACCATAAAAGGGGTTTTCTATTTGTAAGACCATTCTACAGAACCATACATGAGAATATAAGATTTAAAGCAACACTACACTGTCATAATTAGCTCAAAAGAAAACAGAGAGATTAAAATTTTTGGGCAAGCATTACTACTAAAGACATTCCCAAGAATTAGGAAAACAAACATTCAAACTGAAAAGTGAAAACAACATAACTCAATATTCAGAAACACTAGAGCACTTGAGATATGTTCAACCAACTCATACTAGCGTCTAGCATTAAATCACAATTACCCAGTCACCTTTTTCCCTAGCCAGAATAACATAGTTCCATAAACTATCGGAACACAAACCTCCACATCTTTAAGTCATTTATCTGCACCCTACAGCCAATATCCCAAAAAAGAGTACAATTAACATCAACCTTTCCGCCAAATGAATAATTCACAATTAAACTTACTACAGGAAGATAATACAAAACCTTGTTATATGCATAGAGAAGGTACCGGCACAAAATTTCCCCAAAAAATAAACAACAAGTTCTACTAATTTAATCGAAAATCGTACATGTATAATCGAAAATTACAACAAGCATACATTTATATATCTTAAATCATACATATACATACATATAAATACATACATATGTAATAATCGAACATATTTGAAAGTTACCTCTCATGGAAACCCAAATTGAAACCCTAATTAAATAAAAGCTCCAATCAATTTTGTGGTTTTGGGATCTGACTGTCTTATAATCGAAGCTCTTCCTGAGAGAGGAGTGAGAGAAAGGTGCGAGAGAGAGAGACGAGAGAGGGGTTAACGAAACTTAGTGAGGGAGAGTCTGGCGGCTATTTATTCTGTGTAACAAAACTGAGTTTTTGTGTAATAAATTTTTGGCAAAATGTTTTTAGAAGCCCGCCATTGGAAAAATTGAATCCCCGCTTAAAATTTCAATCAAATTGATTAAAAGTTTTAAGGATATTGTAACGTTTTTTAAAAAGTATTGCAATTGTTCAAAATTGTCAAAATATTTTTTTGGCTTGTAACACTTTCGTATTTTATACAACAATTTTAAAAAATATTGCAATAAATTAGTCAGTTTCTTGTCTATAGCAACATTTATCCAACACAAATGTATGTTGGGCTTGCAATAGCCCATATATGGTGTAGTGAGAGATGAAAACTTTTCACACAGCTTCTCATTTGTAGAACCAAAGATTATGTCATCAACATAGATCTGCACCAGAATGATGTCTTTGCCATGATGCTTGTAGAATAGTGTCTTATCCACAACACCTCTTACAAATTGATTCTCAAGCAGAAAGGTAGAGAGAGTATCGTACCAAGCTCTAGGGGCTTGCTTCAATCCATAAAGTGTTTTGAACAGTTTGTAGACAAAGTCATATAATTCAACATTTTCAAATCCAGGTGGATGTTCAACATACACTTCCTCCTCTAGCTCTCCATTGAGAGAAGCACTTTTGACATCCATTTGGAACACTTTGAAGTTACAGTGTGCAGCATAGGCTAGGAAAATTCTTATGGCTTCAAGTCTGGCAACAGGTGCAAATGTTTCATCATAGTCTATTCCTTCCTGTTGACAGTATCCTTTGGCCACTAGTCTTGCTTTGTTCCTTGTCACGTTTCCACCTTCATCCAGTTTGTTTCTGAAGACCCACTTTGTGTCAACAACTGATTTCCCTTTAGGTCTAGTGACCAGCTTCTATACATTGTTTCTCTCAAATTGGTTGAGCTCTTCTTGTATGGCTATCACCCAATCTGAATCCAACAATGCTTCATCAATTGACTTTGGCTCAGTTTGAGATAGAAAGCAAGAGAACATGCTGTCAGCAGAAATAGTTCTCCTTGTCCTTATACCAGTAGTGGGATCACCAATGATTAGATTGATGGTGTGATCTCTGTTCCACTTAGTGGTTCTAGGCAAGCTTCTTTCTTGATCTGCTTGATCAGTTCCTCTTTGAGGAGTTGATTCTCCACCATTGATGGTTTATCCTTCATGTTCTTCAACATCTCCAGATTCATTCTCATTCTGATGATTGGGAGTTATTGTTTGAGACTGAGCTGGAGTTTGAGTAACATCATTGGTGTTGATAGCATCTCTTCCAAACTCAATGGACTGAGTGCAAGTAGGTTCATCAGCAACAACTTCTTCTTCCTCCAAGTAACCTTGATTTTCAAATCTAAGAGGCTCCATTTGACCATCCTCTTGTAATCCAGGGAACTTGGTTTCATCAAATGTGACATTTACACTTTCTTCAATGACTTTGTGATCAATGACATAGACTTTGTACGCAGTCCTTTCCAATCCATATCCCATAAAAATGCCTTCATAAGCTTTAGCATCAAACTTTCCTTTCCATTCATGGTTGTCCATCATCATAAAACACTTACTCCCAAATACATGAAAATATTTGACAGTTGGTTTCTTTCCTGTTAACAGATAGTAAGGAGTGTTTCCATGAGTCTTGTTGATCAAGGTTCTGTTCTGTGTGTAGCAAGCTGTATTAAAAACTTCTGCCCAGAAATATGTTGGTAATTTAGAATCATTCAATATAGTTCTCGCAGCTTCAATGAGAGTTCTATTTTTCCTTTCTACAACTCCATTTTGTTGTGGTGTCCTGGCAGTGGAGAATTGTTGGACAATGCCTTCTTCCTTGCAGAAGTTTCCTAATGTGGCATTTCTGAACTCAGTACCATTGTCACTTCTCAGATATTGAATTTTTGCATTCGGGGTTCTATCAAGAACTCTTATGTGATCAATGATTTCTTGAGCAGCTTTGTCCTTTGTCTCTAAGAACTTTACCTAAGTGTACCTCGAGTAATCATCCACCATTACCTGGACATATCTGTTTCTTGCAAGAGATTGAACATTCACTGGACCAAACAAATCCATATGAATTAAATTGAGTGGCTCAGTGTTGGTATTCACTTGCTTTGATTTGTGCACTGATCTTTTCAATTTACCCATTTGACAATCCTCGCACAATCCTTCTAGAAATAATTCCTGTTGAGGTAGTCCTCTCACCAAATCCTTCTTCATCAGAATATTCATATTATTGAAATTGAGATGGGAGAGCTTCTTGTGCCAAAGCATGCTTTCACCAACTAATGCTTTACTCTAAAAACAGTAAGCCTTGTCTTTCTTCACAGAATTTAAGTCTGCAACAAACAAGCTTCCTTTCCAGACTCCTTTCAAGGAGAGGCTTCCATCCTTCTTGTGATAGATATTGCAAACCATCATATCAAAGTCAACCTTGAATCCCCTGTCACTGAACTGGCTGACACTGAGTAGGTTATGCTTCAATCTATCTACAAGAGCAATTTCTTCAATGACAACATTTCCAATTTCCAAACAGCCATATCCCATAGTGTAACCTTTGCTGTTGTCTCTAAAAGTTATGATTGGGCCGGCTTTCTCCACAAAATGTGATAGCAGGGCTATATCACCTGTCATGTGTCTAGAACATCCACTATCAATGATCCACATGACTTGCTTCTACTTTTTTCCCTGCAAAACAAATGATTTTAATTTGCATCTGGTACCCAAACTCTGTTGGGTCCTGCAGTTACAACATTATTATTCATATCACTCTATTTCACATTTAAATCAACACTAGAATCCTCCTGTTTGACTTCTTTCACAGTCCAGTTAGGTTTAGAGTTATACTTGGTCTTTCTCTTGGTGGATGTTGCCTTTTTACCAACATAGGCAGGCTTAGAAGTCTCAGCAGTTTGCATATAGGAACATCTTTCAGAAGACATAATAGGAAAATTGAAACAAGTACTCGTAACAACAATCTTGTATGGCATACAGTCAATATTATTACAGACGTCCACTTCTCTTTGCATGATGGGGGTTCTATGTAAGTTACCACTAACATTGGTCGCATTAACATTGTTCTTGTTGGGTTTCTTACAAATAAATGTTAAATGTTGAGATGAGCCGCAATTATTTCAAAGCTTCCTAGGAGCGTCTTTAACATGAGCATGGCCATTCTTCTTGTCAATTCCTAACTTGTCATTTCTATTCTTAGGCTTGTAGGCATTTGCTTGACAGTATGTTCTGAAGTTTCCGTCGAGCTACCTTTGACAGTACCTTTCTTTCCCTCTGTCTTGACAACAAGTTTGAAAGTTGCTATCTTGGGTTCTCTCTTGACAGTATCTTTTGAAGTTTCTGTCATATCCTTGTTGACAGTTACTTTAGAACATTCCGTCTGATTGCTTGGAAAAGTTTTTGTCACGGGAGACTTGATAGTATCTTTCCCTTCATCTAGTATGCTATCAACGCACTCATCCTCATCAAGAAGCTCTTGTTTGATGAATAGAGAGGTTTCATCAAAATCAGCTTGAAGATTTTTGAAAATCGGTTTGTAAACTCTTTTGAGAATATGAGGTTTGAGAGCATCATTATCATCAAGAGCAATTGCCTTTCCATGCCTTCTACCATACTCGAAGCCTATACATACCTTTTGATTCTCAGTGTGATTATTATGATATTCCCGGAGTAACTTAGAAGAGTTTCTAAATGCTTTGAGTTTAAACTCATTTTCTGCAATTTAATTCCTGAGAAATTCTTCTATTTCCTTAGCACAGACAATATCATTTTTCAACTAGTATTCTCTTGAGCTAACAAATCTAGAGGACTGGTTCTAAGCAATAACATTTCACTTCAGATTTGAGAGTTTAATTCTGTTTAGTTAACTTAGCAATTTCTTCGTGAGCAGCAGATAAACTAACATGAATGTGAAACATCTCAGCACTTAAATCTTCAATGGTATTCTTGTATTCAGTTTTAGACATATCAAGTAAGACTAGGGATGGTACCTGAGTTGAGGAACTAGAAGCTTCATCATCAGATTTAACCATGAGGGCCAAGTTTACAAACTCTTCTTCTTCCGCGTCTTCAGAATCATCCCAGCATTTTTCTTCAGCCACATAGGCTTTACCTTGATTCCTCTTAAACTGATTTCCAAATCCTTTTCTTGATTCTGTTTTGGTCTTCTATATTTAGTAGCAAAATGACCTAGCTCATTGCAGTTGTAACACCTGAATTTTGACCTATCCACCATCCCGGTCTTGTATCCACCTCTCGTGGCACCAACATCAGCTTTTGAAAAACTCCCCTTGTTGAACTTAGATGTTTGACCCCGTGGCTTGTATGACTTGTGTTAGGTCCGATATGACGTATTAATAAGCTAGAAGGGGGGGGGGGGGTTGAATAGCTTATTATCAAATTTAAAAATTAATCACCTTTTAGAAAATTCTTCGCCTTAGAAAATTTCAAGAAAACTTGTGATCTAAAATCTTTCGAGATCAACCGACCAGTTCCAAAGGAGAACCCGTAGGTTGCTTAATACCTCTCAGTTCTAGACATCGATTTTAGCAGTCCGAGAAGAATGATACAGACTTCCCGAAGAGCAGATTCGAAAGATTAAGATGACTTGCCTCGAGAAACTTTGCCAAAACGGGTTTTTCTCTTTTTGAAAAAGTTTTATCACAATATAGCAAGATATAAATGCATAAGTAAAGAGAAAGAGCAAGCAATACCACACGGTCAATTTTTCACCTGGTTCGCGATATATATACCTCTAATAGATATATATACCCCTACATCCAGTCCCCGAGACCCTCCCCGATCTCGAGAGTTACTCCACTAAAAACACACTCCATAACTTAGGCCGAGAAGCCTTTACAAACCTACTAATATCTATCTTGAAGCGTAACTCCCCGTTACCTTCTCAAAATACAAGTAGAACCACTACAATATCTATCTTGGACCGTAACTCCCCGTTACCCCCTCAAAATAAAGTAGCAACCATACCATAATTATCTTGGAGCGTAACTCCCCGTTACCTACTCAAATTTATGTACAAACCCTACACGACCTATCTTAGACGATAACTCCCCGTTACCTCTTCAAAGCCGATGTAGTCCCTTTTGTAGTCTTTGTACTACTAACCTTTGCCGGTCTTTGGTCTTACGTCTTAGGCCTTGGGTCTTTCCTTTTCCTCACGGTGCGAAGACACCCAACTCCCCGTCGACGTGCCTAAGACTTGGGTCTTAGAACAAGGATCACCTCACTTCAATTCACCTCACTGCAAAAGTTAATATACAATATCTACAAAATACCCTTTTACAAGAAAAGAAAGATTTGAACTAATATTACACAAATATTAATTCTAGTGAGCAAGTATATCACTAACAAGTCCAACCTATTAGAAACATACATGCACAAAATCTACAACAAGTCATACAATTGATAAATCAATTAAGCACTGTATAACAAGAGTAGATAAGTGGATATAACATATAAACATATACATTAATCCATGGGAGCAACTATACCATTAACAAGTCCAACCTATTAACAATATAAATGCTAGAACAACTACACACACGTTATAATAAGAATAACACAATATGGCATGCATATAACAAGTGTAGCAAGTAGATATAATATATAAAACAATATATATTATACATGGCACATTATAATCAAGAAAGCATGAATATATATATATAAACTTGTGAGTAAATATATATGTGTAAGTGTGTGCCGAATGTGTGCATATATAGCATGAATAAAATTAACAAGAGCAAGAGCGGAAGCAATATATATAGCACAATTAAATTACTAAGTTATATTCAAGCATAGAAACATGAGAGAGCAAATATAACTAACAATTTAAATGAAGTAAGATTAACAAGTTATATTAAAGAATATAATCAAGAAGGATTAAATATAACTAGCAATCTTGGTGTACTTAAGTGAAGTACAATATATTCCCCCGGAATATATTGAAAGCCGAATCAAAGGTTTAGACTTTCGAATAAACCATATGAATACTTAGTTCGTTCCGATAGCAAGATAACAAACATGGTTAACTCAATGATTAGTGCTCTTTTCGGAAAGCATTCAAGAACTAAGTAGGCTTTGTAAGTTTATCTAAACTTTCCACTAAAGTGAAAGATGAAGCTTAATTTAGAAAAACTTGGATCTTTCTACACAAGCCACTATAGAAGTGCAAATGTAAGAAAAAGATCGTTCATGATAAGGAAGAACTAGTAAGTCTTATACAAAACACTACAAAGTGTAAATACAAGCCAAGTTTCCTTACAAACACAATTTATATACTAACAAGATAAAGACAATTAAGAGCAAGTATTTAAGTGCAAGAAACAAACTATAAATGACAAGAATATGAGCAATTAAGGTTAGTCAATTTTAGTTTGTTTTATACCCATGTATATCACTTGGAAATAATCATTAAAACCATGATAAAAATTGCTCAAACCAAGCCAATCTTTTATCAAAACAAAGCAGCCCCTAAAACACTCTTAGAGCTTGTTTAAAGTGCATAAAAACACCACAAAACCGAGCCTTAAGAAATGCTACTATAGCCGAAAGTTTTCCAGGTGAATACTTTCGTTTTACATCTTTAAAACCTTCAAAATATGTAGTAAAAATTCGCCATAACAAGGGCTAATATTTTACCAACTTAAGGACATTCAAAGATGGCACAAACCTAAGATTTGATTCAAGAAAGTCAGCCCCAAACTCGGATCTAAAAACGTGCACAAGATGGGTTTTTAAGGCTAAGTGCACTACTTGATTTATTTGGTCTTTAAGCACATAAAACATGAGATAAATTATAGCCTAACACTCTTTGTTCAACCAAGCCAAGGTGGCGGATTCTTGAACCACAGAATGGACTGTAACAAACCACAAGAGTGACCAAATAGGGGACATCTAGCACAACTTCTTTGTTTTTGGCACTAACATTCACTTTTACTGAGATTAACTATAGCCTATCACTCTTTGTTCAACCAAGCCAATCTAGCGGATATATAAACCATAGAGTGGACTATAACCAAACTCAAATCTAGCCCAAATCAAAGGAGTTAATGAAGAAACCGAGCAAGTTCTCATCTCTTTACTTCTAGCGGGGTGTTTTAACCGTTTTCTCGAGTTGAGTTATGAACTATCACCCTTATTTCAACCGGCCATAAAGGCGGACTATAGAATCATAGAGTGGATCATAACCGCGCTCTCGGCGGGCTTGAGAAGCAAGAAGATGAAGAGAAGGGAAGTAATATCATAAGCTTGAAGAAGATGAAGACATAGAAAGAAAAGCAAGCTTATAACTAGAAATTCATAAGAAATGAGATAGCACCTTAAGAACAAGAATTTATAGAGAGATATGTGCAGCACTTCCTTGCTTGACTTGCTTGAGAAAAATAATGAGAATGAGCTCTAATTTATAGCCAAAGATTTGGGTTTGATCCAATGGCTCACATTTTGCCACTTGTTAGCCATCTAATGGCTGTAACAAAGTAATAATAAACAAATAAAATATCTTCTCATCCTTATCCTCTTTAAACCCAGTAAAGTTGACTTCTAATAAACAATGAATAAAGTTGCATTTGCATTACATGAGAATTTTAAGCTAATTTGAACCCAAATGCACATTCTAGAAGCCTAAACTTGCTAAATAATAACCCTAATGAAAAATCATCAAAATATTATGAAATTTTGGGAGAGACATCCTTGAATATATTTAGGAACACGTTCAAAACATTTTTTGAAAAATAAGTTGATTTGATCGACGAATAAAATCATACGAAAAATCACTTATATCGTAAAAAGTCACCCAGAAAAAATATTCTCAGAATATTCCGAAAATATTACTGGAGCTTCCTAAATATTTCTTAATCCATTCCCCAAAGTTTCATAATTTTTGTGATAACACAAGTCAACTAAAAATAATCGAAGCAAAATAATGAATAGTAACCAATGGCTAAAAACGCGACTTCCGGAAAAATATTTTTGTAAAAATTGCGGAAAATTTCCTAGACCTTCCTAGACCTATTATAGACCATGTCAAGAAATCCTACAAGGTTTCAAGTCAATCTTGGCCTTGAAAAGTCGTTTACGCTCAGTTTACTATTCATCGAGTACCGCTTTCGCGTAACCGACAAACGATATAGTTTTGGTCATTACTGACAGACCAAACACTATATTATGACTATAAAAAGTTATATCATAGTATTCTTCAAAGAAAATAATATTCCAAAGCATAGGGAGAAGTACTAACGTATTTAAAATAATATTCTCCGAATAGATATAGCCGTTAAGGGCACCGGGAGAAAGTAATATTTTAAATACGAGAATGGACTTACATTAGAAGGCAATATATCATGTTAGAGCATTTCGGATATTTATAAAAAATTTCAAGATGTGTAATCCATGAAATATCCGTTGGTGTGAGTCGTCGGTTTCAAAGATATTAAAGCGATAAAGTTTAAAACGACCGAGACCAAATATAAAGGTATGCCTCCTAAATGCCACATCTAAAATATTATAAAATACCATAAGATGATATTTTAAATATTTTAGCTAAGTCAAGCATTAAAATATATTTCTATATTTTAAAGTTCATATTTGACCGTAATTGACTCGAGTTTGACCAAGGTTTGACTTGTCACCAAATAAGACCTTGACTCCTAGTGGGAGGTACTAAGTGACCTATTATTAATTTCTTAATAATATAATAAATATCAAAACCTTAAAAGAGCAAGATATCTTTCAATCTTCCCCTTTTTGAAATTTATTCAAAATTATTAAGAAATTAAAAGTGTGCCTATGTGAACTCTCTATCCTAGGCACATAAACATATAAGCACAGAATTTAGAAATATACCTGAGTTTCCTTGATGTCAGTGCAAGCAAAAATTTTAAAAAGTACCTACTTTCCTGATTGTAGCTTCCCCTCAGGTTATGCACCATTCTGACATCATTCTGTGAATGTTCCTGTTTTTGACAAGTCAATTTATATTTCTTTCCACTTTTTAATTTCTTCTCTCTTCCCCTATTTGAAAAATGTCAAAAAGAAAGGGTCGTAGAAGAAAGTTAGCGAAAGAATTTATATAGAAACCCAGTGTGAGGGACAAGTATACTTTTCTTTATCTTTTAATGACATAAAAGTATAAGAAAGATCACTTTCCCTACGAATATGCTTTACTTCGAGTTGTAATATCACATTTATTCTTTATAACATTTTAGTGATAAATTTAGAACTTTGTTGCAATAGTAAAGCTTCCCCTTAACTTGAGCATGTTGTAATTGTTTACTATGTTTTCTTGAAAAGAAATATTAGATAAACAATTTTGTTGCTCATTGAAAATGAAGTCGAATTTTGTAGTGTCAAATTGCAAAATTTGGATTTTGGAAGCATATTGATCACTTTAAATTCGATTATATGCCAAAGAAATCTAATTTCTTTATTCAGCATTTTCCTAAATTCCTAAGTGACCTTTAAGAAATTTCACAAAAGTGTATTTTCTATAAAGGTTTATTTTAATTTCACTTGAAAGTGAATATGTTTCCATGGCTGCTGCTTAATTCGAAGAACACAAATAATATGAAATTATTTTAAGTTCATAAATCGAATTTCCATTTCAGTCAAGTCCTTTCCTGCAAAAATTCTCGAAGTAGTAGTCAACATTTGTGTCAAAGGAATATTACAAGAAATATAGCTTAAAAATGTACTTACCAGAACATTTCATTCATAATATTTAAAACATTCCAGTACAAGTCCTGAGATACATAAGCTAAGAATGTATAAAATCAATCAGTTCAAAAGCTTGAAAAAATACTGATTTGATCCATACATAGACTACATTTCCTGCTAATATAACCACAAAAGCTAAATAGATACTTAATGCTACTACTTAGAACTAAGCTGCAGAAATCACCAAACTGCACCAGGAGACATGAAACTGAAATTTAAAGAGAACAAGGGACTTGGACTTTAACCAGGAGCATACGGTAACCAGGAGACTTGGACTTGGACTTTAACCAGGAGACTTGGACCAGGAGTTTAACCAGGAGACTTGGACTTGGACTTGGACCACCATAAACACCATATGAGGCCTTCAAATTCATTACCAGTTAACCAAAAAGTAATAGCACCCACCAGCAAGCTTAACATGGAACTAAACAAGCAAAAGCAACATAGATAGTAAATTAACCAACAAGAACAGCAAACGGCAAAAGAGACAGATTCCATCAGGCTTAAAGAGTGGAACACTAGCATCATTCCTCAATCTTAATTTCCACATGTCCATTGCATGCATTGACTGTAGCATTAGCTTCTTCCCTCTCTCCAGTGTCACTATGAGGTGCTGGAGTAGAAGTCAGCTCATACTGTGCTTGCACCAGCTGATTAATGCTATGTTCCATAACATTCATTCTAGCCATGCACTCAGATAGAGAAGCCATCAGAAAATCCACTCTAGCAGTCAACTGCTCATTCTTATCACTCATGCTTTTAAGCTCAGTTTTCATAACCTTAAGGTCCTCAGACAACTCATCAACTTTAGCACATAAGCTGGACAGACTAGTGATAGAACCAATAGGTATCTCTTGGACAGGCTCAGATTCCTCTAAGGGAACAGGGTCCTTAATGGACCCTTCAGACAAGGTATTTTGAACAACATAGTAGCTTGACCTAGTCATGTCAAATCCCATAAACTCAAAGATAGCAGTCAAGAGCAACCCATATGGCATATAACCAGTTTTAGAAGCATGCACCATGTTGACAAGTATCACATAAGGCAAAGAGAAGTAGATCCTTCTAGTGAATAGCAAGTAAATCAGTTTAAGCTCAACAAAGTTAAACATCTTATCAGGTGTCATTTTGGGCAGAATGTTAGCCCTAATGACCATAGCAATGATTTGAAACTGAGGCAGAAAATGATCACTAGAAATACCCTTATCAGCCAAGAATCTTTTCTCAGGGACAACAGTACCACATAAAGTATAGATAAACAAGTGATAATCCTCAATACCAAAAGCAAACTCTTTAGAAATGTCAATCCTGGGCAAGGAGACCACCTGGGGGTCAACTTGAAGAGCTCTACTGATCAAGAAATGATCAAGTAGAATGGGTTTACCACCCATAACAGAAGTGATGTAGAGAGTATCATTGACACCTTTACCAATACCCATATTGCAATAAAACTCACCAACCATGCTAGTGTAGACCTTTCTATTCCTAAAGATGCACATAGGTTCCCACTTAGAATGCAAGAGCATGGTTTTGACCTCATTGAGCCTCTCAAGGTTAATGAGAAAGCCAGGTTGCATGTTGTGTTTGCGGAAGGAGTATTTGGTAGTGGCTGTGTGGTTTATGAATTGTGGAGGTCTGTGGTTGCTGCCTTTGGTTTTCTTGAAGCTCGGTTTAGAAAGCTTGTTAATTTGAATTTGATTATAGAAATCAGGTTTGGTGTATGGCCTTTTGTTTGGAAACTTATCCATGAAAGATCAAGTGTGGCTGTGTGTTTATGTGATAGAGGGTGTGAAGCAAACACAGATTAAGGGTTTCAATTTATATGGCAAGAGGGTGGAGAGGCTTGAATTCAATCACTGGTAAAACTATGCTGTGTAGTAGTGTGTGCAATTTAAAAATGCAAAATTTTTATTGAGCTCCAAAACGTGACACATGAACAGTGGCAAAACATGTAAGCATGCAACAAGCATTTAATGGCATTTAAAGCACTTATCAATGATATATGCAAAACAAACCAAATAAATTATTTTAGAAAACAATTTAATTCTAAAAGTAAAAATTTGGCTGCTGTTGGAAAATGTAATGCAGTAAATTAATGCTATGCATTTAATGCACTGTAGGAATGTTAGGAACCAGTGGACAAAGACTCAAGGCAAGCACTTAAACTCTCAGATAACTTAAGTCTAACCCAACTCTAAAATAATTAATAATCATATAGTCTCAAAGGCTCAATACAATCTTATCTCTGCATACAACAATTCAAATATCCAATTTGAATTACAACTGCATTAGACACAAATTACATCTAACACATATTTCAAGACAATTCCATGTAAATCTGAATTTAACAAGGAATTACACAAGACTTCACAAACGGGTAGTTAAGCACATAGTCAAGTATCCATTCAAGCACATATACATACTCACTTAAGCATTCAACATAAGTAAGCAATTACAGTCCACATACTTAACATTTCAAGCAGAAGAGAAATGCAGATGTTCTTAAGAACTATGTGGCCGTTACTCAACAGTGATGCAGATACCATTTTAACTCAAATGATGAAATGGCCAGCTCTTATTGAGTGGGCAATGTGTATGCAGTGTATAATGCAATGCAGATTAACTAAGTACTTAAACTGATAAGCTACTATAACCAACCCAACTGTTAAGCCAAACTCACAGCAAGCATCAGTAAATCCACCACAAACCAGTTATCATACTTCATCATTAATGCATCAACCATTTGTACACACTTAAGCACTTAGCAGAATTAGTATCAAGATATCAACCTGTCTAAAATATGTAACTGCTAAGGATAAGAAACATGTACCAGGCCCCATGGTTGAACTCCACATGGGACTTACCAGTTGAAATTAAGTCGGTTCTTAGTTTGTGGGAATTTTCTTCAATATCGGCTGATACCGATACAACCTGGTCGATATGAATCGCCGATATGATACGAACCAATACCGATATAGCTTCAATACCGTGATGAACTCGGTATCAAAACGACACCGTTACAATGTTCTGCACTTCAATTTTTCAAGAACAACTCCACAATTCTACCAAGTAAATTGTGATTCTGCAAAGCAGAGATTAGCACAATGATAATACATATTTAATTATAGCTTAGTTCAAGCAATTTAGCACATGATTAATTCGAAATAAACCTGTAGGAGATCGATTAGTGACACAAAATTAATACTCAAATAATCATGAACTCGAGCATATGCATACACGATTTTACAGAAAATCCCCAAATAGATTAGCTCAAGAACCCTAATTACAATCCAAAGAACTCAGCAAATAAGACTCAATTAACTTAGCATCACGCAAACACTGTAATCAACTCGAACAACATATCTATCGCATGCGTAACTACATCAGCCAAGAACTAAGTTCATATCAAGTAAATCCCCAAATTTCTCAACCGATGAACTCTAATTGCAACACAAACTCGACTGTAAACAAGCGTACAACTCACATATCATCATTTATACACGTATAAATGTTGATTTCGATTATAAACAAACAAATCAGGAATTGAAATGTCCGTTACTGATCGAAATCTTTCGATTTTCCGACTCGAATACACACATGACTGCTTATATCATTAATCACTGTGAGATTAACGAAAACAAGAGTGAATGGATCACAGAAATGAATATCCATTAAGTAGATATTTGCTTAGAAATGAAGAACAGGGTGTATTGAGAGAGAGGTGTGAGAGATAGTCGAGAGAGAGACTAGTGGATTTGAGAAAGACTGTAGCTGCGGCCGTACAAGGCAGAAACATAAATGAATATTGTGTGATTTTATTTAGATGATATATTTTCTGTTTGAACGGCTGGGATTGAGAGTTGATAGCCATGAATGGCTGAGATTGAAAGTCTCTAGGGTTTGACCACTTAACCAGGACTGGGTCAAATATATTGGGCTGGGCTGAATGAAATATATGAATAAAATTCATATAAAAATGGCTGAATTTGAGAGTATTTTTAAGTCGGACTGGGCTTCAAAAATAGGTTATGGGCCGGATCTTTAGTATATATGCGTGGGGTTTTTGTACCCATATATACAATCTCAATACATATTTTAATATATAATTTTAAAGATAAAATTTGTTAGGAATAATTCATAAGTTGTGATGTTGAGAATAGAATTTTGCTAATACTTCTTGTATATACTGATCTTATAAAGGATTTAGCACTTTGTATAGGATATATGTGTTAGACAGTAAGCTATGGAGGTTAGTCAGGAATAGTGCGTCAGAGACTACATTTCAGGAACTAAGAGCAGATCCTGATACAGCAAGTCAGATCCTGATCAAATACTGATGAGATGATCAGATCCTGATGCAATGAGAAATCCTGATATCAGTCGTGTTACTGATGATGTCATTATGGATGCTACAGAAACTGGCAAGTGCATAAAATAGGATCGTTGTTTTGAAAAACAAGCAAGAAGATATCGTGAATGAAACGAATTCTCTATTGATGGAAACTATCAACTGGACGGCAGAACATTGTCATAGATAGATTATAATTCCGTTATTAGTTGTTAGGTAGCATTATAAATACTCTCTCTATATTATTGTAAAAAGAGCGGAATTGAGAATTGTAGAGTGCATATCGTGTGAAGCTCTGTATAAGGTTTGTATTCGAGAGTTCGAAACAAACAGAGAGAGAGATTTGTATTGTCAACAGCTACTAAAGGTATTGTCCACCTTTAGTAGAGTTTGTATTTGATTTATTTTAATACAAACCAAGTTTGATTCATTCGTTTATTCTTGTTCATCTAATAAAGCAAAAATCAGACACGATTATATAACTTGTATTCAAACCCCCCTTCTACGAGTTATTCGAGTTAACAATTGGTATCAGAGCAGGTTGATTTCGAATAGTCATAAAGATCTGCAATCATGTCTGGTTACAAGGATGGTAATACTAATATCCCTATGCTCAAGAGAAACGAATATACTCTATGGGAAGTGAAGATGTTGCATTGGAAGCAACAGATCCTGACTATCTTGACAGAATCAAAGATGGACCTTTTGTTCCAACAAGGCTTGTTCCTCAAGCAACTATCAAAGGAAAAGTTGTTCCAGAACATACAGCAGAGAAGCCTAAATCTGAATGGACAGATAAGGAAAAGGAGAACGTTCTTAAGGATGCTAAAGTGAGAAACATATTATTCAACAGTCTTGATTCTGTTCTCACAAACTATGTTCTCTCTTGTAAAACTGCTAAGGAGATATGGGACAATCTAAAGGTTCACTGTGAAGGAACAAAACATGTCAGGAAGAATATGAGGACACTTCTCATACAACAGTATGAGTAATTTGAATCCAAGTCTGGTGAGTCACTTACTGACACCTTTGATAGATTTACTAAACTCATAAATGAGATGGCCATGCATGGTAAATATTATGACTTGGAGGATATGAACAATAAGTTCATAAAAGCTCTTCCTGATTTCTACAATGAGAAGATATCTGCAATTGAGGAAGCTAATGATCTGGATGAAATATCATTACAAGCAGTTTATGGAAAATTGAGAGCTTATGAACTTGACAAGCAGCAGAAAAAGAGCAGGAGTGAAGGAAAGATGAAAACTGTTGCACTCACTGCTCAATCTGAATCAAAGAAGCTTCCAGAAGAAAAGTCTGAATCTACTGAAAGAGACTTGAGGAAGAAGAAGAGCAAAGAAAGTTCTGAGTCAGGGACTACAAATGTAGACTCTGAAGATAATGATTCTGAATTAGAGATTCAAGAACTCTTTGCTATGTTTGCTAAAGCTTTCAAGAAAGGAAAATTCAACAGGAGAAGATTTAGCAAAGGCTCTTTTCAGAAGAAAGAGGAGAAGAAGAGTGACAGAGGCAAGAGTACAATTATCAAGCTTGATAAAGCCAAGATCAAGTGCTTTAACTGAATTGAGCTTGGACACTTTGCTAGTGAGTGCAGAAAGCCTAGGAATTCAGGGAAGGGTAATGAACTCATGGTCACACAGAAGGATTGGGCAGACTCCAGTGATTCTGAAGATGAATTGGATTATGACAACATTGCATTGATGGCAAGTGCTTCAGACAAGCCTGGATCTCCAATGAAAACTTCTTCATCTTCTGTTAAGGTATCACTTCACTCTCTTGATTCCTTTGATAGCTTAGATTCTGATGATATTAGATCTATTCATGTTGAGTTTAAGAATCTTATGACTAATTTCAAAATTCTTGCTAGTGAAAAAGATGAACTTAAGGCTAAGAATGATGAATTAGTTAGTAGAAATAATTTTCTTGAATCTGAGTTAATTCAAATGGAAGAATATAGGTTAAGTTCTGATAAAGCTAAGCATGATTATAGTGTTATTCTTGAGGCTTATGACCATGTCAGAAAAGAACTAGAGGAAGAGAGAGATGTGATTAAAACCATTAACAATTCTGGTAAAAAGACTCAAGAAATCATTGAAAATCAAATTCTTGGTAAAGTTAATGGTTTAGGTTTTGATAAGGCTAGACAAGAAGATACTGTAGCTATTGTCAATGATGATAGTAAAATTGAAGCTAGCACATCTAGGTCTGAAGGTAAGAAGATAGTTTCTGAACCTAAACATGTTAAATTTGTTGATTCTAAACGTACCCCAGTTGTGAACAAAAGAATTAACAATAGCAATTCAGATGAGAGAGTGTTAGAAAAACCTAAGAATGTCAACATAGGTTTTCTGTCTAAGTCTCAGTTGAAATAGAGACTAGAAAGTATTTCAGAGTCTAGCAAGATCAGAAGAAATAGGAATGGAAAAGAAGGTATTAACAAAGAGAATAATTACAAGAATGTACCTGATGCACCTAGGAAGAAATGCTATAAATGTGGAAATCATAATCATTTGGCCCTAGACTACAATCAAAAACCTTCTTGGAAAACTAAGTCCAGATTCCCCAAGACTCAGAGAATTAAATACCAACCACAAGAACCCTGTTATCATTGTGGTAGTTTACTTCATTCCATTTATACGTGGAAGGAGTATCATGAACTGTATTATGACTATTATTCTCTGAAATCTGAAACTCCTAGTCACAAACAGTTTGTGAAATCAGAGTCTAAGGTTGACTCTGCAACAGGTAAATCTAAAGCAAAATCTTCAAAGCCTGTTGGTTCAAAAGTTAGTAAGAAAGGATCCAATCAAAGTTGGGTCCTAAAAAATTCTAACTAGCTACTTTTTGTTTGCAGGGCACTGGAAAGAAGCATTCAATTATCTTGGACAGTGGATGCTCTGGACATATGACTGGAAAGAAGTCCCTACTTACAAAGTTTGAGAGGAAAGCTGGCCCAGTAATATCCTTTGGAGATGGCAACAAAGGAGAAACTCTGGGATATGGCTCAATTATTTTGGGGAATGTCATCTTAGAAAACGTAGCACTGGTTGAAGGCTTGAAACACACACTTTTAAGCATAAGTCAACTGGGTGATAAGGGTTACCAATCAATCTTTGACAGTAAAGGATGCAAAATCTTGAATATGAAGAATGGAGACATTGTTTTGACTGGTCAGAGACATGGTAACATATATGAAGCCAGCTTGAGTGACACATCTAAAGGAACTGTCAGATGTCTTTACAGCAAGGCATCAAATGATGAAAGCTGGAATTGGCACAAGAAGCTCTCACATCTCAACTTCAAGAAGCTTAATCAACTTATTAAGCACCATCTGGTGAGAGGCCTACCTCAGGCAAACTATGTGCAAGATGGACTTTGTGATGCTTGTCAGCTTGGTAAACAAAGAAGAACCACTTTCAAGAACAAGACAGAAAATTCAATTACTGAACCATTTCATATGCTACATCTTGATTTATTTGGTCCAGTAAACATTATGTCTATCAACAAGAAAAGATATGCTCTAGTTATAGTGGATGATTACACAAGGTTCACATGGGTATTCTTTCTACACAACAAGGATGAAGCTCCTCAGCAAATCATTGAACTTGTCAAGAATATTCAAAATAGTTCTGAGTACAAGGTTAAATTGCTCAGAAGTGACAATGGTACAGAATTCAAAAATTCTACAATGGAGGAGTATTGTGCAGACAATGGAATTCTCAACAGTTTTCTGCACCTGGAACACCTCAGCAGAATGGTGTAGTAGAAAGAAAGAACAGAACTCTCATAGAGGCAGCAAGAACCATGCTTGCAGATGCAAAGCTTCCAACCTATTTTTGGGCAGAAGCTATCAACACTGCATGTTTCACTCAAAACTGTACCTTGATAAATGCTCATGGTAAGACTCCCTATGAGATGATCAAAGGAAAGAAACCAAGTGTGACATACTTTCACATCTTTGTATGCAAATGCTATATCCTAAAAGTTCATCCAGAACAACTTGGGAAATTTGAAGCCAAATCGGATGAAGCAATCTTTCTAGGATATTCAGCATCAAAGGCCTTCAATGTATACAATCTTAGAATTCACATTGTTATGGAATAAATTCATGTTGGATTTGATGATAAGAAGTTTGGAATTTTGCAAACTGATGAAAGCCATGACAATCTGGAATTTGAAAATCTTAAGTATTCTGAGATTCTCTCAAGTGATGATGAAGGTTCTCCAGAGGAAATCTCTATTGCTTCTCAAAGGAATGCTACTGTTGAGGGGGAGCAATTCAATCTAGGAGAACACAGTCCTGGTCAGGATCAGACTAGTCGTTCAGAGTCTACTTCATCAAGAACTGATCCTTCAGAGTCTAATGAAGGAAGATCAGAAACTAGCAGCAGTATTGAATCCACTGATTCTACTGATCAAGGGGGAGCTTTTGAAGGAAATGAACACTCTTCTACAAGAGATACCACTAACTTAGGGGGAGAGTCTAGCAGGAGCAATCTACCACCTGTTAGAAAATGGAAAAGGATCATACTGAAGATTTGATTATTGGTGATCCAAATAGTGGTGTTCAAACTAGAAGATCAATTCAAAATGAATGCTTGCTCAGTTGTTTTCTCTCAAAGAATGAACCTAAGAAGGTTGAAGAAGCCTTACATGTAGCGTCCCACTATCCGGGGTACAGATATGGGGCCACTAACTATAAACAATATTATACATCTTTGAATATAAACAGCATTTAATAATAAAACCCCTTAACCAAGATCACATACAGGTTATGGTATGAAACAACTATCGAATATCATTATTACAACCCAGTCTCAGAATAAAAGAATATTATACAATTTATATGAATGTACAAAAATCACTGTCTAACTAAATATCCAACCTTGACCAATTCCCAACCACTAATCGACGAAAATCCGTAACCCGATCGTCTCCTCCCGCTGCTGGAAAGCAATACCCCTTGACCATTACTAGGTTAACTAATCTCCTCTATTAGCTGAAGAAAACAAACAAGCAAGAGTGAGCCAACAATGCTCAGCAAGTGCAATAGTGATAACAATTTTAAAATAACCGTTGACAATTCTGATAAACAAAAGGAATTTCTTCTCATTATTTGAAAGAATCAGTGAGATCAACTTTTAGATTGCCACGAGGGCCAACAATTCACCATTAATAAATAGCAACTGAAACTAGAACTGATAAAAGTTCTGATATCAAAATATTATCAAAGCTGACTTCCGAGGAGTCAAGAACTAGAAATCACAGTCTCAGAGTATATATTAGAATTGGAATTTTATATTTATTTAAAATAAAAACATCAAGGTTAGGCTGCTGATCAGTCACGCACTAACCCCGGACAAACGCACACAACAATGTCCTTAATTGGATCCATGGCACACATTGGCCTTAACATCTGACCACGAATCTAGTCATACCCTGAAGGGTTTAACGCCCTAAGGGCCACTTTTAAAAACATTTCAAATTCTAAATCATCCGCACTAGGTGTCGGGACAATCGACAACCTTTGCCAACTAACAACTGGAAAACTCACGTTCCAGAATAACGATTCATAATCCAAGAGTCATTAAAGGATTCAAGATGAACAAGTGTCGACAAGTTCGACACAACAATCGGGTAATAATTAAAGAATAACAACTCAAAGGGTATCGACAAGTTCGACACAACATCGGGAATAAACAAACAAAGATTCTCAACTGCTATCAACAAGTTCGATACGAATAAATAGATTTATGACATCAGCAACTTATCCAAAGAAAATTTCATTTGAACAAGAATAAGGGTATGAATTGCAATAAGATTTTCAACCATCGAAATTCTAGACTGAAACAAGGATATGGTCAAGTATCGGGCATTTAAAAAAACTTATACACACTGAAGAATTTGAGCTTTCATAAGCGAGGAAAATAGTTTAGAACATATAATTGCAAAACAGTCTCAACATGTAAAGATTCAGATCAGCTCAGAGCAACATTGTCCAATTGGAATCCATTGGTGAAAAATATGCTAAATCGGAATTTTTCCAGCAGGTTTTCATAATAGTTAAGAAAACTTGGATTTCCTTGTTTAGAAAATTCTTAAGAGTATTTGACGAAAATAGAAGAAAAGGCATTCTTTTGTCCAAATGTGAAAAAGGGTTATTTATAAAATTCTTTGTAAAATCGACATGTGAATTATGGATAAGGAAATTTAACAGCATCAAGCTAATTTTAAAAAAATTCATAAGTCATCTTTCCCCTATACTTGACCAAATCAGTTCATACGATAAATAAACTAAATTGTATCACTTGAACAATAAGTGAATAGCAACAACACTTGCCTTGTTATACGAACTCTATTCTTTACATCCAACTCTATTCTTTACTTGCTAGTCTCTTAATTGGTCCCACCTTCATTTCTACTTCATATCTCACCACCTTCCATATCTATACATCCGTCAACTTTGACACTTGTCCTTCTGTTCATTTTTCCGTCTACCCGCGCAATGTTCTTGACCAGGTCTCCTATCCGAACCTTTTCAAGGTCAAACGCCATTTTAGTATCCAACTAAACAAAAATCTTATTATTTGCTCTAATCTACCCATGCGCGTCCTATAACGCTTGCACATATAACATATATAAACATATACCATCATATTCACAAAATAGCGTTAGTATAACCAACTAAGTCAAATAAACACTTAACATAGCTGACCACTTATTACTTAGATATCGTCTAGGCAACCTCTTCACAACAAATTCATAATATACTTTCACATCATCAAATCAAGTAGATTAAATAGATTTGCAGGGAATTTTTAGAAAATTTCGGCATGAAGTATTCGTTTATCGGACTATGGGCACAACCCTTCAATATCAATCAAAAATAATTCAGCCCTACTTTACAAAAATAAAGCTGCCTCAACTTGCAGCAACATAAAAGTAAACAATTAATGAAAAGTACCCGTCCGTACATGCGGCAACTAGCACATAAGAAATTTACATTACACTACTACTTACCCTACACCAATGATCGTATTTCTCACGCATTTAATGATAACGTGACAATCAACCATTGATGTTCGTAAGCCCTAGGGAACAACCCCTAGCACTAACTATTACTTACGCTATATCAATGATCACACCACTCAAGTATATTAATTATACTCGTGATAGCTAATCATGGATATTCGTAAGCCCGAAGAACTAGTTGAAGAGAATTACACAAGTCTTTAAATATTGACATTTAAGACTTGTGATCTCATTGCAACTCCTCGCAGATAAACACATAATAAAATGAATCTAACAATTAATCTTTGATAAATAACATTTTAAAACCATACAATCAGGAATTAAATTCTTATTTTAAGAAAACTTTACGAAATAACTTCTTTGTAAATAATACATACATCATCAACATCACGTAACTCAGCCAAAGCCTCTAGGGTCAGTGGTTTCAATAACCATAAGTTAACATTTATATCATAATATCAAGTTTATACAACTATACATACTTAATCGAAACCATCTTGACCACGCCTATAATTCACCACCGAGTACTTGACAAGTATAACATTCAACAAATAATATGACTCAATCGCGACATTTAACTCACGTAAACCATTTACAGCTGTAAAGTCATATAAACTCTAACATTATACGACATATAATAATTAGCAATTAAAATTAGCAATTAGTTAACCACTTACAACCCAATACCAAGTAATCAACAATTACGACCTTCAACAAATATTCTAACTCCACCTACAATATTTAACACACATACATTTGCAACTAGCCAACTCATATAACTACCCGTTACATGACAATAATGATTAACACTTAACCATTAACAACTACAAATTAACAATTAACCACTGAAGATCATTAAGCCCAACACATTATCGAACCCACGATTAATACCAAAAATCATAATTACAACTTACAATCATTAAACCCAAATATTAGCGAGATCACTAAATAATTTCAACAATTATAATTAACACTAACAATTAACAGTAATTAGACCCGACATATAATAGGGCTCATAATTCATCCCACAATTACAATTAGCAAAAATGCTTTCCGAATTAATACAGAAAACATAATAATACTCGTAATTTACAATATTAATCTAATTACGAGAGTTAATACATTTAATTCGCAATTTAACTAATTAAATCACAACAATATTCTCAAAATTCAATATAATCTAATTATCAAAATTAACACATACATCTCACAATTTACAACTAATTAAATTAAAACAATCAAATAAATTTAAAATACGAAAATATACCATTTCGTTTTGGTTTGCTCCGGTTCGATCCGCAAAAACCCATCAGAGAACTACTCCACCAAGACCATCTCTCTCTCTCTCTCTCTCTCTCTCTCTCTCTCTCTCTATCTCTCTCTCTCTCTCTATCTCTCTCTCTCTCTCTCTCTCTCTCTCTCTCTCTCTCTCTCTCTCTCTCTCTCTCTCTCTCTCTCTCTCTCTCTCTCTCTGCTGCCTCCTGCGTGTCACCACCTCCGCGCGCCTCCTGCACGCCCAGCCACCCGACGCCGCGCCGCCGTCGGCCGGACGCCGTCGTCGCCGCGCCTGCAGCCCCTCCTCCTGCCTTCTCTCTCCTCTCCTTGCTCTTCCATCACAGCACACATACCCTTCACCTATACATACACACGCGATTATGCATATATATGTGTATAATCAACCCCCAAACTACATCTTCTTCTTCCCTCTTCCTTTCTTCTCCCTTTTTCTTTTCTCTCCCCCATACTGCGTGCGTGTGTGTGTTTCCCGAACCTTCCCAACTGCTCTGCTTGTTAAATGTTGTTATTGGGATTGGCCCAATACTAACAAATAGCTACTAATAATACATTCTGGCCCAATTACAACTAATAAACGACTATAATAAATCCAATTAAATAAACCTTCGGAAAAATTACACTTTTCATTTTTAAAATAAGGAATATAAAATTACGAACACCCACATATTTTAAAATATTTTTCGGATCAAAAATGAATTAAATTTGAATTTTACAAATTTTGATCCTTTAAATACAATAAAATTCTAAAATCATTTTAAAATACCGAAACATCCAAATTAATTCACACAACCATTTTAAAAACTAAATAATATTATAAAGATAATATTACAAAAGATTTCATGATTTTTAATTCCTCCGATAATTTTATAAAATTTACAGAGGATAAAAAATGCGTGAGTTAAATATATTTAAAT
The DNA here is from genome assembly GCA_036435485.1 of Saposhnikovia divaricata. Classification (NCBI taxonomy): domain Eukaryota; kingdom Viridiplantae; phylum Streptophyta; class Magnoliopsida; order Apiales; family Apiaceae; genus Saposhnikovia; species Saposhnikovia divaricata. The sequence continues at coordinate 169,577,029 of CM071594.1, read as the reverse complement.
CCTCAAAAATAAAAATAAAAATACCAATCTTCACAGCTTACCTAAATCATCAAATAATCACATAAACAGCATCTCACACACATTTCACCTTTACAGCAATATTAACATAATATAATTTATAATTTATAACAAATAAATATTATTAAAAAAATCAAAATTTTCTAGGTCGTTATATTACAGGATCCTGATTGGGTAATAGCAATGCAGGAAGAATTGAATGAGTTTGAGAGGAACAAAGTTTGGAAACTCGTACCAAGACCTAAAGATAGATCTATTGTTGGTGCTAAATGAGTTTTCAGAAACAAGTTAGATGAATCTGGTATGATTGTAAGAAATAAAGCAAGACTGGTGGCCAAGGGTTATTCTCAGGAAGAAGGAATTGACTATGATGAAACCTTTACACCTGTAGCAAGATTGGAAGCAATCAGAATGTTTCTTGCATTTGCAGCTCATTCAAAATTCAAGGTATACCAGATGGATGTAAAGAGTGCTTTTCTTAATGGCAAGCTTGATGAGGAAATGTATGTGGAACAACCACCTGGTTTTGTTGATCCAAAGTTTCCAAATCATGTCTACAAACTTGACAAGACACTCTATGGACTAAAACAGGCACCAAGAGCATGGTATGAGACTTTGTTTAAATTTCTTTTTGAAAATGGCTTCACAAGAGGTACAATTGACAAAACTCTATTCTTTAGAAAGATAAAAGGTGATTTGATTTTAGTTCAAGTTTATGTTGATGATATTATATTTGGTTCTACTAATGAAAAGTTATGTGCTAAGTTTAGCAAGCTTATGTAGTCTAAGTATCAGATGAGCATGATGGGTGAACTAAATTACTTTTTAGGCTTGCAGGTCAAACAGACTGAGACTGGTATTTTCATTAATCACTCAAAGTATATCAAAGATCTTTTAAAAAGGTTTGACTTTCAAAATTGTGCAATTGCAAAGACACCCATGGCAACAGCCACTAAGCTAGACTCTGATCTTAAGGGAAAGAGTGTTGATAACACTAGCTATAGAGGCATGATAGGTTCACTGTTATATTTAACTGTAAGTAGACTAGATATAATGTTCTCTACCTGTTTATGTGCTAGATTCCAAAGTGATCGTAAGGAATCTCATTTAATTGTTGTGAAGAGAATTTTTAGATATCTCAAGGGAACTCCAAATCTTGGTTTGTGGTATCCAAGAGAATCTGATTTCTCCCTAATTGGCTATTCAGACTCTGATTATGCAGGGTGTAAAATAGACAAGAAAAGCACTACAGGTACATGTCAATTCTTGGGAAATAGATTGATTTCTTGGTCAAGCAAGAAGCAGCAATCAGTTTCAACCTCAACTACAGAAGATGAATACATTGCAGCAGGTAGTTGTTGTGCTCAACTTCTTTGGATAATAAATCAGTTGATGGATTATGGTATGACACTTAGTAATATTCCTATGTTTTGTGATAATACTAGTACTATCAAAATTGCAGAAAATCTAGTTCAACATTCAAGGACTAAGCACATTGATGTCAGGTATCATTTTATTAGAGAACATATTGAAAATGGTACTATGGAACTTCATTTTGTTACTACTGACAAACAGCTTGCAGATATTCTAACTAAACCACTTGATGAGGCTACATTCATTAGATTGGTTAGTGAGTTAGAAATGTTAAATTTTTAGACCTTTAACATCTGCATAAGTAGCAAGGTATGTTGTTTCAGCTTATAGACTTGATATTTTTGTCAGGATCTATACTTGATTGTTAAATGCTTAAGCTGTAACACTTTACTTTGATAAATTATAGTATGATAGACTTGTTAATAAACATCAGGATTGCTATCAGTATGCTGACGTCATCAGTATTGACATCAGGATTGTATCGTCAGTATCAGGATTGTGAAATTTGTGTGTCTTACTGTTTCAAACTCTGAAGTTCATGTTATTAGTGGTTCAATTCTGAGTTTTGTTAAAGTCTATGTTAGCAAGTTTTATTACATGCATACTGATAATTTATATCATTATTCATGTCAGTCAATAAACAACGATAGACAAGTAGATAATAAGAAAACTTGTATTTTCATTAATCAAAAGCATTACATACATGGAAATGAAATACAATTCTTCTTTTTGTCTAACTACTACTGATAATTCTATTCTTGTCTAAAGTTGTTGCTGCTTCAATCCTCAATGATCGACTTCAGGACAAGGAGCATCTCAAGATTGGATTTCTTGTCTGGGCGACTTGAATGAAAGCAGCTGACTCATCTTCATGCTTATTGAAGAAGATGAATAGCATCTCCATCAAGATCAACCTCAGACTCTTCACCAAATTCTTCATCCTCAAGGTGTGAAGAGATTAGAAGAGGATTGTATCCAACTGGTAGATGTTTTAGAGGATATTTGTGGAAATCATTTGGGTTAAGACCAACCATATCTGACTCAATGAGAAAAGTCATCTTTTCTAAGAGATAGTTTACTTGATCCTGATCATCAAGAGTAAAGAACTTCTAAGTGGTAATGAACCAAAAGCTAGGGTTCATATGAAGATTTGGGTTGGAAGTCATGATAGAAAGAGAAAAGAATGAAAAGGTTTTGGAGAATGGCATAAGATGTCGGTTTCTTTTTAGAGAAAGACGTGGGAAGCTGAACAGTCATTTGGGAGATATCAATGCAGTCAGTCATAATATGTGTGACTGTATTTCTTGTATTTTCAAGAAATATTGAATGAATCTAACCAATTGATTTTGTTCAGATTTTATTTATTTCTTTTACAGGTAAAAGAAAATGCCATGTGGAAACTTCATTTAGTCTCTGGAATCAGGATGATATTGATCAGGAATACAAGTGTGTTCACATCAGGATTAGTAATTCTTTTTATTCAGAAATCACATTGAATTGTGTGATTATCTTGATGAGAAGATCACATCAGGAAAAGGAAGCTGATCAGTATTGATTTTTATCTTGATTTCACCTTGATTTATTTACTTGAAATTATTTTTGGATTTTATTTTCCAAAAGTCGTGGGTAACTGCCTTTTTCAGGGACTAACACCTGTCAACCTACGTGTCAACGTGGGATAATGGGTCTGAAGGATTTTTGAAATATAATTATTTTGACACTCTAATCGTGTAATTGCTTTCTCTAATTTCATTCTCTAAAGCAAAAACACTCTCGAGTTCTCAAAATCACTAATCAATTTCAAAGATTTGTGAAGTTCTTTTCAAATCAAAATGGCAACTCAAAGAAGACTACCCAAATCAGTAGCTTTCAAGTTTGGTGACTTTGATTTTATGATGAACAATCATGTTGCAGCTATCACCAACATGGAAGGGGTGTCAACTGATTTTCACCCAATTATGGACTTTATGGCAAAAGGACCATTAAGTTATGCCTTGACAGCATCTCCACAAATTAATCAAGTAGTTGTTTCACAAGCTTGGGAGAATGCTGAGGTAATTGATTCTACTCAGAGTCAATCAGGTATGATTGTTCTACACTTAGGACAAGACTCATTTAATATTACTGAATCTGTTGTTAATTCAGAACTTCACTTACCTGTTAGTACAAATTTTGAGAATGTACCATCTGATGATAATGTTAGAACTATGTTATTTGAATTAGGTTATAATGGACCTCTAGATAACATGAGCCAGTTAAATAGATCCTTTCTTAGGAAAGAATGGTCTTTCTTCTTTGATCAAATTGCTAAATGTTTTACTGGTAAATGTAGTTCTTTTAAACAAATTACTGTTGTTACATCACATATTGCATATGGCTTGCTTTATAATAGAGTAATTAATTTTGGTCACATTATATTAAATCAGATGTGTATTACTGTTGTTACAACTGTTTATTAACCATTTCATTCCTGATGTTGAAGCTAGATTTGGTAGAGAATATTGTGTTTCTTCTTATGTACAGAAAAAGAGAATTTTCTCTGAAATTACAAAGAAGGACAGTGAAAAGAATCTAGATGAAATACCTACATTATACTATCCAAATCATGTTCAGGTACTTCTAAGAACTCATCTTCCTACTATCTATAATTCTTCTTTCTTTGGTGGTGAAATGACTCAGGAATCTCAATTGGAGGAGAACCCCCCTGTGTCTACCCAAGTAGCCAAAAACATTGTAGTCTCTGAAACAATTCTAGAACCAAATTTTGATCCACAGCCTATTGTTTCAAAGAAGCCAACCTCTGGTGTTTCTCAAAAGACATCAGTTGTAAGGAAGAGAAGATTTGTCATTTCAAGTAGTAGTTCTAGTGAAGATGATGATAATATATCTCTTGCTGAGAGAGCAGAATTGAAGGCTGCAATTCAACTTTCTAAGCTAGGACAAAGAGATGGAACACCTAGTCACAACCAGGCTGTAGTCTCCCAAAAGGCTGTAGTTCTTAAAAAGGGAAAACAATTACTGGATACTATCTCTCAAAAGACTGTGTCTATTGAAAAAGGATCTCATCCCAAGATCACTTCTGTGTCTACACCTCTTGAGTCTTCTCAAGACAAATCTGTTGCTCACTATACTAGGAGAGCAAGGAAAAAGATTCATTTGTCACCTACACACACAGTGTCTAGTCCAACTAACATTATGCAGGTCTCTGCAAATAAGGCTATATCCAAGTCAGTATCTGACAAGAGAGATCTGGATCTTGATTCTTCATGGGAAACTACATTGACATACAGACTGGCTATGGAACTTATTTCTCTACAAGTGAAGCTTTCCAGGCCTGTTCTAGATTTTCTAACTAAAGGAGTTCCTAAACTTTCATTTCCTGAAGAATATGGGCTGTTACATCAAAGACTTGATTTAATGAAGACGTACTTCTATGTATCAGTTAGAAAGAAATTGCACAAGAAATTTGGACTTCCTAAGCATGTTGCACTTCAATCACTTCATGCATATCTATTTTACAAGGATGTTATTGTTGAAGATGCTTCAGCTCAAGGTGAACAAGAGGAGGTAGTTGATAGAGGGAAGCAGTCAACAGAAGATACTATTACACCTGTGGTGAATAATGGAATAGATCAGATCACAGTCACTGCAACACAAGAACCATCTAGTTAGAGGTTGGATGACTCAGGAACTTTGGTGGCTGATGCTGGAAGTTCTTCTGTGATGACTGAAATTGCAAGTGAGAGACCCTATGATATGGGGGAATGACTTTGATTGATTTTCCTGAAGATCAAACCAATATTGTTCTTTCAGAGTCTATCCACCTTGAGGGTGTGTCTCAGCAACCAACACTTAAAGACGGTGACATACTAACTATGGTGTCTAATGAAGTATTACTGAAGACATCAGAGTCTAGTGTAAAACTTGAAAGTGGTATACTGGAGCCTGTAGTTTCTGGAAATAAAGTAGATGTTTGTAAGGGTTCAGAGACTATAGCAGCTCACTCCTTGGAGAAAACCTCAAGCCCCATTCCATATGAGGAACCCTCTCTCCATGTGAGTTCAGGTATAAAAACTTCTTCTAACCCCTATTTTTCTAGGGGTTTGACCACTTGACCAGGACTGGGTCAAATATATTGGGCTGGGCTGAATGAAATATATGAATAAAATTCATATAAAATGGCTGAATTTGGGAGTATTTTTGAGTCGGACTGGGCTTCAAAAATAGGTTATGGGCAGGATCTTTAGTATATATGCGTGGAGTTTTTGTACCCATATATACAATCTCAATACATATTTTAATATATAATTTTAAAGATAAAATTTGTTAGGAATAATTCATAAGTTGTGATGTTGAGAATAGAATTTTGCTAATACTTCTTATATATCCTGATCTTATAAAGGATTTAGCACTTTGTATAGGATATATGTGTTAGACAGTAATTTGTGGAGGTTAGTCAGGAACAGTGCGTCAGAGACTACATTTCAGGAACTAAGAGCAGATCCTGATACAGCAAGTCAGATCCTGATCAAATACTGATGGGATGATCAGATCCTGATGCAATGAGAAATCCTGATATCAGTCGTGTTACTAATGATGTCATTATGGATGCTACAGAAACTGGCAAGTGCTATAAAACAGGATCGTTGTTTTGAAAAACAAGCAAGAAGATATCGTGAAGGAAACGAATTCTCTATTGATGGAAACTATTAACTGGATGGCAGAACATTGTCGTAGATAGATTATAATTCTGTTATTAGTTGATAGGTAGCATTATAAATACTCTCTCTATATTATTGTAAAAAGAGCGGAACTGAGAATTGTAGAGTGCATATCGTGTGAAGCTCTGTATAAGGTTTGTATTCGAGAGTTCAAAACAAACAGAGAGAGAGATTTGTATTGTCAGCAGCTGCTAAAGGTATTGTACACCTTTGGTAGAGTTTGTATTTGATTTGTTTTAATACAAACAAAGTTTGATTCATTCGTTTATTCTTGTTCATCTAATAAAGCAAAAATTAGACACGATTATATAACTTGTATTCAACCCCCCCTTCTACAAGTTATTCGAGTTAACAAAATTATATACTAACATGTAGAGTTAAATACGATTAATCCTCCTGTTACTTGGACGGCCCAAATTTATCCAAATAACTCTTGTGACTTCGATCCTCAAACTATACTTATTTTGAGTTAACAAAATAAATATCAGAATCACACGGAGTCTTATACGACCCTTTGAGTCGTAAAGAGAGCCTTGACAATGGTAGCGTCATTTGCTCGATTAAATTTCGTAAATGGCCTTTTAACGAAATATTACAATGATAATATTACTTAAAAATTGCCATAGAGCCCTAAATAATTCATGAAAACTATTTAATAGAAAACTTCTTAATAAATAAGAATTTTTCATAGAAAATACTTTTAATGAATTTCTAATTTGTCTAAAAGTAGATAAGAATAATAAATACTAGATCATATTTTAGCACAATTAAGTGACTAAATTTAATGTGTATGTATTTATTAGAGCCTAGATTTATACTTTGTAAAATTAACCATTCCGAGGTCCAATCTTAATTTCGCAAACCTTTCGGAATTTAATGGTTGTGTAAATATATCCGGGATATTATGTTCGGTATCAGTATGAACCAACCTAATATCACCTTTATTTACGTGGTCTCGTAGAAAGTGATGTCGTATATCAATATGCTTAGATCGAGCGTGAAGAACTGGGTTCTTACTTAGATCAATAGCACTTTGTTGTCACACAAAATGGATACCGCATCAAATTTAACAACATAGTCCGCAAGTGTTTGTTTCATCCAAAGGATTTGTGCACAAAACTTTGCAGCTGCTATATATTATGCTTCCGTAGTTGAGATCGAAACGGAATTTTGTTTCTAAGAAAACCAAGAAACTAGACAACCACCAAGAAATTGACAAGTACCACTTGTACTTTTCCTATCAATTAAATGACCCGCGTAGACCGAATCGGAAAAGCATACTAAATCAAAAGGTTGTCCTTTCGGATACCATAATCCTAAATCCATTGTGACACCCCTAGATCCGGGGTCAGGGATCCAGGTCATCACGGTCCAATTTCCATTTAAACATATTACACTCTTGATACTTAAATAACTTAATGATATTATATACGCACACTATTGACCCCACACTTATAACAACACACACCAGTCATAAGCTCAAAGAACAGCATCTATCATTAAAAACGGTTAAAGTAAAGTAATTATTACAAACCCAAAATATTTAAGTAGCATTGTTGAAAATACTTCTGCAGGAAGCATATCAACAACCAAAATATATTACAACAGACTTTGGATTTAACTTACACACATCTACTCATACCCTGAATATATATATATATATATATATATATATATATATATATAGGCTACCTCAGGAATAGGCGACAGATCCCTATCATATATCCCCGCACTTACCCGCTTCTGGGGTGTGGTGCGACGTATCGGCGGCATCTGCTATAGCTGTGATATAAACATATGCAAGAGTGAGCTAAAATAGCTCAGCAAGATAAAGTTTTAAATCCTGTTTGAAGTAGAACAATTTATAAAAGTTTTGGAAGTGTTGGTTGTTCATTTAAAGTTGTTTCAATAAAGTATAACGATGAAGTTACAAAGTAAAGTAAGGAAAACATTTTCATAAATATCTGTATTTTGTTTGCGCAGAAATACACCAACATAAACTTGTTTGTTATTCATTATAAAGATATAATATCAGTTTCTCTTCTAATTCGTTGATACCATTCATTGTTTCATACCATTTCATTCTTTTCCAACATCCTAGTGCAATGAAATTTTCAACAATTATTTAAGAATTTAGGGGATCTTCATCGTAGCCAGTTACGACAGGACGATGATCAGTCACCCTATACGTATCTGTTCCTGTTTACTACTAGTAGAAGGAATGACCCTCTCCGGTAATCATCCCTGGAGGAAAGTTCTCCACAATCCCCCCCCCCCTCGGCAACACATGGGCCGGAATAAGATATTGCAAGCTGGACTGCATTGAACTCAGCCCAAGATAGAATCCCCATTATTAAGTTGTTATTCCATTTATCTCGAAAATTTCCTTTTCGTAATTCTATTTTCCAAATTACCCCATTTTATCCATAAAGTACCTTTCATTATTTGTATTAATAAATAATTTCAGAAATCAGAAACATACCCATTGCAACGCAATAATATGTAATCATGTATACATATATACATTTTCAACAAAACCATTTTCCTGGAATTTTATAATTTAATAAAGTAAAGATAAAAGAACTCTTGCCTGGAAGGGTCGTAGGGGTAACGTGTCTCCGATCAGTCCGGTGATCTATAAACAATCCCAAAATTATTCAAGGTTAATCACTTAAAATTTTTGAAAAGCTAAGTATATACTTTAGTTAGGTTAAATTCATTTTCAAGTTAACTCATTTGACACCCCCTTACATAACCCTTATTAACATCATTATAACCGACACTGGCTCGATATCAAGGCATTGCATGGTTCTTATGCTTGGGGTACTTAAGTCATATAAGTCCTAGTGTCGATTGTTTACTATAAAAGATTACACCTTGCGAGTTATTGACCGTTTTTCTAAGTAATTTTCCAATGTTATTGCTAAGTGCGCCCTTAAGGAGTCCATTCGCACTTAACTTAAATTCGACCATTTTTATAAAATTGAAAAACGATCCAATTGACATGAGGTTTTCTCTCACACCTTCTTTATGATCTCTAATATTTAATTACCGAGATTCACCACTGAATTAACTACATTAAGGGGTTTCATTTTCAATTATGAACTCGCATTTATGATTTCGAACTACTTTTAGTGAATCGACTATAACTCCTAAACCGTAAGTCTGTTTGTTTCGATTCTTTCGCTAAAACGATCTATGACTCGAGAACTACAAGGATAGGTCATGCTCTTGTTAAGGTCAGAGGTTATTTATCTTGGGTATGCTCTGTTTTAAAGGTTAATGAAATTTCGGCATTACAACGGCTGTAAATCGGATATTTCCAAAATCAAATCTTCCGAATAACCATGGTTTCCACTCCAAATCACACATACATGTTTTTTACCTTTGAACTAAGGCCATGCAATGCCTTTCCGTTCATATAAACTACTTTAACAATTATCAGTACCCAATCATAGTTCTCATGCTTTAAACATACATAATAGCACTAAAACTCAAACAAATCTCATAATCCATCAAGGGTTTCAAGTATTATACCTTTGTTTGAAGCTTTATAAGGCTAATATACTCTTACAATCCTTGAACCTTGCTAATAATATCCTTTAGAAGTCATACATCAAAGATCAAAAACAAAATAAGTTAGTAAAACACTATTCATCATCACTTTCTTCAAGCTTTTTGGACATGAAATACTTATTGGATAATCAAAAGATTTTGGTCATACCTTCTACTCTTCTCCCCCTTTGATTTAAGCTATAGGTTGTAGAAAATAGTTGGTGCAATCTCCTTCCTCCCCTTTCTTTTTCACCTTGGCCGAGAGCTTCTCTTAAGGTTTAAGGTTTGTTTTTTTTTTTATCAACTAATATCTCTTAATTACATGTATTATATCTATACTACTTGGATGCATCATCTTTTTATGTGTTGGTTTCTTGTTATTGGTCCAAGTGTATGGCTAGAAACATGCATTCCCTTTTTAGCAAAGTGCACTTTTAGTTGACTTGCATGCAAAATACTTTGGTATCTCTTTCTTCCACCACTTAGAATCCCTTTTGTCTTTTTAATAAAATCAATACGTTACGACTTATAAGTAGCATTCCATTGACTTCCCGTAGCACAAATCCTTAAATCAATATTATATCCTTAGATCCTTCAGTATTTAGGGAAATTTCAGGAAAAGTAAAAGTGCTAGTTTTCAAATTCTGATATCATTTACATACACTTATTTTTTCCATGGATCATCCATACAAACTCAGAAATCCATTTTGAATACTTCTATATAGGTTCATCTGGTAATATTCCAAATTCCACTAAAAACACTATTCATCACTTATTTTCTTTTACTCCTTATATATTGTAAAAATGTCCTTGTCCCCTTTCGAGCGTTCCTTAACTCTTTCTCGGAACCACTGAACTAATAATAGATATTGATTTGGATGACATGAGAATATTCTTCCTCCTTGGAATTACCATATCTTACTTCCCTGGGAGATAGATTATTCTTACCTAAGTTGTCAGTCAGTTGCATGGTTCATGGCATATAGACGATTGAATCCAAATCCATTCCATAATCATTCATTATAACCACCGTTACACTGATACTCCATTACATAATAAAAGTTTTAATTCTTCCAAAAATCTAGGTTCTTACAGTCTCCCCCTTAAAAGGATTCCGTCCCGGAATCAGTTTGAAAACAGATGGGGGTACTTTTCCATCATTTCGCTCTCTAGTTCCCAAGTCGATTCTTCCACATTATGGTTCTGCCACAAAACTCTGACTAGCTTGACAATCTTGTTCCGGAGCACTTGTTTTTTTCGATCTATGATTTCCACAGGCTGTTCCACATAGCTTAGGTCTGGTTGTATGTCTACGTGTTTATATTCCACGATATGCTTAGCGTCCGGATTATATTTTCTTAACATCGAAACATGAAACACGTTGTGCACTTGTAAGTTTGGAGGTAATGCCAGTTCGTAAGCTAGGTCTCCGATGAGACTTAAGATCTCAAATGGTCCAATGTATCTAGGACTAAGTTTTCCTTTCTTTCCAAACCTCATCAACCCTTTCCAAGGAGATACCTTTAAGAATACTAGGTCTCCCGCTTCATATTCCTTGTCCTTCCGAGCCAAATCTGCATACTTCTTTTGTCGATCTTGGGCTGCTACCAGCCATCCTCTGATCAAGTCTACTGCATCTTTAGTCCATTGAACCACTTTGGGCCCGAGCATCTTTCGCTCTTCAACTTCATCCCAGTATAAAGGGGATCTGCATTTTCTTCCATAAAGGGCCTCGTAGGGCGGCATCCCTATGCTTGAATGAAAGCTATTGTTGTAGGAGAATTCAATCAATGGCAAATGGTCATCCCAATTTCCTTTAAAGTCTATAGCACAGACTCTTAACATATCTTCCAATGTTTGAATGGTCCTTTCGCTTTGCCCGTCCGTCTGAGGGTGATAGGCGGTACTCATGTTCAGTCTGGTTCCTACACATTCTTGAAAGCTCTTCCAAAATCTGGAGTTGAATCTGGGATCTCGATCAGATACTATGGTGACTGGAACTCCATGTCATGCTATTATCTCCTTTAAGTAAATATCTACTAATCTGTCGACCGTGTATCTTTCATTGATCGGAAGGAAGTGAGCTGACTTCGTTAGTCGGTCTATAATTACCCATATGGCGTCGTGATTAGCTTTGGTTCTGGGTAAACCTACTACGAAATCCATGGCTATATGTTCCCATTTCCATTCGGGAATCTCTAAGGGATGTAAAAGTCCGCTGGGTTTTTGATGCTCTGCTTTCACTTGCTTGCAGGTCAAGCATCTGCTTACCCACTTTGCTACGTCCTTTTTCATGTTAGGCCACCATTAGTACTCTTTCAGATCTCTATACATCTTAGTACTACCGGGGTGCACTGAGTATCTTGAGTTGTGTGCCTCATATAAAATCTCGTCCTTGAGTTCCTGAACATATGGGATCCATATCCTCCATGCATACCTCATGATCCCTTCTTTATCCCTTTCACACTTAATTTCTTCTCCAGTCATTATCTCTTCCTTCGAGTTCTTTCTTCTTCCATTATTCGTTCTTGGCATAGTATAATCTTTCCTAACAATGGGGGTTGAATTCGAATTTCCATCAACCTTTCTTGACCATCTCCTGGTATCCTTACCTCGATTTCCAACTTCTCGAAGTCTCTTATCAGCTCTTTCTCTGAAGTCATCATCTTTAGCTTCTCTTTCCTACTAAGGGCATCAGCCACCACATTGGCCTTACCCGGGTGATAACGGATCTCACAATCATAATCCTTGATCAACTCTAGCCATCTTCTCTGGTGCATGTTAAGCTCCTTCTGCATGAAGATATACTTAAGGCTCTTATCGTCAGTGTAAATCTCACATCTCTCCATATACATAATGTCTCTAGATTTTCAACACGAATACTATGGCAGCTAACTCCAGGTCATGGGTAGGGTACTTTAACTCATACTCCTTCAATTGTCTCAACGCATATGCAACCACCTTGCCGTGTTGCATAAGTACACAACCTAAGCTCTTATGGGATGCATCATTGAAAATTACAAAGTTCCCTTTTTCATCTGGTAAGGTTAGTACTGAAGCTGTCATTAATCTTTTCTTTAGCTCCTGGAAACTCTCTTCACACTTATCCGTCCACAGAAACTTCTCAGTTTTACGAGTGAGTCGGGTTAATGGTGCCGCTATCTTGGCAAAATCCTGAACAAACCTCCTATAATATCCAGCCAATCCCACAAAACTTCTTACTTCCGTTGGAGTCTTTGGTCTTTCCCAATTTGAAATTGCTTCTACCTTTGCGGGATCAACTAACGCTCCTTCCTTACTTATCATATGCCCTAGAAACTGGACTTCTCGCAACCAGAATTCACACTTTGAAAATTTAGCATACAGCCGTTCTTGCCACAAGGTTTCTAAGACTATCCTCAAATGCTCCTCATGTTCTTTCTGAGTCATTGAATAAACCAATATATCATCACTGAAGACTATAACAAACTTATCCAGATATTTCTTGAAGATCCTATTCATTAAGTCCATGAAAGCTGCCGACGTATTAGTTAAACCGAAAGACATCACCAAGAACTCATAATGCCCATAACGTCTGCGGAATGCCATCTTGGGAATATCCTCAGGTTTAATCTTTAGTTGGTGATATCCGGATCTTAAGTCTATTTTTGAAAAGTACTCGGCTCCCTTCAATTGGTCGAACAAATCATCTATCCTCGGTAATGGGTATTTATTCTTGATCGTCAACTTGTTCAGCTCTCTATAATCTATGCTCAGCCTCATACTCCCGTCCTTCTTCTTGACAAATAAAACATGTGCTCCCCACGGAGATACACTAGGTCGAATAAAGCCCTTATCAAGAAGTTCTTTCAATTAGGAGGTTAATTCCTTTAGCTCAATCGGGGCTAGCCTATACGGGGCTTTTGAAACTGGTGCTGCTCCTGGCACCAAATCTATAACGAACTCTATCTCCCTATCGGGTGGCAGTCTAGGAAGATTTTCTGGGAATACATCTGCAAACTCATTAACTATAGGAATCCTACTTAGGTCAGGTGCTTTCTTAGTGGCATCTATCACATAAGCTAAGTACGACTCACATCCTTGGCGTATAATTCTTTTGGCTTGTATGCTAGTCAGAAATTGTTTACTTTGTCTTTGCCCTTCGAACACCAACTCTTTACCTTCAGGTAACCTTATCCTTACTTTCTTTCCCTTGCAGTCAATATGAGCTTCATTCTTTGATAACAAATCCATTCCAAAGATAACATCAAACTCTCCTAATTTCAGAGGAATCAAGTCCACTTGAAGTTGACATCCTTCGAATTCTAGGTCACAGTTTGGATATACTTGTTTAACTGGAAAAACTTCCTGATTAGCTATCTCTACCCGTAAAGGTTCTTGTAATAATTCTGCCTTAAGTTTCAGTTTACTAGCAAAGTCTTGGGATATAAAAGATTTGGTCGCCCCCGAGTCGAATAAAACATTTGCACTTAAGGAGTTGAGTTGGAGCGTACCTGCAATCACATCTGGATACCTCACTGCGTCCCTCAATGTCATATTAAATGTTCTGGCAGTAGGAGGTCTATTCGAAGCACTACCACTTTGCCTTGTTGCAGATGAACCACAAGTACGGCAATCTCTAGCCATGTGTCCCAATTTTCCACATTGATAACATTTGAGGTCTCTCTTGGCATTGGTGTTAGTTTCTTGACATTTGTCAGAATATTGCCCTTTCTGTCCACACTTGTAACAAGTTATTCCTGACAGTCTACAAATGCCCGTGTGCTTCCTACCACAAGTATTACAATCAGGTGGAGGTGGCCATGATTGATTAGGCTGGGATGCTCCTGATGGTTTACTTCTCTAATTAACTGTCTCACCTTGACTTCTACTAAATCCTGAATTTGCTAGGAAAATTCCTTCCACCTGAACTTCCTTTCTGACTTTCAGCTTTCCTTTTCTTATTCTCTCTGTCTCTTTGCACTTGTTCGCAACCTGCCTCTATTATCGATGCCTTCTGAACTATCGTGGCATAATCAGTTAATTCGAAGGCTGTCACTCGAGTCTGTATCCATGGTTTCAACCCTAACTGAAATCTTCTTGCTCACTTCTCTTCGGAATTTAAGAACTCCGGTACAAACCTAGACAGTTCCATAAACTTAGATTCATATTCAGCCACTGATAGATTATTCTGCTTTAGCTCCAGGAATTTTGTCTCCATTTGGTTTTCCAGATATTTAGGTGAATACTTGTCTAGAAACATCGTGGTAAATCTCTCCCAAGTTATTACTCCTGCTCCTTCAAAGTTCATTTTTGCCTCCCACCAATAATTACCTTCTCCTTTTAGGAGATAGGCAGAAAAGATCGTTTTCTGTCCTTCATCTACATTCAGTATTTCAAAAGCTTTCTCCATTTCTTTCAACCATGCCCTGGCTGCAACTGGATCGGTAGTTCCTTCAAATTCAGGGGGTCTCAATGACTTAAAAGCACGGAATGAATTGGCTATAGGATTTGGTGGAACTGGTGGTGGTTGAGGGTTCTGATCCATAGCTAAATTCTTCCTCAATAAGTCCATAAATTGATTTAAAGGATCTCCTCCCTGGTCCCCTTCTTGATCAGCATATTCATATTATTCTTCTTCATAATCTGATTCATCAATAGCCCTTTCATTCTGTCTAATATTCTCTATGGTATGGCTGCCTTGGTCCGCAGCATTTGGATTTGATCTTGTATTTCTTCTAGGCGGCATGATTCCGTAAATAACAATATTCTCCATTAATTACCCAAATTGGGGCACAATATTCATTATTCTCATATTCCATAATATATCACTAATTAACAAATTTATATACCGCCATTTTAATTAACAACAAGGTATAAGAGGACTTAAACAGAATATAAGTAAACTGCACTGGTTAAGATAAATACATCACATCCACCGAATAACATTTTTCATTACCATATATGCTTCATAATGTACACAGTTTAAGCCTCAAAAGATACTGATACATGCTAATTCTGATACAACAAAAGTACTACCAACAGTCCTCTAATTAACTAGGATTAATACAGTAAACACACTAGACTAATCCTCCAAAATGACACAACTAAGGTGACTATAGTCTGATCAGTGACTAAGAACTACGAACTACAGATCATGGCAATCCTGCTCTGATAATATCCCTCAGCTGAACCATTGCAGACGTAATAACCTGGTCTACCTCATCTCTCCACTCTAGTGCCCCTCTCCCTTCTGTCAACTCCCTAATACGAACAAGTGATCGCATCTCTACGCTGATCAGCCCTACAAATATCCCCTCCGGAATCTGGGCTGCCCTGCCCGTAGGTCCAGCCAACCTCTGCAACAACATATCCACCATACGGCGGGACTCTAACAACTGTCCCTCCAAAAGCGGATAATCTGGCAATAGAGTAACATGAATAGCATCTCCTGCTGGTGGGTGGGCCTCTGGTAGGGGTGCCTCTACAGGTGAGGGTGGAGCTACAGGTGGGGGTGGATCATCAAAGGGGGCTGGATCTGCCTCTGAATCCTCCGAAGGATCTGAATCCTCCATAGGGTCTACCTCCTCCTCAGGATCGTCCAATGGGTCTGGACTCGGTGCCGGTGATGGCACTGGAGCAGGTGGAACAGGATTCATCTGAATATCTTTAAACACTAGCTGCTCCTCTACCTCAGTCTCAATCCTAGGACGTCTAGGTGCTGGAACGTCCTCCTCCGGAACCTCTGGCCTCACCCTAGAGGGACCTGCCTCATCCGACCCGACTGCTGGTATCTGTCCCCTCAAATATGGCACTACTGCCATAACATCCAAATACTGCTATCTATGTCCGACCCGGACTCTCCTCCTCAAACCTGCTACGACATGCGAGGGAATCTCAATACCACACTCCTCTAACTGTACAGCCTCCTCCTGTGTAATCCCTCGCCACCCATCGTGACTCGCCTCACCAGTCCGATCCTCCTCCTATAATAAAACATAACTCTTATTAGTAATAATATATAAAATCTTAATCCCTACTTAGGGTCAGTACTATATCTGATAGACCGACCTTGAACTCGATATGAGTTCATGCATTTATCATATATATATACATATATCTTTGACTTATTAACACTCTTGTTCCTGAGCAGTATGACTCTGAGCTCTGATACCATTTCTGTGACACCCCTAGATCCGGGGTCAGGGATCCAGGTCATCATGGTCCAATTTCCAATTAAACATATTATACTCATGAAACTTAAATAGTTTAATGACTTTATATACGCACACTATTGACCCCACACTTATAACAATACACATCAATCATAAGCTCAAAGAACATCATCTATCATTAAAAATTGTTAAAGTAAAGTTATTATTACAAACCCAAAATATTTAAGTAGCATTGTTGAAAATACTTCTGCAGGAAGCATATCAACAACCAAAATATATTACAACAGACTTTTGATTTAACTTACACACGTCTACTCATACCCTGGATATATATATATATATAGGCTACCTTAGGAATAGGCGACAGATCCCTACCATATATCCCCGCCCTTACCCGCTTCCGGGATGTGGTGCGACGTATCGGCGGCATCTGCTATAGCTGTGATATAAACATAGGCAAGAGTGAGCTAAAATAGCTCAACAAGATAAAGTTTTAAATCCTGTTTGAAGTAGAACAATTTATAAAAGCTTTGGAAGTGTTGGTTGTTCATTTAAAGTTGTTTCAATAAAGTATAACGATGAAGTTACAAAGTAAAGTAAGGAAAACATTTTCATAAATATCTGTATTTTGTTTGCGCAGCAATACAGCAACATAAACTTGCTTGTTATTCATTATAAAGATATAATATCAGTTTCTCTTCTATTTCCTTGATACCATTCATTGTTTCATACCATTTCATTCTTTTCCAACATCCTAGTGCAATGAAATTTTCAACAATTATTTAAGAATTTAGGGGATCTTCATCATAGCCAGATACGACAGGACGATGATCAGTCGCCCTATACGTACCTGTTCCTGTTTACTACTAGTAGATGGAATGACCCTCTCCGGTAATCATCCCTGGAGGAAAGTTCTCCACAATCCCCCCCTCGGCAACACATGGGCCGGAATAAGATATTGCAAGCTTTTCGTAATTCCATTTTCCAAATTACCCCATTTTATCCATAAAGTACCTTGCATTACTTGTATTCATAAATAATTTCAGAAATCAGAAACATACCCATTGCAACACAATAATATGTAATCATATATACATATATATTTTCAACAAAACCATTTTCCTGGAATTTTATAATTTAATAAAGTAAAGATAAAAGAACTCTTGTCTGGAAGGGTCGTAGGGGTAATGTGTCTCCAATCAGTCCGGTGATCTATAAACAATCCCAAAATTATTCAAGGTTAATCACTTAACATTTTTGAAAAGCTAAGTATATACTTTACTTAGGTTAAATTCATTTTCAAGTTAACTCATTTGACATCCCCCTAACATAACCCTTATTAACATCATTATAAGCGACCCTGGCTCGATATCAAGGCATTGCATGGTACTTATGCTTGGGGTACTTAAGCCATATAAGTCCTAGTGTCGATCGTTTACTATAAAAGATTATACCTCGCGAGTTATTGACCGTTTTCTAAGTGATTTTCCAATGTTATTGCTAAGTGCGTCCTTAAGGAGTCCATTCGCACTTAACTTAAATTCGAACATTTTTATAAAATTGAAAAACGATCCAATTGACATGAGGTTTTCTCTCACACCTTCCTTATGATCTATAATATTTAATTACCAAGATTTGCCACTGAATTAAAAGGTTTTATTTTCAATTATGAACTCGCATTTACGATTTCGAACTACTTTTAGTAAATCGACTATAACTCATAAATCGTAAGTCCGTTTATTTCGATTCTTTCGCCAAAATGATCTATTACTCGAGAACTACAAGGATAGGTCATGTTCTTGTTAAGGTCAGAGGTTATTTCTCTTGGGTATGCTCTGTGTTAAACGTTAATGAAATTTCGGCATTACGACGGTTGTAAATCGGATATTTCCAAAATCAAATCTTTCCAATAACCATGGTTTCCACTCCAAATCACACATACATGTTTTTTACCTTTGAACTAAGGCCAAGAAATGCCTTTCCGTTCATATAAACTACTTTAACAATTATCAATACCCAATCATAGTTCTCATGCTTTAAACATACATAATAGCAATAAAACTCAAACAAATCTCATAATCCATCAAGGGTTTCAAGTATTATACCTTTGTTTGAAGCTTTATAAGGCTAATATACTCTTACAATCCTTGAACCTTGCTTATAATATCCGTTAGAAGTCATACATCAAAGATCAAAAATAAAACAAGTTAGTAAAACACTATTCATCATCACTTTCTTCAAGCTTTTTGGACATGAAATACTTATTGGGTAATCATAAGATTTTGGTCATATCTTCTACTCTTCTCCCTCTTTGATTTAAACTATAGGTTGTAGAAAATAGTTGGTGCAATCTCCTTCCTCCCCTTTCTTTTTCACCTTGGCCGAGAGCTTCTCTAAGGCTTAAGGTTTGTTTTTTTTTATCAACTAATATCTCTTAATTACATGTATTATATCTATACTACTTGGATGCATCATCTTTTTATGTGTTGGTTTCTTGTTATTGGTCCAAGTGTAAGGCTAGAAACATGCATTCCCTTTTTAGCAAAGTGCACTTTCACCACTTAACTTATAGTTGACTTGCATGCAAAATACTTTGGTCTCTCTTTCTTCCACCACTTAGACTCCCTTTTGTCTCGTTGATAAAATCAATACGTTACGACTTATAAGTAGCATTCCATTGACTTCCCATAGCACAAATCCTTAAATCAATATTATACCCTTAGATCCTTCAGTATTTAGGGAAATTTCAGGAAAAGTAAAAGTGCTGTTTTTCAAATTCTGATATCATTTACACACACTTATTTCGTCCATGGATCATCCATACAAACTCAGAAATCCATTTTGAATACTTCTATATAGGTTCGTCTGGTAATATTCCAAATTCCACCAAAACACTATTCATCACTTATTTTCTTTTACTCCTTATATATTGTAAAAATGTCCTTGTCCCCTTTCGAGCGTTCCTTAACTCTTTCTCGGAACCACTGAACTAATAATAGATATTGATTTGGATGACATGAGAATATTCTTCCTCCTTGGAATTACCATATCTTACTTCCCTGGGAGATAGATTATTCTTATCTAAGTTGTCAGTCAGTTGCATGGTTCATGGCATATAAACAATTGAATCCAAATCCAAATCCATTCCATAATCATTCATTATAACCACCGTTACACTGATACTCCATTACATAATCAAAGTTTTAATTATTCCAAAAATCTAGGTTCTTACATACATAGTGCCTTTAAGATATCTAAATATCCGCTTAACAGCCAATAAATGTGATTCCTTAGGTGACGCTTGAAATCTTGCACATTTACAAACACTGAATTGAATATCAGGTCTGCTTGCGGTAATGTACAATAAACTTCCTATCATCCCACGATATTTCTTCGTATCCACACACTTTACTTTGGGATCTTCGGTTAACTTATCGGAAGTTGACATGGGAGTGCTAATTGGCTTAGCATTTTCCATTTCAAATTTCTTGAGCATTTTCTTGCAATACTTAGATTGGGAGATATGAATCCCTTCATCCGATTGCCTAATTTGCAAGCCTAAAAAGAAATTTAATTCCCCCATCATGCTCATTTCGAATTCCTTGCTCATATTGTCCGAGAACTCTTTACATAGAGATTCTTTGGTCGAACCAAATATGATATCATCTACGTAAATTTGGACAAGTATAATTTCTCCATCAATGTACTTACTGAACAACGTTGTATCAGCAGTTCCCATTTTAAACCCCTTTTCAATGAGAAACTTACTAAGTCTTTCATACCAAGCTCGAGGAGCTTGTTTTAGACCATATAACGCTTTATACAACTTGTACACATATTCCGGATGTGCATGATCTTCAAATCTGGGAGGTTGTCTAACATAGACTTCTTCCTCTAACACTCCATTTAGGAATGCGGATTCGACATCCATTTGATACACCTTGAAACCTTTATGACAAGCGTAAGCCAAGAACATTCGAATAGACTTGATTCTTGCTACGGGAGCATAAGTTTCATCAGAATAAATTCCTTCCATTTGAGTGTAACCTTGAGCTACTAGCCTCGCCTTATTTCAAACCACCGTACCATTTTCATCTAATTTATTCCTAAATACCCATTTAGTTCCAATAATGGAAGTATCTTTGGGTGGAGGTACTAATTCCCAAACTTTACTACGAGAGAATTGATTTAGCTCATCTTGTATAACATCAATCCAATCCTCGTCTAGCAAAGCTTCCTTCGCGGTTTTTGGCTCTATTTGTGACAAGAAGGAAACATGACTTGCAACATTTTGTACTTGAGCTTGGGTTTGAACGCCTCTACTAAGATCACCTAGAACATTGTCTGAAGGATGATTCTTAATATTTGGAATTTCTTTTGGTAGTTCATTTTCCGGCTCTACTATTTCAAGAGGATTTCTAGTGTAAGAACCCAAAATTTTGGATATAATTAAAACTTTCTATTTTGTACTGAGGTAATGATGAATAGTGATCACGACTACGATGTAACGATTGAGATAATGAATGAAAGGAATAGATTTGGATTCAAATGTTTATATGCCATGAAGAATACTATTGGTTGACACTTTAGATAAGAATTATCTATCTCCTAGGGAATTGAGATTTGATAATTCTAAAGGAGAAGATTATTCTTATGTCATCCAAATTGATATCTGTTATTGGTCTAGTGGTTCCGCAAAAAGGTTAAGGAACGATCGAAAGAGATCAGGGACAATTGTACAACCCTAAGAGAATGAGTAAAGAAAAATGGATGAATAGTGATTTTGGTGGACATAGGAATATTATTAGACGACGCGATATATAAGTATCCGGGACGAAATTCTGAGTTCGTATTAGTGATCCAGGGGGAAAAAGGATGTATGTAAAAGCTATCGGATTCTGAAAAATAGCACTTTTATTTTCACCGAGATTTCCCTGGACACTGAAAGACTTAATGAATTATTGAAGGGATTTAAGGAAAATAGGTTCAAGAATTATTAAAGGGAATGGAGGATGATAGTATAAATATTAAGACGGTTTCCGGTAAAACCCTAACTAGAAACGAATGAGTTATAAAAAAATAGATAAGATCAAAGAAATAAGCAGAGAGCCAAGAGACAAGCATGTGCAAGTAGATAAGATCAAGTAACTAAGTAGTTACAAAGTAACTAGCATCTTTAGAAACCAAATCACTTAGTTAGCTTGCATGACACCTTTCCACCACAAAATCACAACACTTGTCCCTTGAATTGCATCATAGATGAGCAAAGCACTTTAATAAAGTATCTTTATGCTAGATATTATCATCAATAAAGCAAGCAAAACAAACTCCATTTCTCTCATTTTCTCTAAACTACCCAGCAGAAACAAAAGCTAAATAAAAATTCATATCTCCCAATCTAGAGAGTCTAAAATCACCAAATTTTAACCATAGCTTCTCCACTCCATGGGAAAGGTTCGTTCAAAATTCATTGCAATCCAAGTAGTATAGCCTAGTCAAATCCATGCTCAAAGTTGGGAAACCAAATCTGACCAGTTTCTGTCCAGTAGGAAAAACGGGTTCAAAACCATAGCAAGCTTCAAATTTCATGATCTATAGCTCAAAACAAAGCTTATGAAGAACCCAAGATGTGGTAAAAACTTGAGAGCTAAACTCTTGTTTTTCGATTTTTTATGATTTTTACAAGTTGAGTGATGAATAGTGTTCTTCCAGAACTAATCTTGTTTTCTTTGATCTTTATGGTTGATTTAGCTAGATTAAGGCCACTCAAGGATCATACAAGGCTTAGCAAGGTCTTTAACCACTACATGGAAGGTATATCACTTGAAATCCTAGCTCTTGTTTTGAGGTTAAGAGCATGTTCTTGGTAGATTTAGCTTAGTATGGTTATAAGCGATGTTATAAGCATGGTTAGCTAGTGGTTTAAATTGATCTAAGCATGATGATGATTATAATGTTAAGGTCAGTGGTTATTGGTCTTGTAAGATGGATGATATGATTAGAAGATGTATGGTATGCCCGGTGTGGCTTGGTTTGATGATTACGATTTTTGAAACGTCTGATTTATAGCCGTCGTAATGCCGAATTTTTGTTAACACTTAGAAACCAAGCATGGCAGTTAATATAATTTCCTGACCTTGGTAATATTGTGATTGGTCCTTGTAGATCTCGAGCCATAGATCATTTTGGCGTGATAATCGAAACATTCCGACTTACGGTTTAGGAGTTATGGTCAAATTACTAAAATTGTTTCTGAACCGTAAATGAAAGTTCGTAACTTCAATTGAACCCTTGTAAAGCATGTTAATCAGTGGCGAATCTTGGTTAATAAATACTAGGGGTCATAAGGAAGGTATGAAAGAAAACCACATGTCAAAAGGATAGTTTTCCGATTTTATAAAAATGTTTGAATCAAGGTTAAACGCGAACGAACCCCTAAAAACCCGCTTGGTTATAACTTTGGTAAAACACTTAGAAAACGAACGATAAAACTCGAGGTATAATCTCGGTTCGTAATCGATCGACTTTAGAACTTATACGACTTAAGTATATACAGAGTGTGGGTATGATGACATGTCATAATAACGAACAAATGTCGGATCGTATCAGTAATAATAAGAGTTACACTAAAAGGTGTATAACGAGATAATTCGAAAACGTGTTTCGATTTAAGTGAAGTTATACTTAGACTGTTAAAACGTGTTAAGTGGTTAATCTCGAATGTTCTGATTGTTTATAGATCATCGAGCAGACCCAGGACACGCTATCTCCACCCACACCCGATTACCAGGCAAGTGTTCAAAAGTTTGAACCTGTTGTTATGATAATATATATATGTGATTGCCGTTTTACATATGCCATAACATGCATGCCTATTGTCAAATTATATGATGATACTTATTCCCTGAATTGATATTGGCTTATAGACTAGATACGAATTATCAGTTATAAGCCGGATTATTTTGGTAAAACCCTTAGCGAAGGGCATATGATATTCATTCTTAAATATAGACCAGAGGGATTCCAACGGAGGGAAACCCGGAGCAATTATCGGTATTTTTAGATATATATAAAGAATCGTGGAAATCCGGAGGGATTCCAACGGCAGATTATTATTATTTTGAGGAATGTTATTATTAAACATTATTTATATTTCCATAAAGTATCAATTACTTGGAAATCTCTCGAAGAATGTTATTTGAGTATTATCTCAGCCGAGAAATATTAGGTGAATATTATTTTTTTGAATATTCACTTAGAGTTTGAGTATTTAATGAATAATTACTGTGATACTCATGGGAATTTTATTTATTAAATGAATATTACTTTCGAATATTCATTTAAGGTTTTATGTACTTGATGAATATTATTTTCAAATATTCATTGGAAGTTCTATTTACTTAAGGATTATTATTTTGATTATTCCTTTAAAGTTTTGATTACTAAATGAATATTATTTGGATATTCATTTAGACGATTATTTATTAAATGAATATTATTTTCAAATATTCATTTAAGGTTTGAATTATTTATTAAATATTATTTTAAATATTTATTGGAGTCTAATTATTAATGAATATTATTTTGAATATTCATGTAAGGAGTGATTTATTTAGCAAATAATTCTATATATTCATTCGAGTATTACTTACGAGCAATATTATGATTTAATAATATTCCGTAATTATTATTGAGTTAATAAATATTCTTGGAATATTTATTTAATACTTTTAAATTCTTTTTAAAATGATTTATATTATTTGGAGATTATCTTTAACCTCCAAATATTATGTAAAATATTTCGGAGTCTTTTTACGACTATTTTATCAATGAAAGGTTCCCAACTCTTTTTATTTTTCATTTAAATATATCTTAAAAGAATTTAAATGCTCGCTCAAACTTCCATATTATAGGGGAACCTACTTGAGAAAGGTTATTTATCTTGTTGACTTCCCGATCATAATTTATCCTTTTCACTCGCAACTTGGTTGCTATGGACTCATTAAGTCTGTGTGTACCTTCTCATCATTCGAGGGGTAAGATTGTTGGAACAAGTTGATATCCATTAACAAGCAAAAGCTTGGGAAATGTTGGTGAATTTTTCTTTCCAACTAGATACGACTACTTTGTGGAGTCTTATCAACAAGTATTTCACTTGGGGAAGGGAGGACAAACTCTACGTTTCAATGCTGTGGATTTATTCGAACTAGGAGTCGTGTGTAAGAGGCCGAGTCACGCGGTCCATCACAAGGCCTAACCATTGGCCAGAGAGTTACTATTAAAGGCAATCTACAAGTGGAGCCGTTAGTTCTTCCTTCTACCGGTAGTAAACTATATTGGGTTGTACCATCCCCGACTGATCATCAGGGAGTGGGACAGCTGGTGCGTGATAACTCCAGTATTGGTTCATCTCCCAAATTAGGAATTCCCTGCAACACGTATCGAAGAGACTTCTTTCAGGTTGACGGTGTCTTCCGCTACACGTATCGAAGAGACTTCTTTCAGGTTGTAGGACTTCGAAAAATGTTTATAACTGGAATTGTAATGTTTTCCTTGCAAGTTCCTCTTTATATGATAAACGATAATATCTTGCTTATTTTGACTTAGCAGATATTTCCACAAAATAAATACTTTAAGTTACTTTGTAACTTTATCGTTCATATTATACTAGCATCATTTCCGTAAATGCATGACATATGGTTTGAAAGATACTTTTGAACTGTTATATATTATCATTCAGTTAAATATTATTGTTGGAGGGCTATTGCTCACCCTTGCTTTATGATTATATCACAACAACTGCTAGACCAGATGACTCGCACAAGGCGCACTCGACACTGGCGAGGACGATGAGACTACCAGAGCCGAAGAGAAAGCTATTGGTAGGATAGATTTATTCTTTCAGTACCAAGTATATGGTCTAGTATGACTTATGTAAATGGATGGCAAAGAGTATGTATTCATATTGTAACTCTTTTGGGTTGTAAGAACTCATAATGTGTTTAATAAATTTGATTGTTACTCTGATGTCATCTCTGGGACTATAACGGGTGTGTTTTATATTGTTGGGTTGGATCATAAAGATGTAATTTATTTTGAGTTAAAGTAAGTTCAAGTATTGTGGACAAAAATTGAGACCGTAATGACCGGATCCCTGACCCCGGATCTGGGGGTGTTACATCTAGGAACAGACGTTCCAATATTCATATTTTCCACTTGACGAATGCAATTTTCAAGTTCACTAGAGTTTACATTGTTTGCATCATCATCCTCTTCTACTAAATCCTTAAACTTTGAGTGAGGTTTAGATTCATCGAATATAACATTCATTGATTCTTCCACCACTAAAGAGTTAAGATTAAAAACACGATATGCCTTGCTATTTGTCGAATAGCCTAAAAAGATTCCTTCATTTGACTTAGGGTCAAATTGAGTGAGGTAATCTTTTGTATTCAACATGTAACATTTACTTCCAAAAACCTTGAAGTAATTCACCTTTGGAGTTTTACCAAAATATAACTCGTAAGGAGTTTTTAACAATACGGGACGAAGTAAAACTCGGTTTAAAATGTAGCAAGCTGTTGACATAGCCTAGGCCAAGAAGTACTTAGGCTGTCTATATTCGTTCAACATCGTATTTGCCATTTCTTGTAACGTTCTATTTTTCCTTTCAACAACTCCATTAGATTGAGGTGTGTAAGGAGGTGAGAAGTTATGAGTGATACCATTTGCATCACAAAATTCAACAAAACTAGCATTTTCAAATTCTCTTCCGTGATCCGTCCTGATATAGACGATCGAATTTCCTTATTGATTTTGTATTCTCTTGCATAAGGCCGAGAATGAATCAAATGCATCACTTTTCGCTTTCAAGAACTCGGTCCACGTAAAGCGCGAATAGTCATCAACGACTACAAGAGCGTAAGAACACCCTCCAAGGCTTTGCACCGGAACTGGTCCAACTAGATCCATATGCAATAATTCAAGAGGTCTTGTGGTAGACACCATGAATTTTGACTTATGAGATGCTCTAGTTTGCTTGCCAATATCACAAGCTTCACATATGTGATCTTTTTCATAACTTAACTTAGGCAACCCTTGAACATGTTCTTTTGAACATATATTCTTGATGAGTTTCATATTTATATGGCCTAAACGACGATGCCATAACCATGAATCCTCATTTGTGGATAACAAGAAAATATTTTCACACTTACTCATGTCACTCGTATAGACATTCAAGTCTCATGGACATCTTAACACAATTTTACCATTTCTATCATGTATAGCACAATGAGTAGGATAGAAAATTACCTTGCATCCGTTGTCGCATAGTTGACTAATGGAGAGAAGATTTTACTTTAGTCCCGTGACTAGTTGTACGTCCGAAATCTTGAAGCGCTCATTTCCAATATCTCCTATGCCAACGATGCTTCCCTTACTGCTATCTCCAAAAGTGACATTTCCAGCGGTTACCCTTCTAATGTTGTTTAAAAGTGACTTATTTCCCGTCATATGTCTCGAACAACCACTATCGAGGTGCCACACGCTTTGCTTAGCAGTAAGGCATACACACAAGAAATCAGTTAAACCATTTGGTACCCTTTCTCTTCGAGGGTCCACGGGTTAGTTTATAAAATGAGTCGAACATATAATCACTATATGTAGGCACGTAATACTCATGCATATAAGGTACTCTAGGCATAGTTCTAGAAGTAGCATGATATCTTGTGTCTCTAGGTTGATACACAATAGGTTTTTGATGATAGTGAGATCTTGGAATCTCATGATCTTTTACTACATCTTTGTTCTTTTTAGTAGATTTAGTATCAACCTTTTTCTTGGATGGAATTGTTCCTTTAGGAACCCATTCAAGTTTACCTTTAAGCTCACCATTCTTGGCCTTGCACCTTAAGATATCATGTCCATCTCGGTTACAATAAGCACATCTTACCAATGGTGGCTTAGTTTGCACTTTCTTAACTAATTTAGGAACTTGTTCCTTCCTCTTTGGAATCCTTTGTTTAACATTGCGAACATTCCTAGTTCGAGGAACTTGCTCATTTGGTTGAATAACACTAGGGTGTAGATTTTGACCATGAGCTCGAATGTTCCCATCACGAGGTTGGATTACTCTATGAATTTGTACTCTCCTAACGGGAGCAATTGGTTCACGAACGTTTTCTTCCCTTTGAGGAATAATAGGTTCTTGAACACGAGCAACCCTATTAGGTATGTTTCTATACCCCAAACCTTCACAAAAATGACTTACGGGTTGATTCACCATTCTTTCCATCATTTGATTTCCTTTGGTGAATGTACGAACAACACCTTCAAGATTTTCCTTTTCTTTTTCCAAGATGTCAATCTTGTTAAGAAGGATATTATCTTGATTTTTTAATTGATCTGTGAGGTTTTTATTAACCTCATTCAATTTCTCGATTTCCTTATGAGCTTTATCCAACTCTATGGAAATTTCCACCTCACGATTGTGGTTTCTTTCCATAAGCACTTCATAATAAGCCATCTCTTCCTCCTTGGTTTTTATCTCATGAAGAAAATCATTTTGTCTTAGCTCAAATGCTTTGGATTGACCATTTTCGTGTTTCTCTTTTAAAGCTAGCTCGAGTTCCTTAATTCGAGAAATATATGAAGCATTTGATTGAGAATAAGACTCGTTTTGAATTTTCAGATTTAACAATTCAACGTGATTTTTGTAATTTTCATCACGTAATTGTTTTCTTTCAAAACTACTTTCTTCGGCTTCTAAGACAAGTGAACAACCATCAACTTCTAGGTTGCGAATCTTATCTAAAAGATCATTATTCTCACGCTTAACACTATCAATAATACATGAAAGATTATTCAACAAAACTAGCATTCTCTTCCGTGATTCGTCCTGATATAGACGAACGAAACTTGTATTCCTTTTCCGCAAGTGCACTAGTCAAGACCATTTCTGCCTTAGCGGCGACATTCATGAGAGCTTCCTCTTCGGGAGTATACTCACTAACTTTCTTTTCGACAGTATCGTCTCCATCAGTCTTCGTAGGAGTTTCAACTCCGTCTTCCATTTCCATCCAAACTTTGACTCCTTGAGCTTTCGCATAAATACGAAATCTAGTTTTCCATGTAGCAAAGTTGGTGCCATCGAAAAAAGGTGCCCTTGAACTCGAGAGACCTTCACCGCATCCAATAGTACTAAGGTACGCCATAGAGGATCTGCTTCTTGTTGTACTTTCCAAACCTGAAACACTTGACAAAATACGTTAAAAAGCACCGCTCTAATACCAATTGTTAGGTCCGATATGACGTATTAATAAGCTAGAAGGGGGGGGTTGAATAACTTATTACCAATTTTAAAAATTAATCGCCTTTTAAAAAATTCTTCGCCTTAGAAAATTTCATGAAAACTTATGATCTAAAATCTTTCGAGATCAACCGACCAGTTCCGAAGGAGAACCCGTAGGTTGCTTAATACCCATCAGTTCTAGACATCGATTTTAGCAATCCGAGAAGAATGATACAGACTTCCCGAAGAGCAGATTCGAACGATTAAGATGACTTGCCTCGAGAAACTTTGCCAAAACGGGTTTTTCTCTTTTTGAAAACGTTTTATCACAATATAGCAAGAAATAAATGCATAAGTAAAGAGAAAGAGCAAGCAATACCACACGGTCGATTTTTCACCTGGTTCGCGATATATATACCTCTAATAGATATATATACCCCTACATCCAGTCCCCGAGACCCTCCTCGATCTCGAGAGTTACTCCACTAAAAACACACTCCTTAACTTAGGCGGAGAATAGTTTACAAACCTACCAATATATATCTTGAAGCGTAACTCCCCGATACCTTCTCAAAATACAAGTAGAACCACTACAATATCTATCTTGGACTGTAACTCCCCGTTACCCTTTCAAAATAAAGTGGCAACCATACAATAATAATCTTAGAGCGTAACTCCCCGTTACCTCCTCAAATTAATGTACAAACCCTACACAACTTATCTTAGACGATAACTCCCCGTTACCTCTTCAAAGCCGATGTAGTCCCTTGTGTAGTCTTTGTACTACTAACCTTTGCCGGTCTTGGGTCTTATGTCTTAGGTCTCGGGTCTTTCCTTTTCCTCACGGTGTGAAGACACCCAACTCCCCGTCGGCGTGCCTAAGACTTGGGTCTTAGAACAAGGATCACCTCACTTCACTTCACCTCACTGCAAAAGTTAATATACAATATCTACAAAATACCCTTTTACAAGAAAAGAAAGATTTGAACTAATATTACTCAAATATTAATTCTAGTGAGCAAGTATATCACTAACAAGTCCAACCTATTAGAAACATACATGCACAAAATCTACAACAAGTCATATAATTGATAAATCAATTAAGCATGGTATAACAAGAGTAGATAAGTGGATATAATATATAAACATATACATTAATCCAAGGGAGCAACTATACCATTAACAAGTCCAACCTATTAACAATATAAATGCTAGAACAAATACACACATGTTATAATAAGAATAACACAATATGGCATGCATATAACAAGTGTAGCAAGTAGATATAATATATAAAACAATATATATTATACATGGCACATTATAATCAAGAAAGCATGAATATATATATATAAACTTGTGAGTAAATATATATGTGTAAGTGTGTGCCGGATGTGTGCATATATATAGCATGAATAAAATTAACAAGAGCATGAGCGGAATAAATATATATAGCACAATTAAATTACTAAGTTATATTCAAGCATAGAAACATGAGAGAGCAAATATAACTAGCAATTTAAACGAAGTAAGATTAACAAGTTATATTAAAGCATATAATCAAGAAGGATTAAATATTACTAGCAATCTTGGTGTACTTAAGTGAAGTACAATATATTCCCCCGGAATATATTCAAAGCCGAATCAAAGGTTTAGACTTTCGAATAAACCATATGAATACTTAGTTCGTTCCGATAGCAAGATAACAAACATGGTTAACTCAATGATTAGTGCTCTTTTAGAAAGCATTCAAGAACTAAGTAGGCTTTGTAAGTTTATCTAAACTTTCCATTAAAGTGAAAGATGAAGCTTAATTTAGATAAACTTGGATCTTTCTACACAAGCCACTATAGAAGTGCAAATGTAAGAAAAGATCGTTCATGACAAGGAAGAACTAGTAAGTCTTATACAAAACACTACAAAGTGTAAATACAAGCCAAGCTTCCTTACAAACACAATTTATATACTAACAAGATAAAGACAATTACGAGCAAGTATATAAGTGCAAGAAACAAACTATAAATGACAAGAATATAAGCAATTAAGGTTGGTCAATTTTAGTTTGTTTTATACCCATGTATATCACTTGGAAATAATCATTAAAACCATGATAAAAATTGCTCAAACCAAGCCAATCTTTTATCAAAACAAAGCAGCCCCTAAAACACTCTTAGAGCTTGTTTAAAGTGTATAAAAACACCACAAAACCGAGCCTTAAGAAATGCTACTATAGCCGAAAGTTTTCCAAGTGAATACTCTTGTTTTACATCTTTAAAGCCTTTAAAATATGTACTAAAAATTTGCAATAACAAGGGTGTTAGTCACATCGGCATGCCTGTATACATCTAATAACAAGCCTAATTGTCTGTAATGCTTTGCATTACCTACATGACCTCTTAACTGAGGGAACCTCTAGTTGTAGAGTTTCTACTTGTTGTAGTACTTATAACAGGCATCAAATTCTACTTGTGTAACTGTAATTAAAGTCAAAGAATAATGCTTGAAAGAAGTTCCAAGGATCATGCCTCAAGCTTGAGGAACAAGACTGTCAAAATAAACACAGTTAGAATTTGGAGAATGAAGATTTGCCTAAGTACCAATTCGAGAAGTATGTTTGTTATATTCGAGAAGTCTAGCATTCGAGAAGTCAGGAATTCGATAACTCAAAAGACACTGCTCGATATCTCTGGAGGTCAATTAGTCAAAGCCTCATTCGAGAACTCAGAGATTCGACATGTCTAATACTCTATTCGAGAACTCAAGAAGTCAACAAGTCAAAGCATCATTCGAGTTCTCCAAGAGTCAATAAGTCAAAGCTACAATCGATATCTCAAGGACTAAAGAAGTTATTGAATATCTCAGGGATTCGATAAGTAAAATGCTCTATTCGATATCTCAAAGATTCCTGGAGAAAAGACTTATTCGAGAAGTGATTCGATATGTCAGCTCAACAGTATTCGAGAACTCAGAGTTATCGATTAAGCCAATTCTAGTTCTCGAATCACCAACAGAGTTACTTCTCGAATACAATCTTGGAGACAAAATGCTGAAGAATTGTACAAGTCAGAAACCTGCAACAAGCCAAGACACTTTATGGACCACATACTGTAAAGCATGATGGAAAGCCTTACAAAGAAGCTTGGAGAGATAGTACAAGAGACAAAGAGCTAAAGAAGTGGATCTGAACAGAGTTCTAAGAAGTCAAATCTGTAGCAGTTTGGATGTTTACTCAAATAGGATAGACACATTAGAAAGCAAATTTGTTTGCTACCTTATTTGTTGTAAGCAAGTTGTTCACAGTGAACAACCCTAATTCTTTAGCAAGTATCAAACAGAGTGATCTATAGTTTTTACAAGTAATATCTCTCTGAGAAAGAAGCTGAGAATACTAACATTTGTATTCACAGATTGTAGCAAATCTTTATCTAATACAATATTAGATTAAAGTGATATCGTGTTCTTGTGTTTATATTCCGCACTTACATAATCTGTTAAACACAAACATACACTCTGTTACACAACCAGATTCAAACCCTTAAAACAACCTTCACCTAAAACACTTATCAGAAGAAAAGTTTGAGAATCTATTCACCCCCCCCCCCCCTCTGTATTCTCTTGTGTGTTCAATACTCAACAAGTGGTATTAGAGCAGGCCGTTTATTTAAAAACAGAAAAAGATCATGAATACACCAAAGACTACAGGAACAGTGAAGGTCCCTAAGTTCGACAAAGAGAATTACAACCTCTGGAAGATTAAAATGCTGTTATTCATCAAAGCTGCTAACCCTCTATATCCTGAGATACTCAAGAATGGTCCCTTTGTTCCACAGCAGGAGATTCCTGAAAAGACTGTTGGAACTGTAACCATTCCAAGATCTTATGTGGCTAAAGAACCATCCAAATGGACAGAGACAGAAAAGGAGATGGTTGTTCTCGACAGTCATCTCATGTTATTAATCAGAGATTCTATGGAACTGTCAATGTTTGCTAACATAGCCTCTTGCAAAACAGCAAAGGAGATGTGGGATCATATTGAGGTGTTATGTGAAGGAACAGAGGAGGTTAGAGAAAACAAGAAACAGATACTGGTCACACATTATGAAGCTTTCATGGCTCAGACCAAGGAAAGCATTACTATCATGTTTGAAAGGTTTCACAAGCTGGTGACTGAGCTACAGATGAATGGGAAGGTTTACAGCACCAAGGAGTTGAACATGAAGTTTCTATTGTCTTCACCAAACCATCTAGAGCAAAGGGTCATTTCTCTAAGAGAAAGAGATTTGAACAAAGTCACATTTGATGTGCTCTATGGGGTTTTAAAGACTCATGAGCTTGAGTTGCTTCAGAAGAGGGCTATCCAAGCCAACCAAGGCAGAATGGTAAACACATCATGTGCCTTGATTGTCAGCAAATCTGTTCAAGACCTAGAAGCATCTACAAGTCAGCTGAGGATAGAAGAAATAGTAGATGATAAAGAAAATGAAGGTGAAGTGACTGAACCTGTTGAGGAGAAGGAAGAAGAAGAGTTCTGTACTCTTGAAGAGCTAGATGGCATGGAAAACATTTCATATGCTTTCATGGCCAGAAAGTTTCCAAACATCAGATTCAAGAGGAACCAACCCTTCAAACCTAGACCCCAAAAACCATTCATTCAACAAGAGCAAGGCACCTGTGAAAGCAAACAAGAATAAATTCAAAACCATCCATGTGGATAGGTCATCTGTAAGGTGTTATAGATGCAATGATCTAGGGCATTTTGCCAGTGAATGCAAGAAACCTAAAAAGAAGGATAAGGAGTTTCTAGAGCTTGAAGCCAAGTATGAGGCCCTTCTGAAAAAGCAAACACAAGGCAAGGCCTACATATCTGAAGGGAAGTGTTGGGATGACTCTGATAGTGATGGAGAGGAGCAAGAATTCTGCAACTATGCCTTGATGGCTGATTCCAAGGATGAACAATCTCTATCTAACTCTCAGGTACCATCTTTCACTACCATAGATATGTCTGTTTCTGAGTATAAATGCATGGTTGAACAACTATCTATTGAAATGTTTAATATTTATACTAGTATGACTGCTACTAATGAAGAGATTGCCAAACTTTGTGCTAAGAATGAATTTTTAAACAAGAAGAATGAGGAACTTGAGCTAAATGCTATGCAAGTAGATAACCTTAAGAAAGAAGTTGAATATTTGCAGAATAAGGTTCTATGTGCTAGTCTGGTTGAGAAGGCTCTTAGGGATGAACTAGCTGAGAATGAATTCAAACTGAAAACCTTTAAGAACTCCTCTAGTCTACTGCAGTCCTACCATGAGATAAACCAAGCTAAACCCAAGGCTGCCATTGGACTTGACTATGGCACTCTTAAACAGAGGAAAGGCTATGCTGTCATTAAAGATGACATAGTTGTTCAGGATGAAGTGCCTCACATTTTGAAAAAGACAGAGTCTCCAATTTTTAAAGAACCAACATTTGAAATTGATGAGGATGCCTTACTCATTAAGCAAATGTTGAATGATGAGGATGAGGCACGGTCTAGTGAACGACCAGCATCCTCTAAGAGTGAGAGTGTCAAGGCAAAAGCCAAGAAGCCAGTAGGAGGTAGACCTAGACCTGAGAAGTTTGTGAAGTTTGTTTCAGCTGGGAGAAATGAATTTGAGAAGAAAGTGGATAATAAGAAATAAAACAGAAATGGCAAGCTAGGGATAAACAAGAATAATAATTATGCTTATTTGCCAAATGCCCCTAGGAAAGTTTGTCAAAACTGTTTTAGCACTAATCACTTAGCTCATGCATGCAAGAAACCAACTGGTAGTGTAGCTAAGCCTTTCTATGATTTCTCTGTGCCTTTAAGGCATAGAGATTCACCTTTTTGTGATAAATTTGACTGTATGCCATGCAACATGAATGTTATGACTAGCTGTTTTAATTTTAGAAGACAATTCATGGATGGTTGCATCAGTCACAACATTCACACACACTACACAAGGCCAGAGTCTTCAAGTCCTCCTAGAGTTAGGAAGGTACCTCTGTCACCTAAGTCTAAGAATTTAAATTCTATGACTTCTGACAGTGACAAGAAGACCAGTCCTAAGAAAGTTGATAAGCATGTTGTTTTTGATAAATCTGTTTCTAAGCCAAGTGGACCCAAACTTGTTTGGGTACCAAAGAAGAAGTAATACCTTTGTGCTTGTAGGGAAAAGAAAGTGAAAAGAAGGTCATGTGGATTTTGGACAGTGGATGCTCAAATCACATGACTGGTGATATGGCCCTGCTATCACAATATGAGGAGAAGGCTGGCCCAATGGTTGCTTTAGGAGATGACAGCATGGGTAACACATTGGGATATGACAAGTTAAAAGTTGGTAATGTCATCATTGAAGATGTAGCACTAGTCAAGGGTCTCAAGCATAATCTGCTAAGTGTTGGTCAGTTTACTGATAGAGGATTCAAGGTAAATTTTGACAAAGATGAATGTTTGATCACCCATAAGAAGACTGGTGATTTTGCTCTATCTGGAGTAAGAAAAAGAAGCCTGTTTTAGCCAATATAGACTCTGCAAACAAGGACAAAGTTTGTTGCTTCTACTCAAAAGCATTAAATGAAGATTGTTGGCTATGGCACAAGAAGCTATCACACCTGAACTTCAATGCCATTAATTCTCTAGCCAACAGAGAGTTAGTGAGAGGCATGCCCACACTTGAATTCTGTCAGGAAGGAGTGTGTGAGGCTTGCCAAAAAGGAAAGATGAAAAGGTCAAGCCACAAGTCAAAGACAGTGACATCAATCACCAAGCCCCTGTAATTAATTCATATGGATTTGTTTGGGCCTGTCAATATTATGTCACTCTCAAGAAAGAAGTATGCCCTAGTGATGGTTGATGACTACACAAGGTATACATGGGAGGAATTTCTAGCATCAAAGGATGAGGCTCCACAAGTAATCATTGAGCACATAAAGAAAGTTGATAAGGAAGCAAAAGCCAACAATGCAGGTGTGATTGCATTGAGAAGTGATAATGGAACAGAGTTCAAAAATGCCTTACTTGAAGCATTTTGAAAAGAGAATGGCATTTCTCGACAATTCTCAGCTGATAAGTGGATTTTATATCCACTTGGAATGCCTCAGTTCGGCTTAAATTGATTGTTTTGGACTCAAGATGTTGTAGTTTTGATGTGTTTTGCTTAGTTGTGCAGATTTACGAGAATGTTGATTAAAGTTGATGCTTCTATTGTTTTTGGAGATTTATTTGATTAAAATTCGGATTTTTCGGGAAGGCTGCGCAGCTTATACTGTTTTGGCCATATTTGGAGTTCTAGAAGTCCGTTTTCAGCGATCTTACTGCCCACGCGAAGCTTGAGAGATTTTATACAACCTGGGATAGAAATCACGTGCAAGGAATGTGATGGTTAAAGTCGCGCACGTTTTCTTATAAAAGAAGGCCATGAATTTACTGTTTTGCCCTTTTTCTAATTCTAATTGTATTCTGGGCAGTTTTGGTACCTTCTTTAAATTCTAATTGTAATAGAAGGTAATTGCTTGTTGGGAAAGATTAGGAGTATCTATATAAACACATCTAGGGATGTGAGAAAAGGGGTTCATTGTTAGAGAGATACAATTTGTACGCAGCTTTTAGGATTTTTTCTGGAGAACCATTATTTTCTTTGAAGATTGAAGTTAAAAGGTTTCTTTTCTATATTCTTCTAATTATGATTTCTTCTATTAATTCTTGTTCTGTTAATTTAATCATGTGTAACTAATTCTCTAATCTGAGAATTGGGTAGTATTCCTTGGTATTCATGCCTGTTTAATTATCTGTGATTTTCTTGCTTTGCTGATCTGTTATTGAGGGCTTAACACAATTAGAGGAGTCATGAACCTTTGATTGGATTTTAGGGATTGTAATAACTTTGAAGAGGAGTTGCGATTTTAGTACACGATTTAACAGACATAACTCGAATATTTGATTGGAAGATTAATAGGAGAGTTGTGAGACTTATAATTCTTGGTGCGTAATAGTTTATGAATATCCTTTGATTGTATCACGGAAGTGACAATTAAGGTGTAGTTGTAGACACTATATTGTATCTTGGAAGAGAACATTATAACCTTAGAAGAATTGTTTTCAGCAGAGTAAGAACGTAGATGTCACATAGATATTGAATGTGTATTGAAACCAAGTGAAGAACCCCAGTTCTTGGATTGTTTTCCTCATATATATTTTATTCTCGATTGATAATTAGTTTAATTTAGTTTATAAACAAACCAAACATTGTTTTACACTTCTAAATTGTGAGAGATAGGATACTTGAACTTGATATTACATTCAGTCCTTCCCTGCGAACGAACAACACAAAAATACTATTAACAAATTGGCGCCGCTGCCGGGGATGGCAGTATAGTTGAGTTTAGGTTAATTGTTTCTTATTGTTTAGATTATAATTGGTTCCACAAGTTGTTTTGTTGGTGATTTTCAGGTGTATGCTACGTTCATCTTGCGCTAGAAAATTGGAATTTGACCCTGAAATCGAGCGTACTTTGAGAAAGCTAAGAAAAGATAAAGCTAAGATGGGAGAGCCAGAACCTCGAGCAGTTGTTAATGTTGATGTGACTTCTATTTGGGACCATGAGACACCAAATCCTGTTAATTGCATGTACAAAACTCCAGAGATTGGTGCAACCCAATTTAACATTAATCCGAGCTTAATTCAGATGATCAACAATCAAGCTTTTGAAGGAGACATTGAATTAGAAGACCCACACAGACATCTAGAGCGTTTTGTGCAGATGTGTGGCTCATTCAGAATCACTGGTGTTACGAGTGATCAGATTCGTCTCCATATGTTTCCCTACTCCATTAAGGGAAGAGCTTTGGAATGGTTTCAGCAACTTCCAAACACTTCGGTTGCTACATGGGAGAGTCTTTCTACTGCTTTCTTGTCCAAATACTATCCTTCTGACAAGACGCAACAATTAAGGACTATGATTATGAGTTTTAAAGCACAACCGGGTGAAGGTCTATATCAGGCATGGGAGAGATTCAAGGCACTATTGAGGAAGTGTCCACATCATGGCTTAGAAGATTGGAAGATCATTAGTACTTTTTATGGGGCCATGAATGCAGATATTCGTTTGAGTTTGGATGTGGCTGCTGGTGGAAATTTCAAGAAGGCACCAACTACACAGGCTAAAGCACTCCTTGAGGAATTAGCATCTAATAATTATTCATGGGCACCTAGTGGGACGAGCTCAGTAAAAGCAGCACAAGTATCTGAGATGATCAACATGCTGGCTCAAAAGTTGGATACTCTAACTCAGGAGGTGCGAGGACAAAGGGCAAATGTGAATGCTATTTCTTCAATTATGGAAGGGTATAATGATTATGGTGCTAGTCAAAACTCTTATGTGCAACAATTTCCAGAAGAAGCATCTTTTATTCAAGGAAGACAGCCTTGGCCTGTGCAGAATAATTCCTACTACAATCCGAATCAAAGGCCAAACAACAATATTTCTTACAGCAATAATCATGCAGCCAACCCTTTCTATGCATTTCCAAGGCAGAATCAACCTCCTGGTTTTCAGTCACGACCGACATATCAAGCACAGCAGTAGTATCAACGTCCACCAAAGAAAGAACCAGCTGAGTGGGAGGTTGCACTAAATAAGATTATGCAAGGGACTTTTGGGGCATTGGCTAATATGGAATCAAGAATAGATCAGATGGCATCATCTCAAAAGATGCTAGAAACACATATTGGACAGATTGCCTCAAAGATGGGTGTTCGTGAGCAAGGGTCTCTTCCTAGTCAACCCGACCAGACTGGTAAAGAGCAATGCAAAGCAATTACTTTGAGGAGCGGAAAAGAGTTGCCCGAGGTTAAGGTTCTTAATCCTAAAGAGAGTGATGCTGAGAAA
This sequence comes from Saposhnikovia divaricata, assembly GCA_036435485.1. Classification (NCBI taxonomy): domain Eukaryota; kingdom Viridiplantae; phylum Streptophyta; class Magnoliopsida; order Apiales; family Apiaceae; genus Saposhnikovia; species Saposhnikovia divaricata. The sequence continues at coordinate 169,538,002 of CM071594.1, read as the reverse complement.
GAGGATAAGCCAGTAGAGATTGCTGCAGACACGTCAGAAAAAGAAGATGAGAAGAAGAAGGAAGAAGAATCAGAAAAGCCGTATGTTCCTCCACCACCTTATGTTCCTCCTATTCCATTTCCACAGAGACTTCACAACAGGAAGTTAGAGAAGCAGTACGAGAAGTTCTTGACTATGTTCCGGCAGTTGCATGTTAATATTCCGTTGGCTGAAGCTTTGAATCAAATGCCACTTTATGCTAAATTTCTTAAGGAGATGTTGACAAAGAAGAGGAAACTTGAAGATGCAGAAACTATTACTCTTAATGCAGAATGCAATGCAGTCATCCAGAAGGCTATTCCTCAGAAATTGAAAGATCCGGGAAGCTTCTCTTTACCTTGCACTATTGGGAAGATGGAAAACATGAAAGCCTTGTATGACCTAATGGCAAGTGTGAGTTTGATGCCATATTCAATCTGCAAAAGGCTTGGTCTTAGGGGCTTGGACAAAGTGGAATTTGATCTGAATAAAGCAATGAAGATGCCTCCTTTTGAAGCAACTTGTTTTACCATTGACATAGTGGATGACATTGTGCAGCTCGAAAATGAACACTTCGTGGGAGAAGAACGGGTGTTAGATGATGTAGTAGAAGAAGAAGCACTTGTTGTACGAGACACAGAAGTTGAGATGGCTTTTACACTTTCAGAGGCATCACAGGTTAAACTTAAACCTCTACCTGCTAATTTGAGGTATGCTTTTTTGGGTCCTAATGATACATATCCTGTGGTAGTTTCTGCTTTGCTTAGTGATGATGAGCTATAAAAGTTATTACATGTTCTTCGGCAATATAAATCAGCTATTGGTCGGACAATTCAAGATATCAAGGGAATTAGCCCTGCTCTTTGCATGCATAGAATTACCTTAGAAGATAATCATAAGCCTATGATTGAGGGACAAAGAAGATTGAATCCGAATTTGCAAGAGGTGGTGAAGAAAGAAATCACTAAGTTTCTTGATGCTGGTATCATATATTCGGTTCCACACAGTAAATGGGTTAGCCCTATTCATGTTGTGCCTAAGTGTAACACCCCCAGATCCAGGGTCAGGGATCTGGTGGTTGCGGTCTTACATCCATTCATAATACTTGACTTGAGTCCACAATAAATAAATCACATGCTGTGACCCCACAATAATTACCAATCACACACACAATAGTTATAGTCCCAGAGATGAAATTGAAATAAGTCTTACATTAAAGGGTTACGAATAAAAGTTATTACAATCCCAAAAGGATAACATCATAGGTTTAAAAGTTTTGCCGTTAATTACATTAATTATACATATAGTTAAACATGAAACAAAAGCTGTATAACTATGCTACCTTAGCAATGGCGGCTAGCATCTCAGCGGGTAGTCCGGTGGGTCGGGTAACCTGCTTGCGCCGAGTGCGCCTGACGCAATCCATCTGTCCTAGCTGTTGTTGTGACATAATGTGAACAAAGCAAGGGTGAGCGAAAACCCACCAACAATAATATATATAACTGAACGATAATATAAAACAGTTCAAAATTATCCTTCAAACCATATGCCATGCATTTACGGAAATGATGACAGTATAATATGAACGATGAAGTTACAAGGTAACTTAAAGTATTTGTTTGTAGAAATATCTGCTACATTAAAAGTAAGCGAGATATTCTCATTGTTATTAAGAGGAGGAACTTGCATGAAAAGGTTGTAATTCCAGTTATGAACACTTTTCCAGCTCTGCCAACAGTAATCATGTTGCAGGAGATAAATAAGTTTGGATGATGAACCAATGATGGAGTATTCACCGCGCCCGCTGTTCCAATCTTGATGATCAGTCGAGATCGTACAGCTCAATTTAGATTTACTACCGGTAGAAGGAAGAACTGACGGCTTTACTTGTCTACCGCCTTACTAGCTCTCCCCGGCCAACGGTTGGGCCAAAGGGGATGGACCGGCGCTACTCGGCCTCTTACACGACTCCTAGTTCAAATAGAATTCATGATTCTGAATGTAACGTTCGTCCCCCTTTCCCCAAGTGTAATACTTGTTGATAAGACTCTACAAGGTAGTCGTATCTAGTTGGAAAGGAAAATTCACCAATAACTTCCAAGTTGTGGCTTGGTATCGAATATCAACTTGTTCCAACAATCTTACCCCTCGAAAGATGAGAAGGTAAACAACGACTTAATAAGTCAACAGCACCCGAGTTGCGAGTGAAGAGAATACTTTATGACCGGGAAGTCGACAAGATAAATAACATTTTCCAAGTAAGGTTCCCTTATTATTAGGGAGATAGACTCAAAGAAGAATGATGTCTGAGAACCTTTCTTGATATAAGATTAATAATAATATGACTCCGAAATATTTTTCGTAATAATCGAAGAAGATGAACCTTATTGAGATTATTCTAAGTATGGAATAAATATTCAGAGAATATTTATTGAGTTAAAAATATTTAAAGAATATTTAGGAATATGAAAGAATATCTTTAATCAGAGTATTTTCCAAAATAATCCCTGAAGAAATATCAGGAGAATATTTATTGAATAAATAAATATTTAAATGAATATTCAAAATAATATTCATTAATTAATAGGACCTGAAAGGAATATTTAAGACAATATTCATAATTAATTAGGAATTTAAATGAATATTCAAAAAGTAATATTCATTTAATGAATATAATTCTAAATGAATATCAAGTAATATTCATTTTAGTAATCCAAGCTTTAAAGGAATATTCGTGATAATATTCGATAAATAAATCAAGCTTCAGATGAATATTAAAATAATATTCATCAAGTAATTAATATCCTAAATGAATATTCAAAAGTAATAATATTCTAAATGAATATCCAAATAATATTCATTTAATAGTCTCATTTTTAGAAGAATATTCGAAATAATAATCGATAATTAATTCGACTCTGAATGAATATTAAAATAAATATTATTCGTCGAATAGCTACGTTCAAATAATTATTTGAAGTAAGGATCATTAAAATAAATAATTTCGAACGAATATTCAAATACTATTCGTCGCCCGAATAATGGAAAATATTTACTTAGATATTTTCTTTCGAGGTAATCTCGATATGTCAAGAAATATTGACTCCCGGTCTATATTTGATGAATAAGATGTATACACCCTTCTCTGAGGGTCTTACAATAACCGGCTTATAATTGATACGATAGCTATCTAATTTATAAGCCAATAACAATCAGGGAACAAGCATAATGATATAACTTGAAAGTAGGCATGCATGCTATGGCATATGTATAACAGAAAACATATATATATATATATATATATATATATATATATATATATATATATATATATATATATATATATATATATATATATATATTTATTCAATCACAACAACAGCCTAACAGAAGGGAATTGAAACTTGCCTGGTAGTCGAGTACGGTAAGGGGTAGTGGTAGCGGGTCCCGGTTCAGCTTGGTGATCTATAAATAGCCAAGGCATTCGGGATTAATCACTTAACATATTAAAAGTTAAGTTATACTTAATTCGAAACACGTTCTCGAGTTATCTCGTTATACCCCTTTTAGTGGATTCCTTTTTATCACTGATTCGACCCGACATTCGTTCGTTAATACGACATGTCACTGTACTTATACTTGGGACATACTTAAGTCATATGAGTTCTAAGGTCGATCGTTACGAACCAATATTATACTCCGAGTTTTATCGCCCGTTTTCTAAGTGTTTTACCGAAGTTATAAAAGAGTCGTCTTTTAGGGGTTCGTTCGCGTTTAACCTCGACTCGAACATTTTTAATAAATCGAAAAATGATCCTTTTGACATACGGTTTTCTTTCACACCTTCCTTTTTACCTCTAGTATTTATTTACCAAGATTCGCCATGACGTTACATAGTTTACGAGGGTTCAATTTCAGTTACGAACTTTCGTTTACGGATTCGAACTACTTTTAGTAATTTGGTCATAATTCCTAAACCGTAAGTCTGTTTCACGTGATCTTTATATCAAAACGAATCTTAGAACATTACCTATCCTATCATGGCAGATAAAGTCTCTGGACAGTAGGGTTTCGACATGGAAAATGGCATACAAAACATGGTATTGTAAAATCGGGCATTATAACGGCTATAAATCGAATATCTACCAATTTCGAATCTTCCCATAAACATGGTATCCAACCCAAACAACATATACATGATTTATATACATGAACTGAGGCCAAGCAATGCCTTTCCGTTCATCTAACTATTTTCATCATTTATCCAAGATCCATACATAATCATGCTTATAATCTTAATCATAACCATAATTAAGCTATATCTATCATAAACATACTTAAATCTCAAACAAGGGTTAGGGTTTCAAGAGCTTTATACCTTCCTTAGATAGTGATATAGCCTTACTAAGCCTTGTATGGTCCTTAGGAGTGATTAAGCTTGCTAGATCAACCATGAAAAATCAAGAAAACCAAGTTAGTACATGATGAACACTATTCATCCTCCTCTTGTTTGATTTTTTTGAAAATGGAAACAAAGGAGTTTGGTGCTAAGATTTTGAGGAGATAAGTTTTATGAAATATAAGTCTCACCTTAAAAATTTCAAGAACAAACAATGGTGGGAAGGTTGAGTTTGGATTTGGAATTAAGGGGTATGGCCGAATGGAATTATGCAAGGGGGGGGGAGAGTTGCTTGGTTTCTTTTGTTTTCTATGGTTTAATCTCATCCACTCTCATCCACTTACAACATAATATCTTGTATAAAGTCACTTTATTAAAGTGATGAGGTGTTGGATGATGAAATGGCAAGACAAGTGTTGGTTTTATGGTGGTTTAGAGCTTAACTAGGTAGTTACTTTGCTAAGTACTTAGTTCTTCCTCTAAAGTGCTAGTTCCTTGATTCTAGTTTAGTTACTAGATATTTTATACTAGTAGCTTGCACAAGACTCTTGCTTCCTCTGCTTGTTTCTGTGTCCGGTTATTGCCCGTTTCGATTGATCGTTCGTAGGAATATTTCACGGATTTCTAATTAGGGTTTACCGGGAATCCTTTTTAATATTAATACTTTCATTCTCCATCTTTCATTCTAACTTTCCAATTTATATTCCTTAAATCCATTCGTTAAATACTTAAGGCTATCAGTGTCCAGGGAACTCTCGGAGAAAATAAAAGTGCGGTTTTTCAGAATCCGACAGCTTTTACATACACGTATTTTCCCCCTGGATCACTAATACGAACTCGGAAATCCGTTCCGAATGCTTATATATAGTGTCATCTCATATTATTATATACTCCCACCAAAACACTATTCATTCTGTATTCTTTACTTGTTCTCTTAGGGTTGTATAATTGTCCGTATTCTCTCTCGATCGTTCCTTAACCTTTTTACGGAACTACTGGATTAATCGTTATCGATCTGGATGACATGAGAGTATTCTCTTGCTTGAAGTTGCCATATCTTATTCCCTTAGAAGATAGATTATTCTTACCTATGTTGTCACCCTTTAGCATTCTTCAAGACATAAACATAATAAAGTTGAATTCCATTCATTCTTTCCAAATATCAATTATTACATTGTAGCCGTATCCACTATTCATTCTTACATCATTAAATACATAAAAGTTTTAATTCCACCCAAAATCTGGGTTCTTACAGTCTCCCCTCCTTAAAAGGATTCCGTCCCGGAATCAGTTTGAAAACAAGTGGGGGTACTTCTCTTGCATTGCGCTTTCAAGTTCCCAGGTGGATTCTTCTACATTGTGGTTCTCCCACAAAACTCTGACTAGCTGAATGACCTTGTTTCGGAGCACTTGTTCTTTCCGGTCTATGATTTCCACAGGTTGCTCCACATAGGTCAAGTCTGGTTGCATGTCCACTTGCTCATACTCTACAATATGCTTAGCATCAGGATTATACTTCCTCAGCATCGAAACATGGAACACATTGTGCACCTGCTGTAGATTCGGGGGCAATGCGAGCTCATAAGCTAGTTCCCCAATCCGTCTCAAGATCTCAAATGGTCCAATGTATCTGGGACTCAGCTTTCCTTTCTTCCCAAATCTCATTAAACCTTTCCAAGGTGACACTTTCAAGAACACTAGGTCCCCTACTTCGTATTCCTTGCCTTTCCGAGCTAAGTCGGCATATTTCTTTTGTCGATCCTGGGCTGCTACCAACCGTCCTCTGATTAGATCTACTGCATCTTTAGTTCGTTGGACCACTTCGGGCCCGAGCATCTTTCGCTCTCCAACTTCATCCCAATACAAGGGAGATCGACATTTTCTTCCATAAAAGGCCTCATAAGGTGGCATCCCAAAGCTTGAATGATAACTGTTATTGTAGGAGAACTCAATCAATGGCAAGTGACCATCCCAATTTCCCTTGAAGTCTATCGCGCAGACTCTCAACATATCCTCTAGCATTTGGATGGTCCTTTCACTTTGCCCATCTGTCTGGGGGTGGTAGGCTGTGCTCATGTTCAGCCGGGTCCCTACACATTCTTGAAAACTTCTCCAAAACCTGGAGTTAAATCTAGGATCTCGATCGGATACTATTACGACTGGGACTCCATGTCGCGCCACTATCTCTTTTAAGTAGATGTCCACTAGTCTGTCGACCGTGTACCTTTCGTTGATCGGGAGAAAGTGAGCCGATTTCGTCAGTCGAACTACAATTACCCATATGGCGTCATGATTAGCCTTGGTCCTTGGTAAACCTACTACGAAATCCATGGCTATGTGTTCCCATTTCCATTCTGGAATCTCTAAGGGATGTAGAAGTCCGCTGGGTTTCTGGTGTTCTGCTTTCACTCGTTGGCAGGTCAAGCATCTGCTTACCCACTCTGCTACGTCCTTTTTCATGTTGGGCCACCAGTAATACTCCTTCAAATCCCTATACATTTTGGTGCTACCGGGGTGCACTGAGTATCTTGAGTTGTGTGCCTCATTTAAAATCTCATCCTTGAGTTCCTGAACGTTTGGGATCCATATCCTGTATGTGTACCTCATGATCCCTTCCTGGTCTCTTTCGCACTTAATTTCCTCCCCGGTCATTAGCTCTTCTGTGGAGTTCTTTTCTTCCTCCACCATCCGTTCCTGGCACAGTCTAATCTTTTCTAGCAATGGAGGTTGGATTCTAATTTCCATCAACTTTTCTTGGCCCTCTCCAGGTAACTTAACCTCGATTTCCAACTTCTCAAAATCTTTCACTAGTTCTTCCTCTGAAGTTATCATTTTGAGCTTTTCTTTCCTACTAAGGGCGTCAGCCACCACATTGGCTTTTCCCGGGTGATAGCGAATTTCACAATCGTAATCCTTGATTAACTCTAACCATCTCCTCTGGCGCATGTTAAGCTCTTTCTGAGTGAAAATGTACTTGAGGCTCTTATGGTCAGTGTAAATCTTGCATTTTTCCCCATACAGGTAGTGTCTCCAAATCTTTAAAGCGAAGACTATGGCTGCTAGTTCTAGATCATCCGTGGGATATCTGACCTCATAATCCTTCAATTGCCTAGACGCATACGCTATTACCTTGCCGTGCTGCATAAGCACGCATCCCAGTCCTTTATGCGAAGCATCACTGTAAATCACGAAATCTCCTTTTCCATCAGGTAATGCCAGCACTGGGGCTGTCACCAGCCTCTTCTTTAACTCTTGGAAACTCTTCTCGCCTTTCTCAGTCCATTCAAATTTCTCGGTTTTACGGGTAAGTCGAGTTAATGGAGCTGCGATTTTCGCAAAGTCTTGGACAAATCTCCTGTAATATCCGGCCAGTCCAATGAAACTCCTCACCTCGGTTGGAGTAGTTGGCCGTTCCCAGTTTGAAACTGCTTCTATCTTGGAGGGGTCAACCAACACTCCTTCTCTATTGATCACGTGCCCTAAGAATTGTACCTCATTTTTCCAAAACTCACACTTGGAGAACTTGGCATATAACTGCTCCTTCCTGAGTATTTCTAAGGTTATCCTTAAATGTTCAGCGTGTTCTGCCTCTGTCTTTGAGTAGATGAGAATATCATCAATGAAAACTATCACGAATTTGTCCAAATATTCCTTGAACACTCTATTCATTAGGTCCATGAAGGCTGCTGGGGCGTTGGTCAATCCAAATGACATAACTAAGAACTCATAATGTCCATATCTGGTACGGAATGCAGTCTTCGGGATATCTTCAGGTTTGATCTTCAGTTGGTGATATCCCGTTCTCAAATCAATCTTAGAGAAGTATTCAGCGCCTCTTAGCTGGTCAAACAAATCGTCTATCCTGGGCAATGGATACTTATTCTTTATGGTTAGCTTGTTCAATTCTCTGTAGTCGATGCATAACCTCATACTTCCATCCTTTTTCTTAACAAACAACACTGGTGCGCCCCAAGGCGACACACTGGGCCTTATCATGCCCTTATCCAACAATTCCTGTAATTGTTTAGCTAGCTCCTTCATTTCTACTGGGGCTAGTCGGTACGGGGCCTTCGAAACTGGCGCCGTCCCCGGGGCTAATTCGATGGCAAACTCAATTACCCTATCAGGTGGTAGTCCAGGAAGATCTTGTGGGAACATGTCCTCGAACTCATTAACTACCAGAATGTCCTGCAATCTTGGCACTTCCTTCTGAGTGTCTATAACGTAGGCTAAATAAGCCTCATTCCCTTTTCGTAACAATCTCTTGGTTTGCGCCATGGTCAGAATTTTCTGGGTCTGTCGCATCCCCTTAAACACTATTTCTTTCTTCCCTGGGGTTTTCAACTTAACCTTTTTCCCTTTACAATCTATCCGCGCATCATTGCGAGACAACCAATCCATACCCAAAATGACATTGAATTCCCCTAGCTTAAAAGGAATTAAATCGACATAGAAGGATCGTCCTCCTATTTCTAGCTGACAATCGGGGTGAATTTGATTAACCGGTATGATTTCCTGATTAGCTATTTCTACCAGTAAGGAATCTCTTAGTTGCTGGGTTTTAAGTTTCAACTTATGCGCAAAATCTCTAGATATAAAAGACTTAGTTGCTCCTGAATCAAATAAGACATTTGCACTGACTGAATTGAGAGAAAATGTACCTGCTATCACATCTGTGACCCTCACGGCATCTTGTACTGACATATTAAAAGTCCTAGCAGTTGGTGGCCTATTTGAGGCAACCTTGCTTGCTCCTGATGCTGCTGGTTTGCTCCTTGGGCAATCCTTCCTCATGTGCCCTCGCTGTCCACACTGGAAACAGGTTGTGCTGTTAGGGATGACCGTGGTGCAAGAGGTAGCATAATGCCCAGCTCGCCCACACTTATAACAGTTTATCTGCTTCAGGTTGCACACCCCGGAGTGCCTCTTCCCACAAGTAGCACACAATGGCAATGGAGGTCGAGAAGGGTTGGAACGGGACAATCCTGATTGATGGCCGCCCTGGCTCACACTTATACTCGCAGATGGTTTAAACCCTACATTCCTCCCTGGTAGGGAAACCGCTCCTCGATTAAACTTGGTTGGGGGTTTTCCTCCAGCGGATCTTCCGCCCATACTAACATGCTTTCTCTTTATCCCCCCTTTCTCTCTCTCTCTCTGCATCTGATCACTACCAGCCTCCACAATGGTTGCCTTCTGCACCAAGGTGGCATAATCTGTAATCTCTAAAACCGCCACCCTATTCTGGATCCACTGCTTCAGCCCTTGTTGAAACCTGTTAGCTTTCTTCTCTTCTGTGTCTACAAACTCTGGCACAAATCTTGATAGCTCAGTAAATTTGGCCTCATAGTCCGCCACTGACATATTGTTCTGTTTCAGTTCCAAAAACTTAAGATCCATCTGGGTTTTCATGAACTTCGGGAAGTACTTCTCCAGGAACAATTGTTTGAACCTTTCCCAGGCTATGACAGCATCAGTCTCCATGTTCTTCTTGGCTTCCCACCAATAATTGGCCTCTCCCTTTAGTAGGTAAGTAGCAAAAACAGTCTTCTGAGCCTCATTGATACTCAGAATCTCAAAATATTTTTCCATTTCCTTGATCCAGGCCCTCGCCTCAACGGGATCAGCCGATCCGTGGAACTCTGGGGGCTTAAGGGACTTAAAGGCCCTAAAGGAATTTGCCACTGAAGTGTTGTTGCCTGGTGGTGGCTGGGGGTATTGGTTCAAATTCTGCATAAGTAGATCCATAAACTGGCCCATGGGGTTTCCGCCCTGGTTCTCCCCTTCCTGTTCTACTTCAGTTTCTCCACCCTCGATTTCCCCCTCAAATTCTTCAGAGTACAGGGGTTCATCCTCTGCTCCATACTGGGAATCTTGTTGCTCATTATAATCCTGATCTTGTTCTTCACTACTTTCATGGTTTTCCTCGCGTTGGTTGTGACTCTCTTGGTCAGTAGATTCTCGTGGGTTAGCCCTAGTGCCCATTCGTCTTGGAGGCATTTTACTGAAAATTTGGAAAATTATACATTAGGTTCACTTACCTGTTTTTAAAGGATTTTTCCTTGCATAATTCTTTACATGATTGGGTTTAAAATCCCACAGTTTTATATCTCATGGCAACTTAATCGAAAAGTAATACATATGCTAATAAACTCGTGATCACATCCCAACAAAATTGTAATGACTGAAAGGGAAACAAATATATACCAGGTACCGAAAAGGTACAACATCCGAGTTACAACAATAGTTTAAAGTACAGCCATCCTAACAACAACAACAAGTCAAAAGTGAAATACGCTGTCTATCTGTCTAGTCTGCAAAAAGGGAAAACAAGTACAAGAAACCATCCCTACAAAAGCCGGCACTACTATGTCCGTACATGACTAGACAACTAGACCACTGCATCACTACATCTGAAATCAGCCGCCATGATGAAACATCCTCCGAACCCTCCCCATGGCGATGCGGAAAACCTCCTCAGCCTCTGCTCTGTCTACCCTACCATGCCCATCAGTAGGCAACTGTCGCACCCTCACCCGAGCCCTCAGCTCGATGCGGGTCACAGCCCTATACCCAACCCTGTCACTGATAGTCCTCCTGCCCTGCAACCTCATCCGGGCGGCTCTCTCTGCTGCTAACTCCCTCCTAGACTCTTCCAACCTGGCATCTGCCACATACAACTCTCTATAAAGCCCGTTCACAATCAAGTTGTGAACACATACTGGGACTCCTCCTATCGGGGCATGAGGTGGGGTGGATGGCTCAGCTGGAGCGGCAGTCTCTGTCTGCTGTGGCTCTAGGGTAAGCTCCTCAAACTCGTCGGGGTATGGGCTCACAGGTAGTGGTGGTGGGGTAGGGGCTCTCTCATCAGAGAGGAGTGGCACAAAAAGTCCAGAACTCCCTACAGCACCAACTACTGGCTCATCTATATCTCCCTCAACACCCTCATCTACCGGCACCACCTGATCCGTGGTCATGTCAGTGTCATCTCCCAAAGTCCTGATCTCAGACACAACCCAATAATCATCATCCTCAACAACTAACTCAGCATCCTGTCCTGTCTGGATCCCCTCCGGGTCCTCCTCCCCCTCAGTCTCAACAACATCTGTGTCAGCATCAACCTGGACCTCCTCAGGGTCCTCCTCCTCAGACTCGATCACATCAGTATCAGCATCAACCTGGACCTCCTCAGCGTCCTCCTCCTCAGGCTCAGTATCCTCCTCAGGCAAGTACTCATAGTACGGGTCCCTAGTCCGGAACATGTCCTCATCATGCTGTCTCGCAGCTGCCTCCTGGGCCGACATGTCGCTCGCCTACACAAGACGAACTATGTTACTATCATGATACTTAAAAAGTTCTCGTAAGGGTTTTAGGTGAACCTGGCAAGGGTTCTTATTATATTATTGAATTTATTATTATATAACGTCGTATCATCTCTTGGGATATATAACTCTCGCTCTGATACCATCTCTGTAACACCCCCAGATCCGGGGTCAGGGATCTGGTGGTTACGGTCTTACATCCATTCATAATACTTGACTTGAGTCCACAATAAATAAATCACATGCTGTGACCCCACAATAATTACCACTCACACACACAACAGTTATAGTCCCAGAGATGAAATTGAAATAAGTCTTACATTAAAGGGTTACGAATAAAAGTTATTACAATCCCAAAAGGATAACATCATAGGTTTAAAAGTTTTGCCGTTAATTACATTAATTATACATTTAGTTAAACATGAAACAAAAGCTGTCTAACTATGCTACCTCAGCAATGGCGGCTAGCATCTCAGCGGGTAGTCCGGTGGGTCGGGTAACCTGCTTGCGCCGAGTGCGCCTGACGCGAGCCATCTATCCTAGCTGTTGTTGTGACATAATGTGAACGAAGCAAGGGTGAGCGAAAGCCCACCAACAATAATATATATAACTGAACGATAATATAAACCAGTTCAAAATTATCCTTCAAACCATATGCCTTGCATTTACGGAAATGATGCCAGTATAATATGAACGATGAAGTTACAAGGTAACTTAAAGTATTTGTTTGTAGAAATATCTGCTACATTAAAAGTAAGGGAGATATTCTCATTGTTATTAAGAAGAGGAACTTGCATGAAAAGGTTGCAATTCCAGTTATGAACATTTTTCCAGCTCTGCCAACAGTAATCATGTTGCAGGAGATAAATAAGTTTGGATGATGAACCAATGATGGAGTATTCACCGCGCCCGCTGTTCCAATCTTGATGACCAGTCGAGATCGTACAGCTCAATTTAGATTTACTACCGGTAGAAGGAAGAACTGACGGCTTTACTTGTCTACCGCCTTACTAGCTCTCCCCGGCCAACGGTTGGGCCAAAGGGGATGGACCGGCGCTACTCGGCCTCTTACACGACTCCTAGTTCAAATAGAATTCATGATTCTGAATGTAACGTTCGTCCCCCTTTCCCCAAGTGTAATACTTGTTGATAAGACTCTACAAGGTAGTCGTATCTAGTTGGAAAGGAAAATTCACCAATAACTTCCAAGTTGTGGCTTGGTATCGAATATCAACTTGTTCCAACAATCTTACCCCTCGAAAGATGAGAAGGTAAACAACGACTTAATAAGTCAACAGCACCCGAGTTGCGAGTGAAGAGAATACTTTATGACCGGAAAGTCGACAAGATAAATAACATTTTCCAAGTAAGGTTCCCTTATTATTAGGGAGATAGACTCAAAGAAGAATGATGTCTGAGAACCTTTCTTGATATAAGATTAATAATAATATGACTCCGAAATATTTTTCGTAATAATCGAAGAAGATGAACCTTATTGAGATTATTCTAAGTATGAGTTAAAAATATTTAAAGAATATTTAGGAATATGAAAGAATATCTTTAATCAGAGTATTTTCCAAAATAATCCCTGAAGAAATATCAGGAGAATATTTATTGAATAAATAAATATTTAAATGAATATTCAAAATAATATTCATTAATTAATAGGACCTGAAAGGAATATTTAAGACAATATTCATAATTAATTAGGAATTTAAATGAATATTCAAAAAGTAATATTCACTTAATGAATAATATTCTAAATGAATATCAAGTAATATTCATTTTAGTAATCCAAGCTTTACAGGAATATTCGGGATAATATTCGATAAATAAATCAAGCTTCAGATGAATATTAAAATAATATTCATCAAGTAATTAATATCCTAAATGAATATTCAAAAGTAATAATATTCTAAATGAATATCCAAATAATATTCATTTAATAGTCTCATTTTTAGAAGAATATTCGAAATAATAATCGATAATTAATTCAACTCTGAATGAATATTAAAATAAATATTATTCGTCGAATAGTTACGTTCAAATAATTATTTGAAGTAAGGATCGTTAAAATAAATAATTTCGAACGAATATTCAAATACTATTCGTCGCCCGAATAATGGAAAATATTTACTTAGATATTTTCTTTCGAGGTAATCTCGATATGTCAAGAAATATTGACTCCCGGTCTATATTTGATGAAAAGATGTATACACCCTTCTCTGAGGGTCTTACAATAACCGGCTTATAATTGATACGATAGCTATTTAATTTATAAGCCAATAACAATCAGGGAACAAGCATAATGATATAACTTGAAAGTAGGCATGCATGCTATGGCATATGTATAACAGAAAACATATATATATATATATATATATATATATATATACATATATATATATATATTCAATCACAACAACAGCCTAAAAGAAGGGAATTGAAACTTGCCTGGTAGTCGAGTACGGTAAGGGGTAGTGGTAGCGGGTCCCGGTTCAGCTTGGTGATCTATAAATAGCCAAGGCATTCGGGATTAATCACTTAACATATTAAAAGTTAAGTTATACTTAATTCGAAACACGTTCTCGAGTTATCTCGTTATACCCCTTTTAGTGGATTCCTTTTTATCACTGATCCGACCCGACATTCGTTCGTTAATACGACATGTCACTGTACTTATACTTGGGACATACTTAAGTCATATGAGTTCTAAGGTCGATCGTTACGAACCAATATTATACTCCGAGTTTTATCGCCCGTTTTCTAAGTGTTTTACCGAAGTTATAAAAGAGTCGTCTTTTAGGGGTTCGTTCGCGTTTAACCTCGACTCGAACATTTTTAATAAATCGAAAAATGATCCTTTTGACATACGGTTTTCTTTCACACCTTCCTTTTTACCTCTAGTATTTATTTACCAAGATTCGCCATGACGTTACAGAGTTTACGAGGGTTCAATTTCAGTTACGAACTTTCGTTTACGGATTCGAACTACTTTTAGTAATTTGGTCATAATTCCTAAACCGTAAGTCTGTTTCACGTGATCTTTATATCAAAACGAAGCTTAGAACATTACCTATCCTTTCATGCCAGATAAGGTCTCTGGAAAGTAGTGTTTCGACATGGAAAATGGCATACAAATCATGGTATTGTAAAATCGGGCATTATAATGGCTGTAAATCGAATATCTACAAATTTCGAATCTTCCCATAAACATGGTATCCAACCCAAACAACATATACATGATTTATATACATGAACTGAGGCCAAGCAATGCCTTTCCGATCATCAAACTATTTTCATCATTTATCCAAGATCCATACATAATCATGCTTATAATCTTAATCATAACCATAACTAAGCTATATCTATCATAAACATACTTAAATCTCAAACAAGGGTTAGGGTTTCAAGAGCTTTATACCTTCCTTAGATAGTGATATAACCTTACTAAGCCTTGTATGGTCCTTAGGAGTGATTAAGCTTGCTAGATCAACCATGAAAAATCAAGAAAACCAAGATAGTACATGATGAACACTATTCATCCTCCTCTTGTTTGATTTTTTTGAAAATGGAAACAAAGGAGTTTGGTGCTAAGATTTTGAGGAGATAAGTTTTATGAAATATAAGTCTCACCTTAAAAATTTCAAGAACAAACAATGGTGGGAAGGTTGAGTTTGGATTTGGAATTAAGGGGTATGGCCGAATGGAATTATGCAAGGGGGGGGGAGAGTTGCTTGGTTTCTTTTGTTTTCTATGGTTTAATCTCATCCACTCTCATCCACTTACAACATAATATCTTGTATAAAGTCACTTTATTAAAGTGATGAGGTGTTGGATGATGAAATGGCAAGACAAGTGTTGGTTTTATGGTGGTTTAGAGCTTAACTAGGTAGTTACTTTGCTAAGTACTTAGTTCTTCCTCTAAAGTGCTAGTTCCTTGATTCTAGTTTAGTTACTAGATATTTTATACTAGTAGCTTGCACAAGACTCTTGCTTCCTCTGCTTGTTTCTGTGTCCGGTTATTGCCCGTTTCGATTGATCGTTCGTAGGAATATTTCACGGATTTCTAATTAGGGTTTACCGGGAATCCTTTTTAATATTAATACTTTCATTCTCCATCTTTCATTCTAACTTTCCAATTTATATTCCTTAAATCCATTCGTTAAATACTTAAGGCTATCAGTGTCCAGGGAACTCTCGGAGAAAATAAAAGTGCGGTTTTTCAGAATCCGACAGCTTTTACATACACGTATTTTCCCCCTGGATCACTAATACGAACTCGGAAATCCGTTCCGAATGCTTATATATAGTGTCATCTCATATTATTATATACTCCCACCAAAACACTATTCATTCTGTATTCTTTACTTGTTCTCTTAGGGTTGTATAATTGTCCGTATTCTCTCTCGATCGTTCCTTAACCTTTTTACGGAACTACTGGATTAATCGTTATCGATCTGGATGACATGAGAGTATTCTCTTGCTTGAAGTTGCCATATCTTATTCCCTTAGAAGATAGATTATTCTTACCTATGTTGTCACCCTTTAGCATTCTTCAAGACATAAACATAATAAAGTCGAATTCCATTCATTCTTTCCAAATATCAATTATTACATTGTAGCCGTATCCACTATTCATTCTTACATCATTAAATACATAAAAGTTTTAATTCCACCCAGAATCTGGGTTCTTACACTAAGAAAGGTGGGATGACTGTTGTTCACAATGAGAAGAATAAGTTTATTCCTACGAGAAAAGTAACAGGTTGGAGAGTTTGCATTGATTATAGGAAGTTGAATAACGCTACTCACAAAGATCACTTTCCCCTCCCATTTATTGATCAAATGCTCGAAAGGTTGGCGGGTAATGAGTATTACAACTTTCTGGATGGATTCTCGGGTTACTTTCAGATTCCTATTGCACCCGAAGATCAAGAGAAGACCACCTTTACTTGTCCTTATGGCACTTTTGCTTATCGGAGGCTTCCTTTTGGTTTGTGTAATGGTCCTTCGACGTTTCAACGGCTCATGAACCACATTTTCTCATATTTTATAGGGCGAGACATGGAGGTCTTTATGGATGACTTCACGGTTTATGGTTCTTCTTTTGAATTATGTCTAGCCAGTTTATCAAAGGTGTTGCAGAGATGTACTTAAACGAATCTTGTTCTTAATTGGGAAAAATGTCACTTCATGGTGAAGGAGGGAATTGTGCTTGGGCATAAAATCTCTAGTAAAGGCATTGAGGTCGATAGAGCAAAAATTGAAGTTATTGAAAAATTGCCACCACCTTCATCTGTGAAAGGTATTCGAAGCTTTCTTGGGCATGCTGGTTTTTATCGACGGTTCATCAAGGATTTCTCCAAGTTAGCTCGGCCACTCTGCAATCTTCTCGAAAAGGATCGCGTTTTTGACTTTGATGAAAGTTGTCTTGATGCTTTTAACAGGTTGAAGAAGGAACTTACTTCTGCACCCATAGTTACATCTCCCAATTGGAGCTTGCCATTTGAGCTCATGTGTGACGCTAGTGACTATGTTGTGGGTGTTGTTCTTGGGCAGAAGAAGGATAAGCGGATGCACGTGATAGCTTATGCAAGCAAGACTCTTGATGATGCACAAATCAACTATTCCACTACGGAGAAAGAGCTACTTGCAGTGGTATTTGCACTTGATAAATTCAGATCCTATCTTGTTGGGTCTAAGGTGATTGTATATTCGGATCATGCTGCGATTCGTTTCTTGATGACAAAGAAGGATGCCAAACCTCGTCTAGTTCGTTGGATTCTTTTACTTCATGAATTTGATCTTGAGATTCGAGATAAGAAGGGGTGCGAGAACTTGGTAGCTGATCATTTATCTAGGTTGGACCAAGGAGATGGAGAGGTAGGAGGTGAAATACCTATTAATGATAAATTTCCGGAGTAGCAACTTCTAGTTGTGTCTATGTCTACACCATGGTATGCAGATTTTGTGAACTACATTGTGGGAGGAGTTGTGCCTGATAATCTTTCTTATAACCAGAAGAAGAAGTTCTTTTATGATGTGAAGCATTACTATTGGGAGGAACCGCTACTTTACAAAGAATGTGCTGATGGAATGTTTCGTAGATGTGTACCTCATGATGAAGTTCCTCATATTTTCAGGCATTGTCATTCTCTAGAGTGTGGAGGTCATAACAGTAGCATGAAGACAGTTGCTAAGATTTTGCAGTCGGGATTCTATTGGCCAACCATGCATCAGGATGCTAGAGACTTTGTGGCTAAATGTGATAGATGTCAACGAGTTGGGAATATTTCGAGGAGGAACGAGATGCCTTTACAATCTATTCTTGAGGTGGAGATTTTCGATGTGTGGGGAATGGACTTCATGGGTCCATTTCCATCTTCTTATGGAAATCAGTATATTTTGGTGGGAGTTGATTATGTCTCTAAATGGGTTGAAGCGATTGCATCTCCTACTAATGATGCTAGAGTGCTGAAGAAGTTCCTAAAGAAAAATGTGTTCACTAGATTTGGAGTGCAAAAGGCTATTATCAATGATGGAGGTTCGCACTTTTGCAATAAACAGGTGGCTGATCTCTTGAAAAAGTATGGTGTGACACAAAAGGTGGCAACTCCTTATCATCCGCAAACAAGTGGACAAGTTGAGATTTCGAATCGTGAGCTGAAGTCAATTTTGGAGAAGACAGTGGCAAGTTCGAGAAAAGATTGGTCAACAAAGCTTGATGATGCTCTTTGGGCATATAGGACGGAATTTAAAACACCTATTGGGATGTCTCCATATAGGTTGGTTTTTGGGAAGCCATGTCATTTGCTGGTGGAACTTCAGCATAAGGCGTTTTGGGCGACAAGAAATTTGAAGTTTGATCTAAAATCCGCGGGAGAGAAGCGTTTGCTTCAACTTGGAGAGCTTGAGGAGATTAGGCTCCAGTCTTATGAAAATGCTAGTATCTACAAGGAGAAGACCAAATTGTGGCATGATAAGCACATTCAGAAGAAAGAATTTGAGGTTGGGCAACATGTTCTATTGTTTAATTCAAGACTCCGTTTATTCCCCGGAAAGCTCAGATCGCGATGGTCCGGACCTTTTGAGATTGTGAAGGTCTATCCTAATGGGGTTTGTGAGATTACTAGAGAAGGGTCAGATGTATTCAAGGTGAACGGGCAAAGACTTAAGCCATACCTGCTAGGAGAAACAGTGGAGCGAGGGATGAGCATTCTTCGCCTACAAACCCCTATCATCGGTTGAGAATCGGCATCAAGCTAATGACGTTAAACGAGCGCTTCTTGGGAGGCAACCCAAGTGATGTAGTATTTGTTGTAAAAAAAAAATGAGTGTTGTGAGTGTGCGAAAGAAAAAAAAACTGTTGAAAAAAAAATATATATATATATATATATATATATATATATATATATATATATATATATATATATATATATATATAGGTGTAACGCAGGCTGTGCCTGCGTAACGCAGGCTGCGCCTGCGTTTCTGTAAGACGCGCAGGCTGCGCCTGCGTTACTGCATTGGGCGCAGGCTGCGCCAACCGCACGCAGACTGCTGAGAATGCAGTGTGTTGGTCGAAATTTCAGCTGCTAGCCTATAAAAAAAAAATTTGTCTCTCCCCAATTTCTTTTCTCCCTTTTTATATTATCACCTCCTAACCCAATCCTATTCCTATATTAATTCCAAAATCTCCCAAATCTCTTCTAAATTTCTACACCCAATTCTTTTTCTATTAATTCTTAATTCTATCCTACATCAAATTCAAACCCATTCCAATTTCTCCTTTCCACAATCAAATTTAAATTCATCCTATCACTCCATTATATATATACACCTATACATACAAACCCAATTCACTCTCTCCATATCTACATCTCTAAAAATTCAAGCTCAAGAAGGATTCAAGTTTGGGGGAAGTTATACAAGTTCACCTCTTTGATTCATAGTGGATATTTTTCTTCTCTAATTTTATTTTTCCTATGAATTTGTGTTCTTGTGAATTGGGGGTTTTTTATTAGTCTTGTTATTTGGGTGTTTTTGGTGTGATTTTTGCTTGGTGGTTGTTGGTGGAATTATTGTTGAGTGGGATTTTGATTATTATGGCTCCTAAACGAATGATGGGTAGTTCTAGTAGGGTGGAGAGATTTTCTTCTCCGGAGGCGGAGGTAGAGTATAATCGTTTGTTGTCAAAGCCGGTGGCGAAGGAAAGGGGGTTTTTGCCATCTCGTCATTATGGGTTGGTTGAGGTGATTAGTGAGTTACGTTGGGGAGAGATTTGTAAGGTACCTACTCCGGTTCCGGTGAATTTGGTTAGGGAGTTTTATGCGAATGCTAAAGATGAGCAGAATGGTGTGTGTATGGTTCGTGGTAAACGGGTGGATTACAGATCGGATGCTATTCGTCCAATTTTGGGACAACCACCTAAGCTTGTGGGGGATGAAAATTGGGCACTGAAGACTAGTGATGATGTTGATATGAAGGCGATTGTTCGTGAACTTTGTGTTCCCGGTACAAATTGGAAGTACAAATTGGGAACTAATGAGCCTCTTTCTTTTCTTTCTTCTGCTATGAATAAGTTTGCACGAGCATGGTATCTATTTCTTTGTGCCAATATTATGCCTACTTCTCATACGGGTGAGGTCACAGCGGATAGAGCGATTATTCTTTGGGGCATTCTAAAGGGAAAATACATTGATGTTGCCCATATTGTTCAGCAGAATATTCGCAAGTGTTTAAGGTCTAGTGCACTGTCATCGATGCCCCATGCTTCTATCATAGTTGGGTTGTGTATGGTTAGTGGTGTTACCTGGGGTGCGGATGAGGAGTTGCAGTCACCTTTGCCGTCCATTGTTGACGTGTCTATTGATCGGATGCCGGAATGGCAAGGCGGAATCCCACATCCTAGGGGGCTTGGGTATGATGTTCGTGGTGCTGGTACTAGTGGTCAGGGAGCGGGCGCTCAGCCACGGGTTTCGAGAGTACCAAGGGTTTTAGATGCTCACTTTAGACGCTTGTATAGGCGTATGGATGCTATACATGCTAGTAACCGGGAGTATGCTGAGGATATGGCTACAACTTGGATAGATGCGGGTATTCAGGCCCGGTGGCCTGTCTATGGAGCTCGTACACCTTATCCACCGCCAGATACTGATTCATCCGAGGATGAGGACGAGTAGGTATGTTTCTGCTATCCCTTCTATTTACTTCCATTCAATGCGGACATTGAATATTTTAAGTTTGGGGGTGGTTTTAGGGATTAGTAGTTGTTGTATTATGTGTTCATGTAGGATTTCATGTTTTGCATATTAGTAGTAGTAATTCATGCGTATATGTTCGTGTTATCTACGTTTGTTTCATATAGGACATTCTATTTTTTGTTTCGTATACCATGTGAGTTCATTCTAGTTGCATTTTCATGGCATGCATTTTTCACGATCCCTTAGGACGAGCTGATTCTGATTGATAGGTAGATGTTTAATTGAGTGTGGTGATGATGAGTAGAGGGCTGATTTATAGTTTCTAGGAAATTGACTTGCATGTTACGGGAACAAAATTTTTACAAAAACTCATTGGGTGCTTTTGGGCTAGGTTAAGGTCATTTTTGTTTGGATGCTTTGAGATTTAATCACCTGATTATATTTAGAATTTTCGTTATTCCCTTGATGGCGTAGGAGCATTAAAGTCTAAGTTTGGGGGAAACCAGGGATTTCATGCTAGTAGTATTAATTGTTAAATAATGGCTAGGTGTCAAATGGCTAGTAGCCGGCTCATATTTATATGAGTAGTCTATGGTTGGAAATGAGAAAGGCTCATTCCAGATCGCAGAAAAAAAAACAAAAAAAAAAAGAAAAAAAAAAAAGTCAATAAATTGTTTATATGCAAAATTAACCAGAGTGAGCTCTTTAATACTCGAGTAATTAAGTCTGAGGGGACTTAGTCCTAGTGACCTAAGGCTTTTATAGTCTGGGATCCACTGACCTAACACTCGTTACATGGGTATTATTGTATAAGCCTTTCGGGGTCTCATCCATTGCACGGTTAGATAAGCATGATTGTATATATGTGTCGTAGTAGTAGTAATAAAGCATGAATTTCTGTCTACCTTGGATAAGGATGAAGGTGTTTCTAGGTTATGAAGTGTCTACAGTCTATTCTATTTATAAACCTGTGATTGTTTTGGCGAAGAACATGTATGATTTTTAACCTAGTCTTGGGAGTATTTCTGATGAGCATTGCACACACGCACGTTTCTGTTCATGTAATGTTAGTATACGGGAATTTGGTCGAGCTCTATTTGGATTTAGTTGCATTCTTTGAGATATTTGCTTGTTAGTTGATTTTGGTAAGTTTGAAGGGGATCTTTGCATTTTTCATATTAGTTGCATTCATGCATTGCATTGGATTTTGTGGGTACATTCGATATAGGCCCTCACGAGACCTTACTCGTCCACTGGGGCTGCCTAGGGGTTTAAAGGGCTTGTTGCATATGCCAAATGCAACCGTGATCACCTACGGAAGTGGTACTAGTTAGTTAGTTAGTTGTAATTGTTTATGCTTGAGGACAAGCATCAGTTTAAGTTTGGGGGTTTGATAAGTGGATTTTATATCCACTTGGAATGCCTCAGTTCGGCTTAAATTGATTGTTTTGGACTCAAGATGTTGTAGTTTTGATGTGTTTTGCTTAGTTGTGCAGATTTACGAGAATGTTGATTAAAGTTGATGCTTCTATTGTTTTTGGAGATTTATTTGATTAAAATTCGGATTTTCCAGGAAGGCTGCGCAGCTTATACTGTTTTGGCCATATCTGGAGTTCTAGAAGTCCGTTTTTAGCGATCTTACTTCCCACGCGAAGCTTGAGAGATTTTCTACAACCTGGGATAGAAAGCACGTGCAAGGAATGTGATGATTAAAGTCGCGCACGTTTTCTTATAAAAGAAGGCCATGAATTTACTGTTTTGCCCTTTTTCTAATTCTAATTGTATTCTGGGCAGTTTTGGTACCTTCTTTAAATTCTAATTGTAATAGAAGGTAATTGCTTGTTGGGAAAGATTAGGAGTATCTATATAAACACATCTAGGGATGGGAGAAAAGGGGTTCATTGTTAGAGAGATACAATTTGTACGCAGCTTTTAGGATTTTTTCTGGAGAACCATTATTTTCTTTGAAGATTGAAGTTAAAAGGTTTCTTTTCTATATTCTTCTAATTATGATTTCTTCTATTAATTCTTGTTTTGTTAATTTAATCATGTGTAACTAATTCTCTAATCTGAGAATTGGGTAGTATTCCTTGGTATTCATGCCTGTTTAATTATCTGTGATTTTCTTGCTTTGCTGATCTGTTATTGAGGGCTTAACACAATTAGGGGAGTCATGAACCTTTGATTGGATTTTAGGGATTGTAATAACTTGGAAGAGGAGTTACGATTTTAGTACACGATTTAACAGACATAACTCGAATATTTGATTGGAAGATTAATAGGAGAGTTGTGAGACTTATAATTCTTGGTGCGTAATAGTTTATGAATATCCTTTGATTGTATCACGGAAGTGACAATTAAGGTGTAGTTGTAGACACTATATTGTATCTTGGAAGAGAACATTATAACCTTAGAAGAACTGTTTTCAGCAGAGTAAGAACGTAGATGTCACATAGATATTGAATGTGTATTGAAACCAAGTGAAGAACCCCAGTTCTTGGATTGTTTTCCTCATATATATTTTATTCTCGATTGATAATTAGTTTAATTTAGTTTATAAACAAACCAAACATTCTTTTACACTTCTAAATTGTGAGAGATAGGATACTTGAACTTGATATTACATTCAGTCCTTCCATGCGAACGAACAACACAAAAATACTATTAACATCAGCTCCAAGGACTCCACAACAAAATGGAGTAGTTGAGAGAAAGAACAGAACTCTAATTGAGGCTGCTAGAACAATGTTGCTTGATGCAAAGATGCCTACATGTTTTTGGGCTGAGGCTGTGAGCGCTGCATTCTACATCCAGAACAGAACCCTCATCAACAAAAACACTGGAAAGACACCTTACAATTTGATGACTGGAAAGAAGCCTACTCTAAAGTATGTTCATACTTTTGGAAGCAAATGCTTTGTGTTGAAAGACAATTCAGAATATGTTTGGAAGTTTGATGCAAAGGCATTTGAAGGAATTTTTCTTGGCTATTATATGGAGAGAATTGCATACAAAGTTTATGTCACCAGTCAAAAGAAAGTTATGGAAAGCAAAAATGTGACATTTGATGACAGCAAACTACCTGGATTAGAAGAAGCAAATGATGAAGATAGAGATCCATTAATGTTTGAAAATCTAGATGATTCTGATGAAGAGATTGAAACTGAAGTTGAAACTCTAGTTCAACAAACTCAAGTGAATGATGAAGCAAGAGAAGAATCTGATCCAACCAACAGTGAAGAGACTAGCATCCAGGACACAGTTGTGAATAGTAGCAACTTCACAGGGGGAGGAAATGAAATGATCATGTCTTGGATGATGAAGCGACATCAAGGTTGAGAAATCAAACTGAGCACTCAAGGAAATGGGATAGGTCTCACACTGCAGAGCAAATTATTGGAGATCCAAATACAGGAGTGAGAACTAGGAAAGAAACTCAAAATGAGTGCCTCTATGGTTGCTTTCTATCTCAGATTGAGCCTAAGAAACTTGATGATGCACTGTTGGATCCAGATTGGATTATTGCTATGCAAGAGGAGCTGAGTCAATTTGAAAGAAACAAAGTATGGGAACTTGTGCCTGCACCAAAGAACAGAACCATTGTTGGAACAAAATGGGTTCTGAAGAATAAGATGGATGAAGATGGTGTAATAGTAAGAAACAAAGCAGAGTTGGTTGCAAAAGGATACTCTCAACAGGAAGGCATTGACTATGATGAGACATTTGCTCCTGTTGCCAGATTGGAAGCCATCAGAATCTTCTTAGCATTTGCTGCTCATTCAAACTTTAAAGTCTATCAAATGGATGTCAAGAGTGCATTTCCGAATGGGGAGTTGGAAGAGGAAGCTTATGTGCAACAACCACCTGGATTTGAGGATCCACATTTCCCAGAATTTGTCTACAGATTGCTTTAGGCATTGTATGCACTTAATCAGGCTTCAAGGGCATAGTATGACACTTTATCACAGTTCCTTCTTGAAAATCAATTAACTAGAGGCACATTGGACAAGACACTGTTTTACAAGAAGCATGGTAATGATATTATCCTAGTTCACATCTATGTGGATGATATCATATTTGGCTCTACAAATGAGAAGCTATGTGAGAAATTCTCTAAGCTCATGCAAAGCAGATATGAGATGAGTATGATGGGAGAGTTAACATTCTTTCTTGGATTGTAAGTTAGTCAGAGGAAGGATGGTATCTTCATCAGTCAAACCAAGTACATCAAGGATTTATTAAAGAAGTTGGACTTAGAAGACTGCTCACCTGCAAAGACACCCATGGCCACTGCCACCAAATTGGATGAAGATGTCAAAGGCAAGAGAGTAGATATCTCAGTCTACAGAGGCTTGGTTGGTTCTCTACTCTATCTCACTGCAAGTAGGCCAGACATCATGTTTCCTACATGTCTGTGTGCAAGGTTTCAATCAAATCCAAAAGAGTAACATTTGATTACTATAAAAAGAATCTTTAGATATCTGAAGGGCACTCCAAACTTGGGTTTATGGTATCCTAAGGACACAGGGTTCAATCTGGTTGGTTACTCTGGTGCTGATTATGCTGGATGCAGAGTGGATAGGAAGAGCACCTCAGGTAGCTGCCAGTTTCTTGGACAAAGGCTAGTCTCTTGGTACAGCAAGAAACAACAATCTGTGTCAACTTCCACAGCTGAGGCTGAATACATAGCTGCTGGAAGTTGCTGTGCTCAAGTGCTTTGGATTAGAAATCAGCTTAGAGATTATGGACTTGTGTTGGAAAGAATTCCAATCATGTGTGACAACACAAGTGCAATCTCTATAATTGCCAATCCTGTAAATCATTCTAGGACAAGATATCATTTCATTAGGGAGCATGCAACTAATAGAACCATTGAGTTGCATTATGTCCCTACAGATAAACAATTAGCTGATATATTCACTAAGCCATTGGATGAAGCCACCTTCACAAGGTTGGTTAGTGAGATTGGAATGCTGAATTCTTCAGAATCTGGCTAAGTGAAATTATCAACTAGATTGTTGCAGTAGTCAACACTTACTTTATCTAAATTCTCAATATTTTTTAATTAAGTGTTGGCTGAAATATGATTTATAAATATTTCAAATCTGTTGCATATGTTGAAAATCATATTCGAATCAGCTTGAAATTTCTATGAAATTTTAAGATTATCACTATTTAATTTGTTAAAATATTCTTCATTTGAATAATTCTGGTGAATTTTGAAAAGGTAGTGAATATTAACTTTTATGAGTGGAAAGTGTAGCTCGATAAGTCAGACTTCTCTAATGACTTTCATGTCTATGGTCGACTTCTCTAACAAGTATATTTGGAACACTCTTGAGTTCTCGAATAGTGCATTTTGGAGAAATCGAACAGAGACTTGCTTGACTTCTCGAATAGGAAATTTGAGTTCTCTAATGACTGAGTTCTCGAATAGAACATTTGAGTTGTCGAATCATTTGAAAAGGCTGAATTTTTGCTGAATCTTAACCGTTTTTTGATTTTTATTCAGAATTTTAAATCACTCATAAAAACATATTTTATTTAATTTGGAATTACTTCTAAGTTAGATAATAGCCAGCTGTGAGTTTCGAACTGCTTGAGATATCGATTAAGCCTTTCTTGACTTATCGAATAGTTGATTTCTACTTCTCGAATGACTGTCTTGTCGATACAAAACATATATCTAATCGACAATTCAAGTACTTCATACTTATGCAGTTTTACATCTATTCGTTTCATTTCATTCGATTTCTCAAGCATCTAAAGTTACAAAACCTCTGAAAACCCTAACTTCAAAAGCTAAATTTCTAACCACACCAACTTCATTGCTATTACTAATGATGTGGAAGCACCCAATGCTAACTTCAAGTGCTTCGTTCGTTGTCTGAGTCACACATCAAGGATGCACTCTCAGCCAACCCAACTCTGTACCTAGATCTCCTAGAACAGTTTTAGAGGACAGCCACTGTGGAAGTTATTGCTCTCGAGAATGCAGTAGCCTCTTATATCATCTACTGCAAAATACAAAAAAAAGAGGTTACTATCACTACAGAGGATATGAATCAAGCACTAGGACTTCATCAGGAGCTGTATCACCCTCTAGTATCGGATGATGATTTGATTACATTCTTCGACTTTATCAAATATGCTGATACAATCAAGATTGGAAAAATGAACTGGAAGTGTCTCAGAAAGGAATGGAGTTTTGTGTTCGCCACACTGCTACAGGTGTTCACTACTAGAAAGTCAAGTTTT
The DNA here is from genome assembly GCA_036435485.1 of Saposhnikovia divaricata. NCBI lineage: Eukaryota > Viridiplantae > Streptophyta > Magnoliopsida > Apiales > Apiaceae > Saposhnikovia > Saposhnikovia divaricata. The sequence goes on along the minus strand of CM071594.1, from coordinate 169,510,799 downwards.
GATCAAATCAATGCACCTGCACAGCAAATTGCATACTCCTTGGCATATGATAGGAAAATCAATGTGGGTAATCTAATTATACAGGAGCTATATGGGAGACTTGGTAAGAACTCAACCAAGAGAGGTAATGAAATTTTCATCCCTCGTTTTATTCAATCTGCTCTTAATTTTGTAGATAATAAACTGATTGAATTGCCTGGGATGAATAGAAATAGAATAGGCTATCCGAAATCCATGACCAAACTCATTTTTGGTAACTTAGAGACTAGGAATGATGTGGATGTTAGGCTTGTAATAACCCCTCATATGCAGAGGTTATTTGAGTCTTACCCCCACAACATGCCAACATTTGCCTGTAAGTCTGAGTTAGCACAGCCTAAGCAAGTAGAACAAAATGCTAACCCAGGGCCAGCTAACCAACCCCCTCAACTAAACACTGAACCAAACGCAGAGCCACCTGCATCATCCTCTCAACAGGGTGGTGTTAGTAAAATGAAGAGAAAGGAGATAGCCTTTGAACCTTTGGAAATGCTAACAGAAGCATCATTGACTGCTGAATTAGGCTTAGAAAATGAGGCACCTGTGTCACCCTTGCAAAAGCCAAAGAAGAAGAAAGCTAAGAAAACCACCTCTTTAGTCACACAAATGGCTGAAGTTGTAAAATTAGGGGCACACAGTTTACTAGATGTATCCTCTCAATAGGGTGCATCTATAGAATCAAGCATCCTCCCCAATGCACTATCTTGTAAAGAGTCAGCACATGGGAGTGATAAGGCTAGCACGACACAGAGTGGAGAGCACATCATACACGAAACTCCCTCTATTTCTCAGGGGGAGTTGCCAAAATCTACTCTAAAAGACACTACTCTTCCAGAATCTAACACTCAAATTTCTTTGGAGCCTGCAACTCAAGAAATTGAGGAGCAAGGCATTGATCATCAAGAATTTTTTTCTCTTGGTGAACCAATGTACTCAAGCGACTTAGTGCATGACACTTTGCTCACCACCCAGGAACCACATTTAGATGGTGAGGGAATGCTAGCTGGGGCATATCCTGATGACACCATCACAAACACAGAGGATTCACTAGTTTTCGCTAGAGACTCTGTGCCTGTGTCAACTACTGTTGTAACTCATCCCACTTATGTGGAGACAACAGTTGTAGAGTCATTCCATCCAGTTACAGAAGTTGCATCTGTAACCGAGGAGTCTAGCTTGCCTAGCTCTAGCTCTGACTTTCTTTCACAATGGCTGAAGCCAGTGCAACATGACAGTGCTTCAGGATCAGGGTCTGCTCCACCATAATTGATGGTTGAAGCACTTCAAAGCTTAGTTGTGGATCAGATTCCTGAGTTTGTAAAGATAGCCCAAAACCTTGTCACATCCAATATGTCAAACCCAGACTATGAATCCATTCCGCTGTGTCACAGGGATGATGTAGAGATGCAGAAAGAGAAAATAGCAGATGAGGCTGAGAGAGATGGAAATGTGGATGTCTGGCTGCAAGGGAAATATGATATTACTCTCAATGAAGCCCTTCAACATCTAAGAGAGGAATACCTCACTTCACTGGGTTCAAATGCTAAATCTCTGACTCCTAGTGAAGTGTATGAGGCCATGAATGATTCTTACAAGGGCTTCCTCAAGGCTGCACACTATCTTGGCAAGGGTGTTAAGACAGAAGTCAACAAGGTGTGTGATGAAACAGCCAAGACAGTGGGAGAAATTAAGAGAGAATTTGCTGCCAAGTTTCCAACTTTAGATCCTGTCCTCAAAACCATACAAGATTGCAAATCTACCTGCATCAAGATGGACAATGGCATGGCTTTGCTTCATGGAACTGTCAGCAATCTAGAAACTCAAGTTCAGAATCTCTCTGGTTAGACAACAAATGCCAATGCCATGCTGAGGACCATGTTTGCAAATCAATATGGAGATAAACTGGTGACTGAGGTCCCTATGCATAATATGACCAAGTTTGAGGTAGTGAGGTGAAGGACCAATCATTGTCTAGCTTTAAAGCTAATGAGTTATTCAACAAGGTGGATACTCTGGAGAAAGAAGTGAGCTCACTCAAGCAGTCAAATGCTCATCTTATAGACACAGTAACAACTCTCACTGACAAGTTGGACACTCAAGCTACCACCACAGTTGATGTTCTTCTTCATCAACAACTAATGCTGTTTGCTATGATGAAGCATATGGGGCTCCCTCTACCTGATGAATCTGTTAATCCCACCTCTTCCAACCCAGGGTTCTCTACCAAAGCCTCTGTGCCTGACAACAAGCCTAAGGGGGAGAACAGGAACTTAAGGACACCAAAGCCTAAGGGGGAGCAGCAGACTAAGGGAGAGAAGCCTACGGAGAAAGGCATAATCATAACTGAGGATGGTCAACCAAAAATCTCAAAACCTACAACCTCTCATGTTCAAGGCAAGGGCAAAGCCAAAGTCAATGCACCTCTACCTTCTCTACCAACTATCACTCTACCTCCTGTACACATCACTACCCCAAGTGGCCAAAAACAAACCATCACCTCTACAGTGGTTGCAGGATCTATGCCATCTGAGCAAGCTAAAACCTCCAGAAATGAAGAAGATCAACCAGTTGAAGTGGATGTAGTTACTGAGGCCAAGCTGATAGAAGTAGCAAATTTAGAAAGTTATCATGATGCTGCCTTCTTGAAGTTTCTGCAAGTCTCTCGAGCAAAGGTTGGAGGGGATACATTGGAGTACAGAAGGAGTCTGAGAGAACAAATCGAATTTCTGACAGTGATTCCAAGGAAGCTAAATCAAATCTATCTCAAGGAGATTATGATGGTGACCAGTGGTAAAATATGGAATCTATCTTATGACACCTTGAAGGCTCTAAAATTCACAGAGATTGATGTTATCCTGGGATTGATAGAGAAGAAGGGAGAGAACAACAAGAGTCTATATGTTGATCTGAGGAATGGTCAACAAGCTAGGTTGCCTAAAGTTTGCACTTATCCAAGAACAATTATCTATCAGTCTGGCACAAAGTTTGAGGATATCAAACAGCTGGTCATTCCCAAGGATCTCACTCTCCAGAATCACAAACTTATCATTGACATTATTGATAAATTACAAAAGAAGAATGGGATAAGAACTGGTGAAGAAGTAGAGGCATTACACATTCTCAGAACCTTCATTGCCACTGGTGAGATTCTAGAAATAGCCAAACGAAGGAGAAATAAGGATGATGAAGATGAAGACAAAAGTGATGGGAGAAGAAGACATCACAGGAGTGATAAGGGTGATGAAGACAAGAAGAAGAAGAAGGACAGCAAGGACAAGAAGGCTGATCATGACCAAGGCAAAGTCTATGAGAGGAAAAGTGGAAAACAGCAAGCCTTAGGCATTGCTAACTGTAACCTCGCCATAACACAAGACTCTAAGTCTAGGGTGAATACAGTCAGTAGTGACCTATCAAAATCTATATATATGGCTTCTACAATTGTTTTGCCACCTCAAGAAGAGAAGGATATTCAACTCAAGAAACCATCTGTATGTTTCCAAAATCAAACTGCTAATGGTGTACTACAATGGTCTACCAGCAAAGGTCACAAGTTTCTGCCAAGCAACCAAGTGAAAAATATCAAATTCAAACATGCTACAATAAGAGTGAAGCCATGTAAATCAAGGGCCCTAACTATCATTCCAGGATTAAAACTCCAACCACTAGATGAAGACTTTGATGAAGACCAACTACAATTCCTATGGGCTCAAAGAATCTATCATGTTGCCATTGTTGATAACTGCCTTGAAGTTAAATACACTGATGGAAGACAGAAGAAATTCAAGCAAGGGACATGTCAGCATTGGGGCAAGCAAGATGATATAGAAAGGATTATTGCTATGTTGGATTCTAAAGATAGAGTGGAAAGAGTATGGAAGCTGGAGTTGATTGACTTTGTCAAGATGAAGAGAGATCACCAGGCAGAACGGAAAAAGAAAAGTGAGGAGCTGTTAAAGAAAAGAGAGGAGGAGTTTGCTGCTATGGAAGATAAGGCTGATGAGTTAAGAGCCATTGGTCTGTGTAGAGTCAAGTATAATCCTTACATTATTGAATACAAGAAATATGGAAGAACTGTGAAGATTAGAATGGACTACATCAGTTCCTACTCTGAGAAACAGCTGAATGAAGTTCTTAAAGATCTATCAGGCTCTCCTCTAATTGAGGAACTCACTGCTATAAAAGACATTGTTCTTGCTATGGAAGAAAATGCAAAGAAGAAAGATAAAGAAGCTGAAGAAAAGAAGAAAAATGAGAATCTGCAAGCCAAAGCTCAAGAGATGAATCCAAAAGGATATGGCTAGTAATTCTTCATAACTTGTAAGGATACCTCTTTGTATTTTCAATCAAGTTACATACCTGTACTTTTCAAGTTTTATCTTTATGTATGATAGGCTTGTTATCAGATATGAAATTGTGACTAAGGGTCTTACTCACAATTTGGGGGAGATTGTTAGTCACAGAGGCATGCCTGTATACATCTAATAACAAGCCAAATTGTCTGTAATGCTTTGCATTACCTACATGACCTCTTAACTGAGGGAACCTCTAGTTCTAGAGTTTCTACTTGTTGTAGTACTTATAATAGGCATCAAATTCTACCTGTGTAACTGTAATTAAAGTCAGAGAATAATGCGTGAAAGAAGTTCCAAGGATCATGCCTCAAGCTTGAAGAACAAGACTGTCAAAATAAACACATTTGGAATTTGGAGAATGAAGATTTGCCTAAGTACCAATTCGAGAAGTATGTTTGTTATATTCGAGAAGTCTAGCATTCGAGAAGTCAGGAATTCGATATCTCAAAAGACACTGTTCGATATCTCTAGAGGTCAACTAGTCAAAGCCTCATTCGAGAACTCAGAGATTCGACATGTCTAATACTCTATTCGAGAACTCAAGAAGTCAACAAGTCAAAGCATCATTCGAGTTCTCTAAGAGTCAACAAGTCAAAGCTACATTCGATATCTCAAGGACTAAAGAAGCTATTCAATATCTCAGGGATTCGATAAGTAAAATGCTCTATTCGATATCTCAAGGATTCCTGGAGAAAAGACTTATTCGAGAACTGATTTGATATGTCAGCTCAACAATATTCGAGAACTCAGAGTTATCGATTAAGACAATTCTAGTTCTCGAATCACCAACAGAGTTACTTCTCGAATACAATCTTGGAGACAAAATGCTAAAGAATTGTACAAGTCAGAAACCTGAAACAAGCCAAGATGCTTTATGGACCACATACTGTAAAGCACGTTGGAAAGCCTACAAAGAAGCTTGGCGAGATAGTACAAGAGACAAAGAGCTAAAGAAGTGGATCTGAACAGAGTTCTAAAAAGTCAAATCTGTAGCAGTTTGGATGTTTACTCAAATAGGATAGACACATTAGAAAGCAAATTTGTTTGCTACCTTATTTGTTGTAAGCAAGTTGTTCACGTGATATAAGTGAATAACCCTATTTCTTTAGCAAGTATCAAACAGAGTGATCTATAGTTTTTACAAGTAATATCTCGCTGAGAAAGAAGCTGAGAATACTAACATTTGTATTCACAGATTGTAGCAAATCTTTATCTAATACAGTATTAGATTAAAGTGATATCGTGTTCTTGTGTTTATATTCCGCACTTACATAATCTGTTAAACACAAACACACACCCTGTTACACAACCAGATTCAAACCCTTAAAACAACCATCACCTAAAATACTTATCAGAAGAAAAGTTTGAGAATCCATTCACCCCCCCCCCTCTGTATTCTCTTGTGTGTTCAATACTCAACAAAGGGCTAATATTTTACCAACTTAAGGACATTCAAAGATGGCACAAACCTAAGATTTGAGGCAAGAAAGTCAGCCCCAAACTCGGATCTAAAAACGTGCACAAGAAGGGTTTTTAAGGCTAAGTGCACTACTTGATTTATTTGGTCTTTAAGCACATAAAACATGAGATAAATTATAGCCTATCACTCTTTGTTCAACCAAGCCAAGGTGGCGGATTCTTGAACCATAGAATGGACTATAACAAACCACAAGAGTGACCAAATAATTCAAGGGGGCATCTAGCACAACTTCTTTGTTTTTGGCACTAACATTCACCTTTAGTGAGATTCACTATATCTTATCACTCTTTGTTCAACCAAGCCAATCTAGCGGATATATGAATCATAGAGTGGACTATAACCAAACTCAAAGCTAGCCAAAATCAAAGGAGTTAATGAAGAAACCGAACAAGTCCTCATCTTTTTACTTCTAGCGGGGTGTTTTAACCGTTTTCTCGAGTTGAGTTATGAACTATCACCCTTAATTCAACCGGCCATAAAGGCGAACTATAGAGTCATAGAGTAGGTCATAACCGCGCTCTCAGCGGGCTTGAGAAGAAAGAAGATGAAGAGAAGTGAAGCAATATCATAAGCTTGAAGAAGATGAAGACATAGAAAGAAAAGCAAGCTTATAACTAGAAATTCATAAGAAACGAGATAGCACCTTAAGAACAAGAATTTCTAGAGAGATATGTGCAGCACTTCCTTGCTTGATTTGCTCGAGAAAAATGATGAGAATGAGCTCTAATTTATAGCCAAAGATTAGGGTTTTGGGTTTGATCCAATGGCTCACATTTTGCCACTTGTTAGCCATCCAATGGCTCTAATAAAGTAATAATAAACAAATAAAATATCTTCTCATCCTTATCCTCTTTAAACCCAGCAATGTTGACTTCTAATAAACAATGAATAAAGTTGCATTTGCATTACATGAGAATTTCAAGCTAATTTGAACCAAAATGCACATTCTAGAAGCCTAAACTTGCTAAATAATAACACTAATGAAAAATCATCAAAATATTATGAAATTTTGGGAGAGACATCCTTGAATATATTTAGGAACATGTTCAAAACAGTTTTTAAAAATAAGTTGATTTGATCGACGAATAAAATCATACGAAAAATCACATATATCGTAAAAAGTCAGCCAGAAAAAATATTCTCAGAATATTCCAAAAATATTACTGGAGCTTCCTAAATATTTTTTAAGTCATTCCCCAAAGTTTCATAATTTTTGTGATAACACAAGTCGACTAAAAATAATCGAAGCAAAATAATGAATAGTAACCACTAGCTAAAAACGCGACTTCCGGAAAAATATTTTTTTAAAAATTCCGGAAAAATTCCTAGACCTTCCAAGACCTATTATAGACCATGTCAAGAAATCCTACAAGGTTTCAAGTCAATCTTGGCCTTGAAAAGTCGTTTACGCTCAGTTTACTATTCATCGGGTACCGCTTTCGCGTAACCGACAAACGATATAGTTTTGGTCATTACTGACAGACCAAACACTATATTATGAATATAAAAAGTCATATCATAGTATTCTCCAGAGAATATAATATTCCAAAGCATAGGGAGAAGTACTAACGTATTTAAAATAATATTATCCGAATAGATATAGCCATTAGGGGCACCGGGAGAAAGTAATATTTTAAATATGAGATTGGACTTACATTAGAAGGCAATATATCATATTAGAGCATTTCGGATATTTATAAAAAAATTCAAGATGTGTAATCCATGAAATATCCGTTGGTGTGAGTCGTCGGTTTGAAAGATATTAAAGCGATAAAGTTTAAAACGACCGAGACCAAATATAAAGGTATGCCTCCTTAATGCCACATCTAAAATATTATAAAATACCATAAGATGATATTTTAAATATTTTAGCTAAGTCAAACATTAAAATATATTTCTATATTTTAAAGTTCATATTTGACCGTAATTGACTCGGGTTTGACCATGGTTTGACTTGTCACCAAATATGACCTTGACTCCTAGTGGGAGGTACTAAGTGACCTATTATTAATTTCTTAATAATATAATAAATATCAAAACCTTAAAAGAGCAATATATCTTTCAACTTGTCCCTTCTGAACTTGATGTTCTTGAATCTCTTAGCCATATAAGCTATGGTTGGATTATCCATGCTTTCAATCTCTTCTATTGTGTAGAAGTCTTCATCTTCAGCATCTTTGAGCTGCAGAACCACCTTCTCCTCGTCATCCAACACCTCCTCAATCTTCAATGGTGGTACTTGTGTTGGTTGTGAACTTTGTGAGGATTCACTTAGACAAGCTACTTGTGGTTCATGAGCTACAAGGGCTCTTGACATGTTTGCCAACTTTCCTTTGGTTCCAGTTTGAATAGCTCTCTTTTGAAAGAGTTCGAGTTCGTATGATTTGAGCACACCATAAAGAGTTTCTAGAGAGACATCGCTCAAGTTTTTTCCTTCTCTTATGGCTATGACTTTGTGCTCAAGATGCTCAGGGAGAGTGAGCATAAATTTGATGTTGATCTCCTTTCTATCATACAACTTCCCATGAATTTGTAACTCGGCTATTAGCTTACTGAACCTTTCAAACATGTGTGTGAGTTCTTCGCTTGGCTTGGCCATGAAGGCTTCATATTGTGATACAAGGATTTGCCTTTGATTTTCTCGAACCTCTTCACTTCCTTCACACAGCAGCTCTATCTTGCTCCACATCTCTTTTCCGGATGAACATCCCATGACATTACCACACATGGCTTTGTCTAAAGTGAGAGAGTCGAGCAAGATAAGTTGTAAGTAGTCATCCTAGGCTACTTTCTCCTTTTCGGTCTCTGTGTATTCTGAAGGCCTCTTGGCAACCTAGTGGGCTGGAATGACTTCGTCATTTACAGTAGCAACAGCTACTTCCTTATGAGGAATGAAGGGGCCGTTCTCAAGGATTCCCATGTATAGTGGATGGGCAGCTTTGATAAATAACAAGATCTTTCTTTTCCAGAAATTGTAGTTCTCTTTATCAAAGACTGGAATCTTGATACCACTTGACTTCTGAACACTCGTCATGATCTTCAGATTTGTATGTCAATCTGTCGCTCTGATACCAGTTGTTGGTCCCGGAGTATATTGCAGAAGGGGGGTTTGAATGCAATATAGATAATTTCAAATCTTTAACTCAACAAGAATGATAAAGATTGTAAACTATCTAGATAAGAATTGCAAACACATGTAGTAATTCAAGATGTTCTCACAAAATAAATACTTTATTTATTTTGTAATGTGTTGCTACAACCTCGAGAAAAATGGTTTTCTCAAGCTTCGACTTCTTGTGAGAATCCACTATAGAAAGAATGAGAGATGTGTCTCTATATAGACTAATCCTTCTTTTGCATCTCAGTCACATGGGTCGCGGAGCTGTTGTCGTTTTCAAGTGACAGCTCCTCACAATTTTCCCACCCATGTGACCTTTCCTAAAATGATATACAAACAGAGTTATCTTTAAGCATAAGGCATTCTGGGTTCTTTCCAAAATTAGCTATAACAGTTCTAGTAGATGCAGATTTGTCATACTCGTTAAATTGTCGAGCCTCTTCTTGTGATCTCTCAAGCTTCTGTCGTAGTCTTGCAGGTCTGCTATAATCTTTGACGAATTGCAACAAATCTGTTTCTCGAACATCTAAACTGTCACGGGGGTTTGACTGAGATAAAATCCCCAAATCAAATAATTCAGTGAGACAGTAACCCTTGCTGCCAAGTTTGCTGTCATAGGAATATTCAGTAGTTGACAGTCTGAGCTCCCGCCAATGTTGCTGTCGGAACTCCAAACTTGCTGTCAAGTGTGAGAATGTTGTTGTCCCCTGCTTCAGCCAATGTTGTTGTCAAATGAAACTTGATGTCGTGACCTTGCAACATGCAGTCTTCTTGTAACGTTACTATCAATGTATTGACAGTAACTTTATTATTGATGTCGAACTGATGTATTCTCTTGAGGCTTGAACATATCAATGAACTTCTTCCAAGATACATACTTATTACATTTCAGCAATTATTTGATTACAAGAATACACTCTGGCTGTGACAGTATGTTCTACTTAGCCTATACAAATAAACTAAGTACAAGTTAAGTTGTCTCTACGCTATCACCCATAAATCCTAACACATTGCTTACAAATACATTCCGAAGTATGTAGTCCGTTTAACCCGAAAAAGAATAATTGTTTTTATCAAGCACGAAAAAGAGATACAGATCTACACGAGTAACCATTTACCTCTTTCTGTTTATATATTAAAAAAAACATTTACCTTTTTTTGTTTATACACTGGGAAGGCAAATGAGAGAATAACGGAGTTCAAAAGTCCCATTAAAATGTCACCAGCACCAGGGTTTGATGGGACTTTTGTAAGGTAACATCCTGTATATTATAATACGCATAAAGATATCAAGATCAGAAGGAAATATTTGATCACAAAAAATAGTCAACCTATTCGCAAAAGAAGAAAAGGAAAACCGTCGCCTATACAAATATCTTCCAAAAATTAAAAATTATATGTAGGTTGCAGAAACTCAACCAGAAAACAACACATGAAAAAATCACATTTCCACCAGCACATGTAGTAATTTTTGATATGGTACTAGCTGTAGGTTGGACATGGTATGCGACACATATATCAAATCCTCGAAACAAAGTTTGGGATTTTCCACTGCTCTAAAGACTGCAGTTTCTAGCTTAGTTCTATACTTTACTATGTACTCGTCATCTTTCAGAATGAAAGGCCTTTCATCTGTTTTATGCAGTGAAATTTTTTAGTTGAAAACACAAGTTACAAACTGCATAGGTTATTTCCATAATCAAGAAAGTCCTAGGGACTTACCAACAAATCTGCCCTGCCGATAAATTTCTTTCAACCAGCATGCCGATATTACCCAAGCTTTGTAGAACAAACAACAAATTTTGAAAGATATCTTGCTCTTTTAAGGTTTTGATATTTATTATATTATTAAGAAATTAATAATAGGTCACTTAGTACCTCCCACTAGGAGTCAAGGTCTTATTTGGTGACAAGTCAAACCTTGGTCAAACCCGAGTCAATTACGGTCAAATATGAACTTTAAAATATAGAAATATATTTTAATGTCTGACGTAGCTAAAATATTTAAAATATCATCTTATGGTATTTTATAATATTTTAGATATGGCCTTTAGGAGGCATACCTTTATATTTGGTCTCGATCATTTTAAACTTTATCGTTATAATATCTTTCAAACTGACGACTCACACCAACAGATATTTCATGGATTACACATCTTGAAATTTTTTATAAATATCCGAAATGCTCTAACATGATATATTGCCTTCTAATGTAAGTCCAATCTCGTACTTAAAATATTACTTTCTCCCGGTGCCCCTAACAGTTATATCTATTCGGAGAATACTATTTTAAATACGTTAGTACTTCTCCCTATCCTTTGGAATATTATACTCTTTGGAGAATACTATGATATGACTTTTTATAGTCATAATATAGTGTTTGGTCTATTAATAATGACCAAAACTATATTGTTTGTCGGTTACGCGAAAGCTGTACCCGATGAATAGTAAACTGAGCGTAAACGACTTTTCAAGGCCAAGATTGACTTGAAACCTTGTAGGATTTCTTGACATGGTCTATAATAGGTCTAGGAAGGTCTAGGAATTTTTCCGGAATTTTTACAAAAATATTTTTCCGGAAGTCGCGTTTTTAGCCAGTGGTTACTATTCATTATTTTGCTTCGATTATTTTTAGTCGACTTGTGTTATCACAAAAATTATGAAACTTTGGGGAATGGCTTAAAAAATATTGAGGAAGCTCCAGTAATATTTTCGGAATATTCTGAGAATATTTTTTCTGGGTGACTTTTTACGATATAAGTGATTTTTCGTATGATTTTATTCGTCGATCAAATCAACTTATTTTTAAAAACTGTTTTGAAATTGTTCCTAAATATATTCAAGGATGTCTCTCCCAAAATTTCATAATATTTTAATGATTTTTCAATAGGGTTATTATTTAGCAAGTTTAGGCTTCTAGAATGTGCATTTGGGTTCAAATTAGCTTGAAATTCTCATGTAAAACAAATGCAACTTTATTCATTGTTTAGTAGAAGTCAACTTTGCTGGGTTTAAAGAGGATAAGGATGAGAAGATATTTTATTTGTTTATTATTACGTTATTAGAGCCATTGGAGGACTAACAAGTGGCAAAATGTGAGCCATTGGATCAAACCCAAAACCCTAATCTTTGGCTATAAATTAGAGCTCATTCACATCATTTTTCTCAAGCAAATCAAGCAAGGAAGTGCTGCACATATCTCTCTAGAAATTCTTGTTCTTAAGGTGCTATCTCTTTTCTTATGAGTTTCTAGCTATAAGCTTGTTTTTCTTTCTATGTCTTCATCTTCTTCAAGCTTATGATATTGCTTCACTTCTCTTCATCTTCTTGCTTCTCAAGCCCGCCGAGAGCGCGGTTATGATCCACTCTATGATTCTATAGTCCGCCTTTATGGCCGGTTGAATTAAGGGTGATAGTTCATAACTCAACTCGAGAAAACGGTTAAAACACCCCGCTAGAAGCAAAAAGATGAAGGTTAGCTTTGAGTTTGGTTATACTTCACTCTATGGTTCATATATCCGCTAGATTGGTTTGGTTGAACAAAGAGTGATAGGCTATAGTTAATCTTACTAAAAGCGAATGTTAGTGCCAAAAACAAAGAAGTTGTGCTAGATGTCCCCTTGAATTATTTGGTCACTCTTGTGGTTTGTTATAGTCCATTCTATGGTGCAAGAATCCGCCACCTTGGCTTGGTTAAACAAAGAGTGATAGGCTATAATTTATCTCATGTTTTATGTGCTTAAAGACCAAATAAATCAAGTAGTGCACTTAGCCTTAAAAACCCATCTTGTGCACGTTTTTAGATCCGAGTTTGGGGCTGACTTTCTTGCCTCAAATCTTAGGTTTGTGCCATCTTTGAATGTCCTTAAGTTGGTAAAATATTATCCCTTGTTATGGCGAATTTTTACTACATATTTTGAAGGCTTTAAAGATGTAAAACAAGAGTATTCACTTGGAAAACTTTCGGCTATAGTAGCATTTCTTAAGGCTCGGTTTTGTGGTGTTTTTATACACTTTAAACAAGCTCTAAGAGTGTTTTAGGGGCTGCTTTGTTTTGATAAAAGATTGGCTTGGTTTGAGCAATTTTTATCATGGTTTTAATGATTATTTCCAAGTGATATACATGGGTATAAAACAAACTAAAATTGACTAACCTTAATTGCTTATATTCTTGTCATTTATAGTTTGTTTCTTGCACTTATATACTTGCTCTTAATTGTCTTTATCTTGTTAGTATATAAATTGTGTTTGTAAGGAAGCTTGACTTGTATTTTCACTTTGTAGTGTTTTGTATAAGACTTACTAGTTCTTCCTTGTCATGAACGATCTTTTTCTTACATTTGCACTTCTATAGTGGCTTGTTTAGAAAGATCCAAGTTTATCTAAATTAAGCTTCATCTTTTACTTTAGTGGAAAGTTTAGATAAACTTACAAAGCCTACTTAGTTCTTGAATGCTTTCCGAAAAGAGCACTAATCATTGAGTTAACCATGTTTGTTATCTTACTATCGGAATGAACTAAGTATTCATATGGTTTATTCGAAAGTCTAAACCTTTGATTCGGGTTTGAATATATTCCGGGGGAATATATTGTACTTCACTTAAGTACACCAAGATTGCTAGTTATATTTAATCTTTCTTGATTATATGCTTTCATATAACTTGTTAATCTTACTTTGTTTAAATTTCTAGTTATGTTTGCTCTCTCATTTTTATATGGTTGAATATAACTTGGTAATTTAATTGTGTTATATATATATTGCTTTCGCTCTTACTCTTGTTAATTTTATTCATGATATATATATGCACACATCGGCACACACACTTACACATATATATTTACTCACAAGTTTATATATATTCATGCTTTCTTGATTATTATGTGCCATGTATAATATATATATTGTCTTTATATATTATATCTACTTGCTACACTTGTTATATGCATGCCACATTGTGTTATTCTTAATATAACATGTGTGTAGTTGTTCTAGCACTTATATTGTTAATAGGTTGGACTTGTTAATGGTATACTTGCTCTCTTGGATTAATGAATATGGTTATATGTTAATCCCTTTATCTACACGTGTAATACCATGCTTAATTGATTTATCATTTGTATGACTTGTTGTAGATTTTGTGCATGTATGTTTCTAATAGGTTGGACTTGTTAGTGATGTACTTGCTCACTAGAATTAATATTTGTGTAATATTAGTTCAAATCTTTCTTTTCTTGTAAAATGGTATTTTGTAGATATTGTATATTAACTTTTGCAGTGAGGTGAAGTGAAGTGAGGTGATCCTTGTTCTAAGACCCAAGTCTTAGGCACGCCGACGGGGAGTTGGGTGTCTTCGCACCGTGAGGAAAAGGAAAGACCCGAGACCTAAGACCTAAGACCCAAGATCGGCAAAGGTTAGTAGTACAAAGACTACACAAGGGACTACATCAGCTTTGAAGAGGTAACGGGGAGTTATCGTCTAAGATAGGTCGTGTAGGGTTTCTACATTAATTCGAGGAGGTAACGGGGAGTTACGCTCCAAGATAATTATTGTATGGTTGCTACTTTATTTTGAGGGGGTAACGGGGAGTTACGGTCGAAGATAGATATTGTAATGGTTCTACTTGTATTTTGAGAAGGTAACGGGGAGTTTCGCTTCAAGATAGATATTATTACGTTTGTAAAGGCTTCTCCGCCTAAGTTAAGGAGTGTGTTTTTAGTGGAGTAACTCTCGAGATCGGGGAGGGTCTCGGGGACTGGATGTAGGGGTATATATATGTATTAGAGGTATATATATCGCGAACCAGGTGAAAAATCGACCATGTGGTATTGCTTGCTCTTTCTCTTTACTTATGTATTTAAATATTGCTATATTGTGATAAAACGTTTTTCAAAAAGAGAAAAACCCGTTTTGGCAAAGTTTCTCGAGGCAAGTCATCTTAATCTTTCGAATCCGCTCTTTGGGAAGTCTGTATCATTCTTCTCGGATTGTTAAAATCGATGTCTAGAACTGAGGGGTATTAAGCAACCTACGGGTTCTCCTTCGGAACTGGTCGGTTGATCTCGAAAGATTTTAGATCACAAGTTTTCGTGAAATTTTCTAAGGCGAAGATTTTTAAAAGGAAATTATTTTTTAAAATTGGTAATAAGCTATTCAACCCCCCCCCCTTCTAGCTTATTAATACGTCATATCGGACCTAACAATTGGTAACAGAGCGATGCTTTTTAACGTATTTCGTCGAGTGTTTTAGGTTCGGAAAGTACGACAAGAAGCAGATCCTCTATGGCATACCTTAGTACTATCGGATGCGGTGAAGGTCGCTCGAGTTGAAGGCCACCTTTGTTCGATGGCACCAACTTTGCTACATGGAAAACTAGATTTCGTATTTATGCGAAAGCTCAAGGAGTCAAAGTTTGGATGGCAATCGAAGACAGAGTTGAAACTCCTACGAAGACTGATGGAGACGATACTGTCGAAAAGAAAGTTAGTGAGTATACTCCCGAAGAGGAAGCTCTCATGAATATCGCCGCTAAAGCGGAAATGGTCTTGACTAGTGCACTTGCGGAAAAGGAATACAAGCGAGTCAACAACTGCAAGTCGGCACACGAGATGTGGAACAAACTCGTTATTACTTACGAGGGAACCATCGACATCAAGGAGTCTCGAATGGATACTTTGATCCATGACTACGAGAACATCAAACTTCTCGAGGGAGAAACTATCATCGACATGGAAACGAGATTCACTCGTATCATCGATGAATTGCAACAACTCGGGAAAGCCTATACGGTTAATGAGAAAAATCATAGGATCTTGAAGGCTTTACATCCGAGTGGGAAGGTCAAGATTACTACTATCAAGGAAATGCATAATCTCAATAATTATGCTATTGATAGCTTGTTCGGGAATCTCCGAGCATATGAAGAAGACAATCTTCCGGAGAAGGCTATTCCGAAGGTTGAAGAAAAGAAGAAGAGTATGGCACTCAAGGCTATACTAATTGATGAAGAAGAGAACGACGATGACCTTAATGAGGAAATTCAAAATCTTGATGAGCAAGAGACTACCCTTCTATCAAGACAACTTCGTCGGGTTTTACAAAGCAAAGCTCAACGCTACGGAAAAGGTTTCCTTAAGTCAAACAATCAAACTAGAGTTTTCAACTCTAAAGGAAGGTCTAACTTCAAGAGTAATTATCCGTCCGGAAACTACAACAAAGGCAAAGTTATTCAACAAAGTCAGAATAACTACAACAATGCCTATGTTCCTAACAAGCAAAAGGAGCAAGATGTGGAAGCACTACTAAAAATATGGCAATAGACATCGGGTAAAAACCGATGTCTTTTTTGAAAATGACCTGATGTCTTCGCGTGTGATGTTAAAAGTCTGAAGTTTAGACATCGGTTTTTCACCGATGTCTAATACATATTTACACATCGCTTTTTAGTGTATTTCGGATGTCTTTGCCCTGAATCTTTCACTATTTTATAATATTTTGTAATATTGGCAACTTCAATATTGTTATATTATCAAGGTTAGAGCCATTTAAGCATCTACCACACAAGCTAAAAATAGACATTGACATCGATAACTAAAACACTAACGATGTCTAAGAGGTTAATTATCATCAGTACAATTTTAGGATCGATGTTAAAGATAATCTTAGACATCACATTTTTAGAATATTCGATGTAAAATACTTTAAAGACATCGGTTTCACTAGTTAATTTTTTATGAATGATACCTTTCACATCGATTTATTAACAATACCTGTTGTTGAATTTTGTATTAACATCGGTTTTCAAAATGTAGCAATGTTGTACTGCATATTTCACATCGATTTCCTTGTTAGTAGGTGATGTATCAACTTGTAATTAACAACAAATTTGTGAATTATACTGATGTCTTTGTTACTATTAGACATTAGTTTTTTATTAATAAATATTGTAAAATCTGGTTTTCTACATAAATATAAATTTACTGTGTGATGTTAATTTTGCTAGTTGCATTGTTCCTCCACTATTTCCATATGAACCAAAACAACAACTATATACAGATCTACCAAAATACTAAAGTAACAAAATTTGGACAAAGGTAATTACTATATATCATCATTACCAACTTAACTACACTGTCAAATAAAAACCAAATCACAGAACCATCACCATCTACATTGTCAAAAAAAAACTGGAGGCCCTTTATAATTGCCGAATCAGCTTTTCCCCAGGAGGGCATGCACCACCAGGTCTTCGAGTGTAGAAGCCAAATCCAATGTTCTATTCACACTAGGCTTGTCCTGCAATTAGAAAAACATGAACACACTGTTCGAAGAATACTAAAATCAAACTAAACTAAGCTCTTATGCGGCCTTTTCAGAGGTCAAATGATCATTTGATTTAAAATAGTTAAAATCGAATCGGAAATGTCACTGAACTGATTTAGGATCCAGGGGTATCACACGAAAGCTAGATGGAAGCATTGTCTAAAAGCCTACTGCAAAGCTGTTGTAAATGATATAAGTAAATTTTTTCACAAGAAAAAAAGATCAGTTGAAAGACCAAGTATCATGTCAAGCTTTTAAAGATAAATCTTACTTGCAGTAGCTAGATACATATCACATGACAAAACTATGTCCTCTGGGGAAAAAGCATGACCTTTTAGCCGAACGACCTCCAGAAACTAAAAGAAACAATCTAAATTACACCAGGATGGTTCAAAAAGTGATGAAGAATAAGAAACTGTAAAATTATGTAGTGTTTACCTTTTCATGTTCCACAGTATGAGCTAGAGGCAAAATGACCTAGGTACTAGGGAAACCACCAGGTCTGGCCTAGGGAATGGCATAAGGACTTGCTTTTAGAGATGCAGCAAAGTAAGCATCAACTGCATAGTAAGCCCACTCTGATCGGTGCTCCCTTAAGAAACGAACATATTGTTGGAAGGAATTTGGGCTTGAGATATAATCAGATTCATGATATTATTTCCAAATATATGGGTACCAAGGTTAGGAGTGTACCATGCACTTTCTTGAGCCGGTGTATCGCAAAAGGCTCTGTGCGTGATGAAATTGTCATGCCTGCAAAACAATTATATTGAGTTGAAAATTCCGATTAGAGTATTAGACCAATATTAGGGCAGTCACAATATATATTTAATTTGGAAGGAAACCACTGTAGTTGACCCAAAAATATATAATTACTCTTTAATATCTTGAAGAGTAATTATAATTTTGGATGTGACAGATTAATAATGGAGTATTAATAATTTTTTACAGGATGAAAATATAAGAGAGGTTAAAAAAATAATACTGTACGAACTCATAATGTTGTCATGGAAGTAAGGAAGAAAAATTTACTATCTTGGAATTGGTTTCTAATGGTGGTGGAGTTATTCATTTGCTAAAACCTTTTATATGAAAATAAATTTTGGGACACTTGGGATACTTCGAATGCTTAATAATTCTAGCAATACCAGCCCGTGTTAATATACAAAGGCCGTAATAGACTTTCTTGTGGACTGCAGTCACAAAACCAGAAAGTCTCTACATGCTGAACATCACTAGAAATTGCAACTGCCAAGCCACCCTTTTACCATTATAATCATGCCAAACCCTTTAGCGATTAACCTATGGATAGGCAAACGAACTCATGGACCTAATAGCAAGTTACCTTGTTGCTTCAGCTTATGTCAAAGATATTTGATCAGCAAACCATCTTTTGCAGAAAGCCAAGTACAACTGATATGGACTACACTTACTGGCTCACCTAGTAAGCATGGAACATAGTGAGAGCACAAAAGTGGGATATACAAACAAATGACGGAGTTACAAAGTAAACAGTACAAGTTCTGCAAGTCTTCAAGGTGGTACTACTTCCCGGCTAGAAGCCCCTGCAATCTATATATAAGATACTTTCTTTGCAAAAGCATCAGGACATCTTTAGATAACAGCAATAGCAGGCACTCCTCTCCATCAGTCAAAATTAATACTCCATTATTAATCTGTCACATCCAAAATTATAATTACTCTTCAAGATATTAAAGAGTAAATATATAATTACTCTTCATGATATTAAAGAGTAAATTATAATTACTCTTCAAGATATTACTCTGTGATTTTTGAGTGCGAGCAATATTTATAAACATTCCAAGGATTATGCACATACAAATACATATAATACACTCCAAGGATTAGAAGAAAAGTGCCCTGGAGAGGCCATGTAGACAAATAGTACAAACAATAAAGAAACCTACTAAAAACATACTGTATACAGCCAGCTCCATTTATGAACTTATAGTTCCTTCAAGGCAAGAGTTATAAATACAATAAATATGCAAAATCAAACGTATCAGGTATTTTTTTTTTACCCGTGAAACAATCTTTATAAACTGGGCAGCCTTTATTTCTCTATGTTGAAGGTAAGTACCCTAGAATTAGAAAACACACCATCTTTTCTTCATTACAATTAATGAACTTAAAATGCTAAACAACAAACAAGACAAAGAAATATGAATATAATGGTTCGATCTAAATTATGTAGTACAGTCATATAATTTGAACTGTAAATGACAAATTCTATAAGTTAGCACCTTGAGAAGATAGTAACACAGTCACATCTTTTGTATACTTCTGTTTCAGTTTCCAAGGAAGGTTTTGTCCTTCTATGCAGTTGTAAGTTCTGCTCTCTTTAAAACCCTTTATTACATACCTCACATATGAACCTGTTTGTTGCAATTAGTGTCTTGGGAGATAGTGCAATTACTTCTGCATCTGGATCTATTATATTACAAAAATCCAAAATACATGACATAAGTGAAATTTATAGATAAATACAATACATAACAACAAAATAACATCAAAATGGTGACACAATAATTTTAGTTTATCAAGATCTTGAAATGAAAAAACAAAGTGGCAATTTCATTTAAAACACATACAAAAAATAAATAAAAGAGGGATATCTTATTAATTAAGAGTTATGTTCTCAGGGGATTATAAACAAACACTTCAAACACATAAATATTTAAACCATACAATCTTAATCAAAAGCTAACAAACAAACAAAGAACAAAGAAAATACCAAAGCTTCCAAATCTCCAAAGCTGCAAACTTGCAAACCAAAATCTCCAAAGCTCCAAACTCACAATCCAAAGCTCCAAACTCCAACCTTCAAGCTCCGGATCTGTTGAAGAAACAAAGAAAATGAAGGAAAGAAACAAATGAAGAAAAGAAAGTTAATTGAAAGTAATAATTGAAAGATATCGGAGTTTTAATTGAAAGTAGGAAAGCTAGGGTTACGTTGAGGAAGAAAGGGCGAGAGAGAGAGCTTAGTTGTGGTTTTGATTTGGAGATCGAGTAATAATAAACTGTAAGAAAGGAAGATATTTTTTGTTTAATGTTATTTCTATGAATTTTGTTTTAAAATTTTATTGTTTTAGGGGACTGGCTGGCAGGGGTTGTAAGAGAGCGGGAGGGGAAATTTAGTTTAAAGGGGAAAATTTTGTTAAGGGGGGAAAGTAATTGTATAAAATTTTGTAAGGCGGGGAAAAATATGGGGGAGGTCATTGTTGTAATTTTTTAAAAAGAGTTTTAGACATCGCTTTAAAAGAAACCCGATGTCTGAATCGTTGTTAGAATTTTTTAAAAAGTTTTAGACATCGCTTTTTAAGTAAAACTGATGTCTGATTTATATAAGACATCGGTTTTAAAATTACCGATGTAAGAAAGGCTTTTAACATCGGTGGCATTTGCAACCGATGTCTTAAGTGCGATATCTAATCCTGTTTTTTTAGTAGTGAAGAGGATCAAGTGGTTTGTTTCGAGTGCAAGCAACCGGGACACTTCAAAAGGGAATGTCCTAAATTGGCTAAAGGACGTGTTCTTGTAGCCGAAAATGGTTGGGATCTAAGTGAAGATGAAGAGGAGCCGGAATCATCCGAGGAAATTGTCAACCTTTGTCTTATGGCACTCACTGATGCCTCTTCACCAACAGATATCTCCACTTCTCATCAAGAGGTAAGCCTAAAACTTGACTCAAATTCCATGCTTAGTGAAAATAATGATCATGAAACTGCCATGCTTAGCACTAATACTAGTTCATTGCCTCTAGACCTCAATAAAAATCTATCATGCTTAAACGTACTAAAATCTGAACTTGATAGATTAAGTAGTGAGCATGCTAGAACTTTAGAAGAACGATACAACCTTAGTGTTTTATGCAAGGAGAAACAAAAGGAGTTAAAATCTTTAGTTGAATTGCATGCTAAGGATAGTATTGAAATCAATAATCTTTCATGTATTATTGATAGTGAGAATAATGAGCTTTTAGATAAGATTCGCAACCTAGAAGTTGAAGGTTGTTCACTTGTCTTAGAAGCCGAAGAAAGTAGTTTTGAAAGAAAACAATTACGTGATGAAAATTACAAAAATCACGTTTAATTGTTAAATCTAAAAATTCAAAACGAGTCTTATGCTCAATCAAATGCTTCATATATTTCTCGAATTAAGGAGCTCAAGCTAGCTTTAAAAGAGAAAAATGAAAATGGTCAATCCAAAGCATTTGAACTAAGACAAAATGATTTTCTTCATGAGATCAAAACCAAGGAGGAAGAGATGGCTTATTATGAAGTGCTTATGGAAAGAAACCACAATCGTGAGGTGGAAATTTCCATAGAGTTGGATAAAGCTCATAAGGAAATCGAGAAATTGAATGAGGTTAATAAAAACCTCACAGATCAATTAGAAAATCAAGATAACATCCTTCTTAACAAGACTGACATCTTGGAAAAAGAAAAGGAAAATCTTGAAGGTGTTGTTCGTACATTCACCAAAGGAAATCAAATGATGGAAAGAATGGTGAATCAATCCGTAAGTCATTTTCGTGAAGGTTTGGGGTATAGAAACATACCTAATAGGGTTGCTCGTGTTCAAGAACCTATTATTCCTCAAAGGGAAGAAAACGTTCGTGAACCAATTGCTCCCGTTAGGAGAGTGCAAGTTCATAGAGTAATCCAACCTCGTGACGGGAATATTCGAGCTCATGGTCAAAATCTACACCCTAGTGTTATTCAACCAAATGAGCAAGTTCCTCGAACTAGGAATGTCCGGAATGTTGAACAAAGGATTCCAAATAGGAAGGAACAAGTTCCTAAATTAGTTAAGAAAGTGCAAACTAAGCCACCATTGGTAAGATGTGCTTATTGTAACCGAGATGGACATGATATCTTAAGGTGCAAGGCCAAGAATGGTGAGCTTAAAGGTAAACTTGAATGGGTTCCTAAAGGAACAATTCCATCCAAGAAAAAGGTTGATACTAAATCTGCTAAAAAGAACAAAGATGTAGTAAAAGATCATGGGATTCCAAGATCTCACTATCAACGACAACCTATTGTGTATCAACCTAGAGACACAAGATATCATGCTACTTCTAGCACTATGCCTAGAGTACCTTATATGCATGAGTATTACGTGCCTACATATAGTGATTATATGTTCGACTCATTTTATAAACTAACCCGTGGACCCTCGAAGAGAAAGGGTACCAAACGGTTTAACTGATTTCTTGTTTAGGTATGCCTTACTGCTAAGCAAAGCGTGTGGTACCTCGATAGTGGTTGTTCGAGACATATGACTGGAAATAAGTCACTTTTAAACAACATTAGAAGGGTAACCGCTGGAAATGTCACTTTTGGAGATAGCAGTAAGGGAAGCATCGTTGGCATAAGAGATATTGGAAATGAGCGCTTCAAGATTTCGGACGTACAACTAGTCACGGGACTAAAGTACAATCTTTTCTCCATTAGTCAACTATGTGACAACGGATGCAAGGTAATTTTCTATCCTACTCATTATGCTATACATGATAGAAATGGTAAAATTGTGTTAAGATGTCCACGAGACTTGAACGTCTATACGTGTGACATGAGTAAGTGTGAGAATATTTGCTTGGTATCCACAAATGAGGATTCATGGTTATGGCATCGTCGTTTAGGCCATATAAATATGAAACTCATCTAGAATATATGTTCGAAAGAACATGTTCAAGGGTTGCCTAAGTTAAGTTATGAAAAAGATCACATATGTAAAGCTTGTGATATTGGCAAGCAAATTAGAGCATCTCATAAGTCAAAATTCATGGTGTCTACCACAAGACCTCTTGAATTATTGCATATGGATCTACTTGGACCGGTTCCGGTGCAAAGCCTTGGAGGGTGTTCTTATGCTCTTGTAGTCGTTACTGACTATTCGCGCTTTACATGGACCGAGTTCTTGAAAGCGAAAAGTGATGCATTTGATTCATTCTCGGCCATATGCAAGAGAATAAAAAATCAATAAGGAAATTCGATCGTCTATATCAGGACGGATCACGGAAGAGAATTTGAAAATGCTAGTTTTGTTGAATTTTGTGATGCAAATGGTATCACTCATAACTTCTCACCTCCTTACACACCTCAATCTAATGGGGTTGTTGATATAAAAAATAGAACATTACAAGAAATGGCAAATACGATGTTGAACGAATATAGACGGCCTAAGTACTTCTGGGCCGAGGCTATGTCAACCGCTTGCTACATTTTAAACCGAGTTTTACTTCGTCCCATATTGTTAAAAACTCCTTACGAGTTATATTTTGGTAAAACTCCAAAGGTGAATTACTTCAAGGTTTTTGGAAGTAAATGTTACATGTTGAACAAAAGATTACCTCACTAAATTTGACCCTAAGTCAAATGAAGGAATCTTTTTAGGCTATTCAACAAATAGCAAGGCATATCGTGTTTTTAATCTTAACTCTTTAGTGGTGGAAGAATCAATGAATGTTATATTCGATGAATCTAAACCTCACTCAAAGTTTAAGGATTTAGTAGAAGAGGATGACGATGCAAACAATGTAAACTCTAGTGAAGTTGAAAATTCCATTCGTCAAGTGGAAAATATGAATATTGGAACGTCCGTTCCTAGAAATCCTCTTGAAATAGTAGAGCCGGAAAATGAACTACCAAAAGAAATTCCAAATATTAAGAATAATCCTTTAGACAATGTTCTAGGTGATCTTAGTAGAGGCGTTCAAACCCGAGCTAAAGTACAAAATGTTGCAAGTCATGTTTCCTTATTGTCACAAATATTGCCTAAAACCGCGAAGGAAGCTTGCTAGACGAGGATTGGATTGATGCTATGCAAGATGAGCTAAATCAATTCTCTCGTAGTAAAGTTTGGGAATTAGTACCTCCACCCAAAGATACTTCCATTATTGGAACTAAATGGGTATTTAGGAATAAATTAGATGAAAATGGTACGGTGGTTCGAAATAAGGCGAGGCTAGTAGCTCAAGGTTACACTCAAATGGAAGAATTGATTTTGATAAAACTTATGCTCCCGTAGCAAGAATCGAGTCTATTCGAATGTTCTTGGCTTACGCTTGTCATAAAGGTTTCAAGGTGTATCAAATGGATGTCAAATCCGCATTCCTAAATGGAGTGTTAGAGGAAGAAGTGTTTGTTCGACAACCTCCCAGATTTGAAGATCATGCACATCCGGAATATGTGCACAAGTTGTATAAAGCGTTATATGGTCTAAAACAAGCTCCTCGAGCTTGGTATGAAAGACTTAGTAAGTTTCTCATTGAAAAGGGATTTAAAATGGGAACTGCTGATACAACGTTGTTCACTAAGTACATTGATGGAGAAATTATACTTGTCCAAATTTACGTAGATGATATCATATTTGGTTCGACCAAAGAATCTCTATGTAAAGAGTTCTCGGACAATATGAGCAAGGAATTCTAAATGAGAATGATGGGGGAATTAAATTTCTTTTTGGGCTTGCAAATTAGGCAATCGGATGAAGGGATTCATATCTCCCAATCTAAGTATTGCAAGGAAATGCTCAAGAAATTTGAAATGGAAAATGCTAAGCCAATTAGAACTCCCACGTCAACTTCCGAGAAGTTAACCGTAGATCCCAAAGGAAAGTGTGTGGATACGAAGAAATATCGTGGGATGATAGGAAGTTTATTGTACATTACCGCAAGCAGACCTGATATTCAATTCAGTGTTTGTAAATGTGTAAGATTTCAAGCATCGCCTAAGGAATCTCATTTATCGGCTATTAAGCGGATATTTAGATATCTTAAAGGCATTATGGATTTAGGATTATGGTATTCAAAAGGACAACCTTTTGATTTAGTATGCTTTTCCGATTCGGACTACGCGGGTCATTAAATGATAGGAAAAGTACAAGTGGTACTTGTCAATTTCTTGGTGGTTGTCTAGTTTCTTGGTTTTCTAAGAAACAAAATTCCGTTTCGATCTCAACTACGGATGCGGAATATATAGCAGCTGCAAAGTGTTGTGCATAAATCCTATGGATGAAACAAACACTTGCGGATTATGTTGTTAAATTTGATGCGGTATCCATTTTGTGTGATAACACAAGTGCTATTGATCTAAGTAAGAACCCAGTTCTTCATTCTCGATCAAAGCATATTGATGTACGATGTCACTTTCTACGAGATCACGTAAACAAAGGTGATATTAGGATGGTTCATATTGATACCGAACATAATATCGCGGATATATTTACGAAACCATTAAATTCCGAAAGGTTTGCGAAATTAAGATTGGACCTCGGAATGGTTAATTTTACAAAGTAGAAATCTAGGCTTTAATAAATACATACAAATTAATTTTAGTCACTTAATTGTGCTAAAATATGATTTAGTATTTATTATTTACTCTTGTCTATTTTTAGACAAATTAGAAATTCATTAAAAGTATTTTCTATGAAAAATTCTTATTCATCAAGAAGTTTTATAATAAATAGTTTTCTTGAATTATTTAGGGCTCTATGGCTACTTTTAAGTAATATTATCATTGTAATATTTCGTTAAAAGGCCATTTACGAAATTTAATCGAGCAAATGAGGCTACCATTGTCAAGGTTCTCTTTACGACTCAAAGGGTCGTATAAGACTCCGTGTAATTCTGATATTTATTTTGTTAACTCAAAATAAGTATAGTTTGAGGATCGAAGTCACAAGAGTTGTTTGGATAAATTTGGGCCGTCCAAGTAATAGGAGGATTAAATTTCGATATAATCGTACTTAACTCTACATGTTAGTATATAATTTTATCTTTAAAATTATATATTAAAATATGTATTGAGATTGTATATATGGGTACAAAAACCCCACACATATATACTAAAGATCCGGCCCATAACCTATTTTTGAAGCCCAGTCCGACTTAAAAATACTCTCAAATTCAGCAATTTTTATATGAATTTTATTCATATATTTCATTCAGCCCAGCCCAATATATTTGACCCAGTCCAGGTCAAGTGGTCAAACCCTAGAGACTTTCAATCTCAGCCATTCGTGGCTATCAACTCTCAATCCCAGCCGTTCAAACAGAAAATATATCATCTAAATAAAATCACACAATATTCATTTGTGTTTCTGCCTTGTACGGCCGCAGCTACAGTCTCTCTCAAATCCTCTCGTCTCTCTCTCGACTATCTCTCACACCTCTCTCTCAATACACTCTGTTCTTCATTTCTAAGCAAATATCTACTTAATGGATATTCATTTCTGTGATCCATTCACTCTTGTTATGGTTAATCTCATAGTGATTAATGATATAAGCAGTCATGTGTGTATTCGAGTCGGAAAATCGAAAGATTTCGATCAGTAACGGACATTTCAACTTATGATTTGTTTGTTTATAATCGAAATCAACATTTATACATGTATAAATGATGATATGTGAGTTGTACGCTTGTTTACAGTCGAGTTTGTGTTGCAATTAGAGTTCATCGGTTGAGAAATTTGGGGATTTACTTGATATGAACTTAGTTCTTGGCTGATGTAGTTATGCATGCGATAGATATGTTGTTCGAGTTGATTACAGTGTTTGCGTGATGCTAAGTTAATTGAGTCTTATTTGCTGAGTTCTTTGGATTGCAATTAGGGTTCTTGAGCTTATCTATTTGGGGATTTTCTGTAAAATCGTGTATGCATATGTTCGAGTTCATGATTATTCGAGTATTAATTTTGTGTCACTAATCGATCTCTTGCAGGTTTATTTTGAATTATTCATGTGCTAAATTTCTTGAACTATGCTATAATTAAATATGTATTATCATTGTGCTAATCTCTGCTTTGTAGAATCACAATTTACTTGGTAGAATTGTGGAGTTGTTCTTGAAAAATTTAAGTGCAGAACATTGTAACGGTGTTGTTTTGATACCGAGTTCATCACGGTATTGAAGCTATATCAGTATCGGTATCGGTTCGTATCATATCGACGATTCATATCGGCCGAGTTGTATCGGTATCAGTCGATATTGAAGAAAATTCCCAGAAACTAAGAACCGGCTTAGTTTCAACTGGTAAGTCCCATGTGGAGTTCAACCATGGGGCCTGGTACATATTTCTTATCCTAAGCAGTTACATATTTTAGACAGGTTGATATCTTGATACTAATTCTGCTAAGTGCTTAAGTATGTACGAATGGTTGATGCATTAATGATGAAGTATGATAACTGGTTTGTGGTGGATTTACTGATGCTTGCTGTGAGTTTGGCTTAACAGTTGGGTTGATTATAGTAGCTTATCAGTTTAAGTACTTAGTTAATCTGCATTACATTCTACACTGCATACACATTGCCCACTCAATAAGAGCTGGCCATTTGATCATTTGAGTTAAATGGTATCTGCATCACTGTTGAGTAACGGCCACATAGTTCTTAAGAACATCTGCATTTCTCTTCTGCTTGAAATGTTAATTATGTGGACTGTAATTGCTTACTTATGTTGAATGCTTAAGTGAGTATGTATATGTGCTTGACTGGATACTTGACTATGTGCTTAACTGCCCGTTTGTGAAGTCTTGTGTAATTCCTTGTTAAATTCAGATTTACATGGAATTGTCTTGAAATATGTGTTAGATGTAATTTGTGTCTAATGCAGTTGTAATTCAAATTGGAGATTTGAATTGTTGTATGCAGATATAAGATTGTATTGAGCTTTTGAGACTATATGATTATTAATTGTTTTAGAGTTGGGTTAGACTTAAGTTATCTTAGAGTTTAAGTGCTTGCCTTGAGTCTTTTTCCACTGGTTCCTAACATTCCTACAGTGCATTAAATGCATAGCATTAATTTACTGCATTACATTTTCCAACAGCAGCCAAATTTTTACTTTTAGAATTAAATTGTTTTTTAAAATCATTTATTTGGTTTGTCTTGCATATATCATTGATAAGTGCTTTAAATGCCATTAAATGCTTGCTGCATGCTTACATGCTTTGCCACCGTTCATGTGTCACATTTTGGAGATCAATAAAAATTTTGCATTTTTAAATTGCACACACTGCTACACAGCATGGTTTTACCTGTGATTGAACTCAAGCCTCTCCACCCGAAACCCTTAATCTGTGTTTGCTTCACACCCTCTATCACATAAACACACAGCCACACTTGATCTTTCATGGATAAGTTTCCAAACAAAAGGCCATACACCAAACCTGATTTCTCTAATCACATTCAAATTAACAAGCTTTCTAAACCGAGCTTCAAGAAAACCCAAGGCAGCAACCACACACCTCCACAATTCATAAATCACACAGCCACTACCAAATACTTCTTCCTCAAACACAACATGCAACCTGGCTTTCTCATTAACCTTGAGAGGCTCAATGAGGTCAAAACCATGCTCTTGCATTCTAAGTGGGAACCTATGAGCATCTTTAGGAATAGAAAGGTCTACACTAGCATGGTTGGTGAGTTTTATTGCAATATGGGTATTGGTAAAGGTGTCAATGATACTCTCTACATCACTTCTGTTGTGGGTGGTAAACCCATTCTACTTGATCATTTCTTGATCAGTAGAGCTCTTCAAGTTGACCCCCAGGTGGTCTCCTTGCCCAGGATTGACATTTCTAAAGAGTTTGCTTTTGCTATTGAGGAGTATCACTTGTTTATCTCTACTTTATGTGGTACTGCTGAGAATAGATTCTTGACTGATGAGGGTATTTCTAGTGATCATTTTCTGCCTCAGTTTCAAATCATTGCTATGGTCATTAGGGCTAACATTCTGCCCAAAATGACACCTGATAAGATGTTTAACGTTGTTGAGCTTAAACTGATTTACTTGCTATTCACTAGAAGGATCTACTTCTCTTTGCCTTATGTGATACTTGTCAACATGGTGCATGCTTCTAAAATTGGTTATATGCCATATGGGTTGCTCTTGACTGCTATCTTTGAGTTTATGGGATTTGACATGACTAGGTCAAGCTACTATGTTGTTCAAAATACCTTGTCTGAAGGGTCAATTAAGGACCCTGTTCCCTTAGAGGAATCTGAGCCTGTCCAAGAGATACCTGTTGGTTCTATCACTAGTCTGTCCAGCTTATGTGCTAAAGTTGATGAGTTGTCTGAGGACCTTAAGGTTATGAAAACTGAGCTTAATAGCATGAGTGATAAGAATGAGCAGTTGACTGCTAGAGTGGATTATATGATGGCTTCTCTATCTGAGTGCATGGTTAGAATGAATGTTATGGAATATAGCATTAATCAGGTGGTGCAAGCACAGTATGAGCTAACTTCTACTCCAGCACCTCATGGTGACACTGGAGAGAGGGAAGAAGCTAATGGCACTGTCAATGCATGCAATGGACATGTGGAAATTAAGATTGAGAAATGATGCTAGTGTTCCACTCTTTAAGCCTGATGGAATCTGTATCTTTTGCCGTTTGCTGTTCTTGTTGGTTAATTTACTATCTATGTTGCTTTTGCTTGTTTAGTTCCATGTTAAGCTTACTGGTGGGTGATATTACTGTTTGGTTAACTGGTAATGAATTTGAAGGCCTCAGATGGTGTTTATGGTGGTCTTCCTTTTGGTGCTTCTGCTGTATGCTCCTGGTTAAAGTCCAAGTCCCTTGTTCTCTTTAAATTTCAGTTTCATGTCTCCTGGTGCAGTTTGGTGATTTCTACAGCTTAGTTCTAAGTAGTAGCATTAAGTATCTATTTAGCTTTTGTGGTTATATTAGCAGGAAATGCAGTCTATGTATGGATCAAATCAGTATTTTTTCAAGCTTTTG
This sequence comes from Saposhnikovia divaricata, assembly GCA_036435485.1. NCBI lineage: Eukaryota > Viridiplantae > Streptophyta > Magnoliopsida > Apiales > Apiaceae > Saposhnikovia > Saposhnikovia divaricata. Next base: position 169,480,716 of record CM071594.1, on the reverse strand, counting down.
AACTGATTGATTTTATACATTCTTAGCTTATGTATCTCAGGACTTGTACATGAATGTTTTAAATATTATGAATGAAAGGTTCTGTTAAGTACATTTTTAAGCAATATTTCTTGTAATATTCCTTTGACACAAATGTTGACTACTACTTCGAGAATTTTTGTAGGAAAGGACTTGACTGAAATGGAAATTCGATTTATGAACTTACAATAATTCCATATTATTTGTGTTCTTCGAATTAAGCAGCAGCCATGGAAACATATTCACTTTCAAGTGAAATTAAAATAAACCTTTATAGAAAATACACTTTTGTGAAATTTCTTAAAGGTCACTTAGGAATTTAGGAAAATGCTGAATAAAGAAATTAGATTTCTTTGGCATATATTCGAATTTAAAGTGATCAATATGCTTCCAAAATCCAAATTTTGCAATTTGACACTACAAAATTCGACTTCATTTTCAATGAGCAACAAAATTGTTTATCTAATATTTCTTTTCAAGAAAACATAGTAAACAATTACAACATGCTCAAATTAAGGGGAAGCTTTACTATTGCAACAAAGTTCTAAATTTATCACTAAAATGTTATAAAGAACAAATGTGATATTACAACTCGAAGTAAAGCATATTCATAGGGGAAGTGATCTTTCTTATACTTTTATGTCATTAAAAGATAAAGAAAAGTATACTTGTCCCTCACACCGGGTTTCTATATAAATTCTTTCACTAACTTTCTTCTACGACCCTTTCTTTTTGACATTTTTCAAAAAGGGGAAGAGAGAAGAAATTAAAAAGTGGAAAGAAATATAAATTGACATATAAATTGACTTGTCAAAAACAGGAACATTCACAGAATGATGTCAGAATGGTGCATAACCTGAGGGGAGGCTACAATCAGGAAAGTAGGTACTTTTCAAAATTTTTGCTTGCACTGACATCAAGGAAACTCAGGTATATTTCTAAATTTTGTGCTTATATGTTTATGTGCCTAGGATAGAGAGTTCACATAGGCACACTTTTAATTTCTTAATAATTTTGAATAAATATCAAAAAGGGGAAGATTGAAAGATATCTTGCTCTTTTAAGGTTTTGATATTTATTATATTATTAAGAAATTAATAATAGGTCACTTAGTACCTCCCACTAGGAGTCAAGGTCTTATTTGGTAACAAGTCAAACCTTGGTCAAACCCGAGTCAATTACGGTCAAATATGAACTTTAAAATATAGAAATATATTTTAATGTTTGACTTAGCTAAAATATTTAAAATATCATCTTATGGTATTTTATAATATTTTAGATGTGGCATTTAGGAGGCATACCTTTATATTTGGTCTCGATCGTTTTAAACTTTATCGTTTTAATATCTTTTCAAACCGACGACTCACACCAACGGATATTTCATGGATTACACATCTTGAAATTTTTTATAAATATCCGAAATGATCTAACATGATATATTCCCTTCTAATGTAAGTCCAATCTCGTATTTAAAATATTACTTTCTCCCGGTGCCCCTAACGGCTATATCTATTCGGAGAATATTATTTTAAATACGTTAGTACTTCTCCCTATGCTTTGGAATATTATACTCTTTGGAGAATACTATGATATGACTTTTTATAGTCATAATATAGTGTTTGGTCTGTCAGTAATGACCAAAACTATATCGTTTGTCGGTTACGCGAAAGTGGTACCCGATGAATAGTAAACTGAGCGTAAACGACTTTTCAAGGCCAAGATTGACTTGAAACCTTGTAGGATTTCTTGACAGGGTCTATAATAGGTCTAGGAAGGTCTAGGAATTTTTCCGGAATTTTACAAAAATATTTTTCCGGAAGTCGCGTTTTTAGCCAGTGGTTACTATTCATTATTTTGCTTCGATTATTTTAGTCGACTTGTGTTATCACAAAAATTATGAAACTTTGGGGAATGGCATAAAAAATATTTAGGAAGCTCCAGTAATATTTTCGGAATATTCTGAGAATATTTTTTCTAGGTGACTTTTTACGATATAAGTGATTTTTCGTATGATTTTATTCGTCGATCAAATCAACTTATTTTTAAAAACTGTTTTGAACGTGTTCCTAAATATATTCAAGGACGTCTCTCCCAAAATTTCATAGTATTTTGATGATTTTTCATTATGGTTATTATTTAGCAAGTTTAGGCTTCTAGAATGTGAATTTGGGTTCAAATTAGCTTGAAATTCTCATGTAATGCAAATGCAACTTTATTCATTGTTTATTAGAAGTCAACTTTGCTGGGTATAAAGAGGATAAGGATGAGAAGATATTTTATTATTTTATTATTACTTTATTAGAGCCATTGGAGGACTAACAAGTGGCAAAATGTGAGCCATTGGATCAAACCCAAAATCATAATCTTTGGCTATAAATTAGAGCTCATTCTCATCATTTTTCTCAAGCAAGGAAGTGCTGCACATATCTCTCTAGAAATTCTTGTTCTTAAGGTGCTATCTCATACTATCTCTTTTCTTATGAGTTTCTAGTTATAAGCTTGTTTTTCTTTCTATGTCTTCATCTTCTTCAAGCTTATGATATTGCTTCACTTCTCTTCATCTTCTTGCTTCTCAAGCCCGTCGAGAGCGCGGTTATGATCCACTCTATGATTCTATAGTCCGCCTTTATGGCCGATTGAATTAAGGGTGATAGTTCATAACTCAACTCGAGAAAACGGTTAAAACACCCCCGCTAGAAGCAAAAAGATGAAGGCTTGCTCGGTTTCTTCATTAACTCCTTTGATTTTGGCTAGCTTTGAGTTTGGTTATATTCCACTCTATGGTTCATATATCCGCTAGATTGGATTGGTTGAACAAAGAGTGATAGGCTATAGTTAATCTCACTAAAAGTGAATGTTAGTGCCAAAAACAAAGAAGTTGTGCTAGATGTCCCCTTGAATTGTTTGGTCACTCTTGTGGTTTGTTATAATCCATTCTTTGGTTCAAGAATCCGCCACCTTGGCTTGGTTGGTCAAAGAGTGATAGGCTATAATTTATCTCATGTTTTATGTGCTTAAAGACCAAATAAATCAAGTAGTGCACTTAGCCTTAAAAACCCATCTTGTGCACGTTTTTAGATCCGAGTTTGGGGCTGACTTTCTTGCCTCAAATCTTAGATTTGTGCCATTTTTGAATGTCCTTAAGTTGGTAAAATATTAGCCCTTGTTATGGAAAATTTATACTACATATTTTGAAGGCTTTAAAGATGTAACACAAGAGTATTCACTTGGAAAACTTTCGGCTATAGTAGCTTTTCTTAAGGCTCGGTTTTGTGGTGTTTTTATACACTTTAAACAAGCTCTAAGAGTGTTTTAGGGGCTGCTTTGTTTTGATAAAAGATTGGCTTGGTTTGAGCAATTTTTATCATGGTTTTAATGATTATTTCCAAGTGATACACATGGGTATAAAACAAACTAAAATTGACTAACCTTAACTGCTTATATTCTTGTCATTTATAGTTTGTTTCTTGCACTTATATACTTGCTCTTAATTGTCTTTATCTTGTTAGTATATAAATTGTGTTTGTAAGGAAACTTGGCTTGTATTTACACTTTGTAGTGTTTTGTATAAGACTTACTAGTTCTTCCTTGTCATGAACGATCTTTTTCTTACATTTGCACTTCTATAGTGGCTTGTGTAGAAAGATCCAAGTTTATCTAAATTAAGCTTCATCTTTCACTTTAGTGGAAAGTTTAGATAAACTTACAAAGCCTACTTAGTTCTTGAATGCTTTCCGAAAAGAGCACTAATCATTGAGTTAACCATGTTTGTTATCTTGCTATCGGAACGAACTAAGTATTCATATGGTTTATTCGAAAGTCTAAACCTTTTATTCGGCTTTGAATATATTCCGGGGGAATATATTGTACTTCACTTAAGTACACCAAGATTGCTAGTTATATTTAATCTTTCTTGATTATATGCTTTCATATAACTTGTTAATCTTACTTTGTTTAAATTTCTAGTTATGTTTGCTCTCTCATTTTTATATGCATGAATATAACTTGGTAATTTAATTGTGTTATATATATATATATATATATATATATATATATATATATATATATATATATATATATATATATATATATATATATATATATATATATATATTACTTTCGCTCTTGCTCTTGTTAATTTTATTCATGATATATATATGCACACATTCGGCACACACACTTACACATATATATTTACTCACAAGTTTATATATATTCATGCTTTCTTGATTATTATGTGCCATGTATAATATATATTGTCTTTATATATTATATCTACTTGCTACACTTGTTATATGCATGCCACATTGTGTTTTTCTTAATATAACATGTGTGTAGTTGTTCTAGCACTTATATTTTTAATAGGTTGGACTTGTTAATGGTATACTTGCTCTCTTGGATTAATGAATATGGTTATATGTTAATCCCTTTATCTACTCGTGTTATACCATGCGTAATTGATTTATCAATTGTATTGCTTGTTGTAGATTTTGTGCATGTATGTTTCTAATAGGTTGGACTTGTTAGTGATGTACTTGCTCACTAGAATTAATATTTGTGTAATATTAGTTCAAATCTTTCTTTTCTTGTAAAAGGGTATTTTGTAGAGATTGTATATTAACTTTTGCAGTGAGGTGAAGTGAAGTGAGGTGATCCTTGTTCTAAGACCCAAGTCTTAGGCACGCCGACGGGGAGTTGGGTGTCTTCGCACCGTGAGGAAAAGGAAAGACCCGAGGCCTAAGACCTAAGACCCAAGACCGGCAAAGGTTAGTAGTACAAAGACTACACAAGGGACTACATCGGCTTTGAAGTGGTAACGGGAGTTATCGTCTAAGATAGGTCGTGTAGGGTTTGTACATTAATTTGAGGAGGTAACAGGGAGTTACGCTCCAAGATAATTATTGTATGGTTGCTACTTTATTTTGAGGGTGTAACGGGGAGTTACGGTCCAAGATAGATATTGTAGTGGTTCTACTTGTATTTTGAGAAGGTAACGGGGGGTTTCGCTTCAAGATAGATATTATTACGTTTGTAAAGGCTTCTCCGCCTAAGTTAAGGAGTGTGTTTTTAGTGGAGTAACTCTCGAGATCGGGGAGGGTCTCGGGGACTGGATGTAGGGGTATATATATCTATTAGAGGTATATATATCGCGAACCAGGTGAAAAATCGACCATGTGGTATTGCTTGCTCTTTCTCTTTACTTATGCATTTAAATATTGCTATATTGTGATAAAACGTTTTTCAAAATGAGAAAAACCCGTTTTGGCAAAGTTTCTCGAGGCATGTCATCTTAATCTTTCGAATCCGCTCTTCCTGAAGTCTGTATCATTCTTCTCGGATTGTTAAAATCGATGTCTAGAACTAAGGGGTATTAAGCAACCTACGGGTTCTCCTTCGGAACTGGTCGGTTGATCTCGAAAGTTTTTAGATCACAAGTTTTCGTGAAATTTTCTAAGGCGAAGATTTTTAAAAGGCAATTATTTTTTAAAATTGGTAATAAGCTATTCAACCCCCCCCCCCCCCTTAAGCTTATTAATACGTCATATCGGACCTAACAAATTTGTATTAGTACATGCATCTACTATTGATAGTGACATACTGCACGTAAGTGAGAAGGATACACACAACTATTACAATATATATAAATTCAGTTTCAACGTGTATGACTTAGCAAAATTAGGTGTATGTTTCTTTGATATTAATTAACAAGGTGAAATATAATTATGCTACATCAATGGCAGCACTACAAACTTAGCTAGAATAATTGCATAATAAGTAATTGTACAAATTAACCAAATTAGAATAATCCGAAAGGAACATGACAGCAATTAGTCCTTAATTGCCTACAACGATTTGGTAAAAGCATGATTCAAACAATGTTATCCATGAAGACCATGAAATTAATAATACAAATCAAAAAAATAAATAGAAGTAAGCACAAAACCTACTTGAATAAGAACCGAGATATCAAAACCGAGATGAAATAAAAAGTCCAGTAGAAACGAAACCCCACTTAAATAAACCCCACTTGAATAAGCCCCACTTGAAAAATCCCTAATTGAAGCTTGAAGCAAAAACCCAATTCAAGAAGCCATGACTAAAGAATCCTAAATCTATTTGTATGAAACCTAAGCCCTTTCAACTCTGTGTAAAATCCAATTGAACGGAACCCCAATCGAAACCCTAACTAAATAAGCCCGCTGGATCGGCAAGATAAATGAAACTTGAACAAACCCCAAATCTTGAAAACCCTCTTTCTTGAAGAACCGATATGTTGACAGCCAGAGAAACAGAGCCGCTACTTTGAGAGAGAGAGAGAGAGAGAGAGGCAAGTATGTGTTTGTGTGGTAGTTTGTCTAAATAATTGTCAATTTTGTTCAATAAAATTTCTTCAAAAAACAAGGCGGCAATTTTGCAGCTTCTACATTTTCACTCCCCGCCCCTTCATCTTAACCCTTCCTTTCATGTGTATTTTTTTTTTCAATTAAAATTATTGTTTTCATAATATTTTGGTTGTTTTATATTTGTTAAAAATATTGTACTTTAAAAATAATATCATAGATCACTCCATTAATGAATTTTTAATTTTAGAAATTTAAAATAATTTTTTTAATATGCATTCATTTTTGTGTAAAATATTTTTTTTTAAATAATTTATTATCTTTTAATAGTTGTATCTTTTTTAAATTATTAAAACATATATTATTTTTACTATAAAATCGTAACTCAATCTATTAGAACACTGCTAATTTCTAAATTTATTAGCACACTTCTAATTTTTATAAAAATGATAATTTACAAATGTAATAATCCTTCTACTCACAAATGTGTAAGGTGATTATAAAAATGTCAATATTGACTCTAATAATAAACTTCGAAAATTTAAATTATATGTTTTTCAAATTAAATCATTTTAATTCACAATAATTATTTATTTCAATTTTTTTGTTAATAAAGTTGTGTTTAAAGCATATTAACTGCAACACTTCACCAGGGTTGCAACTTGCTATCTTTCTTATAGCTACGGAAACACCATGTTTCATTACAGCAACACCAAAAAACAATGTTGCAGTAGGCATCAATTTTAGAGCTACTACAACGTTTTTTAAGGCAACACAGAAAAAAGGTTGCTGAAAGCCATCTATGGCATAGTGCTAGTTCAGGAATCTCTAGCCAGAGTGAATGAAATTAGAAAGAAGTTTCTAATTTTCATTAAAAGGAACTAAGCATAATAAATAGGAAATCATATGATTAAATTAGATAGGCTTGACACAAGATCCATGCCTTGTATTTAATCGGGACATTGTAGGGTAGAATGAATTGATTGTACAGGAACCATTCACTGACTAGGTTCTAGGTATTCTAAGCAGTGAATTCATATTATCCGGATAGTCGCGATATGTAGTGAAGTATCACTCACGATGTAGAATAAATATGATTAATTATTTAATTAATTATATTTAATGAATTAGAAGAATTCATATAAATGATAATAAAATAGTTTTATTATTATTTATTTCTACTACCGAATTAATATTGAACCTACAGGGTCACACAATAAAAGAGACTGATTTATTGGTGGATGAATTAATTAATAATGGCTATTAATTTTTTATTTGTGAAATAAATAATTAATTAGCAATTTTATAATTGGTTAAATAATATTTAATTGATTATAAATTAATTAAGATAAGTTCTTAATATTATTAATTAAGGATTTGATTTAAAAAATTTAAATCAAGTGAGAGAATTATTTTCTAAAGTGTTTAGAAAAAGAATTATGATTAAAAGAGTTTTTAATCATATTTAATTGATTAATGAGATTAATTGATTTGTGGAGTTAATAATTATATTATTTTATAGGAAAAATTCAATTGAAATTTTTGCCTATAAATATATCATTATAAGCCCTCAAAGCCTTAACCCTATTTTACAACACGTAAAAAAAAGAGGCAACCCTAATTCTCTCTCAACCTCTTCCTCTCTCATTTAATTAAGTTTCTTGGTGGATACTTGTGGAGTGCTTCACACACTGAGAAGCAGCTTCAAGGAGTCCTTTATCATCATCATCGATCAGTTTTAAAGGTTACAACTCGATCTTATACTTATATCTATGAATCGTATGCGTTATATATGCTATATATATGTTATAAATTGTGATTTATGCTTCCATATATGCGATAAATTCCTTCAATGGTATCAGAGCAGGTTTGTATGCATATAGATTCATCTGTAAATTTCCAGATTTTTATATGATGTATGAATTTATTACGGATTTTACAAGTTTATTTTGATTTAATTATGAATTAATTCGAAATAAATTTTTCTTTGATATTTGACTGTTGATCTGAGTTGAACAATTGTTGTAGATCGTCTGGACATTTTTCTCATAATTTTTTGATGTGTAGATTAATTATTATGAATTTTTGAAAATTGTTTTCAATTAAATTCATATAATTAATTCAAATCTGATTTGAATTATATGATTGAATATTTGATTATTGCACGGAAAATAAAGTACTTGATTCTGATGTGAGACACCTGACAAGAGTACGCTGCTGTTGTCTGTTCTTTCGGTTGCGTGAGTGTGACGGTGGGACTGCTGGGACAGGGGAGTAACGCATACTGAGTATGCGTTACAGGTCTAAAATTGGTTTAAGCCTATAACGCATACAGGACATGCGTGATATGTCAGTGCGCAGTTCCTGAATTCGTTACTGACCTGATGCTGACGAGCACGCCGTTGCTTGCTTTCTTCTTCGGGCTTTTCCGGGAGCCTGGAAGCTCCGTTTAGGACGTGCAATATATCGTTAGATTCATTTTTCCGAAACGGATCTAATGGAGTGGTCAAATATTTTTTATATATTAGTTTTGAATTGTTTATATTCCCAAAAGTGCTTTAAAGCATGTTTTAATTATTTTAATTGCTTCTAAATACTATAATAAATCCATACATCAAGATATCATTGTGTCACATGATATTACTTGCATGCTTACTTGATTATTTATATTTATATATAAGATATATGCCTATGTTTACCATGCGATGATAGATATAGGTGAACTTAAATCAAAATAAGGCGTGCTCTAGAAAATCTGGAATTGGAATCATTTCTTGCCTTTACAATAATATTATGAATACAATCACGAGATTCTTGTGTTTGTGAAACACGTAATTAAATATGAATTTTCAATATTGAGAGAAAGGATGCTTCTGTCAAAAACAGATTTCTATCTGTAAGAAAGGGGGTATTAAGTGACGCCTCTTGACAATGCTCCCCCCACGATCTGGGAATCATCCAATTATCTATTATTGATTTGAAATATTTAATTTAAAAGGAAGAATCTCTTTATAATATGATTATGATTGTAACATAATATAATCCCTCTAAAATTAAATAATATCAAGTAGTAATTGGCCAATGACACAACGGACTTGTTTCGGTCATAGCCTTCCAACATGGTAGAAAGTAGTTCTTATTTTTGAATCATTATCGTTTCGTGCTACAGCCGAGGGCTTTGATTTCAAAATAAGAAATACTTGCTATTACATAGAGATGTGTACAATGAGTTAGAATCTAATGGTCGTTATATACTACAGTCGTGGGCTGTTGGAGACTGATTCAATTGTACGAAATGTTGGGTTAGACTTGACTTAGAATATTGAGTTTGTCGTGCTACATCCGTGACTCAATTATTCAAGAGGCTAAAGTTTTATTAGGGAATAAAATGAGATGTAATTGACAAGAGTTGTCTGCCTACTGAACATCACATGGCATTTCGTGCTACAGCCGAGGTTGTGTGATGGAATGTAGGATCCCTATTCCCACTAGCATTATGAGTGCTTAGTTATACATTTAGAGGGTTGTCTAACTTAGATAAAACAGTGGGAGCTGCCAATGAATAAAGACTTGATTCATTTGGTATAAAAATAATGAAATTAATTATATGCTAATGTTGTTATGTGTTTACATTTTCAGAATCTATACATATCATGTCTTCTGCACTATCACTTCGTAGCATACTTGATGCTAATAAGTTGACTGGTCCCAACTTTGTTGATCGGCTTCGAAGCTTGAGAATTGTTCTCAAGTCTGAGAAGTTGGACTATGTGCTAAACTCACCATTGCCTAAAACCCCTTCGGAAGATGCACCTTATGAGGAGCATCAACTCTATCGTTCTTGGATGGATGAGGCAAATGTTGCCCAATGTATAATGTTCACATTTATGAACTCTGAGCTTCAAAGGCAACATGAGCAAATGGATGCTTCCACTATACAAGTACATCTACAAGAGTTGTATGATGTAGAGGGGAGGACAGCTCGATATGAGATATCAAAAGAGCTATTCCGATGTAAGATGGTAGAGGGGGCATCTGTGAATGACCATGTGCTCAAGATGATCAATTTGATTGAACGTTTGGGGCAACTTTGGTTTTGTCATGGATGGGGAGCTAAGCTAAGACTTGGTCTTGCAATCGCTTCCAGATTCGTTCTCGTAGTTTGTTGTGAACTTTCACATGAATAAGATGGATGAGATGGATGTTAGCTTGCCTGAACTCCATAACATGTTGAAAATTGCTGAGTCGAACTTTCCTTCAAAGAAGAGTTCTGTTCTTCTTATTGGTGAAGGCTCTACTTCCAAGAAAAGGAAGAGGACCCCTCCCAAGAAGAAGAAGGGTGGTAAGAAGCCTAATCCTGCAAAGGCTAAAGAAGACCCCAAGAGCAAAGCTGTTTGCTTCCACTGTAACAAGGTGGGTCATTGGAAGAGGAATTTCAAGGCTTACCTTGCAGAGATGAAAAAGAAGAAGGCTAGTGAGACAACCGCTTCTGATTCAGGTATGTTCATGATCGAAGTGAATTTGTCACTAAGTCCAAATTCTACTTGGGTATTAGATACCGCCTGTGGTTCTCATATTTGCAATTCTTTGCAAGGACTAAGGGGAAGTAGGACTCTTGAAGAAGATGAAGTGATTCTACGAATGGGCAATGGAGCAAGAGTTGCAGCCATAGCTGTAGGATCATTTAGTTCACATATGCCTACGGGCAAGACTATTATTTTGAATAATTGTTATTACATTCCCTCAATTATGAGGAATATTGTTTCTATCCCTATGTTGGATTCGGATGGTTTTTTATTTATTATTAAGAATAATGAATGTTCTATTCTTAGAGATAATGTTCTTTATGGTGGTGGTACTTCGAATAATGGTTTGTATGTATGTGACTTAGATAATAATTTACTTGCGATTGAACAAACCAATAAAAGAAAAAGAGATGATGAAAAATCCGACTTATTTATGGCATTGTAGGCTAGGTCATATTATTGAGAAAAGATTACGTTCATTGCATAAGGATGGGTTACTTGAACCATTTGATTTTGAATCATATCCAGTATGCGAATCTTGTCTCATGGGTAAGATGACAAAATCTCCATTTACTGGGCATGGAGAGAGAGCTGCAGAGGTGTTAAGGTTGGTACACACAGATGTATGTGTTGGGACAATCAGATCGTGGCCCTGCGATTTATGATACAATAAATTAACGAGTACGAACAGAAAATTAACCTTAATCGCTAGGGCGCAAGCGATTCAAGTCCACGTCTTCTGCTGTATTCCTTGATTCCCCATGAGCGAAGTGTGGCCTTCGCTCCCAAGTTTTGCCTCTCTTCTTCCTTCAAGGTGGCTGCCTCCAAAAACCCTAATGTTTTTTTCCACCAGCCTCAGCAAGAAGAGAATATGAATATATATAGGCTACAGCAGGGATCATGGATAACTAGGTTAGGCCTCCCAATGACATTCTGGGCCTAGCCCAATGTCATTAAATATTAATTCACTCCACTAAAGAATTAATATTTACACTGCCTTTCCTAATACAGTAATTTAATTAATTAATTCGGTTCCAATATTATTTGCTTATTAAATTCCCCATGTTTAAAATCTCGCATGTCCATTAATTAAATAAATTACTAATAATTCATTTAATTAATATCTGTTATCCTTGATCATCCACTCAACCTTTATTTAATTATGCCGAAATAAATCCACCTGCAGGGTTTCACATAATTAAATCTTTTTGAGCTTTCAAGGGGACATCATTAACCCGAATATTATCAGGACATGGATTCCTTTTATAAATAATATTCACCATGTATATAATTCCATCACCCAAAATATATTGATATAATTCAAAAGAATTATTTCATATATAAATCAAAGCATGTAAATAATATACACGTGTCAATTGCTATATCGGGATTAAGAACCTAAGCATTAATAATAACATACAATCTTAGTTCTCTTTCTTAATCAGTATAAGGGAACAATTCTAAATTTGACCCTGTTCAATATACACAAAGTATACTAGTATTATTTATTAGTCAATATAAACTAATCTAAATAATACTACAGCCATACCAGTGGATTGTCCAACACCACCTGTGTTGTGAACCTTATTATATTATATTATATTATTTAACAATCTAATATTCTGTATCCCATTTGATACTAGATTGTCCACAATATAATATTAGACAGCATGTAAACATTTAAATGATTCTCAATAAAACTGGCCAGAAATAAATGGATATACTTCAAATAAATATTTTCAGTATACACTAACAATCTCCCACTTATACTCAAAATATTCTATGAGTATATCAGTGTTTATTTAATCCACTATTACACAAAAAACTATGTGTCCATCCATCTGACTCCTATCTCTTCCACATGCCTGTCAAAAACCTTGGTTGGCAAGCTCTTTGTGAAAGGATCTGCTCGGTTGCCTTCTGATAATATGTGAGCCACAACTATATCTCCTAGCTTTACAATTCCTCGTATGAGATGATACTTACGTTCAATATGTTTAGCTGCTTTGTGATCTCGCGGTTCCTTCGAATTTGCCACAGCACCAGTGTTATCACAATACACTGTCAAGCTCCTAGGCAAATTGGGTACCACATCCTAGTCCAAAAGGAAGTTCCTGAACCATACAGCCTCCTTTGCAGCCTCAGAGGCCGCCACGTACTCGGCTTCCATGGTAGAGTCTGCAATGCATTTCTGCTTTACACTCCTCCATATAACGGCTCCACCTCCCAAAGTAAAAACATATCCCGAGGTTGATTTCCTCTTATCCCTATCTGATTGAAAATCTGAATCAGTATATCCAAAAGGAAATAGATCTGAGGCCTTGTAAATTAACATATACTCCTTAGTCCTTCTCAGGTACTTGAGTATAGTTTTTACTGCACTCAAATGTTCCTGACCTGGGTTTGACTGATATCTACTAACCATGCCTATAGCAAAGCAGATGTCAGGCCTCGTACATAACATATCATACATTAAGCTTCCAAATGCCGAAGCATAAGGAACTGCTTTCATGCTCTCTATATCCTTAGGTGTCGAAGGACACTGCTCCTTGGATAGAAAAACTCCATGCTTAAAAGGTAGAAAACCTTTCTTAGAGTTCTGCATGTTAAAACGAGCTAATACTTCATCAATGTAGGGCTCTTGAGATAAATCCAACATCCTTTTCTTGCGATCCCTTATTACTTTGATCCCAAGGATGTATGCCGCTTCACCTAAGTCCTTCATGTCAAATTGTTTGAACAACCATGCCTTTACTGATGACAACATCTCAACATTGTTTCCAATGAGTAAAATGTCATCTACATATAGTACTAGAAAAACCACTGCATTACCCTCACTCCTCTTATACACGCATGACTCGCTTGGACTTTGATCAAATCCATATGACTGGACTTCATGATCAAAACGAATATTCCAGTCCCTAGAAGCTTGTTTTAGTCCATAAATATACCTCTTAAGCTTACATACAAGATGCTCTTGGCCTTCCTTAATGAATCCTTTTGGTTGCTGCATATAGATGGTTTCCTCAAGACTTCAATTAAGGAAAGCTGTCTTGACATCCATTTGCCAAATCTCATAATTGAGATGAGCTGGTATAGATAAAAGAATCTGGATCGACTTAAGCATAACAACCGGAGAAAAGGTTTCCTCATAATCGATCCCTTCTTTCTGAGTATACCCTTTCGCAACAAGTCGTGCTTTCCAGGCTTTCACCTTTTTGTCAGATCCTCTTTTCTTCTTGTAGATCCACATACATCCAATGGGTTTTACTCCTTTGGTTGGTTCCACGAGCTCCCAAACTTGATTTGAATACATAGATTCCATCTCAGATTCCATTGCCTTTTGCCATAGATCTGCATCTTTATCTAGAATTGCCTCTTCGTATGTCCTGAGATCCTCATCATGTTCGCCAGAGACCAAGTCCGAGGACTCTCCCAAAAACATGAATCTATCTGGTTGTTGAACAACCCTCCCACTATGACGAGGCACTGGTGTAGTATTAGTGTCAAGTTGTGCATTTTCTTGTGGTTGTTCTAGTTGTACTATTGGCACTTGGGGATTATCTATTCCTCCTACTAGTTCCTCTAAAACGATACTACTCATGGGTTTATGATTCATAATATAGTCTACCTCTAAGAATCTAGCATTGGTGCTAACAATGATATCTCGATCCCTAGGACTATAAAATGAATAACCTTTCGTTCCCATGGGATAGCCTACAAACAGCCTTACTTCTGTACGAGATTCTAACTTGGTCGCGTTCTTGTTCAGCACATGTGCTGGACAACCCCAAATCCGAATATGTCTTAGACTTGGTTTGCTACCAGTCCACAATTCTATTAGAGTCTTGGGAATCGACTTAGAAGGCACCAAGTTTAGAAGGTAAGCCGCTGTTTCTATGGCATATCACCAAAACGACTTGGGTAAATCTGAATAATTCATCACCGATCTAACACTCTCTAAAAAAGTCTGATTCCTTCTTTCTGCTACACCATTCTGTTGAGGTGTGCCAGGTGTAGACAATCAGATCGTGGCCCTGTGATTTATGATACAATAAATTAACGAGTACGAACAAAAAATTAACCTTAATCGCTACGGCGCAAGCGATTCAAGTCCACGTCTTCTGCTGTATTCCTTGATTCCCCTTGAGCGAAGTGTGGCCTTCGTGCTCCCAAGTTTTGCCTCTCTTCTTGCTTCAAGGTGGCTGCCTCCAAAAACCCTAATGTTTTTTTCCACCAGCCTCAGCAAGAAGAGAATATGAATATATATAGGCTACAGCAGAGATCATGGATAACTAGGTTAGGCCTCCCAATGACATACTGGGCCTATCCCAATGTCATTAAATATTAATTCACTCCACTAAAGAATTAATATTTGCACTTCCTTTCCTAATACCGTAATTTAATTAATTAATTCGGTTTCAAAATTATTTGCTTATTAAATTCCCCATGTTTAAAATATCGCATGTCCATTAATTAAATAAATTACTGATAATTCATTTAATTAATATCTTTTATCCTTGATCATCCACTCAACCTTTATTTAATTATGCCGGAATAAATCCACCTGCAGGGTTTCACATAATTAAATCTTTTTGAGCTTTCAAGGGGACATCATTAACCCGAATATAATCAGGACATGGATTCCTTTTATAAATAATATTCACCATGTATATAATTCCATCACCCAAAATATATTGATATAATTCAAAAGAATTATTTCATATATAAATCAAAGCATGTAAATAATATACACGTGTCAACTACTATATCGGGATTAAGAACCTAAGCATTAATAATAACATAGAATCTTAGTTCTCTTTCTTAATTAGTATAAGGGAACAATTCTAAATTTGATCATGTTCAATATACACAAAGTATACTAGTATTATTTATTAGTCAATATAAACTAATCTAAATAATACTACAGCCATACCAGTGGATTGTCCAACGCCACCTGTGCTGTGAACCTTATTATATTATATAAACCGTATTTAACAATCTAATATTCTGTATCCCATTTGATACTAGATTTTCCACAAAATATATATTAGACAGCATGTAAACATTTAAATGATTCTCAATAAAACTGGCCAGAAATAAATGTATATACTTCAAATAAATATTTTCAGTATACACTAACAGTATGTGGACCAATGTCAACACATGCTGTGGGAGGATTTTCGTACTTCACTACTTTCACGGATGATCGATCCAGATTTGGACATGTGTATTTAATGAAATACAAGTTCGAAGCTTTTGAAAAGTTTAAAGAGTATAGAAATGAAGTAGAAAAACAAAACCAAAAAGAGTATTAAAGTTCTTCGATCAGATCGAGGAGGTGAATATTTAAGTGGGGAGTTTTTGGATTATCTCAAAGAAAATGGTATACTATCTCAATGGACACCTCCAACAACTCGACAATTGAATGGAGTGTCTGAAAGGAGGAACCGAACTTTGTTGGACATGGTTCGATCCATGATGAGTTATACCGATCTTCCAGTATACCTTCGGGGTTATGCCATACAAACTTCAGCATATTTACTGAATAAGGTACCTTCCAAATCTGTTCCTACAACTCCATATAAGATTTGAAAAGAAAAAAAAACAAGTCTTAAACATGTTAAGATTTGGGGATGTCCAGCTTATGTCAAGAAGCTTGAATCTGAAAACCTGGAATTTAGATCCGTAAAATGTAGGTTTATGGGATATCCTCAGGAGACTTTGGGATATTACTTCTAGACCGATCAAAGGGTGTTTGTTTCTAGACATGCGACCTTCTTGGAGAAACAATTTATCCTTGAAAGAAATAATGGGAGCAAAATTGAACTTGATGAAGTTCAAGAAGCACAAACTACTACGGTTCAAGAGGAAGTACCTGTTCAGAAAGAACAACCTTCTGTAGAACAGTCTGTGCGTAGGTCAAATAAAGTGTCTCGTCAACCTAAGAGGTATTACGGCCTTGTCATTGAGAATGACAATGAGTTGATGCTCGTTGATGATGAAGATCCTATGACCTACAACGAGGCTATGAGTTGTGAAGACTCAGAGAAATGGCATAGTGCCATGAAATCCGAAATGGAATCTATGTATGCCAACCAAGTGTGGACTTTGGTTGAGGCACCAAAAGGTGTAAAGCCTATCGGGTGTAAGTGGGTATATGAAAGAAATATTGGAGCAGATGGCCAGGTGGAGACCTATAAGACCAGGCTTGTGGCAAAAGAATTAAAAAAAAGACAAGGGATTGTGTTAGGCCGAATGCACAAATATAATCAAGTTTGTATAAGAGAATAACAATTAACACACGTTTAAATCAAAAACTGTATGGAATTAACAACTCCTCTCTCAGTGATGTAAAATATCACAGAGAGCTGCTTAGGTTACAATGGAATGATAATTCGTTTCACGATACCCTTCTAGGGTTAACCTAACTGTATTTATAAAGATATACAGCTACAGTACAATCGATAATTGATACTCCTATAAATCAGCTATACAAATGTTATCAATTATGATTGCTACGCGTCTTCTTAGTCAATACAATGTCTTCGACAGCTATCCAATCTTCAAAGATATTGCTTCCATAATTATCTTCAATTATTCTTCAAAGTCTGATAATGACCAGTAGACGCTTCCTCTTGACAGAGTTTAGCAAACTCTGTCGTGCTTCCAACTATCAGAGTTTAATTAAACTCTGACCGCTTCCAGCTTCCAGTTAAACTCTGATGAATCACTGTAACACTTAAACACTGACATTATTCACATCAATTATATTTAACAATCTCCCCCAACTTGTTCATTAGCAAAATGCACAAGTTAATAATAATTGATGATGTCAAAACTAATTAAACAGATACAGTGTTTAATAAATAATCAGAGTTTAAACTTCTACTTAAACAAAATTTACAGAAAACAAGAAATACTTACAGAGCTTTATTTACTTAATTTCCTCAACATCTGGTGTTGATCTAAGATAGTCTATAAGTAATCTTCTCTCTGCATTCTCGAGTTCTATCTGCATGATCTTCTTAATATCTCTAAGTTCAAGATCATCTTCACCAGTCTGATAGATTGCAGATCTCAGAGAATATATTTTGTTCTTCCTCATTTCATTACCCAGTCTGATGAAGTGTGCTTTCTCTGACTCTGGATTAAAATCTAACACAGTTATACCCAGATCTGTCTTCAATCGAGTACTATTTTTCTTCATCTCAACAATCTTTCCATGATAATCTCTGTACTTCAGAACATACTCACTTGTGTATCTTGTACCACTAATTGCCTTAGCTTTCACCATCTTATTTCTTAGCATATTAGCAGCTTGCTGAGTCCTTTGATTTTTCACTTTGAAGAGATATAGAACATATTCCAATTCTTCCCATAGCTTCAGATCAATGTCATTCTCACCAACTTTATACACAGTTCCATCAGCCATGAAATACAGCAGAAAATCTTTATTCAAACTCCTCTGATGAATCAACTACACTGACTCCAATCTGTCCAAACTCTCCTGTGGAACACCTTGTCCTGGAACAGCCAGTGATGAAGGATCTAGAGGACTAGTATTCACTCTAATTTCTTTATGTGAGCCCAATCCAGATGTATCTCGACTTTGCTTTGACAAAGCTCTACCTTGTAGAAAATCAGTACCTCCAGTCTTCAGAGTTTGATCAGGAATAGTTGGCTTTGCAAAGAACATTTGCATCTGAGTAGACAATGGTTTCTGTACAACTTGTGTAGCAACAGAGGTTGTATCCACTTTCTTCGAAACCTTTTCTTCTTCAATAATCTTTCCTTTCAACTTCAGTTTAGCATCTTCTGTTGGTTTCCTAGACAATGATAAATTTTGATCAGCACCAACATTTTCTTTAATAACAATGCCTTTTAGAACAGGCCTAGGAGCTTTCTCATTCTTCTTTAACTTTCCAGACTTTAAAGCTTTTTGATATTCTTCTTGTAAATTCTTCTCTTCAGATTGAATGTCTTCAATTGTAACTCCTTCTTCATTCTCTTCCAGAAACAATCTTGTAGCCAATTCTTCATCTGTCTGTGGATTGTCAGTGAATAACAAGCTCTTGGTCTTTGAAGTACCCTGAGCATCAGTATTTATTCCATCAGACTTTGTAGATGACTTTCCAGATCTCAGACTTATACCTTTACCAGGTTTTGATCTCTTTTGGTCATTTGCTCCTCCATCTTCATCATCATCCTTCTTAGGCAGAGTTTGAGATTGCTTGCATTTGAACTTAGCAACTCTCTCCCCCTTTTTGACATCATCAGGAATCAGTATACTTGTGATCAATTCCAATGAGGTAGCAATAGAGTCAATCTTACCAGACAAGACAGTTAGATTCTCTTCCACTTTACTTAGCCTTTTAAGCATAGCTTCCTGATCTTTAGAAAAAGTCTGAAACTTCATTTTAGTATCTCTCTGCAGAGTTATGTCTTTTTGAACAATTTCAGCTCGTAGATCAGTTATCGCTTGTTGAGAATCATCAAACCTGTTATTCAGAGTCTTGATTTGAACAACAATGGCTTGCAAACATGAAAGAATCTCTGGATTGGAAATCTTTGTAGCAGTGCTATGCACAAAAGCAGCTGCTCTTCCAGCTGGAAAAATGCAATCCTCCTTATGCCAATTCTCTAAGAATTTGGCAAAATATCCTGCTCCAATTTCACGTTGTGAAGGTCCAGAAAAATCAGTTTTCTTTCCATCAGTTTGTACTGGTTGTCTCTGAAAAGAATTAGACTCAGTACTTCCTTCAGCTTCAACATTAATTTCAGCATTTGCATTTTCAATTGGGTCAGACTCAGCAATATTTACTGCAGCTTCAACTTTTTCAGCAGGATTCTCTGCAACTTCAATATTCTCAGCAAAAATCTCCTCAATATTCTCTGCAATTTGCTCTCCAGCTTCAACAGACTTTGCAAGAACTTCATCCACAGGCTCAGAAATTACAGCCTTGGTTGGTTGATCAATTTCTTCACCTTGTTCAGTAACTTGGTGAGCATCAGAGAATAATGCAGTATGTGTTGCTACTGTTTCATCAAGTACCACAGTAGGTTGATCAGCTACACCAGTTTCTTCAGAATGAGCAACAACAGGTGATAAGATAGGAACTTCAATGTCATCAGAGAATGGAATAAATGACTCAGCAAAAACATCCATATCAGCAAAACCATCTCTGTTTTCCACATCCATCTGTACATCTTCAGTTGGCTTTACAGCTTCTTCTGCAATATCTATCTCAACAGTAGGTATCTCCTTAGAATTCACCTCTGGAGCTTCAACATTTGTCTCTTCATCTGACTCATCAAGTAACAACCTTCTCCTCTTTGATTTAGGCACCTCAGCTGCCACTTCTTCTTCAGCAGAGTTTGAGAAATCAGACCTTTTTACTCTTACTTTCTTATCCCTGATAGCTTTGTGCTTTGTTCTACCTCCACGCTTTGGTTTAGCCTGTGTAGGTGGTGAATTTTGTTCAGTGTTTGGCTCATTGATTTGAGGTTGAGGTTGAGTTTGAGTTGGTTGAATTTGTTCAGCGTTTGACTCATCATGTTCAGTTTGAGAGGGTTGAGATTGTGGTTCAGTATTTGTAGGAGGTTCAGTGTTTGCAGGTGGGGCAGGCTCAGGCTGTTGTGGTTCTTGAGGTTGATTTAAGAAATTTTGAAGAGCAAGAGGCAAAATCAAGGCAGGTACTTAATCCTTGTTTGCATCCTTGTTGGTCAAATCAGAGAATACTCTCTTATGAACCTTAAAGGCCTCAATAACATCTTCCTCGGAAATTTCAACATTAGGTACACAAGCAGAGAATATTAATTGACAAAATCTAGAAAAATAAACAGTTGTACTAGACTCTGACAATCTTTCACCAAAATTCATCAAGACAAGTCTACCAAAATCAAAATTACTTCCATAAAGAAGAGAATACCCGATTTGAAGACTGTTAGTAGGAATAGCATCCCAATTAGTGACTTTCTTTCCAAACGCTCTTGTGATGCAATCGAAAAAGAAACTCCACTCCTTCCTCAAAAATGGCTATTTTACTTGACCAAGTTTCTCTAAAGGACCTGAATACCCAATCTGCTGCAACATCTCTTTGAGATATCTTTCACCAACAACACTGTATGTAGAGTGTGTTTCAAAACCAAAAGTTTCTCTAACCGTCGTTGGAGTAATGACATACTCTGTTTCCTCATATGTGAAAATAATTGACGGAGTTCCATTCTCTTCTCCATCATCATAAGTAGATCTCTGCCAGAAAGTAATAATCTGTGCAGCAGAGAGTTTTGTTGGTTCGATTAAGGCTGTTCCAATCTCCGAATCCCGCAAGAAATTTTGAATTAGATGAAACGCCTCAGGAACGTTCGCATTATTCAACGGTACTGCAGAGTTGTTAGGCACAAACACTAACCCTCGAGTGGTAAAAGCTTTGGTGGCCATGAGATTAGAAGAAGATATCAGTGAAAAAGAGATGTATGAAAGGTGTTTATGAAAATGTGCAAGTGAAAGAACAAGTAACTGTGAGTGGTTGTGTGCAAAGAGAATAACCGCTTATGTAAAAATGATTAGATTTGTAATTAAAAATTAAAACCCAATCGTTTTAAAAATTAATACACTCAACCAGTTCCTTATTTAATGTGTGAGTGGGACACGTGGCATACATGCAATAAAAGTACTGTGCACGTTCAGTAATTGTGGCAATAATTACTGTTACTTTCTCTCCCTTTTTTTTAATACACTTAAGTACTCTAATACTCATTAACATTTGGCAATTATTTATTTCATTTTTCAAAAACTCTTTTTACCCCAAGTATGTAAATTTTCTGAAATAAAAAAATTACCTTAGAGTACTAGACAAAATTCATCAGTATTGTCAATTCTCCAACTTTATTTCCATAACCCTTTCAAAGACTGCACAGTTGTGAATTTATGTGTGTGTATAGCAGAGTTTACTAATTCAATATTTAGAGCATCTAATTTTTCATAAAATCCATAAAATAAATCAGTAAACACTGTTTGCACAAACTCTCATAGTAAACACTTAATGTCTGATGAATGCTAAACTCTGTAGTAAATAATTGATATACAGTAACTCTGAACTAAATTATACCCCCCTTCTAACTATTTTTTTTTTTGTTTCTCCAGTAATCAGAGGTTGGAACTAGTCACCAAAAATCCTATAATTTTTGCCCTTATCTTTTTGATAAGTTCCTGGTCTTCCTAGTCTTTGACTAGTCACCAAAAATTAGAGAATTTTAGCCCTTACTATTTACTAGAAAGTTCCTGGGTCGTCCTAGACACAACATAATCTCAAAGGAGTTCTAACAGTCTATATACATTTGCTTTGGGGGTAGACTAATAACAGAATCTGACTTAACAGAGTTTAACAAACAGAGTTTAGAAGTCATCAACATCAGAAGTTGGTCATGAGAGGCAATGCACACAGTATTTACAGACTCAGAGTTTAGGATAGATAAAGTAAGAGATGCTATAAATATGGAAACAGTATCATGCTGTGTTAATTTTCTGCACAGTCTAAGATCAGATCACAAATAACTTAGAGGGATTCATGATTAATTACTGAGAATCATGCTTTATACAGATTTCTTCATCGGTATTTATGTTCAGACAATAACATTATCAGAGTTTATCAGAGTTTATCCAACATTTCAACAGTGTAAGACCTACAGAGTATTCTAACAGTTGTATTACCACATCAAGGTATACTAATCACAGAAACATGAGCAACATAGTAAAGTTTGAGTCTAACCAGTTTCTCTAATCGAAACCAGAGATCTTTCCTAGTTCATTTACTAGCCTTGTAAATGTAGCTTCACTCAATGGATTGGTGAATATGTCTGCAAGCTGTTGTTCTGTAGACACAAAATAAAGCTCAATATTTCCTTCCTCTACATGTTCTCTGATAAAATGGTACCTTATGCTGATGTGCTTGGTCATTAAATGTTGTACTGGATTACCTTTCATAGCAATAGCACTTTCATTATCACAGAAAATATGTATTTTACTGTACCTTAATCCATAATCCAGTAATTGATTCTTCATCTACAGAATCTGTGCACAACAGCTACCAGCCGCAATATACTCTGCTTCAGCTGTAGATGTAGAAATTGATTTCTGTTTCTTGCTGTACCAAGAAACAAGTCTGTCACCCAGAAATTGACAACTACCACTGGTGCTTTTTCTGTCTATCTTACAGCCTGCAAAGTCTGCATCAGAGTAACCAAGTAGCTTGAAATCTGATTCTCTGGGATACCACAGACCTAAGGTTATTGTGCCCTTGAGATACTTAAAAATTCTCTTCATAGCTGTTAGATGTGGTTCTCTACGGTCTGCCGGAAACCTTGCACAGAGACAAGTTGCATACATGATGTCAGGTCTACTTGTTGTTAGATAAAGAAGAGACCCTATCATGCCTCTGTAGCTTATCATATCTACTGGAGCTCCTTTGTCTTTGTCCAACTTTGTTGCTGTTACCATGGGAGTTGTTGCAGATGAACAGTCAAGCATACCAAATTTCTTGAGAAGATTTCTAGTATATTTTGCTTGATTTATAAAAATCCCATCATCTGTTTGCTTCACTTGTAGGCCTAGAAAATAACTAAGCTCTCCCATCTTGCTCATTTGGTACCTGGACTGCATGAGCTTGGCAAACTTCTTACAGAGTTTATCATTAGTAGACCCAAAAATTATGTCATCAACATATATCTGAACTAAAAGCAAGTCACTACCAGATTTAAAATAGAACAGGGTTTTATCAATTGTACCTCTGTTGAACCCACTTTCTAAAAGAAATTGAGCCAGAGTTTCATACCATGCTCTTGGTGCCTACTTAAGTCCATAGAGAGCCTTATCCAGTCTGTAGACATAGTCTGGATATTTGGGGTCCAAAAATCCTGGTGGTTGTTCAACAAACACTTCTTCTTCAAGCTTCCCATTCAGAAAAGCACTTTTTACATCCATCTGAAAAACCTTGAATTTCTTATGAGAGGCATATGCTAGAAAAATCCTTATTGCCTCCAATCTTGCAACTGGAGCAAAAGTTTCATCATAGTCTATTCATTCCTGTTGTGAATAGCCTTTTACCACAAGTCTAGCCTTGTTCCTTGTAACAACTCCCTCACTATCAGTTTTATTTCTGAAAACCCATCTCGTACCAACAACAGATCTATTCTTTGGTCTAGGTACAAGGGTCCATACTTCATTTCTTTCGAATTCATTTAACTCCTCTTGCATTGCTGTTATCCAATCAGCATCTTGAAGAAGTTCTTCTACCTTCTTTGGTTCAGATTTTGACAGGAATGCATGAAACAGACATTCATTTGTTGTAACACTCCTTGTCCTTACTTTCGCATCTGGATCTCCAATAATTAGATCAGGTGTATGAGATTTTGTCCATTTCCTAGCTGAAGGTAAATGACTTCTATCAGTATTTGATCCTCCCCCTTGATCCATGGTCTCCTGATTTTCTTGTTGCCTTTCATCAGTCTCTGAGGCTCCCCCTGAATTTGACTGCTCAGAGTTTGAACTGTCAGATTTTGCACTTTCAGAGTTTGAGTCATCAGAGATTGGTCCAGATTTTTCAGCTGATTCGCTTTCAGTATTTGAGTCATCATTTTGAAGTGATCCTTCATGCTCCCCCTCAACTGGTTCTCCCCTTTGTTCTGGCTGAGAAGTTTCTTCAGTGTTTATCAGTAGAGGTTCAGAGTATGCTTCAACAGAGTTTGTCGACTCAGCTTCATCAGAGTTTACTTCATCAAAGATTAATTCTTTATTTTCAAAGCGCAGTTGATCATGTTCATCTACATCTTCAAGTTTAGTTATTTTCTTGTCATCAAATGACACATGAATTGACTTCATAATTACCTTGGTTCTCAAATTATAAACTCTGAATGCCTTAGTTGACAGCGGATAACCAACAAAAATTCTTTCGTCAGCTTTTAACTCAAATTTGATCAACTGTTCAGAATGAGTTTTTAACACAAAGCATTTGCACCCAAAAATATGAAAATATTTCAGGTTAGGCTTCTTTTCCCTCACCATCTCATATGGCGTTTTTCCATGCTTGTTGATCAAAGTAGCATTTTGAGTAAAACAAGCAGTTTGAACTGCTTCTGCCCAGAAATAGGTTGGCAATTTTGCTTCATCAAGCATAGTTCTGGCAGCTTCTATCAAGGTTCTATTTTTCCTCTCAACTACACCATTTTACTGTGGTGTACCAGGTACAGAAAACTCTTGCTTCACTCCTCTATTCTTGCAGAATTCTTCCATTGTTGCATTCCTAAATTCTGTTCCATTATCACTCCTGATTATTTTGACTTTGTGTTTTGATCCTTTGTCCAGCAGCTTTACATGCTCCATCAGAGTTAATGCAGTTTCATTCTTCTTTGCTAGAAAATACACCCAAGTGAATCTGGTGTGTTCATCAACAATGACTAAAGCATATTTCTTTCTTCCAATAGACAAGACATTCACTGGTCCAAACAGATCAACATGTAGAAGATGATAAGGATCAACAATTGAAGATTCAGACTTGCTTTTGAAAGATGACTTCCTTTGTTTGGCCTTTTGACAGGAATCACACAGGCCATCAACATTTAATAACGACTTTGGGAGTCCTCTTACAAGATCCTTTCTAATCAACTCATTGATGTTGTTCAGAGTCAAATGAGAGAGTTTCTTATGCCACTTCCAACTCTCTTCACTAGACATTCTTGTTGACAGGCACACAGCTTTTCCAACAGAGTTTGTCAACAACTTTGCTTCATAGATATTATTGCGCCTGTGTCCAACTAGAACAACGTTTCCTGTAGATTTACTGATAACTTCACAGTATTCAGGTTGAAAATCTACATGATAACCTCTGTCACAGATTTGACTCATAGATAGCAGATCATGCTTGAGTCCTGGAACCAGAGCTACATTTGTGATGATGACATTTCCAAGATTGATATTGCCATATCCCAAGGTACGTCCTACGTTCCCATCTCCATAGGAAACTTTTGGGCCAGCCTTCTCCTCATACTCTGATAGCAGGGCTTTATTTCCAGTCATGTGTCCTGAACATCCACTATCCACGACTAGGGTACTCTCCCTGATTCCCTGCAATCACAAACAATCACTGAAGATCAGACTTAAGGATCTAGACTTGCTTGGATCCTTTGGCTTTCTTAACTTTGTTAGCTTTAGCAGCGGAATTCTTATTATCAGAGTTTAAGCTAACATTTTCAGAGTTTACACTTGCAGAATTAACCTTAACCCATTTCAAATTGGGCTTCAGTTCATAATAATTATGATAGATAGCATGATAATCCCTGCAAGTATAAATGGAATGCCAAGTACTTCCACAATGTTTGCATAAAGTCTATGGTTTATTTTTAACATAATCATTCTTTACTCCAAACTTGGAGGGTAAAGAATTAATGTCTTTATTTTTCCTGCAAAAACTAGCAAGATGATTAGTACTACCACAGTTATGACATGTCTTCCTTGGAGCATAAGTAGCAAACATTTGATTATAACCTTTAGTAATGCCTACTTTACCATTTCTGTTCTTCCTGGACACTTTCTGTTTCTTAACAGATTTTAACTCCTTAAGCTTATGTTTGAGTTGTTTATCTGTCATTGAACCAATATTAATCTGCTTAACACAAGTCTTAACAGCTTCCTTTTCAACTTCAGACTTAGGTTCACTTGTGCCAGTAACAAATTTTCTAGATGGAAGATGTGTTCTAATTTTGACTTTGTTTTGAAACCTAAGTTCATCTTCCTCACAGTAACCTAAACCAACTGTGTCTGACTGAAAAACCTCATGAGTGTCTTTTCCAGAATCAGTCCAAGTCTTAATTATGTGATTTGCTTTCTCCAATTCAGATTCTAGTTGCCTATATCTTCCAAGCAACTCCTGTTCTAGATAAACATCATTATCTCTTTCTTTCTGAACTTGTTGCATGTTGACAAGTTTCTCTTCAACAAATTTATTTCTTTCTTTAAGTTCAGAATTCTCAGATTTGATTCTCTCATTCTCTAAAGTCTGATCCCTATAACTGATATATAATGCCTTAAGATAAATTCTCAATTCAGATATATTATCAGTATTATAAGCATAGGTAGTTAGGGGTACCTTGTTTTCAGAATCTTAAGATTCATTCTAAATAGAGGCCATGAGAGCATAGTTAACATCCTCATCTGAGTCTGAAGTGTCTGCCCAGTCTCTGCCTTTTGTGAAGAGTGCTTTTTCAGTTTTACCCTTCTTGCACTCAGGAGCATAGTGACCCATCTCCTTACACTTGTAGCATTGAATCTCAGACTTGTCTTTCTTCCCAGATTTGGTATCCTTTCTCTCAGACTTTCTGAAACTCTTTCTGTCAGAATTTGAATCTTTCTTAGAGAACCTTTTTCCCTTCTTGAAGTTCTTGAAACCCATTTTCTTGAAGGTCTTCACCATCAAAGCAGCCATTTGCATCATTTCTTCTTCATCATCCTCGGAGTCAGATGATTCATCAATGTTTGAGTCAACATCATAATTTGATGACTCACTTTCAGAATGTATGACCAAAGCTTTTCCCTTAGCTTTCTTCCTTGATGCATCCTTCTTCAAGGGTTTTTCTTCAACCTTAAGAGCAACAGAATTTGTCTTCTTGCTTGATCTCCTGTTTCTCTGTTCCAGTTCAAGTTCATGAGTTTTAAGCAACCCATAGATTTCATCAATCTCAGTTTCAGCAAGATCATAATTATCTCTTATAGTGGTTGTCTTTACATCCCACTTTTTAGGTAGAGCAAGAAGAAATTTGAGATTTGAATCTTCTAGATCATACTCTTTATTGACCAGTGACAAATCATTGAGCAGCTTACAGAATCTGTCAAATGTTTCTGTCATGGTTTCTTCAGATTTAGCCTCAAAATGTTCATACTCCTGTGTGAGTATGTTCCTTTTGTTCTTCTTGATAGCAGCAGTTCCTTGACATTTAACTTCAAGGGCATCCCAGATTTCTTTGGCAGTTGTGCAGTTAATCACTTTGTTAGACATAACATTGTCTAATGCACTATGAAGTAGATGTCTAACCTTTGCATCCTTAGCAATAGATGAAATATCCTCAGGAGTCAGATCTTTCTTATCCTTTGGAACTGATTTAGCTTCTTGACCAGCAGTAACAACAGATAACTTTGTAGGCTTATGAGGACATTCATAAATTCTGTCAAGATATTCAGGATCTGTAGCCTCCAGAAACATGGTCATCTTCACCTTCCAGATTGAATACTCTGCCGGCCTGAGAATAGGAACCCTAATTGTCTCATAACGACTCACAGTAGTAGGTTGAGCCTTCTCAGTACTTGCACTAGAACCTGATGGAGGAGGTATCTCTGCCATTGATTATAGTTGTGTATGGATCTTAAACTGTATAAAGTAACAGATCTGCTTTGATACCAATTGTTAGGCCAAATACACAAATATAATCAAGTTTGTATGAGAGAATAACAATTAACACACGTTTAAATCAAAAACTGTATGGAATTAACAACTCCTCTCTCAGTGATGTAAAAAATCACATAGAGCTGCTTAGGTTACAATGGAATGATAATTCGTTTCACGATACCCTTATAGGGTTAACCTAACTGTATTTATAAAGATATACAGCTACAGTACAATCGATAATTGATACTCCTATAAATCAGCTATACAAATGTTATCACTTATGATTGCTACGCGTCTTCTTAGTCAATACAATGTCTTCGACAGCTATCCAATCTTCAAAGATATTGCTTCCATAATTATCTTCAATTATTCTTCAAAGTCTGATAATGACCAGTAGACGCTTCCTCCTGACAGAGTTTAGCAAACTCTGTCGAGCTTCCAACTATCAGAGTTTAATTAAACTCTGACCGCTTCCAGCTTCCAGTTAAACTATGATGAATCACTGTAATACTTAAACACTGACATTATTCACATCAATTATATTTAACAGACTGACTTTGATAAAACCTTTTCTCCTGAAGCCTTGCTTAAATCCATTCGGATTTTGCTTGCAATTGCGGCTTATTATGACTACGAGATCTGGCAAATGGACGTGAAGATGGCCTTCCTCAATAGGAAACTTGAAGAGGATATGTATATGACATAACCAGAAGGTTTCCTTTCTAAAGGAAATGAACATCTACTTTATAAACTACATCGATCCATTTATGGATTGAGGCAAGCTTCTCGAACATGGAACTTCCGTTTTGATGAGATAATCAAAGAGTTTGATTTTATCAAAAACATGGATGAACCATGCATCTACAAGAAGGCTAGTGAGAGCGCGGTGACATTTCTTATTTTGTAAATGGATGACATACTTCCTATAGGAAATGATATACTGAGGCTGCAATCAGTCAAGGTGTGTCTATCTCAGAACTTTACCATGAAGGACTTGGGAGAGGCTTCTTACATTCTTAGAATGAAGATCTATAGAGATAGACCAAAGAGAATGTTAGGCCTGACCCAAAGTACATACATCGAAAAATTGCTAAAGAGGTATAGCATGGAAAACTCCAAAAGAGGTCTCATTCCAATGAGCCATGGAGCTTCTCTTTCCAAGAAAATGTCTCCACAGACATTTGAGGAGAGAGAGCGTATGAATAAGATTCCTTATACTTCTGTAATAGGATCTATCATGTATGCGATGTTATGTACTCGGCCTGATGTTGCTCACTCACTTAGTGTGACAAGCAGATTTCTGTTCGATCCTGGTGAAGAACACTGGAAAGCAGTGAAGAACATCCTTAAGTACTAGAGAAGGACTAAGGATATTTTTCTTGTTTATGGTGGATCTGAGTTGAAAATACAGGGTTACACAGACTCTAGTTTTCAATCAGAATGTGATTATAGTTAATCCATGTCAGGGTATGTGTTTACTCTAAATGGTGGAGCTGTTAGTTGAAAGAGTTCTAAACAACCCACAACGGCTGACTCTACAGCGGAAGCAGAGTATATAGCTGCAAGTGAGGCTGCAAAAGAAGCTGTTTGGATGAAGAAATTTATTTCTGAGTTGGGAGTTGTTCCTAGCATAGGGGAGCCCATAATGTTGTATTGTGACAACAATGCGGCAATAGCAAGCTAAGGAACCAAGATCTCACAAGAGTTCCAAGCATGTCCTGCGGCGCTTTCA
Organism: Saposhnikovia divaricata; assembly: GCA_036435485.1. NCBI lineage: Eukaryota > Viridiplantae > Streptophyta > Magnoliopsida > Apiales > Apiaceae > Saposhnikovia > Saposhnikovia divaricata. The sequence goes on along the minus strand of CM071594.1, from coordinate 169,450,661 downwards.
TCTAATTAGGGAGATTGTTGAAAGAGGTGTCAATGTCGAGAGAGTTGACACACATAAGAACATAGCAGACCCATTAACAAAGCCACTTTCTCAAAATCACTTTGATCATCATAAAGAAAAAATGGGTATTAAATACCAGATTGATTGGCTTTAGTACAAGTGGGAGATTGAAAGTGAAAGTGTCCTAAACCAATCATGTATGATGAGTTAGGAAGAACTTTTATTTAATCTACTTAATTTCATTTATATTAATAAAATACTTGTTTGTTTTTATTACGGGCTTTATCTGTTTAAATTAGATGCACCTTAGTTTTGAGTAAAGCTTTTAGAATTATGATGAGATTGTAATAGTGAGATCTAAAAGATGATAACTCTAAACTTAAATAGTTCTTGGTCGTAGGATAACTAATTGGTAGTTAGTTATTCAGTAAAGATCGGTACATACTATAATTGGACGGTACAAGATTACTACTTTATCTAAATCGTCCCCGACCATATAATTGCCTAGGACCTGCTCACTATAACAATTAAACCATCCAAACACAACTCAAGATTAAAATTCCACAGAAATGCAAATTACATTAACAAAGTTAACTATTTGGAGATCACTAGAAACAGTTTCTTGACCAACTACACCTTTGCAGCAACAAATAAAACTGTTTTCCTAAAAACGCCTATTTAATCAAGAGTTGAACCAAAATTTAAAACCAGCAGCAGAATGAGGTGGCCTACTAAGCTAGTGTTACTCGGAAACAAAAAATAGAAATCAGCACCACTAGACACTCAAGAAAATGTCTTCACAGCATTACTTGTACTTAATGGAGACGTATCAAGGCTAGATGGACGCACGTGATCATAAAGATCAATAATGGACAAAAGCTATCATTCTGAACCTATCTGTTTTCACAAAATAGAGCAGGATTTTTGAGCTTTTCCCTTCTTTTTCTTTGTCTTGGGAGGCTGGAGCACAACTTTAATAGCAGCATCAAAAACACCCTTTACATTCTGCAGTTGGATATGAGAAATAACTTTATATAACTAAAGGCTGAATTTATGTGGGAGAGGACTTGTGTGCCGTTTGCAAAGATACTGATCAGCACATACCTCTTGTGTTTTTGAACTACATTCAATGTAGGAAGGTGCTCCTATTGTCTTCCTCAACTCCTCTCCCTTTAAAGTCAAAGTAAATGTTTAGTATAAGAAGACACTAGATCTAAACTTCTGACCATTTGTCATTTAAATAGAAAAAAGATAAAAATAAAAAAATAAAAAAATCAGGACTGTTACTTACTTGAGCTTGAGTTATAGGTACAGCACCAGGGTGGTCTAGAAAGAACTGCTTATCATCCCGTAGATCTGAATTTATTGTACATAAATCAGTTAGATAAACCAAGAAGATAACTTAGATATACTTTCTTACAAATCATGGCTAATCAAGAAAGAACCATAACAGAGAGAGAAGCTAATCAAGAAAGAACCATAACAGAGAGAGAAGATTCTAAGAATCATTAGGCAACTGACCGCTGCTTCTAATATTAACACAAAGATAGAGATATGTTTACATATCATAATATCCCTGATAGATTTCAATATGCAGTTAAGGACCATATTCACAGGCTACAGACACTTTTAAATGGATTCTAGATCTCCATATATTCATGTTAGCAAGACAAGCTGCTATTGATATTTATGAAAAACAATGTCGATTAGACTGGGATATTTTACCTAAATTCCCAATAGAACTATTAAAAGAATAAATTTGGAGAGAGATTTTGTCCCAACTTCAGTTCAAATAATTTAATTTCGCAATGTATATATCAAAACAAATCTATAAAAGTAATTATTTTTTAGTACATTTACATAGATACTTGTAAATTTGCTATGCCTGCAAAAGCATAGGACACTCCACAAAGGAACAGAAGTGGTTGTGTACGAATATATCAGACAAGAGATTATGACTTTTATAGCAATTAAATAAAGGTCATTACAGTTCAAAAGCAACGCTGCATAAAAATTCTTGCCTTATAAATGCACCTCCAATAGGCAATAACTGCAAGGTATCAAGACATTTAGCAGACTACTCACAAGAATTAATGATCAACTAATAGCATAATGTACATTTTCCTGTTCTCCCTCTACAATTTTACACCTTGAGATAAGTTTGTTGCTTGAGCCTTGAGGGGAGACCCGGGAATGGCTTGGTTTGGATCACACATGCAAGTGTCCCTCTCAAAAAGCTTATAGTGTGAATGAACTTGATGCATGTTACCTCAAGTGCAAGATTTCAGTGTAAGGAGCATTACAGCTAAAGCGGTGCAAGCATTGTCTTCAAAAGTTTGGCTGCATGAAGCCCTTTTTATTGAATTTATAGTTTAATATGCACTTTATGATTTTCTACACTTATCAGTTGCGTGTGAGGGTGAACAATGGCATGACATGAACTGTTAGGCCTCCCTTTAACAGCATAATATTTAACATGATACTAGCTTCATAATGCTCTCATGCATTACAATCATAAGAGCAAGTCCAATAGTGGTGCTAAAATACGTATAGCTAATGCTATATTTTGAAATCAAAAAGTGATTTTTGATGTTAAAATACTCCAATGTTTAGTTATAAAATGACACCAGACATATCCAAATAAAGCTATATTTCAACTACCTAATGTTTATATGCACAATTATGTTTGTCTTTATTACTTTAATTACCCATTTTCCCACTTGACACAGCTGCAAATGTTCTCAATGTGTCTTTTGAGATAATATATTAATATGTCAATCAATTTTTTTCTGTGTATGGCCGTCTTATATGTAGATCCATAGTAACAGGTTACAAAAATAAATTAACCTTTTTGTTGGAATTATCCATAAAATTCAGAACACAACAGCATGGCCCAATAAGTCAATAACACGACCGATATTAAGTAAGATCTTCTAGGTCGATGGGCATCAAAGTTATTCAAACTTGATATTTTTGTAATATACATAATGGCTATGGAGAAAAAGTAATATTATAAGCCTCCAAACAAATGTAGTTGAATAAAATATGCAGCATACTAATGCACAAGTACATAGTTTGTGCAAGAGATATAGGCAACAAACAATAAAGATATTTCAAAGTGTATAAATAGATGTCTACTAGGACTAAATAAGACATGGCTATAGTGGAGCAAGGTTGGATAGCCCAAGTGTTTAAGAGTTTATCCTTTGTCGACCCAGGTTATGGGTTCGATCCTCGCTCATCCCAGAGAATTGTTAGAACAAATACTCATTTGTAAGCTTATAAGCACTTCATTATCAAAAAAAAAAAAAAAAAGACATGGCTATAGTGTAATAAGAAGTTCTGAACAAAACGTAGGGTAATTTGAAGAACAATAGGTCAAAGAGCAATCTTGGATACAAGTTACAGTCTCTACTCACTACTTAAATAAAAAAAATTATATATAAATAAAAAAATCATTTAAGTTTCTGAAAACACTTGCAATCATACTTGCCCCTTGGACGCATAGACGGTTAGATCAAATATGTAGACATATTTGATTAGTGTAAATAATTATTAAATATATTATATATTACAAACAAATTTTGATTATTTTTAATAATATTTTATTAATATAAGATTAGTTGGTTTGATCAAATCAAATTGAATTATTCTTTTATTTTTTTTGTGTCATTGTGAGATTGGTGTTGTGCGTATAATGGTTCAAGCTAATGGTACAAGTTTATCAATGTTACCACTCAAAGATCAAAAGGAATAGATACAATCAAAGTCAAATTATTTATTAGAAAAATAGTCAATATATATAGTTGGATACCTAATTATCCTAGTGTACGCCTAGACTTCGCCCAACTCGCCTATCCATTTTTTACTATGTGTGCATTGATAATTTGTTTATAACTAAACTTGGAACACTCCGAGATAAGAAAGGGGAGCGATGATGAAAAGGGACCGAAAAGGAGATTACAAAAAAGGCACAGGGACTATTGACAACTCATATTTCACCGACAATCAGGGACGGGGCTAGGACCCTTAGATTGAGGGGGCGAAAATTTTTCACGCCTCATATATATATATATATATATATATATATATATATATATATATATATATATATATATATATATATAGTCGTACTCCAATAAAAACCACTCATATCACATATGGTATATGGGATGCAAACTAATCGTTAGAAGATGGAGAAAAATACAGTGAAGTCAGATTTCAAAAAAAACTCACCGATTGACGGAAAAAATCAAATTAAAAATGGAAGGGATTAGGTAGGATTGTGTATGTGAGGGTGTATTGAATTTGTATGTGGTGCCCCTAGCGGGGCCATTAAATTACATTGATCTAAGAGCTAAGTTTCGTTTCTAGTTTCTATTTTAATTTTGGTTTCTGTTTCATCACTTGTCTATATATATATATATATATATATATATAGTGTTGTTTAAGGCGCTAATTCTAAAAAAGCGCAAGACCTGATTTTGAAGAGCGACTTGCGAAGCGCCATTAATCGCGCGCTTTTCGATCGGAAAAAATTATTCACAAATTTAACAAGAAAATAATACTTGACATATCCTAAACACTCAAAAATTATAGGACACATATATAAGATGATAAATATGTCAATAATGTAGTATTAAACAATAATATTCAATAATTCAGGGCTCCAGAGTCTTTTACTTCAATCTCCAACCCCTTAAATTCTTGCTCTTTCTCCTCATCTTTATTTATTAGACTTGAAGAAGATGCTCCATAAGTTGCATTTGTGTGAAACACTAAAGAGGGGTTTTTTTCTTTACCTTTCTTTTTAAGTGTAATTTTTATCTTTTGCTAATTTGAGCGCTTCTTAGCGCTTTTTAGCGCCTTCTGCACTTAATCGCGCTTCATGAACGCTTTTTGGACGATTTCAGAATCGCACTAAATCGCACAATTTTGAATCGCATACCTTGCGCCTAAGCACGAAGCGCCATTAATCGCGCAATTAAGCGCACCTTTAACAACACTGTATATATATATATATATATATATATATATATATATATATATAGAGAGAGAGAGAGTTGCACTCCATGAAGAACACCTTATATGAAGAACAATAAAGAACACCATTATAACACTCATATTTAATCTAATCAAAGAGTTCCGTCATGGCACCCAATACAAAAAGTTCTTATTTTTTACCCTCTATCCATTCAGCAAAAAAAAAAATCACTGTTCATGATGACGTCACTGCTGACGTCGTCAGTGAACAGTGATTTTTTTTTTACCAAATGGAAAGAGGATAAAAAAATAAGAATTTTTTGTATTAGGTGCCCCCCCGCCATTGGATCTATTGGAATAAATGATTCCATATTGTTCTTTATTGTTCTTTATATAAGAGTGCTCTTTATGGAGCAATGGCCTATATACATATATATATATACAACAAAAACTCATTAAATTAATAATCTCTCTAAGTTAATAATTTCCTCTGGTCCCAACTTTGGCCAGTTCAAAAAATGATCAATTTCGATAAGATAACAAGATAATAATTTTTTCGAAACCCCTACATAAATATATGGGCCCAATAATATTATACTCCCTCTGTCCCTCTCATTTCTTTACACTTTCCTTTTTGAGACGTCCCACCAATTCTTTACATTATTAAACTTTTAACAATAAAATACATTATTACATCCACTACTTCACTCCAATTTTTCAACACTTTACACTATTACACCCACTACTTCACTTATTTTAACAATAAAATCACTATTACACCCACTACTTCATTTATTTTAACAATATTACACCCACTATCCTTGGTCTCCGTGCCCAAACACAATGTAAAGAAATCAACGGGACGGAATGAGTAAATTAATAAATCTTTTATAATCATAAAATTATATTTATTACCCTTTTGTAAAATATGATTCTAGGGTTCTTAAAATTTGAATATATATGAAACTCATCCTTAACCCTTTTTGTTGCAACCAAAAGTTCGAATGTGGTATTTTCGTAAAGCATTAAAAAGTAATCAATCAATGTTTTTGATGTCTTGAGTGCTTCTTTACGTGCAAAAGGTTCCAAAAATGTTGTTTTATCTTTGATATCGTCTACATATACATGAATCTTTACTTTGAATCTCACAAATACTTATTGAATTTGTAGAACAATGCATATTGAATTAATTGAATTAAGTATAAAACATAAATTGAACAATTTATTATATTTAAATGTATCTAATTGGAAATTAATTTTCTTTGATGTAAAAAATTCTCTATAAATTAATAGTTATTAATTTATCGATTAATTAATACCTCTCTAAATTAATAGAATTCACCGGTTCCGACTATATTGATTTATAGAGGTTTTACTATATATATATATACCCTGGGCGACAGTGACTTCCATCATTTTGCCAATTCTGTAAGGATGGTCTACATGATGAGCTATAGTTGTGTGATCCAACTTTGCAAGAGTGGCCTATTCTGTATTCACACGGTTTTCTGGAAAAGTGCATTCAGCCAATCAAATAAACTTAATACAACCAACAAAATGATTAGAGAAGAAATAGTTCACAAAATCTAGGTAAATTAATACAGGAGTAGGTTTTAAAATTAATGTAAACCTCCAACAAAAGAGGTTGAAATGATTTTTTACTTGACGTCATTAAGCAACTTGATTGATAAAGAAGCTAAACACATGGAAAACTCACCAAGCTTTGTTCCAACAAGCACTATTGGTACACCAGGAGCGTAGTGCTTCAACTCTGGAATCCACTGAGAGTGGTGCCATACAAAAGAAAGAAATAAGTAATCACTTTTTTGCAACATTGGGTTTAAAAACTTGATATAAAAAAATACAAGAAATCCTGTCACCTTTTTGGAAACATTTTCATAGCTAGCTTTGCTAATGAGAGAGAATGCCAAGATAAACACATCTGCCCCACGGTAACTCAGTGGTCTTAAGCGATTGTAATCTTCCTGTCCTGTTTGCAGGAGAATAGTTAATCTTGATAATTAAAAGTATGTGCTATGTGTACGTATACCTAGTACATATATATGATACGGAATAAATAAAAGAGACGGTGATATACAAAGAAGGGGATTACCGGCAGTATCCCACAAGCCTAGATTGACAGTTGCTCCGTTGACAACTACATTTGCACTGAAATTATCGAACACCGTTGGCACATAATCCTATTGGGAGGGAGAGAGAGAGAGAGAGAGAGAGAGAGAGAGAGAGAGAGAGAGAGAGAGAGAGAGAGAGAGATGTGAGAAAACTAATCCGTTGTGTAAACAGAAAGTTGATAAAAGCAGATTGTATTAAAGGTGTGGGAAAAGCTAATACAGGAATCAACAATACACGTGATGGAGAGGATTAGGGGAAGCACATAAATAGATATATTTAAATGCAAATAATAATAATAAATGATACGATAAGAGGAAGAGAAAACATAGAGGAGGGAAGGAGGGAGACTTAACGGTGGGGAAGGTATTACTGGTATAAGAGATCAACAAACAGGTCTTGCCAACAGCACCATCTCCAACCGTAACACACTTTATGAATCTCGATGCGCTCATGCTCCCCCCCCCCCAATGCTATATATTCAGATCGATCGATCGATCGATGATGCTAATCTTCGTCCCCCCCCCCTCTCTCTCAATTAAACTACTGCCAATTGCTGTGGTTTGGTGTTGTTTCTATTAACTATCTTTTTTGGGGAAGAATATACAACCCAGGCAACACAAGAGATTAAAATTTCTCCCTTTTTAAATTTCAGACTAAATTGTAAATCAGAGAGACAGAGAAAAAGAGATATGAGAGAGAAAGAGAGTGCAAAATATACTTACATTACAATCACACCCGGCGCCACTATTTAGGCGTAAAACAGTGCTGTTGATGCGTTCTCCTTCCTTCACAGTTCACACATACTTATAACTTTTCTCAAGTCCAAGTGTCCAATGCTAGATGCTAAATTCTATAATATAGAACCAAAAAGTAAATTTTGGTGCTAAAATAAAACTGACTTTGCAAAGCTAGTTCCATAATTAGTTTCAAATTTAACCGATTCTTTTAACTTTACCTAACTCTTTTTAACTTCTATTGTATATTCTAAACAAATTTATTTCATTCTAGTTAAATGATGAGTTTATTGTATATTGCATAAATGCATTGTTGGTTTCAAATTTAGCACCAAGGATGCATAATATAGCAATAGCACCAAGGATGCATCCAACTATAGCATCCCTTTGGAGATGAGTTTTTTAGCACTTGGTGCTATAATATAGCAATAGCACCAAGGATAGCATTGCATTGGACTTGCTCTTAGAAATACCATGAAATGCTATTATTCATATTCAGGGTTGTAAAAAGCGGGAATCGGACTTAATCGGTGAAGGCACCGTCCAGGAATTAATCGGGGATTAATCGGAATGATTAATCGGATCATTAATCGGAACTAATTTAATATTATTTTTAAATATAATTATTATTAATATACGTAATTATTTTATTATTTGATTATACATGAATAATTATTGATATGGGCTGAAAATAAGCCCTAAAGACACATTCAATGTGGCATTAATTAGGTCAAGAATGGTCCAAACGTGGGGCCCACCAGGTGGGCCCAAAACCCCAATTATAATATTAATTTCGTAATTAATATTGGGGATAATAGACAACTCAACAATAAGAGTTGGATAAGGATATTATTTCCACCAGACTTAGCCACCAAGGCATCCAATTCAATATGGAAACTGATTCCTACAAGGAATAGATCTAGAACCTTCCCCAAAGACTTGTCCATCAAGTCTCCGAATCCTACCATAATTCTAAGGCTTCTCAGCCTATATAAAGGGCCTGACCCCTCATTCTCAGAACTACGTTGGCTTGATTCTCAATACGAGATACGTAGGCACTCTGTGAGGACCGATTAAAGTCTTGAACGCAGAAACAGCCATTAAAGCTCGAAGCTCAACCACCCTAGCATTAATTACAAATCGTAACCTAGTTTTTGATCCACAACATTTGGCGCCGTCTGTGGGAAGACAACATCAACCATGGTTCAAACACGAAGAACAACATCAACCGAGGTCGTGCCCCTTAACTCTGCTCCACCAGCCACTTCTGATCCGCTTATCGTCACTGAAGAAGGACAAATACTCCCATCAACAGGGGCGATCATTCAACCTCTGCCCACTCAGCCCCCAGGGACGACTCCCCATGTAGAAGGGACCCACTCTGTGATTGTCCATCAAAGCCAAGAAACTAACCCTCTCCAGATGGTGGTTTCTCCTCTTGGTAACGTTGATCGCACGGGGGTACAGATCCATACTACGGATCCCTTTGAACACCAACCCTATGTATGGGCTGCCTAATTATCCCCCTCGACGAAGGGAACCTGGACCAAGCGGTCACGCCTTACAGATCCGGGATCGAGAATATGATGACTACTCTGGTCCCTATACTGATGATTCAACATCATCTGAGGATGATGATCGAGATGAAGCCCCGAGGAGGCGGCGTGCTAGCAAAGAACCTCTAAGAAGGACACGAAGAATCCATGATGGACTCCCCTTGACAACTGCTGAGAAAATCAAGGCTTATGAGGCAGAGATCTTAAAATTGAAGGACGATATTACAAGAGAACAAGATAGATTGAATCAAGCTCAGCCTCCTCCAACTGCAGAGAGGATTCCAATTATAAATTTGGAGAGGCCTTCAAGAAGGCAAAGAAGGGCAGAAGCCCCAACTGAAAAGTCAACAAGGGTGGAGACCCCCAGAAGCAACCCTAAGGATCTGATGCCACCTGGGGATCCTGATGATCCCACACCCCCGTTTATTGAGGAGGTGATGAATGCTCGCATCTCAAGGAAGTTCAAGATGCCGACAATCAAGGCCTAAGATGGAACGGGCGATCCCGCAAACCATGTTAGGACATTCTCAAATGCACTGCTGTTGCAGCCTGCGAGCGACGCCTTAAAGTGTAGGGCGTTCCCTCAAACCTTGTCTGGCATGGCTCAAAGGTGGTATAGCCGCTTACCTGCAAACTCAATTGGCTCATTCAAAGAACTGAGTGCCGCCTTTGTCAGCCAGTTCATTAGTGGGAGATTTCATGAAAAAAGTTTTGCATCCCTTATGTATGTGGTGCAGGGGAAGAACGAGAATCTGAGAGATTACCTCAAGCGGTTCACCAAGGAGACGATGAATATCACTGATCTGGAAAATAAGGTGGCCATGGTAGCCCTGGAACATGGAACCACTAATCTCTTCTTTAAAAGGTCTTTGGCAAAACATCCTCCTGAAAATATGGTTGAGCTCCAACGGAGGGCCGACAAATATATCAAGGCTGAGGACAGCATGAAGAAGGAAACCATAGGAGGCAATGGCAAGGGTTCTAATGATTCGAAGAAACGAAAGCAAGAGCAAGAGTACGATGCTAGGGACAAGTATCCCCGGACTAGCAAGGATTTCGAGTCACCGCCAAAGAAGGGTTTGAGACCGAGGTTTTCTGATTATGCAAGGCTGAACGCTCCTAGGAGCCAGATCTTGCTAGATATTGAGAAGGATAAAGACTTCGATGGCCGAAGCCACTTAGGGGTGATCCCACGAAAAGAAACAAGGATCAATACTGTAGGTACCACCGTGATGTGGGTCATGATACAGATGATTGTAGACAGTTGAAAGATGAGATTGAGTTCTTGATCCGGAAAGGAAAGCTAAGCAGGTTCACGAAGAATGATGATCGTGGAACCCAAAGAAGGGACTATGACAGGAGAGACAATGACAGAAGAGACAGCGATCGTGATCGTGATCGTAATCCACAGCCCCGAGGGCCAGTAATCAATATGATTTAGGGAGGACCAACAGCAGCCGGCACTACCCGAAACTCCCGAAAGGCCTATGCCAGAGAAGTGATGCACATCGTAGGAGAAGCCCCGAAGCGTGCTAAGACTGAGATAGTGATTGGTTTTGATGATTCAGACCTTGAGGGGGTGAAATTCCCCCATGACGACCCGTTGGTCATAACTCCTGTAATTGGAAACTCGGAGGTGAAAAGAGTCTTGATAGACAATGGAGCTTCTGTTGATATCTTGTTTCACGATACGTTTGTGAAAATGGGGTACACCGATTCTCAGTTGACCCCCACCAACATGCCAATCTACGGATTTAATGGAGTTGAGTCCAAGGTCGAAGGTACTATTCAATTGCCCATGACCATTGGACAGGAACCTAAGGAAGCTACTCAGATGCTGAATTTCCTTGTGATCAAGGCATCCTCGACTTATAACGCAATCCTTGGAAGGACTGGACTTCCTGCCTTCAAGGCTGTGGCCTCCACATATCATATGAAGATTAAGTTTCCAACCCGGAATGGTGTTGGAGAACAAAAGGGTGATCAGAAGATGGCAAGAAGTTGTTACGTATCCGCGCTAAGGGCTGATGGAATCGGGGGGCAGGTACTTCCGATCGAAGACATGGATGTCCGTGGTGATGATGAACACCGAGGAAAGCCAGCAGAGGACTTAATACCTATTCCTCTGGAGCTAGGTGACCCTGAGAAGGTGACTTATATAGGAGCCTCTTTGAAGGAACCCCTGAAGGGCAAGTTGATAGCATTCTTGCAAGAAAATGGCGATGTGTTTGCTTGGACAGCAGCTGATATGCCAGGGATTGATCCCCAACTCTAACTCACAGATTGAATGTCGATCCTAATCGGAAGATAATACAGTAGAAGAAGAGGAACTTTGCACCTGAAAGGCAAGAGGTCATAAAGCAAGAAGTGGAAAAGCTCTTAGAAGCTGGGTTTATCGAAGAGATTCAGTTTCCAGAATGGTTGGCTAACCCTGTGATGGTCAAGAAAGCCAACGGTAAGTGGAGGATGTGCATAGACTTCACCGACTTGAATGACGCATGCCCTAAAAATTGCTTCCCTTTACCAAGGATAGACATGTTGATAGATGCCACAGCTGGACATGAGATGCTTAGCTTCATGGATGGTTTCAGCGGCTACAATCAGATTAAGATGCACAAGGATGACGTCCCTAAGGTATCTTTCATAACTGACTTCGGTGTTTTCTGCTATCTTGTTATGGCTTTCGGTCTAAAAAATGCAGGAGCTACTTACCAACGACTGGTGAATAAGATATTCGCCCATCTGATTGGAAAAACCATGGAGGTCTATGTTGATGACATGCTAGTTAAGAGCCTGTTCAAGGCAGACCACATTAAGCACCTCAGAGAGGCATTCGAAGTGCTGAGGCACCACAAAATGATGTTGAATCCAGCCAAGTGTGCCTTTGGCGTTGGATCAGGAAAATTTTTGGGTCTTATGGTTTCAAAGCGAGGCATAGAGGCCAATCCTGACAAGATCATGGCGATCTTAGACATGGACCCACCACGCTCTATAAGAGATGTGCAGAAGTTGACAGGCCGGGTAGCGGCTTTAGGAAGATTCATCTCCAAGTCTGGTGACAAATGCTTGCCTTTCTTTCAAGCATTGAAGAAGGTGAAAAATTTTGAGTGGACCCCTGAGAGCCAAGAGGCCTTTGAACAACTGAAGAAGTACATGGTTGAAGCCCCGTTGCTGGCCAAACCTAGTCCCGGAGAGACTTTTTATATATACCTGGCGGTATTTGAGCAAGCGTTGAGCGCCGTTCTCATTCGAGAAGAGAAGAAGGTCCAGAAACCTATCTATTAAGTGAGCAAGGTGTTGCACGGGGCGGAGCTGAATTACTCTCCCATTGAGAAGTTCGCCTTGGCATTGATAACAGCCTCGAGGAAGTTACGCCCGTACTTCCAGGCACATAAGATTGAGGTCCTGACGGACCAACAGTTGAGAAACATTTTGCATAGCCCGAAGGCTAGTGGAAGGCTAATCAAGTGGGCGATTGAACTTGGAGAATTTGACATCACATATAAGCCTCGAACAGCCATTAAGGCTCAGGCATTGGCTGACTTCGTGGTTGAATGCACCATTAGCAACCAAGAAGTCGGGGGGCAGGAAATGATAACAACCCCTGAGAAGCATGATAAAGATGGAGAACTTGAACCTGATCAGAAGGAATATTGGGTGCTCTATTTTGATGGAGCATCAAAAACAAAATCTAGTGGCGCAGGCTTAGTATTGCAAAGCCCCGATGGGTTCACAGTCGAATATGTTTTGAAGTTGGATTTCCAGACAACCAACAATGAAGCTGAGTATGAGGCCTTGATAGCTGGGTTAGGCTTGGCCAGAATCATGAGAATCAAGAATCTCAAAGTTTGTGGAGATTCAAGATTAGTAGTCTCTCAAGTAAATGGTGAATTTGAGGCCAAGGATGAAACTATGGCAAAGTATCTGCGAGTTGTGAAAGCTGTCATGGCTCAGTTTGACGAGTGTTATGTAGAACACATCCCGAGAGAAGAGAACGTTAAGGCCGATGCCCTATCTAAGTTCGCTTCTTCCGAGATAGAAAACTATGCAGGGAGTGTTTACTTCCAGGTCTTGAAGGCCCCGACTATCGACTCGAAATTAGTGGCACCAATTGATGTGGGAAGCTCTTGGATAGATCCTATCAAGGCACACCTTGAGACCGGGTGGCTCCCAGACGATGCCTTGGAGGCACGAAAACTTTCAGTAAGAGCATTGAGATACACTTTGATTGAGGGCATTCTGTACAAGAGATCATTTGTCATCCCGTACTTGAAGTGCTTGAGGCCCCAAGAGGCAAGGGAAGCTTTGGAAGAAGTTCATGAAGGGATCTGTGGGCAGCACCTGGGGGGCAGGGCCCTGGCTCACAAAATAACTCGTTTGGGATTCTACTGGCCAGATATGCTGGCTGATGCACAGGATTATGTCAAGAGGTGTGACAGGTGCCAGAAGCATGCTCCGATTGTCAGGCAGCCGCCTGAGATGTTAACATCAGTCAGTTCCCCTATTCCATTTGCAATGTGGGGGATGGACATTCTTGGTCCTTTCCCTATGGCATCAGCACAGAGGAAGTTTTTGATTGTCGCCATTGACTACTTCACCAAGTGGATTGAGGCTAAGACTTTAGCCAAAATAACCACCAAGCAAGTTTCCCAGTTCTTTTGGGAGAACATAATCTGCAGATATGGCATCCCACGAATCCTTGTGATGGATAATGGGACACAGTTCAATAATGAAGAATTTAAGAAGTACTGTGAGGAGAATGCTATTGAGCTTTGTTTTACCTCAGTAGCACATCCGCAAGCAAATGGACAGGCCGAGGTGGCCAATCGGATCATCCTTGATGTACTTAAGAAAAGGGTTGAACGCTCAAGGAGCACTTGGGTAGACGAGTTACTGCCTATACTCTGGGCTTATCGCACTACTTGCAAGGTGACCACAGGAGCAACCCCGTTTCTGCTAGCTTATGGAGCTGAAGCAGTTGTGCCACTGGAGATCATGCATGCATCACCTCGAGTGGAGGCATTTGAACCTGAGACAAATGAAGAAGGTATGAAGCTCGCCCTAGATCTGATTGATAAAGTCAGGGACGAGGCAAACGCCAGAAATGCGGAGCATCAAAAGAAAGCATCCTTCTATTACAACCACAGGGTTAAGGAGAGGTTCTTTCAGCAAGGTGATTTGGTTCTGAGGAAGATCGAGGCTTCTGGAGTTGGCCAGAAAGGAAAACTAGCCCCAAACTGGGAAGGGCCATATCGAGTCAGGAAGACGTTGGGACGAGGATCATATAAGTTGGAGACCTTGGACGGGGTTGAGGTGCCCCGTACTTGGCATGCCTTGAACCTCAAGATTTATTATGTTTAAGCTGCCTCTGCGAGGATGTAGTTTTTTATTTATCTAGTAGGAGAAGTAGAAATAAGGTTCGATGAAACCATCCCAGGGTTTTGATGCCCCGAGTAGGACAATAATGAGCTGTGTAAGGGTTGAACCCTTTTTGAGTTATTAATGCAAACTTGTTTTCCATTTTATGATTCTATGTTTTGCTTATGTACCAAGCACCTGTTGAGTGTGAGTCTAGGAAGACCAAGTACCGAAAATAAATGAACATACGAATAAAACAAACAAGTGCATAAATAAAGACCCCGAAGGGCCAACAGTTAGGGTTACATCATTTAAACCAAATAAAAGTTTAATCACGAAGGACCGTGATTGAAATACTAGAAATAAAAGCCACATACGGCTAAGCTAGGCCATGCAAGGCCCGAAGCGATCCCAACTACTCATCCGAGGAATCCTCCTCGCCATTCTCCTCCTCATCAGTCTCTTCCTCGCTACTCTCCTCCTCGTCACTCTCTTCCTCAGAGCTTTCCTCAGCATGGCCCTTACCCGGTTCGGCTACCGCCACTGGTGGAGCTGTCACTTCCATCGCCTCAACCTCTTCCTCCTCGGAAGATGAGCTATCTTCAACTACCCTGTTTGAGGGGACTGCTTGACGAACTACTCTCCCCTTCTGCACGGTCATAGGCCGTTTCCCTCGGGGATCCGAGGAAACTGAGCCATCCATAGTTGCTCGGACACCCCTCGAACCAGAGCCGGAACGGCGATGACTTCCCCTAGAGCCGGAGCCCGAAGCCTGAGCTACTGGGTTGGCCTCGGCGCCTGAAGCAACTTGACAGTAAGGACTTGGAAAGTCCCTTGGGAAAACCATAGTAGGGTGCCTCTTACTCACAGCATTGATGGCTCGATCCCAGCCAACAGACATGATACCCGGGCGTACTTCATCGTCATGCTTATCTATAAGTTGAAAGAAATCCTCAGACTCCTGGTAAGCTTTCACCACTAGCTTGCAGTCTGCTGCCCTCTTGTTATACAAGGAGTCATACTGTCTCTGGAGAGAATGAGCATCAGCTTCAGCCCGGATGGCCCTGGACTCCAAGTCTTGGTATTTCTCATCAAGAGTTGCTTTCTCCTTCTTCAAGGCCACATTCTCATCTCGGTATGCACGACCTAGCCGAGTGCTAGCCTGGAACTAGGCATTTGCCTGGAACAAACAATCAATGAGACAATTATAATCACAAGTTACGTGAAAACACTATGTCTAGCATGAAAGGTGGGAAACCTGATATAGGGCTTGAGCTCCGAGTTTCTCCGTTTCATCAAATTTGTCCCCGGCAGTTACTGTCAAAAGGTCGGGGGGAGTGATGCTGAACTTGGACCAATCCAAGGCTGACTCTGGGCATCCTAAGACAGAATCTTGCTCACAAATCCCCCAACCAAGGATGAAGGGGGTCTTGACTCTCCCGTCAGCATTCCGCGATCTCTTTGAAGAGCATCCCGACAGGAATTGAGGGATCTTCGGCCCAGGTTGAATGCAAGCCGCCTCGGCTTTCTTGATCATCCTTCTAGTAACTTTCGGGTGGTTCTCGGGCCGACTGTCGATCTCCTCAGCAACTGAAATGACAACAGAAAAGATATCAGAATAAGAACAAACAGAGTTCATAACATGAAGGTAAAAAATTACCATCAGCAGAAAGTAAGTTAAGGCCAGCTTCTACAAGTCTCTTCTCGGTTAAGAAAACTTTGTAGTGAGTACGGCCGTCGTCAGCAAGTAGTCTATCACGATCAAGAAGCTCCTTCTCATCAAGATCACATACAAAGTGCGTAGCATCATGCACTTCCCCAAACTTAGACATAAAGAATTGGCCCCAGTCGCCACCACGCCATACCAGAATCACGAACTCTCTGTCCCAGTAGTGATGGGAATCTGGGAATGAAAAGGCATTCACAATATGTGGAACATTGGATCTATGCTGAATAGTGACCCATCCCTTCTGAATCTCAGAAGAATTCTTGGTGGCGAATATACTCCGGAACATTGTAGTAGTTGGTTCGATACCTAGATCTCAGCATCTCAGCATGAAGATGATGATCAACCGCCATGCATTGGGATACAATTGGCAGGGGTGAACCTGAAGCTCCGCTAGGAGCCTTATGATGAACTGGTCTACCGGGAATCTCAGGCCTGCTTCAAGGGCACCCTTGTAGACACATAGCCTCTCTGGGTGCCAATTACAGGTTCTATCAGCTAAGCCAGGAAGGCAAACCATGATCGCGTCCGGAAAGCCATATAACTCCTTAATCTTTTCGACATCTTGCTTGTCGAACCTGGACGGACTATGATACGCAGCTAACTCAGAGTTGTTGGGAAATGCATCCCTCATAGTACTCAATAAGTCAATTAAAGAATCAAATCGACGATCAATATATTTAGGGGGATTCAGTCGAAGATTACCTCGCAATGTTTTGGCCAAAGTTCTCTTGGCCATCGCCTCGGACATAGAGAATGACGAAGCTGGAGCGCGGTCGCCATCTGCCATCTTGGGCTCGAACTTGAAGCTAGAACTTGAAAGCTTTAGTGCTTGAGAGCTTTAGAGAGAATTTTAGAAGTAAGAAGAAGTGAAGTGAATGAAAATGAAGGCTCCTCCCACTCTTTTATAGAAGATGGATGACCTCCTATATCAGGTTGAAACACAGCCTGGTTCGTGTTTGCAGGTCATCTATCGTTCATATACAAAAAAAATGGATTTCATCTGCTATATCCGGCAATAATTATACCGGTATGTATGATTCCGGGAAAGAAAAGAAGGATTTACGTGAAGATATAGAAATAAGATGTGCCAAGGCACTCATCTGAGCTTAAGGAGCTAATTACGTTTAAGGAAGATAAAACACTATCAATTAGTCTTTGCTAATAAAGAGACTGATTATGCTCTGAAAGGAGGAATACAACATCCATGATCAAGGACGTGATTCAAGAACGAGACTCCAGGCATTGCGAAAAGCTCCGAGAGGCACGACAAAGCAACCATGGAGCACCTGTCGGGCGATCAAGTAGCACCTGGCAGGCAACCAGAAGCACCTGGCAGGCAACCAGGATCTCTTGGCAGCCGACCAGGTGCCATGAAGAAGCTCTGGCCGACCAGGATCTCCTGGCAGCCGACCAGGTGCCATGGAGAGGGTCTGGCCGACCAGGATCTCCTGGCAGCCGACCTCCTAGCACCTCCAGTCAGTTGGACGGATCGTTTGATGGTTCTGTTGAAGATTTCTTACTTTCTGAAACGAACATTGACCTCCAACTACACATCGTTCAAGCATCGATTAGCACCGTGTAGTGCCGTTAAATGCCATTCAACGTCGTTTAACATAGATTGAAACGTCGTTTAAACACTTCCAGGCAACTTGGAGCACCTGTCGGGTGATCAAGAAGCACCTGGCAGGCAACCAGAAGCACCTGGCAGGCAACCAGGATCTCCTGGCAGCCGACCAGGATCTCCTGGCAGCCGACCAGGATCTCCTGGCAGCCGACCAGGAGCACCTGGTAGCCGACCAGGAGCCACGAAGAGGTTCCAGCTGACTTCCCGGTACCAATCTTGGAACCCCTCATCGTTTGATTGAATCGTTTGATGGTTCTGTTGAAGGTTTCTCACTTTCCGTGACAAACATCGACCTTCGAATTAGCACCATTTAGTGCCGTTTTATGCCATTTAACGTCGTTTACACAAACATTGAAACGTCGTTTAAGCATCGTGTGACATCATTAATGTCAACCTGGATCTCCCGTCAACATGTCTGACGATCAAGAAGCACATGTCTGACGATCAAGAAGCACATGTCTGACGATCAAGAAGCACATGTCTGACGAACAAGAAGCACATGTCTGGCGATCAAGAAGCACCCGACAGGCAACCAGGATCTCCTGGCAGCCGACCAGGTGCCTTAAGGAGGGTCAGCCGACCAGGATCTCCTGGCAGCCGACCAAGATCTCCTGGCAGCCGACCAGGAGCACCAGGCAGCTGACCAGGACCCTTGTCGGCTGACTCGCTGCCCGAAAGAGGTTACAATTGTCCCGAATCTCCTCCGTTTAGCACCGTTTATCGCCGTTTAGCGTCGTTTAACATTGTTTAAACGTCGTTTAAGGTTGATTAGCACCGATTAGTGTTGTTTAAGCACCGTTTAGTGCCGATTAGCACCGATTAGTGTTGTTTAAGCACCGTTTAGTGCCGGTTAGCACCGAGTAGTGTCGTTTAGCACCGTGAGTGCCATTTTATCCTTTCAACATTGTTTAACACTGTTTAAGCATTGTTTAAGGCCGTTTAGCGCCGTTTAGTGCCGTTTTATGCCGTTTAACGTCGTTTAAACATTGTTTAAGCATCGTTAAGGCTGATTAGTGCCGATTAGCATCGAATTAACATTGTCGTGAACGCGTCGGTCGCTCCACGCTTTACATAAAGACAATACTCGTGAAACACTAGTGTACAAAGATAAATCCTGACCCGAGTCTCGAGTTAGACAAGTAAAACTTCAAGGAAAGCCTGATCAGCTTTCCTAGAAGTTGGGGTGCAAATGATATGGGCTGAAAATAAGCCATAAAGACACATTTAATGTGGCATTAATTAGGCCAAGAATGGTCCAAACGTGGGGCCCACCAGGTGGGCCCAAAACCCCAATTATAATATTAATTTCGTAATTAATATTGGGGATAATAGACAACTCAGCAATAAGAGTTGGATAAGGATATTATTTCCACCAGACTTACCCACCAAGGCATCCAATTCAATATGGAAACTGATTCCTACAAGGAATAGATCTAGAACCTTCCCCAAAGACTTGCCCACCAAGTCTCCGAATCCTACCATAATTCTAAGGCTTCTCAACCTATATAAAGGGCCTGACCCCTCATTCTCAGAACTACGTTGGCTTGATTCTCAATATGAGATACGTATGCACTCTGTGAGGACCGATTAAAGTCTTGAACGCAGAAACAGCCATTAAAGCTCGAAACTCAACCACCCTAGCATTAATTACAAATCGTAACCTAGTTTTTGATCCACAACAATTATCATATATTTATACAAATATATTTAAAATATATAGAATTATTAAAGTAAATATAAATTTTAATATCTAATTTTTGAATTGGGGTCAATATGAGAGAAAAAATTGATAAAATTCATGATTTAATCGTTTAAAATATTACTTTGTATATGAGAATAATATTTTTCTTAAAATTTATTCATTTTTATACTTTTTAAATTTTTAAAATTTTTCAATTTTTTTACCAATAATTCCGATTTTTGACCGATTAATCCGATTTTTGACCGATTAATCCCGATTTTTCGAAAAAACGATTTTTAGCCGATTTTTATAAAATCAGTTCGGTGAACTACCGAACAGCGATTAATCGGCGATTAATCCCGATTAATCGGCGACTTTTAGAACAACGTTCATACTAGCTTATAGCCCGTGTAAACGGGTTATTTTTATTTTTTTTAAATTTACTTATAGTTTAGTATATATAATATTTTAAACATTATTTTTAGTTTAGTATTAAATCTAAATTAATATGCTATTGGTGGGAATCGAACCTTCAACCTTTCTATATAACATAATCTAGTATTACTTTTATATTAAAATGTTGTTGGCGCGATTCGAACCTTAGACCTTCAATTTTTAGTATTGTTGTATCTAACGGTCATGATCTATTTGAATTGAAGATCTAACGGTTGTGAATGAGGATAACCAAAAATAAGGGGATAACCAAAAATAAGGGGGTAACCGACTACAAATTATACCACCTTTCGCTTATTATAATATAGTATAGATTCGAAATAAATTGGATATTATCTGTATTTGTAATAAATTGGATATTATTCGTACTAGCTTATAATCCGTGCGATGTACGGATTTCTTTTAATATGTTATAAATTTTATTTTATGCTATAATTATGTTTTTATATAATCATTATTTTGTAAAAATTATTTTAATATTATTTAATATAAATTTAGTTAATGATATGCATGATTTAAAATTTATATTATAGAATTTTAAGTTAAATATATTGTTGACGGGATTCGAAACTTAAATTTTTAATAAAGTACTTTAATCATAAATATACTTTATAGTTACATCTAACGGTTCTTATTAATTACTAAAAATGTAACAGCAAAATGGTGTAATATTTTTGGGTATACATTAATGATTACAAAATTATATGGTTTAAAACTTATATCATAAAATTTTTATAAAAAATATGTTGTTGACAGAATTCGAACCTTGAAATTTTAGTAAATTAATTTAAACATATAATATATTTAATCATTAGATCTAACGATTCTGCTTTTTTACTAAAAATCTAACGGTCATTATTCGTTGTATACAGATTTTATTATATTTTGTTAGTGATTAGACGTTATAGTGTTATATTTTTGGGTATATATTAATTATTGTAAGAATATATTTTAAAATAAAAGTTAATGTGTTTTATTTAGAAAGAAATATTATTGATTGGAAGATACGATATTTTATGTGTTTATAAAAGGTAATATCATCAATCAATTAAAAGTAAACATCTTTTAATTAAAAAAGGAAAGCGACTAATTATCACTAATTATATTATTTTACTATTTATTTTAATAATTAGGATGACCGTGGTGAAAATCGAACCGGCAAACTTTCAATGCCCATGCAATGTACGGGTTTCTTTTATTATGTTATAAATTATATTTAATATTACAGATATGTTTTTATATGATCATTATTTTAATATTTTTTCAATTTTGATTTAATATAATTTAATATACTCATGTTTACGGATTATACGAATGTTTCCCTATTATAAACAATGTATACATATTTTTAATATATTTTATTAATAATTAAAAAATATGGTGTGATATTTTCGGGTATATATTAATGATTATAAGATTAGTTTTAAATCAAAATAGTAACATGTTTTTTTTTGAATATATTGACTTTAAAAAAAATATGCCGTTGACAGAATTTGAACCTTGAAATTTTAGTAAATTAATTTAAACATATAATATATTTAATCAATAGATCTAACGATTCTACTTTTTTACTAAAAATCTAACGGTCATTATTCGTTGTACACAGATTTCTATTATATTTTGTTAGTGATTAGACGATATAGTGTTATATTTTGAGAATTTACCAAAAATACTAGGTTTCAAGTTTCTTTTTGCAAAAATACCATCTTCTTTAATTCATTGCATATTTACTATCTCAAGTTTCTTAATTGCAAAAATACTCTCTTTCCTTTTCCAACCCTTTTTTCTTTTTTTTTTAAAAAAAATAATTCGGATGAACAGTAACCTGAAATGGTGGGATGATATGTTGGATTTGGGTTGCAAGGGGTAATATTCAACTTAATGCAATTTAATGCAACCACATGCAACTGAAATGGTGGATTTGGGTTTCAAGGCCCCGCCAGGGGCAATATTCAACTGAATGCAATCACATGCAACTGAATTGGTGGATTTGGGTTTCAAGGCCCCGTCAAGGGCAATATTCAACCACATGCAACTGAATTGGTGGATTTGGGTTTCAAGGCCCCGCCAGGGGCAATATTCAACTGAATGCAACTGAATGCAACCACATGCAACTGAATTGGTGGACTCTGATTGATACTAAAATAATTCACAATCTTATAGTTGGTTAGCTAATCTAATTTGGGTATTATAATAAAGGAGGTTCAAAAACAATTCATAACTAAAAGATATATCAACATATGTAATTTACTGTTATGTGGATTTATAGAAAATATTATTTACGGTTAGTAGTAATTTTTTAAAATTAAAAATCATGTGATATATGAATTTATTAAATCAAGATATTATTATATTTAAATTTAATTTAACCGCAATTGTTAAATTAGAATAATGATGGTAAATAATAAAATTTTGTATATGATTGATTGATTGAAAATTTAGAAGTGAATTCTGATTGTCTCTAAAATAATTTTTATTTTTTTGTTTGGTAATTTATTCACCAACCAAAAATAATACTCTTCTAGCGTATATTTAATAATTTAAATAATTAAAATATATGTAATGTTGGGTTATATGCATTTATTAATTAATTTTATTAACAAATTATGAATAAATAAATTTTTGAGATTTTAAAAAAAAAATCGAGTATTTGAAGGTATGAAAATTATCCAAATTATTTAAAATCTGATTTCAAAATCCGATGTTTTTCATATTTCTAGTTAGTTAGATTATAACTATTTAAAATTGGTTATAATTGTACGAAAATCAATTTATAATGTATGATAATATGATTGTGATTGACTTTATATTAAAAAAATGATTAATTAAAGAATGAGTAGTTATGAAATATTTTTTTAATATATAATAGTATATCGTGATTGATTTCAAATTAAAATATTGATTTTTAGTATTTTTTATTTAAAAAATATGTATTCATGGATATGTAAATAAAAACATCATTGTATTTGAATTAGAAGTGTTAACTAACTATGGTTAATGAGGTATGGTGAGAATGTAAATAAGGAAAACTTTTAATATAACATGATTGGTCTAAAATTTAGGAATCAACTATGATTGGCTCTAAAATAATTCCTCGATTTTGATTGGTTAACTGCACATGGGTAGACTCTGGTATTATAATGATACCAATTGTTAGATCTAAACAAATAAACACGGATCATCTAATGCGATATTATCAAGGTTACACGATAAAACTGTAGTACGAAAGCGTACCTGATTCTAAGACGGTAGATATGAATACGGATTATGGGACTTGATCTTCCACAGACATGATTCGCCTCTAGCCGTATCTTGCTCTGACTGATGGGAATAGAGGAGTAGAGGTTGTGAATAGCCTTGGGGACCAAGACCCTATTATGTTCTTTATATAGTAGTCCAATTAGACCCCATTAACCCTAATCATATTACTATTGGGTATTACACATTACAAAGCCCATACCGAATAAGATGTTATTGGACCCTTTATTTAAGACCACTTAATTAGTCCAAATATAGAATAAACATTATATATAATTTTCTTTAATTTGTAAGCCCATAAATTGTTATTAGATTATAAAAAATAATCTAACAATCTCCCACTTGGGCTACAAATTGTTCCAAACAACAATTACATTCAATAACCATAAGTGCGCACAAAATTGTTTATTCTTTAGAAACATCTTCCTTAGTCAATCTGGTCCATCTCATATATAAACATGGAACCAAAGCGACCTTCGTCACATTGTCGTAACTCGATCCTCAATGATCACCACATAAAAATATTCAATGACATAGATCAAGTATGGATGTGTAACTGAAAATTACATGCAATGTGATCTCAATCATGCCTATTTTCAATTGGTCCTTAATACCTTAGTGAGATCAATCTTTATTCTTTCAAACTTTATGTCAAAACCGCAATTAAAAGAGATAGCTCATATAGAGCAATAGAGAGAATAAAAGAAAATAACTTTATTCTGCAGAAACTCAAAATACATAATGTATCACCATAGTGTCAATATAGAATTGAGTACCGAATACAAGAACAAGAAAAACAAAAAAAAAAACTCCCACTAAAACTTAGTTCATCAAAGTTGGCTAGGTCTGATGAGGAATAGGGAATAAGCGGCTTAGATTTCTTGTAATGATTAAATTGATATAATAATTCTATTTTTTAGTTTTTAAGAATTTTATATTTGAGGTATTTTTATTTTACGTAAATTGATTATTAGTTAATCGTTAAAATAAAAATTAGTAGTTATTATGTTTAGTTTTTTTTATATAAACAGTTATTATGTTTAGTTAATTGATATAAAAAAAACAAAAAACTATTGTTAATGAGTTTATCTTGAGTTGAGTTTAATTTTGACTGAAACGTAGAATTTAGATCCAATAGAGAAACATGTTACATTAAGTTTAATTGGTCTAGACTCTGATTGATACTAAAATAATTCACAATCTTATAATTGGTTAGCTAATCTGATTTGGGTATTATAATAAAGGAGGTTCAAAAACAATTCAGAACTAAAAGATATATAAACATATGTAATTTACTGTTATGTGGATTTATAAAAAATATTATTTACGGTTAGTAGTAATTTTTTAAAATTAAAAACCATGTGATATACGAATTTATTAAATCAAGATATTATTAAATTTAAATTTAATTTAATCGCAATTGTTAAATTAGAATAAGGATGGTAAATAATAAAATTTTTGCATATGATTGATTGATTGAAAATTTAGAAATGAATTCTGATTGTCTCTAAAATAATTTTTATTTTTTTGATTGGTAATTTATTCACCAACAAATTATAATACTCTTCTATCGTATATTTAATAATTTAATTAATTAAAATATATGTAGTGTTGGGTTATATGCATTTATTAATTAATTTTATTAACAAATTATGAATAAATAAATTTTTAAGATTTAAAAAAAAAATCGAGTATTTGAAGGTATGGAAATTATCCAAATTATTTAAAATCTGATTTAAAAATCCGATTTTTTCATATTTCTAGTTAGTTAGATTATAAATATTTAAAATCGGTTATAATTGTACGAAAATCAATTTATAATGTATGATAATATGATTGTGATTGACTTTATATTAAAAAAGTGATTGATTAAAGAATGAGTAGTATGAAATATTTTTTTAATATATAATAGTATATCGTGATTGATTTCAAATTAAAATAGTGATTTTTAGTATTTTTTATTTAAAAAATATGTATTCATGGATATGTAAATAAAAACATCATTGTATTTGAATTAGAAGTGTTAACTAACTCTCTGATTAATGAGGTATGGTGAGAATGTAAATAAGGAAAACTTTTAATATAACATGATTGGTCTAAAATTTAGGAGTCAACTATGATTGGTTCTAAAATAATTCCTCGATTCTGATTGGTTAACTGCACATGGGTAGACTCGGGTATTATAATAAAGGATCAATATATCTATCTTTATATATATAAAAGGAAAAATCCCAGAAGCACGAATCCTATTTATATATTTTCCTAGAACTCCTCTATTTTAAATAATTAAAATCAAATTGCCTTCTTTAGACCTATTTTTTTAGAAAAAAAAATCAAAACTTCCTTTTTAACATTATCATAATTAGACATTATTTTTCTCAACCTCACATTTTATTAATTTACTTAAGATGTAACTTTTATTTTGTATACATAAATTTTTCATTTGTATTAAGCATGTGAAGTATTATTTTATTAATAAAATTTTAATTTCACTCAATATTTCAACCCTCGTAATATATTGTATACTTATTTGATTTAATCATTTAAATTAAAATTATTATATAAATATGATTAATGCTATCGACATGTACCCAACATATTTAAATTGACTATTATTTTTTATTTTTAATATCCGATTTTGGATTTGAATTTAATTTAAAATCTGATAAAACTTGGATTTGAATTTTACGAAACAGTGTGAACCGAACTGTTGCAATTCCTAGCTACTGATCTCCATATTTCATTAATTTTGTTGCAAGTTGGTAGTATGAAGTAGAGATGCACAAATAGCCTGATGGGCCAGGCTTTATCCGGGCCTGAAAAAGCCCGGGCTTTAATCTTGAAAAACCGGGCCGGGCTTTTCTAAAAACCGGGCCGGGCCGGGCCGGGCTATTAGGAAAATATAAGGCCTGTTTTCAGCCCGCGGGCCGGACCAGGCCGGGCCGGGCTTTATCCGGGCCTGGATTCAAAAAAAAAAAACCTGCATTTCTGAAATATATGTAATAATCTAGGACTTCAAAAAAAAAAATAGAACCTGGTCCAACATGATATGAAAATAAAAATGGAACGTACAGAATTACAACTTCTAAAAATTTAAATCTGAATACATAGAACAACAGCTCCAATGTGCTACTCTTAAGTCTTAACAAATAAAAGAAGGCAGTTAGCCTCTTACTGGCAAACTACTCCACTTAACATCAAATTTTGCAGGTTCAGTGATTTTCACACGACCCCACTTGTCAACAGCTAGCCTCATGGAACCCTTATACACACTCACATATACATATATACAATTAGGGATTTGATTGAACCTGGCTGCTGGCATACTGCAGTCGCAAGGATTAGCAGTCGCAAAGATTAGCAATCGTAAGGATTAGTTACTGAAATTAGGGATTTAGTCGCGTGCAATTAGGGATTGAGTCGTGTGGATTTTGGGGATATGATTTTGGGGATGTGAATATGATACACGCGTTTTTACGGGGTATGATTTAGCTGGACTGGGCTATGATTTATGTTCAACGTTTTTATGATTTATGATGGGCTGGAAATTAAAAATTGAATGTAACTACAGTTCAAGGGCCCAATCCCAAATATTTTAGATATACATTAAAAATTAAATTTTTAAATATATATTTTTATAAAATTTAAAGAAAATGAATCAATACAAATTACATTTTATCAAATTATATTATATTTATCGAATATTTAGAGATCCATACGATTGGATCGTTCAAAATAAAATTTAAAGAAAATGAATCAATATAAATTATCTATTCGAAAATAACTTTTGATTATAAAATTACTACAGCTAATTTTTAAGAATCACCATTTTTCACATACATGACTAATTCACAATGATATTGAGATCCGTACGGTTGGATCATTCAAAAAAAAATTGAAAAAAAAGTAAAATCCAACCCTAATCTTATCCCTAAATCTTATCCTTAAATCTATAACCCTAAATCGTGTAAGTTCAGTTATTACTTATTAAAAGTGTTAATATTTTTTTGACATTTTTGACAAACATGATTAATTCACAGTGTTATTGAGATCCGTACGGTTGAACTGATTTTCGATTTTTATGAGCCTAATATTAGCAAATAATTATTTTGTTGTTTTGCGAGATGTTTTATTTACAAAAAAAATTATTCAATAAATGGATTAATACCATGACTACTAAAATTAATTTTCTTGAATCGTCATTTTTACAATGCTACTATGTTCTTTGCTAGTGAATGGTCATTAGTGAATCAGGAGTCAAGGAGTACTACTAATTGAACAAACTAAACACTTTAAATGTATATTATAATTTACATTAATAAAATAAAAAAAATATAAATAGACTTTTATCCGGGCTTTATCCGGGCTTTAACCGGGCTTTAACCGGGCTTTATCCGGGCCGGGCTTTATCCGAGCTTCGGGCCGGGCTTTTATCCGGGCTTTTAAAAGCCCAGGCTTTATCCGGGCTTTTTAAAAGCCCGGGCTTTTATCCGGGCTTTTCGGGCTTCGGGCCGGGCCGGGCTTTGGAAAAAAAAGGAGGCCCATTGTCGGCCCTCGGGCCGGGCCTAATCGGGCCGGGCTTTTTTCGGACCGGGTTTTTCGGGCTTTTTTTCGGATCGGATCGGGTCGGATTTCGGACTTCAGGCTTTTTGAACATTTCTAGTATGAAGTCTGGATCAAGTCCAGATTAAATCAATAGCTAATAAAAAATTCAATTACGTGCACTTTAGCTCTTTATTCATTGTACCTGATTGAAAGATTATGAAATACTAATAATTAGTTTAGTAATTTGACTACAATAATGGCACCTTTTTACATATTTTTAAAAATATTTTAAAATAAATTGTTATTGTCTTGAACATGTTTTATATGTATATATTTATAATGGAACCAAATTTACCAATGCAAACAATAAACAGGACATGAATATTTATACGAGCAGTCACGTGTTGTTAAAAATTTCATGCAACTACTATCGATTAATTGTCAATCAATTTTTAATAATTTATGCGTATGAATAATATTTATCTTTTTTTAGGTCTACTCTAATTTCAAATATTAGAAATCAAAATTTCTTTTTAAAGACATAAATTTTAGGTAAGAAAATTTCTAAAATTTCTTCGTAAATCAAATTATTTTTTTAATTTGCTTTCCTAATTTTTTTCTTCAAAACAATTTTTTTTTTCAAATTAGAAAAATATTTGAATTTATTATTAAATCATTTAACATATTTTTGAAAGATATTCGAATTTATAAGTAAGGAGAATTCGAATTCTCAGTAAATACATATAATTATTTTTTTATAATATTTGATATAAAGGAATTCAAATTTGTATATAAAGAAAATATTGATTCATAGATAACATATTTAATTAAAATTTTATTAAAATTTGAAGTTAAAAAGTATTCGAAATTATAACTACTACTTCATTAGATTTTTATTATCATGATGTATTGTATGTAACTAAATAGTTTTATTATTACGATTAACAATATTCAAAAAATTACTGATTTTTATAATAATGTAAATGGTTGAATTTTGAGATGGTAGTTAATATATAAATTTTAATTGTTGGACATTGTTAATATTTTATATCCATACTTTGTTATTATAACGGTTGGCGGCTTAGAAAAATGTAAATTTTAAATTTTTAGTATTGTAAAATATAAAAAATTAATTAACTTATATTCTCTTAAACTTTCTCCATTAAACTATCATCTTAAATTTTCTTGAAATTTCTCGAAATAAAATTACATAATGAAAATAGAAAAGACTTCCGAACAATTAAAAAACAATTAAACATATTCGAATTAGAAAAGAATTCAATTTGTTTAGAAGAATATCTTGAATATATAGGAAAAAATATATAATTAAAATTTCATTTAACATATTTGAAGTAGAAAAAATCTTAAAATGTATAACCGCCACTTCACAAGAATTAGAACCTTTTTTGTTATCATCATGCATTATGTTTTTAAATTTTTTATTATTACATCTAAAAATATTCAAAAATTAGTAATTTTTGTGATAATAAAATTGGTCAAAGTTTGAGATAGTGGTTAGTATATAATTTTTTATTACATATAGTTAATAATTCTTGTTTATGTTTATTTATTTCAACGGATGATGTCGATCTAAAAAACGCGATACAAAATCGATATTAAAATATATGTAAATAGTTATTTTTTTCTATGTAATTTGTACAATAGAGTTCACTAACTTTTTTTTTTTTGATAAACAGGAAATATATTAGATAAAAGGAAGCGCCTTAAGATTACATCAATTCGACATACCACGGGATTTTAGGGAACAAACCCAACTTCGACTGGACAAAAACAAATTGACGCTGAAAGACCAACTTCGACTACTTAACTTTGTAAGACACAAAAACCTCCTAGATTTTGAATGCAGACTCTACGTAACTCAGCCCAAATAAAACTTGGAAATTTAACCCATCCTTCCCATAGATGCCTGATCATATAAGGCCCAGTCCACTAAGGCTTCATCATAGATGCCTGATCATATAAGGCCCAGTCCACTAAGGCTTCATCAATCTCCATGAGCTCCTCTTGTAAGGGAAAGTCTGATTCCAACGGCTTCTGCACAAGTTCAATATCCACTATTTTGATCCCTTTGTCTTTAGGCTGCTGGGGCCGGGGGGGGGGGGGGGGGGAAGTTCTTGAGGAGGTTACTCAGGGTACCACGGACAGCACAATCCAGCATGTCCTTTGTATAGATGCCTATGAAAATCTCTGTATCGGGGGGGGGGGGGGGGGGGGGGAAGTTCTTGAGGAGGTTACTCAGGGTACCACGGACAGCACAATCCAGCATGTCCTTTGTATAGATGCCTATGAAAATCTCTGTATCCAAATCAATCACTAGCTTACCGAAACACTTTGAAACTGAAATGAGACAGCCACTATCCAAGATTCTGGTGGCCTCCTTGGATAAAAGGCTATTCTCATTAAAAGCATAATTCGATAAGACTTTAGATTTGCCCTTCCTCTCATCTTTCAGAACATGCTCTTCAGGCTCCTTAGTATGACAGAAGCTCTCTTCTTGGTATGGCTCTTGTGGGAAGACCTCTGGTTTAGAACTAGCAAGCCCAACATTGACATTCATATTAATAGTAATGTTCATATTAACATTGATGTTTAAGTTCACTTGAGGTAGAGGGTCATTAGCATCCTGGGCTTCAGTTGGAGAACCAGGAAAATCCACCACATACTTTGAGAGGGCAGTATTATTATTGGCAATGACAAGAGCATTATTTGCATGTGGCTCCAAATCCATTTCTGACTCGACTGACTCATCAGAAAAGATAGGAGATGAAGGTGGAGATGCATCAATTACCTCCCCAAGACCAAAGTTTTCCTCAACTTCAAATGGTAGAAACAGACCCATATCCAAATTAAGGAAGGTTCTGAGCTCGCCAAAATTTCATGGTGCAGCGGCGAATGATGCCGAGTTTTACATGCCAAATGTTGCCATGTATTTCGCTGTTGCATTCATGGTGTTCTGAATGAGTGATGTCTCCACTGAGTTAGGCCTTCAACAAAGTTATTTGCGTACAGCATGTTGAACTGCCGCACAACTTCCAGCAAATCATCTGCCACTATCTGGTTTTCTTGGGGTCGAATAGTATCATAAACTCGCCTGTTGGTGGTTTCAATATACACTCTATAGTGTCCCATGTTGTTACAGTGTACCAGTGCTGATTGGACTCCCCATAACAATGCCTGAACTTCTTCTCTTCCATGCAACAGACCCATAGCACCCCATCGTATTATCCCTTCAGGGTCCCTAATGATAATACCCACTCCATTCCTGTTGCCATTATCAAGAGGAATATCAACATAAACGTAATGGACATTCACTTTGACAAACCATTCTTCTGGTGGATCCCAAAATTTTCCATGAAGAGAAGAAGGAAGAAGGAGAAGGGGCAAAATTTTGAAAAAATAAGGAGAAAGTAGAAAAATGAGAATATGGGAATAGATGCACCAAGTGTATAAGCCTCGATATATAGCTAATTCCCAAGAAGAAAACGGCTGGAAGTAGTACATTGCATCTGAGAAGAGTTGCATGCGTTTTTCTTGGGGTGGCGAACTTCTCTCTTGGGGACAAGAAAAGTAACACAGTAAACGAAGTGATCTCCCCATATGAACAAACCCAAAGAACACTAGAGATGTAAAATCCAAATACTAACGTATTTAGGATACGTAAAGGTAATATGCAGAATTAAAATCAAAATAAAGTTAATAACTTAAGTAAAAACCCCCCAAAAAAACCCCTAGTGGGCCCAGCCCAATAAATCAAGCTAGAGATAGCCTTTCTACTTGGGCCTGAAGGACCAACAACTATGGTCCTTGGAAACTTAGTTAGGAAATATGAAGGAGTCATCCCAGAAACTTGACAAAAATGGCCTGTCCAGCCCTTTTTTTACCAATTCATCTGCAGTCTGATTTATTTCTCTTTGGACGTAGCATAGTTTGGACTCCAAGTCTTTATGATCAAGATCCAAGAAGACATCACCTGTGAGAAAGATCAAGCGATACCTTCGGCTCCTCTCACATCCATCTCTGAAAAATTTTATGGCTTCAACTGAGTCTGAGCAAATGATGTGTGAGAGTTTTCCAAGCTCTTTCCTCTTTACTACATTTGCTATATGCAGAATAGCCATGATTTCTGCTTCGAAGCCACATTTAGCTACACAAGGACCCGAGAAGGAATAGATAACTCTTTGATTATTAAAAATGATATTACCCTCCTATGCCTCCACCATATATATTTGAAGAAGAATCCCCCCAGTCACCATCAACTGCACATACCATGTCGAAGGCTTCAAAATTATATTTCCAGAAATCCCTATGCAATTTGTCAAAGTATATTGAAACAGCTCCATGTGGATTGACTTTTAGTAAAGGATCATTTCCCAAAAGGACCACACTAGACACTTTCCCCCACTCACAAAATCTAGTGAAGATAGATGCTCTTGTTATTTTATTCTCATTGAAGGTGACTTCATTCCTAGACAGCCAAATAGTCCAAAGGGTAGCACCTAGGGGTGAGCATTCGGTCGGTTCGGTCCAGAACCGAACCGAAAGAACCGAGAATCGAATTTTCAATTATTTTAGAACCGAACCGAATCGAATAAAATTCTGGGCCGAACCAGACCCGAATCGAAATAATTCGGTCGGTTCGGTCCGATCCATAAGAACCGAATTTTTTGAATTTTGAATTATTATTGTATATATTATTATTAATATAAATATAATATTATTATTATAAATATATATATATATATACATACATATATATATATATATATTTATATATTATTGTATATATTATTATTAAGTATTAACTATTTATTGTATATATTATTATTATTATTATTATTAATATATATATATATATATATATATATATATATATATATAATTCGGGTGGTTCGGTTCTAACCGAAATTACTTACGGAAGAACCGAACCGATCGGTTCTAACCAAAAGAACCGAACCGACCGAAAAAGAAAAAAAATTGGACCGAACCGAACCGAAATTGTGTGGTTCGGTTCGGTTCTTCGGTTCCGGTTCGGTTCTGCTCACCCCTAGTAGCACCCACCACAAGCCTCCAGATCTTTGCTACGTGATCATTCTTAAACATTGTGAACAGAGACCTAAGGGAGAAGACTTCCATGGAGTAGAGAGTTTTATATACACTCTACCAGCTTCCCACAAAATCCCATGCCCAGGCTGCAAGTTCACAATTCCAAAGTAAGTGACTCATAGATTCAACTTCTTCCAAACACCACTTGCATCAGGGAGAAATAGAGGGAGTCCTGAAGTGACGAAATTGGTTTGTAGGGATTACTTTCCATTGAATTTTCCACAGAAAAATAGAGATCTTTGGAGGGAATTTAGAATTCCAAATAACACTCAAGATATTATTTTGGTTTGGACCCTCAGAATGTATCCCTTGCAGTATTTCATTAAAGATCTTAGAAGAAAAACTCCCCTTGTTATATATTTGACTTATTTAATAAATATATAAATTAAAGGAATATTACATACATTGATTATATGGAGTTACAAATTATATGTTGATTATGAATTGGGGGTTACAAATCAATATTTATTGTATTCATAAATGGGAGGTTACAAATAATATTGATTGTAGGAGTTACAAATATTATTTGTGTGGGGGTTACATATTTTAATTTGTTGAGATTTATTATGGGGCAGTTACAAATGATGAAAGGGTGGAGATGAGGCTAAGAAAGCCTATAAATAGTGGATAGAATTCCAATGAAAAAGCACACAAAAGTAATGCTTGTTCTAGCTATCATCGGAACCCTTATCATATACGAAATCTTCTATTAGTAAAATATATGTATATTATGTACTATAATACTTCATTGGTATCAGAGCTTTTAGTTTTTTTTATTAATATATCGATCCTTGGTGTTGGCTTCTCTGTTTTTGTTACAATTTTCGGAAGAGCGCTCGGATGATTGCTTGGGCTTTTTGCGATTAATATATCCTTTTATTTTTGGATGTCGGGTGATGTTTTCTCTCGATCATTGGTTTAACTTTTGAGACTATTTCATGTCTCTTACTTTTCTATTCTCTTGAATTAATCATTTTTTCTTTTGTTTACTACTGCCATCTACCTAATTTGTATTTTAATCACTAGTCACATGCATGTCTTCATTATGTTTTTTTTACTCGTCACTTTCCTCTATGTATGTGGTACTGGTGCCATGTTTTATTTTTATAATCTTGTGGACTTGTGATAAACTACACTGTTTTTTGGTTTAGTTATAGCAGGGCTTTGTAGTTGATCATGTGACTTATGGTATTGTTTGTTTTATGTTTTTACCAAACGGTTATTTGCATATTTATGAATAGTTGTGGATGGTGCTTGTCTTGTCTTTCGTGTATTGTTTTTGGTCAGGTAGATATACATGTTTTGTTTAATTTGCTAGTTGGCTTTTCTTGTTTTTTTATATAGCCACCATTTTCTATTGCACTTTTAATTTTTTATTCTTGCATATTGATATTGATATCTTTGTTTTTTTTACCATTCTGTTTTTATATAATCGCCTGCCTATTGCCATATTTTTTTTGTTGTCTGTTTATATGTTCTAGTGGTTTATTTTTGTAAACTGTTTCTATCAATATTATTTGTGTTCATTTAAATTTGATTACTTACTTTGCCTGCTTTAATCTCTTAGATTTTTTTTTATATTATTTGTTAAGTTTTGTGTCACTAGTTTTTTTATTATCTTAGTTTTACTTGTGGTATTAGTTTGTGAGATAATCACTGCTAATAAATTATTTATGTACAATTTGAAATTTATCGTTTAAATAGACGACGATGTATTCGAGAAAAATTGTGTGGCTCTCAGAATGGAGAGCGGCAAGGAAAAGATAATGTGTCAAAATGATTGTATTTTGTATTTTTGTTAACGGAGTTGAAGAAAAAAAAGGCAAGGGGAATATAGATTATTTGGAGACAATCAGAAATTTTATCAGTTTAAAAGATAATATTTTGTAAGAAATATTTTATGATACTCAGAATAGAGAGTATACAGAAATGAAAAGAGAAGTTTTTGAAAAAAGTTATTTATTTAATTTACAAGAAAATTGGGGCAAGTGCCCAGGTTTTAATAAACAAGAATTTATTGGTCTTGTTGGACTAAGGAGTTAAAGAACTCTAAAAGTTATTTTAAAACATGACGCCAGCCAGGTGTGGATAAATTGATGCATCTAGGTGAACTAGAAAATGTGTGTTCTTGTTTAAAATAATTTGTTTGGTTGGAATCCGTTGTTATACGTGATATTAAGGTAATTTGGAATCGTTGTTGAAAAAGACGACATTGTTATAGAAGAAATTATAGTGACTCTTAGAACAGAGAGTAAAAAGAAAAGGATGTTTTTTTTGTGACACTCAAAATGGTGAGTATAAAATTAAAATTTTCGAAATAAAATCGAAAGAATTTTAGTTCATGGAGTTGAAATAAAACTCGGAGTTGTTATATAGAAAATTCGTTGGTTGTAAATGAATTTTGAAAAAGAAAATAAAGTTGTTGGTGTGTTTATAAATTTGAGACATGATCGGTGAAGAAAATTTTTACAGAAAAATTGGGAGTTTTATATCGATAAGGAATTAGAAAGTGTGTCAGTAATTTTGAAAGTGGGAGTTTTGTTTACGATTATATCGAATATCTTGATGATAAGTTGTTAGCGAAAAATGAGAAGGAATTGTTAAACTTTGGGATCTCATTTAAAGATTTGTGATGATAGATATTCGGTAAATTTCATATGTTCCAAGAATCCGGTTTGTGAGGGATAAAAAAGGAACATTGAGTTTGAATTAATGAGTGTGTATGATGCTTAATCATTTTTAGGATGCAGAATTGCAATCCAGTACGAACCTTATTGTTAGAGGGAAAATAATTAATGCGGGAATGGAATCATTAAATGTAATATATGCGTAAGTGGTCGGAAGTTCAATATATTTTATGTTATGTGATCGATTGACTTGACTTGACTTGACTTGTCATATGTTGTTATCTTTGTGAGTGGATTGTGAAGCAATTTTGCTTGAGCCTAGTGAGAGGTTGTAAAGAGGATCATGATCATGTACTTAAAGAGTATTGTTAATAAATTGGTGAATTAGGTAGACGTACCTGGAGTTATTGTTTAGTGCGATATATGTATCGAAGGTGATTTTGGTAATTGAGAATTAAACTTCGGGATACACATTTAATTAATAATGTGGAATTGAAGTTGGAAAGGTTATATAAGACATGAATGTGTTGCAATGCACGAAGTGAAAGTGAAAATGTGTGATACATTTTACTAGTGATATAATTGTAAACTTAGTAAAGGGATATTTTTTGAAAAAAAAAAGAATTTATCAAACAATTGATTTGATAAGATCAAGAAATATTGAGTTTGTGACATAGTGAATATTATTCTCACAAATAGTAGGAGTGAATAAAGAATTTTTTTGATAAACTTGGGAGATTGTAAACTTAAATAGTTATTTCGTACAGTAGGAGAAAAGTGGGAGTCATGTAGATATTTATCAAATATGTCAAAGTGGGAGATGTTATATATTTGACTTATTTAATAAATATATAAATTAAAGGAATATTACATACATTGATTATATGGAGTTACAAAGTATATGTTGATTATGAATTGGGGGTTACAAATCAATATTTATTGTATTCATAAATGGGAGGTTACAAATAATATTGATTGTAGGAGTTACAAATATTATTTGTGTGGGGGTTACATATTTTAATTTGTTGAGATTTATTATGGGGCAGTTACAAATGATGAAAGGGTGGAGATGAGGCTAAGAAAGCCTATAAATAGTGGATATAATTCCAATGAAAAAGCACACAAAAGTATTGCTTCTTCTAGCTATCATCGGAACCCTTATCATATACGAAATCTTCTATTAGTAAAATATATGTATATTATGTACTATAATACTTCACCCCTTCCCTAGTTTCCATAGTAGCAGATCAAGTCCTTGATGGAAGTTGATGGAATCTATTACTAAACTGAGTTAATCAACACTAGTTTTGTCTCTATCCAGAAGAATTCTAGACCATAGAGATTCCCTCGTAGTTAAGCTGGCTCTCCACTTATCCACAAAAAGCTTAATAGACATGTGTTTGTGTCTCAAAATTCTATATAGGCCTGGGAATCTGAACATCATTGGCCCAGAGTGATGCCACCAGTCTTCCCAGAAGAAGATCAGTTCTCCATTTCGAACCATCCACTCAAAGTTATTCCTATCTAGCAAAGTTGACACCTCGGCCACTGATTTAATGTTCAAGAAGCTTTTGACTATAGGAGAACTTGCAGAATTTAACGAGACGGATGACATGTCATAATTGACATTATGCCCATATTTTTGAACCAGGACTTTGTTCCACAATTTTGTTCTATCCCAGTAGCATTTCCACCACCATTTGGCTAAGAGAGATAAGTTCTTGTTTTGAAGTGATGAAATTCCTAACCCCCAAGCTTCCTTTCTCTTACAAAGTTTGCTCCAACCTAAAGTATGGACTTTTTTCAAAACTAGCCCTTCTTGCTCAGCATGACCCCATAAAAATTGTCTCCGAATTTGTTCAAATTTGTTCAGTACTGTCACCGGGATACGATATAGATTGAACCTGTGACATCCCATAATCCGGGGTACAGATTTGGAGTCACTCACCACAATCAATATATTACATACCTGGATAAAACATAATATAATAAAAGAAAACCCCTTAACCAAGATCGCATACAGGTTATGGTATGAAACAATCATTAAATTACATCTTTACAATCCAATCTCAGAATAAAATTATTATACATATTAATAATAACTAAGTTCCTCAGTCGAACTAGTTAACCAATCTCTGACAAGCTCAAATCCACTACCTAACCAAGTCAACAACCCGCACGTCCTCTCTCTCGTTGCCGGAACAAGAAAACTCACTTGACCACAGAGTTTACTCAACTTCTTTATTAACTGAAGAATGAAACAACAACAATGCAAGAGTGAGCGAACAGTGCTCAGCAAGCATAAATATCTGAATCAATATCAAGAACAATGTAAGTTATGATCAACAAGAATAAACATCATAGGTTTCAAAGTAATCAGGCTTTAAGCAATTTAAACTCAATGTATAGATTATAATTGGATTTTTTATATATTTTAAAAAAAACAACAAGGTTAGGCTGCTGATCAGTCACACACTAACCCTGGACAAACGCACACATCAATGTCCTATATTGGATCCATGACACACATTGGCCTTATTAACTTCTGACCACGAATCTGGTCCGACCCTTTACGGTCCACATTTTAAAAACATTCGAATTCTATATCAAATGCACTAGTTGTCGGAATGATCGACAACCTTTGCCAACCAAATAACTGGAAAACTCACGTTCCAGAGCAGCAACTCATAATTAAAGAGTCAATGAGGAACTCAAAATCAACAGGTGTCAACAAGTTCGACATGATATATGGGGTAACAAATGAAGAACATCCATCTCAAAAGGTATCGACAAGTTCGATATAGATAATAGGGTGTAAACGAATAAACAATAACAATAACAGGTATTGACGAGTTTGATAGGGATAATTGGAGTGATAGATTGCATCATTAACATAATTAAACAACAGATTCACTTGAACGAGAAGTGAAAGGAAATACTTGCCTGGTAATCATAGCTTAATCGTCTACTTTTGTGGACGTCTCATTCAACCACTAACTTTCATACGTCTCGTCCCCTCGGTTGTACAATCTTCATCTCACGTCAATACTTTTGACTGACCTTTATCTACTTTAAACACCTCTCGCAATGATACTGGATTCAAACAGAGCATTTAACCATTTAATCAAACAGCCAATCCCTTTTTACGACTCACTACACGTATTGCACGTAAATTACATATCACGTAGTCATTTAATCCACATCAGACAGACCCTACTATTCACATTTTACATTTCATAACTTTAGAAACATTTTAAAAACAACACCCAACGCTTGTTTCAACATAAAACTGGACTTGGGGTAATTTAAAACAATTTTACAACATTTTCAGGATTTATTGAACCACAAATACATTTTAAAGACACACACATGCTCTATTTTCCGGCACAAATTGACTCTAAATATTTCTATATATCCCCAAATCATCTTCTATATTTTTAGAATTTTTTTTTCAAGAATTTTTAAATCATTTTTTGCATTTTTAAAAAATTTAATACTATTTTTAAATCACTGGAAACTATCAACTAAATTAATTAAAAATTAAATACACTTAATTAAATTAATTAAAATCATTTAACAATCAATGTATAAAATTATTTAATAAATGTTTACATTTATTAAATAATTAAACCAATTAATCATAATTTGAAATTAATTAAACTAATTAAAGTATTTACTTAAACAAAATAAATAAACAAATCAATAAAATGATTTGTAGAATTTAAACACTTAAATAAATAATTATGAATTTAAATCTTAATTTACAAAAATGATTTTCTAAATTTAAAAGAAAATCTAATCTTTTAAAACAATTTATAAAATCAAAATAATTTAGAAAGTAAATAAGATTTTTACCACAAAAGGTAAAAGTAAAATTTCTTTTTAAAATAACAGCCATGGTAAAACAGTAATAAGTTAAAACCACAACTTTTTGCCACCCAATACCCACAACAGATCAAACATAGCAATTTTAATTAAAAGAAAATAATTATTCAAGAATAGAAATTCCTCCCCAAGAACACAAACTCAGTTTCCGGCCCGGCCCGGTGAAGAAATCCGGTCACCGAAAAACGCCTCCCTCCAACCGGAAAACATACAAAAACACACACAACGCACGACTTTCACTCCTTAACAGCTCGGTTATTAGTTAAACAAGCTACTCAACTCAACAACACAACAAACCCGGCCGAAAACCGTTCGAAATGACCAAAAATTCGTCAAATTCGGCGAGCTCGAGCCCATATTCCGGCCAAGTACGTTTTTTTCTAAATTCGGAACCAAACTCGCTGCTATATGTATCAAATCTAAGCTTAACAAACATACAATCTACCCATGGTGACCATTCTTGTGAAAAATCAACAAACAAGTCGAAAAATCGATTCAGAGATTTGGTTAAAAACTTTAAACTCTAATATCATCAAATCGGAAACCCACAACGAAATTTAACACATATATAAGTTGTTCAGGACCCCTTGAAGCTATACAAACCTACAAAATCACTGAACATACTCCGAAATCAAAACCCCCAATTTTTTTCAATTCAAGAACCCTAGAAAATTCGAAATAAATAAAATAATTCGTATAAAATCAAAAATTTACCCTTTGATGATTTTGATTGCAGAATATGATTCCTGGAACTGAGAGTTTCGATTTGACTATTTGTGCGTCGAAAACGGATTCTAAAATCACCTCCAAAAGTGCGATCGATCTTCAAAAACAAATATGAATTTATAAAAAAAATTTAAAAGATTTTTGATTTTCTTTGATTGGCCAGCTCAAAATGATTCTGATTGGCTGGAAAAGAGATAAGATTTGTACTGGTCAGAAATAAAGTTATGAAAAATATTTTGTTCCGGAAATGCTCGAAACCCTAATTAACTTTTAATCGATCCCGAAAGTACCAATTAAACCAATTACGGGTCCGACTCGAACGAAAATATATTGACGAAAAATAACGAATCAATTATTGAAAATTTTTAAGACTCGTAAAATGAATAAAATACGAGTTTCGAATATTTTGAGATTTATCTGACGAATATTGATACGAAAATGATTTTAAATCGAAACCCTAGGGATCATGGAAAACAAGGGTTACAGATAAAAATAAACTGAACCGTACGTTTTTCGAAAAAGTTAAAGATAATCATCCAGGAATCTAATACAATTACTAAACACGTAAAGGGTCCCAAACCATCATTCCCGATCCTTTTACTCATATCTAACGATACTATCTCCTATTCGCGGTTTAATCATCCGCCAAAGCGAATCAAAATATTTATATAAATTCAAAATAAGCTAAAATAAATTATAATAAAATATTTTCACCTTGATCACATTACAATAACACATATCCTCAGATACCGATCAACATTTACACCTTGACTTGTCAAACGGGAATAAACTAATCTAAAATATTTTTATTCCTAATTACCAAGAATAGTAATTAAATAGACTTAATAACCACGGTTCTTACAGTCTTCCCCCCTAAATAGGATTCTGTCCTCAGAATCAAGATAAATAATTGAATGGGGGAGACACCTCTGACATCACATTCTGAAATTCTCAAACTTTCCCATCCTAGGATTCCTTCACAAAACTCTTACTAATAACACAATACTGACTTACTCTTCAATACTCTGTCTCTGAATCTTACCAGTCACATTCTATAACTCGATCACAATCAGAACGACAATTCTTAAACATCATTACCTGAATCACATTGTGGATATGCTGCATATGAGGCGTAAAGCTAAACCATAGGCAACCCTCCCAACTCTCTTTAACGTCTTAAAAGATCTAACAAATGTTGCATTCGATCTTCCTGTTCATCGAATCTCACTAATCCCTTCTATTGAGATGGTCCTACGAAAATTCAGTTTTTTTTTCTCTTCACAACGTATATTTCTCGTGGCAAGTAAGCGTATTTCTTTTGTCAACTTTGAGCTGTCGTCAATCTTTTCTGAACAAATTTGATTCCTTCTTTGATCGGTGGCACCAATTCTGGTCCTACCACTATCTATTCATCATTCTTCTCTCAATATATCAGAGATCGACATTCTCGCCTGAATGGCGCTTTGCAAGGCGGGATTCCAACGCTAGCATGAAGCTGTTAGGATCGCATCCACTATAGATCAACGTTAATCAAACACAATAACAAACATGAAAGTAAAGAACACAACAATTTAACGTGGAAACCCCTCAAGGGAGGGTAAAACCACAAATCCACTATATATGAATGTATTACAAGATTGGAGTCGCTCCCTCACTCAACACTCTTGAATACAATTACCTCACCTCAATTACAAAAGCTCTCTCTTGTGTATCACACACAACTCTCTAACTTTTGCAATTCTCCAAAACTCCTACAAATATCTATATTTATAGGCACCACAAATATTATAATCC
Organism: Saposhnikovia divaricata; assembly: GCA_036435485.1. NCBI lineage: Eukaryota > Viridiplantae > Streptophyta > Magnoliopsida > Apiales > Apiaceae > Saposhnikovia > Saposhnikovia divaricata. The sequence goes on along the minus strand of CM071594.1, from coordinate 169,408,451 downwards.
TATTCTACTTCAATATCTATTTGTGACAATTACCATCTTTTCTTATCTTGGTTAGAAAACTTTCTAATATTCCTACCAAGAATAAGAATTACCTCAATTATCACAAAATAGAATTCTGCTCATAATAGGATTCTTAACTTAATTAGGAATTCGGGGCGGACCCCAAAATATCCTCCCTCGGCTCGAATTCCCTAACACCTCAACCGATTCCGAGAATCTTACCTTTTTCTCGGTCTTCATCGTCGTTGCTTCCGCATCTAAACAATAGATGTTCTTCTTATTCATCATCCCTTGTAGAATCAAGCTCTTTCACCCTCGTCCAACGAATCTGTACCCACATGATGCCAACACATTCTTTGACGCATATGGTACATATCCCACATTGAGAGCTCTCTTGATCGTACGATCATGGAGTTTAAGACGAACAATTCCAACTCCTTGAACCTTCATCTTCTCATCATTCCCCACAATGATATTACCAAGATTTTCATCAGTGCATAAAGTCTCAAACATTGCTCGATCTCTACATATATGCATGGAAGTAGCAGAATCCATCACCCATTCTGATTTATTCTTCACCGAACCAGGAACGGTATCCTCACTCACCATCAAAAACTCTCCATCATCGATCATATGTGTAGAGTCCGCATCATCAACTTTGTTCTTTCCCTTCATCTGCTTAAAGGACTTCAAAGCATCTTTAAAGCTTGGACAGAACATTCGCACATGACCTATTTCAGCACAAAAATAGCACTCAACAGTGCTCATATCCTTCTTACTCGGCCGAGATTTACTTCTTCCTTGCAGGTCACTGCGGTTGCGACTCCTCCCTCTTTCAGCACTTTGGACAGCTAAAACTGCCTCACCACTTTGAGAAACAGCATCATTTTTCATCATTTCATTATCTCTTAACGCCTTTAACACATCATCAAGCGTAAGAGTTGTCCTCCCTACTAACAACATCTGTTTAAAATATTTGAATGACTTTAGAAATGATGACAACAGCAACAGAGCTTGTTCCTCGTCTTTCATCGGCTCATCAACATTAGCCATATGACATACCAGCTGATTAAAACAACTAATGTGATCATGGAGATTACCTTCCTCATCCAATTTTAAAGACTACAACTCCATCTTCAAATTAAGTCGGTTGGTCAACGACTTCGACACATAGATGCTTGCTAACTTGTCCCATATCTCCTTCGGTGTCGACTCCTTCAACACGTTATACCTCACCTCGGGTGCAAGTGCCAGCCTAATTGTACTCGCCGCTCTCTTCTAGATTTTTTCCCAATCTGCATCACTCATCTTTTTTGGCTTCTTCTCCTCTAAAGCATCATCAAGTCCTTCATGTTGAATTAACACATCCTTGACGGTTAACTCCCACATAGTAAAATCCGTCTTCCCATCATACTTGGGTGCATCAATCCTTAGCGACTTTAGATCCTCCATCAAGCCATGAAAAAAATCAACTCACGACCAACAACGCGCAAATTACTTCATGATTGCCTTCTCTTTAACGTCGAATCTACCTCTCGAACCCAAGCTCTGATACCAGTTTGTTAGGATCGCATCCACTATAGATCAATGTTAATTAAACACAATAACAAACACGAAAGTAAAGAACACAACAATTTAACGTGGAAACCCCTCAAGGGAGGGTAAAACCACAAATCCAATATATATTAATGTATTACAAGATTAGAGTCGCTCCCTCACTCAACACACTTGAATACAATCACCTCACCTCGATTACAAAAGCTCTCTCTTGTGTATCGCACACAACTCTCTAACTTTTTCAGTTCTCCAAAACTCCTACAAATATCTATATTTATAGGCACCACAAATATTATAATCATATTCTACTTCAATATCTATTTGTGACAATTACCATATTTTCTTATCTTGGATAGAAAACTTTCTAATATTCCTACCAAGAATAAGAATTACCTCAATTATCACAAATTAGAATTCTGCTCATAATAGAATTCTTAACTTAATTAGGAATTCGGGGCGGACCCCAACAGAAGCTGTCGTTATATGAGAATTCCATCAGTGGTAAATAATCGTCTCAATCACTTCCGAATTCAAGTGTATATTCTAAACATGTCTTCGCTAGTTTGAATTGTTTCCTCGCTTCGACCGTTTGTCCGAGAACGATAAGTCTTACTTACTTCTAACATAGTATCTAAACCTTCCTTGAAAACTTTTCTCATATGAGCCATATTGCTCCATTATAAACTTGAACCTATGCTTAACAAATTCTGTTAATTCGAAACACTTACTAGTCATAAATGAATGTCCTAACCACAGAAAAAAATTGGGCATGACCTTTTCGTTTAATGGACTATACCCTGCGTAACCACTTCAAATATTTATCCAATCATCCATAAGCAATTTACCTTCATAATCCATTCATTCACAATCTTAATGCATTCACACACAATGCTAATACAGAATCTTCCTTGACTTGCAGTAAACACGTAAATAAATTAATCCGCCTCGACTTGTAGTAAACAGGCAAATATATAAATCCATGATACCTTGGTCCCAATCTGTCAACCAAACCTCATATCATCTATCCTCGATCGCGTTCTTGAAATCAAATACTACAATCAAACACATATGTCATTAGATACCATCAAACATGATTCCATTAACAACTCAATTCTCACTCTTATAAAAACATTTTGGTTTGCTAAAACGTTTGAAATATGACCTCAAAGATTTTATTGGTTTAAAACAAATAAAAAAATCATTTTTTTATTCACTGCAAATCATTTTGAAAGTTCTTTAAAATTGGTTTTAATACATTTGAAATAATAAATTTCAAAATAGGCGATTTTTAAAACAAAACATCTTCAAAACATTTTTTTATTCACGATATTTACAGCTCTGAAAACTAACAAAATTCATGATCCTGACTACTAGATTAAAATCGTTAAAATAGGCTGTTTGTAATACTTACCATACCGGGCCTCAGCCCCCTCAATACCAACCACACAATAACTTTCACTCCGCCATTTTTAACGAACTCTTAGTTTTATAAACATGGAAATTCGGTTCCACACACGTCAAATCAAATATATGCCTTTAATAGATAATTCACAATCTTCGAAAGTCATTTAAACTATGCTTATTATGCATCTTCCAAAAATCAACTTCTGAAACTTAACTCTACATATTCAATAAGTTCTCGAATTTGACTCTACACATCATCACTGCTCCAATTAATTACATAAATTACGTCATCCATTCATCGCTTGCATTTTAAGATATTACGAAACAAAGTACATACTTACCACTTATTTGTCTTGACCATTACATTCGTCTCTCGTCATCTCATCCAAATTCTGGTTCATTACCTCATCTTGTTACCTCTTTATTCTTTGATAACTTATGCTGCTATGTCATGGTATAAATTACCTTCGTTATAAATCTAGGTGTTTGAACTTCCACATCTAACTTTCAATCCTTACATAAAACTATCACAATAATTCACAAAGTCTTCTTGCTTATCTAGCTTAGTTCACACCCTCTGTTGGAACTTTAATTCTTTCTACTTTATTAATACTTCATTTCGCATCAATTTACTTTGATCACTTCATTTCCAGTCACATGTCTTAAATTATATATTTTTTTCATCCAAAAATTCATATAACATTTTCTTATGTAATAATCCTCTTTTCTTGAAATTTCTTAAAGTTATTCTTGATGGTTCTGCATACCCTTTACAAGTCTTCAAATATCTTGAGGTGTTATCTATACCCATCATTAAAATTTCATCTTTTACTTCTTGAAATCTCATTCGTTGCTTTTAACACATGATAGGTGTTCTCGTCTAACCAAACGTTGTTGGGTTTGTGGAGTCTATCAGGTTTCAGAATTGGATTCTGACTTGAGTTAGGAATTCCTGAATTGTACTCTAATTAGAGTTAGGAATTTCAGAATTAGACTCTGATTTATTTTGACCCAGTTTCTTCCCTTATAAATACTCGTGTAATTGTAACATAACACAACACAACACAATTGTGAGAGATCAATACAAAATTAGTGCGGCTTGTGGAGTAGGAATTTCCGAACCACGTAAATCTTTGTCTTGTGTGATTTTCGTTATTTTCTTGTTCTTGTTTATTCGCTTTGGGTTTTGCTTTCGTTGTTGTATACTCAACAACTGGTATCAAAAGCCTAGGTTTTCAGGTGAGTGGGAGCGATGGCAGAAGAAGGGAAAGTAAAGATCGACAAATTTGATGGCAGAGATTTTGGGTTTTGGAAGATGCAAATTGAAGATTATTTGTATCAGAAAAAACTACACGAATCGCTGGAGGAGAAGAAGCCAGAAAAGATGGATGACAAAGATTGGAATCTATTGGATAGGCAGGCTCTAGGTGTTGTCAGATTGACTTTGGCGAAGAACGTTGCTTACAATATCGTCAAGGAAACGACAACTTATGGATTGATCAAGGCGTTATCAACTATGTATGAGAAGCCGCCTGCTTCGAATAAGGTATATTTGTGTCGCTTGTTATTTGCCACGAGATTGAATGAAGGTGATTGTGTTGCTGATCATGTGAATGAATTTAACTCTATCCTATCAAGATTGACATCAGTGGATATTAAATTCGATGATGAAGTACAAGCCTTATTGTTGGTATCCTCGTTACCTGACAGTTGGTCAGGATTTGTCACTGCTATTTGTAATTCATCTGGGAGCAGTAAGATGACTTTTGATGGAGTTCGAGATGCGATTCTTGGAGAAGATATTCGTAGGAGAAACTCAGGAGAGTCGTCAGGTTCCTTGTTGAGTACTGAGAGTAGAGGCAGAAAGTCCGATAGGGAGTAGAATCAGGGGCGTAGCAGATCGAAGTCACAGAAGAGAGGACAGTCCAAAGATCGCAAGGAGATTGTTTGTTGGAATTGTCAGAAGAAAGGTCACTTCAGAAATCAGTGTACGGCTCCCGCAGCTCCTAAAGGAAAGAAGAAAGAGGATAATTCAACTAATGTAGTTGAAGAGGTGGTGAGTGACGATGCTTTGATTTGTTGTGTTGAATGTTCGGTTGAATCATGGGTTATGGATTCTGGTGCATCTTTCCATGCTACCCCTTGCAAGGATTTGATGTTAAATTTTAGACTTGGAAATTTTGGTAAAGTCCGTCTTGCTGATGATGAGACTCTGGATATTACAGGCATGGGAGATATTAATCTCAAGACCTCTTTGGGGACTAGCTGGACGTTGAAAGATGTAAGGTACATTCCTGGACTGAAGAAGATGTTGATATCTGTGGGTCAGTTAGATAAGGAAGGGTATCGAGTTACTTTCGGAGACGGACAGTGGAAGGTTATAAAGGGGAATCTAGTTGTTGCTCGTGGAGAGAAAAAGGGGACATTGTACATAGTTGAACAATCTAGCTATGAAGCAAATACGGTTGTTGATGAGATTGAGTCTTCAACTTTGTGGCACCAAAGACTTGGTCATATGAGTAAAAAATGTATGAAGCTATTAACTTTGAAGGAGAAGATTCCAGAGCTGAAGAATGTGGAAGTTGGGTTCTGTGAGCCATGTGTTCTTGGAAAGCAGAAACGAGTTACTTTTGCAAAATCAGGGAGGACACCCAAGGCTGAGAGGTTAGAGCTAGTTCATACAGATGTATATGGTCCAACAGCAGTTGCGTCGTTGGGAGGATCTCGCTACTATGTCACTTTCATTGACGATTCCACTAGAAAGGTATGGGTTTATTTTTTGAAGAATAAATCAGATGTGTTTGCTACTTTCAAGAAGTGGAAGACCGAAGTTGAAAATCAGACCGATTTGAAGGTTAAGAGTTTGATGTCAGATAATGGTGGTGAGTACAGTAGTGATGAGTTTAAAAGCTATTGCGCAGAATATGGAATTAGAATGATCAAAAGTATTCCAGAGACATCGCAGCAGAATGGTGTTGCAGAGCGCATGAATAGAACCTTGAATGAGAGGGCCAAGAGTATGAGATTGCATGCAGGGTTGCCAAAGACTTTTTGGGCAGATGCAGTTAGCACATCAGCGTATCTCATAAACAAGGGACCTTCAGTTCCTTTGGGGTTCAAGATTCCTGAAGAAGAGTGGCAGAAAAAGGAGGTAAATCTTTCACACTTGCGAGTTTTTGGTTGTGTTTCTTATGTGCGTGTTAAAGATTCTGACAGGGACAAGCTTGATCCAAAAGCAAAGAAGTGTATCTTCATTGGTTATGGCTCAGATGATATGGGTTACTGTTTCTGGGATGAACTAACGAAGAAGGTCATTAGAAGTAGAGATGTTACTTTTAACGAAAGTACAGTGTACAAGGATAAGCTTGCAGTCGATTCTGAGTTTGCAAAGGAACAACATGAGAAAGAGAAAGTAGTGCTTGAAGAGATTACAGAAGAAGATCTTGCAGGAAATAGTGGGAGTTTGGGGAATGGTAATGACACAGTTCCAGTTACTCCACAGGCTGAGGTAAGAAGATCTAGCAGAATTGTGAGGCCACCACAAAGATTTTCTCCCTCAGCATATTATATGTTATTGACTGAGGATGGAGAGCCTCAGTGTTATTCAGAGGCAGTTCAGGTGGATGATTCAGTTCAGTGGAAATCAGCCATGGAAGAAGAGATGAGTTCTCTTGAGAAGAATGAGACTTGGTCTTTAACAGAGTTACCAGCAGGAAAGAAGGCTTTACAGAATAAGTGGGTGTTCCGGATCAAAGAAGAACCTGATGGCAGCAAGAGATACAAGGCGAGGTTAGTAGTCAAGGGTTATCAATAGAAAAGGGTATTGACTATACTGATATATTTTCTCCGGTTGTTAAGATGACTACTGTTAGAATTGTGCTAAGTATTGTGGCTGCAGAGGAGTTACATCTAGAGCAACTAAATGTTAAGACCGCGTTCTTACATGGTGATCTTGAGGAAGACATCTACATGGTACAGCCAGAGGGATTTCAGGTAGCTGGGAAAGAAAACCTTGTTTGCAAGCTAATAAAAAGCTTGTATGGTTTGAAGCAAGCACCAAGACAATGGTACTTGAAGTTTGACAGCTTTATGATGATGAATGGGTACACTAGGAGTGCTATGGATCATTGTTGTTATTTTAAACAATTTGATTCATCTGATATCATATTGTTGTTGTATGTTGATGACATGTTGATAGCATGATCAAACATGAGGGAAATTAACAGGTTAAAGAGACAGATGTCTGAGAAGTTTGAGATGAAGGATATGGGTGCAGCAAAACAGATACTTGGTATGAGCATCATAAGGGATAGATCTGAAGGTACTTTGAAATTATCTCAAGAGAAGTATATTGAGAAATTGTTGCAGAAATTCAGTGTCCAGGATGCGAAGACCAGAAGTACACTGTTGGCGACTCACTTCAATCTCACGAAGAAGCAGTTACCTAAAACGGATGAAGGCAAGAAAGATATGGCTAAAGTTCCGTATGCATCTGCAGTTGGAAGTTTGATATATGCTATGGTGTGTACAAGGCCAGGTATTGCTCATGCAGTGGGAGTTGTTAGCAGGTTCATGTCTAATCCAGGAAGAGAGCATTGGGAAGCAGTCAAGTGGTTGTTGCGCTACTTGAAAGGCACATCCAAGGTTGCGTTATGTTTCAGCAAGAAAGATGTTATCTTGGAAGGGTTCTCTGATGCAGATTTGGGTGGATGTTTGGATACAAGAAAAAGTACTACGGGATATATTTTCACTTTGGGTGGCACAACAGTTAGTTGGATGTCTCTACTTCAAAAGAGTGATGCTCTTTCAACCACAGAAGCAGAATATATGGCTATCTCTGAAGCTAGCAAGGAGATGATTTGGTTGAAGAATTTTCTTGAGGAGTTGGGCAAGAAACAGGCGGACAATGCTTTGTATAGCGACAGTCAGAGTGCTATTCATCTTGCAAAGAATCATGTGTTTCATGCTAGGACGAAGCATATTCAGCTGAGATATCACTTTACAAGAGAGTTGATTAACAATGGTACTTTGTCCTTGAAGAAAATCCTTGGTTCAAAGAATCCTGCAGATATGTTGACTAAGGTGGTTACTAATGAAAAGTTGAAGCTTTGTATAGCTTCAACTGGCCTTCAGAACTGATTGATGAGAAGGCGTTGCACTAGTTAGAGTTATTGATCGAGGGATTATTTGTTACTAGATTTACAAGAGTGAAGTGAAGATGTGGTCAGAATCCAAGTGGGAGATTGTTGGGTTTATGGAGTCTATCAGGTTTCAGAATTGGATTCTGACTTGAGTTAGGAATTCCTGAATTGTACTCTAATTAGAGTTAGGATTAGAGTTAGTAATTTCATAATTAGACTCTGATTTATTTTGACCCAGTTTCTTCTCTTATACATACTCATGTAATTGTAACATAACACAACACAACACAATTGTGAGAGATCAATACAAAATTAATGCGGCTTGTGGAGTAGGAATTTCCGAACCACGTAAATCTTTGTCTTTTGTGATTGTCGTTATTTTCTTGTTCTTGTTTATTCGCTTTGGGTTTTGCTTTCGTTGTTGTATGCTCAACAAACGTCACTACTAATTATTCGTCGGATTCATACCAACTCAAAATGTTGCTTCAAGAATATCTCATGATTCCACCTTCAAATGATGTTAGTCTGGTCATAGTTCAGCTTTAAGCCAAACATACGACACCATTCAATTTGTTTAACAATTATCCATCCTCGATAAAGAAGTCCTTATTACTACTTGTCCACTAATTCCATTTCTAACGATCAATTGTATAACTTCCAATTGCCTTTCTTCCTTCCCACGCACAGTACCGTTGCCTTCTCCCGAGATACGCCGAGTATTACTATTCCTTCCTTTGTGAAAAATCTCTTTCATTAAATCGCTTGCTCCAGCATTTCCATTAATGTCATCCAATATTAAATTCCTTGAAACTGATTCTTTGCTTGGAAATAATTGACAAACAAACTCTACATCTTTGTCTAGTGACACTTCTGGTAATCCATCAAAATATACATTCAAAATTATGAACCACTAAAATCTTCTCTGATTTAACTGTCTTTTCTCTGATATTGCCCTCCGTGTAAATCACTTCACACTCTCAATATAATATTCTATTGGTCTGCATGATCGTTAAGACTTCTATGTCTGCTTCCGGCCTTAAAACACTACTTCTACATTTTGTAAGAATCAACATCTCACTTTCTTGCCCTCACAATTGTCTTGTACTTCGTAGTTAGCTATTTAATTCAATCTTAAGTCATAATTTACTATTTTCACTATTGTAACATTCAAATTCTTGAAATGTCATTCGTAATCATAAGGAATTCTTCATTTCCTAGTAATTTATAGAGAATAGATCTATTATTCCCATCATAGGGTCCACTGAAACTGACTTGATATCCTCTCTGGCACAATGTCTTGTCTTCTTACACTCACGGTACACAACATTCATCCTCTAACTCTGTTATTCCATTCCACTTTATTGTTTCCAGTTATAATTACACTCTGTGCACTTACCTCAACAATCTCAATATACTTTTTCTCGAATGCTTATCTTTTGTTAAAATGTTTAGGAAAATTTCCTGGCTCTCTGTCCTTCCTCTTTTCATCATCTTTCTCTATCTTGGTCATCTTTCTTCTACTCTTAATAATAACGAATCTTTAAATGGGTTTTACACAAATTATTAACACCAACACAATCATCTTACTTCTTATTTAAGTCCCATTCCTCTTGATAACTCTTACAAACAAATTCGTCATGCTTCACTCTGCTTTTCTTAAGTTATCCCTCTTCGATTCAAAAATCTTATGCCCAACAATGGATTTCAAAACATTCACGATCCTATGATATTTCCATTTAATATCTTCAAAATTAAAAATATATCCAAAAAATCTTTCATCAATAAACCATTCTATAACACTCCCAAATTTAAGGTCAGGAGATTTTTTAAAAATTTCGACATGAAGTATTCGTAAATAAGACTATCCACCTGTTTTCCAATTCCACAATTCAACTTTATATTCAATAATAAAACTGCCTCTACTTGCAGTGAACAATAAATTGAATTCACATACCAAACATTTATATCATCATTCTCTTTTCAATCTTTAACAAAATCCGTAATCTTATGCTTTTGTTACCTGCTCATTACCTTTGCTCAATTCTCGATAATCTTGTATTTTTACACTTGTGTTCTCAATCCGATAAGTAATCCAATTTGATCTGCCATTTCTGATTTAACTTCAATTTCTCAATCTTGCTCCATCAATCCTTCGTCAACATAGTTTGCAGTTTCGACCACTTAAATGTCGTCGCATCTACCTTCGCAGCTCTTCATCGCTCGTAACTCTAAAATCATTAAAGTTTCTAACAAAAGAATTTAACGAAAGGAATATATATCAAGTGTGAATATACCCTGAGTTTTGTTTGATAAACTTTTTGTAAAACGATTTAACCGAGAGATCAATATGATCTTTGAACTATTATCAGGTTGCATTTGTCACTTGGTCAACCACCATAGTACATAAAGATGGCCAGTCTTTAGTACTTTCATGACAAACACAATTAGTGGCATCCCACCAGACTTCTATCACAGAGATAAAATGTCCCTGAATCCCCTATATACATAGGTTGTTCATCTCAGTTGAATGAAGAAGATCAAGCATTCGGCAAAAATAGAAAGAATTCAAGGTCTCAGATTTTTTTTTGTATATAAGGTTTGATTATGTACCTTCTGAAAAATAAGGATATTTCTGAAAGAACAGGACTGTGTATAAATAAACTTGATTTACAAGGCTTATCATCAATTGAAGGACAGTTGATCACCATATGTGTGCATCAACTATCGATTAAACAAACATTCAAGAAATCCCTAATTATTCGTAATCTCACTCTTGTCGACTAAGCACTAACATACTTAGCTGCCAATACCGGCCTGACAATAATGAGTTGAATAAATAAGAAGATCTCAATTCATTCTCAATTTTTAACCGTCACCGCGCAGCAAATCCTTCAGCCACGATTTAAACCGAGAATTAATTCATAACAATTTATAGCAAGAATAGGAATTTTCCAAAACATTTGACAATTCTCTCAGATAGTAAATTAAATGAGATCAATGACTAGGGGTGCACAGGTACGCCCTAACTTCCAATCCAAGCAAATAATCGCTTCCTACATTGTTTTTATAACCTTCTCATACTTCCTCTATAACGTTCACATCGTAACTAATATCGTAGAAAAGTTCTAGGATACACGTGAAAACCTCAAGATAGTATTTCCCAGACTCGTAGCTCAAGCTGCCCGATTAGCTTACGCGACTCCATATTAGCTACCTCGCTCATGGCCAAATCTTCAAACAAATCAAACTCCTATTCGCATGATATATCGAAAGACGGTGTAACGTCGCAATATTCTTCATGATAACCAAAGGTAAACCTTATCCTAAATCGTCCCACCTAACGTCTATCTTAGACACGTACACCTAACTCTCCTAATCGGTTTCAGTGACCATAACCTGTGGCTCTAATACCAACTGTGACATCCCATAATCCGGGGTACAGATTTGGGTTCACTTACCACAATCAATATATTACATGCCTGGATAAAACATAATATAATAAAAGAAAACCCCTTAACCAAGATTGCATACAGGTTATGGTATGAAACAAATCATTAAATTACATGTTTACAATCCAATCTCAGAATAAAATTATTATGCAAATTAATAACAACTAAGTTCCTCAGCCGAACTAGTTAACCAATCTCTAACAAGCTCAAATCCACTACCTAACCAAGTCAACAACCCGCACGTCCTCTCTCTCGTTGCCGGAACAGGAAAACTCACTTGACCACAGAGTTTACTCAATTTCTTTATTAACTAAATAAAGAAACAACAACAATGCAAGAGTGAGCCAACAGTGCTCAGTAAGCATAAATATCTAAATCAATATCAAGAACAATGTAAGTTCTGATCAACAGGAATAAACATCATAGGCTTCAAAGGAATCAAGCTTTAATCAATTTAAACTCAATGTATAGATTAGAATTGGATTTTTTATATATTTTTAAAAAAAAAACAATAAGGTTAGGCTGCAGATCAGTCACGCACTAACCCCGTACAAACGCACACAACAGTCCTATATTGGATCCACGGCACACATTGGCCTTATTAACTTCCGACCACGAATCTGGTCCGACCCTTTACGGTCCACATTTTAAAAGCATTCCAATTCTATATCAAACTCACTAGTTGTCAGAATGATCGACAACCTTTGCCAACCAAATAACTGGAAAACTCACGTTCCAGAGCAGCAACTCATAATTAAAGAGTCAATGATGAACTCAAAATCAACAGGTGTCGACAAGTTCGACACTATATATGGGGTAACAAATGACGAGTTCGATAGGGAAAATTGGAGTGATTGATTGCATCATTAACATAATTAAACAACAGCTTCACTTGAACGAGAAGTGAAAGGAAATACTTGCATGGTAATCATAGCTTAATCGTCTAATTATCTGGACGTCTCATTCAACCACTAACTTTAATACGTCTCGTCCCCTCGGTTCTACAATCTTTATCTCACGTCAATACTTTTGACTGACCTTTGTCTACTTTAAACAATACTGGATTCAAACAGAGCATTTAACCATTTAATCAAACAACTAATCCCTTTTTATGACTCACTACACGTATTGCACGTATCACGTAGTCATTTAATCCACATCAGACAGACCCTACTATTCACATTTCACATTTCATAACTTTAGAAACATTTTAAAAACAACACCCAACGCTTGTTTCAACATAAAACTGGACTTAGGGTAATTTAAAACAATTTTACAACATTTTCATGATTTACTTAACCACAAATGCATTTTAAAAATACACAAAAGCTCTATTTTCAAGCTCTATTTTTAGAATTTTTTTTTCAAGAATTTTTAAATCATTTTCTGCATTTTTAAACAATTTAATACTATTTTTAAATAACCGGAAACTATTAACTAAATTAATTAAAAATTAAATACCCTTACTTAAATTAATTAAAATCATTTAACAATCAATCTATCAAAATTATTTAATAAATGTTTACATTTATTGAATAATTAAATCAATTAATCATTAATTGAAATTAATTAAACTAATTAAAGTATTTACTTAAACAAAATAAATAAACAAATCAATAAAATGATTTGTGGAATTTAAACACTTAAATAAATAATTCTGAATTTAAATCTTAATTTACAAAAATGATTTTTTAAATTTAAAAGAAAATCTAATCTTCTAAAACAATTTATAAAATCAAAATAATTTAGAAAGTAAATAAGATTTTTACCAGAAAAGGTAAAAGTAAAATTTCTTTTTAAAATAACAGCCATGGTAAAACAGTAATAAGTTAAAACCACAACTTTTTACCACCAAACACCCACAACAGATAAACCAAACCAAACCAAACATACCCAGTATATCCCGCTCAGAGCAGGGTCTGGGGAGGGTAGGTTGTACGCAGACCATACCCCCACTTTTAGGGTGGGGAGGCTGTTTCCGTGAAGACCCTCGGCTGAGTGCATGACATACAGAGAGTGTGGAAAATATAACGAGAAATGAAAACGGAATTGGACAATGACATACCTGAGGCCCATGGCATTCTCCACATGGGGCTAACATACCTGCGATGATTAATGATACTCCTAGTTTGATGCGCTCCAACCACACGGAAAAATCCCGCACAAAGATAACACCGAGCCAAGCTCCCTGCACCTGCAAAACCAGAAAACAGAAGACACTAAAAACTAAATATGAGAACGCTAACGGCAGACTTCTAGAAAATCGCTAACCGAGACAAGGCACCTCTGAGGCTCTCGACAACAGAGCCACAACCTAAAAGGGAATCCACCACTTTGATACGCCGCCTCCAAGCACACCTATCCGCGAGCATGGTCTCATTTAAGTCTAGGGCCTTCAAATCCAACCTGAGCTGCTCTTCCCACGACCTCCTCGGCCTGCCTCTCCTCCTCGCCCCAACAACCGCTAGACTCTCGACCCTCCTAACTGGGGCTTCAGCCCGCTTCCTACGAACGTGGCCGAACCATCTCAACCTTCCTTCCCTAACTTTCGCAGAAAAAGGCGCCACTTCAAGCTCGCTCCTAAACACCGAGTTCGGGATTCTGTCCAACATCGTGCGCCCACAAGACCACCGCAACATCCTCATTTCAGCCCCTTCCAACTTGCTTACGAGAGCCTTCTTCTCCGCCCAACACTCAGAACCATATAACATCGCCGGACGGATAGCCGCTCTAAAGAATTTCCCTTTACTTAAAAATTTAATTAAAAGAAAGTAATTATTCAAGAACAGAAATTCCTCCCCAAGAACACAAACTCAGTTTCCGGCCCGGTGAAGAAATCCGGTCACCGGAAAACGCCTCTGTTAGGTCCGAAATAGTTTGTAGAAGGGGGGTTGAATACAAACTATACCGTTTTATCGAAATTGTTCTTTGTGTGTATATTAATTTTTAAACAATTCGATGCGGAATAAAACGAAGCCAATATTCAAGTTAAATATAAAATTTATATTAACTTGGAGGGGTGTGTCTAAATACACGGGTACAAATTACAAGATTTGATGACCAAACTAATTATTACAAATTCTATAGAAAATTCGACATGAACTATTCTATATTTGTAATAAAAAGATCGAATGCTAAAATCAATTCGAGAGATAAGTTCTAGGGAACTTAATCCGCTAGATAGTTCCAGTACTAAGCAAACTATTTCTATGGGTTTAGATTTAACAATACAACTTAGAAATAATTTACAAGAATTTAATTAAGCTCGGGAACATTTCTCTCTTGGTCTCTTCTTTTCTCTCGAGTCTTTCTGTTGTTGAGAGCTGAAGGAGTGAAGTTGTTGTATATGTCTGTGTGAGCCGCTTGCTTGATCCTTCTGTCTATTTTGTCAACTATATACACTGGAAAGAGTCAGGCTGACTCTTTCTAGTATAATCAGCAAATTCGGAAAGAGTCAGGGTGACTCTTTCTAGTGTTAATCAGAATGTCGGGAAGAGTCAGCTTTAAGTGCTTCAGCAAGAGTCAGAATGACTTGGAAGGAGTCAGGATGACTCTTCCTAGTAGTAATCAGCTTTGTACTAGAAAGAGTTAGCTTTAAATTACTCTAGAATTAATCAGAATTAACTTTAGCAAGAGTCAGACTTACTAAGAGTTATATGTGACTCTTTTTAGCTTGTATTTTAATACTTTGACTTAATCAATAATTCTAATGTTAATTAACTTAATATAATTAATTTATTGAATAAATTAATTCTTAGTAGAATTAATTTATTAAATAAATCAATCATTAATTTTAATTAATTAATAAAAGAATTATGATTAATTCTAGATAGCCAAAAACTCTCTTGAACCACAGAAAAATATAAGGAGCAACCACTGAATAATTTGATGAAGCTTGATGCACTGTCTGGTTCATAAGCTACTATCTTCAATGATTGTTCTTCATTTTTGACTTTAAATATGTGGTTCTTTTTCTCTAATTAATTTCTGATTTAATTAATCTATTGATTAATTTAAAGAATAAATTAATTCTGTTTGAATTAATTTACAAAATAAATTAGCCAAATTATTAAATTAATTAAAGGAGAATTAATATGATGTCCTTTGATAATTGTATTAATTCTAACTTAATTAATCTTTTATTTAATTTACAGAATAAATTAATTGTGATAGAATTAATTTATCAAATAAATCAACCAAATGAATTAATCAATTAAGAGAGAATTAATACACATCCTTGATTGCATAACCCTTGTGATCTTCCATGTCTTGATAAATCTGATCCTCCACAACGATTATTCCTCAGCCAATCTTGATAGCAAAATCCTTGTGGTTAATAAATCTGACACTACTGTTTCTACCACAATGATTTTCCCTTATACATGTCTTCATAGCTTGAACCACTGAAGTTAATGACGAACTACCACTGCTTAATGTTGACACTCGATGTACGGTCTGGTTCATGAGTGACTAACTGCAATGACGGTACTTCATATATTGACTATAAAGTTGTGGTTCATATCTTCTTTTCTTCACTCTTTAATCAAACCTTTTTAATCTGTATTCTGCCACTATAGGAACCTCTTGTCACTATAAATAGAACCCACTGTCTTGATTACTCCACTGACGCTTGATCAACTGAATGAACTTCTTCAAGTGTAGTATACCTCAAAACGGTAGATTATCTTTGTCTTCTTTCTTTTGACAATTGAGCATTTGAGATCCCTGTGACAGTATGTATATACTATTTACTATTACATTCTTGTTTAAGTTGAGTTGAATCCTCGATATTTACAAATAGGTTAAACATATGACTTTCAATCTCCCCCTATTTGTTTGATATACAATAACATACAAATTCCTAGAGGATAACTCAACTAAAACAAGAAGAAGATAAAGCATTAAAGAACTATAGTAAATAATACATTGAAAAAAATTTTCTGGTTTAGATATAACATTTCCAGAATCTCAGTAGATGATGATTGTTCCTCTGACACTGAACTGATCTTCATTAAGTAACTCATCTTCATTTCTTGACATATCTGCCTGATAACCCTTTACATCTAACATTAAACATTATCAGCAGATACTTGGAAATTCTTCAGTGGTAAAGAATATGACTTGTCAACCATATACTAAGGAATTCTTCTTTGTCGTTTCATAATTCTCTCATTCCTTATGTCTCCCTACCTAAGGTGATATGTCCACTCCTTATAACTGTGAATACTTTTCATCTCCCCTGACAAGGCGAATATTTCTATCTCCCCCTGACAAGGTGAATACTCCCCCTTTCTAAGGTATATCCTTTTTCATATCTCTTCCCCTTAGATAGAAAATCTCCCCCTCACTAAGGTAAGCTTATACTCTCCCCCTTAGTTGAGTATCTCTTACTAAGGTAATCTTTGAGTATATCTTCTTCAATATATCTCTCCCCCTTAGTTGAGTAATCCTCCAAACATTCAATTATAGCAAACATCCAATTAAGTTAGATGTTACCCAATATTCAATTATAAGTCACCTCTTACCTTTAGTACAATAGATTCTTCATACATATACCATTGTCTGCTGCAATAAGGAAAATAAGCTTTGCTTGTGTTGAAGAATTTTCATGAAGACTTCCAGAATAGAAGTATGTAGACTGATCAACTTTGCCCTTTAGATATTATAGAATGGCCTCACTATTGATCATCCTGACAACTAAATCTCCCGACAATTTCCTTATCTCTCAATTCCTTTAAGTGAACTTTGTTTGGGGAATTGGGAATGGGATTTGGTGTTTATCTTTCTTCATCACTATGAGTGTGTGATTCTGTTTGGTGTACCTCACAAGTGTTTAACTCATCTCTCCACTCATATCACTTAAAATGTGTGATCTTTTCTCTCATCTCTCAAGTGTTTACACTCATGCTCACTAGTGTATCACTCTTATCTCTCATAGCTCCAACATCCATGTGTACCTGCAAGGAAAATTCACCATAGCCCCTTATAGAGAGGTCAGTGGTGGTGCAATGGGGTTTCGTAAATCCCCGATCCTCGTTGGACTCGTCAGACGAATCTGAGTCATAATCTACAAGTTGATAAAATTTTCCCTTTTTGTGGGTTTCAGAATTGAATTTTGAGAAGGTATACAATGAAATCAAAACTTAGAATTAAAATCATGTCTCCTTCTAATGTCGGTGAAGACATCTCCTTGTTTAACTCATCAGGTGAATCTGAATCATAGTCAACAAGTTGACGATCCGCACCTATGTCGGACCCGATACCCGCAGGATCCAGAGATGTTCCCCTGGGGAGTTAGACAGTGATCATGTTGATTTTGCATATGTGATCAAAGCCTTCTCTCGAGGTTTGTGAAGACTCTTGGTTCTTTGAGGAACCTTCAACCTATAATCCTAACCGTAATATGGTCGGAGTATTAGTTGTTTCCGTCAATTCGTCCTTAGTGTGTGCAATCTCACTTTGTGCATATGAAGTATTTTAGTGATGTATGAGGTAGTGACTTACCAACTGATGCCCTGGTTGACAGGCGAATTTCAATAAACTCATCCTTTTGAGAGAATGAATCTAGAGATAATTTTAGTGCCATTTTCAGCTCTGCATTCTTTTGGGAGAATGCAGGCGAGCTTACAGATACCTCAAGTTGTATACGACTATTCTCCTTGAGAGGTAGAGCTGTGGGTTTACTATCCCTCACATCATTTCTCTCACATGATATCATGTACATTGAGTGAGAACATATGCATTATATTATGTGAGAGAAATGATGTACAGTTGTGATTTCAAAAAGTTTTACAATATATAAGCAATCATAGTTGTTGAATGATTTGAGTTTTCTTTTAAAAACTGTTAATGTGCAAGAGTCTGTATTTATGCATAAAACAATGTATTATAATGTCTTTTAATGAAAACTAGGTCGTTTTATTTTTAAAAGACACAAACTCTTGATTTCGCAGTAATTTAGAAAGAATGATTTTATTTAAGTGCTTATAATGTATAGAGAACTTTAACACAAAAGTTAGTGAAAAGACTCATACAAGCACTGAATGTAGTTTAGGTAACAAAGATTACCAAGTACATAAGTACAGATAACCAATGTCTCTCCCTTGGCGATGCATTACTTAGCACAACATTAACTAAGTAATCGTCTGATGGATGTAAAAATATTCTAAGAACTATCATGTATATAAAGTGGTGTATAACCAGAATTAGAGATTTCAATTTTGAAAATTCTCACCACTTCAAAATATGATAGGAGACTGAATGTAACTTTAAGTCTCACTTACTTAGAAAGTTGAACACCTTAATATATACTAACACTAATGATTCATAGAAAAGTCACTGTTTACTTAGAATAATTCTAAGTAATATCATCAGAGCTAATATACCACAATTAGTCTGCAATAAAGAATCAGAGCAACCAACAATTGTTAGTAAACAAATATTTTACTATTTGATACCAACTGTTAGTATTTGTCAAACACTTTAAAATGCAAGTAATTGTATTTATGATTACTTTATCAAAATTAAATTATGAGCAAATAAAACATATAATTGCTTCAAATCATAATTTAACTAAGATAGAAATAATCACTGTTAAATACTAAATATTCAATGATGCCAATTGTTAGATAAATTCAACTCAATGAAGATTGAATTATTACATTGAATACCAATTGACCTAATGAATATTAGCATCTAACTACTTATGACTATCATTCACTGATATTCATAAGTACGAGGAACTGGTTGACAAGAATTGTATAAGTTCTTTAGATGTAACATTTCAAACTTATGACTTCAAGGCAACTCCTCGTTAATAACAATTGTTAACTCCTTACAACTGCTTGTATTAGACAACCTTGGTTCTATATATAAAAAATCAATTTCCAAAGCTATCTTGTCTGCAATCTTAGAAAAAAATATTCTAAGTCCAATACACCTTGATCCATAGTAAACAACATTCATTATCAAAGTGATTAGAAGCTTGCAAATAAGCATAAAAATTATTCGAAGTAAAAGAACTATGGTCTCTTTAGTTATGTCAATATCCATAGTTCTACTTAGAGAATTTTCACACCCTGTATAGTAGTATGAGTGAATTTTAAAAGATACAACATAGATTACTTAGAGGAGTTCTAAGTAATTTCACTCATACCAATACATCTCACAATTAGTTAGTAAATAGAATTCCAACTAAATATCATTAACTGATATAAGTCAAAACTTCAATACAACCAGTTGTTAGAACCACGATATTAATTATAGTGAATTTCTAAAAATGGAGCATTGATAGATTCACTAGAATTAACATAAAAAAAACTTAGCTTACTCAGTTATAATACCACTCAAAGTGGTGTCTGAGGAGGGTAGCTGTACGCAGACCATGCCCCTATACAATAGGGAGGCTGTTTCCGAAGGACCCTCGGCCATTACAAATACAGAAATACAAATACGGAAAGGAAACCTAATACAAACTAAGAAACTCACGCACACGCAGGAATCGAACCCCCAACCTCCTTTAAAGGAGGCCAGTGGCTCAACCACTGCACCAACATGTTGTTGGCATTCACTAGAATTAACATCTCACAACTAATTGAAGACCAACACAGATTAGGTCCAAATTAGTTATGTTGTATATTTATTTTGATAAATATGAGCACTACTAGAAATCTGTTAATAGACATCACACCTTTAACATCGGTCAGTAATGCCACCGATGTCTTTGTGTTTTAAGACATCGCTTGCAATAAAACCGATGTCTTTATATTTTAAGACATCGCTTTAAAGAAGAACCGATGTCTTAAATAAGCTAAAAAAAATAAAATCCCGCGCATACCCCAAATAATTTCCCCCTTAGAATGTTTCCCCCAAATTGTTAAAATGTTTTCCCCCCTAGGCAATTTTTTGTTCCCCCCAAATAATCACCCTCTCTCTCTCTCAAACAAATTAATTAAAAGCATAAAAGATAAAAACACTCTCGATTCTAAACCCTCTCTCATTCACACACTCACTCACCCGACCTCTCCTCCAAGAACCCTAAATCTCTCTCTCTCTCTCTCTCTCTCTCTCTCTCTCTCTCTCTCTCTCTCTCTCTCTCTCTCTCTCTCTCTCTCCCCGAAGAGAATCACTCAGTAGCTGGTTACAATGGAGACCGACGAAACTGAAAGTCACCCCATTTCAACTTCAATTCGACAAACCAATTGCTTCTCAGGTACTATACTCTCAACTCTCTCTATATGAATCTCCTGTTTGTATATAATAATATCCATCTTTGTTAAACAAAGCAGATCAAAATAGCAGAATGGAACTCGGAGAAGGATCTACTAGCGATGGTAACAGACGATTCAAAAATACTTCTACATCGATTCAACTAGCAGCATCTCTGGACCATCTCTCCTGGTCAGTCAATACATATAAAATGTATTCATCATTTTGACATCACTTCTAATTGAATTATAATGTACTCGGAGACGTGATTTCATGTGGAGTGAAGTTTGGTATGTAGTAGGATGCAATGCTTGATGTTTGTTTGCTGCTGTCACATGTATAGCAGTTATGTAAGTAGAATTGAACTATGAGGTTTTTTGTGTTGGTGTTGAAGGATGCGGAGTCGTATTCAAGGTGTTTGATGAAATTACTGAATGAGAATTCTTGTTAAATCAATTTAATTGTTAGACATGATAGACTTGTAGCGAGTTTTTGTTATTGTGTACTTCAATTATGGAAATCATGGGTATTTATTGAATCTGACGGGGTTGTTTCTTATAAATCTGACTAGGTGAATTCATAAATGATATTTATTGAACTTCAATGCAGATGGTTGATAGATGAAGTACGTGATAGCTTACCCAAGGTTAGTTTCCAAGTCTACTAGAATGCACAACTGAATCATTGAACAATAGCATGCCATGTTGTAGATGTTTTTGTGTGTGTGGATGTTTTCTTCTAATGCGAAATAATCTTGGTGATGACTATCAGGAACTAGATTTCTTAGTTGAGGCGAAGAACAGTGTAAAGTGTATGGAAAATTTTTGGAAGTTATCTCCCCGCATTGCAGATTATGTCTATGTTCCGAGGGTATACTGGAACTTGGGTACTTCAAAGTTGTTAACCATGGAATATATTGAACACTAGTACAAAACAGGCCATATGCGTCTCGTAATTTGCGTCTGTTATAAGTGGAACGGATGCAAATAATAGTTTTTTGCGTCTGTTATACCCTACGCAGACGCATATAGTAAAGAGAAGCGGGCTTATACGTCTGTTGTTACTTAACAGACATATATGGCTAGTTTATACGTCTGTTACTTAACAGACATGTCACAAACATTTTGGAGTTAAGAAGTATTATGCAAACAGACTTAAATAGACTCCATATAATGCAGACATTTAGCTAAATTGTTGTAGAAAGGTCCACAAAATGTTTAAGGATGAAACTTGAAATTGTCAACGTAGCTCGTACCTATGCTTCTTATATCGATTTGTGGTTTTGGCAGCATTTACTAAAATTACTATTTGTGAACACATTTTTTCCCTTCAGACAGAGATCTTTCTCCAGTCCAGCAAGACCTGGAGAACTAACCAAGGTGGCAGCTTTCTTGCTTTAGGTGTCAGGCAATATTACTAGTATGAGTGAGACTTCTCGAACTTCCGAGTTAAATTTTTTTAGAGTCTGGACTGATTTTCTCCTCATCATTTGTGATAGTAATTCTCAAGCAAAATATAATGTTATACTATACTTCATGGGAATAAGAATTAGCACTAAATCATGCTTATGCTATGTTTTTTAACCTGATAATATTATAATCAGGTTATAGTTAGGTAGCAATGAACCTGTTAGGTAGCAAAGAATTAGAAACCTGTTAGGTAGCAATGGATCATTCAGCTGAAGGTTGATTTTTGAGACCTGATACTTGCTGATTAAAATATAGTAATATACAGAATGCGTGCGTGTGTGAATTGGCTATATATTTATACGGTGTTTTAGGCAATGTTGATATATGCATTTTTCTTCTAAAATATGCTTTTATCAATCTCACTATTAATGTTTGTCGCCTGTCGGGGACTATGACATGTTAATGCTGCCTTCCCTTGTACATTGCAATGATAGTTCATTATTGGCGATGACAACAATATGTATGATTTCACTTATGTTGAAAATGTGGCACATGCATACATATGTGCTGAACGAGCTTTAGCATTTGATGGACCAGTTGCAATCAAAGCTGCAGGCCAGGTTAGATTACGTTTGCCCATTCTACCGCTTAGTAATTATCAATTACTAGTTGGTAAATGCATCGATGTATATAGCCCAATTCTTTTAGTTGCCTAGTTGGTAATTTGATTGTTAGATATGGTGTGGACTGATAAATTCTTATCTCATTTCTATACAAATTCTTCTATCCTAGTACAAAGTGTGTGGACTGATATTCCCTTTTGCTTGTAATTAGTACTCTAAATTGTTAGTACTAAGTTTTATGTATGGTAATCTGGAACTAAGTGCTTGTTCTATAGTGAGGCCATAAGCAGAATGCTAATGCTATAAGAGTATCACAAATTGCACAAGTCCCTATTTCTGTTACTTGCTTGATGTAAAAGCAGAATACACAGACACACGGTCAATATCTGCGTTATCCTGTTTAGATAACTGTTTAGATTTGAGGGACGAGGGTACCCTGTTCTGTAAGAAAAATATGCTGTTAATATATTTCGAGGATTTATATGCAAGATGTGAACCCCAAAATTTTATCATCTCATATTTTTTTATTAATCTTCCATGCAAATTTTAGTAGGTGTAATACTGGAGTGTTTGTATTAAGCTGTTCACATTTTAAGTTCCAGTAAACGATGATGGTTTTCTTTCTTTTTTTATAATCTTGGCTTCTGGCCAATAGCCAAATGCCTGATAATCTGTACCTTGGATATTCATATGCTCATTAGTTCTCTCTGATAAAGTAGAACTTTCTTGTCTTTGGTCTTGTTCTATTTCTCTTTTATACATCTGTACGTTTCATGCAGAAGTGGGCATCATCTTTTGTTACTAGTAATTGCTAGAAACTTGTTAAGCTTTTAATAAGGAATTGACATGCCTATCAAGCGTCAGATTGCATATTTACATTATATGCTTGCATTCTGAATGACTAGATATATTGTGTTTTGCAGGCATACTTTATCACCAATATGCATGTATGTTCTCTCTGAATGACTAGCTTTGTATGTTCGAAATGTTTTATTACATGCAGTTGTTCTTATTTAGTGCTGTTGCTGCATAACATTACTGATTTCAAGGTCTTGGTAAAGTTCCACTCAGTTAGCATAAACTATACCAAGTTCTCAGATGCATGTTTTTTCCAGTGTGCCTGTAATCTTTTGGTTGTATAGCACTAAATAATTAAATTTCTGTAGCTGTAAAATGTGTTTAATTTTTTACAAGTACTGTGTTATAAGTTCTCAGATGCATGAGTTCTTATCCTTTATTTTGGTGATTCCCATGATCTCATTAGTATATGCAAAAAGCAGAATGGAAAGCTGTTACGAAGCATGAAGACGCACACTGCTGCTGTTGTGTGTCTCAACTGGCAGGAAGATGTTGAACAAATGAAAGTACATTTTTCAT
This sequence comes from Saposhnikovia divaricata, assembly GCA_036435485.1. Taxonomy (NCBI): domain Eukaryota; kingdom Viridiplantae; phylum Streptophyta; class Magnoliopsida; order Apiales; family Apiaceae; genus Saposhnikovia; species Saposhnikovia divaricata. The sequence goes on along the minus strand of CM071594.1, from coordinate 169,384,284 downwards.
AACCTCTCTCTAATGTGCAAACTGTGGTTGCCACTTTTACAATTGTTTTATGCTAGACCCTATTAAATAATGGACTACAAATTTACAAGTGGATCTACTGGTGTCATTGTTTTTAATTTTGTTTTAAAAACAATGACACCAGGGCCTGGATGTCATCATTTTAATTCATCATTTTAATTTAAACTAATCTTATAATGATTCTTATGTATAAAGTTTCGTAAAAAGAAGGAATTGGTGATTTTCAGGGCCTGGATGTTCATCAATAGGGTTCTGAGAAGCAGAGGAGTTGGTGATTGAAGTTGCATATTATGGATGGTATATCCATAGTGAAACCCATGAGCTCTGCGGGGAGACCTCTTGCCTTGCTACTGGCGATTTTGTTATTTCTCACTCTCAAGTATTACCCGGAATAACTCCATCGGTAAGTTATATGTCATTTTCTTCCCAATAAGATATTCGCATTCCCAATTTTTAGTGTTCAATTTAACATAAGTCTGGGTATAATTTTCCATTGCGGTCTACATTTCCACTGAACACAGAGGTTATAGTTCTATTTAGGGAATCAATCAGGTGTATGATTATGGCTACAATATTGGGAAGCATTAATAGAGCTGATATGATTAGCTAATTACCGACACTATTATTCTCTAAACAATATATATTCTATATCAAACTCTATCTATACCCAAATGCGAGGTGTTTACAGTATTTGACATTTGCAGGGCTCTTACACTCTTAAAATAACGATGATTGATGGAGACGGGCAGAAGCTGACATGTGTCACCTTTGATTTTAGTGTTGGATGGTTTGCAGGAGCTAAGGCCATTGCAAAAATTTAAATGTGTTTGTTTTCGTACTATTGTTTATTATGTCAAACTTTAGTAACATTAGATTTCTATTTTTCTTATGAAGTCCTAATGCTGGTGTATCTTCTAATATAGCACTACCCATTTGGTCTTCAATGATGATATTCAAGTATACATAGTGTAGTGACATGGTGGTAACTATTATTAATTTGGGAATCTTGTCCATCTGACTTGTACTTCTCTTTGTTGTAGGGCACAACTATTGTGGTTCTATCTGGAATTGTCTCATCACTCAAATGTTGCAGGGCACATTTGACTCTACTTTAGACAAGAACAGTTTTATTATGGAATGTATATTTGACTAGTAGATACTTGATGGTTCTAACTTTCTAGGAGTTAGGTTGTTTTTGCATATGGTAGTAGTAAACATTTTTGATTTGAGTGACATTGGTTGGAGATTTTGTAAATGACAAATTAATAGTTGTGCTTATGAAATGAATGTTATTTTGGATTAAGGTATCAAATGTTTGAATATTATGTAAATGTTTGGTATGAATGTTGTCAATAACAAATTGAGTAATTAAATAACAAATATTTATTAAAAAACAATACAGGACAAAATACAATAGACATCAGTAAAAATCGATGTATGTAACAAATATACATAACAGTTATTACAAATAAAACCGATGTCTAACTTCAATTTAAATATCGAATAAGTATAAAAACGATGTCTAATATACTCTTCCACATCGGTTATCACAAGAAAACCACTGTCTAAGGATATATTTAACATCTTCCAAAACCGATATCTAATATGACTTGATACATCAGTTGCGATAGAAGAAACCGATGTCCAAAAAGGCTTTAGACATCATTTTACTTCCAAATAATGATGTATATGTCGATTTATGAGTTGTGTTCAACTTGTTTATTTGCATCTAGCACCTGTAATAGTATGGTAGAAATGTCAGGTTCATGCAATTTATGCAAAACAATCAGATATAAACATCATTTTTTTGGTTTATAATCGATGTGTAATAGCTTACTGGACATCAGTCAAAAACCGATGTCTATGACATGGTACTTTTAACATCACCGACAAAGACATCGGTATGGTTTTTTCATAGACATCGGCCAGAAACCGATGTTTATGAGCTTTTTTCTAGTAGTGGAGGTACAGAGCAAATACTTATATTGAATTGCTTCAGGTTCCATAGCTCAAATTAATCAAAATAAATAATAAATAAATAAGTACTAAATCTCTATGAGTTAGATTTTAGCACTTAAATATTTAAATTATCCATAAATAATCATCAATATAATATATATCAATTATACACATGACAATCATTCAACAGTTAATTTTCAGCTTGAGGTCTGGATGTAAATAAGTTCACAAGTCCTTTCAATATGGACAATTGAATACTTATGAACTCATTTATGAATTGCTTACAATGAATTCACAAGTCCTTTCAATACTGATAATTGAATACTTGTAAACTCATTTAAGAATTACTTATAGTAAAATCACAAGTCCTTTCAATACGGACAATTGAATACTTGTGAGCTTACTTAAGAATTACTAAACAGATGGGATTTACAAATCATATAGCCTTACCAAAATCCCAAGTTTACAAACCAATCTTGAAAAATTAATTTCATCAAGTGATTTAGCAAATATGTCTGCAAGTTAATCTTAATTAAAGACATGCTCTCGAAATAATTGGTACCTTATGCAAGTTGCTTAGTCCTTGAGTGTTCCACAGAGTTGTTGGAGATGAATTTGATTCCTTGTGTTCTCCTGCTTTCGTATAACTCATTTGATCTGTCTCTATGCAGCAAAACATGTCAGAACTAATGTCTCTAGGGTTCCATCTCCGTAGATTTGGGTCCAACTTAAGACATCTGAAAATCAGTTGTAATAACTACCAGAATAGATTCTCTAGGTTCCACTTGGGGCCTTGCACATTTGCATATTGAAAATATAATATGTGTATATGTGATCTATTAGCAATTGAATAAGATAATGAGCTGATGATTCCTCTATAGCCTGATTAGGTCCTAATTAGTAGATCCTGAACATGTTGGGTCAAAAATTTCTAGGGTACCATTTCGTCAGATTTGGGTCCAGCTTAAGATTTTGATTACCAACTAGTTAGGTCCAAACTAATAGGTCCAAAGCCAGCTATAGTGGTGTGTTGGCAGAGAGTCTTGATAGGTCTAGAATCTTCTGAACAGAAACAAAATATCCTAGACTTACTATTATTGTCATCATTCCTTTGACTTACTAAAGTAAATCAAAAGAATTGCAACTTTACCAACATCAAAGCAACAAATATCTTGATACCAATTTATAGTTAGTAGACCAACACAAAATATAATCATTGCACATATATATCATTTATGGTTGGGCCTAAAGATGTAGAGAGTTCTATAAATATGACACCAATTGTTAAAAGATACCAGCTGTTAAAGATTGATACCAAATGTTAAATTATAGTTAGGGTGTCATACCATGTCTTCCATGATGCTTGAGTGATGATACCAGTTCATACTAACCTGTAGAGATCTTCCATTATCTCACCAACCAGGAGTGTACTTGTTCACATTCCTCTAGCATCCAGATTCAGTAGGTCTAGATGTCCATTATAATCATGAATGTGTAGCAGGTGCCTGATATCCTTAAGTCTTGTCACTGGTGCTTCTTGTCAGATATACCATTTGATCAAATTGTAACTTAGCATCCAGTTTGGCCTTGTCCCTCATAACAATGCCTTGACATCATCCAGGTGGACTTCTAGTTATCCTTGTACCAATTGCAGCCTTGTTATTTGGTCTGGATACCAGCTTCCCTTCAATCTGCCTTTTGTACTGATTGAGATCATCTTGCATTGCAATCACTCAATCTGGATCTTTCAGAGCCTTTGTAGCTTTCTTAGTTTCTTTTGAAAGAAAACTAAAGAAATAATCATTGGTACTTGAAGCTCTGCTAGTCTTTTACTTCCACCATTAGGAACACTAAGAACTAGGACAAAGAATTAATTGAGTCAACACTCTTTGTCTTGGCAGACATGTTCTCATAGTGTCCAATGAGTTTCAATGTGGTGTTAAGTTTACTGGTTTATCCTTCAGTTGCTCCCCCTAAGTTGCTGCTGGGTTTACATGAAGATTCTCCATGTTTCACATTGGTTGGATCTGAATCATCATCACCATTTACAACTGGGAGCTAGAAGTTATTGAACATCACTAAGACTTTCAATCACCTTCTGTTGATTAATAACAATCACCCTGTAGGCTGTAGACTCCATTGAGTAACCAAGGAAATTATCCTCTTGAGCCTTAGCTACAAAGCTTGGCAAGTTGCTCACTTCCATATATCATTGCAAAACAATTTCCTTCATACTTATGGGGTCTTCCTATATTTCTTACTGATCAGGGTTCGATCATTCTAGTAGCAAACTATTGAGTCCTTCATCATTAATACTCTTGTAGGTATAGAAATCATCCGGGATATCAATTGTTAGGTTTACTCCTGTAATCCGACCTTCAAGTTGTCAAAGTCAATTTGCTTCTTGCTCGATCTACTTGATGTGATCAATCACCATAAGTGGTATTCTATCTTCAGATTGTCTGAACAACAACTTGTTTGATGAGAGAAGTCATCTGTCATTACCACTAAAGTATATTTTTATTTTATGTAGAACTTCTGTGTGATGCTTCTTGACTTCCTTTTATGACATGCCTCATAATTTCATTTTGCTTTAATTTCAGATTAGGCAGTCTCCTTTACTGATTCGATTTCCAGGAAAGAATCTCTTAATTTGACATTCTGGTGTGAGAGCTTCTTATGTCATAGCTGAACTCCTGTATGATGAAGCTTTAGATTTGACCTTGTTGACTTCATTTTTGACTGAGATTCCATGTCAGCTACTAATAAGTTCTCTTTCCTTAATCCTCGAATAGTAGGCTCTTCATCTTCTAAAGATGCTTTATTACTGACAACGTTCCTAGCTATTGAATAGCCATGACCCTAGGTCATACCCTTGCTATTGTCTCCAAGGGATAACCACTTGGCCTGTCTTCACATTCACCTCTGATAGTAGGGATCTTTCTTCGATGATATGCTCTGAATAAATCATTAACAATGCATAATCGATTAACCTGTTAAGCCCTACATTCACAAATGGATAAAAGTTCTTGGTACCCAGATTTACTTGGGTCCAGATGGATTATAGATATCTCTGTTTATAGAGGTAATCTACAGATATGGCACACATACAACATTAAACCATTGCACATATGAAACATGCAAACTAATCATGTTATGCCTTGGAGGTAACAACAAAAATAGCATACATACAGCATTGAACCATCACACATTTAAAACGTGCAAACTATGACATGTAATGCTATTTAGAAAATCCAGTTAACCTATATACAAGAATTTTCTAAAACTAGTTGAAATAGAAGAATTAATAAGTAATCAATAATTCTATCCAGTCCAAGGATGTTGTTATATACCGGCTAATAGTCTGTAATACCTAAGTAAGTTTTAAATACAACTTTGTGCTCTACAAACATCCTAGGTAATCAATCCATCTCTTAAACTTTTAAACCTTTTTAAAACCTTAACAAACAATTCAGAATGAATAAACAAATCTGTTTTACTGGGGCTCCTGGAACTAGCTTAAGCAAAGTTCTTATATGCTTAACATATATCAATTAAGAATTAAAAGATATTGTCTAAGGAACAGCTCTAACTCACTACTGCAATTAATTAAATTCTGCAAATATTCATACACATATTAAGATCTTCTAACCAAAGATATAAAAATTAAAAACTAAGATCTTAACATACTTTGAATTTCTGAGAATTACATATCACATTAGTTCGAAGAATTGATACCTGAGACATGTGAGGTGAATCATCTTCAGAGATTGCTATGAAAGCAAGATATTCATTAAATTCTTCTCATCATCATCTGATCCATCCCAACTCTTTCTTTTAGCAATAAGTTCTGCCCTGATGCTTCTGTTTCATCTCATTTAATGAATCCCTATTCATCCTTTTATGTCAGACTTCTGTACTTTGTTGCACACCTTGATAGTCATTTATCACATATGACTTTCCATAGCTGTAACTATCAAGTCTTGTTTCTTTCCACCATCTCAGTCTTGTAACCACCTCTTGAGTTGAACTGTATCCTGAAGAGTTTCTGCTTCAGAATAGATAGGCCAGATCCTTAGATGCAGCTTTAGTACTCTTTCTGAATTATTAACTCTCCCTGTCTGTTCTGAGGTTCCATCATTAATTCCTGACTGAGATGACAAACTGTCTAGTCCATTCTCAAACCTCCTTGATTCCATTCTTCTAAAATCTCTATTGATTCCATGAAAGATATATCTTTTGTACAAACCACTAAGTGTTTTGGATTTAGCAATGGGGAAATCCACTAGGTGTTTGTATATCAATGAATCACTAGAGTTGACTAAAATCTTCAAGAAAAATTATGTCCACTAAAATTTCTTCCATTCCTCCTTCTGAAAAACCAATAAGTCACATGGAATATGACTTATAAAAAAGTTAACAAATTAATCTTCAGCAGGTAGAAATAATTCCATTGGAAAATACATCTTCTTCAAAAGATTCAAAATCATCTTTAACGTCCGGAGGAATCTTCAACTAACAATCTTCTAAGAACCATTGGCTTAGAATAAATTCAAAATATTTAAAATTCAAAAAACTTCAAGGACTTGAATTTTTTTTGAGAAATAAAATATCTGAAAGTAAGTTCAAATTAATTAAAATTTGAAATTAGAATCAAATTAATTAAGAATAAAAAAATCTCAAGAAATGAAAATTTTTGGGAGTTAAAGAATCCGAAAATAAATTCAAGTTAATTAAAACTCGAAATTATCAAGAATTAAAAATTTTGAGAATTAAACAATTTTAAAATAAACTCAAGTTGTTTAAAAATCAAAATTTCCAAGAATTAATCATTTCAAGAATTAAAAAATTCGAATATAAGTTAAGATTATTTAACAATAAAAAATATCCTAAAATGAAAATTTTTAAAGGTTAAACAATTCGAGAATAAATTCAAGTTAGTTAACAATTGAAAATAAACTCATATTGTTTAAAATCAAAAATATCATAAATTGAGAATTTTTAAAGGTTAAAGAATTCGAAAATAAATTTAGATTATTTAAAATTCAAAAATCTCAAAACTGAAAATTTTGAAAGTTAAAGAATCCAAAAATAAGTTCAAATTATTTAAAGTTCAAAAATCTCAAGAATTGAATTTTTGAAAGTTAAAAAATTTGAAAATAAGAGGAGTTCACTTTTTGGTCTAATACCGGATTTAATTTCTGTATGGGTCAACAAACTCGAAAATCAATTGGAGGACCACAAAAATAAGGATCTTGATTTGTGCGTCAATCAAAAGGCTCGGATACCAATTGTTAGGTCCAAAATAGTTTGTAGAAGGTGGGTTGAATACAAACTATACCGTTTTATCGAAATTGTTCTTTGTGTGTATATTAATTTTTAAACAATTCGATGCGGAACAAAACGAAGCCAATATTCAAGTTAAATATAAAATTTATATTAACTTGGAGGGGTGTGTTTAAATACACGGGTACAAATTACATGGTTTGATGACCAAACTAATTATTACAAATTCTATAGAAAATTCGACATGAACTTTTCTATATTTGTAATAAAAAGATCGAATGCTAAAAGCAATTCGAGAGATAAGTTCTAGGGAACTTAATCCGCTAGATAGTTCCAGTAGTACAAGCAAACTATTTCTATGGGTTTAGATTTAACAATACAACTTAGAAATAATTTACAAGAATTTAATTAAGCTCGGGAACATTTCTCTCTTGGTCTCTTCTTTTCTCTCGAGTCTGTCTGTTGTTGAGAGCTGAAGGAGTGAAGTTGTTGTATATGTCTGTGTGAGCCGCCTGCTTGATATTTATAAAACAATAGCTTGATCCTGCTGTCTTTTCTGTCAACTATATACATTGGAAAGAGTCAGACTGACTCTTTCTAGTATAATCAACAAATTCGGAAAGAGTCAGGGTGACTCTTCCTAGTGTTAATCAGAATGTCGGGAAGAGTCAGCTTTAAGTGCTTCAGCAAGAGTCACAATGACTTGGAAGGAGTCAGGATGACTCTTCCTAGTAGTAATCAGCTTTGTACTAGAAAGAGTTAGCTTTAAATTACTCTAGAATTAATCAGAATTAACTCTAGCAAGAGTCAGACTTACTAAGAGTTATATGTGACTCTTTTTAGCTTGCATTTTAATACTTTGATTTAATCAATAATTCTAATGTTAATTAACTTAATATAATTAATTTATTGAATAAATTAATTCTTAGTATAATTAATTTATTAAATAAATCAATCATTACTTTTATTTAATTAATAAAAGAATTATTATTAATTCTAGATAGCCAAAAACTCTTTTGAACCACAGAAAAATATAAGGAGCAACCACTGAATAATTTGATGAAGCTTGATGCACCGTCTGGTTCATAAGCTACTATCTTCATTGATTGTTCTTCATTCTTGACTTTAAATATGTGGTTCTTTTTCTCTAATTAATTTCTGATTTAATTAATCTGTTGATTAATTTATAGAATAAATTAATTCTGTTTGAATTAATTTACAAAATACATTAGCCAACTTATTAAATTAATTAAAGGAGAATTAATATGAAGTCCTTTGATAATTATATTAATTCTAACTTAATTAATCTTTTAATTAATTTACAGAATAAATTAATTGTGATAGAATTAATTTATCAAATAAATCAACCAACTGAATTAATCAATTAAGAGAGAATTAATACACATCCTTGATAGCATAACCCTTGTGATCTTCTATGTCTTGATAAATCTGATCCTCCACAAAGATTATTCCTCAGCTAATCTTGATAGCAAAATCCTTGTGGTTAATAAATCTGACACTACTGTTTCTACCACAATGATTTTCCCTTATACCTGTCTTCATAGCTTGAACCACTGAAGTTAATGACGAACTACCACTGCTTAATGTTGACACTCGATGCACGGTCTGGTTCATGAGTGACTAACTGCAATAACGGTACTTCATATATTGACTCTTAAGTTGTGGTTCATATCTTCTTTTCTTCACTCTTTAATCAAACCTTTTTAATCTGTATTCTGCCACTATAGGAACCTCTTGTCACTATAAATAGAACCCACTGTCTTGATTACTCCACTGATGCTTGATCAACTGAATGAACTGCTTCAATTGTAGTATACCTCAAAACGGTAGATTATCTTTGTCTTCTTTCTTTTGACAGTTGAGCATTTGAGATCCCTGTGACAGTATGTATATACTATTTACTATTACATTCTTGTTTAAGTTGAGTTGAATCCTCGATGTTTACAAATAGGTTAAACATATGACTTTTAGCCTCCCTCCAGCCTGAAAACACACAAAAACACACACAACACACGACTTTCACTCCTTAATAGCTCGGTTATTAGTTAAACAAGCTACTCAACTCAACACCACAACAAACCCGGTCGAAAACCGTCCGAAATGACCAAAAATTCGTCAAATCCGGCGAGCTCGAGCCCATATTCCGGCCAAGTTCTTTTTTTTTTATAAATCCGGAACCAAACTCGCTGCTATAGGTATCAAATCAAAGTTAATATCATCAAATCGAAAATCCACAACAAAATTGAACACATATATAAGTTGTTTAGGACCCCTTGAATCTATACAAACCTACAAAATCACTGAACTTACTTCGAAATCAAAACCCCCAATTTTTTTCAATTCAAGAACCCTAGAAAATTCGAAATAAATAAAATAATTTGTATAAAATTAAAAATTTACCCTTTGATGATTTTGATTGCAGAATATGATTCCTGGAACAGAGAGTTTCGATTTGACTATTTGAGCGTCGAAAATGGATTCCAAAATCACCTCCAAAAGTGCGATTGATCTTCAAGAACAAATATGAATTTATAAAAAAAAATTATAACATTTTTAAAAGATTTTTGATTTTCTTTGATTGGCTAGCTCAAAATGATTCTGATTGGCTGGAAAAGAGATAAGATTTGTACTGGTCAGAAATAAAGTTATGAAAAATATTTTGTTCCCGAAATGCTCGGAACCCTAATTAACTTTTATTCGGTCCCGAAAGTACCAATTAAACCAATTACGGGTCCGACTCGAACGAAAATATATTGACGAAAAATAACGAATCAATTATTGAAAATTTTAAGACTCGTAAAATGAATAAAATACGAGTTTCGAATATTTTGAGATTTATCTGACGAATATTGATACGAAAATGATTTTAAATCGAAACCCCAGGGATCTTGAAAAACAGGGGTTACTGATAAAAATAAACTGAACCGTACATTTTTTGAAAAAGTTAAAGATAATCATCCAGGAATCTAAAACATTTACTAAACACATAAAGGGTCCTAAACCATCATTCCCTGTAAGAACCTGGATTTTTGGAGGAATTAAAAACTTTTGTTATGTATTAAGTGTAAAAATGAATAGTGGTTACGACTACAATGTAACAGTGGTTCTTATGAATGATTATGTAATGGATTTGGATTCAAGTATTTTATATGCTATGAATGCTGCAATAGGTTGACAAAATTATATAAGAATAATCTATCGTCGAAAGAGTAAACTATGGTATTCCAAGAAAGGAAATATTCTTATGACATCCAAATCGATATTTGGTAGCTCATGTCATTGAAATCGATATCTAGTATAAGTCCAGTGATTCCGTAAAAGAGATAGGGAACCCTCGAGAAAGCACAAGAACATCTTTTTAAGTACAAAGAATAAAAGAGAAAAAAGCAATGAATAGTATTTTTGGTGGATTTCGGAATATTATCAGACGACACTATATAGAAGTATTTAGAATGGATTTCTGAATTCGTATTGATGATCTATAGGTAAAATAAGTGTATGTAAATGATATCAGATTCAGAAAAATAGCACTTTTATTTTCTCCGAGATTTTCCTGGACACTGAAGGATTTATTAAAGAGATTTGAGGAATTTAAATTCAAGGAGTATAAAGGAGGATTAAGAATGGTAGTATAAATATCAAGAAGGTTTCCGGTAAAACCCTAACAAGAAATACTTAAGATATTCCTCCGAACGATCGATGAATTTAAGTAATAACCGGACAAAGAAACAAGCAGAGAGCCAAGATACAAGCATGTGCAAGTGGATAGGATCAAGTAACCAAGTTAGTTACAAAGGTAACTAGCAACATTAGAAACCAAACCAACTAGTTAGCTTGATCTCATCATCTCACCAAAAACTCTAATATCATCAGATTACCAGGCAAGTTTTCAAACCTTTTAAAGGCTGTTGTTGTGATAATATATATGATTTCTGTTATACATATGCCATAGCATGCATGCCGGCTTTCAAATTATATTGTGGTACTGGTTTCATGATTTGATACTGGCTTATAAGCTAGATGTGATATATTAGTTATAAGCCGGATATTTCTAAGACCCTTAGTGAAGGGCATATTATTTTCATCCTTCAAATATAGACCGGGAGTCGGTATTTCTGTATATATTGTGATTATTTTCTGAGGAAAATATTAGATTAATGTTTTTCCATTATTTCTTTAATGAATATTATTTTGAATATTCATTTGGGTTTTATTATTTAATGAATATTATTTTGAATATTCATTTAAGGTTTGATTTATTTAATGGATATTATTTTGAATATTCATTTAAGGATTATTTATTTATTGAATATTTTTATATCTTCATTCGAGGGTTATTTATGAGCAATATTTTATATCAAGAATATTCTTTAAATATTTATGATTTAATAAATAATTTTTTACATATATTTTTTGATACTTTTAAACTAGTTTTAAAAATGATTTATTTTATTCAAAAAATTTTCTTTGACCTTCAAATATTATGTAAAATATTCCTGAGTCTTATTATGATTATTTTTATCAAGGAAAGGTCCCCAAAACTCTATTTTTCCATTTAAATCTATCTTATAGGAACACTTAAATTCTCGCTCAAAACTTCCAAATTATAAGAGAACCTTACTTGAGAGGTGTTATTTATTATGTTTGACTGCCCGGTCATAAATCTTTTGAAACTATTCTTTTCACTCGCAACTTGGTTGCTATTCATCAAATTGAGTCTTTTTGTTACTTCCTCATCATTCGAGGGGTAAGATTGTTGGAACAAGTCGATATCCATTAACAAGCAACTGCTTGGGAAATATTGGTGAATTTTCCTTTCCAACTAGATACGACTAGTTTGTGGAGTCCTATCAACAAATATTAAACTTGGGGAAAGGAGGACGAACTTTATTTTTTAGAGTCATGGATTTACTCGAACTAGGAGTATTTGTGTAAGAGGCTGTGGGACAGTCCATCATTAAAATCGGTGTAAGAGGCTGTGGGACAGTCCATCCTTGAAATAGGGTCCGAGTGGCACCGGTCCCGTCTAAGCCCAAAGATGGCTAGGGAGATCCGGCGTATGGTGGTGTCCATATGTTTTTCCTTCTACATGTAGAAAAACAAATCTTGAGATGCACGACCTACGACTGATCATCGTAAGGTGGTGTCGTCTGGCGCGACAATACTCTAGTATTAGTTAATCATCCAAATCTGTCTATTTTCTGCAACATGTATTAAAAAGAAGAATCACTCATGATGGCAGGGTTTGAAAAATGTTAAAAACTAAAAGTTACCTTGAATTACCTCGTAACATCATCTTTTACATTATACTAGCACTATGTTCGTTAATGCATGGCATATGGTTTTAATGATATTTTAGAACTGTTATATATTATTGTTGTTCAGTTACATATTATTTTGGTGGGCTATTGCTCACCCTTGCTTTATCTATTATATCACAACAACAGCTATGTCTGATGGCCCGCGTAAGGCGCACTCGGCGCAAGCAGGTGACAGCAGTCGTAGGATTGCCCGCTGATATCATAGTCGCCATTGCTGAGGTAGGAGGAACCAGTAGTCTAGGCTGACAGCTTTTGTTTATCAGACTTATTTATATGTATAACCTATGTTAATCAACGGCAGAAACTATTAAATTATGCTGTAATCATTTTGGGTTGTAATAACTTATAACTTGCGGATCCTATGATTAGAGATTTATTTCAATTTCATCTCTGGGACTATAACTGGTTGTGTGATGTGATATTATTGCGGGGTCATAGCGTGCAGTTTATTTATTTTGATTCAAGTGCAAGTATTATTTATGGAAAATGAGACCGTAACAACCAGGTCCCTTATCCCGGATCTGGGGCTGTTATAGAAATGGTATAAGAGCGAGAGTTATATATCCCAGAGATGATGCGACGTTATAATAATAAAATCACTAAGATAATAAGAACTCTTGCCAAGTTCACCTAAAACCCTTATGGGAACTTTTAAGTATCATGATAGTAACATAGTTCGTATTGTGTAGGCGAGCGACATCTCTGACCCTGAGGCTTTTGAGCAACAACACGATGAGGACTTGCTCCGGACTACAGACCTGGAGGAGGTCCAGGCAGATGAGGGTACCAAGGTTATTGCTGAGGATTCCGAGGATGAGGACCCGGAGGAGGTCCAGGCCGCAGAGGACACTGAGGTGGTTGATTCTGAGGATGAGGACCCGGAGGAGGTCCAGGTCGCTGAGGATATTGAGGTAGTTGATTTGGGTTCTGATGAAGAGGATCCAGAGGAGAGTCAGGCTATAGCTGATATCAGGGTTATGGAGGAGGACATTGAGATGACTATTGAGCAGGTTATGGAGGCGTTTATGGAGCAGACAATTGATGAGGGTGCTGAGGGGGATACTAAGGAGCGGACGGGGTATGATGCTGAGAGAAATGATTCCGAGGCAGAGGCTCATGCCGAGGAGCCAGCTGATGATGCTATCGGGAGTTCGGGACTTCGCTTGCCCCCACTTCCTACTGAGAAAGCCCCTACCCCTCCACCACTGCCTTTGAGCCTTTTTCATGTTAATTCTGAGGAGCCTACCCCTGAGCCATAGCAGGCAGAGGCGGCACCTCCAGCAGAGCCAACTACCCCACCCCATATTCCGATAGAGGGAGTACCAGTGTGTGTGCATAAATGGGTTATGAGCAGAGTTTTTACACATTTAGCAGTGGCGGAGGCCAGGCTAGCTAGTCCAGAATGGAGCTAGCAGTTGAGAGAGCTTCCAGGATGAGACGCCAGGGCGGGGAGCATGCTAGGGCTCGAGCTATGCATAGGGAAGTGACCCGCATTGAGCTTAGGGCAAGGATGAGGCTTCGAGGCTTACCTGTGACGCCCCCAAATCCGAGGTCAGAGATTCAGGCCATCCAACCATATCATACTTGTATTAACTTTACAACTCAACAATACATCCATCCAGACCTCAATCTTATACACAAACAAGTTAGAGCCTCAGAAACGATAATCAAAAGTAACACTAAATATTACAATTCATCTGTACAATCTAGAATCTTGCACACTTCCATTTATACAACTACACTTGAAGACAAGTCTTACTATTACAGTTGAAAACCTATCAGACTTACTCTGTAGTATTTATCAGGAACTAAATCATCTCAGGGGTAAATCTTCTACTCCTCTTCTGCTGGTGCGGAGTTAACCGATCAAATTCTTCTCTTTCTGAAAAGTTTTTATAAAGCAAGAATGAGCTACATAATGCTCAGCAAGTTCACCATTTTGAAAAATAATAATGTGGTTTATTTTGAAAACATTCCCAACTGTATAGGCATATATCTCAGATTTCAAAACATAATTGGACAATATATATGTCCGAGTTTGAATAAAACATTTATACTCACTAAGGAGCTTTAAGAATAACATATGAACCCTTTATAAGGTTCCCATTTCAACATATCTCAAGTTTTAAAGTATATACATATGAGTATATCATTTTCGGCAAAACACTCTACGGTTAACATACTGTACAGGGAATACATCATTGCAAACCTCTTTCCTTCCATTAGCTTAGAAGGTTTCTCATTCAAAAGCATTTCATTCTTTGAAATAATTGCAAGAGTGCACTAACACGTGCCAATCTTTATAGAAAATCTTGCAGTTCTAGATACTGCACGATGTCAATATTTTTCTTATCAAAAGCCACATTATTGGCAACTTGGCACTTAGGCCCAAGAAGCAGTGTTTGAGAATTTTTCCAAAGTGGAGGATGGGACTTGAAGAAAACATAAAACCTGACAGGGATTGACGATGATCAGTCGCCACATCCAAGTCCAATAATCCGCGGGTCTTCTCTACCGGTAGAAGGATAGAAACTACATCCGTAACTATCCTCGGGTGAAAACTACATCCGTAATCACCCTCGATGAAAACTACATCCGTAATCATCCTTCGGCAACACCTGTGCCGGAATAATAATTGATGGACCGCCTGGCTCACGGCCGCTTACACATCCCGGGAATCGTTCGTCAACGATTCCCACACCTGCCGGAGTCCCCTTTTTCTTTTCTTTTCAAAAATCATTTTGATAGAAAATTCGAGTAGTTGAAGTTTGACCTCAGTTGACCGATAATTCTTGAAAAGTGTACAAGAAGCAAAACCTGACCGGGGGTTTTCGAAAATGTTTTGAGTTCGAAAGAGTTCGAGTTTGAAAGTGCAAAAGGTATCTTGGATTAGCTTTGTCTTTAAAATAATGAACAATAATTAATAAATCATATTTTAAGATTTAATATTAATAATTAATAAAATAAGCTTGGTTAACCTTGGGGAAGCCTTACTCTATGCTCACCATCTTCAATCTCACCAAAGAAATCAAGAACATGGAAGTGAGTTTCCTGACTGGAAAAACACGCCCCAAAGATCAGCCAAAACGAAGCCCTTGCACTCGTTTCCTGGTCGAGGCTCCTGAATGAAAGTTGTAGAGAGGCTTAACAGCTTTCTAACCATATTAAGAACAAAAAATTTCATTGAGTAATGAAGTCTCTAGGCCCGTTTTAGTGAGCTCCTTTCCTGCTGGGCAGAATGGAGTATTTGGTGTTTGTTTTGTTTGATTAAAGTGATAAAGTGATCAATAATGCTTGATATTTTCACTTGGATGCATCTTATCTTCTTGCCATGTGGTGTCATCTCCTCATTGGTTCATTTGGATTACCTTTATCCATCCATAATTGCAAGCAAGTCCCTTGCTTTATACATATTGTTTCCAAGTCCTTCCTTCCTTTTCTTATTTGCACCAAGGGGCTTCCCTTCTTGTATATTTACTAAATCAATATGTTACAACTTATATGTTGCACTTCATTGTAATAGTGTGGCCCAATACCTCAAACAATCGTTCTGTCCAATTTTCTTTGTATTTTCTCTTTATCTCAGAAAAAAATTCTCGCGGTTTCTCAATTGTTCTCATTTCCTTTAACTCTAAGATTTTATTCTCAATTCCATTTTACTCTCATAATATATCCTTGTTGGACTTCTAATATTTACTATTCTTAATTCATGATTCGCTCGCTTGATCGCTTAATCTCGTTATAAAGTCTCAGCGGTTTCTAGAACGTTCGTTTCACTATCTCAGGGGTTTTGGTTCTAAATCCTCGAATCAAATATAATAAAATCCTGACATAATTAAATCCTTAATTCCTCAAAATTAATATCTCATTTCTTGAATATAATAATATATAATTCACTTCCCGGTCAAATATTACACCAGAATACAAATTGGAATTTCTGAATTCCGATCGTCTTTATATACACTTATTTGCTCCGTGAATCACTAATATGACTTCGAAATATCCATACCATGTCTTGTACAAAGGGTGGCGTGAAAATCTTCTTGGTCCTCAAAATCACTATTCATCCATAAATTACTATTCACGCATGACAAACACTATTCACGTATATACTTATTCTTAATAAGAAAAGTTTTAATTCTACCGAAAATCTGGGTTCTTACATTACCTACTGATGGAGATGGCAGGGTGTCCAGGATAGATGCTGAGGAGATCTTTCGCATTGCTATGGTGAGGGTTAGGTCTTTGGGCCGCACTGGTGACTGGTTTCAGAGATGGTGATGTAGTAGTCTAGTCTTCTAGTCATGTATGGACATAGTAGTACCGACTTTTGTGGGATATTTTCATTGTATGTATTTCACTTTTGACTAGACGTTGTTAGGACGGTTGTACTTCTAAACTGTGGATGTGACTCGGATTATGTATCTTTCAGTACCATGTATATATTGGTTTCCTTTCAGTCATTTCAGTTCTGTTGTGATGCGATCAAAAGCTTATTAGATTATTTTCTACACGTACTATTTTCGATTAAGTTGCCATGAAATATAGAACTGTGGGATTCTAAATCCAAACATGTAATGACTGTGCAAGGAGAAATCTTTAAAACAAGTGAATTAGCCTAATGTGTAATTGTCCAAATTTTTAGTAAGATGCCTCCACGAAGAATGGGAACTAGGGCTAACCTGAAAAGTGGATTTTATATCCACTTAGAGCGTTCCATATCGGTTTAAATTGATTCACTTGGCCTCAAGTTTGTTGTAGTTTGATGTGTTTTTGTTTAGTTGTGTAGGTTTGCAGAAATGTTGATTAGGGTTGATGTTTTCGTCAATTTTGGAGTTGATTTGTGCAATGGAATGGAGAATGGACTCGTGCTTTAAGCTTTCGTGAAGATTCCAAGTTAAGAGAATTGAAGACGGAAGCATTTGCAAAAAGAACGGAAGGAAAAGAAGAAGGAACGAAGAAAATATAGCAAAAAAATGAACCTAGCAGCAAAGGCAGTGCAGGATGTGCCTACCTAGCGCAAGCAGCGCTCCAGGACAAGAAACACAGCGCAGGCAGCGCTCCCCAAGCGCAGGCAGCGCCCGTTCTGGCAGAAAATCCTGAAAAAATTCGGTTTTTGCCCTAATTCGATTTTAAGTTGTATTTTTAGGTATTTTCTTGTTGGACAAGATATCTAGGGCCTATATAAACGCATCCTACCTATGTAATTAAAGGAATAACATAGAAACAAAAGGGAGAAAAGGAGAGAAGGATTCAATAACGCTCGTGACAAGCAACAGATCTAGATCTACTTCATATTTTGTACTCTTTTCTTAGGCGATACTCTGGCTTTTACATTTATTTTCTCAACTCTTAATCTTATTAATATTATTACTTTCATTCATATCTTGTTTATTATCTTGTTTAATATCATGTTTTCATCAAATCCCATGGTGATGAACTTTTGAATTATGAACTAATCGTTGTCATGGGATTCTAACGGATTTATGTATGGAGTCTTAGTATCTTGATGCTTTAAAGATCTGTGTGTGATGAATATCTGATATCCTGGTATGGTTATTCTTAATGCTTTTAGATGCGTAGTTAACATCTAAATTGAATTGTTAATCTCTTGTGAAATGAAAGTGGATCTTGAGATTTAGAACTTGTCATGCCAGCATAGGATTATGTATGTTTTGACATCATGATTTGTAGCATAAATAGAAATATATTATGTTGCCCTATGTGATCAATGTGGATAACCTGTTCTTCAACCGTTATGTTTTCAAATTCTATAGACATATAGGGTCTAAACATAATTGGTGTCTATTCATCTTCTATCTCTTTTGTGGATGTATGGGTAGTTTGGTATACGTATGCTGACAGGTAGCGTGTACTTATTTCATGTTGTCCGATCAGATATCATAACTGTTGCACATAGTGATTAAAGGGGTCAGATCTAAGCGAAGTATTTAATGAAGTTAGGATCCCATGTTTATTCTCATATAAGTAATTCGTTTGCAATTCTCACTAGTTAAATAATTCTTAGTTAATTTAGTTAATTAAAATCCACTTTATTAATTGTCTTAGCAGTGAGTAAAAACCATACATTGTTGCATAGGTACCTTAACTGATTTAAATTCAAATCCAGATCTTTGTGGGAACGAACTCAACTTATATCTATATTACTTGTGACCACGTACGCTTGCGTGTTTAGTGCAAACATAACCCCCGTGAGTCTACCGATCAAGAAAGTCACAATCAACATAGGGAAGACCCCGAGTATAACGAAGAGCAATATGAGGATTATAACGAGCAGGATGACTCCCAGTATGAGACAGCAGATGAACCCTTTTACACTACAGAGTTCGAGGAAGAAATAGCAGGAGCAGAAACTGAAGTTGAGTAAGAAGTGGAGAACCAGGATAGAGACCCCATGGGTCAGTTTATGGATCTGCTTAGGTAGAATTTGAATCATTACCCCCAACCACCCCAGGGAAACAACAGTACCGTGGCAAAATCTTTCAGGGCCTTTAAGTCACTCAAGCCCCTAGAATTCCAAGGATCAGCTGACCTAGTCGAGGCAAGAGCCTGGATAAAGGAAATGGAAAAGTCCTTTGAGATTCTAAGCAATGAGGAGGCGCAAAAGATTGTTTTTGCCACTTACCTTCTGAAAGGAGAGGCCAACTACTGGTGGGAGGCCAAGAAAAACATGGAGACAGATGCTATAGTAACCTGGGAAAGGTTCAAACAATTGTTTCTAGAAAAGTACTTCCCAAGGTTTATGAAGACTCAAATGGAACTCAAGTTTTTAGAACTGAAGCAGAACAATTTGTCAGTGGCTGATTATGAGGCTAAGTTTACCGAGCTATCGAGGTTTGTGCCAGAGTTTGTGGATATTGAGGAAAAGAAAGCGAATAGGTTTCAGTAAGGGTTGAAGCAGTGGATCTAGAATCGGGTAGCAGTTTTAGAGATTATAGACTATACCACCTTGGTGCGAAAGGCATCAATTGTGGAAGCAGGGAGAGATCAAATGCAGAGGGAAAGAGAGAAAGGGGGGATAAAATGGAAGCATGCAAGCATGGGTGGAGGTTTTGCAGGAGGAAAACCCCCGAATAAGTTTAATCGAGGGACAGTCTCCCTCCCCGGTAGGAGTATGGGATTCAAGCAACCTGTGAGCACAAATGTGAGCCAGGTCGGAAAGCAATCAGGAGCGATCCACTCACACCATTCTAGACTTCCATTACCCGTATGTGCAACTTGTGGAAGGAAACATTCCGGTGTATGTCACCAGAAACCGGTAACCTATTTTAAGTGTGGACGAGCAGGCCACTATGCTACCTCTTGTACCATGGTTATCCCTAGTACCAACAAAAGCACCACTTGTTTCTAGTGCGGACGTCAAGGTCAATTGAAGAAGGATTGCCCAATGAGCAAAACAGCAGCATCAGGGGCAAGTAAAGCTGCCTCCAATAGGCCACCAACTGCTAGAACTTTTAGCATGATAGTGCAAGATGCCGTGAGAGACACAGACGTAATAAAAGGTACCTTTTCTCTTAAATCAGTTAGTGCAAACGTCTTATTTGATTCTGGGGCAACCAAGTCTTTTATATCGAGGGATTTTGCTCGTAAATTGAAACTTAAGACCCAAACCACTAAGGGATTCCTTACAAGTAGAGATAGCCAACCAAGAGATATTTCTAGTTAATCAGATTCACTCCGATTGCAAATTATAAATAGGAGGACAATCTTTCTATGTTGATTTGATTCCTTTTAAACTAGGGGAGTTTGATGTCATTTTGGGAATGGATTGGTTATCTCGCAATAACGCTCAGATAGATTGTAAAGGGAAAAAGGTTAAGTTGGAAACCCCAGGAAAGAAGGAAATAGTGTTTAGAGGGATACGACAGACCCAGAAAATTCTAACCATAGCGCAAACCAAAAGATTGCTACGAAAATGGAACGAGGCTTACTTAGCTTATGTTATCGACACCCGGAAGGAAGCACCTAAGTTGCAGGACATTCCGGTAGTTAATGAGTTCGAAGACGTGTTTCCACAAGATCTTCCCGAATTACCGCCTGATAGAGTAATTGAGTTTGCTATCGAGTTAGCCCCGGGGACGGCGCCAGTTTCAAAGGCCCCGTACCGGTTAGCCCAAGTAGAAATGAAAGAGCTAGCTAAACAATTATAGGAACTGTTGGATAAGGGTATGATAAGACCCAGTGTGTCACCTTGGGGGGCACCAGTGTTGTTTGTTAAGAAGAAAGATGGAAGTATGTGGTTATGCATCGACTACCGAGAGTTGAACAAGCTAACCATAAAGAATAAGTACCCGTTACCCAGAATAGATGATTTGTTTGACCAGCTAAAGGGTGCTGTGTATTTTCCTAAGATTGACCTGAGAATCGGATATCACCAACTGAAGATTAAACCCGAAGATATCCCAAAGCCTGCATTCCGTACCAGATATGGACATTATGAGTTCTTGGTGATGTCATTTTGATTGACCAATGCCCCAGCAACTTTCATGGATTTGATGAATAGGGTGTTCAAAGAGTATTTGGATAAATTCGTTATAGTTTTCATTGATGATATTCTCATCTACTCAAAGACGAAGGCAGAACACGCCAAACATTTGAGGATAGCCTTAGAGATACTAAGGAAAGAGCAGTTGTATGCCAAATTCTCGAAGTGTGAGTTCTGTAAAAATGGGGTGCAGTTCTTAGGACACGTGATCAATAGGGAAGGAGTGTTGGTAGACCCCTCCAAGATAGAGGCAGTTAACCACTCCAACAGAGGTAAGGAGTTTCATCGGATTGGCAGGGTATTATAGAAGGTTTTTTCAAGATTTTGCAAAGATCGCAGCTCCGTTAACCCGACTTACCCGTAAAACTGAGAAATTTGAATGGACAAAAAATGCGAGAAGAGTTTCCAAGAGCTAAAGAAGAG
Source organism: Saposhnikovia divaricata (assembly GCA_036435485.1). NCBI lineage: Eukaryota > Viridiplantae > Streptophyta > Magnoliopsida > Apiales > Apiaceae > Saposhnikovia > Saposhnikovia divaricata. Next base: position 169,362,750 of record CM071594.1, on the reverse strand, counting down.
ATTGGTGACGACCCCGATGTTGGCATTGCCTGATAGAATAGGAGATTTTGTGATTTACAGTGACACTTTGCATAAAGGCTTAGGATGCATGCTTATGCAGCACGGTAAGGTAATTGCGTACGCGTCAAGACAGCTTAAGGAATATAAGATTCGATATCCCACTCATGATCTAGAATTAGCAGCCATAGTTTTTGCTTTAAAGATTTGGAGGCACTATCTGTATGGAGAGAAGTGCAAGATTTACACTGACCATAAGAGCCTCACGTACATTTTTACCCAGAAAGAGCTTAACATGCGCCAGAGAAGATGGTTAGAGTTAATCAAGGATTATGATTGTGAGATTCGTTATCACCCGGGTAAGGCAATGTGGTGGCTGACGCCCTTAGTAGGAAGGAGAAACTTAAAATGATAACCACAGAAGAAGAATTGGTGAGAGACTTTGAGAAACTGGAAATCGAGGTCAGGATACCAGGAGTGGGTCAAGAGAGGTTGATGGAAATTCGAATCCAACCTCCATTGTTGGAAAAGATTAGGCTATGTCAAGAACGGATAATGGAGGAAGAAGAGAACTCAACGGAAGAGATAATGACCGGGGAGGAAATTAAGTGCGAAAGAGACAAGGAAGGGATCATAAGCTACGCATCAAGGAAATGGATCCCAAATGTGCAAGAACTAAAGGACAAAATTCTATATGAGGGACACAACTCCAGGTACTCAGTGTAGCCCGGTAGTACCAAGATGTATATGCTTTTGAAAGAGTACTACTGGTGGCCTAACATAGAAAAGGACGTAGCAGAGTGGGTAAGCAAATGCTTGACCTGCCAACGAGTGAAAGCAGAGCACCAGAGACCCAGTGGACTTTTACATCCCTTAGAAATTCCTGAATGGAAATGGGAACACATAGCCATGGATTTTGTAGTAGGTTTACCAAGGACCAAAGCTAATCACGATGCCATATGGGTAATTATAGACTGACTAACGAAGTCAGCTCACTTTCTTCTGATCAATGAAAGATACACTATCGACAAACTAGTGGATATCTACTTAAAAGAGATAGTGGCGCGAAATGGAGTTCCAGTTGCCGTAATATCCGATAGAGATCCTATCTTTAACTCCAGGTTTTGGAGAAGCTTTCAAGAATGTGTAGGAACCAGGCTAAACATGAGTACAGCCCATCACCCCCAGACAGACGGGCAAAGTGAAAGAACCATCCAAATGCTAGAAGATATGTTGAGAGTCTATGCTATAGACTTTAAAGGAAATTGGGATGATCACTTGCCATTGATTGAATTTTCCTACAATAATAGCTTTCATTCAAGCACGGGAATGCCGCCTTACGAGGCCCTTTATGGAAGAAAATGCCGATCTCCCTTGTATTGGGATGAAGTTGGAGAGCGAAAGATGCTCGGGCCTTAAGTGGTCCAACAGACTGAAGATGTAGTGGATCTAATCAGAGGACGGCTGATAGCAACCCAAGATCGACAAAAGAAATACGCTGATCAAGCTCGGAAAGGCAAGGAATATGAAGTTGGAGACCTAGTGTTTTTAAAGGTATCTTATTGGAAAGGTTTGATGAGGTTTGGGAAGAAAGGAAAACTGAGTCCAAGGTACATTGGACCGTTCGAGATCTTAAGACGCATCGGAGAACTAGATTACGAACTAGCATTACCCCCAAATCTGCAACAAGTGCACAATGTGTTTCATGTTTCGATGTTGAGGAAATATAATCCGGATGCCAAGCATGTAGTAGAATATGAGCACGTAGACATGCAACCAGACCTAACCTATGTGGATCAGCCTGTGGAAATCATAGATCGAAAAGAACAAATGCTCTGAAACAAGGTCATCAAGTTAGTCAGAGTCTTGTGGCAGAACCACAATGTAGAAGAATCAACTAGGGAGCTAGAAAGCGCAATGCTGGAGAAATACCCCCATTTGTTTTCAGACTGATTCCGGGACGGAATCCTTTTAAGGAGGGGAGACTGTAAGAACCCAGATTTTTGGAGGAATTAAAAACTTTTGTTATATATTAAGTGTAGAAATGAATAGTGGTTACGACTACAATGTAACAGTGGTTCTAATGAATGATTATGTAATGGATTTGGATTCAAGTATTTTATATGCTATGAATGCTGCAATAGGCTGACAAAATTATATAAGAATAATCTATCGTCGAAAGAGTAAGCTATGGTATTCCAAGAAAAGAAATATTCGCATGACATCCAAATCGATATCTGGTAGCTCATGTCATCCAAATCGATATCTAGTATAAGTCCAGTGATTCCGTAAAAGAGATAGGGAACACTCGAGAAAGCACGAGAACATCTTTTTAAGTACAAGGAATAAAAGAGAAAAAAAAGCAATGAATAGTGTTTTTGGTGGATTTTGGAATATTATCAGAAGACACTATATAGAAGTATTCAGAATTGATTTTTGAGGTCGTATTGATGATCAATAGGCAAAATAAGTGTATGTAAATGATATCAGATTCAGAAAAATAGCACTTTTATTTTCTCCGAGATTTCCCTGGACACTGAAGGATTTAAGGATTTATTAAAGAGATTTGAGGAATTTAAATTCAAGGAGTATAAAGGAGGATTGAGAATGGTAGTATAAATATCAAGAAGGTTTCTGGTAAAACCCTAACAAGAAATACTTGAGATATTCCTCGGAACGATCAATGAAATTAAGTAATAACCGGACAAAGAAACAAGCAGAGAGCCAAGATACAAGCATGTGCAAGTGGATAGGATCAAGTAACCAAGTTAGTTACAAAGGTAACTAGCAACATTAGAAACCAAACCAACTAGTTAGCTTGATCTCATCATCTCACCACTAAAACACAACACTTGTCCCTTGATGATGCATCATGCATGACCTAATCACTTTAATAAAGCTACTTTATGCTAGATATTATCACAATAATACATGTTAGACTAAGATGAGATCAAAAAACAAGCAAACCACTCCATTCTCTCTCCATTAGAGCCATTCGGCTTTTGCAAAAATTCAAGAAGAGGAATCCAACTTCCAACCATCAAACAATTCCAAGATTAAATAGGTGAGTACTACATTTCATATCATAGTTTTCTTATAAATTTGAGCCATATATTCCAAGTTTTGAGTGGTGAATAAAATCATCAAAGTTGATGATGAATAGTGATTTCAAGAACTAACTTTAGTTTTCTTGTTTTCTTTGGTTGATCTAAGTTATATTAAGGTTATACAAGAGATAATGAAGGTTTAGTAAGGTCTTTACACACTCCAAGGAAGGTTTATCTCTCATGAACCCTAGATCTTACTTTGAGTTTATGAATGTTCTTGATGGTTTAGATGAGTTATGATTATGGTGTTATTATAAGGATGATTATGTAGTTGGTTTAGTTGATCTAAGTGATATGTTCCAAATGATGGTTAAAGTGAGATGTTTTTGGGCTTGTTAAGATGTAGATGATGTTTATAAGTTGTTGGTTGGATCTTGATATGATCTTGGTTGGTTGAAAAATTTCGTAATGCCAAAATTTTGTTACTCCTTAAAAACCGTGTACCACAATAGGTCTAAATGTCGAACCTTGATGATTACCTGACCTACCTTTGTACATCTCGAGTCATAGATCGTTTTGGCGCAAGAATCGAAACAAATGGACTTACCGTTTAGGAGATATGGCCGATTTAGTAAAAGTGGTTCAAAACCGTAAGTGCGAGTTCGTAACTGGAATTGAACCTCTTTAACATGAATAATTCAGTAGCGAATCTTGATAATTAAATATTAGAGATCATAAGGAAGGTGTGAGAGAAAACCTCATGTCAAACGGATCGTTTTTCGATTTTATAAAAATGTTCGAATCAAGGTTAAGTGCGAGGGAACCTTAAAAAGAACACTTGGCGATAACTTTGGAAAACCACTTAGAAAACGGACGATAAATCTCGAGGTATAATTTTTCCCAGATCCGAGATCGGGGACGTGGTCGTTACGGTCTCAATTCCATCAATAATACTTGAACTTGAATCCAAAAAAATAAACTGCATACTATGACCCCGCAATAATATCACATCACACACAACAAGTTATAGTCCCAGAGATGAAATTGAAATAAGTCTTCTAATTGTAGGATCCACGAATATAAGTTATTACAACCCAAAATGATTACAACATAAGTTTAAAAGTTCTTGCCGTTGATTAACATTAATTATACATATAATTAAGGCTGAAAACAAAAGCTGCCAGTCTACCTCAGCAGTGGCAGCAAAAATATCAACGGGTAATCCTACGACTGGAGTCACCTGCTTGCGCCGAGTTCGCCTTACGCGGGCCATCAAACCTAGCTGTTGTTGTGATATAAATAATAAAGCAAGGGTGAGCAATAGCCCACCAACAATAATGTATATTGAATAATAATAAATATAACAGTTCAAAAGTATTTTTGAAACCATATGCCATGCATTAACGAACATAGTGAAAGCCTAATTGATTTTGATGGTTAATTGATTACATATATTTTGCTATACTAACATGCTGTAACAGGACATTCAGCAAGCCGTTTCTGGGAATGCAGAAACTATCAAGAACAGTTTCTGAAAATAGTTTACGAAATCAGCAAGCTGATTTGACATTCAGCAAGCCGTTTCTGGGAATGCAGAAACTATCAAGAACAGTCCAGATATTCTCGTGAGCTGCTAGATAGATTAAAATGTAAGGAATCTTACATATATATATTACGTGTCTAATATATACTAAAGAGCTCAGATACATCTCAAAACACTCAAGCATGGAGATACACTAAACATTGTAATTTGACATGTCTCCATCACATTGACTTCACAAAACCCAACACACGTTTCTCAGCACCCAACTTAGACTTCTCTGCATGGGAATCTTTCTTGAAACACAATCCCACGATTTCAGCTCACCTACTCAGATTTCTTTGAATGAGAATTTCTTCACAGTTGAAAATCAACCAACGGCTCCTTATTTGAATATCCTAACGTTGGACCTTGATATATATATACACATCTCCTGTATAAACAATATACACACAAAAAAAACGTATACACACTCTCTTGAATATTCATCAAATCGTTTTATACTTCCAATCACCTCAAAACAGTTGTTTAAACATTGCCATATTCACAAACAACACACACACAAGCTCTAAGATATATTACACGTTATATATATATATATAAGAGTCTATATCTTTGAGTTGTAATTTCAATCCTTCTCATTTGTATTGTTCTTATTGTAAAAGCATAGTTGCTGGGCAGTGGCTTGTGGAACAAGGGTTTGGTAAACACGAAGCTAGAAAAGATTGTACTACGGGGAGTGGTATAGTTCTTAGAGAGCAGGTTTAGAAACGGGGTTTCAGCAAGCCATTTTGACAGTAGCTAGGGAAAAAGGGAGATATATTATTGAATCTTGTAATCGGGTTTATAGTGATTAATAATATATTCTCTTGCCGTGTTTGGTAAGGGACTAGGACGTAGACCATAGAGATTAGGGGTCGAACCTAGCTAAAATCTTGTGTGTCAAGTTCTTCTATTCTGTTGGTTTATTTCTGCACTGCATTAGTTAATATCAGCAAGCTGAAACATTCTGCTAATCATTTCAGCAAGCTGATATTATTCTGGAAGAATTTCGTAAAAATAAAAATAGACTATAGTTAACCTAATACACCTATTCACCCCCCCTCTAGGTGCATACTTTCATTTGGTATCAGAGCCTTGCTATACTAATCATTTCTGTAACAGGAAAAGTATCGATCTAAATGGCTGACAATTATCCGCTTGGAAACTCGGACTCTAGGGCACCACTTCTTCTAGGTACTGAAAACTACAACTGGTGGAAAAGTCGAATGGAGAATCATTTGGCCAGAGAACCACTGGAATGGAGAGTTGTAAGCAGAGGACCATACGTCTTCAGAGATGACAAAGGCATTATAAAGGATATTGATATTCTCACCGATGCAGAATTGAAGAAAATAAGCTACAACAACCGTGCAAAGAATACTATCTTAAATGGTCTTAGTCCAGCTGAAAGTGACAAAGTTTCATCATGCAAAACAGCTAAAGAAATGTGGGACACCCTCGAATCGTATCATGAAGGTTCTAAGGGAGTGAAGAAAATGAAGCTTGGTACTCTAGTAAGAGAACTAAACGGTTTCACTGTCAATGAGAATGAAACCATTAAAGAAGCTCAAGCTAGGTTTCAAACAACCTTAAACAGTCTTCAAGTGCTTGGCAAAAGGATACCTCAAGAAGAGATCAATATGATCATCTTAGGATCCGTTCCATGGAGCTTCGCCCCTAAAGTTACGGCGTTGGAATCTCATCCCCAAATTGACACTATGGATAGCTTGGCTCTATTCTCTGAGTTAGAGCAGTTTGAGTCAAAAATCAGGGCTAACACATCAAGGATGACTCAAGTTCCAGCAGCCAAAGTGAAGAATCTAGCTTTACATTCGAATAACAGCAAGCTGGAAAATAACAGCAAGCTGGAAAATAACAGCAAGCAGGAAGTTGAAGAAGATTCAGATTCTGATGAAGAAATTGCACTCCTCACAAGAAAACTCCAGAGGATAATTCAAAAGAGAAAGAAGAAAGGCATGTATTCAGAAGCTAAGAAGGAAGCAAATGATGAAGGCTGTTTTGAATGCGGAAAGAAAGGCCACTTTAAAAGAGATTGCTTCAAACTCAAAAACAAAACAAAACAGCAAGATGACTTCAAAAACAGGAAGAAAGGGAAAGCCTTCCTAACATGGAGTGATGACGATGATGAGGAATCCAATGATGATAATGAAATGGTGAATCTCGCTTTCGTAGGTCTTGATGTAGAAAGCAACGAGGAAGTACAAACCGAAAATGACTCCTCGGATGACAATGACAACGAGGTAAACTCCTCTAACACGTCTTTTGATTCTCCTATAGAATATGCAGTAGATAGCCTAACCATGCAGGATACAAATAGCAATTCTATGGATGATACCGTAGAGCTGAAAGAGGAAATCAGCAAGCTGAAAAAGAAGATTGGCTACCTAAGGAGATCATTTCTGACTTGACGGATGAAGGAGATCACGTTAAGAATCATAATGAATTTACTGATCTAAAAGCTAAGCTTGTTCAAGTCGAAGAGTTCAATAAAGTATTGCTGAAGAGAAATGACACCATGCTGAAAGAATTCAGCGTGCTGAATGCTAAACTCACAGCAAAAGATATACAAATTGAGTCACTACAAAAGCATTCAACCTCCAAAGAAGAAGAGGCTAAGCAGACACAACAATCTGACAAGATACAGAAATTAGAAGAAGAATTAAAGGGTTGTCAAGAAGGAATGGGAAAATTTGTCCAAGGCGAAGAAATCCTAAAAACAATTATGAAGCAAACAAGATCATCATTGAGTAAAGAAGGACTTGGATTTATTTCAACACAGAAGAAAAAGAAGTTGAAATATGAAGGCAAAGATGGAGCTCCATATGAATATGCCATGCCTTGGAAAATCTGCCCAAAATGTGGAAAGAAGGGACACCTACCAAAGTACTGCAAAACAGAATCAGCTTGCCGATATCATTCTGGCAGAACTCATGAAACCAGAAAAACAACATCAAAAGTGATCCAAATGTGGATCAAGAAAACTGACTTGAATGTTTCATATATTCCTGATGCTAACCATGTTGGACCCAACATAACATGGGTACCAAAAGGATGAGCTATTTTTTTATGTTTGTTTTTGTAGATGTGTCTTGCCACGAAGTTGAAAACTGGACAATGGATCTTGGATAGTGGGTGCACTAGACACATGAGTGGAGATAAAACTCTATTCAAAAGTCTCAAGTTGAAAAAGGGCGGGAGAGTAACAATTGGAAATAACAAAACTCTTCAGATTCTTGGAAAGGGCACAATAGGTAACAATTTTATATCAATTGATAAGGTACAATATGTTCAAGGACTTTCATATAATTTACTTAGTATTAGTCAGTTGTATGATCATGGTCATTTAGTTAATTTTGGTCGTGATAAATGTATTGTTACTATTGGCACTAACAAAGTCCCCCTAGTTGCTAGAAGGGAAGGAAATATATATATATTAGATTTTGATTCTCAGAAAACAGCATGCTGTTTAGCTGTTATGGACTCAACCCCCGAGATTTGGCATAGAAGGCTTGGTCACGTTAACATGGAACAAATCAGCAAGCTGTCTTCGCAAAAGCTTGTTAGAGGATTGCCGAAACTCAAGTATATCAAGATGGAAACTTGTGGAGCATGTCAACTAGGCAAGCAAATTAGAACTCCACATAAGTCAAAAACTATGGTATCAACTTCTAAACCCCTAGAACTTTTGCATTTAGATTTATTTGGTCCGGAAGCATACAAAAGTTTGGGAGGTAAACAATATTGTTTTGTTATAGTAGATGATTATTCTAGATATACATGGACATTATTTCTTCAAACTAAAGATTGTGCTTTCAGAGAATTTGAGTCTTTAATAAAGCTACTTGAGAAAAAGCTCAATACAAATCTTATAAGAATAAGAAGTGATCGAGGTGGAGAATTCCAAAAGGAGTTTGTTTCTTATTGTGAAGAAAGAGGTATCACTCATGAATTCTCAGCTCCAAAAACTCCTCAACAAAATGGAGTAGTTGAAAGAAAGAATCGATCTCTACAAGAAACAGCAAGAACCTTATTGCAAGAGAGCAAGCTACCAAGAAATTTCTGGGCAGAAGCAGTAAATTCAGCAAGCTATATTCTCAATAGAGTCTTGATAAGGCCTATTCTCAACAAGACTCCATACGAACTGTTAAGGAATAAAACTCCAAACATTGGCTACTTCAAGGTCTTTGGATCAAGGTGTTTTGTACTTAAAACAATCGACAAGGATGGTAAATTCGATGCTAAATCCTACGAGGCAATATTTCTTGGTTATTCATTAACTAGTAGAGCTTATAGAGTCTATAATTTATCTAAATTAACTATTGAAGAATCTATTGATGTTTCATTTCAAGAATCTAAGCTTGATCTACCAGAAAATGAGGAAGATTTTGCAGGAACAAGAGATAATGACGAGCTGATATCTCCAGAAACTCAACAGACCGCAAATCAGCAAGCTGAGGTTGCAAAACAGCAAGCTGAAATCTCTACTGCAGATAAAGAAACGCAAGAATATGAAGAGATAGTACCTCATTCATTGCCTAAAGCACCAAGGACTGTAAGGGATCATCCTCCAGAGCTAATCATTGGCAACAAAACTGATGGAATCAAGACAAGAAGGGCTCAAGCAAATATATGTGGATATGCGGCTTTCGTAGCTCAAGAAGAACCAAAGAACATAACCGAAGCACTTCAAGATGAAAATTGGATTGTGGAAATGCAAGAAGAACTCAACCAATTTGAAAGATGTGATGTGTGGGAACTTGTAGAACCACCAAAGGATGTATCAATCATTGGCACTAAATGGGTCTTCAAGAACAAAGTTGATGAATTTGGTACAATCATTCGAAATAAGGCAAGACTTGTAGCTCAAGGTTACAACCAACAAGAAGGGATTGACTTCGATGAAACCTATGCTCCTGTAGCAAGGTTGGAATCAATTAGAATGTTGTTATCATTTGCATGCTTCAAGAAAATAAAGCTTTATCAAATGGACGTCAAGAGCGCATTCCTAAATGGGGTGCTAAAAGAAGAAGTATACGTCAAACAACCTCCTGGATTCGAAAGTCAGGAGTTTCCAAACCATGTTTACAAGCTGAAAAAGGCCTTGTATGGACTACGGCAAGCTCCTAGATCATGGTATGAAAGATTAAGTGAATTCTTAATCGAACATGGCTTCACTCGAGGTAATATTGATCCTACTTTGTTTACCATGCATAAAGGTAAAGATTTATTAGTTATTCAAGTCTATGTAGATGATATTATCTTTGGATCAACTAATAATTCTATGTGCAAGTGGTTTTCGAAATGCATGCATAATGAATTTGACATGAGCATGATGGGTGAGCTAAATTACTTCTTGGGTCTTCAAATCAAACAAACCTCTGCTGGAATTTATGTTCATCAGACCAAATATGTCAAGAATCTACTCACTAAATTTGGTTTTGAGAACTTAAAGGCAAAATCAACACCAATGACTCCAATCAGCAAGCTGAATTCTGATGAAACAGGTATTAGTGTTGATATTCGAAAATACAGAGGTATGATTGGTAGTTTACTATATCTTACTGCATCTAGACCTGATATCATGTATAGTGTATGTGTTTGTGCTCGTTTTCAAGCTAATCCCAAAGAATCTCACTTAAATGCTATTAAACGAATATTCAAATATTTGAGTGGTACTCAAAATCTTGGATTATTTTATCCTATTACAAATACATTTGATCTTGTGGGATATAGTGATGCAGATTATGCAGGTAGTCAAACTGATCGTAAAAGCACAAGTGGTGTTGCAACATTTTTAGGACAAAGCTTAGTCTCTTGGCAAAGCAAGAAGCAAACCTCTGTTGCTCTCTCTACTGCAGAAGGAGAATATTTGGCTGCGGGTAGTTGTTGCACTCAACTACTTTGGATGAGGCAAACATTAAGAGATTATGGAATCAAATGTGGCAAAACTCCAATTCGTTGTGATAGTACAAGTGCAATCAACATATCAAAGAATCCAGTAAATCACTCGAGAACAAAGCACATCGATGTCCGTCATCATTTCCTAAGAGATAATGTTGCTAAGGGAAATGTTGAACTTATATTCGTGCCAACCGAATATCAGCTCGCTGATATATTCACTAAGCCTCTTGCAGAAGAAAGATTTATTGTTCTAAGAAGAGAATTAGGCATGTGTGAAGTGGAAACAGCAAGCTGAATTGGGAAACGGCAAGCTGAAATGGGTAACATCGATTTTTTTTTCTGCTCTAATATGATTCGTGCCTTCCAGTTAAATGCAATCTATTTGTTTATTTGCTGTATTCTACCAATGTGATTATGTGTTCACCACTTTGTTTTTATTGCACTTATGCCATTATTTACTCCTTTTTAATGATTAAGGGGGAGAAAACTTTTTCTTTTGGGGTTAAGTTAATTTCTGGGTTAAGTTATTCTATGAACTATTCTGAACTTGTTTTGTGTTACAATTCTGACTGCTGTGCTATAATGCTGCTGCTTAAGTTAAGTGTTGTTGGATTGTCTAAATTGCTCAAATATGCCATGTCTTTATGAATTTCTTAGATGCATGAACTTAGGGGGAGAAAACTATCTTCTCTTATTTATAATGTTTAACAGGGAAGCATATGTTGAGGGGGAGAAATTCCCTCCCAAAAATATATGTTGGTAATCATCAAAAAGGGGGAGATTGAAAGCCTAATTGATTTTGATGGTTAATTGATTACATATATTTTGCTATACTAACATGCTGTAACAGGACATTCAGCAAGCCGTTTCTGGGAATGCAGAAACTATCAAGAACAGTTTCTGAAAATAGTTTACGAAATCAGCAAGCTGATTTGACATTCAGCAAGCCGTTTCTGGGAATGCAGAAACTATCAAGAACAGTCCAGATATTCTCGTGAGCTGCTAGATAGATTAAAATGTAAGGAATCTTACATATATATATTACGTGTCTAATATATACTAAAGAGCTCAGATACATCTCAAAACACTCAAGCATGGAGATACACTAAACATTGTAATTTGACATGTCTCCATCACATTGACTTCACAAAACCCAACACACGTTTCTCAGCACCCAACTTAGACTTCTCTGCATGGGAATCTTTCTTGAAACACAATCCCACGATTTCAGCTCACCTACTCAGATTTCTTTGAATGAGAATTTCTTCACAGTTGAAAATCAACCAACGGCTCCTTATTTGAATATCCTAACGTTGGACCTTGATATATATATACACATCTCCTGTATAAACAATATACACACAAAAAAAACGTATACACACTCTCTTGAATATTCATCAAATCGTTTTATACTTCCAATCACCTCAAAACAGTTGTTTAAACATTGCCATATTCACAAACAACACACACACAAGCTCTAAGATATATTACACGTTATATATATATATATAAGAGTCTATATCTTTGAGTTGTAATTTCAATCCTTCTCATTTGTATTGTTCTTATTGTAAAAGCATAGTTGCTGGGCAGTGGCTTGTGGAACAAGGGTTTGGTAAACACGAAGCTAGAAAAGATTGTACTACGGGGAGTGGTATAGTTCTTAGAGAGCAGGTTTAGAAACGGGGTTTCAGCAAGCCATTTTGACAGTAGCTAGGGAAAAAGGGAGATATATTATTGAATCTTGTAATCGGGTTTATAGTGATTAATAATATATTCTCTTGCCGTGTTTGGTAAGGGACTAGGACGTAGACCATAGAGATTAGGGGTCGAACCTAGCTAAAATCTTGTGTGTCAAGTTCTTCTATTCTGTTGGTTTATTTCTGCACTGCATTAGTTAATATCAGCAAGCTGAAACATTCTGCTAATCATTTCAGCAAGCTGATATTATTCTGGAAGAATTTCGTAAAAATAAAAATAGACTATAGTTAACCTAATACACCTATTCACCCCCCCTCTAGGTGCATACTTTCACATAGTGCCAGTATAAAATAAACAGTGAAGTTACGAGGTATTTCAGAGTACTTTTAGTTCTGAATAGTTTTCAAACCCTGTCAGCACGAGTGATACTTCTTGTTGCAGAAAATAAATAGATTTGGATGATGAACCAATGCTGGAGTTTGTCGCACCGGATGACACCACCATACGATGATCAATCGCAGGTCGTGCATCTCAAAATTAGTTTCTCTACATGTAGAAGGAAGAACATATGGACACCACCATACGCCGGATCTCCCTAGCCATCTTTGGGCTTAGTTGGGGCCGGCGACACTCGGACCCTATTTCCAGGATGGACTGTCCCACAACCTCTTACACCGGTTTCAATGATGGACTGTCCCACAACCTCTTACAGATTATACAAATACTCCTAGTTCGAATAAATCCATGACTCTGAAACGTAAAGCTCATCCCCCTTTGCCCAAGTGTAATACTTGTTGATAGGACTCCACAAAGTAGTCGTATCTAGTTGGAAAGGAAAATTCACCAATATTTCCCAAGCAGTTGCTTGTTAATGGATATCGACTTGTTCCAACAATCTTACCCCTCGAACGATGAGGAAGTAACACAGAGACTCGTCTTGATAAATAACAACCAAGTTGCGAGTGAAAAGAATAGTTTTAAAGATTTATGACCGGGAAGTCAAACAAATAAATAACAGCTCTCAAGTAAGGTTCCCTCATAATTTGGAAGATAGATTCGAATGAAGAATGATGTTTTTGAGAACCTTCCTTGATAATAATAATAATAATAATAATAATAATAATAATAATAATAATAATAATAATAATAATAATAATAATAATAATAAGACTCATAAATAATTTACATAATATTTGAAGGTCAAGGATAATTTTTGAATAAGGTGAATTATTTTTAGAACTAGTTAAAAGAATTAAATAAATATTTAAAAAATATTTATTATATCATAAATATTTTCAGAATATTCTTAATATAAAATGTTGTTCATAATTAACCCTCGAATGAATATATAAAATATTCACGAAATAAATAATTTCTCGAATGAATATTCTGAATAATATTCAATAAATAAGTAAGACCTCAAATGGGTTTTCAGAATACTATACCTTACAGAAATAAAGCTCAAATGAACATTCCAAATAATATTCATTAAATAAATGAACTCAAATGAATATTCCAAAATAATATTCATCTAATTCAAAAACCTCAAATGAATATTCATTAAATAAATCAAGTCTTAAATTAATATTCAAAAATATTGTTCAAATAGTATTTGAGATTATACTCAAATAACATTCCTCGAATAATTTCCAAGTAATTAATACTTATGGAATTATAAATAATGTTCATATATAAAATTCCTCAAATAATCTGTCACTGGAATCCCTCCGGGTTTCCACGACTATCTCTATATTACAAAATACCGACTCCCGGTCTATATTTAATGAAGGAAGATCATATGCCCTTCACTAAGGGTCTTAGCAATATCCGGCTTATAACTAGTATATCTCATATCTAACTTATAAGCGAATATTAAATCAGGGAACAAGTATCACAATATAATTTGAAAGCAGGCATGCATGCTATGGCATATGTATAATAATAGTCAATCATATATATTATCACAACAACAGTTCCAAAGTATTGGAAACTTTCCTGGTACTCGGGTAGGGGTAGCGCATCCTAGGTCAGTCCGGTGATCTATAAACAATCAGAATATTCGAGATTAATCACTTAACTCTTTTGAAAGGCTAAGTATATATATATATATATATATATATATATACATATTTAACTTAGGTTAGAACACGTTTTTAAGTTATCTCATTATACACCCTTTAGTGTAACTCTTTTTATCACCGTTATGATCCGACACTTGCTCGTTATCAAGGCATGTCATTTTACTTACACTTGGTGGGTACTTAAGCCATATAAGTTCTAAGGTCGGTCGCTTCCTAAAAGAGATTATACCTCGAGGTTCATTGATCGTTTTCTAAGTGATTTTCCAACGTTATAACCACTTGTCCTTTTTAGGGGTTCATTCGTACTTAACCCTGATTCGAACATTTTTATAAAATCAAAAAACGATCCTTTCGACATGAGGTTTTCTCTCACACCTTCCTTATGATCTCTAATATTTAATTATCAAGATTTGCCACTGAATTAGTAATATTATGGGGGTTCAATTTCAGTTACAAACTCGCACTTACGGTTTCGAACCACTTTTACGATTTTGACCATAACTCCTAAACCGTAAGTCCGTTTGCTTCGATTCTCATGCCATGACTCGAGGTCTACAAGGGTATGTCATATAATCATCAAGGCCAGAACTTTATACCTACTATTATGCTCGAATTTTAAGGGTTTAACGAAATTTCGGGATTACGATGGCTATAAATCGAACGTTTCTAAATTCGTTTCATCACAACCAAGCCACACCGGGCATACCATACATCTTACACACATAATATTCATCTTATAAGTCCAAGAACATCTTACTTCATCATCATATTCATCATATCTCTTAGATCAACAAAACTAACTACATAATCATGCCTACATTAACATTATAATCATAACTAAGCTAAAACCACCAAGAATAAGCATAAATCTCAAAGTAAGAGCTAGGGTTCTTAAGAGATATACCTTCCTTGGAGTATGTAAAAGCCTTACTAAGCTTGATCTAGTCCTTGTATAGCCTTAATATAAGTTAGATCAACCAAAGAAAACAAGAAATCAAAGTTAGTTCTTTGAAATCACTATCCATCCTCATTTTTGACGATTTTATTAAATATGCTAGACTTGGAATTTGAGGCTCAAATTCATAGGATAACTACGATATGAAATTTAGTAATTACCATAAATATCTTGAGATCAAATAATGGTGGGAAGCTTGATTTTCGTTTTGGAATTAAGAGAAGGCCGAATGGAGGAATATGGAGGATGGTGGAGTTGCTTGCTTGGTTATGTGCTAAAATGAATTATTGTAGATAATATCTTGTATAAAACCACTTTAATAAAGTGCTTTGCTCATCTCTTGCATCACCTTGGACATGTGTTGAACTCTAGTGGTGTTGATGACAAGATTAGGCTAAGTACTTGGTTTGATTCTAATGTTACTAGTTAGCATTGTAACTAGCTTGGTTACTTGATATTATCCACTTGCACATGCATGCATCTTGGCTCTCTGCTTGTTCTTTTTTCCGGTTATTGCTCAATTTCATTGATCGTTCGGAGGAATATCTCAAGTATTTCTCGTTAGGGTTTTACCAGAAACCTTCTTAATATTTATACTACCATTCTTAATCCTCCTTTATAATTCTTGAATTTAAATTCCTTAAATCTTTTTAATAAATCCTTAAATCCTTCAGTGTCCAGGGAAATCTCGGAGAAAGTAAAAGTGCTATTTTTCTGAATCTGATATCGTTTACATACACTTATATTGCCTATCGGTCATTAATACGAACTCAGAAATCCGTTCCGAATACTCCTATATAGCGTCGTCTGATAATATTCCAATTTCCACCTAAAACACTATTCATTGCTTATTTCCTCTTTAATTCTTATAATTAGAAAAATGTCCTCGCGCTTTCCCGAGTGTTCCTTAACCCTTTTACGAAACCACTGTACTTATAACAGATATCGATTTGGATGACATGAGCTACCAGATATCGATTTGGATGACATGAGAATAACCTTCCTCTTTGGAATTTACCATATCTTACTTTCCAGGAGATAGATTATTCTTATCTAAGTTGTCAAGAAATTGCATTGTTCATGGCATATAAACATTTGAATCCAAATTCATTAAATATTCATTCACTAGAACCACTGTTACACTTATACTCTATTACATAATAAAAGTTTTAATTACTACCAAAATCTGGGTTCTTATAGTCTCCCTTCCTTAAAAGGATTCCGTCCCGGAATCAGTTTGAAAACAAATGGGGATATTTCTCTAGCATTGCGCTTTCCAATTCCCAAGTTGACTCTTCCGCGTTGTGGTTCTGCCACAAAACTCTGACTAGCTGGATGACCTTGTTTCGGAGCACTTGTTCTTTTCGGTCTATGATTTCCACAAGCTGCTCTATATAGGTTAGGTCTGGTTGCATGTCCACGTGCTCATATTCCACAATATGCTTGGCATCCGGATTATATTTCCTCAACATCGAAACATGGAACATATTGTGTAGTTGTTGCAGATTTGGGGGTAATGCTTGTTCGTAAGCTAGTTCCCCGATACGTCTAAAGATCTCAAAGGGTCCAATGTATCTAGGACTCAGTTTTCCCTTCTTCCCAAACCTCATTAAACCTTTCCAAGGAGATACCTTTAAAAACACTAGGTCTCCAACTTCATATTCCTTGCCTTTCCGAGCTAAGTCGACATATCTCTTTTGTCGATCTCGGGATGCTACCAACCACCCTCTGATTAAATCCACTACATCCTTAGTCCGTTGGACCACTTCGGGCCCGAGCATCTTTCGCTCTCCAACTTCATCCCAATACAAGGGATATCGGCATTTTCTTCCATAAAGGGCCTCGTAAGGCGGCATTCCTATGTTTGAATGAAAAATATTGTTGTAGGAGAACTCAATCATTGGCAAGTGATCATCCCAATTTCCTTTAAAGTCTATAGCACAGACTCTCAACATATCTTCTAGCGTTTGGATGGTCCTTTCACTTTGCCCGTATGTCTGGGGGTGATAGGTTGTACTCATATTTAGCCTAGTTCCTACACATTCTTGAAAGTTCCTCCAAAATCTGGAGTTGAATCTAGGATCTCGATCGGATACTATAGCGACTGGGACTCCATGTCGCGCCACTATCTCTTTTAAGTAGATATCTACTAGTTAGTCAACCGTATACCTTTCATTGATCGGGAGAAAGTGAGCTGACTTCGTTAGTCGGTCTATGATCACCCATATGGCATCATGATTAGCTTTGGTCCTTGGTAAACTTACTACGAAATCCATGGCTATGTGTTCCCATTTCCATTCGGGAATCTCTAAGGGGTGTAAGAGTCCACTGGGTCTCTAGTGCTCTGCTTTCACTCGTTGGCAGGTCAAGCATCTGTTTACCCACTCTGCTACATCCCTTTTCATGTTAGGCCACCAGCAGTACTCTTTCAAATCTCTATACATTTCGGTACTACCGGGGTGCACTGAGTACCTTGAGTTGTGTCCCTCATATAGAATCTCGTCCTTGAGCTCCTGTACATTTGGGATCCATATCCTCTATGCGTACCTTATGATTCCTTCTTTGTATCTTTCACACTTAATTTCTTCTCCGGTCATTATTTCTTCCATTGAGTTCTCTTCTTCCTCCATTATCCGTTCTTGACATAGTCTAATCTTTTCCAATAATGGGGGTTGGATTCGAATTTCCATTAACCTTTCTTGACCATCTCCTGGTATCTTGAATTCGATTTCGAACTTCTCGAAGTCTCTCACCAATTCTTCTTCTGAGGTTATCATTTTGAGTTTCTCTTTCCTACTGAGGGCGTCAGCCACCACACTGGCTTTACCCGGGTGATAACGAATCTCACAATCATAATCCTTGATTAATTCCATGCATCTTCTCTGGCACATATTAAGCTCTTTCTGAGTGAAAATGTACTTGAGACTCTTATGGTCAGTGTAAATCTCCCACTTCTCTCCATACAAGTAGTGCCTCCAAATCTTTAAAGCGAAAACTATTGCTGCTAATTCTAGATCATGAGTGGGATATCGAATCTCATATTCCTCTAGCTGCCTTAATGCATATGCAATTACCTTACCGTGCTGCATAAGCACGCATCCTAATCCTTTATGCGAAGCATCACTGTAAATTACAAAATCTCCTTTTCCATCAGGCAATGCCAACACTGGGGCCGTCACCAACCTCTTCTTCAGCTCTTGGAAACTCTTCTCGCATTTTTTAGTCCATTCAAATTTCTCAGTTTTACGGGTAAGTCGAGTTAACGGAGCTGCGATCTTCGAAAAATCTTGAACAAATCGTCTATAATATCCGGCCAGTCCGATGAAACTCCTTACTCCTGTTGGAGTGGTTGGTCGTTCCCAGTTCGAAACTGCCTCTATCTTGGAGGGGTCAACCAACACTCCTTCTCTATTGATCACGTGCCCTAAGAATTGCAATTCATTTTTCCAGAACTCACACTTTGAGAATTTGGCATACAGCTGCTCTTTCCTAAGTATTTTTAATGCTATCCTCAAATGTTCAGCATTTTCTGCCTCTGTCTTTGAGTAGATAAGAATATCATCGATGTAAACTATAACAAACTGGTCCAAATACTCCCTGAACACCCTATTCATTAAATCCATGAAAGCTGCTGGGGCATTGGTCAATCCAAATGACATCACCAAGAACTCATAATGTCCATATCTGGTACGGAATGCAGTCTTTGGGATATCTTCGGGTTTAATCTTCAGTTGGTGATATCCAGTTCTCAGGTCAATCTTTGAGAAGTACACAACACCCTTTAGCTGGTCAAACAATTCATCTATTCTCGGTAACGGGTACCTATTCTTTATGGTTAGCTTGTTCAACTCTCGATAGTCGATGCATAACCTCATACTCCCGTCCTTCTTCTTAACAAACAACACTGGTGCCCCCCACGGTGACATACTGGGTCTTATCATACCCTTATCCAACAGTTCTTGTAATTGCTTAGCTAGCTTTTTCATTTCTACTGGGGCTAACCGGTACGGGGCCTTCGAAACTGGCACCGTCCCCGGGGCTAACTCAATCGCAAACTCAATTACTCTATCTGGTGGTAATCCGGGAAGATCTTGTGGAAACACATCTCCGAACTCATTAACTACCGGAATGTCCTACAACCTAGGTGCTTCCTTCTGAGTGTCGATAACCTAAGCTAAGTAAGCCTCGTTCCCTTTTCGTAACAATCTTTTGGTTTGCGCCATGGTTAGAATGTTCTAGGTCTATCGTATCCCTCGAAACACTATTTCCTTCTTTCCTGGGGTTCTCAACTTAACCTTTTTCCTTTTACAATCTATCTGAGCATTATTGCGAGACAACCAATCCATTCCCAAAATAACACCAAATTCCCCTAGCTTAAAAGGAATCAAATCAACATAGAAATATTGTCCTCCTATCTCTAATTTGCAATCGGGGTGAATCTGACTAACTGGAACGACTTCCTGGTTGGCTATCTCTACTTGTAAGGAATCCCTTAGTGATTGGGTTTTAAGTTTCAATTTACGAGCAAAATCCCTCGATATAAAAGACTTAGTTGCTCTAGAATCAAATAAGACGTTTGCACTTACTGAATTAAGAGAAAAGGCACCTGCTATCACGTCCGTGTCTTTCACGGCATCCTATACTGTCATATTAAAAGTTCTAGCAGTTGGTAGCCTATTGGAGACAACCTTCCTTGCCTTTGATGCTGCTGGCTTATTCATTTGACAATCCTTCTTCATGTGACCTCGACGTCCGCACTGGAAGTAAGTGTTGCTTTGGTTGGTACTAGGGATGACTGTGCTACAAGAGGTAGCATAGTGGCTTCCCCGTCCAAAATTAAAATAGGTTACCGGTTTCTGGTGACATGTACCGGAATGTTTCTTTTCACAAGTTGCACACACGGGTAATGGAGGTCTAGAATGGTGGGAGTGGATTGCTCCTAATTGCTTGCCGTCCTGGCTCACACTTGCGCTCATAGATTGTTTGAATCCCATGCTCCTTCCAGGTAGGGAAACTGCCCCTCGGTTAAACTTATTCGGGGGTTTTCCTCCCGCGGAACCTCCGTCTATGCTGGCATGCTTCCTTTTTTATTCCCCCTTTCTCTCTTTCCCTCTGCATCTGATCACTCCCTGCTTCCACAATTGTTGCTTTCTACACCAAGGTGGCATAGTCTGTAAGCTCTAAGACTGCCACACGGCTCTGAATCCATTGCTTCAACCTCTGCTGAAACCTATTGGCTTTCTTCTCTTCAGTATCCACAAACTCTGGCACAAACCTTGACAACTCGGTAAACTTGGCCTCGTACTCAGCGATTGACAAATTGTTCTGCTTTAGTTCTAAAAATTTGAGCTCCATTTGAGCCTTCATAAACCTCGGGAAGTACTTTTCCAGAAACAATTGTTTGAACCTATCCCAGGTTACTATAGCATCCGTCTCCATGTTTTCTTGGCCTCCCACCAGTAATTGGCCTCTCCTTTTAGAAGGTAAGTGGCGAAAACAGTCTTTTGCGCCTCCTCAATGCTTAGAATCTCAATTGACTTTTCCATTTCCTTTATCCAGGCTCTTGACTCGACTAGGTCAGCTGATCTGTGGAATTCTAGTGGGTTAAGGGACTTAAAGGCCCTGAAAGAGTTTGCCACGGTACTGTTGTTTCCCTGGGGTGGTTGGGGGTAACGGTTCAAATTTTTCGTAAGCAGATCCATAAATTGACCCATGGGGTCTCTATCCTGGTTCTCCCCTTCTTGCTCAACTTCAATTTCTTCCCCTAATACTTCTTCTTCGAATTCTCCAGTGAAAAAGGTTTTGTCTAATGCCCCATACTGGTAATACTCTTGCTCATTATAATCCTCATCTTGCGCTTCATCATATTCAGGATCTTCCCTATGTTGATTGTGACTTTCTTGATCGGTAGTCACGGGGGTTAGCCCTAGTTCCTATTCTTCGTGGATGCATCTTACTGAAAATTTGGACAATTACACATTAGGCTAATTCACTTGTTTTTAAAGATTCCTCCTTGTAAAATCGTTACATATTTGGATATAGGATCCCACAGTTCTATATTTCATGGTAGCTTAATCAAAAATAGTACCTACAGAAAATAATTGATAAGTGGGTTTTATATCCACTTGGAGCCTTCCATATCGGCTTAAATTGATTGTTTTGGACTCAAGTTTCTTGTAGTTTTGATGTATTTTGCTTAGTTGTGCAGACTTACGAGAATGTTGATTAAGGTTGATGCTTCTATCGTGTTTGGAGGATTAATTGATTTAAATTCGGATTTTCCGGGAAGGTTGCGCAGTTTACACTGTTTTGGCCATATCTGGAGTTCTAGAAGTCCGTTTTCAGTGATCTTACACCTCACGCGAAGCTTGGGAGATTTTCTACAACCTTAGGAAGAAATAAGGTGCAAGAGGCATGCTGAATTAATTCGCGCACGTGTTCTATGATAAGCCAAGCAGAAAAATTCCAGTTTTGCCCTTTTTCTAATTCAAATTGTATTTTGGGCAGCTTTTGGCACCTAAATTGAATCCTAATTGTATTTTAGGATGTTTTCTTGCTGGGCAAGATTTCTAGAGTCTATATAAACACTTCTAGGGATACATTGTAAGGGATCCTGGACATACAATTTTTACATACTTCTTAATATTAAAAGCTAGGGTTTTATTTTTAACTCTCCATCTTTGCAAGCTCAATTTAATTCTTCGATTCAATTGTTCTTCATTATTCAAAGATTTAAGGTATTTCTTATCTTCTCCTTATTAATTACATGTTTATTATGGCTTTCTTGATTATCATTGTTAGTTTTAATCCTAGAATGAGTGAGTAATTTAATTCTAGGGTATCAAGGGGAGCCATGTTTGCACCATGATTTGGGTTTAATTTGATTAGTAGATTGATGGGTAAAGAGTAATTCTGATTGATATGTTCTAATTATTAATTTGTGTAATTGCGCAATATCACAGATTAATTGATTGCAATAGGAGTAATAGATCGAAAGATTTTACTACTAGAGGCTTACATACAATTAGCGGAATTGAAGGTGAGTGTGAAAGCATCATTAGATATTCTGAGAGTGTTAATGCTTGAAAAAGATTAACCATTGCTTTAATTACTTAACCCCATTAAAAAGCTATACCTTTGTGATTTGTTTGGTGTAAGCATGGTGAACCTGAATTGCCCTAGATCCCTTAATTAATTGATTTAAAACCTTTGTTAAATTTTTTTTAGTAGTTAATAAAATATTCTAATAATCGCTTGTGACTAGAAACAAATAATAATAATTGAATTGAAATTGAAACTGTCTCCTTGAGGAATTGACCCGTATTTGCTAGTATCTACTACAATTGATACCGTGCGCTTGCGGTTATACATAATTTTACACATCAAGTTTTTGTCGCCGCTGCCGGGGAGACGCCTAGTTTCTATAAATTTTAGTTCGATTGTTTTAGATTGTTTCTCTTGTCTCTTTGGAACTCTTGTTCCAACTGAGACCGATCTTACTGCTTTTCCTTGTTTAGTTGTTGATGCCCAGGACCAGGTCTCAAACGAAAGAGGATACAACTCCTCTTAGTCCAGATTCTAAACTTTCTTGTCAACAATACATAGATCTACAAAATAAAGAGAAGTAGCAAGAGATACCTGAACCAAAGATTGAGATGGCGGACCCTCCCAAATCTTTGAAGAACTACTCACAGCCCTCTCCGAGTGGGGTACCTACTGGCCTTGCTATGCCAGCGATTCAAGCAGCAAATTTCGAGATCAAGCCTGCTTTGCTCACTATGATCCAACAGAATCAATTTGCTGGGCTTGCCTCTGAAGACCCTACAAATCATCTGCAACGGTTTCAACAGCTCTGTTCTACAATTAAACATCAGGGAGTCATTCCAGACCAGTTGAAAGTCATGTTGTTCGGTTTCTCTCTTCGTGACAAAGCTCAAAAATGGTTGAATGATATTAACCTGACCGAGTGGGATAAGACTGCTCAGGCTTTCTTAACTGAGTTCTTCCCTCCTAACAGAACCGACGATTTGATCGACAAGATGATGGGTTTTAAGAAAGATTATGGCGAATCTCTTCGGGATGCTTGGGACAGATTCAAGGACTATCAACGTGCATGCCCTCACCATGGTCTTGAGAAGTGGTTTCTGCTTAAACGCTTCTACAATGGTCTTGATCCTGAAACAAAAGGGATGGTTGATAACGTTGCAGGTGGCGTGTTTTTAGACAAAGGAGTTGATGATGCACATGCTTTTCTTTCCAATTTGGCTGCCAATCACTTCAGTAATCCGAGAGTAGCCAAGAAAGGGGGTAAACTTGAAGTGGATGCTTACTCTCTATTATCATCTCAACTAGCTACATTAACTCAGGAGATCAACTCATTGAAGATATCTCAGCCCTCTACTCAACCTATGAGTATCAATGCATTGTCATCCATGGCTCCTATGAATAATCTTGTTTGTGAAGTCTGTGGCATCCAAGGCCACTATGGTAACGATTGCCAGAACCATGCTCAAAATTCACAACATTTTCAGATGGAGCAAGCAAATGTTTTCCAACAGAGGCAGCAGTACAATCCTTACTCCAACAGTTACAATCCTGGTTGGAAAGATCATCCGAACTTCTCATATAGGAACAATAATGCTTAGAATTTAAATGTTCCTAATCAGCAGCAGCAATATCAGCAGTCGTATCAGCCTCCTCCACAGCGACAGTATAGGCCTCATCAAGGACCTATGAATCCCCCTGGATTCCAAAGGCCTCCTCAGAATTATGCTCCTCAAGCAAATCAAGCTGCACAGGCTGATAATCAAGGTGATATGATGAAGATATTGTTACAAATGCAAACAAAGATGAACCAGATAGAGATACATAATAAGATGCTAGAAACTCAGATTGCTCAAATGGCTAGTTCTTCCTCTACAAGGCAACAAGGCTCTCTACCAGCACAACCAACTCAACCAAAGGAAAATGTGAATGCCATTGCTCTTAGGAGTGGTCGTACATATGATGCTCCTCCAATGCCTATTGACGATGTTCCCACTGAGAAAGAAAAAGAGGATTCTGAGGAAGACAAGGTAGAGAACGTCGTTGAAGATGCAAACGAAGGTGAAACTGAGGAAAGCAAGAAAAAGGACAAAGAGAAGACTGTAGTTACTCCTCCACCATTTGTGCCAAAGCTCCCATTCCCTAGCAGGATGAACAGAACTAAGGTGGACCAGCAGTTTGGTAAATTCATGACACTTATCAAGAATCTTGAGGTAACAGTTCCTTTCACTGATTTAATTTCTCAAGTTCCATCATATGCAAAGTTTCTTAAGGATATTCTCACTAAGAAGAGGTCTTTTGGTGAGGTGGAGATAGTAGCTTTTACTGAAGAGTGTAGTGCTGTTTTACAGAATAAGTCTCCACCTAAGCTTAAAGATCCTGGTAGTTTTTCAATCCCATGTCATTTAGGTGCATTGTTCATTGATAAAGCTTTATGTGATTTAGGCGCTAGCGTCTCAGTCATGCCTCTCTCGGTTTTTCAAAAACTAAATATGGGAGAATTAAAATGTACACAGATGACTTTGCAAATGGCAGACCGTTCGATAAAATATCCCCTTGGAATTTTAGAGGATGTGCCTGTTAGGGTTGGAAAATTTTATATTCCTGTAGACTTTGTAGTTCTAGATATGGAAGAGGACAACCAAATACCTATTATTTTGGGTAGACCATTTCTCTGTACTGCAGGTGCTGTTATTGATGTTAAAAGTGGGACTCTCACATTGAGTGTTGGTGATGATAAAATTACTTTTACTCTAACCTCTGCTCTTAAATCCCCTTTGCTTGAGAATACTTGCTGCAGGATTGATGTTATAGATGGAATTGTCCGAGATGAGACGCCTCAGATTCTATTGAATGATGCATTAGAAGCAGTGCTCATGCTTGAAGCATACGAAGGAGAAGGACATGCTGAAGTCGATTCATTTATTCTTGAGTTGGATGGTGTAGCTGATCCAAATTGTGAGGTAACCAACACTGTCACTTCTTGTAGTGAACCTCAGGTAAAAAACTTACAACTGCGCCTGCATAATGATAAGGAAGAAGAAAGTTTTGTTCAGCCGTTCGAGTCGAAGAAGCACCTTAGAGGTGTGAAGAAGAAAAAGAAGAAGATTAGGCCGTTGGGTAGTAAAATCAGGTTGAAGTCTGACGGAAGAAATTTGTGGAAAGCAATTAAAAAAGATGTCAACGTTCGTATGAATGGTCTTTCTGTTGAGAACGGTTCGGTTATTCTTTTGAAACCGCCATGAATTGAGGAAGTAATGTCAAGCTATTGACGTTAAAGAAGCGCTTCTTGGGAGGCAACCCAAGGCTTGTGTCAGCCTTGTATATTTTTGTTTGTTTTTTTTTCTCTCAAAAAAAAAAAGAGAAAAAAAAAGTGTGTGAAAAAAAAAGAAAAAAAAAATGAGTGTTGTGAGAGTGTGAAAAAAAAAATTGTTGTGAAAGAAAAAAAAAAGTGTAGTGAAAAAAAAAAATATATTCCGCGCGCCACTGCGCCATGACACAGACACATCCTGCAAATCTTCCTGTCCAAGTACTAGTACTACTTCTTGTTTTGTCCGAGTGGCATGTGTGTGTAACACATATTTTATTAAAAAAAAAAAAAATTTGAGGAGAAAATTTCCTGCGCCTAAGCGCACAGACTGCGATCCTGCCTCCAGTTTTTCCTGTCCAGGTTTGTCTACTATTCATTTTTTTTTTGTGTGTTGTTAAAAAAAAAAAATCAACAGAATTTTACTCGCGCGGCTGCGCCAACATGGCGCCATATCCTGCCAATACTTATGTTCCTGCTAAATCCTGCACCTACTAGTACTACTTTCACGTGAATGTTTGTTTTATTTTTGTTTTTTTTGTTTTTTTGTTTTTTTTTTTTTTTTTTATTTTATTACTAAAAAAAAAATCATCCAAAAGTTTTTGTCCACCAGGACTTGTATTACCCCGTGTGTGTTAACATATATATATAAAATTTCATCCCCCAATTCAATTTCCAATCCCTTTTTTAATTATTTTCTCCACCTAAAAATCCTAATTCTAGTCCTATATTAATTTCAAATCATTCCCAATCCATATCCTAATTATATTTCTTTCCTAAATCTACACAATTAAACCTCTATATATACACCTATTTATACACACTATCCTACCCCATTCCAATTATATTTTTCTACACAAAATTTCAAGGCTTCAAGATTTAAGTTTGGGGGATTTTTAATTGCAAGTTTCACCTCTCTGGTTCGTATTTGGGGTATAATTCTTCCTTTTATTTGGATATTACGAATTGTGTTCTTGCATTATTAGGGTTGTGTGTTCTTGATTATTTGGGGGTTTTGTGCATTCGAATTTTTTGTGGATTTTGGTGAATTTTGTGAGTTGGGTATTAATTCTTATGGCTCCTAAGCGTGGGAGAGGTGGTGCTAGTGTTGCACAATTTTTGTCTTTGACAGCGGAGGTTGAATTTAATCGGTTGTTGTTGAGGCCAATTGCTAAAGAAAGGGGATTTTTGCCGAACAAGCATGTTGAGTTGCGATGGGGAAGACGCCTTGTAGGTATGTTTCTGCTATCCCTCGTATTTACTTCCATTCAATGCGGACATTGAATATTTTAAGTTTGGGGGTGGTTTGAGGAATTAGTAGTTGTTGTATTATGTGTTCATGTAGGATTTCATGATTTGCATATTAGTAGTAGTAATTCATGCATATATGTTCGTGTTATTTATGTTTGTTTCATATAGGACATTCTGTTTTTATTTTTCGTATACCATGTGAGTTCATATTAGTTGCATTTTCATAACATGCATATTTCATGATCCCTTAGAACGAGCTAATTCTGATTGGTAGGTAGGTGTCTAATTGAGTGTGGTAATGATGAATAGAGGGTTGACTTATAGTTTCTATGAAATTGACTTATGTGTTTCGGAAACAAAACCAATTACAGAGTCTCATTGGGTGCTTTTGGGCTAGGTTGAGGTCATGCTTGTTTGGATGTTTTGAGATTTAATCACTTGATTATATTTAGAATTTTCGTTATTCCCTTGATGGCCTAGATCACTAAAGTCTAAGTTTGGGGGAAAACAGGGATTTCATGCTAGTTGTATAATTGTCAATAATGGCTAGGCGTCAAATGGCTAGTAGCCGGCTCATATTTATATGAGTAGTCTAGGGTTGGAATTGAGAATTCTCATTCCAGATTGCATAGAAAAAAGAAAAAAAAACAGAAAAAAAAGAAAAAAAAAGTCAAAAGTTTCAAGTGTTTTTATGAAAAATTAACCAGGGTGAGCTCTTTAATACTCGAGCTATTAAGTACGAGGGTACTTTGTGCCTAGTGACCTAAGGCTTTTATAGTCTGGGATCCACTGACCTAACGCTCGTTACATGGGTATTATTGTATAAGCCTTTTGGGGTCTCATCCATTGCACGGTTAAATAAGCATGCTTGTATATATGTGTCGTAGTAGTTAGTAATAAAGCATGAATTTCTGTCTACCTTGGATAAGGATGGAGGTGTTCTTAGGTTATGAAGTGTCTACAGTCTATTCTATTTATAAACCTATGATTGTCTTGACGAAGAGCATGTATGATTTTGACCTAGTTTTGGGAGTATTTCTGATGAGCATTGCACACACGCACGTTTCTGTTCATGTAATGTTAGTATACGGGAACTTGGTCGAGCTCTATTTGGATTTAGTTGCATTCTTTGAGATATTTGCTTGCTAGTTGGTTTTGGTTAGTTTGAAGGGGATCGTTGCATTTTTCATATTAGTTGCATTCATGCATTGCATTGCATTGGATTTTGTGGGTACATTCACTATAGGCCCTCACGACACCTTACTCGTCCACTGGGGCTGCCTAGGGGTTTAAAGGGCTTGTTGCATATGCCAAATGCAATCGTGATCACCTACGGAAGTGGTGCTATTTAGTTAGCTGTAATTGTTTATGCTTGAGGACAAGCATCGGTTTAAGTTTGGGGGTGTGATAAGTGGGTTTTATATCCACTTGGAGCCTTCCATATCGGCTTAAATTGATTGTTTTGGACTCAAGTTTCTTGTAGTTTTGATGTATTTTGCTTAGTTGTGCAGACTTACGAGAATGTTGATTAAGGTTGATGCTTCTATCGTGTTTGGAGGATTAATTGATTTAAATTCGGATTTTCCGGGAAGGTTGCGCAGTCTACACTGTTTTGGCCATATCTAGAGTTCTAGAAGTCCGTTTTCAGTGATCTTACAGCTCACGCGAAGCTTGGGAGATTTTCTACAACATGAGGAAGAAATTAGGTGCAGCAGGCGTGCTGAATTAATTCGCGCACGTGTTCTATTATAAGCCACGCAGAAAAATTGCAGTTTTGCCCTTTTTCTAATTCTAATTGTATTTTGGGCAGCTTTTGGCACCTAAATTGAATTCTAATTGTATTTTAGGATGTTTCCTTGTTGGGCAAGATTTCTAGAGTCTATATAAACACTTCTAGGGACACGTTGTAAGGGATCCTGGACACACAATTTTTACATACTTCTTAATATTAAAAGCTAGGGTTTTATTTTCTTCTCTCCATTTTTGCAAGCTCAATTTAATTCTTGGATGTAATTGTTCTTCATTATTCAAAGATTTAAGGTATTTCTTATCTTCTCCTTATTAATTACATGTTTATTATGGCTTTCTTGATTATCATTGTTAGTTTTAATCCTAGAATGAGTGAGTAATTTAATTCTAGGGTATCAAGGGGAGCCATGTTTGCACCTTGATTTTGGTTTAATTTGATTAGTAGATTGATGGGTAAAGAGTAATTCTGATTCATATGTTCTAATTCTTAATTTGTGTAATTGCGCAATATCACGGATTAATTGATTGCAATAGGAGTAATAGATCGAAAGATTTTACTACTAGAGGCTTACATACAATTAGCGAAATTGAAGGTGAGTGTGAAAGCATCATTAGATATTCTGAGAGTGTTAATGCTTGAAAAAGATTAACCATTGCTTTAATTACTTAACCCCATTAAAAAGCTATACCTTTGTGATTTGTTTGGTGTAAGCATGGTGAACCTGAATTGCCCTGGATCCCTTAATTAATTGATTTAAAACCTTTGTTAAATTTGTTTTAGTAGTTAATAAAATCTTCTAATAATCGCTTGTGACTAGAAACAAATAATAATAATTGAATTGAAACTGAAAATGTCTCCTTGAGGAATTGACCCGTATTTGCTAGTATCTACTACAATTGATACCGTGCGCTTGCGGTTATACATAATTTTACACATCAATAATCTAATAAACTTATGATCGAATCACAACAGAACTGAACTGACTGAAAGGAAACAAATATATACATGGTACTGAAAGATACATCATCCGAGTCACATCGATAGTTTTAGAAGTACAACCATCCTAACAACATCTAGTCAAAAGTGAAATACATGGTCTATCCGTCTAGTCAGCAAAAGGGAAACTAAATACAATGAAACTATCCCACAAAAGTCGGCACTACTATGTCTGTACATGACTAGAAGACTAGACTACTACATCACTGTCTCTGAAATCAGCCACTAGTGGAGCCCAAAGCCCTAACCCTCATCATAGCAATGCGAAAGATCTCCTCAGCATCTATCCTGGTTACCATGCCATGTCCATCGGTAGGTAAAGTCCGGACCCTCATCCGGGCCCTCAACTCCATACGGGTCACTGCCCTATGCATCTCTCGAGCTCTAGCACGCCTCCCGCCGCCTTGGCGTCCCAACCTAGCAACTCTCTCAGCTTCGAGCTCCGCCCTGGACTCTGCTAACCTGGCCTAAGCCACTGCTAAATCTTTAGAAAGTCTGCTCACAACCCAGTTATGCACACACACTGGTATTTCCTCTATCGGAATATGGGGGTGGGGTAGATGGCTCTGCTGGAGGTGCGGCCTCTGCCTGCTGCGGCTCGGGGGTATGCTCCTCAAACTCCTCAGAAAAAGGGCTCACAGGCAAGGGTGGTGGGGTAGGATCCCTCTCAGTAGAGAGTGGTGGTACACGAAGTCCTAAACTCCCAATAGCATCATCAACTGGCTCATCAATATCTCCCTCAGTACCCTCATCCACTGCCTGCTCTAAAACCGAATCCATAACCTGCTCAATAGTTATGTCGGTGTCCTCCTCCATAACCCTAACATTAGATATCGCCATCAGACTCCTCACCAATAACCTCGGTATCCTCAACTATCTGGACCTCGTCCGGGTCCCCCTCCTCAGACTCAACAACCTCTGTGTCTCCATCCTCGTCACCTAGACGCTCATAATAAGGATATGTGGTCCTGATCAAGTCATCAGAATCAACCACCGCCCTATCCTCGGTGGCCTGGATCGCCTCGTTGTGCTGTCTCTCAAAAGCCTCTGGATCGGAGATGTCACTCGCCTACAAAATACGAACTATGTTACTATCATGATACTTAAAACGTTCCCGTAAGGGTTTTAGGTGAACTTGGCAAGAGTTCTTATTATCTTAGTGAATTTATTATTATATAATGTCGTATCATCTCTTGGAATATATAACTCTCGCTCTGATACCATTTCTATAACAGCCCCAGATCCGGGGTCGGGGACTTGGTCGTTACGATCTCAATTACATCAATAATACTTGAACTTGAATCCAAATAAATAAACAGCATACTATGACCCCGCAATAATATCACATCACACACAACAAGTTATAGTCCTAGAGATGAATTTGAAATAAGTCTTCGAATTACAGGATCCACGAATATAAGTTATTACAACCCAAAATGATTACAACATAAGTTTAAAAGTTCTTGCCGTTGATTAACATTAATTATACATATAATTAAGGCTGAAAACAAAAGCTGCCAGTCTACCTCAGCAATGGCAGCAACAATATCAGCGGGTAGTCCTACGACTGGAGTCACCTGCTTGCGCCGAGTGCGCCTTACGCGGGCCATCAAACCTAGTTGTTGTGATATAAATAATAAAGCAAGGGTGAGCAATAGTGACATTAATGTATACTGAAAAATAATATATATAATAGTTCAAAAGTATTTTTGAAACCATATGCCATGCATTAAAGAACATAGTGCCAGTATAATATAAACGATGAAGTTACGAGGTATTTCAGAGTACTTTTAGTTCTGAACAGTTTTCAAACCATGTCAGCACGAGTGATACTTCTTGTTGTAGAAAATAAATAGATTTGGATGGTGAACCAATGCTGGAGTATGTTGCGTCGGATGACACCACCTTACGATGATCAGTCGCTGGTCATGCATCTCAAAATTCGTTTCTCTACATGTAGAAGGAAGAACATATGGACACCACCATACGCCGGATCTCCCTAGCCATATGAACATATGGACTGTCTCACAGCCTCTTACAGCAGTTTCAATGATGGACTGTCCCACAGCCTCTTACACATTATACAAATACTCCTAGTTCGAATAAATCCATGACTCTGAAACGTAAAGCTCGTCCCCCTTTCCCCAAGTGTAATACTTGTTGATAGGACTCCACAAAGTAGTCGTATCTAGTTGGAAAGGAAAATTCACAAATATTTGCCAAGCAGTTGCTTGTTAATGGATATCGACTTGTTCCAACAATCTTACCCCTCGAACGATGAGGGAGTAACACAGAGACTCGTCATGATAAATAACAACCAAGTTGCGAGTGAAAAGAATAGTTTAAAAGATTTATGACCGGGAAGTCAAACAAATAAATAACAGCTCTCAAGTAAGGTTCCCTCATAATTTGGAAGATAGATTCGAATGAATAATGGATTTTTTAAGAACCTTCCTTGATAAAAATAATAATAATAAGACTCAGAAATAATTTACATAGTATTTGAAGGTCAAGGATAATTTTTGAATAAGGTGAATTATTTTTAGAACTAGTTAAAAGAATTAAATAAATATTCAAGGAATATTTATTATATCATAAATATTTTTAAAATATTCTTAATATAAAATATTGCTCATAATTAACCCTCGAATGAATATATAAAATATTCACGAAATAAATAATTACTCGAATGAATATTCTAAATAATATTCAATAAATAAGTAAGACCTCAAATGGGTTTTCAGAATACTATACCTTAAAGAAATAAAGCTCAAATGAACATTCCAAATAATATTAATTAAATAAATGAACTCAAATTAATATTCCAAAATAATATTCATCTAAATCAATATCCTCAAATGAATAGTTGAGAATGGTGTCAACACGGAGGTTTTATTATATTGTTAGTTATTGTTTTATTTGGTTGATTTTTAAGGTTTGAATTTACTGATTTAATATTTTCTTTCTATGTTTTATTTTTAAATTTATGATTTGTTATGATTTTAGTTATAATTATGGATTATTAGTAACCATTGGTTGTTCTTTGGTTTGGATTTTGAATTTTTTTTGTTATTGATCTCGGTATAGAAACAGCTGATCGTGTGAACAAAAATTAGCAGATCTTTCTTTGTTTGAGAAGTAAAAGCACTTGAGAAACGTGTACAATATTGTGTTCAATAATTTATTTATAGATATTTTTTTGATTTCTTTTTTAAATAATCAATATTTTGAAAAATTTTAAAAAATATTACAAGGCCGCCGAGAAACGTGTCTTATATGTATTTATTACAACGGTTGTCAGCCTAAGATAATGTGATATAAAATCAACATAAAAAATTAGTATATAGTTTATTTAGTTGTTTGTATATATTAAAATTTGTACAACATTGTGTTCATTAATTTATTTATAGATATTTTCTTTTCGATTTCTTTCTCAAATTTATATTTTAAATTTTTAAAACAAATATTAGCAGGCCGCCGCGAAGCGCGGCTTAGTCAACTAGTCTATTATATATATAAAGGAAAACCACCGGGAGCTACAATCGCTCGAATCCTATTTATCTATTTTTCTAGAGCTCCTCTATTTTAGATAATTAAAATCAAAACTTCCTTTTTTAGGACCTATTTTTTAGAAAAGAAATCAAAACTTCCTTTTTTAACATTAACATTAACATCTTCGAAATAGAAAAGGTTTTTGAATTTGTAGGGAAGAAAAGGTCAAATTTAAATTTCCTTTTTTAACATTAACATTAACATCTTCGAAATAGAAAAGGTTTTCGAATTTGTAGGGAAGAAAAGATCAATTTTATATATTCGAAATAAAAAAAATTAATACTTCAAAATTTTCTTTTTTAACATTAATATTTACGAAATATAATAGTTTTTTGAATTTGTATGGAAGAAGAATTCAAATTTACATATTCGAAATATAAAAAAAATTATATTCTTATATATATACAATCATTGCTTCCAACGATCAAATTTTTCACCATGCTTGTAACTTTTTTTCTTACTTATTTTTGCTTTTGTCTTCGTCTATTTTTTTTTGTTTTTTTTATTCATTATTATTTTGTTTAATTTTCAATATACATGGCTATGTTTGTGCTCAAATGATTTTTTGGGATTTTCAGGTTGCTTTTTTTGTTGGTTTTAAGGTTTGAATTTGGATTTAACATTTGCTTTCTTTGTTTTAATTTTAAATTTATTATTTGTAATGATTTTAGTTATAATTATGGATTATTAGTAACCATTGGTTGTTCTTTGTTTTGGATTTTGAAATTTTTTAGTTAGTGATCTTGGTACAGAAGAACCTGATCTTGTGGACAAGAATTAGCAGATCTCTGTTTGAGAAGTAGAAACACTTAAAAAACTTGGCACAAAAGGTTTGAACTTCTAGCATTCCCTATTTATTTATTTATTGTTAATTGTTATTTTGTCGTTATTATCATCTCATTGTTCTTCATCATAATATTCCACGTCTTCTTTTAATTAATTCAATCAAATCTGCTTTTTTTTATCTATATGTATTTATTACAACGGGTGTCGGTCTAAGAAAACGTAACACAAAATCGACGTAAGAAATAAGTATATGGTTTATTTTGTTGTTTCTATCTATATGTATATATATTAAAATTTGTACAATATTGTGTTTACTAATTTATTTATAGATTTTTATTATATCTTTCTTAAATAGTCTGTATTCTGAAATTTTTTAAAAAATATTATAAGGCCGCCGAGAATCATGTCTTATATGTATTTATTACAACGGGGATTGGCCTAAGAAAACGTTATAATAAACCAACATAAAATATAAGTCTACAGTTTATTTAGTTGTCTATATATATTAAAATTTGTAAATATTGTGCTCTTTAATTTATTTATAGATATTTTCTTTTCAATATATTTCTTAAATTTATATTTTGAATTTTAAAAAAAAACATTGAAAGGCCGCCGCGAAGCGTGGCTTAGTCAACTAGTATATATATATATATATATATATATATATATATATATATATATATATATATTCCATGATATCATTTTTATTCCGAAGATAAATAATTTTCAAAGTAGGGATAGAAGGATCTTGCCTCGATCTCTGTAAGTCCGAAGTATAGCTCGTGGCTCTCCCGAAGTCTCTATAAACACAAAAAGGATCATTATCAGAACATATTCCACTTAACCACCTACGCTCATATAATAACACCCTTATAATATCCCATTACTATCTCAAAAGGTCTTGAGGACTTAACCATTCTTATTCCCGATTAAAGTTCTTAACGATTTATATTCTTTCCTTAACAACCACTCTCGACTGTAAAAATCCTCATAATTCATAAATTCCACAATTTGACACAAGGTCAGTTGGTAAGGGTTCTTTGATCACCCTATTATAACATCCCAATGTTTCATAATTTTAAAAAATGTCTAAGTATGGTAGTTATAGCCTCGAAGTTGGTACAACTACGTTTTCTCGGTTCTCGAACGTCTTTCACTAAAACTGACTTTTCTCCTAAACCATTCATCAGATTTTAACGTACTTTATATCAAAACGATCTATGAACCAAGCTCTACCCTCTCATGATCAGTGGGTGCTCTGGACAGAAACCTACCGTACGAATATGGGGACCAAAAACAGGGTACCTATTTGGTTTAACGAAAATCGGGCATTATAACGGCTATATTTTCATACTTTCCAAAATCCAACTCCTCCAAATCTATCATCCACTTTATACACCATCACCTACACCATGTGGTCATCTTACCAACCATGGTTACAAACACATACTCCTTCCATATTCAACTTTAATCACTTACAAACACATATATCATCATGAATAATCACTTATCATAACCTTAATCACTAAACTTTCTATAATCCATCCTATATTCAAAGTAATACTAAAGGGTCTTGAGATTTATACCTTCTTGAAGCTTTAAAAACCCTTATCAAGCCTTGGGATATGCTTAATCAACCTTATACTAGCTTGGATCAACTAAAGAAACCATAAAAACAAAGTTAGTTTCTAAGGGTTACTATTCATCATCACTTTTGTAAAAATCATAACAAATCAAAAAATAAGAGTTTGGCTCTCACATTTTTACCACATCTTGGCCTCTGTATAAGCTTTGATTTGAGCTATAGATCACCAAAAAAAAAGCTTCCTAGCTATGGTTTTGAGCTCCATCTTTCCGCTGGACAGAAACTGGACAGGTTTGGTTCTCCCACTTTGAGCATGGATTTGACTAGGCTATACTACTTGGATTGCTATGTAATTTGGAGCGAATCATGCCCATGGAGTGGAGAGGTTGTGGTTAAAATTTGGTGATTTTATCATGGATAGAAATGGAGATATTAATTTTTCTTTGAGCTGTGTTGTTGTTTGGCAGATTGGAGAGCTTTGTGTTTATCTTGCTTCTTTCCCTTTACAAACGTTTTTCACCTTTTATCTATCATATATATCAGTTGTGTAGTCTTATAATAAAAGTCTTTGAAGTCCACCAATGACAAAGAGCCAATTGTTGATCATCTAAACACCTTACCATGAAAAATGCTACTTAGTACTCAAGTTTGACAAGTTTACTCCTCTTCCACTTTGGTTTTAATGTTTGCACCAATGGGATTCCTTCCCTTACACTCTAATATCACTTAATATCAGCTCCATACTTGGGTTGGGCCGAATTTGGGCTTTTGGATTGGGTTTTGTACAAAGTTTTCTCGTCATCTGATTCATCGAACGATTTCTGCGATCGTCTCAGTGGTTTTTCTCTTGTAAATCTCTTAAATATATTTTATCCTTTCCCACATCATATATTAATATGTTAGGGTGATTCTAATCCTCAAGTAGGTATTAGATCCAATATCCTTGGTATATTTTCTTTTTCTCAGAAGTTGCTCTCCTGGTTATCTCTCGGGTTCTCAAGCATTCTCAAACTCGTTTAACAATCTAAATTCCCTTGGCATTTCTTGACTTGATCACTCCTTGGTTTAACCTAATTTCACTATTTCCTCAAGATATAAACCCTTTAACATTTCTATACTCCTTAATATCACATTCCATAGAGTCTCAATCGAAATCGAAAATCCTTAAAGTCCATATTCAGGAATTTCTGAAATCCATCGTCATTTCGAGTCACTTATTTTTATAGTACATCACTAATATGGTTTCCATTTATTCATTTTCTGTTTCAAGTATAGATCGAGTACCTACATACCATTTCTCTAAATCCTCAAAATTTACTGTTCATGTGATCACTGTAGCATTGCTAAAGTTAGGGTTATTACATAACGTGACGTACCAAGTTTCATAGAATTCGTTAGGAAAATTGGATACTCTTTTTGATGTTGACTATGGAGAATTCTGTCTAGGAATTGGGTATTAAGCGAGGCTGTTGTGACTCCTCCAAGACCTGGGAATTATCCATTAATATATCAAACAGATGTATTCGGTTTTAAGTAATTTAAGATTTAATAATGGTATACACTTAGCTATGAAAAATAATATATAGTCCACCCTAACGTGGCATATTATTTAGTAATAGGACCGAAGTAATATTTAAACGAATTTAAGTGGTATATATGTCACCCATCGTGGCGTACCAGATACTTATGGTATTTAAATATTAGTGCATTAATTTTAATTAATTGTTAGAGGAAACCAATAGGATTTAAGATTTATGCAACTATCTGATTATGTGTTACATGTATGATTCTCAGGATTAGATCATTATGGGCTTTAATCCACTATTCACCATACTTAAGGATAACAAACTTACTGGACCGAACTATATTGAATGGAAACGTAATTTGGACATAGTGTTGACTGTTGAGGAGTACAAATTTTGTACTTATGAACCCAAGCCAGATCAGCCTGTTGAAGATGCTCCTGAAAGTGAGAAGGAGTATTATAAGCGGTGGGTTAAGGCTGATGAGATGTCGCGATATTACATTCTGGCAGCAATGTCGGGTGTTTTGCAGCATCAGCATCAGGCTATGCCCACTGCTTCAGATATGCTGCTGGAGAACAGAATAGGGCTGCTAGGCAAGTAGCAATGAAGGCTTTAATGAACACTCAGATGGCTGAAGGAACACCTGTAAGGGATCATGTTCTCAGGATGATGTCTCATCTGAATGAGATGGAGATCCTTGGTGCTGATATTGATGGGGAAACCCAGATCGATATCATCCTTATGAGTCTACCCAAAAGTTTTGAGCAGTTCCGCTTGAATTACACCATGAACAAAAGGATGTATAGTCTCGCGGAACTTCTGACAGAACTTCAGGCAGCTGAAGGACTCTTTAATCAGAATGTTCAAGTGAATGTGGCTGAGAAAGCTTCTTCCTCTAAGCCGGAAGGCAAGAAGAAGAAAAAGGTTCAGACACAGAAAGCTGGAAAGGTTGCTAATGCAGTGGGAGTTCAAGGTGCTATGAAAAAGCCTAAGGACAAGTGCTTCAGGTGCAAGCAGTCAGGTCACTGGAAACATGATTGTCCTCTTCCTAAGAAGACAAACAATACTGGTATGTCTCTTTCTCTAGTTACAGAAACATATATAGCAGCTATATCTACGAGCACTTGGTGTGTAGATACAGGAGCCACTGACCATGTTTGTAACTCTATGCAGGGGTTCCAGCAATCCAGAATGCTTAGAGATGGCGAGATATATGTGTTCATGGGAGATGCTACGAAAGTAGCAGTAGTTGCAGTTGGAATAATTACATTATCTTTTGGCGATGATAGGATTTTGGTTTTGAACAATTGTCTTTATGTACCTTCGTTTAGAAGGAATTTAATTTCGGTTTCTAAACTTGCCATGGATAGTTATAATGTTTGTTTGGATCGTAATGTTTCTATTATGATGAATAAACGAGTTATATGTTCTGGTACATTGCAAGACAATTTATATATTATTAATCCTGTCCAACCAATGCTGCAACAAAAAGAAACTAATAACATTCTTTCTAGCTCAAATAAAAGAAAGAAACCTTCTGAATTGAACCAAACATATCTTTGGCACTTAAGATTAGGTCATATTAACTTGAGGAGGATTCAAAGACTGGTAGTAGATGGGCCATTAGGCTCGTTGGCAGTGGAGCCATTTCCAGTTTGCGAATCCTGCTTGGAAGGTAAAATGACTAATAGGCTTTTTAAAGCAAAGGGGAATAGAGCCAAAGAAGTGTTAGAATTGGTTCATACTGATTTATGTGGACCTATGAGTATCCAAGCAAGAGGAGGTTATGAGTATTTTGTCACTTTTATTGACGATTATTCTAGATATGGGTACATTTATTTGTTGCGCCGTAAGTCTGAGTGCTTTGAAAAATTCAAAGAGTACAAAGCAAGTGCGGAGAAGCGACATCTTGGAAAATGTATCAAGTCACTACGATCAGATCGTCGTGGCGAATACTTGCTTGGAGAATTTAGGGAATATTTATCAGAAAATGGGATTGCATCCCAGTTGTCTGCACCTGGCACACCTCAGCAGAATGGTGTAGCAGAGAGAAGGAATCGGACTCTTTTAGAAAGTGTTAGATCGATGATGAGTTATTCAGATTTACCTAAGTCGTTCTGGGGATATGATATAGAAACAGCGGCTTACCTTCTGAACTTGGTACCTTCTAAGTCGGTTCCCAAGACTCCAATAGAATTTTGGACTGGTAGCAAACCAAGTCTAAGACATATTCGTATTTGGGGTTTTCCAGCACATGTGCTGAACAAGAACGCGACCAAGCTAGAATCTCGTACAGAAGTAAGGCTATTTGTAGGCTATCCTAAGGGAACGAAAGGTTATTCATTTTATAGTCCTAGGGAACGAGATATCATTGTTAGCACCAATGCTAGATTCTTAGAGGAAGACTATATAATGAACCACAAACCCATGAGTAGTATCGTTTTAGAGGAACTAGTGGGAGGGACAGATAATCCACAAGTGCCAATAGTACAAGTAGATCAACCACAAGAAAATGCACAACCTGTCACTAATACCACACCGATGCTTCGTCGTAGTGGGAGGGTTGTTCAACAACCTGATAGATTCATGTTTTTGGGAGAGTCCTCGGACTTGGTCTTTGGTGAACATGATGAGGATCCCAGGACATACGAAGAAGCAATTCTAGATAAAGATGCAGATCTATGGCAAAAGGCAATGGAATCCGAGATGGAATCTATGTATTCCAATCAAGTTTGGGAGCTCGTGGAACCACCCAAAGGTGTAAAACCCATTGGATGTATGTGGATCTACAAGAAGAAAAGAGGATCTGACAAAAAGGTAAAAGCCTGGAAAGCACGACTTGTTGCGAAAAGGTATACTCAGAAAGAAGGGATCGATTATGAGGAAACCTTTTCACCGGTTGTTATGCTTAAGTCGATCCGGATTCTTTTATCTATAGCAGCTCATCTCGATTATGAGATTTGGCAAATGGATGTCAAGACAGCTTTCCTTAATGGAAGTCTTGAGGAAACCATCTATATGCAACAACCAAAAGGATTCATTAAGGAAGGCCAAGAGCATCTTGTTTGTAAGCTTAAGAGGTCTATTTATGGACTAAAACAAGCTTCTAGGGACTGTAATATTCGTTTTGATCAGGCAGTCCAGTCATATGGATTTGATCAAAGTCCAAGCGAATCATGTGTGTATAAGAGAAGTGAGGGTAATGCAGTGGTTTTTCTAGTACTGTATGTTGATGAAATTTTACTCATTGGAAAAAATGTTAAGATGTTGTCATCAGTAAAGGCATGGTTGTTCAAACAATTTGAAATGAAGGACTTAGGTGTAGCGGCATACATCCTCGGGATCAAAGTAATAAGGGATCGCAAGAAAAGGATGTTGGCTTTATCTCAAGAGCCCTACATTGATGAAGTATTAGCTCGTTTTAACATGCAGAACTCTAAGAAAGGTTTTCTACCTTTTAAGCATGGAGTGGCTCTATCCAAGGAGCAGTGTCCTTCGACACCTAAGGATATAGAGAGCATGAAAGTACTTCCTTATGCTTCGGCATGTGAAAGCTTAATGTATGCTATGTTATGTACGAGGCCTGACATCTGCTTTGCTGTAGGCATGGTTAGTAGATATCAGTCGAACCCAAGTCAGGAACATTGGAGTGTAGTAAAAACTATACTCAAGTACCTGAGAAGGACTAAGGAGTATATGTTAATTTACAAGGCCTCAGATCTATTTCCTTTGGGATATACAGATTCAGATTTCGAATCAGATAGGGATAAGAGGAAATCAACCTCGGGATATGTTTTTACTTTGGGAGGTGGAGCCGTTATATGGAGGAGTGTAAAGCAGAAATGCATTGCAGACTCTACCATGGAAGTCGAGTACGTGGCGGCCTCTGAGGCTGCAAAGGAGGCTGTATGGTTCAGGAACTTCCTTTTGGACTTGGATGTGGTACCTAATTTGCCTAGGAGCTTAACAGTGTATTGTGATAACACTGGTGTTGTGGCAAATTCGAAGGAACCGCGAGACCACAAAGCAGCTAAACATATTGAACGTAAGTATCATCTCATACGAGGAATCGTAAAGCGAGGAGATATAGTTGTGGCTCACATATCATCAGAAGACAACCGGGCAGATCCTTTCACAAAGAGCTTGCCATCCAAAGTTTTTGACAGGCATGTGGAAGCGATAGGAGTCAGATGGATGGACACATAGTTTTTTTGTGTAATATGGATTAAATAAACACTGATATACTCATAGAATATTTTGAGTATAAATGGGAGATTGTTGGTGTATACAGAAAATATTTATTTAAAGTATATACATTTATTTCTGGCTCAGTTTTATTGAGAATCATTTAAATGTTTACGTGCTGTCTAATATTATATATTGTGGACAATCTAGTATCAAATGGGATACAGAATATTAGATTGTTAAATACGGTTTATATAATATAATAAGGTTCACAGCACAGGTGGAGTTGGACAATCCACTGGAATGGCTGTAGTATTGTTTAAAATAGTTTATATTGACTATTAAATAATACTAGTATACTTTGTGTATATTGAACAGGATCAAATTTAGAATTGTTCCCTTATACTGATTAAGAAGGTGAACTAAGATTCTATGTTATTATTAATGCTTAGGTTCTTAATCCAGATATAGTAATTGACACGTGTATATTATTTACATGCTTTGATTTATATATGAAATAATTCTTTTGATTTATTTCATTATATTTTGGGTGATGAAATAATATATATGGTGAATATTATTTATTGAAGGAATCCATGTCCTGATAATATTCGTGTTAATGATGTCCCCTTGAAAGCTCAAAAAGATTTAATTATGTGAAACCCTGCAGGTGGATTTATTCCGGCATAATTAAATAAAGGTTGAGTGGATGATCAAGGATAAAAGATATTAATTAAATGAATTATCAGTAATTTATTTAATTAATGGACATGCGATATTTTAAACATGGGGAATTTAATAAGCAAATAATATTGGAACCGAATTAATTAATTAAATTACGGTATTGGGAAAGGTAGTGCAAATATTAATTCCTTAATGGATTGAATTAATATTTAATTACATTGGGCTATGCCCAAGATGTAATTAGAAGGCCCAACCTAATTTTCCATGATCTCTATTGTAGCCCTATATATATTCTTATTCTCTTCTTGCTAGGGTTGGTCGAAAAAATTTTGTAGCCACCCAGGAGCAAGAAGAGAGGTTAACTTGAGAAGACGAAGGCCACACTTCGCTCAAGGGAATTTGGGAATACAATAGAAGAGCGTGGAATCAACCGTTAACAAGGTGATTTTTCTATTCGTACTCGTTAATTTATTATATCGAAAATCGCAGTGCCAAGATCTGATTGTCCCAACACCGATGTCTAAACCTCTGCTAAAAAAAATGAACGCGCGCCCCTCTCAAATATTTCCCCCTTAGTGTTTTTATTTGCAGCTTTTAACCAATTCTGTTTCCCTCTTCCCCCTTAGCCAATTCTTTTGTATTTCCCTCCCCCCTCATTTTTTTCTTGAGACAAATTAACTAAAACTAAAAACAAAAAACTAATAACTAACAAATCTAACCTCTCTCTCGACTCACAGACCCCTCTCTCTCTACTCTCACCTCACCTCACCTCACCCTTCTCTCTCAAATCTCACATCTCTCTCCACTCACAGCTCTCGCTTTCGACCATCACCACTCGCTCCACTCTCACCAGCTGTCTCTCCTCTCTCCCGACTATCCTGAATCTCTCTCCACTCTTATTACCTGTCTCGATCGATGCTCAGTTTGAATAAGCTCCAAAGCTCAATTGATTTGTTTGAAGCTCGAATTGGTAAATGTTTAAGCTGTAGTTCTATGTATATTAATCATTTCAAAGCATGTATTTAGTTAAAAATCAATTTGGGGTTGTTAAAAATCAAAACCCTAATTTTTAAAATTGTGGGTTTTGTTTTTAATCCGGAGAGTGTGAATCTTTCATTCACTGTTGTTACTAATGGTGGTCTAGAAAGCTATCTGGATTATCATTCTTGAAGTCTCTTAATTTGGATGCTCTCCAAATTATAGATGCTGGCCTAGCAGCTCTCACAAGTAAAGACTGTTTAGACGATATATTGCTTGAAAAGTTAGAATTTCTAAAGAACTATCAAGCCTCTATTAATTGAAGATATTTATGCTTCCAGATTCTAATCTTCCAAATTTTTTATATATTTATTTGCAAATTTGTGTTATTATTATTAGGCGCTAGACAGGAGAACAGAAATTCCTTGCTAAAGATAAATTAATCTATTAGTTAATGAATGAGGGTTTATCATAGACATGCAAGTTATATATAGCCGGTTCTTTAATTATTGCCTTGGTAATTGAGAAGTTGAACCCTTTAGTAGATATGAAATGGCTACAAAGTCCATTAACAATCTTCTGTTGTATCACATTTGATACAATATGTATACTACTATACTTGTATCCGTTTTTCATTTATTGTGTCTCCTCTATCTTTATTCCAGCAATTGTATCCCTTAATGAACAAGTCGAAGCTATACAGAACATTGATAGCTCGGTACAGATTTTGATTTGTTTACATTGTGTTGTTCCTGGTTGGAATGAGAAAAATGTGCAGGTATGCTTACTTAATTTGCTGACCTTTTAGCTATATTCTGATAAAACATATGATGTAGTATGCTTTTCTTCTTTTAAGTGGAGGTTCAGCAACAGATTATTGAGGTCACTATACATATTGTTGTATTTTGCACATTATTTAATGCAGAGGTATAACCCTATTCCTATTATATCTTAGTTCAAATTGTATTAAAGGGAATCCAAGGATCAATATAGTGTTTAGTGAGGATTATTGGAATTTCTTGTAATCAAGGATTGTTGCCTGACTAGCATTTCGATCGGCTAACTATATTGGTGCATATGCAGCCACTCAAACCTATTTTTATCCTTAAACTTATGAGCCTTTGTTTGCACGAAGTATATGGATGCTAAAGGTTTGTTATGGGAAGGATATTATTTGCTGTTTTTTTATGGATATGATCACCACTACCGAGTAAGTTTATGTCATATATATTATCAGCTTCATGTATATGAGGTTAATAAATATAAGTCATAAAATTACTAGCTCTGAAATTCAACAGTTTGTTATACTTTGGTATTTTGATGTCATTTACTTGATAAATATGATTCAACAGTTTGTTATACTTTGGTATTTTGATGTCATTTACTTGATAAATATGAGTAGATAATTCTGCTGGTACTGCAAGTTAATGAAACATGTTTGATAATCTATTGGTGCTGCAGGTTAATGAAACAAGCTGCGATGAAGAGGTCAGGAGCTGGAGGTTGATTGGGCCCTTATATTTACATGGTAATTACGACTACTACTACTACCAATAAATATCGCAATACTTGTAATCTGAAGACAATTTTATGCAATGTTTAAGTTTCTGCAAACTTATCTTTTCATCATTTTATAATAATTTATTTGTGTTTATTTTGGTTGCAGATAGCATGATAGGTGCTATCCATTAACATATCAGAAATCCACTTACTATTACATGGGAAAATTGGTAAAGTGTTGGTTTTGGTCTAGATAGGATGATTATTAATATAGTTATATGTTTGCTTAATGTATGTTGTACACTGTCTAGATTTTGTTTGGTATAGGTTTGATTATAGTAGTCATTTTGACTTTGCTCATTGATTTAAGAATTGTGTAAATAATGGA
Organism: Saposhnikovia divaricata; assembly: GCA_036435485.1. Lineage (NCBI taxonomy): Eukaryota > Viridiplantae > Streptophyta > Magnoliopsida > Apiales > Apiaceae > Saposhnikovia > Saposhnikovia divaricata. The sequence continues at coordinate 169,317,936 of CM071594.1, read as the reverse complement.
TTTTTTTGTTTATGATATATTCATTTTTGTTTATTTTGGTGCATAAATATAGCAAAATTTTATTGTGTAAATACTGTAGCATGAATTTGATATTCAAATCAGTAAACAACAATTAAATAAAATAAAAGAGATGTGTGTGACAATAAAAGACAACTGTTAATTAAAAGAAAAATGATTAATAAAATCAAAAACCGATGTCTATGGGACCTTAGACATCAGTTTTAAAAACAAGAAACCAATGTAATAGATATTTTCAACATCGTCTAAAACCAATGTGTAATGTGACAATTTACATCAGTTTTCCTAATATCTACTGATGTTAATCAAGGATTACACATCTATTTTTGGAAAAAAAATAGATGTATATGTCGAACTAATCTACGTCTGCCATATGTTAAATAACATCTAATACCAGTAATATAACAATTAAAAAGTTAACCTCGTGCAGTTGAACCAAGAAGAATAGACATAAACATCATAAATGTATTTATAACTGATGTATAAAATGTACTAGACATCGGCTGGAAACTGATGTCTAAAATTGGGACTTTAGACATCACCGACAAAGACATCGGAAGAAAGTTCAAAGACATCGTCCAGAAACTGATGTATATTGCAGTTTTTTTAGTAGTGCACAAATGTCATGATGGTGGCCCCACATGACAATGACAAATAAGGGAATCCTATGATTGGCTCAATCATGTCCCTATCAATCCACGTACTGACATGACATTGGCACACGCCACCACAATTATCACCTGTACAGGTGGGGACAATCTACAGCATATAGGTGTCTCGCATACCTAGGATCCAACGCTCATGATTGCAGGTATTAACCCCTAAACCCTGTTCCTTGCCCTATAAATAGACAAGGAGAGGAAGGTTTAGGGGTTACGTTCTTTTACACACTCATATACACACACCCTCCACATTTAGATACTCTAGTCCTTATCTTTTACCTTCCAGGGCCTGCTCTTATTCTCATGCTGGAGGCACCGCGGCTCCAAACCCACCTCCTGGCGTTGTTTTGCAGAGTCCCAACCACTAGCATCACCTCCATCAGGCGTGGGTGTTAGATCTAAATAATTAATCACGGATCATCTTATGCGATATTATCAAGGTTACATGATAAAACTGTAGCGTGAAAGCGTACCTGATTCCATGACGGTAGATTATGTAAACGGATTCGGGACTTGATCTTCCACAGATTTGATTCGCCTCTAACTGTATCTCTCTCTGACTGATAGGAATAGAGGAGTAGTGGTTGTAAATAGCCTTGGGGACCAAGACCATATTATGTTCTTAGACCCCATTAACCCTAATCAGATTACTATTGAGTATTACACATTACAAAGCCCATACCGAATAAGATGTTATTGGACCCTTTATTTAAGACCAGTTAATTAGTCCAAATATAGAATAAATATTAAATATAATTGTCTTTAATTTGTAAGCCCATAAATTGTTATTAGATTATAAAAATAATCTAACAATCTCCCACTTGGGCTACAAATTGTTCCAAACAACAATTACATTCAATACCATAAGTGCACACAGAATTGTTTATTCTTTAGAAACATCTTCCATAGTCAATCTGGTCCATCACATATATAAACATGGAACCAAAGCGACCTTCATCACATTATCGTAACTCAATCCTCATTGATTACCATATTAATACATTCAATGACATTGATCAAGTATGGATGCGTAACTGGAAATTACATGCAATGTGATATCATTCATGCCTATTTCCAATTGGTCCTTAATACCTTAGTGAGATCAATCTTTATTCTTTCAAACTTTATGTCAAAACCACATTTGAAAGAGATAGCTCATGTAGAGCAATAGAGATAAAAAAATAAATTAACTTTATTCTGCAGAAAACTCAAAAATACATAAATTTCACCATAGTGTCAACAAAAACTAAGTACCGAATATAAGAACAAAACAAAAAACTCCCACTAAAATTGAATATCCTCCAATGAGATAACACCCATATGAGCAGTATGCCCAAGGAAAAAATTTATGGTGTCAAAATTTTAGTAAGTGGGTCTGCTAGCATAGAATTTGTTCTTATATACTCAATAGACACTAATTGATATTGCATTCTCTCTATAATGACTTGATATTTAATGTCTATATGTTTAGACATACAAAAAAAAAACTTAACCAGAATTAGATTTTCTTGTATCTACACAACAAAATAAATCAGAATCGAAATACATAATGATCTCCAAATTTTCCGACTTTCGATAAACGAGCGTGTAATATTTTATTCTTTGCAAGTACCTTTTAACCCATTTATTCATAATTCAATGATGCATTCCGAGTTTACTCGAATATCTGCTTAACATACCAATAATGAATGCCAAATCCGGCCGGGTACAAACTTGACCATACATAAGACTCCCAATAGCTGAAACATATGGAATGTTCTCCATCTACTTTCCTTCATTGTAAGAACCCAGATTTTTGGTATTAATTAAAACTTTTATTATGTAATGGAGTATAAGTGTAACAGTGGTTCTAATAAATGAATATTGAAAGGATTTTGATTCAAATGTTTACATGCCATGAATAATGCAATTGGTTGACAACTTAGATAAGAATAATCTATCTCCTGGATACGTAAGATATGGTAAATTCCAAAGAGGAAGGTTATTCTCATGTCATCCAAATCGATATCTGTTATAAGTCTAGTGGTTCCGTAAAAGGGTAAAGGAATGCTAGGAAAATCACAAGGACATTTTTCTAATTATAAGAATTAAAGAGAGAATAACTGATGAATAGTGTTTTTGGTGGAAATTGGAACATTTTTAGACGACGCTATATAGGAGTATTCGGAACGGATTGCTGAGTTCATATTAGTGACCGATAAGCAATATAAGTGTATGTAAACGATATCAGATTCAGAAAAATAGCACTTTTATTTCCTCCGAGATTTCCCTAGACCCTAAATGATTTAAGAATTTAATATAAAGATTTAAGAAATTTAAATTCAAGAATTATAAAGGGGGATTGAGAATGGTAGTATAAATATTAAGACGGTTTCTGGTAAAACCCTAACGAGAAATCCTTGAGTTATTCCTCCGAACGATCAATGAAATTGAGCAATAACCGGACAAAGAAGCAAGCAGGGAATCAAGATGCATGCATGTGCAAGAGGATAAGACCAAGGAACTAAGTAGTTACATGAGCAACTAGCATACTTAGAAAATTAAACCAAGTACTTAGCTTCATTTCATCATCTTACCACAAGATCAAGACATTTGTCCATCCAAATACATCATGCATAACATACCACCTTTAATAAAGCCACTTTACATGAGATATTTTCCAAGACAATCACTTTATGCATTATTTTCCAAGAGCAAGCCAAGCAAAAACTCTCTCTCTCTCATTAAGCCCATTCGGCTTTCTTCAAAATTCAAGAAAAAAAACAAGCTGCTAACCATCATTTGATCTCCAAATTTTTATGGTAAGTACTATATTTCATATCATAGTTATCCTCCAAATTTGAGCCTTAGATTCCACTCCTTTCATTTTGAAATAAATCATCAAAGATGATGATGAATAGTACTTTCAAGAACTAATCCTTGATTTCTTGTCTTCTTTGGTTGATCTAAGCTAGCTTAAGGCCATACAAGGACTAGATCAAGCTTAGTAAGGCTAGTAAATACTCCAAGGAAGGTATACCACTTGAAACCCTAGATCTTGTTTTGAGTTTTATGTATGTTCTTGATGGTTTTAGGTTAGTTTGATTATGGTGATGTTATAAACATGCTTATGTTGTTGATTGTTTGATTTAAGAGATATGATGATTATGTTGGTAAAGTGAGATGTTTTGGACTTGTTAAGTTGATTATCACGTGTATAAGATGTATGGTATGCCCGGTGTGGCTTGGTTGTGTGGTAAAAATTTTAAAACGTTCGATTTATAGCCGTCGTAATGCCGAAATTTCGTTAAACCTTGAAATTCCTGCATAATCAGTAGCATTTAGTTCCTGACCTTGATAAGTATATGACATACCCTTGTAGATCTCGAGTCATAAATCGTTTTGGCATGAGAATCGAAGCAAACTGACTTACGGTTTAGGAGTTATGGTCAAATTAGTAAAAGTGGTTCGAAACCGTAAATGCGAGTTCGTAACTGAAATTGAACCTTTGTTAAATAAGTAATTCAGTGGCGAATCTTCATAATTAAATATTAGAGATCGTAAGGAAGGTGTGAGAGAAAACCTCATGTCAAACGGATCGTTTTTCGATTTTATAAAAATATTCGAATCAGGGTTAAGTACGAATGAACCCCTAAAAAGAACGAGTGGTTATAACTTTGGAAAATCACCTAGAAAATGATCAATAAACCTCGAGGTATAATCTCTTTTAGTAAACGACCAACCTTAGTACTTTTGTGGCATAAGTACCTACCAAGGGTGAGTGTAATGATGAGCCTTAATAACGAACAAATGTCGGGTCATAACGGCGTTAATAAGAGTTACACTAGAGGGTATATAACGAGATAACTTGAAAACGTGTTTTAGCCTAAGTTAAGTATATACTTAGCCTTTTAAAAAGTGTTAAGTGACTAATCTCGAATATTCTAATTGTTTATAGATCATCGTGCTGACCCGGGACACACCACCTCTACCCGACTACCAGGCAAGTTTCCAATACTTTGGAACTGTTGTCGTGATAATATATATATATATATGAACTGATTCTGTTATACATATGTCATATCATGCATGCCTACTTTCAAGTTATACTATGATTCTTGTTCCCTGATTTAATGTTGGCTTATAAGCTAGATAGATAGTATATCGGTTATAAGCCGGATATTGCTAAGACCCTTAAGTGAAGGGCATATGAATCTCATTTTTCAAATATAGACCGGGAGTCGGTATTTCTTGATATATTGAGATTATTTTCGGAGGGAAATATTTAAGTAAATATTTTTCCATTATTCATTTACTGAATATTATTTGAATATTCATTTGAGATTATTTACTTAATGAATATTATTTTGAATATTCATTCGAGTTATTTATTTAAAGGGAATTATTTTCGAATATTCATTTGATCATTATTTATTTAATGAAAATTATTTCGAACATTCATTTAAATTTTATTTATTCAATAAGTATTATTAATTTGTCTATTCATTAATTATTTAATGAATATTATGGTGAATATTTATTCGAAGGATATTTTGATCAATATTTTATATTAAGAATATTCTTAAAATATGTATGATTTAATAAATACTCTTGGAATATTATTCACTTCTTCTAACTAGTTTTAAAAATGATTTACTTCATTCAAATATTATCTTTGACCTTTGAATATTATGTAAATTATCTCTGAGTCTTATTATTAATATTATTTTATCAAGGAAGGTTCTTAAAAATCCTATTCATCATTCAAATCTATCTTTCAAATTATAAGGGAACCTTACTTGGGAAATGTTATTTATCTTGTTGACTTCCCGGTCATAAATCTTTTGAAACTATTCTTTTCACTCGCAACTTGGTTGCTATTCATCGATTGAATATTTTGTTACTTTCTCATCATTCGAGGGGTAAGAGTGTTGGAACAAGTTGGTATCCATTAACAAGCAACAGCTTGGGAAATATTGGTGAATTTTCCTTTCCAACTAGACACGACTACTTTGTGGAGTCCTATCAACAAGTATTATACTTGGGGAAAGGGGGACGAATTTTACGTTTCAGAGTCATGGATGTTATTCGAACTAGGAGACGCGTAAGTGGCCGAGTGGCGCCGGTCCAGCAATGGCTCAACCGTTGGCCGGGGGGTTCTAGAGGGCGATTGACAAGTAAATCCGTCGGTGCTTCCTTCTACATGTAGAGAACAATGATGGGGAGCATAACATGCGACTGATCATCATAAACGTTATGGCTCCTGGTGTGGTAATGCTCTCGTATTAGTTCATCTTTCAAAGTTAGAAATTTTTCTGCAACATTATCAGTGTTGGCAGGGTTGAAAAGTGTTCAAGACTGGGATTGCATATTTTTTCCTGCAATTTCCTTTTATGAGATGTGATGATATTTGGCTCATATTTTTGCATGGCAGATATTCCTACGAAAGATATATTTTGAGTTACCTTATAACTTCATCGTTTACCTTATACTAGCATTATGTTCGTAAATGCATGGCATATGGTTTAAAAAATACTTTTGAACTGTTATATATATTATTGTTCAGTATACATAATTGTTGGTGGGCTATTGCTCACCCTTGCTTTATTATTTATATCACAACAATAGCTAGGTTTGATGGCCTGCGTAAGGCGCACTCGGCGCAAGCAGGTGACTCCAGTCGTAGGACTACCCGCTGATATGGTTGCTGCTATTGCTGAGATAGACAGGCAGCTTTTGTTTTCAATCTTAATTATATGTATGCTTAATGTTAATCAACGGCAAGAATCTTTAAACTTATGTTATTGTCCTTTTGGGTTGTAATAACTTATATTCGTGGATCATATTAGTAGAGACTTATTTCAATTTCATCTCTGGGACTATAACTGTTTGTGTGTGATGTGATACTATTACGGGGTCGTATAATGTTACTTATTTATTTTGGACTCAAGTGCAAGTACTGTTTATGGAATATGAGACAGTAACGACCAGGTCCCCGGCCCCGGATCTGGGGATGTTACAGAAATGGTATCAGAGCGAGAGTTATATATCCCAAGAGATGATACGACGTTATATAATAATAAATTCACTAAGATAATAAGAACTCTTGCCAAGTTCCCCTAAAACCCTTACGGGAACTTTTTAAGTATCATGATAGTAACTAGTTCGTATTGTGTAGGCGAGTGACATCTCCGACCCAGAGGCTTTTGAGAGATAGCACGACGAGGCGATCCAGGCCGCCGAGGATAAGGCGGTGGTTGATTCTGATGACTTGTTCAGGACCGGAGATCCATATTATGAGCGTCTGGGAGACGAGGATTCTGAGGAGGAGGACCTGGAGGAGGTCCCGACAGCCGAGGATACCGAGGTCGTTAAGTATGAGGAGGAGGACCTGGAGAGGGTCAAGATAGCTGAGGATACCGAGGTTATTATTGAGGAGTCTGATGATGAGGATCTGGAGGAGATCCGGGCGATATCCCCAACCACCCCAGGGAAACAACAGTACCGTGGTAAACTCTTTCAGGGCCTTTAAGTCCCTTAATCCACCAGAATTCCACGGATCAGCTGACCCAGTCGAGGCAAGAGCCTGGATAAAGTAAATGGAAAAGTCTTGAGATTCTAAGCATTGAGGAGGCACAAAAGACTGTTTTCGCCACTTATCTTCTGAAGGGAGAGGCCAATTATTGGTGGAAGGCTAAGAAGAACATGGAGACGGATATTATAGTAACTTGGGATGGGTTCAAACAATTGTTTCTGGAAAAGTACTTCCCGAGGTTTATGAAAACTCAAATGGAGCTCAAGTTTTTAGAACTAAAATAGAAAAATTTGTCAGTGGCTGATTATGAGGCCAAGTTTACCGAGTTATCAAGGTTTGTAACAGAATTTATGGAACTGAGGAGAAGAAATCGAATAAGTTTTAGCAACGGTTGAAGCAATGGATTCAGAATCGGGTAGCAGTCTTAGAGATTACAGATTATGCCACCTTGGTGCAGAAAGCAACAATTGTGGAAGCAGGGAGTGATCAGATGCAGAAAGAAAGAGAGAAATGGGGGATAAAGAGGAAGCATACCAGCATGGGCGGAGGTTCCGCAGGAGGAAAACCCCCGAATAAGTTTAACAGAGGAACAGTTTCCATACCTGTAAGGAATGTAGGATTTAAACCATCTGTGAACGTAAGTGTGAGCCAGGACTGCCAGCAATCAGGAATGTCTCATTCCCACCCTTCCAGACCTCCATTACCAGGATGTGCAAAAAGGAAACACCCTGAAGTGTGCAACCAGAAACCAATAACCTGCTATAAGTTGGATGAGTAGGCCACTATGCCCACCATTGTACCACGGTTACTCCTTCTGCCAGCCAAGGCACTGCTTGTTTCCAGTGCGGACGTCAAGGTCACGTGAGGAAGGATTGCCCAATGAACAAACCAGCAGCATCAAGGGCAAGCAAAGCTGCCTTTCTGCTAGGACTTATAATATGACAGTGCAGGAAGTAGTTCTCGTTAATCGGATTAACCCCGATTGTAAATTAGAAATAGGAGGACAATCTTTTTATGTTGATTTGATTCCTTTTAAACTAGAAGAATTTGATGTCATTTTGGGAATGGATTGGTTGTCTCGCAATAATGCCCAGATAGATTGTAAAAGGAAAAAGGTTAAGTTGAAAACCTCAGGAAAGAAGGAAAGAGTGTTTCGAGGGATACGACAGACCCAGAACATTCTAACCATGGCGCAAACCAAAAGATTGTTACGAAAAAGGAACGAGGCTTACTTAGCTTATGTTATCGACACTTAGAAGGAAACACCTAGGTTGCAAGACATTCCGATAGTTAATGAGTTCGAAGATGTGTTCCCACAAGTCCTTCCCGGATTACCATCTGATAGAGTAATCGAGTTTGCTATCGAGTTAGCCCCGGGGATGGCGCCAGTTTCGAAGGCCCCATACCGATTAGCCCTAGTGGAAATGAAGGAGCTAGCTAAGCAGTTATAGGAATTGTTGGATAAGGGTATGATTAGACCCAATGTGTCGCCTTGGGGCGCACCAGTGTTATTCGTTAAGAAGAAGGACGGGAGTATGAGGTTATGCATCAACTATCGAGAGTTGAACAAGCTAACCATAAAGAATAAGTACCCGTTACCCAGAATAGGTGACTTGTTTGACCAGCTAAAGGGTGCTGAATACTTCTTTAAGATTGACCTGAGAACAGGATATCAACAACTGAAGATTAAACCCGAAGATATCCCAAAGACTTCATTCCGTACAAGGTATGGACATTATGAGTTCTTGGTGATGTCATTTGGATTGACCAATGCCCCAGCAGCTTTAATGGATTTAATGAATAGAGTGTTCAAGGAGTATTTGGACCAGTTTGTGATATTTTTCATCGATGATATTCTTATCTACTCAAATACAGAGGAAGAACATGCTGAACATTTGAGGATAGCTTTAGAAATACTTAGGAAAGAACAGTTGTATGCCAAATTCTCAAAGTGTGTGTTCTGGAAAAATGAAGTGCAATTCTTAGGGCACGTGATCAATAGGGAAGGAGTGTTGGTTGACCCCTCCAAGATAGAGGTAGTTTCAAACTAGGAACGGCCAACCACTCCAAGAGAAGTAAGGAGTTTTATCGAACTGACCGGATATTATAGAAGATTTGTTCAAGATTTTGCGAAGATCGCAGCCCCGTTAAATCGACTTACCCATAAAACTGAGAATTTTGAATGGACTGAAAAATACGAGAAGAGTTTTCAAGAGCTGAAGAAGAGGTTGGTGACGGCCCCAGTGTTGGCGTTGCCTGATGGAAAAGGAGATTTCGTAATTTACAGTGATGCTTCGCATAAAGGATTAGGATACGTGCTTATGCAGCACGGTAAGGTAATCGCGTATGCGTCAAGGTAGCTAAAGGAATATGAGATTCGATATCCCATTCATGATCTAGAATTAGCAACAATAGTTTTCGCCTTAAAGATTTGGAGGCACTACTTGTATGGAGACAAGTGCGAGATTTACAATGACCATAAGAGCCTCAAGTACATTTTCACTTAGAAAGAGCTTAATATGCGCCAGAGATGATGGCTGGAATTAATCAAGGATTATGATTGTGAGATTAGTTATCACCCGGGTAAAGCCAATGTGGTGGCTGATGTAACACCCCAAATCCGGGGTCAGGGATTTGGTCGTCATGCGGAAATCCTCAATAACAAATCACTTGTTTATCAATATTAAACCATTTGTAGTCACTTACTAACAAAAATACAACAATTGAGACCCCAACTACCAAGCATCTTTTGGGTTATAGGGCTAGAAACAAGAATTAAAATCCTTACATTACTCGATTCATTACAGCCATTCAATTACATCACATCGTGTATTACAAATCCTATACTACTAGTATAGCTTCGATGAGAAGTACACCAGCAACTAGTGCTATCCTATACAAAGTAATATAATTATTACACATCAATAGGATCACATATAACTTACTCCAGCTATAGATTTTCTGGATCACATCGTCTTCGTAAGGACATACTACCTGCTTCTTCCGAGCTATGCATATAAGCATCATCCGCCTACCTTTCTCTGAAAGGTTAATATTTAAAACAAAAATACAATATACACAGGGGTTTTAAAATCCAACCATACTTAACATCATTTCCGAAACATTTATAACTATGAAACTTCAATAAGGAAAATATGACGTTTAACGCAACATCCAATGAACAGATAAGTTTATAATAACCATAGTAATCCTCATATCTTAGTGAAATAGTATACACTACAGTATTGCTAATCTTTTATAAAGCTTTTCAAATTACGCAGTTCAATATGCTGCTAAGACAGTTGTTTATCATCGTATACAAACCAAACCAAACCATTAGAAGGTTTCATTCTTAGTATTTCTCAAGTCTGAAAGTATATACATCTAAGTATGTCATTTCCAGCGAACACCTTACAGATTAACATCATGTACCGGGTATAAGTTCTTTAACCACTTGATAAATCTAAACTCAGAAATAACTGATAGGAAATGAGTCAAAGCTCTTGAAGCAAAACATTTGAGACTTGACATCAATAACCGATGAACCATCTTTCATCTTTTGAATAATTGCCAAAGTGCTCAAACACGTGCCATTATTGTTAGAATATTCTTGCAGTTCTAGATACTGCATGAATTCATCATCATCTTTCATAATTGAAAACAACACTATCGGCTACTTGGCACTTCGGCCTAAGAAGCAGTTTTTGAGTATTTTTCCAAAATGGAGGATGGGACTTAAAGAAAACATAAAAACCTGACAAGGATTGACGATGATCAGTCGCCACATCCAAGTCCAATAATCCGCGGGTCTTCTCTACCGGTAGAAGGATAGAAACTACATCCGTAACTATCCCCGGGTGAAAACTACATCCGTAATCACCCTCGATGAAAACTACATCCATAATCATCCTTCGGCAACACCTGGGCCGGAATAATAATTGATGGACCGCCTGGCTCACGGCCGCTTACACATCCCGGGAATCGTTCGTCAACGATTCCCACACCTGCCAGAGTCCCCTTTTTCTTTTTCTTTCAAAACTTGTTTTGATTGAAAATCGAGTAGTTGAGGTCCGACATCAGTCGACCGATAATTCTTGAAAAATGTGCAAGGAAGTAAAACCAGACCGGGGTTTTCGAAAATATTTTGAGTTCGAAAGAGTTCGAGTATAGGTATACACTTATACTTATATCAACCCCGACACAGGGTTTTGTGTTCACATATGGAAAATGGTACGCATAAAGCTTGTAACACAACAGGGTAATTCCATATATATATATATGAGTTCTTGAAAAGTAACTTACCTAGATAGAATCAAAATATAATATTTTAAATGACTATGAAAGTCCTTAGACATCCTTTCAATAGTGTTTTATAATCTTCAGAACACTCAAAGTATTTAATAAATATTTGACTAATATGTAACAATTAATAAATATTCAATAATCCCTTTTTAAAAGAATACTCAAAATAATATTCATTTATTAAATAATATTCAAACAATATTTACTATTAATACTGAAATATTTAATAACCTCAAAACACCCAAATACAACTCTTGGAATGTTTCTAATAAAATCAAGACAAAATCTCTCCGGCAGTCTCCAAATTTTAGCCACTTTATCAAATAACTACTACTGACTCTCTGTAAGTAAGAAATAATTAATAAGCCTGAAAATCCTTTTTCTCTTTCTCCCTTTTTGATAATGAATATTATAATTAATATTCATCAATTTAAATAAGCATTCAAATAACATAAATCGATATCAACCTAGCTGTTTTAAGCTAAAAATAACCAATTTATAACCATTGGAATATCTTTAATCCGTATTGAAAATAAACTATCTCCGATAAAAAATATACTAGATAGAATCACTCCATTAAATTATTTTTATTATTTCTCCGGGACAAAGTGATTTTAAGAAAGCGTTTTGAAAACGATATTCATCTAATTAAATAAATTTAATTAGGTGAATGAGGTTTATTTAATTAGTGAATGCTTTCAGAAGCATCTATTAATTAAATAAACACTGGTTTATTGGTGATGTTGCCTTTAGGTTAATTATTGCGAAATTCTTTTTAAAAACTTTGCCCGGATTTTCGAAAACATACAATACAAAATAGCCCCGACACGCGGCTAAGTTCTAAAACTCAATACATGCTCTACCATCTGAGCCTCTCTTATTCCGATATATAAATACATACCTCATAACATATAGTCCACTACCATAGTACGAAAAGCTTATGGATATATATATATATATATATATATATATATATATATATATATATATATATATATATATATATACCGTATAAATCAAGATATAGAGCCATAAAAATATCACTGCCCGTCAACAGTATTATAAGCCATGGGGTTTTGGTTATACACGAGCAGAATTTAATATTGTTGGCAAAACCAGGAATACAATGATTTGGAAGAAGAAGTACAAGGTTGGAAAACTCGCGAATACGGATTGAAAACTTATTTAACACATTTCATACATTTAAAATAAATATACTCTGAACAACAGAGTATGTATAGTAAACTTGCCTCTGGTCCTTAGCAGAAAATAGAAACCGCGGACAAATCCTTCGCACCTCTTCCAAGCAATTCCATGGACTTTACCTGACGTCTCGATCTTCCTTTTTGGATGCACGTCGCTCCAATTTGATTACGCCCTAATAGTACTGAAATAGTTACGAGTACGTGTCAGTCCTACCTCGTACCTCGAGTAGACACAACTTGGAATTGTCACTAAATCATATAAAGTCAAACTATAGGTGTCCTCCCTATAGTTGACTATTCTATTATCACTTAGTACACATAACACATTTAGTAAAGAAAAGGAAATGGAAAAGTCCCCCTTTACCAAGTGGACATTTCCTGGAGTTAAACACATCACAATGCTAAACAATTATAACACTTAATCAAACTCCACTTAACATATACAACTATAATGTTATTGGCATTCTATGACACAACTAAATTAAAAGATAATCCTCAATCAAAATTAATCCTCGAAATGAATTCCTTGACACATATATAAACAGTTAGCACCTAAAACATGTCTTTAGACCATTAAAGTCAAATAAGTTAAATAAATTTAAATGCAGGAGATTTTCAGAAAATTTCGGCATGAAATATTCGTTTATCGGACTATGGGCACAGCCCCTCAAATACAATACAACCCTGTTTTAGCAAAAATAAGCTGCCTCAACTTGCAGCAACATAAAATAAACACATAAGAAAGTACCCGCCCTGACATGCGGCACATAGCACATAATGATTTATATTACACTACTACTTACGTTACACCAATGATCGTATTTCTCACGTATTTTAATGATACACGTGACAATCAATCATTGATGTTCGTAAGCCCTAGGGAACAACGCCTAGCACTAACTATTACTTACGCTATATCGATGATCACACCACTCAAGTATATTAATTATACCCGTGATAGCTAATCATGGATATTCGTAAGCCCTAGGGATTAGTCGAAAAGAATTACACAAGTCCTTTAAATATTGACATTTAAAAACTTGTGATCTTCTCATAACCCCTAGCACAGTTCCAATTATTATAAAATTCTAACATCTAACATATAACATTCATAATTAGTAAGGCCATCAAATACCACGACTCGACTTATAACACTTAGCACGTAAACATTTATTGATGACCATATGTTACAAGTAAGTCACATAAACCTTAATTACCGACTCGATTAAATCTAATTATCGCATATAAGACATTTATCAAATACTATGGTCAAACTCGATTGTTGACTAACTCGATTATCATTTAATCAATTAAGTATAGCAATTTCATATAACCACTTAATCCTTTTATTCATTTAAAACGAATCATAATAATCTTTAAATCCACCATCCACTCCGACTATTAAACTCGAATATCCACAATCAATCTCACAATTTCAATTAGCAACTAACAATTTAACAATTAACACTTATTAACTCGAACATTTAATCGGACTCATAATTAAACTCACGATTATAATTACCAATATACTTTCCGAATTGAATCTCGGAAATCAACAATATTCATAATTTACAATATCGATCTAACTACGACAATTACACATTAAACTCACAATTAATCTAATTTAATTACAACATTATTATCATAATTTAAAACTATTTAAATTACAACAATTAAATTATAACAAAATTTACGATAATTAAATAATCAAAATTAAATTCGAAAGGTATACCATTTTTTGGTTCGACCCACCGGAAAATCAATCCACCCAACCATCTCTCTCTCTCTCTCTCTCTCTCTCTCTCTCTCTCTCTCTCTCTCTCTCTCTCTCTCTCTCTCTCTCTCTCTCTCTCCATAACACCACCAACTCCACTCCACTGCTAACACCACCACAACACAATCCCGCTGTTCTCTTCCGCGCGCGCAGCCACGACGCGCCACTACCTCGCCGCCACCGTGCGTTCTCCGGTCGCCTCCCGCCGCTGCTCCCCGCACGCGACTTCTCCCACAGTCCCTTCTTCATCCAACACCAACACATCACTCCCTCTCTAATTCAACAGCCCCCAATTTCATCCTCTCCCAATTTCTCTCCTTCCCCCGCTGTTTTCTTCCCCTCCCCCGACTGATTTCTTCGTGCGGCTGTGTGTGTATACGTATGTATATATGATGTGCCGTGTACTTATGTTTTTATCCCTAATGGGCTTGGCCCAATAACACTAAAAACAACCAAATTAATTACTATATATCTTATATAATAATTGAAACTAATAACTCTAATTTGAAAAAAAATAAAATTTCTAGCATAATTAAATACTAGATTATTTTTAAAGACTTTTGGAGAAAGAATTAGAATTAAATCTAATTCTTCTGAATTGATATGCATTTTACAAATTATTGATAATTTATAAAAACAATTAATAAAATAATAATTGTGATTTATAAATCACAATTTATAGGGCTTTATAAATTACTAAAAACACTATTGTTTTAGTAAAACCTCAAATCCTCGATTTTAGATTTTAATCGAGTAATTTTTGTAAATCCCCAAATAATTACAAATAATCATTTTCTAAGGATTTTAAAACTCTTAATATTATTCAGTAATTTTAATACAAAATCTTTACCGAATAATTCCACACTTTGAAAATTAACCCTTGGCCCAAGTAAACTATTGACTCGAGATATCTACTCGGTCAATATAATTTTTAAAAGGTATCCGGTTCCATTGAATCAAAATAATTAAATAACAATAATAATAATAATAATAATAATAAAAAAAAATAAAAAAATTTCCTCCTCATTTTAGGAAAAAAAAACATTATTATTATCAAAATAATAATAAAATCATTCTTGAAAAATCCGGGTTATTACAGCTGACGCCCTCAGTAGGAAAGGGAAACTCAAAATGATAACCTCGGAAGAAGAATTGGTGAGGGACTTCGAGAAGTTGGAAATCGAGGTCAAGATACCAAGAGATGGTCAAGAAAGGTTAATGGAAATTCGAATCCAACCCCCATTGTTAGAAAAGATTAGACTATGTCAAGAATGGATAGTGGAGGAAGAAGAGAACTCCATGGAAGAGATAATGACCGGAGAAGAAATTAAGTGTGAAAGAGACAAAGAAGGAATCATGAGGTACACATACAAGATATGGATTCCAAATGTGTAGGAGCTCAAGGACGAGATTCTATATGAGGGACACAACTCAAGGTACTCAGTGCACCCTGGTAGTACCAAGATGTATAGAGATTTGAAAGAGTATTACTGGTTGCCTAACATGAAAAAGGATGTTGAAGAGTGGTTAAGCAGATGCTTGACCTGCCAACGAGTGAAAGCAGAGCACCAGAGACCCGGTCGACTTCTACACCCCTTAGAGATTCCCGAATGGAAATGGGAACACATAGCCATGGATTTCGTAGTAGATTTACCAATGACCAAGGCTAATCATGACGCCATATGGGTAATTATAGACCGACTAACGAAGTCAGCTCACTTTCTCCCGATCAATGAAAGGTATACGGTCGATAAACTAATAGATATCTACTTAAAAGAGATAGTGGCGCGATATGGAGTCCCAGTCACCAAAGTATCCGATCGAGATCCCAGATTTAACTCAAGGTTTTGGAGAAGCTTTCAAGAGTATGTATGAACCAGGCTAAACATGAGTACAGCCTATCACCCCCAGATAGACGTGCAAAGTGAAAGGACCATCCAAACGTTAGAAGATATGTTGAGAGTCTGTGCTATAGACTTTAAAAGAAACTGGGATGATCACTTGCCATTGATTGAGTTCTCCTACAACAATAGTTTTCATTCAAGCTTAGGAATTCCGCCTTACGAGGCCCTTTATGTAAGAAAATGCCGATCTCCCTTGTATTGGGATGAAGTTGGAGAGCGAAAGATGCTCGGGCCCGAAGTGGTCCAACGGACTAAGGATGCAGTGGATCTAATCAGAGGACGGCTGGTAGCATCCCAAGATCGACAAAAGAGATATGCCGACTTAGCTCGGAAAGGCAGGGAATATGAAGTTGGAGACTTATTGTTTTTAAAGGTGTCTCCTTGGAAAGGTTTAATGAGGTTTGGGAAAAAGGGAAAATTGAGCCCTAGGTATATTGGACCCTTTAAGATCTTAAGACGTATCGGGGAACTAGCTTACGAACTAGCATTACCCCCAAATCTATAACAAGTGAACAATGTGTTCCATGTTTCGATGTTGAGGAAATATAATCCGGATTCCAAGCATATTGTGGAATACGAGCACGTAGACATGCAACCAGACCTAACCTATGTGGAACAACCTGTGGAAATCATAGACCAAAAAGAAAAAGTGCTCCGAAACATGGTCATCCAACTAGTCAGAGTTTTATGGCAGAACCACAATGTGGAAGAGTCAACTTGGGAATTGGAAAGCGCAATACTAGAAAAGTATCCCCATTTGTTTTCAAACAGATTTCGGGATGGAATCCTTTTATGGAGGGGAGACTGTAAGAACCCAAATTTTTGGTATTAATTAAAACTCTTATTATGTAATGGAGTATAAGTGTAATAGTGGTTCTAATAAATGAATATTGAAAGGATTTTGATTCAAATGTTTATATGCCATGAACAATGCAATTGGTTGACAACTTAGATAAGAATAATCTATCTCCTAGATACGTAAGATATGGTAAATTCCAAAGAGGAAGGTTATTCTCATGTCATCCAAATCGATATCTGTTATAAGTCCGGTGGTTCCGTAAAAGGGTTATGGAACGCTCAGGAAAGCGCAAGAACATTTTTCTAATTATAAGAATTAAAGAGAGAATAAGTGATGAATATTGTTTTTGGTGGAAATTGGAACATTATTAGACGACGCTTTATAGGAGTATTCGGAACGGATTTCTGAGTTCATATTAGTGACTGATAGGCAATATAAGTGTTCGTAAACGATATCAGATTCAGAAAAATAGCACTTTTATTTCCTCCGAGATTTCCCTAGACGCTAAATGATTTAAGGATTTAATATAAAGATTTAAGGAATTTAAATTCAAGAATTATAAAGGGGGATTGGGAATGGTTGTATAAATATTAAGACGGTTTCCGGTAAAACCCTAACGAGAAATCATTGAGTTATTCCTCCGAACGATGAATGAAATTGAGCAATAACCGGACAAAGAAGCAAGCAGGGAATCAAGATGCATGCATGTGCAGAAGGATAAGACCAAGGAACTAAGTAGTTATCTTCCAAATTTGTGTTGGGTTCCGAGGCATAAAACGCAGCGGATATAGGTAAATAAAACAAACTTTCGAAACCCAAACACAGGATCCATGTATAATTCTGGGCAGATTATGGAGATAACGAATCATACCTATTAAGATCTTGACTTTCACGAACTCAGCGGAGATCCTAGCTTTCACGATTTGTGTCTACCTCTCAGAAAACACCTCTATGGTATCCACACGAGCACCTTCAAGAACGTCTCACGAACTTGACTGCGGAATGGACGTACTAGCCTCCCTCTTGATGATTCGAGTTATATGTTTCTGCCTCTTTCGCTGCTACCTCCTCTAGGTTTTTCTCAAAAACGTAATGGCCTATTAACCTATCATTATCTGTTTATAATGACTGATTAATAGGCCCATAACAGCAAAAACCCAACCCTTGTAGGTATATGATTAAATAATAAAACGAATTTCTATTATTTAATTAATAACTAAGTCGTAGTTAATTATTATGGGCAGAAATACTCCTCTAATTCAAATTTATATTATCTCAATTAATTAAGTCTCACTTAATTAATATAATAAAATTCAAATAATCATCAATTAATTTAAATCCATAATTAAAATTAACTATTCCTTTAAGTGCTCAATGTGTGCGATCCTATAGGCTATTATTTAATTGGCAATAATTTTATTCTCCAATAAAATTATAAACAATGAGCGGTATCTAGTAATACATCATTGCTACCCAATTAAACAATAATTAAATTGTGATTCGATAAAACCTTTCGTGATTAATGTTTCCGTGTAATATAATCCTTTTTAACCATATATATTATAGATTAAACTCGAGGCATGTATTTAGTCATCCTCTTCGACATTTAATCCGGGTTTACTTGATCCATGAGTAGACTACTAAAAACAAATCATTATTTGAGCACGACCATGCATTTTATAGTCTCACTCAATCAAGAGGCCAATAATATCTCTCCTAATTATAGGAGGGTTAAATCCTTTATCTATCATTCATATTTCTCATATGACTCATGATATACCCGATGTCCACTTTTATCATCACCTGATCAAAGGTAACTTTTAATGTAGTCAAAGTATACTAATGCTCGTATAGAAATATAATGATCTCAAGTCAAAGGATCATTACATCATTATCACTGTGAGTCTTTCTTATGTCTTTATTAAACATGAAGATTCTCACTGTGGGTCTGTCCAGTACCATGTACTCCTACATGTACCTATGTATTGACTTTAGTATCTCCATACTCATAACCAATGAGATGTGGTTATCTGTCAAACAACATACTAGTCTATCTATGTATTATTATTGTCCTATATAATAATACTCGACTAGGGACCTTTAAGAATATGATATATTATATAATCTCAAGTTGAAGTCATGTACTTAAACTATACAATGTGTACCATGATTCTAAGGACATTTATTATGCCAACAAATATATCGCAGTAATTAAAGTGATAATAAATACGTTTATTGAATGATCAATGATAAGTGCATATTTTTGCATATTTTATCTACCTATTTATTGCTTGAACTCATGTTTTAATATTTTATTTTGTTGCATTTCAGGAAAATCGTAAATAAATAAAGAAATGACAAAATAAATAAATAAAGTGCAAGGAAGGGAAAAAGGAGGAAGAAAAAGGACCAAAAATGAAAGAAGGAAAAGAATTAGGAGCTTGGAGCAAAAGGAATATTTCAAGATAAATGGAAGGTGGAGATCATCCCAACACATTAGCAAAGTGTATGGCCAAGATCAACTCTTCAAAGCTTAAGGGGGAAGGAAACAAATAGATGGCTAGGATTTCACCACCACACAACCCAAATGTATGGTGGGGATTTACCCAACACCCCCCTTAACCCTAAGTTCAATACCCCCTCACCCCCCTTGTATTCAGTAACTTAGATTTTAGGGTAGTTTTATTTTCTTGTATTTCTTTTCTTAGTTTCAAATCTTGTAAACACTCTTATTATAATTAATGCAATTTTTATTTTCTTTACTTCTTGTCTTGCTCTTTCGTTATTGTTGCCTTGTTTCGTTATTTTCGTAAATCCCGTTGCTAACCACTTGGGGTTGAAAATAACGAAGCTTTATTTTCTTGTTCGTCGTTTTAAATTCGTAGTTTGCCCCTTTAAAAACTCAATTTTATTGTGGGCCATTTTAATTCCAAATCCTCGTTTTATTTTAGTATAATTTTAATTTTATAGTTAATTTCGTATTTAATTTTCAAAAAAAAAAACCTCAAAAATATTAGATTTCTTAAAACTTTCAGTTTTAATTGCCTGTTTTTTTTACTAATAATTCGAAGCCTGTTAGCTTTGTTTTTAAGGATCATTTGCTCTATTTTCTCCTCTTGTCAAACTGTAGTCTCCCCTGTCATCCCTTTATTTCCTTCGAATCCATTTCTCCTCCCTTCATCATCTTCCCTTATTCTTCTTTTCGCTGAATTTCCCTCACCCCCTAGCCTTTATCCTCAATTTTTGATCACTGCAAACCAAACACCACCTTTCCCGTTCATTTCCTTCTTCGAACACCACTCCTTCTTTTTATTTTTCGAATTATTAAAACCCCGATCCACCCCAATTCGTTTTTGTTGT
Organism: Saposhnikovia divaricata; assembly: GCA_036435485.1. Classification (NCBI taxonomy): domain Eukaryota; kingdom Viridiplantae; phylum Streptophyta; class Magnoliopsida; order Apiales; family Apiaceae; genus Saposhnikovia; species Saposhnikovia divaricata. Next base: position 169,297,398 of record CM071594.1, on the reverse strand, counting down.
AAAACTATTGCCTATCTTCTGAATTACTAGATTTGTTCGAATAATTAGAATGAGTTCGTGCTGGAGTCTATGTCCTGAGTTCGAAGTGTATTTGTGAAAATTGTTGTTCGAAGTTGTTGTTGTTGTTCGAATAATTAGAATGAGTTGCTTTTGTTGCTGTGTAGGCTGAATTGTTGTTGCCGAATTGTCTCATTACTGAATTCGTGTATTTTTTATTGTTTGGTTCGTGGTTTTCTAAGTTCGATTTACTATTTTTGATTCACTACTGCTGTCGATTACTGTTTTGTTTATGTTGTTGAATCGCCGAATCACTGAGCCGCCTGAAGTGTTGTGTACTGAGTTCCGTTACTGTGAGTCTGCTTTTGCGAGTTTACTGGGAGTTTTGTGATGAGACAGCTGTGATTATTGTGCTTTTGTTGCTGACGTTTTTTTTAATTAAGGTATTGAGTATTGAATTGCTTCGCGATTTTGCCGATTCTCGGTTTTGCTTGTTCACCAGCAGAGTTGTTTGATTTTCTTGAATTTGTGGCCACGTTTGTTCAAGTGTTGCTTCCTGTTCGGGTTGCTTGAGAGTTGCTTTGTGCTTGTTTTTGTTGAAATCGTGGTTTTCAGTGCGAGTTTAATTCCTGCGTTCTGAGTTACTGTATGTGTCGTTGTGCTGCGTGTTCTATTCTTGGCCGGTTTTATTTCTGTTTTCGTAGAATTACCTTGCTGTGTTTTGCTATTGTGTTTTAAAACTAGTCTAGTTGCTGTGTACATAATACTGAGTATTATGTTTTGTGTACATAAGGTTGTTGCGTTTTTTTTTTTAGAATTGCTATCAAGTTTTTGAGCTGAGTAAATTCCTGAGTTAGTTTTCTGTGTTGTCTAGTTATTAATTTAAATTCTGGTTTTTAATTACTGGTGGTTTATTTCAAATTTTGATTTTAGAATCTTCTGTACATAATTCCTAATTTCGAGTTTTGAGAATAATTTAACTTTTGTTCTTTTCATTTTTAATTAATTAGTTTAGAATTAGATTAAATTTAATCCTCTTTTAAAAATAGTTTAATTTTGTTATGGTAATTAAAATCCAAAATTCTCAAAAGATCAAACTCGTTCTAATTCGATTAAATTAAAATTTAAGGTTTGCGAATAATTTAGTCCCTGTGGAACGAATCATTAAATTTTACAACGAAACGAATTGTGCGCTTGCGATTCAAATGTAATTAATTATTTTTAGTACAACAAGTTTTTGGCGCCGCTGCCGGGGACTAATTATTTTTCGCACCTTAATTTTTAATTTTTCGAGTTAGTTTTATTTCTTGTCTTATTTTTCTTTCGTTCTTTTAAGGAAAGCTTGAGATTTCGGAACTCTTCTCAACGAAGCGTGGAAAAATTGGAATTTATGGAAAGCTTGCTTCGGTAACCGTATCTCACTCTTTTCGACCTTTTTATTTTTAGAAAAATACAAAAAAATCAAAAAATTCAAAAATCACAAAGAAAATTAAAAATTAAAAATCCAAAAAAATTAGTTGTAAATACATAATTGTTGCATCATGCATTCATCACGTAGGTGCACATCATGCTAGATTTTATTTTTTGTTTTTAAATTTTTCGTACCTATAATTGTGGTGATCGCTGGAGGACCCTAAGGTACGTTAAATTTCTTTCTTTCTTTAGATTAAATCACGTAGTGTAAGCATCCATATTTGTTTATAATTTTTGTATATATCATTGTTTGTTGCATCATTTTGTAAATAAACTTTAAGGGCAAAACCTCTCAAGATAAGGGAAGGGATTTCATCACTCTTTCCTTAGCCCAAAAACCAATAATCCCTCATTTTGCATAACTAGCCTTTAATAAAATTAATTAGACGTTTGCCCCTAGGAATCTCGCGCTCAATTAGGAAGGTGCTTAAGAAACGAAGTAATCTTTAATTATTCTTACTTTTTGGTGTCTAGGAAAGCGAAAGCTGACCTGGCCAATTAAGGTTTGGTGTCTAGGTTGGTGTTTAGCCTCTTGGCAATGCTTGAACCTACCTGGCCAAGCCGGTTCGAATAATTATTGATTTACCTAGTTTTTGGTAGCCCTTACAGTTAGGAGCAAGGTTTAGTTATTTTATTAGGGAACCCTAGGTTTAGAATTTTTCTTTTAATTTTACACCCCTTTCTTTTTGTGTGTTTATTTTATCGCACTTATTTGCTACGTGTTTCCTTACATGGTTTATGCGAACTATTTGGATTAGGGATAATTCTTCTAGACGAGTGAGATCGTTTGAGAGTTCTTCCTCTTCTGATTCCGAGTCTATAGATAATTCCGAACCATTAGTAAACATGGCCATGTCTCTTAGGGACCGTTGCTATCCTACTCGTTCCGCCCAACCTTCGTGTATCACCCTTCCTCACGTTAATGGTAATAATTTTGAAATAAAAGCTCACCACATCAGTATGTTACCTAAATTTAACGGGAGCGAGGGTGAGGACCCGTATCTCTTTCTCCATGAATTTGAGGAAGTTTGTGCCTTACAAAAGCTCCAACAATTAACCGAGGACTCGATTAGGCTTAGACTCATTAATTTTGCGCTTAAAGAAAATGCTAAGAAATGGTTTTATAGCCTACCGGTTAATTCTATTTCCACGTGGGAGGGATTTGTGGTAATTTTTCTTAAAAAATATTTTCCAAACCATAAGACTACAAGAATTACAAACGAGATAAATCAATTTCATCAAAAGGAAAATGAGTCTTTTTGGAAATATTTTGATCGTTTCAAAAATCTTTTATCACAATGCCCCCACCACGGAATAGAAAAATGGAGGCTTTGTAAGATCGTTTATGAGGCCTTAGATGGACCAACAACCGCGTTGTTGGAATCTATGTGCCAAGGAAAGTTCATGGAGAAAGATGAGGACGAGGGTTGGAAATTTTTCGAAGAATTAGCCGAGAAGACCATGTTGTGGGAGTCTACTAGGGAACCTAACAAGTCTAATGAGTCGTCTAATTCATCTAAGGGTTTGCATTCGATTGGGAGTTCGATTGCAACCGATGCCAAATTAGCCACTCTAACTAGGAGACTCGAAGCCCTAGAAACTAGTAAGGCCCCCTCAAATGTGTCTATGTGCCCTAATTTCAATCAAGGTTTTTCGGACTATCCCTCTTTTGATCAAGTTAATGTGGTGTCTCAACCACCCACTAGGAACGACCCGTTTGCTCCTACTTACAATCCCGGGTGGAGGAATCACCCGAATTTCTCGTGGAACCAAAGCCAAAATTACCAAAATCCACCTTCTCTTCAACCTCCTTTTCAAAATGCTCCATCTTTTCAAAGGCCAAATCAAAATTCTTTCTCGACTCCAAATCAAGGTCCCTTTCCAAACCCTACTCAAAATCTCGGTCCTTATCCGACTCAACCTTCTTATTCAAATCAAGCACCCGCCCACCCACCCGGCTTTAATGAGTCGGATAAGTGACTTAATTCTTTGGAAAAGACTCTTGATGCGCTCCTAAAATCAACGACTAATTTGGCTCAATCTCAACAGACCTTCATGCAAACCATGACTCAAGATAGGCAAATTTTGAATGCTAGTACTCAAGCCTTATCTAAGTTAGAGGTTCAAGTGAGTCAATTAGCCAACGCCATGTGTGAGCGAGAGAAGAATAAGTTCCCGAGTCAACCAGAGGTAAACCCTAAATTCCCTCTCAACCAAAGACCTCACGAAAATGTCAATGCTATCATCTCTCTTAGGTCGGGAAACCAAGTTAATAATCAAGTAGGTGTCGAGTCTTCCAAGGAAGAAGAAGAAGAAGAGTCAAATGTTGAGCCGAACCCTACTCCAACTTCCGAACCTCTCGAGTCAGCTATTCCCACACCTTCACCACTCGAACCTTCATCATCGAAATCCACTCCCGAGTCATCAAATTCTTCTCTTAAATCATCCTCACCACCTAACAAATCTTCGAATATCGTTCCACTTTCCATTTCTCCTCCCGATGTGTCTAACGAACGAGTCTTTAAGCCTAAAGCTCCTTATCCTCAGCGACTCATCCCTCCCAAACAGTCACCTCAAGTAGAGAAGATTATGGAAGTTTTCAAACAAGTCGAGATTAACATTCTTCTTTTAGATGCCATTCAACAAATTCCTTCGTATGCCAAGTGTCTAAAAGATTTATGTACTCACAAGCGATCCACCCACGTTCCTAAGAAAGCCTTTTTGACATCTCATGTCAGTTCAATTCTTTCAAATCAAATTCCTGTGAAATATAAGGACCCCGGTTCTCCTACTATTTCATGTGTCATAGGCAATACTTTCGTGGATAAAGCTTTACTCGACTTAGGTGCTAGCGTCAATCTCCTTCTATTTTCTGTCTACCAAGCCCTAGGGTTAGGTGAGCTGAAGCAAACGAATATGACCCTTCAATTAGCCGATCGTTCTGTCAAAATGCCTAAGGGAATAATTGAGGATGTGCTAATTAAGGTTGGTGAATTCATCTTTCCGGTTGACTTTGTTGTCCTTGAGACCCAACCCGTCACGAATCCTAAGAACCAAATCCCGATTATTTAGGACGACCTTTTCTTGCTACATCCAATGCCTTGATTAATTGTAGGGATGGTTCGATGAAACTCACCTTTGGTAATATGACAATTAACCTTAACATATTTAATGTCGGAAAAGAACCCAACGAGCTTTACGAGCAACCAATAGCGGTTAATCTTGTTGATGACATTGTTAATTGGTCTAACCTTGCGGATAGTGAGATTGAGTCTCTTCTCAAAGAGGACTTCCAAGTCAACCATGAGTCTAACCAAGAGTATGTTGATTCGCTAAGAGATATGACCTCGGAGGAGATGTTGAGGGAGTTGGACGACATTTGTTCCCCGTGGGAGACCAAACCCGAGGATGCTATTGTTGAACCCATTGTCAAAACTTCCGTTGGTGAACCACCTACATTCGGTGAGTTCTTAGGGGATTTGTTGGAAAATCGTTCCAAGTATGAGACCCCACCCGAGGTTGTTTGTAGTGAGCCCGTTCTTCACACTTCCGTTCTTAAGAGTCCTGTGGGTACACCACCCGCATTTGCCTTAACTCTTTATCTTCCCGAATTTGATCAACAACCGTTAGGGAAAGAGGAACCCTTGTCTCATGTTATTCCTAGTGATTCGAACCCTAACCAGACTTTCATTATCTCTAATTTTCTTAAACAAAATAAAGAAGCCTTAAGTTGGTTTAGGGAGAACATTAGTGACAATTGTTCTTTAGGGTTAAATGATTCAATGTTGATTGAGAAAATCTGTTCTAATAAAAATTTTCACAAATTTCTTGATATTTTCTCAAAGTTGCACCCGAATTTTCCTACCGGCATTGGCTAATTCATTTTTATTCTTTTGCCTCCCCTCGTGTAAGATAGGTATGGGGGAGGAGTGTGTGCGTGTGTGAGTTGTTTTCTCTTGTAATTTTTAGAAGTTTTCAGTCTCCGTCATCCCTTATCAGGTATTTCCTCAACTTTCTCCTTTATCATTTCTCTTTTCTCTTGCATTCACATACATTGAGGACAATGCATGATTTAGGTATGGGGGGGGGGTTTAGTGTAAATATAAAAATCAGAAAATCCAAAAAAAATTAAAAAATGGAAAAAATCAAAAAGAGTTCTTTTCGTATTCTAGTCTTGTTAATTGATTGCTAGTTGCTTGATGCACCCTTGCATGCTATGATAATCTTATGATCCATTAGCTTTTGTTTGAGAAGTGATTTGCTAAAGTTCTTGTTCACACACTTACACTAGCAAGGTGAAGCTAGTAAACTTAATTGAATTGTGCATGAAATTAGAAGGTCATGATTAGGTGTAAGATGATTTGGTCTTCATGCTTTGAGTACAAGTAGGTGCATTGAGGATACCATTACTTGACATTGATTATGTTCTACCACACCAACTGAGTTTTGAGCCTATATGCACATCTTTTGCATTTATATTCGTTTGCTTGAGTGTCCACTTGTCATTTGCATCGCTAGCACTTGTTTGAGTTCCTTCTTGAAATACATGACATTAATTGATGATAAAATGATAAAGGCACTTAGGAATAACCCATATTTCCCAAAATATCCACACCATTCTTATGTGATCAATTAGTTAACCCTTTGAGCCTAATCATTTTCTTTCGGTGACACACCACATTACTCGCCTAAGACCTTTTTCTTGTTCAGCCTTACATATTCTTGATCCCATTTTTGTCAACGGCTAGTAGGAACTTGAGGGAGCAATAAGGTGTTTGAAATAGGGTTTACTATTGTTCATAACTTTCGAGGAAATATTTGTTGTTACCTTGTTAGTCGATTTTCAAAATTAAATCTAAAGGAGGATTATTGTTACATTTATCATTTGCTTATAAAATAAGAAAAAAAAAGAAAAAAAAAGAAAAAAAGAAAAAAAAAGAGAAAAAAAAAGAAAAAAAAAAGAAAGAAAAAAAATGATATGAAAGCATACTTATGTTTTTTTTGTAATCCTCCTTCATTCGACTATTCAAGGCTTTTTGTTGAAAATGAAAATAAATTGTGTAGGGAGGAAGTTTGGTGTTGTGCATGATATTCATGGTGACTACTAGCTTTTGACACTTCACCTTATTTTGGCCTTTCTTGACATACCTTGTCCCTAGCCCCATTACAACCCTAATGAAGACCTTTTGATTGTCATTATTAATTTATGTTGTGATTTAAGTTGGAATGATACCAAGTGTCAAGCATGCATTTGATTTAGTTGGAATTGAGTGATACACTTACCCTTGTTCTTGAGTGAATATTCTTTTGTGAGTGAAAGGTGAGGTATTGCTTATTTGTTTTTTGCATAAGAGATCTCAAGTTTTGACTCTGAGGTGTGCCCTTGTAGACTTAGCATGGTTACCAACAATTTTTGCACTTGACATGAACTTATAATCACTCTTGCATGGTTCTTTGAGTAGACTATGTGAATCCTTGCACTTTCCACACCAAGACTTTGCAACTTCATTTTGATTCTTAAGTTGATGTATCATGAGAGGACATGTATGTGTGGTGTGCATTGCCATGTGATCTTTTATACGAACTAGATGGATTTTGTGGGTACATTCACTATAGTCCTTCACGAGACCTCACTCGTCCACTAGGGCTGCCTAGGGGTTTAAAGGGCTTGTTGCATATGCCAAATGCATCCATCACACCTACGAAAAGGAGTATAGGACTTTGCATCTAGATTTTCATTTTGTTTTTATTTTCCTCGAGGACGAGCAAAAGATAGGTATGGGGGCATTTGATAAGTGCATATTTTTGCATATTTTATCTACCTATTTATTGCTTGAACTCATGTTTTAATATTTATTTTGTTGCATTTCAGGAAAATCGTAAATAAATAAAGAAATGACAAAATAAATAAATAAAGTGCAAGGAAGGGAAAAAGGAGGAAGAAAAAGGACCAAAAATGAAAGAAGGAAAAGAATTAGGAGCTTGGAGCAAAAGGAATATTTCAAGATAAGTGGAAGGTGGAGATCATCCCAACACATTAGCAAATTGTATGGCCAAGATCAACTCTTCAAAGCTTAAGGGGGAAGGAAACAAATAGATGGCTAGGATTACACCACCACACAACCCAAATGTATGGTGGGGATTTACCCAACACCCCCCTTAACCCTAAGTTCTATCCTATAAATACCCCCTCACCCCCCTGGTATTTAGTAACTTAGATTTTAGGGTAGTTTTATTTTCTTGTATTTCTTTTCTTAGTTTCAAATCTTGTAAACACTCTTATTATAATTAATGCAATTTTTATTTTCTTTACTTCTTGTCTTGCTCTTTCGTTATTGTTGCCTTGTTTCGTTATTTTCGTAAATCCCGTTGCTAACCACTTGGGGTTGAAAATAACGAAACTTTATTTTCTTGTTCGTCGTTTTAAATTCGTAGTTTGCCCCTTTAAAAACTCAATTTTATTGTGGGCCATTTTAATTCCAAATCCTCGTTTTATTTTAGTATAATTTTAATTTTATAGTTAATTTCGTATTTAATTTTCAAATAAAAAAAACCTCAAAAATATTAGATTTCTTAAAACTTTCAGTTTTAATTGCCTGTTTTTTTTACTAATAATTCGAAGCCTGTTTGCTTTGTTTTTAAGGATCATTTGCTCTATTTTCTCCTCTTGTCAAACTGTAGTCTCCCCTGTCATCCCTTTATTTCCTTCGAATCCATTTCTCCTCCCTTCATCATCTTCCCTTATTCTTCTTTTCGCTGAATTTCCCTCACCCCCTAGCCTTTATCCTCAATTTTCGATCACTGCAAACCAAACACCACCTTTCCCATTCATTTCCTTCTTCGAACACCACTCCTTCTTTTTATTTTTCGAATTATTAAAACCCCGATCCACCCCAATTCGTTTTTGTTGTAAAACTATTGCCAATCTTCTGAATTACTGGCTTTGTTCGAATAATTAGAATGAGTTCGTGCTGGAGTCTATGTCCTGAGTTCGAAGTGTATTTGTGAAAATTGTTGTTCGAAGTTGTTGTTGTTGTTCGAATAATTAGAATGAGTTGCTTTTGTTGCTGTGTAGGCTGAATTGTTGTTACCGAATTGTCTCATTAGTGAATTCGTGTATTTTTGATTGTTTGGTTCGTGGTTTTCTAAGTTTGACTTACTGTTTTTGATTCACTACTGCTGTCGATTACTGTTTTGTTTATGTTGTTGAATCGCCGAATCACTGAGCCGTCTGAAGTGTTGTGTACTGAGTTCCATTACTGTGAGTCTGCTTTTGCGAGTTTACTGGGAGTTTTGTGATGAGACAGCTGTGATTATTGTGCTTTTGTTGCTGACGTTTTTTTTAATTAAGGTATTGAGTATTGAATTGCTTCGCGGTTTTGCCGATTCTCGGTTTTGCTTGTTAACCAGCAGAGTTGTTTGATTTTCTTGAATTTGTGGCCACGTTTGTTCAAGTGTTGCTTCCTGTTCGGGTTGCTCGAGAGTTGCTTTGTGCTTGTTTTTGTTGAAATCGTGGTTTTCAGTGCGAGTTTAATTCCTGCGTTCTGAGTTACTGTATGTGTCGTTGTGTTGCGTGTTCTATTCTTGGCCGGTTTTATTTCTGTTTTCGTAGAATTACCTTGCTGTGTTTTGCTATTGTGTTTTAAAACTAGTCTAGTTGCTGTGTACATAATACTGAGTATTATGTTTTGTGTACATAAGGTTGTTGCGTTTTTTTTTTTAGAATTGCTATCAAGTTTTTGAGCTGAGTAAATTCCTGGGTTAGTTTTCTGTGTTGTCTGGTTATTAATTTAAATTCTGGTTTTTAATTACTGGTGGTTTATTTCAAATTTTGATTTTAGAATCTTCTGTACATAATTCCTAATTTCGAGTTTTGAGAATAATTTAACTTTTGTTCTTTTCATTTGTAATTAATTAGTTTAGAATTAGATTAAATTTAATCCTCTTTTAAAAATAGTTTAATTTTCTTATGGTAATTAAAATCCAAAATTCTCAAAAGATCAAACTCGTTCTAATTCGATTAAATTAAAATTTAAGGTTTGCGAATAATTTAGTCCCTGTGGAACGAATCATTAAATTTTACAACGAAACGAATTGTGCGCTTGCGATTCAAATGTAATTAATTATTTTTAGCACAACAATCAAATGACATAAAGGTTTATTAAAAGAAATAATGTATTGCCTTTAGGGCACCTACACTAACAATCTCCCATTTGCACTAGAGCCAATCACTCATGTATCTAGTACCCATGGAACTAGTGTGACCATCGTGCTTCTGCTGGGACAAGCCTTTGGTCAGTGGGTCTGCAATGTTATCATTTGTGTGCACTTTACATATGTGTATGTCACCCCTTTCATTAATCTCTCGAATAAGGTGAAAACTCCTGAGTATATGTTTGGATCGGGAGTGTGATCTAGATTCTTTTGCTTGTGCAATGGCTCCATTATTATCGCAGTATAGATCAATGGGATCTGCGATCGATGGAACCACTCCCAAATCAGTAATGAATTTTCGAATCCAAATAGCCTCCTTAGCTGCTTCACAAGCTGCAATGTACTCAGCCTCCATTGTAGAATCAGCTATCATTTCTTGCTTTGAACTCTTCCAGCTTACAGCACCTCTGTTTAGACAAAACACAAAACTAGACTGTGAAACAGTATCATTCCTGTCTGTTTGGAAACTTGAATCGGTGTAACCTTTTACAACCAGTTTCTCCTTTCTTCCCTACACCAAGAATGAATCTTTAGTCCTTTTTAGGTACTTTAGAATATTCTTGACTGCCGTCCAGTGACCTTCACCTGGATTAGACTGGTATCTGCTCGTCATACTCAAAGCATACGAAACATCTAGGCGAGTACATACCATTTCATACATGATAGATCCAATTAGTGAGGCATGTGGAACCTTACTCATGTGGTCCCTCTCATCCAATGATTTCGGAAACTGGTCTTTAGAGATCGTTATCCCTTGAGACACGGGGACATATCCCTTTTTTGCATTTTATATACCAAAACGATGCAAAACCTTATCAATGTATGTGCTGTGACTTAGACCGATCATCCTTTTTGATCTATCTCTATAGATCCTCATTCCTAGAATGTAGGTTGCCTCTCCTAAGTCTTTCATAGAGAAATTGCTCCCTAAGCAAGTCTTAACAGCCTTTAGAGAAGGTATGTCATTCCCCATTAGTAGAATATCATCAACATATAGTACTATGAATGCCACATGGCTCCCACTAACCTTCTTATAAACACAAGGTTCATCTTCATTTTGAACAAAGCCTACTCTTTGACTATTTCATCAAAACGGATATTCCATCTCCTAGAGGCTTGCTTCAATCCATAAATGGATCGACGTAATTTACACACCTTGCCAACATTCCTTGGATCGACAAAACCTTCAGGTTGTGTCATGTACACATCCTCTTCAAGGCTTCCATTAAGTAAGGTTGTTTTGACATCCATTTGCCAGATTTCATAATCATGGAATGCTGCAATGGCAAGCAAAATCCTTATGGACTTGACCATAGCCACTGGTGAGAAAGTTTCATCATAGTCAATACCATGAATTTGTTTGAAACCTTTTGCAACCAGCCTTGCTTTATAGGTCTGAACATTTCCATCCATGTCAGTTTTCTTCTTTAAACCCATTTGCACCCTACGGGTTTTACCCCTTCAGGTGGATCAACCAAATTCCATACTTGGTTTTCGTTCATGGAATCCATCTCGGATTTCATGGCTTCAAGCCATCTCTTAGAGTCTGGACTGTTCATAGCATCTTGGTATGTGAGAAGCTCATCTTCATCTATGAGCATCAAATCACCACATTGAGTCAAGAAAAATCCATATCTCTCTGGCTCATGGCGAATTCCACCAGTTCTTCGAACAACCTGTGTTTATTGAGCATTATCATTATCATGCTCTTGTTCCACTTCAGGTTCAATGCTATTTTGTGGTTCTCGATCTTCATCGAGATCTATAGTTCTCCCATTGTTTCTTTTGGAAACAAAATCTCTTTCCATGAAGACAGCATCTCGAGCAATAAACACTTTCTACTCAGAAGGACTATAAAAATAAGACGCCTTTATTTCATTAGGGTATCCCACAAAATTTCACTCTTCGGATTTAGGTCCAAGCTTGTCAAATGCTTGATGTTTCACAAACGCCTTGCATCCCAAAACTTTCATAAAGCTCATGCCTGACCGTTTCTCCTTCCATATCTCATATGGAGTCTTTTGAACCTTCTTAGTAGGAACACGATTAAGTGTGAAAGCCACTGTTTCTAGAGCGTAACCCCAGAAACTTATTGGAAGATCTGCATGACTCATCATCGATCGCACCATGTCCAACAAGGTGCGATTTCTCCTCTCTGAAACTCCATTCCATTGAGGTGTACCTGGCGGAGTGAGTTGTGATACATTACCACACTCTTTAAAATACTCTTTAAATTTGTTGCTTAAGTATTCACCCCCACGATCGGATCGTAAGATCTTAATACTTGCACATCCACCAATTTGCTTCTCTACTTCAGCCTTGTATTCTTTGAACTTTTCAAAAGAATCGGATTTATTCTTCATAAGATATACATATCCATATCTACTGAAATCATCAGTAAATGTTATGAAGTAGTAGTAGCCTCCTCTAGCCATCACACGCATTGGGCCACATACATCACTATGTATTAGCTCCAGACGTTCAGTGGCCCTTTGACCCTTACCAGTGAAAGGGGCTTTAGTCATCTTACCAAGCAAACAAGATTCGCATTCTTGGTATGATTCAAAATCAAACTTATCCAAGTATCCATCCTTATGTAATTTGGATATGCGTTTCTCATTTATATGGCCTAGACGACAATGCCGGAGGTATGTTTGATTTGAGTCATTGACTTTAAGTCGTTTTTTTTTCTATTTTACAAACAGGATTATCTAAATCAAGAACATATAAACCATTAAACAAACACGCAAAACCATAGGTCAAATCATTCAAAGCGAAAGAGCAACTGTTGTTCTTTATTGTAAACGAAAAACCTTTCTTGTCTAAACAAGAAACAAAAATAATGTTTTTGCGAATCGCAGGAACGTAAAAAGATTCTAGTTCTAAAACAAGCCCACAGGGCAAAGATAAATAATAAGTCCCTAAAGCTAAAGCAGCAACTCTTGCTCTATTGCCTACTCGTAGGTCCACTTCTCCCTTAGCCAAAGTCCTACTTCTCTACATTTCCTGCACATTTATACAAATGTGAGAAGCACATCCAGTATCCAATACCCAAGATGTAGAAATAGACAGATTGATTTCTATAACATAAATACCTGATCCAGAAATCTGAGCAGCCTTCATTTTCTTCAGATCCTCCAAGTAAACTGAACAGTTTTTCTTCCAGTGACCAGGTTTCTTACAGTAGTGACATTCTCCCTTAACAACACCACCTTTAGGCTTTAAAGCCTATTTGGGACCTGACTTTGGCTTGGGTGTAGAATCAGATCCAGTCTTCTTCTTACCCTTCCACTTGCCTTTCCCCTTGGCCTTACCTTTATTGCCCACCATCAGTATGGGAGCAGGTTCAGCTGTCTTCATGTTGGTCTCATATGTTCTCAACATATGCAATAATTCAATAGGTGTTTTGTCAAATTCATTCATATTGTAGTTCACAACAAACTGGGTGAATTTGTTGTTCAAAGAATTCATGATTAGGTCAATACCAGTTTCCGGACCAATCGGGAAACCCAAAGTTTCAAGGTACTCAATGTAATCAATCATCTTCAGAACATGTGGGCCAACTGGTTCACTTGCCCCTTGTTTGCAATTAAAGAGTGACTTACTCGTGTTGAACCTTTCTTGACGAGTTTGGTTTGAAAACATGCTTTGCAAGTGCTAATTGATAGTATATGCATCCATATGCACATGCTGTCTTTGAAGCTCAGCACTCATAGTTGCCAACATAAGACATGCAACATCATTTGCATCATTCTCATCCCTTGTGTGGGCCGCTTGTTCCACAATAGTAGCGCCCTCAGGAAGGGGACCTGGCAGAGGGATATCAATGACATGAAGCTTACGCTCCTACCTGAGGACAATCCTCAAATTCCTCTACCAGTCTAGGAAGTTGTTTCCTCCTGTCAGCTTGTCCTTCTCAAGGACTGATCGTACGGATAGTGTGTTTGTGTTGTTTGCCATTACTTAGTATCTACAATGATAAAAGCACAAAATAAACATTAGATTGTCTGAGTTATAAATTGTTATGTTCAAATGATTATGATATATTCATAATATATCTCCCACTATTTTTATCAAATTAATAGCGCTTACCATTAATTCAGAAAGAATATCCCATAAATCTTTCTAGTGAGCCAAGATCCATATTTCGTCATGTCCTAAGTCAACCACTGGTAGTCCTTAAAACATGATTATTTAGGTAGACAACAGTTGTCAATTATATCATATATAATTCTTGGATAGTTTGGTGAACAACGATTGATCTTATCCATCTAATAGATTTTTAACCAAACTCTATGCTTCTAAGTTCATAATAGTTGAATATAACCGTTTATTTTCACCTTATTATGACAACTCAGTTAAGTTAGACCCAATGATACAACGGCTGAATATAACCGTTTATATTCGTCGCATCTCACCACGATAGATAGGAGTCCCCTGCCACTAACAGCCCTTCCCCTTATCGATCTAGGATTCGATGAGTGTTCATTCATTGGAAAGCATCTGATTAAAACTTAATATTTTGTTAAGGGGTTTAGAAAATTTATAACGATCATGATCACATCATAAAGAGATCCTCAATTTTCATTGAACCAAATATTTCAAATTGACATCTTAAATTGTTCATTTCCCAGGTAGATGGAGGATCCCAATGGTCACACTTAATACCCACTAACCTTACGAATACGCATATCCGCTTTCGTCAGAAAATCCCAATTTTAGATATCAAATATCCATATTTAATTTCATGTTTTAAAAATCCATATTTTATAAACACAAGAATCTCATGATCGTTTGTTAATTTTAAAATCTTTAATCGTTACAGATTTTATCTTGTTTAGCATGGCAAGCATGGCATGGGTGACATATCTAATACATGCATACATCATTAATCTAATTAAAGCATGCATCTTCTACTCTACACATACAATCCATACATCATATGTAAAGTGCGTGAAGTAAACGTGCAATGGTTATGGCCCAATCCTATGTGATCTTTTCAAGCTAATGAAAAGATCAAGGTCAATCTATGGGGTAAAAATAACTATTACATATGTCTTCTCTATTGCTTCCATTGACTTCTTAGCCTCCATGGAATGCCTCCTTGTTCCCCTTGTCCTTCTTGGATGTTACAATAATAACTATACTAATGAACTTACAAAATAACTCGAGTTACATTCGAGATAAAAGAATTAAAAATAGAAAATGACATGCAAGTCGTATTTATTACAAACCAAAAGAATAAACCATTACAACTAGGGTCTAAAGGCCATAATCGTGCACCATGCTCAAGTAACCATTAAAGAACATTTAAGATCATATAAAGATGACATACTATTTATTACCTTTCATGATCCAATCATGAATAATAAATAAAGCATATGTCACAAGCACAAATTAAAACGAAACCATAAACCGCGGATCGACCTAAACCCTAAACCCCGATGGTGAAATTTTTGCAAAATCATGTATAAGAATACAAGCAAAATCATGTATCAGAATACAATTCCAGAATCATGTATCAATATACACATGAACCAAATCCCAGTTACCAGAAACATGTATCAGTATACATAGCATAACAGATCGCATACAGATGAGTCATGGCAGATTCTAAAAATACTAGTACCATCATATCAGATTATATACAGATTCATTATATCATCCATATAACATAACTGTATCATGGAAGATTCATCAAACATGCATACTCGTAAAAATACAGTAAACACGTAACCAAATCAGCCCCTTATACACGTAGCTCTAATGCCATTGTTGGGTTCCGAGGCATAAAACGCAGCGGATATACGTAAATAAAACAAAATTTCGAAACCCAAACACAGGATCCATGTATAATTCTAGGTAGATTATGGAGATAACGAATCATACCTATTAAGATCTTGACTTTCGCGAACTCAACGGATATCCTAGCTTTCACGATTTGTGTCTACCTCTTGGAAAACACCTCTATGGTATCCACACGAGCACCTTCAAGAATGTCTCACGAACTTGACTGCGGAATGGACGTACTAGCCTCCCTCTTGATGATTTGAGTTATATGTTTCTGCATCTTTCGCTGCTACCTCCTCTAGGGTTTTTCTCAAAAATGTAATGGCCTCTTAACCTATCATTATCTATTTATAATGACTGATTAATAAGCCTATAATAGCAAAAACCCAACCCTTGTAGGTATAAGATTAAATAATAAAACGAATTTCTATTATTTAATTAATAACTAGGTCATACTTAATTATTATGGGCAGAAATACTCCTCTAATTCGAATTTATATTATCTCAATTAATTAAGTCTCACTTAATTAATATAATAAAATTCAAATAATCATCAATTAATTTAAATCCATAATTTAAATTAACTATTCCTTTAAGTGCTCAATGTGTGTGACCCTATAGGCTATTATTTAATTGGCAATAATTTTATTCTCCAATAAAATTATAAACAATGAGTGGTATCTAGTAATACATCATTGCTACCCAATTAAACAATAATTAAATCGTGATTCGATAAAACCTTTCGTGATTAATGTTTTCGTGTAATATAATCCTTTTAACCATATATATTATAGATTAAACTCGAGGCATGTATTTAGTCATCCTTTTCAACATTTAATCCGGGTTTACTTGATCCATGAGTATACTATTAAAAACAAACCATTATTTGAGCACGACCATGCATTTTATAGTCTCACTCAATCAAGAGGCTAATAATATCTCTCCTAATTATAGGAGGGTTAAATCCTTTATCTATAATTCATATTTCTCATACAACTCATGATATACCCGATGTTCACTTTTATCATCACCCGTTCAAAGGTAACTTTTAATGTAGTCAAAGTATATTAATCCCCGTATAGAAATATAATGATCTAAGGTCAAAGGATCATTACACCATTATCCCTATGAGTCTCTCTTATGACTTTATTAAACATGAAGAATCTCACTATGGGTCTGTCCAGTACCATGTACTCATACATGCACCTATGTATTGACTTTAGTATCTCCATACTCATAACCAATGAGATGTGGTTATCTGTCAAACAACATACTAGTCTATCTATGTATTATTATTGTCCTATATAATAATACTCGACTAGGGACCTTTAAGAATATGATATATTATATAATCTCAAGTTCAAGTCATGTACTTAAACTATACAATGTGTATCATGATTCTAAGGACATTTATTATGCTAACAAATATATCGCAGTAATTAAAGTCATAATAAATACGTTTATTGAATGATCAAATGACATAAAGGTTTATTAAAAGAAACAATGTATTGCCTCTAGGGCACCTACACTAACAATTTGAGCCTTAGATTCCACTTCTTTCATTTTTAAATAAATCATCAAAGATGATGAATAGTACTTTTTAGAACTAATCTTTGATTTCTTGTTTTCTTTGGTTGATCTAAGCTAGCTTAAAGCCATACAAGGACTAGATCAAGCTTAGTAAGGCTAGTACATACTCCAAGGAAGGTATACCACTTCAAACCCTAGATCTTGTTCTGAGGTTTATGTATGTTCTTGATGGTTTTAGGTTAGTATGATTATGGTGATGTTATAAGCATGATTATGTAGTTGATTGTTTGATTTAAGAGATATGATGATCATGTTGGTAAAGTGAGATGTTTTTCTGACTTTTTAAGTTGATTATCATGTGTATAAGATGTATGGTATGCCCGGTGTGGCTTGGTTGTGTGGTAACAATTTTAAAATGTTCGATTTATAGCCGTCGTAATGCCAAAATTTTGTTAAACCTTGAAATTCCTGCATAATCAGTAGCATTAATTTCCTGACCTTGATAAGTATATGACATACCCTTGTAGATCTCGAGTCATAGATCATTTTGGCGTGAGAATCGAAGCAAACGGACATACGGTTTAGGAGTTTTGGTCAAATTAGTAAAAGTAGTTTGAAACCGTAAATGCGAGTTCGTAACTGAAATTGAACCTTTGTAAAATAAGTAATTCAGTGGCGAATCTTGATAATTAAATATTAGAGATCGTAAGGAAGGTGCGAGAGAAAACCTCATGTCAAACGGATCGTTTTTCGATTTTATAAAGATATTCGAATCAGGGTTAAGTACGAATGAACCCCTAAAAAGAACGAGTGGTTATAACTTTGGAAAATCACCTAGAAAACGATCAATAAACCTCGAGGTATAATCTCTTTTAGTAAACGACCAACCTTAGTACTTTTATGGCATAAGTACCTACCAAGGGTAAGTGTAATGACGAGCCTTAATAACGAACAAATGTCGGGTCATAACGGCGTTAATAAGAGTTACACTAGAGGGTATATGTGACGCCCCCAGATCCGGGGTCGGAGATCTAGGCGCTCACGGTCTATTTTCCATTAATAACATACCTGTTCTTGCACATAATATATATAACAGCCATCGACCCCGAAATAAAACTCACACCGCACACACACACACACACACACAGGTTAGAGTCTCAGAAACGTCATACACTTGATTGAGCAAAAGTAAAAGTTTCAGAGTTATTACAGACCGAATTAAATAACATTTATGCTACCAACAACACTTCGATATGAAGCGGTGTTAGCGGCTTGAATGTTTGTTACGGTACACTGCCTTGCACAGGTCATACTTATAAATAAAACGTACTAACAAAAGTTGCCAACCAATCCGTCTAATGGGGCCTACTGGTGGAATCTCAACTGCTGCCTCGGGCCTAGTCACCTGCTTTCGGGCAGTCTGTCTGGGTCTTGCCATTTCTCTTAACTGTTGTGTTTGTAAATTTGAAAACAAGAAAGAGTGAGCAACTATAGCTCAGCAAGAAATATATGTATAAGGTAAGCAATATAACATTACATGTGTTTAGCAGTTATTAAACTCGTTTATATCAATCGGTTATAAAATCATTTGTCATCGTTGATAAATTTTAAAGGTGCACCAATACGTGCCCTTGTTTTCAAAATAAACTTGCAGTTCTAGATACTGCATGAAGTCAACATCTTTCTCATCAAAATAGGACATTATCGGCAACTTGGCACTTAGGCCCAAGAAGTAGTGTCAGAGCATTTTTCCAAAGTGGAGGAATGGGACTTAAAGAAAACATAAAACATGACAGGGATTGACGATGATCAGTCGCCACATCCAAGTCCAATAATCCGAGGGTCTTCTCTACCAGTAGAAGGATAGAAACTACATCTGTAACTATCCTCGGGTGAAAACTACATCCGTAATAACCCTCGATGAAACTACATCCGTAATCATCCTTCGGCAACACCTGGGCGGGAATAATAATTGATGGACCGCTGGCTCACGGCCGCTTACACAACCCGAGAATCATTCGTCAACGATTCCCACACCTGCCAGAGTCCATTTTTCTTTTTCTTTTAAAAATTTTATTTTGAATAAAAACTGAGTAATTGAGGCCCGACATCAGTCGATCGATAATTCTTGAAATCGTAGAAGAAGCAAAACCTAACCGGGGGTTTTCGAAAATGTTTCGGGTTCGAAAGAGTTTGAGTTTGAAAATGCTAAAGGTATCTTGGATTAGTTTTGTCTTTAAAATAATGAACAATAATTAATAAATGATATTTTAAGATTTAATATTAATAATTAATAAAATAATTATTTAATAAAATAAGCTTTTAATCCAAGATAGGTATTTTTGAGTATTTATGATAATATATAAAAAATAAATACTTAAGTATACGATACTTCCCGAATGACCCTTTGGGTTTTCGCAATTTAATCACGATACAATAATATACCGCTCCCCGGTCAATGATATATTTGGACCGCTACGACCTCTATTGCTAGAGTCGTTGTCCGAAGAAAACATTTCATTCTAAGTTCAAAGGGGTACAAACATATATGTGCATATATCTCAAACTTCATAATAACCTCGATAAGCATAAGCATATAATACGATTGAAAACTACAAACACAACAGTGAAAGTCCTTATATATGTAAGTTTTGAAAAGTAAACTTGCCTTGGTGAGGTTGGGGTGGTCGAGCTTGCGGAGTGGAATGATGATCAATACATAACCAATAGTCGTTCGTTAGTACCTTAACAATACCTTTTTAATTGCAAGATTT
The DNA here is from genome assembly GCA_036435485.1 of Saposhnikovia divaricata. Lineage (NCBI taxonomy): Eukaryota > Viridiplantae > Streptophyta > Magnoliopsida > Apiales > Apiaceae > Saposhnikovia > Saposhnikovia divaricata. Next base: position 169,277,620 of record CM071594.1, on the reverse strand, counting down.
TAGGGGACACAAAACTAACTTAATGACTTCGTCCTATGACTCTCTAGCCCCACTATAGGTTCATGCCATCACTCGATTATGCTCGTCACTTATTCGACTTAATTTGGTTACCATATTCGAAGCGTATTAATTCCCCCTTAAAATCATACTCAACTAACTCCTCTTACGACTTTTTCACTTGCGCGAACTTTACTCTAACATTTTTATAAAATTGAAAAATACATATTTTAATCCAATTCTTTTTGGGTAGCCTTCACCACTGTAATTACTAGCTCTCCTAATTTTTCCATGATCTTACATAAATTTTTAGAGGTTTAAAGAGGGCTCACAAGTGGACCATATAGTGCAGTTCGGATTCCAGAACCACTCTTCACTTCTCAGGCCATAACTCAAAATCTACACATCACCTAGTCATGAACCTTACATTTTTGGAAACTAAATTCAAATACCTTTCTAACCATATACATTAGGACCTCGGGAGACAAGATTTAGGGGTTCAAAACCCTCCTACAAGACAGTACATGTTCCCAGAAATTTTGCACAGCTTGCAATTTTCTTAACCATTCAAGAATTCTATGTATACACCACAACCATCATCTAAACCACCAAGATTATACTCTATAGCACACATGGAGTTATATACACTAACTACAAGCTTAAAAATCACATCAACAACATTTAAACTCAAGATTTTCATCATCCATAACTCTTATAGCCAAGATTCACACTAAAGTTCATGGATCTAACATTATACACCATAAATAATCCATGGTTAAGAGGTGTGAGGATTGTATACCTTCTTGAGTGCCTAGGAACCTTGGATGAGCTTTATAGTCTCTAAGAACACTTATATGAGCTCCTACAACCCTTAATCCTTCAAGATCTAAAAGATAAACAAACTTGGTTACTATTCACTCTATCTTCAACAATTAATATCTCAAGATTGGATGGTTAAAATGGTTTGAAATTCATAGCATACCTTCTTTATAGATTGTAGAGGACCTAGGAATTTTGCCTTGAATTGTAAGTGAGGGGAAGTTGAAGAAAATTTTTCTTCTTCCTCCCTTGAGAGCTTGGGCCGAGAGCTTCTAGTAATGGCCTGGGGAGAGAGAGAGTTGCTTGCTTGGGTGGTTTGAAATAAAGTGGTGTATTATTATGATATGTATTGTTATATGTATATAGTCACATGTTTACAAGCCTAGTACTAGCTTCCTAGGTGCCAACCATGCCTCCTTGTCTCCTTGGACAATGCACCACTAACTAGTTACTATTCCTTGGTTGCTTTTGTATTTCTAATTTGCTTTTCTAACAATCTAGTTACATGGGACTTGCATGTAATATCCTTCCTTGTATTATTATTCCTCCACCAATGCTTGTCACTTAATCTTTAATTCATATCGTATCTTAATTAACTCCTCGTAATAATTTTTTGTCGCGTAGAGATTTCCCTAGTAATTCCTTAAGTACTAAATTGTATGAATTCCTTAAATATCCATAACTCCTTGTCATAATCCCTTAAAAATCTTTTAATACTCTAATAACTCTCAAATCCCAAGTTTTATAAATCTTACTAGCAATAAGACTCTTGCCTTTAGCAATCTTCCCTTTTTCTTACATAGTGAATGCAACAACATGAATTTCTCAGATAATCCATTCCATTAAACAACATGGGTGACTCAAAAGGTTCCAAATTCACAATGTCATATGATATTATAAAAAAGAATATTACAAAAATTAGGGTTCTTACAGTATATAACGAGATAACTTGAAAACGTGTTTTAGCCTAAGTTAAGTATATACTTACCCTTTTAAAAAGTGTTAAGTGACTAATCTCGAATATTCTAATTGTTTATAGATCACCGTGCTGACCCGGGACACACCACCTCTACCCGAATACCAGGCAAGTTTCCAATACTTTGGAACTGTTGTTGTGATAATATATATATATATATATATATATATATATATATATATATATATATATATATATATGAACTGATTCTGTTATACATATGCCATAGCATGCATGCCTACTTTCAAGTTATACTGTGATCCTTGTTCCCTGATTTACTGTTGGCTTATAAGCTAGATAGATAGTATATCGGTTATAAGCTGGATATTGCTAAGACCCTTAAGTGAAGGGCATATGAATCTCATTCTTCGAATATAGACCGGGAGTCGGTATTTCTTGATATATTGGGATTATTTTCGGAGGGAAATATTTAAGTAAATATTTTTGCATTATTTATTTACTGAATATTTTTTGAATATTCATTTGAGATTATTTACTTAATGAATATTGTCGCACTCCCAAATCTGAGGTCAAAGATTCAGGTCGTCACATCACCATCCAACCGTATCATACCTGTATTAACTTTACAACTTAACAATACATCCATCCAGACCTCAATCTTACGCACAAAAAAGTTAGAGCCTCAGAAACGATAATCAAAAGTAACACTAAATATTACAATTCATCTGTACAATCCAGAATCTTACGCACTTCCACTTATACAACTACACTTGAAGACAAGTCTTACTATTACAGTTGAAAACCTGTCAGACTTACTCTGTAGTATTTATCAGGAACTAAATCATCTCCGGGGTAAATCTTCTACTCCTTTTCTGCTGGTGCGGAGTTAATCGGCCAAATTCTTCTCTTTCTGAAAAGTTTTTGTAAAGCAAGAATGAGCTACATAATGCTCAGTAAGTTCACCATTTTGAAAAATAATGATGTGGTTTATTTCGAAAACATTCCCAACTATATGGGTATATATCTCAGGTTTCAAAACATAATTTGACAATATATATGTCCGAGTTTGAATAAAACATGTATACTCACTAAGGAGCTTTAAGAGTAACATATGAACCCTTTATAAGGTTCCCATTTCAATATATCTCAAGTTTGAAAATATATACATATGAGTATATCATTTTCGGCAAAACACTCTACGGTTAACATACTGTACAGGGAATACATTATTGCAAACCTCTTTCCTTCCATTAGCTTAGAAGGTTTCTCATTCAAAAACATTTCATTCTTTGAAATAATTGAAAGAGTGCACTAACACGTGCCAATCTTTATAGAAAATCTTGCAGTTCTAGATACTCCACGATGTCAATATTTTTCTTATCAAAAACCACACTATCGGCAACTTGGCACTTAGGCCCAAGAAGCAGTGTCTGAGTATTTTTCCAAAGTGGAGGATGGGACTTGAAGAAAACATAAAACCTGACAGGGATTGACGATGATCAGTCGCCACATCCAAGTCCAATAATCTGCGGGTCTTCTCTACCGATAGAAGGATAGAAACTACATCTGTAACTATCCTCGGGTGAAAAATACATCCGTAATCACCCTCGATGAAAACTACATCCGTAATCATCCTTCGGCAACACCTGAGCCGGAATAATAATTGATGGACCGCCTGACTCACGGCCGCTTACACATCCCGGGAATCGTTCGTCAACGATTCCCACACCTGCCAGAGTCCCTTTTTTTTTTCTTTCTTGTCAAAAATCATTTTGATAGAAAATTCGATTAGTTGAAGTTCGACCTCAGTCGACCGATAATTCTTGAAAAGTGTACAAGAAGCAAAACCTGGCCGTGGGTTTTCGAAAATGTTTTGGGTTCGAAAGAGTTCGAGTTTGAAAACGATGAAGGTATCTTGGATTAGTTTTGTCTTTAAAATAATGAACAATAATTAATAAATGATATTTTGAGATTTAATATAAACAATTAATAAAATAATTATTTAATTAAAATAAGCTTTTAATCCAAGATAGATATTTTTTAGTATTAATAATAATGTAAAAATAATAAATACTTAAGTATACGATACTTCCCGAATGATTCTTCGGGTTTTCGCAATTTAATCACGATACAATAATATACCGCTCCCCGGTCAATAGCATATTTGGACCGCTACGACCTCTATTGCTAGAGTCATTGTCCGAAGAAAACATTTTCATTCTAAGTTCAAGGGTGTACAAACACATATGTGCATATATCTCAAACTTCAACATAACCTCATAAAGCATAAGCATATAATACGTTTGAAAGCCAAAAACAATACAGTGAAAATCCTTATATATAAGTTTTGAAAAGTAAACTTGCCTTGGTAGGGTGGGGTGGTCGAGCTCGCGACGTGGAACGAAGATCTATACATAATCAATATTCGTACGTTAGTACCTTAACAACACTACTTAATCGTAAGGTTTTAAAGGATGTAAGACCAACTTAAAGGCTCCAATTTGTGACCACTAACCCTCCCATATGACCATGTCATCACTTTATCACATTCGTTACCCATTCGACTCGAATCCAATCTTCAAACTTGAAACACAAGTGAGTACTCTTAAAACTACGTTAAACTAACCTCCTAAGTGATTTTTCACTCGCGCGCACTTCACTCTAACATTTTTATAAAATTGAAAAATACAAATTTTATTCCAATTCTTTTTGGACAGCCTTCAAAACTGTATAATCTAACTACCCTCAAAGTTTCATAACACTAGCATAATTTTAAGGGGTCCTAACTCAGTTCACAAGTGGACGACACAGTGCAGTCTGAATTCCAGAACCACACTGCACTAATCCGGCCATAACTCAAGATCTACATATCTCCTGGGTATGAACCTTATATTTCTAGAAACTACATTCAATTATCTTTCCAACCATATAAATTAGGTCCTCGGGTTACAAGATTTAGGGGTTCAAAACCCTCTCACAAGACAGTACATACTCCCAGGATTTAACACAGCACACATCTTTTCTTAAACATTCAAGAACCCACTTTATACATCACATCTACCATCAAAACCACCAAGATTTGTCTCTATAGCATACATGGGGTTATATACAATAAGTACAAGCTTTAAAATCACATCAACCACATATAACCTCAAGATTTTCATCATCCATAACTCCTATAACCAAGATATGCAATAAAACTCTTAGATCTAACATTATAAACCATAAACAATCCATGACTAAGAGTGGTTAGAGTTTTATATCTTCCTTGATGTATGTAATAGCTTTCTAAACCTTGTATAATCCTTGTATATCCTTGGGTAAGCTTGAATGATCAAAAGAAATGAAGAAAACAAAGTTAGTAATTCGGAGTTATTAGAACCCGACTGAAAGATCATCGAAACGAGGCCCTTACCCAGCTTTTCTGATTGAGGCTTCTAAAGTAAAGTTGTAGAGCATCTTAACAGATTTCCAACAAGCTCGGTTCTTCAACTTTGGGAGGAGATTTGACTAGGCTATACTCATCATCTTGACATGAGATTTTGAGCGAATGTTCTTCATAGTATGAGGGAGCTGTGGTTAAAATATGGTGATTTTATCATGGATATAAATGGAGATATGAATTTTCTTCTTGAGAGTGTTTCTGCTAGCAGCTTGGAAAGAATGGAGAGAAATTGATTGTTTTGCTTGCTTCTTGGTTACTTGAAAGGTCAAGTGACAAAATAATGTGATATCTAGATATTATTAGAGATGTATGGTTGATCTTATTACCTTGGGGTTTGTGCAAGGAGTATTGGACAAGTTTGCTAATTGTTTTGTTTCTTGTTTGATGTGTGGTTTGAATTATGGGATGTATTATTGATATGTATTGATATGTATATCATTCACATGTCTCCACCCTAGTCTAGTAGCCTAGGTTCAAGCCATACCTCCTTGTCCCCTAAAGTATGGTGCACATTCTTTACACTATTCATCAAGTTACTTTTTGCTTTCTAGTTTACTCTCCTAATTATCTAGTTACATGATACTTGCATGTAATATCCTTCCTTGTATTTTTATTTCTCCACCAATGGTTGTCACTTAATCCTTAATTCCTCAAAATTAATATCTCATTTCTTGAATATAATAATATATAATTCACTGCCCGGTCAAATATTACACCAGAATACAAATTGGAATTTCTGAATTCCGATCGTCTTTACATACACTTATTTGCTCCGTGAATCACTAATATGACTTCGAAATATCCATACCATGTCTTGTACATAGGGTGGCGTGAAAATTTTTCTTAATCCTCAAAATCAATATTCATCCACCAAATCACTATTCATTGATGCACTTCATCATAATAGGAAAAGTTTTAATTCTACCGAAATTTTGGGTTCTTACAGTCTCCCCTCCTTAAAAGGATTCCGTCCCGGAATCAGTTTAGGAATCATTGGGGTTACTCCTTCTTTGTTTCACTCTTTCAACTTCCAGGTGGATTCTTCCACATCTTGATTTTCTCACAATTCCTTATTAGTTTGAAAACCTTGTTCCTCAGCACTTGTTCTTCTCTATCCATGATTTCCACGGGTTGCTCCACATAGGTCAAGTCGGGTCATAGGTCCACTTGGTTGTACTCTATCACATGCCGATAGTCGGTGTGGTAGGGTCATAACATAGACATATGAAACACATTATGAATTTGCTGCAAGCTTGGGGCAAGGCTAACTCATAGGCTAACTTCCCAATACGCCTCAAAATCTCAAAAGGTCCAATAAACCTCAGACTTAACTTCTCTTTATTAACAAACCGCATCAATCCTTTCCAGGGGATACCTTTAGCATCACGAAGTTTCCCACCTCATACTCCTTTGATATCTCATAAAATTTGACCATTCGAAATAATGGGTTTCGTAAAAAAAACTAATGACTTTTACATACACTCGTCTGTACTGTAAGGACGTAATATCAATTCAAAATCTTCATTTAATAATTCGTACATATCGTGATTGCAAAATTTTCTTATCCACCCATAAAATTACTATTCATCCAGGTTTCGAATATTCACAAAAATTAGGGCTATTGCAGTCTCATCTCCTTAAAAGGATTCTATCTTAAGAACCTAAGGAAAATAGTTGTGGATACAATTCCAACTTTACCTTTTCCAACTCTCAGGTTGACACTTCAACCCTTTTGTTCTCTCACCTGGGTCTCACCAACGCTTTAATGTTGTTTCTCAACGCATACTCTCCTCGACCTGTATTCCTTATCGGTTGTTCTATGAATGAAAATTTCTATCCCAATACTTATACATTCCTCTACTACCTTGTTCACAGTATCCGTGTTGAGTCCTTGTATCGTTGGCCCGTGAATAATTTGTGGTCATGTTTTGTAATCTGAGGCAACGTCAATACGCATGGTATTCCTCATATTCCTTGGCTTGATTAGCACGCATGTGTTGCCTCCCGTCAGCCGTTACCACTTGCTATGGATACTGTATAGTCTTCGGTATACGTCGAACCAGTTCAGCTACTATGTCCCTCGTTCATTGACTTCTTCGTAACGCAAGAAAAGCGAAACTTTTTCTTTCGCAGTACGCTCTACAAGAGACATCCTTACGTTCACATGGTGACGATCGTGATAACAACATTCATTTCATGGATAAGTTTTTATTCTCGACTGCCCCGTGAAACCTAAGGCACGACACTAAATATAAATTCGATCGTCTGGACAATTCTTCTTCCCTGTCCGTCAGCCACAGATCAAATTAGTACATACGGTCAATCTCTTTGTTAAATATACTTGAAAGCACCTTCAATATTCGAAGTTTAACTTTAAGTCTTTATCTGACGTAATCGCTGCAGAAGTTTTATATTGCACCACCATCTCTTCCGTATATAAATCGATAATCTTCTAAATGGAAAGTTTCTCGCAGGTAAATCACTTGGTTCAACAATTATGAATCAACTAGGGCCATCTCTTGGCTCGGTCCTCGGCGACCTGCTTATGAAATTCATTATAATTCTGTCCACGTTCAAGATTTTCTACGGGCGGAATTGATCCACTAGATCTCTATCATTTTGTTTTTGACATGTTGCATTTGTACTTAATAGTTTGCCAATACCATTCTTCATATCCGTTTTCCAAACATTCTCTTAATTCTCTGTACATCTTTGTCCTTCCCCATAATTTAGTCATTTTCCTCTAACATTATTCTTTATTGTATATACTCTATTTTTTCTTGGTCAATACTGACTGAATTCCAATTTTGAATAATCCCTTCTATAAGTATCGGCCACCACACTGGCCTTTCATGGGTAATAACAAATTTCTCCATTATACTCCCGGCTCCCTTTCATCACCTTCTCTTTCTTATGTTTAGTTCTAATATGAAGATATACTTATGGCACTTGTGGAAAAAATTTCACACTTTTCCTATAAGGTTAACGTCTCAGTTTTATGCGTTGACGCTATCATGACTAATCCACGACTCACGGTTAGTATATCCTATCTCGTAACCTTTATGTTGTTTAGAAGTATAGGCTATCATCCTTTTTCTACTGCATCAGCACACCTCTTAAACTCTCGAAAGACGCATCATCGTGACCCTCAAAGTACTCTTTTTATCATCAAGTATAGCTAACAACGAGGTTGTTGCTAATATCTCATTTCATTCCAAAACTTTGTTCATTAATCCATAAAGGCTTCTGACTCGTTAGTCCACTCAAATGATATTACCATAATTTTATAACGTTTATATTAGTGTGAAATGCCAACTTTGGCACAGTACAGAGGTCGATCTTGAGTTGGTGAAACCCGCTTTTCAACCTTATCCTTAAAAAACAACTACGCGTTTTAACTGGTCAACAATTCCTACATCTCCAGTTAAGGGTATCGATTCTCGATGGTATATGTAAGATGTCATACGCTCGTCCTCTTTCATAACTGGCGCCAATCAGTCTGAGGCATGCATGCTGCTGCGATTCCCAATAAACTTGATTAGGTGGTAATCTCGAAGGATCATTGGGATATATCCATGCATCCATTTGCTATTAGGGGCCTTTTAAACTTTATGTCTCTCTATGTGCATCAATCCCTTTAATCTAAGTAAAGCTTCACATTCTTGCCACGATATTTCTTCCTTTCTTGTCCATCTCACTTCCATGTTAGTTTCCTCTAAGGATATGTCTTACATCGCAATCGATTTGAATTTCTTGGATCAGGAAAAGGCTTGGTAACTCCAGGTTTCATTAATATAACATCCTGACAACGGTTGGTAGGAGCGTACTCCCAACCACCTCATCATTTCTTATAACCTTCCTCACACTAATATTAAAGGTCCTTGTGGTATGCCCCGACATGTTATTCCTACTTTAAATAATTACTCGGCATAACGCTCTGGCTGCACAATTACAACATTTGGTTTTTTTTTTTTTGATCTCATATTGGTGCAACAGTTCACAATTGTACCTCCTGTTCACCTTAGAGTAATCACTTTTGAAAGGAATGGTTTCAAAATAACAAGTTCCAATAGATAATTTCAATAAGAATTCCACATTGGATGTTCCAAGAATGTTGATGGTTCCAAATACTAGGAGTCTCGATTTTTGGAGATGTAAGGATGGACAGAAAGAATACAACAAGGTTTATTCCTTCATGTCCTGATAATTTTGTAATGTGATATCATAGAGAGTGTTGCACGAGGGCAATGATTGTTGGATACAAAAGTCATAAAGACGATCTTTATACCATTCTTACATCTGGTGAATACTTTTCCTCAAAAATAGAGGATCTAAAAGTCCCATTGATAAAGGTCAATCGATCGAAAGCAATTCTACTCTATGACAATAAAAAAATAAAGCAGTTTACCATTCAAGTAATCTATGGTTTCAAATGAATCTTCATTATATGAATGAATGAATAGAATATTCAAGTGACATAAAGTCTGATACGAAGATGGGTAGAATTCAAGTTGAGTGGGCGACCTCACTAGGTCTCAATCAAGTTATTCGTCAAAACTTTCATCATCATACTTTACCACATGCAAAATGCATTGCGGAATGAATTAAATTGGGAGTTGGACCAGTGAAACAATAACTAGTCCTTTTCAAGAAACACTAGCAACTAGCTAGACAAAATTTGCTAGTTCACCTGTTTGAGACATCACCACTAGCTAGGACAATTAGCTAGGTGTTCTTCACAACATTACAATTTTGACTAGTTAGAACAATCAACTAGTCATTCATATTGACATATCGACTAGCCAGTTTCAATTGGCTAGAACGGAATTTCAACATCGTAGCCACTGAAGAAACTTTAGGCTACTCGGACAACGAATGGAAATAAGAAGTTATTAAGTTTGAAAAAGAAAACTATAAAATCTGAAGAGAATGTTCTAGGTATCGGAACAATCGATAACCTCTCATCAAATATTAATTACCAGTGAAACGGTCCACCCAGGGTGCCTCCGTACACATGCTTTATCAGATCCTACAATAGAATTAAATTCAGAATACCAATATCAAAATGATATCCTTACTATCATTTCAATGTACGATGTACAATCTCATCTTGAATAGAAGAAAAGAATTCATGAAGGATGTCTGGACATTAGATCATCCATGTCCTCAGTAATTTGTTAAATATTTATGAGCTTAACTGAAGAGTGCAAGTATGAAAGAAGCAATCAAATATCAATATTCGTTAAGTAATATTCATCGATTAATTAAGGAAATATTTGTTGAACCTTCCTTGGATAATTGAAAGAAAGTGTAAATAGGCCTGAGCCGAAAAAGATCATCATAAATTTTTGAATAGAATGTTCATGGATCAAATAAAATTACTTCGAATAAGTCCTGCTTTAGGGAAAGTATCTCACTGGTTGTTATTCCACAAGTTTGACGTAGAAAGCTAGAAGGGTTACCTGATATAAACTAATCGAGGTAACATAGTTAGTGAACAGTTTAAAATGAAGTAGTGCACCTGCCGGTAGTTACCAAAATAAGTTAATAATCATTCGTGCATCTCATTATCACCATTATGAGGGTAACTCCATCTCTTCATCTTCGTAATACAAGACACCAACTAGTGCGTCTCTCAATCATCATCTTAAAGTCATTTATCGAGTTGGGGTTTCACAAATATATCTGTCATTTCCGTGCTTTATCTTAAAGACCAAGCTTCACATCATTCCGGGGACACCTGCTAAGTCCATGGGGTCCTACTTCATGCCTTCCGACATGAATCACAAGTGGCCAGTTTCCCTTGGGAACAGATCAAAGAGATCTCTCAGGGATCTCAGTGCAGTCCATAGGTTCAGTGGCGGGTGTGTGTATGTGAACATATACAAAAAATATTTATAATACATATATACATAGTCCCTGATAACATCTCTATCAAAGGATCCCACTCTAGACCCACTGGTCTTTTCTTTTGGTAGACTCTGAGATCACTGTATCGCTCGTTGCAACCATATTCAACTTCTCTTGAGTCCCTTTGTTAATTCTACTTGTTTGTTCTCTAAGTTGAACTACCATGCTCTAGCGTCCGAATCATGCATGGAATTATCTAGCACGCTCGTCTTATGATAACATTCTCGTATAACACATGTAAAATTCGCCATCAAGGTTAATGAAATCCACAACGACATAGTGACCAACTTTCAGGTAAATCCGTTACTTATCGAAAATCGGATCTTATAACCAAAGTAAAAGACTTTCATTATTCCAAGTACTAAGTACCCTTAATTATGTAGGGAAGTCTAAACTCCTTGATTCTTAAAATGCCGCCTCCTAAACTGTGGAGGACTATGGGCCATAAAATTTATGCCAGCCTAGTCATCCGATCATATTGGCAATATCGCCTCTACCTCAACTGCTCTTGAGATTTCGCTCTACTTCCTATATCATTACCTATGATAGGTCATGTACGACTCTCAAACCTCTATTCATCATTCTGAAGGTCTCTAAGGATTCTATCGACCTTAGTATAATACCTCCAGTAAACACTCCAGTCCATTCTACTCACCGGTACCTCTTCCGGAAGTCCAGTAATAATTTTACTACGATCTCTTATGTCATTCTCCTACTTAGACTTAACTCTCAACACTCTCGTTTCTGAGTACTATAACTTATCGCTATAATACTATTTCTGTGACACCCCTAAATCTGAGGTCAAAGATTCAGGTCATCACATCACCATCCAACCGTATCATACCTGTATTAACTTTACAACTCAACAATACATCCATCCAGACCTCAATCTTACGCACAAAAAAGTTAGAGCCTCAGAAACGATAATCAAAAGTAACACTAAATATTACAATTCATCTGTACAATCCAGAATCTTACGCACTTCCACTTATACAACTACACTTGAAGACAAGTCTTACTATTACAGTTGAAAACCTATCAGACTTACTCTGTAGTATTTATCAGGAACTAAATCATCTCCGGGGTAAATCTTCTACTCCTCTTCTGCTGGTGCGGAGTTAATCGGCCAAATTCTTCTCTTTCTGAAAAGTTTTTATAAAGCAAGAATGAGCTACATAATGCTCAGCAAGTTCACCATTTTGAAAAATAATGATGTGGTTTATTTCGAAAACATTCCCAACTATATGGGTATATATCTCAGGTTTCAAAACATAATTTGATAATATATATGTCCGAGTTTGAATAAAACATGTATACTCACTAAGGAGCTTTAAGAGTAGCATATGAACCCTTTATAAGGTTCCCATTTCAATATATCTCAAGTTTGAAAATATATACATATGAGTATATCATTTTCGGCAAAACACTCTACGGTTAACATACTGTACAGGGAATACATTATTGCAAACCTCTTTCCTTCCATTAGCTTAGAAGGTTTCTCATTCAAAAACATTTCATTCTTTGAAATAATTGCAAGAGTGCACTAACACGTGCCAATCTTTATAGAAAATCTTGCAGTTCTAGATACTGCACGATGTCAATATTTTTCTTATCAAAAACCACACTATCGGCAACTTGGCACTTAGGCCCAAGAAGCAGTGTCTGAGTATTTTTCCAAAGTGGAGGATGGGACTTGAAGAAAACATAAAACCTGACAGGGATTGACGATGATCAGTCGCCACATCCAAGTCCAATAATCCGCGGGTCTTCTCTACCGGTAGAAGGATAGAAACTACATCCGTAACTATCCTCGGGTGAAAACTACATCCGTAATCACCCTCGATGAAAACTACATCCGTAATCATCCTTCGGCAACACCTGGGCCGGAATAATAATTGATGGACCGCCTGGCTCACGACCGCTTACACATCCCGGGAATCGTTCGTCAACGATTCCCACACCTGCCAGAGTCCCCTTTTTTTCTTTCTTGTCAAAAATCATTTTGATAGAAAATTCGAGTTGTTGAAGTTCGACCTCAGTCGACCGATAATTCTTGAAAAGTGTACATGAAGCAAAGCCTGACCGGGGGTTTTCGAAAATGTTTTGGGTTCGAAAAAGTTCAAGTTTGAAAACGATGAAGGTATCTTGGATTAGTTTTGTCTTTAAAATAATGAACAATAATTAATAAATGATATTTTGAGATTTAATATAAACAATTAATAAAATAATTATTTAATTAAAATAAGCTTTTAATCCAAGATAGATATTTTTGAGTATTTATAATAATGTAAAAATAATAAATACTTAAGTATACGATACTTCCCGAATGACCCTTCGGGTTTTCGCAATTTAATCGTGATACAATAATATACCGCTCCCCGGTCAATAGCATATTTGGACCGCTACGACCTCTATTGCTAGAGTCGTTGTCCGAAGAAAACATTTTCATTCTAAGTTCAAGGGTGTACAAACACATATGTGCATATATCTCAAACTTCAACATAACCTCATAAAGCATAAGCATATAATACGTTTGAAAGCCACAAACAATACAGTGAAAATCCTTATATATAAGTTTTGAAAAGTAAACTTGCCTTGGTAGGGTGGGGTGGTCGAGGTCGCGACGTTGAACGAAGATCTATACATAATCAATATTCGTACGTTAGTACCTTAACAACACTACTTAATCGTAAGGTTTTAAAGGATGTAAGACCAACTTAAAGACTCCAATTTGTGACCACTAACCCTCCCATATGACCATGTCATCACTTTATCACATTCGTTACCCATTCGACTCGAATCCATTCCTCAAACTTGAAACACAAGTGAGTACTCTTAAAACTATGTTAAACTAACCTTCTAGGTGATTTTTCACTCGCGCGCACTTCGCTGTAACATTTTTATAAAATTGAAAAGTACAAATTTTATTCCAATTCTTTTTGGACAGCCTTCACAACTGTATAATCTAACTACCCTCAAATTTTCATAACACTAGCATAATTTTAAGGGGTCCTAACTCAGTTCACAAGTGGACGACACAGTGCAGTCTGAATTCCAGAACCACACTGCACTAATCCGGCCATAACTAAAGATCTACATATCTCCTGGGTATGAACCTTATATTTCTAGAAACTACATTCAATTATCTTTCCAACCATATAAATTAGGTCCTCGGGTGACAAGATTTAGGGGTTCAAAACCCTCTCACAAGACAGTACATACTCCCAGGATTTAACACATCACACATCTTTTCTTAAACATTCAAGAACCCACTTTATACATCACATCTACCATCAAAACCACCAAGATTTGTCTATATAGCATACATGGGGTTATATACACTAAGTACAAACTTTAAAATCACAGTAACCACATATAACCTCAAGATTTTCATCATCCATAACTCCTATAACCAAGATATGCACTAAAACTCTTAGATCTAACATTATAAACCATAAATAATCCATGACTAAGAGTGGTTAGAGTTTTATACCTTCCTTGATGTGTGTAATAGCTTTCTAAACCTAGTATAATCCTTGTATAGCCTTGGGTAAGCTTGAATGATCAAAAGAAATGAAGAAAACAAAGTTAGTAATTCGGAGTTATTAGAACCCGACTGAAAGATCATGGAAAACGAGGCCCTTAACCAGCTTTTCTGATTGAGGCTTCTAAAGGAAAGTTGTAAAGCATCTTAACAGCTTTCCAACAAGCTAAAGAACACCAAATTTCATTGAGTAATGAAGGAGATATGGCCGTTTTAAAATCCGTACAGAAGCTGTCTAGGGTTCTGGGCAGCTCGGTTCTTCAACTTTGGGAGGAGATTTGACTAGGCTATACTCATCATCTTGACATGACATTTTGAGCGAATATTCTTCATAGTATGAGGGAGCTGTGGTTAAAATATGGTGATTTTATCATGGATATAAATGGAGATATAAATTTTCTTCTTGAGAGTGTTTCTGCTAGCAGCTTGGAAAGAATATAGAGAAATGGATTGTTTTGCTTGCTTCTTGGTTACTTGAAAGGTCAAGTGACAAAATAATGTGATATCTAGATATTATTAGAGATGTATGGCTGATCTTATCACCTTGGGGTTTGTGCAAGGAGTATTGGACAAGCTTGCTAATTGTTTTGTTTCTTGTTTGATGTGTGGTTTGAATTATGGGATGTATTATTGATATGTATTGATATGTATATCATTCACATGTCTCCACCCTAGTCTAGTAGCCTAGGTTCAAGCCATACCTCCTTGTCCCCTAAAGTATGGTGCACATTCTTTACACTATTCATCAAATTACTTTTTGCTTTCTAGTTTACTCTCCTAATTATCTAGTTACATGATACTTGCATGTAATATCCTTCCTTGTATTTTTATTTCTCCACCAATGGTTGTCACTTAATCCTTAATTCCTCAAAATTAATATCTTTCTTGAATATAATAATATATAATTCACTGCCCGGTCAAATATTACACCAGAATACAAATTGGAATTTCTGAATTCCGATCGTCTTTACATACACTTATTTGCTCCGTGAATCACTAATATGACTTCGAAATATCCATACCATGTCTTGTACATAGGGTGGCGTGAAATTTTTTCTTAATCCTCAAAATCACTATTCATTCGAGTTATTTATTTAAAGGGAATTATTTTTGAATATTCATTTGATCATTATTTATTTAATGAAAATTATTTCAAACATTCATTTAAATTTTATTTATTCAATAAGTATTATTAATTTGTCTATTCATTAATTATTTAATGAATATTATGGTGAATATTTTTTCGAAGGATATTTTAATCAATATTTTATATTAAGAACATTCTTCAAATATGTATGATTTAATAAATACTCTTGGTATATTATTCACTTCTTCTAACTAGTTTTAAAAATGATTTACTTCATTCAAATATTATCTTCGACCTTCGAATATTATGTAAATTATCTCTGAGTCTTATTATTAATATTATTTTATCAAGGAAGGTTCTCAAAAATCCTATTCTTCATTCAAATCTATCTTTCAAATTATAAGGGAACCTTACTTGGGAAATGTTATTTATCTTGTTGACTTCCCGGTCATAAATCTTTTGAAACTATTCTTTTCACTCGCAACTTGGTTGCTATTCATCGATTGAATCTTTTGTTACTTCCTCATCATTCGAGGGGTAAGAGCGTTGGAACAAGTTGGTATCCATTAACAAGCAACAGCTTGAGAAATATTGGTGAATTTTTCTTTCCAACTAGATACGACTACTGTGTGGAGTCTGTTAAATATAATTGATGTGAGTAATGTCAGTGTTTAAGTGTTACAGAGGTTCATCGGAGTTTAACTGGAAGTTGGAAGCGGTCAGAGTTTAATTGAACTCTGAAAGATGGAAGCTCGACAGAGTTTGCTAAACTCTATCAGGAGGGACCGTCTACTGGTCATCATCACAGTTTATCAGAGGTTCATCAGAGTTTAACTGGAAGTTGGAAGCGGTCAGAGTTTAATTAAACTCTGACAGATGGAAGCTCGACAAAGTTTGCTAAACTCTGTTAGGAGGGAGCGTCTACTGGTCATCATCAGACTTTGAAGAATAATTGAAGATAATTATGGAAGTGATATCTTTGAAGATTAGATAGCTATCAAAGACATTGTGTTGACTAAGAAAACGCGTAACAATCATAATTGATAACATTTGTATAGCTGATTTATAGGATTATCAATTATCGATTGTACTGTAGCTGTATATCTTTATAAATACAGTTAGGTTAACCCTAGAAGGGTATCGAAAAATGTATTATCATTTCATTGTAACCTAAGCAGCTCTGTGATATTTTACATCACTGAGAGAGGAGTTATTAATTCCATACAGTTTTTGATTATTTAAACGTGTGTTAATTGTTATTCTCTCATACAAACTTGATTATATTTGTGTATTCGGCCTAACAATTGGTATCAGAGCAGATCTGTTACTCTATACAGTTTAAGATCCACACACAACTATAATCAATGGCTGAGATACCTCCTCCATCAGGTTCTAGTTCTAGTACTGAGAAGGCTCAACTTACTACTGTGAGTCGTTATGAGACAATTAAGGATCCTATTCTCACGCCGGCAGATTATTTAATCTGGAAGGTGAAGATGACCATGTTTCTGGAGGCTACAGATCCAGAATATCTTGACAGAATTTATGAAGGTCCTCATAAGCCTACAAATTTATCTGTTGTTACTGCTGGTCAAGAAGCTAAATCAGTTCCAAAGGAGAAGAAAGATCTGACTCCTGAGGATATTTTATCTATTGCTAAGGATGCAAAGGTTAGACATCTACTTCATAGTGCCTTAGACAATGTTATGTCTAACAAAGTGATTAATTGCACAACTGCCAAAGAAATCTGGGATGCCCTTGAAGTTGAATGTCAAGGAACTACTGCTATCAAGAATAACAGAAGGAACATACTCACACAGGAGTATGAACATTTTGAGGCTAGATCTGAAGAAACCATGACAAAAACATTTGATAGATTCTGTAAGCTACTCAATGATTTGTCACTGGTCAATAAAGAGTATGATCTAGAAGATTCAAATCTCAAATTTCTTCTTGTTCTACCTGAAAAGTGGGATGTAAAGACAACCACTACAAGAGATAATTATGATCTTGCTGACACTGAGATTGATGAAATCTATGGGTTGCTCAAAACTCATGAACTGGAAACGGAACAGAGAAACATGAGATCAAGCAAGAAGACAAAGTTTGTTGCTCTTAAGGTTGAAGAAAAACCCTTGAAGAAGGAAGCATCAAGGAAGAAAGCTAAGGGAAAAGCTTTGGTCATACATTCTAAAAGTGAGTCATCAAATTCTGATGTTGACTCAAACACTGATGAATCATCTGACTCTGAGGATGATGAAGAAGAAATGATGCAAATGGCTGCTTTGATGGTTAAGACCTTCAAGAAGATGGGTTTCAAGAACTTCAAGAAGGGAAAAAGGTTCTCTAAGAAAGATTCAAATTCTGACAGAAAGAGTTTCAGAAAGTCTGAGAGAAAGGATACCAAATCTGGGAAGAAAGACAAGTCTGAGATTTAATGCTACAAGTGTAAGGAGATGGGTCACTATGCTCCTGAGTGCAAGAAGGGTAAAACTGAAAAAGCACTCTTCACAAAAGGCAGAGTTTGGGCAGACACCTCTGACTCAGATGAGGATGTGAACTATGCTCTCATGGCTACTAATGAGAATGAATATGAAGATTCTGAAAACAAGGTACCCCTAACTATCTATGCTTATAATACTGATAATATATCTGAATTGAGAATTTATCTTAAGGCCTTACATATCAGTTATAGGGATCAGACTTTAGAGAATGAGAGAATCAAATCTGAGAATTCTGAACTTAAAGAAATAAATAAATTTGTTGAAGAGAAACTTGTCAACTTGAAACAAGTTCAGAAAGAAAGAGATGATGCTGTTTATCTAGAACAGGAGGTGCTTGGAAGATATAGGCAACTAGAATCTGAATTGGAGAAAGCAAATCACATAATTAAGACTTGGACTGATTCTGGAAAAGACACTCATGAGGTTTTTCAGTCAGACACAGTTGGTTTAGGTTACTGTGAGGAAGATGAACTTAGGTTTCAAAAAGAAGTCAAAATTAGAACACATCTTCCATCTAGAAAATTTGTTACTGGCACAAGTGAACCTAAGTTTGAAGTTGAAAAAGAAGTTGTTAAGGAAGAATCAGTAAAAACTTTTGTTAAACAGATTAATATTGGTTCAATGACAGATAAACAACTCAAACATAAGCTTAAGGAGTTAAAATCTGTTAAGAAACAGAAATTGTCCAGGAAGAAGAGAAATGGTAAAGTAGGCATTACTAAAGGTTATAATCAAATTCTTGCTACTTATGCTCCAAGGAAGACATGTCATAACTGTGGTAGTACTAATCATCTTGCTAGTTTCTGCAGGAAAAATAAAAACATTAATTCTTTACCCTCCAAGTCTGGAGTAAAGAATGATTATGTTAAAACTATACCAAAGACTTTATGCAAACATTGTGGAAGTACATGGCAATCTATTATGAACTGAAGCCCAATTTGAAATGGGTTAAGGTTAATTCTGCAAGTGTAACCTCTGAAAATGTTAGCTTAAACTCTAATAATAAGGATTCCGCTGGTAAAGATGACAAAGTGAAGAAAGCCAAAGGATCCAAGCAAGTCTGGATCCTTAAATCTGACCTTCAGTGAATGTTTATGATTGCAGGGCATCAGGGAGAGTACCCTAGTCGTGGACAATGGATGTTCAGTACACATGACTGGAAATAAAGCCCTGCTATCAGACTATGAGGAGAAGGCTGGCCCAAAAGTTTCCTATGGAGATGGCAACGTAGAACGTACTCTGGGATATGGCAATATCAATCTTGGAAATGTCATCATTACAAATGTAGCTCTGGTTCCAGGACTCAAGCATGATCTGCTATCTGTGAGTCAAATCTGTGACAGAGGTTATCATATAGATTTTTAACCTGAATACTGTGAAGTTATCAGTAAATCTACAGGGAAAGTTGTTCTAGTTGGACACAGGCGCAATAATATCTATGAAGCAAGTTTGTTGACAAACTCTAATGGAAAAGCTGTGTGCCTGTCAACAAGAATGTCTAGTGAAGAGAGTTGGAAGTGGCATAAGAAACTCTCTCATTTGAATCTGAACAACATCAATGAGTTGATAAGAAAGGATCTTGTAAGGGGACTCCCAAATTCTTTATTAAATGTTGATGGCCTGTGTGATTCCTGTCAAAAGGCCAAACAAAGGAAGTCATCATTCAAAAGCAAGTCTGGATCTTCAATTGTTGATCCTTATCATCTTCTACATGTTGATCTGTTTGGACCATTGAATGTCTTGTCTATTTGAAGAAAGAAATATACTGTAATCATTGTTGATGAATATACCAAATACATTTGGGTGTATTTTCTAGCAAAGAAGAATGAAACTGCATTAACTCTGATGGAGCATGTAAAGCTGCTGGACAAAGGATCAAATCACAAAGTCAAAATAATCAGGAGTGATAATGGAACTGAATTTAGGAATGCAACAATGGAAGAATTCTGCAAGAACAGAGGAGCAAAGCAAGAGTTTTCTGCACCTGGTACACCACAGCAAAATGGTGTAGTTGAGAGGAAAAATAGAACCTTGATAGAAGCTGCCAGAACTATGCTTGATGAAGCAAAATTGCCAACCTATTTCTGGGCAGAAGCAGTTCAAACTGCTTGTTTTACTCAAAATGCTACTCTGATTAACAAGCATGGGAAAACACCATATGAGATGGTGAAGGAAAAGAAGCCTAACCTGAAATATTTTCATATTTTTGGTTGCAAATGCAATGTGTTAAAAACTCATTCTGAACAATTGACCAAATTTGAGTTAAAAGTTGATGAAGGAATTTTTGTTGGCTATCCGCTGTCAACTAAGGCATTCAGAGTTTATAATCTGAGAACCAAGGTAATTATGGAGTCAATTCATGTGTCATTTGATGACAAGAAAATAACTGGACTTGAAGATGTAGATGAACATGATCAACTGCGCTTTGAAAATGAAGAATTAATCTTTGATGAAGTAAACTCTGATGAAGCTGAGTCGACAAACTCTGTTGAAGATTACTCTGAACCTCTACTGGTAAACACTGAAGAAACTTCTCAGCCAAAACAAAGGGGAGAACCAGTTGAGGGGGAGCATGAAGGATCACTTCAAAATGATGACTGAAATACTGAAAGCGAGTCAGCTGAAAAATCTGGATCAATCTCTGATGACTCAAACTCTGAAAGTGCAAAATCTTACAGTTCAAACTCTGAGCAGTCAAATTCAGGGGGAACCTCAGAGACTGAAGAAAGGCAACAAGAAAATCAGGAGAACATGAATCAAGGGGGAGGATCAAATACTGATAGAAGTCATTTACCTTCAGCTAGGAAATGGACAAAATCTCATACACCTGATCTAATTATTGGAGATCCAGATGCGAAAGTAAGGACAAGGAGTGCTACAACAAATGAATGTCTGTTTCATGAATTTTTGTCTAAATCCGAACCAAAGAAGGTACAAGAAGCTCTTCAAGATGCTGACTGGATAATAGCAATGCAGGAGGAGTTAAATGAATTCGAAAGAAATGAAGTATGGACCCTTGTACCAAGACCAAAAAATAGATCTGTTGTTGGTACTAAATGGGTTTTCAGAAATAAAACTGATAGTGAGGGAGTTATTACAAGGAACAAGGCTAGACTTGTGGCAAAAGGCTATTCACAACAGGAAGGAATAGACTATGATGAAACTTTTGCTCCAGTTGCAAGATTGGAGGCAATAAGGATTTTTCTAGCATATGCCTCTCAAAAGAAATTCAAGGTATTTTAGATGGATGTAAAAAGTGCTTTTCTGAATGGAAATTTTGAAGAAGAAGTGTTTGTTGAACAACCACCAGGATTTGTAGACCCCAAATATCCAGACTATGTCTATAGGATGGATAAGGCATTCTACGGACCTAAGCAGGCACCAAGAGCATGGTATGAAACTCTGGCTCAATTTCTTTTAGAAAGTGGGTTCAACAGAGGTACAATTGATAAAACCCTGTTCTATTTTAAATCTGGCAGTGACTTGCTTTTAGTTCAGATATATGTTGATGACATAATTTTTGGGTCTACTAATGATAAACTCTGTAAGAAGTTTGCCAAGCTCATGCAGTCCAGGTATCAAATGAGCATGATGGAAGAGCTTAGTTATTTTCTAGGCCTACAAGTGAAGCAAACAGATGATGGGATTTTTATAAATCAAGCAAAATAAACCAGAAATCTTCTTAAGAAATTTGGTATGCTTGACTGTTCATCTACAACAACTCCCATGGCAACAGCAACAAAGTTGGACAAAGACACAGGAGCTCCGGTAGATATGATAAGCTACAGAGGCATGACAGGGTCTCTTCTTTATCTAACAGCAAGCAGACCTGACATCATGTATGCAACTTGTCTCTGTGCAAGGTTTCAGGCAGACCCCAGAGAACCTCATCTAACAGCTGTGAAGAGAATTTTTAAGTATCTCAAGGGCACCATAACCTTAGGTCTGTGGTATCCCAGAGAATCAGATTTCAAGCTACTTGGTTACTCTGATGCAGACTTTGCAGGCTGTAAGATAGACAGAAAAAGCACCAGTGGAAGTTGTCAATTTCTGGGTGACAGACTTGTTTCTTGGTATAGCGAGAAACAAAAATCAATTTCTACATCTACAGCTGAAGCAGAGTATATTGCGAATGGTAGCTGTTGTGCACAGATTCTGTGGATGAAGAATCAATTGCTGGATTATGGATTAAGGTACAGTAAATACCTATTTTCTGTGATAATCAAAGTGCTATTGCTATGACAGGTAATCCAGTACAACATTCAATAACCAAGCAAATCAGCATAAGGTACCATTTTATCAGAGAACATGTAGAGGAAGGAAATATTGAGCCTCATTTTGTGTCTACAGAACAACAGCTTGCACACATCTTCACCAATCCATTGAGTGAAGCTACATTTACCAGGCTGGTAAATGAACTAGGAATGATCTCTGGTTTCGACTAGAGATACTGGTTAGACTCAAACTTTACTTATATAATATGTTGCTCATGTTTCTGTGATTATGTTTCTATGATTAGTATACCTTGATGTGGTAATGCAACTTTTAGAATACTCTGTAGGTCATACACTATTGAAATGTTGGATAAACACTGTTAATCTCTGATCGATAAACTCTGATAAACTCTGATAATGTTATTGTCTGAACATAGACACCGATGAAGAAATCTGTATGAAGCATAATTCTCAGTAATTAATCATGAATCCTTCTAAGTTATTTATGATCTAATCTTAGATTGTGCAGAAAATTAACACAGCATGATACTGTTTCAATATTTATAGCATCTCTTAGTTTATCTATCCTAAACTCTGAGTCTGTAAATGCTGTGTGCATTGCCTCTCATGACTAACTTCTGATGTTGATGACTTCTAAAATCTGTTTGTTAAACTCTGTTAAGTTAGATGTTGTTATTAATCTACCCCCAAAGCAAATGTATATAGGCTATTAGAACTCCTTTGAGATTATGTTGTGTCTAGGACGACCCAGGAACTTGCTAGTAAAAAGTAAGGGCTAAAATTCTCTAATTTTTGGTGACTAGTCAAAGACTAGGAAGACCCAAGAACTTATCAAAAAGATAAGGGCTAAAATTATTGGATTTTTGGTGACTAGTTCCAACCTCTGATTACTGGAGAAAAAAAAATAGATTAGTTAGAAGGGGGTATAAGTTAGTTCAGAGTTACTTTATATCAATTATTTACTACAGAGTTTAGCATTCATCAGACATTAATTGTTTACTATGAGAGTTTGTGCAAACAGTGTTTACTGATTTATTTTATGGATTTTATGAAAAATTAGATGCTCTAAATATTGAATTAGTAAACTCTGCTATACACACGCATAAATTCACAACTGTGCAGTTTTTGAAAGGGTTATGGTAATAAAGATGGAGAATTGACAAAAACTGACGAAATTTGTCTAGTACTCTAAGGTAAATTTTATTTCAGACAATTTACATACATGGGGTAAAAAGAGTTTTTGAAAAATGAGATAAATAATTGCCAACTGTTAATGAGTATTAGAGTGTTAAAGTGTATTGGAAATAAGAGAGAGAGAGTAGCAGTAATTATTGCCATAATTACTGAACGTAAAAAGTTGTTCCATTGCATGTGTGCCGCGTGTCCCACTCACACATTTAACAAGAAACTGGTTGCGTGTGTTAATGTTTAATACGATTGGGTTTTAATTTTTAATTACAAATCTAATCATTTTACATAAACGGTTCATATTTCTATTGCATACCGGTATTCTCTTTGCACACAACCACTCACAGTTACTTTGTTCTTTCACTTGCATATTTTCGCAAACACCTTTCATACACATCTTTTTCTCTGATATTTTCTTCTCGAGTCTAATATCATGGCCACCAAAGCTTTTAACGCTCGAGGGATAGTGTTTGTACCTAACAGCTATGCAGCTCCGTTGAATACAGAGAATGTTCCTGTGGCATTTCATCTAATTCAAAACTTCTTGCTAGATTCGGAGATTGGTAGCCTAGTCGAACCAACAAAGCTCTCTGCTGCACAGATTGCTACTTTCTGGCAGACAGCTACTTATGACGATGGAGGAGAGAATGGGACTCCTTCAATTATTTTCACATATGAGGAAACAGAGCATGTCATTACTCCAATGACGGTCATAGAATCTTTGGGTTTTGATACACACTCTACATACAGTGTTGTTGGTGAAAGATTTCTAAAAGAGATGTTGCAGCGAATTGGGTACTCAGGACCTTTAGTGAGACTTGGTCAAGTGAAAAGGCCACATCTGAGGAAGGAGTGGAGTTTCTTTTTCGATTGCATCACAAGGGAATTTGGAAAGAAAATCACCAATTGGGATGCTATTCCTACTGACAGTCTTCAAATCGGGTATTCTCTTCTTTATAGAAGTAATTTTGATTTTGGTAGACTCGTTTTTATGAATATCAGTGAAAGATTGTCAGAGTCTAGTACAACTGTTTATTTTTCTAGATTTTGTCAATTACTATTCTCTGCTTGTCTGCCTAATGTTGAAATTTCTGAGGAAGACATTATTCAGGCCTTTAAAGTTCATAAGAGAGTATTCTCTGATATGACCAACAAGGATGTAACCAAGGGGCACGTACCTGACTTGTTTTTGCCTCTTGCTCTTCAAAACTTCTTAAATCAACCTCAAGAACCACAACATCCTGAGCCTGCACTTTCACCACCTACAAACACTAAACCTTTACAACCTAAAAACACTGAAACACAACCTCAACCCTCTCAACCTAAAAATAATGAGCCAAACACTGAACAAATTCAACCAACACCCACTCAACCTCAAACTCAACCTCAACCTAACATCAATAAGCCAATTGCAAACTCTGAACAAAATCCACCACCTACACAGGCTAAACCAAAGAGTGGAGGTAGAACAAAGCACAAAGCTGTCAGGGCTAAACAGGAAAGAGTAAAAAGGTCTAACTTCTCAAACTCTGTTGAAGAAGAAGTGGCAGCTGAGGTGCCTAAATCAAAGAAGAGAAGGTTGTTAGTTGATGAGTCAGATGAAGAGATAAATTTTGAAGCTCCAGAGGTGATTTCTAAGGAGATACCTATTATTGAGATAAATACTGAAGAAGAAGTTGTAAAGACAACTGAAGATGCACAGATGGATGTGGAAAACAGAGATGGTTTTGCTGATATGGATGCTTTTGTTGGGCCATTCTTTCCATTCTCTGATAACATTGAAGTTCCTATCTCATCGCCTGTTGTTGCTAACTTTGAAGAAACTGGTGTAGCTGATCAACCTACTATGGTACTTAATGAAACAGTACACATACTAAATTATTCTCTGATGCTCACCAAGTTACTGAACAAGGTGAAGAAATTGATCAACCAACCAAGGCTGTAATTTCTGAGCCTGTGGATGAAGTTCTTACGATTGCAAAGTTTGTTGAAGATGGAGAGCAAATTACAGTGAATACTGAGGAGACTTTTGCTGAAGATATTGAAGTTGCAGAGACTCCTACTGAAAAAGTTGAAGCTGCAGTGAATATTGCTGAGACTGATCCAGTTGAAAATGAAAATGCTGAAGTCGATGTTGAAGCTGAAGGAAGTACTGAGTCTAACTCTTCTCAGAGACAACCAATACAAACTGATGCAAAGAGAACTGATTTTTCTGGACCTTCACATCAACGTGAAATTGAAAAAGAATATTTTGCCAAATTTTCGAAGAATTGATATAAAGAAGATTGCATTTTTGCTGCTGGAAGAGCAGCTGCTTTTGTGCATAGCACTGCTACAAAGATTTCAAATCCAGAGATTCTTTCATGTCTCAAAAGCCACTATTATTCAAGTCAAGACTCTTAATAACAGGTTTGATGATTCTCAACAAGCAATAACTGATCTGCGAGCTGAAGTTGTTAAAAGAGACATGACTCTGCAGAGAGATAATAAATTGAAGTTTCAGATTTTTTCTAAAGATCAAGAAACTCTGTTTAAAAGGCTAAGTAAAGTGGAAGAGAATCAAACTGACTTGTCTGGTAAGATTGACTCTATTGCTATCTCATTGGAATTGATCACATCTTTATTGATTCCTGATGATGTCAAAAAGGGGGAGAGAGTTGCTAAGTTCAAATGCAGGCAATCTCAAACTCTGACTAAGAAGGATGATGCTGAAGATGAAGGAGCAAATGACCGAGAAAAGAGATTAAAATCAAAAGCTGGTAAAGATATGAGTCTGAGATCTGGCGAGTTTTCTACAAAGTCTGATGGAATAAATACTGATGTTCAGGGTACTTCAAAGACCAAGAGCTTGTTATTCACTGACAATCCACAGACAAATGAAGAATTCGCTGCAAGACTGTTTCTTGAAGAGAATGAAGAGAAGAATTTACTAGAAGAACATCAAAAAGCTTTGAAGTCTGGAAAGTTAAAGAAGAATGAGAAAGCTCATAGGCTTGTTCAAAAATGCATTGTTATTAAAGAAAATGTTTGTGCTGATCAGAATTTACTATTGCCTAGGAAACCAACAGAAGATGCTAAACAGAAGCTGAAAGGTAAGATTGTTGAAGAAGAAAAGGTTTCGAAGAAAGTGCACACAACCTCTTTTGCTACACAAGTTATACAGAAACCATTGTCTACTCAGATGCAAATGTTTTTTGCAAAACCAACTATTCCTGATCAAACTCTGAAGACTGGAGGTACTAATTTTCTACAAGGAAGAGCTTGTATGTCCAAGCAAAGTCGAGGTACATCTGGCTTGGGCTCAGATAGAGAAATTAGAGTGAATACTAGTCCTCTAGATCCTTCATCACTGGCTATTCCAGGACATGGTGTTCCACAGGAGAGTTTGGACAGACTAGAATCAGTACAGTTGATTCATCAAAAGAGTTTGAAGAAATATTTTCTGCTGTATTTCATGGCTGATGGGACTGTGTATAAAGTTGGTGAGAATGACATTGATTTGAAGCTATGGGAAGAATTGGAATATGTTCTATATCTCTTCAAAGTGAAAAATCAAAGGACTCAGCAAACTGCTAATGTGCTAAGGAATAAGATGTTGAAAGCTAAGGAATTTAGTGGTACAAAATACACAAGTGAGTATGTTCCAAAATACAGAGATTATCATGGGAAGATCATTGAGATGAAGAAAAATAGTGCTCAACTGAAGACAAATCTGGGTATAACTGTTTTAGATTTTAATCCGGAGTCAGAAAAAGCACATTTTATCAGACTAGGCAATGACATGAGGAAGAACAAAATATATTCTCTGAGATCTGCAATCTATCAGTCTGGTGAAGATGATCCTGAACTTAAAGAGATTAAGAAGATCATGCAGATAGAACTCGAGAATGCAGAAAGAAGATTGCTTATAGACTATCTCAGATCAACACCAGATGTTGAGGAAATTAAGTAAATAAAGCACTGTAAGTATTTCTTGTTTTCTATAAATTTTGTTTAAGTAGAAGTTTAGACTCTGATTATTTATTAAACACTGTATTTGTCTAATTGTTTTGACATCATCAATTATTATTAACTAGTGCATTTTTACTAATGAACAAGTTGGGGGAGATTGTTAAATATAATTGATGTGAGTAATGTCAGTGTTTAAGTGTTACAGAGGTTTATCAGAGTTTAATTGGAAGTTGGAAGCGGTCAGAGTTTAATTAAACTCTGACAGATGGAAGCTCGATAGAGTTTGCTAAACTCTGTCAGGAGGGAGCGTCTACTGGTCATCATCAGACTTTGAAGAATAATTGAAGATAATTATGGAAGCGATATCTTTGAAGATTAGATAGCTGTCGAAGACATCGTGTTGACTAAGAAGACGCGTAACAATAATAATTGATAACATTGGTATAGCTGATTTATAGGAGTATCAATTATCGATTGTACTGTAGTTGTATATCTTTATAAATACAGTTAGGTTAACCCTAGAAGGGTATCGAAAAACGTATTATCATTTCATTGTAACCTAAGCAGCTCTCTGTGATATTTTACATCACTAAGAGAGGAGTTATTAATTCTATACAGTTTTTTATTATTTAAACGTGTGTTAATTGTTATTCTATCATACACACTTCATTATATTTTTGTATTCGGCCTAACAGAGTCCTATTAACAAGTATTATACTTGGGGAAAGGGGGACGAACTTTACGTTTCAGAGTCATGGATGTTATTCGAACTAGGAGACGCGTAAGTGGCCGAGTGGCGCCGGTCCAGCAATGGCCCAACCGTTGGGCGGGGGGTTCCAGAGGGCGGTTGACAAGTAAATCCGTTGGTGCTTCCTTCTACATGTAGAGAACAATGATGGGGAGCATAACATGCGACTGATCATCGTAAACTTTATGGCTCCTGGAACGGCAATGCTCCCGTATTAGTTCATCTTTCAAAGTTAGAAATTTTTCTACAACATTATCAGTGTTGGCAGGGTTGAAAAGTGTTCAAAACTTTTTATTCCTGCAATTTCCTTTTATGAGATGTGATGATATTTGGCTCATATTTTTGTATAGCAGATTTTCCTACGAAAGATATATTTTGAGTTACCTTGTAACTTCATCGTTTACCTTATACTAGCATTATGTTCGTAAATGCATGGCATATGGTTTCAAAAATACTTTTGAACTGTTATATATATTATTGTTCAGTGTACATATTTGTATTGCTCACCCTTGCTTTATTATTTATATCATAACAACAGCTAGGTTTGATGGCCCGCGTAAGGCGCACTCGGCATAAGCAGGTGACTCCAGTCGTAGGACAACCCACTGATATGGTTGCTGCCATTGCTGAGGTAGACAGGCAGCTTTTATTTTCAGTCTTAAGTATATGTATGATTAATGTTAATCAACGGCAAGAATCTTTAAACTTATGTTGTTGTCCTTTTGGGTTAATAACTTATATTCGTGGATCCTATTAGTAGAGATTTATTTCAATTTCATCTCTGGGACTATAACTATTTGTGTGTGATGTGATATTATTGTGGGGGTCGTAGCATGTTACTTATTTATTTTGGACTCAAGTGCAAGTACTGTTTGTAGAATATGAGACTGTAATGACCAGGTCCCCGACCCCGGATCTGGGGCTGTTACATTCATAATCATTCTTAGGGCACTGCTTGAGACTAAACTTGTCTCCTTTCGCAACATGAGTACTTATTTGTGCATAATCTTTCATTCCAAACTTAGCAAGCACCTTATCGATATAGCTCTTTTGTGATAACCCAAAGATACCTCGAGAACGGTCTCAATGTATCTTAATTCTTA
The DNA here is from genome assembly GCA_036435485.1 of Saposhnikovia divaricata. Taxonomy (NCBI): domain Eukaryota; kingdom Viridiplantae; phylum Streptophyta; class Magnoliopsida; order Apiales; family Apiaceae; genus Saposhnikovia; species Saposhnikovia divaricata. Next base: position 169,248,152 of record CM071594.1, on the reverse strand, counting down.
ATACAAAAAAGGTGTCACCAAGATCCTTCATTACAAAACGAGAAGTAAGAAATCTCTTGGTTTCGTGCAATAAGCCTATATCGTTGCAAATCCTATAGTATATCATCGACATAAAGCTCAAGGAATATAAATTTACTCCCACTGAACTTATGATATATGCATTTTCAACAACATTTGACTCAAAAAACCGTATGAGGCAATGGTTTGATGAAATTTGCGATTCCACATATGGGTAGCTAAGAAAATTTTCTTATAGTCAATGTGATAAGTGGATTTTATATCCACTTGGAGCATTCCATATTGGCTTAAATTGGAGTCTTGGTCTCAAGTTTGTTGTGTTTTTGATGTGTTTCATTGAGTTGTGCAGAGTTACGAAGCGTCGGATCGGTTTGGCGATTTTCGTGATTTTGGGTGGATTTCAAGAGTAGAATAAAGAATGAAGTTTTCCATAAATCTTGGGGGAGTTTGAGATCAAGTTTTATGCAAATCTTAAGAGAGTTTTGAGTTCTAAGATCAAAGATGGCATTGGTCAAAGAAAGAACGGGAGAAAACAGCAAAAGAATGACGAAATAACGAAGAAAAAAGCTCTGGACAGCAGCACATGGGCGCCACGGCCTCAACTTGGTGCCACGGCCTCCGCTGAGCAGATTTTAACGGGCGCCATGGCCTCAACTTGGCACTGCGGCCTCGCGAAAATGCTAGAAATTCGATTTTTCTCCTAAAAACTCTCTAATTCTTTATTGTTTCGAATTTATTATGTAATTTAGGGGTTTCCTCGTTGGAAAAGACTTCTAGGGCCTATAAAAACACCTTGCATCATTGTAAATCATATCATATACATAGCATAACATAGAATTGCAAGGGAGAAAAGGAGAGAAGGATTCAACGCTCGTGACAAGCAACGGATCTAGATCTACTTCATCTTTTGCATTCTTTTCTTAGGCGTTACTCTGGATTCTAGATTTTTTTCTTAACTCTTCGTTTTATTAATATTATCACTTCTTTTATTCATATCTTCTTTATTATCATGGTTTCATCAGATCCCATGATGACGAGCGGTTCGATTATGAAATAATCGTTGTCATGGGATTCTAACAAATTTATCTATGTAGTTTAGTAGTTTGTTTGCTTTAAAGATTTGTGTGTGATGAATTATTGATATCCTTGAATGGTTAATCTTAATGCTTTTAGATGCGTAGCTAACATCTAAATTGAATTGTTAATCTCTTGCGAAACGAGAGTGGATCTTGAGATTTAGAACTTGCCATGCTAGCATAGGATAGGTTGATGTTTTAACAGCATGATTTGTGGCATAATTAGAGATAACTATGCTGCCCTATGTGATCTATATGTATAACTTGTGCTTCAACCGTTATGTTTTCAAATTCTATAGAGATATAGGGTCTAAGCATAATTGGTGTCTATTAATCTTCTATCTCTTTTGTGGATGTATGTTTAGTTTGGTATTCGTATACTGAGAAGAGGTGTATACTTGTTTCGTGTTGTCTGATCAGATATCATAACCATCACATGCATTGATTAAAGACATCAACTCTAAGCGAAGTAGATAATGAAGTTAGGATCCCATGTTTATTCTTCTATAAGTAATTCATCCTTAATTCTCATTAGTTAATTAATTATTAGTTAATTCTAGTTAATCAAACCCAATCTTGTTATTTGTCTTAGCAGTGAGTAATAATCATACATTGTTGCATAGGTACATTAACTGATTTAAAACCTAAGATCTCTGTGGGAACGAACTTGACTTATTCATATATTTCTTGTGACCATGTACGCTTGTGTGAATTAGTGCAAAAAAGTTTTTGGCACCGCTGCCGGGGATCATCGATGTTTTATCTTTAGTTTATGTGCTTGTCATCAGTGGTCGTTAGAGTTCACTGACTCGGATTGTTTTCTTACGTAGTGTTTGTTCTTGGTGTTTCAGGTACTTGAGCGTGTATGTGAACACGTTCGCAGTCTCATAAACTGGACGACGAGGATCTAGTTACAGATAAAAGTGAAGAGGAACTTGAAATGATAGTAGAGATGGGTGATTGAATAGCAGCAGCAGAAACTAAGGTTTTGAAGGATTACTCTCAGCCTAAAATCAATGACATCCAATCTAGCATTGTCAAACCAGCTATTGCAGCGAATACTTTTGAGATCAAGCCTAGCACCATTCAGATGGTACAGAACTCCGTTCAGTTTGGGGGTACTCTTACGGAAGATCCGAATATGCATATCCGCAACTTCATAGAGATCTGTGAGACTTTTCGATTCAATAGTGTGTCGGATGATGCTGTGAAATTGAGGCTCTTCCCATTCTCGTTAAGGGATAAAGCTAAGGGCTGGTTACACTCTCTGCCAGCTGGTTCTTCCCCATGGCGAAAACTGCAGCATTAAGGAACGCACTAACACAATTTGCACAGCAATCTGGGGAATCTTTGTGTGAGGCTTGGGAACGTTACAAGGAGATGCTACGAAAGTGTCCTCTGTTGGTCCCTTTGGATCATAGTGATTTGTGTTTACCCGTTTAATGATTACAAAGGGGGTTAGAAGATTTACCTTAATCGCTACGGCGCAAGCGATTCAAATCCACGATCTTCTATTGTATTCCCTTACTCCTTTGAACGAAGTGTGGCCTTCGATCCTCCAAGGTTTAGCCTCCAAGCTCTAGAATTCAGAACCCTTATTCTTGGAGGCATAATGAGTATTTATAGGCTACAATAGGGATCAGGGAGTAAATTAGGTCGGGCCTTCTAATAATAACTTAGGTCAAGCCCACTATCGTTAATATTAATTAATTCCACTAAATAATTAATATTGCACCACCCACCTAATTCCGGTAATTTATTTAATTAATTAAATCGGCTCCTTTATTATTTGCTTATTAAATTCTCCATGTTTAAAATATCGCATGTCCATTAATAATATAAATTACTGATAATTCATTTAATTAATATCTTTTATCCTTGATCATCCACTCAATCTTTATTTAATTATGCCGGAATAAATCCACCTGCAGGGTTTCACATAATTAAATCTTTTTGAGCTTTCAAGGGGACATCATTATCCCGAATATTATCAGGTAATGGATTCCTTCAATAAATAATATCCACCATATATATTATTCCATCACCAAAAATATAATGATTTAATTCGTAAGAATTATTTCATATATAAATCAAAGCATGTAAATAATATATACGTGTCAATTACTATATCCGGATTAAGAACCTAAGCATTAATAATAACATAGAATCTTAGTTCACCTTCTTAATCAGTATAAGGGAACAATTCTAAATTTGATCATGTTCAATATACACAAAGTATACTAGTATTATTTAATAGTCAATATAAACTAATCTAAATAATACTACAGCCATACCAGTGGATTATCCAATACCACCTGTGCTGTGAACCTTATTAATATTATATAAACCGTATTTAACAATCTAATATTCTGTATCCCATTTGATACTAGATTGTCCACAATATATAATATTTAGACAACACGTAAACATTTAAATGATTCTCAATTAAACCGGCCAGAAATAAATGTATATACTTTAAATAAATATTTTTAGTATACACCAACATCCTCATCATGGGATGCCTTACTTGATGGTGATCAATGGTTTCTACAATGGGTTGGGAGCACAATCTAGACCTTTGCTAGATGCAGCATCAGGTGGAGCTTTATGGGCAAAAAGCTACGAGGAAGCTTATGATCTTATCGAGATGATGGCAGCAAATGAATATCAGAATTCAACTCAGAGAATGCCACAACAAGAAGGTGGCAGGACTTCTTGATGTTAATGCAGTCACAACCCTAGCATCTCAGCTAGAGGCAATGAATTGGAAAATAGATTCTTTGGCAAATTATGGGATTCGACAGGTAGCTAGTGTTTGTGAGCTATGTGCGGGGGCACACGAGACAAATCAATGTGCCATCTCTACTGAATCAGTGCAGTTTGTGAGCAACTTTCAAAATCAGCAACAGCCAGCCCCGAATACTTATCATCCAAGCAACAGAAATCATCCGAATTTCAGTTGGAGCAATGATCAGGGTGGCATGCTACCATTCCAGCAACAAAATCAGCAGTTTCAAGGTCAACAATATGGAGCAAAGCCTTACAATCCTCAGAATTTTCAGCAGCAGAACCAGATTTTTCAACAGCAGTAAGGGCAAAATTTTCAGCAGCAGTATGCTCCAAGGCAACAATTCCAACCTCCGGGATTTCAGCAGAAACACTCTCATGGGAATGCTGGTCAATCTTCTAATGAGAAATTAGAATTGGATGAGTTGAGGTTGATGGTTAAAAGCCAGGCAGTTTCTCTCAAGATTTTGGAGAACCAGATGGGGCAGCTAGCAAGTGCTTTATTGTATAGGCAGCAAGGAACTCTTCCAAGTGATACAGAGCCTAATCCAGGCAAGAGGGAACTCAAGGAACAGGTCAATGCAGTTACTTTGAGATCTGGAAAAGTCATGAGGGATCAAAAATTAGCAGCTGAGGAAGACGACGAAATCAAGAAACAGCAGGTGGAGGCTTCTGTAGATAAAGAAAAGGAAAATTCTGAATTGGCAGCTGATGAGTTGGATGACGAAGAGGAAAAAGGCAAAACCTTTGCTGAAACATCTACTCCAAAGCAGTCTATAGAGAGCAATCAAATCTATCCACCTCCTTCATTCCAAAAAAGACTTCAAAAGCAAAATTCTGCTGAAAACTCTCCTTCGAAGCATAAGTTGGTGAATCAGATCTATCCTCCTCCTCCATATCCTCAACGCTTGTAGAAACAAGATAAAGAAAAAAGTTTCAGAAGTTTATGAATGTCTTCAAGAAACTGTCCATTAACATTCCTTTTGTTGAAGCATTGGAGCAGATGCCGAGATATGCAAAGTTCGTGAAGGATATTTTTGTCACGAAAGAGAAGGTTGGAAGAATTTGAAATAGTGGCATTGACAGAGGAGTGCAGTGCGATGTTGCAACAAAAATTGCCTCCTAAACTTAAGGATCCAGGAAGCTTCACAATTCCATGCACCATCGGAAAGTTATCTTTTGACAAATGCTTATGTGATTTGGGAGCTAGCATTAATCTCATGCCTTTGTCTGTTTTCAAGCAACTTGGTCTGCCTGATCCGAAACCTACCAACATATCATTGCAGTTGGCTGATCGGACGATCACTTATCCGAGAGGTATAGTAGAGGATGTCCTGGTGAAGGTTGATAACCTCATATTTCCTACCAATTTTGTGATTCTAGATTTCGAAGAAGACAAGAAGATTCCCATAATCTTGGGAAGGCCTTTTCTAGCTACGGGTTGTACTTTGATCGATGTGCAAAAAGGAGAGCTTACAATGAGGGTGCAAGATCAGAATGTAACCTTTAATGTGTTCAAGGCCATGAAATTTCTGACAGAGGTTGAAGAGTGTTTCAGTGTGGACATGGTTGATACGGGTCAGAGAAAGAAGTTTGATCAGTTGTTGAGCGAAAAGTCGGACACACACATACTAAAGAATCACATCAGTGATTACATTGACAGTTCTTCAATTCCATCCCATTTGAAGTATGTAATTCTGAATGATGAGTTGGTGATTTTTAAAGCGTGCGAAGATAATGTGTTAAGAAGGTGGATCATGGATGATGAGGTAGAAGAGGGTTCTTATCAATCAACTGTGATGCATAAACACCTTAGAGGTGTGAAGAAGAAAAAGACAAAATCGATTGGAGGAAGAGTCAAGGTGAAGTTTGATTTAGAAAAGATATGGGAAGATAGCAAGAAGGTTGTCAACCAATGGGTGAATGGTCCTTCTGATAAGGACAAGTCGAATGCGATCTTCGAGCCACCATGATTTGAATCATATTTGTCCGGCTTAATGACGTTAACGACAGTGCTTCATGGGAGGCAACTGTTTGCACTAAATCACGCAAGCGTACGTGGTCACAAGTAATATATGAATAAGTCGAGTTCGTTCCCACAGAGATCTAGTTATGGTTTTAATTCAGGTTTTGCACCTATGCAACAATGTATGGTTATTACTCACTGCTAAGACAGATAACAAATTGGGTTTAATTAACTAAATTAACTAGAAAGTATATTAACAACTAAGAATTAACTAACTAACAAGAATTGAAATTGAATTAAGTCTACAAGAGTAACATGGGATCCTAACTTCATTAAATACTTCGCTTAGATCTGACGCCTTTAATCACTATATGCAATGGTTATGATATCTGATCGGATAACACGAAACAAGTACACGCTACCTGTCAGCATACGTATACCAAACTAAACATACATCCATAAAAGAGATAGAAGATGAATAGACACCAATTATGCTTAGACCCTATATGTCTATAGAATTTGAAAATATAACGGTTGAAGAACAAGTTATCCATAAAGATCACACAGGGCAATATAAGTATTTTCACCTCATACTACGAATCATGTTGATAAACAATCATGAACCTATGCTAGCATGACAAGTTCTAAATCTCAAGATCCACTTTCACTTCACAAGAGATTAACAAATTAGATTTTAGCTACGCATCTAACAATTAAGCACAACCATACGAGGATATCAGATATACATCACACACAGATCTTTAAAGCAATCAAGATACTAAAGCTCCATAAATAAATCCGTTAGAATCCCATGACAACGATTAGTTCATAATCGAACCACTCGTCATCATGGGATCTGATGAAACCATGATAAAAACAAAGTATGAAAACATACAAATAAAACTAAGTAATTGATATGTAATGGTGTATGTTTTTTTTTCTGTCCCCCAAGATGTGTATTTATAGCCTCAATTTGCCTCTCCATCAAGCAATTGCCGTTTTAGAGTTGGAATAGGAGTATGGCAATTTCCGCTCTTGAATGAGAATAGAATTGCAAATACCATGTGTAGATCTGATTCTGGAATGTTCTAGCCGCCCAGAGCAATTACCATACTTATTAGAAGTAGGAATTCTGGCAATTTCCTGTTTAGAATTCAATTCTGGAAATTTCTATTGATTCTGTTTTGAAGGAAAATTCTCTTCAATATTTCTGGACTCCGGACCACCTTAGAATGATAGAAAATTCCGTTATCTTCGCGTGGGCAGTTGAATCGTCCAAAACGGACTTGTAGAACTCAAGATATGGTCAAAACAAAATCAGAAATTCTGGCCGATTTTTCACCCGCTGACTGCTACTGTTCATGCGCGTCCGTTACTGTTCATGTCGCTGATTTTGCTGATTTTGCTCTATTTTCTTCGTTTTAACTCCGATTTTCATTCCGTTTCTTCCGGCTCTCTCGCAATTTGATGTACTGTTATTCTTTAAGCTCAAAACCCACCATTTAAGCATGGAAAACATCATCCCACATCCGACTCTTATTCCTGCACAAATTCACTAAAAACACATCAAAAACACCACATACTTGAGTTCAAGTCATCGATTCAAGCCGATACGAAGCATTCCAAGTGGATATAACATCCACTTATCACACCCCCAAACTTAAACTGATGCTTGTCCTCAAGCATAACAATTATAACTATATACAACTAACTAGTATCACTTCCGTAGGTGATCACGGTTGCATTTGACATATGCAACAAGCCCTTTAAACCCCTAGGCAGCCCTAGTGGACGAGTAAGGTCTCGTGAGGGCCTATAGCGAATGTACCCACAAAATCCAATGCAATGCAATGCATGAATGCAACTAATATGAAAAATGCAATTAATCTAATACTAATATCCTACCATACCTTCAAATCCTCTCATGCCATATCAACTTAAGAATCAAAGTAAATACGCAATGTCTTGGTGTCTAAAGTGCAAGTATTCACATAGTCCACTCAATGAACATGCATAAGTTCTCACAAGTCCATGTCAAGTGTAAGAATAAGTTAGTAACCATTCTAAGCCTACAAGAGTACATCTTTGAGACAAAACTCGGGATCTTATACGCAAAAACAAGCAAACACTCACAATCCACTCACAAAAGAATATTCACTCAAAAACAAGGGTAAGTGTATCACTCAATTCCAACAAAATCATAAGCATGCTTGACAATTGGTATCAATCTAACTCTTAACACAACATACATCAATGACGATAATCAAAAGGTCTTTATTTGGGTTGTAACGGGGCTAGGGACAAGGTATGTCAAATAAGCCAAAACAGGTGAAGTGTCAAAAGCTAGTAGGAACTTAATAATCATACACAATCACCTATTTTCCCCCCATAATTTTATGCAAAAAACACTCGAATAGTCGACTAAAGTGGGATCAAAATAAACACAAACATGCTCTCATAATATAATTTTGTTTTTCTTCTTTTTTTTTCTTTATTCTTTTTTCTGTTTTTTTTCTTTTTTTCTTTTTTTTTCCCGAGAGCTAAAGCAACAATAATATAGACAATAACAATGAACCCACGATTTTATTACACATGCCGACTATCAAGCAAATAACCAAACCCAAATTTCAATATTTCCCCCCAAAATTATGACCAACAATAAACCCTTTCTTGCACACCTTATTACTCCCTGAAGCACTCTACTAGCCTTTGACAATGCGGGTTCAAATTAATGTAAGGCCAATACAAGAAAAAGATCTAGGCAAGTAATGTGGTATGTCACCAAAAAAATAGAATTAAACTCAACGGGTTAACTAATTGATCATGTAAACATGGTGTGGTAATATGGGAAAATATGCGGTTATTCCTAAATGCCTTTATCATTTTAATCGTCAAATAATGTCATGCATTTCAAGAAAGACCTCAAACAACTGCTAGCAATGCAAACAATCCTTGGACACTCAAGCAAACGAATAAAATTGCAAAAATGCAATATGGCTCAAAATCTCACTTGGTAGGAAAAACATACTCAATCCCAAGCAAAAATCTCTCTAACGCACCTACTTGTATTCAAAGAATTCAAACTAAATCATCTTGCACATATTCATGTCCTTCTAATTACTTTCAACATTCAATAAGTCTACTAGCTTCAAATTACTAGTGTATGTGTGTGCACAAGAACAAAACATATCACTTCTCAATCAAAAGCGTCAACAACACAAAATTCCCATCAAGCATGGGTGCAAATGTAAACTATTATGAACTCACATGATATATAAAAACATAATGTCCTATATGAAACAAACGTAGATATCACGAACATAAATGCATAATTTACTAATACTAATATGCAAAGCATGAAATCCTACATGAACACAATGACTAATAATCACATATATATACACTACTTATCCCTCAAACCACCCCCAAACTTAAAATATTCAATGTCCTCATTGAATGGAAGTAAATACGAGGGAAAGTAGAAAACATACCTAATCATCGGCAGGATCACCGTACCTCTATATGGCCATTTAATTATCTTTTCCGGGGCTACATCCTCGATGACAAGTTTCAGCCTTCTTCGCTCCTCAATAATATCAGTAACATTATTCTCTTCACTACCTGACAGGATAGCAGCAATAATATTAGGTAAAGTCGATGATTGACCCAAATAAACATACCTCAATTGATCTGGTGGTTTAAGCTCGAGTTTGGAAGCTTCTTCAACATGGTGATATTCATTATTAACCACCAAAGACTGAGCAAGAGTGGAAATAGGCGGACTTGGAACGAAAGTGGGTAGTTCACCAACAAAAGTCTTCACAATTGACTTAGGATCAAAAGAACTCTCCTCAAGTTGGATTTCAAGCTTAGAACAAATGACCTTCAATTCCTCTAACATCTCATCAGCAGTAAAATTCCTATACAACTCATGAAGATCCTCATTACCCACAATCAAAACATCCTCCTCAAGAAAAGACTCAATTGCACTATCCTCAAGATTTGACCATGAAACAACCTCATCAATCAGCACCTTAGAATCCCAGAGATCAGCCAAGCCTAGTGACTCACACTCTTCCTCCTCATCACTATCCACCACAGATTTTGAAAAAACAAAATTTTCTTCTTTTTCTGTAGGATCCTGATCATGAATTTCTTCTTCATCCTCAATTGCTGAATTCTGATCATTCGTGACTTTTCCAGATCTGAGTGTTATGGCATTAACCTGTTCTATGCCATCTTGTTTTCCTGGATTCATCTCTGTGTCACTAGGAAGAACTCCCTGCGGCCCGTTGAGAAAGGCACTTGCAATTTGCCCAAACTGATTCTCTAATGTCTTGAGAGATACCACCTGACTTTCAATCATCAACCTCAATTCATCCAACTCAGATTTTTCATTCGAAGATTGACCATCATTCCCATGCTGCTGAAACCCTTGATTGTTGCTCCAGTCGAAATTGGGAAGATAGGGGGCTGGAGCTGGTTGCGAAGGGTGCTGGAAGTTGCTCACAAACTGTGCCGATTCAGAAGATATGGCACATTGACTCGTATCATGTGCGCCCTCACATAGCTCACAAACACTAGCAACTTGAGGCACCTCATGCTTTGACATAAAATCCAATTTCCTATTAAGTGCCTCTAGCTGAGCTGCTAGAGCTGTGACTGTATTAACTTCCAGAATTCCTGCTATTTTGTCTTGTGATAATCTCTGAGTTGGATTCTGGTATTCATTTGCAGCCATCATCTCAATCAACTCATAAGCTTCCGCATAGCCCTTAGCCCATAAAGCTCCACCTGATGCTGCATCTAGCATGGGTCTTGACTGTGCACCCAAACCATTATAAAAGCAGTTAATCACCATCCAATCAGGCAACCCATGATGTGGACACTTCCTTAGCATCTCCTTATATCGCTCCCAAGCCTCACACAAAGATTCTTCGGGCTGCTGTGAAAACTGAGTAATCGCGTTCCTGATTGCTGCGGTCTTTGCCATAGGGAAGAATTTTGTAAGAAATCTCTGAGCAAGATCCTCCCATGTCAAAATAGAACCTGCTGGTAGAGAGTTCAACCAGCCCTTAGCTTTATCCCTCAAAGAGAATGGGAAAAGTCTCAATTTGATAGCATCTTCTGACACCCCGTTGATCTTGAAAGTGTCGCAGATCTCAATAAAATTCCGGATGTGCATGTTAGGATCTTCAATCGGAGCACCCCCAAACTGAACCGAATTCTGCACCATCTGAATTATGCTAGGCTTGATTTCGAAAGTATCAGCTGCAATAGTTGGCCTGACAATGCTAAATTGGATGTCACTGATCTTTGGTTGAGAATAATACATCAATGCTTTCGCTATTGCTGCTGGTTCTCCCATTGCTACCTGAAACACATAGAACTAAACAACTATGTAAGAAACAATCCGAGTCAATGAACTCTAACGACCACTATTGAAAAGCACATAAACCAAAAATAAAACACCGATGATCCTCGGCAGCGGCGCCAAAAACTTGTTTGCACTAAATCACGCAAGCGTACGTGGTCACAAGTAATATATGAATAAGTCGAGTTCGTTCCCACAGAGATCTGGTTATGGTTTTAATTCAGTTATTGTACCTATGCAACAATGTATGGTTATTACTCACTGCTAAGACAGATAACAAATTGGGTTTAATTAACTAAATTAACTAGAAAGTAAATTAACAACTAAGAATTAACTAATTAACAAGAATTGAAATTGAATTAAGTCTACAAGAGTAACATGGGATCCTAACTTCATTAAATACTTCGCTTAGATCTGACGCCTTTAATCACTATATGCAATGGTTATGATATCTGATCGGATAACACGAAACAAGTACACGCTACCTGTCAGCATACGTATACCAAACTAAACATACATCCACAAAAGAGATAGAAGATGAATAGACACCAATTATGCTTAGACCCTATATGTCTATAGAATTTGAAAATATAACGGTTGAAGAACAAGTTATCCATAAAGATCACACAGGGCAATATAAGTATTTTCATCTCATACTACGAATCATGTTGATAAACAATCATGAACCTATGCTAGCATGACAAGTTCTAAATCTCAAGATCCACTTTCACTTCACAAGAGATTAACAAATTAGATTTTAGCTACCCATCTAACAATTAAGCACAACCATATGAGGATATCAGATATACATCACACACAGATCTTTAAAGCAATCAAGATACTAAAGCTCCATAAATAAATCCGTTAGAATCCCATGACAACGATTAGTTCATAATCGAACCACTCGTCATCATGGGATCTGATGAAACCATGATAAAAACAAAGTATGAAAACATACAAATAAAACTAAGTAATTGATATGTAATGGTGTATGTTTTTTTTCTGTCCCCCAAGATGTGTATTTATAGCCTCAATTTGCCTCTCCATCAAGCAATTGCCGTTTTAGAGTTGGAATAGGAGTATGGCAATTTCCGTTCTTGAATGAGAATAGAATTGCAAATTCCATGTGTAGATCTGATTCTGGAATGTTCTAGCCGCCCAGAGCAATTACCATACTTATTAGAAGTAGGAATTCTGGCAATTTCCTGTTTAGAATTCAATTCTGGAAATTTCTATTGATTCTGTTTTGAAGGGAAATTCTCTTCAATAATTCTGGACTCCGGACCACCTTAGATGATTGAAAATTCCGTTATCTTCGCGTGGGCAGTTGAATCGTCCAAAACGGACTTGTAGAACTCAAGATATGGTCAAAACAAAATCAGAAATTCTTGCCGATTTTTCACTGACTGCTACTGTTCATACGCGTCCGTTACTGTTCATGCGCGTCCGTTACTGTTCATGTCGCTGATTTTACTGATTTTGCTCTATTTTCTTCGTTTTAACTCCGATTTTCATTCCGTTTCTTCCGGCTCTCTCGCAATTTGATGTACTGTTATTCTTTAAGCTCAAAACCCACCATTTAAGCATGGAAAACATCATCCCACATCCGACTCTTATTCCTGCACAAATTCACTAAAAACACATCAAAAACACCACATACTTGAGTTCAAGTCATAAATTCAAGCCGATACGAAGCATTCCAAGTGGATATAACATCCACTTATCAGCAACCCATGTGGTTCCGATGAGTAGGTATGTTCTACTATTCCTCGTATTTACTTCCTTTCAATGTGGACATTGAATCTTTCAAGTTTGGGGGTAGTTTGAGGGATAAGTAGTGTATTTGTAGTTATTTGCGATTATGTGTTATTGTGTTCATATAGATATTATATTTTGCATATTAGTAGTAATTCATGCATGTATGCGTGTATTATTTATGTTTGTTTCATAGAGGACATTCTGTTATTTTATTTTTATACCATGTGAGTCCATTTTAGTTACATTTTCATGCATGCATTGTTCATGATCCCTTAGGATGAGCCAATTCTGATTGGTAGGTCGATGTCTATTTGAGTGTGGTAATGATGAATAGAGGGTTGATTTATAGTTCTTAAGAAATTGACGTGCATGATTCAGAAACAAAATATTTACACAGTCTCATTAGTTTGCTTTTGGACTAGGTTGAGATCATGCTTGTTTGGTTGTTTTGGATTTAATCACTTGATTATATTTAGAATTTTCGTTATTCCCTTGATGGCGTAGGGACACTTAAGTCTAAGTTTGGAGGAAACCAGGAATTTCATGCTAATTGTAAATATTTGTCAATAATGGCTAGGCGTCAAATGGCTAGTAGCCGGCTCATATTTATATGAGTAGTCTAGGGTTGGAAATGAGAATTCTCATTCTAAATTGCATTGGAAAAAAAAGAAAAAAAAGAAAAAAAAAGTTATTTTAGTTGTTTAAATGCAGAATTAACCAGGGTGAGCTCTTTAATACTCGAGCAATTAAGTTCGCGGGGACTTTATGCCTAGTTACCTAAGGCTTGTATAGTTTTGGATCCACTAACCCAACGCTCACTACATGGGTATCATTGTATAAGCCTTTAGGGGTCTTATCCATTGCACGGTTAAATAAGCATGCTTGTATATTATGTGTCGTAGTTTAGTAATAAAGCATGGATTTCTGTCTAACTTGAATAAGGATGGAGGTGTTCCTAGGTTATGAAGTGTCTACAGTCTATTCTATTCATAAACTTGTGATTGTCTTGGCGAAGAATGAGTATGGTTTTGATCTAGTTTGGGAGTATTTCTGATGAGCATTGCACACACGCGCGTTTCTGTCATTCACTATAGGCCCTCACGAGACCTCACTCGTCCAGTAGGGCTACCTAGGGGTTTAAAGGGCTTGTTGCATATGCCAAATACAACCGTGATCACCTACGGAAGTGGTACTAATTAGTTGTATATAGTTTTAATTGTTTATGCTTGAGGACAAGCATTGGTTTAAGTTTGGGGGTGTGATAAGTGGATTTTATATCCACTTGGAGCATTCCATTTCGGCTTATTGGTGTCTTGGTCTCAAGTTTGTTGTGTTTTTTATGTGTTTCGTTGAGTTGTGCAGAGTTACGAAGTGTCGGATCGGTTTGGCGATTTTTGTGATTTTGGGTGGATTTCAAGAGTAGAATAAAGAATGAAGTTTTCCAAAAATCTTGGGGGAGTTTGAGATCAAGTTTCATGCAAATCTTAAGAGAGTTTTGAGTTCTAGGATCAAAGATGGCATTGCTCGAAGAAAGAATGGGAGAAAACAGCAAAAGAACGACGAAATAACGAAGAAAAAAGCTCTGGACAGCAGTAGATGGGCGCCACGGCCTCAACTTGGCACCACGGCCTCTGCTGAGCAGATTTTAACGGGCGCCACGGCCTCAACTTGGGGCCGCGACCTCGCAAAAATGCTGGAAATTCTTTCCTGTTTTGAATTTATTATGTAATTTAAGGGTTTCCTCATTGGAAAAGACTTCTAAGGCCTATAAAAACACCTTGTATCATTGTAAATCATATCATATACATAGCATAACATAGAATTGCAAGGGAGAAAAGGAGAGAAGGATTCAACGTTTGTGACAAGCAACGAATCTAGATCTACTTCATCTTTTGCATTCTTTTCTTAGGCGTTATTCTGGATTCTAGATTTGTTTTCTTAACTCTTCGTTTTATTAATATTATCACTTCTTTTATTCATATTTTGTTTATTATCATTGTTTCATCAGATCCCATGATGACGAGCGGTTCAATTATGAACTAATCGTTGTCATGGGATTCTAACGGATTTATCTATGTAGTTTAGTAGTTTGTTTGCATTAAAGATTTGTGTGTGGTGAATTCTTGATATCCTTGTATGGTTAATCTTAATGCTTTTTGTGACGCCCCCAGATCCGGGGTCGGAGATCTAGGCGCTCACGGTCCATTTTCCATTAATAATATACCTGTTCTTGCACACAATATATATAACACAGCCATCGACCCCACAATAAACTCACACCACACTCACACACACAGGTTAGAGCCTCAAAACCGTCACACATTGATTAAACAGTAATAAAGTTATCAGAGTTATTACAGACCGAATTAAATAGTATTTATGCTACCAACAACACTTCGATATGAAGCGAAGTTGGCGGCTTGAAAGTTTGTTACGATACACTGCCTTGCACAGGTCATGCTGATAAATAAAACGTACTAACAAAAGCTGCCAACAAATCCGGCTAATGGGGCCTACCGGTGGAATCTCAGGTGGTGGCTCGGGCCTAGTCACCTGCTTTCGAACAGTCTGCCTGGGTCTTGCCATTTCGCTTAGCTGTTGTGTTTGTAAAATTTGAAAACAAGCAATAGTGAGCAACTATAGCTCAGCAAGAAATATATATATAAGATAGGCAATATAACATCCCATATGATTGGCAGTTGATATATTTATTTGTATCAATCAGTTATAAAATCACTTGTCATAGTTGATAAATCTCGAAGGTGCAACAATATGTGCCCTTGTTTTCAAAATAAACTTGCAGTTCTAGATAGTGCATTGAACCAACATCTTTCTCATCAAAATAGAACACTATCAGCAACTTGGCACAAAAGCCTAAGAAGCAGTGTCAAAGCATTTTTCCAAAATGGAGGAATGGGACTTAAAGAAAACACAAAACCTGACAAGGATTGACGATGATCAGTCGCCACATCCAAGTCCAATAATCCGCGGGTCTTCTCTACCGGTAGAAGGATAGACACTACATCCGTAACTATCCCTTGGGTGAAAACTACATCCGTAATCACCCTCGATGAAAACTACATCCGTAATCATCCTTCGACAACACCTGGGCCGGAATAATAAGTGATGGACCGCCTGGCTCACGGCCGCTTACACATCCAGGGAATCGTTCGTCAACGGTTCCCACACCTGCCAGAGTCCCTTTTTCTTTTCTTTTAAAAGTTGATTTTGATTGAAAACAGAGTAGTTGAGGTCCGACATCAGTCGACCGATGATTCTTGAAATCATACAAGAAGCGGAATCTGACCGGGGGTTTTCGAAAATGTTTTGAGTTCAAATGAGTTCGAGTTTGAAGTTTTAAAAAGTATCTTGGATTAACTTATCTTTAAATAATGAACAGTGATTAGTAAATAATGTTTTAAGATTTAATATTAATAATTAATAAAATAATTATTCGATAAAATAAACTTTTAATCCAAGACAGGGTTTCGAGTTTTTACGAAGATATAACAATAGTTGCTTGAATATACGATACCACCCGAATGACCCTTCGGGTTTTCGTACTCTAGATACGATATAATAATATACCGCTCCCCGGTCAATAGTATATACGGACCGCTACGACCTCTATTGCTAGAGTCGTTGTCCGAAGAAAACATTTCAATCTAAGTTCAAGGGGTAAAAGCATACATGTACTTGTTCAATCTCAATTGCATCAATACTTCGATAAACATAGCATTTGATATAATTTGAAAACTACAAACACAACAGTGAAAATCCTTGTATAGGGATAAGTTTTGAAAAGTAAACTTGCCTTGGTTTGGTTGGGGTGGTCGAGCGTGCGGATTCGAACGATCTATACATAAACAATAATCGTTCGTTAGTTCCTTAACAATTTCTCTTTAATTACGGGGTTTTAAGGGGGTACGAAATTAACTTAACGACTTCGTCTTATGACTCCCTAGCCCCACTATAGGTCCATGTCATCACTCGTTTACGCTCGTCACTTACTCGTCTTAATTTAGTTACCACGTTCGAATCATAACCACTAACCCTAGAATCATGTTCCACTAATCGACTTTTTCCATTGCGCAAATTTTACTCTAGCATTTTTATAAAATCCAAAAATTCATATTTTAATCCAATTCCTTTTGGGTGGTCTTCACCACTGTATTACCTACATTCTCAAATTTTTCCATGATCCCAAATATATTTTAAGGTGTTTAAACAAGGTTCACAAGGGGGTCACTTAATGCAGTCCATAGTCCAGAAACAAAATTCACTCCTCCGGCCATAACTAAAAATCCACACATCACCTAGCTATGAACCTTACATTTCCAGAAACTACATTAAATTATCTTTCCAACAATATAAGGTAGGACATCAGGGGACATCATTTGGGGGTTCAAAATCGTTCTACAACACAGATCAAAGTTCCTGGACAAACTCAGCAAGCTCAAACTACTTAGATCAACCATTATTCCTACTTCCATAACTTAATCACCACTTAATACACTTAGATCATGGTTCATAACACTCATGGAGATATATATGTTAACCATAGTCATAAAAGTTACAATCTCAACATCAAAACTCAAGATCCATGCTATCCAATACATATACATCCAAGATAAGTCCTAAAACACATGGATCTACTACCATACTATATGAACAATACATAACCAAGGGGTTTGAGATTTTTATACCTTCTTGAGCTCCTAGAGGCCTTGAACAATCTTTAAACAACTCAAAAACACCTTAGATGGCTTCCTACAACACTTACAATGCAAGATCTAAAGGAAAAACAAACTTGGTTACTATTTACCAAAGCTTGAATAATTTGTAACTTGAAAATGGTTGGATAAAATGGAGTGAAATTGCTATCATACCTTGTATATATGATGTAGATGACCTAGGAATTATGGCAAGATTTATGAGTGATGGAAGTGGGGAGAAGAAGAAATTTTCTTCTTCCTTAGAAGCCTTGGCCGAGAGCAACAAAGGGGGGGGGGGAAGAGAAAAGTTTGTGTTTTGTTTTTGTGTTTGTGTTGGCAAATAATTGATGTTAGGTTATTTAGGTTGGGTGATACATATCACATGTAAGCATAGGTGGTGTACTAGCAAGCATGGGCTCTTGTACTATGTGTCCCCTTTTTTGAAAAAGTAACCAACTAGATACTATTCATCTTCCAATGGCCAACTAACTTGTTTGATTTCTAACCACTTGGTTGCATGGGCTTGCATGCAATACTACTCCTTGTATTATTATTCTTCCACCAATACTTATAATTAACTCTTTAATTCGTATCGTATCTTAATTATTCTCTCGTAATAATATTTCGTCGCATAGAGATTTCCCTTATAATTCCTTAAGTACTTATTGTGTAAATTCCTCGAATGTTCATAATTCCTCGTCATAACTCTTAATAAATCCTTTAATATTCTAACCATTCTCAAATCCCAAGTTTAATAAATATTACTAACAGTAAGACTCTTGCCTTCACAATCCCTCCGTATATCTTACATAATAAATGCAACAACGCAGTTTCTCAGACAATCAATTCTATTAATCAACAGGGATGACTAGAAAGGTTCCATAATGATAATGTCACAAGATATTAAATAAAAGGAAATATTACCAAAAATTAGGGTTCTTACAGCCTCCCCTCCTTAAAAGGATTCCGTCCCGGAATCAGGTTGAAAACAGTTGGGGGTGCCTTTCACGCATCGCGCTCTCTAGTTCCCATGTTGATTCTTCGAGATTCTGATTCCTCCACAAGACTCTCACTAGTTTGACAACCTTGTTCCTCAGCACCTGTTCTTTTCTATCCATGATTTCTATGGGTTGCTCCACATATGTTAAGTCTGGTTGCAGATCCACTTGATCATGTTCTATCACATGTCGGAAGTCGGTATGGTAGGGTCGTAGCATGGACACATGGAACACATTATGCACTTGCTGTAAGCTCGGGGCTAAAGCCAACTCGTAGGCTAACTTCCCAACTCGTTTCAAGATCTCAAAAGGTCCAATAAATCTCGGGCTTAGTTTTCCCTTCTTACCAAATCTCATCAATCCCTTCCACGGCGATACTTTCAACATCACACACTCTCCTACCTCATATTCTTTGTCCTTGCGGGTCTGGTCTGCATACTTCTTCTGTCTGTCTTGGGCCGCTACCAGCCGTCCTCTTATGAGCTCGATAGTTTCTCTTGTCTGTTGGACCAGTTCAGGCCCTAAAATCTTCCGTTCTCCAACTTCTTCCCAACACAAGGGAGACCGACACCTTCATTCGTATAAAGCTTCATATGGGGGCATGCCTATACTCGCATGGTAACTGTTGTTGTAGGAAAATTCGATCAACGGCAAGTGGTCATCCCAGCTTCCCTTAAAATCAATGGCACATACCCTCAACATGTCCTCGATGGTCTGGATGGTTCTTTCGCTCTGTCCGTCTGTTTGGGGATGGTATGCAGTACTCATGTTTAAATTGGTCCCCATACAATCCTGAAAACTCCTCCAGAACCTGGAGTTGAATCTTTGGTCTCTATCTGATACAATGCTCACAGGAACCCCATATCTAACCACAATCTCCTTTAAGTAAATATCTGCCAGCTTGTCGACAGTATATCTCTCGTTGATTGGAAGAAAATGTGCTGACTTGGTCAACCTATCGATAATTACCCAAATAGCATCATGATTAGTCTTGGTCCTTGGTAATCCGACCACAAAGTCCATCGCAATCTGCTCCCATTTCCACTCGGGTATCTCTAAGGGTGGCAACAATCCACTGGGCCTCTGGTGTTCGGCCTTCACTCTTTGACACGTCAAACATTTACTTACCAATTCTGCCACGTCCTTCTTCATATTAGGCCACCAATAGTATTCTCTTAAATCTCTATACATCTTAGTGCCTCCAGGGTGAATTGAGTACCTCGAACTATGAGCCTCTTGCAAAATCTCGTCTTTTAATTCGTGAACGTTCGGGATCCATATCCTAGATGCGTACCTCATAATTCCATTCCCATCCTTTTCACACTTAATTTCCTCGCCAGTCAAAATTTTCTCCATCGAATTCTTTTCTTCTTCTATCTTCTTTTCCTGGCATAACTTAATCTTCTCCAATAACGGTGGTTGGACTTTTATTTCCATTAGACTCTCTTGTCCAATTCCTGGTAGCCTCACTTCAATCTCCAGTTTCTCAAGGTCCTTGATCAATTCGTCCACTGACGTTATCATCTTAAGCTTCTCCTTTCGGCTAAGTGCATCGGCCACCACGTTGGCCTTCCCTGGGTGATAATGAATCTCACAATCATAATCTTTGATTAGCTCTAGCCATCTCCTCTGCCTCATGTTTAACTCTTTCTGAGTGAATATGTACTTTAAGCTCTTGTGATCCGTGTAGATTTCACACTTTTCTCCGTAAAGATAATGTCTCCAGATCTTCAAAGCAAAAACTATTGCTGCTAATTCCAAATCATGGGTGGGGTATCTTATCTCATATTCCTTAAGTTGTCTGGATGCATACGCAATGACCTTACCGTGCTGCATAAGCACACACCCTAAACCTTTATGGGATGCGTCGCTATAAATCACAAAATCTCCCTTATCATCAGGTAGGGCTAGTACTGGTGCTGTCACCAACCTCTTTTTCTACTCTTGAAAGCTCTCTTCGCATTTTTCAGTCCACACAAACTTCTCGGTCTTGCGAGTTAGTCGGGTCAAAAGGGCTACTATCTTTGCAAAGTCTTGGACGAATCTCCTATAGTAGCCAGCCAGTCCTATGAAACTTCTCACCTCTGTCGGAGTGGTTGGTCTCTCCCAATTTGATACAGCCTCTATTTTGGCTGGGTCCACTAGAATGCCTTGTTCGCTAATCACATGCCCTAAAAACTGAACTTCCTTCAACCAAAATTCGCACTTCGAGAACTTAGCGTACAGCTCTTCTTCTCTCAATGCTCCCAATACAATCCTCAAGTGCTCTGTATGTTCCTCCTTCGTCTTAGAATAAATCAAGATATCATCGATGAAGACTATAACACACTTGTTCAAGTATTTCTTGAAGACTCGATTCATTAAGTCCATGAAAGCTGCAGGGGCATTCGTTAGCCCAAATGACATCACTAGGAACTCATAGTGTCCATACCGGGTGCGAAAGGCCGTCTTTGGTATATCTTCTGGTTTGATCTTTAACTGGTGGTACCCGGTCCACAAATCAATCTTAGAGAAATAAACTGCATCTTTCAATTGGTCAAATAGGTCATCTATCCTGGGAAAGGGATACTTATTCTTGATAGTCACCTTGTTCAACTCCCTGTAGTCTATACATAATCTCATGCTGCCGTCCTTCTTTTTCATGAACAACACCGGGGCTCCCCACGGTGACACACTAGGTCTTATCATCCCTTTATCCAACAACTCTTGTAACTGAGTGGCCAGCTCTTTCATCTCCACTGGGGCTAGCCGATATGGGGCTTTTGAAATTGGGGCCGTACCCGGAACTAAGTCTATAGCGAACTCGATGTCTCTATCAGGTGGTAGTCCGGGGAGATCGTCCGGAAATACGTCCGCGAACTCATTAACGACAGGGATTTCCTGCAGGTTCGGTGCCCCCTTCTTGGTATCCTTCACATAGGCTAAATAGGCTTCGCATCCTTTACGTAACAACTTCTTAGCTTGAATCATAGTCAGGAACTTTTGGTTTTGCCGTTTCCCACTAAACACTACTTCCTCGTCCCCTGGCAGTCTCAAACTTACTTTATTCTTTACGCAATCAATCTGGGCTCCGTGGGTTGTTAACCAATCCATACCTACTATTACGTCAAACTCCCCTAGTTTAAAAGGTATTAAATCTACCCGAAAGTGTCGCCCTTCTATTTCTAAGTCACAACCTGGACATACTTGGCTAACGGGAATAATTTTATGATTAGCTATCTCTATTTGCAATCTGTCTTTCAATGGTTCAGTCTTAAAGCCTAACCGACATACAAAATCTAGAGATATGAAAGACTTGGTAGCTCCCGAATCAAATAAAACATTTGCTTTAACTGAGTTGAGTAATAGGGTACCTGCAATCACATCCGTGTTCCCCACGGCATCCTGCACCGTCATGTTAAAAGCTCTTGTAGTAGGGGCCTTGTTAGAAGCAGTTCCACTCACTCTCGATGCAGCTGGCCCAGAGGACATACATTCCCTCATTCGGTGCCCTGGTTTCCCACACTTGAAGCAATTACCTCCGACACTCGGGTTGTTACTAGTTCCGCGACAGGCGTTAGCATAATGCCTTGTCAGCCCACACTTGAAGCATTTCACATCTTGCAGGTTACACACGCCCGCATGTTTCCTTCCACATTTGTTGCATTCTGGGGGTTGGGCTAGGGATGGGGTAGAGTAAGACGATCCCTGTGGTCGGCCGCCCTGGCCTACACTCCAACTTTCAGCTCTCTTGGTTCCAAAGTTCCCGCTGGGTTGGGACATCGTTCCTCGCTTAAATTTGCTCGGAAAGCTCCCACCAGCAGAGTTTCCCTTTCGGCTATCCAACTTCCTCTTCTTTCCTTCTCTCTCCTTCTGCATTTGTTCACTTCCAGCCTCAACAATTGACGCTTTCTGTACCAGGGTGGCATTGTCTGTCAGCTCAAGAACCGCCACACGATTCTGAATCCATTGTTTTAGCCCTAATTGAAATCTTCAGGCCCTCTTTGCCTTAGAGTTCACATACTCCGGCACAAACCTTGACAACTCAGTAAATTTGGCCTCATACTCGGCCACTGTCATGTTTCCTTGCTTCAGCTCCAAAAACTTCAGCTCCATTTGTGTCTCCATGAATCTAGGAAAGTACTTCTCCAAGAACAGCTCGCTAAATCTCTCCCAGGTTACCACACCTCTTCCTTCCAAATTCTTCTTGGCTTCCCACCAATAGTTCGCCTCACCCTTCAGAAGGTAAGTGGCGAAAACAGTCTTCTGCTCCTCAACGACACCTAGTATCTCGAAAGATTTTTCCATTTCCTTCAGCCAGGCCCTTGCCTCGACAGGGTCAGCAGTTCCTTTAAATTCTGGGGGTTTCAGGGATTTGAAGTTTCGGAAAGCATTAGCATTAGCATTCTGGGGTGGTTGCTGAACTGGGGGACGGTCCAAGTTCTGCCTAAGTAACTCCATGAACTGTTCCATAGGGCCTCCCCTAGGATGTTCTACCTCTCGGGTATCATCACCAGCTTCTTCTTCTTCATACTCAGAGTCATCAAACAGGTTATGATCGTTGCCCTCATTCTCACTCAGGTTGACATTCTCCCCTTCACGGTTCTGGTGGCCTCCGGCTCCATGGTGGCTACCCTGGCCCTCAGAACTAATCGGGTGGGCTCGAGTGTTCATTCTTCTGGGTGGCATGATTCTGATAATAAAACAAGAAAGGGGTTAGGGTTTTCCAATTACCTGACAGCGTTTGCACGGCCAGGAGCGTATCGTTCCTCCTCATAAGGGTGGAAGTTGCAAAAGTTTTAATAATCCGATGTTGGAGATAAAATGTCAAACATTTTTGGGGAAAAAATCCCTTTGGGATGCGAAAACATTTACAAGAGTTTTCAAAATTTCGAAACCTCAAAATTTTTTTTTTTTCAAAATTTCAAAACATTTTTTTTTTTGAAAAAAATTTATTTTTAATGATTGTAGGAACATTTTTGGAAATTGTAGAAAACAATTTGAAATCACATATCGTAATTTGAAACAGTATGGTTGTATTTGTGGCTTGTAGCAATTGTATAATCACAGTTGTATATCAAGACAGTAAAGCATGGCATCGGAAAGTAAAGCAGTTGAGGCAATATTAAGGAAACTGAAACTAAATAAGTACGGTACAAGGGTTATCACAAGTTTGGATGTTAGAGCCAAATACATAGTTCCGATGTCAAAGTCTAGCAAAAGTGGAACATATACGAATACATCATCCGAATAGTCAGGCTACACAAAAGTAGGGCTACATCCATACATACTACTCGAAGTCACATCTACATATCTGTAGGTCAGTCTACTCATCCACTGGTCAGAAAGGATACCACTGCACAAGTCAACTATCCCGCAAAATCGACACACTAATGTCATCTGAACCTAGGAGACTGAGCTATCAGTAACACATCACGGGGCCGTGCCGCGACGGAGCAAGGTCCTCACTCGGGTAAATGCACGACGCACAACACGCCTAGCATCCCTAGCCTGGATCACTCCGCCCCCGCGGATCCCTAAACCAAGAATCCTATCGCGACTCCTCATCTCAATCCGGTGGAGTCGAGCCCTAGTCCTCCTAGCAACAGTGGTCCTCATCTCAGCCTGGATCCTCAAGCGCGCCTCGCGCTCCTCCACTAGTGCCCGCCTCGCCTCGTTAAGTCGGGCCTCTGCAGATAGTAAGTCTCGGGTCAGGAACTGTACCACGTAAGCATGCTCAGTACCCGACACTGGGGGTAGGTCCGCCGGTGGAGGTGGTATGACAGGAACAGGAGTAGGTGCAGCAGCAGCAGCAGGAGCAGGAGCAGTAGCAGGGGTAGGGTCAAGCTCCTCCTCGCCAGAAGTGTCATCCTCAGAGTCACGATCCGATGAAACAGGGCTAGATGTCTGTGGAGAAGGTGGTGGTGACACAACACGACCCTCGCCGGATCTCACACTCTCCTCATTAGTAGCTACAGGAGATGGGGTAACAGGCTCTGGCTCGGGCTCAGGCTCAAAGGGCTCCTCAACGGGATCCTCATCATCAGTACTATCTATCACTGTAATCCAGGGGCCAAGCTCGGAGTCAGCACCCATATCCTCCTCAGGATCCTCGGTCTCTCGCATCAGGGCCTCGTCATGCTCTCTCTCGAAAGCCTCAGGGTCTGGTATCTCCTCCATCTACACAAGGGAAATAAGGTGGGTCACTAACCATAAAAGAAGGGTTTAGGAGTAGTTCCCTCACGGGCCTTAAAGTCAGGGCTATATCCGATAACCCGACTACAAACTCGATTAGAGTTCTAAGTATTATTAAAGTTGTTATTAAGGTTATCGTTATTGTTATTATTATTAGGGTTGCTTTCTTAAATTACTATCGTTTCTGAGAACTGTAACCTCGCTCTGATACCATTTCTGTGACGCCCCCAGATTCGGGGTCGGAGATCTAGGCGCTCACGGTCCATTTTCCATTAATAACATACCTGTTCTTGCACACAATATATATAACACAGCCATCGACCCCACAATAAACTCACACACACAGGTTATAGCCTCAGAAACATCACACATTGATTAAACAGTAATAAAGTTATCAGAGTTATTACAGACCGAATTAAATAGTATTTATGCTACCAACAACACTTCGATATGAAGCGAAGTTGGCGGCTTGAAAGTTTGTTACGATACACTGCCTTGCACAGGTCATGCTGATAAATAAAACGTACTAACAAAAGCTACCAACCAATCCGGCTAATGGGGCCTACCGGTGGAATCTCAAGTGGTGGCTCGGGCCTAGTCACCTGCTTTCGAACAGTCTGCCTGGGTCTTGCCATTTCGCTTAGCTGTTGTGTTTGTAAAATTTGAAAACAAGCAAGATTGAGCAACTATAGCTCAGCAAGAAATATATATATAAGATAGGCAATATAACATCCCATATGATTGGCAGTTGATATATTTGTTTGTATCAATCAGTTATAAAATCACTTGTCATAGTTGATAAATCTCGAAGGTGCAACAATATGTGCCCTTGTTTTCAAAATAAACTTGCAGTTCTAGATACTGCATTGAACCAACATCTTTCTCATCAAAATAGAACACTATCAGCAACTTGGCACAAAAGCCTAAGAAGCAGTGTCAAAGCATTTTTCCAAAATGGAGGAATGGGACTTAAAGAAAACACAAAACCTGACAAGGATTGACGATGATCAGTCGCCACATCCAAGTCCAATAATCCGCGGGTCTTCTCTACCGGTAGAAGGATAGAAACTACATCCGTAACTATCCCTTGGGTGAAAACTACATCCGTAATCACCCTCGATGAAAACTACATCCGTAATCATCCTTCGGCAACACCTGGGCCGGAATAATAAGTGATGGACCGCCTGGCTCACGGCCGCTTACACATCCCGGGAATCGTTCGTCAACGGTTCCCACACCTGCCAGAGTTCCTTTTTCTTTTCTTTTAAAACTTGATTTTGATTGAAAACAGAGTGGTTGAGGTCCGACATCAGTCGACCGATGATTCTTGAAATCATACAAGAAGCGGAATCTCACCGGGGGTTTTCGAAAATGTTATGAGTTCAAATGAGTTCGAGTTTGAAGTTTTAAAAAGTATCTTGGATTAACTTATCTTTAAATAATGAACAGTGATTAGTAAATAATGTTTTAAGATTTAATATTAATAATTAATAAAATAATTATTCGATAAAATAAACTTTTAATCAAAGATAGGGTTTCGAGTATTTACGAAGATATAACAATAGTTACTTGAATATACGATACCACCCGAATGACCCTTCGGGTTTTCGTACTCTAGATACGATATAATAATATGCCGCTCCCCGGTCAATAGTATATACGGACCGCTACGACCTCTATTGCTAGAGTCGTTGTCCGAAGAAAACATTTCAATCTAAGTTCAAGGGGTAAAAGCATACATGTACTTGTTCAATCTCAATCGCATCAATACTTCGATAAACATAGCATTTGATATAATTTGAAAACTACAAACACAACAGTGAAAATACTTGTATAGGGATAAGTTTTGAAAAGTAAACTTGCCTTGGTTTGGTTGGGGTGGTCGAGCGTGCGGATTCGAACGATCTATACATAAACAATAATCGTTCGTTAGTACCTTAACAATTTCTCTTTAATTACGGGGTTTTAAGGGGGTACGAAATTAACTTAACGACTTCGTCTTATGACTCCCTAGCCCCACTATAGGTCCATGTCATCACTCGTTTACGCTCGTCACTTACTCGTCTTAATTTAGTTACCACGTTCGAATCATAACCACTAACCCTAGAATTATGTTCCACTAATCGACTTTTTCCATTGCGCAAATTTTACTCTAGCATTTTTATAAAATCCAAAAATTCATATTTTAATCCAATTCCTTTTGGGTGGTCTTCACCACTGCATTACCTACATTCTCAAATTTTTCCATGATCCCAAATATATTTTAAGGTGTTTAAACAAGGTTCACAAGGGGGTCACTTAATGCAGTCCATAGTCCAGAAACAAAATTCACCCCTCCGGCCATAACTAAAAATCCACAAATCACCTAGCTATGAACCATACATTTCCAGAAACTAAATTCAATTATCTTTCCAACAATATAAGGTAGGACATCAGGGGACATTATTTGGGGGTTCAAAATCGTGCTACAACACAGATCAAAGTTCCTGGACAAACTCAGCAAGCTCAAACTACTTAGATCAACCATTATTCCTACTTCCATAACATAATCACCACTTAATACACTTAGATCATGGTTCATAACACTCATGGAGATATATATGTTAACCATAGTCATAAAAGTTACAATCTCAACATCAAAACTCAAGATCCATGCTATCCAATACATATACATCCAAGATAAGTCCTAAAACACATGGATCTACTACCATACTATATGAACAATACATAACCAAGGGGTTTGAGATTTTTATACCTTCTTGAGCTCCTAGAGGCCTTGAACAATCTTTACACAACTCAAAAACACCTTAGATGGCCTCCTACAACACTTACAATGCAAGATCTAAAGGAAAAACAAACTTGGTTACTATTTACCAAACCTTGAATAATTTGTAACTTGAAAATGGTTGGATAAAATGGAGTGAAATTGCTATCATACCTTGTATATATGATGTAGATGACCTAGGAATTATGGAAAGATTTATGAGTGATGGAAGAGGGGAGAAGAAGAAATTTTCTTCTTCCTTGGAAGCCTTGGCCGAGAGAAACAAAGGGGGGGGGAAGAGAAAAGTTTGTGTTTTGTTTTTGTGTTTGTGTTGGCAAATAATTGATGTTAGGTTATTTAGGTTGGGTGATACATATCACATGTAAGCATAGGTGGTGTACTAGCAAGCATGGGCTCTTGTACTATGTGTCCCCTTTTTTGAAAAAGTAACCAACTAGTTACTATTCATCTTCCAATGGCCAACTAACTTGTTTGATTTCTAACCACTTGGTTGCATGGGCTTGCATGCAATACTACTCCTTGTATTATTATTCTTCCACCAATACTTATAATTAACTCTTTAATTCGTATCGTATCTTAATTATTCTCTCGTAATAATATTTCGTCGCATAGAGATTTCCCTTATAATTCCTTAAGTACTTATTGTGTAAATTCCTCGAATGTTCATAATTCCTCGTCATAACTCTTAATAAATCCTTTAATATTCTAACCATTCTCAAATCCCAAGTTTAATAAATATTACTAACAGGAAGACTCTTGCCTTCACAATCCCTCTGTATATCTTTCATAATAAATGCAACAACGCAGTTTCTCAGACAATCAATTCTATTAATCAACAGGGATGACTAGAAAGGTTCCATAATGATAATGTCACAAGATATTAAATAAAAGGAAATATTACCAAAAATTAGGGTTCTTACACTTTTAGATGCGTAGCTAACATCTAAATTGAATTGTTAATCTCTTGCGAAACGAGAGTGGATCTTGAGATTTAGAACTTGCCATGCTAGCATAGGATAGGTTGATGTTTTAACATCATGATTTGTGGCATAATTAGAGATAACTATGCTGCCCTATGTGATCTATATCGATAACTTGTGCTTCAACTGTTATGTTTTAAAATTCTATAGAGATATAGGGTCTAAGCATAATTGGTGTCTATTCATCTTCTATCTCTTTTGTGGATGTATGTTTAGTTTGGTATTCGTATACTGAGAAGTAACGTATACTTGTTTAGTGTTGTCTGATCAGATATCATAACCATCACATGCATTGATTAAAGGCATCAACTCTAAGCGAAGTAGATAATGAAGTTAGGATCCCATGTTTATTCTCATATAAGTAATTCGTCCTTAATTCTCATTAGTTAATTAATTATTAGTTAATTCTAGTTAATCAAACCCAATCTTGTTATTTGTCTTAGCAGTGAGTAATAATCATACATTGTTGCATAGGTACATTAACTGATTTAAAACCTAAGATCTCTGTGGGAACGAACTTGACTTATTCATATATTACTTGTGACCACGTACGCTTGCGTGAATTAGTGCAAACACAATGCCTTCTCTTTGAGAAAAAATCCTTTGCGACTAGACGCGCTTTAAATCTTTCAATATTGCCCTTTGAATCCTTTTTGATTTTAAATATCCATATACACCAATCGGTTTTACACCTTCTATAACGCCCTAGAAAATTTCGTATTTTATAAATATTTATTTAATATAAATTATGGATATTATTATGTGATTATTGTTGTAAGGTGGAATATATGTGAAGTTGTGTTTTTGTGTTTATGTGATGATTTGTGTAAGCTGTGAAGGTTGGTGTATTTTTATTTGTATTTTTTAGGGTTTAAATATATTTAAATCGTGCATTTTTGACCCTCTGACAATTTTATAAAATTATTGGAGTGATTGAAAATTATGAAATCTTTTTTAATATTGTCTTTATATATTTATTGAGTTTCTAAAATTGTTGGGTGGATTAATTTGGGTATTGTGGTATTTTAAAATGAATTTAAGAATTTTATTGTATTTAAAGGATCAAAATTTGTAAAATTCATATTTAATTCATTTTTGATCCGAAAAATATTTTAAAAATATGTGTGTGTTCGTAATTTTATATTCTTTATTTTAAAAATGAAAATTTAAATTTTCCGAATATTTTATTTGATTTCGATTTATAAGAATCGTTTAGTAGTTTTATAAGCGAATCAGTAATGTTTTATTCGGGCCGAAAAGAATTAGTAGTATGAGTATAGATAAGGATTTGGGGAAGAAATTAGGGTTTGGGGGATTAATTGAATTGGGGGTTCTTGATTGGGAATCAGTCGCTTATTACATATATATATACATGTATGTGTGTACATGTAAGAGGTGTGTGCAGTGTAGTGAAAAAGGGGGGGGTCGAGTTTGTACAGTGAAGGGGGACACCCACCGCGCACGGCAGCGGCCTAGAGACAATGTAATTCTAGGATAGACTATTTTGTTATTCAGTGATTATGTTATATCGATTATTCAACAATAAATTTATTATGTCTTTATTTACTGCGATATAAATATTAGAACAATAAATGTCCTTGGAATATGTAACATGTATTCTATATCTTTAAGTATGTGACTTAAAAATGAGATTATAAGAATAGTGTTAATATTCCTAAATATCCCTAATCGGGCATTATTAATATGGGACAATTATAATGCATAAAGATTAGTATGTTTGTTGACTGATGACCACATCTCATTGGTCATAGGTATAGTGATACTGAAGTCAAGAATATAGGTGCATGTAATATTCTACATGGCACTGGATTGACCCACAGTGAGTTTCTACATGTTGATAATGTCATTAGAAAGACTCACAGTGATAATGGTGTAATGATCCTTAGACTTGAGATCATTATATTTCTATACGAGGATTAATATACTTTGACTACATTAAAAGTTACCTTTGACCGGGTGATGATAAAAATGTACATCGGGTATATTATGAGACGTATGAGAAATATGAATGATAGATAGAGGATTTAACCCTCCTATTCTTAGGAGAGATATTATTGGCCTCTTGATTGAGTGAGACTATGAAAATGCATGGCCATGCTCAAATATTGATTTGTTTTTAATAGTCTACTCATTGATCAAGGAAACCCGGATTAAACATTGATGAGGATGACTAATTACATGCCTCGAGTTTAATCTATAATATATGGTTAAAGGGATTATATTACACGGAAACATTAATCACGAAAGGTTTAATTGGATCACCAATTATTATTACTTGGGTAGCAATGATGTATTACTAGATGCCGCTCATTGTTTATAATTTTATTATTGGATATTAAAATTATTGCCAACGTAATAATAACCTAAAGGGTTACACAATAAGAACGTTTAAAAGGAGTTTTAATTTAAATTTTGAATTTAAATTAATTAATGATAAAATTCGAAATTGGTTATTTAATTAATTAAGTTGGACTTAGTTAATTAGATTTCGAATTTAAATCATTAAAACCCAAATCAGTTTGGTTTTATTAGAAGCCCAAACCGATTCAGGTTAAGCTCAGCTCATTCTCTCTTATAAATACATAGAGATGTATTGGTTTAGGGTGAGACTTTGCCAAAATCGTTTTTAGCAAAAATCCTAGCAGCTCTACATCAAGAGAGGCTAGAGACAGAGATCGAGATAGAGGGCAGATTACGGCTAGTACCAACTCCGGAGATTGCGGAGACAATCGTGCGTTCGTGTGGACTGATTAGCGAAGCAGATCTCACGAAGAGGGCTGTGTGGTGATCGTTCTTGGACCTCCATCTGTCAACCGAATCGGAAAGCTTTTATAAGGTACAGATTCTGTTCTCCATAATCAGCATGTCTTATACACGGATCCTAGGGTTAGGTTTCAGTTTTATAAGGGCTGTGTGCTTGTTGCCCCGAAACCTTTCAATGGCATCAGAGCTACGTGTATAAGAGGTTGATTTGGTTACGTGTTTACTGTATTTTACGAGTATGCATGTTTGATGAATCTGCCATGATACAGTTATGTTATATGAGTGATATAATGAATCTGTATAATCTGATATGATGATGCTAGCATGTTTAGAATCTGCCATGTCTCATATGTATGCGATCTGTTATGATATGTATGCTGTTTGGTTTGTATGATGATATAAACTGTCGGACGGATGCAAACGGATACGATCTGTTTACTGGGATTAGGGTTACGTGTATGCTGATACATGTTTTTGGTAACTGGAATTAAGGTCGCATGTATATTGATATATGCTTCTGGAATTGTATTCTGATACATGATTTTCATGTATTTTGATACGTGATTTTGCAAAAATTTCCGCCATCGAGGGTCGATCTGCGTGTTTAGGGCTTGTGACAAATTTGGGCTTGTGAGATATGCTTTATTCATGTGATATATTATGATATGATAATATGATTGATGATGTTCTTAAGTGTTAATTGAGCATGGTGATTGGTTATGGCCTTGAGACCCATAGGTTAGTGGTTTTTATTATTATGGTTTGGTTTTATAAATACGACTTGCATGTCGTTTTCTTGGTGGTTTGTAATTGTTCATCTTGAGTGTAACTCGAGTTCTTATGTAAGTACATTAGTATAGTTATGTTTTATATTCTATGTAATAAGAAGATCATTGGAAGCTTGCAACGAAGGATCAATGGAGATGAAGGTTAATGACACAAAGAAGACATGTATTTATGAAGACCAACTATGTAATAATTTAGTTTTATAAACCACCATAGATTGACCTAGATTTTTCCATTAGCTTGGAAAGATCATATAGGATTGGGCCATAACCAAGCACGATTTTACATTCATGCACTTTACATATGATGATATGTATGCGTAGTGATAGATATGCATGCTTAATTAGATTAAGTAGAATGTATGTATGTATTAGATACATCACCCATGCCATGCCTGCTTAAATAAGATAAAATCTGTAACGACTCGAGATTTTAAAATTTACTATAACGACTATGAGATTTCTTTGTTTATGAAACACGGAATTAAATACGAATTTTCAATTATTTGCATATGGGGAGATTTTGTCAAAAACGGGTCATACCTGTAAGGAAGTTGGATATTAAGTGAGGCCGCTTGTGACTCCTCCAACAACCTGGAAATCAAACCATTGGTGAATATTGATTTGAAGTATTTAATTCAAGGAAAAATTGGGAATCTCTTTATGATGGGATCATGGTCGTTTTAAACAAACCCCTAACAAAATATTAAGTTTAAGATGCCTTCCAAATGGGAAACACTCGTCAAGACCTAGATCGACAAAGGGTAGGTGCGCCAAAGCGGAGTACCCTCGTTTATCGTGGTAAGGCGCGATCGAGTAAGTTAGTGATACTCAAATGTTAGACCTTAGGGTTCGACTTAACTAAGTGACCACAATAGGATTGTGAACTTAGAGGCATAGAGTTTGGTAAGATTTCTTGGATGAATAGGAACAAATGCTGTTATGTGAACAAATGTTGTTCTACCAAACTATCCAAGAGTTATATATGATATAATTGACAAATGTTGTCTACCTAAATAATCATTTTAAGGAGAAAAGCCAAAGCTGACCTTAAAAGGAATGAAATATGGATCTTGGCTCACTAGAAAGGTTTAGAGATACTTTTCCGAATTGATAGGTAGGGCTATTAATTTGATAAAAATAGTGGGAGATATATATATATTATGAATATATATGAATAATCACTTGAACATAATTTAACAATTCTGTAGACTAATTATTTTATTCATTTTAACATTGTAGATATTCGAAATGGCAAACAACACAAACAACACTTTCTCTGTGCGATAAGTCCTTGAGAAGGACAAGCTGACAGGATCAAACTTCCTTGACTGGTCTAGGAATTTGAGAATTGTTCTCATGCAGGAAAAGAAATCTTATGTGATTGATATTCCTCCACCGGCAGCCCCTGCTGCCAATGCCACTGTTGCTCAGCGAAATGCTTATCAGAAGCATATTGATGATGCGACGGATGTGGCTTGTCTTATTCTTGCCACTATGGATGCTGAGCTTCAGAAGCAGCATTTTGATATGAATGCTTATACTATGTTAGAACATCTTTCGACGATGTTTCAATCACAGGCTCGTGTGGAAAAGTTCAACACGAGCAAGGCACTCTTCTCGTGCAAGCAGGGCAACAGACCAATTGGACCACATGTTCTAAAGATGATAGGGTATTGTGATTACCTTGCTCGTTTGGGTTTCCCGCTTCAGCGAGAGGCTCAAGTCGATATAATCTTGCAATCTTTGAACAACGACTATACTCAGTTCATTATGACTTTTAATATGACTGAGCAAGATAAGACTCCTATGGAATTATTGGCCATGCTAAGGACCATTGAAGCAAAGGTGCTAAAGGAAAGGGGAAATGGAAGGGCAAGAAAAAGGTTGCATCAAATGCTCTTGCAACTTCCAAGCCCTCTTTCAAAAAGGCTGGAAAGTCGAAGGGAGATGTCGCGAAGGCTGACAAGGGTGATTGTCACTACTGCAAGAAGCCGGGTCATTGGAAGAGAAACTGTCCAGATTACTTGGATGGTCTGAAGAAACTGAAGGCTGTTCAGATTTCTGATTCAGGTATTTATGTTATAGAAGTCAATTTAACTACTTCTACATCATGGGTATTAGATACTGGATGTGGTTCTCACATTTGTATTAATGTGCAGGAACTTCGAAGTAGTAGAGCATTGGCGAAGGGAGAAGTTGACCTACGCGTTGGCAATGGAGCAAAGGTTGCTGCTTTAGCTGTAGGGACTTATCATTTATCGTTGCCCACAGGGCTCATTTTAGAACTTGAGAACTGTTTTTAAGTGCCTGCGATTTGCAGAAACATTATTTCCGTTTCTTGTTTGGACAAGATTGGTTTTTCTTTCTTAATTCAGAACAATAGTTGTTCCTTTTCATTGAATAATGTTACCTATGGGGTTGCACGTTTGTTTAATGGTTTATATGTTCTTGATCTTGATACTCCTGTCTATAACATAAATAACGAACGTCTTAAAACAAATGACTCAAATCATACATACCTCTGGCACTGTCGTTTAGACCATATAAATGAGAATCGCATTTCCAAGTTACATAAGGATGGATACTTAGACAAGTTTGATTTCTAATCATACGAGGAATGTGAACCATGTCTCATTGGCAAAATGACTAAAGCTCCTTTTACCGGACAAGGTGAGAGGGCCACCAAACGATTGGAACTGATACATAGTGATGTATGTGGTCCAATGCGTACGATGGCAAGAGGTGGCTATTACTATTTCATAACCTTTACTGATGATTTTAGTAGATACGGATATGTGTATCTTTTAAAGAAAAAATCCGAATCGTTTGAAAAATTCAAAGAGTATAAGGCTGAAGTAGAGAAGCAAAAGAGCGAAAGTATTAAAACTCTACGATCTGATCGTTGGGGAGAATACTTAAGCTTAGAATTTAAGAATTTCTTAAAGGAGTGTGGTATCGTATCACAACTCACTCCTCCTGGAACACCACAATGGAATGGGGTGTTTGAAAGGAGAAATCGTACCTTGTTGGACATGGTGCGATTGATGATGAGTCATGCGGATCTTCCAATTAGTTTCTGGGGTTATGCCCTAGAGACGGCTGCACAAACACTAAACCGAGTTCTTTCAAAATCGGTTCAAAAGACACCATATGAGTTATGGACTGAAAAACGTAATAGCGTTTCATTTATGAAAGTTTGGGGATGTGAAGCGTTTGTGAAACGTTTGATCTCTGATAAGCTAGGACCGAAATCAGACAAATGTAATTTTGTAGGATACCCGTTGGAAACTAAATGGTATTATTTCTATAAACCTTCTGAGAACAAAGTGTTTATTGCTCGAACGGCTGTATTTCTAGAGAGAGAACTGCTTTCTAAGAAAAA
This sequence comes from Saposhnikovia divaricata, assembly GCA_036435485.1. Taxonomy (NCBI): domain Eukaryota; kingdom Viridiplantae; phylum Streptophyta; class Magnoliopsida; order Apiales; family Apiaceae; genus Saposhnikovia; species Saposhnikovia divaricata. The sequence goes on along the minus strand of CM071594.1, from coordinate 169,212,567 downwards.
TAGTGGGAGGACAATAGATCTCGACGAGGATCGAGAACTACAAGATATTGTTGAACCAGAGTTGGAACACGAGCAGAATGAGACTCAAGATGTTGAGAACAATACTGCTCAAGAAACACAGGTCGTTCGTAGATCAAGTAGGATTCGCCATGAGCCAGAGAGATATTATGGATTTCTCCTGACTCAAGGTGGCGATGTGATGCTTGTAGATAATGATGAGCCTCTCACCTACAAGGATGCTATGAATAGTCTAGATTCTGAGAGATGGCTGGAAGCCATGAAATCTGAGATGGATTCCATGTATGAAAACAAAGTATGGACTTTGGTTGCACCACCTGATGGGGTTAAACCCATAGAGTGCAAGTGGGTTTTCAAGAAGAAAATTGACATGGATGGAAATTTACAGACCTACAAAGCAAGACTGGTGGCGAAAGGTTTCAAGCAAATTCATGGTATTGACTATGATGAAACTTTCTCACCGGTAGCTATGGTCAATTCCATCAGGATTTTGCTTGCGATAGAGGCTTATTATGACTATGAAATCTGGCAAATGGATGTCAAGACTGCTTTCTTAAATGGAAGCTTAGAAGAGGATGTGTACATGACACAACCTGAGGGTTTTGTCGATCCAAAGTTTGCTAGAATGGTTTGTAAGTTGCTACGATCTATTTATGGATTGAAGCAGGCCTCAAGGAGGTGGAACATCCGTTTTGATGAAACAGTCAAAGATTTTGGTTTCATACAAAATGAGGATGAACCATGTGTTTACAAGAAGGTTAGTGGGAGCCATGTGGCATTCCTAGTATTATATGTGGATGACATATTACTAATAAGGAATGACATTCCTTCTCTACAGGCTGTGAAGACTTGGTTGGGAAAAAGTTTCTCGATGAAAGACTTAGGCGATGCTACCTATATCTTAGGGATCAGGATCTATAGAGATAGATCTAAAAGATTAATCGGCCTAAGTCAGAGTACATACATTGAAAAAGTATTGCATTGTTTTGGAATGCAAGAGGCAAAGAGGGGCTTTTTCCCGGTGTCTCATGGGATAGTGATCTCAAAGGAAAACTGTCCTAAATCATCAGATGATAAGGACCGTATGAGTAAAGTACCATATGCTTCGGCAATTGGTTCTGTAATGTATGTGATGATATGTACTCGTCCTGATGTCTCGTATGCTTTAAGCATGACGAGCAAGTACCAGTCTAATCCAGGTGAGGGTCACTGGACAGCTGTGAAGAATATTCTTAAGTACCTTAAACGGACTAAAGATTCGTTCTTGATATACGGAGGAAATTAGGGTTTGGGGGATTAATTGAATTGGGGGTTCTTGATTGGGAATCAGTCTCTTATTACATATATATATATATATATATATATATATACATGTATGTGTGTACATGTAAGAGGTGTGTGTAGTGTAGTGAAAAAGGGGGGGTCGAGTTTGTGCAGTGAAGGGGGACACCCACTGCGCGCGGCAGCGGCCTAGAGACAATGTAATTCTAGGATAGAATATTTTGTTATTCAGTGATTATGTTATATCGATTATTCAACAATAAATTTATTATGTCTTTATTTACTGCGATATAAATATTAGAACAATAAATGTCCTTGGAATATGTAACATGTATTCTATATCTTTAAATATGTGATTTAAAAATGAGATTATAAGAATAGTGTTAATATTCCTAAATATCGCTAATCGAGCATTATTAATATGGGACAATTATAATGCATAAAGATTAGTATGTTTGTTGACTGATGACCACATCTCATTGGTCATAGGTATAGTGATACTAAAGTCAAGAATATAGGTGCATGTAATATTCTACATGGCACTGGATTGACCCACAGTGAGTTTCTACATGTTGATAATGTCATTAGAAAGACTCACAGTGATAATGGTGTAATGATCCTTAGACTTGAGATCATTATATTTCTATACGAGGATTAATATACTTTGACTACATTAAAAGTTACCTTTGACCGGGTGATGATAAAAATGTACATCGGGTATATTATGAGACGTATGAGAAATATGAATGATAGATAAAGGATTTAACCCTCCTATTCTTAGGAGAGATATTATTGGCCTCTTGATTGAGTGAGACTATGAAAATGCATGGCCATGCTCAAATATTGATTTGTTTTTAATAGTCTACTCATTGATCAAGGAAACCCGGATTAAACATTGATGAGGATGACTAATTACATGCCTCGAGTTTAATCTATAATATATGGTTAAAGGGATTATATTACACGGAAACATTAATCACGAAAGGTTTAATTGGATCACCAATTATTATTACTTGGGTAGCAATGATGTATTACTAGATGCCGTTCATTGTTTATAGTTTTATTATTGGATATTAAAATTATTGCCAACGTAATAATAACCTAAAGGGTTACACAATAAGAACGTTTAAAAGGAGTTTTAATTTAAATTTTGAATTTAAATTAATTCATGATAAAATTAGAAATTGGTTATTTAATTAATTAAGTTGGACTTAGTTAATTAGATTTCGAATTTAAATCATTAAAACCCAAATCAGTTTGGTTTTATTAGAAGCCCAAACCGATTAGGGTTAAGCTCAGCTCATTCTCTCTTATAAATACATAGAGATGTATTGGTTTAGGGTGAGACTTTGCCAAAATCGTTTTTAGCAAAAACCCTAGCAGCTCTACATCAAGAGAGGCTAGAGAGAGAGATCGAGATAGAGGGTAGATTACGGCTAGTACCAACTCCGGAGATTGCGGAGACAATCGTGCGTTCGTGTGGACTGATTAGCGAAGCAGATCTCACGAAGAGGGCTGTGTGGTGATCGTTCTTGGACCTCCATCTATCAACCGAATCGGAAAGCTTTTATAAGGTACAGATTCTGTTTTCCATAATCAGCATGTCTTATACACGGATCCTAGGGTTAGGTTTCGGTTTTATTGTTTATTATCGTTTTTCCGTTGTGCTTGTTGCCCCGAAACCTTTCAGATTCTATCTGAGTAGTTGATAAAATCAAAGAAGTCTTCCAATTCCTGATCAGTAGCTTGACTGTCATACACTTCCTGTTGTAACCCCAGTGCTTGATTCATGTCTTCAGTAGTGATGGTGATTTCCTTGTCCTGAATCTTATAGTAGATTACGTATGAAGTTATTGCATTCTCTAGGGCCACGACCTCCACAGTAGCAGTTCTCCAAAACTGTTCTAGTAGGTCTAGATACAGAGTTAGGTTGGCTGTGAGTGCATCCTTGATGTATGATTCAGACATCCATCGAACGAAGCACTTAAAGTTTGCATTGGGTGCTTCAACATCGTTGGTTATTGCTATGAAATTGGTGTGGGTAGGAATTGTGAGTTGGGTATTTGCCATTGTTACACAGAGAGGGGAGAAGACAATGAAGGTTGAAGAAGAAATTTAGTTTTTGACGTTAGGATTTTCAGAGGTTTTGGAACTTTAGCTGCCTGAGAAATCGAATGAAATGATTTGAACAGTTGTGGAATTGTATATATGTGAGTGACTTGAGTTGTCGATTAGATATATGTTCTGTATCGACAATCAATCATTCGAGAAGTATAAAACAACTATTCGGTAAGTCAAGAAAGGCTTATTTGATATCTCAAGCAGTTTGTAACTCACAACTAGCAGTTATCTAACTTAGAAATAATTCTAAATTAAATAAAATATGTTTTTATGAGTGATTTAAAAATTCTGAATAAAAATCCAAAATCGATTAAGATTCAGCGAGAATTCATCCTTTTCAAATGATTCGACAACTCAAATGTTCTATTCGAGAAGTCAAGCAGGTCTCTGTTCGATTTCTCCAAAATGCACTATTCGAGAACTCAAGAGTGTTCCAAATAGACTTGTTAGAGAAGTCGACCATAGACATGACAGTCATTCGAGAAGTCTGACTTACCGATCTACACTTTTCACTCATAAAAATTAATTTTCACTATCTTTTCAAAATTCACCAGAATTATTCAAATGAAGAATATTCTAATAAATTAAATAGTGATTGTCTTAAAATTTCATAGAAATTTCAAGATGATTTGAATATGATTTTTTTTAACATATGCAACAGATTTGAAGTATTTATAAATCATATTTCAGCCAACACTTACTTCAAAAATATTGAGAATTTAGATAAAGTAAGTGTTTACTGCTGCAACAATCTAGTTGATATTTTCACTTAGCCAGATTCTGAAGAATTCAGCATTCAAATCTCACTAACCAACCTTGTGAAGGTGGCTTCATCCAATGGCTTAGTGAATATATCAACTAATTGTTTATCTGTGGGAACATAATGTAATTCAATGGTTCCATTAGTTGCATGCTCCCTAATAAAGTAATATCTGATGTCAATGTGCTTTGTTCTAGAATGATTGACAGGATTGGCAACTATAGAGATTGCACTTGTGTTGTCACACATGATTGGAATTCTTTCCAACACAAGTCCATAATCTCTAATCTAATTTCTAATCCAAAGTACTTGAGCACAGCAACTTCCAGCAGCTATGTATTCAGCCTCGACTATGGAAGTTGACACAGATTATTGCTTCTTGCTGTACCAAGAGACTAACCTTTGTCCAAGAAACTGGCAGCTACCTGAGGTGCTTTTCTTATCCACTCTGCATCCAGCATAATCAGCATCAGAGTAACCAACCAGACTGAACCCTGTGTCCTTAGGATACCATAAACCCAAGTTTGGAGTGCCCTTTAGATATCTAAAGATCCTCTTTATAGCAATCAAATGTGACTCTTTTGGATTTGATTGAAGCCTTGCACACAAACCTGTAGCAAACATGATGTCTAGCCTACTTGCAGTGAGATAGAGTAGAGCACCAACCACGCCTCTGTAGACTGAGATATCTACTTTCTTGCATTTGACATCTTCATCCAATTTGGTGGCAGTGGCCATGGGTGTCTTTGCAGGTGAGCAGTCTTCTAAGTCAAAATTCTTTAATAAATCCTTAATGTACTTGGTTTGACTGATGAAAATACCATCCTTCCTCTGACAAACTTGCAATCCAAGAAAGAATGTTAACTCTCCCATCATACTCATCTCATATCTGCTCTGCATGAGATTAGAGAATTTCTCACACAGCTTCTCATTTGTAGAGCCAAATATGATATCATCCACATAGATCTGAACTAGGATAATATCATCACCATTCTTCTTGTAAAATAGTGTCTTGTCCAATGTGCCTCTAGTGAATTGATTTTCAAGAAGAAACTGTGACAAAGTGTCATACCATGCCCTTGGAGCCTGCTTAAGTCCATACACTACCTTAAGCAATCTGTAGACAAATTCTAGGAAATGTGGATCCTCAAAGCCAGGTGGTTGTTGCACATAAACTTCTTCTTCCAACTCTCCATTCAGAAATGCACTCTTGACATCCATTTGATAGACTTTAAAATTTGAATGAGCAGCAAATGCCAAGAAAATTCTGATGGCTTCCAATCTAGGATGCTAGTCTCTTCACTGTTGGTTGGATCAGATTCTTCTCTTGTTTCATCATTCACTGGAGTTTGTTGAACTGGAGTTTCAACTTCAATTTCAATCTCTTCATCAGAATCATCTAGATTATCAAACTTTAATGGATCTCTATCTTCATCATTGGCTTCTTCTAATCCAGGTAGTTTGCTGTCATCAAATGTCACATCTGTGCTTTCCATAACTTTCTTTTGACTGATGACATAAACCTTGTATGCAATTCTCTCCACAGAATAGCCAAGAAAAATTCCTTCAAATGCCTTTGCATCAAACTTCCCTACATATTCTGAATTGTCTTTCAATACAAAGCATTTGCTTCCAAAAGTATGAACATACTTTAGATTAGGCTTCTTTCCAGTCATCAAATTGTAAGGTGTCTTTCCAGTGTTTTTGTTGATGAGGGTTCTGTTCTGGATGTAGCATGCAGTGCTCACAGCCTCAGTCCAAAAACATGTAGGCATCTTTGCATCAAGCAACATTGTTCTAGCAGCCTCAATTAGAGTTCTGTTCTTTCTCTCAACTACTCCATTTTGTTGTGGAGTCCTTGGAGCTGAGAATTGTTGAGAAATGCCATTCTCTCTGCAAAATGCTTCAAGTATGGCATTTCTGAACTCTGTTCCATTATCACTTCTCAATGCAATCACACTTGCATTGTTGGCTTTTGCTTCTTTATCAACTTTCTTTATGTGCTCAATGATTACTTGTGGAGCCTCATCCTGTGATGCTAGAAATTCCACCCATGTATACCTTGTGTAGTCATCAACCATCACTAGGGCATACTTATTTCTTGAGAGTGACATAATATTGACAGGCCCAAACAAATCCATATGAATTAATTGCAGGGGCTTGGTGATTGATGTCACTGTCTTTGACTTGTGGCTTGACCTTTTCATCTTTCCTTTTTGATAAGCCTCACACACTCCTTCTTGACAGAATTCAAGTGTGGGCATGCCTCTCACTAACTCTCTTTTGACTAGAGAATTAATGGCCTTGAAGTTCAGGTCTGATAACTTCTTATGCCATAGCCAACAATCTTCATTTGATGCTTTTGAGTAGAAGCAAAAACTTTATCCTTGTTTGCGGAGTCCATATTGGCTACAAACAGTGTGACGCCCCCAGATCCGGGGTCGGAGATCTAGGCGCTCACGGTCCATTTTCCATTAGTAACATACCTGCTCTTGCACATAATATATATAACACAGCCATCGACCCCACAATAAACTCACGCCACACTCACACACACAGGTTAGAGCCTCAGAAACGTCACACATTGATTAAACAGTAATAAAGTTATCAGAGTTATTACAGACCGAATTAAATAGTATTTATGCTACCAACAACACTTCGATATGAAGCGAAGTTGGCTGCTTGAAAGTTTGTTACGATACACTGCCTTGCACAGGTCATGCTGATAAATAAAACGTACTAACAAAAGCTGCCAACCAATCCGGCTAATGGGGCCTACCGGTGGGATCTCAAGTAGTGGCTCGGGCCTAGTCACCTGCTTTCGAACAGTCTGCCTGGGTCTTGCCATTTCGCTTAGCTGTTGTGTTTGTAAAATTTGAAAATAAGCAAGAGTGAGCAACTATAGCTCAGCAAGAAATATATATAAGATAGGCAATATAACATCTCATATGATTGGCAGTTGATATATTTGTTTGTATCAATCAGTTATAAAATCACTTGTCATAGTTGATAAATCTCGAAGGTGCAACAATATGTGCCCTTGTTTTCAAAATAAACTTACAGTTCTAGATACTGCATTGAATCAACATCTTTCTCATCAAAATAGAACACTATCAGCAACTTGGCACAAAAGCCTAAGAAGCAGTGTCAAAGCATTTTTCCAAAATGGAGGAATGGGACTTAAAGAAAACATAAAAACCTGACAAGGATTGACGATGATCAGTCGCCACATCCAAGTCCAATAATCCGCGGGTCTTCTCTACCAGTAGAAGGATAGAAACTACATCCGTAACTATCCCTCGGGTGAAAACTACATCCGTAATCACCCTCGATGAAAACTACATCCGTAATCATCCTTCGGCAACACTTGGGCCGGAATAATAAGTGATGGACCGCCTGGCTCACGGCCGCTTACACATCCCGGGAATCGTTCGTCAACGGTTCCCACACCTGCCAGAGTCCCTTTTTCTTTTTCTTTTAAAACTTGATTTTGATTGAAAACAGAGTAATTGAGGTTCGACATCAGTCGACCGATGATTCTTGAAATCATACAAGAAGCAGAATCTAACCGGGGGTTTTCGAAAATGTTTTGAGTTCGAAAGAGTTCGAGTTTGAAAGTATTAAAAAGTATCTTGGATTAACTTTGTCTTTAAATAATGAACGATGATTAATAAATAATATTTTAAGATTTAATATTAATAATTAATAAAATAATTATTCGATAAAATAAACTCTTAATCCAAGATAGGGTTTCGAGTATTTACGAATATATAATAATAGTTATTTGAATATACGATACCACCCGAATGACCCTTCGGGTTTTCGCAATATAGATACGATATAATAATATACCGCTCCCCGGTCAATAGTATATACGGACCGCTACGACCTCTATTGCTAGAGTCGTTGTCCGAAGAAAACACTTCAATCTAAGTTCAAGGGGTAAAAGCATACATGTACTTGTTCAATCTCAATTGCATCAATACTTCGATAAACATAGCATTTGATATAATTTGAAAACTACAAACACAACAGTGAGAATCCTTGTATAGGGATAAGTTTTGAAAAGTAAACTTGCCTTGGTTTGGTTGGGGTGGTCGAGCGTGCGGATTCGAACGATCTATACATAAACAATAATCGTTCGTTAGTACCTTAACAATTTCTCTTTAATTACGGGGTTTTAAGGGGGTACGAAATTAACTTAACGACTTCGTCTTATGACTCCCTAGCCCCACTATAGGTCCATGTCATCACTCGATTACGCTCGTCACTTACTCGACTTAATTTAGTTACCACGTTCGAATCATAACCACTAACCCTAGAATCATGTTCCACTAATCGACTTTTTCCATTGCGCGAATTTTACTCTAGCATTTTTATAAAATCCAAAAATTCATATTTTAATCCAATTCCTTTTGGGTGGTCTTCACCACTGCATTACCTACATTCTCAAATTTTTCCATGATCCCAAATATATTTTAAGGTGTTTAAACAAGGTTCACAAGGGGGTCACTTAATGCAGTCCATAGTCCAGAAACAAAATTCACTCCTCCGGCCATAGCTTAAAATCCACACATCACCTAGCTATGAACCTTACATTTCCAGAAACTAAATTCAATTATCTTTCCAACAATATAAGGTAGGACATCAGGGGACATTATTTGGGGGTTCAAAATCGTGCTACAACACAGATCAAAGTTCCTGGACAAACTCAGCAAGCTCAAATTACTTAGATCAACCATTTTTCATACTTTCATAACATAATCACCACTTAATACACTTAGATCATGACTCATAACACTCATGGAGATATATATATTAACCATAGTCATAAAAATCACAATCTCAACATCAAAACTCAATATCCATGCTATCCAATACATATACATCCAAGATTAGTCCTAAAACACATGGATCTACTACCATACTATATAAACATTACATAACCAAGGGGGTTTGAGATTTGTATACCTTCTTGAGTAGCCAAAGACCTTGAATGGGCTTTACAACAACTAAGAACACTTGGATGAGCCCTCACAAACCTTAATCCTTCAAGATCTAAAAGATAACAACTTATGTTAACACCCCTCTAAACTTTCAACAATTTTTATCTCAAGAATCAATGGATGGAATGCTATGAAATTGATACCATACCTCTATTATAATGCAAGGAAGCCCTAGGATTTTTGCTTGAGGTTGTAGATGAAGAAATGTTGGAGAGAAAATCTCTCTCTCTCTCTCTCTCTCTCTCTCTCTCTCTCTCTCTCTCTCTCTCTCTCTCTCTCTCCTTGTAGTTCGGCCGAGAGCTTCTCAAGGGGGGGGGATTGTTTTCTCTTTGTTTTGTTTTTGAAAGGTAATGAAATGATAAGTAGGATATGTATTATTGTGGGTATTAGGTGTAGTTCACATGTTTCCAAGCTAGAGTCTAGGTTGTCTCCCCATGCCCTATTGTCCCCTAGGTACATCACCCATCACACATGTCACTATTCACTTCTACTTTATGCTTTCTAGTTTCTTTTCCTAACTAGCTAGTTACATGGCACTTGCATGTAATTTCTTTCCTTGTAATATTATTCTCCCACCAATGCTTGTCATTTAATCCTTACTTCGTATCGTATCTTAATTATTCTCTCGTAATAATATTTCGTCGCATAGAGATTTCCCCTTTAATTCCTTAAGTACTTATTGTGTAAATTCCTCGAATGTTCATAATTCCTCGTCATAATTCTTAATAAATCCTTTAATACTCTAACCATTCTCAGACAATCAATTCTATTAATCAACAGGGATGACTAGAAAGGTTCCATAATAATAATGTCACAAGATATTAGATAAAAGGAAATATTACCAAAAATTAGGGTTCTTACAAACAGGCTTCCTTTCCTTACTCCAGATAGAGCAAAATCACCAGTCTTCTTATGAGTGATCAAACATTCATCTTTGTCAAAATTTATCTTGAATCCTCTATCAGTGAACTGACCAACACTTAGCAGATTATGTTTGAGACCCTTGACTAGTGCTACATCTTCAATGATGACATTACCAACTTTTAACTTGCCATATCCCAATGTGTTACCCATGCTGTCATCTCCAAAAGCAACCATTGGGCCAGCCTTCTCTTCATACTGTGATAGCAGGGACATATCACCAGTCATGTGATTTGAGCATCCACTGTCCCAAATCCACATGACCTTCTTTTCACTTTCTTTGCCCTGCAACCACAAAGGTATTACTTCTCCTTTGGTACCCCAAACAAGTTTGGGTCCATGTGACTTAGAAACAGTTTTATCATAAACAACAAGCTTATTAACTTTCTTGGTGTTAGTCTTCTTGTCACTGTTAGAAGTCTTAGAACCTGAGGTTTCAGACTTAGGTGACAGAGGTACCTTCCTAGCTCTAGGAGGACTTGAAGACTTTGACCTTGTGTAGTGTGTGTGAGAGTTGTGACTGATACAACCATCAATGAATTTCCTTCTCAGATTGAAACAACTAGTCATGACATTCATATTGCATGGCATACAGTCAAATTTATCACAGAATGGAGCATCTCTATGTATTAAAGGCACAGAACAGTCATAGAAAAGTTTGGGCACACTACCAACATGTTTCTTGCATGCATGAGTTAAATTAATGGTACTGAAACAATTTTGACAAGTTTTTCTAGGGGCATTAGGCATATAAGCATAATGATTATCTTTGTTAATCCCTAGTTTGCCATTTCTGTTCTGTTTCTTCTTATTAGCCACTTTATTTTTAGATTCATTTATCCCAGCTGATACAAACTTAACAAACTTCTCAGGTCTAGACTTACCACCTACTGGCTCCTTGGTTTTTGACTTGACATTCTCACTCTTAGTGGATGCTGGTTGTTCACTAGACTGTGCCTCATCCTCATCATTCAACTTTGCTTAATGAGTAAGGCATCCTCATCAATTTCAAATGTTGGTTCTTTAAAAATTGGAGACTCAGTCTTTTTCAAAATGTGAGGCACTTCATCCTGAACAACTATGTTATCTTCAATGACAGCATAGCCTTTCCTTTGTTTAAGAGTGCCATAGTCAAGTCCAATGGCAGCCTTGGGTGTAGCTTGATTTTTCTCATGGTAGGATTGGAGTTGACTAGAGGAGTTCTTAAATGCTTTCAGTTTGAATTCATTCTCAGCTAGTTCATCCCTAAGAGCCTTCTCAACTTGACTAGCACATAGAACCTTATTCTGCAAATATTCAACTTCTTTCTTAAGGTTATCTACATGCATAGCAGTTAGCTCAAGTTCCTCATTCTTCTTGTTTAACAATTCATTTTTAGTAGACAGTTTGGCAATCTCTTCATTAGTAGCAGTCATAGTAGTATGAATATTAATCATTTCAACAGATAGTTGCTCAACCATGCATTTATATTCAGAAACAGACATATCTATGGTAGTGAGAGATGGTACCTGAGAGTCAGATGGAGATTGTTCATCCTTGGAATCAGCCATCAAGGCATAGTTGCAGAATTCTTGCTCCTCTCCATCACTATCAGAGTCATCCCAACACTTCCCTTCAGCTATGTAGGCCTTACCTTGTGTTTGCTTTTTCAGAAGGGCCTCATACTTAGATTCAAGCTCTAGAAACTCCTTATCCTTCTTTTTAGGCTTTTTGCATTCACTGGCAAAATGCCCTAGGTCATTGCATCTATAACAACTTACAGATGACCTATCCACATGGCTGGTTTTGAATTTATTCTTGTTTGCTTTCACAGGTGCCTTGCTCTTGTTGAATGAATGGCTTTGGGGTCGAGGTTTGAAGGGTTGGTTCCTCTTGAATCTGATGTTTGGAAACTTTCTGGCCATGAAAGCATATGAAGTGTTTTCCATGCCATCTAGCTCTTCAAGAGTATAAAACTCTTCTTCTTCCTCCTCCTTAACAGGTTCAGTCACCTCTCCTTCATTTTCTTCATCATCTACTATCTCTTCTATCCTCAGCTGACTTGTAGATGCTTCTAGGTCTTGAATAGATTTGTTGACAATCAAGGCACATGATGTGTTTATCATTCTACCTTGGTTGGCTTGGATAGCCCTCTTCTAAAGCAACTCAAGCTCATGAGTTTATAAAACCCCATAGAGCACATCATATGTGACTTTGTTCAAATCTCTTTCTCTTAGAGAAATGACCATTTGCTCTAGATGGTTTGGAGAAGACAGTAGAAACTTCATGTTCAGCTCCTTGGTGCTGTATACCTTTCCATTCATCTGTAGCTTAGTCACTAGCTTGTGAAACCTTTCAAACATATCAGTAATACTTTCTTTTGACTGAGCCATGAAAGCTTCATACTGTGTGACCAGTATCTATTTCTTGTTTTCTCTAACTTCCTCTGTTCCTTCATATAAAACCTCAATATGATCCCACATCTCCTTTGCTATTTTGCAAGAGGCTATGTTAGCAAACATTGACAGTTCCATATAATCTATGATTAATAACATGATATGACTTTCGAGAGCAACCATCTCCTTTTTTGTATCCGTCCGTTTGGATGCTTATTTAGGCACATAAGATCTTGGAAAGGTTATGGTTCCAACAGTCTTTCCATGAATCTCTTGTTGTGGAACAAAGGGACCATTCTTGAGTATCTCAGGATATAGAGGATTAGCAGCTTTGATGAACAACTGCATCTTGATCTTCCAGAGGTGTAGTTCTCTTTGTCAAACTTAGGGACCTTCACCGTACCTATAGTCTTTGGCGTATTCATGATTGTTTTCTGTTTTTGAATAAACAGCCTGCTCTGATACCACTTATTGAGTATAGAATACAAGAAAGAATACAGAGGGGGTGAATGGATTCATGAACTTTTTGTTAAGTGTGTGCTATAATTTAAGTGCGGAAAATAATAAGCGAGCAACACAACACAATATCACTTTAATCTAATATATTATTAGATAAAGATTTTGCTACAATCTGTGAATACAAAAGTTAGTATTCTCAGCTTCATTTTTCTCAGAGAGATGTTTTCTTTTGTGTATGAAAAAATTAACTTCTAAGGAAGTGAGGCTGTATCCTTATATAGCATGAATACAACCTACTTACTACAAATAAGGTAGCTAAACAACTTTACTTTCTAGTGTGTCTATCCTTTTTGAGTAAGCATCCAAACGGCTACAGGTTTGACTTTGCAAATCTCTGTTCAGATCCACTTCTTTAGCTCTTTGTCTCTTGTACATCTCTCCAAGCTTCTTTGTAGGCTTTTCCAAAGTACATTACAGATTGTGGTCCATAAAGTGCTTTAGCTTGTTGCAGGTTTCTGACTTGTACAATTCTTCAGTATTTTGTCTCCAAGATTGTATTCGAGAAGTAACTCTGTTGGTGATTCGAGAACTAGAATTGGCTTAATCAATAACTCTGAGTTCTCCAATAGTGTTAAACTTACATACCGAATGACTTCTCGAATAAGTCTTTTCTTCATGAATCCTTGAGATATTGAATAGAGCATTTTACTTATCGAATCCCTGAGATATCAAATAGCTTCTTTAGTCGTTGAGATATCGAATAGAGCATTGACTTGTTGACTCTTAGAGAACTCGAATGATGCTTTGACTTGTTGACTCCATGAGTTCTCGAATAAAGTATTAGACATGTCGAATCTCTGAGTTCTTGAATAAGGTTTTGACTAGTTGACCTTCAGAGATATCGAACAGTGTCTTTTGAGATATCGAATCCCTGACTTCTCGAATGCTAGACTTCTCGAATAGATAAATGTACTTCTCGAATTGGTACTTAGGCAAATTCTTCATTTCTTCAAATCCCAACTGTGATTATTTGACAGTCTTTATCTCCTTGCTTGAGGCATGAACCTTGGAACTTCTTTCAAGCATTATTCTTGACTTTATAAGTACAGTTACACAACTAGGATTTGATGCCTATTACAAGTACAAAACAAACAGAAACTCTACAACTAGAGGTTAGTTCCCTCAGTTAAGAGGTCATGTAGGTAATGCATAGCATTACACATACTTGGGCTTGTTATTATAAGTACAGGCATGTCTCTGTGACTAACAATGTGTTGAAAGATTTTATTAATTCGTAGTGCTCAATTATGTTCCTGCTCTAATTTAGAATGTTAACAGTTCCAAATCTTGATGTGATTGGTATCTTTCATTTTGACTGAAGTAAATTCTCCCTCTGTAGAAAAAATAATGGCGATATAATTCCATTTATTCATATTCCTCTTATTGATATTTATTTAAATTGTCGTTCTTTATAATTCCCACCCTATGTGGTATCGAACTTGTCGATATCAGTTGGGAATCTTGGTTGTTCGTTTATCCCCTGTGTTATATCGAACTTGTCGATACTAGATGATGATGTCATTTCTTATTAACTCCTAATCATAAGTTGTTATTCTGGACGTGAGCTTCCAATTGTTTGGTTAACAAGGGTTGTCGATTGTCCCGACACCCAATGCTTTTGAGATAGAATTGGAATATTTTTTTAAACGGATTTCCTTCGGGGATACCAGATTATGGTCAACGGATGTCCCTTCGGGGAGACCAGATTATGGTCAACGGATGTCCTTTCGGGGAGACCAATTTAATGGTCAAAAGTTAAGGCAAATGTGTGTCGTGGATCCACTTGGAGGGACTTTGCTGTGTGCATTGTCCGGGGTTAGTGCGGGACTTATTAGCCACCTAACTCCACTTTTTTTAAAAAAAAATAAATAAATATCCAATTCTAATCTATACATTGAGATTGAGTTGTTTTAATACCTGATTCCCTTGAAGTTTATTTCGATTATGTTTTGCTATCAGAACTTTTATCAGTTCTCATTGCTAATGCCCTTATTCTAGTGAAGCAATGTTGGCTTATCCTGATGATACGATGTTAAATTTCTTTAGCTGCTTCTTTTCGTAGCACATATGATGATTCTTCTTGTTTTTCAGAACTCATTACTGTCATTGAAATTGTTATCACTATTGCACTTGCTGAGCATTGTTGGCTCACTCTTGCTTGTTTGTTTTCTTCAGTTAATGGAGAGGATTAATAGACCTAGTAATGGTCAATGGTGTTGTTTTCCAGCAGCGAGAGGAGACGATTGGGTTACGGAATCTCATCGGATAGTGATTGGGAATTGGTCAAGGTTGGACATTTAGATAGACAGAAATCTCATGTAGTTATAAAAATTGTATAACAGTTTTATTCCGAGAATGCTTGTAAATTTATAATTCGATAGTTGTTTCATACCATAACCTGTATGCGATCTTGGTTAAGGGGTTTTTATTGTTTTCTATTGTCTATAATGTTTATAATCAGAGTTGTAAGAAATTGATGGTGATTAATGGCCCCAAATCTGTACCCCCCGATTATGGGATGCTACACCTTCGAGCAATTTGACAAGATCTCAAACGTCATTGTCCTTCATGGATTTCATCTCATCATTCATGGCTTCAATCAACCCCTAGGAATGACCCGTCTGCACCGACATACAATCCCGGTTGGAGGAATCACCCGAATTTCTCGTGGAACCAAGGCCAAAACTACCAATCTCCGCCACCTTCTTTTCTAAAGCCGAACTCTTACCCAACTCCCAACCAAGGTCTTTATCCCAACGCGACTCAAAATAACGTTCCTTATCCAACTCAAGCTCCTGCCCACCCTCCCAGCTTTCATGAGTCGGATAAAGGAATTAATTGGAAAAGACTCTTGATGCGCTTTTGAAATCGACAACTAATCTGGCTCAATCTCAACAAACCTTGTAAGAACTCAAATTTTTGGTAGAATTAAAACTTTTCTTTTTATGATTAAGTGCATCAGTGAATATTGATTTCAATGAACAGTGGTTTTAATGAATGGATATTTCTATGGATAATGTCAGTGCATATGTGTATTTTCTGAATAGTGTAATTCAGTGGTTGACGACTTAGATAAGAATAATCTATCATCCAGGAAATGAGTTGGTATACCCTAGAGGGGAGTTGAGAAGTGAGTTAGAGTACTCACTATAATAATTATGAAACGGGAAGAGCAAGTATGTACTAGGGAAGTACAGAGAGAATTATTATATGTAAACGAAGCTAGAAGTCAGAGAATTCAAACTTTATTCCAACATTGACGGAGGAGTCAAGAATTTAATAATTTGGTTATTAATTGAGGATATTAAATATTAGAAGCCCAAGGGAGGATATGTTACGAGAGGGAAATAGAATTGAGAATAAAATCCTAGAGTTAAAGGGGTTGAAAACATTTGAGAAATCGCGAGAACATTTTCTGAGAACAAGAAATAAAGGGAACAAACGAGGAATGTTGGATTTAATATTTGTTCGAGGGATTGTGCCACATTAGAGTAATAAAATACAACATATAAGTTGTAGCATATTGATTTTATTAAATAGACAAAAAGGGAATCCAATTGGTGCAAAATTTGAAACCAAAATGGAGAAGGGATAAACAAGCCAAAGATGGACGACTTCCTTGCACTTTGAAGAAGATAAGGGAAATCTAGAGGACAAATGAGAAGGTGACAACACTTTAAAAAAGGGATGAGGTTGATATTAAGAGATATACATACACTATACATATCATGATACAAGAGAAAAAGAAAGCAAAACATCACCAAACTATTCCTTATTCTCGGCCAACAAAGACAGTAGCTGAGTAAAACGGCCATATCTCCCTCATTTTTCACTAGAATTTTGTGTTCTATAGCTTGTTGGAAAGGTATTGAGATGCTCTACAACTCCTCTTCAGGAGCCTCGTCCAGAAAAGCATGGTTTAAGCTATATAAGGACTATTTAAGGCTTGTTAAGTGTTTATAAACACTTGATAGTGTTTCTAGAGCTTCCAAGAAGGTAAACCCTTAACCCACCATTGAGTTTTATATGAGATTTGATGGTGTTTATGAGTTGTATGCATGATTTAGAGCATGTATGTTATGTGGGTGTTAGGAACATGTAAAAATAATTTTTGTAGCTCCAAGACCTGTTGAGGCAGTGAGGAAGATGATGAATAGTGCCCATAAGTGTTGGGTAGTGATTGAATGTTTATTTGGGTAGTTTGAAAATTGGATTATACGTTTTTAAGCCATCTTAATGTCGAAATTTACCTGCCAAGGTCGAACACCTGCCATGAACTCGTAGATCTTGATTCATAGATCATTTTGGCGAAAGAATCGTAGCATTCTGATTTACGGTTTAGGAGATATGGTAAAAATCGTAAAAGTGGTTCGTAAATGCAAGTGTGAGTTCGTAACTTCAATTGAACCCCCTTAAAATGAGATATTCGGTTGCAAATCTTAGTAATTAAATACTAGAGGTCATAATGAAGACGTGAGAGAAGACCTCATGTTGAAAAGATTATTTTTCGATTTTATAAAAAATGTTTGAATCAAGGTTAAGTGCGAAGGAACCCCTTAGAGAAGTACTTGGTTATAACTTTGAAAACCACTTAGTAAAACGGGTGAACGAGACTCGATTTCTAAAACGAACTCTCGACATAAGTGTTTGTCGACTAACATGGACTTAGTGTGAGTCTAAAGCAAGCTAGTAATGCCTTGGTTGTGTTTCGCTTACGTGTTTAAGTATTGAGTTATAAGTGGATTATCCAGGGGATTAATCGCATGTTTTTCATTTGACTTTGTCTAGATCATCCGACACTGTCACAAGCCCCTACCAATTCTCGAGCATCAGGTAAGTTTTCTAAACATATACTTTTGAAGTATTGTTGTATAATACTGCATTTGCCATGTATATTGTTATTCAGTTTTGCGATAATCTTATTTCATGCTGTAATAGTATTTGACTTCTGGATTATATACGAGCTTTGAGGTAAAGTGTTTATAAACCGGTGTATCTTGTAACTCTAGAGATAAGAGCATATTTATTGTTTCGACTCTAGACCGGGAGTCGGTATCTTTAGATATATAGATAGTCGTGGAAACCCGGAGGGATTCCAGCGGCTAGAGTAATATTTCTTTTGAGGAATGTTATTAATAAGCATTAATTATATTTACAGAAAGTTTTAATTACTTGGAATATGATATCCTTCGAGGAATGTTAGTTGAATATTATCTCATTCGAGAATATTATAGAATATGATAGCATTTGAGAATGTTATTTGAAATGTGATTTAAAAATATTCCAATTAATTAAAATTGGACATATTTGGGTTTAAAATATGTTATATTTTATTAAGGAATATTATTGGAATATTTATTAATAAAATGAATATTTATTTGAATATTCTTTTAAGAGTAATTTATTAAGGATTTATTTCTTAATAAATATTAGTTAAATATTTATTAAATATTCCAAATTATTTAATAATCATATTAATTATTTAAAAATGTACTTAATGGTTTAAAGATTATTCTAAATATTTCTAACCTTCTGAAAATTATTTTAAAAATTATTAGAGGTTCCTAATGATTATTTTCAAATAAACCCTTAGTCAGTAAAGGCTTCGATTTTCCTTCAAAACGTGGGGACTAAGGTTTTGGGAGTAGAAATAGTGATTTCTCCCTTCGCTCATCACTCGAATGACTTCAAAACTCCGACTAATTCCCTCGCATGTTTTCAAAATGAGTTCAATGTCAAAGAGAATCTGTTGACGAAGGTCAACCCTTATATCTGCCGTACTTCCTCAAATACTTCCGGAAGTAAAGATTTTAAAAAGGTTTCGTTCCAAATCTTGTTACAATGACTCTTGGGACTGGAGGGTGATGAAGGTGTAAGAGGCTTGCAGGTGGGCGAGTCCATCCAGATATACATATATCGAAGTGTAGGAGGCTTGCAGGTGGGCGAGTCCATCAAGATATATGTATAAGTGTAAGAGGCTTGCAGGTGGGCAAGTCCATCATAAGACCCGAATACGGTCAGGGCCACAACCTCGAAAGAAGGATCGCTTCCCGTCTACTAGTAGCGAAGTTTTGTACGATACAATGGGTGATCACCTTGTATCGGGTTGTACTCCGGAATAGTCCCGTTCTTCCAATTGGAATTGTGTTGCGACAATATAATGAAAGCCCGGGTGCTTCATTACCAATAGTGTTGGCAGAGTCTTGCATTTTCATTAAATAAATTATTTTGTATCATTAACCTTCTCAGTTAATAGAAGGAAGATGATTGGAACAGAATAACGCAAAGGCATGTTATATGAAATTATTGTGCACTATCTCTTATTGAAGTGTCATGGTTACAAATGTTTCAAGAATGTCATTATGTATAAATTGCTACGACAAGTATGAGTTACATATATCTTTCATATAAAGATAGTAAATGATATTTGAAGTACTACGATAGTACTGTATTGAATATATCCCGATGAGGAAATAATTTCAGGATCAAGAGATTTTGACAATTATTGTCCTATACCCGCTTCATTCTGGGTTTGAGTTTAAGGTAGATTTATGCCATAATTTTATTACCTTGCTGAGATTTCGCTCACTCTTGCTATTATTTTATATATTATATAGCAGCTAAGCAGGATGCCAAGGACACAGCACACACCCCGCAAGCGAGTGGTAAGCGCAAGGCTTTTCCCTGAGCAGTTTCTAGCAGTGATCTCGGAAGTCGTAAGGACTAGTCGAATCAGGATACAGCTCTGTTATTCACTTTATGAATAAGTGTGAATTGTGTAAGAGGATCATGAGAACCAGCGGGTTAAGTTGTTAATGTGCCTTCACTTAGAGGTTGCATCAATATCAGATTCAACAAGACATTTGGGTATTGTAATAATAACATTTTATTCCGCAGAAGTTTTAGTGTGTCGTTTCTTAGACTCTAACCTGTGTGTGCGTGTGATTTGTATATTGTGGGGTCATGAGCAGACGGATTGTGTATATTGTGAGTAATATAGGTACAGCGTGGAATAATGGATTGTGACTACCTTAGATCCCTGACCCCGGGTCTGGGGGTGTTACAAACCTTCATGCAAACCATGACTCAACATAGGCAAATTTTGAATGCTAGTACTCAAGCCATATCTAAGTTAGAGGTTCAAGTGAGTCAATTAGCAAACGCCATGTGTGAGCGAGAGAAGAACAAACTCCCGAGTCAACCCGAGGTTAACCCTAAATTTCCTATCAACCACAGACCTCACGAAAATGTTAACGCCATCGTTTCTTTAAGGTCGGGAAACAAAGTTGATAATCAAGTAGGAGTCGAGTCCCCCGAAGAAGAAGATGAGTTCGATGTTGAATCGAACCCTAGCCTTGATCATTCCTCACAAACTCCAAATCCCGAACCTCTCGAGTCATCTAGTACACCACCTTTACCTCTTGAACCTTCAGCTTCACAATCCATTCCTGAAGAACCAAGTGAACGTGTCTTTAAGCCTAAGGCTCCTTATCCTCAATGACTCATCTCGGCTAAACAATCGGCTCAAATGGATAAGATTTTGGAAGTCTTTAAGCAAGTCGAGATCAACATTCCTCTTTTAGATGCCATTCAACAATTTCCCTCTTATGCTAAGTGTCTAAAATATTTTTGTACTCATAAGCGCTCCACCCACGTCCCTAAGAAAGCCTTTTTGACCTCTCATATTAGTTCAAGTCTCTCAAATCAAATTCCCGTGAAATATAAGGATCCCGGTTGTCCTACAATTTCATGTGTCATAGGCAACACTTTTATGGACAATGCGTTACTTGACTTAGGTGCTAGTGTGAATCTCCTTCCATTTTTTGTCTACCAAGCCCTAGGGTTAGGGGAACTTAAAAAGACGAACATGACACTTCAACTAGTTGATCGTTCTGTCAAATTCCCTAAGGGAATAATTGAAGATGTCTTAATTAAGGTTGGTGATTTTATTTTTTCGGTTGATTTTGTTGTCCTCGAGACTCAACTCATCACGAATCCTAAGAACCAAATCACGATCATTCTAGGACGACCTTTTCTTGCTACATCCAATGCCTTGACTAATTTTAGGGATGGTTCGATGAAACTCACTTTTGGTAATATGACAATTAACCTTAACAGTAGGGGTTAATCTTGTTAATGACATTGTTAATTGGTCAAACCTTGAGGATAGTGAGATTGAGTCTCTTCTTGTTGAGGATTTTCAAAGGAATCACGAAACCAATCAAGAGCTTCATGAGTCGTTTAGGGATATGACCTCAGAAGAGATGTTGAGAGAGTTGGACGACATTTGTTCCAAGTGGGAGACCCTACCCGAGGTTGTTAGTGTTGAGCCTGTTCTTAAAAGTCCAATGGGAACACCTCCTGCATTTGACTCAACTTTGTATCATCCCGAATTTGATCAACAGCCCATGGGAGAAGATGGACCCTTACCTTATATCATTCCTAGTGATTCAACCCATGACCAAACTTTCATTGTCTCTAATTTACTTAGACAAAATAAAGAAGCCTTAAGTTGGTTTAGGGAGAACATTAATGACACTTTTTCTATAAGGATGAATGATTCCATTTTACTTGAGAAAATCTTTTCTAATCAAAATTTTCAAAAATGTCTTGATATTTTCTCAAAGCTTCACCCCAATTTTCCCACCGGCATCAGCTGATTCGGTTCTATTACTTTGCCTCCCCTCGTGAAAGATAGGTATGGGGGAGGAATTGTGTGTGTGAGTCATGTTAATTAGCTGTTTTTCATATTCGTTCGTCTCCGTCATCCCTTATCAGGTATTATCTCCTCATTCTCCTTTACTCATTTCTCTTGTTTTTGCATATATTGAGGACAATGCATGATTTAGGTTTGGGGGAGGTTTTTAGTGTAAATATATAAAACTGAAAATGTTCGTATACACTTTATCCATCAAAGGCCTTAAATTCACTACACACCTTGAGATTTTTTGTAAACTTTTCGAGTCGACTCATGTGGATTGTGGGAACCTATAAATTGACTATTATTAAAATAATCTTTAAGGCATGTATTTTCCTACAAAATTGTTTTGTTAACACCAATGAAAGCTAGATTGTAAGAGGAAAGTTGGATACTTGCTGATTTATCTTAAAGATTTTATGGGTATATCTTCTGTAAACCCTTAGGAGACAACACTCCTCTTGTATAGATCGTCTATGAGTTTAACGGGTTGGTAAACCTAAAATTATCCGTGATTCCTATGACAAGGAGTATAGGTTTTTCATTCTGCATTTTTTCCTTTTTGTCTTACTCGAGGACGAGCAAAAGATAGGTATAGGGGCATTTGATATGTGCATATTTTTGCATATTTTTATTACTTATTTGCTGCTTGAACTCGTATTTTAATAAATTATTTTGTTGCATTTCAGAAAAATCAAGAATGAGTAAAGAAATGGCAAAATAAAGAAATAAAGAGCAAGGAAGGGCAAAACAGGAAGAAAAATGACTAAAAGGAAAGAAGGAAAAAGAATTAGGAGGTTGGTGAAAAAAGGGAATCTTAAGGAGCAAGCAAAACACTTGGATGGCTAGGATTTCTCCACCACACTCCACATGTGTATGGTGGGGATTAACCCAACACACCCCTTAACCCTAATTCTTATCCTATAAATACCCCTCACCCCCTTGTAATCAAAAACCTAGATTTAGTGTAGTTTTAGGGTAGTATAAATTTCTTTCTTTTCTTGTTTTGTAGTTCTAAATTTTTGTAAACACTCTTTTTTAAGTTCAATGCAATTTCAAGTTTCCTTTATTTTCTTGTCTTGCTCTCTCATTTATGTTGCCTCACTTTCGTTATTTTCGTAAATCCGTTTAGTGGACAAAGTAGCGAAATGCTAACCACTTGGGGTTGAAAGTAACGATTTTTATTTTCTTGTTCTTAGTTAATAATTGTAGTCGAGCCCCTTTAAATTTCCATTTTATTGTGGGTTTCATAATTTTTAATTATAGATCTCATTTTTATGTTTAATGTGTTAAAAAAAAGGCACAAAAATATTAATTTTATTAATTTTCAGTTTTTATTTACCTGTCATTATTTCTGTTAATTCGAAGCCTTAGGATCAATTGCTCTGTTTGTTTTGTTTACGTTTCAGAAAACCAAAAACCCTCCCCTGTTTTCTTATTTCACTCGCAGTACTCTTTCCCCTGTTTCTTCTTATTTTCCATCGAACCCAGCTCTCTCTTCCTCATTCTTTCCTCCTTTAATCCTTTTTCTTCACTGCACACACACACACACACATAACCCCCTTTCTCTCCCTTTCAATTCGATTAAACCCATTTCCTATTTTTTTTGTTTTTAATTCGTTTTTGCTCAATGAAGTTTAATTTTTCTGATTTTTACTGTTGTTGAATGATACTGAGTTCATTGAATTAGTTCTCTTTTGAGCCTTGTTTCTTTACTGAGTTTCACCGAGTTTCGCTGAGTCTGTGCTGAGTTTGTTGAGTTGTTATTAATTCTTGTTTTGTTGGTCGAGTTCGTGGTTGCCGAGTTAACTCGGAGTTGTTCTGAGTTGGTCTAGTTTGTTGTGAGATCTGAGTTCGTTTTCCCCTGGTTTTGTTGCTGTTTTTATGGTTTAATTGCTGTTCTTCACTGGTTATTCTGAGTTCCATTTCTTTGTTTTCTGAGTTTGTAGTTTAGTTCAGTGCTGCTGTGTTATTGAGTCGACTGGGAGTTTTGTTGTTGAATTTTGATGCGTTTCAATTGTTCGAGTTATGTTTTTGGTGTTGTGCTTTTTGGTTCCTTTTCTTTGGAGTTTAGTTTTGTTAAGGTTTTGTAGCAGTTCCTCACCATTTTAGTTTTGCAGTAAGTGTGCATTTTGACTCGTTCGATTGGGTTTGTTTGATTGAGTTTTTGCTGAGTTTAATTGCCAAGTTCACAGCTGAGTTTGTTATTCTGCGTAATTGCTTTTTCTAGGTTCCTGCAATTGACTGTGTTTGTTTATGTAATGGACTGTTTTTGGCTACTCAGTTAATTGCAAACACTCTGAATTTTTTAGAAAATTTTTCGGTGAATAAAATTTGTTTAGTTTAACTTTTAAGATTTAATTTTAAGTCCTTTTCTAGTTTAATTGGTACATGATCTTTTGTTAGTAAAAAAAGACGAAATTTAGTTTAATTTAGAATAATTTAATTTTTGATCTTTTCATAAATGGCTTTAAAATAGGGAAGTTTTATTTTTCTTTTTAGTTAAAATCCAATTTTCAAAGCCCAAATGCGTTCTAGTCCGCCTAAATTAAAAATTAAGTATCGTGAAATAAATTTAGTCTCTGTGGATCAATATCTAAAATATTAAAACGATGAAATTGTGCGCTTGCAATTTAAATCTTTATTTTTAGAACATCAATAAAACACAGTAATATAATAGATATGATCAACCCCAATAAATCGACATAAGATAGGCTCTGATACCAATTGTCAAATCTAAATAAATAATCACGGATCATCTTATGTGATATTATCAAGGTTACATGATAAAACTGTAGCGCGAAAGTGTACCTGATTCCATGATGGTAGATTAGGTATACGGATTCGGGACTTGATCTTACACAGACTTGATTCGCCTCTAACCGTATCTCTCTCTGACTGATGGGAATAGAGGAGTAGAGGTTGTGAATAGCCTTGGGGACCAAGACCCTATTATGTTCTTTATATAGTACTCTAATTAGACCCCATTAACCCTAATCAGATTAATATTGGGTAATACACATTACAAAGCCCATACCGAATAAGATGTTATTGGACCCTTTATTTAAGACCACTTAATTAGTCCAAGTATAGAATAAACATTAAATATAATTGTCTTTAATTTGTAAGCCCATAAATTGTTATTAGATTATGAAAATAATCTAACAATGGAAACGGCTGATGAGGCACCTGATCGGGTTCTAGAGTTATCATTGGCGCTAGACGGAGGGCGTGGCTCTGTCCTATGGTCTCGGTGCCGCTAGACTCGACTCCATCAACAAACTCTTGAAAAAAAGTCCTAATCAAACCTGTAAGATCTGAAAACCATCTGAACATTTGACAAAAATGCAACCTTTACACCTTTTTCAACTATGTATGCATGTCTTTAGCCCCGTCTAGCCACTATTAATCTAGATATGTTGCTTGTTCTTGATAAAGTTTTGATTTTTATCCTTTTGACCCGGTTGATATCTAGATCTGTAGTCATGACTGCTTGATTTGATGAAGTCTTGACTTGTTCTTGCATACTCTTGTTTTGAACCATAAAATACGTGCACACATATGTTGTTTTCGCAAAAATAAGCCTAGATCTGTTATAAAGCTTGTATCTTGTGAGAATTACTGTTTGGGAAACCATATTCTGTTGAAACCATGCCAAGAGGAAGTAACACCAGTGCCCAAAGAGTGGAACCTAACCCGGTCCAAGACCTACCCCTAGTCCCGGCTACTGTCAACCCGGTTCTTGAGAGGATAGATATTTGACCTGGTGATGCTAGAGTTGAAATTGAAGTGAACCAGTACAAGTACACTAACGTTCCTCTTGCCGCAATGCACATGGAAAATCTCACCAAAGATGACATAGCTGAAGCAATCCGGGCATACCGGACCCGGACACAAGCTTCACCTGAACCAGACAAGCTAAAAACTCTGGTAATTCTGGTAACTCATACTGATCCCGAGGCTCTGTCTTTGACAGGTTCGGGGACAAAGGCAAAGGACCCCAAAAGAGAACAACCCACAAAGCTCAAAGCAAGAACAAAGACAATGAATCTAAAAAACTCAAAAAATTGGTTGAACTTCGAGAGAAAATCCGGCAAGAAGAAGAGGCTAAGCTGGAACTCAAGGTCCAGAAGAGAATCCAGGAAGAAGACAACTGAATTCGGAGGAGGTCCAGATCCAAAAGGATTCATCGAGACATCAATCCGGAGCTCATCTCAGATGAAGACGAACCCGAAGAAGTTTTGATTCACATGATTCATGAGCTGCAGAAAAAGGTTGGAAATGACTCCGGTCTGGAAATTGAAGGAACCCTAACTCCTTTCAGCCACTCTCTGGAAGCAATGCCAAGGAAATAGAGCCTGAAGCACTATAATTTTGACTCATTCGATGGAATGGGTGACCCTGAAGAACACATCAACTACTTTGAGCAGATCACTCTTATCTACTTTTACAATGATATCACCTTGTGTAGATTCTTTGCTTCAACTTTGAAGGGAGGGGACCAGAGGTGGTTCAGCAGGATCCCCTCCCGCAGCATCCATAACTGTAAGGAATTCAGAGAATCCTTCCTAAAGAGGTTTAGAGCCAACCGCACCCATGAACTACATATGTGCCATTTGGAGACTATCCGGCAGTATGACAATGAATTTCTCTCCGATTACAAGAAGCTTTTCCAAGAAGCTATCAACAAGGTCTCGCACCTGGATGAGCATGAAGCTCTAAGTATTTTTTGGAGGAACCTAGACCCGGAGCATAACGAAAGATATGTTTACGAACTAATCAACAAAGAACCCCAGAGCCTGGCAGCAGCATATGCTATGGCTGCCCGGTTCATCAAAGAAAGTGATGTGCTGCAAGCAATGAGAATGACCCACCAAGGAACCTCTTCAACCCGGACTTAGGATGATCGCCCTCATGGTGGTTATCAGCAAGATAAAAGATTTAAACCCAACAGGCAAAGAAACTACATTCAGAGCCCCCAGTTCTCAGTGCCAGAAAAGGTTCCTGAACCGACTTCCAAACCAGACTCTAGGCCTCCGAGGCCACCCAAATCCAAGCCTAGACCTGAACCTAAGTGGACTCCACTCAACCGAACCCAGGCTGACATATTAAAGGAGGTTCGGGATAAGCCATACTTCTACCTATAACGACTTAGAATTTCGTAATTTATTAAATGCTTATTTAATTGTTAAATGTGAAATTATGTGATTTAGGTGATGAGTATAATTTTTGTGAAGTCAAGATATATGTGAAACCATGATTATGTGATTACATGATGATTGGTATGTGTCGTACATGTTCATGGAATTTTATTCATATTTTTAAAGCATTAAAATTATTTTTAAAGTGCATTTTAATCTTTTAAAAATCATACAAAATCAATGGAATTGATTTAAATCATGAAATCTTTTGCATTATCATCTATGAGACAAGAATTAGTTTGTAAAATTAGTGTGAATATTTAATTGTGAGTTTTGGTATTTTAAAATGATTTAAGAAGCTTTATTTCTTTTAAAGAACCTTTATTTCAAAAATTCATATAAAATTCTTTTTTGATCCAAATATTATGTTAAAAATATGGGGATGCTTCTAATTTTGTAAAATTTATTTTAAAATTTTCTAAAAATATTTTTACCCCATTCTTTCATTTTATTTCGAATTAAAAATGATTAAAACTAGATTTTCAGCAAAGTAAAAATAGCAATTATGAAAAGACAGTTTTGCCCCTATCTTATTTGACAAGAGGCGACTGCCTCTTCTTCTTTCTTCACTTTCTCTCTCGACTGTTCTCTCCATTCTCTCTCTGTGAGTCTCTTTGTCTCGGTTCTCGTGAACCATCGCATGCAATGGCCATTTCTTGGCCGTTTTCCTCGATTTCAGTCTTAAAATACTCCTGTCTACCTCTAGTTTACTATCCTACCTTGTTTTTACTGATCGGCGTGTGTATATATATGTGTCCGTATGTATATATGCGTGTATATGTGTTGATTCTTGCTGGGATACTCGAGATTATGCTTCGGGTTGATTTTTGTGATGGTTTGCTCATTTAATTTGAGGAATTTCGAGGTTGGAAGCCCATTTAAGGGAACCCCCGAATTCCACCGCCACCGGTGATGAACTCCGGTGAACCGGTGGTGGCCAATGATGTTCTTAAATTTGTGTATTGATTTCATAATTGCGTGTAACAATTATGTGGAGTTTCGAATTTTATTGCTATGTATATATTCGAATTTGATGATGAATTCGATTGATTTTAGTTCGTTTTTATACAAGGGATTTATTCAAAATTTTTGCATTTTGATTACTTGATTTTTATTCTGATTTTTCGAATTACATGAACTGCATGATCGATTTCTTGTTTGGATATTATTTAATTAATTTGTATGCATGATATTTAGATTAATATGAATTAATCGAATTTTTTGAATTATTTGTGGTAATTGAATATTGATTCTAATAACTATATGCTAAATGATAACTAGTTAACAAGCATGTGTAATTATCAAATTTGTTATAAGATGAAATACGAATTTTTGAAAATAAATAGGAATTATGTGATTTTATGATTTATTGAAAAGATTTAGTGATTTATCATATATGATTTAGTGATTTATATGATTGATAACTGTTAAAGTGCTAACTGAATTGATGATTTGAATGTGGGATTAGTGGTAGATTTATAGTTTGTATATGATTATATATATCCATTGGGAAGTGTAGGTGGATATTAAATCCATCGTAGGTATTTGGTTATGAATTTGATTCGTTTATGTTCTGACGGGATAATCCATATTATAGAGGAAACTCTGCCCGATTTTTGGGAAATTATAAATATTAAAATGTAAACCAGAATAGCATGATTGCCTATGAGTTAGGATTATCTGCTAAAGTGTATAAAAATCTTATGTGGAATGCATGTGCTATGTGCTAAGTGTTTAAATGATTATCTATATACAAGGTGGTTTAGTGTACTATCATGTACGTATGATATAAGATAAGTATAATGCGTTATAAGAAGCGATTGGATAGATTAGGATTAGGCGATTTAGAAGTATAGTATTCTAGAGTAGTGATATGGTTTATGTAGATAAGAAGGACGTAGGACCTAGCGAAAAAGAAAAGGCTAAGGTCGAGTACCAGTGACTGAGTTGTTAGCTGTTGCATTCTACCGGAGGCAAGTAACTCTGTCTTTCCTCTGAAAGTTCATATTATTGAAACTATTATATCTTTTTGATTCAAGCATGCCTATTCCATACCATGTTGATCATACTTCTGTTATAAACTTACCTTTGCATGTATCCAAAAATCTTTATTAATAAACCCTGGTTCAACACATGTAAACCTTAGACCAACATAATTCTTTTTAATTGCTTCTTGACTGTACTGTCACCCAGAGTTAAACAATACTAATTCTTTTTAATTGCTTCTTCACCATATATGTCCTACAGTTTGCTATAATCATATCATATTGACTGACCGATAAACCAGTGTTCTACTTGACCTATGTCCGTGTCCAGTTTAACTTATGTTGACCTTAAAACACATAAACCTCTTCATGAGCTAAACACTAATCCGAGAACTTAATTGCCTTGAATATTAAATCTTAAAACATGAAATCTGATCAATTACCTTGATGCCTTTGAGTCTACATCTTCTTGATCCAGACTTGTGTCCCTATTTCTTTGATGTCAGAAAACTGTAAGAACCCAGATTTTGGGTAGAATTAAAACTTTTATTTATTTAATGATGTAAGAATGAATAGTGGTTACGGCTACAATGTAATAGTTGATATTTTGAAAGAACGAATGGAATTCGACTTTATTATTTCTATGTCTTGAAGAATGCTAATGATGGAAAACTTAGGTAAGAATAATCTATCTCCTAGGGGAATAAGGTATGACAATTCCAAGCAGGAAAATATTCTCATGTCATCCAGATCGATAACGATTAATCCAGTGGTTTCGTAAAAAGGTTCAGGAACGATAGAAAGCGAATACGGACAATTGTACAACCCTAAGAGAATAAGTAAAGAATAAAGAATGAATAGTATTTTTGGTGGAAGTGAGAATAATATGAGACGACACTATATAGAAGTATTCGGAACGGATTTCCGAGTTCGTATTAGTGATCCAGGGGGAAAATAAGTGTATGTAAAAGCTGTCGGATTCTGAAAAACCGTACTTTTATTTTCTCCGAGAGTTCCCTGGACAACGAATGGATTTAAGGAATATAAATTGGAAAGATAGAAAGAAAGATGGAGAATGATAGTATTAATATTAAGAGGATTCCCGGTAAACTCTAATTAGAAATCCGTGAAATATTCCTACGAACGATCAATCGAAACGAGCAATAACCGGACACAAAATCATGCAGAGAAAGCAAGATACATGCATGAGCAAGTGATAAATATCTAGGTAACTAGCAAGTAACTAGATTAATTAGAATATAACTAGTACTTAGAAATCAAAAACCCTTAGTTAGTCTTCCACCATGCAAAACACAACACTTGTCCCTCCTAATTGCCTCATCCATGACATCACACTCCACTAACACAACTAAGATGAGATATTATCTATCCAAATTCACTTTATGCATAATTGAACAAAGAAAATCAAGAAAACAACAAACACTCTCCATTCCTCTTTTTCTTCAAAACTTTCGGCCAAGGTGCTAGCATATATATGGCTGTTGTTGTGAAAATATATGCTTTCTGTTATACATATGCCATAGCATGCATGCCTACTTTCAAGTCATATTGATATACTTGTTCCCTGATTGTTCTTTGGCTTATAAGTAGATAGATAATATATCGATTATAAGCCGGATGTCGTTAAGACCCTTAGAAAAGGGCATCTGAATCCTATTTGTTGAATATAGACCGGGAGTCAATACTTCTTGATATATCGTAATTATTTTCGAGGGAAATATTTAAGTAAATAATTTCCATTATTTGGTTGACGAATATTATTTGAATATTCGTTCGAGATTATTTAATTAACGATCATTACTTCAATTATTTATTTGAACGTTATCTATTCAATGAATATTATTTTTCAATATTCATTCAAAGACGAACCATTTATCGAATATTATTTCAAATATTTCTATAAAACCTTCGATTATTAAATAAATATCATTCGCACGTTCATCTAGAACATCATGTATTAAGGGAATATTATTCTCGAATATTCCTTTAAGGCTTAATTTATTAAATGAATATCACTTGGATATTCATTTAAATTATTAATTATTATATGAATACTATTTTTTAATATTAATTTGAAGTCTTATTTATTTAACGAATATTATTCCAAACAGTCCTGTCAAACTTATTTATTAAATGAATATTATTTTAATATTCATTTAAGTAATTATTTATTCAATAAATATTGTCTTAATATTCCTTCAAGGATTATTTTGAGAAATACTCTGATTAAAAATATTCTTTCATTCATTAAATACTTCCGACTCAATAAATATTCTATAAATATTTATTCAATACTTGGAAACAACTTCAAGGTTGTTTATTTTTCTTCAAATATTATTTTCGACCTTCGATCATTCTGAAAATTCTTCGGAGTCATACGATTAAAATTATATTAAGAAAGGTCCTCTAGATTCCATTCTTCACTCGAATCTATCTCTTAAATTATAAGGGAACCTTACTTGAGGAAGGTTCTTTACCTTGTTGACTTCCCGGTCATTGTTTATCCTTTTCACTCGCAACTTGGTTGCTATGGACTCATTAAGTCTGTGTGTACCTTCTCATCATTCGAGGGGTAAGATCGTTGGAACAATTTGATATCCATTAACAAGCAAGAGCTTGGGAAATATTAGTGAATTTTCCTTTCCAACTAGATAAGACTACTTTGTGGAGTCTTGTCAACAAGTATTTCACTTGGGGAAGGGAGGATAAACTATACGTTTCAATGCTGTGGATTTACTCGAACTAGGACTCGTGTGTAAGAGGCCGAGTCGCGCGGTCCATCACAAGGCCTAATCATTGGCCAGGGAGTTACTATTAAAGGCCATTGACAAGTGGAGCCGTCAGTTCTTCCTTCTACCGGTAGTAAACTATATTGGGCTGTACCACCCCCGACTGATCATCAGGGAGTGGAACAGCTTAACTCCAATATTGGTTCATCTCCCAAATTGGGAATTCCCTACAACACGTATCGACGATACTTCTTTCAGGTTGACGGTGTCTTCCGCAACACGTATCGAAGAGACTTCTTTCAGGTTGTAGAACTTCCAAAAATGTTAATAACTGGAACTGCAATATTTTCCTTGCAAGTTCCTCTTAATATGATAAATAATGATATGTTGCTTATTTTGACTTAGCAGATATTTCCACAAAATAAACACTTTAAGTTACCTTGTAACTTCATCCTTTATAGTATACTGGCACTAACTTCGTTAATGCATGGCATATGGAAAATAATGATACTTCGAACTGTTATATACTATCACTTTCCTGTTATATTATTATTGGTGGGCTATTGCTCTCCCTTGCTTATTTATCATGTCACAACAACAGCGGGTTACCCGACCCACCGGACTCCCCACTGAGATGCTAGCCGCCATTGCTGAGGTAGCATAGTTAGACAGCTTTTGTTTCCTGTTTAACTATATGTATAATTAATGTAATCAACGGCAAAACTTTTAAACTTATGATGTTATCCTTTTGGATTGTAATAACTTTTATTCGCAAACCCTTTTATGTAAGACTTATTTCAATTTTATCTCTGGGACTATAACTGTGTGTGTGTGTGAGTGAGTGGATTTTATTGTGGGGTCATAGTATGTTATTTATTGATATTGGACTCAATTCAAGTATTATGTATGAGTCATGAGATCGTAACGACCCGATCCCTGACCCCGGATCTGGGGGTGTTACAAAAAATTAGTCAAACCCTTTGACTTTTATCGTTGCAAATCAAAATGAGTTGTTTTTCTTAAAATACTTTGAAGTTACTTAGACTGGGCTGATCTGTTATCAGAGAGTCGAAGGTACCTCGAAGTAAAAAGGTTTTCGAAAAGATTAAGTATTAAAATGTTTTATAAAGTTGAGTTTTACAAAGCCTAATGTTTTAAAATAAGATTTTTAATAAAAATGTTAGGAATTCCGTCAAAATTGTTTCCACGGATTCCTGACGATTGGAGAGACGGGGTGAACGGGTAATGCTGGTTCTGTCGGTTTGAGTATGTATTGGTGTAGTTCTGGTCTGTCCAGTTCGACACCTTTATAGGCCAATGTGTTGCCTCTTGGGAACCCAAGCTATCCTAATGAAAGGAAATGATGACCAGAGGGACTTTGTGTCAGGTATGGGGACTTTATGGGCTGATCACCCGTATTGTCTGTTATAAAATAAAAACCTCCAATCAGTTTTCTTAAAGTGATGATTACTTTTTATTTACCATGAAATGAAATTGGTTTACAGATTGAAATGTCAATTACTTTACACAGTTTTAAAATATCTATTGCTATCCTGATTAACGGTTGTTATCCTGTCATTACTAAATACCAATATTGCTTATACTCCTTCCAGTATATTTATGTCACATTTTGAATTACTGTCACCTTTTGCAATACCATGTTATACTTCTTCCAATTGAGATATTTAAATTACTTGTTGAGCGTTGGCTCATTATCAATTTGTCTAACCCTTTTGACAATAATCTAAGAATCATGGTTCGTACAATCCAAACCGCAAGGAAGCGCACCTACCATGGCCCTGAGTTGGTTCATTTTGAGATAGCTCCCGAGGTAGATGCAGTAACAGCTCAGTGAGGATATCTTTAGTAAGTTGTGAGAACTGGCAGTAGAGCTTTTGAGAACTTTGGTTTATAATAATAATAATATATTTTGAATTCAGGTTTGTAATAATAATTAGTTAGACGATGGCTTGCTTGTTTCATACCATTACCTGTGAAAGATCTTGGATAGTAGTGTTGGGCCAGTCAGCATGTTATATTTATATTATATTTTAGGTTGTTTGCATCTAGATGTGTGTCAGTGACCCTCCGATGTAGGCCCCTGATCGGGAGGGCGTCACAAGTTGGTATCAGAGCTACGGGTTTTGGTCACTGAAACAAGCCAGGAATTTAAGATCACTAATAAAAGAAGTAGATACAATTAGGATTTGAGAGTGATAGATGTAGGGAGTGATTATAGGTTTAGGTTTTCCCTTCGCGATAGATTACTAGGATTAACATAACTTAACTCGTTTATATTCTGCGTGTATATATATATATTATTACTACAGGACATGGATCTTGTCGATGATGCACCACCCCTACCTTCTGATTCTAATAGGTCATCCGAGAATTTGATCCTTTGGAGGCAATGTCTGATGCCGATGCTGAGATTGAGCCTGATGTGCCAGTATCCGAGTCTGAGGTTGAGAGTCCCACGGCCCGTGCCGATATTCCTGTCCCTACCACTGAGCATGTGCCTGAGTCTGCACCTGTGTCTGAGCCTGTTACCGATACCGTGTCTGTTCCTGTCCCAGTACCAGTCGTGACCCCTTTTGTCACCGAGCATGGCGATTCATCTGTTGGACCCTACTCACTTCCCGAGGTTGCACCTTTGCACACATACGCCGAGATACTCCGCACTTGTGAGAATCTGACGAGCAGGAATGATGAGTTTTCAACATTGATTAAACAGATGAAGGAAGAGGCGCAGCGTCAAGTTGACTTATCTACGATCGATTGGGATAGTCGTATTGAGTTAGCACAGAGGGTCACCCAGCAGCGTTTTCTTGAGGTTCCCCTGTCTAGGCCTGCTTTTGATGAGCTTCGTCGACTTTCGGGTTTGATTTCTTGGATGATATGTGAGTATGGTGGGATCCGAGGTTTCCGTGATTAGACTGCTGTTGTGGAGATGGTTGTGAGTGGGTCGTATGGTAGAGCCCACTAGTGTTAGTTGTGTTTACTACTAGTCTAGGATGTTTTCCAGTTTTCCTAGTGCTAGTAGACGGATTGTTGTTATTTTAGTTTATTTATTTCAGTTTGGATGTAGAAGGGCTGAATGCCCTTAACTTTGATGATGTTGGATCATTTTCATCTTAGCGACGTATGCATATTTCGTATATCCTTGTGTTCATTGCTTTACTTATCGCATTTTACATACAGTCTTTACATACCATATTTCCATAACTTATTAACATGTTCATATAAACTCTGTTGCTTAATTTACAATTGTACCCATATCATATTGTCTTAACGGAACCGATCGTCTATTGGTACCAGACAGAGGAACCCTATTTCTTTTGAATATATAAACCTACTTGTTGTTTACCAACTGTTTACCTTCTTATCAGAAAGATGCCTCCTAGAAGAACTCGTCAAGCTACCAATAATGATAACCAAGACCAAGAAAATCAAGATAACCCTACTATGGCCCAGATGTTCCAATTACTTCAACAACAAACAACTGCTTTTGTTCAACACCAATAACACCAAGCTACCCAACCTCCTACAACTTTTAAATCCTTTCAAGCTGTCCATCCACCTGAATTTAAAGGTACCTTGAACCCTGTCGAAGCTAAATCATGGTTGATGGATATTGAGAAGTCTTTTATGTTAGTTAGGGTTGATGAGGTTCCGAAAGTGGAATTTTCCAGTTTTTATTTGAGGGTGGAAGCGAATTTTTGGTGGGAGTCTGTTAAGGCCGCAGAAGGAAATGCGATTACATGGCCAAGATTTGTAGAATTGTTTAATGAGAAATATCTGCCAGGTTATTTACAAGACCAGTTGGAGATTCAGTTGAGTTGAAGCAAGAAGGAATGACTGTTGTGGAGTATGAAGCTAAGTTTACTGAGTTATCTAGATTTGCACCCCAGTATGTAGGAAATGAAGCTAGTAAGGCTAAGAAATTTCAGCATGGGTTAAAGCCCTGGTTAAGGAGTAGAGTTGCTGCGTTCGAGTTAAGAACCTATTCTGATGTTGTGCAGAAGGCGATGATTATAGAAGGAGAAAGTGATTTTAACCAGAAGGAGAAAGCTGGTAAGAAGAGGAAATTTGAGAAAGTTGAGAAGTGCCAAAAGACAGAAGGCCAGAAAAGTTTTCAGTACAGAGGAAGGTTTGGAAATCGACCAGGAGGACAGAGAAATTTTCAGAAGTTTAGAGGTGGTAACGGAGGACAAAACCGTAGACCCCAAGGAGTAAACCCTCGGGCTATAACAAGACCCGTACTACCAGACTACAAGATTTGTGGGAGAAAGCACCCGGGTATTTGTAATAAGCCTAACATAGCTTGCTACAAGTATGGGAAGAAAGGACACTATGCTGAAGAATGTCCGGAAGTGAAGCCAGTAGGATTGACTTGTTATAAGTGTGGCAAGATTGGCCATATTGCTAGGAACTGTAAGGAGCCTGTCCAGACTGCTAATGTTTTGAGAATCACCGCACCACCAGCACCGCGACAAGTGCCGTATCAAGCACCTCAGCCTAGAGCCCGTACTTTCAACATGTCTATCAAAGAAGCTGTTAATGACGCCAATGTGGTTGCAGGTACGCTTCTTGTCAACTCTTTTGAAGCTAAAGTTTTAATTGATTCTGGAGCAACTAGATCCTTTATATCTGAAAGATTTCTTGATAAATTATACTGTGAGATTCGTCCATTAGAAAAGTCATTAGTAGTAGAAGTTGTTAATCAGGATAAGTTTTCCATAGACCGGGAGTGTCCTAACTATAATATTGAGATTGGAGGATTTCTTTTCTACGTGGATTTATTACCTTTTAAGTTGGGAGAGTTTGACGTTATTTTAGGAATGGATTTGTTGTCCGTGAGTGATGCGCAGATTGAGTGTAAGAAGAAGCAAGTTAAGTTGCATACTGAAGATGGTAGTGAAGTAGTACATCAAGGGCAGAAGCAAGATAAGAAATTTTTAACGTTTATGCAAGCGAAGAGATTGTTGAATCAAGGATGTGAAGCTTATTTAGCACATGTAGTTGATACAGAGAAACAAGTCCCTAGGATGGAAGATATTCCAGTTGTAAATGAGTTTCCTGATGTATTTCCCGACGAATTGCCCGGATTACCCCCAGACAGAGAGATTGAAATCCCGATTAATTTAGCACCAGGAACTGAACCCGTATCTAAAGCACCGTATCGACTGGCACCTGCTGAGATGAAAGACTAAGCTACTCAATTGCAAGATTTATTGGATAAAGGAGTCATAAGGCCGAGTGTGTCCCCATGGGGAGCGCCAGTGTTATTTGTTAAGAAGAAGGATGGAAGCATGAGGATGTGTATTGATTATAGAGAACTCAATAAATTGACTATCAAGAATAAGTATCCATTGCCAAGGATTGATGATTTGTTTGACCAACTAAAGGATGCTGCTTACTTTTCTAAGATCGATTTGAGATCAGGTTATCACCAATTGAAAATCAAGCCAGAAGATATTCCGAAGACTGCATTTCGCACGATATATGGACATTATGAGTTTTTAGTGACGGCTTTCGGATTGACGAATGCGCCAGCTGTGTTTATGGATTTAATGAATAGAGTGTTCAAGAGATATTTGGATAAATTTGTAATTGTATTTATTAATAACATCCTTATATACTTGAGAAACCCTGAAGAGCATACCGAGCATTTGAGAATCGCATTAGAGACCTTAAGGAAGGAAAGATTATATGCCAAGTTTTCTAAGTGTGAGTTTTGGTTGCAAGAAGTGCAATTTTTAGGTCATGTGATTAGTAAAGAAGGAATTCGAGTGGATCCTGCTAAGATTGAAGTTGTGGTGAGTTGGAGTAGACCAAGAACTCCTACTGAGGTGAGAAGTTTTCTAGGATTGGCTGGTTATTATCGAAGATTTGTACAAGATTTTTCAAAGATTGCTACCCCGTTGACAAAGTTGACCCGAAAGAATGAGAAGTTTATTTGGAATGATAAGTGTGAAGAAAGCTTTTAAGAGCTAAAGAAAATATTAGTTTCAGCACCAGTATTAGTATTGCCAGATGATAAAGGAAATTTTGTTATCAATAGTGATGTTTCGCACAAAGGATTAGGATGCTTTTGATGCAACATGGGAATGTTATTGCATACGCTTCCAGATAGCTTAAGCAGCACGAGCAGAAGTATCCGACACATGATTTGGAGGTAGCTGCAATTGTGTTCGCGTTGAAAATATGTAGACATTACTTGTACGGAGAGAAGTGTAAAATTTTCAGTGATCATAAAAGTTTGAAGTATATCTTTACCCCGAAAGAGTTGAATATGAGACAGAGAAGATAGTTGGAGTTGATTAAGGATTATGATTGCACGATAAGTTACCATCCCGGAAAGGCGAATGTTGTCGCTGATGCGCTAAGTAGAAAGGAGAGATTGAAAACATTGACAATGTCAAAGGAGTTATTTTGAGAATTTGAGAAGTTAAGTTTAGAAGTCTATGATTCAAAGGATGCAGATGAGTTTCTAAGTACGATGACTTTTCAACCAGAGTTGTTGGAGAAGATACGGAGATGTCAAGAGGAAGTGATGAATTGTGAGATGAATACGTTGACTGGAGAAGAGATTTGTACACAGAAAGATGATCAAGGTATTTTAAGATTTGGGAGGAGAATATGGATTCCTAATGTTGTGGAGTTAAAGAATGAGATATTAATTGAAGCCCATAGTTCGAATATTCTATTCACCCTGGAAGTACAAAGATGTATCGAGATTTGGGAGGAGAATATGGATTCCTAATGTTGTGGAGTTAAAGAATGAGATATTAATTGAAGCCCATAGTTCGAATATTCTATTCACCCTGGAAGTACAAAGATGTATCGAGATTTGAAAGAGAACTTTTGGTGGCCAAATATGAAGCGAGAAATTGCAGAATGGATAACTAAGTGTTATACCTGTCAGAGGATTAAAGCAAAACATAAAAAACCAAGCGGATTGTTACAACCGTTAGATATTCCCGAGTGGAAGTGGGAGCACCTTGCCATGGATTTTGTAGTAGGATTGCCAAGAACTAAAGTGAATCATGATGCGATTTGGGTAATCATTGATCGATTGACGAAGTCTGCCCATTTCTTACCGATTAACGAAAGATTCTCAATGGATAAGTTAGTGCATTTGTATTTGAAGGAGATAGTCTCACGACATGGAGTTCCTATTTTTATAGTCTCTGATCGAGACCCATAGTTTCATTCGAGGTTTTGGCGACAATTTTAAGAATGCTTAGGAATCCAATTGAAGATGAATACAGCTTACCATCCACAGACGGACAGACAAAGTGAAAGGACTATTCAGACGATAGAGGATATGCTTAGAGCTTGTGCATTGGATTTCGAAGGAAGTTGGGATCAACATTTGCCATTGGTTGAGTTTTCATATAACAACAGTTATCACGCGAGTATCGGAATGCCATCGTATGAAGCCTTGTATGGGAGAAAGTGTAGATCGCCAGTGTATTGGGATGAAGTTGGTGAGAGGAAAATTTTAGGACCAGAGCTGCTTCAGCAAACGAAGGAGAAAGTTGAAGTTATTCAGAAAAGATTAATTACTGCCCAGGATCGTCAGAGGAAGTATGCTGATTTAAAAAGAAAGGACATTAGTTTTGAAATAGAAGATCAAGTGTTATTGAAGGTGTCACCGTGGAAAGGAGTTACGAGATTTGGTAAGAAAGGAAAGCTGAGTCCAAGATACGTAGGACCATTTGAGATTCTGAAGCGAGTTGGAAAAGTTGCTTACGAGTTGGCGTTGCCACCGCATATGCACCAAATTCATAATGTGTTTCATGTGTCTATGCTTAAGAAGTACAATCTCGATGCAAGTCACGTAATTGAGTATGAGCCTATCGAGATTCAGCCAGATTTATCTTATGAAGAACAACCAGTAGAGATTCAAGATAGAAGTGATAGGAATCTTAGAAATAAGGTTGTCAGATTAGTTAAGGTTTTGTGGAGGAATCCTAGAGTCGAAGAGTTGACTTGGGAACTTGAAAGCGAGATGCTTGCCAAGTACCCTCATCTGTTTACTTAGGTGAGATTCCGGGGACAGAATCCTTTTAAGGGGGGAAGGCTATAACGACTTAGAATTTCGTAATTTATTAGATGCTTATTTAATTGTTAAAAGTGAAATTATGTGATTTAGGTGATGAGTATAATTTTTTGTGAAGTCAAGATATGTGTGAAACCATGATTATGTGATTACATGATGATTGGTATGTGATTACATGATTGTTTTCACTGATCAGCATGTGTATATATATGTGTCTGTATGTATATATGCGTGTATATGTGTTGATTCTTGCTGGGATACTCGAGATCATGCTTCGGGTTGATTTTTGTGATGGTTTGCTCAGTTAATCGGAGGAATTTCGAGGTTGGAAGCCCATTTAAGGGAACCCCCGAATTCCACCACCACCGGTGATGAACTCCGGTGAACAGGTGGTGGCCAATGATGTTCTTGAGGACTAAAATCCTACTTTAAAATTGTGTATTGATTTCATAATTGCATGTAACAATTATGTGGAATTTCTGTTAACTCGAATAACTTGTAGAAGGGGGGTTGAATACAAGTTATATAATCGTGTCTGATTTTTGCTTAATTAGATGAACAAGAACAAACGAATGAATCAAACTTTGTTTGTATTAAACAAATCAAATACAAACTCTACCAAAGGTGTACAATACCTTTAGCAGCTGCTGACAATACAAATCTCTCTCTCTTTCTGTTTGTTTCGAACTCTCGAATACAAACCTTATACAGAGCTTCACACGATATGCACTCTACAATTCTCAATTCTTTTCTATTTTACAATGATATTGAGAGAGTATTTATAATGTTACCTATCAACTAATAACAGAACTATAATCTATCTATGTTAATGTTCTGCCGTCCAGTTGATAGTTTTCATCAATAGAGAATTTGTTTCCTTCACGATGTCTTCTTGCTTGTTCTTCAAAACAATGATCCTGTTTTATAGCACTTGCCAGTTTCTATAGCATCCATAATGACATCATCAGTAACATGACTGATATTAGGATTTCCATTGCATCAGGATCTGATCATCCCATCAGTATTTGACTTGCTGTATCAGGATCTGCTCTTAGTTCCTGAAATGTAGTCTCTGACGCACTGTTCCTGACTAACCTCTACAGATTACTGTCTAACACATATATCCTATACAAAGTGCTAAATCCTTTATAAGATCAGGATATACAAGAAGTATTAGCAAAATTCTATTCTCAACATCACAACTTATGAATTATTCCTAACAATCTCCCCCTATGTATGCTTTAGAATCTGAAGCATAAATCTAAGTTGTAGATGTCAAAACATATAACAATACAACCAGAATAGAATTTATGAATTTAAGATCATGAATTTAAGTACCTCCTTCTTCAGATGTAGACACGTATCTAGTACTTAGAAGAAAGAATTCAACTATTTGATGCTTCTTTTCCTTTACCACTTCCATGATGAAATTTACCAACTCTGTCACCCTTAGTTCTGCTCCCAGTCTGTTTATCTCCCACACTCTGTTGTTGTTTCTGAATTGTCTTTATCTCCCCTTTTTTGACATCAGCAACATTAATTCCAAGAGATTCAGTAACAGAACAAATGAGATTCATCAGAACTGCTTGATTGTCCATAATAGTGACTTGGTTATCTTCAAGAATTTGAAGTCTCCATTCAATATCACTTTGAGATTTCTGAATGTCCTTAAGAAGTTCATAATTGACTTCAATGTTGGAAGTGCTTGTTGTATCTTCAGATTCAGATGCAGAAAGAACCTTATCTTTAAGTCTTGTAGAAGAAGTTGCCTGTATAGAATGATATTCAAGTAATAATACTTGAGTAGAAGTACAAACATCTTCATCTTTCTGATCTGGAGCTGAAGTATGATCATCCTGTCCTTCATCAGTATTCTGTGTACTAACATCTACAATTCCTGACTCCTCTTTAGATTGATCAGATACAGTTGATGTCTCAATTCTAGCTGATATTGGAAGTACATACAAAGGAATACTAGGATCATTAGGAATATCTTCTGGTACTGGTTGAGTAGAATTTTGTCTTAGCCTTTCACCTCTTTTGTTTATGATTCCTACAAGCCTTTCTTTCTGTTTCTGAACTTTAACTTATGGCTTTGCATTGTGATGTGCTAAGTCATTCTTCTCATACATCTTGATAAAAGAATAAGTACCAGCATCCATACCAAGATTTTCAGACCAAGATTCAGGAAAAACCTGATCCCAGAAATCAAACGATGGTGGTTTCCTAATTTTCTCTCCCTCACTATGGAGTTGATCATCCATACCCTCATTCTCACTTTGACTATCTAAAGTCAACACTCTTTCTACCTCTCCTTTTGCCTGGTCAGGAGCCAGCCTCTCTGTGTGTGGATCTATGTCCATCTTTTCAAGTGTATCACTCAAATTTGGATAAGTGCTCTCATGACCTACAGAAAAATAGGGGTTAGAAGAAGTTTTTATACCTAAACTCACATGGAGAGAGGGTTCCTCATATGGCATGGGGCTTGAGGCTTTCTCCAAGGAGTGAGCCGCTATAGTCTCTAAACCCTTACAAACATCTACTTTCTTTCCAAAAACTACAGGCTCCAGTATACCACTTTCAGGTTTTACACTAGACTCTGATGTCTTCAGTAATACTTCATTAGACACCATAGCTAGTATGTCACCGTCTTTAAGTGTTGGTTACTGAGACACACCCTCAAGGTGGATAGACTCTGAAAGAACAATATTGGTTTGATCTTCAGGAAAATCAATCAAAGTCATTCCTCCCATATCATAGGGTTTCTCACTTGCAATTTCAGTCATCACAGAAGACCTTTCAGCATCATCAATCACAGTTCCTGAGTCATCTAACCTCTGACTAGATGGTTCTTGTGTTGCAGTGACTGTGATCTGATCTATTCTACTATTCACCACTGGTGCAACGGTATCTTCTGTTGACTGCTTCCCTCTATCAACTACCTCCTCTTGTTCACCTTGAGCTGAAGCATCTTCAATAATGACATCCTTGTCAAATAGATATGCATGAAGTGATTGAAGTGCAACATTCTTAGGAAGTCCAAA
Source organism: Saposhnikovia divaricata (assembly GCA_036435485.1). Lineage (NCBI taxonomy): Eukaryota > Viridiplantae > Streptophyta > Magnoliopsida > Apiales > Apiaceae > Saposhnikovia > Saposhnikovia divaricata. The sequence continues at coordinate 169,169,820 of CM071594.1, read as the reverse complement.
TTTCTTGTGCAATTCCTTTCTGACTGATACATAGAAGTACATCTTCATTAAATCAAGTCTTTGATGTAACAGTCCATATTCTCCAAGAAATGAAAGTTTGGGAACTCTTTCAATCAGAAAATCTAGAACAGGCCTGGAAAGCTTCACTTTTAGAGAAATAACTTCCATAGCCAGTCTATATGTCAATGTTGTTTCCCATGAAGAATCAAGATCCGGATCTCTCTTGTCAGATACTGACGTGGATATAGCCTTATTTGTAGAGACCTGCATAATGTTAGTTGGACTAGACACTGTGTGTGTAGGTGACAAATGAATCTTTCTCCTTGTTCTCTTAGTATACTGAGCAACAGATTTGTCTTGAGAAGACTCAAGAGGTGTAGACACAGAAGTAATCTTGGGATGAGATCCTTTCTCAATAGACACAGTATTTTGAGAGACAGTATCCAGTAATTGTTTTCCCTTTTTAAGAACTACAGCCTTTTGGAAGACTGTAGCCTGGATGTGACTAGGTGTTCCATCCCTTTGTCCTAGCTTAGAAAGTTGAATTTCAGCCTTCAATTCTGCTCTCTCAGCAAGAGATATATCATCATCATCTTTACTAGAACTACTACTTGAAATGACAAATCTTCTCTTCCTTACAACTGATGTCTTTTGAGAAACACCAGAGGTTGGCTTCTTTGAAACAATAGGTTATGGATCAAATTTTGCTTCTAGAATTGTTTTAGATACTGTAATGTTTTTGGCTACTTGGGTAGACACAGGGGGGTTCTCCTCCAATTGAGATTCCTGAGTCATTTCACCACCAAAGAAAGAAGAATTATAGATAGTAGGAAGATGAGTTCTTAAAAGTACCTGAACATGATTTGGATAGTGTAATGCAGGTATTTCATCTAGATTCTTTTCACTGTTCTTCTTTATAATGTCAGAGAAAATTCTCTTTTGCTGTACATAAGAAGAAACACAATATTCTCTACCAAATCTAGCTTCAACATCAGGAATGAAATGGTTAATAAACAGTTTCATGAATCTATGATAATAAACCATATTCCTGTCATGATCTCTTGACCCAAGTTTAATACACATCTGACTTAAGATAATGTGACCAAAATTAATTACTCTGTTATAAAGCAAGCCATATGCAATATGTGATGTAACAACAGTAATTTGTTGAAAAGAACTACATTTACCAGTAAAACATTTAGCAATTTGGTCAAAAAAGAAAGACCATTCTTTCCTAAGAAAGGATCTATTTAACTGGCTCATGTTATCTAGAGGTCCATTATAACCTAATATAGATAACATAGTTCTAACATCATCATCAGATGGTACATTCTCAAAATTCGTACTAACAGGTAAGTGAAGTACTGAATTAACAACCGATTCAGTAATATCAAAAGAGTCTTGTCCTAAGTGTAGAACAATCTTACCTGATTGACTCTGAGTAGAATCAATTACTTCAACATTCTCCCAAGCTTGTGAAACAGCTACTTGATTAATTTGTGGAGATGCTGTCAAGGCATAGCTTAATGGTCCTTTCGTCATAAAGTCCATAATTGGGTGAAAATCAGTTGACACCCCTTCCTTGTTGATGATAGCTGCACCATGATTGTTCATCATAAAATCAAAGTCACCAAACTTGAAAGCTACTGATTTGGGTAGTCTTATTTGAGTTGCCATTTTGATCTTAAAAGAACTTAAGAAATCTTTGAAATTGATTAGTGATTTTCAGAACTCGAGAGTGTTTTTGCTTTAGAGAATGAAATTAGAGAAAGCAATTACACGATTAGAGTGTAAAAATAATTATATTTCAAAAATCCTTCAGACCCATTATCCCACGTTGACACGTAGGTTGATAGGTGTCAGCCCCTGAAAAATACAGTTACCCACGACTTTTGGAAAATAATCCAAAATTAATTTCAAGTATATAAATCAAGGTAAAATCAAGATAAAAATCAATACTGATCAGCTTCCTTTTTCTGATGTGATCTTCTCATCAAGATAATCACACGATTCAATGTGATTTCTGAATAGAAAGAATTTCTAATCCTGATGTGAACACACTTCTATTCCTGATCAATATCATCCTGATTCCAGAGACTAAGTGAAGTTTCCACGTGGCATTTTCTTTAACCTGTAAAAGAAATAAATAGAATCTGAACAAAATCAATTGGTTAAATTCGTTCAATATTTCTTGAAAATACAAGAAATACGTCACACATAATTATGACTAATTGCATTGATATCCTCTAAACGACTGTTCAGCTTCTCACGTCTTTCTATAAAAGAAACTGACATCTTATGCCATTCTTCAAAACCTTTTCATTCTTTTCTCTTTCCATCATGGCTTTCAACCCAAATCTTCATATGAACCCTAGATTTTGGTTCATTACCACTGAGAAGTTCTTTACTCTTGATGATCAGGAGCAAGTAAACTATCTCTTAGAAGAGATGACTTTTCTCATCGAGTCAGATATGATTGGTCTTAATTCTGATGATTTCCACGAATCTCCTCTAAAACATCTACCAGTTGGATACAATCATCCTCTAATCTCTTCACACCTTGAGGATGAAGAATTTGGCGAAGAGTCTGAGGTTGATCTTGATGGAGATGCTATTCATCTTCCTCAATAAGCATGAAAATGAGTCAGTTGCTTTCATTCAAGTCGCCCAGACAAGGAATCCAATCTTGAGATGCTCCTTGTCCTAAAGTCGATCGTTGAGGATTGAAACAGTAACAACTTTAGACAAGAATAGAATTATCAGTAGTAGTTAGACAAAAAGAAGAATTGTATTTCATTTCCATGTATGTAATGCTTTTGATTAATGAAAATACAAGTTTTCTTATTATCTACTTGTCTATTGTTGTTTATTGACTGACCTAAATAATTATATAAATTATCAGTATGCATGTGATAAAACTTGCTACATAGACTTTAACAAAACTCAGAATTGAACAATAACATGAACTTCAGAATTTGAAACAGTAAGACACACAAATTTTACAATCCTGATACTAACGATACAATCCTGATGTCAATACTGATGACGTCAGCATACTGATAGCAATCCTGATCCTGATGTTTATTAATAAGTCTATCATACTGAAATTTATCAAGATAAAATGTTACAGCTTAAGCATTTAACAATCAAGTATAGATCCTGACAAAATATCAAGTCTATAAACTGAAACGACATACCTTGCTACTTGTACAGATGTTAAAGATCTAAAAATTTAACATTCCTAACTCACTAACCAATCTAATGAATGTAGCCTCATCAAGTGGTTTAGTTAGAATATCTGCAAGCTGTTTGTCAGCAGGAAAAAAATGAAGTTCCACAGTACCATTTTCAATATGTTCTCTAATAAAATGATACCTGACATCAATGTGCTTAGTCCTTGAATGTTGAACTGAATTTTCTGCAATTTTGATAGCACTAGTATTATCACAAAACATAGGAATATTACTAAGTGTCATACCATAGTCCATCAACTGATTTCTTATCCAAAGGAGTTGAGCATAACAACTGCCTGCTGCAATGTATTCAACTTCTACAGTTGAGGTTGAAACTGATTGCTGCTTCTTGCTTGCCCAAGAAATCAATCTGTTTCCCAAGAATTGACATGTAACTGTAATGCTTTTCCTGTCTATTTTACACCCTGCATAATCAGAGTCTGAATAGCCAATTAGGGAGAAATCAGATTCTCTTGGATACCACAAACCAAGATTTGGAGTTCCCTTGAGATATCTAAAAATTCTCTTCACAGCAATTAAATGAGATTCCATAGGATCACTTTGGAATCTAGCACATAAACAGGTAGAGAACATTATATCTGGTCTACTTGCAGTTAGATATAACAGTGAACCTATCATGCCTCTATAGCTAGTGTTATTAACACTCTTTCCCTTAGGATCAGAGTCTAGCTTAGTGGCTGTTGCCATGGGTGTCTTTGCAACTGCACAATTTTGAAATTCAAACCTTTTTAAAAGATCTTTGATATACCTTGACTGATTAATAAAAATACCAGTCTCGGTCTATTTGACCTGCAAGCCTAAAAAGTAATTTAGTTCACCCATCATGCTCATCTGATACTTAGACTGCATAAGCTTGCTAAACTTAGCATATAAATTTTCATTAGTAGAACCAAATATAATATCATCAACATAAACTTGAACTAAAAGCAAATCACCTTTTATCTTTCTAAAGAATAGAGTTTTGTCAATTGTACCTCTTGTGAAGCCATTTTCAAGAAGAAATTTAGACAAAGTCTCATACCATGCTCTTGGTGCCTGCTTTAGTCCATAGAGTGCCTTGTCAAGTTTGTAGACATGATTTGGAAACTTTGGATGTACAAAACCAGGTGGTTGTTCCACATACACTTCCTCATCAAGTTTGCCATTAAGAAAAGCACTCTTCACATCCATCTGGTATACCTTGAATTTTGAATGAGCTGCAAATGCAAGAAACATTCTGATTGCTTCCAATCTTGCTACAGGTGCAAAGGTTTCATCATAGTCAATTCCTTCTTCCTGACAATAACCCTTGTCCACCAATCTTGCTTTGTTTCTTACAATCATACCAGATTCATCTAGCTTATTTCTGAAAATCCATTTAGCACCAACAATAGATCTATCTTTAGGTCTTGGTACCAGTTTCCAAACTTTGTTCCTCTCAAACTCATTCAATTCTTCCTGCATTGCTATTACCCAATCAGGATCCTGTAAGGCTTCTTCAACCTTCTTAGGTTCATTCTTTGAGAGAAAACAACTATACAAGCATTCATTTTGAATTGATCTTCTAGTTCGAACACCACTATTTGGATCACCAATTATCAAATCTTCAGTATGATCCCTTGTCCATTTTCTAACAGGTAGTAGATTGCTCCTGCTAGACTCTCCCCCTAAGTTAGTGGTATTTCTTGTAGAAGAGTGTTCATTTCCTTCAAAAGCTCCCCCTTGATCAGTAGAATCAGTGGATTCAATACTGCTGCTAGTTTCTGATCTTCCTTCATTAGACTTTGAAGGATCAGTTCTTGATGAAGTAGACTCTGAAAGACTAGTCTAATCCTTACCAGTACTGTGTTCTCCTTGATTGAATTGCTCCCCCTCAACAGTAGCATTCCTTTGAGAAGCAATAGAGATTTTCTCTGGAGAACCTTCATCATCACTGGAGAGAATCTCAGAATACTTAAGATTTTCAAATTCCAGATTGTCATGGCTTTCATCAGTTTTCAAAATTCCAAACTTCTTATCATCAAATGCAACTTGAATTGATTCCATAACAATGTGAGTTCTGAGATTGTATACTTTGAAGGCCTTTGATGCTGAATATCCTAGAAAGATTGCTTCATCCGATTTGGCTTCAAATTTTCCAAGTTGTTCTGGATGAACTTTCAGGACATAGCATTTGCATCCAAAGATGTGAAAGTATTTCACACTTGGTTTCTTTCCTTTGATCATCTAATAGGGAGTCTTACCATGAGCATTTAACAAGGTACAGTTTTGAGTGAAACATGCAGTGTTTATAGCTTCTGCCCAGAAGTAGGTTGGAAGCTTTGCATCTGCAAGCATGGTTCTTGTTGCCTCTATGAGAGTTCTGTTCTTTCTTTCTACTACACCATTTTGCTGAGGTGTTCCAGGTGTAGAAAACTGTTGAGTAATTCCATTGTCTGCACAATACTCCTCCATTGTAGAATTCTTAAATTATGTACCATTGTCATGTTGGGACAATCTGATCTTGGCACTGCGATTTTTGATACAATAAATTAACGAGTACGAATAGAAAAATCACCTTGTTAACGGTTGATTCCACGCTCTTCTATTGTATTCCCAAATTCCCTTGAGCGAAGTGTGGCCTTCGTCTTCTCAAGTTAACCTCTTTTCTTGCTCCTGGGTCGCTACCAAATTTTTTCGACCCCCCTAGAAAGAAGAGAATAGGAATATATATAGGGCTACAATAGGGATCATGGACAATTAGGTTGGGCCTTCTAATTACATCTTGGGCATAGCCCAATGTAATTAAATATTAATTCAATCCAATAAAGAATTAATATTTGCACTACCTTTCCTAATACCGTAATTTAATTAATTAATTCGGTTCCAATATTATTTGCTTATTAAATTCCCCATGTTTAAAATATCGCATGTCCATTAATTAAATAAATTACTGATAATTCATTTAATTAATATATTTTATCCTTGATCATGCACTCAACCTTTATTTAATTATGCCGGAATAAATCCACCTGCAGGGTTTCACATAATTAAATCTTTTTGAGCTTTCAAGGGGACATCATTTACCCGAATATTATCAGGACATGGATTCCTTCAATAAATAATATTCACCATATATATTATTTCATCACCCAAAATATAATGAAATAAATCAAAATAATTATTTCATATATAAATCAAAGCATGTAAATAATATACACGTGTCAATTACTATATCTGGATTAAGAACCTAAGCATTAATAATAACATAGAATCTTAGTTCACCTTCTTAATCAGTATAAGGGAACAATTCTAAATTTGATCATGTTCAATATACACAAAGTATACTAGTATTATTTATTAGTCAATATAAACTAATCTAAATAATACTACAGCCATAGCAGTGGATTGTCCAATACCACTTGTGCTGTGAACCTTATTATATTATATAAATCGTATTTAATAATCTAATATTGTGTATCCCATTTGATACTAGATTATTCACAATATATAATATTTAGACAACATGTAAACATTTAAATGATTCTCAATAAAATAGGCCAGAAATAAATGTATATACTTCAAATAAATATTTTCAGTATACACCAATAATCTCCCACTTATACTCAAAATATTCTATGAGTATATCAGTGTTTATTTAATCCACTATTACACAAAAAACTATGTGTCCATCCATCTGACTCCTATCGCTTCCACATGCCTGTCAAAAACTTTGGCTGGCAGGCTCTTTGTGAAAGGATCTGCCCGGTTGTCTTCTGATGATATGTGAGCCACAACTATATCTCCTCGCTTTACGATTCCTCGTATGAGATGATACTTACGTTCAATATGTTTAGCTGCTTTGTGATCTCGCGGTTCCTTCGAATTTGCCACAGCCCCGGTGTTATCACAATACACTGTCAAGCTCCTAGGCAAATTAGGTACCACATCCAAGTCCAAAAGGAAGTTCCTGAACCATACAGCCTCCTTTGCAGCCTCAGAGGCCGCCACGTACTCGGCTTCCATGGTAGAGTCTGCAATGCATTTCTGCTTTACACTCCTCCATATAACGGCTCCACCTCCCAAAGTAAAAACATATCCCGAGGTCGATTTCCTCTTATCACTATCTGATTGGAAATCTGAATCAGTATATCCCAAAGGAAATAGATCTGAGGCCTTGTAAATTAACATATACTCCTTAGTCCTTCTCAGGTACTTGAGTATAGTTTTTACTGCACTCCAATGTTCCTGACCTGGGTTCAACTGATATCTACTAACCATGCCTACAGCAAAGCAGATGTCAGGCCTCGTACATAACATAGCATACATTAAGCTTCCACATGCCGAAGCATAAGGAACTGCTTTCATGCTCTCTATATCCTTAGGTGTCGAAGGACACTGCTCCTTGGATAGAGCCACTCCATGCTTAAAAGGTAAAAAACCTTTCTTAGAGTTCTGCATGTTAAAATGAGCTAATACTTCATCAATGTAGGGCTCTTGACATAAAGCCAACATCCTTTTCTTGCGATCCCTTATTACTTTGATCCCAAGGATGTATGCCGCTTTACCTAAGTCCTTCATTTCAAATTGTTTGAACAACCATGCCTTTACTGATGACAACATCTTAACATTGTTTCCAATGAGTAAAATGTCATCTACATACAGTACTAGAAAAACCACTGCATTACCCTCACTTCTCTTATACACACATTATTCGCTTGGACTTTGATCAAATCCATATGACTGGACTGCCTGATCAAAACGAATATTCCAGTCCCTAGAAGCTTATTTTAGTCCATAAATAGACCACTTAAGCTTACAAACAAGATGCTCTTGGCCTTCCTTAATGAATCCTTTTGGTTGTTGCATATAGATGGTTTCCTCAAGACTTCCATTAAAGAAAGCTGTCTTGACATCCATTTGCCAAATCTCATAATCGAGATGAGCTGCTATAGATAAAAGAATCCAGATCGACTTAAGCATAACAACCGGCAAAAAGGTTTCCTCATAATCGATCCCTTCTTTCTGAGTATACCCTTTCGCAACAAGTCGTGCTTTCCAGGCTTTCAACTTTTTGTCAGATCCTCTTTTCTTCTTGTAGATCCACATATATCCAATGGGTTTTACACCTTTGGGTGGTTCCATGAGCTCCCAAACTTGATTAGAATACATAGATTCCATCTCAGATTCCATTGCCTTTTGCCAAAGATCTGCATCTTTATCTAGAATTGCTTCTTTGTATGTCCTGGGATCCTCATCATGTTCACTAGAGGCCAAGTCCGAGGACTCTCCCAAAAACATGAATCTATCAGGTTGTTGAACAACCCTCCCACTACGACGAAGCACCGGTGTGGTATTAGTGACAGGTTGTGCATTTTCTTGTGGTTGATCTACTTGTACTATTGGCACTTGGGGATTATCTGTCCCTCCCACTAGTTCCTCTAAAACGATACTACTCATGGGTTTGTGGTTCATTATATAGTCTTCTTCTAAGAATCTAGCATTGGTGCTAACAATGATATCTCGATCCCTAGGACTATAAAATGAATAACCTTTCGTTCCCATGGGATAGCCTACAAACAGTCTTACTTCTGTACGAGATTCTAACTTGGTCGCGTTCTTGTTCAGCACATGTGTTGGACAACTCCAAATCCGAATATGTCTTAGACTTGGTTTGCTACCAGTCCACAATTCTATTGGTGTCTTGGGAACCGACTTAGAAGGTACCAAGTTCAGAAGGTAAGCCGCTGTTTCTATAGCATATCCCCAGAACGACTTAGGTAAATCTGAATAACTCATCATCGATCTAACACTCTCTAAAAGAGTCCGATTCCTTCTCTCTGCTACACCATTCTGTTGTGGTGTGCCAGGTGCAGTCAACTGGGATGCAATCCCATTTTCTGATAAATATTCCCTAAATTCTCCAAGCAAGTATTCGCCACCACGATCTGATCGTAGTGACTTGATACATTTTCCAAGATGTCGCTTCTCCGCACTTGCTTTGTACTCTTTGAATTTTTCAAAGCACTCAGACTTACGGCGCAACAAATAAATGTACCCATATCTAGAATAATCGTCAATGAAAGTGACAAAATACTCATAACCTCCTCTTGCTTGGATACTCATAGGTCCACATAAATCAGTATGAACCAATTCTAACACTTCTTTAGCTCTATTCCCCTTTGCTTTAAAAGGCCTATTAGTCATCTTACCTTCCAAGCAGGATTCACAAACTGGAAATGGCTCCACTGCCAACGAGCCTAATGGCCCATCTACTACCAGTCTTTGAATCCTCCTCAAGTTAATATGACCTAATCTTAAGTGCCAAAGATATGTTTGGTTCAATTCAGAAGGTTTCTTTCTTTTATTTGAGCTAGAAAGAATGTTATTAGTTTCCTTTTGTTGCAGCATTGGTTGGATAGGATTAATAATATCTAAATTGTCTTGCAATGTACCAGAACATATAACTCGTTTATTTATCATAATAGAAATATTACGATCCAAACAAACATTATAACCATCCATGGCAAGTTTAGAAACCGAAATTAAATTCCTTCTAAACGAAGGTACATAAAGACAATTGTTCAAAACCAAAATCCTATCATCGCCAAAAGATAATGTAATTATTCCAACTCCAACTACTGCTACTTTCGTAGCATCTCCCATGAACACATATATCTCGCCATCTCTAAGCATTCTGGATTGCTGGAACCCCTGCATAGAGTTACAAACATGGTCAGTGGCTCCTGTATCTACACACCAAGTGCTCGTAGATATAGCCGTTATATATGTTTCTATAACTAGAGAAAGAGACATACCAATATTGTTTGTCTTCTTAGGAAGAGGACAATCCTGTTTCCAGTGACCTGACTGCTTGCACCTGAAGCACTTGCCCTTAGGCTTTTTCACACCACCTTGAACTCCCACTGTATTAGAAATCTTTCCAGCTTTTTGTGTCTGAGTCTTTTTCTTCTCCTTACCTTTCGGCTTAGATGAAGAAGCTTTCTCGGCCACATTCACTTGAACATTCTGCTTAAAGAGTCCTTCAGCTGCCTGAAGTTCTTTCAGAAATTCCGCGAGACTATACATCCTTTTGTTCATGGTGTAATTCAAGCGGAACTGCTCAAAACTTTTGGGCAAGCTCATAAGGATGATATCGATCTGGGTTTCCCCATCAATATCAGCACCAAGGATCTCCATCTCATTCAGATGAGACATCATCCTGAGAACATGATCCCTTACAGGTGTTCCTTCAGCCATCTGAGTGTTCATTAAAGCCTTCATTGCTACTTGCCTAGCAGCCCTATTCTGTTCTCCAAAAAGTTCCTTGAGATTAAAGAGCATATCTGAAGCAGTGGGCATAGCCTGATGCTGATGCTGCAAAACACCCGACATTGCTGCCAGAATGTAACATCGCGACATCTCATCAGCCTTAACCCACCGCTTATAATACTCCTTCTCACTTTCAGGAGCATCTTCAGCAGGCTGATCTGGTTTGGGTTCATAAGTACAAAATTTGTACTCCTCAGCAGTCAACACTATGTCCAAATTACGTTTCCATTCAATATAGTTCGGTCCAGTAAGTTTGTTATCCTTAAGTATGGTGAATAGTGGATTAAAGCCCATAATGATCTAATCCTGAGAATCATACATGTAACACATAATCAGATAGTTGCATAAATCTTAAATCCTATTGGTTTCCTCTAACAATTTATTAAAATTAATGCACTAATATTTAAACACCATAAGTATCTGGTACGCCACGATGGGTGACATATATACCACTTAAATTCGTTTAAATATTACTTCGGTCCTATTACTAATAATACGCCACGTTAGGGTGGAATATATATTATTATTCATAGCTAAGTGTATACCATTATTTACATTCTTAAATTAATAACAATAAGACCGGATGCCACCATTAAATATTTCAAATCAATAATCGATAATAGGATAATTCCCAGATCAGGGGGAGCATTGTCAAGAGGCGTCACTTAAGACCCCTTTCTAGACAGAATCATCCTTTCTCTCAATATTGAAAATCTATATTCAATCATTGGTACCCTTCTAATTAACCGAATTCTATGAAACTTGGTACGCCACGTTGGGTGGCATGTATACCTTTCAATATTCATAATTTAATTTAAGAATTTTGTTCTAGTAATTTCCACAACCTTTAATAATACCGTAAATAGTACGCCACGATGGGTGAACATATATACTATCTACATTATTTAAAAGGTTATATTACATACAAAATAATGGAGACCGTGGGATTTAATTCCTAATTAATTCCCTCACCCACTTAGAATTTTTATTTAAAAAATTGAGGAATTTTAAAATTAAATGGGACCTATGTCGTTGCAATTATGTCTAACATGCATTCAAAAATACACACATAATTTAACAACATATAACATTTAATTAAAGCAATAATTAAAAATAAACTATGTCCATGTCGTCCTAATTATGTTAAACATGCAATTAAAAATTACACACATAATTAACAACACACATAATAATTATTTAAAGCAATAATTAAAAAATTAAATAGCGGAATTAAAAATTAAAACAATAAAAAATTCCACTATTATGGCCCCATAAAATAAATTGCAGTAGCCCTTGTTATTGTTGCCGACAACTTCGTGAATTAATCACGACTTTTGAATTGGTCACCTGCCAAAACAAAAGTCAAAACAATTAAACAAAAGTTTAGTTCCTGGCGTGTTTTTGATTTTCAGCAAATACACCATGCATATGTAGGCCTGTAAGGTGGAGTGTATGTGACGTCCGTGTAGTCCACGCGCCTGGTCCCACGCACCTGGGCTCACACGCCTGGTCTCATGCGCTAAAAAAAATTGCTGCGCGCCGGACAAAACAATAGCCTCTCCTTGTTAATGTTGAAGACCCGCAAATCACTTTTCTGGGAATTAACAGCAGCCCGTAGTAGACTCGCAGCGGATAATTATTTTCTCCGGTTTCAATTTTTAATCGTACATAATTGTTACAAAATACCCGGATCTTAATAAAATCCAACAAACAATTACATAAAAAATATATCTAATACAAAACTAATTTTGTAAAATCTATTCTAACACGATCAACCCTCGTGTTTACAACCACGATAAACCACGTGGAAACCAAACAAAATAACCACGATTAAACCACGTGGGATCCAAACACATAATTAAAATACATGGCCATAATAGTGGATACTAAACAACCTGCAAAAAGATTATTATCCAAGCACACCACCATACACATGCATATATAATTACGACATGGACATCGTATCAAAAATCGCAGAACCATTGAACCTAGCTCTTGATGCCAATTATTGGGACAATCAGATCTTGGCACTGCGATTTTTGATACAATAAATTAACGAGTACGAATAGAAAAATCACCTTGTTAACGGTTGATTCCACGCTCTTCTATTGTATTCCAAAATTCCCTTGAGCGAAGTGTGGCCTTCGTCTTCTCAAGTTAACCTCTCTTCTTGCTCCTGGGTGGCTACCAAATTTTTTCGACCCCCCTGGCAAGAAGAGAATAGGAATATATATAGGGCTACAATAGGGATCATGGACAATTAGGTTGGGCATTCTAATTACATCTTGGGCATAGCCCAATGTAATTAAATATTAATTCAATCCACTAAAGAATTAATATTTGCACTACCTTTCCTAATACCGTAATTTAATTAATTAATTCAGTTCCAATATTATTTGCTTATTAAATTCCCCATGTTTAAAATATCGCATGTCCATTAATTAAATAAATTACTGATAATTTATTTAATTAATATCTTTTTTCCTTGATCATCCACTCAACCTTTATTTAATTATGCCGGAATAAATCCACCTACAGGGTTTCACATAATTAAATCTTTTTGAGCTTTCAAGGGGACATCATTAACCCGAATATTATCAGGACATGGATTCCTTCAATAAATAATATTCACCATATATATTATTTCATCACCCAAAATATAATGAAATAAATCAAAAGAATTATTTCATATATAAATCAAAGCATGTAAATAATTTACACGTGTCAATTACTATATCTGGATTAAGAACCTAAGCATTAATAATAACATAGAATCTTAGTTCACTTTCTTAATCAGTATAAGGGAACAATTCTAAATTTGATCCTGTTCAATATACACAAAGTATACTAGTATTATTTATTAGTCAATATAAACTAATCTAAATAATACTATAGCCATACCAGTGGATTGTCCAATACCACCTATGCTGTGAACCTTATTATATTATATAAACCGTATTTAATAATCTAATATTCTGTATCCCATTTGATACTAGATTATTCACAATATATAATATTTAGACAACATGTAAACATTTAAATGATTCTCAATAAAATAGGCCAAAAATAAATGTATATACTTCAAATAAATATTTTCAGTATACACCAACATGTCACTTCTGAGCACTTTGACCTTGTACTCAGAGCTATTTTGAATATTCTTGACAAGTTCAATGATTTGCTGAGGAGCTTCATCCTTGTTGTGTAGAAAGAATACCCATGTGAACCTTGTGTTAGTGTAATCATCCACTATAACTAGAGCATATCTTTTCTTGTTGATTGACATAATGTTTACTGGACCAAATAAATTAAGATGCAGCATGTGAAATGGTTCAGTAATTGAATTTTCTGTCTTGCTCTTGAAAGTGGTTCTTCTCTATTTTCCAAGCTGACAAGCATCACAAAGTCCATCTTGCACATAATTTGCCTGAGGTAGGCCTCTCACCAGATGGTGCTTAACAAGTTGATTAAGCTTCTTGAAATTGAGATGTGAGAGCTTCTTGTGCCAGTTCCAGCTTTCATCATTTGATGCCTTTATGTAAAGACATCTGACAGTTCCTTTAGATGTGTCACTCAAGCTGGCTTCATATATGTTACCATGTCTCTGACCAGTCAGAACAATGTCTCCATTCTTCATATTCAAGATTTTGCATCCTTTACTGTCAAAGATTGATTGGTAACCCTTATCTCCCAGTTGACTTATGCTTAAAAGTGTGTGTTTCAAGCCTTCAACCAGTGCTACGTTTTCTATGATGACATTTCCCAAAATAATTGAGCCATATCCCAGAGTTTCTCCTTTGTTACCATCTCCAAAAGATATTACTGGGCCAGCTTTCCTCTCAAACTTTATAAACAGGGACTTCTTTCTAGTCATATGTCCAGAGCATCCACTGTCCAGGATAATTGAATGCTTCTTTCCAGTGCCCTGCAAACAAAAAGTAGGTAGTTAGAATTTTTTAGGACCCAACTTTGATTGGATCCTTTCTTACTAACTTTTGAACCAACAGGCTTTGAAGATTTTGCTTTTGATTTACCTGTTGCAGAGTCAACCTTAGACTCTGATTTCACAAACTGTTTGTGACTAGGAGTTTCAGATTTCAGAGAATAATAGTCATAATACAGTTCATGATATTCCTTACACATATAAATGGAATGAAGTAAACTACCACAATGATAACAGGGTTCTTGTGGTTGGTATTGAATTCTCTGAATCTTGGGGAATCTGGACTCAGTTTTCCAAGAAGGTTTTTGATTGGAGTCTAGGGTCAAATGATTATGATTTCCACATTTATAGCATTTCTTCCTAGGTGCATCAGGTACATTCTTGTAATTATTCTCTTTGTTAATACCTTCTTTTCCATTCCTATTTCTTCTGATCTTGCTAGACTCTGAAATACCTTCTAGTCTCTATTTCAACTGAGACTTAGACAGAAAGCCTATGTTGACATTCTTAGGTTTTTCTAACACTCTCTCATCTGAATTGCTATTGTTAATTCTTTTGTGCACAACTGGGGTACCTTTAGAATCAACAAATTTAACATGTTTAGCTTCAGAAACTATCTTCTTACCTTCAGACTTAGATGTGTTATCTTCAACTTTACTATCATCATTGACAATAGCTACAGTATCTTCTTCCCTAGCCTTATCAAAACCTAAACCATTAACTTTACCAAGAATTTGATTTTCAATGATTTCCTGAGTCTTTTTACAAAAATTGTTAATGGTTTTAATCACATCTCTCTCTTCCTCTAGTTCTTTTCTGACATAGTCATAAGCCTCAAGAATAACACTATAATCATGCTTAGCTTTATCAGAACTTAATCTATATTCTTCCATTTGAATTAACTCAGATTCAAGAAAATTATTTCTACTAACTAATTCATCATTCTTAGCCTTAAGTTCATCTTTTTCACTAGCAAGAATTTTGAAATTAGTCATAAGATTCTTAAACTCGACATGAATAGATCTAATATCATCAGAATCTAAGCTATCAAATGAATCAAGAGAGTGAAGTGATACCTTAACAGAAGATGAAGAAGTTTTCTTTGGAGATCCAGGCTTGTCTGAAGCACTTGCCAGCAATGCAATGTTGTCATAATCCAATTCATCTTTAGAATCACTGGAGTCTGCCCAATCCTTCTGTGTGACCATGAGTGCATTACCCTTCCCTGAATTTCTAGGCTTCTTGCACTCACTAGCAAAGTGTTCAAGCTCACTGCAGTTAAGCACTTGATCTTGGCTTTATCAAGCTTGATAATTGTACTCTTGCCTTTGTCACTCTTCTTCTCCTCTTTCTTCTGAAAAGATCCTTTGCTAAATCTTCTCATGTTGAATCTTCCTTTCTTGAAAGCTTGAGCAAACATAGCAATGAGTTCTTGCATCTCTGATTCAGAATCATTATCTTCAGAGTCTATATATGTAGTCTCTGACTCAGAACTTTCTTTGCTCTTCTTCTTCCTCAAGTCTCTTTTAGTAGATTCAGACTTTTCTTCTGGAAGCTTCTTTGATTTAGATTGAGCAGTGAGTGCAACAGTTTTCATCTTTCCTTCACTCCTGCTCTTTTTCTGCTGCCTGTCAAGTTCATAAGCTCTCAATTTTCCATAAACTGCTTCTAATTATATTTCATTCAGATCATTAGCTTCCTCAATTGCAGATATCTTCTCATTGTAGAAATCAGGAAGAGCTTTCATGAACTTAGTATTCATATCCTCCAAGTCATAATATTTACCATGCATGGCCAACTCATTGATGAGTTTAGTAAACCTATCAAAGGTGTCAGTAAGTGACTCACCAGACTTGGATTCAAAGTACTCATACTGTTGTATGAGAAGTGTCCTCATATTCTTCCTGACAGGTTTTGTTCCTTCACAGTGAACCTTTAGATTGTCCCATATCTCCTTAGCAGTTTTACAAGAGAAAACGTAGTTAGTGAGAACAGAATCAAGACTGTTGAATAGTATGTTTCTCACTTTAGCATCCTTAAGAACGTTCTCCTTTTCCTTAACTGTCCATTCAGATTTAGGCTTCTCTGTTGTATGTTCTGGAACAACTTTTCCTTCGACAGTTGCTTGAGGAACAAGCCTTGTTGGAACAAAAGGCCCATCTCAGATTCTGTCAAGATAATCAGGATCTGTTGCTTCCAAGTGATGCAATATCTTTACTTCCCATAGAGTATATTCGTTTCTCTAGAGCATAGAGATCTTAGTATTACCATCCTTGTAACCAGACATGATTGCAGATCTTTTTGATTATTCGAAATCAACCTGCTCTGATACCAATTGTTAACTCAAATAACTTGTAGAAGGGGGATTGAATACAAGTTATATAATCATGTCTGATTTTTGCTTAATTAGATGAACAAGAACAAACGAATGAATCAAACTTTGTTTGTATTAAATAAATCAAATACAAACTCTACCAAAGGTGTACAATACCTTTAGCAGCTGATGACAATACAAATCTCTCTCTCTCTTTCTGTTTGTTTCGAACTCTCGAATACAAACCTTATACAGAGCTTCACACGATATGCACTCTACAATTCTCAATTCTTTTCTATTTACAATGATATTGAGAGAGTATTTATAATGCTACCTATCAACTAATAACAGAATTATAATCTATCTATGACAATGTTCTACCGTCCAGTTGATAGTTTCCATCAATAGAGAATTCGTTTCATTCACGATGTCTTCTTGCTTGTTCTTCAAAACAACGATCCTGTTTTATAGCACTTGCCAGTTTCTGTAGCATCCATAATGACATCATCAGTAACATGACTGATATCAGGATTTCCATTACATCAGGATCTGATCATCCCATCAGTATTTGATCAGGATCTGACTTGCTGTATCAGGATCTGCTCTTAGTTCCTGAAATGTAGTCTCTGACGCACTGTTCCTGACTAACCTCTATAGATTACTGTCTAACACATATATCCTATACAAAGTGCTAAATCCTTTATAAGATCAGGATATACAAGAAGTATTAGTAAAATTATATTCTCAACATCACAACTTATGAATTATTCCTAATAGTTTCGAATTTTATTGCTATGTATATATTCGAATTTGATGATGAATTCGATTGATTTTAGTTCGTTATTATACAAGGGATTTATTCGAAATTTTTGCATTTTGATTACTTGATTTTTATTCTGATTTTTTGAATTACATGAACTGCATGATCGATTTCTTGTTCGGATATTATTTAATTAATTTGTATGCATGATTTTTAGATTAATATGAATTAATCGAATTTTATGAATTATTTGTGGTAATTGAATATTGATTCTAATAATTATATGCTAAATGATAACTAGTTAACAAGCATGTGTAATTATCATATTTGTTATAAGATGAAATACGAATTTTTGAAAATAAATAGGAATTATGTGATTTTATGATTTATTGAAAAAGATTTAGTGATTTATCATATATGATTTAGTGATTTATATGCTTGATAATTGTTAAAGTGCTAACTGAATTCATGATTTGAATGTGGGATTAGTGGTAGATTTATAGTTTGTATATGATTATATATATCCATTGGGAAGTGTGGGTGGATCTTAAATCCATCGTAGGTATTTGGTTATGAATTTGAGTCGGTTATGTTCCAACGGGATAGTCCATATTATATAGGAAACTCTGCCCGATTTTCGGGAAATTATAAATAGTAAAATGTAAACCAGAATAGCATGATTGCTTATTAGTTAGGATTATCTGCTAAAGTGCATAAAAGGCTTATGTGGAATGCATGTGCTATGTGCTAAGTGTTTAAATGATTATCTATATACAAGGTGGTTTAGTGTACTATCAGGTACGTATGATATAAGATAAGTATAATGCGTTATAAGAAGCGATTGGGTTGATTAGGATTAGACGATTTAGAAGTATAGTATTCTAAAGTAGTGATATGGTTTATGTAGATAAGAAGGACGTAGGACCTAGCGATAAACGAAAGGCTAAGGTCGAGTACCAGTGACTGAGCTGTTAGCTGTTGCATTCTACCGGAGGCAAGTAACTCTGTCTTTCCTCTAAAAGTTCATATTATTGAAACTGTTATATCTTTTTGATTCAAGCATGCCTATTCCATACCATGTTGATCATACTTCTGTTATAAACTTACCTTTGCATGTATCCAAAAATCTTTATTGATAAACCCTGGTTCAACACATGTAAACCCTAGACCAGCATAATTCTTTTTAATTGCTTCTTGACCATAATGTCACCCAGAGTTAAACAATACTAATTCTTTTTAATTTCTTCTTGACCATATATGTCCTAGAGTTTGCTATAATCATATCATATTGACTGACCGATAAACCAGTGTTCTACTTGACCAATATCCATGTCCAGTTTAACTTATGTTGACCTTAAAACACATAAACCTCTTCATGAGCTAAACACTGATCCAAGAACTTAATTGCCTTGAATATTAAATCTTAAACTTGAAATCTGATCAATTACCTTGATGCCTTTGAGTCTACATGTTCTTGATCCAGACTTGTGTCTCTATTTCATTGATGTCAGAAAACTTAGTCAAACCCTTTGACTTTTATCATTGCAAATCAAAATGAGTTGTTTTTCTTAAAATACTTTGAAGTTACTTAGACTAGGCTGATCTGTTATCAGAGAGTCGAAGGTACCTCGAAGTAAAAAGGTTTTCGAAAAGATTAAGTATTAAAATGTTTTATAAAGTTAAAAAGAGTTTTACAAATCCTAATGTTTTAAAATAAGATTTTTAATTAAAATGTTAGGAACTCCGTCTAAATGGTTTCCACGGATTCCTGACGATTGGAGAGACGGGGCGAACGGGTAATGCTGGTTCCGTCGGTTTGAGTATGTATTAATGTAGTTTTGGTCTATCCAGTTCGACACCTTTATAGGCCAATGTGTTGCCTCTTGGGAACCCAAGCTATCCTAATGAAAGGAAATGATGGCCAGAGGGACTTTGTGTCCGGTATGGGGACTTTATGGGCTAATCACTCGTATTGTCTATTATGAAATAAAAACCTCCAATCAGTTTTCTTAAAGTGATGATTACTTTTTATTTACCATGAAATGAAATTGGTTTACAAATTGAAATGTCAATTACTTTACAAAGTTTTAACATATCTATTGCTATCCTGATTAACAGTTGTTATCCTATCATTACTAAATACCAGTATTGCTTATACCGCTTCCAGCATATTTATGTCACATTTTGAATTACTGTCACCTTTTGCAATGCCATGTTATACTGCTTCCAATTGAGATCTTTAAGTTACTTGCTGAGCGTTGGCTCATTATCATTTTGTCTAACCCTTTTGACAGTAATCTAAGAATTATGGTTCGTACAATCCAAACCGCAAGGAAGCGCACCTACCGTGGCCCTGAGTTGGTTCGTTTTGAGATAACTCCCGAGGTAGATGCAATAACAGCTCAATGAGGAGATCTTTAGTTAGTTGTGAGAACTGGCAGTAGAACTTTTGAGAACTTTGGTTTGTAATAATAATATATTTTGAATTCAGGTTTGTAATAATAATTAGTTAGGCGATGGCTTGCTTGTTTAATACCATTACCTGTGAAAGATCTTGGATAGTAGTGTTGGGGCCAATCAAAATGTTACATTTATATTATATTTTAGGTTGTTTGCATCTAGATGTGTGTCAGTGACTCTCCGATCTAGGCCCCTGATTGGGAGGGCGTCACACTACCCGCCCAAACCGATGGTCACAGCACCGGAGAACCGTCCCACTCATAAACAATGTGACTATCACGGAACTCATGGTCATACCACCGAAAACTATCTCTCTCTCAAGTACTTCATCGAAGATCAAATGAAGAAAGGAAACATGGGCCAATACATAGCTCTATCATGGAAGAAGCATGTTGTCAATGTGGTCATGGGAGGGTCTAGTTTCCCTCCCCCTAGTCCGGGTTCTGGGGATGAAGTCATGATGGTCCAGTCTTTCCCCGAACAAATCATATCTTCCAGCAATGCTGACTTTCAGGGTGTTGACCCGAACCATAATGAAGCTCTGGTTGTTAGCATGGATATAGCCGAAAATGAAGTAAAGAGAATTCTTTTTGATAATGGATCCTCCGTTAACATCCTTTTTAAACATACCATGGATAGGATGCAGTTGGGGAGCGTAAAAAGGAATGAATGCAGAGAAGATCCTCTCTATGGGTTCGGGAACAACTTGGTCCCGATCCAAGGAACCCTGTACCTACCAGTCCTGTTTGGCACCAGTCCTAAGCAGGTGTCCCACATTGTGAAGTTCTATGTGATCAACACTCCATCCTCCTACAATGTGGTCCTTGGGCGACCAGCCCTAACCAAGCTTCGAGCTATAACCTCTACCCCACATTTGAAATTCAAATTCCCAACACCTGCTAGAATTGGCGAAGTAAAAGAAGATTCTGAGATGGCGGGAAGATGCTATGGCCAAGCATTAGTTATGGCCGAAACTGATCCGGATAACAAAAGGAAGGTTTCCTCTTACCAAAAGAACCAAAGCCGGAAAAAACACAGAGTGCATTTCAAGAAAACACCCAAACATGAGGTCTAGAATATTGAAAGCATTGAAGCCCAGACTAAAAGAGCCCTGATTGCTAAGGCACGGGACTACCTAGAGTCAAACACCCAAGCCCGAATCCAACAATTTACATCCAAGAAAGAACAAGGAAAGGTAGAACCAGCTGTGGAAACAGAAACCTTTGAACTCGAAGAAGGCAATCCAGACGAAAAGATAAAGATTAGGTCAGGACTTGACCCGGTCTTCAAGAGAGACCTGATTTAGTTACTAAGGAGCTATGCAGATGTTTTTGCCTAGAGCCCGGATGATATGCCTGGACTTCAGGAATTTGTGGCTATGCATAGCCTAGATGTTAATCCTGATAGAAATCCTGTGAAACAGAAGCGAAGGAACTTTGCTCCGGAAAGACAAAAAGCAATTGATGAAGAAGTTGAAAAGCTTCTCAAAGCTGGAACAATCTGTGAGATCAAGTACCCAGACTGGTTGGCCAATGTGATCTTGGTCAAAAAACCCAACGAAAAATGGAGAATGTGCGTGGACTACACTGACCTCAATGTTGTATGTCTCAAGGACCCATATCCTTTACCAAGTATAGATCAACTCATCGATGCAACTGCGGGTCATGTGATGTTCAGCTTCATGGATGTATTCTTCGGATACAACCAAATCAAGATGAACCCGACTGACATAGCCAAAACCGCTTTCATAACACACAGAGCTGTTTATGCATATAAATACATGCCTTTTGGCCTAATGAATGATGGATCATCCTATCAAAGAGCCATGGTTGAGGTGTTCAAGGACCAGTTGGGAAAGAACCTAGAATCCTGTGTTGATGACATGATCGCCAAATCCAAATCAATTGACGAGCATGTCCCGGATATGAGGGAGTGCTTTGAGAACCTAGGGAAACATGAAATGAAGTTGAACCCGGAGAAGTGCACCTTCGGTGTGGAAGCTGGGAAGTTCTTGGAATTCATGATTAGCCAGAGAGGAATCGAGGCTAATCTGGAGAAGATCAAAGCTATAATGGACATGGAGCCACCCCGGAACCAGAAAGATATTCAGAAGTTGGCTAGATCTCTTGCAACACTAAGGAGGTTCATTCTTAAACTTGCTAAAGAAAGCATTTAAATCAATAAAGGAGTATCTACCATCACCACCAGTCCTGAATAAAGCCCAACCCGAGGAGCCATTGTCACTTTACCTAT
This sequence comes from Saposhnikovia divaricata, assembly GCA_036435485.1. NCBI lineage: Eukaryota > Viridiplantae > Streptophyta > Magnoliopsida > Apiales > Apiaceae > Saposhnikovia > Saposhnikovia divaricata. Next base: position 169,147,546 of record CM071594.1, on the reverse strand, counting down.
CTACAGGACCCCTGGCTATCGGAGCAGCTCTAATCTGGGAACATGATGGGCAACATAAACCGGTCTACTATGTCAGCCAAGTGCTGAAAGATGCTGAAACCAGATATCCTAACTTGGAAAAGTTTGCTTTTGCTTTAGTAACGACATCCAGGAAGCTAAGGCACTACTTTCAAGGCCGAGAAATCAAATTAATAACCGATCAACCTCTGAGAAGAATAATTCATAAACCCGATATTTTAGGAAGACTTATCAACTAGGTAGTCGAACTATGTCAGTTTCAATTAACCTTCATTCCCCGGACTGCGATCAAAGCCCAAGTCCTAGCCGATTTTGTTGTGGAATGCTACTTTCTCGAGTCTGGCCTATTCCAAGGGTCTTAGATGTGGGAGATGAGGATGAGATAGACCCAGAAGCTTGGAACCTGCACGTAGATGGTTCTTCAACCAATGAGAGATTCGGAGCGGGTCTAATAATGAAGAGTCCATACGGATTCCAAATTAAACAAGCCATAACTTTCAAGTTTTCAGCAACAAACAACCAGGCAGAATATGAGGCACTTTTGGCCGGACTACGACTCACCCGGTCGTTAAGAGTCCAAAATCTCAATATCTACAATGATTCCTAAATTGTTGTGAAGCAGACCAAGGGAGAGTACATTTCAAAGGACCCGAAGCTAGCTCAATACCAAGCCCTAGTGAAGAGCTACCTGACTTTACTCCCAAAATTTCAAATCAACCAGATCAATAGAGAAGAATATTCAGAAGCTGATTCAATGTCCAGGCTAGTCCAGAATGCTGCTGAACTGGACAGCTCAGTCTACTTTGAAGAGATTGAAAAACCAACAATAGAAAATGATGAAGTAATGGAGATAGATGATCAACCGAACTGGATGACCCCTTTCATCTTATACCTGGATAAGGGGGATCTACCTAAAGATAAAAACAAAGCCAAGAGATTTAAAGTCAAAGCTGTGAAGTTCTTCTTGAAAGAAGGATAACTCTACCGCCGAACATTCTCCAATTCGGTTCTGAAGTGTTTGGACCTGTGGAAGCTGAGTACTGCTTACAGGAAGTACATGAAGGGATTTGTGGAGATCACCTATCTGCAAAGGCTCCAGCTTACAAAATCATAAGGCAAGGATACTACTCGCCAACAATCCACAATGATGCTGTTGAATTCGTGAGGAAATGGAAGAAGTACTAACTATTCAGCAATGTTTCAAGACAGAGCCCAGTCCTGCCATCCTCAATCCTATCTCCCATACCTTTTGCGGTCTTGGGAATAAACATCATGGGTATTTTTCCCTGGGCTAAGAGGGATTTAAGATATTTACTTGTAGCGATTGATTATATGAAAAAGTGGGTAGAAGCTAAAGCAATGCGGACTATCAACCAACATGATTGTATCCGTTTCATGGACAACATCCTGATGAGGTTCGGGTTACCTAGAGTCCTGGTCTCCGACAACGGATCTTAGTTTGTTAGTTCAGATTTTGAGAATTATTTGAAGGAAAGAGGAATTAAGCACAAAAAGTCTTCAGTAGCTTACCCAATGGGAAATGGTCAGGTTGAAGTGACCAACAGAATCTTGTTGAGAGGAATTGAGAAAAGTCTCCAGGAGAGCAAGAACAAATGGCCCGAAGAGCTTCTTAATGTATTTTGGGCATACAGGACTAGTCCAAGGACAAAACTGGAGAGACACCCTTAAAGCTGGCCTACGGCATTGAGGCTATGCTGCCTATAGAAGTGGGATCCCATCACATAGGTGATATGGGCTAAAAATAAGACCTAAAGACACATTTAGTGTTGCATTAATTAGAGCCGGTATGGTCCGAACGTGGGGCCCACCAACAGGGTCCAAAGTCCTATCTTTAATATTATTTTCGTAATTAATATTAGGGGTAATAAACAGCTCAGCAATAAGTGTCAGATAAGGACATTATCTCTACAAGACTTAGCCTCCAAGGCATCCAATTCGATATGGCAACAGACTCCTACAAGGAAGGAGTCTAGAACTTTCCTCAAGGAGGTGACTTATCTATTAAGTCTCCAACTCCTACCTTAATTCTAAGGCTTCTCAGCCTATATAAAGGGCCTGACCCCTCATTCTCAGAACTACGTTGGCTTGATTCTCTAGCAATACAGAGATACGTAGGCATCTTGTGAGGACCGATCAGTCTCGAACGCAAGAACAGCCATTAAAGCTCGAAGCTCACCATCCCTTGTATTTAATACATACAAACCCTTGGTTTTATTCCACTACATTTGGCGTCGTCTGTGGGAAGACAACATCAACCATGGTTCAAACACGAAGAACAACACCAGTTGTAACTGAGGCCGTGCCAATTAGCTCTGCCCCACCTCTTACCGAACAGGCTCCCCCAGCATCAGCTGTCATTATCCACTCTCAAGTTTCTCAGCAACCAGGGGTGATCCCCCATGCTGAGAGTACGTTGCCTCTGTCCAATCAGGCAGGACAAGCGACCAACTCTCTCCAGATTGTTGATCCGAACAACCCGCCACCAGGGGTATAGATCCATACTATGGATCTCCCCTTGTACACTAATCCCAGGCACGGTCTGCCCAACTACCCCCCGATGACTCATGGTTCAGGACCAAGTGGTCATGCCTTACAAATCCGGGACCGAGATTATGATGACTACTCCGGCCCTTATACTGATGATTCATCGTCTGAGGATGATGATCGTGATGAAGCCCCGAGGAGGCAACGTGCTAGAAGAGAGCCTCAAGGAAGGACTCAAGGGATCCATGATGGACCTCCACCAACGGCTGAGGAGAGGATTAAGGCTCACGAGGCTGAGATCCAAAGGCTGAAGGATGACATAGCAATGGAGCAAGCAAGATAGAATCAAACTCGACCTCCTCCAACCTCATGAACGATTCCCATCATTGATTTGGAGAGGTCTTCAAGGAGACGAAGAAGGGCTGATGCCTCATTCGGAAGAACAACCACAAGGATGGAAATTCCCAAGGGAAACCCCAAAGATCTGATGCCTCTCGGAGATCCTGATGATCCAACACCCCCGTTCACCGAGGAAGTGATGAATGCTCACATCTCTAGGAAGTTTAAGATGCCTACAATAAAGGCTTATGATGGAACGGGTGATCCCGCAAACCATGTGAGAACATTCTCGAACGCATTGCTGTTGCAGCCTGCTAGTGACGCTCTCAAGTGTAGGGCGTTCCCTCAAACCCTGTCGGGTATGGCTCAAAGGTGGTACAGCCGTTTGCCTGCAAATTCGATTGGATCTTTTAAGGAATTGAGCACTGCTTTTATCAGCCAATTCATTAGTGGAAGAGTTCATGAGAAGAGCTCTGCGTCTCTTATGTATGTGGTACAAGGAAAGAATGAAAATCTAAGGGATTACCTTAAGCGATTCACTAAGGAGACTCTAAATATCACTGACTTGGAGAATAAGGTGGCCATGGTAGCCCTGGAGCACGGAACCACTGACCTCTTCTTTAAAAGGTCATTAGCGAAGCATCCCCCAGAAAATATGGCTGAGCTCCAACGAAGGGCTGATAAGTATATTAAAGCTGAGGATAGCTTGAAGAAAGAAACCACCGTAGGTGGAGGAGGAGGTAACAATGACTCCAAGAAGCGAAAGCAAGACCAGGACTATGATGATCAAGAGTATGATGCTAGGGACAAGTATCCCCAAACTAGCGAGGACTCCGACTTTGCCCCTAAGAAGAACCAAGGGTCAAGGTTCACTGAGTATGCAAGGTTGAATACTCCTAGGAGTCGAATCTTGTTGGACATTGAGAATGATAAGGATTTCAGATGGCCGAAGCCACTCAGGGGTGATCCCGCAAAGAGAAACCAGAATCAGTATTGCAGATTCCATAGAGACGTGGGGCATGACACTGACGATTGTAAGCAACTCAAAGATGAGATTGAGTTTTTGATCCGTAGAGGGAAGCTGAGGCACTTCACTAAGGGTGAAGACCGTGCTAAACAGAGAAGAGACTATAATAGAAGGGATGACGATCAAGATCGCAACCCACAGCCCCGAGGGCCAGTAATCAACATGATCTCAGGAGGCCCAACTGCGGCCGGGACAACTAGGAACTCTCGAAAGGCTTATGCCCGAGAGGTGTTGCACATCGTGGGAGAGGCCCCGAAGCTTGCAAAAACTGAGGTAGCGATTAGTTTCGATGACTCAGACTTGGAAGGGGTAAAGTTCCCCCATGACAACCCGTTGGTCATAACTCCTGTGATTAGAAACTCGGAGGTGAAGCGAGTCTTGATAGACAATGGAGCTTCCGTTGACATTCTGTTTCATGATGCGTTTGTGAAGATGGGATACACTGATTCTCAGTTGACCCCCAATAACATGCCTATATACGGATTTAATGGAGTAAAATCCAAAGTTGAAGGGACTATTCAGCTGCCTGTAACTATCGGGCAAGAGCCCAAGGAGGCCACTCAGATGTTGAACTTCCTGGTAATCAAGGCGGATTCAACGTACAACGCTATCCTTGGAAGGACTGGACTTCATGCATTCAAGGCTGTTGCCTCAACCTATCATGTGAAGATCAAGTTCCCTACCAGGAATGGTGTTGGAGAACATAAAGGTGATCAGAAGATGGCACGAAGCTGTTATGTAGCCTCGTTAAGGCCTGATGGAGTCAGGGGGCAGGTCCTTCCGATTGAAGACATGGAAGTCCACAGTGGTAAGGAACACAAGGAAAGGTCAGCAGAGGACATCACATAGAAGCCTCGGACAGCCATTGAGGCTAAGGCGTTAACTGACTTTGTGGTTGAGTGTACCATTGGCAACCAAGAAGTCGGGGGCAGGAGGTAGTACCCCAAGCAAGAAGTGAACTTCAGAATAAGAATGAGGAGACCAGAAGGAGTGGTGGGTGCCCTATTTTGATGGAGCACCAAAAACAAAATCAAGTGGTGCAGACCTAGTCTTACAAAGGCTCGATTGGGCTTAAGTTATCCTAGTAGGACTTAGCTTCATATTTATATAGTAGAAGTAGAAATAAGGTTCATTAAAACCATTGCAGAGCATGTTGCTCCGAGTAGGACAGTAGTACTCTATGTAAGGGTTGAACCCATTTCCAAGTTATTAATGCAAGTTTGTTTTCCATTCATTGATTGTGATTTTATTTATGTGCCAAGCACCTGATGTGTGAGTCAAAGAAGACCAAGTACCGAAAATAAAAGAATACACGAATGAAAACAAATGAATGCATACCCCGAATGGTAGAGTTAGGTTACAGCAGCTAAGAGTTCAAGTCCTTGAAGGACCCTGGATAAAGACAAACGTTGAAGTCCTGATGGAACACCCGCTGAAGAAACATATTGCATAGCCCGAAAGCCAATGGAAGGCTCATCAAGTGAGCAATCAAACTAGGAGAATTCGATGTTAAGTACAAGCCTAGGACAGCCATCAAAGCTCAGGCTCTAGCTGACTTCGTGGTTGAATATACCATTGACAACCAAGAAGTCGGGGGGCAGGAGGTAATAGACCAGGAAGGTCAGCAAGGTGAGAAACCCCTGGAAGAGAAGAAGGAATATTGGATTCTCTATTTTGATGGGGCATCAAAAACAAAAAGCTCTATTTTCATGGGGCATCTAAAACAAAAACCAGTGGTGCAGGTTAAGTTCTGCAAAGCCCCGATGGGTTCACACTCGAGTATGCCTTGAAGTTGGACTTCCAAATAACCTACAACGAGGCGGAGTATGAGCTCTGATAGCCGACCTAGATGGACAAGAGCCCTGAGGGTCAAGAACCTGAAAGTCTGTGGAGACTCAAAGTTGGTAGTCTCACAAGTCAATGGAGAGTTTGAGGTTAGAGAAAAGAATATGGCCAAATACTTGAGGATTGTGAAAGCTGCGATAGCCCAGTTAGATGAGTGCCAGGTATATCCCAAGGGAGGAGAATACAAAGGTCGATGCCTTATCTCAATTCAAGGGTCGAGACCCATTCAGGGAGCGTCTACTTCCAAGTCCTGAAGACCCCCACCATCAATTTGAAATTGGTAGCACCAGTTGATGTAAGCTGAAGGATAGACCCTAAAGCTCATCTTGAGACTGGTTGGCCCCTTGATAATGCCTTGAAGGTACAGAAACTGTTAATGAGAGTGTTGAGATAAGAGGTCCTTTACAGTTCCACACTTGAGGTCTTGAACTTCAAATCTAAAAATTCAAGCCTTGATGGCCAACAAGGTTATCTGCCTCCAAACGAACCTGACAAGAGGCATTAGGCTACTTAAAACCTAGTCAAGGTTCTACAAGTATAAGAAGAAGGTTGGAAACCTAGAAGTAAGATAGAGGATTGGCAACCAGCCAAGGCACACCAGACTTAAAGTTGAGTGCTTAGTGGCAAGTGAACTTCTTGAGCGATCAACCGAGAAGCAAGACCTCCACTATATGAAGCAAGGGGGCAAGAACTAAGGGACTTCATCATTCCTACATCTTAGAATGAGAATCAAGGGAATCAAGGGTTGATAATAACCTTAAAACCAAGGTCTCAGCAAATAAGTTAAGGCCCGGAAGGTCACAAGTCAAGGTTCACGAAACCATTTAAGGCATAACAAACACCTCCTATTGACCTGAAACCTCGTGTTGGTGATCCAGAACACCAACATCAACCTTAGAATCCAGGCCTTGTGTTATAAATCAAGGGCTAAGGAACTAAGTTGAAGCCTTAGAAGGCCAACAAAGCTATCAGATCCAACCTTGGATCAAGAGATTCGTGAACAACTCAAGAATGAGTAACTGAATCAACATTCCAACAAGGTGGTATGAGGTCGGCACCAACGACCTCGCTTTGCAATAGGATTTCGAGCTCATTCACATAACCAGAAAATCAACTAAAACATGTCCATTTGAGGCGTGGTTTGAGATCGCAAACTCCAGCTCGAATTTGAATTGAAAAATATGAAAAACCCACACGACCTAGGCCTAACTTGAGGTCGTCTATGTGTTGTGTTGAGGTCGGATTTATACTACAATGAGATTGGTAAATTCTGGTAGTAATTATACTAGAAAGTGTGAAAAATCTGTGCGACCTGGAACCACTTTGAGGTCGTTTCCCCTTGGTTTGAGGTCGCCAGCACGAGGTCGAAAATGACTAGAAAAGCCGGGGAGAAGGTCACGACCTGGGTGAAAATTCGAGGTCGTTTCCATACCGAATGAGGTCGTATGAATTAGTTCAAAAATGAACTAAAAAACCTGTAAAACAGCCACGACTTGGCCCCCGTTTGAGCTCGAAATTGAGCTCGAAAATACACTGATTTCTCCTCGAAATTTCCAGGTCGAAAATGACTTAGGAAACAAGAAAAATGGCTGAGATCTGGAGGCAGTTTGAGCTCGAAATTGAGCTCGAATTTTGTAATTAAAATTCAGAAATTTGAGTCGAAATGATAATTTCTGAATAGTACTAGCCCTTGGAAATAAAAAATTACCAAGCTGACCTATAGCGACCCCAGCCAGGGGCTCTGCCCCTTGGACCCCGCCAGGGGCTGCCGCCCCTTGGACCCCGCCCGGGGGCTGCCGCCCCCGGACCCCCGCTAGTGCCGTTTAGCACCGTTTAGCGCCGTTTAGAATCACTTAACATTGTTTAACTGTCGTTCAAGGCTTGTTAGTGCCGATAGCACCGATTAAGTGCCGATAGCATAGTTAGTGCCGATAAGCACCGATTAAGTGCCGATAAGCACCGTTAGTGCCGATAGCACCGATTAAGTGCAGATAGCACCGTTAATGTCGATAAGCACCGATTAAGTGTCGATAAGCACCGTTAGTGCCGATAGCACCGATTAAGTGCCGATAGCACCGTTAGTGCCGATAAGCACCGATTAAGTGGCGATTAAGGCTAGTTAGTACCGTTTAGTGCCATTTTATGCTGTTCAACGTCGTTTAAACATTGTTTAAATGTCATTAAGGCTGATTAGTGCCGATTAGCATCGAATTAACATTGTCGTAAACGCGTCGGTCGCTTTAAATAAAGACAATACTCGCGAAACACTAGTGTATAAAGATGAACCCTGACCCGAGTCTTGGAAAGGACCGTTAAAACTTCAAGGAAAACCTGATCAGTTTTCCTAGAAGTTGGGGGGCAAATGATGTGGGCTAAAAATAAGCCCTAAAGACACATTTAGTGTTGCATTAATTAGACCCGGTATGGTCCGAACGTGGGGCCCACCAACAGGGTCCAAAGTCCTATCTTTAATATTATTTTCGTAATTAATATTAGGGGTAATAAATAGCTCAGCAATAAGTGTCAGATAAGGACATTATCTCTACAAGACTTAGCCTCCAAGGCATCCAATTGGATATGGCAACATACTCCTATAAGGAAGGAGTCTAGAACTTTCCTCAAGGAGGTGACTTATCTATTAAGTCTCCAACTCCTACCTTAATTCTACGGCTTCTCAGCCTATATAAAGGGTCTGACCCCTCATTCTCAGAACTACGTTGGCTTGATTCTCTAGCAATACAGAGATACGTAGGCATCTTGTGAGGACCGATCAGTCTCGAACGCAAGAACAGCCATTAAAGCTCGAAGCTCACCATCCCTTGTATTTAATACATACAAACCCTCGGTTTTATTCCACTACAATAGGGCTATAAATTTTGAAGAAGTGGTAAATGAAGAAGGTCTCCGGGTCAACTTAGACCTGGTTGAGGAAGTTCGGGACATAGCTGTTGAGAAAATGGAGAAATAAAAGGAGAAAACCAGAGAATATTTTGGCAAGAAGGCTAGGGTCAGGAACTTTCAAGTTGGAGACCTAGTCCTTCGTGATACTAAAGCTTTAGACCCAACTAATAATGGGAAGCTAATGCCTAAGTGGGAAGGTCCGGATAGGGTCAAGGAGATTCTTCATCCTGGAACCTACAAGCTCAGCAATATGGATGACACTGAGGTCCCTAACACCTGGTATGGCCTCAAACTCAGGAAATTCTACCAGTGAGAAGCTAGCAAAGGCCCGAAGAACCAAATAAGGGCTCCATGAAAGCCCAATGACTTCAACAGATAGACTAGTCTCTGTAATGAAGCGAGAATAAAAAATATTGTACTCTGATCCTATATTTTAATGAAATCGGGCCTTGCCTCGTATTATTCCAAATTTTGTAATAGTTCTTCTGTACTACCACAACCCGAATTACCTGCTAAAAACGTAATCCGGATTGAGGGCAAAATCACAAAAAGTTTCCTAAGTCACCCAAAGTTTTCAAACTTTGGACTTGTGGAAAAAGCCTACAACTACCACAATCCGGATTACCTGCTAAAAATGTAATCCAGATTGGGGGCCAAAATACAAAAAAAAAAAAAAATTCCTAAGTAACCCAAAGTTTTCAAACATTGGACTTATGGAAAAAATCCAAAACTACCACAATCCAGACTACCTCCTATGAAGGCGATCTGAATTAGGGGCCAACATACAGAAATTTTTTCCTTAGTAACCTAAAGTTTTTAAAACTTTGGACTTAGGAAATTTTACAACTACTTCCTATGAAGGCAAAAAAATAAAGACAAGTAGCAACATAAGCATGCATGACTGTCTTTCAATCCATTTTTATTCATAGATAAAGATAATTACAACTTTTATTTTCAAACATAAAAACATAAGAATACTTCTCCTAGAACTCCAGATCTAGGCAACTTTTGCTCCGGGAACTGAGGAAGAACCACCAGAGCCTACTCCACCTGCTCCGTCCTCCTTCTTGACTTCCTTCTGAGCCTCCTTACGTTTAGTCAAGGCTTCCTCAATCTTTCGAAGAAGCTCTGAGAAGTCCTCCTCAGACTCGGGACCGTAAAAAACCATGCCGTCTACAATGACTTTGTTATTGTCATAATCGTAGATTAAGCCAGGACCCATGTTCGAGAGATTTTTGAGCAAAAGAAAGAAGGGCTAGTGTTTAAAAACTGAGATGATTCATTATGGAGGAACTATGGATCATCATATGCTATTTATAAATGAAACATGAATGGAAAAGGTTTGGAATTTCAAAAGACACCAATTCCCTATAATTCTTGGAAAATTGAGCTGGAGTTAATACCTGGTACAAACATGAAGACCTATACATTTGACCAAGAAGAATACAATTCTCAAAATTTTCTAATAAATTTTGAAGAAATTTAGAGAAGAATGCCCTCGTTTTATCTGTTTATTCCTGATGTCACCACTGAAGGGTTTCGGGGCAAAAAACGCAGCGGAAAACAATAAATAAAACAATAGAATCGAAACCCAGTCGCAGGATCCATGCAAAACAAGACGTTTAATTCGTAGTTATGAACATTTACCTTAAACCGAAGCTTTAACAATTGATGACAGATGGAGGTCCAAAGATGCAATCACCACGCAGCTCTTGTAGCAAGATCTGCATCGCAAAAGAAGTCCACACGAACGTCCGATCGTCCAACGATCAAGGGAGCCGGTACTAGTCGAAGTCGTGCCTCTATCTCTCTCTCTCTCTCTAGCCTCTCTAAACGATTTAGAGCAGCTATGGTTTTATGAAAAACGAAATTGCATTAACCAACCCTAAACAATACATCATTATGTATTTATAAGGTAGAGAGATTGGGCCAAAACCTTATTTCGTTTTGGGCTTCTAATAAAACCAAAACTGATTGGGATAGCATGATTAAATTCGAATTCTGTTTTAATTAATTATGTCCAACTCAATTAATTAAATAACTAATTTTGAATTTATAATCATTTAATTTAAATTCGGAATTTAAATTAAAACGCCTTTTAAATGTTCTTATTCTGTAACCCTTTAGGTTATTATTATGTTGGCAATAATTTTAATATCCAATAATAAAATTATAAACAATGAGCGGCATCTAGTAATACATTATTGCTACTCAAGTAATAATAATAATTGGTGATCCAATTAAACCTTTCGTGATTAATGTTTCCGTGTAATATAACCCTTTAACCATATATTATAGATTAAACTCGAGGCATGTATTTAGTCATCCTCTTCAATGTTTAATCCGGGTTTCCTTGATCAATGAGTAGACTATTAAAAACAAATCAATATTTGAGCATGGCCATGCATTTTCATAGTCTCACTCAATCAAGAGGCCAATAATATCTCTCCTATTAATAGGAGGGTTAAATCCTTTATCTATCATTCATATTTCTCATACGTCTCATAATATACCCGACGTCCACTTTTATCATCACCCGATCATAGGTAACTTTTAATGAAGTCAAAGTATATTAATCCTAGTATAGAAATATAATGATCTCAAGTCTAAGGATCATTACACCATTATCACTGTGAGTCTTTCTAATGAAATTATCAACATGTAGAATCTAATTGTGGGTCAATCCAGTGCCATGTAGAATATTACATGCACCTATGTTCTTGACTTTAGTATCACTATACCTATGACCAATGAGATGTGGTCATCAGTCAACAAACATACTAATCTTTATGCATTATAATTGTCCCATATTAATAATGCTCGATTAGGGATATTTAGGAATATAAACAATATTCATATAATCACATTTTTAAGTCACATACTTTAAGATATAGAATACATGTTACATATTCCAAGGACATTTATTATTCTAACAGTTATTTCGCAGTAAATAAAGACATAATAAATCAATATAGAAATAATCATTGGAACATAACAAAATAGTCTTTCCTAGAAGCACAACTACATTGTCTCTAAGGCACTAACACTATCAATCTCCCACTAGCACTAGAGCCAATTGCTCTTGTATCTAATACTCATGGAACTAGCGTGACCTTCGTGCTTCTGCTGCGACAAAGCCTTGGTCAGTGGTTCCGCAACATTATCATTAATATGCACTTTACATATATGTGTATCTCCTTGATCATTAATCTCATTAATAAGGTGATATCGCCTAAGTAAATTCTCAACCAACCTTCTTGGTTGCTTCGCAAGCATCAATATACGCAGCCTCCATTGTAGAATCATTTATTGTCTTTACTGTGAACTATTCCAGCTTACATCACCTCCATTTAGATTGAACACGAATCCAGACTGGGACACAGAATCGTCCCTATCTGTCTGGAAACTAGCATCAGTGTAACCTCTTACAACTAGCTTCTCATCTCCTCCGTATATCAAGAATAATTCTTTAGTCCGTTTAAGGTACTTAAGAATATTCCTGACAAATGTCCAGTGACCCTCACCTGGATTAGATTGGTATCTGCTCATCATGCTTAAAGCATACGAGACATCAGGATGAGTACATATCATTGCATACATAATAGAACCAATTGCCGAAGCATATGGTACTTTACTCATACGGTCCTTATCATCCGTTGATTTTAGGACAGTTTTCCTTTGAGATCGCTATCCCATGAGACACCGGGACATAGCCCCTCTTTGCCTCTTGCATTCCAAAACGATGCACTACTTTGTCAAAGTATGTACTCTGACTTAAGCCGATTAATCTTTTAGATCTATCTCTATAGATCCTGATCCCTAAGATGTAGGTAGCATCGCCTAAGTCTTTCATCGAGAAAATTTTTCCCAACCAACTCTTCACAGCCTGTAGAGAAAGAATGTCATTCCCAATTAGTAATATATCATCTACATATAATACTAGGAATGACACATGGCTCCCACTAACCTTCTTGTAAACACACGGCTCATCCTTATTTTGTATGAAGCCAAACTCTTTGACTGTTTCATCAAAACGGATGTTCCATCTCCATGAGGCCTGCTTCAATCCATAAATGGATCATTGCAACTTACAAACCATTCTAGCAAACCTTGAATCGACAAAACCCTCAGGTTATGTCATGTACACATCCTCTTCTAAGCTCCCATTTAAGAAAGCGGTCTTGACTTCCATTTGCCAGATCTCATAGTCATAATAAGCTACTATCGCAAGCAAAATCCTGATGGATTTGACCATAGCTACCGGTGAGAAAGTTTAATCATAGTCAATACTATGAATTTGCTTGAAACCTTTCGCCACCAGTCTTGCTTTGTAGGTCTGTAAATTTCCATCCATGTCAGTTTTCTTCTTGAAAACCCAATTGCACTCTATTGGTTTTACCCCATCAGGTGGTTCAACCAAAGTCCATACTTGGTTTTCATACATGGAATCCTTCTCAGATTTCATGGCCTCCAGCCATCTTTCAGAATCTTGGACTATTCATAGCATCCTTGTAGGTGATAGGCTCATCATTATCTACAACCATCGCATCGCCACCTTGAGTCAGGAGAAATCCATAATATCTGTCTGGCTCATGGCGAATCCTACTAGATCTACGAACGACCCGTGTTTCTTGAGCAGTATTGTTCTCAACATCTTCACTCCTATTCTGCTCATGTTCCAACTCTGGTTCAACATTATCTTGTAGTTCTCGATCCTCATCGAGATCTATTGTCCTCCCACTATTTTTCATAGAAAGCAGTTCTTTCTCTAGAAACACAGCCGTTCGAGCAACAAACACTTTGTTCTCGGAAGGTTTATAGAAATAATACCCTTTAGTTTCTAACGGGTATCCTACAAAATTACATTTATCTGATTTCGGTCCTAGCTTATCAGAGACCAAGGGTTTCATAAACGCTTCACATCCCCAAACTTTCATAAATGAAATGCTATTACGTTTATCAGTCCATATCTTATATGGTGTCTTTTGAACCGATTTTGAAGGAACTCGGTTTAGTGTTTGTGCAGCCGTCTAAAGGGCATAACCCCATAAACTAATTGGAATATCCGTATGACTCATCATCGATCGCACCATGTCCAACAAGGTACAATTTCTCCTTTTAGACACCCTATTCCATTGTGGTGTTCCAGGAAGAGTGAGTTGTGATACGATACCACACTCCTTTAAGAAATTCTTAAATTCCAAGCTTAAGTATTCTCCCCCACGATCAGATCGTAGAGTGTTAATACTTTCGCTTAATTGCTTTTCAACTTCAGCCTTATACTCTTTGAATTTTTCAAACGATTCAGATTTATTCTTCAAAAGATACATATATCCGAATCTACTAAAATCATTAGTAAAGGTTATGAAATAATAAAAGCCACCTCTTGCCATCGACACATTGGACCACATACATCACTATGTATCAGTTCCAATCTTTTGGTGGCCCTCTCACCTTGTCTAGTAAAATGAGCTTTAGTCATTCTGCCAATGAGACATGGTTCACATTCCTCGTATGATTCGAAATCAAACTTATCCAAGTATCCATCCTTATGTAACTTGGAAATGCGATTCTCATTTATATGGCCTAAACGACAGTGCCAGAGGTATGTTTGATTTGAGTCATTTGTCTTAAGACGTTTGTTATTTATATTATAGACAGGAGTATCAAGATCAAGAACATATAAACCGTGCAACCCCATAGGTAACATTATTTAATGAAAACGAACAACCATTGTTCTGAATCAAAAATGAAAAACCAATCTTGTCCCAACAAGAAATAGAAATAATGTTTCCCAAAATCGTAGGCACGTAAAACAGTTCTCAAGTTCTAAAATAAGCTCAGTGGGCAATGATAAATAATAAGTCCCTACAGCTAAGGCAGCAACCTTTGCTCCATTGCCAACACGTAGGTCGACTTCTTCTTTCGCCAAAGTTTTACTCCTTCGGAGTTTTTGCACATTTATACAAATGTGGGAACCACATCCAGCATCTAATACCCATGATGTAGAAGTAGACAAATTGACTTCTATAACATAAATACCTGAATCAGAAATCTGAACAACATTCAGTTTCTTTAGATCCTCCAAATAATCTTGATAGTTTCTCTTCCTTTCACCCTGTTTACACGCATACAAGCCTTGCTTGAATCAAAATTCTCATGCTGTTTTTGCAGCTCAGGATTCATAGTCACAAGCATCAAATAGGTGACATCGGTGTCATCATCCAAATGCTTCAGATAAGCATATCATTTAGCCTTCGTTGCACCTTCAGGGAGAGGTCCGGGGCGTGGAATGACATAGAGCTTTCGCTCTTGCCTGAGGACAATCCTCAAATTCCTTTGCCAATCCAGGAAGTTAGTTCCTGTCAACTTGTCCTTCCCAAGGACTGATCGTACAGAAAAGTTATTTGAGTTGTTTGTCATTTTGAATTTCTACAATGTTAAAATGCATAAAATAATTAGTCTACGGAATTATTAAATTATGTTCAAGTGATTATTCATATATATTCAAAATATATATGTCCCACTATTTTTATCAAAACAATAGCCCTACCTATCAATTCGAAAAAGTGTCTCTAAACCTTTCTATTGAGCCAAGATCCATCTTTCATCCCTTTTAAGGTCAGCTTTGGCTTTTCTCCTTAAAATGATTATTTAGGTAGACAACATTTGTCAATTATATCATATATAACTCTTGGATAGTTTGGTAGAACAACATTTGTTCACATAACAACATTTGTTCCTATTTATCCAATAAATCTTGCCAAACTCTATGCCTCTAAGTTGACAATCCTATTGTGGTCACTTAGTTAAGTCGAACCCAATGGTCTAACAGTTGAGTATCACTAACTTACTCGATCGCGCCTTACCACGATAAACAAGGGTACTCCGCTTTGGCGCACCTACCCTTTGTCGATCTAGGTCTTGACGAGTGTTTCCCATTGGAAGACATCTTAAACTTAATATTTTTCTTAGGGGTTTTAGTTAAAACGACCATGATCCCATCATAAAGAGATTCCCAATTTTTCCTTGAATTAAATACTTCAAATGGATATTCATCAATGGTTTGATTTGCAGGTTGTCGGAGAAGACTCAATGGTCTCACTTAATACCAGACTTCCTTACAGGCATGGCCCGTTGTTGACAAAATCTCCCCATATCAAAATCATTAAAAATTCTATTTAATTCCGTGTTTCATAAACACAGAAATCTCATGATCGTTATGTTTAATTATAAAATCTCGAGTCGTTACAGATTTTATCTTGTTTAAGCAGGTATGGCATGGGTGATGTATCTAATACATTCAATCATACATGATTAATCTAATTAAAGCATGCATCATAATGTATCCTACACATGCATTCATACATCAATATGTAAAGTGCAATATGTAAACGTGGTTGGTTATGGCCTTTATCCTATAAGACCCTTTCAAGCTAATGAAAAGATCAAGGTCAATCTATGGTGGAATAAAATACTATATGTCTTCTTATTTGCTGCTACAATGCCTCCTTAGATCGCCTCCTTGCTTGCTTGTCTTCATGTCTTCATGTACATTACATTAACAAAACAACTATACTAATGTACTTACAAGGAGAACTCGAGTTACATTCGAGATTTAATCATTACAAGGAATGACGACATGCAAGTCGTATTTAGAAACCAAACCATAAACAAAAACCTCTATCCTATGGGTCTCAAGGCCATAACCATCCATCATGCTCAAGTAACAATTAAAGAACATGTCATATTATCTAATCATGTTAAGCCATATCATATTTCAGATGATCCAATCAAAGAAATCATATAACGCAAAAATCAGAATCAAATTCTGAAAACAATAAATCGCCGTTTTCAGGCACTAAACGGCGTTAAACGCCTTATAGACGAGTCGATGATAGCTTTTCTATCAGTTTTGTTCAGATGCTCGTTTGTAGTTAGAAAACACATATCGTTTGCAAAAATTGGACACTGGACACAGATTTCACCAAATCTTAATAGTGTATAACAGAAATCGTATCGTATACAATCTCCAGATCAAGAATAAACATAAATAATATATATATCAATATATATACAGATTATATGATCATCATCAGCATATCATATCCAATATGATCTAATAAGTTATAACTCAAAAATAATTTTCAGAAAATTCGAATTTAAATCAGAAAACCATAAATCGTTGTTTACAGGCAGCAAACTACGTCAAACGGCTTACAGATGAGAACCTGACTTTGTTAGTCTTGTTCAGTGGCCCGATTCCAGTCAGAAAACATATCTCGTTTGCATAAATCATACATAGTATGCAAATTTCAATAAATTTGCATAGTTTTCCGGAAATCGTATCGTATACAATCTCCAAAATAAGAACAAGCATGTATCATATACACTCAGCAATTTATACAATCATCCCATGATTATACAATCCAGTAATATATCATATGTTCAAAACATATACATACACATCTCGTATAATCACAAAAACATGGCAAATCACATACATGCTTATATACACCAAAACTATTAAACACATAACCGAATTAAAAGTGTTTTGTAAGTAGCTCTGATGCCATTGAAGGGTTTCGGGGCGACAAACGCAGCGGAAAACAATAATTAAAACAATAGAATCGAAACCCATTCATAGGATCCATGCAAAACAAGACATTTAATTCGTAGTTATGAACATTTACCTTAAACCGAAGCTTTAATAGTTGATGATAGATGGAGGTCTAAAGATGCAATCACCACGCAACCCTTGTAGCAACGATCAAGGGAGCCGGTACTAGCCGAAGTCGTGCCTCTATCTCTCTCTCTCTCTCTCTCTCTCTAGACTCTCTAAACGATTTAGAGCAGCTAGGGTTTTATGAAAAACAAAATTACATTAACCAACCCTAAACAATACATCATTATGTATTTATAAGGTAGAGAGATTGGGCCAAAACCCTATTTCATTTTGGGCTTATAATAAAACCAAAACTGATTGGGTTAACATGATTAAATTCGAATTCTGTTTTAATTAATTAAGTCCAACTCAATTAATTAAATAACTTATTTCGGATTTATAATCATTTAATTTAAATTTGGAATTTAAATTAAAATTCCTTTTAAACGTTCTTATTGTGTAACCCTTTAGGTTATTATTACGTTGGCAATAATTTTAATATCCAATAATAAATTTATAAACAATGAGCGGCATCTAGTAATACATCATTGCTACCAAAGTAATAATAATAATTGGTGATCCAATTAAACCTTTCATGATTAATGTTTCCGTGTAATATAATTCCCTCACCCACTTAGAATTTTTATTTAAAAATTGAGGAATTTTAAAATTAAATGAGGCATATGTCGTTATAATTATGTCTAACATGCATTCCAAATACACACATAATTTAAACAAAATAAAACATTTAATTAAAGCAATAAATAAAAAATCTATGTCCATGTCGTCCTAATTATGTTAAACATGCAATTAAAAATTACACACATAATTAACAACACACATAATTTATTTAAAGCAATGATTAAAAAAAATTAAATAGCAGAATTAAAATTTAAAATAATAAATAAATCCACTATTATGGCCCTCAAATTAATTTCTTGCAACCGCTGAAAAAAAAATAAAAATAAAAAAACTGTTAGCAGTCAAAAGAACTGCTACGGCCGACACTGAATGGGACACGCATCAGCCAGATGCATGTTGCATGTATTTCCTGGACCACCGGGATACGCATCTCAGTGATGCGCATCATGATCAGTATATGGATACGCATCACCAGGATGCGCATCGCCCTTCCCACTTTATTTTTTTTTTCTTTTCTTTTTCCGCGCGCCGCCTTTGTTCTGTCCCTTGTTCTGTTCGTCCAGTACCTTCGAAAATTAATGAACACAACAGCAGCCCCATCAAAATTTCGCAGCGGAACAAAAACAACTCCGAATTGATTTCCGATCGCACATAATTGTTACAAATTACCCGGATCTTGATAAAATCCAACAAACAATTACAAAAAAAATAGATCTAATACAGAACTAATTTTGTAAATCTATTCTAACACGATCAACCCTCGTGTTTTACAACCACGATAAACCACGTGGAAACCAAACAAAAATTAACCACGATTAAACCATGTGGGATCCAAACACATAATTAAAATATACATGGCCATAATAGTGGATAACAACCTGCAAAAAAGAATTATACATGCCTACCACTATACACATGCATATATAATTACGACATGGACATCGTATCAAAAATCGCAGAACCATTGAACCTAGCTCTTGATGCCAATTGTTGGGACAATCAGATCTTGGCACTGCGATTTTTGATACAATAAATTAACGAGTACGAATAGAAAAATCACCTTGTTAACGGTTGATTCCACGCTCTTCTATTGTATTCCCAAATTCCCTTGAGCGAAGTGTGGCCTTCGTCTTCTCAAGTTAACCTCTCTTCTTGCTCCTAGGTGGCTACAAAATTTTTTCGACCCGCCCTCGCAAGAAGAGAATAAGAATATATATAGGCTACAATAGGGATCATGGACAATTAGGTTGGGCCTTCTAATTACAACTTGGGCCTAGCCCAATGTAATTAAATATTAATTCAATCCACTAAAGAATTAATATTTGCACTACCTTTCCTAATACCGTAATTTAATTAATTAATTCGGTTCCAATATTATTTGCTTATTAAATTCCCCATGTTTAAAATATCGCATGTCCATTAATTAAATAAATTACTGATAATTCATTTAATTAATATCTTTTATCCTTGATCATCCACTCAACCTTTATTTAATTATGCCGGAATAAATCCACCTGCAGTGTTTCAAATAATTAAATCTTTTTGAGCTTTCAAGGGGACATCATTAACCCGAATATTATCAGGACATGGATGCCTTCAATAAATAATATCCACCATATATATTATTCCATCACCCAAAATATAATGAAATAAATCAAAAGAATTATTTCATATATAAATCAAAGCATGTAAATAATATACACGTGTCAATTACTATATCTGGATTAAGAACCTAAGCATTAATAATAACATAGAATCTTAGTTCACCTTCTTAATCAGTATAAGGGAACAATTCTAAATTTGATCCTGTTCAATATACACAAAGTATACTAGTATTATTTATTAGTCAATATAAACTAATCTAAATAATACTACTGCCATTCCAGTGGATTGTCTAACTCCACCTGTGCTGTGAACCTTATTATATTATATAAACCGTATTTAATAATCTAATATTCTGTATCCCATTTGATACTAGATTATTCACAATATATAATATTTAGACAACATCTAAACATTTAAATGATTCTCAATAAAATAGGCCAGAAATAAATGTATATACTTCAAATAAATATTTTCAGTATACACCAACAGGCCGGTCATAAGGATAAGGAATCCCATCAGTTTGCCTATGCTTGTACTCATAACTAAGATCCCTATAGAAAAAACCCTCCTCAACATCATACTTTTTGACAAAGAGGTACTTGTTATCCTCCAAGTAACCAGTTGGGCCTACGAAGCTTTGACCGGCACCCCGGTCTTTGGTACAAATCCGGGTTACCACTTGCCTGTTATCTCTCTTCTTCCGGGCCATATGCACCACTCTAAATCTAGTTCCGAAGGGGGTTGGTTAACAGAGTTAGAGCTACCCGCACTACTGTCAGAGCTAATATCAATAATATTGGAAGGAGGCTTTTGTTTCCTTGGCTGGTGCATGATACGAACCATAAACCTGAGGAAATAGCCAAAGTTAAGTTTCTCTCTTTTACCATTAATCCACATTCATTCATAAATTTTTCATTTTATAGTCCGGATTAGAAGCATTGTACGCCGTAGTCCGGACTAGTATCCTACTTAACCTAATTCGGGCAAGGATTTTTCCTAACTAGACCGGGTCAGCGTGATTAAGGAGAGTTAGGTTAAAACCTAAATTATTCTAAGCCCAAACACTTATTATTGGAAATTAGTCCGGATTAGGTATCACACTCGAACAGGGATTGAAAACCTAGTCCGAACTAAATTCATACAAAAACGTAGAAACATGTTTTATGAGATATATACACCCAAAACAAAGATCTAAACATATACACACATCCTATACCAAATCCAGAAAAGCTATGAACACGAAGAACATCAAGTGAAAACCCTCGAAACCAAGAATCAAATGCGGAAAAAAAAACCACAATTTGCTAAATATGCAACCCAAAATAAACACAATCAAACAAATTACTTACAATCGGATATCCAAAGTCCAGGCTCGTAAACTCCGACCGACGGTGTGAATTCAAATAATCGGGGAAGAAAAGAAAAAAGGAGTTTAGAGAGGTTTTTTGTTTGATAAAGGATAAATGAAAGTACAAGTGAAGTTATATATAACTTCTGAAAAGGAAACGGCTCAAAGGCCATGTGGCAGCAAAAGACTGGACAAAAAATGATTAATTAAAAATCATTTTTGGAAAAGAAGGAGAGAAAACAACCCCCATTAATGCACGAAAGCTGTGGCACGTCTTTTGATAAAGAATGGAGTGACATACTTTCGAAATTAATAGAGGGAAAAGCTCAAAATCGTTTGGAATTCCACTCTAGCCAGGACTACTCAATCCGGATTTCTTCCCTTTGTCAACAATCTGGATTAGGGGGTAAATATTCAACCAAAATTTTCTAAGTGACCCAAGGCTCTCCTAGCTTTTGACTTATGGAAAATTCAACATTACCTCAATCCGGATTTCTTCCCATCGTCAACAATCCGGATTAGGGGGCAAATATTCAGCCAAATTTTTCTAAGTCACCCATGGCTCTCTTAGCTTTGGACTTATGGGAAATTCAACATTACCTCAATCCGGATTACTTCCCTTTGGCAACAATCCGAGTTCCAGCCAAAATTTTTTCAAAGCCATCTACAGAATTATTCTAAGACTTCTACTCCCCCATCTGGAAAATCCTCATAAGGGAGTGAGGAGCAAATGATAGGCTATAACTAACCCCGACTGGGTTCAGCCCAGGTTGGCACAAGACCTGTCTGGTACTAGTCTTGGTTGGGGGCCCAGACCTGTCTAGTACTAGTCTTGGTTGGGGGCCCAATCCAGAACACCTGCAGCCCAGGCCCAAGATGCGTGAGACAACACTACGCCACACTACTAGATGTGGCACACATAGGTCATGATGGTGACCCCACATGACAACGACAAATAAGGGAATCCTTTGATTGGCACAATCACGTCCCTATTAATCCACGTGTTGACATGACATTGGCACACGCCACTACAATTATCACCTGGTCATGTGGGGAAAATTGGCAGCATACAGGTGTCCCGCAAACCAAGGATCCAACGCTCATGATTGCAGGTATCAACCCCTAAACCCTAATCCTTCGCCTATAAATAGACTAGAAGATGAAGGTTTAGGGATTACGTTCTTTTACACACTCATATACACACACCCTCCACATTTCGATAATCTAGTCCTTATCTTTAACCTTCCAAAGTCTGCTCTTATTCTCACACCAGAGGCACCACGGATCCAAACCCACCTCCCGGCATTGTTTTGCAGAGTCCCAACCACTAGCATCACCTCCACCAGACGTGGGAACGGCTGAGGAGGCACCTGATCGGGTTCTGGAGTTATCAGATACTTCAATGTGGAGTTCCTTGGGCTGATTTGGTCTTGTGCAAATTGAAGGTCAACGCCTTCATTCAGTGGCTTGCCTGCAGACTTTTAATAATTGCTCGTCTAAATAGATTTGGATGCAATATCATTCAGCACACGAATAAAAACGTGTCATATGTCATGCCACGTCATTTGGTGAATGATTTGGGATTTTTTTAGGTACCTAGCACTGCTAAGCTCTTAATATATACATTTCTCTTTTAATATATACATCTATTCATAGTAATTTTTACCAAGTTACTAACTTCATCTTCTATTACAGATTTCCTTTTTGTCATCTTTATTATTACAATTTAGGCCACAATTACCCAAATACTATTGTAGATAAATTATAATTTTTATATTATTTATACAAAATTTCAAAGTAACAATATTAATAAAAGATATATTTAAAAAATTTTGGTTTTATTTTATAAAACAAAATTTGTATTAATCATTTCATAATCAAGTTATAAAATATGATCTAAGACAATTTATAGTGTTGATATATTGATGTAACCATTTGATGGTTAATATTATTATAAGGGGTTAAATATCAAAGTGGTCACTAGAGTAAAATCCATATATCATTTTGCTCACCAATCTCAATGTGGTATCATTTAAATTATTAAAGTCTTAATAAATATCAAACAAATAACTCTAATATGTGCTCGAAAACTTAAAATAATTTTTTGTTGATTCTGCACATTTTTCTTGAACGCTACCGCAATCAAATGAAAAGTTGTTAAATTCTAGTATTTCAGATAATATATTTAGAATTAAAAAAGTTTATTTAATATTTATTTTTAATTAAAACAAGGAAAATGACTCTAAAATTAAAAATAAATAGTAAATAAATTTTTAAAAATCTAAATATATTATCAGAAATACTAGAATTTAACAACTTTTCATTTGGTTGCGGTAGCATTCAAAAAATATGCATAATTAATAAAAGATTATTTTTTATTTTCAAGCACATATTTAGAGTTATCGACTTGATATTTATTATGATTTTATTGATTCAAATGATATATCATTCATATCGATGAGCAAAATAACGTATGGATTTCACTTTAGTGATCACTTTGATATTTTACTCCTATTATAAGACCGTCAACTTGTGAATCATTTGGTTAATAATCCATTCGTCTCATAATATGTTTCCTGTTTGAAAAAATACGTTTGCCAACGCATACTTTTGATCGTTAATATCTTAAATTTTGTATTAGTACTAAATATAAAAACTTCACTATATTAAAGTACTCATAAATACGAATCCAATAAGATCACTCATGACTATATTTTATCTTATAAATTATGCATAAATTAGTAGTCAATCGCTTAAAATGAACAGTGTAAAAAGTCAAAACAGGAAACACATTAAGGCAGGGAGGAAGTAACGGTTAAACCGACGTGTAGCAGCAGGAAGGAGGAAGACGGAAGCACAAAGTATAGGTGGGGTTGGAGATGGAGGTCCCACAAAGTACCTAACCCAAGTTTTGTTGAACGTTGACTTCTCCGTCGCATACCAAACACCCAACACGAACCACGTCTCCTGTTTCCTCTGACCTCATCCCCTCCTCCCTCCTTTTGTCTACTTTTCTCCTCTTTCCATTTCATACGGATGCTAATCAAGACAACTAACATAAATAGTTATACTACTACTACTTAATAAACACATACTTCCTCTATCCCAACCAATTATTTACACTTTTCTTTTTGGGACGTCCCAGCCAATTCTTTACGTTTCCTAAAATAGTAAGTTTTAACACTGTTACACCCACTACTTCACTTATTTTAACAATACTGTACACTATTACATCCACTACTTCATTTATTTTAACAATAAAATTACTATTACATCCACTACTTCACTTATTTTAACAATAAATTACTATTACACCCACTACTTCACTTATTTTAATTTTAATCATAATCCTTGGTCTCCGTGCAAAAAGCAAACGTAAACAATCTGTCGGGACGGAGGGAGTACTTTTACAAATAAATACACACACATTTACATTTCTCCAATTTATATACAAAAAGCAAAGATGGATTCTTTAGTAACAAATCATGTGTTGATGATTATAATTGGTGTAATATTGAGCTGCAAAAGTGTTGAATCTTTTGGGACATATGGGTATGATATACATCATAGATACTCTGATTCTCTTAAAGGGATTCTTGATTTTGATGGCTTACCTGAAAAGGGTACTTATCATTACTATGCTGCCATGGCTCGCCGTGATTCTCTTTCTCGCCGGAGACACTTGGCTGATAATACCCACCTACTTAGTTTTGTTGATGGGAATCAGACTTATCGCTTGAGTTCTCTCGGATTGTAAGCTACCCTCAATTCTATTGGAGTTTTCGTATTATACCACCAATACTTATGTTTAATCTTGCTTTTTTCAAATCTACAATTGCTTTCTTTTCATTGTGGTCCAAATGATTGTGTAATTACCTTTACTATTTTAGTAGCACGGACTTGTAACCACTATATTCAACCCATTATTTGATTGCTGGAATTTGTAAACATCGTTTACAAAGCGTGTGTGTCGAATACTCTTGATACTTAAGCATTGCACTACTCTGCTGCTATTTTTTCAATTGTTATTAAGCAGTGCTCTTTATTTTGATTATTAACTTTGAAATTTTTTTATTTTTGTTGATTCTGTCCTTCTAGTAATTAATATGTTTTCTGGACTTTTTCAGCTTACATTATGCAAACGTGTCTGTGGGTACACCTAGTGTATGGTTTTTGGTGGCACTTGATACTGGAAGTGACCTGTTCTGGTTACCCTGTGATTGTGTTAGTTGTGTTCGTGACTTGAAAACAAGTTCTGGAAGAGTATGTGATTAAAACTTCCCCTTTCGGTGACCTAGTGTCATGATAACTGTGTATAGCAAATTCTTTGGTATTACAAGGATGACCGTTTTTTTTTTTTTTTTTGGTGTGCTAATCAGCAAATCGAGTTCAACATCTACAGCCCTAATACATCCACAACTAGCACATCAGTCCTTTGTGACAATGACCTTTGTGAAAAAAAGAACAGATGCTCTGCTGCAAGTGATACTTGTCCTTACCGAGTTCGATACCTTTCAAGCAATACATCATCTACTGGATTCTTGGTGGGAGATGTTTTGCACTTAAATATGGATGATAATCAACAGAAAGCAGTTGAGGCAAATATTAAATTTGGGTATGTATTGTTCTTGCATGGTTAACATTAAAAGATTCAGGTTATATTGACTGATTATATACTGAAGAGAATATTTTGGTTGGTATCTCTTTTGTTATCGTCATACCGAATTGGACTTTTTGAAACTGTATTTTGGTTGATTTAGCTACTATCACATTCTTGTTTTATTAGACAAATTTCTAAGCCGTGCCACATAATAGATTTATATCATACAGTGCAAAGATATACTCTCTGTACCACTTCTGAACTTATTATGTTACCTTTTTAAGCTGTGGAACGGTTCAAACTGGTTCATTTTTGGATGGCGCAGCTCCCAACGGTCTATTTGGACTCGGCATGGAGAAGGTATCAGTTCCTAGCATTTTAGCTAGTGAAGGGCTTGCTGCCGATTCTTTCTCAATGTGTTTTGGACCAGATGGAACTGGAAGAATCAAATTTGGGGATAAAGGCAGCTCAGATCAGTCAGAAACACCATTTAATATTGACCAATTGAAGTAAGTGTTCAATTATTTTTCTTTCATTGTTCTCATATACTTTGTTCTGATTTACTTACCTTTTCCCTCCCCAAAAACTCGCAGTCCCACTTATAATATCAGCATTACACATATAAGTGTGGAAGAAAATGTCACCGATATTAATCTTTCTGCAATCTTTGACTCTGGTACCTCATTTACATACTTGACCGACCCAGCATTTACAATAATTTCTGAGAACGTGAGTAATTTATTTTTTCATGATTCTTGTAGCATAGTACTGGTTAATATATGATGTTTAACAGTTTCATTAACCTTGCAGTTTAATTCCATTGCCCAAGAGAAACGGGTGTCACCAAATTCCGATCTTCCTTTTGAATATTGCTATGCATTAAGGTCAAATCATTTTGGAAACTAATCTAATATGATTACCTTCTTTTCTTCTCCCAATCCTCGAAGATTGACTCTTTCTTTTGTGCAGTCCAAAGCAAGATAGCTTCCGAGTTGCAAATGTGAATCTTACAACCAAAGGAGGCAAACAGATTTTTGTGAACGATCCAGTAGTGTATATTTCTACACAGGTATGACCTATTTATTTTCTGCAGTTTATCTTCTGTAATCAATATTTTAATGTGGTGGCCTCATGCTTTACAGGAAGGTGCAGTTATATATTGTTTAGGTCTTGTGAAGAGCGAGGATGTAGACATCATTGGACGTAAGTGTTATCTGAATTTAGATATCTCCCTGGACCATGACTGATACATTGTAGCACTTAAAATAGATCTGAAATATTTAGCCAAAAAAAAAAGATCTGAAACAAGAGCATAAGGTTATTATTTTCAAATTTGTAACTAAGACACAATGATCCTGCAGTTAGTCAAAAGGTAATAATTTGTGTGGAACATGCTGAGTTATTATAGAATAACTAATATTAGAAGAATTTGAATAGCAGATCACCTTTCTGGAATAGGTAAAGTGGGCCGGAACTTATGCATCTTAGATTCTAGAAGTTTGGATTTGTATCTCATAGGTCTTGTTAGTTGTTGCAATCTTTGGAGTGTATTTTTGACTGGAGGAGCCATATATGTATGTATTTTATACAGACATTGCATTCCCCGGTTTCTGCATTCTGATCTAATCATTCACATGTATTGGAAAAGCTTTACATTAGAATGGATACACATAACATAAATTTTACTGCACATCCAACATGAGAACAAAGGCTTCTAGAAGAATCTGTCATAATATTTTTCTCCTGATAGTAGTCTACTTATGTACTTACCTGGATTAATGTTAATGCCTCCAAAGTTTCCATTTTCTTTTTGAACTTTGAAGGCATATCCGAACCTAAGGTCTTCCGCCCTTTGAGAGTATACCTGCCAGATTCTTGTTTTTATATTTTATAACAATCATAATTTTTCGATGCAGAGAATTTCATGACTGGGTACAATATTGTGTTTGATCGTGAAAAAAAGGTTTTGGGTTGGAAGGCATCCGATTGTAAGTATAATGCTGTTAATATCTTTGAACATTGAAATCTGTTTCTTGTGCAATGTTCGAGCTTAGATATATGCTTTCCCCAGGTTATGATGGCAATAACTCGGCTGCTCTTCCCATCAACCCTTCGAGAGGTGCACCTCCACCTGCAAAAAGTACCGCAGCAAATCCTCCGACCAGTGTAGAACCAGAAGCCAGGTCAGGCAACAGAACTGGCTCTCCCAATGCAAGCCCTATTCAACCACAACCTACCCTTCCATCTAACCATTCTGGTCGCTCAAGTTCATTTAGACACGCACTTCCGATGGTCTTTTGTTCTTTGGTTGCCCACTATTTGACCATTCTCTTTTTTTAAATTTTTGTATACTTAGTATAGTATACTTATATTTTCTGTATTGTGTTGGTCCCATTTTCATTTATCACACCTATCTGCTGAGAAGGTACTTATGACTAGTGAGACGGGGTTTGTAAATATACATTATTGTTCATAAATTACTTATACATAGTATAGTGAACTTCCGCCCCTGGCAGCTAGCAAACTCGGATCGGGTGGTCCAGAAGGAGCTCAGCTTGAGGTCGCTATTATGCTAAGTTCGAACAACGTTTTTTAGCTGACTAAATTGACGACCCAAGCCGAGTTAAAGCTTGACCTTGACTGGCCTAGTCATATATACTCAGGCCGAGTTAGAGCTTGACCTTGACTGGCCTGGTCATATATACTCAGGTTCAGGTCTCTATATAAAGGTGGCATGCTTCAAAAGACTTTTAACTCAATGTTCTAATTTTAAATTAATCCTTACCGTACTTTAATAGCACTTAAACCTCACCTCCAGAAATCTTTTTCGCTTACTTTTCTCACATCTTTTGAAAGTTATTCATTACATATATTTTACTTGGAATTTTTTTTTATTAATTAGTATATACATCAAAGTTATGAGCACCATATCTATACTATTATATAAATCCCGAAACATTATAAGTTTTGGTACCTGTTTTTTGGTAGTGAATTTACTTATATACCCTTCATTATAAAGGAACATAAATACACCTAAAATAAATAATAACAAAACATAATTAATGGTAATTAGTCGAGATAATACCTTTTATAAACACCTAAAAACATCTTTCCATCATTAATATTTTCTTTGCAATTAAAACACGTTATAATTAATGATAATTAGTCGATTAAGATAATAAAATTAATGGTAATTAGTCGATTGTCTTTTTCAAATTAATATAATAAAATTATTGGTAATTAGTGGTTACTTTTTTCACATTTACTTTTAGTTGAACATATTACCTTTTATAAACACCTAAAAACATCTATTTTATCATATCTTTCAATCATTTACTATTATATAAATTCTGAAACATTGAAAGTTTTAGTACCTGTTTTTTGGTACTTAGTGAATTTACTTATATACACTTCATTATAAAGGAACATAAATACACCTAAAATGTAATAATCCTAATTTTTGTGCTATTGTAAAAGGGCCGGATGTATAGTAATTCTGGCGTGTGAGAAAAACAAATCCTACCCACTTATGAGCAAGGAAAAAAAAATTTGAAGTTTATGATTTCGAAACCCTAATCCTACTTGTGATATACACTTTTAGGTCTCGTCATAACGATTTCACCTCGAAACTCTTCACAAACGATTTCAGGGTTCATTAAATCGTAAAACGTTTATTTTTTTAAAGTTTCGAAGTTTATTGTTTAATCATTCGTTTATTATCTCAACTCGTCATTAATACGAGTCCATCGTCCACGATACAAGTGTCGACATTAGTTCAAGAATAGGTTTACAAATATTTTTAGATCATGATTTATTTCTTGATCGATTTTGAAATCTATTTTCTAAAATCCATCATTTTATTAGAATTATCGATTATCGAAAAATCATATCAAATAGAAAAAAATGAGTTTTAACCTAAATCTTTTTGGAAAACTCTTAAATCAATTTCTAGCTTAATAAATCAGCTTCAAAATTTAGTTACAAAAATCATATGCCCAGCACCCATTTTAAAATTAATGAGAGGTCAAATGACCTTTTTCCATGTGCTAGTGTTTTCTCTTTTCATTATCAAATTGTTAAGTGAGAATTACTTTAGAAAATGCTTCATGATTTTGTCTACAACCATTATTACTATCACTAAAACTCCAGCAACTATTAGCTATGTATATTGTATCAAATCAATCATTTTATTTCCTCATTCACTCTTCAAAAATCTGCACTTGTTCTTGGAAGGAAAATGAAGGTAATTCTCCATTAAAGCATCTAAATTCTTAAGTTCTTGAGCTCCTCATCTAAAGCCTTCCATACACACTTCTTATACACTCCCTACACTTCATAAAACACTCTTAAATCATCAAGGAAAACTCAAGTATTCAAGCATCAAGAGAGATCAAATCCATCCAAGAAGAGAGAAGTGAAGTTAGTAAAAGCTAGATCATCCAAGGGTTTAAGTGGT
Organism: Saposhnikovia divaricata; assembly: GCA_036435485.1. Classification (NCBI taxonomy): domain Eukaryota; kingdom Viridiplantae; phylum Streptophyta; class Magnoliopsida; order Apiales; family Apiaceae; genus Saposhnikovia; species Saposhnikovia divaricata. The sequence continues at coordinate 169,117,595 of CM071594.1, read as the reverse complement.
ATCATCTTGGAGCCTCTTTAAGTATTCATTCTCATCAATTATTTTTATTAACTTGTGCCATTCTTCAACTTTAGGATCTGAGAGATAGCAAGGACCCTCCCACCAAAAAGAAGTAAGATCCAAGAAGGTATAAATCGTTATTGTTTGGAATCATCGTATAACGTGTTTATAGGTTTATGTTAGCTACTGTCTAAGTCTGTACTTTTGGGTAAGGAATATTTTATAGTGGTCAGATGATTTAGATGCTCTATAATCTAAGGATCGCCTGAGCGCTAATTTCATGTAATTCTCATTTACGAGTCAAAAGTTATGCTTGTGTTAGTAAGACCGGTTAAAATGAACGAATCGCGTCAAAACAACTGTATTTGCAGTGAAAGACGGGCCCCTTAAAAATTTAGAAGAATTATGAAAATTTCGGTGAGGATAGTCATTACAGTAGAGAAGACGGTCCAAAAAGAATTAAGTCAAAATAGGGATTTTTCGATTTTATAAAAATCATTGAGTCGAAACTGCGCAAGCAAAATTCACAGCAGAGAAGGGTCTTCTATAGAGCTTTGGTTGAGGTCCTTGTAAATGATCATAGGTTATGAAATATTGATAGTTGTCTCTCAATGCAGTAAGGAAGAAGTGAGAAAAAGAATTTCGTAAAAAGGTTTATTTTTCAATTTTATAAAAATGTTCGAATCAAAGTTGCGCGAACGAAAACACCTTTAGGGGACGAACGTTAAGAAAACTTAAACCCGAATAAAATCAAACGAACTTGAAACCCGGCTCGAATGAAATTGGTAACCTTATTTCGGTCAAGGAATGTCACCAAAGTATATAGATTCGACTTGGACGATAAGAGTTTCCTAAGGGAATTAGTTACGTTATATGAACATCGGTTAAATAATTCGTTTACAAAGCTAACCTTAGCGTTTCCTTGTTCATTATAGATCGTCACCCTAGGACTCGAGATTTCACTTCCCCGACTCTGTCAGGCAAGTTTTCCAAAACCAAACTTCAAGTATATTTCAAAAATTGTTGTTGTTGTGATATGAATGCATGTACTGTTTTATACATGTATTGCGAGAAAGTTATAAATGCATGCATGATTTTCTGAAAGTACTTGTAACGTTTACGTGCATATATATATACACCCCCTTGGTTTGTACGTATATATATGATGATTATTAAGGCTCGGGTAGAGCGTAAGTACTTTTATTATAAGTATGGAGTCAGAGTATTTTATGTAAAACCCGGTAACCCCGGAGACGGATATTTTGGATAATCGAATAAGTTCCGATAATAAAAAAAAATTATGAATATCGGAATTAATTATTTTGAGTTAATTAATAAATATTATTTGAATATTTATTAATTAAATGAATATTAATTTAAATATTCATTTAAGGTTAATTTATTTAATTACTGATTATTTATTTATTTATTAATAATTAAATAATTATTTATTTAAAAATTAATTTTTAATTAATTATCATTATTTAAAAATGATTTAAATGTTCTAAAATTATTTAAAAATTATTTAAAATCTATTGGGCCTATTTTAAAATTATTTAAGGCCTTTAAAAATTATTTTAAATATTTTCTGATCTTCAGAAAAATATTCAGGGGTTCTCAAATAATTTATAATTACCCATACTTCATAAATTACCACCCCAGCGGTTTGTGAACTTATCAAAACTTGAAAACCCAAGATTTTGGGAGTACTTTAAAATGTTTTCTCCCTTCGCTACAAACTAGCGAGAAAAATATAGTGACCCTGCCTCATTAAGAAGGGTCAGCTTTAAAAAGTCTTTAAGAAAAACTCCGAAAAACTCCCAAGTTGATTTGAAAAGAATTCCATGAGGAAAGAAAATCAATTGACAAAGATCAACTAGTGCGATGAACTTACTTCCTCATTTTCTTCCGGAAGTAAAGAATTAAAAAGGTTTCATTCCAAAGATAGTTCAAAACGACTCTGGGGACTGGAGGGTGTTAAGGTGTAAGAGGCTTGTAGGTAGGCAGGTCCATCTAGATATATGTACAAGTGTAAGAGGCTTGCAGGTAGGCGAGTCCATCATAAGACCCGAATGCGGTCAGGGCCACGACCTCCATAGTAGGTTCGTCTCCCGTCTACTAGTATCGAAGTTTGTACGATACAATGGCTGATCACCTTGTATCGGGTGGTACTCCAGAATAATCCAATTCTTCCAGTTGGAATTGTGCTGCTACACTGTATTGGAAGCCCAGGAGCTCTAGTACCGATAGTGTAGTTAGTGTTAAACTTATTAAGAGAAGATTTTTGAAACCCGAACATTCCTGTCTTAAAATGATTGAGGGAAAGTTAGTGCTCTTACAAGTTGAATTGTATTATACTACTTAGTTCTCAAATGAAACGAAAGTATATTTGCAAAGCTACTATTATATGGCTGAGCTATATTGCTCACTCTTGCTTTTCTTTTATATATATATCACCACACAACAACAGATAAGCATGGCAAAAACAAGGCAGACTCCGCGCAAAAGCGTGCTAACCGGTCAGCAGTTTAGGAGATTATTTACGAGGCAAGTGACGAGGTCGCACTCGGTGGTATTACCACAGGTGAGCAGAATAAGCTGGATAGGTTTACAGCTTAGGCTGGTTAGGTTTGTGTACAAGTATGACCTGTATAAACTTCTGAAAACCAGAAAACTATCCCACATTTACCATCACCCTAGGTAACAGTTTTTGTGGATTGTAAACCCTATCTAGATTCAAACATTTGGGTCTGTAATAACTTTATATTTTGGATTGAATCTTGTACTCTAAGCAATGTTTTGTTTTCACTCTGAGGTTATAACCTGTGATGGATATTATTAGTATAGGGGTCATGCCAAAGGAAAAAACTAGTGTTAGATAAAATGTTGAATAATTGGGAATGGTAATCATATAATTGGGATGTAGATTGGCGTAACAACCTGGATCGTTGACCCCCGATCTAGGGGTGTTACAGGAATGGTATCAGAGCCTTAGGTTATAATCTCAAAGACGAAAGAAAGGTTAAGGATTCAGATCTTTACCAATTATATGGACGGGCAAGTAGACATAGCCCTACCAAACCTAAGTCACTAGGAACATCACACATTGAAACTTATGAGATAGTAACACTTTTTCCTTTCCATTGTAGATCCCTGTGGAGCCAGTTATGGACCCAGTTGAGGACCCGGTCGTGGACCCTGTCGAGGACCCCGTTGAGGATGACCTTGCTGAGACCGACCCTGTTGACCCTACACCTAGAGAGGACCCTATGGACTCAGATGAGCCAGAGAGTGACCCAGAGGAGGATCCCATGGGCGATGCCCCAGTTGATCCCACAGCTGGAGAGGATCCCGAGGATGATGCCATGATCTGGACATATATACCGATGCATTCCCCTCCCCACAGAGAGCCATCCCCACTTGACTCCCCTCAGTGGAGTCCACTCCCCGCAGAGGATTCTGAGGAGCTCACCCTGGAGGACGCAGACAATGAGATGGCCCCACAGAGTGAGCCACAGTCACCACCACCACCCCCGGTCCCTGTTGTGATGGCCGCAGAGTATGATTGGGCGGTGGCCCGACTTACTGCTAGGCTAGTGGCCGCAGATGCCAGGATTGAGGAGTTGAGATTTCAGCTAGGAGAGGAGAGGAGATTCGGATGCCGTACTCACCGGGAGAGGGTGGATTCCGTATCCAGAGGATTGGAGAGGATGATGCTAAGGATCGAGAGGAGGGCCCTCACCCACCTCAGGGCATTGCATCACACGAACAGGAGAGTCCGGAGAAGCGAGGCAGAGAGGATTCTGTCGAGGGCTATGAGGAGGGTCAGAGACGCGGCCCGCTCCTACCGAGACTGATGATATGTTATGGCAGTTAGCTTTCTAGTGCGGACAGTGTGTGACAATTGTATTTGTTTGGCTAGTATCTTGGTAGATAGTAGTTAGTCCGGCTAGAAAAGCATGATATGTATCTTTTGTTAGACTATATGTATTCGGATGATGTACTCTAAAACCTTTGACTCCAAAGGGTAACCCTTCGACGGTGCCCGGAATATATATCTGTTTGGTTTGGCATTAAATTCTGTTGAAGTCTATTACGTATAATGCTTTGATAACAATTGCTTACATCAAGAAAACAATTATGTATTTAAAATGAACTACCCTTTTTAGGTGACATTTATATACGCAAGGTAACCCTAACAATGATATATATATAAATGTATATGTTTTCAGAAAATGCCACCCAGACTAAGAAACCAAAGAAATAGCAACGCTGAATCAGCCACCCATGGCGATGATCAGCGCAGAGAGGAAGAGCACCAAAGTCAAGCCCATTAGGAATAAGGGCAAGACTTTAATGAGCGTGATGATGTAGAGGAAGAGGAAGAAGCCACACAATATGAGGGGGGCATGGATGAGAATCCTATGGAGCAATTTATGAACCTACTCAGGCAAAATTTACAACAACCACCCCAACCACCAAGGAATCCCAATACCGCCAATGCTAGTGCCTTTCGAGCTTTCAAATCCCTAAAACCACCAGAATTTCAAGGAACTGCTGACCCCGTAGCAGCAAGAGCTTGGCTGAAGGAGATGGAAAAATCCTTCGAGATTTTAGGCGTGGACGAGACCCAGAAAACGGTTTTTGCTGCTTACTTACTGAAAGGAGAAGCGAATTATTGGTGGGAGGCTAAACGTAATTTGGAACCTGTAGGCATAGTGACTTGGAATAGATTCTGCAGGTTGTTCTTGGATAAGTACTTCCCCAAGTACATGGAAACACAGATGGAACTGAAGTTCTTGGAGCTAAAACAAGAAAACATGACAGTGGCAGAGTATGAGGCCAGGTTCACTGAACTATCGAGGTTTGTGCCAAGCTTTGTGGATACCGAAGAAAAGAGGGCGAAAGGGTTTCAGCTGGGACTAAAACCATGGATACAAAATCGGGTCGCTATGTTGGAAATAACAGACTATGCCACCTTGGTACAGAAGGCCTCAATAGTGGAGGCTGGGAGCGAGATGAGCCTGAGGATAAAGGAGAACAAGAAAAGAAAGGCAGTGAGCCTAGGAGGAGGAGCTAGTGGCGGATGCCACTTTAACAAGTTCAACCGAGGAGCTGTGTCTCAGCCGGCAGGGGGCTCAGGTGTCAAGAGGGCTGGGAGTGAGAGCGTTAATCAGGGAGGCGGACAGACCAGAGCAACCACCTTCACCCAATCACGCACTCCCATACCTGAATGCAAGACTTGTGGGAGGAAGCATCTGGGAACGTGCCGATTAACAGTGACGTGCTATAAGTGTGGACGCACGGGACATTACTCCAATAATTGCACCCAGCAAGCTCAAGGCCTAAAGTGTTACCAATGCGGAGGCATGGGGCATATGAAGAAAGACTGTCCTAAGTTAAACCCACCAGGGTCAAAAATGAGTGGAGCAGCTTCCAATCGACTCCCTACAGCCAGGACCTTTAACATGACCGTATAGGATGCCATCAAAGACTCAGATGTTATTGCAGGTACCCTAACCCTTAACTCGGTAAATGCAAATATCTTATTTGATTCTGGAGCTACCCGATCTTTTATATCACAAGAATTTGCATGCAAATTAAATCTTAAGGTGGAGGTTTTAAAAGAGCAACTAATGGTTGAAATAGCTAATCGTGAAGTGATTCCCGTGAGTCAATTCTACCCTGATTGTAATCTAGAAATAGAAGGTTGCCATTTTCAAGCGAACCTAATACCATTTGTGTTAGGAGGATTCGATGTCATTCTACGTATGGATTGGATGTCCAATAATAATGCCCAGATTGATTGTAAGGGCAAGAAAGTCAAGATGACGGCACCAGGAAAAAAGGAAGTAGTGTTTAAGGGATAACGACAAACTCGGAAATTTGTCACGGTCGCACAAGCTAGAAAGCTAGTACGTAAGGGGAACAAAGCCTTCTTAGCCTACGTAGTAGATATAGAACAGGAGGCCCCCAAATTGCGAGATATCCCTGTCGTTAGGGAATTCGAGGATGTATTCCCCGAAGAACTTCCAGGATTGCCACCCGATAGGGAGATCGAGTTTGCAATAGAGTTGGCACCCGGGACTGCACCTGTTTCTAAGGCCCCGTATAGGTTAGCTCCCATGGAGATGAAGGAACTAGCAACACAGTTACAAGAGTTGTTGGACAAGGGTCTGATAAGGCCGAGCGTATCTCCATGGGGTGCTCCAGTATTGTTTGTAAAAAAGAAGGATGGTAGCATGAGGTTGTGCATAGACTACAGAGAGTTGAACAAATTGACCATTAAAAACAAATACCCTCTACCTAGGATCGATGACCTATTTGACCAGCTAAAAGGGGCAGTCTACTTCTCGAAAATAGACTTGAGGACCGGGTATCACCAACTAAAGATCAAACAAGAAGATATACCAAAGACCGCATTTCGTACCAGATACGGACATTATGAATTCCTAGTTATGTCCTTTGGGTTAACCAATGCACCAGCAGCCTTTATGGACCTGATGAATCGAGTGTTTAAACAATACCTAGACAAGTGCGTCATAGTGTTCATTGACGATATCCTGATTTATTCAAAGACCGAGGAGGAACACGCAGAACAATTAAGGATAGTCTTAGGGATTCTGAGAGCTGAGAAACTGTATGCCAAATTCTCGAAGTGTGAATTTTGGCTAAGGGAGGTGCAATTTTTAGGCCACGTGGTAAGCAATGAGGGAGTATTAGTGGATCCTGCCAAGATAGAGGCCATATCAAATTGGGAAAGACCGACCACCCCGACGGAAGTAAGAAGTTTCATAGGATTGGCCGGCTACTATAGGAGGTTTGTGAAAGACTTTGCCAAGCTGGCAGCCCCACTTACCCGACTCACTAGAAAGACGGAGAAATTTGTGTGGACTGAGAAATGTGAGGAAAGCTTCCAGGAGCTGAAGAAACGGCTAGTGACCGCCCCCGTACTAGCACTACCTGATGAAAGGGGTGACTTTGTGATTTATAGTGACGCATCCCACAAAGGATTGGGCTGTGTGCTCATGCAGCATGACAAGGTGATTGCGTATGCGTCTAGGCAGTTGAAGGAGTATAAAGTTAGATATCCTACCCATGACTTAGAGTTAGCCGCAATAGTTTTCGCCCTGAAAATATAGAGGCACTACTTGTATGGAGAGAAATGTGAGATCTATACAGACCACAAGAGCCTCAAGTACATCTTCACTCAAAAGGAATTGAACATGAGACAGAGGAGGTGGCTAGAACTAATAAAGGATTACGATTGTGAGATTCGCTATCACCCAGGGAAGGCCAATGTGGTGGCCGATGCCCTTAGTAGGAAGGAAAAACTCAAGATGTTAACCTCAATCAAGGAATTAACGAGGGAATTTGAGAGACTGGAAATAGAGATCAAGAGACCAGGCGATAGCCAAGAAATGCTAATGGGAATCCAGATTCAACCAGCGTTGTTGGAAAAGATTAGGTTGTGTCAGGAGAAAATGATGGAAGAAGAAGCTAATTCGGAGGAGGAAATCCTGACAGGAGAAGAAATCAAGTGCGAGAGGGATAAAGGTGGAATCATGCGATATGCATCAAGGATATGGGTTCCGAATGTTCAGGAATTAAAGGATGAAATATTATACGAAGGCCATAACGCTAGATATTCGGTACACCCTGGCAGCACCAAAATGTATAGGGACTTGAAAGAATGTTATTGGTGGCCCAATATGAAAAAGGACGTAACGGAATGGGTGAATAGATGTTTGACCTGTCAACGAGTAAAGGCAGAACACCAAAGGCCCAGCGGCCTGCTACAACCCTTAGAGATTCCAGAGTGGAAGTGGGAGCATATAGCCATGGACTTTGTAGTAGGACTACCAAAGACTAGAACCAACCACGACGCGATATGGGTAATCGTCGATAGACTAACTAAGTCTGCCCACTTTCTCCCAATTAATGAGAAATACACTATCGACAGGCTGGTGGACATTTACATAAAGGAAGTTGTAGTCCGACATGGAGTCCCGGTGACTATTGTATCTGATAGAGATCCAAGATTTAACTCCAGGTTTTGGAGGAGCTTCCAAGAATGCGTAGGGACTAAATTGAACATGAGTACTGCTTATCACCCTCAGACTGACGGGCAAAGTGAAAGGACTATCCAAACCTTGGAAGACATGCTGAGGGTGTGCGTCATAGACTTTAAGAGGAGTTGGGAAGAACATTTACCCTTAATTGAGTTTGCGTATAACAACAGTTATCACTCGAGCATAGGAATGCCCCCATACGAAGCCCTCTATGGCCGGAAGTGTCGTTCTCCCTTGTGTTGGGAAGAAGTCGGTGAACGGAAAATACTAGGACCTGATCTGGTACAGCAAACGAGGGATGTCATAGTATTGATTAGAGGAAGACTGGCAGCGGCTCAGGATAGACAGCGTAGGTATGCAGACCTAGCCCGAAAGGACAAGGAATATGAAGTAGGCGACATGGTGTTATTGAAAGTATCCCCCTGGAAATGATTGATGAGATTCGGGAAGAAAGGAAAGCTGAGTCCGAGGTTTATTGGTCCTTTTGAGATTTTACGGCGCATTGGACCAGTGGCTTATGAATTAGCCTTACCCCCAAACCTACAGCAAGTACACAACGTATTCCACGTATCTATGTTAAGGAAATACAACCCAGACGCCAAACATGTGGTAGAACATGAGCAAGTAGAGCTACAACCAGACTTGTATTACATAGAGAAACCAGTGGAGATCATGGATCGCAAGGAACAAGTACTCAGAAACAAGGTTGTTAAACTGGTCTGAGTTTTATGGCAAAACCACAATATCGAAGAGTCAACTTGGGAGCTGGAGAACGAGATGCGAGAGAAGTACCCCCACCTATTCTCAACCTGATTCCGGGACGGAATCTTTTTAAGGGGGGAGATTGTAATAATCCTAATTTTTGTGCTATTGTAAAAGGGCCGGATGTATAGTAATTCTGACGTGTGAGAAAAACAAATCCTACCCACTTATGAGCAAGGAAAAAAAATTTGAAGTTTATGATTTCGAAACCCTAATCCTACTTGTGATATACACTTCTAGGTCTCGTCATAACGATTTCACCTCGAAACTCTTCACAAACGATTTCAGGGTTCATTAAATCGTAAAACGTTTATTTTTTTAAAGTTTCGAAGTTTATTGTTTAATCATTCGTTTATTATCTCAACTCGTCATTAATACGAGTCCATCGTCCACGATACAAGTGTCGACATTAGTTCAAGAATAGGTTTACAAATATTTTTAGATCATGATTTATTTCTTGATCGATTTTGAAATCTATTTTCTAAAATCCATCATTTTATTAGAATTATCGATTTTCGAAAAATCATATCAAATAAAAAAAATGAGTTTTAACCTAAATCTTTTTGGAAAAATCTTAAATCAATTTCTAGTTTAATAAATCAGCTTCAAAATTTAGTTACATATGGCTCTGAGTGTTGGGCGGAGAAGAAGGCCCTCGTAAGCAAGTTGGAAGGGGCTGAAATGAGGATGTTGCGGTGGTCATGTGGGCGCACGATGTTGGACAGAATCCCGAACTCGGTGTTTAGGAGCGAGCTTGAAGTGGCGCCTTTTTCTGCGAAAGTTAGGGAAGGAAGGTTGAGATGGTTCGGCCACGTCCGTAGGAAGCTGGCTGAAGCTCCTGTCAGGAGGGTCGAGAGTCTTGCGATTGTTGGGGTGAGGAGGAGAGGCAGGCCGAGGAGGTCGTGGGAAGAGCAGCCCAGGATGGATTTGAAGGTCTTAGACTTAAATGAGACCATGCTCGCGGATAGGTGGTCTTGGAGACGGCGTATCAGAGTGGTGGATTCCCTTTTAGGTTGTGGCTCTGTTGTCGAGAGCCTCAGAGTTGCCTTGTCTCGGTTAACCATTTTTTAGAAGTTCGGCTGTAGCGTTCTCACTTACCTTTTTTTAGTGTCTTCTGTTTTCTGGTTTTGCAGTTGCAGGGAGCTTGACGCAGTGTTATCTCTGTGCGGGATTTGTCGTGTGGTTGGAGCGCATCAAGCTAGGAGTATCATAAATTCTCACAGGTATGTATGCCCCATGTGGAGAACGCCATGGGCCTCAGGTATGTCATTGTCCATTCTCCGTTTCTTTCCCGTTGTATTTACCACACTCTGTGTATGTCATGCACTCAGCCGAGGGTCTTCACGGAAACAGCCTCCCTGCTCTAAAAAGTGGGGGTATGGTCTGCGTACAACCTACCCTCCCCAGACCCTGCTCTGAGCGGGAAATACTGGGTATGTTTGGTTTGGTTTTGGTTTTTATATGCCCAGCACCCATTTTAAAATTAATGAGAGGTCAAATGACCTTTTTCCATGTGCTAGTGTTTTCTCTTTTCATTATCAAATTGTTAAGTGGGAATTACTTTAGAAAATGCTTCATGATTTTGTCTACAACCATTATTACTATAACTAAAACTCCAGCAACTATTAGCTATGTATATTGTATCAAATCAATCATTTTATTTCCTCATTCACTCTTCAAAAATCTGCACTTGTTCTTGGAAGGAAAATGAAGGTAATTCACCATTAAAGCATCTAAATTCTTAATTTCTTGAGCTCCTCATCTAAAGCCTTCCATACACACTTCTTATACACTCCCTACACTTCATAAAACACTCTTAAATCATCAAGGAAAACTCAAGTATTCAAGCATCAAGAGAGATCAAATCCATCCAAGAAGAGAGAAGTGAAGTTAGTAAAAGCTAGATCATCCAAGGGTTTAAGTGGTATCATCTTGGAGCCTCTTTAAATATTCATTCTCATCAATTATTTTTATTAACTTGTGCCATTCTTCAACTTTAGGATCTAAGAGATAGCAAGGACCCTCCCACCAAAAAGAAGTAAGATCCAAGAAGGTATAAATCGTTATTGTTTGGAATCATCGTATAACGTGTTTATAGGTTTATGTTAGCTACTGTCTAAGTCTGTACTTTTGGGTAAGGAATATTTTATAGTGGTCAGATGATTTAGATGCTCTATAATCTAAGGATCGCCTGAGCGCTAATTTCATGTAATTCTCATTTACGAGTCAAAAGTTATGCTCGTGTTAGTAAGACCGGTTAAAATGAACGAATCGCGTCAAAACAACTGTATTTGCAGTGAAAGACGGACCCCTTAAAAATTTAGAAGAATTATGAAAATTTCGGTGAGGATAGACATTACAGTAGAGAAGACGGTCCAAAAAGAATTAAGTCAAAATAGGGATTTTTAGATTTTATAAAAATCATTTAGTCGAAACTGCGCAAGCAAAATTCACAGCAGAGAAGGGTCTTCTATAGAGCTTTGGTTGAGGTCCTTGTAAATGATCATAGGTTATGAAATATTGATAGTTGTCTCTCAATGCAGTAAGGAAGAAGTGAGAAAAAGAATTTCGTAAAAAGGTTTATTTTTCAATTTTATAAAAATGTTCGAATCAAAGTTGCGCGAACGAAAACACCTTTAGGGGACGAACGTTAAGAAAACTTAAACCCGAATAAAATCAAACGAACTTGAAACCCGGCTTGAATGAAATTGGTAACCTCATTTCGGTCAAGGAATGTCACCAAAGTATATAGATTTGACTTGGACGATAAGAGTTTCCTAAGGGAATTAGTTACGTTATATGAACATCGGTTAAATAATTCGTTTACAAAGCTAACCTTAGCGTTTCCTTGTTCATTATAGATCGTCACCCTAGGACTCGAGATTTCACTTCCCCGACTCTGTCAGGCAAGTTTTCCAAAACCAAACTTCAAGTATATTTCAAAAATTGTTGTTGTTGTGATATGAATGCATGTACTGTTTTATACATGTATTGCGAGAAAGTTATAAATGCATGCATGATTTTCTGAAAGTACTTGTAACGTTTACGTGCATATATATATACACCCCCCTTGGTTTGTACGTATATATATGATGATTATTAAGGCTCGGGTAGAGCGTAAGTACTTTTATTATAAGTCTGGAGTCGGAGTATTTTATGTAAAACCCGGTAACCCCGGAGACGGATATTTTGGATAATCGAATAAGTTCCGATAATAAAAAAAAATTATGAATATCGGAATTAATTATTTTGAGTTAATTAATAAATATTATTTGAATATTTACTGATTAAATGAATATTAATTTAAATATTCATTTAAGGTTAATTTATTTAATTAATGATTATTTATTTATTTATTAATAATTAATTATTTATTTATTTAAAAATTAATTTTTATTTAATTATCATTATTTAAAAATGATTTAAATGTTATAAAATTATTTAAAAATTATTTAAAATCTATTGGGCCTATTTTAAAATTATTTAAGGCCTTTAAAAATTATTTTAAATATTTTCTGATCTTCAGAAAAATATTCAGGGGTTCTCAAATAATTTATAATTACCCATACTTCGTAAATTACCACCCCAGCGGTTTGTGAACTTATCAAAACTTGAGAACCCAAGATTTTGGGAGTACTTTAAAATGTTTTCTCCCTTCGCTACAAACCAGCGAGAACAATATAGTGACCCTGCCTCATTAAGGAGGGTCAGCTTTAAAAAGTCTTTATGAAAAACTCCGAATAACTCCCAAGTTGATTTGAAAAGAATTCCCTGAGGAAAGAAAATCAATTGACAAAGATCAACTAGTGCGATGAACTTACTTCCTCATTTTCTTCCGGAAGTAAAGAATTAAAAAGGTTTCATTCCAAAGATAGTTCAAAACGACTCTGGGGACTGGAGGGTGTTAAGGTGTAAGAGGCTTGCAGGTAGGCAGGTCCATCCAGATATATGTACAAGTGTAAGAGGCTTGCAGGTAGGCGAGTCCATCATAAGACCCGAATGCGGTCAGGGCCACGACCTCCATAGTAGGTTCGTCTCCCGTCTACTAGTAGTGAAGTTTGTACGATACAATAGCTGATCACCTTGTATCGGGTGGTACTCCAGAATAATCCCATTCTTCCAGTTGGAATTGTGCTGCTACACTGTATTGGAAGCCCAGGAGCTCCAGTACCGATAGTGTAGTTAGTGTTAAACTTATCAAGAGAAGATTTTTGAAACCCGAACATTCCTGTCTTAAAATGATTGAGGGAAAGTTAGTGCTCTTACAAGTTGAATTGTATTATACTACTTAGTACTCAAATGAAACGAAAGTATATTTGCAAAGCTACTAATATATGGCTGAGCTATATTGCTCACTCTTGCTTTTCTTTTATATATATATATCACCACACAACAACAGATAAGCATGGCAAAAACAAGGCAGACTCCGCGCAAAAGCGTGCTAACCGGTCAGCAGTTTAGGAGATTATTTACGAGGCAAGTGACGAGGTCGCACTCGGTGGTATTACCACAGGTGAGCAGAATAAGCTGGATAGGTTTACAGCTTAGGCTGGTTAGGTTTGTGTACAAGTATGACCTGTGTAAACTTCTGAAAACCAGAAAACTACCCCACATTTACCATCACCCCAGGTAACAGTTTTTGTGGATTGTTAACCCTATCTAGATTCAAACATTTGGGTCTGTAATAACTTTATATTTTGGATTGAATCTTGTACTCTATTCAATGTTTTGTTTTCACTCTGAGCTTATAACCTGTGATGGATATTATTAGTATAGGGGTCATGCCAAAGGAAAAAACTAGTGTTAGATAAAATGTTGAATAATTGGGAATGGTAATCATATAATTGGGATGTAGATTGGTGTAACAACCTGGATCGTTGACCCCCGATCTAGGGGTGTTACATAAAATAAATAATAACATAATATAATTAATGGTAATTAGTCGAGATAATACCTTTTATAAACACCTAAAAACATCTTTCCATCATTAATATTTTCTTTCCAATTAAAACACGTTATAATTAATGATAATTAGTCGATTAAGATAATAAAATTAATGGTAATTAGTCGATTGCCTTTTTCAAATTAATATAATAAAATTAATGGTAATTAGTGGTTGCTTTTTTTCACATTTCCTTTTAGTTGAACATATTACCTTTTATAAACACCTAAAAACATCAATTTTATCATATCTTTCAATCATTAATATTTTTACGTTACCTTTTAAATTTACAACAAACTATTATATAAATTCCGAAACATTGAAAGTTTTGGTACCTGTTTTTTGGTACTTAGTGAATTTACTTATATACCCTTTATTATAAAGGAACATAAATCTATACTATTATATAAATTCCGAAACATTGAAAGTTTTGGTACCTGTTTTTTGGTACTTAGTGAATTTACTTATATACCCTTCATTATAATGGAACATAAATACACCTAAAATAAATAATAACATAATGTAATTAATGGTAATTAGTCGAGATAATACATTTTATAAACACCTAAAAACATCTTTCCATCATTAATATTTTCTTTCCAATTAAAACACGTTATAATTAATGATAATTAGTCGATTAAGATAATAAAATTAATGGTAATTAGTCGATTGCCTTTTTCAAATTAATATAATAAAATTAATGGTAATTAGTGGTTGCTTTTTTCACATTTACTTTTAGTTGAACATATTACCTTTTATAAACACCTAAAAACATCAATTTTATCATATCTTTCAATCATTAATATTATTACGTTACCTTTTTAATTTACAACAAATCTTACAATCATTAATATATACATGAAAATATTACATCATATTTCTCAATTATTAATAAAATATATTAAAAATCGTATACATTGTTTATAATAATGAAACATGAATATAATCTGTAAACATGAGTATACTAAATTATATTAAATAAAAATTTAAAAAATTATTAAAAATAATGATTATGCAAAAACATAATTATAATATTAAATAAAAATTATAATATAATACAAGAAACCCGTGCGTTGCATGTTTTTTGGTACTTAGTGAATTTACTTATTTATCCTTCATTTAAAGAAAAATAAATACACCTAAAAAAATTATATAATATTAATTAAGGGTAATTAGTCGATTGCCTTTTTTACATGTACTTTTAGTTGAAGATATTACCTTTTATAAACACCTCAAAACATTAATCGTATCATATCTTCCGAATATTAATATTTCCTTTCGAATTAAAACAAATTACTTTTTTAATTTAAAACAAATCTTATAATCATTAACATATACCCGAAAATATCACACCATAATTTTCAAGAAAAATATAACACCTAAAATAAATAGTAACATAATATAATTAATGGTAATTAGTCGATTGCCTTTTTCACATTTACTTTTAGTTGAAGATATTACATTTTATAAACACCTAAAAAGATCAATCGTATTAATATATATAATACCTATACTATTAAAACACCTAAAAAAATAATAACATAATATAATTAATGGTAATTAGTCGATTGCCGTTTCACATTTACTTTTAGTTGAAGATATTACTTTTTATAAACACCTACAAACATGTATTATATCTTCCAATCATTAATATTCCTTTCGAATTAAAACACGTTACCTAAAAATAATCTTGCAATAATTAATATATGCCCAAAAATATCAAACCATATCTTCAAATCACTAACAAAATATAATAGAAATCCGTATACTACGAATGATGATCGTTAGATTTTTAGTAAAAAATCAGAATCATTAGATCTAATGATTTTTTATTAAATTACTAAAATTAAAATAAAATATTATAAATAATGATTATATAAAAATATAATTTTAACATAAAATAAAATTTATTACATTTGAATTAAAACACATTACCCAAAACTAATCTTGCAATAATTAATATATGCCCAAAAATATCAAACCATATCTTCTAATCACTAACAAAATATAATAGAAATCCGTATACTATGAATAATGACCGTTAGATTTTTTAAAAATCAGAATCGTTAGATCTAATGATATATATATATATATATATATATATATATATATATATATATATATATATTATGATTAAATTAATATATATATTATGATTAAATTAATTTACTAAAATTTCCAAGTTCGAATTTCATCAACGACATATTTATTTTAAAATTTTATAATATAATTTTTAAATCATGCATATCATTAATTAAATTTTTATTAAATTATTAAAATTAAAATTAAAATAAAATATTATAAATAATGATTATATAAAAATATAATTGTAATATAAAATAAAATTTATTACATATCAACAGAAATTCGTGCATCGCACGGGTTATAAGCTAGTTATGTTTTAATTATTATTATCACTAGCTTATAATCCGTGTAATGCATAAGCTTTTTCGATAAATTATAATTTTTTTTATAATATAAAGGTGTTTAAGTAATCACTTTTTATAATATTTCCTCTCTCCCTCTCATTTCTTTACATTTTTTTCAGTGCTTGACACGCATTTTAAGGCTTCTAAAAAGTATAGTTCCATAATTTATTTTTAAAATATTCTTTTTTTTTGTATAAAAATAAAATAATTCTATTTTTATACAAAAAAAGAAAATTTTAAAAGTAAGTTATGAAACTATCCGCAAAATACATCTTAAAATTCGTACCAGAATTACGTCCCCCAAGGTAAAGAACCAAGGGGGACAGAGGGAATAGTTATTAATTTTAATTTAACATAAATTTAATTAACACGACATGAATGGTTTAAAACTAAAAATATTTTTAATTTAAATATTTTGTTATTCGAAACTTGTATCTTTAGTAGAGTGATTTAAATATATAAAAGGGCATTTTTCATAAATACCCTTTGTTAGGCCGAATACACACTAATAAGCAATATTAGATGAGAGAATAACAATTAAGATGATTATGCACTTTAAATCTTCTGGTATTAAAAACCCTCTTCGAGATGTAAACTATCACAAAGAGCTGCTAGGTTACAATAAAGATAGTTCAATGCACGATACCCTTCTAGGGCAAACCTAACTGTATTTATAAAACATACAGCTTCGATACAATCTCTAATTGATATTCCTAATAATCAGCTATACAATGATATCAATTACAGATTGTCACACGTCTTCTAAGTGAACTCGATCTCTTTGATAGCTATCCAATCTCCAAAGATCTCGCTTCCATATCAATCTTCAATTGATCTCTAATATCTTCTGTTGACTTCGTACGCGCTGCTTCCAGACAGACTTTACTAAACTCTGTCCAGCTTCTGTAGTCAGTGTTTAACTAAACTCTGACTGCTTCCAGCTAAACTCTGATTTGTCGCTGTAGCTTCTAAACACTGTTTTCATCAATCATTTCTAACAATCTCCCCCAACTTGTTCATTAGCAAGAATGTACAAGTTAACAGTAAATGATGATGTCAAAACAAATACAAAATTACAGTGATTAATATACAAACAGAGTTTAAGCTTCTACTTAACAGAAATCTACAGAAATAAGAAAACTCTTACAGACTTTAACCTCTAATCTCTTCAAGATCTGGGGTAGCTCTGAGATAGTCTATAAGCAATCTTCTTTCAGCATTTTCAAGTTCATTCTCTATAGCTTCCTTGATCTCTCTCAACTGAGGATCATTCTCATCAGTCTGATAAATAGCAGCTCTGAGATCGTAGATTTTGTTTCTTCTCATTTCATTTCCCAATCTGATATACTTCACCTCTTCAGACTTCACATTAAAATCAAGAACAGTGATTCCAAGATCAGTCTTTAGCTTTGTAGTTCCCTTTTCCATCTCTATCAGCTTTCCATTCCAGTCTCTGTACATAGGAACATATTTACTGTTATACTTCATGCCTCTTTTTGCCAGATTCTGAAGCATCTTCTGTCTAAGCACATTGGCAGCAGATTGAGTCCTTTGATTTGTTACCTTGAAAAGATACAGAACATGTTCTAGTTCTTCCCAATATTTCAAACCAATATCATTCTCTCCAATTTTAAAAACTGTTCCATCTGCCATAAAGTATAATAGAAAATCTTTCTTTAGGCTCTTCTGATAGACCAACTGTACTGATTCCAGTCTGTCTAAACTCTCTTGAGTGACAACACATTGACCTGGAACAGCCAGTGAAGATGGATCTCTAGGACTAACATTCTGCCTTTTATCCCTGTGTGATCCTATACCACCCTTGTTGTTTCCAATTTTCCCAGAAAATGCTCTTCCATCCGTGAAATCCATAGAACCTTTAAGTGCTTGATTTGGATCATGAAGAGTTCCCTTTCCAAAAGTTGATTTCAACTGAGAAGATTGTAAAGGTGTGGTCACAACTTGTGTAGCAACAGAGGTTGTGTTTTCATTCTTCTTTACAACTTGTGTAGAAACAGAGGTTGTATTTTCTCCAGCAATGCCTTTCAGCTTTTGCTTAAAGTCTGCATCTGTTAGTTTTCTGGATACTTGCATCCTTTGTTCAGTACCAACTTTTTCTTTGATTTGAATGCCTTTAAGAACAGGCTTTGCAGCTTTCACATTCTTCTTAGAATTGCCAGATTTTACAGCTTTCTTATGTTCTGCTAGAAATATCTTCTCTTGAGCTTGAACATCTGCAATTGTAACTCCCTCTTCATTTTCTTCTAAAAATAACTTAGCAGCCAATTCCTCATCAGTCTGAGGATCAGAGGATAGTACCAAACTCTTAGTCTTTGAAGAACCTCGAGTATCAGTGTTTAACCTAGCAGACTGTGATTTAAGAGACTTGCTGCTAGTTTTCAGAGTTTGAGTTTCTACAGCCTTGCCCTTGCTTTTATTATTTGCTCCTCCATCTCCAGCATTATCTTTCTGAGTCAGAGTTTGAAATTGCTTGCATTTTGACTTTGCAACTCTCTCCCCCTTTTTGACATCATCAGGAATGAGTATAGATGTGATCAACTCCAAAGAGGTAGCAATAGAATCAATTTTAACAGACAAGGCAGACTGATTCTCTTCAACTTTACCCAGCCTGGCAAAGAGATTGTCTTGAGCTTTAGAAAATTTTGTAGTCATGAGTTTAGACTCTCTTTCCATGTTCATTTCTCTAGTTTGGATCTCAGTCCTCAAGTCAGTGATTGCCTTCTTAGTTTCATCAAATCTACCATCCAGAGTCTTGACTTGAACTACAGTTGCTTTTAAGCAAGAAAGAATATCTGGATTGGAGATAGTGTTGGTAGTTTGCTTAACAAAATTAGCTGCTCTCCCTCTTGGAAAAATATAATCCTCTTTGTACCAGTCAGCAACAAATTTTGCAAGTTGTGCTTTTTCAATTTCATGAGACTTACAAGGTTGATCGAAAGAAGTATGTTTATTGTCTGTTTGCACTGGTGCACTCAGAAAAGAATCAGAGTTTGCATTGCTTTCACCTTCAAGTTCAACACTTGCAGCTTTAGTATGTTCTACATCATCTTCAAGTGAAACACTGTGCTGAGCATTGTCAGCCATAGTTTCTGCAATTTCTTCTGCAGCCTTGTCAAGATTTTCTTCATGTTGCTCAGGCTCAGCAACAGAGTTTGCATTTGTGTCATCAACAGGCATAGGCTGAGAAGTATCCTTGGTTGCTTGATCAACCTCATCACCTCCTTCAACAGTCTGGTGAGCATCTGAGATTAACTCTGTATGTGATGCTACAGTTTCAGAAATGACAACTGTAGGTTGATCAGCTGCACCAGTTGCTTCAGATTGAGCAAAAATAGGTGAGATAGGATCTGAGAATGGCATGAATGAATCAAGAGTATCATCAATTGGAGAAAAGCCATCTCTATTATCCTCTTCTGCAGGCATGTTATCCTCTGGAGGCATTTTATCCTCTTCTGCAGGCATGTTATCCTCTGGAGGCATTTTATCCTCTGCAGGCATTTCAACCTCTGCATGCATATCTTTTTCAGCCTCAACAGTAGGTGTTTGCTGTGAAACCACCTCTGGAGCTTCAACATTTTCACCATCAGAATCAGAGATTACTAGTTTTCTCCTTTTAGATAGAGGCACTTCATCTGAATCCTCTTTACTAGATTCTGCCACCACAGAGGGTGATTTAGGTCTCTTTGCTCTTTGAATCTTTCTTCTAGCATAAACAGCTCCAGGAGATGTCTGTTTTGCTTTGGTGTGTTTCTCGATTGTCTTCTTAGCTCTTGCATGTCTTTCAGTAGTTGCTGCTGATTGCTTTACTCTCCCTCTTTTTGCTTTAGGCTGTGGTTGTGGTTGAGATTGTGATGGTTCAGTGTTTAGTTGTTGAGTGTGTGAAGATTGTTTTGTGATTGAGATTGAGGATTTTGGGTTGGAGCAGTGTTTGTGATTGGTAATGGAGTGTTGTGACTAGATGCAGGTTGTGGTTCAGGGATAGTCGTTTGGTTTGAGGTTGCAGGTTGTTGAGTAGGTACAGTGTGGGTAGGTGATGTAGATGGTTCAGTGTTTAAGGTTTGAGTATGATCAGTGTTCAGTGGTTCAGGGTCTGGTTGTGGTGGTTCTGGTTGAGGTTGGTTGAGAAAATTCTGCAAAGCAAGTGGCAGAACAAAGACAGGTAGGTTTTCTTTACCAGCATCCTTATTAGTCATATCAGAGAATATTCTCTTGTTGACTCTAAAAGGCTGAATCACATCAGCTTCAACAATCTCTAAACCAGATACACAAGCAGTGAATAGTATTTGACAAAATCGAGCAAAATAAACTGTAGTAGACTCTGACAGTTTATCACCTAGATTCATTAGAACATATCTACCAAAATCAAAATTACTACCATAAAGTAGAGAATACCCGATTTGTAGACTGTCCATTGGAATAGCATCCCAGTTAGTGACCTTCTTCTGGAATGTTCTTGTGATGCAGTCGAAGAAAAAATTCCATTCCTTCCTGAGATTAGGCCTCTTTATACTGCCAAGCCTTTCAAGAGAATCCATGTAGCCTATCTCCTGTAGCATTTGTCTCAATTGAGGTTCACCAACATAAGCATAAGAGGTGTGTGTATTAAAACCCATCGTTTCTCTGACAGTTTGTGGAGTAATCACAAACTCTTGTTCATCATGAGTGAAGATGATGTTTGGAGTCCCATTCTCTCCTCCATCCACATAGACTGAGTTTTGCCAAAAAGTGGCAATTTGAGATGCAGAGAGAGTACTAGGTTCAACCAGAGCTTGTCCAATCTCTGAGTCTCTTAAGAAATTCTGCATAAGATGAAACGCTTCTGGAACGCGTTCATTATTTAGTGGGGCTGCATAATTGTTAGGGACAAAACGTAGACCAAAAACATTGAATGATTTAGAAGCCATTAAATCAAGAAACGGGCAAGAAATCACAATGAAAAGTGTATGTAGGAAAAGTGTTTGAGAAAATGTGCAAGTGAAAACTGAGAGAACTGTGAGATGTAAAAGTGAGTGGGTGAAAGTAAAAATGAAACGTTGTACAAAAAAGTAATTAGAGTTGTAATTAAAAATTAAAACTCAATCGTTTGTGTATTCAAACACTCAACAGTTCCTAGATTAATGTGTGAGTGGGACACAATAATGAGTGAGTGGGACACGTGTCATTCATGCAGTGGATCAGTTAATCATGCGCTGTAAAAATAGCAATTATCACCGCTGTATTCACTTTCCTATTTCCAAGACACTTTAACCCAATACACTTATTAACAGTTGTCAAAAGCACGATTTACTCCAAAATTTTCAAATTATCCAAATGAAAATTTACCTTAGAGTACTAACCACAAATCAACAGCGTTTGTCAATTCTCCAACTTTATCACCGAAACCCTTTCAAAAATTGCACAGTTGTGAAAATATGTGTGTGTGTAGTAGAGTTTACCAAATCAATTTTTAGAGCATCTAATTTTTCATAAAATCCATAAAGTAAATCAATAAACACTGGATGCACAAACTCTCATAGTAAACACCGACTGTATGATGAAAGCTAAACTCTGTAGTAATCAATCTATATACAGTAACATTTAATTTATTTTATACCCCCTCTATTGCTAATATATATATATATATATATATATATATATATATATATATTTTTATTATTTTTTTTATTCTATTCATTCCAGTAATTAGAGGTTGGAGCCAGTCACCAAAAATTAAAAAATTTTAGCCCTTATCATTTTGATAAGTTCCTGGGTCATCCTAGTCTTTGACTAGTCACCAAAAATCAGAGAATTTTAGCCCATATTATATACCAATAGGTTCCTGGGTCATCCTAGTCACCAACATAATCTCAAAGGAGTATAGCAACCTATATACATTTTCTTTGGGGGTATTGTAGTAAGCATTTTAATCTACCAGAGTATAATTAACAGAGTTTAGAGTTCATCAACATCAGTAGTTATTCATGAAAGGCAATGCACACAGTATTTATAGACTCAGGGTTTAGGACAAAATAAACTAAGAGATGCTATAAATATGAACCAATATCATGCTGTGTTAACTTTCTGCACAATCTAAGATTAGATCACAATAACTTAGAAAGATTCATGATTAATTACTGAGAATCATGCTTCATACATATTTCTTCATTGGTGTTTTCATTCAGACAATAATCAACTCAGAGTTCACAGAGTTTATCAAACTTATTAACAGTGTATGACATACAGGCATGCTGACAGAATTTAACAGAGTTTGACAATGTTTTAAATAAACACATATTAACAGAGTATGCATATCAGAGTTTAATCAACAGAATTCACTTAGCACTTAACAAATCAAGGAACTATGAGCAACACATTACATAAGTAAAATTTGAATCTAACCAACATTCCTAGTCAGAACCAGAGACCATTCCTAGTTCATTGACCAGTCTTGTAAATGTAGCTTCACTCAATGGTTTGGTGAAGATATCTGCAAGCTGTTGTTCTGTAGACACAAAATGTAGTTCAATATTCCCTTCTTCCACATGTTCTCTGATGAAATGGTACCTTATGCTGATGTGCTTGGTCATTGAATGCTGTACTGGATTACCTGTCATAGCAATAGCACTTTGATTATCACAGTAAATAGGAATCTTACTGTACCTCAATCCATAATCCAGCAATTGATTCTTCATCCACAAGATCTGTGCACAACAGCTACCAGCTGCAATATACTCTGCTTCAGCTGTAGATGTAGAAATTGATTTCTGTTTCTTGCTGTACCAAGAAACAAGTCTGTCACCAAGAAATTGACAACTTCCACCAGTGCTCTTTCTGTCTATCTTGTAGCCTGCAAAGTCTGCATCAGAATACCCAAGTAGCTTGAAATCTGATTCTCTGGGGTACCACAGACCTAATGATATGGTGCCCTTGAGATACTTGAAGATTCTTTTCACAGCTGTCAGATGTGGCTCTCTAGGATCTGCCTAAAACCTTGCACAAAGACAGGTTGCATACATGATGTCAGGCCTACTAGCTGTCAAGTAAAGAAGAGATCCTATCATGCCCCTGTAGTTTGTCATATCCACTGAAACTCCTGTGTCTTTGTCCAATTTAGTTGCTGTTGCCATGGGAGTTGATGCAGATGAACAGTCAAGCATACCAAATTTCTTGAGAAGATTTCCGGTATATTTTGCTTGATTAATGAAGATACCATCATCTGTTTGTCTCACCTGTAGGCCTAGAAAATAACTAAGCTCTCCCATCATGCTCATTTGATATCTGGACTGCATGAGCTTGGCAAACTTCTTACAGAGTTTATCATTAGTAGACCCAAAGATAATGTCATCAACATATATCTGAACTAAAAGCAAGTCACTCCCAGATTTGAAATAAAACAGAGTTTTGTCAATAGTACCTCTGTTGAATCCACTTTCTAAGAGAAATTGAGCCAGAGTTTCATACCATGCCCTTGGTGCTTGCCTAAGTCCATAGAGTGCTTTATCCAGCCTGTAGACATGGTCTGGATATTTTGGGTCCACAAATCCTGGTGGTTGTTCAACAAACACTTCTTCTTCAAGCTTCCCATTCAGAAAAGCACTTTTCACATCCATCTGGAACACTTTCAATTTCTTGTGAGAGGCATATGCTAGAAAAATTCTGATTGCCTCTAATCTTGCAACTGGAGCAAATGTTTCATCATAGTCTATTCCTTCCTGCTGTGAATAGCCTTTTGCTACCAATCTAGCCTTGTTCCTTGTGATAACACCTTCACTATCAGTCTTGTTTCTGAAAACCCATTTAGTACCAACAATAGATCTGTTCTTTGGTCTTGGTACAAGGGTCCAAACTTCATTCCTTTCAAATTCATTCAACTCTTCCTACATTGCTGTTATCCAGTCAGCATCTTGAAGAGCTTCTTCCACTTTCTTTGGTTCATTCTTAGACAAGAATGCATGAAACAAACATTCACTTGCAGTGGCACTTCTTGTTCTCACTTTTGCATCTGGATCACCAATTATCAAATCAGGTGTATGTGATTTAGTCCATTTCCTAGCAGAAGGCAAATGACTTCTGTCAGCATGTGATCCTCCCCCTTGATCCATGCTCTCCTGATTTTGTTGTGGGCTTTCTTCATTTTCTAAGACTCCCCCTGAACTTGACTGCCCACAGTCAGAGTTTGAATTTTCAGAGTTTGAATCATCAGAGTTTGATCCAGATTTTTCAGTTGACTCAGTATGAATGTTTGAGTCTTCATCTTGATCATGCTCCCTCTCAACAGGTTCTTCCCTTTGTTGTGGCTGAGAAGTTTCTCCAGTGTTTACCAGTAGAGGTTTAGAGTCTATTTCAACAGAGTCTGTCAGAATAGTTTGATCAGAGTTTACTTCAACAGAGTTTAAATCTTCATTTTCAAAGTTCAGTTGATCATATTCATCTATGTCTTCAAGTCCAGTTATTTTCTTGTCATCAAAAGACACATGTATAGATTCCATGATCACTTTTGTTCTCAGATTGTAAACTCTGAATGCCTTTGTTGACAGTGGATAGCCAACAAAAATTCCTTCATCTGCCTTTAGCTCAAACTTGGTCAACTGTTCAGGATGAGTCTTCAAAACAAAGCATTTGCACCCGAAAATATGAAAGTATTTTAGGTTAGGCTTCTTTTTCTTCACCATCTCATATGGTGTCTTTCCATGCTTATTGATCAGTGTTGCATTTTGAGTAAAACAAGCAGTTTGAACAGCTTCTGCCCAAAAATTTTTTGGCAATTTTGCTTCATCAAGCATAGTTCTGGCAGCTTCTATCAAGGTTCTATTTTTCCTTTCAACTACACCATTTTGTTGTGGTGTACCAGGTGCTGAAAATTATTGCTTCACTCCATTATTCTTGCAGAATTCTTCCATTGTTGCATTCCTGATCTCAGTTCCATTATCACTTCTGATGATTCTGACTTTGTTACTTGATCCTTTGTCCAGAAGCTTCACATGCTCCATCAGAGTTAATGTAGTTTCATCCTTCTTTGCTAGAAAATACACCCAAGTTAATCTAGTGTATTCATCAACAATGACTAAAGAATATTTCTTCCTTGCTATAGACATAACATTTACTGGACCAAAGAGATCGACATGCAGAAGATGATAAGGATCAGTGATTGAATATTCTGTCTTGCTCTTGAAAGATGACTTCCTTTGCTTGGCCTTTTGACATGAATCACACAGACCATCAACATTTAACAGAGCCTTTGGGAGTCCTCTTACAAGATCCTTTCTGATCAATTCATTGATGTTGTTCAAGTTCAAATGTGAGAGTTTCTTGTGCCACTTCCAACTCTCTTCACTAGACATTCTTGTAGACAGGCAAACAGCTTTTCCAACAGAGTCTATTAAGAGCTTGATTTCATAAATGTTGTTTTGCCAATGACCAAATAGAACAACCTTTCCTGCAGATTTGCTGATAACTTCACAATATTCAGGTTAAAAATCTACATGATATCCCTTGTCACAGATTTGACTCACAGATAGCAAGTCATGCTTGAGTCCTGGGACATGAGCTACATTGTTGATGATGACATTTCCAAGATTAATATTGCCATATCCCAATGTTCTTCCTACATTGCCATCACCATAGGAAACTTTTGGGCCAGCCTTCTCCTCATAGTCTGATAGCAGGGCTTTATTTCCAGTCATGTGTCCTGAGCATCCACTGTCCACGACTAGGATTGCCTCCCTGTTGCCCTGCAATCACAAGAAATTACTGAGAGTTAGATTTAAGGATCCAGACTTGCTTGGATCCTTTGACATTCTTAACTTTTTTAGCTTTAGCAACGGAATTAACATTATCAGAGTTTGAGCTAACAGTATCAGAGTTTACACTGGTAGCATTAACTTTAACCCATTTCAGATTGGGTTTTAGTTCATAGTAATTATGATAGATAGCATGATACTCTCTGCAAGTATAAATGGAATGCCAAGTGCTTCCACAGTGTGTGCATAAAGTCTGTGGCTTAGTTCTAGCAAAATTCTTCTTTACCTCAGACTTGGAAGGTAAAGAATTTATATTTTTGTTTTTCTTGCAGAAATTTGCAAGATGCTTAGTACTACCACAGTTATGACATGTCTTTCTTGGAGCAAAACTAGCAAGCATTGGTTTATTTCCTGAAGTGATGCCTACTTTTCCATTTCTGTTCTTATTTGACACTCCCTGTTTCTTAACAGATTTTAACTCCTTCGGTTTATGTTTGAGTTGTTTATCTGTCATCAAACCAATATTAACCTGTTTAGCACAAGTTTTTACTGATTTGACCTTAACAATTTCTTTTTCATTATCAGACAAAAATTTACTGGCACCATGTACAAAATGAGGTCTGATTTTAACTTGACTTTGAAATCTTTGTTCATCTCCCTCATTGTAACCAAGACCAACATTGTCTGTTTGAAAAATCTGTTGAGTGTCCTTTCCAGAATTAGTCCAAGTCCTAATTTTATTATTTGCTTCCTCCAACTCAAATTCTAGTTGTTTATATTTCTGAAGCAAATCCTGTTCTATAGAAACAGCATCATCTCTCTCTTTCTGAACTTGTTGCATATTTTTTAGCTTTTCTTCAACAATTTTATTTCTCTCTTTGAGTTCAGAATTCTCAGATTTAATTCTCTCATTCTCTAAAGTCTGATCCCTATAACTTATATGCAATGACTTAAGATAAATTCTTAATTGGGAAATGTCATCAATATTATAAGCATATGTAGTTAGAGGTACCTGATTTTCAGAAGTTTCTGATTCAGTAGTAGCCATGAGAGCATAGTTCATTTCTTCATCAGAATCTGAAGTGTCTGCCCAATCTCTGCCTTTTGCGATGAGTACTTTTCCAGTTTTACCCTTCTTGCACTCAGGAGCATAATGACCCATCTCCTTACACTTGTAGCATTGGATTTCAGACTTGTCTTTTTTCCCAGACTTGGTCTCTTTTCTTTCAGACTTCCTGAAACTTTTTCTGTCTTCATTTGAATCTCTAGAAAACCTTTTCCCTTTCTTGAAATTCTTGAAACCCATTTTCTTGAAGGTCTTCACCATTAACACAACCATTTTTCTCATTTCTTCTTCATCATCCTCAGAGTCAGATGATTCAGAAGAGTTTGAATCACAATCAGAGTTTGATGATTCACTTTCTGAGTGTATGACCAAAGCTTTTCCCTTCATTTTCCTTCTTGATGCCTCTTTCTTCAATTCTGAGGCTTCTTTTCAACCTTAAGAGCAACAGACTTTGCCTTCCTGCTTGATCTCCTATTTCTCTGCTCCATTTCCAATTCATGAGTTTTGAGCAGCCCATAGATTTCATCAATCTCTGTTTCAGCAAGTTCATAGTTGTCTCTAATAGTGGTTGTTTTCACATCCCACTTTTCAGGTAGAGAAAGAAGAAACTTGAGATTTGAGTCTTCTAGATCATACTCTTTGTTGACCAATGACAGATCATTGAGCAGTTTACAGAATCTATCAAATGTTTCTGTCATCGTCTCTTCAGGTTTAGCCTCAAAATGCTCATACTCTTGTGTGAGTATGTTTCTCCTATTCTTCTTAATAGCAGCAGTTCCTTGACATCTGACTTCAAGAGCATCCCAGATCTCTTTTGCAGTGGTGCAGTTAATCACTTTGTTAGACATAACATTGTCTAAAGCGCTATGTAGTAAATACCTAAACTTCGCATCCTTAGCAATTGATGATAGATCTTCAGGAGTCATGTCCTTCTTTTCCTTTGGAACTATTTTAGCTTCTTCACCAGCAGTTGCAGCAGATAGCTTTGTAGGATTGTGAGGGCCTTCATTAATCCTGTCAAGATAGTCTGGATCTGTAGCCTCCAGAAACATAGTCATCTTGACCTTCCACATGGCATACTCTGATGGCCTTAGAATAGGAACCCTGATTGGTTCATAACGACTCACAGTAGTAGGAGCCTTTTCAGAACTAGTAGATGTTGGTGGAGGAATTGCTGACATGATTATTGTTGTGTTTGGATCTTAAACTGTAATAAAGTAACAGATTCGCTCTGATACCACTTGTTAGGCCGAATACACACTAATAATCAATATTAGATGAGAGAATAACAATTAAGATGATTATGCACTTTAAATCTTCTGGTATTAAAACCCTCTTCGTGATGTAAACTATCACAAAGAGCTGCTAGGTTACAATAAAGATAGTTCAATGCACGATACCCTTCTAGGGTTAACCTAACTGTATTTATAAAACATAGAGCTTCGATACAATCTCTAATTGATATTCCTAGTAATCAGCTATACAATGATATTAATTACAGATTGTCACACGTCTTCTAAGTCAACTCGATCTCTTTGATAGCTATCCAATCTCCAAAGATCTCGCTTCCATATCAATCTTCAATTGATCTCTAATATCTTCTGTTGACTTCGTACGCGCTGCTTCCAGACAGACTTTACTAAACTCTGTCCAGCTTCTGTAGTCAGTGTTTAACTAAACTCTGACTGCTTCCAGCTAAACTCTGATTTGTCGCTGTAGCTTCTAAACACTATTTTCATCAATCATTTCTAACACCCTTGTCTATAAATGTTTTTGCAAAAATACTTTGTTTAAAAAGAATAATTTGCAAAAATACTATCGCATTTGTAAAAAATACTATCTTATTTGTAATGGCTACGCAACAGGTTGCATCATATGCAACTAAAAATTGTAATTTGAATTTTCATTTTTTTACCAACTTCCAGTTCTATATAAGGGTTGTGCAACAGCAAAAAATGGAAATTGAACTTTTAGTTTTTAGTTGCCTTCAATTGCATTGGTTGCATATGCAAATGCTTGCAACTAAAAATTGTAATTTGAATTTTCATTTTTTTACCAACTTCCAGTTCTATATAAGGGTTGCGCAACAGAAAAAAATGGAAATTAAACTTTTAATTTTTAGTTGCATTCAGTTGCATAGGTTGCATATGCAACTGAATGCAACTAAAAATTGTAATTTGAATTTTCATTTTTTTACCAACTTCCAGTTCTATATAAGGGCTGCGCAGCAGCAAAAAATGGAAATTTAACTTTTTATTTTTAGTTGCATTTAGTTGCATATGTAGTTGCGTTCGGTTACATGTGGTTGCATTCAGTTGCAACTGTTAGAAATAGAGAGTTATGAGTGCCCCTGCGGGGCCTTGCAACACTATTTGCAAGTGCAACTAGAACAAAAAATTAAATAAATTATGAACCAACCAAAATCAACTTTCTTTCACTGTAACATTTAGTCAAACAATTTGGAGACATCATTACAACATCACACGCAACTTGAAAACAACTAAATACAACCTATTTTGTGAATCAAATTATATCTGCAACATTCTAATAAGAAACTAAAATCTCCTTCCACCCTCTCTTTCGCTCTCCCTTCTCTTCCTCTTTGTCTCTTTCTCTCTACCCATCAATACTCAAAATTACCAATTTAATCAACTTAAATCAACCAAACGCAACTTCATCCAGAATCAACCAGAATCTACCAAACTCAAAGCTCTAGTGGTGGAGAACAGATCGGAGGTGGTGGCCTGCGGTCCCAGTGGGCGGAGATCGAACGAGGGAGGAGGGGGGCGGAGAACGGAGGACGGAGGATGGCGGAGGTGGAGAAGGGCAGAGGAGGGCAGAGATGGGGGAGGAGGGAGGATGCGGAGGGCGGAGATGGGGGAGGAAGGAGGAGGGGGGAGGGCGGAGATGGGGGAGGGCGGCGGCGGGTGGGGCTGGAGGGTGGGGTGGTTGAAGAAGATGGAGAAGAATGGGGTTGGAGAAGATGGAGGTATATTTGCAATTAAGATAGTATAAGATAGTATACTTGTAATTAATTTGAAAAGATATTATTTCTGCAATAACTAATTAAAAACCTAGTATATATGTTAAATTCCCTATATAAAATTCCTTATAATTTGATCTAACAATTTTTATTTATTTACTAAAAATTTAACAGTTATTATTCGTTATAGGGTTGTCCAAAAAATTCAAAAAATTCAATATCCGTTCGAAATATATGTATTCGTATTTGAAATAAATCGGATATTATCCGTATTCGAAATTAATTGGATATTCTTAATATTCGGATCTAATAATTTCGGATACGGATGTGGATATTCGTATTCGAATACTGGCAGACCCGCATCCGAAATATTCGTTTGACAGCCATAATTCGTCATATGGTTGAATCGTTAAACTTAATTAAAAAAAAATTATACTCATGTTTACTTATTATGAACGTACTAATTTACGAGAGAATGACCATTATATCTTATTTTCAATGTAAGGGTGCCCAAAATATCTGTTGTCGTTAGTTTTGCCCGAAAATAACCAATCATGTTCGCATGATCAATATGCGTATACAGAGTTTGACCATTAATCGCTTACTTCCACCCCAATCATTCAATCTTTTGTATAAATTGCATAACCCATATGCGTAGTCAAGAAGAACCGCATCCTGTATATGCGCAGTCAAGGCATCGCATATACTTTTTGCGCGGTTGACATCTGATGGTTTTACTAAAATATTGAAATTTTCTAATATTTTAAATGTTTTTTGTTATTTTTTTGGGGTTAAACAGTTTTCGTTTGGGGTTCAACAGGTTCCATTTTGGGCTTAAAAATATTTAAATTTTTTAATTAAAAATTTTAAATTTATCTGTATTCCCTTAGAGGTTCAACAATTAAACTTTGGGGTTCAACTTTTCCATTTTGGGTTTTAGAAATATTCAGAATGACGAATAAATTGTATACTGGCTTAGGGTTTAGGATTTAGGGTTTAAGGTTGTTTACAACCCTAAACCCTAAATCCAAAACTTTAATTTATCCCATTTTTAAAAAATCCAGACTGGCCCCCGATTTTTTAAAAATCAGGCCGCCGGACTTATTAAGAAAACAAAATTTGAATTGACCATTTGATTATAAGTTTTTAATAGATCATTTGATTATAAGTTTTTAAAAAAATGTAAACGCTACACGATGTAGTGTTTTAGCGTCATATTTGGGGCCAGCATTTCAGGTTATAATATTTTGGGACCATTTAGTTTAAAGTTGTGATATATGGGGCCAACACCCTTTTTGTTTTATTACTCATTGCATCCTCTTTAAATTCAATTATTACTTGGTTTTAGCATTCTCACCCTTTGCTTTTTGTTTATGTGTGTATGATCGTCAACAAAAAAACTGCATCCTCTTTAAGTTCAAATATTACTTGGTTTTAGCATTCTCACCCTTTGCTTTTAGTTTATGTGTGTATGATCGTCAAGAAAAAAAATATCTAGTAATGTAACAATAGCAAACATAGCATTACGTATCAACAATATGCGTATTCACCCTTCCATGCGAATTGTGTGAAAGCGTTTGCACCAACTACGCATGCTGGAGATGCGTGTTCATTGACATGAATCAAAGAAAAAATTAATTAACAACCTATACGCATTGTTCAAATGCGTGTGGGTATCCTTGCATTATCAGAATGCGTATAAAATTGTTTATGTGTGTATGATCGTCAAGAAAAAAACTGCATCCTCTTTAAGTTCAAATATTACTTGGTTTTAGCATTCTCACCCTTTGCTTTTAGTTTATGTGTGTATGATCTTCAAGAAAAAAACTGCATCCTCTTTAAGTTCAAATATTACTTGGTTTTAGCATTCTCACCCTTTGCTTTTAGTTTATGTGTGTATGATCGTCAAGAAAAAAAATATCTAGTAATGTAACAATAGCAAACCTAGCATTATGTATCAACAATATGCGTATTCACCCTTCCATGCAAATTGTGTGAAAGCGTTTGCACCAACTACGCATGCTAGAGATGCGTGTTCATTGACATAAATCAAAGGAAAAAATAAATTAACAACCTATGCGCATTGTTCAAATGCGTGTTGGTATCCTTGCATTATCAGAATGCGTATAAAATTGTTTATGTGTGTATAATCGTCAAGAAAAAAACTGCATCCTCTTTAAGTTCAAATATTACTTGGTTTTAGCATTCTTACCCTTTGCTTTTAGTTTATGTGTGTATGATCGTCAAGAAAAAAAAATATCTAGTAATGTAACAATAGCAAACCTAGCATTACGTATCAACAATATGCGTATTCACCCTTCCATGCGAATTGTGTGAAAGCGTTTGCACCAACTACGCATGCTGGAGATGCGTGTTCATTAACATAAATCAAAGGAAAAAATAAATTAACAACCTATACGCATTGTTCAAATGCGTGTGGGTATCCTTGCATTATCTGAATGCGTATAAAATTGTTTATGTGTGTATGATCGTCAAGAAAAAAACTGCATCCTCTTTTAGTTCAAATATTACTTGGTTTTAGCATTCTCACCCTTTGCTTTTAGTTTATGTGTGTATGATCATCAAGAAAAAAAATATCTAGTAATGTAACAATAGCAAACCTAGCATTACGTATCAACAATATGCGTATTCACCCTTCCATGCAAATTGTGTGAAAGCGTTTGCACCAACTACGCATGCTGGAGATACGTGTTCATTGACATAAATCAAAGGAAAAAATAAATTAACAACCTATGCGCATTGTTCAAATGCGTGTGGGTATCCTTGCATTATCAGAATACGTATAAAATTTTTTATGTGTGTATGATCGTCAAGAAAAAAAACTGCATCCTCTTTAAGTTGAAATATTACTTGGTTTTAGCATTCTCACCCTTTGCTTTTAGTTTATGTGTGTATGATCGACTAGAAAAAAAATATCTATTAATGTAACAATAGCAAACATAGCATTACGTATCAACAATATGCGTATTCACCCTTCCATGCGAATTGTGTGAAAGCGTTTGCACCAACTACGCATGCTGGAAATGCGTGTTCATTAACAAAAATCAAAGGAAAAAATAAATTAACAACCTATACGCATTGTTCAAATGCGTGTGAGTATCCTTGCATTATCAAAATGCGTATAAAATTGATTATTTCGGACACAATCTCCGCCGAGAGATATTTTGGGCATGATCAAATGAAAATTGGATGTAATGAACCTTCATCATTTTTTTTCTCTATTTTATTAAAAATTGAAATATTTGGTGTGATATTTTTGGGTATATATTAGTGATTGGAAGATAATAATATTATTAGTATTTTTAGGTATTTATAAAAAGTAATATGCTTTAAATTAAAAGGTAAAGTGTTTAAATATGAAAAGACATATAAATGATTGAAAGATGTTGTGGAATAAAAACGAGGGTTTGTAAATTGCGGCTAGGGTTTGTATGTATTAAATACAAGGGATGGTAAGCTTCGAGCTTTAATGGTTATTTCTACGTTCGAGACTGATCAGTCCTCACAAAATGCCTATGTATCTCGAAGTTGAAAATCAAGCCAAAAACGTAGTTTTGAGAATGAGGGGTCAGGACCTTATATAGGCATTGGGAGCCTAAGATTTAGAGTATGGTCAGGGGACTTGATGGACAACCCACCTCCTTGAGGAAGGTTCTAGACTCCTTCCTTGTAGGAGTCTGTTTTCATGTTGAATTGGGTGCCTTGGAGGCTACTTCTTGTAGAAATAATATCCTTATTTGACTCTTATTGCTGAGCTATTAATCACCCTCAATATTAATTACGAAATTAATATTGAATTGGGGTTTTGGGACTCATTAATGGGCTTCGTATATGGACCAAGCTAGGTTCAATTAATGCATCAATAATTGTGTCTTTAGGGCTTATATTTATCCCATATCATTTGCCCCCCATCTTCTAGGAAAACTTATCAGGTTTTTGTTGAAGTTTTAACTACCTTTTTCGAGACTTGGGGTTTATCTTTGAACACTAGTGTTACACGAATACCGTCTTGATGTGAAGCGTGGAGCAACCGACGCATTTATGATGATATTTGAACGATGCTAAACGGCACTAATCAGCCTTGAATGTTGCTTGAACGATGTTAAGCGACAATAAATGGCATTAAACGGCACTAAACAACACTAAACGGCGCTAAACAGTGCTAAATGTGACACCCCCAGACCCGGGGTCAGGGATCTAGGGTAGTCACGATCCATTTACTCCTTGCTGTACCTGTATTTCTCACAATATATATAATCCACCAGCTCATGACCCCACAATATAAACACACTCGCACGAGTTAGAGTCTCAGAAATGACATACTTACAATATAAATCCTCATAATATAAGCTATTACAATCCCAAATGATTACTGAATATTGCTGCTGACGTAACCTCTGAGTGAACGCACATCAACAGCTCAACCGTCTGGTTTTAGTTATATACTTACACAAGTCATACATGTAAATAAAACGGACTAACAAAAGTTGCAGACTGATCCAACTGGCCTTTACTACCTCAGGGATCGCTGCCACAAACTGCTCACGGAAACGCCTTTCGTTTCCCACTCGCAAGAGTGAGCGAAAGCTCATCAAGATAAATAAAGTATGGCATAATCTGCCTATGAATGAAAGTCTAAATATAAACTTATACAAGACAATTATTGTCAAAATAACTCATTTCTGGAATCATTTCCTTTACCGGAAAATAATCAAACTTGTTATTATCTCAATAAATCAATAATTGGAATTTATCTCTTATTGGAAGAATATTCGAAAAACAGTACTACCTCAGTACTTTAATCGTCAAATACTATCTTTATATGAAAGATATATGAAATTCATACATGCCGAAGCAATTTATAAAACATGCATCCTTTATTGGAACTCGAATATTTATCCTTATCGAGATTGGATAGAATCTGGATGCAAAGGCTCCCCTCGAGGAAAACAAAATCAGCAGTTTTAGATACTGCCGGATAGAATGAATAATGCTTCGCAGGTAAGATAATTGACTTGAACTTCTGGCGGGAATTTCTCAGGCGCACCCTTTGGTCGATGATCAGTCGATATGCTTGGGGCTCTCGTGATCAATATTTCTACATGTAGAGGACAATCCTGGTTTCCCAGTCTGCCCCGACCTCATCAGGGCCGTGGATGGACGACGCGCTACCTTCGCCTCTTACTCTATTTTCCCAGTTCTTGTCTTTGAATGAATCTGCTGGCCTTGGAACTAAAACAAATTCAAGTCCCCCGGGTCTCTACCCATTCACAGATCTTACTTGTATCCTTTGGTTACTCCCGGAATCAAATGGAACCGAACCGAAATTTCTCGTTGGCCTTTAGCCGAAATCTCAGTTTGAACGACAAATGGTTCATATGAAATGAAGATTGGATCTTATACTCTTTTAACAAAACTGGAAACCCTTAATAACAGGGCTATAATCTCAGAATACTCTTTAAGATATCAACGAAGAGGAAATAAAATTTCTGACTTCCGAAACTCTGGATTCCCAATGCTCGCTAGATTTGAAATCGTTCAGACGGCTCAAGTGAGTTGATAATAATCAGGAATAAATATTTGGGAATCCCTATAATTTTTAAATTATTTTTGAAGGTCAAGAAAATATTTAAAATAATTTTTAAAGACCTCAAATGATTTTTAAATAAATAATATCATTTTTAAATCAATAAAAGAGATTTAATAAATATTAAACTAATATTTATTATATCAAGCACCATAATAAATAGTGATTAAAAATAATCCTCTGAAAATAAAAGAAATATTCAAATAATATTTCTTTTATCATTTCCAAGTATTTAATACTTTCTGGAAATATAATAATGTTTACTCAAAAGATTTCTCGAAATAATAAACTTGTCCCTGGAATTCCTCGGGTTTCCCTGACAATATCAAAATAGCGACTCCCGGTCTAGAGTCGAAAACAACAACTATGCTCTTATCTCTAGAACTACAAGGTATACCGCTTCAAAACTACTTATCTCGAAAGCTAGTATATAAACCAAAAGTCAAACTCATATTAACACGATACAACAATTATCGCAAAACTGTATAATACTATATATGGCAAAAGCAGTATTATACGAAAATACTTCAAAGTATAGGTTTTGAAAACTTGCCTGGTACTCTGTTCGTAGTAGGGGCTCGCGACGGTGTCCGACAATCTAAACAAGGTCAAGAGCATACGATTAATCCCCTAGACGATCCACTTATAAATAGATACTCATCTACTTAAGCCATTCATAATCAAAGTACTAATGGCTCATTCTAGATTCATTCCAAGTCCATGTTATCGTCAAATACTTAAGTCATAAGTTTGGTTCGAAACCGATCCTCGAATTCAAGTTATACTTAACCACTTATAAGATTAGTTTCAAAGTCATGTTTTTAGGGGTTTTCACTTGCACAATCTTGGCTAACACATTTTTATAAAATCGAAAAATACTCTTTTAACTCGAAACCTTCGCACATACTTTGCTAACTGTCCTTACCTTCTTATTACCAAATTTAATATTTTAAATCCATCCTTAAGGGTCTCAAACGTAGCAACAAAGTGGGTACATTTTTGCAATGAAATCTCTTGAACCACTTTCACTAAAACTAGCATAACTCATAAACCTTAAACTCTTTTGACATGATTCTTATGGAGAAATAAACTAGACAACCATACCTACACAACCATATGTAGTGGTCAATCTAAAAACAATTTTATGGTTTCGGGATCAACTGTTTTTATGAGCTAACAAAATTTCGCCATTACGACGGCTATAAATCGAACATTTCCATTTTACAAACTCTCCAAACCAACCATCAAAGCATACCATACATCCTCAACATCAACAAACACTCTTTATACTCCTCTAAGACCAGTGGTGAGGTTCAAATCCAACACCCATCATTTTACACATTATACAAGACCAAACAATCATTAAATCACTTAACATGATCTCATCTTTATACTAGCATCAAAACTACACCAAAACTCATATAAAACTCAAAGGTGGTTTAGGGTTTTACCTTATTAGGAGCTCTAGCAACACTATAAAGTGTTTATAATCACTTAAAAAGCTTTAGATAGTCCTTATATAGCTTAAACCTTAAGAACAAAACAAGAAAACATGGTAAGTTACTATTCATTACTTTTCATCCTCCTTTTTGGATGGATTTTTGACATAGCTAGGAAGCAAGGTTGAAGCTCATATTTTAAGCATACCTTAGTCTCCTTAATATCTTATTTTAAGCCATAGATCTCAAGAAACAAAGCTCCCTAGCTAGAGTTTTGAAAATAAATTAATGGGGAGGGCCGAATGGAAGGTTTTGGAGGTGGGTGGTGTTTTCTTTTCTTTTTCTCCTTGACTAGTTGTTGAGAAATGTTTGTGTGATATTTTGTTCCTTAAAATCAGATGTTAACAAGCTATTAATCCCTCTCAATCCAAGTGTCAAGTGTTTGTGGTGTGTAGAAATGTGGTGACATGAAGCCTTGTTGGCTTGTTCTTGAACAAACACCTCATTAATCCTTTTTGTTTAGATTTAATGATTTTCTTTCCAACCAAATTCACTTGATATAATGCACTAGATGATCATGCATGGTTTCTAATCTCATTCCATAATTTGTTTCGCGTTCGCTTTATCGCTTAATCTCGTTATAAAGTTCTAGCGATTTCTAGAACGTTCGTTATTCTAACTCGAAGGTTTTCATTCTAAATCCTCAAATCGTATTTAATAAAAATATAATCCTTGAATCCTTAATATGGTAATTCACTTGTCTTGATTGCATTGATATACTCTTCCCTACTCGGTCAATTATTCTATAAAAATGAAGTTTGGATTTTCTGAATTCCGATCGCGTTTGCATACACTTATTCGCACCGTAGATCACTAATATAAGTTTACAATATCCATTTCTTGTTTCGTACATAGGGTAACGTGAAAAATTTCTCAATTCTCAAAATCACTATTCATCCATGCAATTCACTATTCATCCATGCAAATCACTATTCATTCATAAAATAAAAAATTTCTCAAGTACAAAAAATAGGGTTATTACACTAAACGGCGCTAAACGGCACTTAAACGGTGCTAAACGGCACTAAACGGCACTAAACAGTGCTAAACAGCACTAATCGGCGCAAATCGGCACTAAACGATGCTAATCGGCGCTAAAACGACGCTAAACGATTTTGGCTTCAGCTTCACGTTTCGATCATCAAGGTGAGGCCTCGAACATCAAGCTCAAGACTTGATTATCAACCTCAAGACGCGATCATCAACCACAGTCGGCTAATGGCCTTCTAGGGAGGTGGGTCGGTCAGTGGTCGGTTGGTCGGCCGGTGCCCTCCTCGGGAGCTCGGTCGGCAAGCTCTCGGTCGGCTGAAGGTCGATCATCAAGGTGAGGCCTCGAACATCAACCTCAACGCCAGCCTTTAAGCATCGATATTTGGACCTCAACGTCAGTATTCGATCATCGAATGTCATTACTTAAAAGCCAATAATCAAGTCATTCCTGACTTCTATTTAGGGCCCATCTAATCCTTTGATTAGCATACTTAATCCCTTTTTTAGGACTAAGTCCTTGATTTAGCTTTCTTAAGCATAATTAGCATTCAAAGCTCAATTGATTGTCCTGATGTAGTTTTTGTCGAATATTCGTTTATATCTCTCATTTCTTTTTCAGAATTATACGAGTTATAATGATTCTTTTCATCTATATTTGATAGTTTTCGTCCTCCCCCAGGAGGTTTTCAATCTCCATTTCGGGGTTGATGTTCAAGTGTTCAGCGCTAGTGCTAAGATGTTCAACATTGGCATTCTAGATCGAGGATCCAATATTTCAGTTTGGTTTTCAACTTTTGACTTGAAATTTCAACCTTTGGATCTTGATTGGAGGTTCATGACCCCCTCAAGTTTGGCCTTCATAGCTAATCTTGGCCTTCATGGCTAATATCTCGTGTTTCTCATCCTAGGATTCGAGGTTGATGTTCACATGTTCAACGTTGGTGTTCTGGATCAAAGTCCCAGGATCCCAAGTTGATTTTTCAATTTCCAATTTGAGGTATCAACCTTTCTTATTAGTTTTTCTAATAAGTATTCGTCATCAACCACTAAAACATCTATCAGGTTGGGGGTCTTCTGGACCACCAATACGAGGTTTTAGGTCAATAGGAGGTGTTTGCTATGCCTTGAATGGTTTCGTGAACCTTGAATTTAAACGACTTGTTTCTTGGTCCTTGTGATCTTCTGGGCCTTAACTTGTTTGCTGAATCCTTGGTTTTAAGGTTATCATCAACCCTTGACTCGCATTCTAAGATGTAGAACTTGTGATGAAGTTCTTTAGTTCTTGCCTGAAAGGCATATGACTCAGCCTATTTGTAGTTAGAGAATCCTAATCAACTTAAACCAAATTGTAATAAGTAAATATACATATGAACTGTCACAGGA
Organism: Saposhnikovia divaricata; assembly: GCA_036435485.1. Lineage (NCBI taxonomy): Eukaryota > Viridiplantae > Streptophyta > Magnoliopsida > Apiales > Apiaceae > Saposhnikovia > Saposhnikovia divaricata. The sequence goes on along the minus strand of CM071594.1, from coordinate 169,078,121 downwards.
ATCTCAAGAAGTATTATCTGTCAGAAGAAAGAAGAAAAGTCAATCTATAGTTTTGATGTCATACACTGGAAGACGATTCAGTTATCTGATCAAGCCCCAGTACAGCATTGATGTTAATGGATTCATTTGAACAGTGACAGAGATTTTTCGAGTGATAGTTTGAAGATCAGTTACAGTACAAGAGAATTGAGAGAAGAAATAAACCACAACCTAAAGTCAAAAGTGAAGAAGCGTCATTGAAGTTAGTCGTTCATGAACCAGACAGTACATCGAACGTCAACACAAATCAGTGGTAATTCTTTACTACCTTTAGTGGTTTGTAAGAATTAAATTAATTATTTATTGATTTAATTAAATTCATTTATAATTGATATAAATTAATTTAGTTGATTTAATTAAATGAATTAATTCTGGTAGAATTAATTTATTTATTAAATTAATTATTGTATCAATTAAATATGAATTAGTTAAAACATTAACTAATTAATTGGATCAATAAGACTTAAAGAAAGAAAGTTGATTAAGTCTTGGAAGGGATAAAACTCGGTAAGACTTAATTTAAGTCTTACTGACAGAAGCCTTTCCTGATTTAAGTCCTACCGACCTGATTTAAGTCCTACCGACCTGATTTAAGTCCTACCGACCTCTGCCAGCTGTTATAAGTCTTACCGAAATTCTGGTAAGTCTTACCGACACATTTTAGGTCTTAATGAAGGTTTGTGTAAGTCTTATTGAAGGAAAATCAAGTCTTGGAAGCTGTTTAAGTCATGCTGAAGCAATTAAATATCCTACAGAAAGCCAGCAAGACCTGTTGTTGATATAAAAGATCAGAACATACCAGATTAAGTCATAACGGAGAAAACACAGCAGAAAACATTTCATCAAGAACAGATTTCTCTCTCTCAAGAACACCAAAGCTTAAACAATTCCCAGAAATTCAAGTTCTTCATCTTTGTGATATTCTATCCGATAGAACTTGTTTATTTGTGATTCTTGTACTACTAGCGAATTAAGTTTCCTAGTTCTTATCTTTATTATTATTAACTAAATTAGAAAAGTTCATGTCGAATTTTCTAATTAGTTATTAACATCTTGATAAGTTGTTATACTGATTTTGTAACACCACATCAAGTTAATATACAGTTATATTCAACTTGAAAAATTGTGTTAAATATTTCCGCAGATAAATTTGTCTTTATCAAATTTAATTTAAAGGACAAATTTCGATAAAAAGGTAAAGATTGTATTCAACCCCCCTTCTACAATCTTATCGGACCTAACATTGCCTCCCCATCGTTTCACATGGAGGAGGTCTTACTTCTCGGTTGATTGTCCTGGAAGTCCACTTGCTCCTTAGAGCCTAACCTCAGGCCTAGTGTGCCTTGGTTGGTTTTCAATCCTTTATCTTGATTCTAGCTTTCCAACCTTCTTCTTATGCTCATAGAACCTTACTTAGGTTTTAATTTGACCGACGCCTCTTGAATTCAAACGACAAGCTCGATTGGAGGCGGACTGCCTTGTTGACCATCAAGGCTTAAATTTTGTGTTGAGATTTGAAGTTCAAGGATTCTTCTATCTAATCTTCTTGATTATGTCTTTGACGCTCCGTCAAAATAGAGCATCCACTATTCTTTCAGGGTCATGTTTTCATCTTCATTCTTGTTTTCTAGTTTTTTACCCACTTGGGTTAATACCTCTTGCACCCCCAACTTCTTGGTTGTTAATTGTACATTCAGTCACGAAGTTAGTTAATGATTGAGCCTTGATGGCCGTCCGAAGCTTATATATGATGTCAAATTCTCCTAACTCAGTTGCCCAGTTGATTAGCCTTCAATTGGCTTTCGGGTTATGCAATACGTTTCTTCAGCGGGTGGTCTTCAATGTTTGTCTTCAATATTTGTCTTTTATCCAGGGTCCTTCAAGGACTTAAACTTTTAATTTGATTATATTGTAATCTAATTATTGATCCTTCAGGATATTTTTCTATGCAAGTGCTTGTTTTAATTCATTGATTCTTTTATTTTTAGTACTTGGTCATCTTGACTTACACACATCAGGTGCTTGGCACATAAAATCGCATAATCAATGAATGAAAAACAAACTTGCATTAATAATCTGAAATGGGTTCAACCCTTACATACAGTACTATTGTCCTACTCGGGGCAATAAGCCCTGAAATGGTTTCTTCGAACCTTATTTCTACTTCTCCTAATAAATATGAAGCTATGATAGTTTAAAGCATAATAAACTTTGGGGCATCCATGTCTTCATCACCACAGACCTTCATGCCTTCAATCAGGAGGACCTGCCCCCCGACTCCATCAAGCCTTAATGTAAAACCCCGTTAATTTTTTTTTTATTTTTTATTATTAGATATTATATTTTAAGTCATTTTATTTAGATAATTATGTTAATTAGTATTTTTTTAAAATTCTTTTTGTGCAAGATATCTGAATAAGGATGATATTTGTTATTAGAGGAAAGAAATGTGAAAATCTTTTACAATATCAATATCTTTTATTTAAGTTAATTGTGTATGCAAGAATATTATATTTTGAGAATTACTTGGAAGAGTGATTAAATTATTAAGAATAATGATTACTATTACCTTATAAAGAAACAGGGTTTAGGTGCCTGTCTATATAACAAACCTATTCGTTTAACGAAGGACTCGTACAGGAATCCATCAGAGAGGTACTGTTGGGCCATGAATATTAGGCTAGAAAACATGTATGTAAATAGATTGTATCTATGCCCAATTAGAGATAGTTTGTAGTTAGGCCTAAATGTATGTCATTTCTTTAAATGGGCTTTGAAGCCCAATCATGTAAAATAGACTTAACTTTCCTTCAAAGTAAAGGTAGTTTGAAGGGGACCCACATGGATCCCCTATAAATAGAATTGTACCTCCTTACTTGGGTGGGGGTGCAACTTTGTAAAGGATAGAGTCTCCAATAGATTGTGAGAATGATTAATACAATACTATCTTTGTCTATTGATTATTATTATTCGCATAGTCTCTAAATATCTCATGATCATCATTTGGCACTAAAAGAAGCTCCTTTACTATAGTTATATCATGAAAAAATGATTAATGAAGATGAAGAACCGATCGTACGGTGCCTCACGGAGGAGGAAATCCGAACGGTCCCCCGAGGACAACGACGCCTCACGACCGCTACTCTAGCCGCGATGATTATTCTCCATTCCAGAAAATGATGAAGTGGCCGAGGGATCCCAGAGACCCCCCACCACAGAGCAAAGTAAAGACAAAAAAGGCATCGGCCTGATACCCGTATGAGGGTCCCGATGGCCTCGGGCAAGCAAGTGTTGTCGAGTGACGCCCGCCTCCATCTTGAGAAAATGCGGAGGCAAAATGCTGATGTGGAAATTAGGGAAGATATCGAGGACTTCTGTCGCTCGGATGACGAGCTCATAGCCCTTGAAGCTCATAGGAAAAAACTGGAGGAAAATTTGGAAAAGAGAAGGGAAATAAGGTTCCTCCAGCTCGAGCTACAACAAAGGTCGCTGTCAGATTACTCCTCTGAGTACCAATTCGCAGGTCACAACCCCGAGGGGTACGATGATGACATGAGCTACGAAGATGAGACAGAACCAAATAGGTCATATCAGGTCCCCCACAAAAGGAGACAAACAAAATAATAGGGGGATGCCTCATGGCAAAGCGAGTCGAGTGGATCCTATAGGTCGGAGGAGATCTCACAGCTACAAAACGGCATCGTAATGTGTAAAAAGTTCATTCAAAGCCAAGTTGGATCTGATGCTGCAATGGAAACTCCCCTCGCTGTAAGGATTAAGAAAGCACGGATCAATAGGAACTTAAAAACTCAACCAATCGACCAGTTCGACCGATCTACGGACCCGAGTTAGTTCCTGAATACCTACGATGGAAGAATGGCACTTTGAAGACACTTAGAAGTCGCTCGATGTCAGCTTTTCTCCACCTGCCTCCTAGGCACGGCTCTCCGATGGTATAACAACTTGCCCCCGAGGTCTATACACTCGTGGGACTTGTTAAAGACTAAGTTCAGAGGAAGGTTCTCAAGAAACTATAGAGGTAGCAAAATCACAGCTTCGCTCATGACCGTGAGGTAGCGCTCTAACGAGTCATTAAGAGAGTTCCTAACTCGTTCCTGAGCTGAAGTTGCAGAAATACCTAACCTCGTCGAAGAGCTCGCCATCAACTATCTCGCTGTAGGCATTGACAAACACCGATATGGCTCCTTGTAGAAAGAGTACTTTGAAAAGAATCCACGGTCTTTCCAATCAGCTTTCTAGATCGTAGAATACAGAATGACACTGCAAGAAGCTGTCGGAAGTATCCAATCGCCAAGAAGATATTCACATAAATGGGATAGAAATTCAAGCTCCGGATTTAGATCTCCGAGGTCGAATCCCACGTCGTCAATGCCATCTCAAGCTTTAACACTTTTATAGGCAAAATGACTTTGATAGCCTTGAAGGCCATCACCTCCATCCCACATTTAAAAATGAAATTCCCAACTGACTTCGGTGTTAGAGAATTAATTGGCGATCAAGCCACAACAAGACAATGTTATTTGACAATGGCCATACCTAGGAACAAGCAAGTAGAGGACAACTCCATCAACCTGGTCATGGACACGGACCCCCGAGATCTCATCGAGGTTCCGGGCGAGTCGAACTCCATCAACAGAGGAGATTGAAGTAATAGTTGGCAACCCCGCTAAAGTTACCAAAATAGGGAAAGGCCTCAATGCCTATCTCCGAAAAAAGACTGTTGAGCTCACACGAGATTTCAAACAAATATTTGCCTGAAACCCGAAGGATATTCCAGGAATCCCCGAGGTCATAGCCCATCATTCTCTCCACATTGATCTAAAAATCAGGCCAGTGTGCCAAAAGAAACGTGTTTTCTACGAAGAAAAACGCAAAGCCATTGATGAAGTGATCGACCATCTCCTCGAGGCAGGCTTCATCGAGCCCATCTAATTTCCAAAATGTGTCGCAAATGCGGTCTTGGTCAGGAAAAGCAAAGGGAAGTGGAGGATGTGCGTTGACTATTTTGACCTAAATAGAGTTTCCCCAAAGACCACTATCTGCTTCCCAACATCGACCAGCTCATCGATGCCACTTCTGGCCACGAGCTCCTATTATTCATGGACGCCTTTTTCGGCTATAATCAAATTAAGATGGATGTGAATGATTGGGAAAAAAATACCTTAATCACCCATCGAGATGTCTTTGCTTAAAAAAATATGCCCTTCGACCTCATAAATCCAAGCGCGACGTTCCAACAAATGATGGATACTATATTTGCCTCGCAAATCGGACGAAATTTACAAGTATATGTTGATGATATGATCGCAAAATCAAAAAGGGCGAAGGACCACGTCGCAGACCTCCGAGAAACCTTTGAGAACATAAGGTGACATCAAATGAGGCTGAATCCAACAAAATGTTCCTTTTGTCTAACTTCGGGAAAATTCCTCGGCTTTCTCCTCACCGAATGAGGCATCGAAGCTGACCCTAAACAAATCAAGGTGATCCTCGACCTGAAAGACCCCACCTCATTGAAAGAGGTACAATCTCTCACAGGGTGCATCACGGCATTGAGAAGATTTATCCCCCAATCATCAAAGAGATGCATCCCGTGTTAGAATATAATATTAGATCCATATAAGGCCTCCCTCTAAAACCTTAAGGTTTTAGATGAGTTGGTTACTTAACATGGTATCAGAGCTTAGGCACGCAAAGGTCCCGGGTTCGACTCTCTGCGACCCCCAATATTCTCAATATTTAATATGGACATGAAGTCAAGTTATGCTCCAAAGATGAGTGCCCGTGATCCACTCTTCGACACAAAAATGGGCTTTCGAGTGAGGGGGAGTGTTAGAATATAATATAAGATCCATAGAAGGCCTCCCTCTAGCACCTTAAGGTTTTATATGAGTTGGTTACTTAACATCCTGTTCTTTCAAGTCATTAAAGGTGCGTCAAAGCAATCGAAGTTAACATGGAATGATGATTACAAGAAAAGTCTCTCTGAACTCAAAAATTTTCTCACCTCACCTCCGATTTTAACCAGGGCATCGTTTGGCGAACCATTGAGAGTATATCTCTCGGCCTGCGACCTCACTGTCGTTGCTGTACTGGTCAAACATGATCATGACCAATCAACCTTTGAAAAGAAACAAGGTACCCTCAGGTAGAAAAATTGGTCTACTTTCTTGTTGTCGCTAGCAGAAAATTAAGATACTATTTCCATGGTCGAGAGATACAGGTCATGACCAATCAACCTTTGAAAAGAATATTGCATAAACCCGACATGACGGGTCGGCTCGCAGCATGGACCATCGAGCTTAATCAGTTTTACTTCATGTACAAGCTTAAGACGGCATTGAAAGCCCAAGTGCTATCATATTTTGTGGCAGAATGCCAATTCTCCGCATCCGATATCTCAATGAGCAAGGTGCCTAATCAGTCCACGAGGCCATGGACACTCTATGTTGATGGATCTTCGACAGCAGAGACCAGCGGAGCGAGAATAATTCTTTTAAGTCCAAACAGATTCCACATGAAACAAGTAATTAGATTCGCCTTTCAAGCGACCAATAATGAGTTAGAGTACGAAGCACTCCTCGCAGGGATTAAGCTCGCAGCAGACCTCGAGGTAAAAACCATCGACATCTTCAGTGATTCTCAGCTCGTGGTTAAGCAGGTCACTGGCGAGTTCAAAACCCATATTGAAAAATGCAAGCTTATCTAGGAAAAGCAAAGGCAATTCTTGAAAATTTCACCTCGGGGACAATAATGAATGTGGACAGGGTCGAAAATCAGTGGGCCGACGCTTTATCAAAGCTAGCCTCGTCGTCATCCATGATGTGCAATGAGCCCAACTATGTTGAGGAATTACAAGCACCCACTATCAATGAACTCATGGTAGGAGAAGTTTCGTCTCTACCAAATTGGCGAACTCCGTACCTCGAATACCTATTGAAAAATAAATTTCCAAAACTCAAAAATGAAGTGAGGTCGTTAATGTACAAGTGATACGGAACGTGATGTGTTTATGATGATATATAATAATGAGAAATATAAAGTAAACTTTGAATCTCCAAAGATGGAGAAAAAAAACTCTAACTTTGAATCTCCGAATGGAGAAACAAAACTCAAACTCTGAATTCACTCCTGAATTCGATTCTCAAAGCTACCGAATAGCCAAAATTTTATTATCAATATCGTCTCTCAAAAGATTACAAGACAAGAGTATTTATAGGCTACATGAATAACCTTATTCAGATAGGAACTAAAAGAAATTCAATATCAGCTAGGAATTTAGCTAATACCTGAACCCAACTAGAAAACCCATCAAAATCCTCATCCAACTTGAAAAATAAAATCCTAAGTGCTTAAAGAAAGAGAAACCCTTTCAAGTGAAAGGTAAAAACTTGCAAGCCAAATATATAATTATATAATTATATAATAAGTAACAATTCTATTTTGTATCGTCCCACACGACACTGGAAATAGAATATGACTTCCCATCAGAATCAACTTCAAATCCTAAAGCATCAATCATAATCTCCACAGGCTCATACGATGGCACAAGATCAACCACCGTGGTCACGTAAACACTCCCAGACCTTGTTCTTTTAAGAGACTCATCATTCTCCCCTTCTTGAAAAGAATTTGTCCTCAAATTCGCATCGTCGATGTACGGAGCTAAATCACCAACACTGAATGTAGAACTTACTCCTCCATACGAATCAGGGAGCTCAATTTTGTAGACTATCTCCGTATCTCTCTATTACCTTGAAAGGTCCATCAACTCTAGGCATTAACTTATTTTTCCTCATGTCAGGAAACCTCTCCTTTCTTAGATTAAGAAAAACCAAATTGCCAGGATTGAACACAACTTGTTGTCTCTTCTTATTGGCACGTTCCTTGTATCTAGTGTTCAACTTTTCAATTTGCATTTTAACTTGATCACAAGTTCTAAAGAAGGCTTCTTGACATTTCTTAGCATCAAAATTCAGGATATCTTTTTTTGCAATATGAATTAAATCAATAGGAACGTATGGATTTATGCCATATATTACCTCAAATGGTGACAATCATGTTGTAGATGAGGATGTCCTGTTATATGTGAAGTCAACATGTGCCAATTTGATGTCCCAGTCCTTTGTAGTTTTATTCACCAGCCCTCTCAACAATGTTCCCAAAGTTCTATTAGTAACCTCGTTTTGACCATCTGTCTGTGGATGATGTGATACTAAATAGTAACTTTATTCCTACAAATTTCCATAGGGACTTCCAAAAATAACTCAAAAATTTGGTATCCCTATCCGACACTACACTTTTAAGAATTCCTTGCAATTTCACAATCTCCTTGAAGTACAAATCTGCAATACAACTAGCATCATCCGTTTTATGGAAAGAAACAAAGTGAGCCATTTTTGAAAATCTGTACACTACAACCATGATAGAATCCTGACCCCTAGCAGTACGGGGTAATCCAACAATGAAATCCATACTCACACTATCCCATGGTGCAATAGGAATGGGGAGGGGAGTGTGAAAACCGTTATGAAAGTGACTTTTTGCCATTTGGCATGTGGCACATCTCTCCAAAATAGTTTGAACATCTCCTAACATCTTAGGCCAATAGAAGTGCTCAGAAAGTAAGTCACATATTTTGTGTATTCCAGAATGACCATCAATACCACCACCATGTACTTCTCAAATTAATAATTCTCTAACTCCACACTTCGGTACACACATTTTGTTTCCTCTAAAAAGAAAACCATCTTGTAGCACATACGAATCAGTCGGCGTCATAAAAATAGAAGAGAAATCAGGGTCAGTCACATACAACTCCTTCAAATGTTCAAATCCCAAAATTCTTGCATCCAAAATTGTAAGCGTATAATGTCTCCGAGATAAGGCATCTTCAACAACATTACTTTTCCCATCCTTATACTAGGAAGAAAATGTAAAGGATTGCAGAAATTCAACCCATTTTGCATGTCTTACACTTAACTTCTGTTGCCCATGAATGTGCTGCAAACTCTCATGATTGGAATGTAAAACAAATGGTGAAGGACGCAAATAATGTGACCAATGAGCCACAACACGTACAATCACGTAAAACTCCTTATCATATGTCGAGTAATTAAGTTTAGCACCGTTTAACTTCTCACTAAAAAATTTGTGAGACGGTCTTTTTCTTTTAGGTTTTGGTGATTTGTCAATGTACGAAAATGAAAATTAAATTAGGTCTAGGAAGTTACTAGCTACATAGTAATTCCTCCCCTAGGATTATTCGATGTGACATTAACGAATAACGAGTCAATTTGACAAAAAAGTTTTCTCGTACCTAATCATTTAATTTAGATAAGGTATATCCATGATATGATATATCTTAGTCTAGATTCTCTATGGTACATTTTAAAGGGAAAGTCAAGTTGGCACAAATATCGATATATTTCCGAACACTGATTTTACGCACTAAAAACGAGAGATTTATTCAAAACAGTGTTCATTTCAAATGTTTTATCCTCAAATATATTTGATATATTTTCCAAAAGATTATTTTCAAAAGTGCCTTATTTATTGACTTTCCGAAAAGTCAAAAACAGACTTTATCCCGAACCCGTAACAGTTTATTTTTTCATTTAAATGGATAAAATCGTAAAATATTCAAATTAAATATTCCGAGGACTTCATGGTCATTATAATTTTAGGAATATTATGTGAATATATTTAAAGTCAAAGCTTTAGCCAAAACGTCGGCAAGTTACGTCAAACGGCTAATGTATTTTATTCCATCGCGTAAGGGCATTTAAGCAAAATATTTTTGAATAAAATACCTCCACATGTTATTTTTACTTGAAACTTTGGGAATGTCACTAGAATACTTAAAAAAAAAATTTAAAAAAATTTCATGATTTTATGAGAATATTTTTTTCGGAACCCCCTAAAATCGCTTCGGTTTTTATTTTGGGGTTCGCTAAAAGTCGTCCAAATATATGGAAACTTATAGGTAGACTTTGACCATAATTTTCATATAATATTTGAAGACTTTTGGCATTGGTCTCATATTTCTTTTCAAATTTTTTAAAGAAAATCAAATGAAATGGGTGTGTCGCGTAGTATCGTATTTATTGGCTATTTTTCGAACCAATACAACCTTCCTATATTTTATAACTGTTATTCCCACATGTGTTTGTGACGCCCTCCCGACCTGGGGCCTAGATCGGAGTGTCACTGACACACATCTAGATGCAAACAACCTAAAATATAATATAAATATAACATGCTGACTAGCCCCAACACTACTATCCAAGATCTTTCACAGGTAATGGTATGACACAAGCAAGCCATCGTCCAAATAATTATTATTACAAACCTGAATTCAAAATATATTATTATTAAAAACCAAAGTTCTCAAAAGTTCTACTGCCAGTTCTCACAACTAACTAAAGATCTCCTCACTGAGCTGTTATTGTATCTACCTCGGGAGTTATCTCAAAACGGACCAACTCAGGGCCACGGTAGGTGCACTTCCTTGCGGTTTGGATTGTACGAACCATGATTCTTGATTACTGTCAAAAGGGTTAGACAAAATAGTAATGAGCCAACGCTCAGCAAGTAACTAAAGATCTCAACTGAATATAATACAACAGGGTATCGCAGTAGATGACAGTAATTCAAGATATGACATAAATATGCTGGAAGCGATAAAAGCAACACTGGTATTTAATTAAGACAAGATATCATCTGGTATACAGGATAACAATAGATATTTCAATCCGTAAACCAATTTCATTTCATAGTAAATAAAACGTAATCATCACTTTAAGAAAACTGATTGAAGGTTTTTTTTTTATAACAGACAATACGGGTGATCAGCCCATAAAGTCCCCATACCGGACACAAAGTCCCTCTGGCCATCATTTCCTTTCATTAGGATAGCTTGACCAGAACTACACAATACTACATCTCAAAAACTGACGGAACCAGCATTACCCGTTCGCCCAGTCTCTCCAATCTTCAGGAATCCGTGGAAACCATTTAGACGGAGTTCCTAACATTTTTATTAGAAATCTTATTTTAAAACATTAGGCTTCACAAAACCCCTTTTAACTTTATAAAACATTTTAATACTTAATCTTTTCTAAAATCTTTACTTCGAAGTACCTTCGACTCTCTGATAACAGATCAGCCCAGTCTAAGTAACTTCAAAGTATTTTAAGAAAACAAATAATTTTGATTCGCAATGATAAAAGTCAAAAAGGATTTGACTAAGTGTTCTGATATCAATGAAAGAGGGTACAAGTCGGAATCAAGAAGATATAGACTCAAGTGGAAATCTGGATTCAATCAGAGTATAAGGGGCAGTCCAAGTCAAAGGTCAAAGATATCAATTAGGTTTAGTTTTGAATTCATTTGATCAAGTTGTAAAGTTTAAAAATCATTGATAAAGGGTTAACAAGTTTGTAAAACAGTGTTTAGGGCAATATGATATTTGATAAGTATTTTAAAAATCAACACAGGGTATCCGGGTTACGGACATAAGTTAAGTGGAACACTGGTTTATCGGTCAGTCAATATGACTGGATTATAGTAAATTGTAGGACATATATGGTCAAGAAGCAATTAAAAAGAATTAGTATTGTTTAACTCTGGGTGACAGTATGGTCAAGAAGCAATTAAAAAGAATTATGCTGGTCCAGGGTTTACATGTGTTGAACCAGGGTTATCAATAAAGATTTTGGGTACAAGCAAAGGTACGTTTATAACAGAAGTATGATCAACATGGTATAGAATAGGCATGCTTGAATCAACAAGATACAACAGTTTCAATAATGTAAACTTTCAGGGAAAGACAGAGTTACTTGCCTCCGGTAGAATGCAACAGCTCAACAGCTCAGCTTACTGAAACTCAACATTAGCTTTCCCTTTATCGCTTGGTCCTACGTCCTTCTTATCTACATAAACCATATCACTACTTTAGAATACTATACTTCTAATACGATTTATCCTAATATACCCAATCGATTCCTATATCGCATTCTTATTACATACCTCACTAAGATCATGTAAGCACATAATCAAATAGCATTTATAGCATGGAAGCACATAAGTCACTTAAGCACTTAACACGTAGTGTCATCTTGACTTGTAATCAACTTATTAGAATATACTATAGGTTTTACAACTTATATTTCTGACAAAAATCGGGCAGAGTTTCCTCTATAAATAGGACTATCCCGTCGGAATTCAACCGACTAAAATCACAAACAAATACCTACGATGGATTTAAAAATCCACCTACACTCCCAATGGATTTATATCATAATCATATTATTTACTACATAGTCCGAAGTCATCAATAATCACTAACCCATATTTAACAAATTACTAATATCACAAAATTCTTATAATTCAAATAATTTTCAGAAAATAACATAAATTCGAATTAATAATTTTGAAAACTAATCATGCAATTCTATAATTTTCGAAAACTCATATAAGAATAATAATTAAATTTTCGACTCATGTTCATCATCGTCGATTCATCGGCCCATTACAAAAATCATAGCCGACGGGCAAAAGTTTAGGTGGTACTCTAAATTTGAGCCTCCAACACGAAAATTCTACCAATTAAATTTATAAGTATTGCAATTAACAATAACCGAAGCATATCAACTTGGAATCAAGCAAAATCGAAGTAGTTTCAAGATTTTCTTTATAAAATTCGAACATATATATAGACGGCGTATATATATATATACCCGAAAAATCTTAACTTAGCACAATACCAACACAAACAAACATATAATCATATACGAATGATCATGGGCATCATATCTAAGTGAAATTCGAAGTAATCCTGCAAAAATCGAGATAAAAAAAAGTGGGTTAAATTCTTCTTCACCAAAAACCGAATATATACATACGGAAACACACATATATATATATACATACGAAACATTCAACTCGACACCAGCATGATTCGAGTACTAAAACAGTATCTAAACTTCATGGGCATCAATTTAAAGTAAGAACCGCTGTGAACAAGTCGAAACAAAGAGAAATTCGAAATGGGTTTTCGAAATATCTCCAGGAAATCGACATGCATTTACATAGAGAGGTAGAGAACTGGGAGAGGAGCACAAATCTGGTCTTAGATCGCGAAACCGAGCAACAAATTGTTCGGAAAAAGAAAGAGAGTTACCGACTAGAGAGAGAGAACGGAGAGAACAGAGAGACAGTCGAGAAAATGAGATGGGGGAAGAAATGAAGAGGCTGTCGCCTCTTGTGTATAAAACACAGGGCAAACATGTCATTCTATAATTACTGTTTTTACTATCCTGAAAATTTAATCTCTTAAACATTTTTAAATCGAAATAAAATAAAATAATGAAATGGGGAGAAATATTTTATAAAAATTTCTAAAATAAAGATCATGAATTTAGAAGCATCCCCATATTTTTAAAATAATATTTGGATCAAAAATGAATTTTATACGAATTTTTGAAATAAAGGCTTTTTTAAAAGAAACAATGCTTTTTAAATCATTTTAAAATACTAAAACACACAATTAAATCTCTATATTAATTTTAAAAACTAAATCATATCTCAAAGATGATATTGCAAAAGATTCATGATTTAAAACAACTCCAATGATTTTATATGATTTTCGAAAGATTAAAAATGCACTTTAAAAATAGTTTTAATGCTCCAAAAATATAAATAAAATTCTACGAGCATATACGACACATACCAAACATCACATAATCACATAAACATGATTTCACATATATCTTGACTTCACAAAATTTATCTCTCACATAATTCACATAATTTCCACATTTAACAATTAAATAAGCATTTATAAATCGCGAAAAATTCTAGGTCGTTATAGTGTATCTGATTATTATATGTAACTTGGTGACCAAGTTGGGTAAAATATCATTTCCTAAGTGTTCATTGGTTGTTGCTCTTGTTTAGTGGTCATTAACCCCACTTTATGCCTATATATACCAAGCCAAACCCACCCCATTTCCTCAAGCCTCAAGAGCCAAATAAATGCTGCTATATTCTCTGTAGATACACACCATATCCCAGATTTAAATTGCTTCAAAAAGTATCTAGCAAACAAGCTTCAATCTTCATCTTTTATACACCTTTTAAGCTTGTTTTAGCACCATTTCTTACCCATAAACACACCTCTCGGCAACTTCTTCTTAGGCAGCCCTTTAGCTCGTTTTTATCAGCCTTTGAAGAGTTCTTGCAAGTGTCTTTGATTCACCTTTCACCCATCCTTGAATATCTTTGTGTTGGTGCTCAAACTAGGTCACTTAGGTAGTGTTTTAATCACCACTTCTTGCTCTAAAACAATTCTATCCAAGACCACTTCGAAGACAAAGCTTTAGCTCGACTAAAGTGGGTTCTTGAAGTGATTTGGAAGAGGTTTAAGCATCCTTGTGTCCACCTTAAATTATCGTTCATTGATTGATCTTGGTGGCCTTGTTTTGGTTGCACTTTTTGGTGATTTTTGGTGTGATTCTAGCTCTTGTACAACACCTCTCGGCCAAACCCTTTAGGCAGCCCCTTAGCTCAAATTTTCCTACCCTTATAGTGTTCTTCCTTGTATCTTGAGTCACCTTTCATAACCCCTTGAATATCGTTCATTTGGTGCTCATTTCGGCCACTAGTTTTGGTGTTTTTAGCCTTCGATCCTAGCTTGTTTTACTTGATTTCTTTCTAGACTTCAAGTGATTCTAAGTTAGTTACTTTTTGTTTAGTGTGTGTACATCTACACATACTAGTCCCGGAACCTAGTTCGTATCCTTTGAGAATACCTCTTATTTGAGAATTTTTTGCTTTAGGCAACCAAGCCATCGGATAAAGCCAAAGGACATAAACTAGTTAAATTCTGCTGTGTGTGTTGTGCGTGTAGCGTGTGTAAGGTGTGTTGAATTCACGGATATAATTGTTGCACGTTTAATTTATTGTCTTGCATCACCGCTCGTGTGACGAGTCCCTCGTGTGACTTATCCCGTGCCGTAATTTACTATTTTTCCTAACGTTTAATATGCATTTTTCTTAACGGTCCTCGCACTTGCGAGTTGATATTTTTATTTCATCCTCACACTTGTGAGTTGAATAATTAAGAACTCTTGCACACACCACTAAAGTTTCGTAGCTCTTCCGATTGGCATCGTGACTCGCTCGACTTTAACTAATAACGAATCAATTATTTTAACACATAATAGCGTCCCCGTGGCTAGTACCGTAACATACTAGTTTTGCACGGCCTATATTATATTATCTCTCACCTATTGTTTGTTTGTAGCTTGTTGTTGTATCTTTGTAGTGAGGTGAAGTGAATTGAGGTGATGACCCAAGTATTAGACACGTCGACTGAGAGTTGGGTGTCTTCGCACCATGAGGAGGAGGAAAGACCCGAGACCTAAGACCTAAGATCCGAGACCTACAAAGGTAGCACCAAGGCTATGTAGGTTTGCTAAAATATTTTGAAGAGGTAACTTGGAGTTACGCTCTAAGATAAATATTTTAGTGGTTTACTAAGTATTTTGAGGAGGTAACGGGGAGTTACGCTCCAAGATAAATAGTTAGTGGTTTGCTCTATATTTTGAGGAGGTAGCGGGGAGTTACGCTCCAAGATAAATATATAGTGGGTTTAGCTTATATTTTGAGAAGGTAACGGGGAGTTACGCTTCAAGATAAATATATAGTTGTATTTTGTAAAAGTTTCTCTACCTGCTATAAGGAGTTTACTTATAGTGGACGAAATCCCGAGTCCGGGGAGGAGCTCGGGGACTGGAGTAGGGGTCCGTTAGGGGATTTCGACATCGCGAACCGGGATAAATCGATCGTGTCATCTTTCTCTCTTTTATTTTCCGCACTTTACATTACTTATTTATAAGTAATTAATTTTAAAAGAGAAGGAAAATTTAAGCCAAGCTCAAATTTTAAAAAAGTAATAAGCTATTCAACCCACATTCGGGACCTATAAAAATGCAATAGGCCTTCTTTTTTGCAAAAGAACATCACCTATACCAAGACCACTAGCATCAGTCTCTACTTTAAATACTTTGTTAAAGTCCGGTAAAGCAAGTACATGTGTCTTGCAAAGAAGATTCCTAATTTGCTTAAATGCATTATTTTCACTAGAATTCCACTCAAATTCTTTTTTCTTCATTAGCTCAGTAAGTGGTGCAATCACAGTGCTGAAATTTCGAATAAACCTTTTATAAAATGAGGCCAAGCCATGAAAACTTCGAACATCATGAGCTTTTTTAGGTGTAGGCCAAGTAGGAATAGCATCTACCTTAGATGGATCCACTCTCACGCCATCCCCAGCCACAATATAACCAAGAAAAGTAAGACTAGGTACTAGAAAAGTACATTTCTCCATCTTCCCGAACAATTTTTCTTCTCGAAGAACTATAAAAACTTTTCATAAGTGTTTTAAATGTTGTTCTCTGTTAACACTATACATAAGTATATCATCCAAGTAGACAACGATAAAAGAATTTAGAAAAGGTCGTAATACCTCATTCATCAATCTCATAAAGGAACTAGGTGCATTGGAGAGGTCAAATGGTAAAACCATCCACTCGTAAAGTCCTTGTTTGGTCTTGAAAGTAGTTTTCCATTCATCCCCATCTCGAATTCTCATTTGGTAATATCCACTCCTCAGGTCAATCTTGGAGAAAATAGTTGACCCATGTAGTTCATCAAGCATGTCATCAGGAAAGTGATATTTAATGGTGATATTATTGATTGCTCTACTATCGATACACATCCTCTAGGTACCATTTTTTTCGGAACTAGTAACGCTGGTACAACACAAGGACTTTTACTTTCTCGTACATAACCCTTATCGATCAACTCCTGAACTTGTCTTTGTAACTCTTTTGACTCTAAAGGATTACACCTATAAGCTGCCTTGTTGGGTAATGGAGCCCCAGAGACAAGGTCTATGTCGTGCTCAATTCCTCTACGTGGTGGTACTCCCATAGGCTGATCATCATGAAAAACATCTGCAAATTCATCCATCAGCTTACTTTGTTCCAGGTCCTCAATGTGAGGCGAAACCTTTTCAACTTCATGAATGTATAAGACATATCTAATTGCACCATCTTCTATATCCTTTTCAAACTCAGCAGCAGTAATCAACATATTGTCCTTCACAGGTTCATGAACCACTTTAGGAGGAAGTGGTTTCAATTTAAATCATTTTTTCTCGCACAAAACTGAGTATTCATTCTTTTTACCATGAAACATGACTTCTCTATCGAACTGCCATGGACGTCCTAACAGAAGTGGACAAGCTGTCATAGGAACCACATCACACCATAGTTCGTCTCTATAATTTCCTATTGAAAAAGTCACAAGTGCTTGCTTCTTGTCTATGGTTGGTTCATTGTCATTCAACTAGTTCAACTTATAAGGTTTAGGATGGTCCCTGGTTGGAAGTTTTAGCGCATTCGCCATCTCAGAAGATGTCACGTTTACGCAAGAACCAATGTCCACAATCACATTACAAGTTCCATCTCCAACTGCAGCTATTGTATGGAATACGTTCTCTGTGATGCCCTCCCGACCTGGGGCCTAGATCGGAGAGTCACTAACACACTAGATACAAACAATCCTAAAATAATAGACATAAATATAGCATGCTGACTAGCCCCAACGCTACTGTCCAAGATCTTTCACAACTAATGGTATGAAACAAGAAAACCAACGTCTAACTACTTATTATTACAACACATAATCAAATTATTATTACAAACCTTCAATTCAATTCTTACACCAACTAGTTCTCACAACTATCTCATAAACCAAACTACTAAAATCTCCTCACTGAGCTGTTATTGCATCTACCTCAGGATCTATCTCAAAACGAACCAACTCAGGGCCACGGTAAGTGCGCTTCCTCGTGGTTTGAATGGTACGAACCATGATTCTTATGCTACTGTCAAATGGGTTAGACAAAATAACAATGAGCCAATGCTCAGCAAGTAACTAAAGATTTCAAACTTAAAACAGTATATCAGGATATCGCAAGGGATGACAGTAGAACAAAATATGACATAAATATGCTGGAAACAGTAAAAACAATACTGACATTTGGTAATAACAAGGTATCAACTGATAATCAGGATAGTAATAGTTAACTCAAAATTTTGTAAAGCAATTGACATTTCCAATGGTAAGCCAGTTTCATTTCACAGTATATAAGATTAATCATTCACTTTAAAAAAACTGATTGGAGGTTTTACTTCACACAGACAATACGGGTGATCAGCGCATAAAGTCCCCATAATGGACACGGAGTCCCTCTGGACATTAATCCTTTCATTAGGATAGCTTGGGTTTCCAAGTGGCAACACATTGGCCTATAAGTGTGTTGGACTGGACAGACCAGAACTACACCAGTAATACACACAAACAGGCGGAACCGGCACTACCTGTTCACTCACGCCTCTCCAATCGTCAGGAATCCGTAGAAACCATTTTTATCGGAGTTCCTAACATTTTATAAATTATATTCTGAAAACATTTAAGATTTAGAAAACCTTTTTAAATTTAGAAAACACTTGAATACCTAAATCCTTTCGAAAACCATTACCCCGAAGTACCTTCGACTCACTGATAACAAACCAGTCCAGTCTAAGTAACTTTAAAGTATTTTAAGAAAATAACTCATTTTGATTTACAATGATAAAAGTCAAAGGGTTTGACTAAGTCCTCTGATATCAAGGAATAGAGATACAAGTCTGAATCAAGAAGATATCGACTCAAAAGTAATAAAGGCTTTGATCAGGGTACAAGGTATGAGATTTAAGTTAACGGTCAAAGATGTATTTTTTGAAATATTTAAAAGTAATTGATCAAGTTATAAAGTTTAAGGAACAATATCGAAGGTAACCAAGTTTTTAAAACGGTGATTATGTCACAATGAATCTTTTATAAGTTTTAAAGGTCAACATAGGTTCAACTGGTGACGGACATAGGTTAAGTAGAACACTGGTTTATCTGTCAGTCAATATGGTTTAATTAAGGCAAGCTGTTTGACATATATGGTCAAAAAGAAATTAAAAAGAATTAGTATTGTTTAACTCTGGGTGATAGTATGGTCAAGAAGCAATTAAAATAATTATGCTGGTCTAGGGTTTACATGTGTTTAACCAGGGTTTATCAATAAAGATTTTGGATACATGCAAAGGTAGGTTTACAACAAGAGTTTGATCAACATGGTATAAGATAGGTATGCTTGAATCAACAAGATATAACAGTTTCAAGAATATAAACTTTTAGAGGAAAGAGAGGGTTACTTACCTCCGGTAGAATGCAACAGCTAACAACTCAGTCTACTGAATCTCAACCTTAGCTTTTCCTTTATTGCTAGGGCCTACGTCCTTTGTATCTACATAAACCATAATAACTACTTTAGAATACTATACATCTTACTCGCCTAATCCTATTCTACCCCAAAGATTCTTATAACGCGTTAACATTTATACATATCATATATACTCGACATACTTACCAAGTACTTTTGTACAATCAAATAAGCACCAAACACATAACACATAAGCATGCAATTCAACTACATCAGTTAAACACTTAACAAACATTGTCAGCGTAGTTATGAATACTACACATGACACTACTATACATTTATGACATATAATTCTAACGAAAATCGGACAGAGTCTCCTCTGTAAAATAGACTATCCCGTCGGAACATATCCAACTCAAAATCACAACCAAAGTTATCCGATGGATTATAAATCCACCCACACTCCCAATGGATTTCTAATTAATAATAATTCACAATCTTACTACATATCCCAATTCGAAAACATCAATTCAACTAGCATCAATTAATAATTTAATCAATTATTGAATAAGATTACTAAGTTACATGTACTAAATCACAAAAGTCATACAACCAAACTTTTAATCTAAAACTTCGAATACTAGCTCTTATAAATTCTGAAAATCACACTTAGAATATAATCATCAATATTATCTTTTTAATCCATATCAATTATTCATATAATTCGAATAAACCATAATTAATTCACAAAATCCGAATTAAAGCTATAACAATTCGATTTAGATTCATATAAACTTGGAAAATCATACACACATGCTAATTATTAACTGATTAACATCACCAATATTTCTAATCACAAGAATTAATCATATAATATTTATTTAAATCATCTATTTAGCAATTAATTCAAATAATTCGAAATAATTACCATTAAATCAAAAAAATTATACATGCATCTTCATATATCCATATTATAAATAATCAAATCTACAATTAACATCAACAATCAAGAACATCATCTTAAATTCGTAAATTAACAAGCATAAAATTCGAAAATTAATATATATATATATATATATATATATATATATATATATATATATATATATATATATATATATATATATATATATATATATATATATATATATGGAGAAAAGGACCCTGAGATTAACCTCGGGGAACTTTCCTGAGATTCTCTTTAATATTTATTGGGCCCGTAGGGCTAATTAATAAAATTTTAAACAAATTTTGAATTTACAAAAATGCCCATCCATATTTATATGTAAAATTATACTATCTTAGGGAACTTACCTGAGTTATATCTCAGGTTCAAAAAATTAAAAATAAAAAAATTCTTGTATGCAATCAAATTAATTCACATAAGTACACTCTAAATTAATTATAAAGACTGTACAATCAACTACCCACCACCACCGGTCAAACCTCACCGGAAAACTCCATGGTCGCCGGTGGGGTTTCGACCAAACTCAAGAAACAAGCTTTACACTCTCCAAAACTTTCTTTTTAGCAATAATTTACACTCTAGAGACTCAATAACAACCCCACAAGGCTTGCATGTCAGTTATACATACATACATACATACATACATACTATCGAATATATACATACAATAACTCTACAAAAACACAAACCCACCAATTATTAAGCACAAGGATAACATATAGATGATTAAAACAGCAATAAATCATGGTTTTGAGCTTGAGAAATGAAAAGGAAATGAAGAGAATCAAGAGAGAGAGTACCCAGATGCTGTGCTCGCGAACAAGAAGAATAATGGGGCGGTGGAAGCTGATATATAGAGCCAGGGGCAAAAACGCAATTTCACAGAATGCTGGAAAATCTATTTTCTTTTACATAACATTTTTATTCCTTTGAAAATCGAAATAAAAGGAAAAATTAAGATAAAAATAGATTTTAAAATTCTAAAATAAAATTTATGAAATTATCAACCTCCCCATACTTTTTAATATAATTTTAGGCTCAAAAATGAATTTTATATGAATTTTCGAAATAAGGAATCTTTAAATGAAATAAAGCTTTTTAAATTTTAAAACAGCATAACACACAATTAAATATCCATACTAATTTTAAAAACTAAATCATATCACAAGGATGATAATGCAAAAGATTTCATGATTTAGAACAACTCTAATGATTTTATATGATTTTTGGAAGATTAAAATGCACTTTAAAAATAGTTTTAATGCTCTAAAAATATAAATAAAATTTCACGAACATATACGACACATACCAATCAACACATAAGCACATAATCATCACATAATCAAGATCTCACACATATCTTGACTTCATAAAATATTCACATCACATATTTCACATTTAATAATTAATAAACACTTATAAAAAAGCGAAAATTCTAGGTCGTTATAGCCTTCCCCCCTTAAAAGGATTCTGTCCCCAGAATCTCACCTAAGTAAACAGATGAGGATTCTTGGCAAGCATCTCGCTTTCAAGTTCCCAAATCGACTCTTCAACTTTAGGATTCCTCCACAAAACCTTAACCAACTTAACAACCTTATTTCTAAGCTTTCTTTCACTTCTATCCTGAATCTCTATTGGTTGCTCTTCATAAGATAAATCTGGCTGAATCTCAATAGGTTCATATTCAATTACATGACTGGCATTGGGATTGTACTTCTTAAGCATAGATACGTGGAAAACATTATGTATATGGTGCATGTGCGGTGGTAACGCCAATTCGTAAGCAACTTTCCCGAATCGCTTCAAAATCTCGAATGGTCCTACATACCGGGGACTTAGCTTTCATTTCTTACCAGATCTCGTAACTCCTTTCCACGATGACACTTTTAGCAACACTTGATCTCCTATCTCAAAACTCATGTCTTTCCCATTCAAATCAGCATATTTCCTTTGGCGATCCTGGGCAGTAATTAATCTCTTCTGTATAACTTCAACCTTTTCCTTCGTCTACTGAAGCAGTTCTGGTTCTAAAATCTTCACCAACTTCTTCCCAATACACTGGCGATCTACATTTCCTTCCATACAAAGCTTCATACGGTGGGATTTCGATACTCGCGTTGTAATTATTGTTGTACGAAAACTCAACCAATGGCAAATGTTCATCCCAACTTCCTTTAAAATCCAGTGCACATGCTCTTAACATATCTTCTATAGTCTGAATAGTCCTTTCACTCTAGCTGTCCGTTTGTGGATGGTAGGCTGTACTCATCTTAAGTTGGGTTCCTAGACATTCTTGAAATTGTCACCAAAATCTCGAATTGAATCGTGGGTCTCGTCAGATACTATCGAAACAGGAACTCCATGACGTGACACAATCTCCTTCAAATACAAATGCACTAACTTGTCCAATGAAAATCTTTCGTTAATCAGGAGAAAATGAGCAGACTTCATCAATCGGTCAATGATAACCCAAATCGCATCGTGATTCACTTTAGTCTTCGACAATCCAACCACGAAATCCATGGCAAGGTGTTCCCACTTCCACTCGGGAATATCCAATGGTTGTAACAATCCACTTGGTTTCTGATGTTCAACTTTAATTCTCTGACAGGTATAACACTTGCTTATCCATTCAGAACTCTCTCTTTTCATATATGGCCACCAAAATTCTCTTTTAGATCTCTATACATCTTCGTTCTTCCAGGGAGAGTCGAATATCTCAAACTATGTGCTTCGTTCAAAATCTCATTTTCAACTCCGAAACATTAGGAATCCATATTCTCTTAAAAATCTTAAAATACCTTGATTATCTTTCTGTGTGCAAATTTCTTCTCCAGTTAACGTATTCATCTCGCAACTCATAACTTCTTCTTGACATCTCCGAATCTTCTCTAACAACTCTGGCTGAAAAGTCATCGTACTAAGAATCTTATCAGCATCATTTGAATCATGAACTTCTAAACTTAACTTCTCAAACTCTCGATGTAACTCCTTTGGCATAGATAACATATTCAACCTCTCTTTTCTGCTCAACGCATTCGTTACTACATTCACCTTACCAGGGTGATACTTATTGTGAAATCATAATCCTTAATTAACTCTAACCCTCTTCTCTGTCTCATATTCAACTCCTTCTGGGTAAAGATATACTTCAAACTCTTATGACCCGTGAAAATTTCACACTTTTCTCCATACAGATAATGTCTCCAAATCTTTAATGCAAACACAATCACAGCCAACTCCAAATCATGCGTTGGATACTTCTGCTTGTGCGGCTTAAGTTGTCTTGAAGCGTACACAATAACTTTACCATGCTGCATTAACACGCATCCTAATCCTTTATGTGAAGCATCACTATAGATAACAAAATCTCCTTTATCATCTGGTAATACCAACACTGGTGCAGACACCAATCTCTTTTTCAACTTTTGGAAACTCTCTTCACACTTATCATTCAAAATAAACTTTTCATTCTTCCGGGTCAACCTAGTCAACGGTATGGCTATCTTAGAAAAGTATTGAACATATCTACGATAATAACCAGCCAATCCTAAGAAACTTCTCGCTTTTCTAGGAGTTCTTGGTCTACTCCAATCCACTATGGCTTCAATTTTCGTAGGGTCTACTCTAATTCCATCCTTACTAATCACATGTCCTAAGAATTGAACTTCTTGAAACCAAAATTCACACTTAGAAAACTTTGCGTATAATCTTTCCTTTCTTAAGGTTTCTAATGTGATCCTCAAATGTTCGACATGTTCTTCAGGGGTTCTCGAGTAAATAAGGATGTCATCAATAAATACAATTATAAACTTATCCAAATATCTCTTGAACACTCTATTCATTAAATCCATAAACATAGTTGGCGCATTTGTCAATCCAAAAGCCATCACTAAAAACTCATAATGTCCATATCTGGTGCGAAAAGCAGTCTTTGGAATATCTTCTGGCTTAATCTTCAATTGGTGATAACCTGATCTCAAATCGATCTTGGAAAAGTAAGCAGCATCCTTCAATTGGTCAAACAGATCATCAATCCTCGATAATGGATACTTATTCTTGATAGTCAACTTGTTGAGTTCTCTATAGTCAATACACAACCTGATGCTCCATCCTTTTTCTTGACAAACAACACTGGTGCTCCCCACGATATCGATTTGGATGACATGAGAATAACCTTCCTCTTTGGAATTTACCATATCTTACTTTCCAGGAGATAGATTATTCTTATCTAAGTTGTCAACCAATTGCAATGTTCATGGCATATAAACATTTGAATGCAAATTCATTAAATATTCATTCACTAGAACCACTGTTATACTTATACTCCATCACATAATAAAAGTTTTAATTACTAGCAAAATCTGGTACATCGTAACCTCCTTGGCCTCGGCCCCAGGTCTTGGGGTGTTACACAGGCTCATACCATGGCACAAGATCAACCACCGTGGCCATGTATTCCAGACCTTGTTTTTTTAAGAGACTCATCAACAAAGTAAGGAACTACTGTGTAAAAGACTCAGAACTATACAGGCGATCAATGGTCGAGCCTCTACTCCGTTGCCTCGGTCCCGAGGAAGCTCACCTCGCCATCATCGAGGTCCATACTGGGATATGCGATGGGAGGCAAGAATCTGGCTCTAAAGATACTCAGACAAGGATTCTTCTGGCCAACACTAAGAAAGGACTGCGAAGAATTTGTGAAGAAATGCACTACATGCCAGCTACATGGAAATGTCAGCCGCCAACCCACGACAACACTTAATCTCGTGCTGGTGCCGTGCCCACGGGTCGTAGTCACTAATAATGCGACACAGTTCGTGGGAGATAAATTTGAAAACGCACTCAGTGAGCTGAAGATCAAACACATAAAGTCATCCGTGCCATATCCCCAAGCCAACGGACAGGTTGAGGTCACCAACCAAAGTATCCTGCAAGGAATAAAGAAACGAATCGAAGAGACACCCAGATGTTGGGTCGACGAGCTCCCGAATGTTCTTTGGTCATATCTGATAGTGTTAGTGCCCTAGAGACAATGTAATTATACTTCTAGGAAAGGCTATTTTGTTACTTAACGATCACGTTCCATCGATTAATTCAATGTTGATTTATTATGTCTTTATTTACTGCGAAATAAATGTTAGAATAATAAATGTCCTTGGAATATGTAACATGTATTCTATATCTTTAAGTATGTGACTTAAAAATGAGATTATATGAATAGTGTTAATATTCCTAAATATCCCTAATCGAGCATTAATAATATGGGACAATTATGATGCATAAAAATTAGTATGTTTGTTGACTGATTACCACATCTTATTGGTCATAGGTATAGTGATACTAAAGTCAAGAACATAGGTGCATGTAATATTCTACATGGCACTGGATAGACCCACAGTGAGATTCTACATGTTGATAATGTCATTAGAAAGACTCACAGTGATAATGGTGTAATGATCCTTTGACTTGAGATCATTATATTTCTATACGAGGATTAATATACTTTGAGTACATTAAAAGTTACCTTTGACCGGGTCATGATAAAAGTGGACATCGGGTATATTATGAGACGTATGAGAAATATGAATGACTGATAAAGGATTTAACCTTCCTATTTATAGGAGAGATATTATTGGTCTCTTGATTGAGTGAGACTATGAAAATGCATGGCCATGCTCAAATATTGATTTGTTTTAATAGTCTACTTATTGATCAAGGAAACCCGGATTAAACGTTGAAGAGGATGACTAAACACATGCCTCGAGTTTAATCTATAATATTTGGTTAAAGGGATTATATTACACGGAAACATAAATCACGAAAGGTTTAATTGGATCACCAATTATTATTATTACTTGGGTAGCAATGATGTATTACTAGATGCCGCTCATTGTTTATAATTTTATTATTGGATATTAAAATTATTGCCAACGTAATAATAACCTAAAGGGTCACACACTTAGAACGTTTAAAAGGAGTATTAATTTAAATTAAATAATTAATATTCGAATTTGATTTTAAATTGATTAAGTTGGACTTAATTAATTAACAAATCAGTTTTGTTTTTAAAATTAAATTAGATGATTGTAAATTCGAAATTTGTTATTTAATTAATTGAGTTTGACTTAGTTAATTAAATTATATTTCGAATTTAATTCATTAAAACCCAAATTAGTTTGGTTTAGTAGAAGCCCAAGCTGATTAGGTTAGGCCCAATCTCTCTTCCCTATATATACTCAATGATGTATAGTTTTAGGGTGTGGTTTTTATAATTCATTTTTGAGAAAACTCTAGCTGCTCGAATTCAAAGAGAGGCTAGAGAGAGAGAGGCAGTTTATTCGGCTAGTATCGGCTCCCTTGATCGCTAGAC
Source organism: Saposhnikovia divaricata (assembly GCA_036435485.1). Taxonomy (NCBI): domain Eukaryota; kingdom Viridiplantae; phylum Streptophyta; class Magnoliopsida; order Apiales; family Apiaceae; genus Saposhnikovia; species Saposhnikovia divaricata. Next base: position 169,051,394 of record CM071594.1, on the reverse strand, counting down.
GATTGGACGTTCGTGTGAACGATTTTAGAGACACAGATCTTAACGCAAGGGTTGTGTGGTGATTGCTTTGGACCTCTATCTATCATCAATTCGTAAAACTTCTTAAGGTAACGATTCTTATCTCCATAATTAGCCATAATTAATACATTGATCCTAGGGTTAGGGTTTCAAATATTTAATATTTTCCGCATTGTTTTTGCTACATTTTATGCCTCGAAACTCAAAAAATGGTATCAGAGCTATGTGTATAATGGGTTGATTTGGTTATGTATTTACTGTATTCGATGCATGTATGCGTGTTTTATGAATCTGCCTTGAGACAGTTATGACATATGTCGATTATAATATGTTATGTTGCTCATATATGAATTTGTTATGTTGTATATTATGATATAATGATACAAGCATGTTTGCCATCTGCCATGACTAATTAGTATGTGATTTTGTATGTTATTCATGTTGTCTGGTTTATATATTGATATAAACTATTGGACAGATTGTGTTTGGACACGATCTGTTAACTGGGATGTGATTAGTATGATACATGCTTCCGAAACTGTATATGGTGCACTGAGGATAGAGAGTAAAAGATATGATCTTTTGTTCCGAAATTGATGATTTCTGAATAACACAAGCCTTCTGGAATAAAAATTTTTCGAGCTAACCGGTCAGCTCGACCCCAGCCTGGGGCTGCCGCCCCCGGACCCCGCCCGAAGGCTACCGCCCCCGGACCCCCGCAATGTGTTGCATATGTGTTTACATGTTCTTAATTGTTTATTTGAGCATGGTGATTGGTTATGGCCTCAAGACCAATAGGATTGTGGTTTTAATTTTATTGTTTTGTTTCTAAATACGACTTGCATGTCATTATACCTTGTAATTAATAAATCTCAAATGTAACTCTAGTTCATCTTGTAAGTTTATTAGTATAGCATTTTTTCTATTATTCAATGTAACATTAAAGAAGACAAGAAGAGCAAGGAAGGAAGGAGGCGATTCCCCAAGAAGATGCAATGGAGAAGACATGTATTTACATTGTATTTTATTAACCACCATAGATTTACCTTGATCCTTTCATTAGCTTGAAAGGATCATATAGGATAAAGGCCATAAACAAGCACGTTTACATACTGCACTTTACATATATATGAATGTATGTGATATAATGTATGTGTAAAGATAAAGATGCATGTTTAATTAGATTAATCATGTATGTATTAGATACATCATCCATGCCATGCCTGCTTAAACAAGATAAAATCTGTAACGACTTGAGATTTTAAAATTAACATAACGATTATGAGATTTCTGCGTTTATGAAACACATAATTAATTACAAATTTTCAGTTATTTTGATATGGGGATATTTTATAAAAAATGGGTCATACCTGTAAGGAAGTTGGTTATTAAGTGAGACCACGTGTGTCTCCTCCAACAAACTGGAAATCAAACCATTGGTGAATATTGATTTGAAGTATTTAAGATGCCTAAAGAATAAGTTTAAGATGCCTTCCAAATGGGAAACACTCGTCAAGACCTAGATCGACAAAGGGTGGGCTCGCTAAAGAGGAGTACCCTAGTCTATTGTGGTAAGGCGCGATGGAGTAAATTAGTGATACTTACCTGTTAGACCATTGGGTTCGACTTAACTAAGTGACCACAATAGGATTATGAACTTAGAGGCATAGAGTTTAGTAAGATTTATTGGATAAATGTGAACAAATGTTGTTATGTGAACAAATGTTGTTCTACCAAACTATCCAAGAGTTATATATGATATAATTGACAAATGTTGTCTACCTAAATAATCATTTTAAGGAGAAAAGCTAAAATTGACCTTAAATGTGATGAAATATGGATCTTGGCTCACTAGAAAGGTTTAGAGAAACTTTTCGAATTGATAGGTACGGCTATTAATTTGACAAAAATAGTGGGAAATATATATGAATAATCACTTGAACATAATTTAACAATTCCATAGACTAATTATTTTATGCATTTTAACATTGTAGATATTCGAAATGACAAACAACTCAAATAACTTCTTTGTACGATCAGTCCTTGAGAAGGACAAGTTGACAGGAACTAACTTCCTAGACTGGCAAAGGAATTTGAGGATTATCCTCAAGCAAGAGCGAAAGCTCTATGTCATAGATATTCCTCGCCCAGGACCTCTCCCTGATGGTGCAACGGAGGATCAACGAAATGCTTATTAGAAGCATTTGGATGATGACACCGATGTCACCTGTTTGATGCTTGCGACTATGAGTCCTCAGCTGCAGAAACAGTATGAGAATTTTGATTCTAATATCATGATCAAGCACCTTAAACTTATGTTTGAAGGTCAGGCTCATCAAGAGAGGTTTGATACAAGCAAGGCCTTGTATGCATGTAAACAGGGTGAACGTGATCCGGTAGCACCGCATGTTCTAAATATGATTGGATATATGGAGTACCTTGCTACTCTGGGTTCCGCAATTAGTCCGGAAGCTCAGATAGATCTGATCTTGCAATCTTTGAACATCAGCTATGCTCTGTTTGTAATGAATTACAACATGACTGAGATAGACAAGAACCCCACTGAATTGTTGGCTATGTTGAAAATTGCTGAGACCAACATTCAGAAGGCATCCTCTCCACCCATAATGATGGTCAACAAGGGGAATGCCAAAGGAAAGGGTAAATGGAAAGACAAGAAGAAGATTGGATCAAAATCTGCTAGTCCAAAACCCGCGACTAAGAAGGCTTTAAAGCCTAAAGGTGGTGTTCAAAAGGCAAAGGGTGATTGTCACTATTGCAAGAAGCCGGGTCATTGGAAGAGAAACTGTCAATCTTATTTGGAGGATCTGAAGAAACTAAAGGTTGTTCAGATTTCTGATTTAGGTATTTATGTTATAGAAGTCAATTTATCTCCTTCTACATCATGGGTATTAGATACTGGATGTTTTTCTCACATTTGTATAAATGTGCAGGAACTGTGAAAGAGTAGAGCTTTGGCAAAAGGAGAAGTCGACCTACGTGTTGGCATTGGAGCAAAGGTTGCTGCTTTAGCTGTAGGGACTTATCATTTAGCTTTGCCCACTGGGCTCATTTTAGAACTTGAGAACTGTTTTTACGTGCCTACAATTTGTAGAAACATTATTTCCGTTTCTTGTTTGGACAAGATTGGTTTTTCCTTTTTGATTCAGAACAATAGTTGTTCCTTTTAATTGAATAATGTTACCTATGGGGTAGCACGTTTGTTTAGTGGTTTATATGTTCTTGATCTTGATACTCCTGTCTGTAATATAAATAACAAACGTCTTATAACAAATGACTCAAATCAAACATACCTCTGGCACTGTCGTTTAGGCCATATAAATGAGAATCGCATTTCCAGGTTACATAAGAATGGATACTTGGATAAGTTTGATTTCGAATCATAAGAGGAATGTGAACCATGTCTCATTGGCAAGATGACTAAAGCTCCTTTTACCGAACAAGGTGAGAGGGCCACCAAACGATTGGAACTGATACATAGTGATGTATGTGGTCCAATGCGTACGATGGAAAGAGGTGGCTTTTATTATTTCATAACCTTTACTGATGATTTTAATAGATACGGATATGTGTATCTTTTGAAGAAAAAATCTGAATCATTTTAAAAGTTCAAAGAGTATAAGGCTGAAGTAGAAAAACAATTAGGCAAAAGTATTAAAACTCTACGATATTATCGTGGGGAGAATACTTAATCATGGAATTTAAGAATTTCCTTAAGGAGCGTGGTATCGTATCAAAACTCACTCCTCCTGGAACACCATAATGGAATGAGGTGTCTGAAAGGAGAAATCGTACCTTGTTGGACATGGTTCGATCAATGATGAGTCATGCGGATCTTCCAATCAGTTTCTGGGGTTATGCCCTAGAGACGGCTGCACAAACACTAAACCGAGTTCCTTCAAAATCGGTTCAAAAGACACCATATGAGATATGGACTGATAAACGTAATAGCTTGTCATTTATGAAAGTTTGGGGATGTGAAGCCTTTATGAAACGCTTGGTCTCCGATAAGCTAGGACCGAGATCAGAAAAATGTAATTTTGTAGGATACCCGCTAGAAACTAAAGGATATTATTTCTATAAACCTTCTGAGAACAAAGTGTTTGTTGCTCGAACGACTGTGTTTCTAGAGAGAGAACTGCTTTCTAAGAAAAATAGTGGGAGGACAATAGATCTCGATGAGGATCAAGAATTGCAAGATTATGTTGAACCAGAGTTGGAACATGAGCAGAATTAGACTCAAGATGTTGAGAACAATACTGTTCAATAAACACATGTCGTTCATAGATCTAGTAGGGTTCGCAATGAGCTAGAGAGATATTATGGATTTCTTGTGACTCAAAGTGACGATGTGATGCTTGTAGATAACGATGAGCCTCTCACCTACAAAGATGCTATGAATAGTTCAGATTCTGAAAGATAGCTGTAAGCCATGAAATTTGAGATCTATTCAATGTATGAAAACAAAGTATGGACTTTGGTTGAACCACCTGATGGGGTAAAACCCATATAGTGCAAGTGGGCTTTCAAAAAGAAAACTGACATGGATGGAAATTTACAGACCTACAAAGCAATACTAGTGGCGAAAGGTTTCAAGCAAATTCATGGTACTAACTATGATGAAACTTTCTCACCGGTAGCTATGGTCAAATCCATCAGGATTTTGCTTGCGATAGCAGCTTATTATGACTATGAGATCTGGCAAATGGATGTCAAGACCGCTTTTCTAAATGGGATCTTAGAAGAGGATGTGTACATGACACAACCTGAGGGTTTTGTCGATTCAAGGTTTGCTAGAATGGTTTGTAAGTTGCGACGATCCATTTATGGATTAAAGCAGGCCTCAAGGAGATGGAACATACGTTTTGATGAAACAATCAAAGAGTATGGCTTCATACAAAATGATGATGAGCCGTGTGTTTAGAAAAAGGTTAGTTGGAGCCATGTGGCATTCCTCGTATTATATGTAGACGACATATTACTAATAGGGAATGACATTCCTTCTCTACAGGCTATGAAGACTTGGTTGGGAAAAAGTTTCTCAATGAAAGACTTAGGCAATGTTACTTATATCTTAGGGATCAGGATCTATATAGATAGATCTAAAATATTAATTGGCTTAAGTCAGAGTACATACATTGACAAGGTGTTGCATCATTTTGGGATGCAAGAGGCAAAAAGGGGCTATGTCCAGGTGTCTCATGGGATAGCGATCTCAAAGGAAAACTGTCCTAAATCATCAGATGATAGGTACCATATGAGTAAATCACCATATGCTTCGGCAATTGGTTATATATTGTATGCAATGATATGTACTCGTCCTGATGTCTCGAATGCTTTAAGTATGATGAGCAGATACCAGTCTAATCCAGGTGAGGGTCACTGGACAACTGTCAAGAATATTCTTAAGTACCTTAAATGGACTAAAGATTCATTCTTGATATATGGAGAAGATGAGAAGTTGGTTGTAAGAGGTTACACTGATGCTAGTTTCCAGATAGATAGGGATGATTCTGTGTCCCCGTCTGGATTCGTGTTTTGTCTAAATGGAGGTGCTGTAAGCTGGAAAAGTTTGAAGTAAGAGACAATAGCTGATTTTACAATGGAAGCTGAGTATATTGCTGCCAGTGAAGCAGCCAAAGAGGCTATTTGGATACAGAAGTTTATTACAGGACTTGGTGTGGTTCCATGGATGGAATTTACAGACCTACAAAGCAAGACTAGTGGCGAAAGGTTTCAAGCAAATTCATGGTACTGACTATGATGAAACTTTCTCACCGGTAGGTATGGTCAAATCCATCAGGATTTTCTTACGATAGCAGCTTATTATGACTATGAGATCTGGCAAATGGATGTCAAGACCGCTTTTCTAAATGGGAGCTTAGAAGAGGATGTGTACATGACACAACCTGAGGGTTTTGTTGATTCAAGGTTTGCTAGAATGGTTTGTAAGTTGCGACGATCCATTTATGGATTAAAACAGGCCTCAAGGAGATGGAACATACGTTTTGATGAAACAATCAAAGAGTATGGCTTCATACAAAATGAGGATGAGCCGTGTGTTTAGAAAAAGGTTAGTTGGAGCCATGTGGCATTCCTAGTATTATATGTAGATGACATATTACTAATAGGGAATGACATTCCTTCTCTACAGGCTATGAAGACTTGGTTGGGAAAAAGTTTCTCAATGAAAGACTTAGGCAACGCTACTTATATCTTTGGGATCATGATCTATATAGATAGATCTAAAATCTTAATTGGCTTAAGTCAGAGTACATACATTGACAAGGTGTTGCATCATTTTGGGATGCAAGAGTCAAAAAGGGGCTGTGTCCAGGTGTCTCATGGGATAGCGATCTCAAAGGAAAACTGTCCTAAATCATCAGATGATAAGGACCATATGAGTAAATCACCATATGCTTCGTCAATTGGTTATATATTGTATGCACTGATATGTACTCGTCCTGATGTCTCGAATGCTTTAAGTATGATGAGCAGATACCAATCTAATCTAGGTGAGGGTCACTGGATAACTGTCAAGAATATTCTTAAGTACCTTAAACGGACTAAAGATTCATTTTTGATATATGGAGAAGATGAGAAGTTGGTTGTAAGAGGTTACACTGATGCTAGTTTCCAGATAGATAGGGATGATTCTGTGTCCCAGTCTGGATTCGTGTTTTGTCTAAATGGAGGTGCTGTAAGCTGGAAAAGTTCGAAGTAAGAGACAGTAGCTGATTCTACAATGGAAGCTGAGTATATTGCTGCCAGTGAAGCAACCAAAGAGGCTGTTTGGATACAGAAGTTTATTACAGGACTTGGTGTGGTTCCATCGATCGCAGATCCAATTGATCTGTATTACGATAACAATGGAGCCATTGCGTAGGCTAAGGAACCAAGGTCCCATTCCAAGGCAAAGCATATACTTAGGAGACATCACCTTCTTCGAGAGATAAACGAGAGAGGAGATACATATATACATGTAAAGTGCATACTAATGATAATGTTGCGGACCCACTGACTAAGGCTTTGTCGCAGCAGAAGCACGAAAGTCACACTAGTTCCATGTGTATTAGATACATGGACGATTGGCTCTAGTGCAAGTGGGAGATTGATTGTGTTAGTGCCCTAGAGACAATGTAATTGTGCTTCTAGGAAAGACTATTTTTTTACTTAATGATTATGTTCCATCGATTATTTCAATGTTGATTTATTATATATTTATTTACTCCGAAATAAATGTTAGAATAATAAATGTCCTTGGAATATGTAACATGTATTCTATATCTTAAAGTATATGACTTAAAAATGAGATTATATGAATAGTGTTAATATTCCTAAATATCCCTAATTGAGCATTAATAATATGGGACAATTATAATGCATAAAGATTAGTATGTTTGTTGACTGATGACCACATCTCATTGGTCATAGGTATAGTGATACTAAAGACAAGAACATAGGTGCATGTAATATTTTACATGGCACTGGATAGACCCATAGTGAGATTCTATATGTTGATAATGTCATTAGAAAGACTCACAATGATAATGGTGTAATGATCCTTAGACTTGAGATCGTAATATTTCTATACGAGAATTAATATACTTTAAGTACATTAAAAGTTACCTTTTACCGGGTGATGCTAAAAGTGGACATCGGGTATATTATGAGACGTATGAGAAATATGAATGATAGATAAAGGATTTAACCCTCCTATTTATAGGAGAGATATTATTGGCCTCTTGATTGAGTGAGACTATCAAAATGCATGGCCATGCTCAAATATTGATTTGTTTTAATAGTCTACTCATTGATCAAGGAAACCCGGATTAAACGTTGAAGAGGATTCGAGTTTAATCTATAATATTTTGTTAAAGGGATTATATTCCACGGAAACATTAATCACGAAAGGTTTAATTGGATCACTAATTATCATTATTATTTGGGTAGCAATGAGGTATTACTAGATGCCGCTCATTGTTTATAATTTTATTATTGGATATTAAAATTATTGTCAACGTAATAATAACCTAAAGGGTCACACACTTAGAATGTTTAAAAGGAGTTTTAATTTAAATTTTGAATTTAAATTAAATAATTAAAATTCGAATTTGCTTTTAAGTTGATTAAGTTAGACTTAATTAGTTAACAAATCAGATTTCATTTTTTAAATTAAATTAAATGATTGTAAATTCAAAATTGGTTATTTAATTAATTGAGTTGGACTTAGTTAATTAAATTATATTTTGAATTTAATTCATTAAAACCCAAATCAGTTTGGTTTAGTAGAAGCCTAAGCTGATTAGGTTAGGCCCAATCTCTCTTCCCTATATATACATAATGATGTATAGTTTTTGGGTGTGGTTTTTATAATTCGTTTTTGAGAAAACTCTTGCTGCTCGAATTCAAAGAGAGGCTAGAGAGAGAGAGAGGCAGTTTATTCGGCTAGTACCGGCTCCCTTGATCGTTGGACGATTTTAGAGACACATATCTTGACGCAGGGGCTGTGTGGTGATTGCTTTGGACCTCCATCTGTCATCAATCCGTAAATCTTCTTAAGGTAACGATTCTTATCTCCATAATCAGCCATAACTTATACATGGATCCTAGGTTAGGGTTTCGAATTTTTAATATTTTCTGCATTGTTTTTGATGCGTTTTATGCCTCGAAACCCAATAGTATCGCACGACACCACGAACTTTTATTGCGAAAACACCCTTCAGGATGGCTTACAGCTCGGAGGCTGTATTACCCGTCGAAGTTAGATTACGGTCACCTTGCATCGAGGCCTTCGACCCCAAGAACTGCAAAACTGATCGAGAAAGTACGAGACGAAGCCAAAACAGCCTCAATTGAATATCAAAACAAAACTGCAAAGTACTTTAACAAAAAGGTCAAAATAAAGAATTTTTAGGTCAATGAGCTTGTATTTCATGAGGCAGCGGCATCACAACTGACTCTGATCGGAAAGCTCAAAGCCCCGTGGGAAGGTCTATACAAGATTAGAAAGATTGTTAGCCTCGGGACTTACGAGCTTGAACACCTCAACGGCGAGCCAATAAAAAATACTTGGAATGGAGTTCATCTCAAGAAGTTTTATCAGTAATGTTTTTTCATTTCTTTGTACAAGAACAAGCCCCTATTCTCCGCCTAAAATTTGGTCTAAGTGCAAAAGGGTTGATATGAGACCCTCACTCAGACCCCCACTAAATTATCAATAAAATTGTTCTTCTTATTTTCTACCAATTCTAATATATTACCTAGTAGCGGATTATCAAACATTCGATTGCAAAAACACTTCGACAAAAGTGCACACATAAATCTCCAAAAGCCATGCTCCAATACGACAAGCACCAAAAGCCCGAATTACCATGAAGTTAAAACCATAGCCTAATAACTAAAACAAAAAAACTCAAGGCAAAGAAAACATAAAATTTAGAAAAATTCGGAGCAGCATCCTCAAAAGGGAAGCATACTAATACGAAAAATTTAGAAAAAACTATACGATTCAGAAAAGTCACAAGCAAAAGAACAACATACAATCATAACGAGAGTATCTTCCCGACTAACATTTTTCATTAACAAACTCTCAATACAATACAACAAACGGCAATAAGCCATGGCAAAAATAAACACAAAGCATAGGTTTTCGAAACTAAGTTCAAACCAAAGGAAAAATGCGAAATTGAATTACCTATCCTTCACACACTATAAGTATTTCCAACTCTGCTTATATGAACAGAAAAATACAGTCTAGCGACAAAACTTAAATATACTTAGGAATCTCCAAGCAAAGAAAACATATAAACTCAAAGCAAAATTTAAGACAACACGAACCAATGTGGAACACGAAAATTCAGAAATAGCATAGTTAGGACAATGCGCGGTTAAAACTAATAGCCACACGAGACACTCGTCGACATACTAAACTCGAAAACCTCAAACAACAAGTTCCAGAAACCAAATTTAAGTTACAGATACCCAGGGCATCCTTCGGTAAATGAAACAAGTTTAGAATTAAAATCATCATTAAAAAACATATAAAACGAGGCATACCCCACCTTCAAACTAGACCTGGGTTTTCACCATCTATAACTCCTGGCATGCTCTTTGCTAAATCAGCACAATAATCATCAAACGAGTGTCCCGTAAGGTTGACACCCGCCCTAGCTAAACGACTATAACAAAAGCCGTACCCTTCCCCAAGAGCCTTGGCAACTTCCGCAACACCCTTCTCGACCTCGACCTTCAAAGCGGAGTTCTCTTCCCTAAGCCTCGCCAACTCACCACGTTCTTCAACAAGTCCCTTCTCAAGGTCGACACACTTCTTCTTTTCAGCCTCGACGGTAGCCTTAACGTGAACAAGCACTTTATTTAAAGAGGTCACCTTACTCTTCAATGCATGACTCTACTCTATCAACTTTGTTTTCGCCTCAAAAATCTTTTTTGCCGCCTCTGTCTCCCTCCTCTTTGATTCCACAGCCCTCCTTTCAGCTTCAGTCCTCCCAGCCTTAGCCTCAGACAACTCCCGCACAAGACGGACGTTCCCTCGTGATAGTGTTAGTGCCCTAGCGACAATGTGATTGTGCTTCTAGGAAAGACTATTTTGTTATTTAATGATTATGTTCTATGGATTATTCTATATTAATTTATTATGTCTTAATTTACTACGATATAAATGTTAGAGTAATAAATGTCCTTGGTATAACGCCTTAGAAAAATTTCGTATTTTATAAATATTTGTATATTTAAATTATGAATTTTATTATGTGGATATTGTTGGGAAGATGGAATATATGTGAAATTGTGTTTATGTGCTCCCGTGATGATTTGTGTATGCCGTGTAAGTCGGTGTATTTTTATTTGTATTTTTGAGGATTTAAATATATTTAAATCATGTATTTTTGATCCTCTGACAATTGTATAAAATTATCGGAGTTATTAAAAATCATGGAATCTTTTGTAATATTTTCTTTATATATTTATTGAGTTTTTAAAATTGTTGGGTGGATTAATTTGGGTGTTGTGGTATTTTAAAATAATTTTAAGAGTTATATTGTATTTAAAGGATCAAAACTTGTAAAATCCATATTTAATTCATTTTTGATCCGAAAAATATTTTAAAAATATGTGTGCTCGTAATTTTATATTTTTTATTTTAAAAATGAAAAGCGAAACTTTCTAAATGTTCTATTTAACTGTGATCTATAGAAGTCGTTTATTAATGTATAATTGGGCCGAAAGGAGAATAAAGTGTTAGTAGCATTTAAGAATTAGGCCAAGCCCATTAAGCCCAAAAACTCAGCCGAGAGAATTCTAGAAAGAACGGGGAGAGAGAAAAGAGAATTGGGGAAAAATTAGGGTTTTAAGAATTGGAATTTGGGGGAAATTGAATTGGGGGATATATATATAGATACATACGAGTATGTGTGTGTAAGAGTGTATGTAAATCGCGTGTATGTGTGTGTATATATTCGTGTGTGTATGTGTGCGTGCGTGGTGTATGTTGTTGTAGAAGGAGACGCGGCATCGGGGCTGAGGAAGGCTGGTGGCGATGGTGTTGCTCGGTGGTCGCAGGGGAAGAAGGGGAGGTTACTGGGTGTGCGTGGCTGCTAGGGGTGTACAAGGGTTGGCGAAACCAACCAACCCGACCCAAACTGACCCTATATTCGGCCGACCCAACCCGATTAATTTTAAACCGAAACAAGGTTGGTTAAAAATATTTCAACCCGATATTAATGGGTTGGGTATGGGTTTTGATTTTTTTAACTCAACCCAACCCAACCCGTTTAGAAATTTGGCAAATTAATACATATATACCTATAAGTTCATTAGTCTATCCCACTATCCATATATTATTAGGTTTACTCGAATCTTACTACAATAACTTTTAAATGGTCAATTTGATTTGTATATATAAATAATGTGGTTATGGTGCTTGATATTGTTTTTGTAGTATACATTAACATATGCAATGATAAGACCCAAGTACTTCTTTAAAATAAATAAAAACAGGATTATGATAATTCTTTCCAGTAGGTACATAATTTAAATCTTAATGTGATTTTATATATTATACTTATGTATTACAAATGCACTAGTCAAATACTCAGCTGGTTTAAAAATTTGTTGTAATTAGTTTCAAATTCGCAAGGTACATTATTGATTTCGGAATCTGATATTTTGTGGTAAGGAGATTATTGGATTTCATATGCATCATTGGTAAATATAGATAACCGAAAAGAAGAATGATATTGATAGATACTTAAACGATAAATCTCTTAAATCGATAATACACCCATCCAAACCGACCCAAGCCAACCCAGCCCGACCTTCATTATATAGGGTTGGGTTAAAAATTTATTTTTCATGGGTTGGCTTGAAATTTTCCAAACCGATTGAAAATGGGTTGGGTTAAAATATTCCTGGAACCCGACCAACCCGACCCGTATACACCCCTAGTGGCTGCTGTGTAGAGGTGGGAGCAGCAATAGTGGGAGAGAGAGAGAGAGAGAGGGAGGGAGAGAGAGAGAGGGGAGAGAGATTTTTGGTGGAAATTGGAAATCGGAAAAGGTATAAATTTTTATTTTATTTATTTAATTTATTTTCCGATGTAATTATTTAATTTGCATCTTATATTAAATTATGCTAATTGTTGTAATTTGATTAGATTTAATTGCGATATTATTGTTTTAACTTTCGTAGTTTAATTTGGAAGATTATAGTTGTTAAATATGATGGTGGGGTTAAATTGCGAGTTCGATGATATGTCTTGTTATTGTTAGTCGCTAATTATTATTATTGTATAATAATTAGAGTTATAATCTCGGAAGTTAAATTTGGGGATTTTGATGTATGTCGAGGTTGATTAAATGTTTAAATTGCTTATATTAGTGGGTAATTTATGTGATTGGTCTTGGTAATTAGTTTTAACATATTAGTTTGAAGTATTAAAATTGTGGATGGCGAAGCTCCCGATAATTTAATGTTGGTTTAGTCGGGAGTATTATGATTATTGGTTATTAATTATTATTTGTGGTATAATATTGAAGTTTATTTGAGACTGCAAGTTGATATTGCCAAATGTAATATGTTAAGAGTTTATTTGACCATATTAATTCTAAGTGGTTTATGTGAGTTAAATGTACTAGTCGAGTCATATTATCTATTAAATTCTATATTTGTCAATTACGTGGTGATGAGTTAAACGTATGGTCAAAATGGTTTTGACTTAGTATGTTATAGTTGATTAAACCTTATATTTGGTAAATGTTAATATGGTGATTTCTGAAACGTATCGCAGGCCTTAGAGGTTATATGGTTGTTTTGATTGGGTTTTTTTATTAAAATTGAGGGGCTGTGACCCGGGGATAGTCCATTTTACAAAAAGATTATTTTTAAAATTTTTCTATTAATATGAAATTATTTCCTGATTGTATGGTTTTAAAATGTTATTTATCAAATATTAATTGTTAGATTCATTTTATTATATGTTTATCTGCAAGGAGTTGCAATGAGATCACAAGTCTTAAGTGTCAATATTTAAGGACTTGTGTAATTCTCTTCAACTAGTTCTTCGGGCTTACGAATATCAATGATTAACTATCACGAGTATAATTAATATACTTGAGTGATGTGATCATTGATATAGCGTAAGTAATAGTTAATGCTAGGGGTTGTTCCCTAGGGCTTACGAATATCAATAATTGATTGTCACGTGTATCATTAAAATGCATGAGTGATATGATTATTGATGTAGCGTAAGTAGTAGTTAATGCTAATATAAATTATTATGTGTGTACGGCATGCCGAGGCAGAATTCCTTATGTGCTATGTGCCGCATGTCTGTGCGGGTACTTTTCTTATATGTTTACTTTTATGTTGCTACAAGTTGAGGTAGCTCTATTTTCATATAATTTGGTTGGTAAATGGTTGAATTGAAAAACAAGGGAATAGTCCTATTTACGAATACTTCATGCCGAAATTTTCTAAAATTCCCCTGCAAATCTATTTAAAATCTATTTAATTTATTTGATTTCGATGCTTTGAAAGTATGCTATGATAATCGAGAGTCTAAGTGAATATGTAATAGTTGACGTGAGGATTTGAGGTGTGATTTTGCTGTGTAGTGTTCGCCACCAGATAATATTCAGGTATTAAGTGGCCATCTGTGTTAAGTGTTATTTGACTTGGTTGATTATATTAAGATTATTCTATGAATATAATTGGATATGTATATATATGATATATGTGTGTAAGCGATATAGGACGCGTATGGGTAGAATAAAGCAAAATAATAAGATTTTGATTAATTGGATACTAAAATGGTATTTGACCTTGAAAAGGTTCGAATAGGAAACCTGGCCAAGGACAGTGCGCGAGTAATCTGAAAGACGAACAGAAGGACGAGTATCAAAGCCGATGGGTGAATGGACGTGGTAATTGATGAGTTACGAAGTAGGAAAGGAAAGTAGGGCTAAATAAAAGGGTAGCAACTAAAGGCTGTCATGAAACCGAGTTGAGGGTCGATGGGAAAATCAGGAACTCAGTGAATCGAGGCAAGTGTTGTTGCTCCTAACTTATTGTTCAAGTGATGACAATCTATTCCTGTTAGTGTACAATGATCTGGTCAAGTTATATTTAGAAAATGTTGCACTTCTCCAAGTGGCATGCAAATGTCTATTTTCTCCACCTATGGTTCAAATTTAAATTCTCAAATGATTTTACAAAGGAATTTCTTTCAAAAATATTTTAATCATGGCATGTTATTGGTCTCCTGAGTGGAAGGCCATTTCTTCTATTTTCTTCAAAAATTTTTAAAGAATATTCCAAATAAAGAAAAATCTAATAGTTTAAATCTTATGAAAAATCTGTTGGTTTAATTCCTGACTTTTAACATATTTTCATCAATGTGTTTTCTTCAACTGAACTGCAATTACTTATCCTGAAATTATTTTTCATATAATCGTTTAAACCGCCTATGTTGATTCAAACCTTACTATGTGTTGAAAAATTTTATTAAATGCGTAGTGCTTGATTAAGTCCCTGCTTCAACTTGGGATTTCAATTGTTGGCAATCTTGGGATTTCAAGAAATGATGATATGTCCCCAATTGTTCATGTCTATCTTGTCAATACTTATTCAAATTATTGTTCTTTGTACTCTCCTCCCTAATTATTATCGAACTCGTCGGTATTTATTGAATATCTTGATTATTTGGTTATTACCCTGTAATGTATCGAATTTGTCGATACTAAGAGATATAGATACTTCCTCATTGACTATTAATCATAAGTCGATATCCTAGAACGTGAGTTTCCAGTTATTGGTTGGCAAAGGTTGTCGATTGTCCCGACACCTAGTGCGATTAATATAGAATTGGATTGTTTTTAAAATGTTGACCGTAAGGGGTCGGACCAGATTCGTGGTCAGAAGTTAATAAGGCCAATGTGTGTCGTGGATCCATTAAAGGACATTACTGTGTGCGTTTGTCCAGGGTTAGTGCGTGACTGATCAGTAGCCTAACCTTATTGTTTTTTTTAAAAAAATAAATAAAAATCCAATTCTAATATATGCATTGAGACTGGGTTGTTTTGATACCCATTCCATTGGAACTTATTTCGATTAGATCCTGCTATCAGAACTTATATCAGTTCTTATTGTTGACGCACCTCATTCTAGTGATGAAATGTTGGTTCCTTATAATAACAAAGTATTTGGCTTAGTTGGTTCTATTCGAAGCTTCTGATAATTCTTCTTGTTTTTCAGAAATTATAACTGTTATTGATATTGTTATCACTAAATGCACTTGCTGAGCATTGTTGGCTCACTCTTGCTTGTTTATTTTCTCCAGTTAATAAAGATAATTAGTGGACCTAGTGGTCAGTTGGTATTGCTCTTCCGGCAGCGAGAGGAGACGTTCGAGATATGGATTTCGTTGGATAGTGGAATGGGAGTTGTCAAGGTTGGATATCTAGTTAGAAAATGATCCTGTTTATTCACAAAAATTGTATAACATTTTATTCTGAGAATGGTTTGTAATAATGATATTCGATAGTTTGTTTCATACCATAACCTGTATGCGATCTTGGTTAAGGGGTTTTATTATAATATGATGCTTATATCCAGGGTTGTATAATGTTGTTTGTGCTTAATGGCCCCAAATCTGAACCCTGGATTATGGGATGCTACACTTGGAATATAGAACACGTATTCTATATCTTTAAGTAAGTGACTTAAAAATGAGATTATATGAATAGTGTTTATAATTCTAAATATCCCTAATCGAGCATTATTAATATGGGACAATTATAATGCATAAAAATTAGTATGTTTGTTGACTGATGACCACATCTCATTGGTCATAGGTATAGTGATACTAAAGTCAAGAACATATGTGCATGTCATATTCTACATGGCACTGGATAGACCCACAGTGAGATTCTACATGTTGATAATGTCATTAGAAAGACTCACGGTGATAATGGAGTAATGATCCTTAGACTTGAGATCATTTATAACGCCTTAGAAATTTCGTATTTATAATTATTATTATTTAATATTAAATGTGGATTACATGAGGTGAATTTTTTTTAGGATTGAATTTATGTGACATCATGTTTACGTGCTTATATGATGATGTATATGGGAAATATGGGTCCGTGTAATTTTATTTGAATTTTTGACGATTTAAATTTGTTTAAATTATGCATTATTGATCTTCGAAATATTCTATAAAATCGTTGGAGTATTTAAAAATCATGAAATCTTTTGTAATTTTATCTTTGCATTATAATTTAGTTTTTAAAATTATTGGGAGAATTATTTTGGGTGTTTATGTATTTTATAATGATTTTAAGAATTATATTGCATTTAAAGGACCAAAACTTGTAAAATTCATATTTACTTCGTTTTTTATCCTAAACATATTTTAAAAATATTGGGGGATAGCTAATTTCATTTTCTACAATTTAATAAAAATTTTGCAATTTTTCTCAAACATTACCCAATTATTTTCTATTTCACAATGCAAATTTATTTGTTTTTATTTAGAAATGTTATGTGAAATTACATAATTTCCCTTTATCCTTTTTCTCCAGCACCCAGCTTCTCTGGATTCTTCTTGAGTGTTTCAGAGCTCTCGGCTGCTCTCTTTCTTTTTCTTCCATCTCTTTCAATATCTCTCCCTCACTACAAAATCTCTCTAATATCTCTCCCTCATTTCTCTCTAATTTCTCTCTTTCCCTCATTCCCCTCTCTTTATCTACACGCATATATATATATATATATATATATATATATATATATATATATATATATATACCTGTTGTGTGTGTGTATGTTCGCTCATTGGTGTGTGTCTGACCGATTTGGGGTCAGAATCATGGGGGTTTCGCTGTTAAGCTTCAATTCGAAGCCGTTGTCTGTGATTCTTTCTACGAAGTGTGCCTTCCCTCCCTTGTGTTGCAGTTTCTGTGTAACTATGTGTGCGTGTATGAATTTAATGATGTGGGTGTGCTCAAAGTAAATAGGTACGAGTTCTGGTGGTGCGAGTTGTTGTGTTCTAGTACGTATCGCCTCGCTTTCCTGCAGTGTGTCAATCAATTTTAGGGCTTGGTCGGAGTTCTAAATGTTGTCGCCGAGAGTTTCATTGTTATTATTGGGTTTTGGTTGTGTGATTGTGGCAGCTGATTGTGAATTGTAGTATTGGTGTCAGGGTGGAATTAAGGTGGTGTGCCGAGTGTTTTGCTTAGCTGTTGTCATGTTTTGGCGTTGGGGGTGTTCGTCTCGGAGGGAAGTGAAAGCAGGATGCTCTCGGTGAAGCCAAGAGCCCTGCTTTTGGTTCTATCTGAGGCAGAGATTTTGTGTTGGTTATTTGTGTGTTATGGTTACTAGGTGTGAGATAAACTTGTGGTATGATGACTGCTGTTGCAAGCTAAACAATTCCCCCCTCTGTTCCTGATTGCTGCGTGTATGAATGGTATCGGGTGTGGCTTGATTCTGATGGGTTCGATTGGTATTGTTAAGGGTCTGTTTTTGGTGCATTTGAATTTTTGAAGGTATTAAATGATATATGGGTCATAAATGGGAAGTGAATGCATAGGAACTTGCAGGTGTTAGTTGTTTACAATTCTGGATTATTTTTTTTAAATAAAAAAAAAACAACCATGTTTGGGATAAAGTTTTGAAACTATAGATCAGCTTCTTCGAACTCCTGAATTATAAAAAGATTTGATTCGAAATGATGGGTTTTAAGTCTTACTATTCGAGCTTTGTTAAAAATAGTAATGATTATTCGAAAAATTTTGGGGGTATTAAGTGAGAATAATTGAAATTGGAAGTTGCAAATCTAATTATGTAGTTAGCTTTGTAATATAATGGCTGCAGGACATATATGTCGGAGTTATTATGTAATTAAGTTGTTAGGCTGTACTACTTGGATGCTATTTTTTTTGAATGACAGTTACCAGAGTATTTAGGTGGTTTCGAATTGTTGTACAAGCGGTGATGAAATGCTATATTGGATTAATTATGGTAATTATTGATATTCGGTTGGTTATCAAAAATTTGATTGTAATTGATTGGTTGTTGATTAGTGGTGTGGGCGAAATTCTGATTGGTAGTATCACCGCATAAAGATGGTGCTGTCCAATTTTTGTTAGAATTATTTGTAAACCAATATGATATACGTATTCGAAGGTATGAGTGTAAATAAATGATGCGTGTTAAGTGCTTATGTGATTTATATGGTCATACTGTACTATTTTGATAATGTAGTCAATATGTGTTATACGTGATATGTTGTAAAGCGTTATAAGATACGATGGGGTAGAATAGAGTAGACGGTTAAGGTTATTATCGTACTAAAATAGTACTTTACCTGTATATAGGTACCAGTAGGAGGCCAACTAAGAGTCAGCGTACGTCTAGATGGGACCTCAAGGAATGGAATAATTATTGGAGTGGACGAGTGTGCTCGGGTAGACACTGAAAAGTGATAAAAGAAAGACAGACGTGGGATCGAACAAAGATCAATGTATAAAGAAGTAGAGACGGATGTAAAATGATAAAGTGTTAAAGTATTGGAAATGGAAACCCTGTGAATTGAGGCAAGTATACTATTCCCTACTTATTGTTCAAGTAGGATAAGTCCGTTTCTGTTATTTATACAATATTTCTGTCAAATTAGTTGCAAGTTTACTATCCCTCATTTATCTTTCAAGTGATGTGAACCCATCTGTTTTATTTATATATTCTTTTTTATCCTTTCTTGCAAGCATTTATACCCTTCATATTATGTTGAATGATGTGAACCTGTCCTTATTAATTGTGAGGTTTTCTTCCAAATCGTTTCGCTAGGGTCTATACCCCTTACAATTGTTTCAAGTGATATTTTCCTTCAACTAGTATTTAAGTGTTTATTTTCAAAAATATTATTTAATTGTTGATTCTCTCCACCTATCTTTAAGGTGTTGATTCTTTTAAAATTATTTTAAATAAATATTGTTAATCTTTATTAATATTCCAATACTTGATATTTTATCGGATTCCTCAATACCTATTGATCAGGTGTTGATTCTTTTAAAAATTATTTTATATAAATATTTGTCGTCATTATTAATATTCTTCAAAGAGCATTTTCTTCAAATTATTGTAAATTAATTCGAGGTTTATACTGTTGTTGAGGCATGTGTTGCTCAGTGACGGTTAAAACCAAGAATGAATTGAGATCTTCTTAATTATTTAAACTCATATTTGTCATGCCGGTTTTGGCAGCTGAAGCCTATAAGTGCTTAGCTGACATGAGTGAGACCTTAAGTAATTAAGAATTTCTTAAATCTTCGTTTTAAACTATTCGAATCTCTCATGTTAGTTTAAACTTGGTAACGGATTTTCACCAATGGCCTCCTTTAGGAGAGGTTTTCTTCAACCTGTCCTACAATTTTATTGTCTTGGAGTTATTTTACAAATGATCATTTTAAAACTACTTAATTCGCTTATGTTGATTCCACTTGACGATGTGTTGGTAAATTTATTAAATGCTTAGCACTTGACTATACCCTTGCTTTATCTTATAATTACAATTGTTGTTATTCATGTTGCAAGTAAATCATTTCACTCAAATGAACCATGTTTTTCGTCACTTGATCATTATATTAATTCGATTTGTCGTTGATATTATTGCTCTTAAATTTTCTGTAAATGTGAATAGATGTTTATCATATTCCCATTCAATAGTGCTGAAATTGTTGTCCCTGTTTCACTGATATATTATGGAATAATACCCTTCTCTATATCGAACTTGTCGATATCTAGGTCAGAATTTTACTAGACCTCATTTCTTCTTGAGATTTGAGTTGTTAACCTGGAACGTGAGTTTCCAGGGTGCTTGGCTGGTCGAGGTGGTCGATTGTTCCGACACCTGACGTTTAGATTATAGGATTGGACTGTTGTTTTTTTTAATGTGGACCGTAAAGGGTCGGACCAGATTCGTGGTCAGAAGTTATTAAGGCCAATGTGTGTCGTGGATCCATTAAAGGACATTGCTGTGTGCGTTTGTCCGGGGTTAGTGCGTGACTGATCAGCAGCCTAACCTTATTGTTTTTATTAATAAAATGCAAAATAGTCTAATTCTATTCCCTTTTCCTGAATTAAATAAAATGTTATATCTTTAAAGTTCTTGAGCTTCTGTAATTGTGGATTATTCCTTCGAGGTAGGTTGGTCAGTGATATGTTCACCGATGAATCATTGTAGTATTATTGTTTCACTATACTGTTCACTTGCTGAGCATTGTTGGATCACTCTTGCTTTATTTTCCCTAATCTTTCAGTTAGGAATAAGGGTGGATGTCTACATCGTATGAGTCATATGAGAGCAATAAGGCAGGCTTTACAAGAAAGATCTCGGAGCTAAAGCGGGTAAGCACGGATTGGAGTTAAGCTACGGATTAAACGGTATAGTTATTGAAATCAGAATAGTAGAAGAAATTGTAATAATTTGTATGGTTTAGATTCTTGTTTCATACCATAACCTGGAATCGATCCCGGTGGGGAATCGTTGGTTTATTAATTGTAATTGTTAAATTGGAATTTGGTTTGGGTTGAATTATAGGTGGATAGTCCGATTTATGAATACTTCATGCCGAAATTTTCTAAAATTTCCCTGTATCAATGCCTATTTTATTATAAAATATATATTTTCAGTATTGGGAAGTTGGGGCGTTACAAGTTGGTATCAGAGCGACAGGTTATGGTCACTGAAACAAGTTAGGATGATTAGGTGCACGTATTTAGAGTGGGACGTTAGATAGGACAATTTAGGATAAGATTCACTTTAGGATAGTAGGATGACTGTTGCGACGTTATTTGGTTTTTCGACATATCGTACGAGCAGAAATTCGATTCATCCGGAGACTCAATTTAGGACGAGGCAGATAATTCGTAACAGCATACGCTAATTAGATGATCGGAGCTATCAGCATGGAAGACGCTCTATGTAGACCCTCGTGTAGACCTTCGTGTATGTTCTAGAATTTCTTTTGCGACTTTAGTTACCCCGCAAGTGATATAGAAAGTGCGAAAGGATTGAAAACAAGATGTGAAATGCGATTACTGGCATGGGTTAGAGGAATGGCGTGGTTATTCATTACTAGCTGTTGATTTCATTTAGTTTATTGATTAAGGAGATTCGATTCAACCTTTCTTTCTGTTTCTTCTTATCTTGATAATACCCCATCACCTTTGATAATCAACTATATTTCAATTGATGACGACTTTTTTCAGATTCATTTAAACACATTTCTATTTTTCAAAGATACCTCTATTTTCCAGGGTATAACTTGATTCAACATTATGCATATAAATTATTGAGACCCTTGAATTCTTTCTAATTTCCCCGAATAATTGCTATTCCTTATTCAACATTGTATATCTATAAACTTTTTGAAACTTTTGAATTCTTTTTGTTTCTCTTTGAATACTTAACCTTATTTATTCTGACTGGGAAGAACAACCCTATGTATATAGGGGATCCAGGGACATCTATCTATGTGATAGAAGTCTGGTGGGACGCCACTGATTGTGTTTGTCATGGAAGTACTGAAGGCTGGCCACCTTTTTGTACTATAGCGGTTGACCTAAGTGACAAATTCAACCTGGAAACAGTTCAATGATCATTCTGATCTCTCGGTAAATTCTTTTATCAAATCCATATCAAACAAAATTCAACTTATTCATACTTGCTAACATATGTCCATTGTATTGGTTTCTTTTGTTATAAACCCTTATGAATCTTAAAGCTATCAGTGATTGAGAGTAGTAAAGATGGAAACAATGACATCTAAGTGGTACAAGGTACATTTACGTCGAATGAAAATTTGATGAGCAGGCTTGAGAATTGAAGTTAAAGGTGAGAGTGAATATCAAGTTAAATTACGCAGTGGATTGACAAAACATGTACAAAATTCAACAATACGGAGAAACTGATTATGGTTAAGGAGTAGATGATAGGGACATGAAATGATAATTTTGTTAAAGTCGAAAATATAGTGAGGATTGATATAATTGGTATGTGAAGGTTATCGTGGAGGAAAGATTGTTGAAGAATACTTGCTTATTATATTTTTTCACAATGGATACAGTAGATAAGATATTACAGGAATTTGGATGTTGGAGATAAATTGTCAGATATAAAAGTTTAGAGATGGAATGGGATAACTTGAGTAAGACAAGGTAGAGTGGGACGGTTCGGTTGTAAGGAATTTTAGCAAGAAATGAAGCTTTGGATAAGGAAGTAAAGTGATTGTGTGGAGTTAATAACTTGTGCGGATATAGTTAGAGGATCACTAATATTAAGAGTAAGAGTGAGTTTACGCAGATGGAACGAGACGGTAAGAAAAGGAAGACAGAAAACCAGGAAATTTTCAAGAATTGTGTTAATAGAGGATGTGAAATTTGACTGGAAAGGAATGTAAGACCTAGGAGATTTTGAAATCCAGGAATGTAATCAAGTTCAAGGATTTAAGATCGGAAGACATAACAAGATATTTGAGGATATAGAAAGGACATGTATACGATTTCTAAGTATGAGCTTTGGAATTGGAGGAAGTATATTTTCAAGATATGACGACAGGATCGAAGTGAATGCCGTGAAGACGAAGAAGTAATGAATCGGGAAAGGCCTAATATGCCAACAGAGATCCAAGGTTTTGAAGGACCAGCTAGGAATTTTCGAAGATTGCCAAAGATTTTACCAAGATAGCTACAACAGTAGACAAGCGTACCAGTCAAGAAATGAATGGATAAAGGTGAAAGCTTTTAGAAGTGAAAGAAGAGATCGAAAACCGCTCAAGTATCAGTGCAATCGGATGAACCAGGAAAGATTAAATGGGCATGCAATGCTCAAGGAAATGTTCAAAGAATTTGGGAAGTTATAGATGGAAGATCCAAAGGTCTAGATTATTGCAAATGAATTATTAGAGGAAAGTGAGAAGTACCAAGATGAATTGAATGAAGCAGAATGTTAAGGAGTGGACTGTAGAAGAATGGAATCGTTCAAAGAAACAAGAAATTGATAAATATGGGGATTATAATGTGCAGAGTTTAAATTTTTATGATTCATAATTATGAGTAGGAGCGTAGAAGTGGTATCATTGGATATTTGTTAAATATTTATTTATTTACCTGTTACTGCGAGTCAAGGCAGGTTTTGCTTTAGTAATATATATGAATGAATTGTTTATGGATGATTTGATTAGTAATTGAGGTACTTTCATACAGGGCATAGTCCATTATACAAATAGGTCATGTCCAATTTTCGGTAGAAAAGGATCGTCACGTACGAGTAATAAGTATCTAGAATTAATGAGACATGTAAACCAAAGGTTTAAGTTTATGTTGGAATTTACGGGCTTACAGGACGAGCCTAGGGAAATATGAATTGATATAAAGGAATTTCAGAATGAAAGAAATGACTTAGAAATTGAAAGAGAAATGGTTGAAAATACCGTTTTTACGGTTGATTCTGAGGACAGAATCCTAATAAGGGGGGAAGGATATAACGCCTTAGAAATTTCGTATTTATAATTATTATTATTCAATATTAAATGTGGATTACATGAGGTGAATTTTTTTTAAGATTGAATTTATGTGACATCATGTTTACGTGCTTATATGATGATGTATATGGGAAATATGGGTCCGTGTAATTTTATTTGAATTTTTGACTATTTAAATTTGTTTAAATTATGCATTATTGATCTTCGAAAAATTCTATAAAATCGTTGGAGTATTTAAAAATCATGAAATCTTTTGTAATTTTATCTTTGCATTATAATTTAGTTTTTAAAATTATTGGGAGAATTATTTTGGGTGTTTATGTATTTTATAATGATTTTAAGAATTATATTGCATTTAAAGGACCAAAACTTGTAAAATTCATATTTACTTCGTTTTTTATCCTAAACATATTTTAAAAATATTGGGGGATAGCTAATTTCATTTTCTACAATTTAGTAAAAATTTTGCAATTTTTCTCAAACATTACCCAATTATTTTCTATTTCACAATGCAAATTTATTTGTTTTTATTTAGAAATGTTATGTGAAATTACATAATTTCCCTTTATCCTTTTTCTCCAGCACCCAGCTTCTCTGGATTCTTCTTGAGTGTTTCAGAGCTCTCGGCTGCTCTCTTTCTTTTTCTTCCATCTCTTTCAATATCTCTCCCTCACTACAAAATCTCTCTAATATCTCTCCCTCATTTCTCTTTAATTTCTCTCTTTCCCTCATTCCCCTCTCTTTATCTACACGCATGACCGATTTGGGGTCAGAATCATGGGGGTTTCGCTGTTAAGCTTCAATTCGAAGCCGTTGTCTGTGATTCTTGCTACGAAGTGTGCCTTCCCTCCCTTGTGTTGCAATTTCTGTGTAACTATGTGTGCGTGTATGAAGTTAATGATGTGGGTGTGCTCAAAGTAAATAGGTACGAGTTCTGGTGGTACGAGTTCTTGTGTTCTAGTACGTATCGCCTCTCTTTCCTGCAGTGTGTCAGTCAATTTTAGGGCTTGGTCGGAGTTCTAAATGTTGTCGCCGAGAGTTTCATTGTTATTATTGGGTTTTGGTTGTGTGATTGTGGCAG